>JAUAME010000001.1:2898333-5764166 GCA_030820535.1 Quercus parvula
TTTCCAATGCTTAAAGCCCATACATTTCTGGCTAGCGGGCACTCCCACAGCACATGTTCCACAGTTTCTATACACTGGCAGCACAGCCCACACGTTGGCTCTACCTGCACCTTGCGCCCATGCAGATTTCCCCTTGTAGCCAGAATATTTGAGCATGCTCGCCATAGAAATGTACGTACCATTGGAGGGACATTTAGTTTCCAGATTTTCTTCCACATTGGTCGATCCGTTCTAGCCCTTGAGCTGTGCTTTGTCCTTTAATCTCAATGCTACCTGGTATGCCGATCTCACCGTGAAATTTTTGCTGCCATTTTCCTTCCAAATCAAGCTGTCTCTTGCTGTGTTGTTCTGCAAGGGGATGGATAGGATTTCCATTCAAGTTCTATGAGCAAAAATATCAAAGATTTTCTCCCTATCCCACTGCCTAGTCTCGGTGTCCATCAGCTCACATACTAACATCTTTGGCCGAGCCTCCCCTAGGAATACAGGCTTATGGGACAACCACTTATGTGTTGACGCTTCAATTTTTCTGCCATCTCCAACCTTCCAAAACGCTCTCTCTCTAATAATCTCCCTGCTGCCAGCAAACTACACCATACATAAGAGGGGTTGTGGCCAAGGACTGCATCCATGAAAGAGCAATTAGGGAAATATCTTGCTTTATACACCCTATAAAACAGAGAGTGGGTATTATGGATTAGGCGCCATGCTTGTTTTGCTAGTAAGGCTAGATTAAAAGCTTGAATATCCCTAAAACCCACGCCACCCTTCTGTTTAATTAGGAGTGCAAACTTCGCCCAATTGATCCAATTAATTTTCCTTTCCTCCTTTGTCTGCCTCCACCAATATTTTGCCAAGGTAGAATTTATGGTATCACATAAAGTCTTGGGGATTTTGAAAATTCCCATAGTGTATGTGGGAATTGCTTGAGCCACTGTTTTGATTAAAATTTCTCTTCCTGCCTTTGAGATGTATTTTTCTTTCCACCCCATGACTCTCTTTGAGATTTTCTCCCGAAGCTCCCAAAAAGTATTCACCTTTGACTTGCCACCAACCATTGGGAGGCCCAAATATTTTTCACAATCCTCCATAATTCTTGCTCCCATCATTCTCTGAATATTTCTTTTAACATTAGGCCTTGTATTACGGCTGAAAAAAATAGAAGTCTTCTGTCTATTAATTACTTGACCAGATGCTTCCTCATAACACCGTAATAGCCGGAGGAGTTGTTGGCATTCCTCCACAGTAACCTGGCAAAATATGAAGCTGTCATCTACAAATAGAAGGTGAGATATGCATACCCCATTATTGCTAGATAAAATCCCATGAAGATTTTTAGCTGCAACAGCGTGTCTAATCAAGGAGGATAGGCCCTTTGCACAAAGAAGGAACAAATAAAGGGACAATGGGTCGCCTTGCTTTATACCCCGAGATGGAATGATGTATCCTTTAGGCTCTCCATTAATAAGCACCGAATATGAGGCAGTACAAGCAATTTCCATAGCTAGCTGAATCCATCGAACATCAAACCCCAATTTGATCATAATGTTTTTGAGAAAACTCCACTCCACCCTATCATATGCCTTGCTAATATCCAATTTGATGGCCATCTGCCCCTTTCTCCCTGTTCTTTTATTCCTCATCCTGTGCAAAACTTCAAATGCTACTGTAGTATTATCAGTAATTAATCGGTTAGGAACAAAAACACTTTGTGAATCTGAAATAACATTAGGCAAGATCAATTTTAACCGGCTTGCTAACACTTTTAAGACCAATCTGGAGATGACATTTGTAAAGCTAATTGGTCTATAGTCAGCAACTGTTTTAGGCTCATTTATCTTAGGTATGAGTACAATGTGGGTATAATTCATTTTGAAGGGTGCATTTGGAAGAGAGCCCGCTTGATCTCATCAGGTGAATACAGTTGGAGTAGTGTTTGATCCATAACCGGAGTGACAACCCGATCCACCTTGTCCAAGATTGCCTCCATCCCATTTGGGTTTGTAGTGGTGTAAAGCCTCTGAAAATATTCCTCCGCCACCCTCTCCTTCTCTTCAGTTGATGTGCACCCCCCCCCTATCCATAAAACCAACTATATGATTTTTTCTACGACGTTGGCTGGTTCGTTGATGGAAAAATTTTGTGTTCTTGTCACCCATAGGTAACCATATAGCATGTGATCTTTGTCTCCAAGATAACTCCTCTTGGTATAATAGGGCATTTATCTCTCCTTTAACAGCTTGAATCATATCTAGGTTGCCAGCATTGTTCCTTGCCTTTAGTTCCTCCAAAACCCTTTCTTTTTCTTCCAACCTTGTCTTAAAACTTCCCATATTCCTACTCCATGCTACCAAGGCCGATCTGCACTCCCTTATTTTTGAGAAAAGCCTAAACATGGGGCTGCTCAAATAGGTTACTTTACTCCATGCTTCACGAATAATGCTCTCACACTCTAGATGTGTAGCCCATCTCTCTTCACATCTCTTTGGTATCTTTTTCCTTCTTCCATTCTATGTATCCCTTTGCAAAATTAGTAGGATTGGATCATGGTCTCAGTATGATGCTTGGAGATGCCTTACTATTGCCTGTGGAAATAATTTCCTCCATTCAATTATTGCACAAGCCCTATCAAGCCTCTCTTGAACAAAAGCTTCACCCTGTCTACCATTTCTCCAAGTAAAAGTATTACCTTGGTAACCAACGTCCACTAAACCACAATGGAGCAATGCACTTCGAAACTCCTCCATGAACCGAGGGTGTCTTGGATGACGACCTTGCTTTTCCGATGAACTCAGAATTTCATTGTAGTCTCCAATGCATACCCACGGCAATATATCTCTAGAGTGTAAGTGTTTCAAAAAACCCCATGACTCATGCTTTCATTGTTCCTTTGGTCTACCATAGAAACCCGTAAGTCTCCAAGGGGAGTGTGGGTCGGTCATAATACGAGCATCGATGTGGTTCAAGGAATAGGTTTGGATATCTAAATTAGCCTCATTCTTCCAAAGCATGGCTAATCCACCCGCCCTCTGGACACAAGGAACAGCAAGCAAGTTATCGTATCGTAAATCCACTTGTATTTGTCTCATCTCATCCACCGTTTGTTTTGTCTCCATCAAGAAAAAAAAGTTGGGAGCTTTCTCCCTCACCAAGTGAGAGAGCACTGCACCTGCACAGGGGTTCCCAAGCCCCCTGCAGTTCCAACTCATGATTTTCATTGTGCTCGGCGGGGCTGGACATCAGCCTCTACCGTTATGCATGGTTGATCATTGTGTAGACCAATTTATTTTTTTTCCTTCCACTTGTGTTACCATCCTTCTGTTCAGCCCTACCCCTGCGTTTTTTCCTCACTCCTTCATCCCTTTCTTTGCTTGAACACCCTTGAGTTGGTGTTTTTGGTTTCACGGATCTTTCTATTTTTTTCCACTTTCGAGTTTCAGTGTCTTGGGTTTTTTTCATATCACATGTGAGGCCACGTGACACATTAATCTCTGCCTCAGCTACTAGGGTTTCATACTTTGATTCTCCACGGATAGCCTCATTACTTCCTTCCATATACGTAACCGGCACCATTACTAATTTTTCTCCTAAAATCTCGGAGTCGTGTTCCCCCTCAGAGACATCCGATACCATACACGTCTCATTATGAGCTGATTCCACACTAAAATAATTAACGTCAGGTGCATTTACTCCTTTCTCCGTGCATTTATTCCCATCAGGTTCAACCCTTATAACGGCTCTTCGGAAAACAGCACTGTCGTTAGTTTCACCCTCCTGTTGCTCTCGTGGTGGTTGTGGCTAATCCCCAGCCCGGTCCTTGGCCCTTTCTGTATTACACCGTGGTGGACTTGCTTGTTTCTTCCCCTTTGGATCCTTTGCCACTCTACTTCTAGCCTTGAGCCACTCTTCATAAGGCTTGTCTCCTTCGATGCTTGATATAGGATGGTGGCAGTCCCTAGCTTTATGTCCAATTAATCCACAGTTGAAACACAAGCCAACCAATCGTTCATACTAGAATGCGATCCACACTTTATCTCCCTCCAGACTTAGAATTGGAGCACCTTTCTTGATTGGCTTCTTCAATGGCAATTCCACCCAAATGCGAAGAAATCAGGCTTGGTCGGCTGCAATAGCCTCACAGTCAACCTCCAGTACCTTCCAAATACTCTCTCCAATATCCTAGCTAGCCTCCTTAGTAATAAGATCAAACGGTAATCCCCACATCTGTACCCAGATTGGTATGTACTCCCTCTGTCCCACTTTGTTTGTCTTGTTTGAAAAGTCAAACTTTTTAAGGGAACATCATTTATTGTCTTGTCTACATTTTAAAAATGTATAAGTTTCCAAAACTACCCTTAAATAAATTTATCAAAAATTTAAATTATTAATAAAATAGGGGTATAATAGGAACATTAGTAAATTAATGACTTTTATTTTTAGAAACAGGACAATATTTTGGGACATCCCAAAATGGAATAGAGGACAAACAAAGTGGGACGGAGGGAGTACTCAAAATCCACTGAGTAAGCCGTCATCCCTTTTTCCCATCTTCGTAGTAACAACATTTGATTATCAAAAACGCCACAGACCATTTTTTAAAACCCAATTCAATTGACTCTCTATAGAGAATTTAAACTGGAACAATCCGTCGCCAACCTCCGTGATCTTCAAGTCTTGACCAAGTTTCCAAACCGACTGAAGGAGATTCTTAGCGGCTCAAGTGTTTATTTGTTTCATCGTATGAAAGCGGCCCATCAAGCTCAAAAAGCTTTCTTCGAGTATTTTTGCACGATTGTCTGATCTAACCTTTATGATTTCCCCTTCCTCCTCTATCAAACTTATTCGTTGAATTCTATCTATGAAATCTGAATCCATGCTTGTGAGATGAAAACCTATGACAAACAGAAAAATATCTAGTCTTTTGCTAGAGAGAAAAAACAACACCCCGATAAAACTAGAAAGAAAAACAATGATAATACAAAACAACATCAACTCCCACTCACCACAGTAAGTACGTGATGGGAAGGAAATACCACTATCCCTATTAAGTGGAAAAAGTCTCACCCACGATGAGAAGAAAAGCTCCTACCGAGAGGAGAAGGATTCGAAGTCAACTACAAATTTTTTTTAAAATGTGCACACTTGACACATTCTGTAAAAAAGTATATAGTCAAGGTTTGTTCGTATTTAGTACTTATTGATACGTTTGTGTGGCATATATAAAAGTACCTATAATCTTATAAACTACACAACATAAACTTCTGATGAAGTGTTGGTAATCTATATCCTACACACTTGCGGTGGGCAAAATCCAACCATTCATTGATCTTTATGGCCTGTTTGGATGTTTAAAAAAAGATGGGGAGTAGAGTAAAGGAATGGAAAGTAATTCAATTACCTTGTTTGGAAGTTTTTTAAGAAATGAGGGGGAGGGGTTTCAACTACCTCTAACCTCTCATTTTTAAGTCCCCAAAATTGGAGAGATTTGGAGGGAGAATAAAGTAGATAAATTATTAACCAAATGAATTCCCTAATTTACCCTTTTTAAATTAACAAAATTACAAACCGATTATATAAATAATCTTTATTTGTTTCTTGAGAAAATTTAAGGTAAATGAAAAAAAAAATTGAATCTCACTATTTAGACGCCACCGAGTCATCTAAATAGTGATTGTTTCTGTGACTATTTCTGGCTGATTTTCAGTGTTCTTTTGGCTCTGGAGGTCCAAAATTTCACTATTTTTCATGATATATTTCTGAACTTCAATTTACTTTTTTATTCACTTGGAATTGTGTCCTTGATCATGTTTTATCAATGTGCACTGGTACTTTTAGCAGTACTTTGCTCTGCTCTGTTTAGACTTTGAGAAAACATAGGAAAATGACATAAACTTGCAGTTAAAAACTGTTATGCATCTGTTTCGACTCTGGTGAACAGAGGGTCCCAATCTAAGACTGGGTACTCTTGCTTCACCGATGCTGTGATGTCTATGTTCATCTTCGACATTTTTACTTGAGAGTCACAAACGCTATCTATCAGAATTACTCATTGCGTTCTGTTTAGGTGTGATGGAACTGGAGTTGTAGACTTCTCTACTCTGCTACTGCTAGTGTAAATTACAAGAGGAAATGGCTTCACAAGCTAAGGCATTTACCAATCCACTTGAAGGCAATTCTGTGGATCCCCTTTTTTTTTTTTTCTTTAATTCTAGTTCTTGATTTTCTTGCGTTTTATCTTTCATTGGATTCTTTTATAGGAAAATTGATATAGTTTAGGTATTTTAATGATAATCTGTGATTAGAATGTTCTTTATTCTCTGTTTGGTTGGTGAGAAAATGGAAGAAAATTTTAATTTAAAAAAAAAAAATCAAAGAGAATAGTACAACACTTGCGCTTCCATATTGTGAAAGCTTCATTGTCTGTGCTTACAAATTTTGGCGGGAAAATTGGGCTCATTAATCATAGATCAATGTTGTAAGTCATTTTTCAAATAGAGGTAAATTTGTCTATTTAAATCATTTCCTCTCTTCTCCGTCCTAAATTTTTAAAACATCTAAACAAGAGAAATGACTAATTACTCAATTTTCTCTTACTAATTTTAAAAACAACCAAACAAGGTAGATGATAACCATTCCCTTCTACTCTTCTCTCTACTACTCTTCTCCTCTCTACTCCTCTCTACTCTCCTCTCTCTCTCAACTTCCAAATAGGCCATTAGTTAGTTGCGTTATTCTATAGAGAAAATCTATTGACACAATTTGTCTTACAAATTTTATGACAATTCTAGAGTGGTTAATAGTGAGTAATAAAGAAAAAAATTAGGGTCATTAAACAACTCTATTACATACATAAATAACTAAAGTCTATCTGAAAAAGAAAAATCAACGAAGTCATTGTTACCTTAACATACAATACATTAATGCTAGCCAGTCCAACGTACATCAAAACAAGAAAGAAAAACGGAGCACACTACGTTACACACCCAACAGGGAAAAAAAAGTTGAAAAGAGTACATATGAATAGCCTTGGAAGACATCTATCCAGCTAATTAAATCAATCCCCTCTGCAGTTTCCTCATGCCGAAGGTCTTCATTAACAAATCGTGATTCCTTGCACTCACAACCTGCCCTATAGTCACTCCAACAACTAGTCCAAATCCATACCCAATCAAAACAATTTTCCAACCAAATTGAAATGGAGACCCCAAATCTTGACTCTCTTCAGGAGTTGAAGGTGAAGGTAGTGAAACCTCAGAGTTCTTACATTTCTTTGTCAATGGGCTACCACACAATCCTGGATTTCCTTCAAATGAATTGCTTGGAAAAGTGTTAAATTGTTTTCCTTGTGGTATTGGTCCCACAAGATGATTATTAGAAACATTGAAAGATTTCAGGAAAGTAAGTTGTGTTAGCTGTTATGGGATTTCCCCGTAAAGCTTGTTTTGAGAAAGGTCTAGTGATTCCAAATTTACAAGATTTTTTAAGCCTTGTGGGATTTGACCAGTGAGAATATTATTGGAAAAATTGAGCAAATGAAGGCCTCTTAAATTTAAATTTCCAATGGATTCTGGAATATCTTCGTCAAATCTATTACTTGAGAAATCAAGAGCTATGAACAATTCTTGAACCTTCATGTAAATCGTGACCACTCCTTTGTTTGTCATTATAATTGCATAACTATACTCCGTATCCCATTCGTAATCTTGCAAACTATTTCGTAAATCGAAGATGAATTTACTTGAATATATGTTAAATGGTTTGCACTATCAAATTTGGAAGAATTGGAATATTGAAAGAATTTTATTGGCAAACTTCCAGAAAAACTATTGTACGAGAGGTCAAAGATTTGCAAGCTAGGAAACTTATATTTTGTTTTATGAGTCCTTATTGGGCCATAGAATTTGTTGGACCGCAAAATGAGAATCTTTAAACTCTGAAGGTTTCCTAACCATGAGGGAAAAGTATCATTGAATTGGTTATTACTGAAATCAAGGGCCCTCAACATTATACACTTGGCCAAAGATCTTGGTAACCTCCCTTGAAACTTGTTTCGGCTGAAGTTAATCATCATTAATTTGCTTCCATTTGACCACGTTTGTGGGATGCTTCCTTCGAATGTGTTCCTCCGTAAATCCAATATGAGCAGAGAGCCACTTAAGTTGTGCAAGCATTGAGGAAGTGAACCACTTAAGTTGTTAATTGATAATCAAGGACTTGAAGAGAACCCATGTTACAAATCAACTCTGGAATTTTTCCAATGAATGAATTGTTTGATACAAGATATTGCAAGGTGGAGAAGGATGGAATGGGAAGTGATCCTTGGAGCTTGTTAGACGTGAGGTCTAAAATGGCTAGACGGGTCCAAGGAAGAAGAATTGGATGTTGACTGAGGCTTGTAAGAAAGTTGTAAGAAAGGTCGATAACCTCTAAATTTTCTTTACTCATATTCCAAAACCATTCTGGTACTTGACCATGAATGTTGTTGGTGCCTAGGTCTAGCCATTTTAGTTCATCTTGGTTTGCTAGGAAGTTCGGAAACTTGCTCAAGTTGCACCTACCGAAACCTAAATTTTGGAACTTTTGAAGCGTTGTATTGTCACAAGTTTCACTAATAATTAATGATACCCCACAATAAGATAGATGCAAGGAAGTTAATTTTTTGAGCTTAACAAACTTGTCAAACTCCACTTTGCCAATAAAGTTGTTCTTGGAAAGATCAAGAACTTCAAGATTCTCAAGGTTAAAGATTGAGTTTGGGATTTGGCCTGTAAGGTGATTGTCAGCAAGGTCCAAGATAGATAATTTTGTGAGGTTCATAAGCCCAAAAGGGATATGGCCACTAATAAAATTATAATATAGAAAAAGGTAAGTCAACTGGGTTAGTTTTGCAAGCTGAAAAGGGATTAGACCAGTCAATTCATTTTGGGCAAGGTGTACATAAGAAAGTTGGATGAGGTTTCCAATGGAAGATGGAATGTCGCCCTTGAAAGTGTTATACGAAAGGTCTAGATAATTTAGATGCATGAGGTTACCAAGTGAAGATGGAATGAACCCAGAGAAGTTGCAATGATAAAGATCAATTTTATTCAAAGAGCCAAGGTTTCTTATTGAAGCAGGTAGCTTACCTGAGAAACTTGTGTATGAGAGGATCATTTCCTCAAGGGGACTACTCCGTTGAAAGTCAGGCAGATGACCTGTGAGACCTTCATTGAATTGCACATCAAGAACTCGTAAATTTGGAAGCTTAAAAATGCCTACTGGAAATTCCCCATGCAATTTGCAGTCACGGAGACAAAGGGACCTTAAAGAAGACAAATTTGCCAAGATATTAGGCACAAAGGAGATTATGCTCACCCGACTCAAATCAAGCTTTTCTAGGCGGGTTAAATTTCCAACTAGACATCCTAGACTTGGCTTCTTGATTTCTAAACGGTTGGAAGAAAGATCGAGGGATGACATTTGGGACAACTGTGACAATTCTAATGGGATTTGACTAGAAAAAGAAGAATTAGAGAGATTGAGATATGTTAGTTTGGATAGATTGGAAATTGTGGATGGAATTTGAGAGTGGTTAAAATGATTGTCAGCAAGATTAAGCCTTTAGAGATGAACAAGATTGAAAAGACTGCAGCTAGAGTTAATAGAACCGTAGAGATAGCTGCTATGGAGGTCAAGACCAATGACATGGCCATTGAACTCATCACACCTACCCCATCCCATGAGCAGCAGTCATTATTGTTTCCTTCTAATGTCCAGGATGAAACCTTGGGATAAGCCAATGAATCAATGGAAGCAGTTTTGTCGATGACAAAGCTTTCCTTAAATTGCAACAAGTAAGACCTTTCGTGACCCTGGCAAAGAGGCTGCACGGAGGAAAATGAGCGAGTGGCTATGTGATGAAACATTGAGAGGAAAGAAAGTAAGTACACAAATTTCAAACGATACAAAGAGAACGCCATAGCTTTTGTCTAAATTAACCATGTTTTTCGCTCTTATATAAGCAAGGAATGCAAAAAAGTACCGAACCCATTAATCGTAAAAAAGAAAAAAAGAAAAAAAAAAAAGGGGTACCAAACCTATTATCTCAATAAAAAAAAACATGGTTCATCAAAAAATTAAAAAAAAAATTAGAGAAACTTTAATACAATCCAATTGGTTGCCTTCCCACTTCTTTAACTTAGTGGGCGTAATATTTTTTTGATTTTTTATTGATAATAATCGTGGACATACTAAATGCATTGTCAATTTCTGTGTTCATCGGTAAGTTTCCACCGCTTCTTCTTGCTCCTTGGTTTAATACTTTATAGTTTAAACCACGTATTTCAATGCTATGGCCCATGGTCCAGGTCCGTTAGGAAGCAAGCACCAGCAGAAATTATAGGTTTATGGAGTTGGCTGATGTGTCTTTTTGGTAACAACTTATTTAACTTTTTGTTAAAATTATTTTGTTAAAAATGTGTTAAAATATATTTTTAAGTGAAAAAAAAATAAAGAAAGTTTTAAAAAATTGTACATAAACTATATTGTTTAGTAATTTTTTTTCCAAAAACTTTATAGTTCAAATGTCACATGTGGATTCCAATTAACTCAATTGTTAAAATTTCTTGTCTAATTGATGTCTTGGTTTAATGGTAAAAGAAAAGAAAAAAAAGTTATTTATCAAAGAAATAAGTTAGTATATTTCTTTTTGACATGTTTTTTAATCTTTTGGATTCATAAGTATGATTACTGGGAATCAATTCAACTTTTCAACATTCAAACTACGGATGTCAAATTTCAAGGTTAGATTTTATTTTACAATATTTTACTTTAATTGTTTTTCTCAGATAATTTTCTGTTTGGTTCCCTAGAAAAAAATTATGTAATAAATAGAAGCAGGCAGGGATTGGTATGGTAGCCATTCTTGGCTTGTGGGCCTGTGGCTCCTATCTTAAGCCCTTAAAATTTAAAAGTATTTCCGAAACTATATTAGGAGTGTAATTAAATTTCTCCGAATATGAGTTTGAAAATTGAAGTAACAAAATGAAACTTGGAGCTCCTGCCATTGTTTCCTCCGATGTTTTACATTTTATTTTCCAAAGCACTACAGAAACTTATAGTTTTCTGTTATCTGTGTAATGATAACAACAGACTTTGAAAGATTATCCTGATACAGATTAATCTTTATAGTATTAGTTGCAACTTACATCTGCCTAGGAAGAGAAGGTAACATTATTACTCATAGTCTAGCTTGATATGCTATTGATATTCCAGATTTTTTGGTGTGGATGGAGGATGTTCCACCCCAATTTCATTTTATACTTCAAGCCGATTTAGATGGCTTACGTTAATAAAAGTTCTAGCTTTTCCTTCTAAAAAAAAAAGGGAAGATTATTAGCCGGTTAGTTAATAGTCTTCAATTCTGTTGTTTGATCGATCCAATATTATTGTTCTTAATCATTAATGAATTATGTAAAAAAAAAGTGACCCAAGCGAATTTACACCTTCCCCCCCCCCCCCCCCCCCCCCCCCCCCCCCTTAAAATTTCATAATTTGGCTCAAATTGTTGAAACAATCCAAGAAAATACAAGTAATTTAATTGGTACGATTTTTTTTTTTTAAATGATACATAAAGACCAAAAAAAAAAAAAAAACTATGAGATGGCCCATTCCCCAGCCCGTGGCCCTCCAAAGGAAAAATCCAAAATTTCCTTCTTAGACATTCCAAAATCCAAATTACCATCAATGCATTAACTTGTGTACAGAAAGCTAGGTAGCAGATTTACTGCCTAGCTTTACTACTTTTGTTGCTTTTGTTTTGAGATACTGTGTGCTATACTGCTATACACTTGTGTTTTAATTTGTGGCTGTTTGCCAATTTTTTTCTTCTAAAAAAAAAAAAAAAACTTGTGGCTGTCCAATTTCTTTACATTTTTTTTATGGGGGTACATCATGTTTTTTTTAGGTAGAAACGGGTCTGTGTTGTTGATTATCTGTTATTGTGTTGTTGCCTATTGCAAAATGATAAGGTTAGTTTAATGTAAATGTCATATATCTGTACTACTAAGTAAGTAAGCTCTCTCTCCTTTCACTTAGGCAGTAGAATTTGCTGTCCCTTCCTTTCGAAGGAGAGTTATGTTTCTCTTGGGATAACAAGTTTATCTCGAGGGCTAGTTGGGTTTTTTTTGTGGGGCGTAGGGAAACACTTTCTATCAATTCTCACTTGCTTTAGCGAAATATGGAGGATTTGGCAGAACAATGGAGCAACTTCTCCCTCTCTGAAAGGGAGAAAACAGGATTTGTCTTGAATAAGGATCACCGAACAGGTGAATTCATCATAGCAGCGCTATTCCTAACTCCACGTTTCCTCAATATGGAAGCAATGGCAAGAACCTTCAAACAACTATGGAGGTCCACAAATGGTTTCAAAATTCGCAACCACCAAGATCATAGTGTGCTTTTTGTTTTCGATAATTTAACCGACATTGACTGTATTTTGCAAAGCCAGCCTTGGAGTTTCGACAAACACTTAGTGATGGTTCAAAGATACAATACAGATGTGCCAGTTCGGGAATTGTCTTTTACGAAAGCTCTCTTCTGGGTGCAAGTACATGAAATCCCGGTCAGGTATATGACAAAAAAGATTGCTGAAAACCTTTGCGAAACGGTTGGGGAAGTCCAAAAATCAATTGACGCAGTTGATGATAAAGGTGGCCACTTCATTAGAGTCCGTGTAAGTGTAGATGTCACCTTGCCTCTGTGCAGGGGTCGATTAATTACAATGGAGAATGGTACAAAACACTGGATCCGTTTTAAGTATGAACGACTGCCATATTTGTGTTTTTGGTGTGGACGGCTAACTCATAGTGACAAGAATTGTGATTTGTGGATAGAAAGCAAAGGCATCCTCTCCCCTGATCAGCAACAGTTTAGTTCTAGTTTGAAGGCAGCACCATACTCGGCGAAAGGGAAAAATGTTATTTTCGTTCCAGGATTCTGTGAAGGTAGAAAATCCAGTTTTCGAGTGTCAAAGGAAGTCAGCCCATGTCCAGCTCCGGTGGGGGAAAATTCAGGGGCGGAGTCATCGAAAAATTCCAAGTCTGATATGGAGGTTACGTTGGAAGAAAGGTGCAATAAATTCAGGGAGTCCATAAATGCTGAAATCGTAGGTTTGGAGAATACGTTACAAACGGACGCTGCATTTATTTCAAATAGGAAGTTAATCTCACATGAATCTTGCCCATATTCGAACCAGATTACTGGAGAGAATAATATTAACTCAGAGATTTTATTCCCCAAATCAGTTTCATTCGCTGAGCTATTTGAAATCCAAATAAAGGAAATTGATGAGGCCCTATTCAAGTTTGGAAAACATAAAGAGGGGGAAATAAATTCACAAGAGACAATCAATGCTGATATTACTTCCCAGAGTCAATGTGAGGATGAAGGGAACGGGAGTGGGACACGTGAGACAGGGCCAACACATGCACGTGAGCAACTCAAGGGGTCGGTTTGTGCACCTGCACAATCGGTCCAACAGAATTTTAACACAACTACTTCCAAAAAAATTGGTACCAAAGGGGGAAGGAAATTACAGGTTCGTGCAGAAAAAATACAATGCAGAAAAAATAATCGGTGGGAAGAGGTGTGGGGAGGATCATCTAGAGTTACTAGGCAAACGTAGGTTGGTTTCAAAGGATGATGGAAGTTCTTCTTTTTCAATGGTGGAGGCTGTGTGTCAGCCCCGCCAATCGCAATGAGTTGCTTAATTTAGAACTGTCGTGGGCTTGGGAACCCATGTACAAGGAATGAGCTTGCTGATATTGTGCGGGCAAAAGATCCCTCTGTCGTGTTTATAGCCAAAACATGGGCAGATGAGGCAAGGCTAAAAGATGTAAAACAAAAGATTCAATTCGAGAACATGTTTGTGGTACCAAGAGAAGCTAGGGGTGGAGGTTTAGTTCTATTTTGGAGAGATACTATGGCTGTCATAGTTGAAGGTTCTAACAAGTATCACATTGATGTAATTATCAATAAAAATTCTAACTCGGCATGGAGATTTACCAGTTTTTATGGAGAATCGAAAACACAAAGAAGGCCTGAATCATGGAATTTACTTCGAAGGCTTAACCGGAAATTCCAAATCCCATGGTTGTGTGCAGGCAATTTTAATGAGCTGCTTAGAAGCGATGAAAAAATGGGGGGCAATAGAAGAAGTCACAATCAGATGCAGCTATTTCGAGAGGCTGTGGATGCTTGTAGTTTTTTGGATCTTGGATATTCGGGGTCCAAGTTCACTTGGAGCAAACACTATGCAAGTGGGCAATCTATTTGGGAGAGGCTTAATAGGGCTTTTTGTACTAATGATTGGTTTCAAATGTTTGCAGGAACAAGGGTCTTTCATCTCAGTAGTACCACTTCGGACCATGTACCAATTTGGATTGCTCCCTATGGTCTTGACCCACCACCTACCTCAAAGCCATTTTGGTTTGAAGAAATGTGGCTCTCAGATAAAGGGTGTGGGAGAACGGTGGAGGCAGTATGGAGAGATCCATTTCATTGTGATCCGGAGGTTCAAGTGATGAAAAAGATAGCTAAATGTGGGACGGAATTAACTCAGTGGAGTCGTATGAATTTTGGGAGTGTACGTAGGGAGCTAGTTGAGAAGAAAAAGCTCTTGGTAAAGGTAGAACAAGCGGCTTTGCAATCCGGTTGCAATTTTCGGGTTAGGGAACTTAAAAAAGACATCAATGGACTGTTGATAAAAGAAAACCAAATGTGGAGGCAGAGAGCAAAAAGTTTCTGGTTGGTTGGTGGTGATAAAAACTCCAAGTTCTTTTATAGCCGAGCAACTCAGAGAACTAGGCGCAACAGGATTCATGGAATCACCAATTCTTCAGGCCGGTGGGTTCAAAATCAAGATGAGGTTCCTGATTCATTTATAGAGTTTTACCAAGAACTCTTTGACTCATCAAATCCGGTGGTGGGTGTTGAGGATTTGGACCCACTGCCATGTATTGTTAGTGATGAAATGAACTCCAAGCTCTCACAAGAATTCATGGAATGGGAAGTGCAGGCTGCTTTGAAGCAAATGGCTCCATTGAAAGCTCCTGGCCCCGACGGTATGCCCCCACTATTTTACCAAAATTATTGGGAACTTGTTGGTGATGATGTCACAAAAACTATTTTATCTTACCTCAATTCAGCCTCTTTGCCCCACCCTTTGAATCATACTTTCCTGACTTTAATTCCAAAAATAAAAAATCCAATTACTGTCTTTGATTATCGCCCTATTAGCCTTTGTAATGTGCTTTATAAGATTTTTTCTAAGGTATTAGCAAATCGCCTCAAAAAAATCTTACCAAAAATAATTTCCAAGCAACAAAGTGCATTTACAAAAAACCGTTTGATTTCTGATAATATTCTTGTAGCTTTTGAGACCTTGCATAGCATGAATGTTCATAAATCTACAAAATCAAGTTATATGGCGGTAAAATTGGATATGAGCAAGGCATATGATAGGGTGGAGTGGATTTTTTTGGAGAAGGTGATGAGGAAATTGGGGTTTAATGAGAGGTGGATAGACCTCATGATGGTTTGTGTGAAAATTGTATCATATTCGGTGTTGGTTAATGGTGAGCCAAAGGGTTTGATTCGACCTACTAGGGGGATTCGTCAAGGTGATCCACTTTCACCATTCCTCTTCCTACTTTGCACGGAAGGCCTCCATAGCCTAATTTCTAAGGCAGAAAGGGAGGGAGCCATTCACGGTTTTGGCCTAAGCAGAAGAAGCCCCAAACTAACCCATCTGCTTTTTGCAGATGATAGTTTGTTATTTTGCAGGTCCAATAGAAGTGAATGCCAAAAGGTGTTGGAGATCCTTGCACAATATGAAAGCTTATCGGGGCAACAAATAAATAAGGGGAAAACAACCATCTTTTTCTCTAAATCCACCAATGAAGATATGAAGTTGGAGATTCAAGAAGCATTAGGAATGCAAGAGGTTAAGCAATTTGACAAATACTTGGGTTTACCATCATTAATGGGGAGACATAAAAAAGCTAGCTTTGACTACATTAAAGAAAGAATTTGGAGAAAATTGCAAGGATGGGAAGAAAAATTGTTGTCTCAAGCAGGAAGAGAAATATTGATTAAGGCTGTGGTGCAAGCAATTCCAACCTATTCAATGTGTTGCTTTAAACTTCCTCTAGGTCTTTGTCAAGAAATTGAGGGGTTGATTCGAAAGTTTTGGTGGGGTTAAAGAGGTGAGAGGAGAAAAATACATTGGGTGAAATGGGAAGAGATGTGTGAGCCAAAAGCAGAAGATGGTATGGGCTTTAAGGAATTATCCTTGTTCAATGATGCCCTCTTAGCAAAACAAACGTGGAGACTCGTACATAATAAAGACTCTTTGTTCTATAGGGTTTTTAAATCAAAATTCTTTCCAAATTGTTCTATCATGGAAGCTAAGGAGGGTCATGGGGGTTCATATGCATAGAAGAGTATACTAGTGGGGAGAGAAGTTATCCGAAGAGGGGCAAAGTGGAGGGTTGGAAATGGGGAGTCCATCAAACTTTGGGGAGACAAATGGTTACCTTCTCTTACTCACACATCAATGGAAGGACCACTAGCAGCTGAGTTACAAGATGCAACTGTTAGCAGCCTTATAAACCCAGCCACTCGCTCGTGGAACTCATCCATCCTGTGCAGATTGTTCAGCCATAATGAAGCATTGGAAATTCAAAAAATCTAGCTTAGCCGACAGTCAAATGAAGATGCTTTGTTCTAGTTGTTTGTGCAGTCCGATGCTTACTCAGCCAAGTTGGGGTACTATTTTCTCAAAACAGAGGTTCATATGTTAGCCCCTCCAAAGAATCAAACCTTGGTGCAAACAAAATCACTGTGGAGAAGGATTTGGAAGCTGGTAGTCCCGTGCAAGGTTAGGAATTTTGTTTGGAGAGCTTGTAGAAATGCTATTCCAACAAAATCCAACCTGGTTCGGCGCTGTGTTCTTGATGATTCAACGTGCCCCCTCTGTTCACAAGGGGCAGAAGATGTGTTACACTCACTGTGGTCATGTCTAGGTCTTACTCGGGTTTGGGATGATGACCCACAATGGGCATTTCGGAGCTCAACTAGGTTCCAAAAATTTCCTCAAGTCCTCCTCCATGTATTGGATTCGGATTGCAGCGGTGACATGTTCGCAATACTCACTTGGAATATCTGGTTTCGACGGAATCAAGCTAGGACCGCCCCACCAGGTTGGCCTTTGGACCAGATAGCTCAACAAGCTTACCAGTCCCTTCAGGAGTTTCGGTCAGCACAACCAAGGAAGCCCACTACAGCAACACCAGGTCAGGTACGATGGCAGCCTTCACCGGCGAATTTAATTAAAATTAATTTTGGTGGAGCAGTGTTCAAGGATGAAGACAGAGCAGGAATTGGCGTGGTTGTTAGAGATAGCCTAGGCATGGTTTTGGCTTCTTTATCCCAGAATATCCCACTCCCACACTTAGTTGTAAACTTGGAAACTCTAGCAGCATGTAGAGCACTTGAATTCTCCCTTGAGCTAGGCTTCGACAAAGCAATTCTTGAGGGAAATTCGTTGATTGTCATGTCTGCTTTGAGGGATCCTTCCCCTTCCTTAGCTTCATATGGTCTGTTAGTTCAGGATGCCCAATGGATGACACGTTTTTTTACATGTATTTCCTTTCAACATGTTGATAGAGTAGGGAATAGTGTTGCTCACAACCTAGCTAGACATGCACGTCATGTCACTGGTTTTTCAGTTTGGATGAAGGATGTTCCTATCCAAGTTTTTACAGCTTATCAGGCAGGTTTGCCTACTACTGAATAAAAAAACTTCAAGTTCTTTCTTCTCAAAAAAAAAAAAATTTAAATGACTTCCTCTGTTTGGAATAGACATTTCTTTAATTAAAAAAATACTCTTATATCCTAGGTTTAAGTAGAGACATAACTAAAGAACAATATAATAAAAATACATCTCTAACACATTATCCAAAAACTAGGACCACTCACCCAAGATCAACCACTACTTTATCAATAATTAATATAGCCAGGATTGATATGATGAAGTTAGAACCAAAAAAGAATTTAAAAATATTATTTAAATCATTAGTTTGTGTGTGAGTGTATTCATTTTATGGGATTATACATTTGTCAATCACAACAAAATCTAGGTGTGTGAAGTAAAATTATTTCATCTGCAAATGCATAACACTAATCACACCCTAATGTATTTTTGTGATTAAAAAATGTAGTAATCTCAAATTATAATAAATGCAAATCATTAATCTTTATCTAAAAAAATAGGAGAGTCTCTGAGCACATGAGTGTGTGCTCAGAGGGAGGCTAGTATTTCTTTAACAAAATATCACAAATAACTAAAAACTCGAACCACCCTCCCAAGATCAGCCAATCAGTTATTCAAAAAACCCACTACACCATAAAATAAAACCACTACAATGCGTTTAACCCATCCTCCATATTAAATTCATTTTCGATTTTCACGATTGTGGAAAGGACTTTCAAAGTGTGAAGAGGGATATTGGCGTATTGCTCAAGACACAATGTATGTATTTTTCAATGAATCTATATATTACTAAAAGCTGAAACGTAGCGTTTAATGCTGCTACGCTCACGTTAAGCCACGTCAGCATCCACGTCATTATCTTTTTTCTTTCCATTTTCTTATAATTATTTTTAATATATATATATATATATATATATATATATATATTTTTTTTTTTTTTAATTTCACATTTACACTTCTCCAAACTTTCTCCCTCTCATACCTTCTCATCTCCCCACTACTTCTCCAACCTTTCTCATTCGCTTATCTTCTCATCTCCCCACTACCCTTTACATTAATATCATTCTTCATCTTTCCCTTCATCTTCCTCTATTTTTGTCTCTTCTTATTCACACCCTCTTACTATAAATTTGTCACTATCTCTTTCATTCTATGTATAGTTTTTCCTTACAAAAAAAAGGTTCTTCCTCTATCTCTCTCTCTCTCTCTCTCTCTCTCTCTCTCACACACACAAAATTTTTGGGTGGATTTTTATTTTTTATTTTTCTTGCATCTTCACTTTAGGTTGATAATTTTTTATATTCTTTAATCTACTTTAGGTTAATGTGATTCAGTTTTTTTTTTTAATTGTTTTTTTTTTCCTCTCTTTGATTGTTAAATGTTATCCTATTGCGTTATAAAGGATTAAATATAAAAATATAATATTATTCTACTTCATGATTTTATAGTGCTCAATTTAGATGTTACACTATGAGACTTTAATCATTTTTGTTTATTTTTAATCCTTTGTGGTGGACAAAATACTCTTAATAATTGTATTAGAAGTACTCTATAATGCTATTTATTTAGAGAAAAGCAAAGGTTGGCTAAACAAAAATTATTGGATGAAAGAAAAATTTTATCTTTCGCAATTTTACTTTTATTATTATTATTATTATTATTATTATAACAACGCATATATAGAAATTTAATTTTTAGATTTTGCTAATAATTGTTTATTTAATAATATGTTTTGGGTGGACAAAATTACAATTTCTGCAAAGAAAATAACCTTAATAGATTATAAACAACAAATTGTTTTCCTAATTGGTCCAATTAATCATAGTTAATTTTTATTAATTTTTTTAGTTACTTTTTTCAGTGTTTTGGGTTGTAGGCGGAAAAGATAAGTTTGAGAAAGTTTGTTTAAAACTAAAAGAATAATTTTCAAATTTTATATTATTTTTAATGATTCACAAGATGTTATAAATAAATTTTATTAAAAAATAAATATTTTCGTTAACTTGCCTTGTGAATTTCTGAGAAAATTGTATTTTTTTCATTTTAGTATGAAAAAAATTATTAAATTTATGATTTATGATTGTTCCTATATTACATTTATGATTATTCTTATAATAAATAAAAATATAATTACAAAATACATTACTCTTTATTAAATTAGTTTAAATTGTATTAAAAAAATTAATAAAACTACCATAAAAATAATTATCATGCGCAACGCGCAGGTTTGCGGCTAGTTTAAGTAATAATTAAATTTTACATTAATATTTACATGTGATGTCTATTCTCTTCGTCATAATTTCTATTTTTCTTGATCAGGGTTGCTTTTGATTTTTTAAAAGTGCATTCACTGTAGAAATAGATACATGATGTCCAAATTCAAAACCCATTTAGAAATGTATATGAAGTATCTCAGTTTTACCAGTGGCCCGTGTGCAACACCAAACCACAGTCTTATCGTCGTGGTGTTCCAAGAAGGATTAGGATTAGGATTAGATTAGACGAAGGGAGTGATTAGTGGCGGTATGGTTGGTGGACCTTGCGGTAGCGTAGTGTGGTTGTATCTTGGAACCGATTCAAAAATGGTTTTCTGTCGTGGATGTCAATGGTGACACGGCAGTTTGGGTAGCAACAGCGACATCGAGACTGAAGAAATCTTGAAGTGCCAGTCAGTGAGTACTAGCGAGTGGTTTGAGGGTGCAAGTCTCACCACAGATTCGTGTACCATTACTCAACAAAAACAAAAATATTTGTGTACCATTCAATTTCATATTTTATAATGCTATATTAGTATTATATATTTGGTATTTTCTTTTTCTTTTTTACAATATGTTTGGTTGAGGTTGTTCTTAGTTCTTACTTTTTAAATAATGATCATTTTTGGTGTTTTTTTTTTTTTTTTTTGGGTGGGGGGGGCGGGGGGGGGGGGGGGGGGGGATTAATTACTTATTTCCTTTTGGTATAAGTTGTTCTTTATGCTCGTGGTTTGAACTAATGTTTGGTTAAAGTTTTTTTTAATGCATTTTCGTTCTATTCTGGGGTGATTGATGAAATCTTGGGGAAATTGTTGTCATTTGAAATTTTGATGAATAGACGAGACATTGGAGCAGTGGATTTCAAAACATTATGAGTAGGGTTCATTTCTTTGGGTAGCTATAGCATCTCTTTTCACTACAGGATGCATTACAAAGGCCGAAAATGTGATTGAATGGTCTTCGTAGGATTCTTTTGCCCATATATATCACATAGATGTTACCGATGTAATCTAAACTTAAGAAACTACATTTTCTTGCTAAAAAACAATAAGGTGAAATTTACTAAAGTTTTTTTTAATGATCTATCACTCAAGTTAGATAATACTAGCCTTTGAGCATGTGCCTCTACGCACGCGTTTAAGCACATGCTTAGAGGCTCTTCTGCTTTTTTGGGTAAAAGTTAATAATTTACATTCATTATAATTTAGGATTGAGAGACTAATTGTGCTCACAAGATAAATTTTGTTTCAGATTTTTTTTTTTTTCAAAGCTTAGCTTCCATAACCAAACTAACCACGCTGAGCTGATATGGTGCACTGCACCATGTATAAACTGGTTCTTAACCTTTTACAGTTGAGGTGCGGTCAAACATAAGGGAAAACGCACCGAATTTTTTTTCTAAATAACAATAAATATTAAAAAATTTAGTTAGTTGTCACGTTTCAAAACAATGTTGAAAACTAGCATCTCGAGTGTCTAAAACTCGAGTTTTTAAGTCTCGATTTGAAAGAGAAGTGGTTTAAAGTGAGAAAAAAATCAATGTGAAAATCGAGTTTTAAAGACTCGATTTCCATAAATTGCAGAAAAACGCCGCTATAGGGCTTTAAAACGTCACTATAGGGCTTAAAAACGCCACTATAGGGCCCCCTAAACCTGGTACTTACAAAATTTTTTTTGCAGGAAAACGCCGCTATAGATCTTTAAAACGTCACTGTAAGGCTTAAAAACGCTGCTATAGGTGAATTTTTTTTTGCATAAAACTCGAGTCTTAAAGACTCGAGATCTATGTGGCACCTTCTCACTTGCGAAGCGAGTCTTTTAGACTCGATTTCTAATATGGATCTCGATTTTCTAAAACTTGAAATGCTATTTTCCTTAATTCTTCAAAACGTTGTCTAACTAACTACATAAAAATCCTAAATATGTTTAGTCCGCTCATTCTCCCAAAATGCACCCTTAGGTGTGGTGTAAACCACCTCCTACAGCCAACCGCTCCACACATTGTGAACAAGTTTGACTTCTTTAACTTTGTGGGCATACTTATATATTTTTTATAGAAATAGCGGGCATACAATTTTTTTTAATTGATAGAAATAGTGTGCGTACTATTTTTTATTTTTTTATTTTATTGCTAGAAATAGTGGGCGTACTATTTTTTTTTTTTTAATTTTTTTATTGATAGAAATAGCGTGCGTACTAATTGTGTTGCCAACGTTCGTGTTCGTGTTCGTGATCGTGGATACGTTTCCACCGCTTTTTTTTTTTTTTTTTTTTTTAAAGAAAAGTTTCCACCGCTTTTTGTTCCCCGGTTTAATACTTTAATCAATTTTGTTTCAATGCCACGGCCTATGGACAAGGTGCGTTAGGAAGCAAAGCATAGCGGCAATTCATTTTTATTTTTTATTTTATTTTATTTATTTATTTATGAGAACTAGTGGAAATTCTTGGTTTATGAAGTTGACGACATGCATTCGTGAGTACTGACGTTTCACAATAAGTGCACGTTTGGATTGAAATGAAAAATTAAAATTATTTCATTATTCAGCTTATTTTTGCTATTATTTATGGGCCCTACTGCACTTTTTGGCACTATTCATGGATCCTACTGTACTATTTCAATTAATTTTTACTTTTATCTACAGTACTTTCAGCAATAATTTTTCAATTTCAACAAAATAAGCAATATCCAAAAACACCCTTAATCAAACTCTTATATCAACTATTGTTTAGGCAAACTATCATTTTTGGTCCTTTCTTCCTAAATCCAGTTGTGTCAATTTAGTCAATTTCTTACAAAAGTTTTGTAGTTTAACTTTCATCTATAGGTTTTAGGTAGCTCAACTGATAAAATTTTATGTAGTCGAATAAGAAATGTAAGGTTATATTCATGACTACACCAAAAACCAATTGATATTTTGGTCTGATAATAAATGGATCTAGAGCGAACGTCATAAGTTAAAACTAAAAAAAAAATGTCACCTCTTGAAATTTCCAATATAAGCATCTAGAGTCTGGACTAAATTCCCCCATCCCATTGTAATTAATTATCAAAAAACAAAAAGTACATTTCTTGTCAAGAGCCCCAATAATTTCCCCATCCCCATTGTGATATCCCGCACCTCTAATCCTAATGACTAAGTATGCATGCATCATTTCATTAATGATAATAAGGTAATATTTTAAGTAAATGGAAATTTGGAAATAAGAGAGGATACTTAAATGATGTGGAAGGCAAACAAGGGCGTCATTGTAGAAAATTTTAATGAGTAAGGACTTGGTACAATTAGGCAGAAACTTGAGGACCAATTTGCAAATAAAGTCTACTGTATCCAGCCCTGAACACCTCATACTTGCCCTACCTTGACACCCACCATCTTTCTTCATGCCACCCTAATTTCACCATGCATCCCTTATAGCCACCTGCATGCTTGCTCTTTACACCTACTTACCATTTAACCACCTAATTGCTCCTTCTGGTGAGATTTTTCGGCCCATTTCGGCTATACACACAGATGGGTGATAGGAACCTCTGGTTAAAAAATAAATTAATGAACGAAACATTCAGCTTGAGAGCAAACTCAGTCTGTCCTAACCTTATACAAATTATAACTTGCGGTTTCGTGTAAGTTACAATTTCGTGGTTTGATTACCACTTGGCTTGTCTTGCTTTATTACATAATGAAATTCATTCAATGACCAAGTGTTCTTGCTAATATTTTAATTAAATTTTATTTTTAAGAGAGTTTTAACCTATGACATTTGCTTTTGATGATACTCTTTATCATCAGATCAAGACACTAATTGGTTTTTGGTGTAGGCGAAGATTGAACCCTAGATCTCTTATTCAATCATCAAAGATTTTACCAGTTGAGCTAACTGGAACTTCAATTTCAAGTACTTTAGAGTAACTTTTGATTTACATAAACTTCATTTCATGAACATGATTTAGAATTGAATTCTAATTATTGTTTGAGAATTTTTTTTTTTTTTTTTTTTGAGAAAGAAGCTAACATGTATTAAAATCAAATTGTGGCTGAATCAGCCATTACAAGTTGGCGAATATCTGGTGGTACATCTTCCATCCAGACAGTTAAATTAGGCTGCTTAATAGCCCTTCTTGCCATAGCGTGTGCAACATTATTCCCTTGACGATGTACATGAGTAAAGCTAAGGAAATTAAAGGAGTTTTGCAAACTCTTAACATCCTGAAGCAAATGACCATGCAGCGCCAGCGAAGGGGTTGGTTCCAAGAGTTCCTTGACTATAGTTTCTGAATCGCCCTCCAGTATCGCCTTATTAATACCAACTTCCAAAGCAAAAGCAGCAGCTCTCCTGGCTATGAGAGCTTCAACTTGGGCCACTGTTGTTGGGAGTGGGATTTGCTGCGACATCGAAGCCATAATAGCTCCTTCACTATCTCTGATCACTACACCGAGACCTGCTCTGTTCTGTTGGTTAAACACTGCCCCATCGTAATTTACCTTGTACACTCCTTGCTCTGGCGGCTTCCATCTGGTATGGTTTCTGTGCTGAGGCGTTACCTTGGCTGGGTGAATGCGCTGGAATTCTATTTTTCTGTCTTTTGATAATAATAGAATCTGGTTCAGGGGATAAGGAGCTTCGTTGAAGCGTAGTTGATTTCTTCTATTCCAGATTGCCCATGCCGTAAATGCCAAGAGCTTTGCATCTTTTTTCTCTGAGAAAGCTCTTTTGAAAATGTCCTTCATGGTACTTCCACACATCTCTGTAAGCCAATTCCATTGTGGATCAGTGATCCACATCGCTTTCACCTCTAGACAGAGGAACAAAGCGTGTAAACAGTCCTCATCTCCTGCTTTACAAATCTCACATTGTCCATCCTGAGAAATCCTCCTACGCAGCAAATTCTTCTTGACGGGCAATGCATCTTTGCTAGCTCGCCACACAAAGTTTTTTATTTTACTAGGTACCTCCAGACTCCACAATTTTTTCCAGTACTCCGCATCATGGTCTGAGCTTTGAAATTGGGCAGAGTTCTCCAGCAAGAACCGGTATCCCGATTTTACTGAATAGCTACTCGAAGGGGTGAATGGCCAAATAAGGATGTCCGGTTGGGTTGTTGAGCTTAGTGGGATGTTTTTAATTACCTCAGCCTCTTGCACAGTAAAGACGTGGTCTATTATGTTATTCCTCCAACACCTAGTCCTTGGATTAATTAGGGCCTCCACATTTGAGTTGTCCTGCCCATGTATGACTGGTGAAACAACTCTGGCAAACGTTTTTGATGGCAGCCAGTTATCCCCCCAAATCCTCACCCTTTTCCCATCGCCTATCCTCCAAAGAGCACCTTGTAAGATAACGTCCCGGCCTTTTAGAATACTTTTCCAAGCATATGAAGCAGATGAGGAGTCTTTTGCTTCGAGAATTGTTTCCCTAGGGAAGAACCTTGCTTTGAAAACCCTATAGAACAAGGAATTGTCATCATGGAGCAATCTCCATGCTAACTTAGCAAGCATAGCTTCATTGAACATTGTCAAATCTTTGAATCCCATACCTCCTTGACCCTTGTCTTGACATAAGTCCCCCCATTTCACCCAATGTACTTTCCTCCTCTCTCCCCGTTGTCCCCACCAAAATTTTCGAATGAGGGTCTTAATCTCATGGCATAGTGTAGTAGGGAGTTTAAGGCAACTCATAGTGAATGTGGGTATTGCTTGGATCACGGATTTTATGAGGACCTCCCTTCCGGCTTGAGATAAAAGCTTTCCTTCCCAACCTTGAAGCCTCTTCCACACCTTTTGCTTCAATTGATCAAAGCTTGCTCTTTTATTTCTTCCCACCAAAGCCGGTGGACCCAAGTACTCCTCATATTGCTTCAATTCAACAACCCCAAGAAGATCCATAATTTCATTTTGCATCTCATTCGGAGTAGATTTGCTGAAGAACAAAGCTGTCTTTTCCCTATTTAATTTTTGCCCCGACACCCTCTCATAGTTTGATAGGATCTCCAATACTTTCTGACAATCATGAGTCGTGGCCCTACAAAATAAAAGACTGTCGTCTGCAAAACATAAGTGGGTTAGTTTGGGACCATTGCGACAAATAGAGACACCCTGAATTTCACCTCTCTCAGTAGCTTTGTGTATCATCCTATGAAAGCCCTCAGAACAAAGCAAAAAGAGGTAGGGCGACAGTGGATCTCCTTGACGTATGCCACGGCTTGGCTTGATGTTTCCAAATGGTTCTCCATTGATCAATAAGGAGTATGTAACTGAAGAGATACACTCCATGATTAGAGCCACCCACCGATCATTGAACCCCATTTTGATCATCACAGCTTTCAAAAAAGACCATTCCACCCTGTCATAGGCCTTACTCATATCAAGTTTGAGTGCCATGTAGCCTGAATTTCCTGAATTGTGATTCTTCATGTAATGCAAAGTCTCAAAAGCCACAAGAATGTTGTCTGTGATCAATCGGCCCTTGATGAAAGAACTTTGATGCTCCGAGATTATTTGAGGAAGCACTCTCTTTAACCTGTTTGCAAGAACTTTTGAAAAGATCTTGTAAAGCATGTTACAGAGACTAATAGGTCTATATCCAGTAACATTATCAGGATTTTTTGTTTTAGGAATTAAAGTGATGAAATTATGATTAAGAGAATTAGGCAAAGTACCCGAATTCAAAAAAATAAGCACATCATGAATTACATCACCTCTAACCAACTCCCAAAAATTCTGATAAAAAAGAGGCGGCATCCCATCTGGACCCGGAGCCTTGAGCGGCGCCATCTGTTTCAGTGCATTTTCTACTTCCCATGCCTGAAATTCCTCAGTCAAGGCCTCGTTCATTTCCATTGTTACTGCCTGTGGAACAGAGTCCAAATCGCCCACCAAAACTACTGGATTGGACGATGAAAAAAGCTCCTGGTAATAGTCAAGGAAGATGGCAGAAATCTGATCTGGTTGAGTGCACCATTCATTTGACTGATTTTTTATCCCTGTTATAAGATTACGTCGTCTTCTCTGGGTTGTTCTGCAATGGAAGAAACAGGTATTTCGGTCACCATCTTTGAGATACAAAGTGCGTGACCTTTGGCGCCACATCCTCTCCTCTTTGTCCATAAGCAAATTAATTTCTTTCTTCAACTAAATGAGGTTGTCTGAATAGCCTCTCTGCAATGCTATTTTCTCAGCCTGTGCCAAAGCCTTCCTTTTCTTTTCAAGCTCAATTCGGACATTGCCAAAGCAGTCCTTACTCCACTGAGTTAAAGCTTGCCCACACTTCTCCACTTTCTTGATCACTCTAGTGGACCCCAATTCTTCATAGCTGATCTGCCAAACTCCCTCCACTGTTTCTCCACACCCCTTGTCGCCTAACCATATCTCTTCAAATCTGAATAATTTTTTCTTTGGCAATATATCCAATTCCGACTGTTCTATCCACAATATCTTGTGATCAGAAGTTGTGCTGTCCACATGATTAACCCGAGTCCCTGGATATTTCACAAACCAATCATAGGAGACCACAGCTCTGTCTAACCGCTCCCATATAGAGACCCCGCTGCTGTAATGTTTGCTCCAAGTAAATGGAGAACCCTTGAAACCAATGTCAATGAAGCCACATTCATCCAAAACTTCGCGGAAAATTTGCATTTGTCCCTGAGGTCTTTCTCGTCCTCCAATCTTCTTCGATTGCTTGACAGTCTCATTAAAATCCCCAGTGCACAACCAAGGTAGTGAATTCTGTTGGTGCAGACTCCGTAGGAGGTCCCATGATTCATGACGTTTGTGTGTTTCTGGTTCACCGTAGAAACCGGTGAAACGCCAAGCTGTCTCGGAATCTTTGTTAATTATTGCATCAATATGATTCACCGAAGAGGAGATTACATCAACCTTTAAGTCATTCTTCCAGTACAAAACCAAGCCGCCTCCTTTATTAATCCTCTGTACAAAGAATTTTTTATCAAAACGAATCCGATCCTTAACGAAATCTAGCCTTGCTTCATCCACTAGTGTTTCGGCTAGGAACACCAGAGTGGGAGCTTTTGCCTGCACTAAATCAGCAAGCTCTTGAACTGTCAGAGGGTTCCCAAGCCCCCTGCAGTTCCAAACGATACAACTCATGGCTCTTGGTGGGGCTGACCAGCAGCCTCCGCCAATATTGGAGAATTTTCTTTATCTTCATAAGAAACCTGAAACTTCTTTCTTGGTAACTCACAAAGATCCTCAGTCACAATCATGGGCCATTTCAAACCACTCTGTTCTTCGGTTCTGTGAACAGAGCATGCATTAGCCCGTAAGAGACGTTTCCATTTTACTTGTGGGTAAATTTCGGAGTTTGTTGTTGCATGGGAGTAGTTGGAAATGTCACGTAAAGGGGCTGCATGATCTGTACTGCTGGGGTGCACCTGTGGTGGGGACAACTCAACACTTTCATTGTTGGCCAGCTCAGCCCGGATATTCTGCATATCGTATAAAGGGGAGGCTACCTTTTGGCAAGAATTCGCACTTGGAGGCTCCTCATAAATGCCAAGATCTTTGTCAATCTACTTTAATTTATGAGCAAAATAATCTCCCTTATTTCCGCATTCCTGAAATGGAGGAGTTGGATTCTCATTGGTTTCTACGGAAATGTGGGAGTTTTGATTTTGATTCTCCATGAAATCCGCTTCCATATCTGTATTTTCCTTATCAGGATACACCACCGTGTTTGACCTTTGGATTGGATTCGTCCTCGGCCTGGGTTGCTCCTCCCTACGTCGCCGAGTTGAAACGTTCTCCAGCCTACCCTCATAGAACCCCGACACCCTAACAACATTCTTCCTTGAAGATCCCGACTGTACTGCTCGAATCCATGAGCCGAATTGCTGCTCTTCTTGTTTGAGGGTGCCTTTGCTTTGGATCCAAATGTCATAGTCCCTGTCACCATGATCAAAACAACCACACCAATAGCATATGTTAGGTAATCTTTCATACCTGAAATTTATCCAGATTTTTCCACCCTCCTCAAATGTAACCACTCTTCCACGGCACAATGGTTGAAAGACATCCAGTGTAACCCTGACTCTGATGTAACTGCCTCCATCGCTTTCAGAGTCGTCAATAGAACGATCAACCCAACCAATGGCTTCACATATATCTGCCGCCACTGATTTGTTTCTATATCCAATTGGGATGTTGTGCACTTAAACCCAAAAGGATGCCTTGTCCAGTTTTAAATCGTCAAAGGGAGTTCTTCTGTCATATTTTTCCAAGACAATCAGACTTTTATCGAAACTCCATGGCTCGCTGGACAGGATACGATCCACTACCTCTTTATTATTGAAAATAAAAAGAACCCTGTGAGAACCCTCATTGCTCACTGTAAAGCCATTATCTGCTCTCCATAATGGTTTGAAAGTCCGAGCTATGGCATCCATTTTCAGTGCCCGTTTGGTGAGGAATAAAGCCGCTATAACATACTCTTGTGAACAGCGGTCTTTTTTGACACATAAGTCATCTCCCTCTCTTTCGGACAAAGACAAGCAGTTCCAATGTTTTGTAAGTTCGTCCATGATAGAAACAGATAGCCCTTCACAGAAAGACTATAATTCCAAGACAAGCACAGTATTGATAAGGAAGAAAGAAAACCGGAGGAAAAAAAGAAAACTGTTTCCCAAGCCCCGAAAAGAAAAGAACCACAAGCCCTACACACAACGTTGTTGCGAGAGGGGAGAGAAAACCTTACAAGAAGGTACTGCAATTCTACTGCCTAAGAAAAGGTAAAGGGCCACCTTTCTTAGCGATAGAGAAACTTGTTTGAGAATTTGATTATAAATTCTCTTCATGATTTATAACTCATTATATCCGTGGTGTTTGCATTTATTTATGCAATCCTTGATTTAATTCCATGACTTCTAATTTAATTACTTGATGTTCCTACTCTAGTTTCACCAATTCGGCATGTAAGTGACAACTTGTACATTGGATTGTTGTTAAACTTTCTTTTGTAATGTTTATTGTTTCCTAATTATAAGCCTAGCGCCACAACCTCTTGATATTTAAAATATTGAATGTCTTATGTTGTGAAGAAGAAATCCTTAGCCCCTGAATCATGTTCATGGCTTTCTTGATAGCCCTTGAATAAGATTTATAGCCATTTGATTTAGGGATTACTTGCGTCATCTTGATATGGCCTAAACCATGTTGTAACTAAAATTTTTGTCAAGTTTAATTATTGTTAATTTATACCCTATGGCAGCACTAAGTGGTGTGTGCACCTTAATCTCAAAGAAATAATTTAAGAACTATCTTGGATATTGGTTATATTTCGTTGTAATAGTTGTTTTTTGTGTTTGCTTCCCTTAAGCTATATGGCTGTCCAGCCCTTGAATCTATAGTATATTAATGCAAGTAAGAAACTCAAGTAAAAGGCTCCTTGATAGTGTCATTTGATTTATGACAAAAGCTTGATTTTAGTATGATCATCAAGCTAGCTTTGCTAGACAAGTTATAATTCCAAAGGGATTTTTTTTTTTTTTGGTTGAGATAATAGATATTGAATATTAATATTGAAGAAAGTGTACACATATAAAAGGCCCAGGCATAGCCCAGTCCGAAAACAAAACATGGGAAAAAATGCTTGGGCCACGCGCTGTGCAATCATCAGCTTCTGATATTCCTCCAAAAATCCAACTGCTCCATCGAAGATCACTTCTGGTGGAACCTGGGTTTTCTCAAAGTGCAGTTTGTTTCTAGCATTCCAAATGACCCAACTTATCATCGCACATCTCTCCATATCCTTCAACTCTAGCTTTGCATTCAGCTGTTGGAAGAGTAGGGAAAAAATCTTGTGTCATATTTGGAAGTTTTTGCAGCTTACCACGAGCAAGGGCCCAAACATTTCGAGCTAGGCGGGCATGACCATAGGAGATGACCAGTTGTTTCTGCCTCTTGGCAGCATATTACGCATTTTGGCTCAACCCTCATTTTCCTTCTACTCAGGTTGTCTTGTGTAGGGAGAATATTGGAGCAAGCATGCCATATGAAAGTTCTAACCTTGGGAGGGACGTTGAGAGACCAAATTTTTTTCCACGTAGAGCCATCACTATGGCGGAGCCAGAAAATTTTCTCAGGAGGGCTGGAGAATACATTTTTGTGTAATTTTTAAATTTATTACCAAATATAAAAGAAAATTAATGAAGAATTTCTACAGCTAGGGGGGGCCATGGCCCCCCTTGGCACCCCCCCCTAGCTCTACCTATGGCCATCAGTTCTTGCTGTCGAGTGTTCCACACAGTCACGTTGTTCAAGGATAATTCATACTATTGAAAAAATTGAGTTGTTTTACGTCACCAATTTATTTATTAATTTATTTCTGCTTATGACATGCCTAATGACAAGTGCCTTCTGCCTAAAAGAAACAGGTTACATTCAAATTCGAAAATCAATCTCTCCAATTGAGAGTACAGTTATTTACCAATCACCTCTCTTAAACATATAAAAGTTGAAATTTTGTTAACTGACTTTTTTTTTCTGCCTTACACTAATTCATTCTTCTGAAGAAACTAAACCATTTCCCTAGTCCCTCTGGCTTGGAAAAAACAGTTTCCACACAACTTATTTGCTAGAGATAAGAGTCTAATAAGGAAAAAAAGTATTAAGAATTTATAGGACAAATATACCGTTCTAAACTCAAGGCCCTACTTCACTCAAAACCCATGTTATAGCTTTTAAATCTTAGAGCTTATCCTACTCAATTTATCAAACCTAGGCTTGGACTGGAGAGAGGACCACAAAAGTGATGTCTTCTTTATTTTGATAATTTCTTATTTAATTTGAGAGTGAACCTTTTTTTTCCTTAAAATTTGTTTTATCTGGATCCAACGGATATTGGGGCTATATGCTAAAATATAAGGCCTATAGGCTTGGACCAGCTGACCATTGGGTCCAGCTTTCAAGACCTGGGCATCACTTTGCAAAGTGTAGGCCCAAATACACCCGTAATTATCAAAACAAGGCTGGGTTAGGAATAAGTAGTTTAAACTTTTCAAAGGATTTTTTTTTTTTTGTTTTTTTTTTTGTTTTTGTTTTGATAATCGAAAGGACTTATTAAAAATTGAAGGCTCAATGCCTCAATGTACATTTTCCACCTCCATTGGATGTGCTTTTAATCTATCGGTCATACACAAGTGCAATCCATATATAATAATACTAGCTTGTAACCACATGCATATATATGAATATACATAAAATATATACATTAAAATACATAGTATAATTATTATCTATATAATTTAAATATAATTGATAGTCATTATTTTTTTCTTTTTTTTTTTAAACTCTTTAAAAAGTTTTGTAAGAATATTATTAGGTAGAAAATGTAAATTATCAATATTTAAAAAAAAAATTATGTTCATTAATTCTAAACTTTTTGGTTTTTGTATGTTACTTTATTTTCAAAAAATCAAGTACTGAGTAAATTTTCTTTCACCTTTTTTTTTTTTTTTTTGTAAATTTTATATTATTAAGTGGATTATAAATATTTAAGATAGTACTTAATATTTAGATTGTGGACTATGGAGTGATTTATTTTTATCTTTTTCTTTTTCTTTTAGTATGATACTTTACTTTCAAAAAATCAAGTATTGGATTTTTTTTTCACTTTTTTTTTTCTGTAAATTTTATATTATTAAGTAGATTATAAATATTTAAGATAGTAATTAGTATTTAGAGCATGGACTGTGGAGTGATTTATCTTTATCTCTTCTTTTTCTTTTTCTTTTTGTATGGTACTTTACTTTCAAGAAATCAAGTATTGGGTAAATTTTTTTCCTTTTATAAATTGTTTTCATTTATTCATTTCTAACAACTATATTTTTCAAATTCTCAACCACTGTATTTTTTAAATCTCCCAAGGTTATCATTTTTGGTAACTTTTTAATTTGAAATTTATCAAATCTATATAATTTGGAATGAAAACCATCATGAAATTATTCATTACTTTTTCCCTACAAAATTCATTAATTTTTTTGCCTAGTTTTATTTTTTAGGTTATGATTATTATTCATTAACTTATCATTATCCCTTTCTAATTTTTCTTTTAAAAAACCTATCAAATTTTAATTTAAGGGATTATTATTATTTTGATTGTTAAGTTGGGATTAAACAAAAATAATTTTGTTTAAAAAAATGATAATGATAAGTTTGAGTTTAAGCTGAACTTGTTAGAGAGATAGAGTTTCACTCTTTATTAAGTTTTGACTAAACAAAAATAATTTTATTTAAATATTGTGCTGATGTGGAAATTTGTGAGAGCTTCAAACGTGGTTTCGGTTATATATATATATATATATATATATTTATATGTGTGTGTATATATATATATATATATATGTATATATATATATATATATAGATTATTTAATTTTTAATTTAATTTAAAATCATATTCAAAATAATGAAAAAGATTTCATAGATATTGCTGAAATAGAACTGTAGGGTCACAAATTGTAGCCCAAACCCAGATGGAATAGGATATGGGCCCAATAAGCCCAATACAATAAATTTATGAGAGAGTGGGTGAAAGAACTGGGCTGGTGATGGGTTTTACAATGATTAATAGGGGTTATGAGTCTGTCCGAGGAGGATAAAACACAATCAAAGGCTGAACTCGAGTCCGAGGAGTAAGTTTTTGGATAAGTTGGCTATTTCTGATGGTATTCGAGGAGTAAGTTATTGGATAAATTGGCTGTTTCTGATGGTGTTCTTCCTAGTGCTACAGTGAATCTTCTTCAATGTTTTTCCTTAATATTTTCCGATCCCTCCCTTCTGGAGGCTTTACTCTATTATATAGTCCTCCTTTATTCAATCTCACTGTCCATTTGTCTATTATCTAGCCTCGTACTCGAGTTTCTGTCTCCTTTCCCACAGCCTTTTGATTTTCTAGGAGTAAAAGTGGTTGAAAACACTGTTTAGAGGTCTTCTCCACATTAATGCGGCCATGAAAGTTGCTATAATGCATATAATGCGGTGGTAGCAGCTTTTTCCTTAGATATTTCTGTGTTCTTATCCCTTCCCTGTACATTTAAAGTCTATCTTCGTTGCTGGAGCTTCCTGGAAGGTGGTCTAGGGTAAGACGAAGCTCACTTTACTAACATATGTCAGATCCGAGGAGGATGACCCTCTCGGACAAACACCCCTGGGTATTTATCTGCTCTATTATCTATTACGGGGCCTTTTCCCATGCTTTCTTTTCCTCGGACGCATTGTTGTTAAAAAGTGGAACTTTAAGCCCAACGCAAAGGCTCAAGTTTTGGCTCCCACAATAGCCCCTCAAAATTCTAATTTTTCCCTCTCATCCGAGGAGAAAAAATATAATTTTGATGTGTATCCACAATTACATTTAAAACCACAAGGATATTTGAACTCAGGCACGTGGGAGGGTCATTTTCGTCATTTCACGAGAGTTTCTGACGCTTGGGAACTCGCACAACGTCATTAAACGCTTTGGGCCGCGTAATGCTTCAGACATCCAACGGTGGAATTCTCATCTAACGGTTCAAGTTTTCCCTTCAATATTTTGGCGGGATTACGTCCCCTTCATTTTTGGTTTCTACTATAAAAGCTTCTAGACGTAACTCTTTTCCCCTTTCATCACAGTTTGCACTTTCAGAGCGTTCATATCTTTACTTTCCTTACTCATCAGACCATTTATCATACCTTCACAAAAAAGACTTCAAAGATTCTCCAGAGACAAGAAGATCAGTTCGCATCTTACCCCACGTAAGTTTCGTTCTTCAAACTTCCTCCATCTCCTCGGCTAACCTCCTCGGCTAACCATTCTACCCTTCGCAAGCTAAAAATGGGTAGATTTGAGCGTCTAGTAAAGACTCTGGCCTTGATAGAGTTGTTCAAAGAAAAGTACCACATTCCCCAGGAAGTAGTGGTACAACACTGCACCACAGAAGGGGTGGAGTTTGATTGTAAAGTAGGAGAGGTCGTAATCCCTATGATTGTCTTCATAGAAGGAGGCATGACCGTCCCCATGGGTAGGATTACAAGGGATTACCTACGTGCCTATAGGCTCTGCCCCTACCAATGTGCTCCCAATTTTTTTAGAGTCCTAGGATCAATTGATGCTTTGGACCGACATCTGGGGCTAGGATTGACTTGGTATGACGTCGCTCACTTATACGAAGGCCATATAGAATCCCGAGCAGGATTTTACCTTAAGTCCCGTTCCAGTGTGGTCAAGTTGATCTCTTGCCTCCCTAAATCTAACAAAGGGATGAAAGATGACTACCTCATCCTGTCGGGCCCTTGGAGTGACGGCCTACCCTGCCCAACCAAGTTAGGAAAGCCAGGTGGAGCAATTTAGATCTAGGATATCTAACATTAGATTTAAGGAGTTCTCAGCTTTACTTTACTGCACTTAAATATCATTTTAATCCATTTACATTTATTTATTTAGTTATTTTTGTATTGCCGAGGCTCTTAACTATTTGATTCATTCATTTGACAGATAAATTATATACCAACCCAAAGCTCAGCCTAATCAACGTTCTAGCACTTAACTACCTGCTCAGGTCACAAATTTTTGTGAACAACGACGGGCAACTTCGTGCAATTCACCTGATTCTGGACTTTGAGCCAATTTCTAGATCATTTTTAGACGTCGGCAATTCTATCCGAGCAGGCGATCACCGTTTGGCACGTATAGACGTCTCTCGGCCAAATTTCCTTGCTCCGTACGATCTTCTGCCCGTCAATCATCCTATCCCACAAGGGATACCTCTCGCTGCCCAACCATTACAACAAGTTCCACTTGGAGAAGCTATTATCGGAGAAGGAACAGCTTCCTCTTCTTCCCTTGAACAAGAGATTGACAGATTCAAGTTCGAAGAGGAATCTTATATCGGAGGCTGAAGAGGGGGCAGACAAGAATTCGTGCGTGCAAACCCCTGCCCACGTGGTAACTTATATTGCCGACACTTCAGACGAGGAGGAAGCAATTGCCCCCAAGACCGGTCCAAGCCTGAAGGAACTGATGAAGAACAGGAATAAGGCGCCATCCCCTCAAGATAAGAATAAGTCCAAACCTCCTACAAATCCTCCTCCTCCTCCATCTCAGATTCCTGCTGACCTTGAGCTGAAACCTAATCTAGACCTAAGGAGGAAAAGGCCAGTTGATACTGTCGATGAGGGGGAGTTAGGCCCCTCTAAAGGAAACAAGCAGGCCAAACAGACACAGCAGGAACATAGGAGCAGAAGGTCTAGCTCCATAGACAACCGAGAGGATGCCCAGGTGGCCCAAGTACGTTGGCCTGCACGTACTTGGTCACCTGTGTTGGAAGTTGATGGTATGCCCATCACGTTTGATGCCACACTTAGGCATTATCGCGGGGGGCATGCTGGCTTGTTGGCTGAGGCTCTGGAGCAGCCCCTTCTCCTCCCTCAAGATATGGCGGCTTATAGGAGCTTTAATCATCCGGACCTCTTCCTCTCCCTAAAAAGGGACTTGGCTATGATAAGCTATTCTGCTCACTTCATTTATATTTACTTGCATTTTATAGCAGAAGTATCATCATTTTTTTTTTTTTAACTTTTACTTACTAGGTCACGCAACAAGTTTTCGTGGCCGAGGAGTGGGTAAAGAACTCTCGCAACGAGACGAGGTCTGCCCTGGATGCCCGAGACACCGCAGAGGCTCAGCTAGGTGCACTGAAAGATAAACAAGCACAACTGGCTGAGCAGGTGAAACAATCTCTCAGGGACAAAGATAGCGTCGAAGCAGGCCTGAAAACAACTGAGAGACAGGCTGAGGATCTTCGCAAGGAGCTGCACTACTGCGAAATTAATCTGGCAACAGAAAGGCAGATGGTGACGGATCTCCGCGAAGAACTCCATAAGGCCAAGGAGGCTGCCCAACTACTAAAGGAGGTAGCTGAGGTCGAAAAGCAAGCTACGTACGCCCTGGGGGTACAGGAGACTCAGAGCAGGCTTACAGAGGAGTTCTCTGCCGTAGCTAGGGATTACTGCGACATCACTTGGGGTAAAGCCCTTGATGCCGCTGGGATCCCTGCTAATTCCAGCCTAAGACGGCCTGAGAGCATCTATTATGATTCGGACATCCGCGAGCTCCCAGACTCTGGCTCTCCTCCTCCAGAACAAACTGCCCAAGTGTCTGAGGCTCCTATAACAGATCAAGCCCCTCCTGCTCTTGTGGAAGTTCCAACAGACTCTTGCCAAGATGCTAGCTAAGGGAAAAAAGTTGAAGCTCCCCAGAGCAAGGATAAGAACCAAGATAAGGGTAAAGGCAAGGCTTCAGACACCGCCATCTTTCAGTCCAAGCAAGTTGCTGACCCAGGGGCTCCCAAGGCACAAGCTTAGGACATTAGTTTTAGTAGTAAATTTATTTTCTTTGTTTAATGTTTCTGTATTTTTTTTTTTTAAAACATGTACTTCACTCTTATTATCAATGAAAATATATTCCTTTTGCTTTACAAGTCATGATAATTAGTGGTGAACTCCTCTGTTTTCATCATCATTTTTTTTTTATTTGAATTGTACGTATGATTATATTAGGAAAATAAAGCATATTAGAAGATTAGTTCAAGTAAAAAGGTCCAGAACCTGGGTCAATACATGAACCAAGTAAGCATTTTCAATAGTAACAAGGTAACAATAAATATGACTAACCCAAATGGGAACTTAAGTAATATGCTTAAGCTTAAATTTATATACTTAAAGAAACTTAGAACAAGTGTTAACTAACCCAAATCATCTAGTCCGAGGACTCCAGGCATGATCGGGTTTAAGTTTAAACACTTAGTAGAATTGAGAAAGAGTGTTAACTAACCCAAATCATCTAGTCCGAGGACTCCATGCATGATTGGATTTAAGTTTAAACACTTAATAGAATTGAGAAAGAGTGTTAACTAACCCAAATCATCTGGTCCGAGGATTCCATGCATGATTGGATTTAAGTTTAAACACTTAGTAGAACTGGGAAAGAGTGTTAACTAACCCAAATCATCTGGTCTGAGGACTTCAGGCATGATCGGGTTTAAGTTTAAACACTTAATAGAATTGAGAAAGAGTGTTAACTAACCCAAATCATCTGGTCCGAGGACTCCATGCATGATTGGATTTAAGTTTAAACACTTACTAGAATTGCAAGAGTGTTAACTAACCCAAAATCATCTGGTCCGAGGATTCCATGCATGATTGGATTTAAGTTTAAACACTTAATAGAATTAAGAAAGAGTGGCATACACATTTCACATAAAGAGCAAATATTGATCAAATAAACATTTATTAATAATAATACCTCTTTAAGTTATTAACATTCCAAGGACGGGGTACTACAAGCCCGTCCAGATCTTCTAAGAAGTATGCTCCAATGCCAGCGTTGGAGGTGATACGATATGGTCCTTCCCAATTTGGTCCCAATTTTCCCCACGCCGGATTTTTTGCCGAGCCCACAACTTTACGTAGTACCAGGTCACCAGGAGTTAAAGGTCTTATCCTTACATTGGCGTCATAACCCTGCTTTAGTTTTTGCTGATAATGGGCCAACTGAACCATTGCGTTCTCTCTCTTTTCCTCAATTAGGTCTAGACCTCTTGCTAGTTGCTCATCGTTGTCTTTTGGGTTGAATGAGCTGGTTCTCGTCATCGGGAACCCAGACTCCAAAGGGATGACAGCTTCAGCTCCGTAAGTCATTGAGAAAGGGGTCTCTCCAGTAGACCTACGAGGTGTGGTTCTGTACGTCCAGAGTATGTGTGGAAGTTCTTCCACCCATTTACCTTTTGCATCATCCAATCTTTTCTTCAATCCACTTAATATGACTTTATTCACAGCTTCAGCCTATCCATTCCCTTGGGGGTAAGCTGGTGTAGAATACCTGTTAGTAATCCCCAGTTCACCACAATAATTTCTGAACATCTTGCTATCAAACTGGAGTCCATTATCCGAGATGAGCATATGAGGGACGCCAAACCGAGTAACAATACTTTTCCAGACGAATCTTTTTGCATCCACATCTCGAATATTGGCTAGAGGTTCCGCTTCAACCCACTTCGTAAAATAATCTGTGCCAACTATGAGATACTTCTTGTTTCCCACTGCTTTAGGAAATGGTCCGACGATATCTAAACCCCATTGAGCAAATGGCCATGAACTAGATAGTGGATTGAGGATTCCCCCTGGTTGGTGTATACTCGGTGAGTACCGCTGGCACTGATCACACTTTTTAACGTATTCCAAAGCTTCTCTCTGCATATTTGGCCACCAATAACCTTAAGTAATGGCCCTATGTGCTAGGGATATGCCTCCAGTATGACTTCCATAGATTCCTTCATGCATCTCTTCTAAGAGTGATTCGGCTTGGTCGGGATGAACACATAGCAAATAAGGCCCTGAAAAGGAACACTTATATAGCTTGTTGTCCTCCAACAACCAATAACTAGTAGCCTTTTTTCGTATCTTGTCAACTTCAATTTTTTCCTCAGGTAAAATATCTTTCTTCAAGAATTGCGTGATGGAATCCATCCAACTCCGACCCGCTCTCACTTGGTTAATTTGAACCGTGTTTACTGTTGCTGAGGGTTTGCGCAGGTCCTCAACAAGGATTATTTGAGGCAAGTTCTGTGCCGAGGAGGTTGCAAGCATGGCCAAAGAGTCCGCATGCGCATTGCCACTTCTAGAAACGTGCAGTAAGCTAAAGGATTCAAATTTCGACTGCATAATTTTAACTTGATTAAGATACCCCCGCATCCTTTCATCTTTGGCTTTGAATTCCCTTTTTACTTGACCGACAACCAGCCTTGAGTCCAAGAATAGTTTTATGGACTTCCCTCCCATTCTTTGGACCATGGCCATTCCTTCCAATAGAGCTTCATATTCAGTTTCGTTATTCGTAGCTGGAAAGTCTAACCTCAACAACTTCTCAACGATAACCTTCTTAGAAGACGTCAGTACTAATCCAACCCCTGAGCCTTTTTGGTTTGATGCTCCGTCTACATGTACTTCCCATGTCGGAGGGCAGTATTAGGAGATCGTATCAACCAATTTTCCATCATTGTTTCTGTTTGCCAGTAATTCATCTACTTCAGGTTCGGTGAATTTTGCCACCAAGTCGGCGAGGACTTGTCCCTTCACAGAGGTACGAGGCATGTACTTGATATCGAAAGCCCCCAAAATTGTACCCCACTTGGCTATCCTTCCCGTGTAATCAGCGCTTCTGAGTATGGTTTTTAGTGGGAGTTGTGTAAGAACCACCACTGTATACGCTTGAAAATAGTGAGGCAACTTACGCGTGCCAAACACCACTACCAGGATAGCTTTTTCCAATGGTAGATAACGTAGTTCCACTTCATGCAACGACTTACTCACATAATACACTAGCCGCTGTACATCATTATCCACTTGTATCAGCACCAAACTCACTGCACACGGGGCTACAGCAATATAGGCAAAAAGAACTTCATCTGGTTCAAGACTAGACATGACCGGTGGTTGTGCTAGATAGTCTTTGAGTTGCTGAAAGGCCTCGGCACACTCCTTTGTCCATTCAAAGTTCTTCCATTTGTTTATCAATAAGAAGAAAGGTCTGCATCTATCTACTGATCGAGATATGAATCTGTTCAAAGCAGTGGCAATACCAGTTAGCTTTTGCACTTCTTTTGGGTTCCGAGGGGTTCGCATATTGTTGATGGCCTTAATCTGGTCAGGATTAACTTCAATTCCCCTATGAGTAACCATGTAACCCAAGAATTTGCCCGATCCTACACCAAATGAGCATTTGGAAGCATTTAGACGTAGTTTATAGCTTCTAAGAATTTCAAAGACAACTTGAAGGTCCTCTAGGTGCTCCGACACCATTTTGCTTTTCACCACCATATCGTCTATATAAATCTCAATATTTTTTCCTAATAATGACTCGAACATCCTCGTCATCATTCTCTGATAGGTGGAACCTGCATTCTTTAAGCCGAATGACATCACTTTGTAATGGTAATTCCCAACTGGAGTAACAAAAGCAGTTTTTTCTTGATCATCCAAGGCCAAAGGTATCTGATGATAACCCTGGAAAGCGTCCAAGAAACTCATCCGAGGATGGCCGACAGTGGCATCCACCAGCTGATCGATTTTGGGTATGTGGAACGGATCTTTAGGGCAAGCTTTATTCAAATCTGTGAAATCGACACACACTCGCCACTTCCCACTCTTTTTCTTGACCACTACCGTGTTTGCCAACCATTTGGATAGAAGACCTCCTTGATAGCCCCAGCCTGTTTGAGTTTCGTTACTTCTTGACGGACTGCTTCTGCATGCTCCTCGGATGGACGATGGGGGAGTTGCTTTTTAGGAGTTATTAACGGATTAACATTCAAGTGGTGGCAAATGAAGTTTGGATCCACCCCTGGAGCCTTGTTAGTATTCCAGGCAAAGACGTCAATGTTTCGTTTAAGGAACTCTACCAGTTCCTCCCTCTCTTGCTGAGGTAGTTGGGATCCGACTTGAAAAAACTTCTCCGGATCGTCTCCTATTGTGATTTTCACAAGATCTTCACATTTCACCTCATCGGATGTCCTACCAATAGGTAACATTGGGGGTTTTAACTGCTATAACTCCTCTCCGCGAGTCACAGATTCAACTTCAGGCTTGTGTCGGATGGCTGCGATCATGCACTGTCGTGCCATGGTTTGATCACCTAATATTTCTTCTATTTTGCCTCTGGATGGGTATTTGATCTTCTGATGTAGGGTGGAAGAGACCGCACCTAAAGTATGAAGCCAAGGTCTGGCAACAATTGCTGTATAAGGAGAATATGCATCCACTACGAAAAATCGACTTCCACTGTTTCCAAACCGGTCTGCACTGGTAGTCTGATCTGTCCCTTCGGGATAATAACCTTCCCTTCAAAACTTAATAGGGGAGAATTGTAAGGCGTCAGATCTTCAGTTCTTAAATTCAGTCCCTTGAAAAGATCAGGATACATGATCTCGGCCGCACTACCTTAATCCACCATTACTCTCTTCACATCATAACCTCCAATTCGGAGAATGATCACTAGGGCATCATCATGAGGCTGAATAGTTCCAATCTTGTCCTCATCTGAGAATCCCATGACTAGGGACCGATCTAGTTTAGCTCTCTTCGGCTCGTGGCTACCATCCTCAGGAAACAGGCGAGCCACGGACATTACTCTAGAAGAGCATGATCCCGTTCTGCCAAGCGCGGCAAAAATAACATTGATAGTTCCGAGAAAAGGTCTTGAAGGATTCTCCCTTTCCGGCCGAGTATCGGTCTGACCACCCAAACTACTAGAGTGATGCAACAACTGTTTCAATTTGCCTTCTCGGACAAGTTGGTCCAAGTGATCCCATAAACTTCTGCAATCCTCGGTAGTATGACCATGGTCTCGATGGTATTGACAATAGAGATTTCGGTTTCGCTTTTCTGGGTTTCCCATCATCTTATTGGGCCATTTGAAGAAGGATTTGTTCTTAACCTTTTCCAAGACTTGATGCACGGGTTCTCGGAATACAGTTCCGACCACATGATTGTTACTTGATCCTTGTTGCTCGGTATAATCCCTTCTCGGCCGGTTATTGTTGTATCTGTCCAACCTAAAATCTCTCCTTTCTTGAGGGACAAACTTAGCTTTCCCTTTTCCCTGTTGTTGAACATCTTCTATCCTTTTATACTTGTCCACCCTATCCATTAGTTGTCGCAAACTGGTGACAGGTTTACCTGTCAGGGATTTTCTCAAACCATGCTCGGAAGGGAGGCCGACCTTGAAGGTTCTAATAGCGACTTCATCAAAATCGCCATCGATCTCATTGAACATCTCCCAATACCTTTCAGCATACGACTTCACAGATTCTCCTTCCCTCATTGTCATAGACAGCAGAGAGTCTAAGGGTTGAGGAACCCTACTGCACGTAATAAACCGAGAACAGAATGATTGAGTAAGCTTCTTGAAAGAGTTGATGGAATTAGTTCTCAACCCATCAAACCACCTCATCGGCATTGGTCCTAAGCTGGAGGGGAACACTCTGCACAACAAGGCTTCATCCTGAGAATGAACTGCCATCTTCTGTTTGAACTGGCTTACATGCTCCACAGGGTTGGTACGTCCATTAGAAATGGTGAACGTAGGTTGATGGAAACGTCTGGGAAGTTTTGCCTTTTCTATTTCCCGAATAAAGGGGGACTTAGAAATTTGGCTTAGAGCCTTCTTCATGACCTTAGTTCCTACCCCTCTCCTAGATGGACTCTTTCTCCTCCTCTTGTGAGAATGTTCTTCCTCATAAGAATAAGATTCACTAGGTGGGGTTTCTGAGCGTTCCCTGTAACTGGCATCTCCTTCATCGTTGGAAGAAACATCAGAGCTAGAAAGGGTTTGTTTTCGTTGTGCACGACGAAGTTTCTTTTTTAGATCTTCAATCTCTCGTTGCAAATCCTTTTCATCAGCTTGCTCATGTACCAAGTGACTCCTTCGTCGATAGCCACTTCTACCAGCATGGAGCGTCTGCGAGCTACCTTCTTACTGGTTACCTACGTGATTTCCATGTTCAAGGTTATGGAGCTCATCTTGCTGATGAACGTTAACAGATTCTGAATGGGGTGGACTGATCTCATGTGGTCCTGAACCCGCCATAACTGTTATAAACCTTACTAGCACTAATTCTCCCCACAGACGGCGCCAATTGTAGGGTCATAAATTGTAGCCCAAACCCAGATGGAATAGGATATGGGCCCAATAAGCCCAATACAATAAATTTATGAGAGAGTGGATGAAAGAACTAGGCTGGTGATGGGTTTTACAATGGTTAATAGGGGTTATGAGTCTGTCCGAGGAGGATAAAACACAATCAAAGGCTGAGCTCGAGTCCGAGGAGTAAGTTTTTGGATAAGTTGGCTATTTCTAATGGTATCTGAGAAGTAAGTTATTGGATAAATTGGCTATTTCTGATGGTGTTCTTCCTAGTGCTACAGTGAATCTTCTTCAATGTTTTTCCTTAATATTTTCTGATCCCTCCTTTCTGGAGGCTTTACTCTATTATATAGTCCTCCTTTATTCAATCTCACCGTCCATTTGTCTATTATCTAGCCTCGTACTCGAGTTTCTGTCTCCTTTCCCATAGCCTTTTGATTTTCTAGGAGTAAAAGTGGTTGAAAACACTGTTCAAAGGTCCTCTCCACATTAATGCGGCCAGGAAAGCTGCTGTAATGCATTTAATGCGGTGGTAGCAGCTTTTTCCTTAGATATTTCTGTGTTCTTATCACTTTCCTGTACATTTGAAGTCTATCTTCGTTGCTGGAGCTTCCTGGAAGGTGGTCTAGGGTAAGACGAAACTCACTTTACTGACATATGTCAGATGCGAGTAGGATGACCCTCTCAGACAAACACCCCTGGGTATTTATCTGCTCTATTATCTATTACGGGGCCTTTTCCCATGCTTTCTTCTCCTCGGACGCATTGTTATTAAAAAGTGGGACTTTAAGCTCAACGCAAAGGCTCAAATTTTGGCCTCCACAAGAACAATAAAATAATTAATACAAATAAAACATAAAAATTAATTAAGTCATATAATTGAAGTTAATTTTTTAATAGAAAAATTATGATGGCTAATTAAAATAATTTAAAATAAATAAAATTTTTTTATTTCAAGTTTTTAATAAATCAAAACAGTATTTTTAAACTTCATCGAATATCGGAAATATAATTTCAACTACAGTAGAATTAGTTTGATAGTTTTGATGTTGTTATAGTGGGGTTGAGAATTCTTTCTTTAATGAATTATCTGTGTGGCATAAAGAAAGTGTATCTACTTGGCAAAATCACGTGTAAAGTCGTAATTTTTATGTATTTAGAAAGAAAAAAAAAATTGTAATTTTTATGTAGTACTGGAAGTTAAAAAAAAAAAAAAAAAAAAACATTAAGCCTGTTTGGCATCAATTTCAGCTCTGAGCTTTTAGTTTTTATGTACAATTTTTTAAAACTTTTTTTTTTCTGCCTTTTACCTTCTTTTTTTTCAAATTTTTTCATGGTACAAGTATACTTTAGCACACTTTTAATTAAGAATTTTCAGTAAAAAATTAAATAAGTTATTTCCAAATGGACATTAATTTAATTTACTTAAACTCTATGCCAAGTATCCTTTCAGATTTCAAATCCACTTTAGTTTTTTTCTCCTATTTAGATTTTAAATCCAATTTAGTTTTATTACAAGTGTCTCTCTAATATAAAATTACTTTTGCCTTATTTGAAACTAATCCATGATTTTAATCAAATTTATCATTAATTTAAAGGAAATACTAACAAGTACCCTTAGAGCATTGGTTAACAATCTATTTTAAAAAAGTTTTGACATCATTTTTATGGAAAATGAAAAAAACTGTCAAAACATTAATTACTTTTTTTTTCCTCATAAAAACTTTTTTTAACTAGATTGTTAACCAATACCCTAAGGACACTCGTTAGCATGACTCTTAATTTAATTATAAACTTCAATGAAAAAGTTGACATGCTGTTACACCTTTGTAGTATACTCATGATTAAATTTTCATAATTTATTTTTAAAAAAATGCAGTGACTATTTAGTACGTGTGAGCAAATTGAGCCATTTGCATATCATAAATGAAATCTTTGTATGGGTTTTTCAGAATTGACAAAAAATAAAAAATAAACATTGATAACGTTAAACTTAGAAACCAACGCCTAAAAGAACTTAGACGTGAACATTTAATATGAACTAGCCGAAATCCATTTTGATAAATGTTTTAAAAAATTATTTATGTCTCATTGATTTCATGAATACTATTATTGTCAGTCACAATTAATCTATAAAGTTTTCCACTAAAACTAAATTTAAACAAAATACATTGGAGAAAAATTCCTTTAATTCATGCAACCATGAAATGTCACTAAATCACACAATTCACAATGTCACCTACAAACCTGTTCATTCTTACGTGTCTTTCTTGTGTGATTTATGCTTTATATATCAAATAGCGATAAAAACTTCTAGAATTTCACGATACAACAGTAGAAAAATTAATGTCATAGTGATGCAATAATATCACAATTTAATCTCCAAATTTTAATTGAACTAAAAGCAACCAAATACAAATCCTTACCAAGTATATGCATCATACAGAAAACCAAAAATATAAATCAGCACATAATATGAAAAAATAAGCCTAAATACATTACAATGCTACATAAGTAAAAACGTACACATAAAATCTAAACAAAATATTTAAGACGAACATAATATTTTGAAAATTAACATACCTCTCAGAAAGAAAACCAAAAATATTGTGAGAAAAATTATGGAAGTTTAATTTTTAAGTCCAATGGAAATGAGGATTTATATTGAACAAATGTGGAGACAAATAATATTTACATAATTCATTGAATCCAACTCTTGCAATTATGCATTACAGTTAGTCTTATGAAGAAAATTTTAAAGTTTTTTTATTTTCTACATTTCCCATGACTTTTTAGATCCATTTGTATCTATTCAAAGCAATAAGTTATAAATGTATACAAATTTTTACATTTTCCCATTAAAAAAAAAAACATTGAAATTAATAAATGCATTTGTCATTACTTAATAGTTTGACATAAATGCTAAATGTAGATGAGGCGGAAGCTTAAATGAAAAGAATGTTATACAATGTGTCACTTGGTAAAACTTCATACTTTCTCACATGAGGTCTCTGCTTTTATATATATATATATATATATATATATATATATATATATATTGATGATTAATTGATTGATATTGATTTAATTATGGTTTTTCTTAAATATGCTTGTTTGCATGCAAGGGCATTACACGTTAATTTTTGGCAAAAATGCAAAACTGACTCTCTAACTTTCACATTTTTTCATTTTAGTCCTCTAACTTTTAATTTTGTCAATTCAGTCCTCTAATTTTCAATTTTTGTCAATGCAAGATTCCGTTACAATTCAGTTAGTGGATGCCGTTAAAACTCCTGAAATGACGCCATTTTGCATTTTTTTTTAATTTGAAATTAAAAGAAAATAACAAAAATCTATAAATAAAAAAAAAAAATTAAGGAAAAGCGGCGTTCCCTTGAAATCAAAATGGCACCGTTTTTTGGCCTCAGCTCTGTTCCGATCCATTTCTCACTTCGTTTCGCCAAAATCCCGTTGGAGTTAGTAGAATTTCTCGTTCTTGCTAATCGGAATCTGCGATTTCCAGTTCGTTTTTCAAACCGCATTATTCTGTACCGCTCGCGGTATTTCGTTGCGGCAATGTTCGGATTTTTTTTTTTGGGTTGAGAGAGAGAGAGAGAGAGAGAGAGAATTTGGATTTTGGATTGGAGCTTGATTGTCGTTCCCCTTAATGTTTTCTTTTTTCTTTTTCTTTTTTTCAGATTTTTCTTATTTTCTTTTAATTCTGTATTTTAAAAAAAAAAATCGACGTCATTTCAAGAGTTCTAACCACAGCCACTAACTGAGTTGTAACGAAATCCGGTATGCACAAAAATTGAAAGTTAAAGGACTGAATTGACAAAACTGAAAGTTAGAGGACTGAAATGAAAAAATGTGAAAGTTAGAGGGTCAGTTTTATATTTTTGCCTTAATTTTTCTTTAAAGCAAAGTTTTTTTTTTTTTTTTTAAATTTTAATAATTCAATAGTTCTCCCTCAAAAAAAAAAAAAAAAAAAAAAAAAAAAAAAAATCGATAGTTGAGTAAGGGAGATTTAAACCTTGAATGAAAGTGTCAATTGAACTATAATGTTTTTGACAATAAAGTTTTTTAAGCATGGCTAGATTTGAATTTGAATATGGGTCAATGTGATTATATAACACTACAAAACTTTACCAATACATACCTACTAGTGCCTTTTGTCTTAGCACAATGAGAAAGTCTAAAAACAACAAATTCTCATGACATTCTCGCAACAAATTTGTTTGGAATTGTGAATTCAAATATTATTTTTTCTTATTCTTTTATTTTGATTTATGGCAAACTAGTACCTCAACTTGTTAACTTGTCAGTGAAAATGTGATAAGATTTTTGTTAAGAAAGTAAAAGAATTCAATCACAAATGTGTAAAAGCTTAGCAAAAGAATGAAAGACATAAAAGTTGAAAAGATATAAATGGAAAGAAGAAAAAGATTTGTCTAGCCAAATCTACCACCTACCAGCCACTGTTCTTATCCCAAACACTCCACCGGGAATAATGAACTGAAAAAGCTTTTGGGCTGACGTGTGTTCGAATATTAGCCAGAAGGTGGGTCACATCTTTCTTTTTCTTTTTTTTTAAGAAACAAGTGCGTCACATGTTAAATAAATAAATAAATAATATATATATATATATTTATATATATATCCTTTCCATTTTCTTTGATTAATATCGATAATAAATATATATTCCCCTTTATTAAGCTATTTCCTTCCGTTGAAACTTGAAAGTAAACTATAATTGCAAATATAAATTTCAATTTATTGGGCCAGAGTGATAACATAGGTGATTCTAAACATTTGGTTGTCATGAACCAGCCCAAAACTTGTGATGGTTGTTTTTGATAAATTGATAGGTGAGTTGGGAATATTTGAATCTAAACATGTTCTTTAAAATAATTAAAATGTGACCATTGAATTATAAGATTTTTAATATTGTGACAATTCTTTGTTAGATTCCAAAATACAATATATTATGTAATTTAAAGTGAGCATACCCTTTTTCTCTTCTTCTCTTTTTTACTCCTTTTTATCTTATGGCGGTCTATGAATATATAAAATTATTAATATAGTTCACTTTAAATAACACTGAATTACCAAAGTTTATATACGTTCAAAAACACTACTTCGATTAAAATTTTGTTCACTAAAAGTTTCTAGAACTTTAATTTTAGTTCATTATTTATTTCAAAATTTTATAATTACTACAATTTTTTTTGTTTTATCATTAAAAATTTGGTCTTAACAGTCAACAAAAGTATTATTGGTCATATAGTATGCCTTTATTATGTAAGACCAATAATATTTCACATGGAACAACCACTGACATTACTTTTATTATATATCAATCACAATATGTCTCTTCAAAGATTGTGAAAAAAAAAATCATGGTACTCTGCTTAAGCTTGAAGAGTTTCTCCTTAAAAAGTTGATTAGGCACCCCCAAACCAGACGTGTTTTCCTTTGTTGGTGCACTGCAGATCATGCAACAATGAGGCCCCCCCTAGCTTATAGCCCACACGAGCAATGACTCAATGACTACATAAATAGTGAAAGATATGAGCTTATGACCATGAATATTATGATCAAACTGAAGAAAGTGAACAAATTGTATCATTTTTTTTTTCAAAGGTAAAAGTTAACAGATTCAAATGATGAATGTTTTGAGTTTAATGCATTAATTATACCACCTCTCATAATCGGCAAGTTTGAGATCCGCTTATAATTTTTTTATATAATAGAATTTGAATGTTTCTTGATAATTATTTTCTATTATCAAGTTAAAATCTCAATGGATTTCTTTTTAATACAGGCATCCCTTATGGAAGATTTGAGTGAATTGGAATCTATGAGTCATATATAATCCATTTATTCATCAAGCAAAGCTGGAAAACCTTTGTTTGGAATAATGAATAAGTCAGTCATGTGAAAAAATTCCACATGAGTCAACAAGCATGCACATTATGTGAATCATTGACCCCAATTAAATAAGGATTTTCATTCCACATGCAAAATACAAAAGATTGCTTTGATTGAGAGATGCCCCCCACTAGCAAAAACTTTCAAAGGAGAAATCAGGATGGATGTTGAGACATTTGGTACAAATAATCCATATCATGTTGCACTATACATGTACTGACCATGGATGCCTTACAACCAGGATATGGTAGTATAATGATGAAAGGTGAATAATGAATATATGCTTTGAGCATCAATATATTTATTAAAATTTTGATAGGCTATGACCTATGAGTGATAATGATATCTAAAAGACAAGGAGTGGACAAACCCAATCCGAATATGACCTGGATTTCCACCATTGCAAGGGTTTTGAAACCCCACACACTCAAAGGTCAATCCCATAATGTCAAAGAACACACATGATCATGAACTATCTTTAGCTAACTAGGCATAGACCATGGATATATTAGAGTGTCCACTCTCTCACCTTGTCTTCCCTTATTTTGGTAACTTTTTTCTAGCCATTATCTCACTTGATTCTCCTAGATTAGGTAACAGATAGTTTTTTTAAATCCCCTTCCCTTCTATGACAAAGAAAGAGTAATACTAGCAAGCAGTAATACAACATTTTTCATAAATATGTCTATAATTGTTGACATAATTTGCTATGATCGGAGCAATATCACTTCTATCTGGGTTTATTTTTGAAATAATTTTTATTATGTAACAACCACAACAAATTATGTCTATAGGTATGAAAAAAATTATGTTTCTAAACTTATTAATTGGACACATGACTTGACCATAGAATATTATAATTAATTAACTAATTTTGTTGAGGTGGCATTAAATACAAACACACTAAAAAAGAATACTCTAAATAATTAAAAGAATCTTACTCAAAAAGAAAATATTGAGCGATCTTTCTTTGTATGTATTATTTTGAATCAAAGCTTTTTGACCGAAGGGATCATAGAGTTCACTAGCTCGATCGGCATTATGTACATTAAGAACTAAAAAACAAACACAAATCCACTAATCAACCCACTCAATATTAAAGTCTACTTTTTAATTACGTTAGTAGTATAATATTATTCTGCTGTTGCCCCTAATGCTATAAACCAAATTTTTTTTAATAAAAAAAAGAAAAAGAAAAAAAGGCCTATGGTATCAAGATATTGATTTGTGGTCTTCTCTATAATTTATCACACTTTTATGTAGGGACAACAAAAATATTTGTTACAGTTATGTGATCGATCTAGCTAACAAATCACCTGCTCTTTATCTTTATCTTCTTTTCTTTTTCTTTTTTTTAATTCTGGTTTTAAATATTTTCTTTTTCTTTTTCTATCTTTTAATAAACAAAGGGGCAACAAGGCACGTGCTGCCCCTTTGAGTAAAAAAATTAAGATAGAACTTCTATTTAAAGAAGAATGAAACCATGTAATTAAACTTAGAGTAATTATTTTAATATATGAGTATTTATTTGTTATGATAGTTTCTTTGAACCTATTTGCTAAATGCAATATCCATTCACTAAAAACTTCTAAGAGTGATAATGAATATCATTTTCTTCCGATTATAAACAATTGAGTTTTGCTAAGACATTGTTACAATATTTAAATTTTTGCAATGAATGATGTCAAAATGGTTTAACTAAGAGAGTAACAATTAGGGGTATTTCCTCAGCTTTAAAGTTTAGGGAGGAATAAAATTACCCCAAACTTAAAGGGCCCTTTTTTTTTTTTTTGCTTTTGGTGTAAAAAAAATCCTTTTTTTTTTTTTTTTTTTACTTTAAAATTTAAATAGTGTGTAAAAAATAAAAAATAAAAATCAACCCAAGAGAATTGTGCTTAAAAAAGTGAATTTTGGCTTACCAAATTTGACTAAACCAAAAAAATAAAAATAAAAATCTAAGAACACAACAAAATATCACAAAATTTTCAAAAGACCTCTTTTTTAAAATGTGGTGGATCCTAGTCTAATATTTTAATATCATATTTTGACCTATAAGAAACTTACACCTCAATAGTTGTGAAAATATTGTGATAACAATAAAATGTCACCACATTTTCATACAATACCTTTATTTTTTGTTGTGCTAGATCTCAGTTTGATATTTTATTATTTTATTTTAGTTTGACCCAAAAGGAATTGACACGTGCCACAACATTTTCACAAAATCTTTATGTTTACATTGTACTTACAATGTAAATTTATATTGTAGACACACAAAAATTGGCAAATGCTGTACACATTTGCAAAATTTTTACAATATTTACCTTTTTTTTTTTACAAATATGTATAATATTTGCCACTTTTTGTGCGTCTACATTATACTTTGTAGGGTTCTTGGGCCAAGGAGTTCATCATTTACCCGTATATTGGGCCTGTGGCCTAAGCTGAGAATAAGGATCTGCCCGAGGAGGAGAAGTCTTTGTCAGAGGAGACTGTGTTGATGAATAAAAAGGTGGGATTTGGCCATAATAGCTCAAGAGAGTATGCCGAGTATGAAAGTGTCCTCGGCTTGCCTAGTCGTGGCCCTAAGAGATGGTTTATCGGCAAGAGTGACGATCCCAGAAATTCGGTTGGAGTGGATAAGCATTGCAGAGACATCAGATAAGGAGGAGTCCCAAAATATCTTAGGTGAAAGCTGCTACCTTTGCATTAAATGCACTGCAGCTAACTCTCTGGCCGCATTAATGTGGAGGTAATGTCTGAACAGTGGATTTTTTACCTTACAGCTACTATAGAAGGACTTATGGAGAGTATTGATGGGACAAGTATCCAAACCAACCGTCTAGAGTGCACGTGGAAGGTGGTGATGAAAGGGAAAGACAGTATAAAAGGAGGAGGAGTGAGAGAGAATGGGGGACGAGAAAAATCTGAAAGGAAGGGTTGTAGCATTCTAGAATCAAACTTGTAACATTACCTAAGAACTTTATATAAGAATCAGTCTCCTCGAACTTTGCCGAGGACCTTTTTTCTTCAGTTTACACTTGTGTATCTTCATTCTTTTGTCATCAAACCTACTTTACTTGATGTTTGGATAACTAGAGCCCAGTGTTTTAACACATTCTCTACAAATTCATTGTTTTGGGCTTTTTGGGCCTAAGTCCATTAACGCCTTGGGCTGGGATCCCGAACTGGGTCATTACATACATTGTAAGCTTACTTGAAGGGAAAAAAAAGAAGAAAGAAGAAGAAGAGCGATCACCAATTCTCCTTAATTTAATACTTTAGGTAATAGTATTAAATATTAAGTGTTACGTCTACAATATTTCTATAATACTTTTACAACAAATCTTTGATGATAAGTTATTAATGATTCTAATTTAAACCCACCATTAAAATTATTTTTTCCTCACCAATAATAGTCAATAAAAATTAAATTGCTACTTAAGATTTATTGTGAAAATTTTGTAGAAATAATATTTTTTTAATATTAAAAATTTTTCTTTCTCACCTAAACTCACCTTTTTGGCTTGTTAAAAAAACAAAAGTTGAAAAAACCAAGAGTACTGTAGCTAGAGTCATTGACTCTTTTTATATAGTTAGTAGAAAATGTCCAACTTATTCAAAAGTTATCAAGCTACTAGCAAAATATATATTTAGAAAATATAATTTAACATAATCACTTTAAGTATCATAATGGTTAAATGCGTGGTTTTTTTAGTATTACTCTCTCATGTCTCAAATTTGACCCCTCATCCCACCCAAATTATTTTGTTAAAAATTATAGGTTAATGAGCCGAGCTAACAGACCTGTCCAATGGGTTGGGCTAATGAGCAGGCCTAGTGGGCATCTATATATGGGCAGAAAAACAAGTCCTAGCCTGCCCCACTGGGCTACTAGGCTATCCATGGTCCCATAGGACTTGATAGTATCAATCTGGGCCACCTATTAGCTCGATGGGTTACTAGGTCGGCCCTTGGGTTGCAGGCGATTTGATGACCATTCAATAAGTACTTAACTTAGTTTTAATTCAAAATATTTTTGGTGATAAAAAATAATTAATAAATTTTTTTTAAGATATATATGACAATTACCATTGTGATTTTTTTTAGGTGGAATTTGAACATAAATTGCTTATTCAAGAATAAGATATTATTCCACTTTAGCTAACTAAAACTTACTAGGATATTTTCATAATATATATTATGCACTCTCTTTTATTGCTATTCAAAGAGTATAGTATAAGTTAGGGTTGTCCATGAGTTAGTTTGGGGTCAGGTTTGTGCCCAATCAGATCGAGTGGGGAGTTTCTAGACTCACAATCGACTTGTAAGGGTGTCGAGTTTTTATTAGGTGGTGATCGGTTTCAGGTGAAGCCAAAAACCACCGAAAACACTAAAAAGCGGTAAGATCTCACTAGATCCGTCTAAGATCTGAGGAGATCTAACTAGATCTGGCAGAGATCTTGTCGAATTTGAAAATATTTCTACCAAATCTTGCAAAGAACTCATTAGATCTAATGAATTTCTTCCAGATCTGGTGTATCTTCGCCAGATCTAGCTGTGTTACTCATCGAAATCCGTCAAATCAAACTGAAAAAGTTGTTGGAAAGCTTAAGAAATCACTAAAATCTATGTATTTCGGTTAGGTCAGGTTTCATGGATTTTGGGGGAGAAAACTTGCAACCAACCTACCGGGGTTTGGTTTTTGGAGGTTGGGCTCATATACTACCACCGGAGTAGTCGAATTGGGTGGCGGTAGGTCAATATGATCGAGTTTGGCTGGTTGGGTAGGTGGGTTGGACACCCCTAATACTATAAGAAAATATGTGGCTCAATTTAGGTAGGATTTGAATGTCTAACGAATATAGAAGAGGGACAACTTGGAAAAATTGACATGAGGGTACGTAGCAGATAAAATAGTTGAGGTATGTTGTGGCTTTATGGGTTCAAAAATTTTATTAGAAATGTGTGTAATTTATCAATAATAATAATATAAAAAAAATTTGAAGTATGGTAACTCATGTCAGTAAACTATAACTTTCTTTTTCAAGAAGATAACAAGGGATATAGTATTTTTTTCACCACTCTTTTCACAATTATTGACGTAATTTGCTGTGTTGGTTAGGGGCGGTGCCACCTTAAGGCTAGGGTGGTCCCAGGGCCACTCTGATCTGAATTTTTTTTTTATATATAATAATTTTAAAAATTTTATTTGTCTACGCTTCAAAAAAAAAAATGGGAACACCCTCAATTTTTTTATGCCAATAAATTTTAAATTTTGCTCCATAATTTGTTCTACATTCATTGGATGAATGATTGCTTAGTTGTGTACATTGAAAGAGATATAGTTTGTAGCATTAATAATGAGACTATCATGCACCGATTTTAAAATATGAAAACTTGTAAAAGACAATTGTAAATTTTATGTATTTGCGTATTTTTTTATTGTTATTGTTGTCAATATATAAATTTATCTTTTTATTAGAACGTATAATTTATGTTTCTTAAGAAACATCATGAGAAAAATTCATGGAGCCGCCACTGGTGTTGGTGTGTAATGCAAATAATGTAAGTAGTGAATTCAAATAAAAGTGATATTACTATAATCAAAAGAAGCCTGAAAAATATTATGTCCCACCATTACTCTTATAGTGCTAGTAGAAATCATCCATGCATCATAACTCCTCAATATAAAAAGTTTGGTGTCATTTTTTGGTTCATCCAAAAAAACGAAAAGAAAACAACATAATTTAGTGTTTTTTTTTTTTAAAGTGACAATGTACCATTATTCTTTAGATCGATAAATTAATCTATATAAAAACCAAGACCGAATTTGAGTAAAAATGGACCTAATGGTGCATACGTTGCATGCACATTGTTTCGTTTCTGTATAATAGATAGCGGATTTCGATGTTGGCTTATGATAAAAGTATGTTATATATATACAATACTGGAGGAAAAAAAGTTTGTGGAAGAAAACATAGTATGGTGTAGGAATTCCATTAATTTGTATGTCAGATTTAATGGTGGTGTTTTTGTGTGTTCTTCCTGCACGTGACATGCAATTAATTTAGGAACTTTGTTAGAAAAACCTCGAATTAAGACAAACTTCGAATAATCCTCCAAAGTATTATTGGCCTTGGAAATGTTAATAAAGAAAAATAAAGGTAGAATTATAAAACTTATCAAGCCAAATGAAGACAAAAAAAAAAAACTTAAAGATGTAAGATGTTTAATTCTTTTTGCGTGTATTTTGAGAAGGTGATCCTGCTAGATTTATTACTTTTTTTTTTCCATGAGACACTTTAGTTAGAAAAATATTGCTTAAAGAAAAACGCTCTATCCTAGATAATCTTCCAATGTGATACTGGTCTTGGAAGTATTTACAATGAAACAAAAGGTAAGATTTTAAAATATTGGAAATCAATCAAAAGGTAAAGCTAGCCTTTGCATATAGATGAGGTTATAATTATATAGTTGCTTGCATGTATTTGATCCAAAAATCTAAAGATCCCCACTTACGTTAATTTTGTTTTATCGTTCCATGTTTGTGAACTTGTACTTTTGAGATAACAATTTCATTTATAAATTCGTATAACACACACACACCAAAAAAAAGAAACACACACACACAATAAGAATTAAAGTGTCAGGGTTAAAGATTTGTAATACTTGGTCACGACAAGATGAGATTGAATTGAGCAGGTTTTGGATATTGTAGATGTTACAGCGCTATCATAAAAAAATTAAATAAATGAGAAGCATTTTTATTGCCGCAGTGGAGGAAACCGTTGCAATAAAGTGTTTATTGTGGCGGAATTACTCATATATATATATAGGTAAAGTCCAATTAGAATTTTAAATTAAAGTCTAATTTTGCGCCATGTGTCATTTTTTTTTTTCTTTTTTGTTGAGAAATTTGCTATGTGTCATAAATTATTTATTTTTAGAGAGTTTTATTTCCTAATTTTAGAATCAAAGGAAATGCTAACGAGTGCCCTTAGGATATTGGTTAACAATCTATTTTAGAACAATTTTGACATTACTTTTATGGAAAATGAAAAAAGTTGTAAAAACATTAATTTTTTTTTCTTTTCCCATAAAAACTTTTTTTAACTGGATTCTTAACCAATATCCTAAGGTAGCGTTTGGTATGGGGGAATCCACATTACTCCTAGCATCTAGATTCCTAGGAATGTGATTCTTTGCAATCTGGATGCCTAGGAATGTAGCTATTCTTCTGTTTGGTTTCATTGGGAATATTTTAAGATTCCTAGGAATGTGAGATGATAATGTTTGGTTTATTCTTAGGAATTTTAAATGAATTATTTATTTTTCCCATTCTATCCTTAGATTTGAATGTAAACTACCAAGTCCTTTAAACAAAAAAAATCTTCCTATAAATAAATAATGAAAAACAAAATATAAAATATTAATTATGACAAATTCATTAAAACTGTAGTCTAACATTTTAAAATGACAAGTACAATAAAAAAATAACTATTTAAATTCTCAAATGTTTTATTCTTAATAATAATTTTTAAAAGTACTTAATTCATAACAAAACAACCTAACAATGTTTAGGTCTATAAGATAAGAGAAAAGATATTAATAATTTGTTTTATATTTTATCTTAATTACTGAAATTATAAGGAAAAAAGTGTTAAAATTGTCAATTTATAAAAAATATAATTTCCTTTAAGCTTAGGAATCTGGATACCCACCTGTTTTAAAGGGAATCCACATTCCTACTGAGAGGGGTTTAAAGGTGGAATCCAGATTCCCCTGGCATCTTATTCCCTAACATAATTTGCAACCAAACATAGGAATCTTTAAACATTCCTAGGAATTCTAAAATATTACCCCGTACCAAATGCCACATAAGGGCACTCGTTAGCATCACCCTAGAATCAAATATGAGACCACATCATAAATATTAATCAAAGTGAGTTATTGAGGTGAAATTATTGTGTACTTCCGGAATACTATAAATGCGTAATCCCTCATTTCACATGAATGGTGGGTCTCACTAATTAAATTCATAGTGGGACCTACTATTCATGTGAGAAGAGAGAGTACACATTTATGGTACTTCAGGTGTACCTAATAACTTTCTGTTATTGAGTACAAAAACCAAAGAATTTAGAAAAAAATTAATCATAAAAATAAAATTTAAAAAAAAAAATTTTCACAATAACAAAAATTAAGTAGTAATAAATAAATAAATAAATATGAACAGTTTACATTTTATACTTAATAATATTCTTACAAGACTTTTTAAAAAGTTAACAAAATATAAAAATGATTATCAATAGTATTTAAATTATATATATGATAATTATATTATACATCTTATTGTATATTTTTAAGTGTATTCATGTATTTGCATAGAGTTACAAGCTAATTACTATAATAGACACATTGAAAATAGGGAACGTGAGGAAACTATAGAAAATAGTTTTTTAAAATACATTTTTTAAAAAGCAATGGGTTGCACACACCTTGTTTTGCGTGAGTAATAATTTACTACTCTCGAAATACAAGTGTTTCATTCACATAATAATAGATTTCACTAATTAAACTCATAATGGAATCCACCATATATCTTTTTTTTTTCTCTCTCTCCCTAGTAGGAGTTTTTTTCCTCTCGTTTGAATACGAGTTGTTCCATCCCTAATCTTCCATTTTAGGGGTTGTATAGTTTTCTTTTGTTCTCTTTAGGCAAGAGCCAATAATCTCTAGTCATGATCCCAAGTATTCTCTCTAGCTTACAGAACTTGCAACTAACAAAAGAAGAAGAAGAAGCTATTCCTATCACAGTCACAAACTGCTCCGGCCTCTTGGAAGAATGTTCCCTAAGTCTTTTTGGGCGGCTTCTCTTTGATCGGCAATAGAACCAACGTGCTCTGAAGAACACCCTTAGATCAGCATGGAAAATGAGATCAGACATGAGAATTGTGGAAGTTGGAAATAATATACTCCAATTCAAGTTTAGCTCAAAATATCAAATGGAGTGGGTTGAGAGGTGTGGGCCTTGGAGCTTTGATAACAACCTCCTCTTGCTCTATAGCTGGAAAAAAGGGTTGACTTCCACAAATATTGCTTTCACCTATTCCCTCTTTTGGGTCTAAATTTGGGGTCTTCCTTTAGAGCATATGTCACAGGATGTTAGGGAAGAAATTGGTAGCAAGTTAGGCAATTTCATTGAAGTCGATAGGCATTCGTGGCAATCTGATCAGGCAAAATTCATGAGAGTCCATGTGGAGTTGGAGATTAATAAGCCACTAAAAAGAGGAGCTTATATTGCAAGCTCTGAAGGTGAACGACTATGGCTTATGTTCAAATATGAAAGGCTACCTACTGTTTGCTTCATCTTTGGGAAGCTTGGGCATGATAAAAAACATTGCCCAACATCTGGGGTCTGGCAAACTGCTTGCCATCAATATGGAGACTGGTTAAGGGCAGGATGGACCACAAAAGTGGCAGCCAAAGAAAGGAACTCGAGCAAGGACACAATCCGAGTGAGCTCTGATGAGTTTGAAGTGCAGCAAATGACCCGGCCGGCGACTGGTTCTACTTCGACATTGAGGCATCAGGTCTTGTGGGCGGGAAACAAAGCTTGGAGAAAGGTGATGCCTGGGGAAGCGATAACACCACATGTGCATATGGACAACTTGCTGGTGACATACAAGCCTTCAGTGGACCTACAGAGCAGATGATGAGTGCAATGGTAGGACAGGAGATGAGTGTTTTGGGTTCCTATGAGAAGTCACGTGTCATATAAGGCAGGATTCTTCAATTGAGCATAGAGGCTCTTTCTCCTATGGGCCAAAAAGCCCTGCTTCACAAAGCCCAAAAGGCTCTATTTCTGAAGGGAGCCCAAGTACTAAAGCCCCTTTAGATAAAAATGAGAAAGACAACCCAGAGAAGAAGAATTCGGCCAATGCTGTCCAAGTTGGTGTAATTTTTCAGGCCAAAGCTCATGGAAAAAGAAAACAGATTTTGGGTAAAGGCAATCTGAAAAAAGTTGCCCATCCGAAAGGAAAAGTTAGTGATGATCAAACTCTCGCCCAGATGTTGAAGACTGGAGCAAAGCACTTGAGAGCGAATGAAGCTTTAGAGGAAGAGAACAACCGGGCTCCTAAGCGCCTCTGTGAACCGATCAACTCGGGTCTAGCTAACACTGTCTTTAGGATAGTTTAACTTGACTGCGCTTTTCGGTGCTTGTTAGGATCTTGGGCTTATCTTGCTTTTGTTAGTCTTGTCTTCTTGCAAAGGGTATTCAACAGGATAGTTTATAAGTTTTTAGCTGGCTGGTGTGTATAAGCTTTTTAGGTTTGGGAAGGTCCTTCTTGGTTTGCTGTTCCTGCGCTGGCAGGTTAGTAGCTAGAGGTCTCTTTTCTTCTTTTTTCTTTCCTGTTGTATTCCAATTTCTTGAAGCAATGAATCTTTGTTCCCCTTCAAAAAAAAAAAATAAATAAATGGAATCCACCATTAAAAGATGAGAAAACTATAGAAAATTAAATTTTTAAAAAAGCAATAGGTAGCACGCACCATGTTTTATGCAAGTAATAATTTATTACTCTCAAAACACAAGTGTTTCATTAACATAATAATAGATTCCACTAATCTATATATTACTAAAAGCTAAAGCGTAGCGTTTAATGTTGCTGCTCTCACGTTGCGCCACATCAACTGCCATGTCTTTCTTTTTTTTTTCTTTTCTTTTTTAAAATATAATTTGTCCTACAATTTTAAAATGGTTTTTACAATTTTCAATCCTATAAATGTAGCCCACTACTTATTTATTTACTTCCACTATCACCCTATAATAAATCCAGCCCACTACTTATTTATTTACTTCCACTATCACCCTATAATAAATCTGTATAATTAATCCAGCCCACCTTTTATTTATTTAGTTCCATAATCAAGTCCAAACCAAAGCCTTTTCAATTCAGCTTTAGAGTTTTGTCCAAGCCTTTTCAGCTTAAAAAACAAAAAAACAAAAAACAAAAAACAAAAACAAAAACAAAAACAAAACGTTGAAGCCTTTCAAGCTTTAAGGTTTTTTTTTTTTCTTTTTCCAATTTTCTTATAATTGTTTTTAACATTTATTTTTTTAATATTTACACTTCTCCAACCTTTCTCTCTCCCTTATCATTTCATTTCCCCATTACTTCAATATTTCTCCCTCCCTTAGTTTTTCATCTCCCCACTATCCTCTACATTAATATCATTCTTCTTCTTTCTCTCATCTTCCTTTATTTTTGTCTCTTCTTATTCACACCCTTTTACTATAAATTTGTCACTATCTCTTCTATTCTATGCATAGTTTTCCCTCTAAAAAAAAGGTCTCCTCTCTCTCTCTCTAAATTTTTTGGTGGATTTTTTTTATTTTTCTTGCATCTCTACTTTAGGTTGATAATTTTTTATATTCTTTAAAACTCTATTTTGGGTTAATGCGATTTAGTTTTGTTTTTAAAATTGTGATTTAGTTTTGTTTTTTTAAATTGTTGTTGTTGTTGTTTTTTTTTTTTTTTTTTCTTTGATTGTTAAATGTTATCCTATTGTGTTCTAAAGAATTAAATGTAGCATATAAAAATATAATATTATTATATTACATAGCATGATTTGGATAATTTGGTATTTATTCTGTTACATAGCATGATTTTTTATAGTGCTAAATTTAGATGTTAAACTATGAGACTTTACTAATTTTTGTTTATTTTCTAATCCTTTGTGGTGGACAAAGTACTCTTAATAGTTGTATTAGAAGTACTCTATAATGTCATTTATTTAAAGAAAAGCAAAGGTTAGTCAAACGAAAATAAATGGATAGGTGACGAATTTTAACTTTTGCAATTTTATTTTTATTATTATTATTTTATAACAATGCATGTATAGAAATTTAATTTTTAGATTTTGCTAATAATTTTTTATTTGATAATATGTTTTGGGCAGCAGAAATTATCATTTTTACAAAGAAAATAACCTTAATAGATTATCAAAAATAAAATTTTATCCTAATATTGGTTCAATTAATCATTGTTAAGTTTTATTAATTTTTTTTTAGTTTACATTTTTTTGATGTTTTGGATTGTTCCTATATTACATTTATGATTGTTCCTATAATAAATAAAAATATAATTACGAAATACATTACTCATTATTAGATTAGTTTAAATTGTAAAAAAAAAATTAATAAAACCACTATAAAAATAATTATCACGGGCAACACGCGGGTTCGCGGCTAGTTAAACTTATAATGGAATCCACCATTCATTTAAAAGGGGCAGTTCCATGTTGCTATATTCCTCGAGTAACTAATAATTTTTCTTTCTATAGATGATGGGGTCTTATTAGGCCAAAATAGGTATTTGCCCATTTCGTCAAAACTCTCTAGCAAAATGCCTATATTTTAAACTTATTTTATAAAAATCGAGTTATGTGAAATCAAACTTTAAAAAATAAAAAAAAATAAAAAAATACACATGGAACTCAAGTTCCATGTAAAATTTCTCACGTTACTCAATTTTTATCAAATCGAGTTTTTCATTGAAACTCGATTTTCTAAAAATCAAGTTTCAAAACATGAGCATTTTGCTAGATAATTTCAAAACATGGGCATTTTGCTACATCTTTTAGGCAAAATGTGCAAATGCCCATTTTGGCCAGTCTTATTATAATAAGGGTGCAAAAGGGGTAGTTTAGAAAGAATTAAACATTTGCTACTTTATCATATTATTATAATGAAATCTCTGGATTTGATTTTTGATAGATTTGCTCTAACATTCCCTTGTTTCATCCTCTTTGTCTTGATTATGGCTTGATAACTCAAAGTTTGTTTCACTATTCTTTTTCGCTGTTAGTCAACAGTAGTTGCGGGCCTTGCCGACCTCAGCGTTAGCCTTGGGGCTGATTTGAGTCATGATTGATGCTGCACACGATAGTAAAATGAAATCTCAAAAGAAAACAAACGTAAGATGATGCAATAAGTATAAGGATATTATGTTTTTCACAACTATTGACATGTTATGACATATGCTGATAGTTCTTTATTATCCAACTAAGATATTTGTCGGTTTTTAGTGTAGGCGGGAATTGAAACCCTAGATCTCCAACTGAGCTAACTTGAATCCACAAACCCTAGGTAAAAGTTTTGTTGCTCTAACTATTATAAGTTAGCAATTATGAGAAAAAGTTGTCTATAGCATTACTTAGTATAATATTGCATAAGAGTTTAAAAAGCTTTTTACCTTAGAAAAAAATGAAAGAAAAACTTGTCCAAAACTAAAAGGGTATATACCTTAAAAATTTTTTGTATCTTAAAACTTTTGTGAATCTGTCCAAGTTCTGTTTGATTAGATTCTTTCTATAACCATTTGAGGGGAAAAAAAATCTTTTGGGCTATATTGTTAAATTAAAATACATATGATAAAAAAGAAAGAAAAAAACGATAATTGAGTATTTGATAAGTGATGTTTTTTAGTGAACCCCAGCCAAAGCAAAAGGTTGGTTCAGAGAGAGACCTCATCACTTTTTTTCTCATGTAACAGTTATGGTGCTTTGGACTGATAAGTAACTTACAAAAGTGGTGTACTACTGAGCATGGAAGTGCCCCAAAATCCAAAGGAAGAAAATAGTAAAGGGCAGCATGATTTGGAGCTTTATTTTTTTGTGTGTGATTCCAATGAGAGCTACTGGACACTGCTATATTCAAGACTAGGGAGGAGTGCTTCCATTTTTTGTGTCTGCAGTCTACGTCGCTTTGCTGAGTAGTTTGTGCACACTTTAATCAAGGGGCTAAGTACTTCATCCTTATTGCAAAGAGTGAAACACTCACTTTTATATATTAAAGGTGTCACTTTTGGCATAGTAATTGCATGGTGAATTGGTGGTGGTAGACTGATAGTACACTTAGTTCCCATGATTAATCTCTACACTTGGTAGACTGATAGTACACTTATGTTTGAGTTCCCATGATTAATATCTTCACAGAAATAGGCGTTTAGGTTGAACTTTTTGTTACATTTTCTGTAACTTTTTGTTAATGTCACGTTATTCAATAATTTTTTTTATTGAATTAATATTTGAAATTTCATTATTGGATTACATGTTGTTTATATGTTCTTAACATATATATCAAATTTTGTTTTAACTGGATGTTATTTTCTATGTAATCTATAAACCCATGTTTTGTATATAGTTTTGAGATTCAAAAAACTATTTTCTTTACAATTTTGAGTTTTAAAAAACTATAAATTTTAACATCATATAGATAAGATAGTTAGAGATTTTTTATCATCTTGATATTATTTAAGCATGTAATTATAAGGAGATAATGTAATTCAATAGTGGAATTGTAAATACAATATCTATATGTAATAAAAAGTTATTGAGTGATGAAATATGATAAGCATTTTAAGAGAAAGTCCGTCATATAAGGCTAAAATTTGTATGTCATTTACTTCATATATTTTTGGTAGTTAAGAACATGGGTGAGAAAGTCTGTCATATAAGACTGAAATTTGTGTCATTTAATTCTATTTTTTGGTAGTTAAGAACATGGGAGAAAGAAAGTCCATAAAATTTATCAAGAGTGCCTTAAAGGTTAGAATGTGTGAGGTTCCAAGTTCTTAGGATTACCAATCTGCTCCTTAATGTGAGACAAATTAAATATCCTTAAAAGTTCACCCTCTTCTTAAAAAGCCAACATTAGATTCATTCTTTAACAATGTAGAACATACCTAATACTCATTTTCAAGGCATGAGTTCCAAGCCTGTTTCAAGACTCTAGAATGCTTTGAATCCATGTAAAGCTAACATCAAACACAATCCTTAATAATGAGAGAGAATACTCACAAAGTATGTAAGTTTTTGTGTGTGTGTGTACTAACTAATTGAGTGAAGGAGGAAATGGATGAAGCCTTATTCATAATTGTGGTGGGGGCAAGCTGAAGTTGCTTTACTTAGGAACCAATTTAGGTTCCCACTTCTCTCCTCCTCTTTTTTCTTTTCCTTTTATATATAATACCCTTTCTTTTTTCAGTTTTTGGTCTTATCTTTATTAACGGATGCATGAGAATAAGGACCATAGCCACCTTCCAAAGATGCTACCTTTGGCCTTAAAGTAAACATAAGGCAGCCATCTTTTGATTATTGAAGGAAAGCTCTTTGGGGCATTTACCAAAGGTTTTCAAACTTCAAAGGATTCAAGCTTGAATGCCTTGTATTTGTGTGGCGCCCATATATGATTTATAATGTGGGTGCCTTTCTAGCTGGGCTCCTGCTTGGCTTTCATACCTAGTCAAAGAATCATAATGTTCTTTTCATCCCCATATGGACTTCATTTGAGATATAATAATTATGTTGTCTAGTACCCTTAATTAGATTAGGGTGGCGCCCATTTATGTGAGTGCCTTTCCTTTTTTATATTTTAGTTTGGACCATTTTAATTAACGATTATTTTATATCCACAGTTTTGTTATCCTTTTATCAATATAAAACATGCAAATTGACTAGGTATATAAAGTAGCATAAGTAATTTATTTTTGATGAGTTACTTATCAAAAAAAATTTATTTTTGATGAGTTGAATTCAACTTGTTCTTGGCCTCTTCAAGCATAGCTGAATGAATTTCAATTTTGAGTACTTTCGGCTTGATTAATTTTTAAGAGTATTGAGGTTCTATCTCAGGTTTTCTTTTGAGAAGAAAGTTTAATTTATTGTGCCCATTAGTATTAAGTTATTCGATGCAACAGATTTACCACAACAAGTTTCTCAAAAAAAAAAAAAAAAAAGGATATACCGCAACAAATATAGTCTAAAAATCTGCTAAAAATGTATATTGTAGTCTGTATATATGATTTTAGTTCTTTCTCAAAAATAAATTACTAACTATATATTATATAATTAGACTAATTAACTAATGATGAAAAAAAAAAAAAAAAAGCAATGAGCTTTGAAATTCAAGATTTTCAGCTGAGTGCTGGTTGATTTTCCTTTTTTACTTTTCATTATACCAATGATTTGGACATGATGGTAAAAGATATTAAGCTCTAATTCTATATGCAATTTATTCTATATAAAAAATCTATATGCAATTAATAAAAGAATTTTCTCAAGAATTACAAGAGTAAAACCCCGCCATAGTTCTTGGTCATTTAATCACTAAAATTAAAAGTTATTTTTCCAAGAGACTTTTATATGTTTCTCCACAAATTATTGGAAGGACCTGAATTTTAGCAAGTTGCAATGTTAACCAATAAAGATAAGTTTTTGTTGTGATTTGGGACTAGCAGAACTGCAAAGTATATTCATGCAAATAAAAAATTAGAGAAAAATCTTACAAGACAATAACATTTAAGGTAGTTCGGCTAACTCTGAGCTTATGTCAATGAAAAATATCAACCAAAATCTACTATCAACGATATGGATTACAAATGTAGCTAATCAAACCTCAGCAAACAAATTTACACACTTACATAAATATCAATGAAGAAAGAAAGTATGGAACACCAATGTTACAAAGAAAGAAAGTCTAAAACACCGATGTGATGTCTAGCCACCGATATTCCAATACCCTCTTTAGTGAATAAATGAAATCGCTGAAGTTTGTAACTTTTCCCTTTAGGCTTACCTCTTTTTTAAGGTTGTAATGCCCATTACCTTCTCAAGTCCGGTACGGGGAGTTACATTGATGAGTGGTTATTAATGGTTTGTAATCGTTGGCATTTAACCTAGATGTCATGCATTAATTACTGGCTTAACTGACGATGGACACATGGGTGTTATTTATTTGTTGAGTACTTGTGGTCTAAATCATTGAAAGCCTCATGTTATATAGCTCAAACAACAACCCAAACTCTCAAAGGATTCATAACTATGGGTTCTAAAAGTCATCTTGCAAACATCATAATTTAGGTGCTCTTTGGCAGTTCTTTTGAAAGCTAACTACTAAGCACCAAAGCTAATGCAACAAAAATACTACCAACAATATACCCCAAGTTGTATTTGTAGTGACAAAATGCTACAAATAATTGTCACATAGAGGATCCATTTGTCTCCACTCTCCAATATGTAGTCAGAGAATCTCCATGGGCACAATGAAGAGTTTGGACCCAGCTGACTTGTATAGTTGTAATGCACATCCTTCACTATGAATGGAGCGTGGCCCCAACGCGTCATGCATTTCTCATGCATGTGTGGTATTTTATGTTTAGAGCTTATGATATATATCATTTTGTGAGTGGAAACTTCTTGAATGGACAGTATAGTACAAAAAAAGACTGGCTGACAATCTTGTACCACATGCATATATATATCCATCTGATGAAAGGGCAAATCTTATTCAGCAAACTTTTATTTACTTATGTCTTTGAAGATGACAGTAGCAGCTCTTTTCTGGCCACATTTCGTTGTCACTGCATTAATACACCACCACATAATTGATAGGGAAGAAGGGTACGGTTACTTGGCAATATTTTTCATATTATACTAAATGTAGGTCAATTACACGGACTTAACTGTTGACATTACAAGGGTGTGATCATACCAATACTAATACACCGAATCCCATCAAAACTTTTGATGTCATGATGTTTATATTGTGTTTGGAATCGAGAAGGAATTCTTGGTATATTGATATGAATAAAAATGTAAAAAGAAGTGTCTTCATATAGGCTAACATATGAGTACTATACAAGTAATATGAGTGTAGTATAAGTATAATACAGTGGGCTTAGAGAGCCTGTTAGATTTGTACACTAACATATTGGTTAGTTCAATTTCAGTAATGTTAGGGACAATAGTTTTTAACAATCTTTTTCACAACTGTTGATGTGACAATTGTAATTGGAGCAATGCTATCCCTTTATTAGCATCAATCAAAAATATCACAAACTTAGCTGTTGAGAACAAGATTGTGAAGATTGTTGTGTGAATAGACTTATTGTTTAAAAAAACATAAGTAGTCTTTCTATACTTTTCCAATGGCAATTATACTGCCTGGCTCCCATGCAGTCAAATCAATTTCACCATGTTAGCATATAACTATTATGGGAAATTTATTAAACTTTGAACAAAAATAGGAAGCTGGGAAAAAAGGAAAAGGTTAGACTTAATTATATTTAGTATACTTTGATTACTTTCACCAAATATTCGGCGGAAATGGTTGAATTCCCTGCTTTTTAAATTGAAAAAAGTGTAATCTTGATTTAATAGTTCTGAAGTCAGAAAAATGGGAAGAGGAAATGTATATTCTTTCGCCTTTGATCAATAATACCATGTCAAGGAAAGAATGGCACAGCTTGTGCATGACATTGACATCCAAAGCTGCTTTAACTCTTTAATTCCTCAAGAGAGAAAGATAATGAATCTGGTTCTCTCTTTTTGCACACTATGGTGTTAGTGCAATAGAAAGTCAGCAATTGTTCTTCTTCTTCTTTTTTTAATTTTTTACATAATTTCTTCCCCACCATCCTTGTATAATCTTCTTAATTGGATAATATGATCTTTTGATCTGGAATCAAAGGGGGTGGTTGCTTTGATGGAAGTCAATTTAGATACCAAGTGCTGCTCTCACAGAGCACAGGCTATTTTGGTTACTTTACTACTTCAATATATTAATGCAGAATATTTCAGACCATTTAAGTTCTTAATAGTTTTTCTCAGTATTCCCAAGTTTTCAATGACTATAATTACTGACTTTCTTGTCATGATTTTTTTGAATTGCAAAGCTCTTCGAATTGGGATTAAAGATTGCTTACTAATCACCTCTCTTTGGCCTCGCAAAAATGGAACTTTTGTGCACTAGATATGACCTTTAAAAGCTATTTGGATTATCTATCATAATGCCTTTCTTACCCTGTATCAGGCTTTGAAATTTCAGAATGGAAACTCAGCAAAAAGAAAATTTATTTGAAAGGATAAATAAATAATAATAAAAACAACCTCCTAGCAGATATGCACTATTGTTTACAATATATTATCTCTATTTCTTTGGCCAGAATTAAAAGTATATCTAATACCATATTTTCACCACAATATGATGCTAGCAATATGACAATGGACCCGTGGTTTTTTGGATTATTATGCAGTCAGCACTTTTTTAACAAAAACCAACAAAATGCAAGACGTTTGTGACAACAATGTATGTCTTTTCTTTTCATATACAAATCTTAGGATTACCAATCAATGCACCCTCTTTTTGAGCTTACTTATCCTTGATATTTTAAATAAAAGTTTAATAATACATTACTACAAAGTACTGTAAGGTGACTTGGTCTGATGGGGCATGAAAGATTTAGAAAAAAGTGAAATTGAGATGTTCCCTCTTGGATTTTACCTGTAACATACATATGACTCCCTAGTATGGTATTACTGAGCTAAACATAATGTGATCACATTTAGGGGGTTTCAGCGCATGATAAAGCCAAGCCAATAGACAGTGACCCTTCATAAGGGCAGGCCTGCTCATCAATATCACAGATAGAGACACCTCAAAAGAGCACCCCTTGCCTAAATTACTTGCCATGAGAGCATCGAACATATGTGGAGCCAACCATTATTCTATGACAAAGCCCACTTGAGAGAGAGACGGGTGTTCAAGTTAATACAAGAGCACTCTTTCCTATGTATAAGGTATCATAGATTTTTCTTTTGAGTGAGAGAGAGGCTATGAATGAGTTCAAGTTAATACAAGAGCGCTCTTTTCCATGTGAGGAAGAGGGGTCATGGATTTTTCTTTTGCTTTTCTTTTGAAGTGGAAGATCAAAAGCAAATTATCTCTGCTTTTACTTTTCAGCCCTCCCTTTAAGACTATTCCATCTTCTCATAAAGCTCTCAAATACCACATTACATAGAGACTTGGTCCCATCACTGTAGGGCATGGAAGGAGAAGGAATAAAGTTCAAGAAAGAAAGCTTCCACTAGTTCCTTCTTCCATGCAACCTATTCATCCAACATAATTATTTATTGGTTTTTGAACAACATGGTAATGATATATTAATAATCATCATCTTTTACTTCTTACAACATCTGTTTGTTGCAGGCACATGTTTCCAACTCAGTATTTATTTAAAATAACCCTTCTTATGATCTTTTGGTTTCTTAGTATGGAAAAATTTACATGTGAATATGAACTATATACCTCAAAATCAATAAGTCTAATGACACAATAAATTTTACAACGTTTTTCATAATGATTAAGGTGGCATATTTTGATTGGTGTACAATAAAAAATTATATATGTGGTAGTTCTGTGCAAAAATGATATTACACTAATCACAATTTATCAATTCACTAAGTTATAAAAACTTGTGAAATTTGTTGTGTTTGTAGTGCTGTTGTATCAAAATACAAAATCATATGTCTTCAAATAAACTGACCAATTGATGAACGACACGTATGATTTGGACAGTGTGTCATGACCACAGACAATAGTCATAAAGCTTTTTATGGGTCCACCAGGTCCACCGTGCATAATCAAGGTGCTCATATGCTTTTCATGCATATTAGAGTTTTTTAATGTCATGGCAAAGAGTACATATGTTAGCTGTTCTGTTACTTATGCAAAATCTTCTCTTCAATATGACGTGTAATTATTCTACTAAAGTTATCTAAACAATTTACCATGATTCTTAAGTTCTCTTGGATGATAATGTATTCGCAGAGTGGGAAATATAACAAGCAAGCCATCTTGCAAACTCTATTTCAGACTATAAGAAGAATAATTCTCTTGTCATTGAAACCATGCTCTGCTTCAAATTCATTGTCTCAAATATAAAGTGGGTGCTGTAGCTTCTGTATTAGCAGAAGAATACAAGAGAAGAGTTGCAAGCATGCTTTATATTGATAAGATTTTGCCTTGATAGAGAAAACAACTCTATTGGTTTAGGTGTCCAATTTTTTGCACCACACATTTAGCAGAGAAAAGGCTTCCACCACATAAATTTTCAACAAAAGAACCAATATCCAATATAAAATTTGAGATTTGAGTCACATTCTAGAGCAAAAACATAACTACATTATAATAGTGGAAACATTGATTGCTTTTATTTCTCTTTCTCAATTCTGCATCATTTATTGATTGGAAAATAAGGATTGTATGGTAGTCATTCCACCAAAGCACCAGGACAATTGAGCCATTTTGAATGATTGAAAGGTGCAATTTCATTACCTCTCTCATTCAAAGCAAAAAAGAGCATCCTTTTATTAAAGCTAAAGGGCATTTTTGTCATATGAATAAAGAAAGACAGCATCAAGCTTTACTTTTTCTCCCTCTAATCTAAACTTTAAATTTCTGTTATCCAACGGCTTTTTTATTTTATTCTTTTTTTTTTATTTCAAAAGAAATTTTCAACAAACCTTCTCTCCCTTTCTTTTTCTTTTGCTTTGCCTAAAGAAGCCTAACAAAGAGAAATACAGATAACAAGCACATACCATTTCTAGCAGAATTTCAATCTTCTTCTCTCAAAGAAAGGAAAAGGAAAAGAAAAGAGAAGAAAGAAAAGGAGAGGCTTAGCTTCTTCCTTGTATTTGAAGACTCTTTCTGTGAAGATGTTTGATTCCTTAAGCCCATGCTCACTTGAAGCTTCTCAGATTCCTCTCACTTTCCCTTCCTTTTCAATAAAATCCATTATTGCCCAAGTGCTTAAAACCTCTCCTCTTTGCTTCAAATACTTCCAAACTCAATTTTCTTGAACATATTCTGAGAAAACAAATATGGTACCTTTCATTGTTTTGACACTTTTCTCTCTTCTTAGTATCTCTTCTTCTTCTTCTTCTGCTTCTTCTTTAGTTAGTGATTTCCATGTCTTAGTCAAACTTAGAAAAGGTTTTGAATTCTCTGACTCCATTCTAAGTACTTGGAATTCTTCAAGTCCTAGCTCAGTTTGTTCTTGGGCTGGAATTCAATGCTCAAGAGGACGTGTTGTCTCAGTGGACTTAACAGATTTGAATCTGTATGGTTCTGTGTCACCTCAAATTTCCAAACTTGACAGGCTTACCAACCTCTCTCTTGCTGGAAATAACTTCACAGGTATCATTGAGATTGCAAATTTGAGCAATCTTCAATGGCTAAACATCTCAAACAACCATTTCAGTGGTGACTTGCATTGGAACTACTTGAGCATCGCCAACTTGGAAGTGTTTGATGCCTATAACAACAACTTCACTGCCTTTCTTCCACTTGGGATTTTGAGCTTGAAGAAGCTCAGATACTTGGATCTTGGTGGCAATTATTTCTATGGTAAAATCCCAGAAAGCTATGGAAATCTAGTCAGTTTGGAGTATCTTTCTCTAGCTGGAAATAATCTTCATGGAAAAATCCCTGGTCAGTTGGGCAATCTCACTAACTTGAGAGAGATTTACTTGGGCTATTACAATATTTTTGAAGGTGGCATTCCTGTGGAGTTTGGAAAGTTGGTAAATCTAGTTCACATGGATATTTCTAATTGTGAATTAGATGGACCAATTCCAAGTGATTTGGGGAACTTGAAGGCTCTTGACACTCTCTACTTGTATGGCAATCTGCTTTTGGGTTCAATTCCAAAGCAATTAGGCAACTTGACAAACCTGGTGAACCTTGATCTTTCCAACAATGCACTCACTGGTGAAATCCCATCTGAGTTCATCAATCTCAAACAGCTCAAGCTCTTGAACCTCTTCATGAACAACTTACACGGCTCTATACCGGACTACATTGCCGACTTTCCCAATTTGGAAACTCTTTGCTTGTGGAGGAACAACTTCACTGGTGTGATTCCCGAGAATCTTGGCCAAAATGGAAAGCTTCAAGAGCTGGATTTGTCCACAAATAAGCTCACTGGTACAATCCCTTCGAACCTGTGTTTGTCAAATCAACTTACAATACTAATTCTCTTGCAAAACTTCCTCTTTGGTCCTATTCCTCAAGGATTTGGAACATGTTCAAGTCTTATTAGAGTTAGGTTGGCACACAATTACTTGAATGGTAGCATCCCAAATGGCTTCCTATACTTGCCTCAACTAAACTTAGTAGAGTTGCAAAACAATTACCTATCAGGAACATTGTCAGAGAATGCCAATACTTCTTCAAAACCAATCAAGTTAGGCCAACTTGATTTATCAAACAATCTCCTATCAGGTCCTTTACCTCATTCATTTTCAAATTTCTCTTCCATCCAAATCCTTTCCCTTAGTGGCAACCAATTCTCTGGTCCAATCCCACCTTCTATAGGAGAACTCACTCAAGTAGTAAAACTTGATTTGAGTCAAAATTCACTCTCCGGTCCAATCCCACCCGAAATTGGAAACTGTTACCATTTGACATACCTTGACATGAGCCAGAACAACCTCTCTGCCTCAATCCCACCAGAAATTTCCAATATGCCTATACTCAATTACTTGAACTTATCCAGAAACCACTTGAACCAAACAATTCCAAGATTCATTGGAACCATGAAAAGCCTTACAAATGCCGATTTCTCCTTCAATGATTTCTCCGGTAAGCTACCTGAATCTGGCCAATTTGCTTTCTTTAACGCCTCATCTTTCGCAGGTAATCCTCAACTTTGTGGTCCTCTACTTAACAATCCTTGCAATTTCACCACAATCACAACCACAGCCAGAAAATCCTCTGCATATTTCAAGCTAGTCTTCGCGCTTGGCCTTTTGATTTGTTCTCTAATGTTTGCTGTTGCTGCCATAATCAAGGCCAAGTCATTCAAAAGAAATGGCCCAGATTCATGGAAAATGACCGCTTTCCAAAAGCTTGAGTTCAAGGTCTTTGACATCCTTGAATGTGTGAAAGATGGCAATGTTATTGGAAGAGGTGGAGCTGGGGTTGTTTACCATGGAAAAATGCCAAATGGGGTTGAAATTGCAGTCAAAAAGCTTCTTCGATTTGGCACAAATAGCCATGACCGTGGCTTTCGAGCTGAAATTCAAACATTGGGCAACATTAGGCATCGAAACATTGTGAGACTGCTAGCATTTTGTTCTAATAAGGAGACCAATCTCCTCGTTTATGAGTACATGAGAAATGGTAGCCTTGGCGAAGCACTGCACGGGAAAAAGGGCGCATTCTTGAGTTGGAATTTGAGGTACAAAATTGCCATTGAATCAGCTAAAGGCCTATGCTACCTTCACCATGATTGTTCACCATTGATTCTTCACCGAGATGTGAAATCCAACAACATCTTGTTGGATTCAAATTTTGAAGCACATGTTGCTGATTTCGGGCTAGCCAAGTTCTTGATTGACGGTGGTGTATCAGAATGCATGTCAACAATTGCAGGGTCTTATGGCTACATTGCTCCTGGTATGTGCCCTCTACTTTGTTAAAACATGTTCTGTTTTTGTGTAGTATTGTAGTACTATAGAGTTTGGTTGGTAGTTTCATTGTTAGTTAAGTTAGTTAAATGGCAATGTTATTAGTCACTGCCATTGGGTTGTCCTTGTATGGTCATTCACAGCCATCTGTTGTTGAAGACTCTAGATTGTAGGTTACTAGTACTCTCACTGGCTTATAAATTTCCTGATGTTAGAACTAGCACATAGTACTAGGGTATCCCTGGAATATGCACATAGGCAGAGTTCTATAAAAAACTATTTTTGTACATGTTTTCCTTTTCCTTCCCCCTCACCTTTGTTTGGGCCTCACCAGTCATCATGATTGTGGACAACAATGTCGATGTAATCATGGCATTCTGTGTAGAGCTTAGTGAGATCTAAAGTTTTCATTTAACTAAACTTTGCCTCAATTTTCGTTTTCAGTTTTTTTTTTTTTTTTTTTTTTTTTTTTTTAATATATAATTTAAATTAAAAAGAAAGAAGAGTTATTGCTCTTGTTACCTAATTTAGACCAATATTTATCTTATGCATTGAATATATTCATTCTTCTTTTTGTAAAATGAGAGTTTCATAATCACATAGTATGTATTTAACACATGAAATACTTTCTCATTTTAAACACAGTCATAGTATTCTGATTTCCTTACTTAAGAATAAATTTTATAATATACTTGGCCTATAGCCACAAAACTTGGAAATAGCATTATGTCTTGCATGAGATCAAAATTGCTGCTAAGCAAAACAAAATCTTATAGGAGTAATAATAACAACTAGGTACACAACCTACAAAGAGTTTATAGTTTCTGACTCTAATGATGTTTTGTATGATATTCCCAGTATCAAATGATCCCCTACATCCAACGGTCTTCTTGAATCCTTAGAAAACCAGTGGTGATAAAGCCAATCTAGACTCTAGCTTTATGATCTAGGCTAAAGTAACAGGTCAAAAACTTAGAGAACCCGAGTTTTAAGCTACAAAGGGAGACAATCAAGGAAGATTCATAGAATTTTTTCGGTAACCACAATTTTCAACAACACACTCACTACTGTGCACCTTTTACTTTTAGACTGTACAAACAAAAGAGGATTGTGGAGGCCCACATAGTTTTCTGTGTCGATATCTGAATTCGGACATATCAATCTCTGACACAAAAACACATACATTCAAAAACACACACCCCAACAACAACAACAATTTGAGAGTAGTGGCAGCGGCTGCTGTGTTGAGTTTCTGACAGTGATGTTTAACGTAACAGGGCGCTGAGTGGCGTGAAAGCTAACCGACATCATGCACATTTATTTTAACACGCCTAGCCCACACACACATATTTACACACATATATAATAAACTTTTTTTTTTTTTTTAAAGATTTTTGAGTAAGCAAAGTGGTTTTGGTGCTTTTGGACCATTTGATCTCTTTGAACAAGTTGAATCTCTTTTTGTCTTAACCTAATCTTTTTTATTTATTACCATTCTCAATTATGATATATATTGTGATATTCTTTGTCTTGTATCTTTATTTTATATGTACTTGAAATTTATATGGTCTGTATTGTATAATGCAGAGTATGCATACACATTGAGAGTTGATGAGAAGAGTGATGTTTATAGTTTTGGAGTTGTTCTCCTCGAGCTTCTCACGGGCCGTCGTCCAGTTGGTGATTTTGGGGAAGGCGTGGATATAGTACAATGGGCCAGAAGGGTAACCAATTGTCGCAAGGAAGAGGTTGTGTGCATTGTTGATCCTAGGCTAACAATGGTGCCCAATGATGAGGCAATGCACTTGTTCTTCATTGCAATGCTATGTATCCAAGAAAAAAGTGTTGAACGCCCAACAATGAGAGAAGTAGTTCAAATGCTCTCAGAGTTTCCTCGCCACTCACCAGATTACCAATCATCATCATCTTCAATTGTTCAACAACAACAAACAAAGAATCTTGAAAAAGAGTGGAGTTGCCCTAAATTGAAGCAAGATCTTTTGGTTTAAGTGACTTTTTTTTTTCTTTTTTCTTTTTGAGGTTTAATGGTGCCTTAAATTGGTTTTTATTTTGTTATAGTCTTACTATCTGCAAAGTGAATCTTTTTTTTTTATTTTTTCCTTAGATTTAGGCATAGGGATTTGGTGGCCACGAATAGATTTAGGAATAACAAATGGGTGCACTTCTTTTTAAGAGGTGCACTTTTAGGTAGATAGCGTGCTATGTTAAGGGGATCATGCACGCTCTTTGTAGTGTTTTTTTCTTTTTTTTTTTTCTTTTGAGGGATCTCTTTGTAGTTTGTATCATACTATCTCATATTATATATATACATCTTATATTTGATTGCTGAAGAATTTTTCTGTACATAGTTTTTTTTTTAATCTTATATCTATATACCATATTCATCTAACATTATTATATATTAAATAAGACAATATTGTTTATTGACTGGTTAAGATCATGTAATTACTCAGTGAATGTACTCAGTGACCAATATATATATATATATATATATATATGATTGTGTTTGTGCTTGTATGAAGGAAAGAAAAGAGAAGAGAAGGAGAGGGGTATGATTGTGTGACTGGCCAAGAGAGGGAGAGAGATATTTGTGATTATGTGGCCGGGATTTTGTGGGCCTAAAAATATGACTTTTTCTTACTGTCGCTATATATCTCTCATATTGCTTTAGGTAACGAAAATAGGTTTCGTAACTATATGTGCTCCTAGTAGCAACCTATGATGACAAAATTAGATTTCGTCACTATATATGTTTATTTTAAATGTTTAGCAGCATAAAATTTTGGTTTTTGCACTCAACATTTTGGATTGTCATTTTACTTGTTTGGGATTTATAGGTGACAAAAAAGCATTCCGTCACCAATGATAATAAATATTTGGCATAAATGCACTTTTAGTCCATACATTTTTCACTTTTTTCATTTTGGTTCCCACATTTTATTTTTACCACTTTTAGTCCATAAACCAATTAACGTCTGACACTTAGGACCTTTCCGTCACCCAACTAACAACAAAAGCTGACATGATTGATAGGGGAATAAAAAAATAATATAATCACACACATTAATTAATTAAATTAAAAACAAATTTAAAAATAAAAATAAAAACTCATTAGTTTTTGGAAAGAACATGACTGTTAATAATCTTCATGTTCTTCACCAAATCAAGATATTATTTATTCTTTTTACATAAAGGTGTTTTATATGTGGGCTTCTTACATAAGACCCAAATTTATGTTAGAGGAAGATGTAATATACCAAGTATATAAAATAATAGTACCTAATTTTATTTTATTTTCATTATTTTTTAAAGGCACAACTCAAAAATGATTGGGGGTAAAGAGTTAATTACATGGAGCGAAACCGGACAAAGCTACATATTTAGCTCCTATTCTTTACAACAATTTCAATTTGGTCTTTAACTTTTCAATTGTGTCAATTTAGTTTCTAACCTTTTAGTGTTGTGTCAATTTAGTCTCTGTTGTTATATCCTGGATGAAAATTGATGGCATATCAAATGACCAAAATAAAATTATAGTGTATTGTCAAATCAACGAAAGCTAATTTTTTATTTTGACCATTAAACACATCATCAATTTTCATCTAAAAATAATAATAAGGACTAAATTGATACAGTACTGAAAGGTTAAAGACCAAATTGATATAATTGAAAAGTTAAGAACCAAATTAAAATATGGCATATAAAATATAGATCAAATAAGCAGTTTACCCTTTTTAAAATTTAAATTAAAAAAAAAAAAACGTAGGATATTTAAAATGTAACTTACCCAAAAAAAAAAATCACTATTACATTACCTAACAGTTGGGAGGTTGAAGGATACCTTTAAACCACCCTTGAATCCTTAGACAAATGAGAAGAGGTTCATGTGAACTTTTTTTTTTCTTTTTTTTTTTTTTTGAGAAGAGGTCCGTGTGAACATTGGGTATTGACAGGACAGCATAGGGCATTCTAAAATTTCCTTGCTTGTTAAGTGGGCTTGCATTAGTTTCGTTGAAAAGGCCCATGTATTAGTTGACGACGTTGAATAATGATTGTCTTTTACTTGCCCACTTACAACCTTGGGCCCAGTTTTGGACTAGGCTCTATGAATTCTTTTGTCATTTTTGCCTAATTTTATATTTACTATTAAATTAACATTGGCTTATAAATAAATTTAGATACAAAATTAATTGTAGTCTAAGATTATAATCTTATTCAATATTTTTTTATTACAAGTAAATTTTGACAAATCCACCATTGGATTACATCTTTCTCTTATATCCTTTATGCTTGCCAAATTTCTAGAAGAATAAAGATCAATAGCTATGTTGTCAATAAATTTTTTAAATTGCAAATTTTTGTAATTTAAAATTATGCATAAAATATAAACTTTTAAATTATATAAAAAATAGCATCCGATTGGTATAAAATTTGACATATGTATTGTAGGGGTGGAGGTCCAAAATTCATACGTACTGGGCCTTAGGCTTATGAGATTCCAAATTGACAAGTATTAGATCCTAATCCTTATCCAAGAACCTGAATTGCCGACGAGGTAAGAATGAGAGATTAAAGATTATTAAGATTTACCCACTAAAATCTTGGGTGTAGGAAATAACCGGGAAGCTTTCTGAGGAGATATTCCTCCTCGGATTTATTGAACACGTTTCAATTGTTTACTCGGACCATTATAATGATTTTCCACGAAGTTCCCACCACGTAGAAACACCTCACAGACACACTAGGAAGAAAGAAGACTCCAAAATATCTATAGAAAAGCTGCTACCTCCACATTAAATGCAGTGTACCTACTTTTATGGCTGCATTTATGTAAAGTAGACCTCTGAACAGTGTTTCCTAGGAGATCACAACTCAAAGAAAAGTTTAAGAAGAAGTTTGATGGGACTAATACTCAAGTGGTGGCTTGGATGACGAACAAGTGTAGGGAGAGGATTCTTCAAGGGGGATTATATAATGAGAAATATCTTCCATAAGAAATGGATCAAAAGATAGAGAAGGACGACGGTAGCAATCACAATAACACTAGTATTTTGTTTACGTAATTTATATGAGCATTTGCCTCCTCGGACAAGGAGTTTATCCATATTAGTCGTTGTCCAATTCACTAAACCTTAGTTCTTTGACCCACTTTCTACAAATTTATTGTACTAGGCTCATTAAACCAAAGATCTCATACAGTTTGAGTTTGGGCTGCAAATCGTGTCCTTACATGTATTAAGAAAGTAAAGAACATGCAATTCAACAGTTAAATTTTCAAAATCTGTAATAATGTTTATTTTATAAAGTAAGTTTGTAGTTTTAGGCTACAACCAATTTTTTAGGTCAAGTCTACAACCAATTTTACAGCTCAACTTTGTCCATAACGAAATAGTCAACTTTACATATATCAAAAAAGATTTGATTTGACTAAAAAAAAACATCGAGCTGTATTTTTCTTTTTGCAAACTGCTAATGTGGTGTGTGGTTTTTGGTAAAGAAAAAAGTGATGTTAATGGTGGTAATAATCACTTACTACATCAGCAATTTGTAAAAAGTTTTGTAAAATAGTTTATATCTCTAGCATTATTCCTAGATAAAAACCAATAAAAAGTTGACCACATCAACAATTTGTAAAAATGTTACAAATTAATTTGTAACTATAGTATTATTCTAGAAAAATTAATAAGGAAATGACAAATTATTAAAAATTAATGGTCATAAAGAAGAATTAAAATATAAACATACATACCATACTAAAGAAATGTATTTGATTCATTCAAATTTTAAAATTAGGTCTTGATCCTAATATAATGGCATACATATCGGCATGATAAATATTAATTAAATCTCGTTTATTTATTTGCCTAATCTGGAAAAATTAATATTCCATATTACTTGTATAGCATAAATTAGGATTGGCTTATAAAAACGAGATTCTTGAGGTTGAAAGCATCCAGCATTTTTCTCCAAAAAAAAAAAAAAAAAAAAAAAAAGGAAAAAGAAACACACAGGAGGTGTATTTTTCTTTTTCAAGATGAAAGGCTTTTCTTCTTTCGCTCTACTCATGGTGTTTTTCTTGGTTTATTCTAGTGCTAATTCTGCTATTATCTTAGGTAAGTTGAGTTCCTTCTACCTTTTCTTTAAAATTAAAATTTTTACATACATCAATTGTTGAGTAATAAATAGATTTGAACTTTAAATGCTTCTGTTCATATGAAGTGGGTTATAAGGCTCTTGACATGAGTTAACTCTTTTATATATATATATATATATGGAACTCTAAATTTTAGTTTTAATGTTGAATTTGTTTTTAGCTTTATATACCCCTTCTAAAAGCCTAAAAAGCTTTAACCTAAACCACCCTTTAAAGCTTTTGCACTAAACCAAACATTTGAAAATGTTTTACTGAACATTTTTAGGAACACTCCCAAACACCATAAAAGCAAAATGTTGTCACTGAAAATATTATCAGTGTAAATATTTTACATTGAAACATAAAGAGCTTAAAACTCTTCTAATAAAAGCAAAACCAAACAGTCCCTAGAGTCTTTGTTTAACACTTTTTTGGGTCAAGCCAAATAAGATACGGGATTGGCTTCAGAGTTTTAAATTATTCTCTCAAGTCAAGTAAGATCTATAATGCAGTTACTGTTTTAGTTTTTCTCCGAATATATGCTACTTATTGTTAAATTAACAAATGGTCTAGTACAAAGCCTACAAAAATCTTCATTTGCTACAATTTTTACGTGTTCTATTACATATCTAATGGGTTTCCTCTTTTGATTTGGTTTTGAAAGCAAATAAGAAACCAGATCAAGGTTGCTATGATGTTGAGAACTGTGACATTGATAAATGTTATTCACGCTGTGGAGGTGATAGCGGTGATTGCGTCCATAAAAATACATGTTGTTGCACAGAATAACAGGGAATGTGACAAGTTCAAATCTCCCTCCCCTGCTGTGGAAGCTCTGCATTCCGATTCTCCTCATATTCAGTTTTACTGAAAGTTCCATTTCTGTTTAAAAGAATAAAAAATATGTCTCCCTTGTTATAATTATTGAATTATCAAAAAAAATTAAAAGGACAATTTCAAATGAATAAAAGAAGGATAGTATGTTTTTATCTTAAAGAATTTCAATCTATAGCGTCCACTCTTAACGATTGTTCTTTATTGTTAGACCAAACACCAATTGATATAAGAGAATTTATTAATTAAACTTACTAGAACCGCTAGAAGTATATTATGTTCGTGTGTTCAAGTTGTCAGATGATAATTATTGGTGGAGTAATCCCCACTAAAATAAAATTTTAAAAAAAGTTGTTGTAACTAAATAGAGAAAAAAAAAATCATATTCTTACATCATTTATTGACTTTGAAGAGATTAAATTCTATAAAGATATGGTGTAAAACTCATGTTTTACTCCTCGAATTTTAACATGCTACATCATCTTATTACATCTTTAAAAATAAGTACAACTACACATAATCAATTATAATACCTTTTTTTTTAGAGAAAGTTTTAACCTATGTCGCCTACTCCTGATAATAGCTCTTTATCATCAAACCAAGACATCAATTAGTTTTTGGTGTAGGCTGGAATTGAACCTCAAATATTTTATTCAACTATCAGGGACATTACCAGTTGAGCTAACTAAAACTCACAATACTCAAATATAAATCCAACCAAATTGGGAATTTATTGAGATGATATTTGGTGTGGTTGAATGTATTGAATTTTAAATAAAATGCTGATGTGACATTCTATTATTGGATAGTGTAAAACATTAGTTTTACACTCCATCCTTACCAAATTTGAACTTGTCTTTGAAATGTACACCAAGGAATAAAATAAGATGAATTACATAAAAGAAATATATTTTGGTTTTACGCCTCATCCTTACCAAATTTGAACTCTTCTTTGAAATGTACACCAAAAATATTTTTTGTTTTTAGGCAGAATTGTAGATAGTGTAGCCACACTAAAAAAGGGAAAACTAATCTCATGGAACAATGCTTGTTCCTCTCACATAAGCAATAATGGATCTCTCAATAAACCCGTTATTATGTAAAAGGAATGAGCATTGTTGAGTACTAAATAATCACTCACTAAAAAAGCTTCTTTTTTTTTCTTTTTCTTTTTTGTCTTTAGTGTGACAAGGCTATGTTTGTTTTGACATTAATGTTTTTAGAAAATGAGTCATTTTCTAAAAAATGTTTTCTGGAAAACTATCATATTTTCATGTGTTTGATAGCAATATTGAAAATAAGTTGGAAAACATTTTATGATGTTTGGCAAGCACAAAAAAGTAATAACATTTCTTGTTTAATTCAAAGCATGTTTATAATGTAAACCAACTAATGTAATCAATTTAAATTGAAAAACAAGCATGAATTCAGTTAGGATTAAAATTTTGTTGGGTTTGTCTCAAATTTCTCATATTAAAAAATTGTTTTACATATCAAAAGTTCTATTAGACACCATAATTACGCTCTCCAAGGCTAAATCATAAGATTATTCTTTTGCTAGTACAAAATCTAATGTAAATTGCTGGCTTGAATATTTAGATAACATCTTCATATGGTTCAAAAGAAAATATTAATTTAGATCTACTTGATGTAACTTTAAGCAATATTACTCTACTTAATATTTTTTAATTGGATGCAAATTTTGACAAATCCACCGTTAGATTACATTATCTTTATATATTTTCCCTACTTGCAAAATTTCAAGGTAATCAAAAATCAATAGCCATGTAAATAATGCATAAAATTTGAGTTTATAGATCGAATGGCAAATAACAACTAATCGTCATGAAAATTGACATGCATATTAAAAACATATAGAACATGTAATTCAACAATTAGATTTTCAAAATATAAATTCAATAATAAGTTATTGAATTGTGTAACTTTGCTTAGAGTTACACTAGGTGTAACTGAAACCCAATTTTGTGCTATATGTCTAATTTATGTGGGGACCACACCGTTATTATCCACTTAAGTTTTTTAATCTTTGCGCCAAGTGAGTAAATGAGTGCAAAATACTAAAAATCTAATATTAATGAACTTTAAAAAAAAATCACATATACTAAATAAAAATTACCACACAACAAAGATCACCACATATTCTATCTTATTAAAAATTAGAAAAAAAAAATGCTCATAAGTGGTATTAAATTTAGGTCAGAATTTTAATATGTAACTAATTACGTTTACTTTTTCAAAAAAATAATTTGACTAATTATGTATATTTTTATGATAAAAATTGTGTTTAATTTTAAATGTATCCATATGTATGCATGTGTTACATGCTATTTTTTTTAATAATTTGATAAATTATTTATATTTTTATAATAAAATTTGTGTTTAATTTTAAATACATCCATGTGTTTGCATTGGTTACATGCTAGTTTCATTAATAACAAAGGATAAACATCTAGCATAAAGTATTTATTTCAGTAGTGTAGTGGGCATGCTGCTCTCACACACACACACACAGCAATGAGTTCAAAAGAAGAAAACACACACACAGAGCAATGAGTGCAAAAGAAGAAAGATAAAACAAAGGGAAGAGAAGAGATGAGAGAGAATGACAAAACAAGAGCAAGAGATGAGCGTGAGATCTGTTTATGTTTTATGCAGAAAGAAGAGATTATTTATTCATGTGTTTCTGGCAACATGAGATAAGAGTTGTTTTTCTCACACACACACACAAAGGGAAAGCGACCTCTAAAAAAAAAAGCTATTTTAAAGTTTTCAATTGACTAAAAATAGTTTTCCTTTGACCCATTTTCCTAGTATTACCAAACATTAAAAAACACGAAAAACTATCTTTACATTAAGTTTTTCATTTTTTTTTAAAAAAAAGAAAAAAGAAAAAAAGAAAAAGAGACAAAGCCCCACTAAACGATGGACATCCTAATCAAACTAAATACTACTTCTTGGTATTGAAATTATGGTGAAATTATTCAATGCACTTCATGTACTCTTTTTTTCTTTTTACATAAAGGTGTTTTATTATGTGGGTTTCTTACATAAGACCCAAATTTATGTTGATGTAATATATCAAGTATATGAAATAATAGTACCTATTTTATTTATTTCTTTATTTTTTAAAGGCACAACTCAAAAATGATGGGGGTAGAGAGTTAATTACATGGAGCGAGACCGGACAAAGCTACATCCTTGAATAGAAGACCATCTCCCACGTTGCACGATTTTTCTTTGAAACGAAAGACAGAAGTAAGAGTTGTTTATTAATTTTAAAGTAAATCTTATAGTTTTGAATTTTCAAAATTTAAGGTTTAATTTGTTACTATCATAAATTCCAGTACTCAATTTGAAAATTTTTAAACTATAAGTTTTAATTTGAAAGAAACCTTTTTTTACAACATATTTCAATTTGGTCTTTAACCTTTCAATTGTGTCAATTTGATCTCTAAGCTTTAAGTGTCGTGTCAATTTAGTTTCTGTTGTTATATCTTGGATGAAAATTGATGACATATCAAACAGCCAAAATAACATTATAGTGTATTGTCACATCAACGAAAGCTAATTTTTTATTTTGACCATCAAACGTGTCATCAATTTTGATCTAAAAAATAATAATAAGTAAATTGATATGGTACTTGTTAAATATTAGCAACGGGATGTGATATACCATGTTGTGTATGCTAGAGTGGATGCGGAAAGGGGAAGCATAGAATAGGAACACTGTAAACACCAGGGTTACGTGGTTCAGCCTTGTCGGCCTACATCCACGGAGGAATCCCTTAAGGGCTACATCTTTATTGTGTATAAGAGTGTAGTACAATAACATGTGTTACAATGAGCCATAACATGAGTATATATAGGCGACTAAACCCTAGACTACTAGTACAAGCAGGATTGGGCTTGGGCCTATTACATTGGGCTAATATGTCTAATATATATCTCTAACACCCTCCCTCAAACTCAAGGCGGAAGCTCGATGAAGGCTTGAGGTTGGATAAGTATGAGAAGATCATTTGGAGATGCCTTGAAGAATGTCTTTTGAAAAAACCACAATGAAGAATGTGCCAATTGACCAATTTTGGAGCTTCAAATGAAGAAACGGAGTTCAAAATTGGAATCTACGCGAAAAACTGAGCAAGATAGGCCCTTGTCGGAAATTTTGACTTTTGGTCAAAGGTCAACGCAAAAAGTCAAAGTCAAAGTCAAAGTTAACTGGTCCAGGGTCAAAGTCAACGGATACTGGTCCGGGTCAGTTCCGGGTTTCCGAGTCGGGTCACGGGTCGAATAGTGGATCCGCTGACGTCATCCTATGACGTGTCGCTGACGTGGCTGATGACGTGTCTAGGGCTGACGTGGACATGCTTGCGTGGCTGCTAACGTGGACTGATGACGTCATCAGGTGACGTCATAAGATGACGTCAGCAGCTGAGTTCGGCGCGTGTCAGGCGCGTGCTCAGTCCTCCAGCGCGTGGAGGAGCAACCAGAAGTCCAGGTGGCGCGTGGAGGCGCGTGCGACATCGTTTGAAAGCCATTTTTCTTCAGTAGGCAGATCGGTTGTCGACGAGGCCGTCATGGCGGCGCGTGGACATGAAAACGAGCTGGAAGTCAGGGAACCTGAGGCGGCGCGTGGGAGTTTTCCGGAGACAACTGAGGCGCGTGGAGGCGCGTGGCACGGCTTCCGGTGACCGGATTTCTGGGTTTTCCTTACGGGAGACCGAGGAGCACGCCTGTGTGGTTGGTTTCTTCAGGCGAAGGCTTGATTTGCACAGATCTGTAAGGTGAGTGGTTCGACTTGCTTGAGAGATCAGAGATGTAGCAACGAGGCAGCAACGGAGTTTCCGTGGGAGCTGCGTGATGCTGTAGACCCAGATCTGAAAGAAGGCATGGGCACTGTTGTGGATCTGTGTTACGCACGTGAGAATCTTCTTTGCTTGCTAGAGATTTTATTTGATGCCAAGAATGAAGTTTGGCTCTGATACCATGTTAAATATTAGCAACGGGATGTGATATACCATGTTGTGTATGCTAGAGTGGATGCGGAAAGGGGAAGCATAGAATAGGAACACTGTAAACACCAGGGTTACGTGGTTCAGCCTTGTCGGCCTACATCCACGGAGGAATCCCTTAAGGGCTACATCTTTATTGTGTATAAGAGTGTAGTACAATAACCTGTGTTACAATGAGCCATAACATGAGTATATATAGGCGACTAAACCCTAGACTACTAGTACAAGCAGGATTGGGCTTGGGCCTATTACATTGGGCTAATATGTCTAATATATATCTCTAACAGTACTGAAAGGTTAGAGACTAAATTAACACAATTGAAAGGTTAAAGACCAAAGACTACATAAAATTTTATTTACTTTTTTTTTTTTTTTTTTTGCAATTTGAGAAGGTGTATATCTAATGGTTTCTATTTTTAATTTGGTTTTGAAAACAGGTCCTACATTAGGAGAGGCAGGTCCAATACCCTGCAAATATCCTTTTGTGCTCCAGCCTGTTGCTTCCTGTTCAGATGCAGTATGTCTCACAGCCTGTGAAAATCTAAAGGCAAACGGCTGCCTCGACCGAACAACTTGCTGTTGCGAAATATAGAGAGGGAAATCCCTAAGCTAGGCCTAGGGACTTGTTTTCTGATTATATGTTGAGTTATGTGTTAATAATTATTGATGGAATGTGTAAAACCCATCAAAAATAATATTCCCTTTTTCTCACGGTGAAGGAATCTCATCAAATTCTATTTTATCAAATAATTTTCTTGTATTTTTCTTTTCAAGATGAAGTGCTTTTCAGCTTTCCCTATACTTATGGTGTTTTCCCGTAGTTTTTTCAAGTGGTAAATGGTAATTAATTTGTTTCTCATTCTGGTAAGTCAAGTTCCTTCTATTTTTGAAGTGTGGGTGTTAATATTTTAGAGAACAGACCTAGCATTTAAACAAATAAGAAAGGAAATATTTGAAGTCTAAACATATTATAGTTCTTTTTTTCCCCCTACCCCAAAGATTATCCATTCATCTTCTTCATGCTCATTTGGTGTTGCTATAGGCCTATAGCCTATAGGAAGTAGAAATTTAATTGTCGAGCTTTAGAACTAGAGCTTTTGTAAAATAGAATTATAAGTTTATAACTACAATATATTTGGTGTTTTTTAGTGTTTGGGGAATGGTAGTTAATACTTAATAGTGAAATAAAGTTTTGGATATAGTGGGTTCTTATAGTTTTGAATTTTCAAAATTTAGGGTTTAATTTGTTACCTTCATAAATTCCAGTACTTAATTTGAAACTTTTGAAACTATGAGTTTTAATTTGAAAAAATTCTTTAAAAAAATATAGGAAGTAGAAATTTAATTGTCAAGCTTTAGAACTAGAGCTTTTGTAAAATATTATAACTACAATATATTTGAGTGTTTGTGCTCAATTGCAATTGTGGTAGGAAGTTGAATTTTAACTAAAACGTTATTTAGTGTTTTGAGGGTTTGGTGCATCACAAAGTTGTGAATATATACGTCATGAAAAGTAAATTATAATATAAAGATTTGTCCTAAAAAGACAACTATTGGTAAAATTTGATGATAGAGAATAGTCATAATGAAGTAGATGCCATAAATTTCAATTTTAATGTTAACACTGTATTTTGCTATAAAGACCCCTTAAAGTTCTTTAATGAAATTGTCAAACTTTTAGTAATTTCAATTTCAGCTAAAAGCCTAAAAAATGCTTTAATTACCCTTAAAGCACTTAAACCCTTCTAAAGGGAAAACAATATAAAGTGCGGGATTGGCTTATAGTTGATAATTGACTTTTAGTTTGAATATAATTTAAATTTGTTAAAGTTTAATAAAATAATTTTTATCTAAATTAAACAATTGCTAAACATTATCCCTTAATTTGAGGAATTATATCATAAAAAATAATATATAATTAATTTATTAACTAGTTGTTCTTAAAATATTGATAATAGAGTTTTAGTTAGAGTAGAAGTCAAAACATGGGGTTTTTTTTTTTTTTTTATAAATTAAATATTTAGTCCTCGACCTTTACAGCATATGTCAATTTGGTCCTTAATATTTCAAATGTGTCAATTCGGTTCCTGACTTTTTGATATTGTGTCAAAATAATCACCACAATTAAGTAATTGATGGAAAATACTGACGTGGTTAACAGCCAAAATAAAGTATAATTTTTTATGTCACATCGACTACCATGTGTAACGCTAACGCCATATCAGCATAAATTAAAAAAAAAAAAATGTAGATCAAACAAAATCCCTAAATCTCAAACAAATATCTTTGATTCCCCCTCACTAAAACTTGATGACAAATTCAAAGAACATTAATAGAAAAACAAAATATACCACAAAAAATCCAACTTGAGCATAAATGCGTAATAACAATCTTCCATAAATGTTTTTAAATCAAATGGGTAATTGTTAAACAAATTCCAATCTTTCCATCAGAGTTTCTGAGAAGAAGAAGTAATACCCAAATCAATGGAGACATAGATGAAGAACAATATTGGAGTTTTTTTTTTTTAACAAAAAAAAGGGGTTTCTTTTCCAGTATTTTCGTCGGAACCAAACACAGCAGAATCAGTACCTAAAAAACTTGAAAAGGCAGGTATGGAAGGTGAAAATGCAGGGGTGACAGAGGTAGAGAGAATATTCACTAAGAAAGGAGAAAGGGGAGACCATCAAATAGCCTAAGCCTCTAGTTTAGTCCTCACTGTGACAGACCCAACAAGTAGTCTCACCTCTATGTACTCACGCCACAACTTTACAACAAAACCCAACAGAGAAATTGGGCTATTCAACTCACAACCATAAACAAAATGACTTCATTGCACGCCTCTTATATTAGGTAGTCCCCACCAAATGATGGACAATAAATTTTGGGACAGTGATTGTGGGTTTTAGGATGCCATTGCAAAAAATAGGCTAACAGAGAGAAAGTCAGAGTAATTCCTGGGTTGTTGACTTGTTGTTTGATAGATTTTCAGATATCTTTGTTTTTGTTTGAAGTATTTTGCTAATGGTGACGGTAGATTGAGGGGTTCCATTCTTTGGCAAGGTGAGGAGATGGGGATTGATTAAGGATGGGAACAGAGAGAGATTTTTATTTTGTATTAGTTTAATCTTTAATGATGTGGGGATCTAAGTGTCAATTTAATAACGTGGATTTTTTTAAGGTTCTGCTGATGTGGTAGTCCATGTAGCAGTTATGTGGCAAAAAATTATACTTTATTTTAATTGTTAGTCACGTCAGCATTTTTCATTCGTCACTTAACCGTAATGACCATTTTGACCCAATATCAAAAAGTCAGGAGACCAAATTGACACATTTGAAATATAACGTAAACGTTAGGAATCAGATATGTAATTTATCCTTTTTTTTTTTTTTTTTTTAGAAAGAAAACATGGTTAGTTGTTTGGAATTAAAGTTTATAATTTTTTATAATAGACTTTTAGTTTAAATAGAATTTGAATTTTTTAAAATTTAAATAATAAAATTTACCTAAATTAAATAGTTTTTAAAGATCAAAGATAAACTGTTATATCATCAAACAAATGTTAAAGTTTCATATTTTTGTGATCTAAAATTGTATATAAAAAATAAGTTTATTGATCAAATAGTAAATAATATCCAATTTGAACGAAATTTGATATACGTGTTAAAAACTTAAATAACATAAAATTCAATTGTTAGATTTCCAAAACTCACACACAGAAAAGATATATATATATATATATATATATATATATGAGATGGGTTCAAGTTACACTTTGTGTAACTCCTTAAGAGTTACATCTTTTTTGTACCGTAGATTTCTAATAGATCCAACGGTTGAAAAAATAGCATTAAATGATTAAGGATTTCCATCTTATCTACCTAATTAATAACAGATTTTCTCTATCATCATTTACTACTTTCCATGAACCTTATTGGGTATTGTTTAATTGTGTCCCTTTCTTCCTAATAAAAAACAAAAAGACTTTTTGCAAGCTTAGTAACAAAAATTATTTTTATTATAGAACACACTTTTGACACTCTGCCACCTTCTCTCATTGATTGACATTCAACAAGATCTGATGCTTTCTTTACATAAACACTCTTCTCATCCTACTCCCTTCTTTATTTTATTTTTTTATCTCAAATCTGCCCTATCTTCAACTGTAACAGCTTTAACTGAATAGTGAACGGATTGATGAATGTGAGTGGGTCAACAACCTTGAAGATGATGGTGCGTAGGAAGCCATTAAGATGTTAATAATGTTGTTTCTCTGTTGGAAGAGAAAGAGCAAACCAAAAAGTATGTAGCTATTGTGTCTGGGTGTCTTGAGAGGACCTCGTTGGTGAGGTCTCCATATTTCTGAATTCGATATAGGACTTCTCCATGTATAGTAAGTTTGTAATACTTTAGACGACAGTTTGGTAAATATATGGATCTTGTAACTTAATCGGGTTTTTTGATGATAATGGCCTTATTGGGTAAAAGATTAAAAAAATTAATTTTTTTTTTTTAAAAAAAAAAAAAGGAAGAAAGGGACACAATTAAACAATACCCAATAAGGTCCATGAAAAGTAGTAAATGAGGATAGAGAAAATCTGTTATTAATTAGGTAGATAAGGTGGAAATCCTTAATCATTTAATGCTATTTTTTCAACCGTTGGATTTATTAGAAATCTACGGTACAAAAAATGTGTAATTCTTAAGGAATTACACCAGGTGTAATTACCTTTTTTAAACCATTGGATTTAAGTAGATTCGACAGTCAAAAAAAGATCTTCATTAATGCTAATATCCTAATTGATCTCATTTATTATCTCTTATTTAATATATTCTATACTTATTTTTAAGCCCAAAAAATTTATACTGCTAACTCTTTCTCTATCCACTGCACATCTCTCTCTTTCTTTGCACGTTTTTTCTCTCTATCTCCTCCACGTCTCTTTTACCTCCACGATCAGGTCCCCGGTAGTAAAAAAAAAAAAAGCCACAGATGGTGCAAATTCAATCTATTGCTTGAATCTGCACAATCTATTGCATACACAAAAATATTAAACAAGCAATAGATTGTAGAATGATTGACAACTCAAATAAACAAACAATGTATCCATTGATAGTTGGCTTAACGGCAAAAAGGTGATGAATCATCAAGGCATTTCATGGAGTACTATGGCAAGCCGGTGTTGTCAGTAGTGTTGTCCATAGCTCTTGTTCTTAAAAAGCCAAATGGACGAGTTTTCAACTTTGACATGGTTAACAGATCGAGTTGATAATGTTGCTTGATTTCTTTTCTTTTGATTAATTTATCATATCAAAGTGGCAAACAAATCAATGAAAGAGGAAAAAAACAAAAGCATGTAAAACGGAAACCACATGTGGTATTGTATTTGTGTTTGGAAAACTTTCAAATCCTTATACAATCTGGAAAATTAAGTGGTCAATGGTTGTTAGAGTTCCCAATTAATATTTTATTTTAATGTTAAAAAATGACTAAACAAGAGTTGTTCTTTTTTAATTTTTTTTTTGTCTGCAATAGATTGTGCATATTCAAGCAATAGATTGAATCTGCACCATTTGTGGCTTTTTTTTTTTTCCTACCAGCAGGGTCCTGACCGTGGAGGTAGAAAAGCCATGGAAGAGATAGAGAGAAAAAAAAAAAACGTGCAAAGAGAAAGAGAGAGAGACTTGCAGTGGAGAGAGAAAGAGTCAGCTGTATAAATTTTTTGGGCTTAGAAATAAGTATAGAATGTATTAAATAAGATATAATAAATGAGATCAATTAGGATATTAGCATTAATGAGGATCTTTTTTTTACCGTTGGATCTACTTAAATCCAATGGTTTAAAAAAGTTGTAACTTTTTAGAGTTACACCAGGTGTAACTTGAACCCATCTCATATATATATATATATATATATATATATGAAGTTTGGAGAGAAACTTTGTTCAAGTGTGAGTGAGAAAGCGAGAGAGAGAAGAGGGGTCTAATGAGGCTCATTCTTTATGTGTTTAAAATCTCGTATATTTAGGAGTTGTTTGATGAGATTTATATATTATATTTTGTTAGGTTCTAAATATTTAGGAATAAATGTTTAGGTTCTAATGTTATGTATGTTGGCAAACCGAGAACAAAAATATGTCTAGTTTAAGATTTCTAAGTCTTAGAATTGTGTTAGACATTGCTCATGTTTGTTCAAGTCAAGATTCAAGAACTGTTAAGCTGCAGAAAGAAGAATTTAGAATCTGCAAGGCTCGACCAATCGAGAGACAGGCTTGACCGATCGAGGATCATATTCTGCAGAATTTTAATTAGGCTCAAAGCTCGCGAAAACATTTAGTGTTTATGTCCATCACTACCGAGTATAAAAAGAAAACCCTAAATACGTTTTAGAAGTACAAAGAAGACTTGTGAGTTACTCTTGTGAGATTTGCGAGGTTTTGTAACCTTCTAATTCAACAAGCATCTATTGGAAGGAAGATCCATATACAAGAATCGGTGGAGATAAGTTGTTGCATGCAAGATCATACACAGCCGATGATTTAAAGTTTTGAGTGGGATCTCAAAGTCACAAATGTGGGTATTTGTGTGCGACAAATTCAGATAGAAGAGTCCATGGATTCAAAGCTGCGTGTGGTCACATGAGTAAGTACTACAAGAGGTAGCTTTAGATTTAGGGAAAAATCTATGGTAAAACTTCATTCTATCATAGTGAATTTAATTGTTGCCTTGAGGATAGTTTAGATTAAATCCTCCCCAAGTTTTTATCTTGAAACTGGACGGTTTCATTGGTTTTCCTGAGTCATTATATCGCTTGTCTTCCTTATTATTCCGCTATATGTGTTATGATTGTTTGTGTTTAACCTAGATTTGAATAATAAACCCGAGTAACAACTTGGTAAATTAATTAGGTTAAACAATATGAGTTTATAGGGGTCTAAATGAACAAACATATTTTGTATCAGTCGGATATTACATCATGAAAAAGTCTAAACCCATCCCCGCCCTACCACCTTTGCAGGGCAGGGAAAACTCGCGTGGGGCAGAGTGGGGAGGGGCGGGTCAAGCGAGGTGGGATAAAATTGTCATCCTTAGGGTCAATAAGAAGATGCATGTTAGGTAAAAAAATGAATCTTGTGGTCTACGTGATTTTCTTAATATAAATTTTTCCATAGTAGGTACTAGTAAGAGAATGAAAGATATGAAATGTTGCATTCACAAAATTTTCACAATACTTTTCCAGCAAATCTTAGGAGATAAGTTGTTATTTATTCTAATTTGAACCCACTACTGAAATTACTTTTTGCCTATTAGTAACAATCTATCACTTGGAATTTGTTGTAAAAGTATTGTGACCACAGCATTTCTCATATAAGATAAACTATAAATTCATTGTATATTGTTTCTTAATACAATAAACATACTTATTATTATTATTACTAAGATTAAATCATTGAAATCATCTATTGTTTTTAAATACAAAAAACCTTTTAATTATTGTTGTTAAGTGAACTCCAAGCGAGATCTAAATGGTTTTTTTTTTTTTTTTTGAAGATCTAAGATGAACAAATTTATACTTTTGTTGTTAGGCTTACTATTTTTTTTTTTCCATATTTTAGATCAAATTGGTTTCTTATGTTTTTTTTTTTTTTTTTTGTGTGTGTGTTTAAAAAGACCAAGATATTGTCAAGATGATTATGTTCAAGTTTATTTCAGTTGGGCTTAAAAAAAAAAATTAGGTTCAGGGTTCAAAATTTTATTTTAAGAGGGTCAAAGAAAAAAATTATATAATTTTTTTTTTTTGGCCCAGTTTTGGGGGGGGGGGGGTGGGGGGTTCATTTGAACCCCCTGGATTGTACCTAGAGCCGCCCATGGGCTATAAGCAATAAACCTAGGGAAAAGTTAACAAATGCCCTAAGGGCATTAGTTTATGAAATATATTTAAAAACATTTTATAGAAAAAAAAAATGATTCTTTTTCATAATTTTTTATATTTTCCATAAAAGTTGTATCAAAACTTTCCTCAAACAGCCCATTAAAAAATTCCCTAAGCCCCTAAGGACACCTGTTAACAAGACTTATAAACCTAACAGACAACAAATGTGTGTGATGTGTACAAATTATTGTTTGACATTTGGCATTGGTAAGTTATATCATTCTAAACAAAATGAGAAACTAGAAAATGCAAAAACCTTTACAAACTAAAGTTTATTATAAAAACCTTACAAACTAACATAATAATGAATGTGATTGGTTCCACTTCAAAAACTAAAAAATAAATATATGAATAAAATTTTTATAATTGGTAACAATAATTTGTTGTAAGACTTATGAAGTAATTTGTAATATCACTCATGAGGAATTTTCTACTTGTCAAGAATTGGAAGCACCAAATATACCAAATGGAAGAGTTCACATATTTTTAATAATATTTTTTGACCAATTTTGTTTTTTATATATTAAGAGTTTCATGATATATTTCTACTTATATGTATCAAGATACATTTGATTTGTCCTAATTTGGCAATAATAACAGCCCAAATTTCTCGATAACACTGTAATATAAGATGAATAAACCATTATTGTATTTCCAAAATATCGTAGAATTATTAGTAATTAATTAGTTGGGAAATTTAAGAAAAAAATGACAAAATTGATATGTACTATTTACATGCAATGAATTAGCATTGATTTTTTTTTTCTTAAAGGAATTAGCATTGACTTATAAATAACTACATTATTGAGGTTGAAAGCCTGCATAACACAGAGGTGCATTTTTCTTTATCAAAATGAAGTGTTTTTCTGCTTTCCCACTACTTATGGTGTTTTTGTTTGTTTTTTCAAGTGGTAGTACAGTTCTCGCCTTTTCAAGTGGCAATCCGGTTCCCAATGCTGCAATTTGTGGTAAGTAGAAGTTCCTTACATTATATATATATATATATATATATATATATATATATATATATATAATTGGATATAGGTTTTTCGATTTTTGTACTCAATAATTCACTTGCTATAAAATTTAAAAAATTTGATGAGAAACATGGCGCAAAATTAAATTTAGATTCTTTGATTTTTGCACCTAATAATTCACTTGGCACACAAATTTAAAAATTAGATAATACACATGGAGCAAAATTAGACTCCAATTTAAAATTTTGATTGAATTTTTTCGTAAGTTTGTCTATTAATATGTATATACAGGCAAGACTTAGATACAGTACTTAGGTGTTGTTCCTTAGATTCTCTTTCTAAGATTATGCCATGTGGATTTTTTCTCATGAAATAGAAATGTATTTTTTAATTAAACAGCCACATGGCTGAATTTTAAGAGAGGAATCTAAGAAACAGCACCTAAGGTACTATACCTAAGTTTTATCCTATATATATATATATATAGGCTCTTCGATTTTTGTATTCAATAATTCACTTGCTACAAAAATTAAAATATTTGATGAGATACATGGCGCAAAATTGAACTTCGATTTAGAATCTAATTGAATTTATACTCTTTGATTTTTGCACCTAATAATTCACTTGACACACAAATTTAAAAATTAAATAAGATACGTGGCGCAAAATTAGACTCTAATTTAATATTTGATTGGATTTTCTCTTAGTTTTACCTATTAATATATATATATATATAGATGTGGGGTTATAATATTTTATGGTCAAAATTTAGCTACAAAATTGGATGTAACTTAAGAGTACAACCTTACTCAATATCATTAACATTACAACATATTTTGAAAATCTAACTATTGAATTGCATGTTCTTTACGTTCTTAATACACATTTCAAATTTTATGCCAATTAGATATTATTTACTATATGATCTGTAGGGTCACGATTTTCGGACTAGGCCCAAAAGCGAATAGGATCTAGGCCCTGTGGACCCTTACAATGAATTTGTAGAAAGTGAGTCAAAGAGCTAGGCTTTAATGAGTTTGATAACGGTTAATGTGGATGTAAAAGATGATTAATTAAGAACTAGGAATACAGAGCTGGATGGACTCATGATCCGAGGAGACGAACTCACCATCTAAGAATGTCAGCTCCTATCTAAGTTAATTAAATAGAGTACAAGGAGAGTTGGGATCGCTGCAGTGTTTTCCTGAAAACTCTTTCTCCTTTCGTCCTCCTCCTCCTTATGGAAGGTCTCTTACATTATATAGTTCTCTTTGGACCATCCTGGTCCTACACTTGTTAGTCATCTATGCCTATACTTGAGTGCATGTCCCATCAGCCACTCCTTCTGACGTTCTGTGAGTTGTGATGACCCAAATAGCACTGTTCAGGGTCATGTACACATAAATGGGGCCAGGATGTTAGTTGTGGATATTTAATGCGGAGGTGGCAGTTTATCCTGAAATTGCTCATCCACTATACTCTCATGGCTGTCTTATTGCACTTGTGCATTCCCTTGGGACGCTCTGGGAGACTGCCCTTGGTGGCGTGCTGCTTTCTCCTTCCGTGATCTCAATTTGTCGAGAACAGGATTGTCCTCGGCAACGTCTCCTGGCAGCTTGGACCTTCTTCGTTCGTCCTCGGACATTTCTTCCTCCTCGGTGTGGGCCTTGGGCTTGATATGAAATGGGCCTGGGTTGCCAAATTCTTTGGCCCCACATGATTTATAAGATTGTATTTTTTGCATAATTTTAAACTACAAAAACTTGCAATTTGAATAATTTATTGATGACATAACTACTGACATTTAATTTTCTAGAAATTTTGCAAGCATAGAGAACAAAAGAAGAAAATGTAATCCAATTGTGGATTTGTCAAAATTCACCTCTAATAAAAAAATATTGAGTAAGGTTGTAGTCTTAGGCTACAACCAATTTTGTAGCTAAACTTTGTCCATATTTTATAGTCCCTATGATTATTTATAAATAAAATTTTAGAAACAAACCTAACGTTTAAAAAAATGAAAAATAAAATGTTCAGAGTGTAAACAAGTTATAGTTTTTTCTTCTGGTTTTGTTTTTAAAGGAATCCCTTCATCTTCTTTGTGCTTATGTTGCATTGCTGTAGGAATTATAATTTTAATTAGTGGGTTTTATTAGTATAGCTTTTGTGAAATTAAGTTATTACTAAAAAGATATATAGTGAATATTTGGTAGATTATCATAAATAGTATATTGAAGTTATGAATTTATAAATCATGAACATTATATTATAAAGTGTCATCTTAAAAACTCTTAATTTTAACTTTGGTCTTAATATTGTATGTAGGCTTTATAATACGGTTGCACACTCACTAGCAAAAAGAGCTATTCTTTCTTCCCATTTGGTAGTCTGGATGGAAGATGTTCCACCAAACATTTTTTCTGTATTTCAGGATGATATGATCAGTCTTCCTTGATATTATGATGTAATATATTTCTTCTCAAAAAAAAAAAGTCTTAATACTGTTTTCAGCATCAGTGACCCCCTTAAAGTTCTTTAGTGCCCCAAAAAAAATAAATAAATAAATAAAATTATAGGCTAAAGCAGGTTTTGAGTCTTTTGACTACTCTAAACGCAAAAACAAACAAACCTCAAAATCTAATTATCACTTCATTTTTGGGTCAAACCATAAAGTTTTGGATTCCCTTCATGGTTGCAAATTAATAAAATTATTATCAAGTCCAACCTATAATGCAGTATGAAATTTTCATAGAATGGGTTACATTTCTCTCTGTTTGGCCGATTGTTAAATTAACTAGTGGTTTAGTACAAAGCCAACATAAATCTTCATTTGTTACATTTTTGTTTGGAATTTGAAAACATGCATGTACATATCTAATGGTTTCCTTTTTACTTGGTTTTGAAAACAGTTCCTCCAGTATGCTCAGCTGCAGGGCCGGCTGAATGGTGGAGCAAAAAATGCAATCGCCTAAGGCCCCAAGTGAAAAAAAGGCCCCCAAATTTTAACCAATAGGATTATTTATAATTAATAAATAAAATAATTTTGTTGTACTAGATGAAAATAATATAAAAAATAAAGAAAAATGCAACATCCACAATATTTTTCACAATACTTTTACAACTAATGCTAAGTACCAGGTTGTTACAGCCTATTGTTGATGGCAAAAAAAAATAATTATAGTAATATTTTCAAATAGAAAACAAAAAGTAGCTTAAAATTTAGGATTTGTTATAAAAAATATTGTGAATGTTACACTTCTAAAAAAAAAAAAAGAATAATAATAAGAGTTTAGTTAGCAAACTTTTACTAGTTTTCATCTAAGTCTACCACTAATATCATTGTTTTACTTACTACTATCAATTTACCACATCAACAAGTATGAAAAATTTTGTCAAATTTTTTCTGTCTATAAAATTTTTTAAAAAAGAAAAAATTCTGCGTAGTTCATGTTAATTATTAGTAATTTTGCATCTCAAACAAGATGATCAATTTTCGCCTTAGGCCCCCAAATGCATCAAGCCGCCCCTGCTCAGCTGCAAATACTTTCAATGTCATTCCTCCCTGTACACCTAAGAAATGTTCCAAAAAATGCTCTGAGAAGTCTCCAAAATACACCGACAGTTGCTGCTTGCCCACTTCCTTATTCCATTGTTGTTGCAAAGTTGCTGTGTCAAAGTGAAACTATATAGAGATGGAAATCCTGCCTCTTTTATACTTTTAATTACTTTGAAATAAATATTTGGGGGAAAAAAAAGATCAAATGAATAAAATAAATACATTTCGTAAGTGTTCTGATTTTTCAGTTGGTAATTATTCATGATGTAACCCACACTAGAAAGGGAATTTGTCTTTTTGATATCCCAAAAAAAAGGAAAATTAATCCATACTTAAAAGATTAATTTTTTTTAATGGTTATAATTATATCATAATTTGCACATGTTACTGAAACAAATTTGACCACATAAATATTTAATAGGGATGTTTTAATTTATTTTGAAAGATATTTGTTCAAGAAATTTTAGAATTTGCTGCAAGACTTATGGGAGTTTTTCTATTTTACATTATGAAATTTCAAAATTTGAATTTTACTTCCTAAAATTATATTTCATTTGCATAAGGAACCTCTCTATTCAAATTTTTTTATTAAGTACCATATAAGTTTGCTACATGTGTCTAATTCATTCAATAAAGTCCATGTTGATTTGGGAGTTTAGATCCTCCTAGTCAATAAAATGAATGAATAAAGTTAAAGATACGACATTTTTACAACAAATATTAAGTGGTAAATTATTAGCAGTAGGTAAAATGCAATGTCAATGATAGGTCTAGATGAGAGCCACTAACAAATTGCTGTCTAAACTTTGCTGTGAAAATGTTGGAATGTAGCCCTACTAGAACATTGAAGTTTAACTTTCTTATAAATTACTCTCTATAGTTTCTTTAATTTTAAATAAAATCAGTACTTTAAAATCATATTAATTTATATCCTATCTATTTTGGAATAAATTTAAAACTAGTGAAACCAAAAGGTTTAATCAGTAATAGTTTGATTTTTTTTTGAATTTGTAGGTTTTAATTTGAAAACTATCCTTAAAATATAGGATTTAAAATGTAATATACCCAAAAAAAAATCACTAATACATAATCGCAAGGTTGAAAGGAGACCTTTAAACCAGCCTTGAGTCCTTCATAAGCTAAAATTATTTGTTATAGCTTGTATCTGCTTGGGTTTTATTATAAATGCGGCTAAAACAATATACCTATAGCCGCGTTCTATAAAATGCAGCTATATGGAAGTTTTGTAGCCGTATTTTTAGTGTTTGCAATGGCATTTTATTGGGGGCCTATGGCCGCGTTTGAAAAACTCGGCTATAGGTCTAGCCAAATTATTTATTTATTTTTTTTAAAAATTCCCTAGAGCCGCAATCCAATCTGCGACACCGAATCTCGCCTCTCCTCTATCCTCCATTACCGATGCTGCCAATCTCACCTAGTAGTGCCATCGCTTCCCACAATCTTCCAAGCTAGTCTCACCGCCCTTCCTTGGGCTCTCTCTCTCTCTCTCTCTCTCTCTCTCTCTCTCTAAGACCTTCTCAATCTCACTCTAAACACTCTCTTCAAGTCTCAATCTCACTCAAGACACTCTCACAATCTACTTAGCAGTAAGTTTTTTTAATTTTTTTGTATTGATTTTTGGTTTAGGGTTTCAATTTTAGGTACTTGTAAAGCTGTGGTTTAATTGGATTTTTTTTGAGGAATTTGCTTCATGGGGTTTTTATATTTTGTTGTTTTCTTTCAAGAACAAAACAACCTCTCACTCGGACCTCTCTCAATCTCCCCAACGGTAAGTTTTTAAAAAAATTATGTTTTGATTTTTGGTTTAGCATTTCAATTTTGGGTATTAGTGAACAAAACTACCTCTCTCTCAAACTTGTTTTTGATTTTTAATGCTATTTTGGTTGTTGGGTCATATTTGTTTTCTTTTTACTAACATTGGTCTTGTTTGTTTTCACTTTTTAATGGGGGTTTCAGTTGTCCTTTTGGTTGATTTTATTTGGACACATGCAATTTGAATTGTTGAATTAAGATTAACTGTTGTGTGTGTCATGTATGTGCATAAACTAAAAGATTGTGCATTTGTAACTATTGGGTAGAGTTCATAGAGCTATTGTTAAGAAATTTCACATGTACATGAAAGTTGCTTTTCTACATATATACTATCAAAAATGTGTGTTTTTGGCATAACTAAAAAACACTCAAAACAATTCTCTGTGGCATTACTGTCTAAGGTTCAAAACTCACCCAATTTCTACTGAAAATTTTCAAAAGTCTCCCCTGTTGGTAGTTCTATAAATTTTCTTTTAGTGTGATAGAACGGAAACATATGTCATGATAGCATGTAAAATTTTGATAATTGTAGTCTCCGAACCTGTATGAGCTAAATGACTGAGGTGAGTGTCATCTGATTAAAATACATTGTGGTCTCTATTGGGTTTAGGTGGTGGTATGTAGTTTGATCAGGTCAAATCAAATTTCATTGTATAGTTTTTAGGTAGCAAATTTCATTGTATGCGAGGTGAGTGATATTGGATTTTTCTTGTTAAATTATTGATCCAAGATTTATACATGGTAGCAACTCTATTTTCACTTTTATTCTTAATCTGAAGTAATCTTTATTTGTTGGAAATGTAGGAATCAGGAGCAAATTTCTTATTACCATCTCCTCTAACGTCAACAAATGAAATTGTTATTGTCTAGGACCCAGAAGTGGGAAAGATAAATCCCTCTGAGCACAAGCAACTAAAGCACGATAGCAGTTTAACCCGTGGTATTATTGACAGGGATCTTAAACCAAGCTCAAATGAGAGAAAGTAAGCTTGAATTTATTATTTATTTATAAGTAAGCTTACTTATTAAAAATTTATTTATAAGTATGCTTGAAATTCTTACATCAAGATTCAATTGGGTTAAACTCAAATTATTGGTTACTTTTGATTTCTTTTTCTCAATATCCTCCTTAGACATTATTGGTTTATTTTATTTGGATTCATTTTTTTAATGAAACTCATTACTTTGAAAAAAAAAAGGAATCTTGTATAGGCATATATGTTGAGACGCTTGACTTGCTTCTTGATAGAAAACAGTTTGGCTGCTGCGTCATTAATAATTTAATATATTTGATTGTAGTTGAATCTAGGAACTTCAAAGCAAATGATGGTTTTGTGTAGTAGGAATTTGTTTGTGATAATATTTGTGTTATAGGAAGCCCTAGGTAATCAATATTGTAAACATCTTCATCATTCTTTATAAAATATGAGGGGACTATCTAATAAGTTGTTTGTTTGTGGATATGTATTTAAGGTGGGTTGGTGGATAAAGTTTGGTTGACTAGGTTGGATAATTGAGCCTTTCTTAGGAAAATCATGTTTGACCCCTTAACTGTCATGAGACTATGCTAGAACTGGCAAACTTTGGCCCTACCATGCTCAAGCTAAATAGGTTTTACTTTGCCTCTGACTTTAGTGTCTTATAGAAAAGTTTAAACATAAATTTTTCTATATGTTTAAGTAATTTCCTAAAGTTATCAATGGTTTTGGTATTGCATTTAAAATTTTTTTTAACACTAATTTCCTTTTGTGAACAAGTTGGAAAGCTGTTCCTGGTTGGCCAGTTTTTGATAGGCCTGACCTCTTTATCTTGAAGAAGGGTCTGAACTAATATTCTTGTTTGACTTCAAGTTCAAAGTCTGCAATTAGCACTTAGACCTTCAAATCATCTTCCTTAATCTAAAAATATTAATATGTGGAGTAATACAGTCCTGAACAAATAGCTCTTAAATCACCTCAAAACAACCAAGTGTCATGCCTACTAGGAATACATTAAGCATTTATGTAAAAGTATGTTTATTTTTTTTAAATAAGGTTTTTTTTTACTAAAGGTATCAAATTGATAGGAAAAAAAAATGTATTTAAAATGTAATACATGGGACTCAAAAAGCCAAATCCTGTGTGAAAGAATACTTAAATTCTTCAAAATTAATGATTTTGGATCTTGCTAGAGTTATGCATTTAAAGCACATTATTACATTTGGATAAATTCAAATGATAGCTAGAGCTAGATTTACTTTTTTTCTTTTCATTTTTTACCATCATTTTGTTCATTGAAATTCTTATTTTATTTTAAAGTATATCATTTTTGCATACTCCTTGTTGAAGGTCAATACAAAGAATACTAAAGTACCCACCAACAAGGACTTTGAGTGGAGATGAGAAGCAACTACTTTGGAAATTCCGTTTTTCATTGATGTCTGAGAAAAGGGCTCTCACAAAGTTTCTCCGATGTGTTGAATGGAGTGATGTTCAGGTCAGCCCTTTTTTTTTCCAATTATTTATGGACTGTGTTACTAAAGCTTTAAAGACTTACTTTCATTCATTACTTGTTTTTCCATCACATCTTTTATTGTGTATATCTTTTATTATATTATTGGCCCATCTGTATATTTAAGCGTCCCCCCACTAATCAAGAGGGGTAGAAAGGTAGGTGGTGGTGGTCAGAATTTGAACTAGATATTGATAGAGTGGTTAATCTATATCCTCTTATTTCTTTATTGTCTCATTTATCCTCTAACTTTTATCAAGGTTGTTTTAGCATCTGCTTTTCACACTCTTCTTTTGATTTAACTTATCTTTTATATACTTTTTTATGTGAATGCTCATGTGCATAAGGCTTCCTCTAAGAGAACTACAAATTACATGTAATGGCATAAGATGGAAAAAGCTATTATGTCTTTAACTTTTATTCCTCCAAATGTGGAAAACTTAGATCATTATTTGAATGACATAAATGCTTGTTTTAATTAACAGTCCACATTATAGACATTTGTGAGATTTTATAGTGGCATCCTTTTTCTTTTCTTTTCTTTTCTTTTTTTGTAAGTATCGAAAATTTTATTAAGAATAAAAAAGACCCATGTACACTGGAAATTTACTATCAAGAACCCAAACTACAATGATCAAACAAATCAGGAAGGGAACATCCAATTTTTAAAACATGACTATATGACTAACTTGAAGCAGTCTGAATATGGTGGTTGACAAGTTGCCATAACTTGAGACCATTTTCAATATCATCATCACTTGAAGTCACCATGCACCTTTAAAGAAGAAGAAGAAGATACATATTAGTTTTTTATGATTTCCTTCTGTTATTCTCAATTTTATAAGAGCACCCACAGTAGATGTGAGATATGTGCCAAATGCTAAATATTTGGCACATATCCCACACCAAACCCTTTTTTCACCCATTTAGTAGATGTGGGATATGGTTTTTTTTTTGCAACATTGAACAGTACCATGACAAATTTGCCACGGTACGGAAGATGTGTGGTATATTATTTATTGTTTGTTTATTGTGTTGATGAGTTGTAATATTTTTTTAATGTGTAGTAAATATTATTTTAATGTATAGAATTGAATTAAAAAATATCTGATAAATGGAATGTTGTAAAATGATGTGATAAAATAATAAAGTAGGCATTTGATGTGGTAAAATGGCATAATTTTTAGAACATCTGCTTTGGGAGTTGGAATAATGGTTTTGTTTCCCTTGGCAGGTGTGGGCATTGTAAAAAGCTTGCTCCCGAGTATGAGAAGCTTGGCTCAAGTTTCAAGAAAGCAAAGTCTGTACTGATTGAAAAGGCCAGCTCCTTGAATCCTTATTATTATTTTGTATTATTGCTTTATTCTTGGGTGTACGATTCTGGATTCATTATTCTTGTTGCCAAATTTATGGGTCTGTTTTTATGACAAATTGTTGCTGTTTTGGGACTCATAATTGATCTCAAACACAATATTTTCTCATCTTAAATCAAATAATGAGCTTTTTCCAGTAGGTTGCAACTGTTATGGCCAATGGTGATAGATTGATATGTTATTTCACTTCATCGATGGTTTCCGGTGTAGGTTGACTGTGATTCACACAAGAGCGTATGCTCTAAATATGGGGTTTCCAGATGATGTTTTTGTTGCTCCATCTATTCTTTTCCCCCTAAGTTGCCCCATCATGTTTTTGTTATTACATTTATTTTTCTAGCTTTTGTATAAGTGCATAATCTAATACTTTCAGTGGACCATGTAGACATATTATCCTATAATGTTCAATTAAATATATATTGCTCATCTTATATTTGCTTGAGTGGATTGGCAATATTTCTTGTGCAATGACTTTGCCTTTAGCCAACTTCTTGAAGTTCAGAATCCAATCGCTCCTTTAATTGCTGAGTAGACATGGGATTGATGGTTGTTGTTAGATTTGAAGATCAATCTCTTCGAGATGATTAATTATAATAAAAAAGCTTGAGTTTATGTGAAGTATTTAATGGCATACATGTTATCTTTAGTAATTGAGACAACTTAACTGATTGAATGATAATTGGACACTTGTTTTCTAATACTTATCACAATACTTTTCAGTAGATTGAAAATTGATAATTGGACACTTGTTTTCTAATACTTATCACAATACTTTTTTAGAATTTATAGACTACATGGACCTGCGATTGTAATTCTTACTTTACATGCAACTATGTTCCTTGTAAGTTTCTATATCTAGTAGTAGGTAGCTCGCCCAACTGCACCACTGGCTCTACAGTAGGGCCTAGAATAAATATAGTAGGGTAGTAGTTGACCATATGGCCTATTTTTCAAAACTCCATTTGATTTACTCATATTATTAGTAACAATAGTAATAATAAAAAAGGTCGTACCAAATGCTAGAAGTGGGATTTTGAAAAGGTAACCGGTAGACAGCCTTATACCTTTTTACTCTTTTTACTAGAAGCCAGGGTCTTTCTTTACTTTTTTTTTTTTTTTTTTTTTTTTTTTTTGGTAAGCTTTTTCAAATGGAGAACCTAAACAAGAATAACACATGAATTATAAGAAGGCTGAGTTGCAGAACTAGATTGATGTCTTATGATTCAATGGAATAAAAATTTTGGATTAAACATGATATATTTATATATTAAGAAACTGTGTGTACCTGCAAGAATGTTTCTACAACTCTGTGTGTATGTTTGCATGTGTAGAATTGAAAGAGGTAATCGCCATATCCCTCCCCCCCCCTCTTTCTCACTTCTCACTCCCCCCATCTATTTGTTTTGACCATATGTTTTTAATGCCTTTTTCAAAGCTGCTTGCTCAATTTATTTTTCAATTTTAGAAGTGTATAATATTGGCAAAGAGTAACAGTTAATGATTCTTGTTGAGGTCAGTGGTGACTTCAAATATGTACTTGCAGATTTTTGGGGAGATATACACTGAATTCTGTTTATTGCAAGCCTTTATATCTTCATTCACTAAATTTTACCTCTACACTAGGTGCAACAGTTGCATGTTGTGTCTCCAAGTGTCATGATGGTGTGTGTATGGCCATTACCTCTATACATTATTTCCTAAATTTTAATTACAGTTGCAAATCTTGTGGGTATGGCAATTAGATCTTCTTGCACTTATTATATCTATGTATATGTATACTATTGAACCTATCAAACTACTGGATTTACGTTCTTGTTTGTATGCTGTGGGACTAATTTGGCATATCCTATTCTACATGGTTAGGGTGAGAGTGATGCTCCTTCTGGTTCTGTTGCTGGTACTCTCTAGGTATTTGTGAAGTCAACCAAAGGGTACTTTGCCTCTTTTTTTTCCTTCCCCAAAGTTATTTTTCATATAATTCAATTAAATTTAATTAATTAATTAATATTTTTTTTTTTGGGTTTTGTCAATTGTGGGTGTAGATGGATCCAAAGCTCTGAAGAAATCAGAGTTATGCGAGGATGAACTTGTTTTTTGTTTTAAGATCTATGGTTTACTTTACATTTTAGATAGGGATTTGATAGTACTTTTTTTTTTTTTTGGTGGGAGGGATGGTTAATTAAGCATTTGCTTGGAATTGATTATGATGAATGATTATGCTTGAAAATATAATGGAAATTTATATTTTCTGATTTAAGAAATAAATTGGAATTTAAGATGTTTATGTAAATTTGTGCAGTATTGTGATTGGGCAGGAAAGGAAAACAAAAAAACAAAACAAAACCTATAGCCGCGTTTTTAAAAATGTGGCTATAGACAAAAATCCTATAGGAGGCTTTAGCTACGTCTCTAAAACATAGCCAAAATTGTATCTATAGCCGCGTTTGAGAAACGTGGCTATAGGTCTAAGCCTATAGCTGCCTATAGCCACGTTTTTAAACGCCCAAACATGGTCTATAGCCGCTTTATCAGAAATGCAGCTGTTGTCGTGGAGTATAGGCCGCGTGTGTAAGCACGGCTATAGAAAATGCATCTATAGACCAAACGGGCCTATAGCCCTTGTTTTTTGTATATTGTTAATATTGGATATTGGGGCTTGAAATGGAACTTAGCTAATACAATCCAATTCAAGCATAGATTAGAAGTATATAATTCAATTCAATGATAAAATTGGATATTGCTTAGCATTTTTTGATTTCTTAACCAAAATAATCTTCCATCTATCTCAATAAAAAAGTTATCGATGAGCACTCAGTTAAAATTTAAAAGAAAGAAGACAAAAGTAGATATGAACCAAAAAAAAAAAAAACTTTGTTTAAAGGATGTTAATGAAAAATTAGTCGTAAAAATTATTCTTAAAAGCAATATACCCAAGTGGTAGATTTAAATAAGTGTATAATTTTTTTTTTTTTTTTATATCAACAATTAAGTTGTTGCTTCTTTCCATAGAATTGATAATGAAGAAGAGGAAAATTCTTTGCAATTTGGTGCAACCATTTAACAATATATCATGACACTCATTTGCTGCAACCATAATTTCTAAATCCAACTTTTATTACACAGTATATGATATGATAATGTCTTAGCCTAATCATAGGTTAAAATTATGAGAAATGTTATGTCCCAACATTTTCACAAAACTTTTACCACAAGTCCTAAGTGGCAAGTTATTACATGTTATTAGTGGTGAGGCAAAATAGTAATTTCAATGATAAATTCAAATTAGAACCAATAACAACTAACCACGTATGATTTGTTATGAAAATATTGTAGACATAGCACTTTTAATTACAAACTATTTTACAACATTTTTTCAAAATGTTGTTATGGCCAACTTCTTATTGGTTTTTATCTAGGCTAACAACTAATAGCACTTTTTCATTTACCAATAATCACTCACTACATCAACAGTTTGTAAAAAAATATTGTAAAAAATTTTGTATCTCTAATATTACTCTATATCTTGAGAGGAAAATATTACTCTATATCTTATTTATTAAAGAAATGATGTATTAATATTATATTAAATTTGCCAAACAAGTTAGATTTTATTTGCCTAATTTGGCCATACTAGTCCAAACTTGACAATAAATTAGTTGAGAAATTTTAAAACAAGATGCCATAATTGAAAAATACCACATATATGAAATTAATTAGCATTAATTAACATTAATTAGCATTAATTATCATTAATTAGCATTGACTTATAAATAATGAGATTATTGAAGTTGAAAGCTTGCAAAACACTAGGGTGCATTTGGAAAAAAAATAAAATAAAATTCAAGATGAAGTGGTTTTCAGTTTTCTCAATACTCATGGTGTTTTTCTTATTTTGTTCAAATGGTAATTCATTTCTCACTCTCTCATTTTGGCAAACGAACTTCTTTCTATTTTTTTTTATAGGAAACTTCTTTCTATTTTTTGAAGTGTTGGGTGGTAATAGTTTATAGTCTATATATGATTGTGGACAAGTCAAAATTTAGAAAACAAGTCTAACTTTTAAATAAATAAGAAAGAAAATGTTTGCAGTGTAAGGATGTTATAGTTTTTTTAAAGAGGTACAATTTCTATTATAAAGCTTTTGAGAAATAGAGTTTTTTGTAAAAAGTTATTTAGAGTTTTGAGTAGGGATGTCCACGGCTAAGGCGAATCAGGTTTGAGGTCAACTCCCCACTTGACCCGCTCAGATCGGGTTAAAGAAGTGACGACCTGCAACTGACCAGCAACTATCGCAGGTCAAGTCAGATCAGGCTATAGCAGACGATCGGTCAATTCGGTTGAACTGATGGAGCGGCGGTGGTGGTAGATCTTCGTTGGATCTGAGAAGAGGAGAGAAAGATTCGGTTGGAGTTTGAGTGGATCTAAGCTAAACCTAGTCAAATCCAAGCCAAACTTCATTGGATCCACACCAAACATCGCTAGATCTGAGAAAATCTAAGCAAACATCGTCGAATCTGAGCGGATCTAAGTGGAGAAAGGCCAAACATGGCCAGATTTGAAAGGCGAAGGTCTAAAAGTAGCCGGATCTAAGTAGAATCCGATAGTCATGAGGGTTCGTTTTTCGGATAGGTCGGGTAGCTCAGATTTTGGTGGAGGACACCTGCCACTCAACTAGTTGAAGTTGGTTTCTGAGAGATTGGACCAATAGCCGACTGACGAATGGATCAGATCAAGCCACCGACGGTCGATTTGGTCGATTCCGTCAGCTGGTTGGTTTGCTTGGACAACCCTAGTTTTGAGTATTAGGCAAATTATAGTAAAACTACATTATAGTTTTGGATTTATAAAGCAAGAATAATTAATTCAGCTTTAAGAATTTGCATTTGATAATTTTAACTAAAAGTGTTTTTTTTTTTTTTTTTTTTTGAGAGAGAAATTTTTTTAGTTAAGAGAGCTTCCCTTTAAAAACAAAACCATATAGAATTAAACACTTTTTTGAGTTAAACAATAAAGTTATGGGATTCCGTTCATACTTGTAAATTACCATCAAGTCAAACCTATAATAAATAGTATTAATTTTTCTTTTCTTAGAATATGCTACTGTTTGGCTGATTGTTAAATTACCTAATGGTTTGGTACAAAGCCTACATAAAACTTCACTTTCTTATATTTTATTTTCTTATATATATATATATATATATATATATATATATATCTTAAAACATGGGTGTACCAATTTAATGGGTTTTCCTTTTATCTTGGTTTTGAAAACAGGTCCTGTGAGAGAGGTGCAGGGCCAGACATGCCCCTCCGATCAACCTATCAACATTGTGAACTGTTCAAAGGAGGCATGTGTCAATAGCTGCGTTTCACAACTGGGTGAATGTATTAATTGTATTTGCATCGATGAAAACACTTGTTGTTGCCATACATAGAGATCGTGAAACTATTAAGATAAGATGAAAATCCTACCTCATGTTGTTATGTTGAAATGAATATGAAAAAATAAAACTAGTTTAAATGAAACCATATTGTGTGCTATGTTTTGAGTTTTTAATTATTGATGGAGTAGCCTACACAGCTACACTACGAATACTTTTTTTTCCCCAATTCTTCTATAAATAAATTTAAAATAATAATAATAATAATAATAATAATAAAAAGATAGATGTCTTGAAACATTGGTTATAGAATTTCACTTACGAGTAAATTTATGTTAACAATGTAAATTTAGTCATAGTCTAGTAGTCTACCATGGTGAAAGTATGCGGTATAATGGTTTTTTATTTTATTTTATGGAATGCCGTATAAGGTTTTGACATTTCTTCTCAAAAAAATAAAAAGGTATTGACGCGTATGTTAATGCTCATGGAACTCAATTTAAATAAAATTTAACATTCAGAACATATACTACATACAACATACTCTCTTAAAAGTTACCATGACTTTTGGTTTGTAGCTCTAAGATTAGCTTAATTTTAGTCTTAGTCAAAATTTGACTAAATTATAAATCATACCATCTAACTTTTTCCAAGTTTCAATTCAACCCTTTAAGGTTTTTTGTTTTAATTTTTTACTATGTGACTAGGAATGATGAGCACAGTCAACTGGTCAAGCGGTACCGTAAATGGTTCTCTTTAGCAATTGTACCACTTTCCTTACTTTTAGTGTGTTCGAACAAATCATTTGAATTTTCAACTGTGGCAAGATCAAATTTATCCAAAATTTAAAGGAGTAAATTGTAAACTAATGATTAAAATGATGTAGTTTTAAATAAAAGGATGGCATTATTTTGAGCTTAGCGACATTTAACTGACACCTCATCACAACACATTGATATAAAAAACTTAAATCCAAATCACATGTAATGTTAGAGGTATAGATCCAAATTTTGAACTTTTAGAAAGCAAAATTAAAATTATCCAAAAATTTAAGGGTGAAAATTTCAAATATAGTTTATGTATATATATATATATATATTATAGGAGCCCAAAAACGCAAAGCCCACTTAGAATGGTGGAGTCAGATTTTTTAGGCCCAGTGCAATTAATTTGTTAGAGTATGGACTTACAAGGTCAACTTTGATGCATAACTATGATCCAGCTAGAGCGTTAATGGAGTTAGAGCATTAAAGGAAACAAAAGAAACACAACGATAGAGAAATAACACTTCCTCGGATTTGGCCAAGGAGCTAATGTATAAAAGGAAAACTTAAGTGTTTAATATAGAGTTCAATTCTTCAGTTTCTGTTCTTTTCTTTCAAGTTTTCACCCCCCTTCTTGGAGGTATTCATTTCCTTTATATAGTCCTTAGGGTTGTGTCCTTAGGGTTCCTCCCCTCCCACACACACGCACACGCACACGCACACATATATAATTTAAATTTGCAATTTAAGGGTTCAAAATCAAAATTAAAATTAAAATTTGCACTCATAAAGTTTTGAGTAGTTTAGATTTTGTCTAAACCACATACATACAACACCATGAATGATACAACTATCACTATGCTGTCACTTGAACCCATATCATTAATTGTTGTGATAGTTTACCATATTGCACTCAATTTACAAATATATATATATATATATATATATATATATATATATATATTATAATCTGATAGTTAGAGAAATGAGAATTTGAGGTATGAATGTCTTCATTGAAAATATCAAGAGATGTTAGTTGCATTGCAGGACTTTTGATCAATTACCAAAATATCAAATGATTTATTAATTTTTATAATAATCTACTTTATTAGGTTGTAGTTAGTTCAACCATTATTTATTTATTTATTTTTTTGGTGGTTGAATGTCGAACATGGATTAGAATCCTACCAATGGGCAATGGGTAAATATTTTTGAATTAATTGGTTCAAATTTTTTGTATACCAAAAACTAATTAATATCTTGATTAGATGATAAAGAGTAGTTATCTAATTCAACTATAACATTATTACATAAAATAAAGTATAAAAATTTAAAATAAATCTATTATTTTTTTATATACAAGATAGAAATTTTTCTCTAACTTAATCTAAGTGTATATGAGTGTGAAGCTCTCTCATGGAGAGTTGAACCCTAACTCTTGCCCCCCACACTCTACAATCACTTATACTTGTGGAGTGATCATTGCGCCAAGGGTGCGCGGTGGTTATTATTTAATTTTGATTACATATCATAATTTTATTTTAATTAGTTTGATTATGGGCTTGTTTGGATAAGCTGTTTCAAAAGTTGCGTTTTAAAAATTAGCGTTTTTAAAACGTTTATTTTGAAAACACAATTTTGAAAGCCACAATTAAACGTTTGTTAAAACTTGTAAAAATTGCAATTTAAAAACTATAAATTTTTTGTTGTGGGTACAAATTACCAAAAAGGACTTAATTTTGCTGATAAGGATATACTGTTATTTACTTATTTTAAATGTAGTCCATGCTAAACATGTTAACATAGTTATCCAGTACCGTCACTTCCCCTGTGTGGTTGTGCCCCACTACAAAGCTTTTTATTATTATTTTTTTATACTATACCCACTACAGAGTTAATGACAACTAAATAAAGTAATAGTATTATATATGTTGCTAATCAATATCAACCACAAAAAAGAGAAGTAAAAATTCTAAAAAGTGAAGAGACCAAATAGAGGGAGAGAGAAAGAGCAGTGGGTCTCTTCTCAACCAAATAATTTGCAAAGTTCACCATTGAACTCATTCTCGCAACTTCTAGTTTGTGTCGCATGATCTTCGTTCCAACAAAACAACTTGTGCCAAGAAGTTGCAAGCGCTGGAGAGTCAAATCAGACACAAGTGAGAATTTTACGGGTTGATAAATTTGTTATCAAGCAAATACTTGAGGGTATTTAAGGTATTGAGACCCCTAAAAAATTTGTGTTGCTTTTGAGTGATGAGATTGAAACTAGCGTTTTCATAAAAAGCTAGTTGGAGTCACAATTCTAAAACGTGATTTCTTGGCGTTTTGGAAATCGTATTTTGCTGAAAACGTGAGGCCAGACGCATATTGTTTTGCGTTTTCTTCCAAAAACGCGTGTTTGTTCCGCACAAACGCCTATCCAAACAGGCTCTATATCATGTAGTATAGTTGTATACTATCCAATACAATAGAGTTGGGTCTTAAAAACTTTAGTTGCCCAAAGGGACTATTTCTTTCTATGATAAGTGATTTCGTCCTCATTAATTGTTAAATTAGTTTTATATATCTTATTAGGATAGTTTAATGTAGCTAAAACTCTATTATTTAAGTTAAAGAAATTAAAATTTTGACTTCAACTAAAATTATATTTATCCTTTTAATTTTTTTTGATATTTTGATTTAAACAAAACTCTATTATCTAAGTTAAAGAGATTTAAAATTATACAGTAACTAAAATTCTATTACAACTGGTAAAGTCTCTAATGGTTGTATAAGAAATCTGGGGTTCAATCCCCGCCTATACCAAAAACTGATTGATGTCTTGGTCTAATGATAAAAAACTATCATCAGGAGCAGACGCCATATGTTGAAGCTCTCTGAAAAAAAAAATTTAAAATAAAATTTAAGATTTATATTTAATTATTTTAATAACATACCATAATTGCTGCCAAAAAAAATAACATATCATAATTTTGTATTTACCTATTGTGTTGGAGTCAAGTAACTATAATTAATTTTTTTAAAAAAATTCAAAGTACTCACAATATATATACATATATATATATATATATATATATATTATATAATTAACTCCCATTTATTTAGGAATTCATTAATCAAGCTAATTAAATTATATCATTAAATGTAAATATATAAGGCTATAAGCAATAAATTCAGGAAAAAAAATTAACGTATGCCCTAAGGCTATTAGTTTATGAAATATATTTTAAAATTTTATTTGGAACAATAAAAAGACAATTGATTTTTTTTTAGGGTAAAATACGTATTTGGACCCTATTTTATACACCATATTTCAATTTAGTTCCTAACATTTTAATTAGGTCAATTTGGTTTCTAATTTTTCAATATCGTGTCAATTTAATCCTTGTCATTATCTTTTGAATGAAAATTGATAACACATCAAATGGCTAAAATAAAATTTTAGTGTATTTTCACATCAATGAAAGCTAATTTTTTTATTTTGGCAATTAGATGCGTTATCAATTTTCATCCAAAAAATAACAGGATAGATTAAATTGACGCGATATTGAAAGGTTAGGGACCAAATTGACACAATTGAAAGGTTTGTGACTAAAAATTGAAATATAGTGAATATTATAGGGACCAAATACATAGTTTATCCTATTTTTATAACTTTTTTATATTTTCCATGAAAGTGGTATCAAAACTTTCTTCAAATTGTCTAATTACAAATGCCCTAAGGATACCTGTTAACAAGACCAATGAACCTAATACACACCAAATGTGTGTGATGTGTACAAATTGTTGTTTGACATTTGGCATTGGTAATTTGTATCTATCTAAAAAAATTGAGAAACTAGAAAATGCAAAAACCTTTACAAACTAAACTTTATTATAAAAGCCTTACAAAATAATTGACCAATTTTTGTTTTATATTAAGAGTTTCATGATATATTTCCACTTATATGTATCAAGATAAATTTGATTTGTCCTAATTTGGTAATAATAATAATAGCCCAAATTTCATTCTTAAAAAAAAAAAAAAGCCCAAATTTTACAATAACACTTTAATATAAGTGGAATAAGTACACCATTATTGTATTCCCAAAATATTATAGAATTATTAGTAATTAATTGTTGGGAAATTTTTTTTCTTAAAATAAAAATTGGTTGGGAAATTTAAGAACAAAATTGATATGTACTATTTATATGCAATAAAATTAGCATTAATATATTATTTTTTCTTAAATGAATTAGCATCGACTTATAAATAACTACATTTTGAGGTTTAAAGCCTGCATAATACAGAGGTGCATTTTTCTTTATCGAAATGAAGTTTTTTTTTTTTTTTCCCTATATTTATGGTGTTTTTCTTAGATTTTTCAAGTGGGTTCCCTCTTCCTTTTATTGTGGAAGTAGAAGTTCCTTACATTTTTTTTTTTGAGAAAAAGGCCGGTTAGGCCACTTTATTTAACTAGATTCAAAATCAGAAAAGTAGAAGTTCCTTACATTTTTTTTTAATGTGGGGTTATAATATTTAATAGCCCCTATACAATTATTTATAGATCAAATTTTTGAAAACAAACACATTTAAACAAATGAAAAAGAAAATTTTTGGAGTACTGTAAACAAGTTATAGTTTTTTCTTCTGGTTTTTGTTTTTATGGAATCCCTTTGTCTTCTTTGTGCTCATGTTGCATTGTTGTTGGAAGTATAATTTTAATTAGTGAGTTTTATCGGTATAGCTTCAGTGAAATAAAGTTATAACTAAAAAGATATATAGTGAATCTTAAAGATCTTTAGTGCAACCAAAAAAAACCACTTTTAAAGGCTAAAGCAGGTTTTGACAACTCTAAAAGCAAAGACAAATAGACCTCAAAATCTATTTATCACTTCATTTTTGGGTCAAACCATAAAGTTGTGGGATTCCCTTCATAGTTGCAAATTTAAAAAAAAAAAAAAAAAAAAAAAAAAATCAAGGCAAGCCTATTATGCAGTATTAAATTTTCATAGAATAGGCTACTTTTCTCGGTTGGCTGATTGTTAAATTAACTAGTGGTTTAGTTCAAAGCCAACATATATATATATATAAATCTTCATTTGTTACATTTTGATTTGGAATTTTAAAACATTTATGGACATATCTAATGGTTTCCTTTTTACTTGGTTTTGAAAACAGATCCTCCAACATGCTCAGATCCAAATCATATTATTGTCCTTCCTCCATGTTCAAATTAGTATTGTTCCCAACGTTGCACTAAAATGGCTGGAAAACCTGTCGATGGTTGCTGGTTTTCCTTATTCGATTGCTGTTGCAAATTTTTTTTTTTTTGACCAATTGCTGTTGCAAATTTTAATTTGCTATGTCAAGTGAAACTATATAGAGATGGAAATCCTACCTCTTTTAAACTTTTGATTACTTTGAAATAAATATCAGCGAAACTAAACATGGATAAAATAAATACATTTCGTATGTGTGCTGATTTGTTTGGTAATTATTGATCACGTAATTCTATAAATAGGGTATTTTTGTTATTTAGATATCCCAAAAAAAAATTTCCTCAAAAAAAAAAAGAGCCAAAATTAATCCATACTTAAAGAGCAAATGCTTTTTTACTCCATGCCCATACTTAAAGAGCAAATGCTTTTTTACTCCATGCCCCCATAAAATAATTTAGGCGAAAGTGGGCCCTCAAAAAAAAAAAAAAAGGCTAAAGTGCAAAATTTTGGGAATTTTTTGTATTTTACATTATAAAATTTTAGAAATTAGGCTAAAGTTATATTTCATTTGCATAAGTAGCACCTCTATTTGAATTTTTCATTAAGTACCACATAAGTTTGCCCTGCATGTTTAATTCACCCAATAAAATCCATGTTGAGTTTGGAGTTTAGAGTAGCATCATAGACAATAAAATGAATGAATAAAATTAAGGATACAACATTTTCACAAAAAATATTTGGTGATAAATTATTAGTAGTAGGTAAAAAATTGTTAATGCTCATTTTTTATAAAAGAGCCAAATGGCAGAAGAAACCCAACAATATGAAAGAGATAAAGAAAGAAAGCAACAAAGCAAAAACCATTGGGCTAGAATGACGGGAATAATAGTCTACAAGCCTACAAAATAGTAAAATGGCCCTAGAGAAAGCAAGTGGGCCCAAGAAAGCCCCAACGAATGAAGTAGTAAGCCCATGGAAATCATAAGAAATAGAAAGAAAGCAAAAATAGGCCAGAGGAGCTCAAAGAAAGGAATTAGTAAATGTGATTAGTTCAAAAGCCAATAAACCTAAAGGTAAAGGATGTGGTAATTGGGTCGGGAAATCCCAAAAGATTTAGCAAAAGTCCATGAGAATGTAAGAAGTAGGAAAGAATGAAATGAGTCAAGGATGCTCTAAAGAATGAAACTGGCTGAGGATACTCAAGGAATAAAATGGGCCGAGGAAACCCAAGATGTTACATAGACTGACCCAGCAAGAATACTGGGCAGTATAACTAGAGGAAGGAATAACATATGAAATTGGCACGGTAGACACTTTAACCCATAAGCCCAGAAGTGGTACAATAAACAAGGGTAAACAACATCATAGTAGGAACAATGCAGTGGCATGGCAGAAGCACCAGCTAGCTCACAGACCAGAAATGAAAGGAGACATGGGCTGAATTAAAGAAGAGAAAGCCCACACCCAAGCAATGCCCAACTTAAAGAAGAAATGGGATGCAAAGAATGAAGACCCAAGAACTCATCCACACCACAAGAGTTAAACAAGCACTAGAACGTGTAGTAGAGTCAAACAAATCTATAGGCAATGGTAAATGCATGAACGTCAAAAAAGCAATGGACTCATATGGAAGTGGAGCATGCATAAGACTCAGGTACCACTTACCTGTACCCAGCCAATACAAAGGAGGTGGGCCACGAGTCCTAGGTAAGAGAGGGTGTGGTCTGACGGTGAGGAGAAGGAGGGAACCTATTTTGGGGTTCCCGCTCAAGCTCTTTTGGGGGAAATGTCCTGCTGGGATGATATACCACCCAAAACAGGCAAACATGAGCTAGAATCACTAGGTGCATGCTATAAGAGTTGGAAAGAGAGAAACTTAACCTTTATCTGGATGGGAGTGCCAAGGGAAGTAAAAAAAAAAAAAAAAAAAACAAAACAAAAACTACTTTTATCTGGGAATGAGTCATGGCACGACCAACGCAGTGCAGTGGTGGTGGTTGGATAGCCAGCAGACCAATGGGTAGTCTAGGAAGGACACCCATAACAGGCCAAAAGTAGTTGAGGGGTAAAAATGGTAAATCTTGTCACGATAGGCAATATAAAAGGTCATAGCCATGCACAGTAAACAACAACAATGAATAGGAGAAAACATGGAAAACAGATAAGAAAAACAAAGAAAACGAGGAAATCGAGAGTGAGGAAGAAAATAGGATTGATAGGAGTTAAAAGCATGCACTCATAGGCTACCCACTTCTCTCTCTCTCAATAGCCCATTCTCTAGCAAGTTAAGAATTTGAGATTAAGCCACATAGACCAATTTTCCAAAGTGACTAACGTCTATGGCAAGATTCCCCTCTCAAGTTACCCACATTGGAGATTGATTTCCTTCTTAGACTTGAATATGCCAAGAAGCCAAGTTTGTTTCTTTAGCAGATTAATCCTCTTTTTTGTTATGGTTGATTAAGGACTAACGCTATCTTCTTGTTATTAATCTATTCTTGCCATTATTACATCATCATATTTCTCCTTTGTGGAATTGTTTAAGCATTATCGTTGTCAATAAATAGTACTTTAGTTCAAATATTTTAGTTATCTTATTGTGTCATGTTTCTCCTGCTATAACGTTTATTATGACAACATATCCTGCCGTGGGCACGTGACTCCCCCAAGATTCTTGCTAGGGGTCTAACTTGCGCACAAGCTGGCCTAAGGTGTATTTCAATTAGGCTAGTCTCGACTCTCCTACCCCAGAATTATAGGGCCGTAATATGGCATGAGCAATCCAACCCGAGACGCAAAAAAGGCCTACCACAAAAATAATGTCAATGATGAGTCTTTATGAGAGCAAGTAATAAATTGCTACCTAAACTTTGTTATTAAAATATTAGGATGTAACACTACTCTTGAACATTGAAGTTTAACTTTCTTATAAATTAAACTCTATAGTTTTTAGTTCCCTATATATTTTGGAATAAATTTGAAACTAATGAAACTAAAAGGTTTAATTACTAATAGTCTGAAATTTTTTGAAATTGTAGGCTTTAATTTGAAAACCATCCTTAAAATATAGGATCCAAAATGTATACCAAAAAAAATCATTGATACATAATCGCAAGGTTGAAAGGAGACAACCAGCCTTGAGTTGAGTCCTTCATAAGCTAAAATTATATGTTATAGCTTGTGCCTGCGTAGTTTATATTATTGTTAATATTGGATATTGAGGATTAAAATGGAACTTAGCTAATACTATCCGTTTCTCAAAAAAAAAAAAAAAAAACTATCCAATTAAAAAATGGGCTTAAAATGGAGCTTAGCATATTCTGATTTTTTAACAGGAAAAATCTTCCGTCCATCTCAAACAAAAAGTTCCCAATGAGAACTCTTTTAAAATCTAAAAGAAAGAAGATAAAAGTAGATATGAACAAAAAATACTTTGTTCAAAGAATGTTAATGAAAAATTAATCGTAAAAATTATTTTTTTAAAGCAATATACCCAAGTGGTAGAATAAAATAAGCGTAGATTTTTTTTTAATCAACAATTAAGCTTTTGCCTAATCATCGGTTAAAATTATATCTTATTTATTAAAAAAAAAAACAGATGTATTAAGATTATATTAGATTTATCTCTTTAATTTTCTAGAAATTTTGCAAGCATGAAGAATATAAGAAGAAAATGTCATTCAATGGTAGATTTGTCAAAATTCACCTCCAATAAAAAGCTATTGAGTAAGGTTGTAACTTAAAACTACAACTAATTTTGTAGCTAAACTTTGTTCATATAAAATTGTGTGTAATAGTGTGAAAGATAGAAGGGAGTTGTTAATGAGGCTTATTTATTATATAATTAACTCCCATTTATTTAGGAATTCATTAATCAAACTCATTTATTATATCATTAAATGTAAATATATAAGGCTATAAGCAATAAACCAAGGGAAAAGGTAATGAATGCCCTAAGGGCGTTAATTTATGAAATATATTTAAAAAATTTATGGAAAAATAAAAAAGATAACTGATTCTCTTTTATAACTTTTTATATTTTCCATAAAAGTGATATTAAAACATTCCTCAAATAACCCATTAAAACATGTCCTAAAGACACCTGTTAACAAGACTTATAAACCTAATACACTCCAAATATGTGTGATGTGTACAAATTGTTGTTTGACATTTGGCATTGGTAAGTTATATCATTCAAATGAATAAAATAAAGAGTAATGCTACAGTCACAAATTATTTTATAAAATGTTGATGTGGCCAATTTCTTATTGGTTTTCATCTAGGCTTACTATTAGTATCACTTTTGCATTTACCAATAATCACTCACCACATCAGCGGTTTGTAAAAGATTTTGTAAAATAGTTTGTATCTCTAGCTTATTCTAGAATAAATATATTTTGTAAAATAGTTTGTATCTCTAGCATTATTCTAAGTGTGTTGATTTTTTAGTTGGTAATTATTCATGATGTAATCCACACTAGAAAGGGATTTTTTTTCTTTTAGATATCCCCCACCCCTCCCCCCCCCCCCCCCCCGAGAAAAAAGGAAAATTAATCCGTACTTTAAAAGATCTTTTTTTTTTTTTTTTTTTTTTTTTTATGGTTATTGTAAGAACTCTATTTATGGCCCAAGCCCAAAATATGTGGGATGTTGATCTAGTAAGCCTGAGACAATAAATTTGTAGAAAATGGGTTGAAAAACTTGGCCCTAATGAATTGGACAACGACTAATGTGGATTTGAAAGATGATTTGAATAAAACAGCAGACACAAATATGAATAAATTTGCAGTCCGAGGAGATTGACATTCATATAAATCAGTTAAAACTGAGTACAAGTACAACTTAGATTGCTAAAGTGTTCTTTCTTGAGTTTTTCCGATCCCCTTCCTCATGGAGGGTCTCTTGCCTCATATATCTCTTTCTGGGTTATCTTAACCCTACACTTGTTGATCATTTGGGCCCCTACTTGAGTATCTGTCTCATCATACACCTTTTTTAGCTTTCTGTGAGTTGTAGTAGCCAAGGCAGCACTGTTCAGGGGTCTCCTCAACATAAATGCGGCTAGAAAAGTAGCTGCAGTGCATTCAATGCGGTGGTAACAGCTTTCCCTTAGATATTTCTATGTTTTTATCATCCTTGTACGTTTATGATACACGTCCTTGTCATTGGAGTCTCCTAGAAAGTCACCATGATAGCTGGAGTACACGTTTAAGCTGTAATCATCATGCCTGAGGAGTCACTCCTTCTCGTACCATCCTTTCAATCCGTATTTTGCTCATTAGATCCTGAGATTGAACTATTCATTGACATTCGTTCGTCCTCGAACTATCTAGGCTCTCGATCAAGCCCAAGGCCTAATATATGAGTTGGGCCTTTATCCCTACAGTTATAATTATATCATTTGCACATGTTACTAAAACAAATTTAACCACATAAATATTTACTTAGGATGTTTTAATTTATTTTGAAATTCTATGAGATATGTTGTTCAAGAAATTTTAGAATTTGCTGCAAGACTTATGGGAGTTTTTGTATTTTACATTATGAAATTTCATAATTTGAATTTTACTTCTTAAAATTATATTTCATTTGTATAAGAAGCCTCTCTATTTGAATTTTTCATTAAGTACCACATAAGTTTGCTGCACGTGTTTAATTCATTCAATAAAAGTCCATGTTGATTTGGGAGTTTAGATCCTCATAGTCAATAAAATGAATGAATAAAGTTAAGGATACAACATTTTTACAAGAAATATTATGTGGTAAATTATTAGTAGTAGGTAAAATGTGAAGTCAATAATGGATATAGATGAGAGCCAATAACAAATTGTCATCTAAACTTTGTTGTGAAAATGTTGGAACGTAGCACTACTATTAAACCTTAAACTTTAACTTTCTTATAAATTAAACTCTATAGTTTCTTTAATTTTAAATAAAATCAGTACTTTTAAAATCATATTAATTTATACCCTATCTATTTTGGAATAAATTTGAAACTAATGAAACTAAAAGGTTTAATTAGTAATAGTCTGATTTTTTTGTTTTTTTTTTTGTTTTTGAAATTGTAGGTTTTAATTTGAAAACTATCCTTAAAATATGGGATTTAAAATGTAATATAACCAAAAAAATCACTGATACATAATCGCAAGGTTGAAAGGAGACCTTTAAACCAGCCTTGAGTCCCTCATAAGCTAAAATTATTTGTTATAGCTTGTGTCTGCTTGGGTTATATTATTGTTAATATTGGATATTGGGGCTTGAAATGAAACTTGGCTAATACAATCCAATTCAAGCGTAGATTAAAGTATATAATTCAATTCAATGATAAAACTGGATAATGCTTAGCATTATCTGATTTCTTAACCAAAACAATCTTCCATCTATCTCAATAAAAGTTATCGATGAGCACTCTGTTAAATTTTTTTTTTTAAAAAAGAAGAAGACAAAAGTAGATATGAACCAAAAAAAAAAAAACTTTGTTTAAAGAATGTTAATGAAAAATTATTCTTAAAAGCAATATACCCAAGTGGTAGATTTAAATAAGTGTAGAATTTTTTTTTTTTTTTTTGAATATCAACAACTAAGCCTTTGCTTCTATCCATAGAATTGATAATGAAGAAGAGGAAAATTCTTTGCAATTTAGTGCAACCATTTAGCAATATATCATAACATTCATTTGCAGCAACCACTACTTCTAAATCCAATTTCATTACATAATATATGATATAAGATATGATAATGTCTTAGCTGAATCATAGGTTAAAATTATGAGAAATATTATGTCTGCAACATTTTCACAATATTTTCACAACAAATCGTAAGTGGCAGGTTGTTACATGTTATTAGTGGTGAGGCAAAATAGTAATTTCAATGATAAGTTCAAATTAGAACCAATAACAACGAACCACCTATGATTTGTTGTAAAAATGTTGTGGACTTAGCATTTTTAATTACAAACAATTTTATAGTATTTTTACAAAATGCTGTTGTGGTCAACTTTTTATTGGTTTTCATCTAAGCCAACACTTAAATATCACTTTATCATTTATAAATAATCACTCACTACATCAACAATTTGTAAAAAAATTTGTAAAAAAGTTTGTATTTCTACCATTACTCTATATCTTATTTATTAAAACAAGATGCCATAATTGAAAAATACCACACATATGAAATTAATTAGCATTAATTAGCATTGACTTATAAATAATGAGATTGTTGAAGTTGAAAGCTTGCAAAACACTAAGGTACATTTGAAAAAAAAAAATTTTATTTTTCAAGATGAAGTGGTTTTCAGTTTTCTCTCTTCTTATGGTGTTTTTTTTATTTTGTTCAAATGGTAATTCATTTCTCAGCTCTCATTTTGGCAAAGGAAGTTCTTTCTATTTTTTAAGTGTTGGATGGTAATATTTTATAGTCTATATATGATTGTGGACAAGTCAAAATTTAGAAAATAGGTCTAACATTTAAATAAATAAGAAAGAAAATGTTTGGAGTGTTTAAGGATGTTATAAATTTTTTTTTTTTTTTTGGTTTTCTAGGCAATCCATTGTCTTCATCGTGTCCATTTGACATTTTTCTGTAAAAAAAAGTAGAGATTTTATTATAAAGCTTTTGAGAAATAGAGTTTTATGTAAAGAGTTATTTAGTGTTTTGAGTAGGACTATCCATAGGTCAGGTGGATCGGGCTTGAGATCATACCACCACTTGACCAGCTTAGATCGAGTGGAAGAAGTGACGACTCGCAACCACCACAGGTCAAGTCCGATCGGGCTCTAGTAGACGATCGGTCAGTTCGGTTGAACCAATGGAGCGGTGGTGGTGGTAGATCTTCACTGGATCTGAGCAGAGGAGAGAAAGATTCGGCTAGATTTTTAGTGGATCTGAGCTAAACCTCACCGGATTTAAGCCAAACGTCACTAGATCTAAGCATATCTAAGCAAACATCGCCAAATCTGAGTGGATCTAAGCGAAGAAAGGCCAAACGTGGTCAAATTTGAAAGGCAAAGGTTTAAAAGTTGCTGGATCTGGGTAGAATCCGATAGTCATGAGTGTTCGTTTTTCGGTTAGGTCGGGTAGCTCGGGTTTTGGTGGAGGACACTCGCCACTTGACTCGTCGGAGTCGGTTTTTGAGAGACTGGACCCGTAGCCGATCGACGAATGTATCGGATCAGGCCACCGGAGGTCCGTTTTTCTGTTTTGTTGGGTGATTGGTTTGCTTGGACAGCCCTAGTTTTGAGTATTTGACAAATTATAGTAAAATTGCATTATAGGCTTAGATTTATAAAGCTTTAATAATTAATTCAGCTTTAAGAATTTGGATTTGATAATTTTAACTAAAAGGTTTTTTTTTGAGAGAGAGAAAATTTTTTAGTTAAGAGAGCTTCCCTTTAAAAAACAAAAGCATATAGAATTGAACACTTTTTTTGAGTTAAAAAATAAAATTATGGGATTCCGTTCATACTTGTAAATTACCATCAAGTCAAACCTATCATGTATAGTATTAATTTTTCTTTGCTTAGAATATGCTACTGTTTGGCTGATTGTTAAATTACCTAATGGTTTAGTACAAAGCCTACATAAAACTTCATTTTCTTAAATTTTATTTGGCCCATCAAAGAAACAAATATATATATATATATATATATATCTGGATTTTGAAAACATGGGTGTACCAATTTAATGGGCTTTCCTTTTATCTTGGTTTTGAAAACAGGTCCTATGAGAGAGGTGCTGAGCCAGGAATGCCCTTCCGATATTATTGTCAAGATTGTGAACTGTTTAAGGTCAAAGGACGCATGCATCACTAGATGCATTGCAATAATTGGTGAAAGTTTTTCTGGTTATTGCATCGATAAAGACACTTGTTGTTGCCATTACCATATATAGAGGATATGAAACTACTAAGATGAGATGAAAATCCTATCTCATGTTGTTATGTTGAAATGAATATGAAAAAATAAAACTAGTTCAAATGAAACCATATTGTGTGCTGTGTTTTGAGTTTTTAATTATTGATGGAGTAGGCTACACTACGAATACTTTTTATTTCCCCTAATTCTTCTCTATAAAAAAAGATAGATGTCTTGAAACATTGTTTCTAGAATTTCACTTAGAGCAAATTTATGTTAACAATGTAAATTTAATCACAGTCTAGTAGTCTACCAGGTGAAAGTATGCTGTAAATGGTTTTTTTTTTTTTTTTTTTTTATGGAATGCTGTATGTTTTGATACTTCTTCTCAAAAAAGTAAAAAGTTATTGCCGCTTATGTTAATACACATAGTGCTCAATTTAAATAAAATCCAACATTCAAAACATATGCTACATGCAATACATTCTCTTAAAACTTACCATGACTTTTAAATGAAGTTTGTTGTATGGCTTTGTGTTAGAACCTCTTTCTTTCTCTTACGTGTATGTTTGTTTTACAATAACAAATGCAAACTAATAAAATGTTTTAAATTGAATAATTGAAATTGAATAATAAACTGTATAATAAAAATTACACTTAAATATACTTTTGGTCTCTAGCTTTAAGATTAGCTTCATTTTGGTCTTAGTCAAAATTTGACTAAATTACAAATCATACCATCTAAGCTTGTCCAAATTTCAATTCAACCCTTAAAGGTTTTTCGTTTTGATTTTTTACCACGTGACTAGGAGTGACGAGCACAGTCAACTGGTGAAGCAGTACCTTAATTGGTTCTTTTTAGTTTTTACTTTTTAGCAATTGTACCACTCTCCTTACTTTTAGTGAGTCTGAACAAATCATTTGAAATTTCGACTAAGGCAATTCCAAATTTATCCAAAATTTAAAGGAGTAAATTGTAAACTAATGATTAAAATGATGTAGTTTTGGATAAAAGGATGGCATTATTTTCAACTTAGCGACATTTAACAGACACCTCATCACAACACATTGATGTAAAAACTTAAATCCAAATCTATATAATATTAGAGGTATAGATCCAAAATTTGAAATTTTAGAAAGCAAGATTAAAATTATCCTAAGATTTAGGGGTAAAAATTTCAATATAGTTTATATGTATTGAAATTTTCACTTTAATGGTTCAAAATAAAATAAAAAATAAAAAATAAATATGCACTCATAAAATTTCGAGTTTTTTAGATTTTGTTTGAGCCACATACAAACAACTCCATGAATGATACTATTATCACCATGCAGTCACTTGAACCCTTATCATTAATTTTTGTGACAGTTTACCATATTGCACTCAATTGCGAATAACAATAATAATAATAATAATAATTATTATTGTTATTATTATTATTATCTGATAGTTAGGGAAATGAGAATTTGAGCCATGAATGTCTTCATTGAAATACCAGGAGGTGCTAGTTGCATTATAATACTATTGGTAAATTACCAAAATATCAAGTGATTTATTAATTTTTAGAATAATCTACTTTATTAGGTTCTTGTTAGTTCAATTTCAATCATTAAATTTTTTTTTTTTTTGGTGGTTGAATGTCGAACATGGATTGGAATTTGGAATCCTACCAATGGGCAATGGGTACAAATTTTTGAATTAATTGGTTCAAATTTTGTGTATACCAAAAACTAATTAATATCTTTTTTTTTTAAGAAAGAACTAATTAATATCTTTTTTTTTTTTTTTTTTTGAGGAAGAACGTATTTTATTTTATTAAGTAAAACCAACTATATTAGCCAATTCAATAGAAAATAAAGGTAGTGGAACATCCTCCATCCACATTACAATATCCAAAACACAAATAACATGACGAGTTAACTTGTGAGCAACAATATTACTCTCTCTCTTTACATGAGAGTAGTGTAATTCAGTAAAAAAATTAACCTTATTTATAATCTCATCCAACACTAACTAATTAATATCTTGATTAGATGATAAAGAGTAGTTATCTACTTCAACTATAATATTATTACATAAAATAAATTATAAAATAATTTAAAATAAAGTCTATTACTTATTTTAATTTTATATTAATTAGTTTTTATACTATCCTATATAATAGAGTTGGGTCTTAAAAACTTTAGTTGCTCCAATGGACTATCTTATTTCTATGATAAGTGATTTCACCCTCATTAATTGTTAAATTAGTTTTATATATCTTATTAGGATAGTTTAATGTAGCTAAAACTCTATTATCTAAGTTGAAGAAATTAAAATTTTGATATCAACTAAAACTATATTTTTCCTTTTAATTTTTTCGGATATTTTGATTTAAACATAACTCTATTGTTTAAGTTCAAAGAGATTTAAAATTGTACAGTAACTAAAATTCTATTGCAAAAAAATTTGAAGAAACTTAAGATAAAATTTAAGATTTATATTTAATTATTTTAATAACATATCATAATTTTGTATTTACCTATTGTGTTGGAGTCTAAGTGACTATAATTAATTTAAAAAAAATTTCAAAGTATTCACAATATTTATTTATTTTATCCAAAAAAAAAAAAAAAAAAAAAACATAAACCCCCAATTCCATTCCAACAACAACACAGATAGGCTGATAGGCCCTGCGCTTATTTTGGCCCATTCTCATCGAACGGCCCACATCCTTTGTACTCAAAAGTAGGAAAAAATCCTAACCGTCCATTCCACCGTTTAAGGGTTTCTCTCTTTCCTTGCCCAATTCTTCTTCTTCTTCGCCTTCTTCGTCTTCTCTCTCTCTCTCTCTCTCTCTCTCTCTCTCTATTTATATATATAATATTTATTATTTGGAAAACCGCTTTTCGCAACCGAAGCGGTTTTCCGATTCTTTCAGATCGGTCCCTGCCGATTCGATACGCGTTTTTTTTTTTTTCCAATTCTATTTCTTAGGTTCGTTTCGGTTACTCTCTCTCTCTCTCTCTCTCTCTCTCTATGTTTGTTTATGTGTGTGAAGTCTACTGTGTGAAACACGTTTTTTTATAATAAATTCATATCAGAAACTTAGGATACGTTTTTTTTGTTCGTGAATTGAAACGTTTCGCACTCTCTTTGCAAATTCGCTTTTTATTGTTTAAATTCTTTTGCTTTATGTATAGGTTTCGGGAAAAATATGAGAATAGAGCTTAGAAAATATCTAAATTCGATATATATATATATATATATATATATATTTTTTTTTTTAATTTATAAAATATCTAAATTGATTATTATTATTATTTATTTTATTTTATTAAATTTTCCTGGTGAGAAAATTTTTAAAGTTTTTTTTTTTTTTTTTTTAAGAATGAAAAAATATGAAACGCACGAGTCGCTGTCGATGTTGGAAGAGAATGTTGGATTTTTCTGTTTAAGAAATTAATTTTTTTTGTTTTTGTTTTTGTTATTGTTTTTTTTTAAGGTTTCCTTAGGGTTTAAGTAAAAAAAAATAAAAATAAAATAGTAGTATTTCCTTTATTAGAAAGTACAGCTTGACTTTATATAAAAACTTAGACTAACCCTTTTCGTCATTTTCTTATTCATTGTTGGACTGTAGGTGAGTTGTGATTTATTTTTTCGTAGATTGAAACCATGGCTGGAGAGAAGATATTGGAGAAACGTATCCTATATTTCTTTTGAAGTAATATTTGTATGTGGGTTTGTGTTGTTTTATTGGAATATGTGGTGCAAGTAGTTTTAAAGTTCTTGTTTTTGTGAATTAAATCGATAAATACGATCTGGGTTTTGTTTGTTTTGCAATAGAATTTGCTTCATTATAACAATTATAGCTAGTTGGTGCTTAAAGATTGAATTTTTTCATGTGTACATTGAAAATTGCATCAAGTTTGTGAGTTCAGGGGTTACTAGTGGGAATAGTGATTATTTTTAAAGTATCAAAGTAATTACTGTGTTGGATTTGATTGTCTGAATGGCTTATATGGGTTTGATTCTTTGGATTGATAACATACTAGGGTCAATTTTAGTTTTATGTTTTATGGATAAGATTTATTTGGGCTGTTATTGGATGTTTTACTTAACCGTGAATTCCAGCTGAGCTTTTGGCTGCAGGAATGAAGCCAGAATCTGTTGCTGAATTGAGTGAGCAAGATGCGGTAAGTCAGAGTTAGCAATTCTTTATTTCCCCCTTTGTTGTTTATGTTTGCTTCTAGTTCAAGTTGGTGTTTTGGGGGCTGGATTTGAATGCCATTGGGGTTCAAAGCCTTAAATCATTGAGTTGGCAGCATGTTATATTGTTAGTCCAAGATGTTTCTTTGTACAATGAGATATGGAGTTTTCAGGTTGTAGTGTTTGCGTATTTAATATTACAATTATTTTTCTGCTCATCTCTCTCGAGCAGGATGAATGATATTGCTGTGTATCACTGAAGCCAAAATTAGTGTTTGTTCATTGTATCAGTTATATTCTTGAGCTTATGCATCAATCTGTGTGTAATTTGGATGTTTTATAATGCAACGTGATCATGCATTCATGCTTTTTTTTTGTTTAGTAGTAGTACACTGCTTTAGACTTTCCTAGTCTGTGCATACGAGATGTTTTAATGCAGTAATCTATTTCTGGTTTTCTATTTGGCTGGGGTTAGGTTTTGATTTTTATTCAAGGGGGGGTTTCTTGGTTCATTTAACATCACCTTTCTTTCTATCACTCTTGAAATTCAATTGGACATTGTTTTAATGTTTCTTGCAGGCATCTGGGAAAGATGGGATTCCATCTGATTCTACCTCCTACGTCTCCTCTACTATGGATGCTACCTCTAGCACCAAAGGTGAGACTGATCACAAATCAGTTGGAGAGCATGGTGAATACCATCCACCTACTAGCAGTTACAATTATTATTTCCCAGGTTAGATGTTAAAATGGTTCTTTGTCCACAAACACTATTAATAGAACTAAAGTTGATTCAGCAGAAAATCATGACAATTGTTGAAAATTAAAAATCATTAGTAAATGGGAATCTGTAACTGAGGATCCTACCCACTGCCATTTCTCGGCTTAATTAAAGAGTAGATCCTTTGATTGGTGACAGTAACATTCTGTTTGTTGACCCTATTTTAGCATAGCTTATAGGATTTATTTCTGGACATGCATTGTTCTGAGAAAGGCTAATTTTAGTTGTGGTAATATAGTGATCCAGTGGAAAGGAATGCCTAAAATGATTTCCTATAAGGAGACCCTGATGACTTCTAGTATGAATGGTTAAAACCAATTTTGTGTAGTTAAGGCTTTGATGCCTTAAATTATCATCTTGTCATGATTTGATGAAGTCAAGTTTCTGATGTCCTCTAAAGTTGAAAAATTGTAATGGTCATGGGAAATTTGAAGGTGTGTTTAGCAAAGAAAACATTAGTGTCAAGTTTGTGGTATGGACTGGTTAATCTGGTAGGAAAGTTATTCTAATGTTTGAACCCAACTTTGATTGCCAACAAGGATGCTTTATTATTGAAGTTAAGGTCGGAGAGACAGGCTAGGTCCCAAAATGAAAATCTTGGCTGATGGGAATTGACCTTTGAATAGGTGTTGCCATATTGGAGAAGTTGATAGTGTTGCAGTTGTGTTTATGGTGATGTAGTTAGTATGATTTGCTACGTGCTTTGGTTGCCCATGCTGAAGGGATGACCTGGTTATGCTGATTAGTTTTATCGAGTGTTTTTCTTGATTAATTTGGCACTTGTGTGGTAATACCATATCTAGCTAGATACTTGACCCGGAAACATCTGAAACCCTTAAAACATACATGTGTAGAAAGAAAATTATCTCTCTTTGTTCCTCATTCTTTACTAAGGAAGTTTTATATAAAAGCATGGAACTTTGCTTGATAGTTCCACTTTTTATTGTTCAGTTTGCAGTTGCATGTAGAACCTTTGCTAAAAAAAAGATGGCATTTTAGAATTAATCAGCTGTTCAATCCATTCTTATTGGGGAAATTTTGTTTACTTTGTCATTTTGCAGGATTTAATGGATCCTATAATCAGCTAGGTGATCATTATAATCTTCAAGCAGATGGTTCTCATACGGTATGTTCTGTTCCATGTTTTGTGGAAATTGCTAATGAAATTGACCTGCAAATTTGGCATTACTAATTGAAATTGGTGACTGTTCCGTCATTGGATGTTGCTCCAGGGTATGCAATCCGACAATGCTTCAATGGTCTATTATCTGCCTGGCTACCCATATCCTTCAGGGACTCTTGTGGGTGCTGATGGGCAGTGCGCTGGTCAACAGCAATATTTGGCTTCCTCAGGATATCTTCAGCAACCTGTTCCCTATGGATCTGAAGCAATGCCTTGTTATTCATGGGATTCACCATATGTTGGGGATGCTCCAAATGGAAGCTCTGCTGGTTTTGCTAATGGAAAATCTGCCCCGGGTTCAACCACTTTTGCAAAATCTAATAGCTCCTACTCAATGAGAACAAATGGCAATGTTGCTAGCAAATTTTCAAAGTCGATTCCTCATACACAACCTGTCAGAACATTTAACAAGGTACTTAATGTTTGAAGAGCATGGTAATTTTGATATCATGATATTGTTTGAGCAAAGTGTTCCGTAAGAAGAGATAAGGCTTAAGATTATAGTAATTGCATTACTGCACCATGTCTATCTAACATTTGAGGTTATGGTTCTTTAAATTTGAATCTGCCTTTTCAGTTGCAGTTCAATAATTTTATTGTACTACTATTTGCCATGCCTGCTGTTAGTCATTACAGAATCTTTTAAATGTGTAGGGAGGAAATACTTTGTTTGAATTGATCTGTTAAGGTGTTAATGTTAATCATGGGCTCTCTTACCTGGTATAATTGTTTTGATTATGTGAATTTATAATGTTACAGGTGCCTCATTTAAGTTCTGACTTGTCAAAAGGCCTTCTGAAAGGTTACAACCCAATGGGGAAGTTGTCGTCATTTACTTACCAAAAACAAGGTCTGTTCCCTCAGAATGGTCAAGTGAATTACCGACCAAATGGGAGAGCATGGAATGTAAACGATAGAAGTAAGTTGAGAGACAAATACAACAGGAATGGAGAATTCGAAAACTCAACTGAATTAACTCGTGGACCTAGGGCATACAACAAGAGTGCTTCTTCTGACTCATCTGGCGAAATTGTGGATTTGGGGCTCGCAGTTCGTAGTGATGAATACAACCTTCAAGATTTCCCAACTGAGTATGAAAATGCAAAATTCTACATCATCAAGTCCTACAGTGAAGATGATATTCACAAGAGTATTAAATATAATGTTTGGTCCAGTACTCCAAATGGAAATAAGAAGTTAGATGCAGCATTCCGTGATGTTGAAGCAAAAGCAACTGAGAAAAATTCCAAGTGTCCAATGTTCCTCTTCTTCTCAGTGAGTCAAAATTAATTAATTTTTTTTTTTTTGCAAGAATTCTTGGTGATTTTTTTTTATAGGTAAATTACATGTTTTTTCATTCTCATAGGTTAAAATTCATGTTATAGATGATCTTATTAAATCCCACCCCCCCCCCTCCTCCCCCAAAATTTTCTAATGTTGTAAACTAGAGTGCATCAATAAGCTAGCTCTATGCTTTTGCAGTTTTGCTTGATTTTAATTTCTTTGGAGAATTATTTGCTAAATAGCTGGCTAGATTAATGTGGCAGCTTGGTCAATTATCAATTTTATGGCCATGGTTAGGGAAAATCAGTTTGTGATCATTTATCTATGTACTTGTGTTACTGTTAGCAGACATCGACTGTGGGAGTGGGCATCTGTGTAGTCTATTAATTATTATGCTGTACAGCATTGTCTAAAGTTATATAACCAAATATGTGGTGTATCCTTCCATAACTATCACTCCCATTTTCCAGGTTAATGGAAGTGGACAGTTTGTGGGCGTTGCTGAGATGATTGGACAGGTGGACTTTAATAAAGACATGGAATTTTGGCAACTTGACAAGTGGAATGGGTTCTTTCCAGTAAAATGGCATATAGTAAAAGATGTTCCTAACACTCAGCTGCGGCACATTATCCTAGAAAACAATGAGAATAGGCCTGTAACTTTTACCCGGGACACTCAAGAGGTAGCACTTCCTTTCTTTGTAGACAGCACTCCATTTGTGCTTGCTAGTTTAGCAGTGAACCTGATCTAATGACCTATGATATATATAATTGTTATCTTTTAGTATTTTATTTTGAAAAGTGGTGTTAAGTTGGTGTTGCATGTGTTTAAAAAATAGAAATAAAAAACTGCTTCATCCCCCTGGAATGGAATTATTTGGCATTTCTTGATATGTAATGTTCTTTGAGTGTCACTTAACAGCAAAGAAAGTACTATGAACGTCCATTTTCCTTGCTCCATTTGTAAACTCAGACATTGATGTGAATCATTACTGTTTAAATTTTGAAATAAACTGTATGTTGGTATTTTATGTTTTTTATTTTTTATTTATTTTTTATCATTATTAAGATTATGCATAATGCTGAGCTCAACTTAATTTAAACTAAGGCTGGTTAGATTTTTGCTTTTTCTGAAATCAAGGCTTAGTTGAGAGTTAAGTTGTTTTTATTAAAAAAAGAAAGATTATTACATTTGTGGTTTTACCTAAAATGTAGAATTTACCCAAGTGTCGGTTGGAGGTTCTGTTATCAAATGTCATTTCATAGTATCTTTATTACTTCTATCTTGAATTTTGGTTTCTATTTTGGTTTTTTTCCTAGTGAAAATTAGGATCTAGAGAATTGTCCAGATTTTCTGTTTGTTGGAATTCTTTAACGAGACATTTGTTTTTATTATTATACTTTGCAGGTTGGGCTTAAGCAAGGTTTGGAAATGCTGAGTATTTTTAAATGTTACACAGCAAAATCATCATTGTTAGATGATTTTAAATTTTATGAAAATAGAGAGAAGTCTCTTCTTTCCAAAAGCAACAAGCCTACAACTCCACAAATGGAAATGTACAGTAACGGTGATATTCCTGTAAGTTTCAATTCCTCCCTCTCTATTAATTTCAAAATTTCTATTCCTATGGAACGGAACTACCTTTTCTATTATACAAAATGTCTGCTCTAATTGATGGTTTCTTTTATTATTTATAAGTAATTCATTTTTTTTTCTGTAAAATGCACCCAACATAGTTTCTTGAACTGGGACCTTTTTTTTTTTTTTTTTTTTTTCTTTTTTGAGAAATAGTGACTTTGTTTCTTGAACTGGGACCTTGAGAATATAAATGGCATTTGCTTTACTTGCCTTCAAAGCCACCATGTTGAAATCAACTAGCTGTAACCAGGCTTGATTTTCTCTGTATTTGGATACTTCTGTTTATTGCACATAATTAGGTGGTATTGACTTATGTGGAGATTAGTATATTGCGCACTTAGTAATTTATTGCATGTGACTTTGTTTAATATTTCTGCTTAACTCTTTCATGTCATTTCCTGGTGGATAGCAGTTTTGTTTAGAGAATCCATTGTGAAGACTAAAATTTTCACTCAAGTTTATGTAGAATCATGTTATAGTTTGCAGATCCTCTTATTCATGTTACTATTACTAGCATTAATGATGGTTACCTTTGGTGGTTCTTTTTCTTCTCTTTTCCTTTTCAACTCCTCCTTCTATTATCTAGTGTTTTGGCTCCCTTTGAAATTCTGTTGCACCAATCTCACCCCCTCTTTTTTGTTTTTGGCAGGATAACACAGCAGGAGAAAGGAAAATTGAGGTGGAATTAGGAGCTGCCAAGAGAACTACAACTACCGATCCCAATACTCTTATCCATCTCACTAAAAATCTTTCCCTCAATGGTTCCCCTCTGAAGAGTAGTTCTATAAAGAATCCTATAGGAAATTCCGCAACATCAGCATTTTAGAGTTTTTAGGTTATTAGGTTAGAGAGCACCCCCCCCCCCCCCCCTCTCTCTCTCTCTCGTCTCTCCATCTCTTTCTATGTCTTTATCCCTCCCTACTACATTTCAATTTTTATTCTATTCCTAAGTTGGTTTGTGTGTTTATTATTTTCTTAGTTTATTGTTCAGGTTATTGAGTCCTGGTTTGATGTTTCTGTTTCTGTTTCTGGTTTAGTTGGAGTTTGGTGTCAGATATTGATTTTACAGTTTTGTGCTTGATTGCAGTTTATCAGAGTTTAGCATTTCTATTCTTCAGTAGGCTCAAAGACTATGTGATGAGGTTCCAGTTATTACTTTATTTAATAGGCTGGAAGAGAGATATTCAGAAAACCCGATTTCCCGTAATGAAACGCTGTTAGCAAGCTGCTAATTCATCAAACATTTGCTAATTTCATACGTTACCATTTGCCCCCAGAGGATGGAATGTGGAGTTATGAACTCATGGACCATGGCATTTGATTTATAAATATCTAATTGTATCAATTTGAAATTTCTGGGTAAACTCATTAAAGGAGAAGACTGACCATTTTTTTTAACTAGAAATCTAAATATATCTATTTAAGGCTTGAAGTGGCTTTAGTGTTAAAACAAAAATGGTAATAAAAAACAAAAAATGTAGACCAAAACCCAGATCCAATAAATTCACAAAATCATTAAAATTGTCTTACGATATATACTGGAGGAATCAACAAATCCATAATCTATCTTCACAGTAGACTTGAAATGGTATGAATTCCCTTGCGATGATGGTAAATTACCGCTAGAAAGGTTTGACTTAAAATTGACACATGAGCTTCTCTTAAGATATGTAACAAATGTTGTACGCTTTGAAAAAGCCAACAAATTTGGTTTTCAAAATATACATATATACTACCATACTCTTTACTTAGTTTGAAAAAAAATGCACTTATTTGGTATTGATGTATTTTTATTTGAAAATGTATGCTTTAAATAATGCTCTATTAGAATATAATCGGGTGAGAGGTGACTAAGATTCATTCTAATCAATTTGTTTCTAGTCTGATGACACCCACCCCTTCATAAGAGTGATCTACAGGCAGCAGCCCACCTAATTTGATTCATTTGTCCGACTTGAAGGGTTGTGAATGGTTATGAACGAGCAAGCGATCAGTTAGATGCGGGTTCCTTGTTTATTGTAATCATTTGCTACATTTATGAAAATAATGGATTCAAAGGTGATCGATTGAAATCAACTAAGAACTAAAATAGAATTGCATTAGAATGAAATATCAAAACTGGAGAAACAGAGTTTCTATCCAGATTTGAGAAGTCAAAACTAAGATAAAGTTACATTAAAAAAAAAATGAAAACAATTTTGATTATTCTCTTACATAACAAGTCTATTCATGAAAAAAAAAAGTCTATTTATAATCTCTAACTACTAGGAAATAAACTAACTAATAGTTACAACTAAGCTAACTATCAACATCATAAGTCAAAGCTGAAATTAAAGACAATACATAACATTTTTGAATATTCAAAACAGACGGTTGACTGTTTGTCCAAGAAATCAGAAGGGGTGATTGGTTGGTTTGGCTTAAGATTAGAGGGTGGTTGGTCGCCAGTCATAGCGTAGAGAGAGGGTTGGTTGGCATAAGGGTAGAGGGTGGCTACATCATGCGATTCATATGAAGAAGCTGTGGAAATTAATAGGTTCAAGATCAATTCAACGGGCTTGACTGCCCACCTGAAGGTGGGTAATGAACAGTTTTGTTCACTTTGTTAGTTGGCAGCAAGTGGGAGAATTTGTCACTTGGAGGGATTTGGTTGATTATGGTTTAAACACCAACTTGAGCATTGACCAACCCATGATCACATGATCCTTGTCCTCGTGTCTCCCGTGTGGAGAGTCAAACTCACCTCCCTACTTTAGTCCCAAGAAAAGTGTTTTCATGACCCATCACCATCCACCCAAAAGGGGGTGACAAGTAATTTCATCCAATCTATCGATCAATAATGAGTGGGAGAATTTGCACGTCGAAAGGATCATGTCAAAACTCAAAACCCCCCATTAGGAGCATAATTGACGATTAACCATGATCATGCCTGCCCCCCTTTATTCTTTTTGGTTGGACCCACCTCCTCCTCTCTAGTCCACCCAAAACAAGTAATAGAGGGTTTATAGACATAAAAAATTTACAACTATTGATGTGACAAATCGTTAGTAGTAAGTAAAAAAAAGGCGATGTCAATGGTGTCCACATACCAACCGAACTCGTTGGAATCGTCCAATCCACCGCCATCTAACCCAAACTCGACCGATCCGATGAGCATGGCAATCGGCAACAGTTTAGAAGATGAAGATCTGACAAGGTTGGTTCAGGTGATGGGTGAAAGAGATTCAAACCCAACGAACTCGACTTGCCTAAAACTCCTATTTTCCACCCTTTTTTTTTACTAGCTCTCCATCCATATGAGGGTTTTTTTGTCATCCTCCATAACATTCCAGTCAGATTTCGCTTCTATTTTAGTAAGTTTTAGATTTCTTTCTCCATCGATATAAGGAGATCTTGGCCAGATCCAATGAAAGTTTGGCCGATTTGGTGAAATTTACTCCACTACCACAAACTTGAATCTGATTGATACTCACCTTTCACTTTATGAGATCCAATTCAACATTCCTTCATGGTTGATAGCAGGTTCAGTTCTTCCCCACTTGAATTGGTTGGTCGACTCTATGTTTGGTACCAATCCCACTTGCAGACACTGTTCAAATAAGAACTAGTAAAAGTTTGCCAACTCAATTGTTGTTAAAAATATCGTGAAACGTTTTGTATTTGTAGCATTGCTTAAAGCCTCAAAGTAATATACTGATATTCATTCCAATCGAGGTTGGGAACAACACAACCGTGCACCCAAACACCAGCTAAAGCCCTTAAACCCTATGCCCTCAACATTTCAGAACCAGAAAAACTCCTACTACGGTACTGTTTGGAAGCTGGGAAAGCAAAAGAGAGAAAAAAAATAGTGACCCATGACGGAAAGTCCAAAGCACTTGCTAGACACCACCTCCGAGGCCTCTCAACGACCCTCCAAAATAGCAAAAACCACCACCGACTCCGAAGACGAAGAGGAACAACAACAACAACAACAACAACAACAACAATCGGAAAGGCCCACGAACCCAAATCCTAGAATGCAACGGTACCTGGTTGCAATAGAGTACATTGGGACTCGTTTCTCTGGGTCCCAGCAACAGCTCAATTGCCGTACAGTCGTTGGGGCTCTTCAGGTACTTATTTATTTTAAAATTTTGTATTTTTATTTTTTGTATTTGTTTTTTTTAGTTCTTTGGAGCCAAAGAAATTTTGAGTCTATGATTATGGAACAGTGTGTTAGTTCCTGATTGCTAATATTGCACTAACAAGTCTCTGTTTGATTGTTGACAAAATGGAGTTAAAAGTGAGTTTTTCTTCTTCTTGGAATTAATGAAGGTATCACATTGAAGAAAGTGGATTAAATGAGTTTTTAGATTAGTTCAATTGGGCTCGGTTGCTTCTTTTATTATGTTTGGATGTTGAAAAATCAGAAGAAAACAAAGGAAAATGGAAACTTTTGAGTTTCATAACTTAAGTTTTGGTGTCCAGAATTATAAAATGTCCTATCTTTTGTTTATGAGAAGTGCTATGTTGTGGTGGTGAGTTGTTACTGGTTCTACTTTGAATTCATCAATGAAATTACTTTTTTGCTTACCAGTAACAACCAAAAACAATTTGCCACTTAAGATTTGGTGTGAAAGTGTTTTGGTCATAGCATTCTCTTTGTTTATAGCTTATTATCTATTATTTCTATTTTTTATCGTCCTGGTAGCAAGAAAAATTTGAGTAATTTGTTGTTATTAATTGGTACAGTTCTTGCGTTTTCAGTTTTCATGGATATACTTGGGATGAGAATGCTAATTTTAGTTTCACATTGGTTGTTTGGCTAATCTGGGGTGTTTTATGGTTTGTGTAGGAAGCTTTTCATAAATTTATTGGCCAGCCAGTTTCAATTTTTTGTTCAAGTCGAACAGTAAGTGTACATTTTTCTTTCCAATTCTTTCTTTCATTCTTAAGGTTGCAACTGAACACAGGCAAACGAGTCATTTTCCGTAAAAATGTATCTGACCGTTACACAGTATAAAGAAAAATATATCAATATAAATGTTCTATGCAATGTAGAATTGCTTTGTTCCTTTGTCTATAATTTTATCTGCAACCATTTTTCGTGGGGTTCTACTAAGACTTTGGATCTGTTGATAGAAGTCAGTATGTGGATAAAAAATATTTTTATATCTAACCTCGTAATAATAAATTGTTAGAGCTGGTAAGATAATTTGCTTCATAGTAATCAAATAATTTATTTTTTATTATAAAAAAAAAATCTAAAGTCTCACTTAATTATGTTTGTCACTACTTTGTCTATTGATTGATGTTATCGTCTGCTTGCTCGAAGTAATGCATTTGCATGCAGCAGAAATATGCTCTTCATCTTTGTAATACTCCTTCCACCCTACAATATATGCTATGCCTTCCCTTTTGGGTTGTTTCAAAATAAATGAGTATGTCTTAGTTATCTTTTAGCGTGTGCTATTTTTATCTAGGACATGATGTACAGGGATGTTCTGTTTCTCATTACTGCAGGATGCAGGAGTGCATGCCTTATCAAATGTTTGTCATGTAGATGTTGAACGCATAAGCAAAAGAAAGCCAGGTGAAGTGGTATGCCAACTATTAGTTATTATATAATTCTATTTCTAGAGAACATGTGATATGCTCATGGTGCCAATATAACTTGAAGTGAACTCCAATTTGTGTTTTTCGTATAGCAATGAATAGGAAAAAAAATACTCATAAGTCTATGTAGCACTATTTTAGAGTTGTGTGTGTGCGTGCATGTGTTTCAATGCACTTCAAAGTTTCTAGTATTTACTGTAATCTAGTTTTTGTTTTTGTTACTTGGGTTGATAAAAATGAATGTGTTTCTTTGCATTGATTTTAAAATTGTTGAAGTCAATAACATCATAACTTACTTTATTTACATGACACATTAACACCTTCTTTTAAGCTCTCTGTAACACACGGAAATTTTGATTTTTGCTTGAGTTTTGCTGTTGAATTAAATTTCTGAACTGCTGTTTCATTCCTTTTCAAATGCAGTTACCACCTCATGAACCTACAGTGGTCAAAAAAGCTGTGAACCATTTCTTACAGGTGTGGTTTCTTATATCTAGCAATTTTTCAAGAATTGTGGCTGCATGCATTTTCTGTATTCTCTTTGCCACAGGCCCTGGTTGACCTGCTTTGCTCTTCACATTATAAGCAAACAAAGTCACAAGGAGATTTCCTATTTGCATCACTGTCATTTCCCTATTTTAATTTTTATGTGTTATATATCTGGATTTTCACAGGATGATATACTTCTACAGCTATGAATTGATTATCCCTGGAATTGTCTAAACATCAATAAATTTCATGGAGTTTTTGTATGCTCTTAATTTTAGGATTTTTCTTTATAAAAAAAAGTTGGCCAAATTATACTAATCTCTTAAAATTTTACAGTACCAAGAATCACATTACACAATTTGTTCTACACCATAAAATTTTCAGCAGTGAGGTGGTGAAGCTTGTTGTGGCTGTTACAATTATTTTGTTCAAATTTTATTGAATGTCATTCTAACTTCACTCTCATTATTCTCTGTATTTTTTTAGTTTGGTCCAAACCATTGTTTAAATCCTAGCGGTTAGGATGTGGATGATTCTGTTTCAAAACATCATATTCATTGAACTGCCTTAATCTGTGATGGACTCAACTTGCTAGATATCTTCTTAGGTTGCGGAACACAAGAGAAACCATTTAATCTGTTTTGATATAACTGTCTGCATCTGGGTGTATGTATATGAATTTGGGGATCCAAAACACACCAAAATGTATACTTTAAGTTTAATTTATGTATTGGGGTCATTCTGCCCATCTCTTGCATCATTGTTTATAGGATCCTGACACATTTTTCTTTTTTTTTTTTCTTTTTTTTTATGGCAGAAGAATGAAGGTGATGTGACAGTGATTGATGTTCGATGTGTTCCAGCTGATTTTCATGCTAGGTTCAAAGCTAAAGAGCGCACGTAGGTACTCATTAATCTAAATTTTGTTGATACAAACTGCAGCTAATAAAAGTGGACATTCACAATTTTATGTCACTTCCAGCTAAGCTTTAGCTTATACAGTAGTCTGTTGGATGTATACCCTGTGTTGCATCTGTCTGCCATTTTGAACATAACAATGGTATCAACCAGAGAGGGATTGCTTAGGTTGGAATTTTTCGGCTGTATATGTTCCAGTTATTTGATTGTGATTAGGATTTTTTATACACTAATATTCAACTCTGGAGTACTGTCAGAAGTGCACCTGTGGTTTTGCTTTGTTTAAAATAATGTTTTTATATTTTGGTGTTTGATTATTTTTAAAACTTGAACTAACTATTTGGAATATTGCTAAACATCTTGTTAGGTACTTTTACCGTTTGCTCTCTGGGCCAGAATCTTTGTCAACCTTTGAGAGGGACCGAGCATGGCACGTTCCTGAGGAGTTAGATCTTCTTGCTATGCAGGTTGTTAACAAATTTCAATAGATTATGTTTGCCAAGTTATACCCTATTGTTTGTTTGTTTGTTTTTTTTTTTTTTTTTTTTTTTTTAAATAAAATCATTAATCTTGCAGGAAGCATGCAAAGTTCTTGTTGGACATCATGATTTTAGTTCCTTTAGAGCAGCTGGTTGTCAGGTTGTTCCTAATCTACAAGGATAATAGTTGGCAAATACTGATTTTTTTTTTTTTTTTTTGGGAATATTCTTTCAATATAAATTTCTCCTGCGTATCTTAACAGCTGTAAAATGACACTTCAATTTTCAGGCTAAATCACCAATGAGAACTTTAGATGAACTAGATGTTTCTGAGGTAGTTTCAAATCCATATTTCCTGTCAATAATTGAAAGGAGACAAAATGATCGAACACAGGAAGATCTTCATGCAAGCTCCAACACGTCTGAGACTGACCTGCCTCTTAGTTCTATTTCAATTGATGATAAGGCAAGAGGCTTCAATGGTGGAACTGATCTTGGATTTGGCATAAGAAGAAGGCATCGTTGCTTTGTAGTAACAGCATGTTCACGCTCTTTTCTTTACCACCAGGTTATCTACCTTTTCCACATGTTGTTATATTTGGTGTGCTGTTTCTATGCTCAGGATTTCTTAATTCATTGCTTTTAGTTAATTGTTCATGTGTTGTTATTCATATGGACTTAAAATAGTCTCAAAATTTCAGTATTCTAACACTTAAGTTTGTATTTATATCCTTCTCTAAAATGTATTATCCTTTTGTCAATTAGTTCATGCATTGCAAGATATCCTCTGAAATCATGATCAGGTTTGTTGGCATCCAAATTTTAATTGTTTGAGATAATATCTATAAAGCTTTATAAAAGCCAATAGCCTTTTATAGCTCAGGGCATTCAAACCTTGGTTCCCGTCATAAAGGAGACAAGGTAATAACACTTAGCTATAAAAGGTTTTCGGCAGTTAGAAATATTTCAAACAAGTTGTCTTACTGACTATAGTCTCCAAAATTTCTAGTGGAAGTTTAGGTTATTCATGACCGGTCCATCTGAAACTGTGTAATTTTTCCCAGGTTAGACTGCTTGTTGGTGTTCTAAAAGCTGTTGGAACTAGAGAGTTGACAATTGCAGATGGTGATCTACCTTTCTATAGCTCTCTTTATTTTGCTTATTTTGTTACAGATTGAAAACTGTTTGCTCTATTCATTTGGACTGAATTTTTTGTCTTTCTTGTACCAAATAATTTCAGTTGAGAGAATCCTAAAAGCAAAGACTGTGACTGCTGCAAGTCCCATGGCCCCTGCATGCGGTCTCTACCTTGGTCATGTGAAATATGATCTGCCCTAATAGTATAATGGATTTTTGGTTTCATCAAAACATGCCATGAACTTCTGTGTCACCAGAATATACAGTACAGCAGATTTTCATCTGCAACGTTGCCAATATCCATGCGGTGGTTGACATAGGATGAAGACAACTTACAGATGTATAATCATTTATTTGCACTTATGCTATGACAGATTGGTGGTCACTGAGGCATGAGAAGAGCAACTTTACTGCAATGTAATTGTCTGGAATTTTTAACTGCCTGGATGTGCCCATTTTTATTTATAGAGGGTTGGATCTTGAAAATGGATCTTTGGTCGTATACCTCTACATTGTCTTATTTATTTATTTTTGTTATGCTAAAAAAATAAAAAATAATACACTTAAAACTAAGTTTATAAAATGATTATATAATAAAAATCTATATTGCAAGCTAGTTTACTTTATACGGGCCGAATGGATTATAATGAAAAGTGAACATGACACTGTTAGAAGAATTAGCACGCACAAAGAGCTTCTGCTTACAAACTCTTTGCATGGGGAATTCATGCATCTAAATAGAGGTATTGGCTGACATACGTTTTGCCTTGATCTAAGGTACAAGCTGTTTGCATGACTCCCGTTTCACTACAACACTATTCTAAAAGCGACATTAGTTAGCTTGGTTGTCGAGTACAGAATATGGAAAATGCGCAGGATCCAAGCATTGCCATAAACCATTTGCAATCTAACTCATCATAAAACATAAACTGAAAATGTGCTTTTACAAGTTAGAATTGTCATTTGCAGATACACGGTGAAGAACCAAATTCTTGAATCTTGCTAGATCATGTACAATCTCACATGTAATATTATATCCCTCCTCCAAGTAACTCCTGAAAACCATTACATTGATGACTCGAAACTACTTTTGAAATCATTTGTCCAGCAGCTTTTGTGATAGAAATTATTCTAAAACAAGCATCCAGCTGTGCATGCTCATACTCCTTTTACACAACATGCATCCTATAGTAAGTGCAAGGATGAGTACCCTTCAGCATCAAACACGGCAAAAAGGGCATCCATGTCATTCAGCAGTTTTTCAATTTCGCTTTGATCCTGTACCAGGTAATAACTATACAATAAAATATTTAGGAGTGTAAAATGGAAAACAAAACAACACCTCAGATCTATGCAACCAGTGTACATGCATCAGAACAAGCACCTATTTCATGAAAGTTGCAATAGCTGCATGGATGGAACTAGTACGAGCAGAACGATGATGCTGATTCAGTGAATGGGGTCCACTCCAGACAGACTTATGGTTGTCAGGGAAGAGAATTCCACATAAGTCCAAAAGCATGGGATTTTCAAGCTCGAGGTTCTTACACACTTTAGATTTTTTGTGCTTTTCTTGTAATTCCTGTGACAAAATCAAACTGTAAGTAAAACTTGCATATACAAGTGTCCAGCATTTAAAAGGTTCAGCATCTAAATTATGAAGTTCTAGTCCAGTGTAAGTTAATGAAACAACTACAAAATTAAATAAAATTCAAATCTTTGGGTCTATCTTGAGCTCAAGTCTGTTTATAGCTTGAAGAAAGTTCCATTGCATCCTACGTGAAATTTTTGTGCTTTAACAACACCTCCCATATAAAACAAAAATTTTAATATTTCCCTTCACTACTAGGTCAAAGTCAATTAATTTTGAAAAAAAGCTTTTGAGCCTGCTAAATTGCATGTATAGAATCTTAAATTCCAATTCAAAGTAAGATTATTGATATTTTACAGACATGCCCACTTGACAAGGATATTTTATAGAGATGCCTGCATTAAGATATCTGTTTTCATAACTAAGGAAAGATTCCCCCCACAACAGAAATTTGGGTGATCTAGCATTAATGTAAGGTACATTTACTAATAGCAAATAATTATAAGGCACATTCTGATATATATGCACCAACATTGAAATGATTTAATGATGATACCTCTTATAGTTTAATTCTGTACTTCTGAAATAACAGGTTAGTGGCAAGGTAAATTGGTGGTAAAATGAAGGAAAGCTATGCCATTCTCCATCATGAATTTGCAGAACAAGTTGTTATGTATATTTAAATTAAAGATCACACAATTGATGCCAAAACAATTATTCAAAATACCTTATGTTTCTGTTGTTGAACTGCAGCAGTTTTGGCTTCCTGCCTCATTAATATATCCTCTTTCTGAGTATCAACTCGGACTCCAACTCCTGACTTCTCCACAATTCTTAGCTTAGGCTGTCTCTCATGCTCCTCCTCTGATCTATCACCAAACCGTGGCTGCTCTGGAGTTTCATTCTCGTGTTTCTTTTGAGTCTCTAACTCATTCTCTTCCTCATCCTCCTCCTCCTCTTCTTCTTCGTCTTCTTCCTCCTCTTCCTCCTCCCCTTGCTTCTCCTCCAAAGGACCATGCTGCTCCTCAGGAACATCCAATTTCACCTCATCTACTTTCTGTTGCACCTCAGCATCTGCATCTGGGTCTAGTGATTCATCATTTGATGATGAATCTTCAGCACTAGGACTTTCCACATGTTGACCTTCCTTTAACAGCCAATGCAAAAAAAGGTTCATAATGTTCTACAATAACTAAAATAATAATAATACATCTATTGAAAAAAAAGAAAAAGAAAAACATAAAACTTTCATATATGCTGCCTCTGTTAAATTTTTCAAAAATCAGAAACCTAGTAGTCATAAAAGAGCATATCAGATCTGTCAAAATATTTGATACCCCAAAAGTTGCTATTTCCTGGGATCCCTTTCAAAATAAGTATACCTATACTGCATGTATGTGTAATAAGTAAAAACTTCTCTACACCTACACATAACATCTGCAAGACTACAAAGTGAAAATCCAACACAGTCAAGAAAAAGTTGGATTAAGTCATTAGTCAAACTCACTGTACCTCTTGCTGGGTCTCCTCAGTATGATTATTATCAGTAGCTCCTATATGGCCTTTAGCAAGACGAGCATTCTCCTCACGCTCCCTCCTACGACGCTTTAGAACACATATTGCACATAAACAATCATTTTTATGGCGCCTTCTGCAAATGAGAACTTCACAATATAAGAAAAGTTTTTGAACCATTTTTGTAAGAATAATAAGCCAAAACTCTCCAATGTGCATGTGAGCACACACAGCACTCTAATGATGCACACAGGCACCCACACAGAACTCCAATGACACACACTCCTACTTAAGTTTCAAGGCACTCTTTTATAAACTCACTATAAAAAGCAAATGAGAGCATCCAGATGCACCTGATATCACTGTCAAGCATCTTAAAGCAATTGTAAAAAATGATGACAATGATACCTGCTATGCTTCACAGTGCTTGTCACAAGCCTTTACTTCTTCTTGGGGTTATCTCATTGGGATCACTTCTTGGTATTTTGACAATGAAAGTAATCACTCTCAAAATCCAGAGAAGTAAATCCCCAGTTCCCTTACTGAATTATCATTTTTAATTACATATAACACACACACACACACACACACACACACACGTAATTTTTAGGAAAAAGTAATTACAGGAAAAATACACACACATACACACAAAAAAAAAAAAAAAACTAAAAAAATTAAATTCCTGTCCTCACACTATCCGTTGTCAAGATGTGGCAAGCTTCTGGTGCAAACCACATTAAGCATAAAAAAGAGGTCCCATATGGGGCCTGCTGGCAACCCATGGGTCCTATTGTAGACGTCACACAATAATAAATTTCCTCTGGTTTTTTATAAATTAAGTACTAACAGTCTAAAAAACATTAAAATTTGAAGATAAGGGGCACATTTGATAATTTTACTGATTCGAGTATTTTCCTTTAGTCTTATTTGGGTTATTCAGTATCTAAGTTAGTTGATGATTTGGTGGAAAGCTATGAGTTATCAATTGATTTTCAATTTGACCTAGGCTGACTGTAAATTATTATAAAGTGCTCCACTCCTTCAAATTTCCATCACTTATCTGAAATTCCTGTTCATTTGCTTTTGCACAAATACAACCTAAAAACTACCAGAAATGATAGCCTTTATCAAATGTGCATCCTAACATTAACTCTGCTTTTCGCTCAATAAACCATATGATACCCATGCTGATAATTTTGGCTGTAGACAGGCCCTACAACCAAAACTGTCAAAAAGACACAAATATCATTTATTGCATTGTTCCATTTACAATGTTTCTATGCTGCTTTCTATTACTTACTCCATATAGAAATTTACCCTTGGACCAGGGAGTATCTGGGGAGCATTCCCATATGAATATAATAGCAACTAAATACAAGAAGTTATAGGCATAAAAATACCCATGACGTTTTCCTGTCTTCTGCTTTGGTTGACTGCCTTTTACATGCACTTTTCCCTGACTGGACACAGAAACATCCTCCACTTGAATACTTTCAGCCCCTAACACAATGGAAATAAATAATGCTCAGACTGCTGTCAGGAAAATGAGAGCTGGCATCTTTATACCAGCAATAAGGCAAGATGATTGCATAGTAGGCTGTTATTCAATATACATAACTCTTTTTTTGATAGATAGAATTTCAATCTATGACATCTGCTCCATGATGATTGCTCATTATCATCACACCAAGACACCGGTAGGCAAGATTCAAACCCTAGATTTCTTATTTAATGACAAGAGACTTTACCATTTGAGCTAATTGGAACCCACCAATATACATAACTCTAAAGTTCATATTAACTTGGCAAGAAAATAACTACATCACAACATAGTATGAAAAGCGGATACCATATGCATCAGCAAGAACATATATGCATAAAAAAATCAGCAGAGGCTTACTGCAAGAAAAAAGTACCTATCAGCTGTGTGTGCAAACCTAGTCATAAACACTTTGCCTTAATCACCAACAGTTTTTCTTCCTCACTTGATTTTCTTGACTGTGTGAATATCAAACTACAATTTTTAAACAATGCTCCTGTATGCTTCCTGTGTACTTGAGTGTGCCCTTTTTGTAATAAAGCTTCTATTTATCCAAAAAGTCTAAGAACAACAACTTTAAGATCACTATTAAGGGATAGACCATACAAGAAATTTGGATGTACATAATTCAACACATATTTCAAGGCAATTAGTTCGTAAGTACCCAATAGAAGGCAAAGATATTAAAAAAAAAAGGGCAGAATTTTTGCCAGTGACCACAATCATAAGACACATGATAAGGAAAACTCATCAATTGCATTGCTCATCAAATTTTTATCTATATTCACTAGACTCACAGAATAAGAAATGCACAAACCAAATTCAGCTTGATGAAGAAAACTGAAAGGAATTAACTGGAAGAGAGCATAATCACAGAAGTCTCACCCTTAGTTCCCCATTGTTGTTCACTGTATAACCCAGCAGCTGTCCAATACTTCATAAAATTCTTCTTCACCCGCTTCATAAGGTCCAAAATATAGTCACCTTTATTGTTATACTTATTGCAGTTCTCCCAAATGTACTGTACATCCTTATAAACATCCTCCGAGTTCATATACTTCACACCATTTTCAAGATTGCCACATATCGTTCCAAAATCCATTGGTGTATCTATGACATCAAAGTAATCCTGGTTCCAGACAAACACCACCCACCCCAAGGGAAGAATTTTATTAGTCAAATAAAAGAGATAGGGTACGATAATATGATGGTATAACCTAAGAAATTACCATCCATTGTGGACTATAAATAATTTTAGTGTTTGACCCTAACTAAATACCGTATTTGTGCATATTCATACTTACAGGAATTCCCAGAGCTACAGGATCCACAGGGACATTGAAGGGTTCTGCTGCATCCATTTTCATTACCTTCTTTATCACCTGTGGAAGGATAAATGAAGACAAGAATATGCTCATATGCAGATATTTAAAAAAGAAAATAGCAACAAGATGTTAAAAAGTTTGCATAATCAGAAGTTTAAACAAAGATTCATCTTAAACAATCCAACATACCGTCAAGCAATCATCAAGTTCTTGCTTACTAAATTGAGCATCCTGATGAGGTATCTTTAGCTCTTTCTGGTGTGGACTCTCACCCTGAGCAACAGCAGCACTACCACCACTTTGATAAACACTTGGATTACCCAAGATCATCGACGATTTAATCTTGATACTCCCAGCTTTCTTAGCTGGATTTCCTGAAACACCAATAGGCAATGAGTTTGCACTATCTTCCATTCTCTCCACACCTACACCTTGCCTTTCAAAACCCATTTGCTGGCTACTCTTATCAGTGTCACTGTGCGTGGGTGCATCGGAAGAAGTGTGTTGAGATTCCAACATCTTACTTGTCCTCAGTTTCACTTTCACACGCCCAACTGACTTTCCCATTGCCTTATCAATGGAACCATCCGGATTAATACTTGCAACATTGTACGGCTGGTCAGTCCCCGTTGAAGAAGGTGTATCAACCTCCATTCCAGATTCATATTTGTTATCATTCCCAAAACCATCCAAACCCGAATTATCTTCTGTATTTGCACTCACCAAATTTATGGATACCTCATTCTTACTCACTACAGGAGCCCCTTTTGGTTTTCCTTTCTTGTGCCCTCGCTTACGCTTCATATTCTAACCCCAAAAGTAATTTATTGTTTCCTACACTAACATCATCCAACAATAAGTTTCACTACAAAAATACTAGCATTCCATGTCACATTACAACAGGGCATAACCAGATTCTATATATAAAGAAGTCCCAAGATTACACATTCATTATACCTGCAATCAAGTAGTATGCATATTTTACCATTGGATTCCTAGCTCCAATTTCATAACCCAAAAAAGGAAAAGAAAATTTATTTTCTTCTATGTATTACATGCCACCAAACATTGAGCATCATTATAACAGTTGTCCTATTGATTAGTTGAGCAAAAACCAATTCTTTTGAAGTAAATTAAACCCAGATTCTAAAAATAAATAAGCTCAAAGATTACATATTCATTATACCTGCAATCAAATATTGTGCATATTTACCATGTAACCCCCAGCTCCAATTTCATAACCCAAAAAGGAAACAGAAAAGAAAATCTTCTAAATTACAAGCAACCAAACAAGGAGTTGAATTGAAAAATCTTCCCTTTTTAATTCATTTGAACAAAAACTGATTCTTCAGAGAAAAACTAAACCCAGATTCTAAAAAATAACACTTTTCAAGAAAATATATTTATTTGACAGGATTCTTTTTTTTTTTTTTTTTAAAAGAGAAGTCAAAATTCAATAAAGAAACTTTTCACACCACAAAAGAAGAATATAGAACAAATTCTTAAACCCCAAACCACCCCCCCCCCCCCCCCCCCAAAAAAAAAACCAATATGTAAATTTTTTCATTTGAAGAAGGAAAATTTAAAAAAAGATAAACTTTCGCTGAACCCACTTCATAAATCAATAAAATTATAACTTCTATGAAGTATAAACCCTTGAAGTGAAATTTGTTTTTTCCCAAGAAACTATTTTCCGTCAAAACAAACACGGAATAGAAAGCAGAGAAACCCTAAAAACGAGTCTGAAACCTTTATTAAAAAAAAAAACATGAATTAAATTTAGAATGATTATCATAAGATTCATAACTAATATGGGATTTGGGTTTTTATTAATGGTGAAGAAAATCTAAAATTTAAGTCTTTTTTAGATGTTATTGAAAGACCCGACTGGTCTGTCAGAAAACGAGAATGACAGGCGTTTGTTAATCAGTTGTCATATAATAAAAATTTACACAATATTGAGAGAGAGAGAGAGAGAGAGAGAGAGAAAAGAGTAAGAGTACCTCTGATAATTCTGAGCAACAACGTTGTTTGTGTTTTCAAAAGTGTTTTTATATATATATATATATATATATGTTTTGGAGCGGGAGTTAGAGACAGAGTTTACACGAACGAGAGACAAAAGTCACTTAGTGACGTTTTAAATACAAAATAGAGAAATAAAAATAAAAATAATTTACTTATAATAATAATTCCTCCCAAAATAAAATAATAATAATTAAAAGTAGGTTTAATTACCACTTTAATCCCAAACTAGGACTAGGAGTGTTCACGGTTTAGATTGAGTAGATTTCTACTCAACCCATATTCATTTGATCATATCAAGTGAAAGGGAACGAAAACTACTATTAATTAATCAAAAACAACATCTTGACCTTACAATGCTTTATGTGTGGTAGTTAAATTTGGTCAGAACCGATTAACGATGGAAATAAAGAGTAGAAGCAACGGGAAGAGACGAGATTGGTTTCCACAAGATTTGGTTGGAGATCTTAAATTCTTTGCTAGATCTAGTCGGAGAACACCATATCTCCTCTATATATGGGTAGAGAAATCGTGAGAAACACAACTAAGCTTGGACGAGTTGATTTTGTTGGATTCCCATGTGAAGAAACCGACACTAAACCCGTTTGAGGAGGGTTTTGAAACATTAGAAGTTAGAACTACTATCGCTTGCTACTTGCCTTGTCATTGAAACCACTAGAATCCTAGTATGTCGGCTCAAGCCAAGTGGGTTAGTTGGTTTAATAGGTCCTTGGAAAATTTTATTCTTAATATTTACTTAACGTGTTAATTTAGTTCCTAAACTTTTGGTATTGTTTCAAAATAGTCGTTGCAATTTTTTTTTTTTTTATAAAGAATAGTTGATGCAAGTTGTAACAACACATGTGTCTATTCTCTCTTTTATTTGCGCAAGAAAGACAACTTCATGGAAAATATGGGCCTTAGAATTTGATCATTCTCAACCTAACATTCTTTCCGCTACGTTATCGGTGCCAATGCCTCATGTCATCACTCATCCTTCAGACCCATGATTTTATTCTTCTTCTTTCTTTGCGTGGCCTTTGCATAACTGTAATTTTTCAACTAGTTGGAACTTGGAACATTGGTGGGCTCAAGGAGATAAGTACTTCAAATGCCATGATTCTCCCTACCCCATCATTTTTGACTTGTTTTTCTATTATAATAATAATAATAATAATAATAAAATCTATAAATTAAGTACTATTATTATTTTTAATGACAATGGGTTGTTCTCATGTGCCCTCGTTACTTAAATTATTACGCATACTAATATATTATATCTTCCTTTCACGCAAATGTTAATCTTATACATGATGCTTACATATAAAATTCACCTTTATGCAAAAGGAAAAAGTCGTACATTGAGTACATCGAATAATCTCATCATAATTTTGATACCAAGGAGTGTAATATTTAATTTGCTTAGGAGCTCCACCGCTTAATGTTATTAGAACTTAGAAGCATAGTGGGGGGTTGTGTTCGAGTTAGTGCTTATTTCACAAAATAATAGGTCTTAAATGGTGAGACCCAAAATGGTACAAGAGAAATCATCAATGTCCCATGAGAGTAATTTTCCTTATTTATTTATTTTTTATTATTTATATTTTTTGGTGGGGCTATGCTATCAAGAATTATCAACTGACAACTCCACGCACAAACAAAATATAAATTTATTTTTTTTGAAGTTGTTTTATTTCCTGAAATTCATTTCAACATGAACACGTAAGTTGCTTTATTTATAGTTTCATTTGCTCATTATTTATCCATAATGGCAACAGCATTTGGTGTTGCTAAGATCGGGATAGCAACCGGGAAAACGAAGTGATTTATGTGCACTAGTGCAGGCTTCTTCACATCTCTCATCTGTACAGGGAGCAGCAATAGTGATGAAATCTCTGCATGGTCCAAAGAGGCCCTGTCCGAACGTAGGACCTGTTTTCAAAACCAAGTAAAAATGGAAACCCATTAGACATGTACACTAATGTTTTCAAATTCTACACAAATATAGAGCAAATGAAGATTTACGTAGTCTATGTACTATACCATCATGGTGTGTTTGAATGGCCGGATTTGAGTGATTAAAATCCAAATATCTTGTTTGGATAATTTACAAAGGGTCAAGGATTTGGATTTAACAAATTTGCTAAGAATTTTAAACTTTAAAATTCTTGAATTTGAAATAACTTCTAAACCCATAGAATTTTAGAAATCCATATATATGACATACTTAAATATTTATGGATTTGGAATTAAGGCATTTCAAATCCTTCACTTTAAAATTTAAATCCAAATCCAAATTCAAGTATCCAAATGCATCCTTAGTGAATTTCATAATAAGCCAAATAAATAAAAGTAGTATATTTTTGAATCTTGGATCTCATGGAAAGACAGGCAGGTGCCAACCAAATGACAAAGTATACTTTCTACCACTATGACAAATAAGCACAATGAAAAAAGATTGGATAGCTTTGAAGGAAAAGAAAAAAAAAAAAAAAAAAGGAAAAGAGAAAAGAAAAAAATACTGTGACTTATTTACAGTTAAAACATTCTTAACTATTTAAATAGGAGGTATTTTTTTTATAATTATTATAAATTTTGAGTTATCAATGATTATATATAGATGAAAAATATTTTACACCCCAAACTTCAAATTAGAAGTAACTTCGTTTGTTCTCAGCAAAAAAAAAAAAAAAAAAAAAAAAAAAATGGGGAAGGAACTTCGTTTGTTAAAACGAGAGGAAGTGAGAATCGACTTACTACTGCTTGAAAAAACTATTAGAAACACCATGAACAAAGCGAAAGGCGAAAAGCACTTCATCTTAAGCAAGAAATGGACCTCGGTATTATGCAGATTTTCAAATTTCAACTTCAAGAAACTTGTTATTTATAAGCCAATGCTAATTTAAGCCATATAAGTAATACTTATGAATTTTTCCAAATTAGGCAAATCGAATTATTATAATTTGATTTGGCTAATCTAATCTAAATCTACCATGATATATGTAAATTGACAAATCTTATCTAATCTAATTTGACTAACAAAGTAGATGAATCTAAAGATGAAAAGGAAATTAAAGTCCTAATCTTATGCGTCCTATCCTAATGTTGGACAAGGTAAAATTGCCAAACATAAAGGCTTTAGTTCCAAATCCATAAATATTTAAATATGTTCTATATATGAATTTCTAAAATTCTATGGGTTTAGAAGTTATTTCAAATTTAGGGATTTTAAGGTTTAGTATTCTTGGCGAATTTATTAAAATTCTTGGATTTTAATCACTTAAAATCCAAATATCTTGTTTGGATAATTTACAAAGGGTTGAGGAATTGGATTTGATAAATTCGCCAAGAATTTTAAACCTTAAAATCCCTGAATTTGAAATAACTTCTAAATCCATAGAATTTTAGAAATCCATATATAGAACATATTTAAATATTTATGGATCGATTTGGAAATTAAAGCTTTTATTTTTATTATTAATGAAATTACCATATGTTTGGCAATTTTACTGAAGAGTTTTAAGGGGTGTTTAAAAGCGGAAAACAATTTTAAGATTAAAGTTGAAAATTGAAGAAATTATAACTAAGCTTATGATTTATTATTCATGATTTATATATCCAAAACTTTGTTGCACTATTAACTATCCTTTGCGAAACATTTAACACTAGGAAAATTCTTAGTTTACATTGTACTAACAATATAAGATTTACATTATTAGTTTCTTTGTTTTAAATAGTCACCTCTTCTATTCTATTGCAATCTCTGAATTATTATATGAAGATCTTTAAGCTTTTCATAAAATTAGAGTCACGGACCTCTATTCACATTGCCAAGATAAAAGAAAAAAAAAAAAAAAAAAACTCCTTTTTAGTGTCTAGTTTTTTAGTACGAGAGAGAGTAATAAGTATCAATTCTCTCACATAATATTGGATTAAAATTACAATAGGGTCCATTATTATTTATATGAGAGAATGGAGTATTGCCCCTTGATAATTGATTCCTGCCAGGGTTGTTAGAGATATATTATAGAATTTTTTACATAGCTTTTACAAATTTAAGTGTCACCAATTTCAAAAAAAGTAATTCAAACTATCATTCATTATTTTATTTAAATAACATCAATCATATTATTGTCCCATCAATTAGTAAATTTTTTGTAATAAAATTTGTAGTAATTTTAGCATTTTTCTATTTTAAGCAGGGGTTTTGCCATCAATAAATTATCAACAGAAAACTCAGCTCATAAACAAACTATATATATTTTTTTAAAGATTAATTCTTTTATTTATATGAACTTTTTTATTCCATGATATTTATTTCATGCAACTTACAAGGGCCGCAGCAGCAAGTGAAATAGCTGTATGGCTGTGCGATGCAAGGAACGATGGTTAGGTTGCATACTTGCATTGTTCGTATAACGTATGACCTATTTTCAAAATCAAGTAGAAAAGTAAAAACCCATTAGTCAGATAGGTAAAAATGTAATACACCCACGTTTTCAAATTCCTGACTAAAATATGGCAAATGAAGACTTTTATATGTAGGGTTTGTATTATACCATTAGTTAATTTAACAATTACCCAAGCAGAGGATAGTCGCATATCCTAAGAAAGATTTAGGGTTGCATTATAGGTCTCACTTGACTATAATTTTATAAATCCAAACTTTAATTCACTTTTTATTGTAATTTACCAAACTATATATATATATATATATATATATATATATATATATATATATATATGTGTGTGTGTGTGAGACCAAATTCCAGTCTCTCTCTTCTTCTCTATATCTAGAAGGTTGATTACCCTTGAAGCAATCTTCACCATCTCCATTAATTTACTTCTTTGAATTGGCAAGATATTACAACCAACTGGGATTAAAATGATGGTTCAACTAGTGACATTATAAATAATTTGATAAATAATTTTAAAAATGTAAAAAATTGGCTAATAATTATGTGTATACCTTTGATAATATTAATAAGTGTATATTTTTAATAATGTAAATAATTTAAATTTTTTAGAAATATACTTTATTTTTTTTTTGGATATAAGATATAATTCTACTCTACCCTAATCTAAGTGTATATATATACGAAGCTCTCTTCTGAAGACTTGAACTTCGGTCTTTGCCTTCCACACCTCACAAGCACTTATACTTGTGGAGTGACCATCGTACCAAGGGTCTAATTCCAGATTTTCTTTCCCACAAGCATTAAATGATTGTTTTGCTGTCTCCTTAAATTCCCCCTTCTCCATAATTTTTTTTCCAACAAGCATTAAGTAGCTATTGTTTAAATAAATAAATAAATAATTCAAGAAATACTATGTTCACAACATTTTCAAAACACATTTACAACAAATCGTAAGTGATAGTTTTTTTTTTTTTTACAAGATAGAATTTCTATTCTAACATAATCTAAGTGTATATGTATGTGAAGCTCCCTCCTGGAAAGTTGAATCTCGACTCTTGCCCCCCCCCCCACACCACACAAGCATTTATATTTGTAGAGTGACCACTGCACCAAGGGTATGCGGTGGTGTAAGTGATAGATTGTTACTCATGGACACATTAAAATCAGGTGGTGCCACCTTAAAGATTAAACTGCATAAATATCATGAATCATGATATCTAAAATAAAATAATAAATGTTCTACATATAAAATAGAGTAATTATAGAATATTCCCAAAGTACTTTAAATGTTCTACATATAAAATAGATAAATTATAGAATATTCCCAAAGTACTTTAAATGCATACTCCCTCATTTCATAAAATAGTGAGTTCCACTAATTAAATTCATGGTGAGACTTATAATTAATGTGGGAGGCAAAATACGCATTTATAGTACTTCTAAAGTATTCAATGATTTTCTTTAAAATATCATTATATATATGTTTATAATAATTTACATGATAGTCACTCTCCAAGTTCTTGTGGGGTGTGAAGGGGCAAGAGTTAGGGTTCAAGTCTCCAGAAGGGAGATTCACACACATATATGCATATGGCAGGTTTAGTAGACTGTAATAGGTACTGTAATGTACTAGTTATTCCTATGGTTTAGCTATTCTTTAATTTGGTAGTGTTTTTATTACAAGGAATAATCATTTCATATCAATAGCTATTCTTCAAAATGAAAAATAACTATTCATCTCTAAAATGGTTGTATTAGTTATTTCTTAGTAGGTGCAATAATTTCTAAAATTAATATATTTCCAAATAAAAAAAACTTTCTATATTTATGTAACAATTATAAAAAATAAAAAAATAAAAAAAACATAAAAAATAACACATATTTGTCTTAAATTAAAAAAAAAATTTATGAAAATATAATTGTATGAGTAAGATAGTTCCTAAAATAAATCTTAAATTTTATTTTAATGTTATAACTCACAACCAAACTTATGAATATATTTAGTTATTACATTACAACACATTTTATTCTCAATAATAAATATTACAATTCCTGTCGTAATCCTCATTTAGTGTACCAAACATGCTCTTAGATTAGATTAGAGTAAAATGTCTATCTTGTAATATATATATATATATATATGTGTGTGTGTGTGTGTGTGTGTGTGTGGGGGGGGGGGGGGGGGGTGGGTGGGTGTGTGCATTTTTTTTGCTTTTAATGCATCAATGTGATTTTCTAATAAATAAGTTTGACACCTACTTTTCCACTCTTATCTTTATCTTCATTAATGTCATCATATTAATGATCAACTTTGCCAAAAGGACTACATTTTTGTATAAGATAGAACATGTCTTGATCCCAATTTAGACATTTGAATTGGCAGTTTCTGTTTTTTCTTTTTTCTTTTTTTTTTAAAAATTCTGGTTTTAGAGTGACTTGGACCAAATTTAGCCTACTTCACGATCGAATCGTCCGATTCAATCCAATTTTTAAACCATTAAATTTTGGGAAATGATATGTCTACAACAATTTTACAACATTTTTACAACAAATCTTAAGTGGCAGATTGTTACTGGTTGTTATTGTTGGGTTAAAAAAGTAATCTCAGTACTAAATTCAAACTTGAACCAATAATAACTAACCACCCATGATTTGTTGTAAGAATGTTGTAAAATTGTTGTAGACGTAGCACCTCTCTTAAATTTTATGTAAAACATATAAATTGATGTGACAATGATGTGACTAGTGGACTTCAACCATAGTATAAATATATGTTTGAGTATATATATATATATATATATATATATAGTGATTGATGGCATGTCAGTTTGTAAGCTCAATGTAGTAAAATTGTAGTACAAATAACATTACTTTGATGTTTACTTAACAAATATTTTAAACAGAACCAACAAAAAGAGTAATAAATGAGCCTCATTAATTAAATAACACCTAATTAAATGGGAGTAATTTAATGAATAAATGAGCCTCATTTCATGGACAAAATTGGCCTTTACCCTTTTCAGACAAAATAAATAGCATTCTACCCTCTTTCCTAAACTAATTAGGGAAAGACTCATATTTTGAAAATCGACTTTCTTAAAATCGAGTTAAAAAAAAATTATGGAGCCTTATAGTGGCGTTTTAAGGAACCTATAATGACATTTTAATGACCTAGAGTGGTGTTTTGTAATTGATCTCCATGAAGTCGAGTTACATGCAATTTTTTTATCCATAACTTGATTTCATAGAGCTTGAGTTAAAAAACGCCACTATAAGTCCTTAAAAACGTCACTGTAGGACTTAACTCGATTTTGAGTAAGTTGAGTTTCAAAATATGGGTATTTTTCTAATTAGTTTGGAAAATTGGGTAAAATGCTATTTATTTTGCCTAAAAAGGGCAGAAACCAATTTTGTCCCTCATTTCATTCAATATGAATTTTCTTTTGAAATTGTTTTATTCCCTGAAATTCATTTCAACATGACTGCATAAGGTAGCATTTCCAAGTCTACTTAGTTTCATTTGTTCCTTATATAGTCATAGCAAGCGGTGTTGAAAATGCAATTAGGATATAAAATATGTTGATGTGCTTTTTTGCAGGCTGCGGTACATTTATCCGTTGTACAGGGAGGAGCAACAGTGACTTTTCCAAAGCATTGTTGAGAGTAGGCCTCTCCAAACGTAGGACTTGTTTTCAAAACCAAGTAAAAAGGAAACCTCTTGAACATGTACACTCATGTTTTCAAAATTTCAGACAAATACATAGCAAATGAAGATTTATGCAGTCTATGAACTATACCATTATGGTGTGTTTGAATGGCAAGATTTGGTTGATTTGGTCAAAATTCCAGAAAAATATATAGCAAATGAAGATTTATGCAGTCGATGTACCATACCATTATGGTGTATTTGAATGGCAAGATTTTTTTTCCTTTTTTTTTTTTTATGGGAAATACTGATAAACTTTATTGAATACTAGAAGCAAGTAATACATCTTGTAGAAGAGCCTGGTCAAGAAAGCTAGGACTCTCCTCTACCCAAATAGAGAAGTCACTTATGCCAAGTGCATATTTAGCTAATAGGTGAGCAGGCCTATTGCCTTGCCTTTTTACATGAGAGACATCCACCCTACGGAATTCATTGAAAGCAGATAGAGAGCTTGAAACAATGGCAGCGACAGATGAGGGGGGAGGAGTAATTTCATTTAGAGCATTAACCAACAACAAAGAGTCCCCCTCAAGGATGAAATCCTGTATGAGCAAGTCTTTAGCAAACTGAATGCCTACCTCAAATGCTTTGGCTTAGGCTTCCACTGCTCCCATTGGTGCTATAATTTTTTTTGCAGCATGCTCCCATAACACTCCCTTCAGCGTCCCTTATCACCACCCCTACACCCCACTGATTTCTGTGGACCAAACACCGCACCGTCCACATTAATTTTATATCACAGAGGAGGGGGGGTGGGGGAGACCAAATGCAGGCATGTTTGAGGCATATCACTGGGCTATCCACACAGGCTTGGTATTCAATGAGGTAATCCATTGCTCCATAGACTAAGGCATTGCCATCCTTTTGCTTCCTCTTATGCCGCACCTCATTTCTGTTTGTCCAAAGAGCCCAAGCCACCATGACAGCCTTCTTCACACCCCTCAGATCCCATTTCTTCTCCATAATCCTGTACCACATCAAATCCAGAAGCGATGGGAAGGATGCCCCATGGTTGGGAGGGAAAAGTTTGGTGAGAGCCTAAATCTCTTGAGTTCGAGTGCACTCCAAGAAGAAGTGACCCGAGGTCTCCTCCATTGCCTGGCAAACATCACAGCTACTATCTACCATCACTCTCCTACGTTTCAGATTTTCCTTTGTGGGCAGAATGTCCTTACAAGCACACCAAGTGAAGTGATGGACTTTGTGAGGAACATTTAAACTCTAGAGGTACTTCCAAAACTTCCTCATGTTTCTGCCATTTGAGACCGAAGCTTGAACAAAGTCACAATTAGGGAAATACCTCGCCTTAAAGACCCTATATAGCAAGGAATCCCTACCCATTTGCAGTCACCAACCTTACTTCACCAGTAAAGCTAAGTTAAATTGCTTTAATTGCTTAAAGCCCATCCCTCCTTGAGCTTTCGAAGCACATAGTCTCTCCTAACTAATCCAAGCCATCTTCTTTTTATCCTTGCATTGACCCCACCAAAAGCTTCTAATTAGGCTAGTAAGTTCATCACACAATGAGTCAGGGATCTTGAAACTTTGAGTATGTGGGAATTGTCTGGGCCACAGCTTTAATCAAAATTTCCTTACCAGCCTTCGATAGGAGTTTTTCTTTCCATCCAGCTAGTTTTTTTTTTGTCAGTTTCTCTTTGATTTCTTTGAAAGTGTTCTTCTTATTCCTTCCAACCAGCGAAGGCAGTCTAAGGTACTTTTCATGTTGTTTTATAACCTGTGCACCAAATCTTGTTTTTGTCTCTATTCAACTTCTTCCGCGATGCCTGCTCATAGACTTTTAGCACATGCGGCAATGCTTCACATTCCTCCCTGGCTGCTTTACAGAAAATAATGCTATTGTCTACAAAAAATAGGTGAGAAACCTGAGGACCCTTTCTACACACAGCAATACCATCCATTTCACCCATAGAGACAGATTTTTTAATAAGTGCCAACAAACCTTCCGCACACAAAAGAAAAAGATAAAGAGAGAGGGGGTCACCTTGGCGAAGGCCCCTAGTAGGAGTAATATGTCCCTGTGGTTTACCATTGAATTTGATTGAATAGGTGAAGGAAGTGATACACTGCATCATTAAGTCCCTCCACCTTTGATGAAAGCCCAATTTATCCATAATTTTGTCAAGGCACACTTATTCAACTCTATCATACACCTTATTCATATCAAGCTTCAGTGCCATCTCACCCACTGCACCCCCCTTCCTCTGACTAATATGGTGCATTGTTTCAAATGTTATCAAATCATTATCAGTAATAAGTCTACCATTAACAAAGGCATTTTGTGATTCATTGACAATAGATGACATAATTTTTTTAAGCCTATTAACAAGAGTTTTAGATGCAAGCTTATATATTACATTGTAAAGACTAATAGGTTTGTACTCAGTCACTCTTTTGGGATTGCTATTTTTTGGGACTAGAACTATGTGTGTTTCATTGAAATGGGGGGGGGGGGGGGGGGGGGGGTAACACCACGATTAAGGAAATCTAACACAGTTTTAGTAACCAAATTACCAACAATGGGCCAAAAATGATGGAAAAAAATGGGAGGCATACCATCAGGGCCAGGGGCTTTCAATGGATACATCTGCTTCAGGGCTTTGTGCACTTCCCCTGACATAAATTCCCTAGTGAGCTTCAAGTTCATATTCAGAAATACTTTGGGCTACACTACTTCCAAAATTTATGAAAAATCCAAGGGGTTTGATGATGTGAATAATTCAAAGTAATACTTCACAAAACAATTTTCAATCTCCCTTTCCTCTTCCTGCCAAACTTCATCAGAGTCGAACACCCCCTCAATAAAAAATTTTCTAGAAGTGAAAGGAGACCTTGGCATGGAAAAATCTTGTATTTCTGTCACCATCTCTAAACCAGTTCAGTCTTGATCTCTGTCTCCACATAGAATCCTCCTTTTCTAACCAACAGTTCAACTCCACTTTAGTCTCCTTCAAAGCCTTGATTGTACTTGGGGAGGTGGCTTGCATCTCCAATTCCTCTAGATGCCTCTGAAGCTGAGATATCTCCCTACCTACATGCCAAATTCTAATACATTCCACTCCTTTAACTTGTGCCTGTACGACTCCAAATAGCTGAGAATTGGGAAAGCGAACCACCATTCCATCTTGCCACGCATCCACAACCACCCTTTCGCATCTCTGATCTTGTAGCCACATAGATTCAAACCTGAAAATTCTCTTCGCCCTCCTCTCCTTTTTCGTGGTAGAGAGTTGCAAAAGAATAAGGTTGTGATCAGAAGCCAATGTAGACTTATGATAGAGTTTTACTGATGGGAACTTCATAGCCTAATCCGAAGACACTAGTGCCCTATCCAAGTGTTCCTTGATTTGAGACCCATCCTTTTTTTGATAAATCCATGTGAACTTCAGCCCAATAAACTCCACTTCCCTTAGCCCACAATAATTAATGGCATTCTTGAACCTTACCATTTGTTGGTTGGGCCTTTGTGCACCTCCTTCCTTCTCTGAGGCACAAAAAATTTCATTAAAGTCTCCTATTACTAACCACGGTAGACCAAACCCATCACAAAAAGAGCTTAGTAATCTCCATGATTCCATTCTCAATGATGTGTTAGGATTCCCATAAAAGCCCATTAAATGCCATTCACCCCTAATACTATCTCCCGCTACCTTTGCATCAATATGGGATTAAGAAGAGCTTATAATAATTACTTTATTCTCTGAGTTCCAAAAAAGAGCTAATCCACCACTGGCACCATAGCTTGGGACCACAAAGCTTTCCTTGAACCTGCATCTATCCCTCACCACAACCATCCAATCCTTATCAGATTTTGTTTTCATTAAGAAAACAAATTTGGGATTCTCTAACCTAATTACCTTCTTCAAGTCGTTCATTGTCTGGGGATTCCCAAACCCCCGACAGTTCCAGTTTAGTAGACTCATTAGACCCGAGAGGATTGCCCAGCAACCTCTACCAATCCTACATGCGTAGCAAAAAGCATACTTAACTTCTTTGTTTCCTCTTCAGTTTTCAACCTTTTTTCCTTATCATGGTTCCCACCCCTTGGGCTATCCACCTTCTCTACTTTACGCTTAAAGCCCACCTCATCCTTCATTACCTTCTCCATATCATCCTGCATGGGCCTAGATGTTCTTCTAGTCCAACATCCTTTTTTCTGCTCACTAATTGAAATGGGCCCCTCAATAGCTACTTCAACCCCCTTATCATACTTAGTTATTTTTCTTCTCCCCACCTTACACTCCGTATTACTTGATTTGGGCTTTGACCAGCCCACCACAAAACCTCTAGCTAGCCCATCCTTTATTGTAGCTTGTTCCTTTTCTCGGATATCTTCCTCGCCTAAACTTAACGCTGCCTCCTCGTGTTTTTCCAAATTTGAATTTTCATTATCATCCACTTTCTCCACAAGATTTGACTTTGATATCTCCATATTAATTTCCTTATCAATATCTTCAATGATCGCCTCAAAATCTAGAATAGGATTTGAGACATTTGAAATCCCTCCAATCTCGGAATTTTCTAAAATTGATACTGCTTGCTTTGCTGACCCTCCAATGTCTTCCCCCATCGCCACTACATTATTTTTCGATGATGGCGCCTGCGTACTACCTGTCCTCAATCTCTATGGTGTTAAGGCTCTATCCTTCCCCCCATCCCTTTCTGGTCGGTGCAATGATGGTTCCGAATTGAAACCTTTAACCTCAATAGTCTGACGCCTGGTCGGACTGAACTGAGGGGCTCTCAACCAAGGACCAAATTGTTGTTTATCTAGTGATAAAGATCCCTTACTCTTTAGCCACACCTCGCAATCTTTGTCATCATGGGTGAGCATACCACACCAAAAACACATGTTCGGCAGTCTTTCATATTGAAACTCAACCCAGCCTTCACTCTCGTCGTCAAACATGATTCTACGGCCCTGACAGAGGGGAACTAAGACATCAATGGTAGTCTGGACACACAAGAACGACCCTCCTTTCATCTTTGATATATCATAGGATTGAGAAACTGGCCCTATCGTCTCCCCAATTTCCATTGCTGTCTCCGGAGACATGAACTTAAAAGGGTGTTCGTGGATTTGGACCCAAAAGGAACAGAATTTGAATTCTAGTTCCGATATAGGTTTTCTTCCATCGAACCATTCCAGCACAACCAAATGTTTGTCATAAGACCATGGCTCTCCCAATAATACTTTCTCAGCATCCACCTCTCTTTCAAACGCAAAAAGTAGCACATTATTACCTGCGTTCATAACCTCAAAACCCTCCTTCGTGCACCATAAAAGACAGAACGTACACATCACCACCTCCATATTCAAAGCTCTCCTCGTATAAAACTTTGTTGCCACCACAAAGTCTGATGTCACCTGCTTCTTTGATAAAGTAATTCTCGTATCTTCCCTCGCTGAAAGAGATAACCTATCACACCTACGCGTTAATTCCTCCATGCACCACAACTCTGGACTCCGCTCTACTACGTTGGAAGTCACAACTCAACCCTATCAGTAACCAGGTCGCTATAGGGACACCTTTTCTTTCTCGGGGAGAAAGGGAACCACGATACTACAGGCTAGGGTTTAGAAAGCACTGGGCTCCTTGACTCTAGTCTGAGAACTTTCGGTTACAACCTTGCAAATTGCAATTTAATTAGATATTGATTTGGAAAAAAAAAAAAAAAAAAAAATACCACAATAGTATTTAATAATGTAAGGCGACTAGAGAACAACGACCAATCCCTCCCACAGCTACTTTTGGTTCGATTTGATCAAATGGTATTCATCCAAACTCCATGCTCGTCGCAAGGGCAGAGTGTAATCCCAGGGCATTTGACTTTCTCCAAGTATTCCAATTTTGGAAAAGATTCGCCCAGTTCTAGCCAAGTCATCTTCACTTCAAGCAAGTACTTCAAACGTAAAATCTTAACTTTGGACCACTTTCTTTTGTCCAGAGTTGCGAGGCTTCCACCTTTTATGTAGAGTTTCTCTAAGTCTAGCAAAGAATCAGGTGTCAGCCATTTCGCTGCTGGATTGGGAAACAATGAAGATCCAGCTTCTCAAGTTTCAATATTGGAGGTGTCAGAGGATTGTTCATTGTTACTGATTTGAAAGTTACTTCTTGCTGTCTAGCTGGTGCATTTTCTATCGGATCTGTGTGTTCTTCCTGGCTTTCCACAAGCCTCATTAATTTTTTTGATCCGAGTATTCTTCCTAGCTTTTCAGCTAGTTTGGGTGCCTTTCCTTGGTGATCTACTTGTTTGGCTGCTTTGCCATTCTGAGAATCTTTTGTTTTAGGCCCTTTATTTGGATCTGCTCCCCATGCTATTGTTAGCTTTCGAAGTACTTTTTCTCCAAGCTTTTGGAGAGCACAAAGATCTTCGTCTGTGGGGAAGTCCTTACTACTTGATTTGATGGTCAGTTTCCTCAGCTTTGTCAATTCTTTCAAATCATCTAAAGAATTGACAGAGCTTCTACTTTGCGAATCACTAATTACAAAACCCTTAAAGACTCGAAGTTCTGAGAGTGCGGATAGCCCCTTGGGCATGGCAGGTAGCAGATAACAGTCAGAAAGATCCCAGTACACGAGGTTCGTTAGTTTGGCTATCTCCCCTGAAAGCACCTCCAGATTGTAACACTCCTTGAGATCCAAGATCATCAAATTTCTGTGGTTGCCTATGGATTCTGGGAGCTTATTAATTCTAGAGACTCCTTGAAGGCTAAGAAACCTTAAATCTTTGCTATTTGCCAACCCTTTTAAGAATTCAATGCTCTCGATTTCAATATGAGATTTAGTTGATCCTGGCCAGCTTCCTAGACAAATAACTCGGGCATCTTTCATATTCGATAACCGGTCTACCGCACGTGGCTCTTTCATCTCCAACGCATTTTTACTTCGCTTATTCACTATATCTTTCATCTTCACTAAATATGCCAATTCGAGATCAGGAAAAGGCTCACTAACATTGAATATTGTAACGAGTCTTTCTAGATCTGCTTCTAAAATTGGACATGGCGATTTTTCTATTCTGTTTAATAACTGATCCTGCTCATTGACTTTTTGCAAACACAACCTCTTAGAGCGTCGGAATGCGACATCCACCACCATATTCTCATTAGAATCCAAACCAGAAGTCCAATCTCTCTGGGAAAGCACATTACCGTTAGAATCATAATCAAACAAAATTATAGCATTCTGGGCGCCATCTCTCTGGGAACCATGTTCCTGGGAAAGCACAGCCACAGCTGAACGCACAAGAGGATGCATTTTATAGCTTTTAACTTGCGGCTTTCGCTTTTGTATAGCAGGCTCGATTAAGCCCTTCTCTTGAAATTCTTCAAGAATTTTGTCAACCATTTTCTCAGGCATGTTTTCTCCTAATTTGTCCAAGATTCCCTCTCCCACACCCCAATATACAAAGATCCTCCTGTTCACCCTGCATTTTCTGGGAAAACAGTAAAGCATGACAAAAAGAACTGCTCTATTTTATCAAGACCTTTAAAAATTTCCGCAATTTAATTGTAAAATGAGCTATTGCGGAAGCTTTGATTCTGGTGTATGTTAACCAACTCGTGCTCTTTACTGTGACCATTAGAAGCCTTGCTTTGCTGTAAATGAGCAGCACTCAAGAGTTAATTTCTTGGACAGTCTGTCTGTCGCTGAAATATGCTGCTTAAACTTCATAATTTCCTTGTTAATATCATCAAGCGTTCCGCTTGCAATATTGAGATCGTCCTTGTATTGTTCTTCCTCCAGTTTCTTACTGAGTTTCTCTAGTTCACTATCACGCTCATCTTGTAGTTCTTTTAATTTCTGTCTAACTTGTTTGAGCTTTTCTTGTAACTTCTGAACGCGTGCAGAATGCGTCATTTTGTTGTAGGTTCCACTAATGTCGTTGTCCTCTGCCTCCGTGGTCGGTTTGTCATTCGTCTTGGTTATCTCCCTTTTTCTTTGAAATAGCCATCCCCAAATTCCAGAGCGCGTGCCCTGGCCTTCACTTTTATCTGTTGTGGGTTGTGCATCGGGGACTGCACTGTTATCACCATGATGGGGCGTCTCGACCTCTTTGTTGGTGGTGATGGTGGTAGTGTTGCTGTTGTTATTAGTGGTGCTGTTGGTGTTTGTGGTAGTTTCAAGTGTGGTTTGTGAAGCAGGGGGCTCCGATTGTGGAAGGGTCATGGCGGTTTCATTAGAGGCAGACATGGTTGGATTAATGTAGATGAAACACAAGGTTTTTTTGGGAAGGATATTGATGCGGAGGAAAAAGTGTGGCCAAGCAACTTGTTTTTTTTTTTTATACTAACTTTTATTTGACCGTGTGCTTTAGTTATTAGGTGCCAATGTCACGAGCGTGTGACACAAATCATGATAGCAAATGTAAGAATTATTGTTCAACGTACTACAAATTAAAGTCAACTTCTTTCTCAAAAAAAAAAAATCAACTTAGGGTAAATAAAAATTAAAAAGAAATAATTTTTTTTTTGTTTTATTAAACTTATTTTATTCATATTCATATCAGTGGTTTAAAACTAAATTAGTGGACACTATTAATCTTTTTTGAAATCCAGATATTTATAAAACTGAGAAAAATTAAAAATTAATTTAAAAATATATAAAAACATATTCATGATATTTATATATTAACATATTCAATACAATATGTATTTATTGAACTCCCGCTGGTGCAAAATAAATATATATAGAGTAGTTCAAAAATATTATTTCTTTTTTTTTTAATAAAAACAATACTTGTTAAATCCTTATATTACAATATTGAAAGGTATGGATTCAATTTTTGAATAAAACATGATTAATTATAAATATGAGTAGATTCAACTTATGAAGAAAATAGATCAAAAATAAAATCATAAAAGAAATATTAGGCATGTATCAAAAAAATAAATTAACCAAGCACACAAAAATTTAAAAACAAATAATTTAATCCATTAAAAATTTTATGACTTTTTCTTCAAATATAATAATTTTATACAAATTAAGTGATACAGTTTTATAAAATTAAAAATAAATTATGAAAAAGACTTTATTCCTTGATTTTTTTTTCTTTTTAATGAAATGTAAGGGTATTTTTTTTTTGGGTCCAAAACTAAAATTCCAAATCATTTATAGTAAAAGATCTAAGAAATTAGGAAAATATATTAATTTGGAGTACATGAAAACACCGCGATAGTTTTAGCCAGTTCAGTTTGACCTTTGAAGTATGGGTCACAAAGAATCCATCAGGTTTAACCAAGCTTGATCAAATCATTCGTTTAAGCAGTCAAATAAAGATTTGAACAATTGGGTTATGCAATTGGGTCACTAGCTAGTCCAACTGATTGAGTCAATCAGAGTTTAATAATAAAAATTTTCGCAAAGATGTCATTAGATTGTTCTTCTCCTTAGGTAGGTATTCATGTCATTAAATTGTTCTTCTCCTTAAAATGCATCAAGCCCAAAAACCAATAACTAATCACAAAGTTGAGGAAAGGCCGTTGAAGAATACCTAAGATAATGTTTCTTCTTAGATTATTTGAAGAATTAATGTGTGTGACTTGAATCCAACTCTATATTTCTTACTTCGATGTGAATTTTAACAAATTTACTGTTATATTATATTATCTTCATATATTTTTCATGTTTACAAAATTTCATGGTGATCGAAGATTAATAGTCATGTCATCAATCAACTGTTTAAATTCATGTTTTTGTAGTTTAAAATAATGCATAAAAGATAAGTTTACGATCAAATGGTGAATTACACCCAATTGGCATGAAAATTGGCATGCATGTTAAGAACTTATAGAAAATGTGATCCATATGAATAAGTTTATACAACATAAATATTATTAGTATGTTAAATACTAAACAGATAGCAAGTTAAAGGATTTATCATCTAGCATACTTGCAGTGTCAGCCTGAGGATGGGAGGGCTGGGCTTGGCTAGTCGTCTGCTGCGGCTGCTGTAAATGATATGACTAGTTGAAACTTAGTATGGGCTGCTGTGGCTTAGGCTGGCTGTGTTTGTTGATCAATCTTTGAAGTCAATGCATTTGCTTGATTCTATAACTCTGAGATAATTCCTAAACTTATATCTAGTTTTGTTTTTGTGTTGATTATTGGTATTTCTCTTGTTTTTTGACCAAGAGTTTGTACATTCAATCAAACATTTCCAAAAATAACTAAGTAGATTGGTGTAGGGGCCTTTTATGCTTTTGGGCTAAGGCTTCTGCAGTGGGTGTGGGAGTTGGGCTTGGTTCTCTCCGCAAGATTCCCCTAGAACTAGTCTGCGCACAAGAAAAATGTATATAGAGTAGCAGAATGATTGTTTGTCCAAAGGTTCTGTCAGTTGTTATGAATAGTTAGAATGACAGACATAATGATGCAAATAAAGGAGGAATCTCAGCAAGATGTAGACTAAAAAGAGCCCAAACTCCAATTTACACAACCTTATTACCCTATGAAGCTATAAAGTTGTGTGATTTAGAGGATAGGTTAGAGTAGCAGCCTTTTTTAATGAAATTACGAAGGGTTTGGTTTTGTTACGTGAGAGAGGGAAAAGACTACCTAGTGGTGCATGATGTTTCTGCCGTAATCACTCTTTTCTTTTTCTTAATTTTCACTTTGTTTTCCTTTTTTCCTCTCTTCTTTCACTTTCAACTCGTTAATCAGATTGCCTCAATTACCGTGTCTCCATCTAATCACATCCCTAAAGTTTGGTCAAGTTGGATTTTACATCCTGATGTAAACTTTTTTCAATTATTCAATAAAAACATATTTTTCAATTGTGGTTTTCTTATTTTTTTTTCAAATGATAAAATAAGTGGTAACTCCATAAAGAAGTATTAATCTAGGGAGGAAGATACAATTATTAAAATCTCCACTCCTTGAGAGGCACCAACTCAATTTCACCATTACCATGGATTTGACCTGATCTTGAGAACAGTTGAGGGTGCAATCTCTCACACTAATGATATAGGATAATATCTAACAATTAAAGAAAAGGGAAGGGAAAAAAAAAAAAAAGAGTACAACTTAAAAACAAAACCAAATTGCATTAACCCAAAGTTCAACACAAAAATTCACCAACCTAAAGTAGAGATGCAAGAAAGAATTAAAAATCTACCAAAAGTAAGAAAAAAATTCTCTAGAGAGAGAGAGAGAGAATAATCACCTTTGTGTGTGGGAGTAGAGTTCAACACAAAAATTCATCAACCTAAACTAAAGATGCAAGAAATTAAAAATTCACCAATCAAGAGAGAGAGAGAAATCACCTTTTTGTGTGTGAAAGATGTGGATTAAATGGGAGAGAATAACAAATTTATAATAAAGAAGATAGGGAGAAGAAGAGTCAAAATAAAAGGAAGAGTAAGAATAACCATGAGGCATAGAGTAATGGTGAGTAAAAGGTGAAAGGGAGGGGAAAATGTTGGAGGAAGTAAGAAATTTAGCAAAATTAATTGCTACACTTTCAGTTTTATATGTAAACATTATATAGAGGCAAAAATGCCTTGACACTCTTTGAACTTTAGGATGGTAGCCATTACACACCCTAAAATTTTATTTTAGCCATTTTGCTCCCTAAACTTCAGACATGTGTCAAATTAATACTTTAGTTATTCCATCATTAAGAAGATTCAAATTGGCTTTGATGATCAAATTGGCTCGTAGGTAGATGATGTAGCACAATAAGAATAGAAAATTAATTATTGTGCTTCCATTTTTATATATTAATATTCTATAAAGAGAAAAATTCCTTGACATCCCTTGAACTGTTATTTTAGCTAATTTGCTCCCCAAACTTCACACATGCCAAATTAATACTTTAGTTAGCTCGCCATTAATAAACTAACGAATTACCCACTTGAGACACATGTGAATATTAAAAATACCAAATTCATTCCTACAAAACAGATGGAGAGGAGATGGAAACACATTTTCAGTTAGGATGTGAACTGAGAATCAGAATCACGTATGAAACAAACACATGCGCCTAATCATTATAAACCCTGCACAGTGCACACCAAGTTGATGTTCCTACTTCAAAGTCAATACCATCTTTTTTGTTTGTTTGATAGGGACAACTCAGGCAAAGCAAATCATCAAATGGCTATACCAAACTTTCAAATCATTATAAAGATGTTTTTGCTTCCACTAATTAAAGGGGAGAGGAAGCAGGAGTGGGAGTAGGAGCGAGAGCGAGAGCAAGAGCAAGAGAGGGACAAGGACATGGGGTGGGAGAGGAAGAGGATTTATGAGCTGTGAAATCTGCTTTATCTAAAATCTGGACGAGGGATAAACTGGATGATGGCAACGCATAATATCATCCAACCTAAGTAGTCATTCTTGCTGAGAACAAGGATAAACAGAACTCTGAACCACTTTGACCGATAAAAACGATTGACAGCTTCAATTTTCTCGGTTATGCAGCAGTCATCTATGTCAAACTCAAGGTGTTTGCTGAGACTATTAAGAAGATTCACCACTTCCTCATTGCCACCCTTCACTTGTTTGATAATCTCAGCATCACGAAGAATATCTATATCTTCTATCGTGTCCACTAAGCTATCCAAGAGAATTGCAAGACAAGAAAAACACGGAGCTGGATATCTGTCGCTCTGTTCATAAGCTATCAAGTTCCTCAACAAAGGGCCAGTACTATCATCGATGAATAGAGTGGGAATCTTCAACTTTCCACTTTTAAACTCCATAACAAGAAGGTTACCAGATTTTTTGCGGAAACGAACACCAGCATGTTTTAGTGATGTGGCATTATGTACCCAACCCTTGCCAGGAAGTTTATCATATTTTTTCCACTCTTTAACCCCTTTTACTGGTGAGGGTTTTTTTTTGTGATCCCTAGAAACGAAAGTAGAATGAAACAAATCAAATAGATGTGGATACTTGCCTTTTGTTTCAAGTATATCTGCTTTCAATTTGTCCTTCCCAGGTCTCAAGGGTTCAAATAATTGGAAAGCAAGCATGTTCAGAGTAGCTTCTCGCTTGATGGTAATCAGCTCAAATATTTTCTGCAGCACGAACATAGGAAGTTGGTTCTCAAATTTAAGTAAATCATGAGCAATAGTCGGCAACATCCAACACGTTTCAAAAATGGGCTCCTCCATATCTTTTCCCTTAAAAAAGAAAAGAAAAAAAATCAATTCAAATCCAAAAAAATGCAGCAACTTGCACAGTAGCTGTCCTCTGTACTCTTTTGATGAATAAGAGATATTATAAACACAAATCCAAACACCCTATAGCAACAAACACTAGAATTCAAATAATAAATACGAACACTAAGCAAAAATATTACTAATCGTATGTGAAAGGCTAATTAATATCTTTTGCAGTCTAATCTCTACATGCTTATTCTTTTTTCTTTTTTGACAAAACGAAAGAAATAAACTGCAAAAGATCTTAATTAGCCTTTCACATACGATTAGTAATATTTTTGCTTAGTGTTCGTATTTTCTATTTGAATTCTAGTTTTTTTTGCTATAGGGTGTTTGGATTTGTGTTTATAAGATCTCTTATTCATCAAAAGGGTACAGAGGACAGCTACTATGCAAGTTGCCGCATTTTCGTACTCAATAAGCACCAAAAGGCAAAAACGCTGTTAAAAGATATGGAAGGAGCGGTACAGGATATTGTTGAAGAAACCATTATTGATGGGCTGTCAAGTGCATCCAGTCAAGAAGGAACCATTATTGAATCTATTGATACAATTACAAAATAGTATAGGGCTCAACAGTATAGGGTTCAATTTTCTGAAATAATGCTACAATTACAAAACCGTACATACTTTCATCCAACAAAATATGAAAGAAGAGAGACTATAGAAGAAATAAAAGATGTGAATGCATGCATTACTATTTTCGTGTGTACTCTAATAAATATTACTGTTGACTAAATATATATACCTACCTGAAGAATGGCTGAGGTCAAATGGATTAAGGAGCTTCCCCCTGGATAGACCACCAAATGTTGTTAATTCTTGAAGGCAATTTCTCTACACTAGAAGAGTGGAATAATTGTTGAAGGGAAGAAAAGTTTGAGAGTCAATGGAATTGCGGATGATTTGCAATGCCCAAGAAAATGTTATCGTTTACCTCTAATAGTATAGTATTTGACCATTTAACTAATACCCATTTCTCAGATTACAAAATACCCCTTCCTCATATTACCCATTCCTAATACCCATCCTCTAATAGCATATATATATTAGGATAAGTTAATCAACTACCCATTCCTTAGATTACATAATACACCCACCATAAATTACTTCAAAAATTTTACTAACTAAACAAAACTAAAACCACCGTAAATTACTTCAAAATTTTCTAAGTTAAATATCTTGTTCCCATGGCTTTAAACCCAAAAATCCACAATAAGCAAAATCAAAACTAAGAACCGGTAGAAGATATACCAATAAGAATTAAACACAAAAAAAAAAAAAAAAAAAAGCATGATACCCATATGAAATTTACAAATCTATCAACTCTATTAAACCCAAAGCCACCACCAACGCCAAAATTTGACACGCACACACAATCGGGCATCATACCCATCCTCAATGGACAAAATTTCACATGGGTTTCGATCAGGATGAATAAACTTTGGGGGAAAATCAAAGCGTACCTGAAATGGGTTTCGATTGGAGCCGTTGGAAAGCCCTTTTTCCTTGCGTCGGTGAGCCGTTGGATCGTTTTGTTTAGAAAAACGATTCCTACAAATAGAGAGAGGATTGATTGGAGAGAAAGAGAGAGAGGATCGATGAGAGAGAAAGAGAGAGGGAGAGAGAGCTTACCGATTGATGAGGGAGGCTAAGAGGCATGAGGTTTGTGGGTATTGGGCTTTGTTTAGACGTGAGGTTGAGAGATTTTTTTTTTTTTTTTTTTTTGAGAAGGCGGGAAGCTTCTATACTACTATTTAAGGGGCGGCATTTGTTTGAACCGGATTTTTTTTGTTCCAAAATACCCACACATTCTTATATTTAAGTAGAGACAAATCTAAAAGATAATTTAGTAAAACTATTTTTTTTGGTTCCAAAATACCCACACATACCTATATTTAAGTAGAGACAAAACTAAAGGATAATTTGGTAAAACTATTTCTTTTAAATGTTGCATAAATATTGCCTACAAAATAGGAATATTTTCTATTCAATAAACTCACGTTTGCAACTTCCTTTTTTTTTTTTCTTTTTTTTTTTACCTTTATCAAGGCTTAACCGTTTTAACATTAATAAAAAATCCTTTTTTTTAAAAAAAGTTTGCAATTTCTTACTCTAATCTCACGTTACTTTTAAATTTTTTTATGGAAAAAAAAAAAAAAAAAAAACTGCTCCCACGTAAAACACTATCTACAAAAAATAGGATCACACTCCCATTACACTTACGTTGATTTCTATACTATTATCTATACTATTATTTATCTATATCTATACTATTATCTATATCTATACTATTATTTAAGGGGCTTTTCCTGTTTAGATTCCTCATTTTTTAGTTCGAAAATACCCCTACACCCCTATATTTATGTAGAGACAAAATTAAAGGACAATCCGGTAAAAATGCAACTCTAACTTCCACTAAAACATTACCTAAAAAATAGGACAAGTTTCCTATTAATTTTTAAATTGTTTTATCTATTTATAAATTATATTTCTATACTACTATTTAAGGGGTTGCATCTGTTTGAACCGGATTTTTTTTGTTCCAAAATACCCACACATTCTTATATTTAAGTAGAGACAAACCTAAAGGATAATTTAGTAAAACTATTTTTTTTGGTTCCAAAATACCCACACATTCCTATATTTAAGTAGAGACAAAACTAAAGGATAATTTGGTAAAACTATTTCTTTTAAATGTTGCATAAATATTGCCTACAAAATAGGAATATTTTCTATTCAATAAACTCACGTTTGCAACTTCCTTTTTTTTTTTCTTTTTTTTTTTACCTTTATCAAGGCTTAACCGTTTTAACATTTATAAAAAATCCTTTTTTTAAAAAAAAATTGCAATTTCTTACTCTAATCTCACGTTACTTTTAAATTTTTTTATGAAAAAAAAAAAAAAAAACTGCTCCCACGTAAAACACTATCTACAAAAAATAGGACCACACTCCCAGTACACTTACGTTGGTTTCTATACTATTATCTATACTATTATTTATCTATATCTATACTATTATTGAAGGGGCTTTTCCTGTTTGGATTCCTCATTTTTTAGTTCGAAAATACCCCTACACCCCTATATTTATGTAGAGACAAAATTAAAGGACAATCCGGTAAAAATGCAACTCTAACTTCCACTAAAACATTACCTAAAAAATAGGACAAGTTTCCTGTTAATTTTCAAATTGTTTTATCTATTTATAAATTATATTGTCAAAATAAAAATTATATATATAAAATAAAAACACAGAATTTTTTTTTTTTTGCTAAAAAAAAAAGCCTCATCGCACGCGTGAAGCGCGTGTGATAAGGCTAGTTTTTTTTAATAGGTCTGTGGGTATTGGGTTTACATGTTCCTCTCATATAAATATAGGTCTTATATATGTACAGGAATCACATACGTAGGATTGACCTATATGTTAGAGAATGATGCACATCAAATGCACAAAATAATTTCACTATAATTTTGATACCAAGGAATATAATATTTAGTTTACTTTGTATGTCCGCGGCTTAATGTTATTGGAAATTTAATGGGGCATGTTTTAAGGGTGATTTCAAATTAAAGTTTATAGTTTCAAATTAAAGATTGGAGCTTAACATTGCTACAAATTAAACCTTTAAATTTTGAAACTAGCTATTTTGTTTGAAGCTACCCTTAAAATTAATAAATGACTTGTCTTTGGCTGCAAAGAAAAGTTATGCAACATGGAAGATACTAGGTCTAATGGTGAGACTCTTAAATAATTAAGTGAGAGCAAGGATTAACCCTTATATTTGCTAAGTGTTTTGTAACTTAGCTAATTGTTACTTTCTAGTATTTCTAATGGAGACATGTGGGGTTTAAACCTCCATTCCTCTTATAACTATCCAATTATAAAAAAAAGAAGAGAGAGAGAATAAAAAAACAAAAAAAAAACCCTATGTTTATGACATTTACATTAAACCCTAACTCATAAAGGGATATAAACTTATTTCATAGTAAAAAATTCAATATTTGGCCCGTACACATAATTGATAAACCCCATACACATGAACTAAGTGTCAATTAGTTGAATTTGTAACTCAACTAATTGACACTTTCTAGTGTTTTCAATAGAGACATTTGGAGTTTAAACCTTCGTTCCTCTTATAACTATCCAATTTAAAAAATTAAAAAAAAAAAAAAAAAAAAAACCCTATGTTTATGACATTTACATTAAACCCTAACTCATAAAGGGATATAAACTTATTACATACTAAAAATCAATATTTGGCCTACACTCATAATTAATAAACCCCATACACATGAACTAAGTGTCAATTAGTTGAATTTTGTAACTCAACTAATTAACACTTTCTAGTGTTTCTAATGGAAACATCTGGGGTTTAAACCTCCGTTCCTCTTATAACTATCCAATTATTAAAAAAGAAGAGGAAAAAAAAAAAAAACGTTTATGGCATTTACATTAAACCCTAACTCATAAAGGGATATAAACTTATTACTACTAAAAAAAATAAATATTTGGCCCGCACACATAATTAATAAATCCCATACACACGAACTAAGATGCATCAAGCCCAAAAACCAATAACTAATCACAAAGTTGAGGAAAGGCTGTTGAAGAATAACCAAGATAATGTTTCTTCTTAGATTATTTAAAGAATTAATGTTGCTAATAACATTAGGAATAGAATTTTGTGTTGAAATTGGAGAGTGGTCGTGTCTTAGTAAGTATAAAAAAACTTAAGAAAAAAGAAAAAACAAATAATATGAATTATTTTTTCCCAAATGATATCGTGCTTCTTAAAAGCTACTATATATAAAAATTCGAATGAATTATCTGTGCAGCATTGACAGTTATGCAGTTTATATATGGACCTTATTCATTACATTCTGATCATAATCTTAAAAGAAAACCATATTAATGAAACTTGTTTACAACTCAAGCATTATTATCAACAAAATCCAGTAAGTTCCAATCAATTCAATAAGACAGTTCTTGCTAAATGGCTCCATTGGTTTCAACCATCACTGCCACTCTGTTCATCCTGCAAACAGAATGAGAATGTAAAAGAAACTGAATTAGGATCTGTACAGTTAAGATTTTGGTTAGTGGCATAACCGCACTAGTGAATAACTCATTTACTAACACAATTGCATTCACTAATATTCAAAATCAGAGTCTTAACATCCAAAGTATGTCATCTTACTTGCTTCTTGAGGAATCTTTCCATGTATGATGTCATCTTAGTTATCTGTGCTTCCATGCAAGTGTATCTTTGCTCCATGGCCTCCATTTTCTCCACCATCTTACTCATCTCTGCAGTAGCTATCATCTTGGTCTCTGAAAGGCTAGATGTTGAGCCCAATACATCAGAGGGGTTTGGTACCAAGCCATATGTGCGCACGTATCCAGGTTTTTCTTGTCCCATGACTTTAAAGAAGATATCATCCCGGTCATTTGAGGTCTTTGGTTGCTGTGATGCTAGTTCACGGAGCTTTGACTAGCATGGAGAAGATTCAAGAGTTCAGATTATAAATCACCTTGAAAATTACACTTGGGAAAATATACCAAACCCCCATGTGTTATTCAATATACAGTTTACTCAAAAAACAATACCACTGGAGGCTAGGTGTCATCTATACTACTATTTAAGGGGCTTCTCCTGTTTGGATTCCTCATTTTTTAGTTCAAAAATACCCTTAGACCCCTATATTTAAGTAGAGACAAAACTGAAGGACAATCCGGTAAAAATGCAACTCTAACTCCCACTAACATTGCCTAAAAAATAGGACAAGTTTCCTGTTAATTTTCAAATTGTTTTATCCACTTATAAATTAGATTGTCAAAAGAAAAATTATATATATAAAATAAAAACATAAGAGTTTTTTTTTGCTAAATAAAAGCTTCATCGCACGCACAAAGTGCGTGTGATGAGGCTAGTACAATTAATGGTTTACACAAAAAACAATACCACATGAGGCTAAGTGTTACACTCAAAACTTTAGGGGTTCCATGTTTTATGAAAACCACAAAGGGGTTTTGTGTAATTTTTCCATTACACTTGAATCACCAGTGATTTGGTTATTGTGCCTTTCGACTAACTTGATTTATAAAATATTCACTTTGCCTGCTATTGTTAAGCCTGATATGTTTTCTCTTATCCTATTTCTGGTTGGTTGGAGAGTGATGAGGCCTCTTTTCCACTCTCCTCATCTACCTCTATTCCTAACACATAGCAATTTTAACAAAATGCATAACATAATGAAGCACAAGCAGGCAGAATAACACTTTGAGATAGAAAAGGCAAACTCATGCCAAAACTTAGATTGGTAAAATACAAGTTACTTTAAAAAGTAGATAAAACATACAATTTTGGCTGCTGCTTCCTCATTAACAGGTTTCCCATCTTTATGTGTGTGGGTTAATATATACACCTCATCCCTAGTTGGCTCCTCCCCATTTGGCCTCTTCTCCCTCTGCCCTCACATAGAGAACAAGTTATAGTACATTATGGATGAATGGAAAAAAATATAGACCACAGAGAGTCAATAAAAATTTACAAAAATATAAGTTACCTCCTCCTCACGTAACCTCGCATAGCTCTTCCTCCCTAAAGTATGCACATCCTTCATCTTTGCGCGGCAAGCCTTATTTATAGCAGTTCGCACCTACAAAGTTTGATCTATAAATTATCACATTTCCAAATTTCATCTGGAAAGTAGAGTAAAAAATTAATTGAATGTTTAACTCACGTCTCAAAATGTGAATGTCAGTATTGGGCCAAGCATTCAGACCACCAAACCAAAACAAAACAAACAAACAAAAAAAAAAAAAAAAAAAAACCTTTGGCCAGCATGTAGAATATACCTTTTCCCTTTCAGAGTTCCAGTGGGATATGAGGATCGGCCATTGATGCGGAAGGACCCTCCTATCACGGTGCCTTAGTTGCTCATGTTTAGCCTTTACCAAGGATTTAAAGCTCCTCCATTTTGTTGCAAGAGACTTAATGACCCAACTTTTCCCCTTCGGATCAATGTTGAACCTTGACTATAGCACAAAAGGAAAGCATTCAATTACATAACACAGCAAAATGAACTTATATATGCCTGAGCTATCTTATAAGTTGGATACTCTTTTTGAGATGGTTTTGGATTAATGTGTATTGGTCTAACTTAGGTACATTTCATTCTAAAAACCTAAGGAACTGTATGTAAGTTTCATTTACTTAAAAAAGAAAAACTTTTTGGTAATACCTGGACAATCTGCCACATATCCTCTTTGGCTGCATACGGTACAGCCTTCCAGCTGACATAAGTAAGGGGTGCAATGTAGCCATTCCGTGCTATGGTACCCATGAAACTGCTGAGCTTGGCAGCCTCACGGCCAATGGGCTGCCCAAATCTGTTGATTGAAACATCTATTCGCTCACCATCAGACAAGTCCCACAAGAAGCGGCATCGTGCAGGGCCTCGACACCTCTTTTTTCTAGGCTTGCACACTGACTTGCATGGTTGGTTGTGGCATTCTGGGGCCTCCTGAATCTGCTGCTGTAGACCAGGATTGTTGATCATAGGACCTGATGGACAACTTGACTTATAATTACTGCACCCCATGACAGAGTTTGTAGGTGATTGTCCTACATAAAATAGTAGGGAACTATCATTATTAGCTACAAAATTAACTCCTATATAATGAGAACCAGGTCCTCATTGTTTATATTTATTCAAGTCCGTCTTAAATCCTGGTTGTATAAACTAGCAGACATTTTAAGTAACATAACCAAGTGGAAATGAAAACAATATACCTATAATGCTGTTTGGAAAATTTTAATTAGATGCTTCATAGATCAACTTGTTCCTTGGATAGATAAATAAGCAGATAAAGATAAAATAGTACTAAAATTAGGAACTATAATGAATAAGTTCATACAACATAAATTTTAGTATGTCAAATACTAAACAGATAGCAAGTTAAAGGATTTATCAACTAGCATACCTCCAGCGTCAGCCTGAGGATGGGAGGGCTGGGCTTGGCTAGTCGTCTGCAGCGGCTGCTGTAAATGATATGACTGGTTGAAACTTAGTATGGGCTGCTGTGGCTTAGGCTGGCTGTGTTTGTTGACCATCGGACCCACTGGACGATTCAGCATGTAATTTTTTCTCCTCAAGCCATGATCCCTATGAGGTGGTAAGTGAGATTGTCCTACAATGGATAAAAAGCCAATCAATAAAAATTTCGAAATAGAAATCTTAATATTGAAATTGGAGATGAACACATAATCCAAATGTATGACTGAAAAGTTATATATAATTTAATTCAACTGGCATTGAAGAGGATTTATATTTGACATGTAACTCACCTGCACAATCATTTGTATAGCCTGCATGAGGTGGTGAGTTTGCTACAAGAGTGAAAAAAAGACCAATCAGTAACAGTTACAACAGAAATACGTATATAATGTCAATAAGAATCTCACAATGCCAAATGCAACAGACAAAACAGTATCTTTCATAAAGCAACTGACAAAAACAAGATAGGAGTATGTAGTTATGATACTGGTTACCATGGCCTGAATTGAGGGACTGTGTCAGCAAAAGTATAACGAATATGCAGATTGATACTGTCATGGGAGTTGTAATATCAATTTTGAAGAGATAAAGCATTAATCTATATATAATTAATAACATATTACATAGATTGAAAGCTTAAAGAAACAATCATCCCTGATATGAAGAATTAAGTGCATCGCATACCTATGCTACCAATATCACTGCCAGCCTGTGGTTGGGAGGCCTGTGGTTGGCTAATGCTTTGTTGCAGCTTCTGCGAGTGACATGGTTCGTTTTTTATCAATTGGGGCTGGGACTGGTTGGGTTCGCCAATCATGTGGCCCTCTGGATACTTAACCACATATTTTTTGCGCCTTATGTCATACCGCATAGGAGGTAGTGAATGTCCTACCAAAGAATGGATCCCAATACCATTAACAGATACAAAATAGATATCTAAATAATGGAATGCTCATGATTCATATACATGTTTCGAAATTCATGGTGATCCTTTATGTATCAACAATCACACACACACAACACTTAAGATTATAATTTTTTACAAAGAAATCAACTAAGATGTGAACTTCTAAAAATTAGTATAGTAAAAAGAATCAAATGCATTAATGAGAATTAGCAAAAACTGGTATAGTCAAGTGAAAAGTGTACATAAATGAGAAATAGCATAAACATGAAACTCTTACCATTGGTCTTTTGAGTTGGTTCACAGTACAAATTAGCTGCTATCCAGTGCTTCATGAATTTCTTCTTCACACTTGTCAGAAGTTCCAAAACATAATCACCCTTGTAATTATACTTGCACCAATGTCTCCAAATGAGTTGTACATCCTTATATACATCCTCAGAATTCAAATACTTTGAACCGTTTTGAAGATTGCTGTATATTATTCCAAAATCCATTGGTGTATCTATGACATTGACGTAATCCTGGTTCCAACCACCAAACCAAAAAAAAGAAGAATAGGAAATAAGGATTAGGACATGAGAAAATATAGCACTTGATAAAATAATTTCGAAGTTACTGTATACAATATTTTATGACTTCAGGCAGCATAATGAAATTTTAAAAACCATGAGATTTAGTTAAGAATATACTCTTTTCTTCCAATTACATGATAGTTACAAAAAGACTCTTTCTTTTTAATACATGACAGTTACAAAAGGCTGACAAAGGGAGATGGGATAACAAGCTACACACAGAACTTGTAGATCTTTAAGAAGGGAATAAACAAACAAATGCATTGCCCTCATATGTTATTTAATCAAACTTTAGAAGAAATAATCCACTTCAAATTCATCAAAGATGAATAGCTAGTGATGAGTGATTAAAAATCGACAAGAGCTCCTATTTTCTTGGCTACATTATATCTTCGGCACCAGAGTTCAAAGACAGATGCATATTCAGGTGTAAGGCCTAATTAACCTCCATATCTTACAATACAAAGAGATGAATAATTTAATTGTCTATCCTGCAATTTCCTCCTTACTTAAGGGCAGACTGAAGCATTGTTCCTTAGCACCATCTATGTGTGCCAAAAAATATACTTACAAAACGTGTCACTTACAGATGTTCCCAAAGCAGCCAGATCCGCTGGAACATTGAAAGGTTTAGCCTCGTCCATTTTCATAACCTTGATAATCACCTAGAATTAAACAATTGGAAACAACAAGAACAAAGTCTAACTAAGCATATCAAAAAAAAAAAAAAAAATTAGAAATAGCAACCATAGGCTTGGTTAGGTTATCATTCTACAAAAAATTTCTATCTTTTCAAGAAAAAAATCTTTTTCTAAAATTATTTACATGAAAAGCAACAAATCTATCAATCAAACTACTAATCAAATATACTACCTAATAAAATTTTTAAACAGAAACGCATTACAAAAATTTCCATCATACCATTAAGGCAGCACATAATTCTTGCTCATTATATCGAGGATCCTCATGGATCGACTTTCTCTCTTTTTTGTATCCACTTGAAGATACCATGCCCCTTGAAGACTTAGGCTGCGAGTAATCACTTTTCCTTGACAATTTCACCCTCTTTAGCTTCCCTTTACTAGGCCAATTAACCAATTTCTGTACTGGCCTCTCCATTGACTCATCCGAAGACTCATAACTACTATATTCAGAACTCATATCTTCAGAGCTACATGACCAATTGCTGTCGCTCCCAGTTGAATAATTAGAGGAAAATGCACCACCATCCATTTCAGTGTCAATTTCTTCATCGCCTCTGCCCTCACAATCCCTATCAAATTCATCATTATCTTCAGGATTTTCATCATCAAATTTCTCACATGCTTCTTTGTTCTCGGCAACTACAGAGGGCCTTTTTGTCTTGGTACCATTCTTTCTAAACATACGCCTGCGTTTCATGTTCTATCCACAAAGATGCTTCACATACAAATATTTGTTAGGCCACACCCACATACCAAAAAAAGGAAGAAAGAAAAAAGAGTTTAATTTACTGAACTAGAAGCAAAATTTTTTGAGATTTCACAAGCAACAAAAAATGAGCTTTAGATTTCTGCACTACAGATAGGCAAAAAAAAAAAAACTTCATGAGCTTTCATAAGCAACAGAGAATCAAGTGCAGTAACCATAAACAAAAGAAGTTGAAAATTGAGCTTTGAATATATTACTGAATAAAATGTGTCACTATGTCACATTTCAACTTCTTTAGAGCCGGTTCAATCACCATATGATGCTACAAGCAAAATAAAATTTACAACTTTTTTGACAACTTGTTGATGAGATGGCAAATTATGATTAGTACAACATCACTTAATTTCATGTGGTTGACACTACTTTTATAGTTACTAATTATAATCAATCACCTCAATAGTTCTAAAAACCAAAAAAAATTGTGAAATTGTGTCATTAAATTCATAAATAGGCAAAAGATCATACCTTATGCACAAAACTCTCAACTCAGAGAGACCTTGGTGATGCAAATACTTGAAAGAGGAAGAGGTGCTTCGAAAGTTTGAGGTTTTGGGGGGGTATTTAAGGGTTTGAAATGTGAAGAGACAGACATGCGAATGGTCCGATGATTGATGATTGATGATTGATGAGCATGATAATTAGTACAGAGCTGGTAAAATGGCTTCTTCGTTAACCGTGCGGTAGAGGTGCATGTATATGAGATGTGATTTCATGTCGTGTCTTCTACTTCTTGCATGTCACTCTCTCTTCAACTTCCATTTGTAGAGCTGTTTGTCTTCCCGCCAATCACCATGGTTTTGCTACTACAAAATTACTGACATGTGACATGCTAGTATTATTGAATGTCACAAACTTTAAAGTGCATAATAGTTTTAAAATTAATATATTTTCTAAGAATCCAGTTAATGTATTCTCTTAAGGCACACATTAGTAAAATCTATTTTCTAAATCACAAATTTTATTTATTCACATAATAAATTTTTTTTAAAAATCATCAATATATATATATATATATATGCACTCAAGATGCGAAAATGCTTTTTTTGTTATATGAGTTTTTAGAAATTGATATGTGTGTTGATTTGAAGTGTGCGTTTGAACGTACGAAAAACGTGATTTCCTGTATTTTGTGTTTAAATAGTGGGTATCGTACATTGTTCATGAGACCCGCAAGTACTTTTTTCAGTACTAAAAACTTTAAAACTGGGTCCCATGATACTATTCACACATTTAAAAATTATTTTACTACAATATTGTTTTCAGTTTTCAAGAATAAGTGGTATTCAAACAAACTCAAAATATAGACAATAATGTAAATTTTTTTTTTAGTAAAAATCATAGTAAACTTTATTTATTTAGCATCATGTTATACAATGAGAAAGAAAAAAGAGATATATTTTTCTAACCAAACAATGATCGCCTCATTCTCTTTTGCAACACTAATAAGAGATAAAGAAACACAACTACATTGTAAAGAAACACTAACAAATGATATATCAACAAAAAATCTCATAAATAATTTCAAAAGTATTTAATTTTAAGATAATTGAGTCACACAACAGGTTTAAATATAGTTGTTTAAGTAAAATATTTAAAAGTATATAATTTGTGAAATAAAATATAGAGTATTATTTCAATTTTACAACCAAACATATAAATAGGTATAATTTATTTACACTAATATAGATTAATGTAATTTTTTTTACAACCAAACATATAAATAGGTATAATTTATTTATACAAATATAGATTTCTATTCTTAATGTAATTTTCATTTATTATAGCAACTATGGCCTAAGTGTTGTGTAGTGGGTGTGCCATTGGTATAATTTATTTTTAAATTTAAATATTAGCCAACTGAATATACTTAGAGAGGTTTAAGGGAAGTAATTAGTTAGAACTTGGAGTATTCATGTTAGTTTCTTCAAATTTTTAATTAAACTAATTAGAGAAACTTTATTTTTTTTATATAAAATTTAGCTATTTATGTTTTTTATAGTTATACATCAATCTTAATACTACATCACTATTTCAATTAAATATATTTTTTTATCCACATTTTTAACCTCAAAATACACCGCCACTCATCTCAACCACACCGCAACTCATCACAACCACACATATTCAGCTGAGGTTTTTTTTTTTTTTTTGGGTAAAAAAAATGGGTAGAGGGAGGTGACCAGTGTAGCTTCCCTACTTGGGTGTGACCATAGTAGCATTATATCTGCTCTTGGGAAAAACCTCATACTCTCAGTCTATGTGAGAAACTCACTTTTCTACATGCCTTTAGAAAATCGAGTTTTAAAATAGAAGTATTTCCTTAATTAGTTTGGGAAATGAGGTAAAATGCTGATTTTTTTTTATATAAAAAAAAGAAGAAGACAAAAGCCCATTTTCTCTGTCAAACTTGGTTAGATATTGCATTTTGCTATAAAACTTCTAGATTTGGCTTAATTTGACTATTTTAACCAGTTGTTTTTCCGACTCAAATTTGATTTTTCTCGATTTTCATGTCTATACGAAGAAAAAATTTATTATTATAGCTAGAGAGGGTAAAAGGGGTAGTGACACCGACAAATCAAATTAGAGTCCTATCCAAGCATTAAATAGAGATCAAATGAAATCTTAAACGTACAGTTTAATCTAGTTTTATATGGAATTATGATTAACAAAACTGAGGGAAACACTAATATTTGGCTTCCCGGGTTGGATTTGGCAGGGGAAAAAGGTTTATGTATCATACATTAATACATACACCTGTTATATGTCAGCAATATTTAAAGATTTTGTGTTGTTTAGATACTTCAAGTAAGCATTGAGCCAAAAAATAAAATATAATTACGAAACTGTATATAGTATATACATGACAGTGCCATCCAGCTTTAATTAAGAATATCCGAATCCTAGTACCACAAGCTAAAACTTTTCAAGATCATCTAGATTTAAGAATGACTTAACTTGAGAGAAGTGATAATCTTTCGTATAGTATAATACCTTTTTTTTTAAAAAAAAAAAAAACCGTATAGTATATTAATTACTTTATTCCTCCAGCCCCAAGAAAAAACAAATTTTATATATCCATACAAATATAATGGAGCCTGCAACTTTTGAATCGTTTACCAATTTTTTTTTTTTTTAAAGAAAAAAAAAGTGAAAGCCCGATTATATTATTCTGACATGTTGATGAATAAAAAATTATCACTTAGAAAAAGAATTCTGGGCTTCCCCAAAGTTTCGTTAGTTGTGATTTGTGTATACACCACCTTTTTTTGACGGAGATACATTACACCTTTATTAATGGTATGGGTTGACAAAGACAATATCCAAACCAATTAAGTTATAACTCCTCCCACACACACACATACTAGTCTCTAAACACGCTTACACGCGTGCTCAGAGACTTTTTTGTTTTTTGGACAAAGGTTAATTTAGAGTATTCTAAATTATTTCACCACACATAATACTCATTTAGAGGTGTGATAAGTATTATGTGTGGTGAAATAATTTTTCCGAAACTAGATTAACAATTATCTTTTAGCTTGTCATATATTTTCTCTTTCTACTTTTATTTATTTTATTAAATAGATATTTTTCTCAAAAAGTAAAAAGATATTTTTCTCAAATTATCATATTATCAAAAAAAAAAAAAAAAACTATCTTTTTAGATGTGGAAAATGGGATTGAATTAATAATTAATTAATGACTGCATATTTATGGAGACCTTAAATAAACCGTCGCCACTCATTCCTGATAACGAATATTCCACCCCTTCCCTACCATATCCATGAATTTTCGTCACGCTTTTCTTAGTTACCAGAAGATTGGTTCCTACGCGCGTTTGGTCTGCGATGTTAGGTAACCTCTTTTTCTCGAAGGACAAATTGAAAGTGTCAAACTTGATGTGCACGACTTCAATCTTTACCATATAATATACCCCATAACGTCACGCATGTGAAACGAGTTCTTCACCTATTCAGCAAAAACGAGTCTATCCTTCAAAGTTGGAAAAAAACATTTTATAATCCAGCACATGTACAAGGAAGTTGTCAACCTATGCATAGGCTTGACAAATAGGAAACGGTGTGGAAATAACAGCCTTCCAAGACAAGAAAAATATGCAACACCTAACCCCTACAATGTTTTCCATCAAACTCAAAATCTGTCTATATAAGTGTCCCCAAGAACCCCACAACCATTTCTAGCTACTCCCCTTCTCCAAAACTCTCAAAAAATTCCTTAATTCACCTTCTCTCATCACACACCAAACTATATCTAAGTCGATATAGATCAAGAAGTCATATCATCAGCACCACCACCACACCATCATCAGCTATAAGGAAAAAAAGAGGTTTGTTAGCACGAAAAAAATTGTGACAATCTCATCAAATTGAAAATCTCATATCATCATCACCACCAAAATAACCATCTATTCCGAAACCCAAAATGTCTACACCTACAATTAGATCAAGACCTACCGTGCTCACCAAGGAACCATCAATAAAGGCCGCCGCCGCCACCCCCAATGTTGACCAAGACGCCCTAAACCCCCCACTACAACGCCAACCATCTATACAACAACGAGCAACACAAAGCCTAACAGGCACGGTGGCCAACCTAGCCAATCTCCTCCCCACGGGGACCCTTCTAGCATTTCAACTTCTCATGCCAGTCTTCACACAAAATGGATCATGTGACTCTGCCACACGCGCCATGACGCTCGTCCTCCTCGCCCTCCTCGCCCTCTCATGCTTCCTCGCTTCCTTCACCGACAGTGTCAAGACCTCGGATGGACAAGTCTACTATGGCCTTGCCACCTCCAAAGGTTTGTGGCTGTTTGATTGTCCAGACCTTAATTTTAAAGCCTCGGCAGCAGCTGATGTAAATAAGAAAAGGGAGTTTCGTGATTGGCTTCATGCAGTTTTATCTGTATTGGTGTTTGGTGCTGTGGCTTTGAGAGATAAGAATGCTGTGCAATGCTTTTACCCAACGCCTGGGAAGGAGACTCAAGAGGTTCTAAACATTGTTCCAATTGGTATTGGGATCATTTGCAGCTTGTTGTTTACACTAATTCCCACCACAAGGCATGGCATTGGTTACCCTGTTACACCAGGCAAATAATTCTTCATTTTTTTTTTTTTTATAATTATTTTTATTTTCTTGACCATTTTAATTTTGTATACTTGCTTTAGTTGGAAGAAAGTGTAAGAGATACGATTACTTTGTTTCATTAACAACAATAAAAATTAGTTCAACTAATTGAATTTCGTTGAGTGTTCTTGTCCTTGTTTTATATATATATATATATATATATATATATATATATATATATATATATATTTGTCCTTCATAAGTTTGGCTTTTTTAGACTTTGAGTTACTTTGTTTATGGTCAACTAGGAACGTGGGGGAAAAGAAATCATTAAATTGCATTTTGTTTGCCTGTAACAAATAAAAAATCAGCTAACTATTCCACAAGGAAATTATCCGTGAAAATAATGAGATGATACACCTCCACATTAATCGGGTCAAATGTTGCCTACAACACACATTTCCATTTTATTAATTGATAAATTAGTTCCCACTTTCCGGTTCAATTTATTATTTAATGAGCCACTTGTCAATTTTTTGTAAAAATAAAATCTTTCTTAATGCATTTCTTGCTACAATAAACATGAGACATAAAATTTTTATTATTTTTTCACAAATGTTAATATGATTTTTTATGATTAGAGTATCAGCACTTTTATCTGATTTCATTATTGACATCACTTTTATTATGTATCAATTACATCCGTCTATATCGATAAACGTGAAGAAAATAAAATCGATGTCCTTAAAAATTCTTGAAGTATTTTTGTGTTATTTGAATCATTGGAGGAAGCTGAAGACTAATAAGAGGTACATGCATTATCATGCAGTTCAAGAAAGGGGCTATTCTTATCCAACCCCACTTGAAGAAGCAGTTTCTGTAGCTTCAATGGCAACAGAATCTAGTGACAAAGAATCTCAAGGCACAAGCTTTGGCAGTACTACTGATTCTCAATACAATCCTAGTGATGTAGAAAACGATAGTACAAGCTCTAGTGGTACTGATGATTCAAACAACAATGTGGCACATAACCATAGTGAATGTGATGGTGCAAGCTCAAGGGAAGATGATTCTCATAACACAACATCATTTGGTGGTGATTTACGTGAGAAATCCAAGAGAGCAATTAGGAGACCATCCTACCTAAAAGATTACCATCTCTATCAATAGATGGACTTACTAGTTTCATGCTATGTTCTCTAGACCCTTTGCCTTTTACACCAACCAAATAATTCTTTCATTTTTATTTTTTTTTTACCCTCTGATTTTTTGGAATTTTTGTACATCATCATACACAAGACATATAATTGTACATATTTTAACCTATCAATTTTTAAATGAAACATAACCCTTTTAATTATTTTTAGAAAGGGTAGTTCTACATATCATCTTCGTTGCTTTTGTTTGTTTATTTTGAATATAATGAAAGAAAGTGAAGAAAACAGAATTGTTTGTTTTAGTAAAAAGATAAACTAATTAAATCATTTTGTTTCTCCTAGAATCTAAATGTTCCCCCTTTTTTTAAAATTTTTTAATTTAAATCCCCTTTACAGTTTTTGGAATGTTTGTAGTAATTAGAATCCTGATTAGATATTCTATGACGAGCGGAAAAGAATTGCATTTTCCAATTAAGACCAATTCTAACGGATGAAATTTTAGCTAAATCGTTGAATAATACTCAATGACTTGAAAAGTAGTAGAGTTGTCCATATTTAAAAAAAAAAAATTACAATAAATCTTGTTTTTAGTCTAAAATTGGGGAAAAAAATAATAACTAGTCGTCAAGTAAAAGCTATACAGGTCATCACATTCAGCATATCAATTCTTCTTCATAAAATGATAAAAGCATGCTATCTAGTTAGGCGATTGTGAATATTCAAGGGAAAAAAGTTAGGTGTGATTGTGAAAGAACAGAAATGTGCTCCTATTTGCTATCTACTTTGGATTCTTTGAACACAAATTTTACTCCCTATGTAATTTTTTCTATTGAAAATTAAAAGAATCGCATTTTCCAATGGTACTCTTCAGTCTTCACACAAATAAGATGAAATATGTTTAACCTAACAAATCACGATTTCATAATTTTTGCATTTTACAATAAACCTACTATTAAAGTGAATATGTAAATGGGATCCAAAATTTAATTATCTAAGAATTATCTTCTACAATAAAAAATTGGATCAATTATGATATTTCTATTTCTATAATAAATTCATATGAACTTGAATCAAAATTTATTCTTGATACAAAAAAATAGAAGTAATACTTTTCTCCAATTTTTTACTATATTCTATTATTAGAAATATTTGAGAAAACTAAATCATACTATAAAAAGTTATAAACGGATACAATTGGAGTATAGTTTAGTGCTGAGAATGTAACAATGGTGAAGCTAATTACAAAAGGATGTTAAGCTACCAAAAGGAATGCCTAGTTTCATTCTACATTAGAAAATTTATTGAAAATCAGGTTATTTGTGATGTGGTGCAAACTTGTCATCTCTTGTTGGGCAGAACATGACAATATGATAAAGGCATTATGAATGATGGCAAGAGAAATAGCTCCGACTTAAAGATAAATAGTAAGAAAATCATGTTACTGCCTAAACCAGAAAGTTAACTTTATATGCCTTTGTTGCTTGAGTATATAGATTACTTTCTGAGTGAATTGCCTTTATAATTACCTCCACTTAGTTACATTCAACCTGTTATATTTTGTACATGGTTCTTCCCTACCTAATAAGGATGCATTTAGGATAACCCCCGAAGAAAATAAGAAATTGGAAAGGAAACTATAAGAATCATTATTGGCGAAAGGGTTCATTGTTAAGAATATGTACTTGTGCTATGCCTACTTTGTTAACTAAGATAGAAAATAGATATTCTGTGTAGATGGCAAAGTCGTTCATAAAATTACAAAAATTACTATCAAGTGTAGATTTAAGATTAGATGACATGTTTGATTTTGGCTGAATTAAGGTTGTTTTTCAAAATAAATTTGAGAAGTATTTATCAGCAAATAAAAGTTAAACTTGTGATAAATGGAAATATACGTTTACGGCACCGCGTGGACTATTTGGGTGGTTAGTGATGCTTTTGGCTCATTAATGCCCAGCCCTTGCTACCTTCACGAAGTTCATGACTTATGGTCTGTTTGGAAGTTTAGAGAGGGAGAAGAGTAAAGGGGAGTAGAAGGGAGGAGAGAGTAGAGGGGAATGGTTTCCCTCCACCTTGTTTGGATGTTTTTTATATTAGTAAGGGGGAAGGGAGTAATTAGTCCTTCCCCTTATTTGGATGTTTTAAAAATTATGATGGAAATAAGAGGAAATGATTAAAATAAATAAATTTATCCCTATTTGAAAATAGACTTGCAACATTGGTCTATTATTAATTTAGAAAAGGTAAATTGGGAAATTTATCTAATCGATAATTTATCTACTCTCCCTCCAAATCTCTCCAATTTTGGGGAATTAAAAATGAGAGGTTAGAGGTGGTTGAAACCCCTCCAAACTCCTCCCCCTCATTTCTTAAAAAACTTCCAAACAAGATAATTGAATTACTCTCCCTCCCTCTACTCTACTTTCCCTCATTTTTTAAACTTCCAAACAGGCCATTAATTGTTGCAGCCACACCTAGGGGTTTGTGTGGTTGTATACTTTGATAATATCCTCGTCTACAATAAACGCCTAGTTTAGCATATCTTAAGTATTTTTTTAACTAAAATTTCATTTTATTTTAATGAAAAAATACCACATCACCCACTAACAAAATAAAATGTGGAGATTAAAACTCATTACTAATTGTCATTGTATTTAAAAGAAAATGAGACTTCTAGTTAAAAAAATACTGAAAGTAAACCAAATCCGCTTGAGAGAACATGTGCATTTGAGAAAAATGTTAGTTTGATGCTGAAAAAACAAACATTCTCTGCTAATTTGAAGAAGTGTATACATGCAACCAATAGGGTAGGCTTCTTGGGCTATGTGATTTATGATTTATGGATTCATATAAATAAAGGTAAGGTCAAAGGTTTAGTACTATAACAGCAACCCAGATCGATTGTTTTAAAAGGGGTTATTCTGAATGGACTGATGTAGCTAACAAGGGCTTCAAGGACCTAAAACAAGCCCAGACTTCCGCTCCCATATTGGTTGTTCTATATTTTGAAAAGGTCTGAGTTTGACTGTGATGCAAGTAGAGTTGGCATAGGGTGAATGTTAATGTTAGGTCAGGATAGTATATCTCTAGCCCATTTGGATGAGAAGTTGAATGGTTTTAGGCTCAAATATTGCACCCATGACCTAAAGTTTAATGTCATTGTGCAAGCCATCAAGCACTGGCAATATTATTTAGCCTACAAGGAGGGTTTTTTTTTTTTTTTTTTTAAACACGGATCCCTAGGCCTTGAAATTTGAATTGTTGCTTTCTTGCAACAATTCAAATTTTCAATTAGGCACAATGTTGGGGTGCTTAATAAAGTTGTAGAGCATAAAGGTGTGCCTTTTAAATTTCATGCACCCACAAGTCAATAGTGCACTAGTGGTAGGATTTGATTTCTTTAAGAACAGCTATAGTCATATAACAAACATTGGAAGATCTTGCAAACATTGCAACAAGTCAATAGTGCTGCATATCCCTAATACAGTGCATAATGGGTTCATATTTGAAGGGCTCAAGTTATTGATAAAATGTTAAGGAGATTTTGAAAATTTTGATTTATGATTTTATCATATTTTTAGTTTGATGAAATGTTAAGGGGATTTTGAAAAATTTGATGTATGAGTTTATATGTATGATTTAATAGTGTTGTTGAGGTATTTGATATTAAAATATGTTCATATCAGTAATTCAAGTTGTCTCTAATACCATTTGTAACAACCCAAGCAACATCTATGTTATATCCCAAAAAGACTAATTTAGTCAAAATTGAGACTCCTTACATTTATTAATAAAGTCCAAGTCAATGTGATATATGTCTAATGTGAGACACAGTACATACTCGCACAAAATGCACTCTATCAATATTCCAATAAATTGTGATGCCCTATATTGTTTGAATATGTGTTGTGTGGGTGAGTGCTGACTTCAAAAACTTAAAACACACTAAGCCCAATTTTCGATCAATTGAGCTAGTGTCAAAAGGCAATTGAGGCACAATTGAAAGGCAGTCGAACTCCGAGATTTCAATCGATCAAATATTGATTGAATGACACAAACTGCTTCTCTTGAGCTACTTCGTGTACAAATGATCTTGAACTTGTAGTGACCTGTTATAATAGACTCATTTGATAGTTAAAATGTAATGGAATTCACCATCTAAAATCTAAAGCACCTCGTATGATATTAGATGGTATTCCTTTTCTCAAATGTAAAAGGAATTTTGTATAGAAAAAAAAAAATGTCAAATTTATATGCTATAGATATCCACACTCTCTCATAAAAGATTTAGGAATGCTCTTATGCATACCTGCCAATAAACATAATCATTTCCATCAAAATGCAGCAAAACGGATTGAGATTGACCACGATCCATCAACAATGAGGTCAAGGATCTTACTCAAGAATTTTAATCTTAACTAAGTGAATTCAGCTTTGATACCAATTGAAAGAATCGATTTAGACTCCAAAATAGTTATGCAGCGGATTAATTCACCAATTAATCCAATCATGTGATCTCAATTAAAAACAATTGAGCGATGAAACTAGTAGGTCGCCAAAGCTATAAAGCATGTAAGGAAGGAAATAAACAAAGTTAAAAACCAATAAAATATATATATATATATATAAATATATATATATATATATATATATAAATAAAATAAAAAAAACATATCCAAAAGGATGACCACTGCAAAGGTAACCTAATTAAACTAAAGCAATCCACTATACAAAGGGAAGTTTACAATCTAGTAAATCATTTATCCCCAAACTCTACCCACTAGATGTACTAACTCTAGCGACTCGCTATAGCTCTAGAATTTCTAAACTTTATAATATATGAACGCCTTCATAGATGACGCATTCAAATTCATAACTAAAATATATATTAACCCAATGATGCACTGGACTCTGATTTTAGTCTTGATCAGCTTGAAACTAGCAAATCCCCTCTTGTGAATTTTAATTTTGAATTCATGGGTTTTTCGAAAATTTAGGTTGTACATTTGGTGGGATATTAGAGGATGGATAAGATTTAGGTACAGTACTTAGGTGATATTCTTTAGGTTCTTTTCTTACGATCCTGCCGTATGAATTTTCCCTCTTGAAATTGAAGTGTATTTTTTAATTAAATAACCACATGACTCAATTTTAAATAGAAAACTTAAGAAACAACACCTAAAATATTATATCAATATTTTATTCCCAGAGGATATTTGGTCTTTCAAATGTAAAAAGGAATTTTGTAAATAAATAAACAAAAAGTCAAATTTATATACATGTACATCATTATCATATTACTTATCACAAAAGTCACGCATGTGAAAACTGACATTAACTTCAAAATACCGACCCATCTCATGAGAACCATGTTGTTTTCAAATTAATTAAGTCTTAAAAGAAGGGGAAACTTCAAGGTAAAAAGCCACCTTTCAAGTCACGAAAGTCTTTGCTTATCTAGTTGTCTCCAAGTACCCTCACAACCACTCTTCTAATTCCTTAACGCCAAATAGTCTTTCTCATTTCATCACATCCCACATTTCTCTTCCTCCACCTTCATCATTCACCAAAAACTCTCATTTCACTTCTACAATCCACCTTGCCGCCACCACAAAAATCACCACCTCTAGTCAAATATTCTAAAATTTAGTACACAAAACTTTCACTTTTGTAAAGATCAACCTTCTTTCAAAGGTTAATTCGTGACAAAGTTCTTGGCGGAAGACACTCGTTATCCGACCTTCAATCTTAAATATCCACTTTATAGTTCTCAAAAAAAAAAAAAAAAGATATCCACTTTATAATTCAGCCTTGTCCATCTTTTCCAAAACCCAAAAAATGTCTAATCTTAGGCCAAGACCCACAGCCACCACAAAGCCACCATCCACACCCAAAATCCCCAACACCACCACCAATACAGACCCTGATGACACCCCAAAACCCCAACTCCAACGCCAACAATCTCTCTCACAAAGAGCAATCTCCCAAACCTTATCAACCACAGCCACCTTAGCCAACCTTTTACCCACAGGAACCCTCATGGCTTTCCAACTCCTCATACCAGTGTTCACACAAAACGGCACATGTGACTCAGCCACACGCCCCATGACACTCGTCCTCTTAGTCGTCCTAGCTCTCTCTTGCTTCCTTGCTTGTTTCACAGACACAATCAAGGCCTCAGATGGACAAGTCTACCATGGCCTTGCCACTTTCAAAGGGCTTTGGCTGTTTGACTATCCAGGCACTGAAACTCAAGGCTTGCCTGATCTGAGTAAGTACAGTATAAAGTTCATTGATGTGGCTCATGCTGTGTTAACTGTGCTTGTGTTTGGTGCTGTGGCTTTGAGAGATAAGAATGTTGCGAGGTGCTTTTATCCAACGCCAGGACATGAGACTCAGGAGGTTTTGGACATTGTGCCTGTTGGTGTTGGCCTAATTTGCAGCTTGTTGTTTGTGGTTTTCCCAACTAGAAGGCATGGCATTGGGTACCCCGTCACACCAGGCAAATAAATTGATCATTTGTTGCTTGCTTTTTTTGTTTGATGGGTCATGGGTGTCATTATTTTTCATGATCTCCCTTTGTTATTTTGCTTTAACTTTTTTTCTTTCTTTTTTTTTCTTTTTTGGATTGAAAGATTGTAAGTTTGAATTGGGGGCATAATAAATTAGAAGAAATTACTATGAATTGTCCATAGTCATAGTCTCCGAATTGTCCATTTGTGGTTGAAAAAAATATATTGATAAAAAACAAAACAAAACAAAAGGAGAGAGAAAAAAAAATCAGTGTAACTTGTCTTCGTCTGGGCCCGCCTAGGACGCGCTCTGTCCTTCTCTATTGACTTTGTTTTATATAACCACAGTCAATTGTACGTTGGTATTACTTTACCAGTATAGATGTTTGTAAAATGTGGAGAGATAAAAGTTAAGATTGAAGTATTTAGAAAGTAGTTTCACACTTATATGCTTAGGTTATTTTAAAGTATAATTTTTATTTTGTATATATATATATTTTGTAATAACAGATAAAATATATATGATACATTAAAAATAAGTGTAAATATAATAGGTAACCGGCTAAAATGAGCTAGATATTCATATATCATTGTTATTAAAAAAAGAAGAAGAAGAAGATATTCATATGTCATTTTACATTAAAAATAGGTGTGTATCAGTATCATAGAATGACTATTTTATCTTATCAAAGTTATTAATTTTAGAGAACATATTTCACATCATTTTCACAATACTTTTGCAATAAATTTTAATTAGCAGGTTATTACAGATTTTTAATTTAAATCTACTACTAGAATTATTATTTTGCTTATCATGAAAGATTTGTTGTAATCATAAATTTTTTTTTTATAATAATTTTAGTTCATTTCAATTAAAATGGTTTGAACATATTGTTCCTATTGAGCCCTTATCAAATTGATACATGTAGCATAGTTATCATTAGTGTACCAATCCCACAGTTGTACTCGGCCCAACTCAAGGCGTCAGAGTTGATTTCATTGAGTGACAAGTGGAACAAAGACCTGCCCAAACCCAACCCATAAACACTCGTACATATATCAATTCTTTTTCAAGATCCAAATGCTAAATTTATGAAGCCAGTGGAGTTACAATCCAATGGCACCCTCTCTTATTTTTCTCTCCTTTGTCATGGGTTTGATCAAGGAGTCATGCTTCTCACCCCACCCCCAAAGAAGTGTAATTTATATAACATATATAAGCTAAGTTTTACACGTAGGCTTATGGGTCTTTGTGCTTAATTTGTTTTTGATTAATTGTTCAAATTTCAAATTTATTTTTGGTAAAAATAAATTCACCAGAGAAATTATTAAATCCCACTTTTTTTTGTTGTAAGTAAATATAGGGTCCCAATTTGGGGGGGTCCTTCACTGTAGGTGTGAGCGAACCCAAACCCAACAGGCCCAATACAATGAATTTAGTAGAGAAGCGGGCTCAAGAACTGGGCCTTTGCGAGGACTTCGTCAACGGTCGAGCAGGATCGTTGGGGAGCAGGATCGCCAACGATGTAGAGGAGGGGTGAAAGTCTATCCTCGGGCCTCGTCCGAGGATGAGTTCTTGTTCTCCTCCTCTGATACTACACAACTAGGGCCTTCAGGTGTCTTCCAAATTGCGATCCCCCCTCTTCGTGAGACCTCTTTGGTTATATATTCTTCTGCTCCCTTCATCCTAGCCGTCCATTTGTTGCTTGTGTAGGTTGCTACTTGAGTGTCTGTCCCATCCAGCGCTTCCCTCAACTTGCTGTGAGTTGCAGTAGATAGGGTGACATTGTTCAGGAGTCATTCCTTCATTAATGCAGTCAGACTGCCAGCTGAGAGCATTTAATGCAGAGGTGACAGACTCTTTTACAATAGCCCTTTCACCATGCTCCCATAGCTGCCCCCTACGCTAGTCCCTTCGTTTGGGAACGACAAGGAGGGCTGCTGTGGATGGTGTATTTCCCTTTCTTTTCATGACACTAGTTCGCCGAGGACATGACGGTCCTCGGCGATTTCTCCTAATAGCTATGGGCCTTCCTTAGCCATCCTCGGACGTTTTCCTCCTCGACCTAGGCCTTTGGGCTTAATAGTTGAGATGGGCCGGGGCACCCAGATCCTTTGGGCCCATAGTAAATATTATGAAACATGAAATCTTTATTTTCCCATCTTCTTCTCTTCTTTTTTTTATTTTCATTTACTTTCTCTTCCACTATATTTTACCAATCAAATTAAACTCTACGTTTCTTTCAAATTTTTTTTTTCTTTCTCCCCTCCATTTCGCCAAAATATATTAACTCAAATTTTGAAATAAATAATGTTTAAGAAAAAAAAATCTTTCAAAATTTATTAAGTCATAAATTATGATTTAAGCAACATCACATCATCATTTCGTCTTATTTATATAATTTTTATTAGGATTTTATTAACATATATTTTAGAGCATTCATTAATGAAATACTTTTAAAAACTTTTTATGAAAAAAAAAAAAGTAACTAAAATTTTTAACAATTTTTTTTAAAATTTTTTATAAATAATTTCATAAAATTAATGATTAATATATATTCTAATAGGGCGAGGAGTAAACATTAACCAAATCCATTTTATTATCAACCAATTACAACATATCATAGTATGCAGTACCAAATCAATAATTGGGGGGAAAAAAAAAGAATAAATTATTGAATGGGAAGGCATGGCTAGGCTACCACACAAACTCATCAGTCATCACTCACGTGCTGTGTACTAGCAAAGTTGTCACATATGGCAAAAAATATGCCGCTTGGATTCTCCCTGGCCCTCTTTACTTATTTAGGGTGTGTTTGGATTGAACTTATTTTGCTGAAACTGAAAACTGAAAACTGAAAACACTGTAGCAAAATAATTTTTAAATGTGTGAATAGTGCTGTGGGACCCATTTTTAATGAAAAAATTGATAAAAAATGAAATTTGTGGGTCCGTGAACAGTGCATATATGCACTGTTCACTGCAGAAAGTCAACATTTGCGGTTACTGTTCATTGAACAGTAACCGCAATACTCCAAAACGCGTGAAAAAAAAAAAAAAAAAAAAAAAAAAAAAAAAAACGCAACTTGAAAACGCAGACGTGGAATCCAAACGGTACCTTAGTATCAAAATACAAAGCTCACCTCCCATCAAAATGCTACACCATTGTCATGGTGTCATTGAGATTGAGATTCCAAGGAACAGAAATTCAAAACACCCTGAAGTCTATACAAATCTAAAACCTCATTGTACTATCTCCCACTTCCACATTGATCAACCATGTCCCTCTATTCAAGACTCAGTCCCTTCACTTCACCCCCAAAAACCAACCAAAGAATTTCCAGAGTCATACTCACACCCAAAACACCCACCATTTCTTTTCCACCAAAGCCCACAAATTTACTCACTATCACAGCTGTTCATGGAAAACCCAGATGGGAAAACTTGTTATATACTGCAAAGCCCCGAACTTTACCCATAATCAGAGCTGTGAATGGAAATTCTGAACATTCACCAGTCACTCCAGCAAAACCCAGTTGGGAAAACTTTTTGGCTACTGCAGCAAGCTTGTACCCTCTTTATGTGATTGTCGGATGGTTTGTTGCTTGTGTAAAGCCATCTACTTTTGCATGGTTTGTGAGTAGAGGTCCAGCTTCATATAGCTTAGCTCTTGGATTGATTATGTTGGCAATGGGTCTCACTTTGGAGTTCAAGGACATGATCCGTCTGTTCTTGCAAAGGCCACTCTCAGTAAGTTTTGATTTTTGTTCAAAATGCTTGTAAATATTTTTGAGGCATTGTGTTATGAAGTTGCATGTAAATTTGGGTTCTTGGTGAAATTTGAGATATGGGTATGCTTAGGATTGGAAACTTTGAGTTGGTTTTTATATAAGTTCCTGAAATTGAGCAAGTTGGAAGATATGGAATTCAATTATATGTGATAGTGAAAGACTTTGCTTCAGTATCATTTTGCATTACATTGCATGGACTTTTGTCCGTTCTTTGGAATATTGTAATTGTTACTATAAGCCTTTGTTAATCTGAACAGTTTCAGGAAATTAATTAAATGGGAATTCGTTATTGAATTGAATATTTAATTGGGAGATAAGTCAGCTAACATATTTTCTGCATATAGTTCCATAAATACTAATGCCTAAACTCTTTTGCTTGTTTTCCTTAAGGCTGCATTTGCATTTAAGGAAATATGTCTAGTGATACAAAATTTTCTACTACTGCTGACATGTTATGATTGTTGCTTAATAACAGTGATATTAGTGGTGGAGAGTCCATGTGAAACTGGTGTCACACCAATCCCAACTTGCCACCTTAGCAAGTTGTAAAAATATTTGTCCCCAGGATTTGCTCATTTAAAAAAGTTAAAAAGGATTTGAAGAATAGTTACTGGTATAAATTTCTTGATATGAATTTTAACAGTATATGATGTGTTTGAGCTATGAGGATTTGCTCTGACAAAAGCACTTGTGATGTTATAGATTTGGAATAACATCTTATACCAAAAAATTTCAAATCCATGTATTAGTAAAGCTTAAATCCATCTGTGAATTTCGTCAACAGAAAAATTTGTCATTTAAACTAAAAATCAAAATGCAAATCGATCACTTCAAATGCCTCCATCTAAATGAAACCTTAGATCATTGCATAATCAGATTAAATTTTTTTTAAGTGCTCATATATTCTTATTGATGGCTTTCATTGATTTCTTAAGGAGTGTCAAGATTTTAATGAAGCACTAGCTTGATGTCTGTTCTTGAATATGATTTTCCAGTTTCTGAGTTTGTTGCTTTGACCTTTTGTTCAGATATTGTTCGGTTGTTTTGCTCAGTATACAATTATGCCAGCCTCTGCATTTGCTATTAGTAAAATCTTGGGGCTTTCACCTTCTCTTTCAGTTGGTTTAATATTGCTTGGTTGTTGCCCTGGAGGTACTGCCTCCAACGTGGTATGATTACCTTTATTTCCCTTACATTGTTCTTTTTCTTAACTTATATACTGAAATTTGTATGCAAAGCTGTTTTACAGAGTCATTTATGCCCTAATCAGGAAGATGTGTTTTAACTACTTTCTAATGATCATTCTCTTTAGATTCTAGCACATTCCAAGAGGTAGAATTTTGAGGCAGGAGAAACTTGATAGCCCTTATGGGACTAACTTCCCAGTTAGGAATGTTATGTAGCTAACCATAGATTCATTAAGAAAGTCAATGCAAATCCTTTACATCTCCAAGACTGGTCGTTCAGATAGAGATATAGAGGGCAAATGGTCATGAGATGAAAAGATACTGGCCAGTCTTTTTATATTGAAATTTTTTTAAAAAAAAGGCCTTCCATGGTTGTGGAATTAGCAATTTTCCACTTAAAAAACGTATTTCCTGTTAGGCTGAGTACCTGCTGGTTGTCTGCTTCCTGTATTTTCTTTATGGAGTACTTTCAAGAGCATTGGGCCCTACAACAAAAGCCTGGGTCTCACAACTCTAGAACACTCACCAGATATAATAAAATTTAGGTCTTCAGGAGGTGAATTGTTAGCCAATAGCCCAAGCAAATGATTGAGAGTAGTATTAGCCAACAATTCGGCACAAAAGAGCCCTTGTCCATGCATATTATTGGCTTTAAGCTCTCCCTATCATTTAACAAAAGCTCCTGAGGCCTTGACCATGCTCCAACTCATACAAGAATCACAAATTTCCATGATTACTATATTAACCCCACCTCATAATCTTATTCAACAAGAGTCTTCTGCATCTAGTTGTCTCTTAAGAGTACCAACCTGTTTTTTGTTATTTTTCATGGCTCATTTTCAAGTAGATATATTCTATTACAAATGGGCTTTTAATAAAATTTAAACCGTAGCATCAGGCATTGTGTTAGGGTCACCTTCAGCTACTATAGAAGTATACAGATATCTGTATAATTATGAGTATAAAATCAAGCTATTAGAGTTCTACAAGATTGTAAACTTCATTGTTGGGCATAACATTTGCCATTTGAAGACGTTTACCGATGTTTGTACCCATGCTTTTAAGGTATGGACCACAATTTCAACTTTTAGCCCAACTAATGCTTGTTCCAAATGTTTGGGATCATCTAGTCCTTTCTATGTCCTTAATTTCCTGTAGGATTCCAATGTTAAGTTCAATGGATGGTGGGGAAATAATACTGTATATTGTGACAAACACATGCATCACAAGGAAAATTGATGTTTATCGTTATCCCGTTTGTTTATCGAGTATTAATGTCACAAAGCGGCAAAGCATTCCTGTGATAGAACTGACATTAATCTTATAATTTTTTGAATTTATGAATAGTTTTCTTCACAGTTCTAAACATAGGGTGGCAAAGCTTCTATTATGGATCTCAAATTATAGTGGGCTTACATATCTCTGACTTGATGGATACACGTCTCTGTCAATTCTTCTTGGGAGTGCATGTTTAGCTAGGTATCTTACAAATAGAAGTAGAGTGGAAACTAAAGATGTATTTTCAAGTGGCTTATATATCTATACAACTAAAATACTTTTTCCCCCTTTTGCTCAATCTTGAGCATATGTTATGTAAAGTAGTGGAATATGATATCCTTTCCTACAGTTAGTTTATATTGTTGAACAATTAACCTCTTTCTTTTAGAGAGCAAGATCTGACAATTTTCTCTAACAAGTAGAGTGGTGAGCTCAGTTTGATGCTTTGATAGCTTGCAATCATTGGGATGGTTATAATTGATGCAAGTTCATTTTAAAAGACTTAAATCCACTACATTACTTGATTTTATTTTAGTAGTAGCAGCCACACACCACCCCCCCCACCCCCCCCCCCCCGGGGCCGACCCCCCTCCCTCTTCGCTTTCAAGGTCTAGATACTTAGAAGCTTGACAAACTGATTGTAGTGTTGTTGAAGCCAAATGAATTGAGAATCCATTATAATTTGGTAAAATCGTTTAATGGATGGGGATTTTATTTCTAATTGATATGGAAAGTTAAATAAATTACGTCTAGAACGCAAGGTCTTCAATTTTATGAGATTCCAATTTACTTCTGTTTGTGTATTGTTTCAGGTGACCATGATTGCTCGAGGGGATGTTCCATTGTCTATTATCATGACAGCGTGCACTACTCTTGGAGCAGTGCTTCTGACTCCTTTCTTGACAAAGACACTAGCAGGAACTTTAGTTCCTGTAGATGCTATTCAACTTTCCATCAGCACCCTGCAGGTGAACTGAAATCTAAATAAGCTTCAATTATATAAAATCATGTATGGATGACATAGTGGTCTTTATTCATCCTGTCTAGGTGGTGGTCGCACCTATTCTGTTAGGTGCTTATATACAGAGTGCATTTCCTACAGTTGTGAGAATTGTGACACCATTCGCCCCACTTTTTGCTGTTTTGGCTTCATCATTACTCGCATGCAGGTTTTGGTTTTTTACACTTAACCGGTTGTCTTGAAAATACTTCATTTTAGATGTGATCCCTCTGATGCATGAACCATGCTTTTTCGAGGGGCAGTGTATTTTCAGAAAATATTGTTCTGCTCAATTCAATGGTTGGTACATCATTGACATCTGATCTCTCTCCACTACGCCAAGCTCAAGCAATATTATCCGGTGAACTGGGGGTTGTAATGCTTGCTGTGGCATTATTACATTATGTTGGTTTCTTTGTGGGGTAAGTGTTACCCTTCATTTGATGACTTTAATCTGTTAATGCACACTTCGTTCGTCAATATGATAGTGATGCATATATTTGTTTCAGTCTGTAACAAGTGGAGGTCTGATTAGTTTTTGAGCTTTGTGTGTGTGTGTGTGTGTGTGTGTGTTTTCTTGGCATAACATATGGTTTGCTTCATGTTCATGTTAACTATAGTTTCATTGAGTACAAAAATGACTCAGGAAAAAACCCACTATTTAATGAATTTGAGTACTGCAATTTACTAAAACCGAATAGTCTAGACCTGTGATATATCCCTGTGAAGTGCAACATCATTGCAATAAAATACAAAGTTTAATTAGATTCATGTTATATCTCTATCCTCTTCTTCATATGTGCATTTCTTATTTGCCATTAAATATATGATGCAAGATATAGATGGTGTTTTTGACTACCATAGAGGTTCATAAATTCAGCTAATATAGCTAACTTAAAATTATTATTTATCATGTAAAATTTGTGTTAGTATTAACCACCTTTGGTTGCTTCAATGGTGATAGCATACAATTGATGGGGCTTTTAACTGCAGGTATATATTGGCAGCTATTTGTGGGTTTAAAGAACCACAACGGCGATCAATATCAATTGAGGTATATGCAATAGAATGTCAAACCGGTTGCATTTAAAATTCTTGCTTTTGTTCCCTGCTCAAGACTGATAATTTTAAATGTCACAATATTTTCCTTGTGTTCTTTTATGGAAGAATTTTTTAAACTTCATTTCAAGTCTTCAGTTTTTTTTTTAAAGATCAGAATGGAATGTCTAAGTCTAATGAAAAAAATTGTAATTAAGCAATTCCTCCCGTGTATCTGTAATGGCAATAGCTTATGGTAATACCAATCAATAATTTTCATTGATTGACACTTCCTTGCAGGTTGGCATGCAAAATTCTTCCTTAGGTGTGGTTTTAGCAACCTCCCATTTTTCCTCGCCAATGGTTGCAGTACCTCCAGCTGTGTCTGCTGTGATAATGAATGTGATGGGTAGCAGTTTGGGTTTCCTTTGGAGATACAAGAACCCATCAGATTCTGAAAGTAGTCCTAAAATTGATGATAAGTGACTATGAAACTCCTTTTGAGTGTACTCCATTGGAATTGTTAAAAGCTTAAGTTTACTCATCAATTAAAAGTGTGTATACAAGAAGGCAAAACTTTGATACAATTCCTTAGATGTTTTCCAATTAAATTTAACCATGTGGTTGTATTGACTTTTATGCCACACAAATAGTGTTATTTTTGCCGAGGACAATTAACCACATAGCTGCTTGGCAAAACACATGGTTGAATTTAATTAGGAAACTTAACATACAACTCTTAAGGAGTTATATCTAAGTTATTTCCAATCCAAAAATTTACCTTAATCCTCCACAACTCAAAGTAGGAAGTGCTCCTTAAACTTTTGGCGGCTTGTTATGAAACTAGGCTGTGGCCTGGATAAAAACATGGATGAGACTGGGAGCCTCTTAGTGAATGCTAATTGCTAAGCCCATTTTACTCATAAGGGCTACACAGTGAGAGCTCATAAATACCCAAAATGTCTCATTCCTTTGTTAAGTGATTAATTCCCTATTCATCAGAGGAAAAACAAGTGATTAATTCCTAAGGGTGTGTTTGGAACAGAGCTGAGGCCCTGAGGGAGAGGATAGGAGAGTCAAGGGAAAAGTGACTGTAATGTACTAACATTATTATATTTCAGTCACCTTTTCCTCTACGCTCTTTTTTCTCTATCTCCATCCAAACATATGGTAAAATTCTGTCTTTTATGGGGTGATCTTCTGAAGTCCATATTCTTGGCTAAGCATTTATCCAAGTTCAAGTTGGGAGGTCAGCCTGAATGCAACTTGATGAATGGTTCACATATTTGAATAGGATTGTAGGGACTTATATTTTAATATCTACTATGACATGCCCTTTTCATGACTGGAACGAAACTTTCATGAAGCGTTTTAATTTCCTAGCTGATTGTGTATTGTTATAGACAACACTATTAACTTCCAAAGGGATAAAGTGGGCTACACAAACAATGATTAGATGATCTTACCAGTTTTTATTTGTTAATGGTTTTTTTTTTTTTTTTTTTTTCCTCTTCAGCTTGATTTAGACCAAGCTAAGTTGGCTTGTGATCCTTCAAGACACTGGGTCAATTTTCAACCTTTTGCTTATGGTGATTGAAAATGATAGGCCATATTTTTTGGGCAAGTGTAATATATGCAATAGGCATTCCAACTATAGGTAGAATTTCTGTAATTGCCATTGTAACAATCTTAATTTTCAATGGAATTAACTAGCTCTATCAAAAAAGAAAAAAAGGAATTAACTAGGCTATCATTTGTCACTTTGGTTTTCTTGTGTGCTCTTGAATGGGTTTATTTTTATCAGTTTATAACATCTTATTTAGTTATTGTGTAAAAGTACAATTATATTTTTAAAGTTCATGCCATTTTAAAATTTATATATATCAAGGGTATTCTTGAATTGCCCGACATGAATTCCTTGTGCATTGTCATTTTTCATATAGATTTTTTTGGGAAGCTGTCTTCATATAGATGAAGCCAATGAAATACGCCAATTTATACAAATTAAAATATTATAAATTTTAGAAGGTGTCTTTCTCGTTGGCCCTATGATTATGGGGACATGAAAAACACATTTGAATTTCACGTGCACGTCCTTTTCAATACCCTCAAAATCAAAACGGTTCAGGGATATAAAATTCTCTCACCATTACCTCCCAAAAGCTAGAATTGCTGCAAAACATGACAAGCCAATTGTTTTTCTCACTAGGAAATGCATTGGACCTTCTAGTGTGCTTTGGAGCTTTCAATGACAAATAGAGAAATGTCAAAAGGACAAACATTTACAAACTTTTTTTACAACCTATTCATGGAGAAGGTATCTCATTAGACCGTTTCATGAGACATCTTTTTCACAATACGTGGGATCTACACAATCTTATAAGATATCTCTCTCACAATTTGTAAAATTTGCATATATTGTAAGAGAGATGTCTTATAAGACTGTCTCATAAGATAATTTTTCCTAAAGAGGTAAATTATTATTGATGCAATATCACATTTACATGACCTAATATTAACATCATTTTAATTTGATTTTAGTTGACTTGATTAGTAAAGTTGGTAAAAAAATCTATCATATCTATATATAAAAAAAATTATATAGTCTCTTATCATTAAATAAATGACCATGGTTGGAATTCTGTTTACACCAAAAACTAGTTATTATCTTGACTTGATGATAAAGCGTAATTATCAATTTGGAGTAAACATTTACTTATATATTAAAAATTCATCTTATTGTAATGTATACCAAGAATAACATGTCACCTTATTAATTTTAAAAGATTTCTCGTGCTCATGCCTCATGTACTAGACTTATTGTCGTGGTAAATATACCCTTCTATTTTGTTGTCTACCCTTTAAATTACATGGAAAAGGGTGGACTCAGAGTCAGAAGTAACTAATGACTGCGCCAAGTTTCCACATCGATACATCTATATGGGTTAAATTTGATTAGAAGACATCGAAAGCATTCTCAACCTATATTATTGATTTTTCCTGGACGGAATTCCCAATTAAGCTTACTCTCTTTCTCAACATACATGCATATATTAATATATAGACACATACACACACTCACACTCACATGATCCCCTTCCAGTTGAGCAAAAATTCTTAGCACTGAGACAACTTGACCTCCAACTTGTTCAGGTGCATCTCTCTCTCTCTCTCTCTCTCTCTCTCTCATTTCCTTTCATAAGAACCATTGCATACTTACTGGCTCCATGAGAACCATGGCAAAAGGAACATAGAGGCATCAATAGGGAAAATGTTATATAACATGTGGTCCAATTTGTATTGCACTGCATTTTGGTCCAGCTGAATATTCTTTCAATCATTAATGTGAAGGAGCTTAGGAAGGATTTTGCTTCCTATGACTTCTCTAACCTTATGTTTGGATGACGGGAGATGATGGAAGGAGAGAAGAGGAAAGGGAGAGAGGGGCTAGATGATCTCTCTCATCTTCCTCCATTCCAAACATATATTAAAATACATGGTGACAAATTTAGCTGCTCATGAGCTTGGTCAATGGGCTTCAAGATTTTTATATTTTTGGCTAGTTAACCCAACCCATTTTTCTAAAACTATAGACTTTTTTTTTTGGTTGGATAAATAAGGATTATATTAACTAAGAGAAAAAAAAAATAATAATAATAGAGGATCCAAAACCATCTCTAGAGCCTAGAGAAGAGACTCAATCAGGAAGAGAAGAGATGTTTATGGGCCCATCCCACATTTTGCGCAGTTATGAGATTTACAAGAAAAATGCATATATCCTATAATGTAATAATAATTGATAAACCAAGTTTTTGAAGTAGGCTTCTATAATAATTCATTTTGTTATACCTAATAACTTGAGAGAGAGAGAGAGAGATGCCTAATAAGTCTTATATATTTTTTATAATAAAGGAATTAAAAAAAAAAGTATATTAATTTAGAGGTGGGGTGGGAATGGTGTAACTCTTGAGTCTAGATCTAATTAGATATATATATATATATGTATATATATATTTTCTTCTCAATATTTTAGAAAAATTACTTTTATTGAGTCTTCAAATCCGTTGGATGTAATGGTTGTACTAGAAGGAAATTATGTAATTATACACGTAATTATGTAAGGGGGTGAAGGAAATTAAGCATACTGCATATGATACCAAGTCTAGTCGTCTTCACTCTTACTGCAATTTATAGATATTTTTGATAATAGAACTTCTCTCTGGCATATATATTTGAGCCATCACATCTCTCTCTTGCTGAACTATGGTATTACAATTTTTAATCCCAAGTGATCTCCTTAGTCTGTGATGGCACATAGGAGGGAAAAAGATATATTACATTTCAAAATCCAGAAACTGTTGAGATTACGATATATATATATATATATATATATATATATATATATATATATATATAGAGAGAGAGAGAGAGAGAGAGAGAGAGAGAGAGTTCTATGTTTATGTCCAGCTATGGTATTACAATTTCAGATTATTGTCGTTTACTTTTAAAAAATGATAATTGGTTAGTTTTAAATTTTAATTAGTTCAACTGATAAAGTCTTTTATCATGAAAATTTTTGTACCCTTTTAGCATTTATATATAAATTTTATTTTAAATCATCCTTTTCAATTCCTGAACAGGACTTAAGGATTCTTCTTGTTTTGGGTGGACAAAATGTCTTGCAGCACTCCTAGGACAAAGGATTTCATGAGAATAGAAGATTCAAGCTCAGATGTTGAATTCATCACTGAAAAAAATAGGACCAACCCAGATACATCATATGACATGTCTCAAACTATTTGCTTGTTTAAAAAATATCTCACCAGATCTCAGCAGAACAAACGAAAATCAAACATGGAAGACTCAGAAGCCATCATGAGGAGAACTTCACGCCCTTTATTGCCACCTAAATTTGATTATAATCTGAATCGATCTGCTTCCTTCCTAGAACAAAAATTACTTCCTGTACTTAGGTAAAAAAAAATTTTCATTTGTTAAATTATTTGTATGACAATTTCATTCGTCAAAAAAAAAAAAAAAGGATCTCTTTAGTTACTTCTTATGTTTATAGGACTGATACATTACAATTCAATTCTCTGGATGGGAAGTATTCAACATCACAACTCACTATATTCTACAATGGAGCTGTTAATGTCTATGACAATGTTTCTGTTGACAAGGTATGCAACTTAAATACTTTTCTAAGTCCAAAAAATTTCACTAGACCAAAGTGTTTGTTTTAGCTTTGTAATTTGGGGAGTTTTTTTAATTTTAATTTTTTTTTTTAAGTATCATATTTTAAAAGGTCCGATTAACAAGTATCTTATTAGGGTATTCGTTATAGTTGATTTTTTTAATTATAATTTATTAGCTTTCTATAAAGAGTCAAGTCACTTTTAATTTACAAGAGTGTTTGTTTATTGATTTTTAAAGCATCTTTAACGAGTGCACAAGGGCATCTGTTAACATTTAAAAAATATATATACAAGTGCATTTTTTTTCTATTTTCAAACAAATAATAAGTAAAATAACTAATCCAAACGCACTGATTTGAGGACAAGTTTTTTTCTTTTTATACACAAATTAATTGCTCACACATTTTCATTGCAGGCCCAAGCAATTATGCTCCTTGCTGGTGATCAAAGCTGTTTGTCAAAACCTGTTGTCACAGAAATGCCAAAAACAGAAGTGAGAACACCATCTCATCCATCCAACTTACCATCAATTAATAGCAAGTTAAAAAAAGGTATCATAATTTGTAGCACAATCATTAATGATTAATTAGGTCATGTTTAGTAAATAATTAGTGACATGATCAAGTTAGAGCATGCAAGAAATGTTCAACCATATAGTTTGTGTTAAAAACTTTAAAATTTTTATAGAGAACATACCATACATATTGCTCAAGAGAATGAACCAAACCCAAGTTATTTCTTTTTTAATAGTTCACGATTTCATTTGCAGATTTTAAAAATTATTATTGACATAAAACCACATGTAAATGACATAGTTTTCTTCTAATCTTGTACTTTGTGTATGGATGCATCATTAAATTACCTTCCAAGCACTTTTTTTTTTTCAATGTCTCAGCTTAGAATATATCTAACAAAGCCTAAATTTCATTGCCATTTTTAGGAATTCCAATGGCAACAAGGTTTTCCATCCAATGTTTTCTTGAAAAGCGCCGAGAAAGGTAATAACAAAAAAGGGGAAGAAAAAAAAAGCTTAAAAATTGAGGTGGTAATGAATGTGATTAATAACAAATCAACAATATATGAAATATTTTTTTTAAATATTTTTTTTTGTATTTAAGAGTTAACATATAGTATAAGATTTCTAAAGTAGAATTTATACTTTTATAGTATCTTAATATTACTCAATATTTAATTTTCCCTTTATCATATTAAAAATACATATTAATTAGAATTCGAGGTACAGGCCTAGAAGAGAATCAACCATTATCAAATTCACCATTATTCTATCTTTGTCAACTAAACCTAGCTCTTTCTACTAAATATTGAAATTAACAAAATGGAAAGTGCATGGCTCCACAAATTGCCATGCATGGGTATCATTAGTTGTTATGATGTTGGAAAAAATATAGCATTAATTTTTAATATTTTTATGTTGTTCTTATATTGAGAGGAGGTAATTAGACTTAAAATATAATAGAAAAGAATACGTATGATTGACCCTAACAAATTTGCTGAAGGTCAGAAGGTCCACAGCCAGCCCAAAAATTCTAAGATTTAGATTTTTTTTTTTTTTTTTTTTAATGTTTCTTGGCTTTTCAAATAAAATTAGAATCTTGTTATCTTATATATCAATAAGAGTTTGTACTTACAAAAAGAATCGGTTGTAATTTATAAAACATAACCCTTATGAATTTAAGGGTATGCATTTAGCTAGAACGACTACCACACATTTTGCACAGCAAAAGCACTCAACTAGATCTTGTATAACAGAAAGTACTTAATTAATCTCTACTCATTACATGGTTTGTGTTTTGCAGGGTAATAAGCAAATGTCCTTATGCCCTTCCCATCACAAAAGATGAGGAAGAAGACGATGAGCCAACACTAGACAATGTCAATGAGCCCAATCAAAATCATAGCTTTACTCTTTCACCTTTTCCTTCTCGTTTAGGTTATTTTTTACCTGTATCAGCTAATAAAAACTGTTAAAGTTGGTACATTAATTATATGGAAAAATGTTATTTCAGTATCTAGCCACAAATTCTACCAATCAGTTGTGACTGAAGTTCTAAGTGGAAGTTATTCCTATATCTTAATCAAGAATCTTGTAACTCAACTGTCATCTTTTAGTGTTTCTAACGGAGATATTCAAAGTTGAAATATTTCCTTCCCGAGTGTAAAATTATCCACACAAGAAAAAAAAAATCAAAATTTTAGACCTAAAATTTTATTCCTACAAATATGTAATTGTATTAAAAAAAAATAATAAAAAAAGCACTAAAAATTGTGCTCTATATTCTGCTATATATCAAGTTGGAAAGTGTTATACACAAAAGCATCGTGTAGTACTTGTCGTGACATGTGTGCTTTATTTATTTATTTATTTTGATAAATTGCAATTTTTATTAACAACAAAAGGCTGAGCAATGATCTGACTTGCAAGCCTCCATGTGTGCTTTTGTGATATTGAGTGATAGACTGCAAATTCTAAAATGCAATTGTTAATCTATAATGGAAAAGGTTTACATTCTTTTCATTTTCACCCCTCTTCTGTTCTCTTTCTCTAGGAATTTATGGTGAAATCGTGTCAGGTTAGTGTTGCTATCCATCTCATAGGATTTTGTATGGAATGTGAGAGTGGTGACTGGTGAAGCAATAAACTACACCAAAATTCCATGCTGCCTCATCTTCTAAAATTTCATTATACCAAGATAACTTATTTTAAATGACAGACTCATATAGACTGGTATATATTTTTAAAGTAGTAGAGATCTATATCTTGATCAAAAAATAGGGAATATTTATCCATTTTTCTAAGCGGACATAACTTTTCACACAATTTGTTGAAATAATTGATTAGTAATGCACAATTAGTCAGGACTTTCACATGAATGATGAATTTTTTTTTTCCTACTACGTACAGTCGTCTATTTCAAAAAGTTGTAGCAACACTTATATCCTTACGCTTTCTCTATCTTTATTTGTCTTAAAAGAGAAAAGATGAAGTTAAGGATGGCCAATCAAAGTCAAAAACTACAAGACAATGGACTTATTTCATATTTGGGTAGAAAGTAACAAAAATTTATGTATGCATATATGCTAGCTGCCAGGGCGTCTATTTTTGGTGGGCAATCAAAATCAAAACGTCCTCTCTTGTAATTTAACTAGACCAATATATGTCACCACCACCAATTTGATCCCTATCTTTTTCATGAGTAATGTGTGGATCCACACGAGTGAACATGATAACTAGATAAGGCCATAGATTTCATCATTGAATTTGAAGACGTGAAAGATTAGAAGATGACGTTGACAGCAAAGTTAATTATTAACTAATGAAAACTCTAATTAATTAATCGTCATACAAAATATAATATAAATATAAATGGTAATTGATAGGAGAATTCAAAAAAACAAAAACAAAAAAAATTCTAAAGCAAGGATCATCATCAAGATTTAACATATCTATCATTTACTTTTTTTTTAGATTAAACGGTAGAATTTTATTCAAAGAAAAAATAAATTTATACAAGAACAAGGTAGCATCAAGGAGAGCCAAAGAAAACTGCACAAGCTACAGAGCTTTCCCACCATCTATCAAAAACAGCAGCTATATGCAAGGTTACATCTAGGAAAGCCAAACAAGAACAAGACTATCTTACAAACTCAAGACAAGCTTCCATAATTAGCTTCCAAATATTCTATAGCATGGGCTACATTTGACCTAGCTAGAAAAGAGGGGTCAAGACGTGGAGTACCGTAGTGAGCCTTATTCCACTTATTCCAAATCATCCAGCTAGTTGTTAAAAGTATTGCAATCTTTGGGTCATTTTTCCTTTGCATAATTTGATCAGCCATATCCACAAATGAAAGATTTGTGCAATTAGACATGGTCCCCCTTAAGCATGTAGACTTCCAAACCATATCAGAATATGTACAACTTAGCAGGTCTAATGACTCCACCCCATCCTCACAACATTCACATCCAGCATCAAACAAAAATTTTCTTCTAGCTAGATTTGCTTTTGTAGGAAATATATCTCTACAAGCTCTCCAAATGAAAGTTTTGATTTTATTACATACCTTGGCCGCCCAAATCGCTTTCCAAATTTTATTGCACTGTGAGTAATTGGATGATTGGCCATGAGAAGATCTCAGTTGTTGAGTTTGTATCATCTTGTATGCACTTTTTACCGAATATTCACCTGTGTTTGTGTATGCCCAAGTTTGGATGTCTTGCACCGCTCTATTGCTCAAAGGGATGGATTTAATAACTTCAGCTTCATGCGGGAGAAATACATGATCAATCATGGATACACGTCATGATCTTGTAATTGGATCGATGAGGTTATCCATTGTGGCCATTGATGACATTGTGGAGCATGGGGTTACCACCTTGAATGATGGTGGAGTTGGGAGCCATCGGTCTTGCCAAATTCGAATTTTATTTCTAGTTCCTTTTCGCCATCTCAAACCACTGTCCAAGACCGATCTGGCTGTCACTATACTTTTCCATGTAAAACTCCCTGAATTTGGTGAAGGAGCATCTAAGAAAGATATATTGGGAAAGTACCTTGATTTGTAGACTCAATAGAACAAGGAGTGTGTATATTTCATAAGCCTCTATCTTTGTTTGGCTAACATGGCTAAGTTGACGGAATGAAGCTCCCGAAACCCAATTCCTCCCATCGACTTGGGCATATAGAGTTTAGACCAACTCAACCAGTGTACTTTCCTTTCTTGCATCTTTTGACCCCACTAAAATCTGCTCATCATCACTTCAAGATTTTTAAGCAAACCTTTCGGTAGCAAGAGACATCCCATGGCATATGTGGGGATAACTTGTGCCACGGCTTTAATCAAAATTTCATTTCCAGCTTGAGACATCATCTTTTCCTTCCATCCCTTTAGTTTACTCCAGACTTTTTCAATGATTGGAGCAAAAACTGCTTTTTTGTTACGGCCCACTATACTAGGTAGCCCTAAATATTTCTCATATTCTAGGACTGTCTCTGCACCTAATGCCTGTTTGATTGATTCTTAAGTCTCAAAGCCAATATTGCTGCTAAAGAAAAGAGAAGTTTTATCAATATTAACCTTTTGTCCTGAAGCATCCTCATTTACTTAAAATCTAGTTAAATAGTGTTTTGTTGTGCCCTTTTTTTTAATCCTCCCAACAATATATTATATTAATATATATATAATAATAATATAGTATATATATTAGATTGTATTATACATAATAACAAAGAAAAATCATATACATTTATATGTATGATGCGTTAATTTTTATATTATTTAATGAATATAAATAAATTATTTCTTACTTATTATGTAACAATGACATAAGAGTCAATTTATATAAACTACATTTATCCTTTCACTTTTCTCTTCAATCTAACAAAAAAGTTTTCTACCATCTCATTTTTCCACCCCTCCAACCAAATATATATAAAAGAAAACTAAATTTTTTCTTTCCCCTACTTTTTTTCACTCATCTAATCAAACGGACTCTAAAATTAAAATACAATTAACCATTTTTTTTCTACTTATTATATCAAAACATGTTTCAAATACCTTTTTCACAAGAACTTCGACAAGCATTCCAAATAAATAGTCGAAATCTTCTGCCACACCCTCTGTGCTCTACTATATGTTCCACGAATTAAAATTTGCCACATGTCCACTTATTTCATTAATGCCTAATTTTATGCCTTTTCTCCTTTCATTTACCTAAAATAAAAAATAAATTAATAAATAAAAACCAATACATCACAGCACGGCAGCAGTAGAACATTCTTCGATTTTTGTGGAGAAGAATCGTAGATTGGGTTTGGTTTAATTGGGATGTAAAGAACGACCATTTGTGTTGCAGTTTTAAGCAATGAAAATGATTGCCGATCAAAATTGGTAAGTTTAGTGCGCCATGATTAGCAGTACTGACGACCTTTGTCGGCAGAGGTTGGTGCTGCTGTTGCTGCTGCGCTGCGTTGTGCTGTGCTATATTGGTTTTTGTTTATTAATATATATATTTTTTTATTATAGGTAAATGAAAAGAGAAAGGACATAAAATTAGATTGAAATAGGTGAACAGAAGATATAGTAGAGCACAAAGGGTGTAAGAGCATTAGCATTGGAAAATGCTAATACTATCCTATTTTACCATTCTAAAAACTCACTTTATCATTATACCATCTTATTTTACAATACCTCTACATCCCAAAACTCTATTTCTATTAAAATATTATTTTTTAATCTTTCTCTATTACTACTTTCCAACCGCCACTTTTTTCCAGATTCCAACGGCTCCACCATTACCAATCACCACACCACCACCACCACACCACACCACACCACACCACACCTCCACCTCTACGGCTCCACCATCATCAATCACCACACCACCACCAAAATGCTTCAGCCTAACTGCTTCAGCCTCTCATCATACACATTACACAATTAGAAAACCCAAACCTATTTCAACAGGCCCGCAGCCATTGATGAACGCAGAGGAACTCATGAACCCAGATACCGCCGATCAACCCCGATCACAACAGAAAAAAAAAAAAAAAAAAAAAAAAAAAAAAAAAAAAAAAAAAAAAAAAAAAAAAAAACCAGATCAACCCCAATCAAAACCCAGACACCGCCGCGTTGATCAACCCAAATCAACCACCAAAATCCCACCGGAACAAAAACCCAGACACCGCCGATAAACCCGATCACAACAGGAAAAAAAAAAAAAAAAACCAGATCAACCCGATCAAAACCCAGACACCGCCGCGTTGATCAACCCAAATCAACCACGAAAATCCCACCGGAACAAAAACCCAGACACCGCCGATCAACCCCGATCATGACAGGAAAAAAAAAAAAAACCCAGATCAACCCGATCAAAACCCAGACACTGCCGCGTTGATCAACCCAAACCCAGACACCGCCGCGTTGATCAACCCAAATCAACCACCAAAATCCCACCGGAACAAAAACCCAGACACCGCCGATCAACCCCGATCACAACAGGAAAAAAAAAAAAAAAACCCATATCAAGCACGATCAAAACCCAGAAACCGCCGCCACTGCCGCCGCTAGATCAACGTTTCCTCCATCGTTGATCAACCCAGATCAACGTTTCCTCCACTGTGATGTGTTATGTTGATGGTGGGTGGAGGAGGATGCTCGGTTCTGAAGAGAGGAGAGAGCAAATGAGAAAGAGAGAAGGAAGAGAGAGAGAAGATAACAGAAATAATAAGGAGAAGAGAGAAATTTCGGAAGAAAATGATATTAAAATATTATTATTATTTTTACAATACTACTACAGTGCAATTCTAAAGTTAGAATTGCACTGTAGCAAGTACTGTAAAAAATTTACAATACTTGCCTTTAGCATTCCGGGATGTAACATGTTTTGAAACTTAAAATGCTAAATACACCTTATATATAGCATTAACATTCTCCAATACTAATGCTCTCCCAGAAGATTTAGAACCGTAAACTATAAAAACTAAAAACGAAAATTTAGAAGGGCAATTACGTACCGAACTGTCCCCTCAAGTCCACCAGACAAATCCCAATTCATCACCGCCATTCACGTCATTGTGAATTAAACTATCTTCCTAACTTTCAAAGATTTCAAGTTCAACAACACAAATTGGAGCCCACAAAAAACGTAACTCACAAATAGTAGCGGCGGAAATTTTTGCTTCTTCTTTGATCGATCTCGCAGCAAATCGGCCACTTTCATGATAACGAAAGAAAAAAGCATCGGTGAAAAGAAAGAAAGAAAGAAGAAATAGCTGAGGGAACAACCGAACAACTAGGCCTGATGAAGAAAAAGACGAATAAAAAAAAGTGTTTTGAGTCTGACTTGTTGACGAGACAATTCATGAGAGTGAGTCCCACCCAATTCTCATCCGCTGAAAATAAATAAAATAAAAATTGTTTTTTTTTTCCACAATTTTAACTCAGATTTCCCTGTGTGAAACCAAGTGAAACTTTATTCAAAGTATCAAAGGCTGTTGATTTACGTACTCATATTTTCACATTTTAAATAATATTACGTTTCTTTTCATACCCAATATTATGTATTTTTTTATACATATTTTTTTCTGTACGTATTTTAAAAAAATTACAAATACTGTATCTACCAACCACCCCCAAAAAAGTTTCTTTTTTATAAAAAAGAAAAACTCTGAATAGAAGAAAAGTACTATTCTAATCTATCTTCATTTCTACTTGTAAATTTCTCTCTCTCACCAAAATCCTCTTCTTCTTTTACAATGTCCAAATCCAACGGAGAAGAAGACTCACTCCCTCCAAACCATAGGACGAACGCTACTCCAAACTCAAAACCTCCTTCTTCTTCATTCGACGGTCTCGATCGATCCTCCTCCTCCTCCTCCTCCTCGAGCTTCTCCGATCGAGACTATGTTTGCCGTTCCTTTTTCGGCGCCTATCCTAATAGATCTCGCGTCCACATCAAGCCTCGGAATGATATAAGTAATAGGGATTCGGAATCTGAAATTGACAAGCTCTTGGTGATCGGTAAACTCGGTGCAAGGAGAATTCGGGGATTTAATCACTCACTCGTCCTATATTTGGTTAGTTAGTTCTTCATATATTCTTTTTTCTTTGTTCTTAAATCGGCTTTAGCTTTTGTTTGGTTGCTGAGAAAGTGAGGGATTATTTTGAGCTTTGAAAGTTATTGAAAAAATAAATAAAAAATCTAAATCTATTCAATTAGTTAGTTAGTTGAAAAATCTAAATCTAAATCTATTTTTAATCTCTAGTTAAAATTTTTTTTAGATGTGTTTGTTGGAAAATTTCCAGGAAAGATGAGAAAGTGCGAAAAGAAAAATATAGATTGAAGGATGTGATTACACGTTCACTTGGTTTTTATTTTTATTTATTATTATTATTAATTTAGGCCACGTGGCAGTTCAAGTGGCAATCTATGTCGTAAGGAAATTATATTTTATTTTGTCTATTAATCACGTCAATATTATTTTCTATAGTGATGAGGACTATTTTGACCGAATATAAAAAATTTAGAGATTCCCATAAAAAAAAAAAAAAAAAAAATTAGAGATTAGATTGAAGAACAAAATTTAAATAAAGGTTAGAGACTAAAAATGTACTTTATCAAAAAAAAAAAACAAATTTTACAGCTTGTCAATAAAATTTTAGTCGGTCTTAAAAAAAAAAAGAAAAAAAAGTCTATTTAGCGAATCAGCAAGCTAGAATTTGGCTTTGTGTCTGGTTAGTTGCTGTTAAAGTGAGTGAAAAGTTAAGAGAAAGAGAGAGAAAATTGAGTTTTGAATGTTACTGAAACAAAATAAAAAATAAAAATAAAAAGCCCTCTATTTAGTTAAAATTTGGCTTTATCTATGTTTGGTTATTGAGAAACTGAATGAAAAGAGGGGGGAAAAGCTCTATTTAATCAGCTAGTAAAGTGGGTTTGTATTTTGAGGTAACTGGCTCAGTTTTTATATAAGTAGAATTTGAACTAGTTTTATTTACGGGTCATTCTATGGTACATACTTTCTTTTATATTTGGCTAAAATGCAAAACTCACTCTTTATCTATGTTTCACCATAATTCATTTCAGTCTTCCAGCTTTGCATTCGTTCATTTTAGTTCTCTAAGTTTCAACTTTATTCAATTAAGGCCTCTCCATTGACGTTTGTTAAATATTGTGGTTTGTTGTCCCAAATTTTAATTTTCTTCATCAAAATTTCTTAATTAAAAAAATATCCCATTAAAGATTGAAAAATATTTTCTAGAATTTCTTTTTAAAAAATTTCAATGGAAGTTGATGGAGAGGCCTTAAATGAATAAACTTGAAATTTAGAGGACTAGAATGAACAAAAGTAAAATTAGAGGATTGAAATGAATTATGATGAAACTTAAAGGGAGGGTTTTGCATTTTATCCTTTTTTTAATGGTTTTATATCAGTTTTGTTGTTGAGAAAGTGAATGAAAAAAGAGGGAAAATATTGAGTTTTGTCTGTTATTGGGAAAAAAAAATCCTCAATTTTTTTTTTTAATGAGTAATAAGATTTATTTATCAAAAAAGGGACACCCTAGTAGACAGGAAGTGCACAGGGGTTAACAAATCAAGTACAAAAATTACATGAATCCAGAAAAACAAGAAAAGAGGAAAATGATTGGTTTCCCAAAGTTGACAATCAATCCAATAAAGGTTCTAAATAAAAATAACTTGAGTAATTATCCATATATGTCCATTTCGTTGACGACCAAATTGACCTTTCTAGCAAGCTAAGGGCCCAATAACTGACTTAGGCATAACCCAACTTCAAATAATCCAATAACCATAGACGGCAAATCCATAGTAACCGGACAATTAAGGAACAGATGGTCAACCGATTCACCATTACACTTCACATATAACACCAATCCAAATTCCAAACCTTCCTTTTTCTTAAATTGTCTATCGTCAAAAATTTCCCCAATGCAATAGTCCAAACAAAGAAAGCCACTCGAGAAGGGATCTTTTGCTTCCATATGCTTTTACAAGGGGAAAAAAATCATTAGATAGTAATAAGCATTAACCTTAAACCCCTTATTTCTATCTGGTTTCCAGCACATTTTAGTCTTATCCTTCCCACCTTCTTCAAAATTGGGTTCCATATTGTCTTATCCTTGAATTTTGCATCCAAAGGAAGACCCAAATATTTCATTGGGAGAGAACCTTGCTTACAACCAAGAAAATTCACCAATAACACTAAATTATGAACCACTCCCACAGTTACCAATTCTGACTTACCCAGATTTGTTTTTAGACCAGAAACAGCCGCCTCAAACCAAATGAGCACCATATGGATAATCAGAATCTGATCAAGGTCAGCATCACTGAAAATTGGAGTGTCATCAGCAAAGAGGAGATGTGACACCACCAAAGATCCTCCCTCTAAATTACCCACACAAAAACCTTACATGCGTCCTTCATGTACGGCTTTATCCGGCACAGTTAGTTAGTTAATTACTGGACGGCTTTATCCAACACAGTTAGTTAGTTAGTTAATTAGTCAGTCAGGTTGGTTTGTATGTTCAGTTTTGATATAAGCCAAATTTTGAAGTGGTTTTATTTTATATCTAGTTTGTGGCTCAAGTTAAAACCAATTTTGGTGGGAAGATATATGTGTGTGTGTGAGAAAATGGCAAATTTTATAACCTTATTTTTGGAGGAAATGTGCATTTGAAAAGACCAAATTTGAAAATAGGTTTTATGGGAATATATGTGGTCCAATTTTGGACAAGTTTTATAGACAACCCAAACTGAAAACTATTAAAACTAATTCGGTTTTTGGAAAGGTAGAGGAAATGAGAAGTATAAGTAGAGATTGAATATCAAGGAATTTGTCGATTTGGTTAACCAGAGAAAAAAATCACCATAACCATGGTTTTTTTTTATAAAAAATTTCTTCTTCTCTCTTTTTTTTTTCCCTGCCTTGCTTTTGGGAAAATTATAAAGACATACCACGAGTTTTGGGGAAATAACATTGGCTTTACCCTATTGTTTCGCATTAGACAAAAACATCCTTTAAAATAAAAAATATACCACACCAGTCACTTTGCTGGTGTAGCTCACTAAGGTCAAGAAGTAACTCAATGAACCATAAACAAGTTTGATTTCTTCCCCTGTGCTTATATTTCGATTTTTATCAGTTACTTATTGGCATTCTCTAGAGCTGGGGGGAGAAGTTTGGGTTGCCATTATTGGAGAATTAGATCATTAAAGCACCGCCAAAGGGGTTTCCACCATGGTTCTATGGGAAATCTAGCTAACATGGTGTCTGCTTATATCAGTACATATTGTTAAGTCTGAAATTTGCCAGTTCTATTTTCAAAAGATAGCCAATGATGTAGATGTGTCAAATTATTTTTCATATTCTTTGTTTGAGCTTCTCAGAGACACCAGTTGATGACTTGCTTCTCAAATTTTTTTTTGGGGTTTTTATAATTTTGTTTCTAATTTCTTTTGCAGCTCAGTTTCACTTGTATAGTATCCGTACCTTATGCAGCTTATCTACAAAACAGAGTTGCAAAACTTCAGGTTTATATTTTTGACAATTGTTGGACATTCCTTTTGACTTTTGTTGGTTAATTTTTATGCGCAATTTTATTTTGGTTTTGTTTGCTTGCAGGAAGGGAAAACTAACCTTTGTTGTCTTTGTGGTGATAACTATATTTGTAATGGTTCAATTCCTCATTTTGGTAATGCTGATAGTAGAACTGTTGCCTTGTATACTGTGGTGTTCACTATCTTTATGCCATTTTTGTTTTACAAATATCTGGACCGTCTTCCCCCAATCAAAAGACTTTCGAAGAGTACAAAGATTAGCAAAGAGGAGGTTTCCTTGAAGAAGAGAGTTGCATACATGGTGGATGTGTGTTTCTCTATATATCCATATGCAAAGCTGCTTGCACTTCTCTTTGCAACTATATTCCTTATAGGATTTGGTGGATTGGCATTGTATGCAGTAAGTGAGAGTAGCTTTACTGAAGCTCTTTGGCTTGCCTGGACTTTCGTAGCTGACGCAGGAAATCATGCAGACAGGGTTGGCACTGGGCCAAGGATTGTTTCTGTCTCCATAAGTGCAGGAGGCATGCTTATATTTGCAATGATTCTTGGGCTTGTTTCTGATGCTATCTCAGAGAAGGTGGATTCACTGCGGAAAGGAAAGAGTGAAGTCATTGAAAGGGACCACATACTTATTCTTGGATGGGGTGAAAAATTGGTAATCTTCTTGAGTGCATTTGTGCTTGATTTACCTCCAGTATCTAATTTTCATTGGCAATCTTCAAGTGATATCTAGATTTTCCTTTAACTTCTGGATATTGTTAAGATTGTAGTGTTGGGGTGATTGGTAAATACTGGTTTAGTTTTGGGAAGTTGTTATGGAACTTTTGAGATGCTGCTAATTTTTAGTTACATATTAACAAAAGTTTCATCTTTCAGCTATTAAGAAGTTGTAGAAAGCATGAACTTAACTGTTACTGGAATTTCATGTCTAATTATGGTTCTTGGGGTCCATTAGAAAAGGAAAATGAGTTGATATGAATAACTGAGTGTTGCCTTTTAAGTGCAAGGTTTCTGTCCAAAATTTTGTTTCAGCATATACAGGGTGCATGCGAAGTTAGATTTGTCGCTAGCACCCCTTAACATTTTTGGTTCTTAAGCTATTGAATGGTATATCTCTATGCCTTTTGAAAGTGCAAAGTGAACCTCATATGCCCTTGACCCTTTCTGTTTCTGGCTTCTCTAAGCCTGAACATATTTAGTTTGATGAAATGGGTGAACTGCATAAATCTTGAGATCAAAGTGTCAAATTTATTAAGATAAAACAATTCAAAGTTAATTTATGATTGTTGGCTATATAGGGTCCACTCTTGAAGCAGCTTGCAATAGCAAACAAGAGCATTGGTGGTGGAGTAGTTGTGGTACTTGCAGAACGAGACAAGGAGGAAATGGAGATAGACATAGCAAAGCTAGAATTTGACTTCATGGGGACATCTGTTATATGCCGAAGTGGCAGTCCTCTTATACTGCTTGACTTAAAGAAGGTACTTTTTGGTATCTAAGATTCCTTCTCCCCCACTCTTCTTTTTTTTTTTTTCCCTGATCTCCATAGTTGCTTGCTCTTTTACTTTCATCATCTTTTAAAAAATACATCTTTCATTCAGATTTTTTCCCTCTCCATATTCACAGGTCTCAGTTTCAACGGCACGTGCTATCATTGTGTTAGTGTCACATGAAAATTCTGATCTGGTTACTTCCAATACTCAATGTCCTTATGCTTCTCAGTGATTTATATTGTTTCTTTGAAACAAAATAACTTATATGTTCATATATTTGTTAACAGAGTGATGCACGTGCTTTAAGGGTTGTGCTCAGTCTCACTGGAGTGAAAGAGGGTTTAAGGGGTCATGTTGTTGTGGAGATGTGTGACATTGATAATGAGCCCCTGGTGAAACTTGTTGGAGGGGATCTTATTGAAACAGTAGTTGCACATGATGTAATTGGACGCTTGATGATACAATGTGCTCTACAACCCGGCCTTGCACAGGTTACTTGCTATGCTATAGTTACATTTCTCTCACAAATTTGAAGCCAGTGACTTAGACAACCTCCCCCCCCCCCCCCCCTCTTTTTTTTTTTTTTTTGGGGGGGGGGGGGGGGGGGTGTATAATTGCACTCCTAGGTTATTCTAAATGTCACTGTTGTATGCATCAAACTACTTTCTTGCTTGTGTGACAAATTTTCTTTAGTGAGCTCCACTCTTAGTTTCAAGTTCTTATAAATTTGACATTGTTTGTTCTTAATTAGAGCCAGACTCAAATGGGAAAAAAAATGAGAGACCTCTGCCTTTCCATAGTTACCTATAATCCAGCATTCTGCTTTGTGTACATCAGCATGTTTTCTCAGTTCTCTCTGTTAAACTTCTCTTGAATGCAGTGGTGATACAAAATCAATTTTAAGTAATCTTTTCATGTCATCCTTGGGCCAATTATTCTGGTCTGTTATTTTGTACAGAATGTGTTCACTTTGTGGGTCTCTTGTAGTTGTAGGGGTTTAACATGTAAATCCTTGTTTGCTATTCTGTCAGTGTAGCATCATACTGAATTCTAAACTAGCTTGTAAACCTGTTTGACACGCATGTTTTTTATTTAAATCAATTTTATTAGTCATGTATTTAATTTAAAGTTGAATTACAGTATATGTTATTTAAGACCAACAATAATAAATAATTAGTGGTGAAGTTTATGCAAGGTAATCACATTATGTCTTTAAACAAATTGTCCGTACATAAAGGTGACAAGCAATTGTGAAAAGATCGGTATCAACTTGTTGGATTTTTTAGAAACATCTCAGTTAAATTACTATCTTAAGTTGAGATGGTCAGGTTATTTGAATTTTCTGTTCTCAGTTAACTAAATTAAAATTTTAAATGACTTTTAAAAATGAAAAAAATTCTTAGTAAAATTAAATAGGCATGTAGCGGTTGTAATCTTAATTGTAAATAACTGAGCCGTAGTGCTTGTGTAATTTATAAATAAATACAGTAGAAGTTAAATACGTCCTTAATGAGAGAAAGGAGACGATTCATTGGAAAAGTCAAGTAGAGGCAGTTATCATGAGGAGATGTCTAATAGGAAAGTGGTGAGGCTAATTAATGAGACTCAATTAACAATACTAACTATTAGACTGATGAGTCTCATCAACAGATTTTGGTTAAAAATCCTTCAGAAAGAAAAGCACACAGAAAACATGGCTGTCTTGTGGCCATAAGTACTAATGTTTTCCTATTCTGTTTCTAATTATATGAATATCACGTTTGTCATATTGTATGACATGAAACCTATGAATTATACAGCCTCTCTTCTACAATTTCAGGTCCCCTTGAATTCTAAATTTAAACTACATTTTTTTTAATCTATTCAATTCCCCTTCTTTTGGCAGATATGGGAGGATATATTGGGGTTTGAGAATGCTGAATTTTATATCAAAAGGTGGCCTGAGTTGGGTGGTCTGCATTTTAAAGATGTTCTTATTTCATTTCCTGATGCAGTTCCCTGTGGAATTAAGGTGGCTGCTGAAGGTGGAAAGATAACCATAAATCCAGATGATGATTATGTTTTGAAAGAAGGGGATGAAGTCCTTGTTATAGCTGAAGATGATGACACTTATGCTCCAGATTGCCTTCCAGAGGTTATTTTTCCTTCTTGTTTTCTTTTCTAAATCCATGTAGCAGCAAACTATGTATGTGTATTTTTTTCAAATTGATAGTTGCAGCTTAGGAAGTTACAAAACTTTGTCTGACTAAATTCTTACATTTGGCTTTGTAATTTCATGATGTTCGTTCGGGAAATTGAAAAGATCCAGCAATCATTAACCTTCTGTCCAAGTGTTACCACTCTGTTTTAAAGTGGGCAGGTCTGGGATATGAAATTGGAGTGCAGGTTTTTGGGTGTCAAGAGGGCCACCCCTTTTGTATGAGCTGCTATTGGATTTGATATGAAGCTCAGAAGCACAGATGTCCAACGTTTACATATCATGTAGTATAATCTATTTGTAGTAGATAAATTTTATGTTAGAGTTTCTATTGGTGATATGTCACTATAATATTGTGAAAGAAATCAATGTGAACAAGTTGATCTTTCCGTGTTGTGTTTACCTGTAGACGTGTATTTATAGATTGACAGAAAGTGGGCTATTGATAACCACTGGGCCTGATCTTTATTATATTTTCACCTGTAGGTATATGAAAAATAATGATTATGTTTTTATGTTCATCATGTTTGATGGTTTGTTGTAGAAAAAAAATTTTCAGTTAGTCTTTCCTTATCTCATTTATGCTCTGTCCTTTTTGCAGGTACGTAGGGGTCTTTTTCCAAAAATAGCTGACCCTCCAAAATATCCTGAGTGTATATTGTTTTGTGGCTGGCGTCGTGACATTGATGATATGATTATGGTAACTTGCTTACACATACAAAATAAATTATTGTTTATAATTTAATTTTTAGTGTTAACTTAAGGTGCCACTTTGTCTCATGATTCAATTCATTTTTACTATAACCTCCTAGCCTTCTTAGATAAGTTGTGCATGGTGAACATAGTATAAGAAATCTGAGGTTTTCATACTAATATACAAAAACAGAGACATGTTACCAGTTAAATATTAAAGAAATAAATAAATTAAGAAAATTAAAATAGTCATCAAGCAATATGGAAACTGGCTCTGTAACCCTTCAATATAGAGCTCCAACTTTATCAGTGGTTTGCCATTTTTCAGGTTCTAGAGGCATGTTTGGCTCCAGGTTCACAACTGTGGATGTTTAATGAGGTTCCAGAAAAAGAAAGAGAGAAGAAGCTGGCTGAGGGTGGACTTGATGTATCTACATTAGAGAACATAGAACTTGTCCATCATGAGGGGAATGCTGTCATTAGACGGCATTTAGAGAATCTTCCTTTAGAGAAATTTGATTCTGTAAGTCTTCTTTGGTATTCCCTCTGTGTGTGTTTGTGTTTTAGTATAACAACATTGAAAAAAAAAATTAGAAGACTTAAGGTAGAGAAAGATTAAAAATAACATCAGTTGAAGTAATTATAAGGATTTGTCAATTAAGGAAGTAACAAAAGCTATGACTTTGGATAGAATAGAAGGGAGGAAAAGAATATGTGTAGCTGACCCTGACTAATCTTGTTGAGGATCCATAGCTGACCCCAAAAAAATTGGGATTAAGGCTTTGTTGTTGTTAAGTTTGGATGGATTGGAAGTTTGTGTGTAACATTGGGTTTTGAAAGCGCAAGATCATGATTTGCAGGTTAGGCTTATAGTGAGGATTCTTGGACTACCATTAGATTGATGGATATCAATGGAAGTTGAAAAAACATTAGGATTCTAATATATGTTTGCTTTTTAGAGATGGCTTCTAATATAATTAATGTAAATTGGTGAATCTTGATGATGTTTGAAAGTTGAATGAATTTAGGGCCTTACTAGACCTAACAGTTAACGGACAAAATTGCCAAATGCCCATTTCGGGCAAACTAATAAGCATTTTGCCCTTCTTCCCAAACTAAATAGGGAAATGCCCCTCTTTTGAAAATCGAGTTAAAAAAAAACGCCACTATAGGTCCTTATAAACGTCACTATAGGAAAATAGAATTGCCTATAACTCGATTTTATGGATATCAAGTTACAAAACGCCACTATAGGTCCTTATAAACGTCACTATAGGTCCTTGAAAACGTCGCTATAGGGCTTAAATCGATTTTGAAAAACTCGATTTTCAAAAGAGGGGCATTTCCCTATTTAGTTTGGGAAGAAGGGCAAAAGGCTTATTAGTTTGCCCGAAATGGGCATTTGGCAATTTTGTCCAACAGTTAACTGAATTAATGGCTTTAAAAATTAGGTGAACAGAACCGTTCTGCAGTTAGGTTGAAAATCATGGAAACAAATCTAAAATGTAGAATGTATGTCTCTGGAAACAGAACTAGACAACTCATTTTGCTTGGAATTTCAGTGTATGTAGAATTTTTCCCTAAACTTCATCATACAACCAATCCTCTTTCTAACATATTGATCTGCTACAAAATACTTCTGCCAAAATTAAAACCGGGGGCTTCTATGCCACATCCATACATGCTACATCCATACATACTAACTTATGTAAGCTATTCACAACATCTAAATTAACATGGTAGTTAATTTACAAAGCAGATTTTCCCCTTTTTGAGTATGAACAAGAACTTCTGGAAATTTCTTTTGTTAATTCTTTAATAACTTACTAACTCTAAATGGACAGATTTTAATTCTTGCAGATGAATTGCTGGAGGACTCTGTTGTGCAAGCTGATTCACGATCGCTTGCCACTCTTCTTCTTATACGAGATATACAGGTAGCTACAATTGCAATATTTTGTTCGAGTGTTCACATGTTTTAAGTTTGTGATTGTCCTTTTTGTTTATAGCTCAACCAAGACTTTTATAACCACCATACATTGTCATTGTACATACGGATTTCTCACTTCTGACTGCTGATAAAATCTGCATGTTATCTAATGGATTGCAGTCAGAGCGTCTTCAACACAAAGATAGAAATTCAACTTCTTTACCGTTCTCTGGGTTCTCTCACAGCTCTTGGATCCGTCAAATGCAGAATGCTTCAGACAAATCAATAATTCTTAGTGAAATCCTGGATTCTAGGACAAGAAACCTGGTGTCAGTGTCCAGAATCAGTGACTATGTGTTATCAAATGAACTGGTCAGTATGGCACTAGCAATGGTGGCTGAAGACAAGCAAATAAATCGCGTTCTTGAGGAGCTGTTCGCAGGGAAGGTACCTTTCATGCTCCATCCTTTATTTATTTATTTCTGGTTTGATGAACACAATAATGTTGTTGATAATGGCCAGGAATTCATCAGGTCACAAATGTCTTCTTTTCTGATAAATAATTTCACCTTTCTGGAGACATAGAATAGAAGTGCTAATGCAATCTAATTAGGAAGAGAGCAATATGACCCAGTCCAAATTTCTTTGTTAGATTCTATTACAGTGGATAGAAGAGACTAAACAATAAGAAAATTAGTAGTCCTTGTGTAAAAATTTTAGTCTTTGATACCATATGAGCTGATGCATATAAAAGTTAGTTGGCTTGCTTATTCAAAATGGGTGATCATAATCCCTATTCTTTCAATTTGTCATACTTATTAGCAGTCTTGCTGTTGACTAAGCCTATATTCAGTATGCTTAAGCAGGGCAGAGAGTTTGGTTAATCATAATATTAGATGTATACTTCTTGTATAGCTATATTTCGGAGTGTCAACCTTCAGAGTAATTTGAGAATAGAACACATTATTAGTTGACATAGTAATTTGTCTCTCCATAAATAGACTCTCAATGAAATGGATTTTCAGATACAGGCATTGTTGAGTTTGCTAATACTTTCCAAAACTAATGGTGGTCAAACTTCTTCCCTTGACGCTTGCAATGCAATATCATATGAAGCACATGAAAATTGTTTCTCATGCTACCTTGTGCTAAGGATTACGTTGCCAATGATTTAAAATGTGAAGGCATTGTGCAGCCGTCACTGCATTCCACATTGTGTATGATATACAAGTGATTACAAGAAGTTTCAATTACAACTAGTCCTCTTTAAGTTATTACACGAGTGAAGCTAGTTTGTCTTTGGGTTGTGATCAATAGTACAAAGTAACTGGGTAGCTTCTAGTAGCTCAGGAGAACTGCAACATAATGTGGACTGATCAGAAATTTGAGTGCAGGAAATTGTAGCACCCTAAGACAACGATTTGAAATGTGAGTTGCCAATGATTTGAAACTTGGAAGCATTTTGTGGGCATATGTTAACTGTTAATTCCCACATCGAGTAGGTACTAGATCTGTCTGAATAATTTTGAATAATCCTTTTAAGCTATCACGTTGATGTGGCTAGTTGCTACTGCATCCCCAAGTTATGACAATTGCTACTGCATCCCCAGGTTATGAAATCTCCTATTAAGAAATTAAGCTTACTAGGAAGAATAGAACAGTGGAGGGATTTTAGGGAGGATGGAAAATTTAGGAGAGAAAAGTGGAGAGATGGCATTTTAAGCAGTTGTTTGGTTGGGAGGAGAGAGGGAAAAAAAGTGGTGGGGCCTGGGTGTTTTCTCCCGGGCCCCCAAAATAAGGAGAAAACTGGTGGGAGAAAAGCTCAATTTGATCTTACCAAAATGCCCATGTGCATAGTGCACATGGGCGTTGTTCTTGCCAGTTGTTGTTGTTTTTTTTTTTTCTCATCTTCCTTTGGCTTGTGCTATTTAAAAAAAAATTGAAGTGTCCATACACAATGTTTTTAATAAAAAAAATGTTACTTTTTTGTTTTAATTAATGGAGACATAATTGAAAATTTTATACCAACTTCATTTTCCATCCTTTCATTTTTCTTCTCAACCAAACAAATAAGTTTTCCATCTCTCCACTTTTCCATCTTTCTAATTAAACACAAATGGGAGAAAACTAAATCTCTTCTATCCTCCCACTTTCCTATTCTCTCCTCATTTTCTATCCTTCCACTCTTCCACTCCTCCAACCAAATTGACCCTAAATTTGTAAATTGATATTATTTTAACGTTTATTTAACTCAGCTCTCTCTCTTTAGTTGCCTAGCTGGGGAACTTATCCATAATTATTTTTACCACAAGAATAATCTGATCTTAGGTGGATATATTTATTTGCTCTTTCTATAGTGGGGGGATACTGATGCTTAACTTGTCAATCTTAACAGCTACAGCACATGCTATCACTGATGATAACCCATTCAAATCTAGAAAATTAGAAATTTGTGCGAATTTGACATGTTTCCATGCAGGGGAACGAGATGTGCATCAAGCCTGCAGAATTCTATTTATTAGACCAGGAAGTACTCTGCTTTTATGATATAATGATTAGGGGTCGTCAAAGGCAGGAAATTGTGATTGGCTACCGCACTGCAAATGCAGAGTGTGCCATAATTAACCCTCCACAGAAGTCAGAACCAAGAAAATGGGCCATTGATGATGTTTTTGTGGTCATCTCATCTGGTGAAAGAAATGCATAATAGTTCTTTTGCACTAACCTATGCTAGCCCAGCTTATTCTTTCCCTCTCAGCCATAATATTAGTCAGTAAAATTAAGCATTTAGGTGTGAATTCATCAATGTAAGAAAGCTGTTTAGTTAATGTTGCAAAAGAATCTTAAGGCTCCTATTGAAGGTGGCGAGGTCTCCATTCACTACTAAGATTCATTGATGATGATTTCTTGTTCCCCAAACGTAAGTTTTGCAAACACAGGCTCATTGACTTAACTGGCTTGGACGATACACACTGGTTACATGACAGCAGGGTGAAGGGATAACAGTGACTCGCTAATATGTTATAGAATTGAATGAAAAATTATGTTGGAAAGTTAATAGATCTTGATGGAATGGATGGAACAACATTCTGTGGGAAAATTCCCTTTTATGGCCATTTTTGTGTAATATCATGAGCTATCCCTTGTTCATGCTGGAATTCTGGAAACTGAAGTCTGATAGCATTTTTTAGTTAACCCCTCGGCTACTAGCGTAAATTTTTTTGTTAGCACTTTCTGGCTCCTTCGAATGATATGTAACATAGCAAGAAACAGGTAGTTACATGGATCAACTCATGTAGACATCAAAAAAGCAATAGAAGATTGTAACTATTCTGTTTATTTATTTATTTATGCTAATGGAGGATTGTAAGTATTTAGTTGAATCCTAATAGTTATTTTTCATGTTCAATGTTGCTTATTTATTTATGTTAATGGAGGATTGTAAGTATTTAGTTGAATCCTAATAGTGATTTTGAATATTTAATGTTGCATATTTATTTCAATTGCAATTTATTCCAATAAGATTCTCTATAAATTGTAAGGAAGGCCAACATGATGATTTGGAATTGTTTATTTTCTGAAAGTACAGTAGAAAAAGAAGGGAAAAAGACGCTTGCCAAAATGCACTGATCTAACATGGTTTCATACTTCACTTCCCCCAGTTCTTACTTTTTGGTTATATCGTCACCATATCCAACCAGTTCTACCAAAGGAATCACTGACATAAATATTGATGAAATCAACCAGCTTACACTAGAACAGCAACCTTATTACACAACAAAAACTTAATAAACTCAAACTCAACAAACAAAAGCAAGATTGTTCATTTTGCTCACACTAAAAGCTTTGACCCTTTCTCTACACCATTTACACAGCAAATTAATGAAAGACTCTTTGAAAATTTGCATCAATCCCTTTTGAGAAATGTTCATCATGTCGACTGCTAGGTTCTCCATCATCAGCCTCTCAGCTTCTCCAGACCACTGCATCTCTAAACTTCTCTTCCCAGCATATACTTTTAGACGTTAATTCTAACTCTATAGAAATACATGCCTTTAAGATGAGTAATTATTTATTTACTTTGGGAGCAATGCTCTCTCTTCTTATATCATAATGAGTGTTACTAATTAAAAATGGTGAAAACTATCATTCATATGAGAAAATGAGCATTGCTTCTATACAAAAAAACTCTCAAAATTTTGCACAATTTAGCCTTTTTTTTTTCTTTGAAGGCCCACTTTTGCCTAAAATTTTTTATGGGGCCATGAAGGAAAAAAAAAAAAAAAAACATTTGCTCTTTAAGTATGGATTAATTTTGGCTTTTTTTTTTTTGGGATATCTAAATAACAAAAATACCATTTTTAGTGAGATATCTAAATAACAATTTGACACTTAAAATTTGTTGTAAAAATGTTGTGGATATAGCATTTTTCTTTTGAGAGTGAGTTACGTCATCAATAATTACTAAACAAATCAGCACACATACAAAATGTATTTATTTTATTCATGTTTGTTTTCCCTGATATTCATTTCAAGGTAATCAAAAGTTTAAAAGAGGTAGGATTTCCATCTCTATATAGTTTCATTTGACACAGCAAATTTGCAACAGCAAGTGCGTAAGGAAATGCAGCAACCATCGACAGGTTTTCCAGCAATGTCAGTGCAACGTCGGGAACATTTTTTATTCAAACAGGGAGGAAGGACAATGGTCTTATGTGGTTCTGGGCATGTTGGAGGATCTGTTTTCAAAACCGAGTAAAAAGGAAACCATTATATATGTACATAAATATTTTAAAATTCCAAATAAAAATGTAACAGATGAAAATTTATGTTGTCTTTGTACTAAACTTAATTTAACAATCAGCCAACAGAGAAAAGTGACCCATTCTATGAAAATTTATTATTGCATTATGGAAACACTGAATTCAAATTTTTAAGAGAGAGTTTCACACAAATATATGCTGCATTATAAACTTGACTTGATAATAATATATATATTTTTTTAATTTGCAACTGTGAAGGGAATCCCACAACTTTATGGTTTGACCCAAAAATGAAGTGATAAAATAGATTTTGAGGTCTATTTGTTTTTGCTTTTAGAGTTGTCAAAACCTGCTTTAGCCTTTAAAAGTCTAGGTTTTTTTTTTTTTTTTTTTTTTTGTGGGGTGGGGTGGGGGGGGGGGGGGGGGGGGGGGGGTTGCACTGAAGAATTTTTAGGGTCCTTGACTCTGAAAACAGAATTAAGACTAAAGTTAAAATTTGGAGTTTTTAGGACGATGCTTTATATTATAGTGTTCAAGATTTATAAATTCATAACTTCAATATGCTATTCATCATAATTCACCAAATATTCATATATCTTTTTAGTTATTACTTTATATACAGAAGCTATTCTCCTAAAACTCACTAATTAAAATTATACTTCAAACAACAATGCAACATGAGCACAAAGAATACAAAGGGATTCCTTTAAGATCAAAATCAGAAGAAAAAACTATAACTTGTTTACACTCCAAACATTTTCTTTTTCATTTGTTTAAATGTTCGGTTTGTTTTCAAAAACTTGATTTATCAATAATCATATAGGAACTATAAAATTTAATAATCCCACATTAAAAAAAATGTAAGGAACTTCTACTTACTACAATAAAAGGAAGAGAGAACCGGATCACCACTTGAAAAAGAGAGAACCGTATTACCGCTTGAACAAACTAAGATAAACACCATAAATAGAGGGAAAGCAAAAAAAGACTCCATTTTGATAAAGAAAAATGCACCTCTGTGTTGTGCAGGCTACCTCAATAATGTAGTTATTTATAAGTCAATGCTAATTTATTGCATATAAATAGTACATATCAATTTTGTCATTTTGTTCTTTAATTTCCCAACCAAAATTTATTTTAAGAAAAAAAATTTCCCAACAATTAATTACTAATAATTCTACAATATTTTGGGAATACAATAATGGTGTACTCCTTCCGCCTATAGGAAAGTGTTCTTGTAAAATTTGGGCTTTCGTTTTAAGAATGAAATTTGGGCTATTATTATTACCAAATTAGGACAAATCAAATTTATCTTAATACATATAAGTAGAAATATATCATGAAACTCTTAATATAAAACAAAAATTGGTCAAAAAAATATGAACTCTTCCATTTGGTATATTTGGTGCTTCCAATTCTTGACAAGTAAAAATTTCCTCATAAGTAATACTACAAATTTTACTACATAATCCTTACAACAAATTTCCTCATAAGTAATACTACAAATTTTTAGTTGTTGAAGTGGAACCAATTAGTTTGTAAGGCTTTTATAATAAACTTTAGTTTGTGAAGGTTTTTGCATTTTCTAGTTTCTCAAATTTTTTTTAGAATGATATAAATTACCAATGCCAAATGTCAAACAAAAATTTGTACACGTCACACACATTTGGTGTGTATTATGTTTATTGGTCTTGTTAATAGGTGTCCTTAGGGCATTTGTAAATGGACCAATTGAGGAAATTTTTTATACCACTTTTATAGAAAATATAAACAAGTTATTAAAAAAAAGGGTGAACTACGTGTTTGGTCTCTATCCTATACACTATTTTTCGATTTAGTCACAAACATTTTTTCAATTGTGTCAATTTGGTCCACAATCTTTCAGTATCACGTCAATTTAATCCTTCCTGTTATTTTTTGGATAAAAATTGATAGCACATCTAATGGCCAAAATAAAAAATTAGCTTTCATCGATGTGAAAATACACTAAAATTTTATTTTGGCTATTTGATGTGTCATCAATTTTCATCCAAAATATAATGATAGGGACTAAATTGACACGATATTGAAATGTTGGAGACCAAATTGACACAATTAGAAAGTTAGGAACCAAATTAAAATATGATGTATAAAATAGAGACCAAATACGTAGTTTAGCCTAAAAAGATTTGTTTTATTTTTATTTTTCCAAATAAAATTTTAAAATATATTTAAGAAACTAATGGCCTTAGAGCATACATTAACTTTTCCCTAAATTTATTGCTTATAGCCTTGTATATTTACATTTAATGATATAATTAATTAGCCTCATTAATGAATTCCTAAATAAATGGGAGTTAAATTATATAATAAATAAGCCTCATTTAATCCTCTATTCCTCTATCTTTCACACTATCACACAATTTATTACGAGTCCGAATTTGATAAGGATAAAGTGTAAAACTTATGTTTTACACCATCCAATAAGTGATTACTATATCAGCATTTTACTTAAACTTCATTACATCCCACCTACCTAATATCATCTCAATAAACTTCCAATTTGGTTGGATTTATATATGGGAATTAGAATTTTGATACAAGATAGAAATTCTACTCTAGCATAATCTAAGTGTATATGTGTGTGAAACTCCCTTTTGGGAACTTGAACCTCGACCCTTACCTCCCACATTCTACAAACACTTATATTTATAGAATGACCATCGCACCAAGGGTGTGTGGTGGTATACGGAAATTACAATTGATTAGGTGTGGTTATGTTTATTTTTAAATATATAATAAAATGATGTGACAAGTTGGGATTGAAAGCATAAAACATGGGTTTTATACCACATTCTTACAGAATTTAATCTCATTTATTATTATCATTATTAGTATTATTTTTTGGTGTGGAAGTAGCTATTGAAACTCTTTGTCACATACGCGAAAATTGTTCGATAAAATAGCTAAGTGATTTGTCCCTTTTAGCAATTTTGTTGAAGGAATAAAATTATTTGAAAAATTTTCTTATGCCACAAGACAATTTTCTACCCATCCAGAGTTGTTGTTGTTGTTGTTGTTTTTTAATTATAGAAACAAACACATGTGTAAGGACACGAAAATTAGGGGCCTAAACCCACTTAAAGTTGTGAGGCCTACACCACCCAATTAGGCCCAAACAGATAAATATTTGTTAAGAGAGTGGGGAAAACAAGTCGGGCTTAAGTTCAAAGATCCAAATAGGAAGGGAATGAACGGAAGTTAAAAACAAATAGCATTAATGGTTCTTTTCAAGCCCGCTCGGGGATGATGTTCTTACACAAGGATACACACGGTTCTCTCTCTCTCTCTCTCTCTCTCTCTCTCTTCTTACTATTCTTGTTCTAATATCTTTTCCTTGATTTTTTTTCCAGATCCCTTCATCTAGAAGTTCTCTTCTTTTATATACTCCTATACTTCTTGCATCCTAGCCCTCCATCTGCAATCCTCTAGGTCTTTCTTAGGACACTTGTCATATTAGACTCCTGCTGAAGGTGGTAGAAGGGGCTGTTTAGCTGTGAATCTATTATTCATGAGTCATTTCCTCATAAATGCAGCTGATAAAGCTGTTGCTAGTCATTTAATGTGGAGGTAGTAGGTGAGCTTTCATAGGAAACTTCTTTCACCTACCTTGACTCTCTCTTTGAACACCATTCTCTCCACTCAGGTTTCTAGGAGATATTTTGTCTTCCCCTCTTCTCTATGGGCAAACCCACTCCTTGGGTTTAAAGTGCTTCCACCTAAGGAACGAATGATGGTCATAGCGGTCTTAGTCTTTCTCGGTCCTTGGGTCCCCACAACATGCATGCGCACACAAGGGAAACGAAACGATTTTCTACTTGTAGAGAGTTGAAATCTCCAAATATGCCAAATGTCAAAGTCATTTTAACTTTATTTTAAAGTATTAAGGCTTTTGATATATTTGTCTGTATATATTTGTACTTTGCAACTTTAGGTTTTTCTAGTTTCTCAATTTGTTTAAAAAAATATAATTTACCAATGCCATATAGCAAACAAACAATTTATATTTGCTATATATATATATATATATTTGACACGTATAGCTAGGTTTATTGCTTACAACCTAATATGATTGCAAATTTTTTAGGAGAATATTCGTTTACATAAATTATATTACATATGAGCTTCATTATCCCATAAAAAGAGAGCTTCATTAAATAATTGAGTTTAAATTAATGGGAGTTATTTATAGAATAAATGTTAAATGAGCCTCATTTAATCCCTCTTTCGTCCTCTCATACACAAAATTGTCTTTATTATTTTGGCGTTGAGAAACTAGGATAGGATGCTAGAGTTTGCAAAAACTTACGTGTCAGCATAAATGGAATCTTAGAAAATATAGATCAATCAATATCTATATGGTGTTTCTAAATATTCGTAGATATTAACTAAGAGAAAGATCTAATATATGGATAAATCCTAGTTTTTTTTTAAAAAATTTTAATTAAGGGTCCGTTTGGATAGAACTTATTTTACTAAAATTGAAAACACTGTAACAAAATAATTTTTAAATGTGTGACTAGTGCCGTGAGACTTATTTTTAATGAAAAAGTTATTGAAAAGTGAAGTTTGTGGGACCTATGAATAGTGCACGGGTATACTGTTCACTGTTAACTTGGTCAACACTGCGGCTGAAGCAAAAAAAAAAAGGGGGGGGGGGGGACGCAGACTTGTATCCAAACCCACACTAAATAACTATAAAAGCCAAACTATTTTGTTAGTTAGTATAGTTTTGAAACTATTTAGGTGTCTAACAACTTGAGTCTTTTAGACTCAATTTCACTGTAGCAAATTGAGTTTTAAAGACTCGATTTCCATGAGGTGTGTACCTGAGGTGGATCAAAAAATCCACGTGGAACTCAAGTCTCTACCCTCCTCTGAAAACACAGACCTGCAACAAAAAATCCCAAAAAACAACACAAACCCACAACATTTCACAGACTCGGTTTATCTCTCTCTTTCATGGGCTTGGAAATTGGAATTGCACTTTTCTCGCATGTCTTTACCAACCCAAAAAACAAGAAGGTAACACTCTTCCCTTTCTACTTCATTGGATTGTAGTTTCATTTAGCGGCATATGCATATTTGGGTGGTGTTGTGGAAAATGATCAAAGTCTTGATTCCGTATAAATCTGCTTTTATTTATTTTTATTCTATATAGAACCCATGTTTCAAAGATTCAATTTTTATGGTTAATTAAGTGTTCTAAATGATATAGCTCTAATGTTTTCCATCACTGTTGTTTGAGGTTTTGAGGAAGCAGTTAGATCTTAGATGTAGTTAGACCGTCTTGGGTTTTTGGGGCTTGGAAGAAGGGAGTGGGACAGCAGATTGAGAAAGAAAAGGACGGTAGATGGAGAAAGAAAAGAAAAAGAATGATGGAGAAAGAAAAGAAAAAGAACGAAGGAAGAAGATGATGGAAATCAAGTTTTAAAGACTCGATTTCCACGGGGATTTTTTGATCCACCTCAGCTACACACCTCATGGAAATCGAGTCTTTAAAACTCGATTTGCTATAATGAAATCGAGTCTAACAGACTCGAGTTGTTAGATACCTAAATAGTTTCAAAATTGTGCTAACTAACAAAGTAGTTTGGTTTTTATAGTTATTATCACAAAAAAAAACCCAAACAACATAATGTATTGCTTTTTAACTTAAACATGGCTGAATTTTAGATAGATACTTTTCCTACATGGCAGCACCTCCTTAATTGTAGGAATTAACTTTCTCTTAGTTTCTGTTATTATATATAGTATAGTATATGATATAATATGATATGATATATAGATTGGTGTCCTTGTGACAATAATTAATAGAATAATTAATCTTACAGTGGTCTAATTTAATATGTCTTATACACTTAAGACACATCAACATATCAACTAGAGATCTCCACTTCCATGATCAAGACAAACCATCTTAGTGACACGTTATAGTTTACAAAGAACTTGTGATTTATATTTTCTGTGACTAAATCACATAAATCACATACTATGCATCTCAAAGATTATATGATAAAGTCCAAATATTCACGTTACCATTATATTAGATAATAAAACTTTATTATTTATAACATAATGTCATACATGATATCATATATAGCAATAGGATTTTAGGACACTAACCCTAACATCTTGATCCACCACTGCCAATCAAATTTTCTGTCAATCTTGACAAAATGTTTGATTCCCTGAAATTCACCCTCTGGAATTTGGTCAACTTCCTTGTGAAATCTAATTATTGCGCTCTCTGTTCCTATAAGTATTGATCACTGCAACTAAACCTCGTAGAGTTGCTCTTGCAAAACTTATAATTAAAGGAAGATAATTGAAGAGAACTTTGCTCGATTCATGATGGTCAGAATTGTTGTAGCTGTTAATGTTTAGTGATGGCTTAGAGGTTGTTTGAATGAAGGTTGTTTTGAGTGATATGATCCAAAACTCATCACTCATCATCCAAAATTGGTGGGACCCACGAAAAAAATTTTGTTTGGACTCCATCACTTGGTTTTGGTCATCCTATTTTGGTGATTCTATCACTCAAAAAACTGAGTGATGAAGCCTAAAAATAAAAACAGTTTTCATTTGTTTTCAAATTTGGTCATCCATGATTCAGTGGCATTTCCGCAAATAGACTGCCTCAGTGGGCCCTTCGTCCAGTGCATTGTCCCATCAACACTGGTTCAGTCTTCAATTCTTCCTTCTTCTTTCTTTTTTTCTTTTTTTTTTCTTTCTTTTCTTTCCTTCTTTCGGGTTGCTGGGTTTCTTCTTCTTCTCTTTTTTTTTTTTTTTTTTTCTTTCCTTCTTTCGGGTTTCTGGGTTTCTTTTTTTTTTCCTTTCCTTCTTTCGGGTTGCTGGGTTTCTTCTTCTTTTTTCTTTTTTTTTTCTTTCCTTCTTTCGGGTTTCTGGGTTTCTTTTTTTTTTTTTTTTTTTTTTTTTTTCTTTCGGGTTGCTGGGTTTCTTCTTCTTCTCTTTTTTTTTTTCTTTCCTTCTTTCGGGTTTCTGGGTTTTTTTTTTTTTTCTCTTTCCTTTCCTTCTTTCGTTTCATTTCCTTTCCTTTCCTTTCCTTCTTTTTTTTTTTTTTTTTTTCTTTCCTTCTTTCGGGTTTCTGGGTTTCCTCTTTTTTTTTTTTTTCTTTTTTTTTCTTTTTTTTCTTTCCTTCTTTCGTGTTGCTAGGTTTCTTCTTCTTTTTTTTTTTTTTTTTTTTTCCTTCTTTCGGGTTTCTTCTTCTTCTCTTTTTTCTTTTTTTTTTTTCTTTTTTTTTCACTAATTCGGTCTTCAAATTTTTTTTTTTTTTTTTTCACTAGTTCGGTGAGTTTGGGTACTGGGAGTTGAAGGAAAAAAATAAATAAATAAAGTAAAAGCTGCACAAGGTACATGAATGGGGCCCACAAATAGTTGAAAAATATTGAGTGATTACAAATGAGTGATGATGCCAAACAGGATGGGGTGTTTTAAGTGATAAAAACTGAGTGATGAGTGATGAAAACTGAGTGATGAGTGATGGGTGATGAAAACTGAGTGATGAGTGACCATTTTTTTAAACCAAACAAGGCCTTATTAGCACAGAGAGCAAGATTGTTCAAGAAGCTGCTTGCATTTGCATCATTTTCAAATTGTGTTGGGATCCTCCCAATCAAATGATTGGAAGAGAGATTGAGTAAAGTGAGGTTCAGGAGGCCAAGTTGGAGAGGTATTTGGCCAGAAAGTTGGTTTTCTGACAAGTCCAACTCTGTAAGACATGCCAAATTACCTAATTTCTTTGGAATAGGTCTAGAGATCTTATTTTGGCGAAGGTTTAGAGTATTTAATGTTTTCCACGACATAATATCTGGTGGAAGGGAGCTTGAGAGTCGATTTTGATCAAGAAAAAGAGTTGTTAAATGAGAAAGAGATGTTAATTCTCGAGGAATTGTGCCAGTAAAGAGGTTATTACTAGCCTCAAATACCACCAAATTCCTCCAGGAAGACACTCCAGCTGGAATCGTACTAGAAAAGTAGTTGTTATTTATTTCCAATCTTGAGAGATTCCTTGCCACTCTTTGAGGAAGCTCGCCTGTAAACGAATTGTCGCTTAAAATCAAGACGCTCAAATTCAACCGTGTCCATAGGCCACTAGGAATATCCCCCAAAAGCCTATTATTGTAAACTGTCACAATTTTCAAACCATTGCAATTGCCAAGCGACTTAGGCAATTCTCCAGTGATGTTGTTGTTATAAGCTACCACACCCTCCAACCTTCCGTTATCACACAAGTGTTCTGGTAACTTGCCTTCAAGCTTATTGTATGCAACCTAGAACTCTACAAGCATAGAATACCGCCCAAAGTACGGAGCCATAGTCCCTGATAAATTGATTTTCTAGTTCTTATTAGTCATTGGCACAATTCAAAAAAAAAAAATATATATATATATATATTTTTTTTTTATAAAAAAATTGAGATATCAAAACCATGTTTTGCTAGTAATGGTAAAATTTGTCACGAGTCTTGTATCTAACTTACGCACCATTGTGTTTTTAGAGTTTAAATCCTCACTCCCCTCATTATTGTAAATTGTAACTATCAAATAATAATAATAATAATAATAATAGTGAAATTTCATTTTCAGTAGTTTTTTTTTTTAATTTGTAAATTCTTTAGAATAAAACTTAACTCACTTACTAATAAACAAATATCTTCAGATCTAAAAAGGTTTATAGTCTCTCAATCAAACCTTGAGCTTTTTTTTTTTTTTTTTTTTTGGAGAGGAAATCAAACCTTGAGCTAAGCTAAGAATAAGTAGCAATGATTTATTGTAATTGACATTTATAGCAACATAAAAAAAAAAAAAAAAAAAAAAAAAATATATATATATATATATATATATATATATATATATATATATATATATATATATTTTCTAATCAATAATGATACTAAATTATAAAGTCATCTTGTTAATGACGAAAAATATAAAAATAAAAAATTTTAAAAATAACTCTGTCGGTGGAGTTGAACATATGATAGCACTGAAATATTAAAATTTTAATTTTGAATAATCCAACTACCAAAATGTCAAACAAAACATATAGTCATAATTAGGAGTGTTCACCAAACCGCATAAATTGCACAAACCGCAAAAATCGCACCAAAACAGCCCACAAAATGGCATAACCGCACCGCACTATAAGTAATAGTACACCGCACCGCACCACACCGCATGGTGTAGTGCGGTTTGCAGTTTTATAATAAAAAAACTGCACAAACCGCACCGCACCCGCTCTATATATTAAATATTTATTTATTTTTAATATTAAATATATTATTAATAGTTTAATAACTCTAGTTTTCCAAAAAAAAAAAAAAAAAGTTTAATAACCCTAACAACTGTTGACTAGAAAAGCCAACCCAAAATAAAGAAAAACTAGCTCAATAATTTAAAACTTAGCCCAAAAAAAGGGAAAAATTAGTTTTGAACTGAGTAGGAAAAGTCCAAAATTTGAAAAATATACCGATTTCAAACTGCATCTTACACATAGTATCGTACATGTGACCGCAAAAATAAGGTGCGGTGCGGCTATAGTTTTGGCTAAACTCTAAACCGCACCACACCGCACCGCACTGCACATGTGATTGCAAAAACAAGGTGCGGTGCAGTTATAATTTTAGTTAAACCACACCGCAAAGTGCGGTGCTAAAAATGGCCCAAAACCATATCACACCGCACCGCAAACGCCGTTACTCATAATATATAATTCATTTAAGGGGGCTTAACCGAATTTTCCAAAATACTCTTAATTCCAGTTACCCAGTGTGAACGGAGTATGGTAGCTACCTATAATGGTCAGTTTTCTAAGTCTTGGGGCGAAAAATTCTAGGAAGCCAAATGTAAGAATTTAGTCAGACAAAGAAAGAGAGAAGAAGCTGGCTGATGGTGGACTTGATGTATCTAGATTAGAGAACATAGAACTTGTCCATCATGAGGGGAATGCTGTCATTAGACGGCATTTAGAGAATCTTCCTTTAGAGAAATTTGATTCTGTAAGTCTTCTAGGGTATTCCCTCTGTGTGTGTGTGTGTTTTAGTATAGCAACATTGAAAAAAAAAATTAGAAGAGTTAAGGTAGAGAAAGATTAAAAATAACATCGGTAGAAGTAATTATAAGTACTTGTCAATTAAGGAAGTAACAAAAGCTATGACTTTGGATAAAATAGAATGGAGGAAAAGAATATGTGTAGCCGATCTTGACTAATCTTGTTGAGAATCCATAGCCAACCCCAAAAAAATTGGGACTAAGGCTTTGTTGTTGTTAAGTCTGGATGGAGTGGAAGTTTGTGTGTAATATTGGGTTTTGAAAGCGCAAGATCACGATTTGCAGGTTAGGCTTATGGTGAGGATTCTTGGACTACCATGAGATTGATGGATATCAATGGAAGTTGAAAAAACATTAGGATTCTAATATATGTGTGCTTTTTAGAGATGGATTCTAATATAATTAATGTAAATTGGTGAATCTTGATGATGTTTGAAAGTTGAATGAATATAGGGCCTTACTAGACCTAACAGTTAACTGAATTAATGGCTCAAAAAATTAGGTGAACAGAACCGTTCTGCAGCTAGGTTGAAAATCATGGAAACAAATCTGAAATGTAGAATGTATGTCTCTGGAAACAGAACTAGACAACTCATTTTGCTTGGAATTTCAGTGTATGTTGAATTTTTCCCTAAACTTCATCATACAACCAATCCTCTTTCTAACATATTGATCTGCTACAAAATACTTAATGCCAAAATTAATACCGGGGGCTTCTATGCCACATCCATACATGCTACATCCGTACATACTAACTTATGTAAGCTATTCACAACATCTAAATTAGCATGGTAGTTAATTTACAAAGCAGATTTTCCCCTTTTTTGAGTATGAATAAGAACTTCTGGAAATTTCTGTTGTTAATTCTTTAATGACTTACTAACTCTAAATGGACAGATTTTAATTCTTGCAGATGAATTGCTGGAGGACTCTGTTGTGCAAGCTGATTCACGATCTCTTGCCACTCTTCTTCTTATACGAGATATACAGGTAGCTACAATTGCAATATTTTGTTCGAGTGTTCATGTGTTTTAAGTTTGTGATTGTCCTTTTTGTTTATGGCTCAACCTAAACTTTTATAACCACCATACATTCTTAGTGAAATCTTGGATTCTAGGACAAGAAACCTGGTGTCAGTGTCCAGAATCAGTGACTATGTGTTATCAAATGAACTGGTCAGTATGGCCCTAGCAATGGTGGCTGAAGACAAGCAAATAAATCACTTTCTTGAGGAGCTGTTCGCAGGGGAGGTAACTTTCATGCTCCATCCTTTATTTATTTATTTCTGGTTTGATGAACACAATAATGTTGTTGATAATGTCCAGGAATTCATCAGTCTACAAATGTCTTCTTTTCTGATAAATAATTTCACCTTTCTGGAGACGTAGAATAGAAGTGCTAATGCAATCTAATTAGGAAGAGAGCAATATGACCCAGTCCAAATTTCTTTGTTAGATTCTATTACAGTGGATAGAAGAGACTAAACAATAAGAACATTAGTAGTCCTCGTGTAAAAATTTTAGTCTTTGATACCATATGAGCTGATGCATATAAAAGTTAGTTGGCTTGCTTATTCAAAATACCATCATCCCTATTCTTTCAATTTGTCATACTTATTAGCAGTCTTGCTGTTGACTAAGCCTATATTCGGTATGCTTAAGCAGGGCAGGGAGTTTGGTTAATCATAATATTAGATGTATACTTCTTGTATAGCTATATTTCGGAGTATCAACCTTCAGAGTAATTTGAGAATAGAACACATTATTAGTTGACATAGAAATTTGTCTCTCCATAAAAAGACTTTCAATGAAATGGATTTTCAGATACAGGCATTGTTGAGTTTGCTAATACTTTCCAAAACTAATGGTGGTCAAACTTCTTCCCTTGACGCTTGCAATGCAATATCATATGAAGCACATGAAAATTGTTTCTCATGCTACCTTGTGCTAAGGATTACGTTGCCAATGATTTAAAATGTGAAGGCATAGTGAAGCCCTCACTGCATTCCACATTGTGTATGATATACAAGTGATTACAAGAAGTTCCAATTAGAACTAGTCCACTTAAAGTTATTACACGAGTGAAGCTAGTCTGTCTTTGGGTTGTGATCAATAGTACAAAGTAACTTGGTAGCTTCTAGTAGCTCAGGAGAATTGCAACATAATGTGGACTGATCAGAAATTTGAGTGCAGGAGATTGTAGCACCCTAAGACAACGATTTGAAATGTGAGTTGTCAATGATTTGAAACTCGGAAGCATTTTGTGGGCATATGTTAACTGTCAATTCCCACATCGAGTAGGTACTAGATCTGTCTGAATAATTTTGAATAATCCTTTTAAGCTATCACGTTGATGTGGCTAGTTGCTACTGCATCCCCAAGTTATGACAACTGCTACTGCATCTCCAGGTTATGAAATCTCCTATTAAGAAATTAAGCTTACTAGGAAGAATAGAATAGTGCAGGGATTTTAGGGAGGATGAAAAATTTAGGAGAGAAAAGTGGAGAGATAGCATTTTAGGTGGTTGTTTAGTTGGGAAAGGAGAGGAAAAAAAATGGTGGGGCCTGGGGCCCGAGCCCCAAGAATAAGGGGAAGACTGGTGGGAGAAAAGCTCAATTTGAGCTGACCAAAATGCCCGTGTGCATAGTGCACATGCGCATTGTTCTTGCCAGTTTTGTACTTGCCATTTGCTTTTTTTTTTCTACTTTTTTTTTTTTTTTTTTTGTGGCTTTTCTTGTACTTCTTGATAGTAGTTTTTTTTTTTTTTTTTTGGTGCTGATCTTCCTTTGGCTTGTGCTATTTAAAAAAAAAAAATTTGAAGTGTCCATACACAATGTTTTTAATAAAAAAAATGTTACTTTTTTGTTTTAATTAATGGAGACATAATTGTAAATTTTATACCAACTTCATTTTCCATCCTCTCATTTTTCTTTTCAACCAAACAAATAAGTTTTCTATCACTCCACTTTTCCATCCTTCTAATTAAACACAAATAGGAGAAAACTAAATCTCTTCTATCCTCTCACTTTTCTATTCTCTCCTCATTTTCTATCCTTCCACTCTTCCACTCCTCCAACGAAATGGATCCTAAATTTGTAAATTGATATTATTTTAACGTTTATTTAACTCAGCTCTCTCTCTTTAGTTGCCCAGCTGGGGAACTTATCCATAATTATTTTTACCACAAGAATAATCTGATCTTAGGTGGATATATTTATTTGCTCTTTCTATAGTGGGGGGATACTGATGCTTAACTTGTCAATCTTAACAGCTACAGCACATGCTCTCACGGATGAAAACCCATTCAAATCTAGAAAATTAGAAATTTGTGCGAATTTGACATGTTTCCATGCAGGGGAACGAGATGTGCATCAAGCCTGCAGAATTCTATTTATTAGACCAGGAAGTACTCTGCTTTTATGATATAATGATTAGGGGTCGTCAAAGGCAGGAAATTGTGATTGGCTACCGCACTGCAAATGCAGAGTGTGCCATAATTAACCCTCCACAGAAGTCAGAACCAAGAAAATGGGCCATTGATGATGTTTTTGTGGTCATCTCATCTGGTGAAAGAAATGCATAATAGTTCTTTTGCACTAACCTATGCTAGCCCAGCTTATTCTTTCCCTCTCAGCCATAATATTAGTCAGTAAAATTAAGCATTTAGGTGTGAATTCATCAATGTAAGAAAGCTGTTTAGTTAATGTTGCAAAAGAATCTTAAGGCTCCTATTGAAGGTGGCGAGGTCTCCATTCACTACTAAGATTCATTGATGATGATTTCTTGTTCCCCAAACGTAAGTTTTGCAAACACAGGCTCATTGACTTAACTGGCTTGGACGATACACACTGGTTACATGACAGCAGGGTGAAGGGATAACAGTGACTCGCTAATATGTTATAGAATTGAATGAAAAATTATGTTGGAAAGTTAATAGATCTTGATGGAATGGATGGAACAACATTCTGTGGGAAAATTCCCTTTTATGGCCATTTTTGTGTAATATCATGAGCTATCCCTTGTTCATGCTGGAATTCTGGAAACTGAAGTCTGATAGCATTTTTTAGTTAACCCCTCGGCTACTAGCGTAAATTTTTTTGTTAGCACTTTCTGCCTCCTTTCGAATGATATGTAACATAGCAAGAAACAGGTAGTTACATGGATCAACTCATGTAGACATCAAAAAAGCAATAGAAGATTGTAACTATTCTGTTTATTTATTTATGCTAATGGAGGATTGTCAGTATTTAGTTGAATCCTAATAGTGATTTTGCATTGTTCAATGTTGCTTATTTATTTATGTTAATGGAGGATAGTAAGTATTTAGTTGAATCCTAATAGTGATTTTGAATATTCAATGCTGCATACTCATTTCAAATGCAATTTAGTACAATAAGATTCTCTGTAAATTGTAAGGAAGGCCAATGTGATGATTTGGAATTGTTTATTTACTGGAAGTCCAGTAGAAAAAGAAGGGAAAAAGACGCTTGCCAAAATGCACTGATCTAACATGGTTTCATACTTCACTTCCCCCAGTTCTTATTTGTTGGTTATATCATCACCATATCCAACCAGTTCGACCAAAGGAATCACTGACATAAATATTGATGAAATCAACCAGCTTACACTAGAACTGCAATCTTATTTATTACCTAACAAAAACTTAATAAACTCAAACTCAACAAACAAAAGCAAGATTGTTAATTTTTCTCACACTAAAAGCTTTGACCCTTTCTCTACACCATGTACACAGCAATTTAATGAAAGACCCTTGGAAAATTTGCATCAATCCCTTTTGAGAAATGTTCATCATGTCAACCGCTAGGTTCTCCATCATCAGCGCCTCAGCTTCTCCAGACCACTGCATCTCTAAACTTCTCTTCCCTGCATTTACTTTTAGACGTGAAGTCATAACTCTATAGAGACACATGCCTTTAAGATGAGTAATTATTCTTTACTTTGGTAGCAATGCTCTCTCTTCTTATATCATAATGAGTGTTACTGATTGAATATGGTAAAATCTATCATTCATGTGAGAAAATGAGCATTTCTTCTATATGTATGGTAAATAATGGAAACCACACACACACACAATTTTAGCATAACAAATAAATACATGGAACTCAAATGTGAAAGAGAAGATACATATGTCAGATGCATAATATATTTTCTTCTACCATAAAATGATGATGAGGGAGTATAGTTCCTAGTGGTTTAGGTAGAGGGCATGATGAAAGTGGAAGTACAAGGAGAATTTGACCTAATATTTTATTTCTACAAATATGCAATTGTATTTATTAAAAAAAGAAAAAAACCGCACTAAAAAATGTGCGCTATATATTATATGGGTGGTGTATATTTACACACACTCAAATTGCACATAAATCATAACTTGAAGTCATAATTTTCAAGTTAGAAAGTGTGTATAATAGGGTGTGTGAACTAAATTTTACTAATATTCTACTATGTATAAGTTGGCTAGTGTTTCCACATAAGCATTTTGTAGCACGTGATGTGGTGATATATGTGCTTTTTTATTTATTTTTTGATAAACTGCAGTTTTTATTAACAACAACAGGCAGAACAATAATCTTACTTGCAAGCCTCCATGTGTGCTTTTGTGAGATAGAGTGATAAGACATTAAGACTGCAAATTCGGAAATGCAATTTAACTATCCGACTTGTTAATCTAATGGAAAAGGTTTACATTCTTTTCATTTTCACCTCTCTTCTGTTCTCTTTCTCTAGGAATTTCCGACTTTGTGGTGAAATCGTGAGAGTTTAGTCATTAGTGTTGCCATTATACCAAAATTTCATGCTGCCACATCTTCTAAAATTTCATTATACCAAATAAGAAATGATGACTCACTTTAAATGACATAAAAATCATAAATATTTTAACAATTGTAGAAATTTAAATCTTGACCATAAAATAGGGAAAATTTTATATTTTTTCTGTGGACATAACTTTTACTACAATTTATTAAAATGATTGACAGTAAATAGTAGACAATTACTCTCACACAAATCTATAATTTTTTCTTTTTTTCACTACTCACTCAGTCATTTCAACCGGTTATAGCAAAAACTATATCCTTAGGCCTTCTCAATCTTTATTCGTCTTAAAAGAGAGAAGATGAAGTTAAGGATGGCCAATCAAAGTTAAAAACTACAAGGCAATGGACTTATTTCATATTTGGGTAGAAAGTAACAAAATTTTGTGTATGAATGCTAGCTGCCATGGCGTCTATTTTGGTGGGCAGTCAAAATCAAAATGATAAGATACCTAACGACGACGAGAATGTTCCTCTATCGTGATTTAACTAGACCAATATTAATCACCACCACCAATTTGATCCCTATGTTTTTCATGAGTCATGTGTGGAACCCACAATTGTGAACAGAATAAGTAGATAAGGCCATAGCTTTCATCATTGAATTTGAAGAAATGAAAGATTAAAAGATGATGTTGAAAGCAAAGTTAATTTGCAAAAAAATATTATTAACTAATAAAAACTCAAATAAATAAATAAACAAAAATTAATCATCATACAAAATATAATGTAAATGTAAATTGTAATTGAGATTCAAAATATCTGTCAAGTTTAGTTAGGATTCAATATAATCTAATTACATTTATGTTTCTCCAAAATATCAATTCATATATTAACTTAAAAGATTCATTAAATATATATATAATAAGTTTAAATATTTCATCTGGATACTTTTTTTTTGAACTAATATCATCTGAATACTTAAAGAGTAAATTGAGATAATGAAAACAATGTTAAAAATGAGTAATTGATTTAGGAAAAATTATCTTATGCGTTAGATATATGGAGTGCATCTTTCACAGGCATGTGAACCCCACACTTATGGGGCTTACATGCTTGTGAGAAGCACGCTTCATATGTTTAGCTCACAAAATGCTAGCTTTGCACCTAGGTTGTCGCCATTACCATTGGAAAAGGCAACAATCATGCATGTAGAATTATGGGCATTGATTCTAAATTTCTTAAACTGTATTGAAGTTTATCACTTCTAACAATTGCTTTCCTCCTGTTTTTGCATCTTTGGTTTTGGATTGTAGGGAGTTGCTGAGTGGACGGTAGAGTGTAGTACCTTAAGGCCAATCGTTGTGCTAACAGAATAGCTGGGTTTAATTACTATTAAAATGTTGTAATTTTGTATGATCAAAGGGTATCACCCTAATCAAATTGATTCATACCCTCTATTGTAACAAACTTTAATTAATAAATAAAGATAACAATATATATCTAAAAATAATAATAATTGAAAAGTCAACCATATATCACTTTTTGTTTTCATTTAAATATAATCATTTAGAAATTTTTTTTTCAGCAAGTGAATTTCCTTAGGGAAGAGGGATTTGTTTTCTTAGGGCCAATTAACAAGGAGGCATTTCTTTCAGGGCAGGGACTAGGGAGGCAATTATATAATTTGAATATGGATTAGGGTTTATTGTTGTTGTAGGGATGGTCTTAGTTTTCATCATTGAAGATATGAAAGTGAAACAATTGCTTCCCTCTTTTCTTGTTGGAATATTCATGATCCCAATGTGTATCACAGGTGAGGTGTGGACCGACAAGGTAGGAAGTAGATAAGGGCAAGGTACAGGTTTATGGATTGTTACAGGGAGGCATAATAGCTTCCATCATTTTTTTTACTTTATGAAATAATAGCTTCCATCATTGAACATATCAAATATTTGTTTCCCCATTTTGTAGTTGGAATATTTACAATATGGCTCTCTTTTCCCCCAAGATTTTTGTGTTTTTTTTTTAAATAATCCCCCAAGATTTTTTGTTGGTCATTGGATGCTATTGCATCTTGTGCATGTACTGGGGGATAAGGGATATAATTAATTACTTTTTTTTTTTAAAAAAATGTTATGTTATAGTATACTTTATTGGTAAAAGTAGGGAGTGGGGCTACTTTTTTCTAATAAGTACTAATAGTGCCTTTTCTAAAATAAATATATAAATAAATAATATTGCCTATAATAGCAATAATGGGAACATAATTTTTTCGCTGCCTTTTTTTCACAATTTCTTAAAGTAAGGAGTGATTAAATCAACATTATTTATACATAAATTCACTACTAACATCATTTTTATAGACTAATCACAATATATTAGGTCAATAATTGTAAAAAAAAAAAAAAAAAAAAAAAAAAAAAAAAACAGTGAAAATTTTAGTGTTATTTGTCTTATTGATAGCTTTGCATGCCATAAATTTATTGACATTTGGCACACAATAAAGTTTCTCATTGTCTACAGTAAAATGACTTCTATTGCACTTATCCTTATAATTCTTCTTCACAAGTATTACTCATGAGCATTTTTTAACACAATTTGGTGTTATGTTTGTATGCTATTATAGTATTTGATTATCATTTTATTGTAGACATTATGTGGTTGATTTATGCAATTATTATTTTATATGATAATAACCTTTTGATAGTTAATTTTTGGTAAATAAATCGATTTTTTCACATTTTTAAATTTCTAAGCAATCTATTTTTCAAAAAAAAAAAAAAATGGTAGAACAAACATAGGACTTATAGGTGTAACTAAAAAAAAGGGAACAATAAGATTTCTAGGTATAGTTTTTATCTAAAACAATTGTGCTAATCGTGTGGTATAATTATTATTTTTTAATTATAATGTGGTTGGCTTGTCATAAAATTAAATGTAAGCTAGAATTTAATTTAGACACATAGTTACATTAGATTTAATTGTACTGGAAAAAGATAATAATGTTTGTACTTTATTTTATTTTATGATACAAGATAAAAATTATACTCTAGTATAATCTAAGTGTATATACGTGTGAAACCCCCTCTTAAAGACTTAAATTTTGGCCTTACCCAGACCCCACCTCACAAGAACTTTGTACTTGTGGAGTGACCATTACGCTAAAAGTGTGCAATGGTATGTTTGTACTTTATTGATGAATGCAACAAAGTGTTTGAATTTAATTGAAAATCTTCAATAAATTGCACATAAGGTGTTATGCCTATTGCCTAGGTTTTATCCTAATATGTAATTGTGGGGTTGAAGGATTTGGCAAAGCCCAGCCCATTTCATATCAAACCCAAGGCCCATGCCGAGGAGGAAGAAATACCTGAGGACGAATGAAAGGAATCTAGACTGCCATGATATACTGCTGAGGACGACCCTGTCCTCGGCAGACCAAAATCATTGAAGGGGAAGGCGCCACATCGCCAGAAGCAGTCCCCTTGAGGATCCCAAAGGAGATTTCGAGCCCAATGGGTCAGCCATAGGAGCATGGTAAAAAAGCAACCCCAGTAGAAGTTGTCACATCCGTATTAAATACACACAGCTAACACCCTGACCCTATTTATGTGGACATGACCCCTGGACAGTGCGATGGGGGCCCCAGCAGCTCATAGAGTGCCAGAAAGAGTGGCCGATGGGACGTGCACTCAAGTATGGATATGGATGACTAACAAGTGTAGGAGGAAGATGAACGAAGGAGAAGGATATATAACAGCAGAGATCTCCCAAAAGGAGGGGGAAGAAAAAGGAGGGAGGCTTCTGGGAAGAAAGAGAAGCTAGGAACACACCTCCTCGGACGAGAAGTCTTTTTTCCCTAGGACGTAGGGCCGTCTGATTCTGTGTTCTTAGCTCGTACTTGATCATCGCGCCTACTCCCAAACAAGCTGTCACTCCATCAAAGCCCAACTTTTGGACCCACCATCTACAAATTCATTGTAACGGGTTCGCTGGACCTAGATCCCGTTTGTCGCTGGGCCCGATCCAAAAACCGAGACCCTACAGTAATAAATAACTTAGTTGATCTAGTCACGCCTTTACCCTTTTAATGCGAATGAATATAAGTCAAACAATAGAAGATGTTGTCATTTGATTAGTAAAGCCTCTTACATATTTTATAAATTAATTAAATAAATCTCCAATGAGCCAAAAAAAAAAAAAAAAAAACCTAAAAATCTTTTCCATGCACAAAGCAAATGTCACCACTTAAATAGTTTGGCTTCATTAGTGTACTGTAGAGCGTGGACCCTTTTTTTTTTTTTTTTATATATAAAATATATATTATGGAAAAGGGGAAAACAAAACAATCCAAATAGATCTCTAGTTTCATAGATGAGAGTGGTCATTCTACAAAGCACATTATTCCATCACATGTGATTGTATATTAATATTACACCATGCCTGTTAACACCATATAGTGCCATGTGCATGACACTTCCACTGGCCTGACACTACATCGATCATTACGCACTAAATGATAACATAAAAGTAAGAGTCTTATAACTTAATTAGTCAATATTTTTAAATATTATTATTTCCAATAAAAATATAGTATTCGAATCTCTCCTCCGGTTAAAACTATCGAATTATCAAAAAAAATATATGGATGACTTAGAAAGTCTAATAAATCAAGCATTTTTATTTGAAACATTAAGCACAACACTAATATATTTATTATTAATAGACTTAATATTTTTTTATGGACTTAAGAATTTTTTTTATTAATAATGATTGAATTACATTATATTTGAAACACAAAATAAGCATTAATAGCGTGAGCATAATCCCAACTTTCTCACGACTTTATATATATGGTGTTTTCTAAGGTTAACAACTTCTAACTTTATAGGTAGGTTAGAATTTTAACCACTTCAGGCATGAATATTGCTCTTATTAGTTGGCTAAAAAACTAATCAATTTTTGATACAGGCAAGATTTGAACCCAAATATTTTATTTGACGAGAAAAGACTCTATTAATTAAGTTAACTGTAACCCACAAATAATTCATATCTAACAACTCAAAGTTCATGATAAAATTATTATACATAATCCCAACTATTATAGAAAATCCATAATAAACTCAAAATTACGCAACCAAAATTATTATCCGTAGAATTGATGGCTTAATTGACTTTAGGACATCTTGTCCAAAAAACAGGTAGATCATGCAAGAAAGCAGCAAACTATTGTCAGGTTAGAAAGTTTGAAACCCCAAATCCCAGACTTTTCATAATGTTCCAAAAAACCTTAGTCACTAGTAGATATCTTAATATATCTAAATAAAGATGATTATATATTACCATTTGTGTGGTTTTTTTGAGTGATTTACAGCTGGATAGTGTTTAATCAAACTTAGAAGAACCGAACTTGGGTAACACCGTCAGAGATGGAGTGTATCGTGTTTATTTCAATGAACATGTTCTTAAGAAATTGATTAACAAAACCACCTAAATTGTCACTATCAAAAATTTCAGTTCTTTTTAACATTTCCTAGGTTTTAAAGATATCTGGGACCAGAAAAAGCTGCACTAGTTGAATGACTGACAATTACATGTATAATTATTAACTCCCTTTCTATAGAAAAATTTTCAGTTGTCCCCACTCCCCATTCGAATGACGAAAAATTGCATGCAGATTAATAGAATTATATGCAGGTAACACATACATGCACCAGATTTAATGTAAAATTAATGCTAATATCTTAATACCTAATGGTATGTTGGTTAGAAGGGTTTTGGATACCTTGTTCATTGCATCGTTGAAGTCAACTCTTTGACGAAAATCCTAATATTTAGGTAACTACAATTAAGCCTCTCTTGTTTGAAAGAATCAAAACACATGAATTTAATTTTTTATTTTATTGAAAATGTGCTAAAATATACTTGTATCTTAAAAAAATGAAAAAAAAAAGATTTTAAAGTTAAAAGTTAAAGCTGACACCAAACAAACTCTTAATAATAAAAAGATTTGATAGAAATATATAAAATTTTCCCTCAAAAGATTTTTTTCAAAAATAAACGAGCAATAGTTAACGCAAAACTTAGTTCTTTTGTCTTTATGAAAGTTATGGACGAGCTTGTGAGCCAAAAGACTATCTTCATTGATGTTCCTTTGCCTTTAACGAAAGCCGAGACAGTTTTTTTCCATAAAATTTGGTTGAAATTAGATTTTTATCTCTCAAAAGTTAAAAAGTTAATTACAATTATTCTCTGAAAAAAATGTAAATTCATATCAATTTTATCCTTTAGTATATATGTAAGACGTGTGCCAATATGTCGTTGTGGGGGCCAAAACTTGAGCCTTTACGCTGGGCTTAAAGTCCCATTCTTTAATAATAATATGTCCGAGGAGAAGAAAGCACGAGGAAAGGCCCCGTAATAGATAGTAGAGCAAATAAGTATCCAAGGGTGTTGGTCCGAGAGGGTCATCCTCCTCGGATCTGACAAATATCAGTAAAGTGAACTTCGTCTTACCCTGGATGACCTTCCAGGAAACTCCAGCAGTAAAGATAAACTTCAAATGTACAGGGAAGGGATAAGAACACAGAAATATCTAAGAGAAAAGCTGCCACCACCGCATTAAATGCACTACAGCAGCTTTCCTAGCCGCATTAATGTGGAGAAGACCTCTGAATAGTATTTTCAACTACTACCGCCCATAGAAAACTATAAAAATCTATTTAACAGGATAGATACGGAGGTCTGAGGTTGGATGAAGGACAAGTGGACGATGGAAATAGATCAGAAGGGACTATATAATGGGGAAAGACCTCCATAAGTGGAGGATCAGAAAAATATTAGGGAGAAAACTAGGAGAAGATTCACTGTAGCACTAGAAAAAACATAACATCTGAAATTGCATGTCCCGTCGAAAACTTACTCTTCAGATTATAGTTCAATCTCAAATTACATGCGCATTCCTCCTCGGACCGGCTTAGAACCCTGATTAACTGTTAAAAAATCCATTACAAGCCCAATTCTTTCGCCCACTCTCTTACAAATTTATTGTATTGAGCTTATTGGGCCCATTTCCATTTCCTATTGGGTTTAGGCTGTAATTTGTGACCTTACAATTGGCACCGTCTGTGGGAAGAATTAGTGCTAGTAAGGTTTATAACAGTTATGACGGGTTCAGGACCACAGCAGATCAGTCCACCCCATGCAGAATCAGTTAACGTTCATTAGCAAGGTGAGCTCCACAACCTTGAACATGGGAATCACGTAGATAACCAGCAAGAGGGTAGCTTGCAGACACTCCATGCTGGTAGAAATGGCTATCGACGAAGGAGTCACTTGGTACATAAGCAAGCTAATGAAAATGATTTGCAACGAGAGATTGAAGATCTAAAAAGGAAACTTCGTCGTGCACAACGAAAACAAACCCTTTCTAGCTCTGATGTTTCTTCCAACGATGAAGGAGATGTCAGTTACAGGGAACACTCAGAAACCCCACCTAGTGAATCTTATTCTTATGAGGAAGAACATTCTCACAAGAGGAGGAGAACGAGTCCATCTGGGAGGGGGGTAGGAACTAAGGTCATGAAGAAGGCTCTGAGCCAAATTTCTAAGTCCCCCTTTACTCAGGGAATAGAAAAGGCAAAGCTTCCCAGACGTTTCCATCAACCTACGTTCACCATGTATAATGGACGTACCGATCCTGTGGAGCATGTAAGCCAATTCAAACAGAAGATGGCAGTTCATTCTCAGGACGAAGCCTTGCTGTACAGACTGTTCCCCCCCAGCTTAGGACCGATGCCGATGAGGTGGTTCGATGGGTTGAGGACTAATTCCATCAACTCCTTCAAGAAGCTTACTCAATCATTCTGTTCCCGGTTTATTACGTGCAGTAGGGTTCCTCAACCCTTAGATTCTTTGTTGTCTATGACAATGAGGGAAGGAGAATCTGTGAAGTCGTATGCTGAAAGATATTGGGAGATGTTCAATGACATCGATGGCAATTTTGATGAAGTCACTATTAGAACTTTCAAGGTCGGCCTCCCTTCGGAGCATGGTTTGAGAAAATCCCTGACAGGTAAACCTGTCACTAGTTTGCGACAACTAATGGATAGGGTGGACAAGTACAAAAGGATAGAAGATGATCAACAACAGGGAAAAGGGAAAGCTAAGTTTGTCCCTCAAGAAATGAGAGATTTTAGGTCAGACAGATACAACAATAACCGGCCGAGAAGGGATTATACCGAGCAGCAAGGGTCAAATAACAATCAGGTGGTCGGAGCTGTATTCCGAGAACCCGTGCATCAAGTCTTGGAAAAGATTAAGAACGAATCCTTCTTCAAATGGCCCAATAAGATGATGGGAAATCCTGAAAAACGAAACCAAAATCTCTATTGTCAATACCATCAAGACCATGGTCACACTACCGAGGATTGCAGAAGTTTATGGGATCACTTGGACCAACTTGTCCGAGAAGGCAAATTGAAACAATTGTTGCATCACTCTAGTAGTTTGGGTGGTCAGACCGATACTCAGCCGGAAAGGGAGAATCCTTCAAGACCCCCTTTTGGAACTATCAACGTTATTTTTGCGGCGCCTGGCAGAACGGGGTCATGCCCTTCTAGAGTAATGTCCGTGGCTCGCCTGTCTTCTGAGGATGGTAGCCACGAGCCGAAGAGAGCTAGACTAGATCGGCCCCTGGTCATGGGGTTCTCAGACGAAGACAAGATTGGAACTATTCAGCCTCATGATGATGCCCTGGTGATCATCCTCCGAATTGGAGGTTATGATGTGAAGAGAGTAATAGTGGATCAAGGTAGCACGACCGAGATTATGTATCCTGATCTTTTTAAAGGGCTGAATTTAAGAGCTGAAGATATGACGCCTTACAATTCTCCCCTAGTAAGTTTTGAAGGGAAGGTTATTATCCCGAAGGGACAGATCAGACTACCAATGCAAACCGGTTCGGAAACGGTGGAAGTAGATTTTATCGTAGTGGATGCGTATTCTCCTTATATAGCAATTGTTGCCAGACCTTGGCTTCTTCCACCCTACATTAGAAGATCAAGTACCCATCCGGAGGCAAAATAGAAGAAATACTGGGTGATCAAACCATGGCGCGACAGTGCATGGTTGCAGCTATCCGACACAAGCCTGAAGTAGAATCTGTGACTCCCGGAGAGGAGTTATAGTAGTTAAAACCCCCAATGTTACCTATAGGTTGGACATCCGATGAGGTGAAGTGTGAAGATCTTGTGAAAATCACAATAGGAGACGATCCGGAGAAGTTTTTTCAAGTCGGATCCCAACTACCTCAGTAAGAGAGGGAGGAATTGGTAGAGTTCCTTAAACGAAACATTGACGTCTTTGCCTGGAATACTTACGAGGCCCCAGGGGTGGATCCAGACTTCATTTGCCACCACTTGAATGTTAATCCGTTAGTAATTCCCAAAAAGCAGCTCCCTCGTCATCCGTCCAAGGAGCATACTGAAGCAGTTCGTCAGGAAGTAACGAAACTCAAACAGGCTGGGGTTATCAAGGAGGTCTTCTATCCCGAATGGTTGGTAAACACGGTTGTAGTCAAGAAAAAAAGTGGAAAGTGGCGAATGTGTATTGATTTCACAGATTTAAATAAAGCTTGCCCTAAAGATCCATTCCCCATGCCCAAGATCGATCAGCTGGTGGACGCCACTATCGGCCATCCTCGGATGAGTTTCTTGGATGCTTTTTAGGGTTATCATCAAATACCTTTGGCCTTGGATGATCAAGAAAAAACTGCTTTTGTTACTCCTGTTGGGAATTACTATTATAGAGTGATGCCATTCGGCCTGAAGAATGCAGCGTCCACCTATCAGAGAATGATGACGAGGATGTTCGAGTCATTATTGGGGAAAAAGATTGAGATTTATATAGACGATATGGTGGTGAAAAGAAAAATGGTGTCGGAACACCTAAGGGACCTTCAAGTTGTCTTCGAAATTCTTAGGAGCTATAAATTACGTCTAAATGCTTCCAAATGCTCATTTGGTGTAGGATCGGGCAAATTGTTGGGTTACATGGTTACTCACAGGGGAATTGAAGTTAATCCCGACCAGATTAAAGCCATCAACAATATGCGAACTCCTCGGAACCCAAAAGAAGTGCAAAAGCTAACTGGAATGGCCACCGCTTTGAACAGATTCATATCTCGATCAGCAGATAGATGCAGACCTTTCTTCTTATTGATCAACAAATGGAAGAGCTTTGAATGGACAAAGGAGTGTGCCGAGGCCTTTCAGCAACTCAAAGACTATCTAGCACGACCACCGATCATGTCTAGTCCTGAGCCAGATGAAGTTCTTTTTGCCTATATTGTTGTAGCCTCGTATGCAGTGAGTTTGGTGCTGATACGAGTGGATAATGGTGTACAGCGGCTAGTGTATTACGTGAGTAAGTCGTTGCATAAAGCGAAAGTGTGTTATCTACCACTGGAAAAAGCTATCCTGACAGTGGTGCTTGGCACACGTAAGTTACCTCACTATTTCCAAGCGCATATAATGGTTGTTCTTACACAACTCCCGCTAAAAACCATACTCAGAAGTGCCGATTACACGGGAAGAATAGCCAAGTGGGGTACAATTCTGGGGGCTTTCGATATCAAGTACATGCCTCGTATCTCCGTGAAGGGACAAGTCCTCGCCGACTTGGTGGCAGAATTCACCGAACCTAAGGTAGATGAATTACTGGCAAACAGAAATAAGGATGAAAAATTGGTTGATACGATCTCCCAATGCTGCCCTCCGACATGGGAAGTACATGTAGACGGAGCATCAAACCAAAAAGGCTCGGGGGTTAGATTAGTACTGACGTCTTCTGAAAAGGTTATCATTGAGAAGTCTTTAAGGTTAGATTTTCCAACTACGAATAACGAAGCTGAGTATGAAGCTCTAGTGGAAGGAATGGCTATGGTCCAAAGAATGGGAGGGAAGTCCATAAAACTCTTCTCGGACTCAAGGCTAGTTGTCGGTCAAGTAAAAGGGGAATTCGAAGCCAAAAATGAAAGGATGCGGGGGTATCTTAGCCAAGTTAAAACTATGCAGTCGAAATTTGAATCCTTTAACTTACTACATGTCCCTAGAAGTGGCAATGCACATGCGGATTCTTTGGCCATGCTTGCAACCTCCTCGGCACAGAACTTGCCTCGAGTAATCCTTGTTGAGGACTTACGCAAACCCTCGGCAACAGTAAACACGGTTCAAATTAACCAAGTGAGAGCGGGGCCGAGTTGGATGGATTCCATCATGCAATTCTTGAAGGAAGATATTTTGCCTGAGGAAAAAATTGAAGCTGACAAGATACGAAGAAAGGCTACTAGTTATTGGTTGTCGGAGGACGGCAAGCTATACAGGCGTTCCTTTTCAGGGCCTTATTTGTTATGTGTTCATCCCGAACAAACCGAATCACTCCTAGAAGAGATGCATGAAGGAATCTGTGAAAGTCATACTGGAGGCAGATCCTTAGCACATAAAGCCATTACTCAAGGTTATTGGTGGCCAAATATGCAAAGAGAAGCTTTGGAATACGTTAAAAAGTGTGACCAGTGTCAGCGGTACGCACCGAGTATACACCAACCAGGGGGAATCCTTAATCCACTGTCTAGTCCATGGCCATTTGCTCAATGGGGCTTAGACATCGTCGGACCATTTCCCAAAGCAGTGGGAAACAAGAAGTATCTCTTAGTCGGCACAGATTATTTTATGAAGTGGGTTGAAGCGGAACCTCTAGCAAATATTCGAGATGTGGATGCAAAAAGATTCGTATGGAAAAACATTGTCACTCGGTTTGGCGTCCCTCATGTGCTCATCTCGGACAATGGACTTCAGTTTGATAGCAAAATGTTCAGAAAATACTGCGGTGAACTGGGGATTACTAACAGGTATTCTACTCCGGCTTACCCCCAAGGGAATGGACAGGCTAAAGCTGTGTATAAAGTCATATTAAGCGGGTTGAAGAAAAGATTAGATGATGCAAAAGGTAAATGGGTGGAAGAACTTCCACACGTACTCTGGACGTACAGAACCATGCCTCGTAGGTCTACTGGAGAGACCCCTTTCTCAATGACTTACGAAGCTGAAGCTGTCATCCCTTTGGAGTCTGGGTTCCCGACAACGAGAACCAGCTCGTTCAGTCCAAAAGACAACGATGAGCAACTAGCAAGAAATCTAGACCTGATTGAGGAAAAGAGAGAGAACGCCATGGTTCAGTTGGCGCATTATCAGTAGAAACTAAAGCGGGGTTATGACGCCAAAGTAAGGTTAAGACCTTTAACTCCTGGTGACCTGGTACTACGTAAAGTTGTGGGAACGGCAAAAAATCTGGCTTGGGGAAAATTGGGGCCAAATTAGGAAGGACCTTATCGTATCACCTCCAACGCTGGCATTGGAGCATACTTCTTAGAAGATCTAGATGAACATGTAATACCACGTCCTTGGAATGTAAATAACCTAAAGAGGTATTATTATTAACAAGTGTTTATTTGATCAATATGTGTTTTTTATATAAAATATTCATACTATTCATATTTTAGTTCTTTTGAGTGTTTAAACTGAAACTCAATCATGGCTAGAGTCCTCGGACTAGATGATTTGGGTTAGTTAACACTTTTTCCCAGTTCTACTAAGTGTTTAAACTTAAATCTGATCATGCCTGGAGTCCTCGGACCAGATGATTTGGGTTAATTAACACTTTTTCCCAGTTCTACTAAGTGTTTAAACTTAAATCCAATCATGCCTGGAGTCCTCGGACCAGATGATTTGGGTTAGTTAACACTCTTTCCCAGTTCTACTAAGTGTTTAAACTTAAATCCGATCATGCCTGGAGTCCTCGGACCAGATGATTTTGGTTAGTTAACACTCTTTCCCAGTTCTATCAAGTGTTTAAACTTAAACTCAATCATGACTGGAGTCCTCGGACCAGATGATTTGGGTTAGTTAACACTCGTTCTAAGTTTCTTTAAGTATTTAAATTTAAGCTTAAGCATATTATTTAAAGTTCCCATTCGGGTTAGTTATATTTATTGTTACCTTGTTACTATTGAAGATGTTTATTTGGTTCATGCATTAACCCAAGTTCTGGACCTTTTTAGTTGAACTAATCTTCTAATATGCTTTATTTGCCTAAAATAACCATACGTACAATTCAAATTTAAAAAAAAAAAATGACAACAAAAGAGTTTGCCACTATTTATCATGACTTGTAAAGCAAAAGGGGCATATTTTCATTGATAATAAGAGTGAAGTACATGTCTTTAACAAAAAAAAATATACAGAAACAGTAAACAAAGAAAATAAATGTACTACTAAAACTAATGTCCTAAGCCTGTGCCTTGGGAGCTCCTGGGTCAGCAACTTGCTTGGATTGAGAGATGGCGGTGTCTGAAGCCTTGCCTTTACCCTTATCTTGGTTCTTATCCTTGCTCTGGGGAGCTTCAACTTTTTTCCCTTGGCCAGCATCTTAGCGAGAATCTGTTGGAACTTCCACAGGAGCAGGAAGGGCTTGATCTGCTGTAGGAGCCTCAGACACTTGGGCAGGTTGTTCTGGGGGAGGAGAGCCAAAACCTGGGAGCTCGCGGATGTCCGAATCATAGTATATGCTCTCAGGTCGTCTTAGGCTGGAATCAGCAGGGATCCCAGCGGCATCAAGGGCTTTACCCCAAGTGATGTCGCAATAATCCCTGGCTACGGTAGAGAATTCCTCTATGAGCCTGCTCTGAGTCTCCTGTACCCCCAAGGCATACACAGCCTGCTTTTCGGCCTTAGCTGCCTCCTTTAGTAGTTGGGCAGCCTCCCTGGCCTTGCGAAGTTCTTCGTGGAGATCTGTCACCATCTGCTTTTTTGTTGCTAGATTAATTTCGCAGTAGTGCAGCTCCTTGCGAAGGTCCTCAGCCTGTCTCTCAGTTGTTTTCAGGCCTACTTCGGCACTATCTTTGTCCCTGAGAGCTTGTTTCACCTGCTCGGCCATTTGTGCTTTTTTATCTTTCAGTGCACCTAGCTGAGCCTCTGCGGTGTCTCGGGCATCCAGGGCAGCCCTCATCTCGTTGCGGGAGTTCTTTACTCACTCCTCGGCCACAAAAACTTGTTGCGTGACCTAGTAAGTAAAAAAAAAATTTAATAATAATGATAAAATGATACTTCTGCTATAAAATGCAAGTAAATATAAATGAAGAAAAAATGAGCAGAATTACTTACCATAGCCAAGTCCCTTTTTAGGGAAATGAAGAGTTCCGGATGGTTAAAGCTCCTGTAAGCCGCCATATCCTGAGAGAGGAGAAGAGGCTGCTCTAGAGCCTCAGGCACTAGGCTAGCATGCCCCCCGCGATAATGCCTAAGTGTGGCATCAAACGCGATGGGCATACCATCAACTTCCAACACGAGTGACCAAGTACGTGCAGGCCGACGTACTTAGGCCACCAGAGCGTCTTCTCGGTTGTCCACGGAGCTGGACCTTCTACTCCTATGGTCCTGTGTCTGTTTGGTCTGCTTATTTCCTTTGGAGGGGCCCAACTCCCCTTCTTCCACAGTATCCATTGGCCTTTTCTTCCTTAGGTCTGGATTGGGTTTCAGCCCAAGATCAGTAGGAATCTGAGGAGGAGGAGGGGGAGGATTTGTAGGAGCTTTGGACTTATTCTTATCCTTAGGTGATGGCGCATTATTCCTACTCTTCATCAGCTCCCTCAAGCTTGGACCAGTCTTGGGGGCCATTGCTTCCTCCTCGTCTGAAGTGTCGGCAATAAAAGTTACCACTTGGGCAGGAGTTTGCACGTACGAATGCTCGTCTGCCCCCTCTTCAGCCTCCGATATAAGGATAGTTTCTTCTTCTTCAAACTTGAATCTATCAATTTCTTGTTTAAAGGAAGAAGAGGAAGCTGTTCCTTCTCCGATAATAGCTTCCTCGAGTGGTACTTGTTGTAATGGTTGGGCAGCAAAGGGTATTCCTTGTGGGATAGGATGATCGACGGGTGGAAGATCGTACGGAGCAAGGAAACCTGGCCAAGAGACGTCTATACGAGCCAAACGGTAGTCGTCTGCTCGGATAGAATTGCCGACGTCTAGGAATGACCTAGAAATTGGCCCAAAGTCCAAAATCAAGTGAACTGCACGAAGTTGCCCGTCGTTGTTCACAAAAATTTGCGACCTGAGCAAATAGTTAAGTGCTGGGACGTTGATTAGGCTGAGCTTTGGATTGGTATACGATTTATCTGTCAAATAAAAAAATCAAATAGTTAAGAGCCTCGGCAATACGAAAATAACTAAATAAATAAATGTAAATGGATCAAAATGATACTTAAGTGCAGTAAAGTAAAGCCGAGAACAAACTCCTTAAATCTAATGTTAGAAATCCTAGTTCTAAGTTGCTCCACCTGGCTCTCCTAGTTTGGTTGGGCAAGGTAGGCCATCACTCCAAGGGCCCGACAGGATGAGGTAGTCATCTTTCATCCATTTGTTAGATTTGGGGAGGCAGGAGATTAGCTTGACCACGCTGGAGCGAGACTTAAGATAAAATCCTGCCCGAGTTTCTATATGGCATTCGTATAAGTGAGCGACGTCATACCAAGTTAATCCCAGCCCTAGATGACGGTCCAAAGCATCAATCGATCCTAGGACTCTAAAAAAGTTGGGAGCACATTGATGGGGGCAAAGTCTATGGGCACGTAGGTAATCCCTTGTAATCCTACCCATTGGGACGGTCATGCCTCCTTCTATGAAGGCAATCATGGGTATTACGACCTCTCCTACTTTTCGGTTAAATTCCACCCCCTTTGTGGTGCAGTGTCGTACCAAGACCTCCTAGGGAATGTGGTACTTTTCTTTGAACGACTTTATCAAAGCTGGAGTCTTTACTAGACGCTCAAATCTACCCATTTTTAGCTTGCGAATGAGAGAACAGTTAGCCGAGGAGGTTAGCCGAGAAGATAGAGGAAGTTTGGAGAACGAAACTTACGTAAGATAGGATGCGAACTGATCTTCTTGTCTCTTGAGGATCTTTGAAGTCTCTTTTGTGAAGGTATGATAAATAGTCTGAAGAGTAAGGAATATAGAGATATGAGCGCTCTGAAATTGCAAACTATGATAAAAAGAGAAAGGAATGACGTTTGGAAGCCTTTATAGTAGAAACCAAAAAGGAAGGGGAAGCAATCCCGCCCAAATATTGAAGGAAAAACCTGAATCGTTAGATTAGAATTCCACCATTGGATGTCTGGAGCGTAACGCGGCCCAAAGCGTTTAATGATGTTGTACGAGTTGTCAAGCGTCAAAAACTCTCGTGAAATGACAGAAATGACCCTTCCGCGTGCCTGGGTTTGAATATCATTGTGGTCTTAAAGGTAATTACGGACACACATCAAAATTATACTTTTTCTCCTCGAATGAGAGAGAAAAATTAGAATTTTGAGGGGCTATTGTGGGGGCCAAAACTTGAGCCTTTGCGCTGGGCTTAAAGTCCCATTATTTAATAATAATATGTCCGAGGAGAAGAAAGTACGAGTAAAGGCCTCGTAATAGATAGTAGAGCAAATAAGTATCCAAAGGTGTTGGTCTGAGAGGGTCATCCTCCTCGGATCTGACAAATATTAGTAAAGTGAACTTCGTCTTACCCTGGATGACCTTCCAAGAAACTCCAGCAGTAAAGATAAACTTCAAATGTACAGGGAAGTGATAAGAACACAGAAATATCTAAGAGAAAAGCTACCACCACTGCATTAAATGCACTACAGCAGCTTTCCTAGCCGCATTAATGTGGAGAAGACCTCTGAACAGTATTTTCAACTACTACCGCCCATAGAAAACTATAAAAATCTATTTAACAGGATAGATACGGAGGTCTGAGGTTGGATGAAGGACAAGTGGACGATGGAAATAGATCAGAAGGGACTATATAATGGGGAAAGACCTCCATAAGTGGAGGATCGGAAAAATATTAGGGAGAAAACTAGGAGAAGATTCACTGTAGCACTAGAAAGAACATAACATCTGAAATTGCATGTCCTGTCGAAAACTTACTCCTCGAACTATAATTCAATCTCAAATTACATGCGCATTCCTCCTCGGACTGGCTTAGAACCCTGATTAACTGTTAAAAAATCCATTACAAGCCCAATTCTTTCGCTCACTTTCTTACAAATTTATTGTATTGGGCTTATTGGGCCCATTTCCATTTCCTATTGGGTTTGGGTAGACATGGCAAAACGGGTCAGACCCGTTTGACCTGCCCCGTTTGACCCGCAACCCGTTTGACCCGTAACCCGATTAACCCGTTTAAAAATGACTCGTTTTGACCCGACCCGAACCCGACCCGACCCGCCCGTTTTGCCATGTCTACCAATGATGAGTAGATTAAGATTAAGGTATAATTTTTATAAAATATTTACTTATTCTTCTTTACTTAATATGTTATGTACTCCATTATAGGTTGTCATTCTTTGCTTGCCACCTTCATTTTCTCTTCCTACTTTAAATAGATCGATACCAAGATTAGTTTCTAGAAAGCTAGAACAAGAGCTGCACCAAATTTGGGTATCAAGTCAAGTGTTTAGTGGTAATTGGTAACAATATCACCAGTGAGAATCTAATTATAGTTAAAGAACTCATAAACAATTGACAGATTGCATCTACTTCCAAAAAAAAAAAAAAATTTTGAAAAATACGGGTTAACTCGGCCCGACTCGCAACCCGACTCAACCTGCGACCCGTTTGACCCGCAACCCGATTGACCCGTTTTGACCCGTGACCCGTTTGACCCGACCCGACCCGCCCGTTTTGCCATGTTTAGGTTTGGGCTGCAATTTGTGACCTTACAGTCGTCAATGTTAAAAAATTGACATGAATTAAAATAAGTAAATGATATATAAAAATAAAGACCAAATTCAAAATTTTCAAATATTGACATGAATTAAAATAAGTAAATGATATATAAAAATAAAGACCAAATTCAAAATTTTCAAATATTGCAAGAACATTTTTTGTGAAGAGTAATTAATGTAAAAGAGATTACTTCTAAAAAAAAAAAAATTCAAAAATTGTCAATCATGTGCATATTACAGTTTCAAGGAAATAAATGTAAATTTTTTATTTTTTATTCCTACATCTTTTATCAAAACATGTTAGAAAGAACTTTTTTTTTAGATAAACTTTGACAAATTTCCATGTAAAGCTTTTAAAACTGAAAAATGTAAACTATAAAAACTCAAAAAGGAAATATAGGAAGTGTTTAATATATGTGTTTGAAAACATGTATTTTATTATTTGAAAACATATATAAAAATATGTATAGATAAAAAAATATTTAAAAATATATATAATATTATTCAAAAACTAACGACGTATGTTTAATTTGACATATGTTTAATTATGCCTATATCAAACAGCCCCATAGAATGCAATTACCAAACTTTCCAGTCCACCGGACAAATCCCAAATCATCACTGCCATGCACGTCATCATGAATTGACCTCTACGGCCCACATTCATGCCAAACCTTAAAGCATAAGCTATCTTCCCAACTTTGCATGCATAATAATAATAAAAAATATATTAGGAAACTCAATTCCATCCCAGTATTAATGGGATAAGATTCCTCTCACCTAAAGCCTCAAATTCTTTCAAATTTTTTAGTCGAATATATGACATGTGACATTTATTTGGTTATGTGTAGTAGTTTACATGGGATTTTACAAATTGTCGAATTGTTTTAATTCCATTGAAGGGAATTAAAGAGTTTAAATGAAAAAATAGCATTCCCAAATTTTATGATATAGATCTTGTAATTGAGGTGTAACCAATTATAAAATATATTTATTTATTTTGTATTATTGATTTGCACTAATCAAAATTATTATTCAGTCATTGTGTAATATTTTATTATAATATTAATAGTAATTTGTATTATATTAATTGATTTAGTACTTATTTAGTGGATTCCAATTAACTGGTTAAAAAAAATTATTACTTATTTTGTTAAGATAAACAAATATTAAGAGAAATTTAAGTGGGGTTTCAATCACAAATATCGGACACCATAATAAAATTTAATTACCCCTCGCTTTGACTAAGTTCAAACTTACATAAATAATGGTATAATAATGCAGTATGAATCATTCAATCATTATCCAAATTCCCGGTGTGAACTAGGTGAAAACTTAACTCAAATATATATGCATTCTAGAACCTAAAATCTGGAATAAAAAGTTTCTATTTTTATAAATATATATATAAAATAAATAAACTTTCTTTCAGACAAAAAGATAATCACTCTGCTCTGTCTCTCTCTCTAGAGAATCTTACACCTCCAAGTGAACCTGCTCCAGTATAACAAAAAGACACAAAACAGGCAACCCACTCTACTACTACAGCTCTCGTCTCTTCTACTTTTCTAGATCTCTCTCAATCACCAAAATCTTCATCTCCTCTTCTTCACAATGTCCAAATCCAATGAAGAAGAAGAAGACTCACTCCCTCCAAACCAAAACACAAAACCTTCATCTTCATTACAAAGACCACCACTTCTCACAAAATCCAAAACCTTAACCGAACTACGCACCACTACCACCACCACCACTGGCCCCGGTGGTGCCGAAACCAATCCACTCTTCTCCACCGTACGACGCATCAACACTCTCCCAAAGTCCACCACCACCACCTCCGCCTCCGCTTCTTCTCGGCCGTCCGATCATCCTCTTCATGTCTCCGTCTCTTCATCCATCGGCCTCGATCAATCCTCCTCCGCCTCTTACTTCTCCGATCGCGACTACGTTTACCCTTCCTTTCTCGGCGCCTATCCTAGTAGAACTCGCGTCCACGTCAAGCCTCGTAGTACCAATCCTATTCCTGACCGCCCGATTGTTGTTGGAGATGTGAAATCTGCAGCGTCGCCTGAGAACCACCGGATTGCGCCTCGGAATGATATAAATAGTAGGGATTCGGATTCTGAAACTGACAAGCTTTTGGTGAGTCTGTCGAGTTCGGTGAGTCAGGCGAGTTCGGTGAGTCAACTAGGTGCGAGGAGGACTCGGGAATTTAATCACTCGCTCATTCTATATTTGGTTAGTTTCTTCTTATTTTTTGTTTTTTAATCGGCTTTAGCTTTGTTTGGTTGCTGAGAAAGTGAGGGAAAAAATTTTGTTGCTTTGAAGGTTAGGAAAAAGAAAAGAAGAAAACTGTACTTAGTTTGTCAGTTAGTTAGTTAGGTAGTTGGAAATTGGCTTTATCTCTGAACACTGAACAGTTGGTGAGAAAGTGAACGAAAAGAGAGGAAAAGAAAAAGCAGGCTTTAAATGTTTTGGAAAAAAATAATCAGTTTTTACTTTTTACGGCGTGTAAATAAAATTTTAGCCTTATTTATATATATGAAAAAAAAAAAAAAAAAAAGTCTATTTAGTGAGTCATTAGATATTTAGAATTGGCTTTATGTGTGTTTGGTTGCTGAGAAATTGAATGAAAGGAGAGGCGAAGAAAAAGCTGAGCTTTCAATGTTATGGAAAAAATAAACACTCTTTACAGCGTGTTAATAAAATTTTAGTCTGTCTTATCAAAAAAAAAAAAAAAGTCTATTTAGTGAATCAGTTAGTTAGAATTTGGCTGTGTCTGGTTAGTTGCTGTGAAAGTGAATGAAAAGTCAAGAGAGAGAGAGAGAGAGACAGAGAGAGAGACAGAGAATTGAGCTTTGAATGTTACTGAAAAAAAGAAAAAGAAAAAGAAAAAAAGCCCTATATTTAGTTAAAAATTGGCTTTATCTATGTTTGGGTTATTGAGAAAGTGAATGAAAAGAGGGGGAAAGAAAGCTCTATTTAATCAGTTAGTTAATTTGGTTTGTATGTTGAGGTAACTAGCTCAGTTTTTATATAAGTAGAATTTGAACTGGTTTTATTTATGGGTCATTCTATGGTACATACTTTCTTTTATTTTTCATTAAAATGCAAAATCCGCCTTCAATGTTTTACCAAAATTCATTTCATTCTATTGGTTTCACTTATGAATACTTATTTAATTATATTTTATTTACTCTTTTGGATCTTAGTTTATATTCTACACAACATTTAATGTTCATAGATTCACTTTATTATCCATTATTGTTTTTAAATTGTTATATGCTTAACAATATATAAAAAAATAAGTTTAATAAGTAATTAATACACGTATCCTCAATGTATCGTACCCTAAGTTTTTCAAGAAACATTGTATCCCCATACCTGTACCCGCACTGTACCAATACCCGTATTTGTATCCGTGCAACTTAGTAGTCCTTTTAAGTTTCAAGTTTATTTAATTAAGATCTTTCCATCAACTTTTGTTAAATGTTGCGCTTAGTTATCCAAATTTTTAATTTTTTTCTTTAAAATTTTTTAATTAAAAAAATCCAATTAATGATTGAAAAATATTTTCCATAATTTTTTTTTTAAATTTCAACGGAAGTTGATGGAGAACCTTAATTGAATAAACTTGAAACTTAGAGGATTGTAATAAATGAAAGTAAGGTTAGAGGACTGAAATGAATTATGATGAAACTTATGGTCCGTTTGGATTGAGGGAGAACAAGGGGGAGTAGAATAGAGTAGAGTAGATTTAACACAAAATTAGCTTATTTTTAGCCAACTTTACTCTACTCCCCTCCATTCTCCCTTCTCCCCCCTCCATCCAAACAGGCCATTAGAGAGAGGGTTTTGCATTTTGCCCCTTTTTTTTCCTAATGGCTCTATGTCACTTTTGTTGTTGAGAAGGTGGATGAAAAGAGAGGGAAAATTTTGAGTTTTTTTTTTTTTTTTTGTTTTTTTTTGTTTTTGGGAAAAAAAAAAAATCTCTATTAGTCAGTCAATCAGTTTGGTATTTATGTTTAGTTTTGATATAAGCCAAATTGGCTCAAGTTAAAACTTAATATGTGTGTGTGAGAAAATAGAAAATTTTATAACTTTATTTTTGGAGGGAATGTGCATTTGAAAAGACCAAATTTGAAAAAGGTTTTATGGGAATATATGTGGTCCAATTTCGGCCAAGTTTTATGGACAGAAATTTTTGCCAAACTGAAAACTATTAAAACTAATTTGGCTTTTGGAAAGGTAGAGGAAATGAGAAGTAAAAATACAGATCGAATGTCAAGGAATTTGTCAATGTGGTTAACCAAGAAAATCACCTTAACCATGGTTTTAAAAGAAAAAAAAATTCTTCCTCTCTTTTTTTTTTTTCCCCTGTTTTGCTTTTGGAAAATTATAATGACATACACCGAGTTTTGGGTAAATAACATTGGCTTCACCCTATTGTTTTGCATTAGACAAAAATGAATAACCTCCTTTAAAATAAAAAATATACTACACCACTCTCTTATCTGGTGTAACTCAATAAAGGATTGAGGAGCCCCTCCCAAGTACTACATAAGGTCAAGAAGTAACTCAATGAACCATAAGCAAGTTTGATTTCTTCCCCTGTGCTTATATGTCCATTTATATCAGTTAATTATTGGCGTTCTCTAGAGCTGGTGGGAGAAGTTTGGGTTGCCATTATTGGAGAATTAGATCATTAATGCACCGCCAAAGGGGTTTCCATCATGATTCTATGGGAAATCTAGCTAACATGGTGTCTGCTTATATCAGTACATATTGTTAAGTCTGAAATTTGCCATTTCTATTTTCAAAAGTTAGCCAATGATGTAGATGTGTCAAATTATTTTTCGTATTCTTTGTTTGAGCTTCTCAGAGACAGCAGTTGATGACTTGCTTCTCAATTTTTCTTTTTGGGGTTTTCATAATTTTGTTTCTAATTTCTTTTGCAGCTCAGTTTCACTTGTATATTATCTGTACCTTATGCAGCTTATCTACAAAACAGAGTTGCAAAACTTCAGGTTTATATTTTCGACAATTGTTGGACATTCCTTTTGACTTTTGTTGGTTAATTTTTATGCAAAATTTTAATTTGGTTTTGTTTGCTTGCAGGAAGAGAAAAGTAACCTTTGCCGTCTTTGTGATGATAACTATATTTGTAATGGTTCAATTCCTCATTTCGGTAATGCTCATAGTAGAACTGTTGCCTTGTATACTGTGGTGTTCACAATCTTTATGCCATTTCTGTTTTACAAATATCTGGAACATCTTCCCCCAATCAAAAGACTTTCGAAGTGTACAAAAGAGGAGGTTCCGTTGAAGAAGAGAGTTGCATACATGGTGGATGTGTGTTTCTCTATATATCCTTATGCAAAGCTGCTTGCACTTCTCTTTGCAACTATATTCCTTATAGGATTTGGTGGATTGGCATTGTATGCAGTAAGTGAGAGTAGCTTTACTGAAGCTCTTTGGCTTGCCTGGACTTTCGTAGCTGACTCAGGAAATCATGCGGACAGGGTTGGCACTGGGCCAAGGATTGTTTCTGTCTCCATAAGTTCAGGAGGCATGCTGATATTTGCAATGATGCTTGGGCTTGTTTCTGATGCTATCTCAGAGAAGGTGGATTCACTGCGGAAAGGAAAGAGTGAAGTCATTGAAAGGGACCACATACTTATTCTTGGTTGGGGTGACAAATTGGTAATCTTCTTGAGTGCATTTGAGCTTGATTCACCTCTAGTATCTAATTTTCATTGGCAATCTTCGAGTGATATCTAGATTTTCCTTTAACTTCTGGATATTGTTAAGATTGTAGTGTTGGGGTGATTGGTAAATACTGGTTTAGCTTTTGGAAGTTGTTATGGAACTTTGAGATGCCACTAATTTTTAGTTATATATTACCAAAAGTTTCATCTTTCAGCAAATAAGAAGTTGTAGAAAGCATGAACTTAACTGTTACTGGAATTTCATGTCTAATTATGGTTCTTGAGATCCATTAGAAAAGGAAAATGAGTTGATATGAATAACTGAGTGTTTCCTTTTAAGTGCAAGGTTTCTGTCCAAAATTTGGTTTCAGCATATACAGGGTGCATGTGAAGTTAGATTTGTTGCTAGCACCCCTTTATAACATTTTTAGCATTTCTGGTTCTTAAGTTATTGAATGTTATATCTCTATGCTTGTTGAAAGTGCAAAGTGAACCTCATATGCAATTGACCCTTTCTGTTTCTGGCTTCTCTAAGCCTGAACATATTTGGCTTTTATGAAATGGGTCAACTGCACAAATCTTGAGGTCAAAGTGTCAAATTTATTAAGAGAAAACAATTCAAAGTTAATTTATGATATGTTGGCTATAGGGTTCACTCTTGAAGCAGCTTGCAATTGCAAACATGAGTATTGGTGGTGGAGTTGTTGTTGTACTTGCAGAACGAGACAAGGAGGAAATGGAGATAGACATAGGAAAGCTAGAATTTGACTTCATGGGGACATCTGTCATATGCCGAAGTGGCAGTCCTCTTATACTGGCTGACTTAAAGAAGGTACTTTTTGGTATCTAAGATTCCTTCTTCCCCCTTCTTTTTTCCTGATCACAGTAGTTGCTTGCTCTTTTACTGTCTCTCATTGTCTTTTAAAACTATACATCTTTTATTCAGATTTTTTCCCCCTCCATACTCACAGGTCTCAGTTTCAAAGGCACGTGCTATCATTGTTTTAGCGTCACATGAAAATGCTGATCAGGTTACTTCCAATTCTCAATGGCCTTATGCTTCTCAATGATTTATATTGTTTCTTTGAAACAAAATAACTAATATGTTCATATATTTGTTAGCAGAGTGATGCACGTGCTTTGAGGGTTGTGCTCAGTCTCACTGGAGTGAAAGAAGGTTTAAGGGGTCACGTTGTTGTGGAGATGAGTGACATTGATAATGAGCCCCTGGTGAAGCTTGTTGGAGGGGATCTTATTGAAACAGTAGTTGCACATGATGTAATTGGGCGCTTGATGATACAATGTGCTCTGCAACCCGGCCTTGCACAGGTTACTTACTATGCTGTAGTTATATTTCTATCACAAATTTAAAGTTTATTTGAAGTCGGTGACTTTGCCAACCACCACAACACCCCCCCCCCCCCCCCGCCTTTCTAACTTCTCTTTGTTGGGTGTGTGTGTGTGTGTTGGGGGTTTTGGGTGTGTAGTTGCACTCCTAGGTCCTTTTAAATGTCACTGTTGTTTGCATCAAACTACTTTCTTGCTTGTGTGACAAATTTTCTTTAGTAAGCTCCACTCTCAGTTTCAAGTTCTTATAAATTTGATATAGATTGTTCAATTCTTAATTAGAGCCAGACTCAAATGGGGAGAAAAAACCTTAATTAGGGTTAGAGTTTATGATACCAAAATGAGGGCCTCTGCCTTTCCTTAGTTACCAATAATCCAGCATTCTGCTTTGTGGTACTTCAGAATGTTTTCTCAGTTCTCTCTGTTAATTTTCTCTTGAATGCGGTGGTGATTTAAAATCAATTTTAAGTAATTTTTTCATGTCATTCTTTGGCCAATTATTCTGGTTTGTTATTTTGTGCAGAATGTGTGCACTTTGTGGGTCTCTTGTAGTTTTAGGGGTTGAACATGTAAATCCTTGTTTGCTATTCTGTCAGTGTAGCATCATACTGTATTCTAAATGAGCTTGAAGACCTGTTTGACACACATGTTTTTTATTTAAATCAATTTTATTTTTCAAGTATATCTTATTTATGACCAACAATAGAAAATGGTTAGTGGTGAAGTTTATGCAAGGTAATAACATTAAGTCTTCAAACAAATTTTTGTAAATAAAGATGACAAGCAAATGAGAAAAGATCAGTATCGACTTGGTGGATTTTTAGAAAAATCTCAGTTAAATTACTATCTTAAGTTGAGATGGTCAGGTTATTTTAAATTTCTATTCTCAGTTAATTAAATTAAAATGTTAGATGACTTTTAAAAATGAAAAAAAATTCTTAGTATGAATTACAAATTAAAAAGGCATGTAGTGGTTGTAATCAAAATTGTAAATAACTGAGCTGTAGTGCTTGTATACTTTATCAATAAATACAATAGCAGTTAAATACGTCATTAATGAGAGAAAGGAGACGTTTCATTGGAAAAGTCAAGTAGAGCCAGTTATCATGAGATTTCTAATACGACAGTGGTGAGACTAATTAATGAGACTCAGTTAACAATACTAATTATTAGATTGATGAGTACATCAAGCGATTTTGGTTAAAAATTCTTCAGAAAGAAAAGCACACTGAAAACATGGCTATCTTGTGGACATAAATACTAATGTTTTCCTATTCTGTTTCTAATTATATAAATATCTCATTTGTCTTATTGTATGTCATAAAGCCTATGAATTATACAGTCTCTCTACTACGATTTTAGGTTCCCTTACTTTAATTCTAAATTTAAACTACATTTTTTAATTTATTCATATCCCCTTCTTTTGGCAGATATGGGAGGATATATTGGGGTTTGAGAATGCTGAATTTTATATCAAAAGGTGGCCTGAGTTGGATGGTCTGCGTTTTAAAGATGTTCTTATTTCATTTCCTGAGGCAGTTCCCTGTGGAATTAAGGTGGCAGCCGAAGGCGGAAAGATAGACATAAATCCAGATGATGATTATGTTTTGAAAGAAGGGGATGAAGTCCTTGTTATAGCTGAAGATGATGACACTTATGCTCCAGATTGCCTGCCAGAGGTTATTTTTCCTTCTTGTTTTCTTTTCTAAATCCATGTAGCATCACACTGCATGCATGTGTATTTTTTTCAAATTGATAGTCACAGCTTAGGGAAGTTACAAAACTTTATGTCTGACTAAATTCTTACATTTGGCTTTGTAATTTCAAGATGTTTGTTTGGGGAATTGAAAAGATCCAGCAATCATTAGCCTTTCTGTCCAAGTGTTACCACTCTTTTTTAAAGTGGGCAGGTCTGAGACATGAATTGGGAGTGCAGGTTTTTGGGTGTCAAGAGGGCCACCCCTTTTGTTTGAGCTGCTATTGGATTCGATATAAAGCTCAGAAGCAAAGATGTCCAATGTTTACATGTCATGTAGTATAATCTATTTGTAGTAGATAAATTTTATGTTTGAGTTTCTATTGGTGACGTGTCACTATAATATAAGGATAGAAATCATTGTCAACAAGTTGATCTTTTCATGTTGTGTTTACCTGTAGACATGTGTATTTATAGATTGACGGAAAGTGGGCCATTGATAACCAGATTTAAATGGAATATATGTCATCAGTGATTGTCCAGCATAACCACTGGATGTGATTTCTCTTATATTTTCACCTATAGCTATATGAAAAATAATGATTATGTTTTTATGCTCATCGTGTTCGACGGTTTGTTGTAGAAAAAAAAATGTTTCAGTTGTCTTTCCTTATCTCATTTATGCTCTGTCCTTTTTGCAGATACGTAGGGGTCTTTTTCCAAAATTACCCGAGCCTCCAAAATATCCTGAGAAGGTATTGTTTTGCGGCTGGCGTCGTGACATTGATGATATGATTATGGTAACTTGCTTACACATACTAAATAAATTATTGTTTATAATTTAATTCTTAATGTTACCTTAAATGTGCCGCTTTGTCACATGATTCAATTCATTTTTACTATTACCTCCCAGCTCTTTTTAGATAAGTTGTGCATAGTGAACATGGTATAAGAAATCTGAGGTTTTCATACTAATATACAAAAGCAGAGACAAGATACCAGTTAAATATTAAAGAAAGAAAAAAAATTAAGAAAATTAAAATAGTCATCAAGAAATATGGACAATGACTCTGTAACCCTTCAAAATGGAGCTCCAAATTTATCTGTGGTTTGCCATTTTTCAGGTTCTGGAGGCAGTTTTGGCTCCAGGTTCGCAACTGTGGATGTTTAATGAGGTTCCTGAAAAAGAAAGAGAGAAGAAGCTGACTGATGGTGGACTTGATGTATCTAGATTAGAGAACATAAAACTTGTCCATCGTGAGGGGAATGCTGTCATTAGACGGCATTTAGAGAATCTTCCTTTAGAGACTTTTGATTCTGTAAGTCTTGTATTCTTTGGTATTCCATGTGTGTGTGTGTGTGTTTTAGCACAACAACCTTGAAAAAAAAAAAAAAAATAGAAGACTTAGTGTCGGTTTGGAACAACTTATTTAGCTGAAATTAAAAAGTTTTTGTTGAAAATACTATAGATAAAGCTAAAAGGTAACTGAAATAGTATATTGGGACCCATGAATAATACTAAAAAGCGGAATGGGACCCATGAATAGTACAAAAAATAAGCAAAATAGTAAATAAAAAAAAAGGCTTTTTAAGCCATGCCAAATGCACACTTAAGGTAGAGAAAGATTTAATAACACTAGTAGAAGTAGTTATAAGGATATGTCAATTAAGGAAGTAACAAGGTTACGACTTTGGACAGAATAGAATGGAGGAAAATAATATATGTGGCTGATCTTGACTAATCTTAAGGATCCACAGTCAACCTCAAAAATTTGGACTAACCAACTAAGTTTTTGTTGTTGTTAAGTCTGGATTGGAAGTATATGTGTAACATTGGGCTTTGAAAGCGCAAGGTCATGATTTGCAGGTTAGGCTTATGGTGAGAGTTCTTGGACTACCATGAGATTGATGGATATCAATGCAATTTGAAAAAATACTAGGTTTCTAATATATGTGTGCTTTTTAGAGATGGCTTCTACTATATTTAATGCAAATTGGTGAATCTTGATGATGTTTGAAAGTTGAAAGAATATAGGGCTTTACTAGACCTAACAGGTAACTGACTTAATTAATGGTTGACAAATTTAGCTGGACAGAATTGCTCTGCAGTTAGGTTGAAGAACATGGAAACAGTAGAAAGTATATATCTCTAGAAACAGAACTAGACACCTCACTTTGCAGGACATTATCATAAGCTGCAAAATGCATGAACTTGAAATTTCAGTGTATGTAGAATCTTTCCCAAAACTTCATCATAGAACCAATTTTCTTTCTAACATATTGATCTGCTACAAAACACTTCTGCTAAAATTAAAACCGGTGGCTTCTAGTCCACATCCATACATGCCAACTTATGTAAGCTATTCACAACATCTAAATTAGCATGGTAGTTAATTTACAAAGCAGATTTTTTCCCCTTTTTTGAGTATGAACAAGAGCTTCTAGAACTTTCTTTCGTTAATTCTTTAATCGCTTACTAACTCTAAACGGACAGATTTTAATTCTTGCAGATGAATCGCTGGAGGACTCTGTTGTGCAAGCTGATTCACGATCTCTTGCCACTCTTCTTCTTATACGAGATATACAGGTAGCTACAATTGCAGTATTTTGTTTTAGTGTTCATGCGTTTTAAGTTTGTTATTGTCCTTTTTGTTTATAGTTCAACCAAAACTTTTATAACTGCCATACATTGTCATTGTACATTCAGATTTCTCACTTCTGACCAGTGATAAAATCTGCATGTTATCTAATGGATTGCAGTCAAGGCGTCTTCCACACAAAGATACAAAGTCAACTTCTTTACGGTTCTCTGGGTTCTGTCACAGCTCTTGGGTCCGTGAAATGCAACAAGCTTCAGACAAATCAATAATTATTAGCGAAATCCTGGATTCTAGGACTAGAAACCTGGTGTCAGTGTCCAGAATCAGTGACTATGTGTTATCAAATGAACTGGTCAGTATGGCACTAGCAATGGTGGCTGAAGACAAGCAAATAAATCGTGTTCTTGAGGAGCTGTTCGCAGAAGAGGTACCTTTCATGCTCCATCCTTCATTTATTTTTTTTACTTTTTTCCAGATTGATGAACACAATAATGTTATTGATAATGGAAAGGAATTTGTCAGCTTATAAATGTCTTCTTTTCTGATAAATTATTTTACCTTTCTAGAGACACAGGATAGAAGTGCTAATGAGGACTAATTAGGAAGAGAGAAATATGACCCAGTCCAAATTTATTTGTTAGATTCTATAACAGTGGAAAGAAGAGACTAAGAAATGAGAGCATTAGTAGTCCTTGAGTAAAAATTTTAGTCTTTGATAGCATATGAGCTGATGCATATAATAATTAGTTGGCATGCTTATTCAAAATAGGAGATCTTAATCCCTATTCTTTCAATTTGTCATACTTATTAGCAGTCTTGCTGTTGACTAAGCCTGTATTCAGTATGCTTAAGCAGGGCAGAGAGTTTGGTTAATCATAATATTAGATTTATACTTCTTTTATAGCTATATTTCGAGTATCAACCTGGAGAGTAATTTGAGAATAGAACACATTATTAGCTGACATAGTAATTTGTCTCTCCATCAATGAAATGGATTTTCAGATATAGGCATTGTCAAGTTTGCTAATACTTTCCAAAACTAATGGTGGCCAAACATCCTCCCTTGACACTTGCAATGCAATATCATATGAAGCACATGAAAAATGTTTCTCATGCTGCCTTATGCTAAGGATTTGCAATGTTACCAATGATTTAAAATGTGAAAGTGTTGTGGAGCCATCACTGCATTCCACATTGTGTATGTGGTACAAGTGATTACAAGAAGTTCCAATTATGACTAGTCCTTTTAAGGTATTACACTGGTGAAAAGCTAGTTTGTCTTTGGGTTGTGACAAATAGTACAAACTACAAAGTAACATGGTAGCCCCTTTTAGCTCAGGAGAACTGCAACATAATGTGGACTGATCAGAAATTTGAGTGCAGGAGATTTGTAGCACCCCATGACAAAGGATTTGAAATGTGAGTTGCCAATGATTTGAAACTTGGAAGCATTTTGTGGGTGTATGTCAACTATAAGTCCCACATCAAGTGGGTAATATATCAGTCTGAATAATTTTGAATAATCCTTTTAAGCTATCACGTTGATGTGGCTAGTTGCTACTGCATCCCCAAGTTATGACATCTCCTATTAAGAAATTAGGCTTGCCTAGGAAGAATAGAATATACCATCTGCTACAAATTTTAGAAATATGGTAGTGTCACTAAATTTGTAAATTGATATTATATTGATGTTTATTCAACTCAGCTCTCTCTCTTTAGTTGCCCAACTGGGAAACTTATCCATAATTATTTGTACCACAAGAATAATCAGATCTTAGGTGGATATATTAATTTTCTCAGTGGGGGATACTGATGCTTTACTTTTCAATCTTTTAATAGCTACAGATCATGCTATCACTAATGTAAACTATACAAATCTAGAAAATTAGAAATTTGTGCGAATTTGACATGTTTCTATGCAGGGGAACGAGATGCGTATCAAGCCTGCAGAATTCTATTTATTCGACCAGGAAGAACTCTGCTTCTATGATATAATGATTAGAGGTCGTCAAAGGCAGGAAATTGTGATTGGCTACCGCACTGCAAATGCAGAGTGTGCCATAATAAACCCTCCACAGAAGTCAGAACCAAGAAAATGGGCCATTGATGATGTTTTTGTTGTCATCTCATCAGATGAATGAAATGCATAATAGTTATTTTACACTAACCTATGCTGGCCCACCTGATCCTTGCCCTCTCAGCCATAAGATTAGTCAGTAACATTAAGCATTTAGGTGTGAATTCATCTCTGCAAGAAAGCTATTTAGTTAATGTTGCAAAAGAATCTGAAGGCTCCTGTTGAAAGGTGGTGAGGTCTCCATTCACTGCAAAGATACAATGATGATGATTTCTTGTTCCCCAAACGTAATTTTTGCAAACACAGGCTTATTGACTTAACTGGATTTGGACGATACACACCGGTTAGTTGACAGCAAGTGTGAAGGGTTTACAGTGATTCACAAATATGTTGTGAAATTATTTGAAAATTTATGTCAGAAAGTTGGTAGATCGAATGGATGGAACAACTTTCTGTGGAAAAATTCCCTTGTAAGGCCATTTTTTGTGTAACATTATGAGTTATTCCTTGTTTGTCTGGAATTCCTGTAATTGAATTCTGAGGGCATTTTCTAGTAACCCCTCAGCTACTAGCATTTATTTTTTGTACCCCCTTTCGAAGGATATGTAACATAGCAAGATATAGGTAACATGATCAAAAAAGCAATATAAGATTCTAACTATTCAATTTGTTTATTTATTTATGCTAATGGAAGATTGTATTTAGTTGAATCCTCATGGTGATTTTGCAAGTTCAATCATATTCATTTCCAATGCAATTCATTCGAATAGGATTCTCTATAAATTGTAAGGCCAATGTGATGATTTGGAATTGTTTATTTACTGAAACTACAGTAGAAACGGAAGGGAAAAAGATGTTTGCCAAAATGCACTGATCTAACATGGTTTCATATTTTACTTCCCCAGTTCTTTTTTTTTTGGTTATATCATGACCATATCCAACCAGTTCTACGAAAGAAGTCACTGACATAAATATTGATGAAATCAACCAGTTTACACTAGAACTGTAACCTTATTACACAACAAAAACTTGATAAATTCAAACTCAACAAACAAAAGCAAGATTGTTCATTTCTCACACTAAAAGCTTTGACATTTTCTCTACACGATATACACAACAATTTAATAAAATAACTTTCGGAAAATTTGCATCAATCGCTCTTGAGGAATCTCTCACATGGAAATGTTCATCATGTCAACCACTAGGTTCTCCATCATCAGCGCCTCAGCTTCTCCAGAGCACTGCATCTCTAAACTTTTCCCTGCATTTACTTTTAGACGTTAACACAACTCTATAGAAAGCACATGCCTTTAAGACATGTAATTATTCTGTACTCCAGGTGTAATTATTCTTTACTCCAGGAGCAACGCTCTCTGGTCTTATATAATAGTGAGTCTCGTTAATAAATTTATGGCGTTCAAACGGTTTTGCTTGGTAAATATCTCAATGAACCTCTATAAATGACTATACGGTACTCACATGTTGTGAGAGAAATGATACATATGTCATATGTATAAGATATGGTATGGTAGAACATGAAAATTGTCACTAAATTTTTTTACTCAGATAAGTAATAGTTGCAAGAAATGGCAGAGGACACCTACCATAAAATGATGATGGGGGAGTACGGTTCCTGGTGGTTTTAGGTAGCTTGAGAGGGCATGATGAAAGTGGAAGAACAGGGAGATTTTGACAATTGCAGATCTCAACCATGTACCCATCAGGGTCATGGAAGAAAAGCTGATCAACTGTAATTCCACCTTCTTCCACCACTGCTGTAACATACTCAATATTCAGCTCCTCTAGTTTCTGTATAACCAGATTCATGTCTGTGCATTGGAATGAAATGTGGTTGTCTTTTGGATTTATTGCGCTTTTCTTTGTTGGGACATCATGGTCTGACTCCAGCAAATGTATGCCAATTCCATAGTTGAACAACCTGTAGAAAGGCCCATTTTAGTTAAGGAAATGAAATGATTAAAAGAAAAGCAAATTGCTCAACCAAGCACATGAAAAATCTTTGAATTTGGAAATGGAATCAACAATTGAAGGACTCACAGTTATGGATGCACCAAAACAAATAGTATTTTTGGATTGATTGTGGGTGCGTCAATTGCAGATTGGGAAATATATACTAAAAATTACTAATAACTAAATTATAATTGAAATGATATTATTTGAGTTAATTAAATAAAATAAAACTTTAAATTATAAAAATTAGATTCACGAACTTTGTGTGGTTAAAAAATATATAATCTTTTTCTAGGAAATTGTCTTTAAAAAAAAAACATAAAGATTAGTAGAGAGTGGAGGAGAGGAAGCTGGGGACCAGCTTCATGAGATGATAGAAATTATTACAACTAAATTATCACTTGAATAATAAATTGATATTTTTATATCGTAATGGCAAGTTTTATACAGTATTTTTTTTATACATATATAATATAAACATAATCATATAGTATTACGTGTTCATTTAGGAGCAGCTTATTTAGTTAAAATTAAAAAAAATTTGTTGAAACTTATATAGTTAAAATTAAAAAAAAAATTTGTTAAAAATACTATAAATAGAGGTAAAAATTAGCTGAAATAATACATTAAGACCGATAAATAATATCAAAAAGTGCAGTAAGACTCATAAATAGTAGCAAAAATATACCAAATAATAAGCCGACAAAAATAATCAATGCAAAAGGTACACGTATAAGTAAATTTACTAAAATGTAGTCTTTTATGTGTTTGGATATTACTTATTTTGCTAAAATTGAAAATTTATTACTTAAAAATACGGTAAATAAAAGTAATTTTTTTTTAGAAGTAAAAGTAAAAGTTAATTGAAATGAGTTCATAGATACAATAAAAAAAGTGATGAATAGTAAATAAAAAAAAAATGTGCACAATGACATGGAACCCACCAAATATTCAGCCAAACTCTAAAATCTTTTCCTCATAACGCAATCCAAACGCACGCTTATATTATAACTAGCATGTTACCTATCATCACGTTATTATATAATTTATATAACTTATATGTGAGTGAGTTTAACTTGTTTAATAATTGAGTCTTAAATTTTTATTTAAGTTTGATTTGATTGTTAAATATTTGTTCATATTAAACTGTTCCTTGTCCAAACCAACCGTTTATAAACAGTTTGATTCATTTTCACCCCTACTAACCAGATGAATAGGTTGTGAGCCATACACAGCACATAGGACTATGCATCACCACTCAACTAGCTAGCTAGCAAGTGAATCTGGCCCATCTGGTTGCATGCATAAACACCAAAAAAGCTTTTCTGAAAGCAAACCATTAAACAACAAAAAAGAAAAATGGCTGAGTGAAAAGAAGGGCTTACCAAGCTCCTTCAAAGTTGAAGGAGGAAGGGCGTTTGATGAGCACAAATCCCAAGACTTCCTCATAGAACCTTATGGACCTTCTCAGAGACTTGCATACAAATGAGACATGATTCAAAGACAGTAAAGGCATTGTTGATGAAGATGAAGGTGAGGATGAAGATGATGATGACCATGGCTGTATTTCCCCCATTTCTATAGCTGGATCTCACTCTGTCTCAAATTTTCTCTCACTTGATTATTTTGTAGCTGTGTACTAAAGCCATACAATCATGTCCTATATATAAAGGCATGGACCATGTGTTTGTATGAGTGTTGTAAGAGAGAGTGAAGTCCAGCCCACCAAACAAACAAAACAATAAAATCAGTAAGTAAAAACAATGACATCAACAATTAAGTTCCGTTTCATAAAAGCTTATTTAGTTTAAATTAAATTTTTTTTACTAAAAGTATATAGATGGATGAAAAAGTTAACTAAAATAGTACAATATGACCCATAAATAGTTTAAAAAAATGCAATAAAACTTATAAATAGTAGTAAAATAGGCTGAATAGTAAAATAAGTTGGCAAAAATAATCCATGCTTAACGCACCATTTGGAAATAGTTTATTTAGTTGAAACTGAAAACTTTTAAATAAATGTAAAAGTTAACTGAAATAGTATAGTAAGACTCATAAATAGTATCAAAAAGTGCAGTATAGCCCATAAATAATATAAAAATATGCTGAACAGTAAAATAATGCCGCATTTTCTTTTTTAGTCAATATTTATGATTACTACTTTTAGTGTTATTATTTTAAGTCTTCCTCTCTCTTTTTTTTTTTTCTTTTTTTTTTTTAATTTTTCTCTCAAAACCTCACACATCCATCGAATCAAATTCACATAATCTAAAGTATTGCAATTTTATTGGAGCTTTTCCTAATTATAATCACTTATGTAATTTAGTTCAATCTAGCCAAGGGTCTTATAACCGAATTGACACCCTCCATATATAAAGTATCTGATCTAAGGAGAAAAATGTTTTAGTTACAAGATTAAGAGCATATTGTAATTACCTCTTAAAAAAATGTAACTTAGTTCAATCTAATAAATGACTCAATACATATCTCTCTCATCAAATTCATATAATCTGGGATATCAGGAAAGTTGTGAGGTAAACAAATTGTAAAAATATTGCGTGAAAATGTTATTGTTTAAATTAACTCATTCTTTCTCACTATTATTATGCACGGCGAAGAAGACGAAGAATGGTATATAGAAAATACCAAAAAAAAAAAAAAAAACATAACAAATATATGATTGTAGGACCATTAAAATATGATTATAATATATGATTATAATTCCCACACAAATCACGGTCATCTTTTTATCTATAAAATATGTCGTCTGCACAAATATGTGGCAAGCTTATCCACACCGACCAGTTATTTTAAACATGTGATCCACATTGTTTGAGTGGACTCATTCTTAATTAAAACAGTTCTAACATTCACATTAATTTTTCACGTTAGAAGTGAGACATAATTATGAGTATGGACCATGGTGTGATAATTACTTTAGACCTTTAGTTAAGTTTGAACATATATGATTTTATAAAAAATAAAAAAATAAAAAAAACATATATGATTAGTTTTTTATAGTCCTATGTTTTAGACAGAGATGATGTTAATGTTGGATATATAGTATAAAAAGCGAGGAAATGCAAGGGAAAAAAAAAAAAAAAAACATTAGAAGTTCCAGAGTGATAAAGGCATGTCTGGTGGGGGTGGGTGGAGGCCTCAATATATTCGAAATTAACAATTATTCACTACACTCTACATCGTGTCGTGGTCTAGTAGATTGTCCAGTTCCTCCTTTCAAAATGATTCAGAAGTACAAACTCCCGAGGCTGAATTGTCCTAATGTTGGAGGGACTCTTACCTCCAATTCAGTGGAGTTGACACGATGTGAATACGATATAAATGCGCGACTGAGTAATTAATAGTGTTGGAATAATTAACGGCGGGCAAAGCTTAGCTCCAAGACTTCAATGAGTTGGACATGTAGTGATGATAATACATGGTTAAAAGTGTATATATATTACAATCATGACCGATTCAGTGCGTTGGAATATTGAATTCAAGCTAAGTCCATTAAAAATGTGACAAACATCTAATGTCTTGTCACGGAACATGAACTCATGTCAATTTTATATTCCATCCAATGCATTGAAGGATTTAACCCAAAAAAAAAACCTTACTATATAAGATATAACAAGTATAAAATTTACCTAAATTTTGCTTATAATCATAACAATTAAAATGACATATATATTCTTAACTCAATAAAATCAATAAAAACTTGAAAGAATGGTGTAAAGGAAGAATATGTTTTATTTTCTTTTTTTTTTTTTTTTTTTTTGAGAAACCAGCCAAGCCGACTGGAGCTTTATTGAAACAGAAAAGAAATAATCAGGGAACATCAAAAACAACTAACTGGGCTATGTCTGAGGGTAAGTCACCCAGCCATTCCCTAGTTTCAGCCAAACCTTTGGCCTTCTTAGCTAATGCATCGGCAACCACGTTGCAAGCCCGATGAACAGAAACAAAATGGGCAGATTGGAAATTAGACGCTACATCATGGATATCATCAACAATGTCTCCATAAGAAGTCAGAACAGGGTGCTCTTGGACAATGGCTTTCATCACTGAAACAGAGTCTCCTTCGAAGATGACTTTCTGCAACTCCTTTTCAGCAGCAAACAGCAATGCGCGGCGGCAAGCGAGAGCTTCCAGGTCCGCCACTGACGAGGCTAAGGCAGTTGGCATGGATAGAGCTGCCACTACTTCTCCACGCCAATCACGTATGACAACTCCGATGCCGGCCCGATTAATGGACTGAAACAGAGCAGCATCAAAGTTAACTTTGAAGTGGTCTTGTTCTGGCGGTCTCCACTGGTGTTGGTTCACGGAAGCGAGGGGCGTTGGAGCTTCATCTTCTTGAGCTGCCAAGAACTCTTGTAATAGATTGCTAGCCAGCGAATTAATATTGGAAATAGGCTGCACCTGACGCCCAAAATGAAGAGCATTTCGACGGTTCCATAGGCACCAAGCGGCTACAGCAAAGAACTCCTTCCTAAAGTCATCCGTTACCTGCACAAACCGATCAAATAAATCGCAAAAAGTTAGGGGAGGGGGGTTCACCGCTTGCTGGGCCCAACTGTGGCAGCTCCAGACGTTTTCCACCACCGGACACCTCCATAAAGCATGAATCACATCCTCCTGACCTTCATTGCACAGCTCGCACACCTCCGAATTGACAATGCTCCGTCTGACTAAGTTGCACTTCGTTGGGAGAGCATTGTGACAGGCCCTCCAAATGAAATGCTTGATTTTATGAGGCACTCGGAGCTCCCATAGACCCTTCCAAAACCGTTTCTGAGGTTCATGGTTAGAGCTGCCATGAATATTTCTGTCCTTAAGCAGCTTGTATGCGCTACTTGTGGAGTATGTTCCAGAGGGTGTGTAGGCCCAAATAATCCGATCCTCTATGCTCCGCAAACTCAATGGAATTCCCATGATCACCGACACCTCACTAGGCAAGAACAACTCTTGAATTACCTCCGTTTTCCACTCCCTCCGATCAGCTTCAATGAGAGAGCTTACCTTTGTCTCAGGCAGCATGTTTGGGAGGGGAGAAATGATGGATCGACTACCTTTTTGAGGCAGCCATTTATCTTCCTTCACTCGCACAGAATTACCATCACCAATTCTCCAAACCATACCTTTCCGGATAACATCTCTCGCACCAATGATACTTTTCCAAGCATATGAACCAGCTATGGAATCACTCGCTTCCAAGATTGAACAATTTGGGAAGAATCTCGCTTTAAAGACTCGGAAACAAAGCGAATCCGGGTTATTAATCATCCTCCAAACCTGTTTTGCTAAGAGAGCATCATTGAACTGCTCAATTTCTTTGAACCCCATGCCGCCTACCTCTTTAGCTTCACAAAGTTTTTCCCAACACACCCAATGCACTTTTCTGGCATCACCACTATACCCCCACCAAAACTTCCGGATAAGGCTTTCGAGTTCCCTAACCAACCCCTTTGGGAGTTTAAAGCAACTCATGGTGTAAGTTGGGATGGCTTGAATGACCGCCTTGATTAGGACTTCTCTACCCGCTTGAGACAACAACTTTTCTTTCCACCCCTGTAATTTCTTCCAAACCCTTTCTTTAAGGAAGATAAAGCTTTGTTTTTTTGCTCTGCCTACTAAAGCCGGCAGCCCCAAATACTTTTCATACTGTCGAATTGCTGGGACACCGAGGATCTGCTGGATCTGCTCCTGTAAGGGCAAAGGGGTATTCGAACTGAAGAATAAATTCGTTTTTTCTCTATTTATCTTTTGACCGGACCCTTTCTCATACACCTCCAAGATCTCCAAAATTTTATTACATTCGACCTCTGTAGCTCTACAAAATAGCACGCTATCATCTGCAAAAAATAAGTGGGAAACTTTTGGGCCATTTCTACAAATAGCAACCCCTCTAATATGCCCGTCCACTTCGGCCTGGTGAATTAAACTCTGCAACCCCATAGCACACAATAAGAACAAGTATGGAGATAGGGGATCCCCTTGGCGAAGCCCCCTCGTGGGTTTGATATTGCCCACCGGTTGCCCATTGAGAAGAACTGCATAAGAAACAGATTGCACACAAGCCATAATAATTTTGATCAACCTTTCCTCAATACCCAGGTGACGCATAATTCTTTCCAAAAAAACCCATTCCACCCTGTCATATGCTTTACTCATATCTAGCTTAAGGGCCATATAACCCAATTTCCCTTTAGTCTTCCTTTTCAGGAAGTGAAGGGTCTCAAATGCTACTAAAATATTGTCAGTGATCAACCTCCCTGATAAGAATGCACTTTGAGAGTCTGGAATCATTTTAGCCAGCAACTTTTTCAACCGGTTAACCACCACTTTTGCAATTAATTTGTAGACAACATTGCAAAGACTAATAGGTCGAAATTCAGAGACTTTCTTAGGATTTTTAACTTTAGGAATCAAAGAAATAAAGGTGGAATTAAGAGATTCTGGAACAATACCTGAGTTTAAGGCCTGGAGCACAACTGCAGTTACATCCTCGCCAACAATGTGCCAAAAGGATTTGTAGAAAATAGGTGACATACCATCCGGGCCCGGAGCAGTATTTGGTGCCATTTGGTCAAGGGCTAGCTTTACTTCACAGGCTTGAAACTCCCCACCTACATCCACCTCCATCTCCGCATTCACAGGGTACGGGATTCCATTTAAAATTCTATCCATACCAGATGGGTTTGAAGTTGAGAAAATATTCTGAAAATACCCCTCCACCACCCCACCCACTTCGGCTTCATCCTCTATCCACACCCCATTATCATCTTCCAAACCTAAAATCAAATTCCTCTTATTCCGTTGATTAGCTCTACAATGAAAATAGGCAGTATTACGGTCACCTTCTTTTAGCCAAGTGTTTCTAGCTCTTTGCTTCCACATACATTCTTCCCTAGATTGGAGGCTTCCAATTTCTTTTCTGAGCATCTGAATACGGCCCGGATTAGTTCTATAACAATTTCCTTCTTCAGCTTCCTTCAATTCCTCCAACTTCCTTTTCAGAGCAGACCGAACATGGCCAAAAGTAGTTCGATTCCAAACTTTAAGATTATCTTGGCAAGCCATAATTTTTCTAGTAAACCCCCAAGCCGAATTAGATGGCTGTCTAGTACCCCAGGATTCCCGGATTACACCCTCACAAGAATTATCCTTCAACCACATAGCTTCAAAGCGGAAAGGCCTACCTTTTCTGTAGAATCTTTTAAATTCAGAGTCTGAACATAGCAGTAAGGGTTTATGATCAGAGTGAAAAGCATCCAAGTGGTGTATCCGAGCAGTAGGGAACCTCAAAATCCACTCAATTGAAGCAACTCCTCTATCCAACCTAATCCAGACATTCTGCCCACCCGGCCTTCGATTGCACCAAGTAAATGGAAAACCATTGAAACCCAGGTCCCTCAATCTACAGAAGTCCAGGGCATCCCGAAACCCTTGCATCTGTCTCTCCGGTCTAGTGAGCCAGCCCTGTTTCTCTTCAGCAAACAAAATCTCATTAAAATCCCCCATGCAAACCCAAGGCAAGTTGAATCGATTGCTAAGGATTCTCAGTAAGGACCAGGAGCTTTCCCGGTTGGCAGTTTCAGGGTCTCCGTAAAAACCTGTAAAACGCCAAGCGTCATTCGCTCCAAGGTCAATGATAGCATCAATGTGACTAGCTGAAAAAGTCTGAACATCTACTTTCATATCTGTTGGCCAATACAAAGCCAACCCTCCCCCCGTATTGTGACGAGGGACAACAAACAAATTACTAAAATGAATCTTACGGCCAATACGATCTAGAACAATTTTATCCACCTTTGTTTCCATCAAAAACACCAACTTGGGATCTTTGTTGCGCACCATTGCAACCAGTTCATCTTCTGTCTGTGGGTTCCCAAGCCCACGACAGTTCCAGCTTAAGCAACTCATAATGCCCGGTGGCGCTGGGACCCAGCTGCCACCTCATCATTTTCTTTATTTGAATAGCTACCAACACTCACACGTTGTTTTTTCCTATCACTCCCATCAAAAACATCCACCCCAGGCCTTCTATCTATATTCATTGGCGAAGGAGACACCCCACACTGACCCACCTCCCTAGCAAGTTTTTTCCATTTTCTTGTGGACCCCACTGAATCAGAGATGGTAATTTGGTTGGTGCACTCTTGCAAGGGCCTCACGTCACCCTTCCTAACCTTATCATCATGCCCCACTGATAGCTTCCTACCTTCCCCATTTGTCTCATCCACAAAGCCATCCAAATAATCTTTTAAATTCAGCCCCACCACTATCTCTTCTAAATTATTGGTTGGACTAATGGCATTCACACCTTGATTTACTTCCACGTTTTGTGCTCCAAATTCCCTCCCAGTGTGCATGTTGCTCCCATCACCACGCAAAGGCCTAGAGATTTCCACATAGTCCTTAGCCATGTTGGCTGCCGAATGAGCAGAAGATTGTGTCTCACTTGGCTTTTCGGTATTCTCTTTAGGTGTACCTTTGTTGCTGTCCTTCTTTCTCCACCATGGCGCTTGACTGCGTGATGTGCCCGGAACCACCACCACAGTTTTGCGTGATGCTCTCACTGGCTCCGCCCGAAGCCACTCACCGTATTGTTTATCTTCCTTCCTCAGATAGCCATTACCTCGCAGCCACACTTCACAATCCCTCTCTCCATGAGTTACTCGGCCACACCAGTAGCAGAAATTTGGTAACCTTTCGTACTTCACTCCAACCCAGCCCACCTGTTTCCCCTCCGAACGTAGTTTAGAGCAGCGAATTAAGGGTTTTGAGATGTCAATGTTTATTCGAACCCTCAAAAACTCGCTGCCAGCGCCGTCATCTTCCGGGTCAGCAACTTGGACAACTCTGCCGATGGACTTACCTATCAATTCCCCAACTTCAGCCTTCAACTTCCTCTCCGGAATATTATGTAACTGAACCCAGAAAGTAGCACGAGAGAATTCCAGGAATGGCACCGACTCGATATCGATAACACGTTCGAAAGCCACAAGGTGTTTATCATAAGACCATGGTTCAAACTCCATCACACGCTCCAGGTCCAGTATATCTTCGAATTCAAATAACAGTATATGCTCACCAATATCTCTGATCTTGAGTTCACCAACCGTTTTCCATAGTGGTTTGAACGTACGAGCAATAGCATCAACATTAAGAACCCGTTTTGTATAGAACCGACCTGCTAGTCGATGTATACTCGCTTCCACATCCTTAGGGACCTCCGCACCCCCCTCTTCTTCTTCAGTGAGCGAGAAACGTGCCCACATCTCATCTAAGCCAGCCATGAAACGACCAGCCCTGGACAAAACAGAGAAAACAACCTCCGACGCCCGAAACAGAGACCTCTCTAGCGAAAACAAAACCAGCCTACACAACCACCAGACAGGCCGTCCTATCCACCCACAGAAGGCAGAAGGGAAACAGAAACCTAAACTAAGTTAGGGACAAAATTCTACAGGCGGCTGAACAAGAGAAAAAACCCTAGCCCTAGCGCACCAGAGAAACCTCAGTGATAAATTGTTTTATTTTCTTGAGTTACATAAATGAAAGATGTTAAACCCTTTTATAATCCACTGCAATATAATCTATGTTACGTGTGAATTAATCATATTAAATGAGCCAACCAAGGGTCATGTTCACTAGTGGGCGACCCAATTGTCCAAATTCTAATAGTTGGAATATCTGAACCTCTCATTAAAAAATTAGAAAGAAAAATCTAATGGTAGCTTCAAGGAAAATAATTTACAAAAAAATGTGGGTTAATTGCAATACACCGAAAATTTTGAGAATTAATTTACAATCAACATTGAATTCAACAGTTAGACGATTAGATGATGGAACTCTTATGCCTTGTTTGGATTTAAGGGGGAAGAGGGAAAGTGAAGGGGGAGTAAAGTAGAGTTAGCTAAAAATAAGTTACTTTTGGATCAAATCTATTTTACTCTCCCTCATTCTCCTTGATTCCTCATTCTCCTTGATTCCAAACGGATCATTTGGTAAATTTTGACTTAGTGCACTCCACTTAACTAAGTAACTAATTCGTTTATTTTAACATTAATTTGGATGGTATGTTGAACATTGCAAATCAATTTTGAATGAGAATATTAAATTGTTAATTTCAGAATTTAATAATTTTAGACAATACAGACGACCCATAATTTAGAGTGAATATATTGCTACAATTAACCCATATTTACATCGCATTGCATTATGACAATATCAAAATAATTAAACTAGAAAAATTTTATCCAAGGAAAAAGTATCAAATGTATATATAGGTTTTTCCTTCTCTTGAAACATATCTTGTACTGTATTTTGTACAAACTCTAGCATTATTTTAAATCATTTATTATGTATTACCTTCTTCTTGTTCATATAATTGAATAATTTGTGGTCGATGGCAAGGTTTTGAAACCCGGACCATTCATTGAACCGTAAAAGGGAGAGATTCAAGATTTTTGAGGTCGAACCGAGGTTAAACCAGGGTCGAACCGTGATAATGTCATAATTAATTTAATAATTAATTAAAGCCTAAATATAGATATTAAATTTATAAAACTAACAAAATTGACTAATATGTCTATATATGTGAGGGAAATTTAATGATTTTTAAGTATATATTTAATAATTAAATAAGAAAGTTAATAAAATAAAATAATAATTATGAAAACATTAAAATTTATGATTAATTTTTGAAGTATAGTTGAATATCTTTGAAGTATTTTAATTAAAAAAATTTTAATTCCTTGTAAGAGATGGATAATTTAATTAAGTAGAATAAAATTGTGTTAAGTTATTTTTATAAAAAAATAAAAAATAAAAATAAAAAATTTGCTAAGGGGTTGGACCTCACGATTCTTGCCACCGGTTCTGCATGAACCGTGCGTTCCAACCCCGATTTTAGGGGTTCATGGAATTGCCACATATGCTCGGTTCTCTATACTTAAAAAACTGGATTTCAATCCGGTTCTCGGTTTTCCTAATCCGACCTCCTAGTCCGGTCTGGTTCTGAAAACAGTAGTCAGTGGTCCCCCTGGTAGCTAGCTAGGGGGTTTGAGTTCTTTCTAGAATCGATGATATTAATTTCAGATATAAAAATAAAGTAATTTAAAAAATAGAAAACAAAATATTCCAACTTTTTCTTTCTTAACTTTATATTATTATTATTTTTTTAAATACGATAAAGTTTCATCTTATAGCGTTTATTTTATTTATAAATATGATAATATTATAATTTATAACGTTTGCTTCATAATAATTGTTCATTATTGTTGGATTAAGATATCAATTGATTTTCAATGGAGGCAGTATTTGAATCTCAAATATCTTATTTGACGATAATAGATTTTACCAATTGAGTTGATCAAAGATTTTTTTTTTTTTTTTTTTTCCTTACTTGGCCTGACAATGTTTTGGTTTTATCTCAATTTTATTTCTTAAAGAAAATAACAAGCTTTTATACGTTTTGAAGTTTGAACACTTCTACTAGTCCACCCCACGTGATTAACTAGTAACTACTGCTTCAACGAATATATAACCCTAAAATACAAAACACTCTTTCCTTGGATAGAGACTTTATGAAAATCAAATGACAGTAAGTCGATATATTGTCAACATCTACGCAAAGAAAAAAGAAAAAATTCAACATCTCCACACTGAGATCCACCACTTCAATGATTACATCCAGCATTTCATTGCAATGATCATACTCAATGGAAATGTTCTGATTATTTAGTTTCTTATATTAACATTAAGCAATTTAAAACTATTATTTTAGAAGGCCACCAAGAAAAGTGTGATCATATTATATTTCAATATTTAAAACACCTATTTAAGAAAAATTCAAAGACAACACACTCTTTTCATGTTTGTTTCGTTTTTTCTTTATACCTTTCTATAGCAACAATGCTTTTTCTTCTTTTTTCTTTTCTTTTTTCTTTTTTCTTTTTTTTTTTTGAAAAAGAAATAAAAGAAAAGAGAACATTTTTGAAGGGTTGCTATGGTTTGAGACTAATTTGTTTCAAACACTAATAATGTGCTATGACTACGTTGCCCTATAATATTCACACGCAAAACTTACATGTCAAGAACATATGGGTCCGTTTGGATTAAGCTTATTGTTGCTGAAAACTGAAAACTGAAAACACTGTAGCAAAATAATTTTTAAATATGTAAATAGTATCGTGGGACCCATTTTTAATATTTTTTAATACGTGAACAGTGCATAAACAGTACTAAATAGTGCATAAACAGTACTAAACAGTGCGTAAACAGTGAACCCATGTGAGGTTACTGTTCACGTGCAAGAAAAAAGAAAAAAAAAAAAAAAAAAAAAAAAAAACGCAGACGTGAGAAAACGCGGTATGCAAACGGTCACATAATATCCCACACGTCTTAGCAAACATGCATTAAAAATTATATGCATCACTTCGTAACATTATTTTTTCTTCATGAGCTCCTCAGAAGCTTATAACATAAGCCGGACTTTTACTTTTAATATTATATAATAAAATGCAAGAATTTGAGATAGTTTTAATTTTAATCTCTATCACTATTCTAGTGTTTTCCTTCCCTTCAATTCTATTATTTGTGGCAGTTGAATACCAACTTACCTGTGTGATTTTATATTATAACTAATCCGCATTTGAGATTGATATATATATATATATATATATATATATATATATATATATATATATATATATATATTCAATTTTTGAGTTGGTGCATTTAAAAACTACATTAGCCGTCTTTGCTTTTTTTTTTTTCTTTTTTTTTATATAGTGAAATCACTATACATTGCCGATTTATATATGTATGTATCTTGTGTGATGTGATTTTTTTTTTTTTTTGTGTGTAATTTTTCTTTATTTTCACGTCTCACAAGTTTTAAGAATTAAGTTAAATTCCTAACACATATATGTCTCTAACATTATCTAAAATGTAGTAATTAAAGCAAATAAAACCCAAAGGAATCTCTTTGAGAGCTTCTCTCTCTCTCTCTCTCTCTCTCTCTCTCTCTCTCTCATTGTCATGTTGGGTTAAACGGTGGAACAACTGGGTCTTTGTGGTGGTGAAAGGAAAGTGATGATGAAACAAATATGTCTCTGCTCTTAACTCTAAGCTCTCCACTGGGCACTTTACATGCAACTTCATGGTTGACACAATAGTTGTAATTAAGCTATTTCTCTTGATGGGTGCATTTCAAATGACACATGCATGGCTTGTAACTTGTAAGCCATTTCCATTTCAATTATTGCTGGTATATTCTACGTGGTCTCGAGTTTGATTTCGATCATAACATCGAGTTCATTTCTGATTCAAGAGTATGCCAAATGAAGAAATTCATGACATTCTTTGACACAATATATATATTTGTCCACCTATATATAGCCATGCATGATCTATTTACACACCACGTAGATAAAGGTTATTAGGCTTTTTTTTTTTTTTTTTTTTGGTATTTTGAAAACAAAATTATAAGATCACAACAACACACGTGGAGTTGATATTTGAAATTGTGTCACTGCATTTACTCTAAAATTGACATGTAGAAATATCATCAAACACCATGCCAGGTCCACCACGTGATTATAATCAATCTTTCGACCATGACTTATATATAGAGAGAGAGATATCGAAGTCTATCATACATATTATTATTATACAAATTTGTTTTTTTAGTATAAAACACCGATTACGTTTAGCACGTATAATAAAATTGGGTATATAAATAGTAGATTTTTGTAAACTTATTACCTAATAAATTCTGAAAAAGATTTTAAAAATATTTTGTATGTTCAATTTGTAGGCAAAGTACTTAAAAAAAATTGTCCGCAAATTTTTTTTGTAGTTTTCTTTTCTCAATGTTGGCTCTTGATAAGAGTTCCACATCCTACCCTTGTATGGCTGCATGGAACTTGGTTTCATGAGTCCGGTGTTTTTAGTACATTGGATCTATTGCAATGATGATATATAATAAAAATTAGACACATGTTATTATCATAACAAATCCAATACTCTAGAGCATTGGATCTTGTGCCCTGCATGATGAAAGGAAAGCAAATGAAAATTTTGGCAGTCAGCTTGGACCACTTCTAGCTTAATAGGCCAACTTGAGATTACTTGTGATCATTTGGTAACTTGGGCATATGTTTGTCAACTATTATGGCGAAATGAAAAGGAAAAATGTATGGAGCACAGTTTCTTGATAAAGTAGTTAGCAAAATAATTGGTGTGTCACCCTATCAGGAGGTGCTATAATTATTAGAAATTTAGAATTCTTAAAACACTTGACTAGTTCTCGGGTAATTATAGTTCTGTGTCTCAAACACGACAGATAAGAGGTACTATAGGTACAATTGTTTGCATCTGTACGTAGTGCCGTAATTAAATTCGTAAATGACCCACCTGAAAATAACCCAAAGCTAAGCTTATAGTGACTAACTACGAGATGATTCAGAGCCCGTTTGATAATATTGTTTTAGTAATATTGTTTAAGTGTTGTGGAAATACGTATAGATAAAAAAGTATTATAAAAATATGTATTGTTTAAACAACAAAAATTATTATTTAAACACCCAAAGACGAAACTGCCTTAGGGTTGAGGGGGGCCAGCCTTTGAGAAAAAATCTTTTAGCAAATATATTTACACAAAAAATTAACATTAAGGTCTAAAATTTATATATTTGGCCTCCTTCCCCCAAAAAATTGACAAGATGACCCATAAATCTCCAAAAGAGATAACAAGGAAAATCTTTAAAAATAAAACGCATTCAGATAATAAGAAAATTTTTTGGACAAATCATAAATCTGATCTAAACAAAAACAATAACATTATAACGTACCATTCATGCAAATCAAAATCACGTGGTTCAATATCAAAATCACGTAGTTCAATATTCAAATATTTAATTTAATTTCTTTATTAATGAAAATGTTGGAGATGTTACTTTGATCAAGAAAGGAGAAAATAGCCAAATAACATCCCAACAGTTTCATTAATAAAGGAATGAAATTAAATATTTGAATATTGAACTACGTGATTTTGATATTGAACTATGTGATTTTGATTTTCATGATTTTGATATTGAACTACGTGATTTTAATTTTCATGAATGATACGCTATAATGTTTGAATATTTCACTCGCGACTTGGTCTAAGTCGCGAATGACCTGTGAAATCCAGCATGTCAAGGACTCTTTAAATTCTAGCATGTGCTTCCTGCGTAGCTTGTTTCATGAGTTGGCACTTGTGAGCTAGTCATGAAATCCTCTTTTTCATAGAATTTTCACCAAACTCTCACACACAACCCTTACATTAAATCCCACAAAAATACAGGGAAATTATTGAACATAATTACTATATTGACATTGGGTCCAGGGGTCCATTATCTATTTGAATATTGGGCCTATAGCCCAAGCCAAGGACTAGGAGTCGTCCGAGGAGGAAAAATCTTTGACAGAAGAGACTGTGTTAGTAAATGAAGAAGTTGATTTTGGTTATAATGGCTCAGGAGGATGGTCCGAGAATAAATGCCTCCTCGGCTAATAAAGGCCGAAGTCAAGAGGAGTGATCCAATGTTCAAGGGAACGTTCCAGGAAGTTTGGTCGGTATAGATAGGAACGATAGAGACATGGGAAAGGGAGAAGTCCTAAAAATATCTAGGAAGAAAGCTGCTACCACTGCATTAAATGCACTGCAGCTACTCTTCTGACCGCATTTATGTGGAGAAAACCCCTGAACAGTGCTGTCTTGGCTACCACAACTCACAAAAAGCTAAAGAGGGTGTCTGATGGAACAGGTACTCAAGTAAAAGCTCACATGATCAACAAGTGTATGATCAAAATAGTCCAAAGGAAGTTATATAATGTAAGAGACTCTCCATAAAAAGGGATCAGAAATTCAGGAAAGAAATATTGTAGCAATCTAAAGCTAAACTTATAACCATGGTTTTAAAAACCGAACCGGGTATCGAACCGTTTTTTTTTTTAATTTCCGGTTCAACCCCGGTTTTTGACCAGTTTTTGGCCGGTTTTTCGGTTATTGACCGGTTTTGGGGCTTTTAATCGGACCGGACTAGCTCCTGGTTCCCGGTTAAACCGGCCAGTCCAATCCGGTTTTTAAAACAGTGCTTATAACCATACTTGTATATTTTCACTCTAACCATACTTATAACCATACTGTAGCAATCTGAAGCTAAATTTTGGCTTTGCGTTTACTCTTTTTTGGGTATTGATAAGAATTGCACTCCAACTAAAAATATACTTGAATATATAAATAACAATGATTTAATTCACACTCTACCACTCTGTCCAAAAATATAACTAAATAAATAAATATGAATTTCACACGCTACCCTAAAAAGGATAGCATGTGAAGAATTTAGACAATTAGTTTTGACCATGTCTTTTGCCTTTGTTTTGATACAAAGCTTATAAGGGCAACTTGAGATTATATTACTAATAATCATCATTTGGTGACATATTTACTTAGCATGCGAATCACATCCATCTAGGATTCTAGATGGAGTGCGTCACATCTATCTGTCAGCTATAGTCTAATGAAAAGGAGGACAAGAAGCACATGCAATTTGTATGCAAAGTAGTTGCGAAATATTGTGTTAATTAAGAGATGATGGTCTAGATCAAATGTGTGGATGAATTATTATAGGTTTGCTACTATTAATAATAATAATAAGGCAAAATCTTAGGTGTTATATGGATTACCCAAAGAATTTAAATATATGATATTGGATCAATTTAATCATGTGTTACTATGGCTTATGAGTGGAGTTTGTAGTATGTTTTTATATTAGAACTCCTTTTTCCACTTTCCTTGTGTATGTGTGCGTGTTTGTTTCAAATACTAATTAGAGAATTTCAAATACTATATATAAGTATTGTTTTTATATAAATAGGATAGAGTTTCAATGGCACCACTAGCTTTATAATGATTTCTATTTATCATTCGTTAGCTTTCGGATTTTTTATTAGATTGCAAAAAACCTTTATGATTACAAGTTGAATTAATTGAAACTCTCCAACATGTAAGTAACTTTACCTAAGTTTTTATGTATATGGTTTTGCAATATTTCTTTTTTTTTTTTATTCGGGGACTTGACGAGAATTCCACAAGCTACAATAAAAAGTAAAAACAAAGGGTACGTAGCATATGAAAATTTTGGGATGTGACTTGGACTACGCATTTTGTCTTGTTCTAATATGAACTTATTGGTAGCCCTACGTATCACCAATTCTCAATATTAGAGGTTTGTCAACTAGCCTGACAAGGAGGAGAAAAAAACACATATATGAAATATGAAGCCCAGAAGATTCGATTGTATTAGTTTCCACATTGAATTTATTGGCTTTGGACTTGTTAGAGCATTCACATCAGCTCTTGCATAATTGTGTATAAATGTGTAAAATACACATTTTAACCGTTTTTACACATTTTGAAGCAAAAAACACACTACAACAGTCCATCTAAAATCATGCATAATCATCTAAAATTTTCAACGAGTTACAGTACCCGTGTAAATTTACACGGGCACTGTAGCATGTGTATTTAGTTTTTTATTAATTTTCGTTCGCACCAATTTTTCTCTCTCTTCTCCGTGCACAACGACCTCAATGGAAAAACAAACAAACCCAAACGGAAAAACAAACAAACCCAAACGGGAAAAAAAAAAAAGAGACAGATCGGTGCTAAAAAAAAAAAAACCCAAACGGAAAAACAAACAAACCCAAACGGCAAAACAAAAAAGAGACAGATCGGTGCTTAAAAACCAACACAGAGATATACTTGCTAAAAAAAAAACCCAAACGGAAAAACAAAAAAGAGACAGATCGGTGCTTATCGGAACGATTGGAGCTCGTGGGTCTCGCTTGGTCGGAGCTCGTGGGTATGGGTCTTAATCGGAGCTCAGAACTATGGATCGGTGCTGCTGTGGATCGATGCTTGTGATCGGAGCTTGGATCGGTGACCAGAGCTGTGGATCGGTGCTGTGAATCGGTGATCGAAGCTATGGATCGATGCTTGTGATCGGAGCTGTGGATTGGAGCTATGGATCGGAGCTAGGGAGATCGGTATAGAGATGATCGGAGCTAGGGAGTTGTGGATCGGAGCTGTGGATCGGTATAGACCGAGAGGGAGAGTTGATTCAGAGAGAGAGAGAGAGCTTTAACAGAAAAAATGAGAAAGAAAAATGGTTCACAGAGAGAGAGAGAGAGAGAGAGAGCTTTATCAGATAAATGAGAAAGAAAATGGGTTCAGAGAGAGAGAGAGAGCAAGAGAGAGAGAGGTTTTCAGTTTAGGAAAAATGAGTAAAGAGAGAGAGTGAGAACGCGCGTATATTGGTAGGCAGTTGAGAGAAATAATAAAAAAATAAGAAAGGTGAATATTTTATTAAAATATCTTGTAAAATAGAAGAACTGATGTGGGTGTTTTATATAGGTGGTAGTGTAAAATTGAAAAAGTAGCTTTTTTCATGTAAAATAGATGATAAATTTACATGAACCGGTGTGGATGTTCTTACTATTTTTATTTTTGCTGAATTGTACTAAGTAATTATTCTTTGGGTCATGGTAATCAATAATTACAGGCACATGCTACACTACTTCAGAGCTAGCTAGCATGTGATGATTAAAGAGCTGTGGGGCAATTTGCTTGGACCAAAGTGTCTTGTCTCGTTATGATCAAATCTGATTCTAGCTATGCCAACTTGATGTCTTATCATCTTTTTTATTTATTTTTGTATTTTGCTTTTCTGAGTGCTTATCATCCCTTCCATAATGGAAGGGTTGGTCAGTTGGTCTAGCTATCACCAGCAAGTTTTTGGCTTTATAAGGTTTTTTTTTTTTTTTTTTTTTTTTATGTATATAAATAATATAAAAGAAATCGAATTATTGGACAAAAAATCTCTACATTTTATTTTTATTAAGGATCTCTAAACTTAAATATAGAGATCTTGGTATTTTCTAAATCTAAAAACTTCACTTAATGTAGTGTCATGTATGTCTATTCTTGTAGTTTACAGAAATATATGAATTTTTGTGTAATATTCACATGGTCTATGGGAATTTCTCCTCCATTTGCCTGTTAAGAATATTCAGAGATGATTCATTGGTTTCTGATAAAAAAAAAAAAAAAAAAAAGAATATTCAGAGATCGAATTCTCATTTTCACTATAAAAAGACAACAACATAATAACAATAATAAATTGCTCTTAATTTCTTTGGATTTGTATAAAGTTGTATGTGACAAAGAATTTCATCTCTATTTGATACACATTGTATGTTAAATTTTATGTATATTTCCTTATTAAAAATTAAAGGGTAAAACTTTTGAATAACCTAATGCTAAGATCTCTTTTGTTTTTTTCTTTCTTCTTTTTTTAATGAATTTTGTGCTCAAGGCTTATGCCAACTTTATCTGTAAGTTTGTAACCACTTGCATCAAATTTTTGAATATAAGAAAGTTGGTTACAATTTTCAATTTGTACACTGATTTTTTTTTCTTTTCTTAATTATTGTTGTTATGCTTCAAATCAATTATTTTTTTCCCCACTATAGTGAGTTTATACCTTACCTAAAATCCTCCCCACCATCCTCCTTTGCCCTCTTCATCATATCTGCCCTTATTATATTGTATGCCATCCACAACTTCAAGTATTTTTTGGAAAACTCACCGTTGTTTATGTAATTATTATTTTAATATATTTCTAAATTTTGGTTTACCGAAAGAGAGACTTTTATAAACACGTCATTATCTTATACATTTGTTATATACATCATATCTTTCATATTATATATATATATATATATATATATATATATATATATGTGTGTGTGTGTGTGTGTAAACTCTTCTAAAATATAGGTAAAAAATTCAACAACAAAAAAATCAAAAGATATGGTTGTAGCTTTGTTCAATAGCATTCATCATAATAATAAAAATAATCCATAAAAAAAATTAAAATAAAATAAAATAAAAAATAAAAAGAGCTTTGCTCAACAGCGCTGAGTTGTGTACACATAGGATACGAGTAGGACTGATTCAGACAAGGCATGTGAAAACAATAAAGTCACGTAGGGCCTTAGCTTTTAAGTAAATGATGACTTTTGCATTGTTTGGTTGGTACATATCAGCTCGTACATGTTGTCATTTTACAGTACACAATAGGACCGTCTGAACATGTGGATATAAAGATAATGGAAAATTTTAGTGCCACATAATTGTACACAATTTTAATTACAATTGACTATATGATGAGTTGTGTACGGTAGAAGTGTCAACTTATATATGGACCCATCATTATATTTCTACTACTAACAACTTATCACATAGCGAGTTGTGTACAATTACGTAATCCTACCATTCCTCACATAAGAATATATGAGATTTTATAATTTTATTTTATTCTAATTTAGGGTTTTTGTAGTTAAGAAAAAAAAATGATATCTAGGTAAGAATATTAAATTACAATCTAAATCCTACCAAATTAACTAGAATAATAAACCTATCTAACCTTTATAAAAGCCTTTTCTACATTTGACTCCTTTCTTTGTTTATGTTCACATAATAATGTTGGAGGTTAAGGATAATCACATGTTATGATTGTGATTATTTCTTTTTCTGAGTAAATCTAATTTTGTTATAACCAAAAGAGATACAACAAAAGGGTTTTCGGATCTGTGAACACAAGCAAAAAATAATTCAAGGATTGCGGACAAGGAGTACGAGGAGCCTCCTTTTGGCTATTATGTCGAATTTCTTTCATTACTAAAGGATCATTAATTCATATGGAAAATGTGTTTTTTTTTTTTTTTTTCAAGAATAATTTCAAATAGAGGGATTGGATTTGAGAAGTTAAAAGATGAATAGCAAGCGTAGAATCAGTTTCCAAGTAAATAAATATGAAACTCAACTCCCAAGCCATGAGGAGACCATGTCTAATTGGCTAAAATATTCAAAGTATCAACTACTCGTACCAAATTTTAAATATAAAAATTGTATTTCAACCTTAATTATGTTAAAGTACTACATTTTATTTGTAAAATCCCTCAAAATTAGAATAATGAATTTCATTGGCTTTAAATTCAATACTATTTAATCCCTAAAACATTCAAAGTATCAACTACTCATACCAAATTTTAAAGATAAAAATTGTATTTCAACCTTATATTAAAGTACTATATTGTATTTGTAAAATCACCCAAAATTAAAATGGTGAATTTCATTGGCTTTAAATTCAAAGTTATTTTTTTATTCGGATTTTTTAAATTATTATAAATGATATTACTTTCGTTCTATATTATTGGTCCTACTTTTTAAAAAATCAACTTTTTTAAGGGACTATTTAATGCATTGTCTTTTGATTTTTTTTTTTTTTAATTAAAAAAAGTGATATCTTGCGTATGGATTGCTTGGGTACATCCTCCATTTACGCTCTACCTACAAAAATAATACATCCAAGAGAATAAAAAATAAAATAAAAACTTAAAAGAAAGGCAAATGATAAATGGAGAAGATAGGTAGTCCTTTTTATGAGATGTAACGTGATCCACACAAATATAAATAAATAAAATAATAATTCGTGGTACATATATGTTATAGTGGAGTTAATTCATAAGATATTTTTGGTACACTGTACAATTCATCCAAGTCATCTATATTGATTGCATCAGGTGTGCTAAACGTGATCTGAACCCATATTCCTATTTTTGTTCACGTGAAGATGAGAATTGAGAATAGACAAGACAAGGCCCTGTCATATTTCATAACAGCCTGGATTCCTCACAACCGTACCGATCATCAAGTGAAATGTAGCTCACTGGCTCTAACTCATTCAATCAAAGTCCACGCTGCAATGGGATTCTTTATCAAAGTTGGCCCGTACATACTATCCTATCCGTATGAAATAATTAATTTTGTTAATTTATTTTACTATTTATTTTATTTTTGTTATTATTTATACATCGTATTATATTTTTTAATGTTATTCATAGATTTCATTATACTATTTCCGTTAAACTTTTACTTTTATCTATAATACTTTTAGTAAAAAGTTTTCAATTTCAAAAAAATAAGTAGATCTCAAACATACCCTAAACCAACAAAAATTAAGAAACGTGAGAATTCCATTCCTATTCTTTTTCACTACAAACTAGAAACTAGAGAGTTCTTTCTCCTTTTCTCCCCCACATTGATATACATGCATAAAAATATTTAATGGTGTCACCTAAGAGCAATCATATTAGTCTGTGCAAAATTTTTATCTATTTTGGAAGAAAAAATATACTTTTTTTTATTTTACACATTTACTTTTACAAAATACCCACGTCAATTTATCTATTCTATCATCTATTTTATTTAAATAATAATATTTCTTTAATTTTTTATTATATCAAACAAATCACTACCCACATGGCCCCACTCACCTTTTTCTTTCTTTGTTGTGAGAAGAAGACAGATGAGAGAGCAACCTGAAGGGGAGAGAGAAAAAAAGAATAAAAAAATCATTTACACATAAATAGTAACCGTGCATATATGCATTGTTCATTTGCAAAGCAGTTTTGTATATTTGCACATTTTTACAAGTACTGATGTGGATGTTTTTTTTTTTATTACAATGTGTAAAATTAAACACTTTTTATATTTTGCAAATTTTTTCGACCACGTGGTTGCTCTAAGATCACACCCTTATAATTGCTCAGCACACACCTACACCTACCACGTTGGGCCCAGCCCATCTACCACCTTGGCGTCTACCCTTTCACTTTGCTTGTCTAGAAACTTCGAATTAGCAATTACACAATCTCACAAGTCACAGCATTACCACAGCTGATTGATTCATATATAGGGGTTAACAACATGCATTGAAATTATTCAGCAAAAAAAATACATGCATCGAAATTATGAACGGCAAAAATCTCTCACCCCACTTTATCCGTCTATCCCATACAAAGTGTTTTAGCTCAGCTCCAAAAAGATGAGTGTGTGATCAGCTTATTTGCAGTGACTTGTTTATATAGTATTTATCAAAATGCCTCGTTTTTAGTAACTTTTATGCTAATGTGTGACAAAAAGTTAAAAACCAGCTTCTTTCCAAAAAGCTAAAAGCTAGATTATTTGGAGAAGGAAACAGAGACAAAAAAACAAATAGGTAAATGTCGATCGCTATGTTTTACTTACCTTGTAGGTGTGTCTGTCTTTCTTTTTACATATTCTATTTGTACTTTTTCTAATACAAATTCTACTATCATCCCCCAAAACACTTATTTCTCTCTTTCTTAGCACTCTCACAAATGCTCTCTTTTCTCTTTTATCTCTATCTCATTAGTGCGGAGACCACCTCGGTAAGGATAATAACATACCTTTAACCCACCTCACCCTGACTCATTGCCATCTCTAATTGAAATATTATCACATTGCTTACCCACAAGCACCAAAACCGTGCCACAATTACAATACCCCAATAGTCGTAGCCTAGCAAGCCTCAACCTACGAAAAAGTAAGTCTAAGCACAAATGGGAGCTCCAAAGGCAACATGGTCCGAGGTGAAGGTTTGATCCAAGACCATTTAGGGAACTAGTTGGGAGGTTTTTCTCTTTAAGTTAGCCATACAGCCAACATCACAATTGAGCTTTGGGCAACAAGAACATGATTGACACTAACATGGGACAGGACTTGGGAGAGACATAATCCTTGACGTGGATTCTCTTTATCTATTAGTAATTACACAATGAGCTAACGATCCCACCTTGAACATCCATACTTGTTTCTGATTACAGTAACCTGCTCACTAAAGAATGACAGGTAGAGGTAAGACACGTGCCAGGAAGTTAACTTTTAAGGTGATCGGCTAGCATCAAAGGAGGCAGATAACAAAAGCAATATGTTGAGCATCCGCCTTTTGTTGTACCTCATATTTTCAGGAATGTCATGCATGAATGCTTGAATTGGTAGACATGTCAGATTTAAGACAATCAGCCAATCATAAGGTGTCACAATTGCCATATTCTAACAAGCCTGAACAAGATCAAAATCAGGGCCAAAATACATAGAATGACCACTAACAAAGGACGAGCACTAGAACCCAATCACATTTAGTTTTAGCACACTTTTTTCCTGGTCATGTTACAACATTCATCAAGTAAAATAGGCATTCAAAATTCCTAATCTGTTGGTGTGTGCATCCTTACAGCTGAAGACACAACAAAATTTTTCTTTTATGAAATTTAACAAACACGGGTTCTGGAATGGTGTCCTACACGGCTGTTTCAGTCACTGAAGTTGTGATACCTCCCACCAGCAATTGATCTCGAGTGAATTTTCTAAAGTAAAGAAAGGGAAATGAAAGAAAGGATAGTGTTAAGAGAGTTGGAAAGAGAACAAATCTCTTGCACAATCTTCCTTTCAACATTGTTGTCATGAATATTGTATGTGTAGCTGACTAGCTGTGTTAGAACTATCTATTATTTCGGTTTTCTACTCGCATATTAACTAAATCATCCATCAATTACATGAAGTGCTAACACTGGCAGTGTGGCATTATACTTCTTCATAGAAAGGGAATCAAATATCTAACTAGAATTGAAGAGAAAATGGAAGAATAAGGGGAATAAGGCTTGTGAAGTGGTCTTCCAAAGAGAGAAGAAAGCATCATGTATTGTCTTAAAGGCTTAATTCAAAAGGCTCATGCCAGAAAGTTTGAAACACAAATGATGATATTCATTTAGATAGTTTTTTCACTTACATGTCAACTTAGTGTGGACCTAAAGCCAAAACCAGAACCTACAATACTGAGGATAACTCAGCAATAGCAGTCATCGCTGGAACTGCCTGAGATTCTTTTGGCCCTCTCCTATCCAGTTCAACCCTATGGCCCTTGCATTAAAATGCACCTTGCCTGCAATATGATCAGAAAATCAATACTAAGAACACCACTTTTGATCACAAACTTCTCTTTGGCGCAACTTGAAGCATGAAATACAAAATATTACCAAGTAGAATATAAAGTATCAACAACATTCATTGTAAGACCTTAGAAGAAAAAAAAAAGGAAAGCATCTTACCAAACACAAACAATTGGACAGTCGCAAACCTGGAATAAAGCACAAATGAAGTTCAAAGGCACTCATTAATTGTATAGATTCAATCATTTGTTTCAAGAAATGACTGCATTTTCCACTTATATAGATGTTAACGTGACTATGTTCAAAACAAAGAACATATACTTGCAATTAACAGCTAATCTTGACCATTTTAAGGCACATCTGACATGGATATAAGACTGCATCAAGAATCAACATTTAACAAGACACACACAAACCATGAATTGTTTATGGAAGAAATGCCCCGTTTCATGACATAAAACTTATTACAGCTCTAAAATTCAATGGAGCAAATTACCAAGTAAAAATAAATTATTAATGTCTTATTTTCACTGATATCCACAAAAATCTAGTGAGTGCATTCACTTCATAATAGAATAACGCATATCAGAAAGTGAATGTGAATTGAGCATCAAGTCAAGAAAGGAACATACATTATTTTAAAATTCCCATGCCAAAGCAACCCGGCAAGACATCCACCCTGCCTCTACCTGCTCACTTTCTGTATCCTTTGTAACACTACCCCTACAGCAGGTAATTAACACCAACTTTCACCTTCTCACTCTTCTTCTTCTTCTTTTCAATGTGAACATCATACTACCCTGCAGTACCAATAACTTACTTGTCAGTTAATATAACCTTTACATTACCACCATCCACTTAACATCACCCAGGATTCAGAACACACATCCAATTACCCTTGATTCGAAATTGCTCTTTGGTCTTTCTCAGCTATCAGCTAAATGCCTAGAACAAATGCATCCGCTTTTGCACTGCAAGAGGACAACAAAAGCCAACGATTCCCTTATTCTTTTTTAATTGGCACTTAGCTTCCTACCTATCATCCTCTATCAATCACATCAATATCCCTATCACCTCACTCACATTTCTTCCTTTCCTTCCACCCTTTCACCACTAGATCTTGAAGCAACCTCTCTCTTAACACCAGAAGCTAAACCAACAGCCTGCTTTCGCCATTTCTTCTTCGGCACCTTATTCATAAGATGAATATACCGATACCGCATACCCATCAACGGATGCTTCTCCACCAAGAAATCCTTCCTATAAGCCTCCCTAAGCACCACGGTCTGCGTCCTAATTTTATTCGACAGATAAAATATCCCCGGATGATGAACCAATGCCTTCTTAAATCTCCCTTCAAACCCCAAATACTCCCCTAAGCAAAACACATTGTCCCTCTCCGTCTTCTTTGACACCAACAACCATAACAACTCGTGTAACACCGCCACAGCCCACTTCTCGGCCTGATCACTATTCGGCGACAAATGGAACGCATTCTCATAAGGAGACACATAAGGCAATGCTTGCCACTCCTCAACCCAATCCCTCACCTTCTTCTCCAACTCAAAACCTTTCGTCAAACACATGGGGAACATAATTCTCACACCTGTCTTGCCCCCCAAGTAACAATCTTTCCCTACCCTTCTCTCCAATTCAGACACTGCCAACTCCTCCCTCCATTTCACAAGCTCCAAACCAAGTACTCCCTCACCACTTCTCTCATCTCTCACCTCACAAACATTAAAATACTCAGGATAATCACACAGAAGTGTCAAAATGTAATTTTGAGGAAGACCCAGATCCCATTTGAACCTCTCTATCACGTATAAAGGCAATTTAAACACTTTGGTGAGCATTAACAACTTGGTGAGCCTTCTAACAGTGTCATTTCTATGAGTAGGTGAGTTGTGAATAGAGGACTCGTCTTTGTGAATGGAAAGGAATTGAGGGGTGAGTTTGAGGTGAGGAGGGGATTGGGAATGAAGGAAAAGAGAAGGATATTTGAGGGAAAAGTTTGTAGTGGTAGTGGGGAGGTTTAGGTGGGGTTTAAGGAGAGAAGCTGTGGAGAGAGGGAGGGTTTTGGAAGGGGTTGACAGGACTTGGTTTTTGAGAGAGATGGCTTCTTTGAGGTCCTTTTCACGTTGGACTGCAAAGTCGAGGTAAGGGTCTCGGACCCATTTGATTCTGGCGTTGATGAAGGTGCGTAGTTGGTGGTAACAGTGTGGGAGCTTGGTGGTGGTGTTGGTGTGTGGTGGCATGGTTTGGTCGAACTGTTGACTGTGTTTGTGAGCGTGCGTGTCTTATGTTTTTCTGGTTTCTGTTGTTGGGGTAATGAGGAAGGTGAAATGGGCTTGGCCCTTTAATATATTCATAGTTATTGAACCTTAAGAGACACCAAATGAACTACACCAATTGACTCTATTTTAGGAACAATTTTTTTTAATCCTTTTAGGGATAAGTTTTTTTTTTTTTTCCAATAAGTGTATACTTAAAAAATTTTACAAATTTTCTTTTTCACAATTGTTGAGAGACGTGATTATTATTATTATAACGAATATTTACTATAACAACTTCATATAAAAACAATATTACTCTAATTACAATGTCACCTTAAATGTTATGAAAAAAATTATTGAATTTGTTGTATATATAGGTAACTTCATCAATTTCACATGTCAATCTACCAACATTTTCCCCCTGTTTTGATAACCTAGTTACCATACCAAACCATCCATTGTGATGATTCTTGTTAAAAACAACCTTTAGATCATTTTTTTCCTTTGCAAGATTTGATATAACATGTTTGGATATCATCTGATAGCAAATTTGGTAGTCTTTTTGTTGTTAAATAAAGGGTTAGGGATCAGATCCCACCAAACCTAAAGCCACCCCCTAAAAAGAAAAAGAAAATGAAAAGAAACTCATTAGTATCTTGACTAAATGCTAAACAATAAGCAATAATCATTATGGAATAGCCAATATATGTTCCAAATCCTATGGCCGATTTATGTTCAAATTCTTTTACTTTGATAAGAGCTATAACGACGAGCTGTGCAGATAGATAATTCACTTTTTTACTTCCACGGTGATGAAATCTATCAAATTGAAATATTTCATTACAAATTGCACAAGCACAAAATCCAAGGATCCTATCACATTTCCGTTTAAAAGTCTAGTTTCTCAAATGGCATTGTTGCCACCGTCCAGAAACAAGTTCAGATGGCATGTCCGATCAATGTTGCCATTGTCCAGAAATGAAATATAAATTCAATAGGTGAGATTCAGAAACGTCAATAATGCCACAACCTATTTTAGAAGCTAACAAACCAGAGGTATAAATCTCAGCCAATAGCTTGTAAATAGTTTCTGCAGCACTGATTTTGGGTACACATTCAAAATCCACAAATTTGCGGAATTGTTTATGTCTAGCTAATATAAAAGCAAAGAACCAAGTACATGGCGATAAGGGTACAGTTACAAAAAATTTAGGAGGGCAAACCCTAGTAAAATATCAGAAAATTAAGGGAAGATTATGGAATACTCGTCTAGTGAAATCTGGGATTAGTGGGCACGGGTCATCTTTACTTTTGGTGCTGCCCTCTTCATTTGACGAGCACGCTCTTTTGCTTCTTTCTTGCGAATAGCCTCTGCAGTAAGCTTTGCCTCGGCCTCCTCCAGCATCTTTTTCCTCTCTGCCTTCTTTTTCTGCAAAGCTTCTTGCCTAGCATTTTGCAATTCTTTAAATGCCTCTTGAGCAGCCTTTGATCTGGTTGCTTCTGTTTTAGATCGAGCCTGCACTAGCATATTTCAGAGTTAAAAAATCGTGACTTAGCTAGCAAATTTTGTTTAATCAAATAGAGCAACTTTATTATAAGCTTGACCCACCTGAGAACTGAGCTTGTACCGCCCAATCAAGTCGATATAATAAGGTATAAGTGCCACTAATCGAGTCATATCAGCCATGTTATTGGCATCAGGGAGGGCAAACTTGAACAATAGCACCTTCTTATGTGTGCCGGGGTTTTGATCAGAGAAATGCATTGACATGAAACCCTTTCCGAATTTCTCAAAAGCTTTTTCTCCAAAAACCTGCCCAATACCAGGTGTGGTTATATTTAAAGAACATAATGCAGATGTTTCTATCTAATTGTATGATATGGATTAATTGGAGGGAGAGAAATAATCGCATATTTGAAGATTCAGTGCTTTCCATAGCTTTATTTGTGATAACTTTGTTTGATTGGTCACATGCATGAGGATTTACTTTTAGGAAATCCATTCTGCTGTTTTTAGATTCCCTTTCTTCTTGTACATAGTTTTTTTTTTTCTCTATTGCTTGTACTTATCTTCTTGCCTACTTTATTTTCTTACCTATCAAAAAAAAAATATATATATATATATATATATCTACCTAATTAGAATTGTGTGGCTATGATGCTAGATTGCCTGAGATTTACTTCATTGCATAATGTAGTTCTTAAATAGTAGGAAAATCAAGAAAGAGGATGCACACTAAGACCTGAAGGCATTTGCTATAAAAAAAAACCAAAAAAAGAAAAAAAAGAAGAAAAAAAAAAAGAGAAGAATTGAAGGCATACAAGATAGCATGATTCCAATGCATTCAAAAATTGGGGACCGGACAACAAATAGAGCATTATGGTGTTTAGCGGGGGGAAATATGCAACACTAAATGCTGGAGAAAGACTATGCAGCAAGGAGAGGATAACATTGATATAATTTGTATGCTCTAGTTAATTGATTTATTAAAGGTTCCATTATTTTTCCAATTAATCCAGTGCATGAGACAACATTACAGAGGAATTCAGTCTGCACAAAGTTACAAAAATCTTTTTAATGGGACAGAACATGCAGAACACCTTTTAGCTCATTTCAGATATAGAAAATGTAAGGTAAACATCATTACTACGATTTTAATTTTCCAAAACTAGCAGTAAACATCTATTGATCTATTAAATTACTGATTATCCCAAAAGTTCAAGCTATTGAGATATGATAAATTTAATCATTTAACCACATACTTCTAACTCTCCCCCTCATGTGTGGGCTGAAACTACCTTTAATTGGTGAGGCCCAACACATGGTAATTTAAATGGGAAGTAGAGTGGAGGAGACAAGGATCGAACTCAGAATCTCATGCTCTGATACCATGTTAAATTATCGATTGTTCAAAAAGTTTAAGCTATTGGAATATGGTAAATTTAATCATTTAACCATATACTTCTAACATGATCTAAGGCCAATTCTTTGCTAATTAACTATTGAAGCATACGGTCATGTCAAGTGCCTCTAGTGTCTAGCTTCCAGAACATGCAACTTACATGCATGCACAAGCACCCACACAGATGCAAACACATTCTTCAACACCCCCCCCCCCCCGGGTGGAAAAAAGGCCCTACCCTTTCACATGCATGCATACACACATATACACTGCAGCTTGAATATCAAATTAGTTTAATTAACAATTAAATTTCAGATTACACTAATATTATGTTTCTTATTTTTTATTCATTAAGGCTTCAATTAAAAATCCCTAAAGCTCATGGAATTCAGGCCAATCTTATTCGAAATTACAGAAAATCAAATCTGAAAATTTTTAGCCATAAATTTAAGAACCAACACTAGTACTATTGGATTGGACCTCCCACCTGGATAACTTCATAAAGAATTCAATATCACACATAACAAATGATCCAAAGGTGGGTCCTTTAGGGATGACCAATTTCAAGGAAAAAAACCAACAAATGAAGCAAAGTGATTAAGGAACTATGGAAGCTAACCCATGCACAAACAAAATGATTATATAAATCTAGTGTCAGCTTTCATAGTTGCTTATACTCTTGCTTCAAGAAGTGGACCTTTTATTTTTGGTATGGCCATTCTCTAATAGTAGAAAACAAATAAAATAAAATAAAATACTTAACAGTTTCTGGGTAACCATTAATGCTGCTACTGTTTTTTGTAGGTGACGCCCATGAAGATAAGTTACTTGTGTAATATCTCGCATCATCATATTACTTATACTCTTGCTTCAAGAAGTGGACCTCTTATTCTTGGTATGGCCATTCTAATAGTAGAAAACAAATAAAATAAAATAAAGGCTGCTACTTAACAGTTTCTGGGTAACCATTAATGTTGCTACTGTTTTTTATGGGTGACGCTCAAGTCATTAAACTAAAACTCATAATTAAAAGGGCAAACCCTCCACAAATAAAAAGAAACTTCTCTAAACATTTAGTCACAAAACGACATAATTAAAGACAGTTCAAATAATTAAAAAAAATATGGACATTTAAACTTACTAATCTCAAGGAAGCAGAAACTCACCACATCAAATTAAATATTTCAGTGCGTTTGCGCACACACACACACAAAAACCCTGAAAGTATAAATCAAAGAGGAATAAGAAAATAGAGAACAAATAAATAAAGTGCAAGAGAGTTGGTAGACAAATAGGGAGAGAATTAAAAATAGAGCAAGTAAATAAGAGAGCTCTTTTTTTTTTCTTTTTTTTTTTGATAAGTAAATAAGGAGCTCCTTAACCTTGCTCTGTCCCTTGCATTGAGTTTTGGCCAAAAAAGGAAGAAGAAGTAGTTTTTGCTGTAACACTTGCACAGACTCCCTCTCAACTCTTACTTTCTCACTCTCGTATCCCTTTCTCCACTGCAAGGAAGAAAGGCTTGGGAGATAATTGTGCACTCTACAAGCAACAAACTATACTCCACACAACTAAGCCTTAATCTCAATTAAATTGGGTCAGCTATGGATCCTCATCAACTAATTGGAATTTGTCATATGTATTCCACTGTGTCGTTCTATCTTATCTAAACACATTTTCTCTATCTCCACCCCCTCACTAATTAAAAAACCTTATTCAATACTTCTATCCATATTATTTTAGGCCTTTCTAATTAACACATCCTTCACTACTTGTACTCATGTTATTTTAGGCCTCTCTATTCCTCTCTTTTTTAGCCCCTTAACTTGAATTAAATCATCTTTTTAGTCTCTGCTGTGCATTACCAAACCTTCTAACACAAATTTCCCACATCTTTCTTTTAATACTGGCCTTACATTTGAATGGATGACTTCATTCCTTATCCTGTCTTTCCAAGTATTCCCACTCATCCATCTATAAATTCTCACTTCAACTATAATCATTTTATAAGCATATTGCTTCATAAAATCCCAATAATCATTCTCATACAGCAATCCCATATAAAGTTAAGCTCATACTTTCTCCTCCTATTTTTAAATAGTTTTGGAAGTACATTAGTTTATCTTTCAAGTGACAAATTACAAGTTGTTGGAAAAATTGTATCTCCTAAAACGTATTACTAATCAAGCAGAGTTCCATCCATCAACAAAATTTATAAAGTTCATACATAATAATTACAACAAGGAAGAAGAAACTGCCATGCAACTATATAACAACTAAAATCCCACTATGAACAACAATAATCAATACCTAAATAGCAAAACATAAAAATTCAAATTTAACCTCATAGTTTCCCATACAAAAACAAACTAACCAATCAAATACAGTTCAAACAATCAATAAAGTCAAACATTTCAAGCAAGCAATTGCTCCTCACATTCACCTATCTTAATTCAGACCATACAAAAACTTAAATCCAACTACTCACTGCACTACACAATAACTACACAAAAGCTCAAAGCAAACAATAACCAATTCCCATGAGTCAAATACCTGTAAACACACAAACAAAATAGTTTCAACCAAGCACAAACTTCTCACATCATCAACAACAACAATCAAGCCTTACCCTCAAAATTTCAGATCCTCATCAGAGGAGACCGTTCTATTCTATCCAAAGTCAAACTTTTGGTTACTTCCTCAAATTGACATATTTCTTATTACATCAAATTATCCATATTCAAATTCAACAACTATACTATACAACACACACAGCAAAATCGAAGAAAAACCACAAAAATTGAAATGTCTTTTCCACATTCTAATCGCATACTCATTGTTACTTTCTAAGCTGAAATGCGTGTTTTTAAACTACTTCTCACATCAGATTATCAATATCCAAATTTCAAACCACACAACAACTAGGCTAAACAAGAATTCAGCATATAAATCAATCAAAAACAAAACCAATCCAACCTGTTCGAGCACGGCCTCCGTGATCAAATCCCCAGCAACCTCCTTCGACTCCGAAATCACCGCCAACTCCTCACTCACCCACTTCCTCCCACTCGGCACCGGCACCATTCCCGCAAACTTCTGCAAATCCCTAACCTCCTTCTGCATAGTCTTCGCAGCCTTCTTCTTCGCCACCGCGAAAACCACATGATCCATCGCCTCCTCATTCATATACACCTCGAAACTAATCTCGTCCTTACACGGAACCACCATATTATACAACCTCGAAATCAAATCGTGGCGGCTCTTCAACTCCATGGTCGCCAACAAACCCTGGCAATACCTCCGCCCACTGGCGTAAAACTTGAACACGGTCTGACCTTCCTTCAACAACAACGGCGAATCGTCGCCTTCTCCGACGCCTAAGAGGCTGAAATTCCGATCGAAGATCGTGTCCTTGGTCGCGAACTTCGCCGCCCAAGCGAGAGCGAGGTTCTCATTCTCGCGCCTCCCGGTGAAGTAGTTGATGGCGAAGATGATGAGGAAAGTAACGCTCACGATCTCGATCGTGTACGTTTTAAGCGAAAACGGTTCCGGCGGCTGAACCGGTTTCGATTTCGGATCGGAGGGAGTGGCATTTTCGGTAATTGTTGGGGTTTCCGAGGGCGGTTGTTGGATTTCCTCGATAGGTAAGCCTTCGAATTCGTCTTCGTCCCAGTACTCGAAGCTGGTCGGCTTCGGAGAATCCGAAGGGATTGGGTCTGGATTCGGGTTCGGGTCTGGATGGGTGGGCTCGGGTTCGGGATCGGGATCGGGATCGGAGAGAGTGAGAGGAGGGGAATGGAGGAAAGTAGTAGTAGTAGTAGTAGTAGTAGTGTAGAGGAAATCGGAATCGGATTCGGCCTCGGAGTCGGGTTCGGATTCGGGGTCTTCGGAGTCGAAGCCTTCGAAATGGGAATCGGAGAAGACGAGGGAGAGGAAGAGGAAGAGGATGGAAAGGAAAGCGAGGAAGTGGAATGGTTTCATTGTGTATGTAAGGGAAATTGAATGAGTTTATTTTTTATTAGAGAGAGTGAGGCTATTATGGATTATGATGGTATCATGTTATGAGTGATTTGAGTTTTTGTGAGAGACGGACGGTGGGAGAGGAAATGGAAGCGAAAAAGGATCCGCCGGGGTTGCAGGGGTAAATGACTACGGATATGATTTTTGTTTAATGATTAAAAATATATATACTACTCTGACTCTTTTTTTTTTTTCTTTTTTTCTTTTTTGAGAAATACTCTTGACTCTCCTGGCCACCCTTACTTAGAGGAGATTTTTATTATCTAGGTATGTATCTGATACATTACATAGCATGATTTAGTTCAAATATTGAAAATTAGTTAATTAGTTTTTAAAATGATAATTAGTTACAATCGAATATGAGAGAGGTTGGAAATATAATGAGGTGTTATCTATTAGCATATCCTTGTTGCAATCTATTAGCTTATCCTTGTTGCAAGAGAAAGCCATATATAGTTTTTTTGAGTGTTGGGCAGCTAATATTTTATAGTGTGACTCAGGATCGGTTTAGATACTGCTTATTTTGATAAAAACTAAAAATACTATAGCAAATAATTTTAAAAGTCAATTGATTCTTTGGGGCTAAAACTACTGTAGCTTTAACTGAAAGTACTGTAGCGTTTTTGCTTTGCCTTTTTTTTTTTTTTTTTTTTTTTTTTTTTTTTTTTTTTTTTTAATTTCACTCCCCTTCCACCCTAATGCCTGTCTTTGAGGAGAAATCCACAAGGAAGAGCTCCCAATCCGATGCCGACGAAGATCGGGTTTCTTGAGAGAGTACTCTTCCTTCCATAAACCCATTTCACCCCTCTTCCAATTTCACTCCTCTCCCACCCTAACACCTCTCTTCCCATAAACCCATTTCACGACTCTTCCAATTTCACTTGCTGACCCATCTGTTTAATTCAGGTTAGCTTTATTATTTTGTGGCTTTCTTTTTTGGCTAATTTAAAATTTGTCTTTGATTAACCCTAATTCATGCATGTAATTGAAGTGAATTTTTAACAATATGGGAAGCTTTTATGGTTGCCTCAATATTTACATGGGTTTATTTTTTGTCTGTTTCTTGTTCTGCATAAATGGCATTGGCTTATAAGAGGAATTCGATTGTGAGGCAAATATGTGGAGATGTGGCTCAACTGATCAAAACTGGGCTTGCCTTCACCCAGGTATTCTAATGAATTATCCACTATGAGTTTATTCAAGCACTCCTTTGTTTTCTTTGTTGATTATAGAATTTCTCTATTTTTAAGTTTTATTGCTTGCCTCAAAGTTTTTATAGGATTTGTATAAAGTACTATAAACCAAGTTTCCACGATAACTTGATTTGCAATCTTTGGTCCTGTTTTGTCGTTATAAAGTTAACCAATCATTCATGATTAAGCCTTGAGTTAGGTAATGATCATTTCTTGACACATAAAGTGCTGAATCACACAAAGATTGAGATAGAGAGAAACTTAGAAACAAGAAAGAAAAAGTTATAGAGTACACAAAATTAATTGTGTTCTTAGCCAGATTGGCAATTATGATTGAGGATGTGGTCCTATTCATACATACAACAATAATAGGACTTAAATAATATTAACTCCAACTTCAATCTGATTGATAATTGAAATTTATGCCTGGTTTGGTTTTGAAGAGTCAGAAATGTAAAAGTTATACCTAAGAAAATGGTGGTTAAATGCACAGTTACTTAGCAAAAGTGCCTACAATCTCTTGTGAAAGATAATCAACATATGTTATAAAGGTAATAACATAGAGCTTCAAATGATTTCTTTATTTTTCTTAAGTGATTGGAAAAACTTGAGAGCCAACAATTGTGACATTCTGGGGTTTGAGGTAACGTGGGTATGAAATCATGACTTTTTCAGCTGATATGCAATCTTTTGCTTTATTTTATTTTTCTGTATTTAATTGAAGGAATTCAATTGTGAAATATCTGAATAGCATCCTACACTTACCAATGCTAGGATTGTATTTGCTTTCTTGTTTGTGGAATTGGTTTCTATTATAGTTACCAAATTTTTATTGCAAATTTTACTTATAGCTTTAGGAATTTGTTTCAACGGGCCTACTTATGTGATCATTTTTCAGGTTAAGCAACTCATTAAAGATGAAAGCATAGTGGCATTGTATGAATTGTTGGACCATTTTTGTGAATCAATCCTCGTAAAATCTTTCTTATATCCAAAAGCATAAGTATGGGACTACAACATCCTCTTTCTAAAGTCAACCCTCTTCCCCCCCCCCCCCCCCCCCACCCTCTTCTTGTTTTTTTTTTCCCTATTTTCTAAGTTCCTGTGATCTAAAACAATGATCTTTTATTGTAATTTTCCAACCTCAGGGACCATCCGAACGATATTAATGAAGCAGTTTCAAGTCTTATATATGCCTCTTGCACTATAATTTAAAGAAGATTTTTGTTTTCAAATCTTTAGAGATTAGTAAATATATTGGTGTTTCATAGGTCATTATTGTGTAAACATGCTTAACTTATGATAATTCTAATGTGTAATTCTTGGGGGTCATGCAGACCTGTTTACATGATGATGTAAAGTGAGTTTGTTGTACTATTCACTAGTCAAAGCCAACGAAATATCTACTGCCAGTTCCTACCAATGTCGAAAATAAGTAATTATCTCTCCAGTTCTGATGGCCATTTCTGTGATGTTGACAACTGTGTCATTAGGATGTTCTTGAAACTTCATACTTTTGGTTGAAGGTTTTATAGTTGTCACTATTGGTCGCTAGTAAGTACCATATCCAAATATTGGCAAAATATTTGTATTGTGCGTTAAAGAACCAATTCTTTGTATTCCTGTTTATGTGCTGTATTTTATTGTGCAGGATAATGACCATGCATGCAAGTTCTTCTAGTGGTTAGACACCAGCATTTGTTGTACGCGTGGCGCAGCCATAGCACCTATAGTTATAGCCAAATTCAAGTGATTGGAGCATGCGGTGGAAGTTGCTAATGAAGAGTTGAAGCAAGCACACGTCCTGACAAACACAAAATTGGAAAGGGAGCAAGTTGCAAAATAAAAGGCTGAAAGAGCCAAGGCTGCATGCATGATTTCTGAAGAGAAAGCAAAGAAGTTTAAGATAGCTCTAGTAGTCTCCTGGGACATGTTTGTAGTATTGCTTATCTTGTCTACTAGGTTTGGGGAAGTCAAAATCAGGCAGAGGTGTTTGCCACAATGGGATGTGTTTGTATGTAATAATATAGACCTGTATTATTACATTTGTTTTGTATATTAATTGCACAACTTATTTTGTATTGCAAGTAATAATTTATGATATGTATGAAGTTGTACTTCTGTTATATGTGGAGAAGTTTGATGGAGATAATGTTAATGACCAAGTTTATGGAGATTGTAAGTTCTGTTGTTATATATGTGTGTGTGTGTGTGTGTGTATATTTTATTTATTTATCTATTTACACTTTGCCAACAATTGATAGTTAGGGTTCTTAGTGTCTCTATAAAAAATTGAGGGTAGATTTTGTTTTTTTTTCCCTTAAATTCCAGGCAGATTACTATTGCAATCTTGAAATCTTTTGAGTTTGTTTCTTGTTCAGATATAAGATTGGAGTGTATTCAGAAGTCCCCTATAAGCTTGAAATCTACTATTGCAATACTAATGAGTTTCACATGTAAGGATATATACAAATTCATAAATCAAAGGTATTACAATCATGTCAGATACATGAGGATAAAATGACAACAGAATTTATAAGATTACCATGGGCACGGGTGTATGGCATCACTTACTCATATCCCTTTTCTCCTTGGCTTAAAAAACCTCAAAAAAGAAATCCACAAAGGAAGTTTTGGAGATAACAGTTCAAGTTCCTCACCTTTAATTGCCAGGGTAGTGAATTCAATCAGAGTCCTAAGGGTTTCACAAGGTCAAAGCAGCTAGCTCTAGGACTAAATAGGCTGGAAATTTCAACCCCAACATCATATTGGTTTACAGATCATCCATTGAGGATGCAACAAAAAGGGTCATCAAACCAAAAGAATAGGTGCTTAAAGCAAACCTTCACATCAGATTTTAATGTTCACCCCATGTCTACACCCAAGTGGAAGAATCTTCAACCATGGGGCATGCTCTTTGGCAGTGACCATATCTAAATTGGATTGTGCATATCACATAGAATTGAAGGTTAACTAAATTAATTCATGACATGCCTCTTTTCCTTTCAGGAACTTTATTAAAGACTTCTACTCTCTATAATGAATTACCTTCTCCCTCAATTCATTACAAGAACTTTTTTATTTATTAGGAAGTTGCAAATGCACTCAATGGGTCTTGAACCCACAACCTCACTCTCTAACTAGTACTTATAAGGGAGGAGGTGTCAGTTGAGTGAGAGATCATTGGCATTTTTTTATGTAAACTATTCATTATCATATTAGCAAATAAACACCACAACAGGCTAGAAGGTATGTTGCCCTCAAGTTGGATAAATCTTTCTCTTAATAGATCTCTTCTTGTTCCTCAATCTTCGGAGAATGCGGCGTTGTATTATTGTAAGTTCTCTGTAAAGCTTAATAAAAAAGGGTAATACACTAATTAAAAAATGAATATTTTCTTTGATGTGTGAAAAATGAGAAATTTCAAAGAGAGAGGATCTAGATTATGTACTTGTGTACACACATAGCCATGAGGTGAGATGAAAGGGTTAACAATAGGTGAGGATTGTGATGATGGTTGTTCAGAGAAAGAGAGAGCTTAGTGATGTTTGAAGTTTGAACAATTGAAAAGAGAGAGAAGTGGTAGTGTGAGAATATTTGAAGAACCAAGCTTCTTGAGGAAGCCTTGTTGAAGTTCTTGAGGTAGAGAGATGCTTGTTATTTGTGTAAAATGATATTTGAATTAAAATGCAGTGTAGAAAGCCAAATTTTGATAGAGGAAAGGGGAAAATGACGTATCATTCGGTTTGTTTTATATCGAATCTTAATGTTCACGAACATTTTTTTTTCCCTTGAACTTGGCTCGTTTATTAAACAAGTTTGAAAATAAATGTTCGAACTGTGTTTGTTTAGAAATAAACAATCTTTGTATTTACCCAAGCCCTAATTGTTCATGAATGACTCGATTGAGTCAATTCGTTTATAGCCCTTGTTTGTTTATAGCTTTAGGAATCGAGTGTTTGGATTGTATAGTAGCACGTGAATTGGAGCGTCTACTACCAATTTAATTAAAAAGTTTAATTTCAATCCCTCAAATATTTAGTAAAAGATGGCAATTTAATCATTTCATTAATTTTCATAATTAATGATAGAATTTCAACTTATGGCATGATATTTGCTCCTTATCATTGGTTTTTGGTGTAGATGAAGTTCAAATAACAGATCTCTTATTCAAAAACAAAAGATTTTACTAATTGAGCTAAAGTTTGATAATAATTTTGTCTCTCATTCAATTGTCCTTCCTTCCATTCTCATTCATGTTATACATGACAATCTCACATTTTTATAATTTTCTTTTTGGCATTTTTTGCCAAATAGCATAATTTTAGAAAAAGTGCATCCTACCAAACTTATTTAGTTATGTATCGCTTTTTTTGGAACTCGAATTTGTCAAACTCGAGTTGACAAACATTATGGGCTCACGTGACAATCTGATCAAATATAATACTTGGAACTCAAGTTTCACTCGAGTTCCAAAAAAAGTGATACATACCTAAATAAGTTTGACAAATTGCGTTTCTCTTAAATTTTTCCTTAAATTATGCTATTTGGCAAAATTAGCCTTTTCTTTTTTTTTCTCCTCTTTTCTTCCTTTCTTCTCTAGCTTCTCAGGCCGCCGCCTCTCGCATAAGCATCCCAAACCATGCTCAGTTGCTTCATAGTGGTGAGGCTCATTGGCTAAGGGTGAATGGGATGGTCCATTGTGATCTCCCTATGGATCTGGTCTTTAATGACCTATGGGCCATATATTCTCACTCAGGCCTTGACACCCAATAATCCGTTGTACACCTCAATTACCAAGTTCTCTTGTCGTTTCATTGAAGTTTGAAATATTATAAAACTCATTGAGGGTAAAGGGGACTTAAAACATGATGTTTACATGAGAAATAACAAGTTACAAAACTGGTTGACAATAAATCAAGCAAGAAAATCAACACTTTTTTGAGACCTATTGTAGATTTGTTTAGAAATTGAACTTGATTCAGTGACTATTACTGAACTCATTAAATCAAGCAAGAGCATGGACACCTTTTACTTTTAGAGCCCTATGGATGAATGTAGGTACCTAATATGGAGGCTAGTGTAATCCAAGCCTCATCACATTTACAAAGAGGCCAATAGTTGTGGGGATTTTCTTACCAAGAGAAGATTAAAAATTAATCTCATTGCATTAGCATGGGTGGTGTTAAAAACTAAAAAATTATATTGTTATTTTTATATTTTAGCACCACCAAAATACAAAAATATGGTTACATTGGTGGAGCCGCCAAATCTACTTTTTGGCTATGCACTAAAAAAAAATTGTAGTGTTCACACTAGTTTAAATATTTTATTAATTTCCTTTCTTTCTTTTTTTTTTTTTTTCTTTTCCTTTTCAGTTCATCTCGTGCTCTCTCTATCCATTTTCTTCTCCACTCTTTCCCTCACCAACCTAGCTCGCCCATCACCAATCTCGCCTAGCCCAGCCACCACAGACCCACATCGCCGATCGCCCATCTTCCTCCATTCGCCGTTCTCTTCCAAGCCCCAAGCCGCAAGCTGCCGCTGCCGCCCATCTCTCTTTGCTGTGTTTGGGTATTTTTGTATGTTTTCATATGAGGTTGGAGGCTGTGGTGGTGGTGGTGGTTGATTTTAGCTATAGTGGTAGTGGATGATTTTGGCATTGGATTTTATGGATTTTGGTTGTTTTTGGTTTTGTGGATTTTGGCTATGGGTTTTGTGGTTTATGGTTGTGGTTGTGGCAGCGGGTTGTGGTTGTCATGGTTGGTTGTCATGGCTAGTGGTTGTGGTGACTGGTGGTGATGGGGTTGTGATTGTGGTTGTGGTTTTGTTTTTGTTTTTTTTTTGTTTTGAAGATCTCATGCACAGTATTTTGATTACACCCAGAAAAAATCAAGCTCAGTTTATCAATCCACATTCTGATTACACCCAAAAAAAAAGAAAAAAAGAAAAACGAAAAAAGAAAAATAACAGTCTGTTTAACTTTATTGAGGAATTGATCCCCAAACCCAAATTTTTTAGTTTATTTTATTTTCCATGTTATTTATTGTTAATTTTAGCAGTAGCATTATTGTAGTAGGACAAAAAATTACCAGGTTGGATGGTAATCACACTCACACGTGAACAACAGACAGAAAAACCCAACACCATCTATCTAACCTTAAAAATCATTATGTTAGGTCGAATCTAATCTCAAAAAAAAAAAAAAAACCAGACGCACGCACGCACTTCACACAAAACAGTCAAAACACAAAGTAAAAAAGACAAGCACATAGATTCACCTCTCAGAAAATGAGAGAAATCCCATCTTCTCCAAGATCGAGTACATATATATATATATGTAGGGATCCAGTACATCTCGTTATACAGAGAAACACGGTTGAGAGTTTGAGAGACTATAATAATATTGTTGCAATGTTGCAAGTTTGTTCGTTCTCAACCGTGATTACTCTGTATAAAAATATGTATTGGACCCGATTGAGTGAGACACACCATGGCTTTCTTTTCTTTCATGGACATATGCCAAACGAAGAGGTATGCTGCAGCGCCGTACAGAAGAAAAGAAGGGTTTAGAAAGATAGTGAGTGTGCGTAGGGAAAAGATAAGTACTTATAGGCCCTGGCTTTTCTTGCGTAGTTGCCTAGGTTTCTACTAGGAATACCTTATTTGTTTACCATTGGATATTCTCATCTAACGGATCACGATAATGGGCCTTGATTTGGGAATATTGGTTTTAGGTGGGTTCTTTCAATCGATCATGGCCGTTCAAAGTTTTATAAGATAGAGGAAAAAGAAATAATAACAATAATAATAAGAGAAAATTTGTGTACGCAAACTTTGTGTTAACAGTAGTGAGGTGAGTCCCCGAAGTCTTTTGATGATTATCCTAGAGTCTCGGCACTTATTGACAAAGAAACTAAAAGGTAGAAAGGTGAGATAGTAAGATCTCTATTCCTACCTTTTGAAGCTAGAACTATACTAAACATTCCCCTTTGCCACAGCCTTCCGGATGATCAAATTATTTGGGTGGGTAATAAAAAAGGGGAATTTAGTGTCAAAAGTGCCTATTACATTGCTTGTGATGTATTGAATTCCTCAGATGAAGGGGAATGCTCTAATGGTGACTCTAGGACGGCTCTTTGGAGAAAACTTTGGCATTTAAGCATTCCTCCTAAGGTGCGTATTTTTGCTTGGAGATTATGTTTGAATGCTCTTCCTACTCTTGTGAATTTGCAAAGTAAAGGGGTGGTAAATTGTGATATTTGTCCAACTTGTGGGAAGGAGCCTGAAACTATCTCTCATGTTTTTGTCAAATGTGAAATGGCTATGAGAGTTTGGAGATGTTGGCTGGATTGCCCTCTTGTGGTGTTGAATGCCAACATGGATATTGTAGATATTGCCTTGGAGATCTTGGGGAGTGGTTCTTCCAACGAATTGGAGTTCTTTTTTGGGGCTGCTTGGGCTATTTGGTCCAATAGGAATAGAATTCTGTATGAGTCCTCAAGCCAAATTCCGGATTACATTTGGAGTTTTGCAAGGAAATTTATTTTGGAGTCGAGGAGTGCTTTATCAGCTAGCCCTCAGAATCTGTCTCGGCAAGTAGACAGAGGACATACAGCCCCTCTTGGTTTTTTCAAGATCAATGTTGATGGTGCTACTTCGGAAAGTGAAAAGAACTCTAGTGTGGGTGTTGTGATTCTTGATGCAGCCGGTAATTTTGTAGCTGCCTGCTGTAAATATTTTCAGGGCAGATACTCTGTGGAGGAAGTTGAAGGCCTAGCAATGGAATGTGGCCTTCTTCTTGCCAAAGAGCTTATGCTTACCCAAGTTATATTGGAGTCTGATTCTATGGCAGCTGTTTCGGGTGTTCTAGATGGCAATTTTGGTGGCTGTGTTGGTCATATTTATCAAGGAATTTGTACTGTCCTTGCTTCTTTCAACAGCTGGAAAGTGAATCATGTGAGACGTGACTACAACAAGGCAGCGCACTCCCTTGCTCAATTTGCAAGGCTGCAGGAAACTTCTCAGGTTTGGTTAGGAGTTTGTCCTCCTATGATAGCTGAATTGTTCTACTCTCACTGTATGTACTAAGTTTCCTTGAGTGTATTCTTTTATCTCCTTGTTGTACTCCTTTCTCATTATGGAATGAAATTCAGTCTAAATTTCAAAAAAAAAAAAGTAGTGAGGTGAGTTTTGTGGACCGTGAATGGTAAAGAAGCACAAAATTGTGATGGTAGAAAAACTAAAAGAAGAGAATTGTTTTTTTTTTTTTTTTGTCTATACCATCAATTTGTTGATAATTTTTTTTTCTTATTTGGATTCGCGTAAGTAATTAGCTTTGATTTTTTTACTATTATTTCTCTCTCTAACCAAGCTCTCTCTCTCTCTCTTATAGAGATAAATGCTTAATTGATTCATGAAAAATAGTAAGTAATATTTTAATATAAAAAAATTCATAAATAATAGCTTATTTATTAGTATATTTTTGTTCATCTGTTAAGGTTTTTAGAGATTGAGAGAGTTATAATCTGCTTGTTAGTTTTACTCATTCCATACTTACTGTCAGATGACGAATACATCTTAAGATAATGAAAGATAACAGATAACTACTACTAACAATCCAAAAATAAGGATAGCAATAATCAGCCAATCTCATGCTTCAAATTGATCTCATCCTAAATAATAGGAATTCTTTTTGATCAAATTGATCTAACCGATAGCAGATGGAATTCTCAGCAACTTGAAAATTTCAGTTCCTGCGTGTCTTCAAATGCATCATCCACGGCTTTGTAACATAATATATATATATATATATATATATATATATATATATATATATATATATATATATATATATATATTTTTGGTACATTACAATATACTGAATTGAGTGTTTAGATTTTGTAAGATGAGAACAAAACCCAATACCCAAGTCAAATCAAGTGCAAATCCTTGATTATATCCATATGGAGTACATTGTTTAAGCCAAATGTTGCATCAATGACCTGATAGTTGTTCTCTTTCATTGGACCTTCCTTATGAGTAAAGGAACTAGTCCGGTATATGAACTGCCAAGCCTGTCGGTCATTTGCAGTATAGACGAGGATGGGCAATACGATTACATTGTAAGCAGTTATCTCCAAAACAGTGGTTGAGTTCATGTTCAGTTTTTTTAAGGCAGCAGCAAGTAACAACATAATGCTAAGGGGCACACACGAAGGAGCAAAATTGCGTGCCTCCTCATGAACTGCAAGACTACCTGTATGGTATCCTTTCTTTGGGCCAGCCATAATTTGGAGAAATGACATGCTCTAATTTTCCTTGACTACTTCAGCGGGGGTTTTTCTTCCTCTACCAAGAAGTGGATTATAGACTTGACCACCTCATTATCGACAATAGTGGCATCCTGAGAAATGAAGAAAACATTATGCATCCTTCCGGGGTTGAATGCATTGGCATGAAATGATAAAACGAGTACGAGAAACAATGAGATAGTATTACATGGCCAAGTATCAGCTCGAAAAAGAAAATTTAATTGCTCAAGAATAAGAATTCACATAATCAAAGTCTACGAAATGTAGGAATTCCCTCCCTGTTGGCTAGGTTTAAATTATGCACACTTGAAAAGATGTATTAATAAATTGTAAATTCAAAAGTTTTTGTTAAGATATTACAGTCCAGCAATCAGAGGCAGATACATTTTAGGGCATTGAGGGAAAAACCTTTTTTTTTTTTTTTTGGATAAGTTAGGGAAAAACTTAATTTGACTTGCGGGATAGACAACCTATGCTTCATGGGTAGCATTAGGCTTAAGTCAGCCTTACAAGCCTTCCCAATAAATTGTATTAGAGATGTGTGAAAAGTTAGCAAGCTTGAGTGGCCTCAGTTTTAGGGCCAAGCATGTACTGTGAACTGGGCATGTATAGATACTGCTAACAGAGCAGCTGAGAAGTCTTGTGTCCGTGAATTAAGGAATGGCAAAAAGAGCATTCTGTCTCACCTAAGGAATTATAAATAAAGTAATTGTAAATTGTATTGTTGACATTGATTGAGCCCATTGGGAAAAATTTAATGATGAGGTCAATAACAACCATGATGGAGCAGTAACTAGTTTGAGAACATCATTTTAAGTAGAGATGAATTTTCAATTAGATGAAGCTTTCAGATCTTATATATATATATATATAAGAATGCATTAATTGTGGATGAATTTGCTTCACATATAAGAATGCTTTCTTATAGTTTATCTTGTTAGAGGTGAGCAATCGTGTTTATGCTTGACCTGCTGATGCTATAACAGGCTGCAGTTATAAGTGTTGGTCACTGGCTTGCAGCCCCATTACAGGTACCTGCACAAGCTAGAATTAATTTCCACTCTTTAGTATTCATGTCTTGAGGTTCAGTACTTTGATCCTAGCAAAGTCAAAACCCTAGTATTTTCTAGTCACTCTGTGGAACCCTGCCTACATTTAAGAACGTTTACCATCCACACCATTTATGGTGCAAGAGTCCAATAGTTTGGTTTGCTGAAAATGTAACATCCCTAACAAGGTATAACCCCACAACAAAGATTAGTCAACCCACAATTCAGTTATCAATTTCGGTAATGCATTGTTGTAAGAGAAAATCATCCAGATGGTTAGACTCTGCATAGGACTGACTTTGAGGAGATCCAGAAAGAGACAATGATGTTTATTAATGGTGAACTAAATGCATGCTGATTACCCTGACATAATGAATATTTTCTTTGCTGAATATAGGACAGATAGTAATTGTTCTAAGGATAGATTGTACCAGTCAGAAATAAGCATGTTCTCACAGTTTGAAAATAACATCAAAGTATACAAATTTGAAGCAAAATAAATGGTACATCTCGCTTTCTAATTAGCTCCTTCAAAATCAAATTTTAATAAATTGGAGCAAAATAAATGGTACCTCTGGCTTTCGAATTAGCTTCTTCAAAATTGAATGAAGAGTTAATCGTAGTTCCTTGAACAGAACTGCAATTTGGGCTGCTGCTGTCAGTTTTAACCATCCATCTATGATGACCAGTCCAGTCTGCATTAGAAAATCAAAACACAGTTGCAAAAGGAAGATGGCTAACAAAAAACAAAGGAGCACCAGATAATATTTAGCATTTAAAATTTCAAATGCCATCTGTCTTTCAGTCAGGTCTGTTTGTTTTTTTGAAGAGCAGTCAGTTAACATCATAAGAATGAACAAAATTTATTGGAAAGCCAATGCAACATTAAGAGGTACAGCCAGGATTTCCAAGTTAGGAAAGCCAAAATGGGGAACGAATGCAGTATCTTATTTATTGGTCCCTTTTTTTGGTTCAAAAAGAGGGGCAGGGGGGGGGGGGGGGGGTAAAACTAACTCATTACAACCAGAACAATTGAACAGTAAAATTAAAAGAAAAAGAAAACAAAGGAATATGACCTAGGGGTCAGCACCTAGGGTTGGCTAGAGTTAACACCAGGTCAAAGAAACCAAAAGGCTTTTTTCATTCATCAAATCATTGTCTCCCTTGCAAAGAGTACAATAGTTTGCTTCTAAAGGATTACTAGACCCTACTTCTAGTTGGCATAGGAAACCCTAAAAAGCAAACTATTGCACTCTTTTCAAGGGAGATGATGATTTAATGAATGAAAAAAATAGCCTTTTGGTTCCAAATATTAAATACTAATAGCCTAATAAATTACTATGAGTTAAAACATTAAAATACAATTGACTTGCAAACATAAATAATACTAAACTAAAATAAGAGTCTTTTTGTCTCTTCCTGCAGCAGGGACCGTGGCAGCTCTGCCTCTGAAAATAAACACCTACTTGGTAGTTGAAACTGATGTAGCCATATTGGCTAATGCTTTCAAGAGAATCCAGTCCAAGTAATTCTAAGAAGGGGGGTTTCTGTGATTTTTCAACTGCAAGATCCTTGGAGAAAGAATGGCTGCTTCAATGATTAGTGGGCAGATTAGTTATGCAACATAAACTAAATATCAGTCATTAAATTCCAATTCTGATCTCCCAGCTTCTTTTTCAAGGATTCAATATTAGCTGGGGGGTTGTGAGAATAGATGGTGGTTGTGAAATATTAGCTTCCCCTGAATATTCTGGTCTTGGATTGGTAAAAAGGTTTTTATTTATTTATTTATTAATAAAATCTTTTGGAATAATGGAATCTTACTTTATAATTAGTAGGGAGGGGAAAAGGGGGGGGGGGGGGGGGGGGGGTGGGGGGGGGGGGGGGGGGGGGGGGGGAAATACCATGACCTCACCCTCCAACCTTGTTTTTGGAAGGAAGAGATGCCCTTTTATTCCTTTCTATTTTTTAGACGAAGAAATTCATTAAAGAAAACTACAAAAGGTCTGCAAACCATGAATCGACCAGTGATGAAAGCCATGACACTATTGCTGTGCATGGTCAACAGTTGACTACCTAGACATCCCATTCGACTTACTGCTGACCATAAACAACCAACATGAACTGCCCATAAGCCAAAAAAGACCACCATAGACAATCATCAATCACCACTGACCAACATTAGACCCAAGATAAACCCTGTGATCAAACCCACTGCTGGCATCACGATCAACTTCCTGTCTTGTGATTGAATTCGTTGGTGTATTGTGTGCTTAATACACATTGCTATCCACTTTTTGATAAGCTACATTTTTGAATTAGATGCCTTAACCTCCAACAGCAAAAGTGATGTCAGGCCAAGTCAGATCAAGTAAATCAATTTCACCACAAATCTCCTTTACCTTCCAGGATTCTCAAATGCCTCATTCTCATCTTTACTAAGCTTAGTGTTTAAATCCATTCAGTGTCCACTGGTTTAGCTCCCAACATACTTGTCTCCACAGGAATGTCACAGGCTTATATATGGAAGAGAAACACCCTGCTTTGATCTTCTGCCTCAATGAACTCTAGCTCAAATGGCACTTTCTTCTTTTCTCAATAATGGGATTGATGGTAAGGTTGTGGGTTCAAGACTCCTGGGCTGCATGTGTAACTTACTGATAAAAAGAAACTATAGCATTATACAAAAATAATTTTTCAAATCTTTTTAACAAGAAGGTCATTGGTTTAGACCATGCTCCAGCCTGAAGGGAGTGTACAGAGAGTTTTGCATTAGTGAGGGTAATATTGTAAAGTTACCATTTAAGTAAAAATATATATAGACGAGCCAAACACAATTTGTGGTAGTCTCCACAAATCTTCCTTTCCCTTACTACAGTTATAACAAAGACTAAATGAAATTAAAATACACTATGACCATCTTGTTAGACAAGGAGCACTCATTTTGAAATGATTAACAGTAACTTCACTTTTCAGATGCACATGCATTTATTGCAGGGTGAAATAAAAAAGATACCTGATGCTGAATGTGAATGGAGCCACCGAACAGCAAAATAGAGTAAGGAGAGATGACAGAAGTATCTCGAAGAAAAACTTTGTTGGTTTCAACCTGATAAAAGAAAAATCAGAATGAAATTCCAAACCTAATGAAAAAATAGAGTGAATTCTTAGGAAAAAAATTAAAAGAACTAGTGGAACAAACAGTGGTTAAACAAATATTATCCCCAAGGCATAATTGGAAGTCACCACTCAATATGATGAGTGTTGAATTATATTGTAATTGCATCATCTAATGATGACTTCAATAGCAAAAAGTATCTTATGGAATTTTAATTTACTTTTGTACACAGACAAGTCTGATATAAATTTATTTTGCTACTACATAGCGCAAATGAACATCTATTTCCTGTTCTGAGTATATCATTTCCCGTCAGTCTTTCTTTTGTCGGAAACCATCCATCCTAAAAACTTAAGCTATTAGGAAGAGGCTGAATGTAAATCAAGCACACACTATCAAACACCCCCCCCCCCCCCCCCCCCCCCCCCCTTCTCTCTGTTCTCTGTGCAAGCTAGCCCAATAATGAAGGATCAAAGGTGGACCTTGCACATGCAAAACAAAAACAGAGACAAATATCAAGATGGAAATTGAAACAAGTGCTCTCAGGATTCAAACAATAACCCGTTATGACATCTTAAGATTGAAAACAAAAAATTAGAATTACAGGGAGCTTGTATTTTCACAATCCTAGAGCTAAAGATAAACTATTGTTTTCTTGCTGAGCAATCAATTCCAACAAGACAAGTGATTTGCATTAGCATACAACACAGGAAGCTCATTAAAAAAAAGGATAACTTAAAACTTGATTAGGCACCCAGACTACTGTGTTTGTTCTTTCCAGCACATAACTTTATTTTAGATTAATTTATTCTTAAATCAAGAATAACAGGAATATACACAACTTTATTTTCATTGCAGAGTGAAAAAAAAAATGATGTTATTAGTTATCCAGGACTAACACAACTATTTTTTTCACCTTTTGTTATAAAAATAAATAAATAAATAAATAAAATCCAAGTTTTTGGAAGAACATTGTTCTTAGTTGAAGGTACTAATTCCTGCTTGTTTGATGCATCTAATGAAGAAATTCTGAACCAATTTGAATCACAGAAGGCTAACTCAACAATTATAGGGAATTTCAATTTTGGGGACATTGTAGATACATAAAATCTAAACGTCATTTTAAAATATTATTGTTGGATGTTAATTGGATTATGTTTAACAGCCATAATTTGATCAAAACTAATTAAGAGATATAAAAATGTATGTTATTAGCAGTATTAAAGCAACACATCATTGAACCAATATTAGGACAAGGACATGACAAGTAGAAACAAGAATGGATCCATGGGATAAAAGTGCAAACCTTTTCAAGGTAAACAAGGAAGGGATACTGAAATGCTTTCAAGTTACTGTTGATAGAAGAAGGGTGTATGCTAACTTCTCTCCTTCCATCAAACCAAACAGAACGACCCTGTTTTACAGGACCAACAGACTGTTTAAGGCTGCCAAGAGCAACTCCAGCAATGCCTTGTTCAGTGGCTGCCACATTGGGATATAAGCCTGCACATAATATAGCCTGCAAGGGTACTTCAAAAATCTTTGTTTAGAAAAAAACGAAAATGCTATACAGGTTGATTCAAATTTAGACATGAGACTTACTAAAAAAAAAAAAAAATTAGACATGAGATACAACTACTTGATTTTCATGATTATAGAGAATAGTCAACTACAAGCAAATTCCAAATACATGATCCATCAAAGAGACAAGCTGACACACTTGTAATTAACCATAAACAGTTGTTTCCTCAGATTCCATGATAATAAATGCAAAACATTATTAATTAAAGATGGAAATGGAAAACAAAGCCAAGACACAAAATGTTGACAGCAATAAGTTTATAGAAACTTGATCCATGAGCATTGGCCCTGGTGATAAGGGGGATGTGTGAAGTTTTGTCATGCATTCAATTTGATTCTTGCCTTGCATAATAATGTCCATAGAAATTTAAATGAATGCAACAGGAGTTCAGCCATTTGAAGCCTTCATCTCAGCTACTGAAATCCATTTAAAATGAAAGATAATTATATCATTCTGCTGTCTAGTGATGAAATTATTGTTTTGACTGCATTCCCATTGGTTGCATATGGACAAAAGCAAGGATGTAGCATACCCTCAAATGACAAACTGATTACAAAATACAGGCATATCTTTTACAACCATGCATCCCTTGGTACAACATCCAAAAAAATGTGGAGTTCCAAGAAAAAAAGAGCACATTTAAATAGGGTATGGTCCTGAAAAAAGCATCAAAGCTTAGTCAAGGCAACAGAAGGTGGTTACCAAGTTACCAACAACAAATACAATCCCAACACAAAGTGCAAATGAATGGTATTGAAAATGTCTTCTGGTATTGCTGAAAAAGTTGCAAAGTAGTATACACAATCTACCCTATCTAATGATCTAGCATATAGCCCTAGATGTGAAGAAAAAAAATATATATACATATATATATTTTGCTACTGGGCATGAGCATAAACTGCTTAGCCCATTAGGGTGAATGCCCCTAAATTACCCAACAACTGGTTCTGGTAGGTGGAGTTAGTTGCACTTAAATTTTAGTAGCTAGAGGCAAGTCCAAAGTGCTCTTCTTTAGAAAGGTTCCCTACATTATCGAAAAAAAAAGCTATATATATATATATTTTCAGTTGCCCCTATGCTATTAGTTTTTTTTTTTTTTTTTTTTTTTTTTGGGAAAAGTAAGGAGGCAACACAAGTACATACTTACAGCCCAATGGAATCCAACCAAGGGATACAAGCAAAGGATAAAAACGATCACCACTATAAGGAATCCACCAACAGCACCTATTGGATTCCACCAAAGGATAAAACTTAAACCAAAAAAAATCCTTCTTGTCAAAGCCAATTTTCATTCAAAACAACACTTTCATGCCAAACCATACATGACCTAGGACTTAAATAGGACCAACTTCAAACAACCCTCCAAGTATAGGTAATCTGACTTTCATTTTCAAGACAAAAACATTTGATATATTAAAGGATTGATCAAATATTCAAACGCAAGACCCGTTAATAGAAGTAAAAGCTAGAGAATTCAAAATTCACTATTTTCAGAGTGCATTCTGAAAGTGTAGACACTATTGTAAAATGGCCATAAATTCCTCTAGGAAACTCCAAATGGTAACAGCTTGATGTATTATAAACTAGAGTGTAGAGACAGAGCTTTGCAATGGTATATATGGCTTGTTGGATAATATCATTCCAAAACTAATTTTGAAACAACCCTAAAAATCTCTCTTCAACTTCTTTGAACTTAGTGTGGTTGAATTATCAAGGACCAGTGTGAGTGGTCTTACCATTTACCTAGCTTCCAGAGAGTTGTCTTTTAATGTGTCCTAGACTTTTTCCTTACACTCTGTTGTCACCCTACCTATTAGTTAAAAACTACCAAAAATGATGTACAGTCTAAATGAGGCTACTGGGAAATATATACTCGTGGGCAGTCAAGCTCTTCTATTTTCGTTCATGTTTTCTCTTGCCAATCTGTCTCATCCAGCGGAGAGAAGAACCTTGAAAAATTAGTGTGTTCTTTATTAATAGACAAATGTATCACTTTTTTTTTTTATATATGTAAAAGACAAATGTATAGCTCCACTTTATAAAGCAAATATAACCAAATGCTTTGTCAGTGTCCAAAAGGAGAAAATTCATCTAAATACAACTGACCTTTACAACAGATGAATGATGTGAATACTTATTGAATGGTTGCGATGCATCAGAAAACCAACTGCCAAGATTCTCTTTCTTTCTTCTATCAATCTGAACCATAAAAGCATAGAAATTTTCAATTTCATACACAAAGCATTGAAGATTGGAATTTAATGTAGAAATTTCCATTGGGACAACACTTCAGAAAGGAAATTCAAAAAGACTATTTTAATATATAATTCAATTAAATCATAACAATCCAAACTAAATAGAGAGAAAAACAACTTTGCATTTTCCAAAAACTCCTGTGACAGCATGCAATCTTCTATGCATCTTTATCACTCATAAGTAATATTAGAAAATAAAATAGGATTGCAGAAGATACATAAATACTTTTCGAAAACGAGAGACCATAAGATAGTTGTGTGGCTTGTGCTTGTGCCTTAGCATCAATTGGTAGTGAATGCCCCATTATCAAGTTGATTTTACTCCTTTATATGTAATTAACTTTGGAAAGGTGAATGCCCCATTATCAAGTTGATTTTTCTCCTTTATATGTAATTAACTTTGGAAAGGTGAATGCCATATTAGTCCTTTTCAAAGCATCAGCCACAGTTGCACATAATTACAGACTTCATATGACCGATACTGATTGAACAATTATTAGTTTATTAGGGAAAAAAGAAAAAAGAAAAAAAGCCCAGGATAATACAGATCTAAAAGTAATATTAAAAGTGCAAATGAACTCTATCAAAAAAGTGGCATAAATATCAATTATGCATTTTTTGATAGGTAATAATAATTTTATTGGAAAGAGACTACTTAGAGGAAGAATACATGAAGTAGCCTAAAGAATTACAATTGAAAATAATGAAATAAAATATCAATTATCCATTACTGAAAAAAAAGCAATGTACCTGATATTTTTTTGGAGAGTTGATAAGGCCAATGTCTGCTAGCAATGATCCAAACTGTATTCTCATGTCTCTAAACAAATATTTCATCAAAAAAATAAACTGAGAAGAGTTGCGGTATAAAAAACAAGACAAAATAGTATCATGCCAGCATGCTATAAACACAGGTATGATATAGACTTAGTTGTTCTTTGGAATGATTCTGTCAACAGAAATTGCCAAGCTTTTACTTCTGATGATATGAAAAAAGGCAATGGCTTATGCAACTGCCTTTCAGAAAAAAAATATCGGATATATATATATATATTTTTTGATAAGTAATGTAAGATATTATTATTAACAAAGCCAACCTGAGTACATTGGGAATGTACTATGGGGGCACAAATCAGGAACCAAAATTACAACAATCAAGTAAAACAAGAAGGGAAAAAAAAAAGGATATTGTAATCAAATCTTAAATAGGTTTGATTTGTTACACTGAACAGTAAAGGCTACCTAAGTGAAACCCACCATCAGAAATATGTATTTGTATGACAGGTGTTTCTTTCTTCACTGGGTGGTATGCCAAGTAGGTTTGCAGGTTGTAAGTTGAGAACTGAATATTCTATCACGGCACATGCAAATTTGCAACAATATCATCATGCAGAAGCCAATGAGTCATGTTCGTATTGACATAAGCAATATTGTAGCGAAGAAACCAATGTGAACAAATGTGCATGCATCTGCATATTCTAGGTCTTACCCAGGAAGAAGCATATTATTCCTTTTAAACAAGTTATTCTTTTGTAGAAACCACAAACTATCACTTGGACTTCAGCAAATACAAGATACAATTAGCTTGGTCACTAGAAGTATATGATTCTTTACTGGACAAGGCAATATAAATAATTTTTTCAAAATAGGTTGCTCAGATTATGTGACAAGAAATATAGAAAAACAGTAACATAACAATTAATTCATACAAAAATTACAAAAAATCTAGAGAAAAGCAGCTATACCTTATCATGTACATAACCGAACCGCTTAAAAAATATGAACTGCAAAAATGTTGAGCAGCTTTAACTCCTTTCTGCAAGAACCATGTTTATCATATCAGCAAAATTGTGATTCAAGACTAAAAAACGTCATAATATTTAATCATGCCAATTATATATGTTACAAAACTGAGAAAAACAACAGGGGATCTTCAATACTAAAATCATGGCTTATTTGATAGGCAAAAATGCATATCAAGAAAGGGGGAGTATCTACCATTCTCATGGAAAGCGTAAAGTAGTCTACAATTTGAATTTAAGGCAAACTGGAAAAAGCAAATTGGAACTTTAAACTGGTATTACACCAGTGCTGATTGAGTAACATGTATGACTGCAACAGAGTGGTTTTTGGCCACCAAACAAAGCAAATGGAGGTAAGGCAAACACCCACTAACCTCAAGCAGAATCTTCTCCCATTTCCTATAAGCAGTCATCATTAAAAGGTGGTCAGATTGCCTATCAACATCAATTGGATCACTAGGACCATCAACCTTATCAGTCAAAAGTGCCAATTTTGCTCTTTCAACATTTTGCCCCTGGAAATCAAAACAGTCGTACATACTTTAAATTATTGTTTCAGAAAAGTTAAGCAGCAATTAAAATTCTTGCAACATTAATAGACAGACCTCATCTTTTGGATACACAAATGGAGATTTGTAGCTCAAAAATGCTGAAATTGAGAGAATGGGCGATAAGCAACCAAATATTGCTCCATATAGCATCATCTGCAGTTTCAAAGGAGAAAAGTATGAAAATTCTACCAGGGTACACAACAGTCTTTCATGAAGAAAAGTAAAAATATCTGTTCTTGTGTTTTTCTATGCGTGAGAGAGAGAGAGATAGAATCATTAAAAAAGGGAATGCTGAAGAGTAAAACCAAAATAAATAGGTGAGGCCCAACATGTGAGATTTTAAATGGGAAGTAGAGTGGAGAAGATAGAGATCAAACTTAAGACCTTCTACTCTGATACCATGTTAAATTACCGATTCTCCCAAAAGTTTAAACTATTGGGAAATGATAAATTTAATCATTTAACTACATAATTCTAATAAAACTTATTTTGAAAATGGGAAGACCATTTATTGAATAAATTATAGTTTTATGTAAGAACATAAACATTTAGGAGAAAAATACATCAATAATGTAATAGGAAAAACTTCACATAGCATCAAAATCAAGAAAAGCATAGAGTCCCAAAGAATTATGTTAACAAAAAATTTCCTAATACCTCAGTAAATTAATTTTCTATAGAGAGTAAAGAATAAATTATTATTTGATGCACACCTTCCCAATTAAAACATCAACAGGGAGTTTTGCCAAATGATGCCCAAGAGGTGTCAACTCTTCATCACCTTCAAGTGCCCCAACCTAAAAAGAGTCCAATTGTACGGTATAATGTTACGCAGCAAAAATAAATTCTTATTGGTGTGAAAATAAATAAGAATTTAACGACTAGTTAATAACAACCATAAACACTATCAAGTATTTTCACAATATGCATAATATTATTATTTTTTTTTTTTTTCAGGAGAAATAACATATCTAGAAACTAGTAAAGCTTCTTTTTTGCACTTTTTAATGCAATTTTTTTTAGTAATAAAAAATTTATAAAGACAAAGGAGATGGATCATGTACATCATAAGTGTACACATAACACTCCTAGAAAATACACACCCTAATCATTTATGTGTGAAAAGAAGGGAAATAAATCCACAACCAAATTCATATAATCATATCACTTGTGCCTATGGTTCAAGAGCACTCAAATGTGGATCTCAATAATCCAGAATTCATCTCCACCGCAGTTTGTTCTACATCACTGAATGTTTGATTGCCCTTTAACCCCATACAATCCATATTAACAGAAGAACTTCCATGCTTGGCATATCAGCTTCACCAGCAAGCAAGTGCATCAGTGACCCTCCTAGACATCACTCATTGTACCCCAAACATAGCAAAAATAAAGGTCCATAACTCCTGAGCAACCGCACAGTGGATTAGCAAATGGTCCACTGTTTTATTATTACATCTACACATGCAGCACCAATTTACCAAGTTGAAACCTCTTTTGATTAAATTGTCTAACGTTTCCCAAAGCCGTTGCCCATACCAAAAAAGTGACTTTCTTAGGTACTTTGGTGCACCATACATAATTCCATGGGAATCTTGCATAATAGTAACCACAAAGAGCCTCATTATAATATTTAACATGAAATTTTCAATTACCCTTCCATCTCCACCTCATTAGATCACTTTCAATTTGAATTTTGTACAATGGATGGGGGATTTCTTGTAATTCTTAAGTCAATTTTATAGATCACTAAAGTCTTCAGTTGTAACCTTTAGGATTCTCTTCCTTTAGAGAAGTCTGTTTATTTTATTAATAAAATTCTTTAAAACTTTTTTCTTTTTTTAATTTTAGAAAAGTAATGATAACATGAATCAGGCTCGCTGATTGTTTCCGATATTATCCATACATTTAAAAGTAAATCATAATCATCACTTTCAGAAGCAAAACTACCTCATATAACAATGAAATTGCTGAGGTAATAGCCTCCTCCCTAGGAGGTTCTAAAGCCTGAAACAGAAGTTAAAAAATAAAAACAGTTAGACAGTTCCATCAAATTAAACATCTGCAGTTAAAAAATTGTGTTACTTACCTCAGATAAAAGAGACTTTACATAACCCAGAGCAAGTAACTTAATCTGTAAACACAACTCCACTAGTGGCATCCGAAGCATCTCAGGAACCTTGGGAAAAAAAGATGGTAAAGGAGTCCTTCAATTAACAGAATTGGAGTGAAAAGCACAAGATATGCACCTTTAGAGCCTTTTTTTTTCCTGGTAGAAAGTACCTGAAAGGGGCGCATGAGTTTCTCAAATCTATTACAAGTATACAAGCAAAAGCAAATTCCAGGTTTTACACGTCCAGCTCTTCCTCTCCTTTGCCTTGCATTTGCTTGAGATATCCAATCTTCAACCATGCTAGACAATTTCTATAAGAGACCAATTAAAACAATTAGATTCCAGGATCAAGTACAGCATACAGGGAGTACAGAAATAAAGAAAGTGACCAGTTTCAATAATTACCAAAGAAAGATGCAGCTATTGGGAGAAAGGCCTCTATTAGTGTCTAAGTAACACAAGTTGATCAGAGCAACTCAGCCCTCTTATGGTATCCTTTCTATTCTAATTGCAATGTTTACTACCATTATCTTTTGTACAATCCTAATTTAACGCAGTGGCAAGAACATATTAACTCATTGGATTGATGGGTTCAGCAAATGTTGGGTTCCACAGAAATGGAACATCCTTCCCTTTGTAAGAGTAAGGTGAAGGATGAGATCATGTGTTCAAGATCCACCAAGTGCACATGTAAATAGCAATAAAAAAACATATTCGAATCTTTTCCAACAATACAACTTTTTCTTTTTTCTTTTCTTTTGGACAGGTAATAAAAGAAACCTAATTACCAATCTTTTCCAACCATAAAATTTCGATGATTAAAAGAAACCTAATTACCAAACCAGCATTACATATTAGATCATAAGAAAAACAAGCAAAACTGTCTCAGTTCTCTTCCATGAAACAGTTGCAATAAAATTCCTAAAACTAATACAAAGTCACTATCCTTTTGCAAAAAATAAACATGTAATTTGACAAAAACAAGTAATTTGACACACACACAACACTAAACTTTATTAAACATGTAGTATCTTCTTGTTACATTATTTCTCTTTCTTGAATAGATCTTGACAAAAAGGAGGAAAAATGCAAGAACATGGTCTTATCTTTGGCAATAAGATGGAAATTACTATACTATAGAAATATAAATTGAATGTGTATGAGTGACTCCAATACGAAAGATGTAACTGTCTACTACTGCCCTTCTAATCAACTAAACATTTCATTAGAAAATGAAAAGGCACAACCTTTTGAGGGTTATAACGATTTTCCTTATGCTTTCCACAGTCAATGACATATACCACATCGTCTATGGTTATACTTGTCTCTGCTATGTTTGTAGCTATAATGACCTGAGACACAAGATATTGAAGATAATAATAAATAAGTTTGTTACAAGGAGTCAAAGGGCAACAGAAGCTGGGAAACATCACAAAAGTATATGTCAAACAAACAATTAAAAGTACTGCAAAAAGTGAGTACAAAAGGATTACAAAGACACATCAAGAGAGAACAATCTTTGTTGTTTTAGATCTTCCTTTAATGAGAATGGTCTGGCTTAATTAAGAATCCAAGCATCATTAACCTCAGACATACATGTTTTGTGAATTTCCACCATTAACTTCAGGCATATACGGCATTGAATTTTCTACACCAATTACACAAGATCTCATCACCAATTTGTGCATGAATATATATTGGTGCATGAATTTTTAATAGATCACAACCAGAAGAAAATGAAACAACAGGAAAATAAAGGGATATGACCAAATTTTTAATTCCAAGTTATAAATAAACACAAACTTTCATGCACCAATATAAAGCAATGAAACATACAACTTATTTAAATGATGACTTCAAGAGTGTACAAGATTTATCATAAATGGTGATCTGCAAATTTTAAATGCAAGAACCAACCAGCATAGGTGGCCTTAAATGCAAGAACTTGCCTTGCGTATGTTTTCAGGAGGACGTAAAAACACTTTTTTTTGATCAGTTGATGCAACGGATGAATGTAAAGGAAGAATCCAATCAGAAGACGGCCCACCAAATCGGTAAGAAGCAACTAGCTTATCATGTAACGTGTAAATTTCAGACACCCCCTGTTATGCAGTACAGCAGTATAAACATATAATAATATCTTCCAGGAGAAAACAATAACGCTTAAATAAATTACCCAAGAAAGGATGATGGAAAGGACATACAGGTAAGAATACAAGTATGGAACCTTCGTCACAAGTTTCATCAACATGACAGATTAGGTCCTCAAGAAGATCATAATCAATAACATCTTCATTCACTATTTTCTGCACCCCAAAAAGGAAGAAGAAGAAAATGTGAATTTGTCAAATTATGAAGTCACCTTGAAAGTGGTCTCAGGATTAAGATCTTAAAGACATTTACCAAATTCTGCTGAGTTTGTTCACTGTATGATTGATAACTGCTTGGTGAATAATAGGGATTAATACAGTCTTCTGAGAGCAGAGAATCATCTCCCCATGCAGATAAGACAAGATTCTTCTTGCCCCTACGGTTATTTATGGGACCACTCTGGAACTTTGGCAAAGCAAGAGCTCACAACTTAGAGGATGACTATCAAAATAGTACTCCATAATCCAACCAATAATCATTAAAATAAGCAAAGGTGAAGGAAACAATATACGCCATTATTAAAATTGTACTCCTTAATCCACTCTTTAAGAATAGTATACCATAACAAATACGGAATAACCTGCCTGGTTGAACTGACATTATGACAAGCACCATAAAAATGAAGAGAACAATATTCAATCATCATTGTACATTCGATAGTGGGCTAAAAAATAGCTGAAAAGCATTTAGTCATGGTGAACTACCATTGTATTAGCACATAAATCAAGAAATTTGGGTTAATATCTAAAGTACATGTATGGATTTGAATTTCATAATCAATTCACAAAGCGATTTCATAATTTGGGAACGGAATGCTAGATGCTTTGAGGATTGTGAATGGTCTATCCTTGATATAAAGTCTTGCCTTCATGTTCTCTCCTAGAATGGAGCTTAGTTTTGCCTTCATGTTCTTGTTTGTTCCTCCCTGTTCTAGTTGATCATTCTAATCTAAGTTCTTAATTTCTTCCACTGTAATACATTTCCAGTGTACTTGGGTTTTTTAATAAAAGTTCTTACATTATTTATAATAAAATAAATAAAACCAGATCTGAGAGTGTTTTCTTAATTCTATAAAAAAGTGCACAGTTTAATTTTTTAAACCTCTTAGCACATATTATGAATGTGCACAAAGAAAAGAAAATAGAACAAAATTTAGTTACAAAATTGGTTGTAACTTAAGGCTACAACCTTACTCAATAAAATAAATGTTACTACATATTTTAAAAATCTAACCGTTAAATTGTATGTTCTTTATGCTCTTAATACACATGTCAAATTTTGTATTAATCCGATATTATTTACTAATATCATCTATAAGCTTATATCTTATTCATAATTTTAAACTACAAAAATTTGCAATTTAAATCATAATGGCTGGGCTTGGGCTTTTTGTCGATTTTGAGAAAGTAATCATTTGTTTTTAAAGAATTACATTTGTTTGATCTAATTGTCAACCTCAGCCCATATCAATAACTAATAGTAAAAATAAGTTACTATAGTTATTGGGTAATAGTTTAAAAACTTAATGAAAAAGGTTTAAAAACTAAATGGAAGCTTAGAGCGCCACATGGCAGGACCTCATACATTCCCATATGAGGTCTTTGCTTTTATATATATATATATATATATTAATTTATTGATGACATAGTTATTGATCATTAATTCTTTAAAAATTTTGCAAGCATAGAGGATATAAGAAGAAAATATAATCTAATAGTGGATTTGTCAAAATTTACCTCCAATAAAAAGATATTGAGTAAGGTTATAATCCTCGGCTACAACCAATTTTGTAGCTAAACTTTATCCAAGAAAATATTGTAAAAAATAAATAGATGGAACTATGAAAAACTTGTCTAGTACAACAGGGAAAAAGCTAGCAAGAGATGTTTAATAATTCCATATCAAATTGAGAATAATCTAGTACTCAATAATAAGATACCCTTTGATTGGTGGATGTTTCGTTCCTTATAGAAGCTGGAGAATCTGAAGCAACGCGATAACTGATGCTTTCATATATATCCTCAAGAAAGTAAGTTGTTACAGGATGAGTTCTGCCTTCTGCTGTAATTACAGGGCAGTTACTAAAGTATCTGGAAAACAAATTGGAATCTACAGTTGCAGACCTGAACATTTAGAACATAAATAAGTCAAGAAAATCAAGACAAGCTCACTAAAGATGAAAACAAACAAGATATAAATAATTATACAATACAACAAAGTACAAAATTGCATACATAAGGATGATTTTCAATTTTGGTGCGCCATGAGCAGATTGCTTCTCTATCAGATTCTTTAAAACAATGAGTAGGAAATCACCCTGTTGCAAAGAAAAAAAAAAAAAAAAAACTAGCCAATTATTAACTCCTTTTTCAAGTCGGTCTTTATTTCTTCCTGTTACAACTTTCATATTGTTAATCAAATTTTCTCTTTACAGGAGATCACACATAATAACAGGCTTTTAAACAAAATAAATAAATGAAATGCAAACCCAATAAACTTAACCATATGAGAAGAGGAATGTTAAATACTGATTCCACCTATTGACAAACAAATAAGATCACCAACCTCTAGGTGGCACAGATTTTACAGTCACTTATGCATGTAAGGCAAACAAGTGTTACAAGTCACACAAAATTAACTCAAGTAAAACCAAATGTAGATATGTTGTCCATCAAGCAAGGCAGAGGAGTGACAGGAACTATGCTACAATGGCCAACATTTATGCTACTAAAATGACTGAAAATGTGATATTGTGATCACATTTTTATTGAGCCAATTGTATGCACCATTTCCATGAAGGCAATTCATCAACATTACTAAAAATAAAAGAATTTATAGAATACGTAAAATTTTACACATTAATTCAAAAACAAAAAATTCTCAAAATCAGATGATTTGTTTTCCTTTTTGCACTTAATTAGCCTGAAAGTTTTTTGATATTAGCCTTGCAACAAGTGGGACTGGCCTTATACTGAAACATTGCCATGTTCTGCATATTCAAAGAGGTTGCCCCCCAGTTAGCAGCCAAATTTAATGTCAACTCTGATTTTGGATACCCTAATGCAAGTAGAAATTGGTGACCTTACATATTTAATTCTCCTGATCTTGGCCAGTAGGATATGGAACTGTTAATCCAAATCTCTTTACAATCGGATAGCAAAGAAGATTAGTTTAAGAAATATAAATCCTCTAATTTAATAAGATGGACCAAACACAATGTTCTAGTGACGCAGGACAACCAGAGCAAAACTGAAACAACGGAAAAATAAAAGATATGACCTAGGAGTCAGCACCTAGGTCTTGCTTGGAGTCAGCACGAAGCGGGGAAACCACTAGGAGTCAGCACCTAGGGTAAACCTGGAGTCAGCATCAGACCAAAGAAAGACCAAACGGCCATTGTTTTTATTCATCAAAATATCAACTATCTCCTCAAGGAGTACAATAGGTTGCTTATAAAGGATTACTAAAACCTAGTTTTAATTGGCTAGGAAACCCTAATTGCCTTATTTCAAAAATACTCTTGCTTTTAAATTAAAATACTAGTAACCCAATAAACTAATAGGACCTAAAACATAAAAATACAATTGGCTTGCAAACATAAATAATACTAAATAATAATCTTCTTGCGTCTCCCGCATCATCCAGGACCATGGATTATTATTAACTCATTTAAGAGACTTCGACATAATTAAGTGGAGAACCACTTCCATTTCAAAGGTTGTCAAATTAGCTAGCTTTTGATGCAGCCAAGGAGCATGGGCTTATTGCTTTTCACATCAGATCTTTTTTTTTTTGGATAGGTCACGAAAACTTTTATTAATAAAGAAGCGAACCCAAGTACATTGGGGATGTACTATGGGGCAAAAATCATGAACCAAAATTACAACAATTCATATCAGATCTACACAAGACCTAAGTTCTCCCTACCAGATCAAAACCATTCATGCATTTGATCAACTATGAAATGGGCAATGCAAATCAACTAATTATTTAAATACCCAATACCATATTTTTTAAAACTACCTAAAGTTAAACTAACTCACCAAAAGAGACCGTTCGTGCACTTCATCAACTATGACATGCGTGACATCGGTCAAGTTCTTGTCCCCCTGAAATTGAGAAACATAACAATTAAGGTTACCGTGCTTCTAAGGGGAAGAATAACATAATAATACAATACTTCCCCTAAAATATAACTAGTCATATCATCATGAAACAATAACTTTGGTAAGTTAAAAAATATTTAAGTCACACGTACAAATGTCAAACCAAGTATAGAATATTAAAAAAATGGACACCAGGCAATCACTTCTAAAGACTGCTTTAAACTAAACTAATAATGGCAGTAATCACAAGAAATTCATTAATCTAAAACAATTTGGTGAAATTATGATTATGTATCATTAAAGGTAATGTATGAAACACAACCAACTTAACTCAACTAAGTCTTATATCAATTAATTAATTTAGGATAAGCCTTTAATTAAAATGAAAGAAAAGAGTATATTCTAAATGACATTTAATCATTATAAAAAAAAAAAAAAAAGTGGAGTGGCATTTCAAATATATGCTTTTCTTTTTATCTTAATCAAAGAAGTATCTTAAATAAATGTTATGTTCACTCCACTTTGAATGATATTTAATACCCCTTAAGCATACTAGATTTTTAAGGCTGCAACAAGAAAAGCGAAGGACAAAGAGAAAGATTAGTGACTTGTGACACTAAAATTGGGGGGAAAAAAAGATAGAGAGAGAAATACGTCAAACAGAAGAATGATAATTTAAAATAGCTAGGTTGCCATTAATAGATTGGTAAGAGTTTGTGAAGTAAAGCATTTCAAGCATCTACACAATTTATAGACATGAAAAATTATAGTACTAGAACCAAAACAACTACCACCACAACATAACAATAATTTTATTTTTTTTGGATAGGTAACAACATGAAAATCAGAATTTAGATCTGATATGAAATCAAAAATCAACACGAGTACCATAGAGATTACAATAGATTCAGTAACATCACCCAATCAGACAGAAGGGCATACCGCAAATTTTCTCAAAAGAATGCCCGTGGTACAAAAAAGAAGCTTTGTTTTTTCACTCCTGAGATCACAAAATTAAAGCAAATATAAGTGATACAGTTAACATATATATATATATATATATATATTGTGAAAGGTACATTTTAATTGGCACCGCTAACATGATTACCACTTCAGTTTAGTCCTAAGTATCCTGATGGTGATCAGTGACTCTCTCTGCTAGTTTATATACCCACACCAAACAAAACAGCAAATACTTGATTCTATATACTATAAAGAACATCTCAGCCAAACACGTCAACATCAGATTACTAACGAAAGAGAAACCCAAAAGAAAGACACATAAGGCAGAATCTGAAATCACAACTGAACTCCAAAACTGTATGTCTTTGAAAAAGATTTAAGATAAGTGAAATGGATTGTGTAAAACTATAGAATACTGAAAAAATAACAACAAAATGCAGTCAAAGCAATATAAGATGATGCCTCTGATATTATAAGCAACATTAAAAACCAATTACTGGAGCAGGCATATAAACACCTTGCACTATCAAGACGGACTTGATAACCAACCAAAGAACCATCCGAACCTGGTGAAGGTTCACAGCGCTCATCAGCAACTCTTTCAGCCACAGAAATAGCCTACAATACAACATAGCCAATATAAACTACAGTTGCCAAGTAAGAAATAAAAGTCTTCCCTGTGTTTCAGTATAAAGCAATCTCAAAATTAAAATTATTTGCAGAAAATTATGCAACAAACTATCTTCTAATGATTAACATGGCAGTATTATAACATAGTATCAACCAGTCCAGATTAAATATGTTTTTCGAGGATTACTAACAATAATCACACAAAGGATAGTTAACAAACGATGAGGATAATAAGTTAAATAGAGATAATATGTTTCCACCAGTGCATTTGCAGCTGTCATACTGCCTCATAATGCCCCTAAACAAGCCTCAAATAGATCTGCACTAGAATAGAAAAGGTAGAGCTAAGCAACCCAAGCCACCATCAAGACAATATTTGCAAGGGAAAATGACTACCAACTACACGATTTCAAGCAACAGGGTAATGATTTTAAGTGTAATAATCAAATCGATGAAATATTTTAAGTTGTACCAATTTCCCTATATCAGAGAATCGAAATTAAAAAAAAAAATGTACAGACGCAGATTAACGATTTCTGATGTAAACCTTATGAGAATCAAGGGCATTTACCTTGTTGGGGATCATAAAATAGCTTCATTGTCACTGCTTTTCTTGTCAATATAAAGCTTGAGATAGTACTTGAAGTGAAATTTAGAAAGAAACTAAAGTGTAGTAGCACTCTAGGTGCTTTTTTTTTTTTTTTCCTAGGTAAAGGCCACGCGGCCAGGGAGTGGGTGGGGTCCGAATCCTAGTGCCCAAGCAACACAAGAGGTGCTAGAACCACCAAAGTATCCCTCAAACCCCATAACTCTAGGTGCTTAAATTAATATATGTTACATATCAATATTTTTTCTTATGACGGTAACCTCACCAAGGCAGGGCCCTTTGGACCCACTCCTGGGGAGTAAATAAGTTTCAATTTAAATCTCCAACCAAAGGGTGATAGGAAGGGTTTTCTTGTCCAAATCTGTGATATGTAAGAGCATTTTTATCTATTACATCTTTAGGTTGTATGCAATGTAACACATTATTTTGTACAAGAAATACCACATAGTTTTTTTTTTTTAAATTATTGGTAAGGTCATTGAGCTCAACTAGCACCTCTTCCCCTTGCAAGTGCAGGGTGGCGAGTAAGGTTGAGGGTTCAAGGCCCACAAGGTGTGTGCTTAATTTACCAATCAAAAACAAAATTATTAGTAAGATTGGTATTAGGACCTTCCCACACCCCACGCCACTTTACCACCTATGCCCCAGACCAGCTCCAATATCATTTTCTATTTCACTTTACTGGATTTGTGCAGAATAATACAGACAATCTTATTTTTAAGAATAGTGTCACGACCCAAGGAATCACTAGCTACATTTGTGTTGTCCCACAAAGAGTCAAACTATAATTAGGGTTCTTCATACTCACTTATATAGCCCAAATAAACCTAGTAAACACCCAATGTGGGATGTAGCACATGCTAGTGAAAAACTTTCACTCAAACAATCCAATCAATCTGATCTACACAATCCAAGGTATTACAATCTCCCTCGCTTGAATCCTTAATGTCCTTATCGGGTCCCACATTATGCTACAACTCCTACCCCACACGGCATTATCTGGTTATTTTTAATTTTGTCATGGCCCAAGGAAATTCCAGCCACATTTACACTACATCTCAAAGAGACTAGTCAAGTTACAATTAGTGCTAATTATAATCGCTTATATAGCCAAACTCAACTTAGTAAATACCCAATGTGAAACTCAACACACAACCATTCAACACTTACACTCATACAATCCAAGGTATCACAGATAACCTTGTATAACAAGAAGCAACATGCATGAACAACAGAGTTAACAAATAAACCAAGAAACTAAAGATGCTTTACATTTGAGTTGAACAAGTAATGTTGATTACAATGATAATAACCTACTTAATCTAACAAAAGATAAAGGCAAAACACAACTGAGTTGAGATACTGACCGCTATTCTTCTTGGTTGTGTGCATATAATGTTACATTGTCCACCACATCCTGATTCAATCATTTCATCCAAAATAAATTGTGGAACCTACATAAAATGCCAATCAGATAACATGTTGTTGTGAAGTAATAGAAAATTTATAGAAAATGAAAAGGCTACTCTATGTTCACAATGATGAACATAAAGCACCTTGGAAATATACAAGTAAATCAATAGGAAAATCTAAGAGAAATTTGGAAATAAAAAATTGAAGTACAATTAGTAAAACTTCAAGCCCGAGACCAATCAAACAAGGTAAGGAGCAGCAAAAACTTCAATTGATCAATAGGTCTCAATCTACTCAAATGTGCAACTATTTCGTTCTTTCCACACTAACCACATTACACACATTGGCACCAATTTCCATACATTCAAGGAATGTTTCCCAAACCAACTGCACCAACCAAAGCGAAGGATGCCACCTTGTCCAGCAACACCCATTGAATCCCAAAAATCTTAAATACTTCACTCCATAAAGCATGAGCAATCTCATAGTGGATCAAAAGATGATCCACCATTTCTCGACTACAACGACACATACAACACCAATTGACGAGCAATAAACCTCTCTTGTTGAGATTATCAATTGTGAGAATCTTACCCCACCCAACTAACCACAAAAAGAACAACACCCTCTCAGGGACCATCACATGGCAAAAACTCTTCCATGGAAATAAATAAGCATCATTTCCACAGATAGCACTATAAAAAGAATGAACATCGAAATTGCCACTCCCAGTAAACTTCCAAAGAAATTTATCATCCCCCACCCCTCTAGGCAATTTTATATAAATATGATCTAAAAATGAGAATTGAAGAAGAGTAACAATGGCAACACCAAAGCTCTAAAAATAAATACACCCATAAGTAGTATGCATCACTGCAAACTAAAATGAATCTTTACCTGAGTTGTCTTCCCAGAGCCCGTTTCACCACAAACAACAAGAACATTATTCTCCTTCAACAGTTGCAGAATATCACCCTTCAAAGCAGCAATAGGAAGTGCAGCTCTAGTTTTCAACATGTCCTAAAGGGAATACCAAGCATTATATAACATAATAATGTATGTACTAAAAATGCACAAAGAGATATTAAAAGAACTATAATGGCAAAAATTGGAGTAAACCCGCAGCCATGCAAAGTACTAACAGCATGGAATATAATGATTATCCAGAATATTTATTTGACTTTCCGAAACACATACTGCTGACCCCAAACAATAAGATCTTGTAACATAATGAAACTCACAATGGTTAAGAAGCAAATAAAGAAAATATACATACAACAAATTGATTCAGTTTGCTTGTATGGGGGGAGTGGTTTTTTTTTTTTTTTTTTTGGGGGTGGGGGGGGAGAAAAACACATATAGAACAGGCCATGTTTCAAAAGAAAGGTGAAATTAGACTCAAGGTCCTCAAGATTGAATAAAATGCCTAAGACCCAGCAAATGTTACACCTCCTGAGGTACTAGATAAATGCCAACAAAATACAAGGCTTTCAGAATGATACAAGTAAAAGTTTAAAAGTTGAAGCCCACTTGAAGGGAGGTCCTGATAAAGGGAGAATAGAAAAAAGAATATAACAACCTTGTATCTCTGCATTTTCATTTTATTCTCATGTTTCTGTCTCAAATATGCACTCTCTGCTTCTTTCCTTTGATTTACTCCTGCAACATGAGCTTGACAAAGTTAAGAGAGATAAATCAAAATTACATTTATTTTTATGTTTCAATGATACAAATCGACTTGGCCCCCACTAAAACTTTTTTACAAATTTTGGACCTATGTTTATTGAAAGTAAAACAATGACCAGTTAGTTTAGCATCCACCTAATGTCTGAAATATAACACATATCAAGCGAAGAGCTTTATTGTACTAGCTGATAAAATATTTGAAATTTGTTCTCTCACATTTGAGCCCGACATTATTGGCACAAAAAGAACAAGATATGAAAGGGATAAATGAATGAACATACTATCAACTAATGAATCAGAGCCAACAAGAGTCGAATTTTCATTTTCTTCAACACGGGGCTTCTGAAATTTTTCTGGAGGCAAACAAGCTGTAACATCATCAGAAGCAGCTGAACTAGAGTGATCCACATTCAATAATGAATCCACAAAATTAGCCCTCCGATCTTCCACAGTGTCTTCCACATCAGCCAATGATTCCCCTGTAAGGTCTCACATGTTATAGCAATAGCCAACTGCACTTACATGACATTTTGACTACCCCGATAAACAATATAATCTCAAACTACCAAAGAAATTTATTAATTAATCTTGAAAAACGCAATTAATATACAAAGAATTCAAAACTTTTAAGAGTTTCAACAATAGATCTTAGAGAAGGGAAAAAGAGAAGTCACCTTCCTTCCACTGCATGACAAGAGAAGCATAGGGCTCCATAACTAGTAGGTGAACTGGGAGATCTGGAAACAATTGACAAAGAGCAAATGCTGCCACTCTATTCTGTGCATCCTGTCATTAAAATAATTCATATAATTTATATTCACAAATAGCCAGCCGATTATCCAACATGTAAGTTGACTATAAATATTAAATGGGAAACAGGGAAGGAAGACAAACCACCCATTCTACAAGTGGAAGGAGAAAACCCCTTATAAAAGATAAAATCACTAGTGATGAAAACAAAGTTTTAGAAAAAGGAAAAGGGAGATGAAAGGATGATCCTACCAAAGTGTAATGAGAATATAAAATAAAAATAAAATATTAATAAATAAAAATAAAAATAAACCTGTACTAAAGACACAAACAAGCAGTAAAAATCCGAAGGTCCTCATTTTACATCAATATAAAAAATTCAAACCCCAATTTTTTCAATTAAGAGATCATTTCCATCTCATTGCCAACCATGATTAGCCAAAATAATAACATGAATGTTTACAAACACACCACCTTCATCCCTAATTTCATATCAGGCATAAAAGTTTCAAATCCAAAGACTCTGCATGTTTCAAAAGTCCCACCTCCTTTCTAACCATAAAAATATAACCCAATAATACCCTGTAGGATCAAATCCTCAGCTGATAAATATTTGGGCAGCTAGAGACCATTGGAGCTTATCAACAAACTTTAAGAATTTCCAGTGAGATAGACAAAGACCCGTCGTGCATTCTACATAAGTATGTAAAATGTCAGAAGAAGCAAAACAATAATTTTTTTTTATAAGTAAAAGCAAAACTATAATTTAAAAAATAAACAAATAAATAAAACCCTGAAATCCAGGTATAAATCAAAACTCTTAATTAAAAGATTAACAATATATTAACACAAGTTAAATGCATCTTCTTCTTTTCTTTTCTTTTTTGTGTGCGTGGATAAATGATACAAGCTAAATGCATCTATAATGTCAAAATCTACATCAATGACCCAGAAGTCCAGAGTCCATACCACTACAAGATGTTAAAAATAAAAATCAAACAATTAGGACATCAACATACATATACATATGCAGTATGAAAATATACGAGCATTGTTCACAGTTACTTCTTGATATTTTTTTACATTAGCATGATATTTTATATTTATATATTCTCGTAATCATGCCATAAACCTTTATATAAATATGTGCTAGGGTGAGGGACTGACTAATGCAGCCCTAGACCTTTTCTCAAATTTCTCTCCATTCTTCTTTTATCTCCCTTGACCCTAATACCTCATATTCTACTATTCAACTAGCATGAACAGCACAGGGAATAGTGAGGGTACCTCAGCAGATTCAAAAGTTTCATCCTGATTTGGAAGCTGAAGGGTAATCAGTCCCCCAGCTTTTCTGCTCTTACCCCTCCCGCTAGCTGTACGCAAAACACTGACAGCATAAGAGAAACTATTTCCTTTGCTATGTACTTTATTAAATTTTGGAGCTTCCCACCCTGATCTTTGACATAATTGATGAAGAACAGCCTTGGGAATTTTTTGTGGGTCCCCCTATCATTGCATGTCACAGAATACAATGAAAATCAGATAAAAATTGCAACAAATAGAAAATAAATAAAAGCATAGGAGCCACACGAAAAGCAAAATGAGGACAAACAATAAGCATTTTGAAGTTCTAATACAAGTCCACCAATTAGAAAAGATAAAGGTTTTTTATATGGTAAACAGAAATGTGGACAAGCCACTTTATTACAATTAGGGGTGTACATGGGTCAGGTTGGAAGGATTCTTCAACCGAACCCAACCCATCACATGCATAAAAACCAACCCAACCCAACCCACAGTTGGATTGGTGGGTTGTGCTTACATGTTATTTTTTTGGTTTTTTTTTTTTTTTTTTTTGGATAGGGTGATTATGTGTTTCACGCCTTGTAAAAACTTGGATTCTCATTAATTATTTAATTTTTTTTATAATAAATTATTACAATTCACATAATATGCTTAAATTATATTGTGAATTGTCAAATTCATCAAAACCAATTCTTAAAATACAAAATAAATAAAACTAAAAAATTAAAATAAGTGTAACAAAATAAAATTATATATATATAGTGGGAAACCAACCCAAGGCATTGGTTTGAGTTGGATTGGGTTGGGTCGGTTTCGGTTTCATTTCATTGGGTTGGTGAATTTGATGCACACCCCTAATTACAATGGTACATCATTTTTTTTTTTTTTAAAGTTACAATCACGCATCAAATACTGTACATTTAGAGTCTTCTAACAAAAAATTACAGCACCAAAAACCTTTTGAATTTGATTACAAGTCAAATATTTCATAATATAATCAATGGTATTATTTCCAAATGCCATCTAATAAATTACCTTCTTCCAGATGCCATCCAACTTTTCTAAATTCTTCTCATTATATAATTTTCTCATCTTTTCTTGCTTCTGAAGTTTCAAAACTTCAGGAAGTAAAACATCATTAGATGCCGCATCTTCTGAAAAGAAACCACCAAGCTCTACATCATCTGACTCTTCTTCCGCAACAGGTTTTTCCTGAATAGGTGAACTAGGAGAAGATTTAATTGAATTCTCCTTTGAGCCACAGAAATCCACATCATTTCCATCGAATGTTGATTCATCTGCACCCACAACAAAGGGTGAACCATCTTCAACATTGCACAATGTTGTTATCTCAGAGTAACTGTAAGGCATGGAACTCGTAACTGTGTCCCCAGATGTACAAACAGCAGCTCGTTCATGTTCTACTTCTAATGCCATTATGTTATCTAATAATCCTGCTCAGGAAAATTAAACAGCAGATTAAAAAATGTGCTAAAAAAATAATGCTTAATATAAATCAGGAAAAAAAAAATTATAATTTTTAACCTAGGGCAGACAATTCTTGTTTAAGTTTGCGGATGCTATTGCCTGCCTGCTCCTGGCTTTTCTTATCCTTTTTTTCCTTGGCTTTTGTTGCTTCCAACCGTGCAGCATGGTACTCTTTTGCTATAACATCATAAGACCTAGGCCCAGAGACCTATTGCAATAAAAACAAAAGATGAAAAGAGATAGTCAGTATCTTAAGGAAGAGAGTATATATATAACAGAAAGATAGTAATACCACTTGACATCAGAAACCATAGAAACCTTGGTAGAGACAATCACAGAACATTGAGAAACCATACTTTCTCTATAAAGAGCTAGTTTACATTGCTTTTGCACTCTCACAAACATGCGAAAGGAAAGGCCCATTGACACCAGTGTAAAACTTAATTGGTTTTTATAATGTTCCATTAGTTTTTTTTATAAGATCTATACGTTGGTAAACCCACCAATGGATTCATTCCCTCCCTTTATGCATCATGCTCGTCAAATATCAATTCAGTTAGGAACCAAGAATTGTCCCATCCATATACTGTTGAAATTTAAACTTTTTTTCCTAAAAAATTGAGCTTGTGAAATGTGGATCTGATAGAAAATGAATGGATTTATGTGAGATTTAGCACGCATGATGGGTATGCAGAGAACTCCACATTTGTTTTTGCTTAGTGTCATATTATGTTCACAACCAGTCCCAAGTCCAAAAAAAAGAAGAGGGTTGTGATAAATTGATGGCCAACTTAAAATTTAGCCATTTTATTATGAATGGATCTACTACAAATACATGTTAAGATATCCCCTACTAGTGACATGCTGCATCCAACCCCAGATGCAATGAAAGTGAGAACAGGTTAGCTTGGGCATTCCCTGTAAACAAAATGCTACATCGGCACTTGGGTGTAATGAAAATTTGGTAACAGTTCTCACTGTTAGTCCAAGAGAATAGGATTTTTATAGGCACTTGGAATACAAGGTTTTTAACTGGGAAACTGATGGAAATAGTGGAAATTTAGAGAAATTGAACTTACAAAATATAACTTATGGTATACAAGAAAAAATAAAGATAATAATGGGGTAGGGATAACATAGATAGAAGTCTTCAAAAAGAAGTTGCTTAGATTAGGAAAATAGTATAGATAATGGTGGCAAACAATTGAAAGTACCTCTCGAAGAGAATCAACTGCATCATCTTCCCAAGTTGTGGATTCATCCTGCAAATAATATAGAACTATTATTAATTCCTTTACTGCATTAACTATTTCCCATAACAGTATTCTTTTAAATCTATATAAAGATACATCCACACACTAGACAAAAATGTTCAAAAGATTTTGAAATGCACACTGCAAGGCAAACCTGACATGCGCCATCAAAATGAAAGAAAATGGAAACGCACTTGATAAACAACAAAACACATTCCACGAGATGGTAGTTGAAAAACCATAATGAATTAAGAAGGCAATGGCCATCTTAAGCACAAAAGCTTGCTAAATAGATAGCACCAACAGCAAAATAATTTTGAGCTTCAAACTTCTAAAGCGGTAACTGAAGTCAAAATCAGAATTTATTTTGCTTATAAAAATAAAAGGTCAAAATCAGAACTCCTTTTTCAGTAGATTTTTTCATTAGATGATTTCTTCTTTAAAATAAAAGAGAAACCAACAGAAATAGTTGGGAAGGGGGGGAATACAAGAGAGAGAAGATAAGGAAAACTACTCTCATCAATGCTCAATGAATTAGGGAATTAATAGTGAATCCCTTTCAAATGTAGACTGTAATCCAGTTTTTTTTTTTTTTTTTTTTTGGTGTAAATGCCAGACTATCTCCTAAATTATCACTTTTTGATAAGTAACATAACAATTAAAAATTTGTTAAGCGAATAACCTAAGAACTTCACTTACCCAAAAAAAAATCCCAAATTTCTCAATTAACATAAGCCTCCATTGATGTCAAATATTATTCAATGTCTTGTCATCAAGGGATCAACCCAAGGAAGAAATTATGCTGCCATATCAACAGATTAAACATAAAAAGAGAGATAAAGTATATAGAGATTAATTGACTTTTCTAACAATTTTCGCTAGAACATCTTTTTTTTTTTTTGATAAGTATGAAAGATGTATATTCAGAAAGTTGCCTTTATGCAAACAGGGCACAAAGCAAATCAAAGATTAGAAAAAAGAGAAAAGCAAAGAGCGAAGAACAAAGAGGGAAATTAATTACAAAGAAGAAGAGAACTAAGGAACAAAGGAAGAGAATCACTAGATGTGAGTCCCCAAGCCCCAGACTAGTCAAAAAGAGAACCACTAAAAGAAGCAAGCAATTGGTCACTCAATATTATACAACAATGACCAAAAAGAAGCATATCAACAACCAACAACTGCACTACCAACAGACAAGACAATGGACAACCTGAGAAACAACACCATAACTATACAAGCAGCTGTCACTCAATATTATACAAGCCACAAAAAACTTGACCGAAGTACTATTTCTTCATGGCATTAATTTCATTATGCAGCCTTATGCCTTCCTCAGCCAGCCCTACTATTGATCAATCAGATTGGAGGAAAAACAAAAAGGATGCACCAGCATCAGTCAGTACTAAAGAAGAGAATATACAATTTGCAACTCAACATAATAACCCATTGACTCAGGTCACCACTCCCCTATCATTTACAAATCAGCAACTCAACACAATAACCCTATATCACATCACCAGTCCCTTAGCTCCTTTCATTTTAGATTTCAACCGCATGTTACAGTAGTCAGCAAATTTCCCATCCCTTTCCTATACACTAAAAAATTTAAGCCATATATAACCACAATCTTCAGCAAAACAACTTTTCTGGATGCAAAAGACTTTTTCAATCATTTTCTACTCCTTTCTTTCTGAATGTGGCAGATGACTACAGCAAAGTTAGCATTTCTCAGCTCTTCACATAAGAGCGTTTGTGGTGCTTAGTCATCCATTCTACCTCCAATCTAAGGCAAAACTCCACTTGTAATTTTATAAAAAATAGCAGCCCATATTCTATTAGAGACTGAAGGAGCCTCTGATTTTCTGCAATTTTCTGGCATAGAATATGATTGAAAATTGGCAGAAACCACATACCCATGTGACATCCTGAGTTTTAAGATTTTCCTTTAAAGACCAGAAATATGGAGAAATATCTTCCAATACTGTTGTTGGCCAAAGCCACATCCTCAAGATTTCTCACCATTTTCAAAGTACTGCGGGCAGAAAATACCCCATAAGCATCAACTTCCAAATTCTTTGTCACTGTTTGCCCATTCTAGAACACTACCCTTCCACGGTCCAAACCTCAAGTGAAGAAAGGTTTGTTGAAAGTGATAAATACTTTTGACCTCCTCTGAAAGTGACGTAGGAGAATTTAAGCCCAAAGATAAAAGGGGAACAAAAACAAAAATCTTTTGACCATTGTCTTTTATTTTTCTATGTATATTGAATGTATTATTATGTCTTGAATATTTCAAAAGGTCATGTGACTAGTGCGTGACTATTAATGAAGTTGGATGATTACAATTTAACTGTTGTGTAAGATGAAAGGCTAGGATTCAAGAGTTTCTAAATATAAATAGGCTCTTTTGAATCATTGAAGGATGCATTTTCTTATCTAATCTACAAAATTTCATATTTGAATATTTCTTGAGTTCTTTGAGCCTAGAAATCGATGTTTTAGAAACAAGATAATAAGTTAGTACACTAAGCTTGCAGCTACAAACCATTAAAAAAAACTACAGTCTGTTGCAGAAAATCTAAAAACTACAGAAATATCATTGAATTCTAAAGCCTAAGAAACACAAACAAATGAAACAGCAACATAAAATAAATAAAAATAAAAGAAGTATGCAACTCAACTAAACCTGAAATTGATTATGTAAAGCCCCAAAAGACTAGTTAGATATTTTATTTGAGATTACATTATATATAGGCAAAACTAAAAGAGTAGTCAAAGAAATGGGCACTGAACAATTTAGTAGTTTTAAAAAGAAACAATTTGAAGGTCGGCCTATAAAACCTATACCCAAATCAAGCTTTAAAGAGATCCTCAAACCATGCAACCACGTGTAGAAATAGAAAAGCAACCAGTTGATAGAAATAGCTCAAACTTTCAATTTATTGTCCGCCTCCTCAGTTCATTATAAAATAGATTAAAAATGAATTAATGGTATGAAATTTCTGATATATAAAATTTCAATTGTTCCTTAAGGATCTAGTGAAACGTGATACTACCAAGCATTCTTAACCTATATGTATTCAGCAATAAATCAAACTGAAAAGGAGAGAGTTTGAGCATCTGAGAAGAATTAAAAGGCATATATTTCAATATTTCAATCCTAAAACTAGGGATTGAAAAAGGGGAAGCAGTGTGTAAAAATGCCAAGGCAGCCTCTCTCTGTACCTCTTGCTGTTGTTCCATGTATTGCCTGATCCAATCTGCCTGAGAAGGTTGGCGTAAATCTAGAGTATCATCATCCCGCCGCCCCTTGATCTTAACAGAAAATTCTGGAGCTTCCTCCTCAATCTTAGTTGATGGGTCCACCGAAGGCGCCCAATCTTCCCGTGAATTCAATATAACACCAACTGAACCTCCTGAACATGGCATTAAAAGGCAGTAACATCATTATCCAAAAACCCAATGCAGTTTCACTTAATTACTCTAAACTAAAAAAAAAAAAATACCCAGCTTCACTTGTAAAACAAAATCAATAATATAATCATAGCAAATTGAACTCTACCTTCATTCATACGCAGATAATTCTCGCTAGCAAACTTCAATGGGAGCTCATTACCGGGCAAATTCAAGCATAACCAATCAAGACCAGCCTCAAATGTAGCACCCTCCTATTCAAAGTAACATACAAGAGCAATCTTAGGAAGGCATAAGATACTTGAAAGAGCAATACTTTCAACATTTAGTGCTAAATCACATTAAAATCTCATTCAAAATCAAAAAACAAAACAGCCATTAAGTCATAAATATCATCCACTCCATCAACAACCAAGCCTTAGTCCCAAAATTTTGGGATTGGCTATTGATGATTATTAGTGCATTTCATTGTATTCTATTAAATCAAACTATTTGTTACTTCCTTAATTGAAATCATAATAAAGTGACTAAATTTTCACAGACTAAGGTGGAGTGTCAGTATTAATGAAAAAAAAAAGCCCCTATAGCAATGCCATCAAATTTTCTTTTCCTTTCAATTTTCTCGGAAAATCAAGTGTCTTTGCTTTGATTTTCTTAGCAACCAACCAAACACTCCCATTCTTCAGAACGCAAACAATTACACTCGAACTTCAAATCCTTTTCCTTTGTAGCATCAAATTTTCTTTTCCTCAATTTTCTTAGCAACCAAAGACTCCCATTTTTCAGAACGCAAACGATTACACTCGAACTTCAAATCCTTTTCCTCTGTAGTATTGCTTTATTTTATTTTCGATTATTTTATTTTCTCGGAAACCAAACAGAATGAGAGAGAAATGAAAGCAACCTTAAGAGCGGAGAGAGCAAGTTCAATCTGATCATTAGTGAAGCCTTCACAAGAAAGCTTCTCGTAAACGGTCTTCAGCTTCTTTGCCTTCTGAGCCTTCGACAGTGTATCGTCGACCGGAGCCGAATCGGACCGGGCCGAGTTGTTGTTGTTAAGCAAAAGCCGGCGGAGGCGGTTCTCATTCTCGGCCGAAATTTGGAGTCTCGGACCGGACGACGACGATGAAGACGATGAATTTTGCGATTTCGAATTCGGCTTGGAATTATTACTGTTCTGCTTCTGCTTCTGTTGCTGATGCTGTTTCTTTTTCGGAGCCATTTTTGCTTTGGCTTTGCAGAGGATTTCGGAGTTTTTAATCACAAGTGTAAGAATTTCAAGAGAAACTCCAAGTCCTGAGGCGTGAAGGAACGACACCGTCTTTGTATTTATTATTTTTTATTTCAGAAGAATCTATATATATCTAAAATTTTCTAATCAAGTCCAAATATTTTGTATTTAAATTTAATTGGAGAATTAAAGTTACAACACTGACGGAACTTTATTTAAGTGTATATTTAGATACGACTTATTTTACTGGAATTATAAATTTTTTATTAAAAGTACGGTAGATAAAGATAAAAATAAGTTAAAATAATAATATGAAACTCATGAATAGTATCAAAAAATAGCAAAAATAAACTGAATAGTAAAACCACGCTTAATTAATTCTAATATCCATTTGAAAATCTCACTTAACTGTAAATTTATTGAAATGTTATTATGTGCAGTAAGATTTATTGAGTTTTAAGTAAAAGATTGATGTGACAATCTCTTATTGGATGATATAAAACATAAATTTTACACTCCACCCTTAATAAATTTGGACTCAAAAATTAACATAAGATCTCTTTATATTAACTCAAGTAATAAAATAGCAACAAACTATTGGGAAAGGTTTTTCATGTTTATTTTTGTGTAAGAAAGGGGTTAGACACTTTACAATATCCATTTAGTAATTACAATTATATATATATATATATATATATATATATATATATATACACACACACTAACCTTATTACACGCGCTTTGCACATATGATGAGACTTTTATTTTTTAAATTAAAAATTAAAAAAAAAAAAAAAAAAAACTTGTGTTTTTATTTTAGGTCAAGACTTAAATATGTGGTGTTCCTTATGTTCTTCTTTTAAAGTTTTGTTATGTGGATTTTTTTTTCATAGGATTAAAGTGTATTTGTTAATTAAGTAGTCACATGACTGAATCTTAAAATGAGAACTTAAGAGACAGAACATAAGATACTGTATCTAAATTTTGTCATTTTTTTATATATATATAATTTTTATTTTAAGAATCTAATTTATAAGTGGATAAAGTAATTTGAAAATCAACAGGAGAATAACCCTATTTTTTAGTAGAGTTGTATTTTTTTTAGATTTTCCTTTAATTTTGTCTCTACTTTAACATAGGAGTGTAGGGACATTTTTGAAAAAAAAAATGAATATCTCAAATAGGAAAAACTCCTTAAATAGTATTAATATATATATATATATATATATATATATATATATATATATATATATATATTGAGAGAGAGAGAGAGAGAACTGCTACGAATCTCTTTAACTTTAAAAAATACATAAATCAAATAATAAGAAATAAGTATGCTAGAGTGTGATGAGATCAAAAGCCCACAGCAACATCATTTATTTAATATTTTAAGGAATGTAGAGCTATTTTGATCATTTGGGTATCATGGGACTATGAGAGCTTTTGTGTGATTTGAGATGGGTCAAAGGTTTGTTGGAAAGTAGGGGAAAAAGTGTGATTTGAGGAAGCTGAGTGGTAGTTTGGTAATATGGGAAAGCTTGAAGCGGGTTGGACCGATGGGCTTAGGCTTGATCTTGGTTGGGCTTTAAGGGCAAATGGGGCATGTATGGATTTGAGTTTATTGTGTTAAAAATGAGGTGGGCTTAGGTTTTTTTGTTACAGGTTGGGCTTGTAATCGAGTTATGGTTTTTATTAAAAGATAGTTAAATTGGGTGACCCGACCAAGTATTATCCAATTGAAATCTCACTAACCGAAGGGATTTCAAGAAAACAGAAAATCATATGCAAAATTCTAACAGCGAATAAGGAAAAATCTTACAAAGTTATAAATCCATGCAAAAGGATCACTCTTATGATTTTGCACTTCCAAGAGTCTTTGACTGGGAGCCGATAGTAATATATCATACCAATTGCAGCAATCTATTATGGAATTACAAGCATCCTTCACATGTTTTGGTATGTGGTAGTCTCTCATGTAAGTTGCCAAGGAAATTCTCCAAGATAATTTGGTTACTTGGATTGAAGAGAGAACCATGTTTTCTTATACACATATTATCTTATGATGTAATTTATGCTTCAGTTAATGAACGAAAAATGAAGTACTTCACATCCCAAAAGAGAAAAAAAAAGCAAAAAAAGAATAATAAGAAGATGTTGTCAAATAGAGGAAATATATAGACAATAGAATAAACATGAGAATGATATTATATTTAAACTACTTCCAATCTAGTGGTCATTCACCACAATATATTATTTCAAAAACTGATATATACATACATATATATATATATATATATATATATATATATATATATATATATATATATATATATATATATATCTCTCTTTTTCTCTTTGTGTTTCTCTAATATTTCAATGCATCTTACAATGAGAGCAGAAGCTCATATATATATATATATATATATATATATAGGCTAAGGAGGAAAGGTTGAAACAATTAAAAGCTGACAAAATCTCCTAAAGTATGTAGCTGCTTCTGTTTAATGTGATGGACGTATATTTATCACCTGTGAAAAGGGAATAGTATATAACAGATCAGGGGTGTAGCTAGAAATTTATACTTGGGGGGCCGGTTTGTTATAATTTTTTTTAGAATTTCCAAAACAAAAATTGTTGTATTAATATAATAATCATAATTCAAAAATTTATTGAATACAGAATTATCAACTTTGATATATCATAATTCTCAACAATTATTTAGTTCACTATAGATATATACAAAAATTTTCACTATTATTTTAAAAACTATCAACCCATCATTATTTGTAATATTGAAAATTTCTTATAATTTAAATTTTTTGAATGAATTATTTAGCACCTAATTTCCAAAAAAAAAAAAAAAATCAACTTAAAAAAAATGATGACATAGAGAGATAAAATATATTATAATATAGCAATACAAAAATTGAAGAACAAAATCTTGCTAAACAAAACATATTCATTAAACTAATTAGAAAAGCAAAAGCGCATATGGTCAGATTCATATCATAATAAAACAAAAAAACAAAACCATATGACCATTATCATATGTATAACAAAACTTAAATCTAAATGCCCATATGCTTGAGTTTATTTGGTTGTGTTGAGAAGTGAGTTAACGTATTGACTTGAGAGAGAACAGTGTAGGCTGGCAGCAATAAGGAGACGTACTAAAGGTAGCATCTTGAGATTGAGAAAAATGGAAAAAAGGTAAGTTTTTGTTTGAAGAAGTGACTAAATGATGCTCTTTTGAAACAGTTGTTATTATCCATTGGGTACGCAACGAATCATTTGGACAATTGGGGGGCTAGCTAGTATATATATTATTTGAGGATTTGTGAACTTTGAGTCATATATTTATTGGAGTATGTTGAGGTTTTTGAGGGGGCCCATTGCCTGTTAGTTCCTTGTTGGACTAGACCTATAGCCTAAAATTACCATAATAGTAGAAGAAAATTAAAATTTTGGGGGGAGCCCCTGAAACAGACGAAGATTATACCAATGCATTTCAAGTAAAGGATGTAGTACTGAACAACCCATCTATAATTATAATAAATGAGGCTTGACAATTAATTGAAAATGCAGCTGTGTTCTTGGTCAACTTATTTGCTATAGAAGTTGAATTTAGCAACTAAGCTGACTTATTTTGTCTTGCAATCCTGTCATTGTTTGGGGCATCCTGTGTGTCTTGAATGTTGTTTTAAATAAAAAAGAAAAAAAGAAAAAAAGCAAAAGCAAAATGAAACGAAAAAAAAAACAAACTGGATGGACACACCTGATGGTATCAAAGTGACATATACTCTCTGCAGGTAACTAGTCATCCTCATCCTCATCCTTATCCTACATTCGGATCTTACGTACCTTAACCTTGAAACAACAGTCTCCCACTTCCATATTATTGTATCTTACCCTTACCCCACTTCCCCTTTCACCATTTCCTTCCAAACTTTTGAAGTAAAAGCAAAGAAAACCCAAACCTAACCAATCATATCAAATATAGCTTCTCTATCTTATTCTCCTCCTCCTTCTTCATGCACAGCATTCTCACCACAAACTCACCACCATGGAACCCTTTTCTCTTCCTCAAAGCCCAACCCTAGATTATAGCTCCAACGTTGACACCTCCAGTCCCTTCCGCTCTGTCAAAGAAGCCGTCGCCATTTTTGGCGAGCGCCTTCTTCTCGGAGAAATGTACTCACCATCTCCAAAGCCTTATAACGTGAATGTAGGAGAAATGTTCTCACCATCTCCAAAGCCTTATAACGTGAATGTAGGAGAAATGTTCTCACCATCTCCAAAGCCTTATAATGTGAATATAGTTCCACACACTTCAAGAAATTTGGTATTTAGCGATGACGACGACAGCCCTACAAGAAACTTGGTCTTTAGCGACAACAAAAGAGAAGGTGAAAGCTTGATTTTAGACACTCTAAAGAAGCTTGAAGCTGAGCTAGAGGAAACAAAGGTGGAGTTGAAGTTGTTAAAAGAGAGAGAGTCAGAAACTGAGGTTGCATTGGCTTCATTAAATGCTGAGCTTCACAAGAACATGTCAAAGTTGGCCAAAGCCGAGGCAGCTGTTGCAACAAATGCATTGATAGCAAATAGAAACAGAGAAGTTAGAGAGGAAGCAGAGAGGAAGAGAGAGTTGACGATTAGAATGGAGGACTCGGCCACTTTGGCTCATATATTAAGTTTACGTGAGGAAGATTATTTTGGAGGGAAAGTGCAGGAGAAGAAGGCGATGAAGAAGAAGCCTATTATTCCTTTGGTGGGAGATTTGTTTTCAAGGAAGAAACGGTCTTCTAAAACCATGCAGAACCCTCTATATTCATCTCCCAACTTGTATAATTGAGAATTTAATGTGTCTTTAATTTGGTTTTATGTCTTTTTTTATCTTTATGTGATTATAAGAACGTTAATTGCTTTGTGGAGGGAATATGTATGCAAAGGTTATCTATATATATACATATTCATGAACTATCTAAACCTTTCCATGGTTAATATTTTGTACTCATATTTGGCAATCTGTTGGTGGAAAATTAATGAAGAAAGGGACTTTGAGTTTAGTAACTTTTAGTTTCCAGTTCCACTCATGACTATTGAAATTTCAAGTTTTTTCTTTTTAATCCCCTCATCGTCTGACAATCATCTTTTGGCCTTTGTTACTAATCAATGTTGATTTTGAATGTTGTTACCAATCAATTGTTGATTAGGAATGGGCATGGATCGAGTCAAACTGAGGTTGCAGTTAATTTTCGACCAAACCCAACATACTTATATTAACAAACTCAACACAATTCATAGGATGAATTGGTTGGTTTATTAGGGTTGCTGTCATTTTGACAATCCTAATATAAAAAAATTCATCTAACCATTTAAGCTCATTATTCAATATAAACTATTACAATTTGCACAATTAAACTTAATATTCAATTAATCAAAATTTAGTCTCAAATACCGAACTAAATCAAGATAACAAATTTAAATAACTCCCAAATTTTAAATTAATAAAACTAGTAAATTTGAAATACATATATGTTTTAAACTATTAATAACATGGATTGGATCATAACGCGTTTGCTAAGTTAGTGTGGGTTGAATACACACCATTACTATCAATAATTAATCTCAAAGGTTCCAATTCCTAAGAATCATCAATCTTGTAGACAATCTTGAAGAACCACCATATCGTGGTCACCCTCATCACTTTTAAACCCCCCCCCCCCCTCCTTTATCTACTTCGGTTTTGTTTTAGGTTGATGGCCATTGGTTTTTGATGGAAAATATTTCAAAAAAATAAGGGTTGTGACATAGAAAGGAAAGGTCCAGCTTACAAACTAGATCATGATCCAATTGTTCACCTGAAAACATGCATGATGTAGTTGGCTTATATTAATTTGTTGGTTAATTAGCAACATTTTTTGATATCCTTCACTCGATGTAATCTATTTTGGGTGAAACTTGACTTGTTACAACCAATAGTCCAATATAAAGTTTTTTTTTTTTTTAAAGGGAAAAAAAAAAAAAAAAAACTGGTTGGCATTCAAAAGAAAGAAAGACAGAAATCTCCCAACCAAAATTTGGGAAAAAATATGTAAAGATACCTAAAATTTATATATCATATTTTAGATTAGGTATCAAGCTTTTAATTTTGTCAATTAATTAAATTTAGGTTGGTGAATTGTTATTGACTGTAGCTACCTTCAGTAGGTGTGCTTAGCTAGGATATAGTCTTGTCACTTGTGTGCGATGGTTGGGCATCTATGGATCTTGCTTACGCATAGTAGAAAGGAGCGTAAAATTCTTAGAATCTTAAAAAATTCTCAGGTGATGAAGAGCCTTTTTTATGAAAGTGACTCTTCTCACAATAGATGGGGTCTTATTATAAAGGAAGCTTGTATTGCAACACACTTTTCAAAGCAGATGCTAAAACCCTGAACCAAAAGCCTCTCAATTATCATTATATATATATATATATATTGTGTATATGATAATTAAATTATTTAGATTTGAAGTCTTTATCCATCTATGTTGTTCATTTTATATTATTCTAGATAATTGAGCAGAGAAGAATAGAAACCCACTATTAAACTCTGCATTTCTCCTAATTTTTGTTTATAAATCAATTTAGCAACTATTCGACAAAGAAGGCAGAGGGAGAAATCTCTACTTAGATAGGAAAAAAAAAAACCTTTTAGAGCAAGGAAGTGACTGCCAAAAAAAAAAAAAAAAAGTTATGTAGGGGAAAATAAATACAAAATATTATTAACTGCTTTTTGCTAATGAAAATGAATTACCAAGATGAGTATGACTTTTCCTATCAAAAAAAGAAAAGAAAAGAAAAGGAAGATGAGTATGATTTTCAAATTTAAATATTTTAATAAATTAATAATAACTTAATTGATAAAATAAAAATATTATCATAATAATAAAAAGATAGGTATTACGTTCACAACATTTTCACAATAAATCATAGGTGGTTAGTTATTGCTGGTTCAAATTTGAACCTAACACTAATGACATGTTTGAATGGAAGGGGGAATGAGGGGGAGTGGAGGAGAGTAAAGTAGAGTTGACTAAAAATTAGCTAATTTTGTGCTAAATCTACTCTACTCCCACTTCCTCTCCCTCAATCCAAACAGACCATAAGATTATCTTTTTGTCTCAATAATAACAATCAGTAACAACCTATACTTATGATTTGTTATAAAAATATTGTGAAAATGTTCTGGATATATCATTTCTCTAATAAAAAACCAAAATAATTTAAATAAAATTTTGTGTTAAAAAAAAAGGTCTAGATGGTTCAAATTTCAATGACCTTTCAAGTACGCGAAAGAATAGACTTCAATAAATAAATTAAAGAAAAAAAAAAAACAACCTTAGCGGCGCCAAATAATACTAACGAAAGATACTTCCCGAGATAACTGGAGGGACTGTTTTGATTCCCCTTTTGGTCCTTCTCTTCCGTTCTCTTCTCTTCTCCGCTTCTTGTTTGTTTCCCAAGAAAAACAAAAGGAAAATAAAAGGCTATATAAGGTCAGAAAAATAAATAGAAAATAAAATAAAAATCCCAGAAAAGAAAAAGAAAAGCAGTCGAGACTAACAGAGATGCAAACTGTGGTGGTGAATACGGTGTCGTATTGCGGCAGATCCCACCAAGCCCTAGAATCTCCCTCTTCCTCTTCTTCTTCTTCTTCTTCTCGCTCCTCCAAGGTTCTCTCTTTCTCTCTCTCTCTGTGAATCAATTTCATTAATTTTTATTTTAAAGTTTTTTTGTTTCAATTTTTCTAAATCGGAAGCTAAAATTTGTTGACAGAGTTGGGGGAGCTTGTTTCGCACACATGTTTCTCTCGCGAGGGGATATAATCCAGTGCGGCGGAGCTCACGCTGTTCCGTTCAATCTCGTTCACGCAGCTTAGGTAGGTGTATTTTTTATTTGAATTGAAAAATAGGGCAAATTGGTTGATTTCTGTTGATTGTTTCATTGAATTTCGTAGCTGTTTGTATTCCAATCTAATTTAATTAGATCAATCAAATTAAACCTAAGTATATGCAAATTCAAAACATTTTTGCTTTTTGTTGTTGTTGTTGTTGTTGTTGTTTACTTTTTGTGGACTGTGTTTCTGCTAAATTGCTAATGTTACAATACTAATAGTTTTTTTACTCTGAAAGAAAAGAAGAAGAAGAAGAATCTAATAATTTTTGTACTTGATTATAGTGGTCCAAGATTATGTGCATTTTGGGAGTCAGAAGGCTTTTAGCTAATTTAGTATGATTTGTTATGGGCTAGTTTCAGTTGTTTAGTTTATTTAGAGATATTTTAATTATGACAACAACAACAACCAAGCCTTGGTCTCAAAGTTTTGGGTTCAGTTATGGACCCTTAATAGAATAGTCAGGGTTAGCCATATGTTTTATTTTCCACCATTTTTTATTCTATCAGAAGTCAAATTCTTTGTTACTTCTTTAATTGACGTATTACAATTAATGACTGGGCTCTAAAATAAATACATGCCACAGACAGATGGGTAAAAAGTGCAACATTTAGACCCTTTTTTTTTTTATTACAATTCAGATTGCACATCAGAGTTTTGTGTAGCTTAAGGACCCAACTAGATTATTTTACGTTTTTCAAACATTCAATTGCTATTTTTGGAACTTGAGTGACCAATTGAAAAATTGGAATAACTTTAAGGACTAGATATGGCATTTGTACTATAAGTTACTTTCCCTATAGGAAGCATTCAAAAAGTCATTAATGTTGCCATTTGTTCTGTCACAAAAATTGCATACTAATTGTTAATGGTGATCTTGGTTTTTAAATCTGTCATTAAATATATATGTGGAAATTGTACCAGATCTAAATTTTGTTGAAACTCAGCCATCAATAATATTATTAATTTGACTGTACAAGGTAAACTGTTGGAGCTTTTGGGAAAATTGTGATGTAACTTTTAAATTGTGATGTAAGTTAGTGAGATAATTATTTCAAAATTTCGGCTTGTCCAAATTTACCATTAAATCATGCGACCTATAAAAAGCATTTTTTTTTTTCTTTTTTCTTTGGAGGGTGTTAGGTCATTTGTGGGTTGGCTGTGATTTCACTTTTCCTCTTTTAACCTTTTGGATCTTAAAAGTTTTCTCTGATTGCATATTTTACAGTTGTGAAGGCTGTTGCTACTCCAAATTCAGCTTTAGAATTGCCACTAACTGCAGAGAATGTTGAAAGTGTATTGGATGAAATCCGACCTTATCTAATTGCAGATGGGGGAAATGTGGCATTACATGAGATTGATGGCAATGTTGTACGGTTGAAGCTACAAGGAGCTTGTGGTTCTTGTCCTAGTTCTGTTATGACAATGAAAATGGGCATTGAGCGTCGTTTGATGGAAAAGATGCCTGAAATAGTTGCAGTGGAACCAATAGCTGATGAAGAATCTGGCCTTGAGCTGAATGAAGAAAATATAGAGAAGGTAGTATTTAATTTTCAGTAAAAAAATTCATGCATTATAGTTATATCACAGCCATTAGAGCACTCAAACCTTCACCCTCTTTGCTTTGTAAATTGTTTTACCTTACCAATGGACTGCATAGATAGTATTGCATTGCTGAAACACAAAAATTGTGTTATTTTCCTGGTTTTGCCTTCAATAATACTTGTCATACAGAAGGGTGAGAGAGTAAGAGTCTGTACACAATAAAGATTTGAAAAAGAAGCCATATTTCACTTGGGCTGAACAAGTGGAATAAAATTGAGAGAGGATGAATCAAGGAGATACATTATTTCAAATTGTTATGAGTTTTGAATATATGGAACATAAACATTGTTTCATAACAACAACAACCAAACTTTAGTTCCAAAAATCTTGTAAGATTCAACCACATGTATTATTTTACACCATTCTATAGTATATATCCAAAGTCTTGGTTGTTGGCTATGGAAGTATACAGAATTGATACCTAATAGGTTAACGTTGCTATCACTTGACTCTTACCAAGTGATCGGCCACTAGGGGCCGAAGCTGTAGTGATGATATTAAGAGGGTCCTTCATCTTTGTTGGCTTTTAAGTAGATTTTCTGGAGAGGCAACAATGAATTTCATTAAATAAGGTAAAAGCATTTGTTGTAGGGCTTAGTTAAGAACTTTAGGACTTGGAAAAACTAAATCTGTAAATAGTTGATACATGATAGTGATGCATTACCAAGCAACTTAAGTTATCTTTGGCTAAAAGCTAGGATTCTCTTTTGGGTTGAGTGTGATCTTAAATAGTGAATTTCAGAATTTCTGCTAAATCTATTGAATCCGTTCTTTGATGGTTGAATTGCTATGTGGACTCCCTACCACCTATGATATATGTAGGTTTTGTTTTTGAGTTGTTGCCAAAGCTTGCTTTTATGTTCCTTACTCCAACGGTGGGGTTGCAAATTCATCCTCCCTCCCCTCCTCTCCAACCCTCCTCTTTCTCTATTTTTTAGGTGCTTGTTTCAATGTTTTGTCTATCATACTTGTCTTGTCCATTTCAGGTTCTTGAAGAAATCAGGCCCTATCTGGTAGGGGCAGCCGGTGGATCTCTTGAACTAGTGGCAATTGAGGAACCAATAGTCAAAGTAAGGATAACAGGACCAGCTGCAGGGGTGATGACTGTTCGTGTTGCTGTTACACAGAAATTGCGAGAGAAAATTCCAACAATCGCAGCAGTTCAACTTCTGTAAATCCCAGGGAGAAACCAAAAAAATAAAAATCCTATTATATTCTTGTGATTTTTTATCACAGCATCTAGCAAGTGAGGAGCATCTATACAACTCTGTAAAACTTTGGTGATAGTTTCATATAATATGTACAGTTTTATAATATTTAGTGGGCTAACAAAGTTGAGAAAATTCTTGTTAATGGAAAGTTAGGCTTGCTGAAGAAACTGTTAGCCATTTCAATGTTCAAACTTTAATGTTAAATTTGTTTTGGCCTATTTAGTATCTGAACTTGATTTTGGTTCAACCAAAAGGATGATTGGTGTTTGAGGAGTTATATGGAAATATTTTGTTCGAAAATGTGTGGTAGATCCAGGATTTATGATACATCTAAAATTAAGACCTCTAAACAAGACTGTCAAACTTTCATAACGTGTCAACACTATAATAGAAGTTGTAAATTGTAATGGGCAAGTACAAGCAAAAGAAATATACAAATTTTTGTTTTGCAAATTGTAATGGGCAAGTACCAATCAATGTAATGGATTTAAAATGCCTTCGCTTTGCTTAAACTAAAAATCTTCTTTTTGCAATTTATATGGCTTGGTCTATAAAACAGCAACTCTCCAATCTGTTTTTTGTGCTTGCTTTATATCTTGTCTTGAGCTTGACGAGCATATACAGTGGCTGCTTGATTTACCAGTCTTGCGTCAAGAAAGCGTGGATTGATCTAATGGATTATGGAAACAAGACACAGAGAACACAGATTTTATACACACTAGTTTGCATACTTGTAACTCAGTTGGGACCTCAGCTAGTGGCTTATTGATAGCTAAAATAAATTTTGTCAAATTGAAGAGTGTAACGAGCTAGGTGATTTGGTCATCTAAATCTTGAAAGGCTACAAAGTCTTTCACCTTGCAAAACAGTGCCAGAAATGTGAATAAGAAACATTTTCTGGAATGCAACCATATTTGAACATTGCTTGGGAATAGACCGTTTGAGATTATGTCTATAAACTGCATTGTTCCATACTGCAAGAGTGAAAATCAATGGGTTTATATAATAATAATAATAATAATATATAAGTTACGTGCTTACGTATGTTCCACATGCATTGTTCATGAATTCAAGAAAAATATGGGACATTCTTCCCAAAATTTTAATAAAATAATAACAAAAACTGAATTATAAGTTACATGCTTTGTCAAAAAATATAATTGGATCATGTTCACCAAACACATATGAGACTGAACTAGAGCCAGAAACTCAGGCAACAATTAATTTCTCTCCAACAATGAAACGGTATATTTGCCAACAAAACTTCAGGTCTCTCTCCTGAGACTTGGGAGACGGATCCCCTATGATCACCCTGTTTGCAGCGCACTTCAGTGCGTGTCACTTTTCCCTCTTAATGACAGTAAAGTTTGATCACTGAATCAGCACCGGCAGTGAATAACCAAGGCTGCCTTGGATGGAACTTACAATCCATTACTCCTGCAATACAGCCATTAATCAATGGCATTTATATAAATTTCTAATCGACATGATACACACTGATCATATGTATGACATATTCAAAAGCCCTATGTAGAAGCAAACACAAAATATTATACTTTCTTCATCTCCCACACTTTTGGTCCTATTTTAGAAAATTTTAAGTTTCTAGGAGAAAGTCAATTGTCATTCAAATAAAAGAATATAAAATTTCCAAACTATCCTACTTAATTTAAACTCTAATAAACAAATGAAAAACCAGTATTAACTTTTCAAATAAAGTAAAACGTAAGTTAGGAAAGTAACTAAAAGTTTATCCATTGACTTTTCAAAGAAAACTATATTTAGGAATATCTTAGAATTAACCAAAGGGCTAACAATATTGGAAGGAGGAATTAAAATAAAAATCATATCGAATGCCAACATATTAGACTCCTACACTAACTAGAGTGACATCCGTTTATTTTTTATTTTAAAATATTATTATTATATTTTTTTGGGATAAGAAACCTCGGCATATGCCTTTACAAGCAATGTCCAAAAATAATTTGTGTGTCATCTATTTAGATAGAATAAATCACACGTAAAACGCTAGGGCATTTAATTAGTTTTGCCTTGATACTGTCACCCCTAGGCCATGCCAAAATCCAGACTTATGTGAACAGATTATTGTAGAGTAAGATCATGATTGGAGCTGAGAGACTGAGACTGGTTAGCCTCTCACAAAGAAACTTGGTCAATAGAACTATAGAAGGTCCCATTTGAGTTTCAAATCAAGTTTTCTGTATAATTGGTTTCAGAGTGGGGTTTAATACAGAAATACGCACACTAATTGATGTGTGTGTGTGTGTGTGTGGGTGGGTGGGTGGGTGGGTTATATAATGGCTGTATTTAATTATGTCTTCAGCTCTTGCCAGTAAACAAAAATAATAATAAAATCAGTCAAACTGTTGCTGTTCATTTTTTTTTTAATAACTGTTGCTGTTCCTTTTAAAATCTTCACCTTCATACTCAACCACCAGACAAAAAAAATATAAAATGCTGAAAATTCTTACCTCTCCCATTTGAGCTTGTATGGCCTCTAAGAATTTCAAGTGGGACAATAAGAGGATTCTGGTTGAGATCTGAATAAACCATGCCATGAAAAACATATGCAGTGCAGTCATCAGAGCATGAAGCAAATAGGGGATACGAGCGATGGAAGGCAACATTGGTAATATCTTTCGGATGACACCTGAGAAATTCCCACACATGTTAGAGAAGTTCATCACCATACTGACAAATATATTGGAGGATACATGTATTGTAGATTGCATAGTATTTGTTTTCTAAATAATTGCAATCAAATGATCAATGTGCCTGTTAGGCTGTTACCATAACATCAATGATAATTCACAGAAAAAAAAAAGATAATTATCATAATCATTGCAGAAAAACCTCAATCCTCAAATAAAGTATATAAATTGAGGAAAGGCACATTTTTCAAATGGAAAGTTCTTTTATCATTAACTTCTAATCATTTATAGTTTTGTCCAGAACATACTTTAGAATTCTGTAAGGTTTAGATGAAAGATCCATGTCAAACCAACACAATTTTCCCTCTCTGCTCCCCACAATTATATTGTCACCTGCATGGAAAGCAATCCTCAGATAAATTTTGAAGATAAATATCACAATAACAATTGATTGTTTCCAAAATACATCGACAAAAGAAAATCTAATAAAATAAAATTTTATCCAGAATGTAAAGATGTGATAAAGGAAATAAGATTGGAAACATACCCCCAGGATGAACAGAAATGGAAGAGACTTCACGGAGTCCAGTCTCGAGCTTTTTGATAAGCTTTTGTTTCTGCAGATCATAAGCACGAATATTCTTCTTTGTTGAAATGAAAAATATTTTTTTTGTAGGATGGAACACAGATGAAACTGGAAGTCCACGCAGCTTGAATGGAATTCTTTGTGTATGCTTCTTAGAGAGCTGGTGTATAAGAACAGCTCTTGATTCGCGTAATTAAAAAGTCAAGAAAATCCAAAGAGATTTAAAAAAATAATTCCATACTTATCAGACCACACTCAACTAGCAAAAAATGATCAATTAGATAAAGTTCCATGCTCAGATAATGGCATGTCATATTTAAAGTACACCTTTCTTCATTTCAGACCCCTGCATGCAACAAGGGGGTGTGTGCGTGCACGCAACTGCAGGTACGTGCACATGCCACTAGGTCTATATCATATTTCCACAAATTGCTTTTCACATTTACTTAACCGCATTTAATTGTATTGAATTTTTCTTCACTAGGTAAGCTGAAGTTCGACCTTCAGTTAAATAAAGTTTCTTAAAAAGCTGAGCAGGCAGAGGCAACACAGCCACTATGATCTGTTTAAGACAGAAGCATATTGATAAAGGTGATTATAAAATTTCTTGCCAACAATCTAGGTATACCTCATCCCGAAAGAACACATCTAAAAAAAGCATGATTAAAAACTATGACCAAGTTCACATTCTTGCCCCTACCAAAAAAAAAAAAAGCCCATTGGACCTAACAGATTTATAAAAAGAACCATCTGACCTGCTCTTCAGACAATGAACATGCAACAGATCAATAATCAAAAGGGGCATTGATGTTTTGACATCAGTAAGGGTATCCTATATATCAAATAAGGGGTCAAACTCATGAATCCCTAATTTTAACATGACTAGAGGAACATATCAGAAGACTTTCAATTGACAAATAGAAGAGTTGTTCAAGCATATCATATAAGAAATAGTAATATGTAATCAATAAGACTGGAAAAAGGATATCAGCTGGCATGACTGTTGAAAAGTAGTCTCCCTTACGATGCCATTCCACTGAAGATACTGTCTGTAACAGCATAACAAATAAAACAATTATATTTTTCATTCCGTAAATGGATTGAGTCTACTCTATCAGAAAAATTCTACTCTATCAGGATAAAGGCAGGACTGGAATGGTTTCAGACGGGGTAGTTGGTTTAGAAGCTTAAGTACCTTAAAATGCCTTAACCTGATTCCTTCATGCTTATCATCTTGATGCCAGCTTGCAACGGACACCTTGTCGCCTAATTTCATGAAACATATCATGCAAAGGTCATACATTTTGATTTGATATAGATTTAGTTAAAAAAAATAATTTAATCTAGGATATTGAAAGTAACGGATATTTCATACTGACCAGAATCATCTGGCGCTACAGGTGTCTCAAAATGGAGGAGTTCTTTTATATTTTTCTGTTCTTCTTCATCTCCTAAACCAGTATTCAAAATAAATACCTCTTGTCCCCTGAAAAACATACACTAGTTGATTTACACTGACAGGCAAAGCAGTTTTCAGCATTTTTTTTAACCCAGAAAAGAAACAATAAATCAATTTAATAAGCCTTACACAGAGACAGCTACAATAGGAATCTCACGCAGAGGATTCCATGCCACAAATTTAACTGCTTCTTCAAACTCCCACACTCTAAGACATCTACCAGTTTCAACCTCCCAAATTCGTACAGTTCCATCAAGCGAACCTTTGTGAACAATAAAAAATTATAAGACCCATATCCAACTAAATTCTTGTCTAGTTGCCTGAATAAAAATGCAATTAAAATCAATGAGTTGCATCCAAACCTGAAGCAAGCCACTGTCCAGAAGCTTCAATGGAAATTGACACAACAGCGTCCGTGTGACCTTTGTACTCAAGATAACATGTTACAGGATAAGGCTTAAGATCCCTTCGACTTGGTAGTTTGGGTTTCAAAGATTCTGGATCAATATTAATCTGGGACATAAATAGGATTACTTTTAATTAATTTGATCACCATCATAAGATTAGAAGAACATAAAAATTTGACAATCTTGCAAAATGACCATCCAAGGCAATCTAAACAGAACCAATAAATATTTTCCCCAAATTGGGGCCTCCCACTTACACGTTTCTTCCGAACTCTAGGGCACAAGTATAGATCCAAACAACGTTCAAAAACATCCTTAACAGCATTATCGTATGCTGGGATACTTCTCAAAGATGTATACCTAATCAAATTGACATTGATTAGATGTCTCAGGCTCAACAATCAAACAAGAGAGACAAAAATAGACATTTATTACACAAAGTCACATCGTGCATTACCTTCTAGGTATAAACTTAGGACGATCTTCCTCAAACATCAATTGATAAGAATTAATCTCTTCTTGTGTTGGGATGTATTCTAAAGAAGGGTTATACGATTCTTCATGGCCTAAAAAGCAAATATAGATTAAAGTTGTTGCTCAAGTTTCTTCACATAAATTATCTAATGTAAAATTATAAAATCCAGAAGATGACTTAAACTAATACCTGGCAATTTTGACTTTGGTGCGGGAATGAAAGATAAATGATTAGCCTTTTCTGTTGAGCTGGAATCATCACCCCATAAATGATAGAATTGTTGTTCTTCTTTTGGCTTGTCACGCTTTATTAATCCCATACGAATTGCTCTAACAAGCTTAACAACCTGTGATTCGTAAAAGAAAGTGCAGGACATGAAATATGGATTGATTCAACTCAAAGGTCCAAACATTTCTTTGTTTTGAGATCATTGACCATCAAAAGGGAAATGAAATCTAAGGTATACGAAGTAATAAAGCACCCATACTTTGCCAACTGGCTATGATCTTACATTACAAAGAAGCCACACATTCAAAATTCCATACCTTCTTACTTTCCCATTTTGAAGGAATGAACCGCCTCTTCGGTTCCGGTGCATTTGAGAGTGGATGCTTGGCATCATCCCATTTAAACCAATCAACATATGGCTGCATTTGGAAAAATAATAATATTTAAACTTCAAGCATAAACTTAAGTATATCATTTGTCAGAAGCCAATATTGACATCCATCTGAAATTGAAGAGCACAGAATGAATGGCAACTACACACCGCATAAGGATCAAAGTCAGAATGTGGTGCCTTTCCTTTGAGCAATCTATTAATAAGTTTGAGCTCTTTTTTTGTCACCTCTACTTCCTCATCATTATACTCATCATAAACCTTGAGCCTGAAAAGTAATAAAATAACACCATAATCAAATATATAGTTTCTCCAAAAAGACCTTGGCTTAGAACTCTTCATCAGTACTTTCAAGGAAATAATGACTGCAACAATGAGAAAAATGATAATTTTGATCAATAGACTAACCAATTTTTAGCGTCATCAGCACTTTCAAGAAATGATTCTACTTTATCTTTTCGTGTTCTCTTCTTTATCTTCTTCCCATTAAGGTCATATCCAATATGCTCCTCATCCTTATACCATACCAAGGGAACATCTCCAACTGTATTTCGAGGAGCCACCTGAAAAAAGCAAGAACATTACAGTCGGGCAGGATAAACTTGAAAACTTTAAAATTTTATTCATTACAACACCAAAAAATAACTAAATAAATATATAAATCAATAGACCTCATCTTCAGAGGAATCACTCTCTTCAACTCCTTGATGGGATTCAGAGCTGTTGCTTTGATTTTCTTGATCATTGTGCAAGCCATCATCAACGTCTGAGTTGACAACACCCTGCCAAAAATATTAAAATATTGCAGAGCACAAAACCAAAATTTTTCAGGCTACAGAGAAGCATGAAATTTCACAACATTAAACAAGAAGGGCAGAGAAAACCTATTTATTTCCATACAATTTTTGAGTAAAAGTAGCCTAAAAAGAAAAAAAGAAAAAGAGATAAGTAATTAAAATTTCAAATATGCTGGCCTTTTGTTTGATCATGACACATTAAAAATGTAACCTCCGCAGGAGAGAGGCACAATATAATGATCTAGAAATTAGACTTGTAAATGTAAGATTTGCACTTCGATTATTCAGATTGATTTGAATCAACACAAATCAAATAGATGAAGCAACAAAAAGAATCCTTACACATGTAATTGATGAAAATACATATTGTAGATTGATAAATACAAAAAAGTAATCTTCTTAACTCAAAGCTATTTCCCTTTTCATTCACTGAATTTGATAATTTTATCTCCTATCTTTTTCATCACTTTCCTGTTAATTAAGCATACAAAGAAAACAAAACAAAGGCAATTACCGTGTACCTCATCTCCAGATGAACCACTTTCTCCAGCTTCTGAATCACTCAATGATCCATCAAAGTCACCATCCTCTGAAAAATCCTAGAACCACCAAAGCTAATTTACTCATAAATTTCAACAAACATAGAAATCCCATAAATTTTTATTGACATATCAACAAATTCAAAACACCATGGATGTACTCCTTCATATATTTGCACCACCCAGCTCGTCAATCAAATTCTCGTAAGAAATAAACGTAAAATAATACCTAATATGTAAAAACCAAAAGCAACGTAAACAAAGCCACTAGCTGGTGACTTGAATTATCTTAAAAACATTTTAAAGCAAACAAAAACAGAGAAACAATGAATAAACTCAAACAACAAGTAGCGAAAATCCATTTACTTGTATACTTTAAAACACGGCTAACCTTTAACAGCTGCATTAAGCTCAATCAGTTCAATGCTTTCAGTTTCTTTTACATTTTCATACTGCTTACAAACCCTAAGCTTCAAAAGCTCAATAATTTACTATTTTTTTTCGCTCAATTATTATTATTTTTAAAAAAAATTGAATTTTGAATCTAATAAGATACTTAAGCAATGAATTAGAAATTAAACCAAAAATTATTGAAGAAAAAATGGCTGTTATCGGAAAATGAAGCATGCCACTCCATTCCGATAGCCACTACGGCAAGACTCCAGTGGCCGCAGATGATACAACAGAGAAAAAAAAAAAAAAACGAAGAAGCTCTCGGATGAAGAATAGGTGTGTTCGTGAACCTAAATTTTCAACAAAAAAAATTAAAGTGAAAGCCATAGCGTATCTAAGCTCGAATTCACTGACAGTAGAGAGGTAACCAAATCCTTAATTAAATATTGTTTTCAAAATTTTCTCGAGAAAGCAAAAGAAAATATTTTTTTTACAGAGAAACAAACAGTGGCGTATCGAAGTTGAGAGAGAGGAAGTAATTACCTCAGAATCAGAAACGTAAGGAGAACCGTAATCAGGATCAGAATCAGAATCGGAATGAGATGGTAATTGTTTTTGTTTGAGTTTATTTTGTTCAGTGATTGAAGGCTGTTCTTCTTCTACTTCTTCGGATTTGGAATTTCGAACACTTTGCCTTTTCTTCTTTTCCCCCTTAATCTTCATCTCTCTCTCTAAAATGATGTATGAGTTTTGAGAAGGCGGAAAAGGAGATTCTGAAGAAGAAGAAGAAGAAGAAGGGGTTAGGGTTTAAGGTCTGAGGTCTGAGCCTCTGAGGTGATAGTGTCTCGTGGGCTTTTTATTTATTTATTATTATTATTATAGAAATATGTCTTGTGGGCTTAAAGCCCAAATGTATACCTCTCATTTTTCTATATCCATTTCGTCTAAATTAATTTTATTAAAACTAAAAACAAAATATTCTGCCTGGCTGATCAAGTCCTATGAATTGCGAGTTCACAATAAACACATTCAATTGGAGGGTAGCAAAACATTTTATCCTTATATTTAGGGGGCGTTTGGTTTACCGTAATGTTACATTATACCGTAATATTACGTTATTGTAATCTTATGGGTCTGTTTGGATAGAATTTATTTTGCTGAAACTGAAAACTGAAAACTGAAAATACTGTAGCAAAATAATTTTTAAATGTGTAAATAATACCGTGGGACCCATTTTTAATAAAAAAGTTGCTGAAAAGTGTAATTTGTGGGTCCATAGTACATATATACACTGTTCACGGTCAAAAGTTACGGCTACTGTTCATAACAGTGATGAACAGTAGCGTTTTAGCGTAACAAAAAAAAAAAAAAAAAAAAAAAAGCTGAAACGTAAACGTGAAACGCAGCAACTTCAGTGGATCCAAACACACACTATATTAATGTAATCTCAATACAAGAATTTAATATTATATTGTTTACGAAGATGATAAGATTAAAATGATGTGGTATATTTTGTAATTTTAAATTATGGTAATGTTAGAAAAAATAAAATAAACAAAAAATTTTAATGTCACATCGTAGTAATATGTATCATATCAAAGGCACATCATAAAGAACCAAACACCCCCTTGGGAAATTCAAATTAGATGATTTAGATAACTAATTTACACTACATAAAAAAAATAATAATAACACATGAGGACTGTCATGGGACGGAAAATGATAATGTCAGCATCACGTGAGATCGGGGGTCGAGGGGGGCAGTCGCCCCCTGGCCTGCCCAGAAAATACCTTTAGTTATTTTTTATTTTCCAAATATTTGTTGGTTATATTAATTACTTTCCAGTTATATTTGTAGATGAACTTGTGTTTTTTTTTTTTTTTTTAAATGTAGATGAACTTGTGTTTTGTTGTACCTAACGTTTATTACTGTTAAGCGTTTTAACTATTTATTTTGATCATTGGACTTGATCAGGTAAACTCACAAAATAGTTAATCAAGCTTTTTTGTTTAGTAACTTGGCTTTTAAATTGACCTACATGTTAAAAAGGTCAATTAATTTATCATCTACCTACTGTTTTAAAGGGATGGGTAAATTGCCTTTCATGTTAGAAGCAATGCTCTATTTCTTGGTCAAAAAATAGAGTGTTTTTTAAGCCAGTCAAATAGTTTTTTTCTCATATCACTTCATTTCTTAATTAAGTCCTTTTTTAATTAAAATAATCTTCTACTAAACCAAGTTTAAAATTTCTCACCACTTCAGCTTAAAGCAGCAGGTCTATAGCCGATGCCCCAATGAGTCACGAAGGGGTGGGAGTCCAGGATCTTCACCATTTTTGGCTTTACACCTTTTTCCCACATCGCCTAAGTAAACCTCTCACTCATGCTTTATATGCCCTTGGAGCTTGCACGAGTGTACAACTACTACACATGGCGATGTGGGACAAAGGTGTAAAGCCAAAAATGGTGAAGATCCTGGGCTCCCACCCCTTCGTGACAAATCCTTGAGGGCTTGGCTCCCCAAACACTGCTTAATGGCGGAGCAAGTACCCACAACAAACATTTTAAATATATTGTTATAGTTTTGACACTTATATTGAGTTAATCTCACAGTTTATTTTGAGTACATTAATTAATTTCTTGAATTGTAGATAAATACATTGATTAATCTCTTCAATTAATTTTTATTTAATATGAATTGATTATCTTTATTTATTTATTTTTATTAAAACAAACTAATATTTTTTAGATTAATTTTGTTTTCAATCATGACCTTGCCCCTCCTAAACTAAAATCTTGGCTTCGTCACTGCGTGAGATAAAATGTTCATACATAGATATAATAAAATTTTAACTTATTCCGTATAACCCAAAACAGAGCACACCTCATCACCTACATGGCTCCTTCGTCCGACCAAAATTGAACGACACCCACTCCATTCGGCCTAGGTTCACTCTTTTCTTCGTGTTTTCCCTACAGTTCCCTATTTTTTGTTCACTGTGTGTGTGTGTTGTTTTCCAGGAATAGGATTATATGAAGATTGGAAATATTGGGATGTGCTTGTTGGTGAATAATTTGGTTTATGCTTTCGTATATTTCGGGTACCTGTTAGAAATGGAAGCCAGGGCGGCTATGAAGATTCCAAGGTTGAAGGACATGACAAAGAGCATGACTAAGTAAGCAAAACCCATGCGACAAGTATATATGATGGTTTGAGTCAAGGCGCCCTGCATGGGATTCGTGCTTGTAGGCTCGACATCGGGCAAGATGGACAACACCTCGATTGCAAAGGCTAGCAAAAACACAAAGAAAATAGCCAACACTCAACTTGTGATATGTGTCTCTTAATACCCTTTCTGCTGAAGCTATAGAGAGGGGGAGAAGAAGAAAGAAGGAAAAAAAGAAGGCGGTAGAAGTGGTACAAGGAATCGATCGGCCGATTCAGACATGGGTTTTAACGTTTTGAAGAAAAGTTAGTCAATAATAAAAAAAAATTATTATTTTATTGTCCAACGTGGAAAAAAATTAATATTTTATTCATCTATCAGTTTCTCTGTGAGTTTTGTGACGGAATGGTACTTCAAGGACTTAAATGAAGGGCGTTAATTGGTTTAGGGACTAAAAATGGTAAAAATAAAATGTAGAGACTAAAATGAAAAAAAGTCAAAATGTAGGTACTAAAAGTGCATTTACGCTTTAACATTAATAGGCCCCAAATTAGTTTCTAATTAACGTTAATAGGCTCCTAATTAATCAAGTGTGTGCAACTTTACCATAAGTATAACCAATCAAATTATGACACGTCATTAATCTCAAATTGATTATAAGTATAACCAATTGGAATCAATTTTTCATAATCGCACATGATCAGACTCAATTTGCGATAGTGCATCTCGGCCATTAAAATTTGATTTGATGATAACTTTCAATCTAATGGTCCGATTAGTGCTTAGGACCAATCAATTTGATCGTTATAATATCAAGATCATTGAGATGAAATAAAATTAAGAATCTAGTGGTCACAATTAAGATGTCTATTTTCAGGGTGAAATTACCTTTTACCCTCCACGTGAGGTTAAATCATAGTTTTAAAAACCGGACCGGATCGGCCTATTCAACTAGAAATCGAATCTTAATCCAGTTCGGTTATCAGTTAAAATTGGAAATGAATGAAAAACCGGACAAATACTACAAATAGCATTTCTTCATAAATACTTAAGTTGTTGTGTTTTTTAACCCCCCCCCCCCCCCCAAAAAAAAGAAAAAAAAAAGAGATTTTGATTTTGAAAATGCTCTCTCATGTATGAAGTGGTGAAGCCTAAGACGCCCACTGTGACCCAAAAACATCAAATTTACTTTACTTACCTTTTGCTCAAAAAAAAAAAAAAAAAATCAAATTTACTATATATGTGTTGAGGAAGAACCAAAGAAGTCCAAACATAAGCAAATTTGTAATGATCTGTCTACTTCAGTTGAGGCTTTATTTTTTTTTTTTTGGCTGCTCTTGCCTTTTGAACATGCACATATTCACGAGCGAGAGCGAGAGAGAGAGAGAGAGAGTCTGTTTAGGATTCGTTTATTTTGCTAAAACTGAAAACTTTTTGCTGTAAGTACTGTAGATAAAGGTAAAAGTTAGCTGAAATAGTACAATGGGACCCATGAATAGTACAAAAAAGTGCAGTGGGGCCCATAAATAGTAGCAAAAATAAGTTGAATGATAAAATAAGCTAGTTTTTTAATCTTGAGCCAAACACACACAAAGTATTGAAGAAAGAGATATGAAAAGCAAAAAGTGAGATGGGAAATATGTACAGAACTATTGTTGAACCAATTGTGTGGATGTATGGATTTCAAAATGTGTGGTAGTTAGGATATCAACGTATAGAATGTGTGGAGGGAAAAAAAAACAAGTGGGCAATGACATTGCTACCCATTGGTGCACTTAGTAGAATGTGTGGAGGGAAAAAAAATATCAAGTGAGCAATGATATTGCTACCCATTGGTGCAATTACTTTTTATTATTTGAAAGGTTAAAAAATAATTAAAATATTTTATAGCGGGCTTATGGGTTATTATTTAATTTTTTAGTTAAAATTACCAGTTATAAAATTATTTATTTATTTGTTTTTAAAATTATTAATTAAATTATTTATGACTTCACCGGTTCTACTATTGGTCGAACCTTGATTTGACTAGAAAATCGGTAACTAGTTCTTTTTTCGGTTCTTTCACTGTGTCGGTTTTTAAAACCATGGGTTAAATGTGGGTTGCAAAACCATGTATATGGCCTCCATAGGACGTTTCATGCGCTACCACACGCGACCAAAGGCTTTGGAATCTCTTTTACGCGTCACTTGGGATCCCCATGCCTAGATCTCCATCCGGACACACGCGCCACATGTTTGGCCTTATCATCCGCCAATTTGCAAACTTCAGGAATTTGGTGCTCATCTGTGCCGCCACACGCTACTTGGATTTTTGGCCTCATTGCCACACGCCAGTTGACACTGCACGCGCCTACATGCGTTGAAGAACCCTGCTGATGTCATTCGATGACGTTCCAAAGCCACATCGTTAGCCATACAAGATTTTCCATGTAATCCCTAGTTCACATCAACATTTGTGCCACATCAACTGTCCCAACCAAATTTATGACCCAACCCAAACCAACCTAGAACCCATTGATCGTTGCCTTGATGCTATTCGTTGACTTTGACCATGTTGACTTTGAATTTTTGGATTAACCTTTGACTGGTTTTAATACAATGTGGAAGTGTTATACCATGTTGTATATACTACGGTATATGCGGAAGAAGAAACATAGAATAATAATACCAAAAATACGAGGGTTACGTGGTTCAGTTTTTTCAACCTATGTCCATGAAAGAATCTCATAAAAGTTACATCTATATTATATAAGAGTGTAATATAATAATCTGTATTACAATGAACCTTAACATAACCTTATATAGGCGACTAAAGGCCGAATTGTAAGTGGGTATGAGCTTTAAAATTTTCAGTCCATTTTAATTAAAGTAAAGTAATAATAATCCTTGACTTTTCTCTTTTGGGCTCTAGCTCTACCTAATTTCCCACCTTACAAAATTCACGCTTTGCAGAGAGGGGTTTTTGGTTCTTTTCTTTTTGGATTTTATTGTTTGAACCTCAAGATTGAGGACCTTGAGGTTGAAGGTGGTGCTGGGAAAGTTGGCTGTTTTGTTTTGTGAATCCCAGAGATGGGTTCGTCTTCGCTGCGAGGCTGTGGTGCGGGTTTTGGAAGAGCATCTAAGGCGTTTGTGATTTTGTCTGAGTGAGGTTTTCAAATTTTATAGAAGTGTTTTTTATTCAGATGGAAATGGATTAAACAGGTTTGGTTTAAACTCTTATGTACTGATTTTCTATCCAAAAAAAAAAAAGTGCCGATTGAGATTTTTTTAGTAATTGCGTGGAAAAGATGTTTGAAAATTTTTGGTATGTTTTCTTTCTGACTGTTGAACTTCAGATTTTTTTTTTAAAATAAAAATTTATGGAGTGTGTTCACTCCTTATGGAGCAAGTTTATTCTGAAAATAAATTTTAACTGCTACTAGCGAATTGCATGCCTGCCCTCTTTTTTATGTACCAATACAAATCCTTCTTTGTAATTACTAATTATCGAACTATCATCGTTTGTTTTTAGATATTTATGAATATATATATATATATATATATATATATATATATATTGAAATGAACATTTTTTTTTACATAGGTAAATTAAAGAAAAAATAAACATGTCATTATCACTTGAAACCAAAAATGAGAAAGTTGTAATGAAGCGATAAGATCAAACCAACAACCCCTAAGCAGAACCCATATTTTACGCGGCATCGGCGCGGACTTGTTTGTTGACTAGTCTTTCAAGTCAAGCCAATGCTACAATGCAATATAAAACACAGCCAAATTTTCCAACAAGAAGTTAAATAATATTCCATAGCCAACGCCAAGGCCTCTCTCTCTCTCTCTCCAAAATGAACCCCTTCAAAAACCTGTCCATCTTGTGCTTCTACTTCTTAGTCACTCTTTTCATTCCCTTAGCCCACGCAGCCAGATTTGATATAACAAACAATTGCAGCTTCACAATTTGGGCAGGAGCTCTTCCAGGTGGTGGCAGGGAGATCAACAAAGGTGGAACCTGGAGCCTTGAAGTTGCCCCTACCAAATCGGGTCGCATATGGGCCCGAACTAATTGCAGTTTCAATGGGTCCGGGATTGGTACATGCCAAACCGGGGACTGTGGTGGGCTTCTTCAATGTGAAGTGGGGGGGTCGCCCCCAGTCACCGCTGCCGAATACAATATAAACCAAATTCAAAACGGTACCGATATTTTTGACATCTCTGTTGTTGATGGGTTTAATGTTCCTATGGCTTTTAGCCCTACGACTCGTGAGTGCACAGGCACAGACTGTACAGGTGATCTCATTGGGTTGTGCCCGAAGGAGTTAAAAGTTCCAGGCGGGTGTAAGAGCCCTTGTGCTGCATTCAACACCCCTGAATATTGTTGCACTGGGTCGGTGGGAGAGAGATGTAAAGCTACAAATTATTCCATTATTTTCAAGGGTGCGTGTCCCGGTGCTTTCAGTTATTCCTACGACGAAAAACTAAACACGTATACGTGCCCTAGTGGGACTAACTATAGGGTGGTATTCTGCCCTGGCCCCTAGTACTTCCCCTCTAAATTGAGGCACCATAGTTAGCTTATATACAAATAAGTCGCGTAATCAAAGCTCTGAAGCTTTGTGACATGCCTAGTTAGTGTTTTGACGTTGTAACAAGATATCTATTAAAGCTTGTGCCGTGCCCAAAAAATATATATTTCTATGAAAGATGGAAGATATTAAGGGGCTGTTTGGATTGGCAATTCTCATCACTCAATTCTCAGTTTTCATAACTCAATTCTCAAAAATGGTGGGACCCATCTCAATTCTAAAAAAAAAGTTGGTTTGGTAAGCCATAACTCAGTTTCCAATTTTTTGTTTCCATCACTCAATTCTCTGATTTTTGAGTTATGAGTTATGGAAACTGAAAACACCTTTTGGCTATTTTCAGTTTCCATAACTCATAACTCAATGACATTTTTGTAATTAAACACACATGAGGGACCCACTTAACAGCAACTTTTGACCAACTACTTTTTTTTTCCCTTTCTTCTTCACTGGGTTCGGTCTTCACTGGGTGTCTTTTTTTTTTCTTTTTTTTTTCTTTCTTCTTCACTGGGTTCGGTCTTCACTGGATGTTTTTTTTTTTTTTTTCTTTCCCTTTCTTCTTCACTGGGTTTCTTTCTTTTTTTTTTTTTTTTTTTTTTCCCTTTCTTCTTCACTGGGTTCGGTCTTCTTCACTGGTTTTTTTTTTTTTTTTTTTTTTTTTTTCACTGGGTTCGGGATTCTGGGTATTGAAAGAAAAAAAAAAAAAAAAAGCCACACTGTGACAGGTGTGGGCCCCCCAAATAGTGTGAAAAATAATGAGTGATGGAAATTGAGTGATGAAGGCAAACGGATGTGAAAAATTGAGTGATAAGTAATGAGTGATGAGTGATGAGTGATGAGTGATGGAAATTGAGTGATGAAATTTTGTTAGCCAAACAGGCTCTAACCTTCATAACCTCCTTACTTTTTTTTTTTCCATGAGCAATTTTTTTTATTATCAATTTTTATGAGAAAAATATATTTTAAACTTTATAATTTAAGGGTTGTAACTTGTAAAAATTAAAGCATATAATTTTAAAAAATAACAAGTTAAATCTTAAAATTTTTTTAAAAAATAATAAATTAAATCCTACTATTAAAAATAAATCACGGGCTTTTCGGACTCATTACCCAGTAACTCAGGGTACTTACTAAATAAATTGAACTTGAACATTTCCCAAAAGTCCACTTTGTGTAAATATGGGCTGTATAATTGTGGGGATCCATTTCATGGGGAGACAAAGAGAAACAATATGGTCTTTGGGCCTGAGTCATGAAATAAGGGAAAGTAGGGCTGTAAGCCCATAGCAATACGTGAAGTGAGAGAAAATCAACACCAAGAAGTAAAGTTCATGGTTTGAGAAGCACATATTGTGAAGGAAAATTTTGAGTTGCGATTTGTGAGATGATTGGGCCCCAAGAGACTTTTAGTTTCATTGTATATCTATACTACTATTTAAATGACTTTTCTTGTTTAAACGAGATTTTTTTTTTTGTTTCAAAATATCCCTATAGCTTACGTTTAAGTAGAGGCAAAACTTGGTAAAAGTACTTCTTTAACTCCCATATAAACATTGCCTACAAAACAGAACCACTCTCCTCATGGTTTTCAAATTACTTTATTACCAAAAAAAAAAAAAAATGTACAGCCACATTTTAGTCACACACAACTCCAAATTCTCAAGTTGTTTTTTTTCTTCTCCACGTTTAATATATATATATATATAATAGCTTTTTTTCTTTCTTTTTTTTCTCTCCCTCCCACCGTCCTCACGTTTTTTTTTTTTTTTTTACTCTATCTCTAACATATATGATATATCACGTTGCCTTTTTTTTTTTTTTTTTCATTAAACATATATCTCAATTCTCAAGTTTCTAAGTTATCATCCAAATTTAAAACTCCTCAATTTTAGCTACAACTTTTTCTTTTCTCCCACTTTCTCACGTTGTTTATTTATTTATTTTTCCTTTCCACGTTTAAAAAATATATATATATATATATATATATATATATATAATAGCTTCTCTTTTTTTCTTTTGTTTTTCCCTCCCTCTCTCACATTGTTGTTGTTGTTGTTTTTTTTTTTTTTTTTCCTCCAAAATATATTTCAAGTTTCTAAGTTATCGTCCAAATTAAAAACTCAATTTTAGCTACAACTTTTTCTTTTCTCCCACCCTCTCATGTTGTTTATTTGTTTTTGTTTTTGTTTTTTTTTTTTTTAATTTATAAACCGGGTTATTAGTTATCATCCAAATTCAAAACCATAAGCAACCACATTATCACTTTTTGTAAATGTGTCACTTAGGTTTTTTGACAAAAAGAATTTTATGAGAGAGCCAACACAACCATTCATCTAGGAAAAGGTATTTCAATCTGAAAATTTTGTAACATCCTCCTTTGATATCAATAAAAACTCCTCTAACCTTTTTCACCTTTGGATTTTCTTTTTTTCTTCCTTTGGAATTTTTTTTTTCCAATATATATAACAACATCGTCTTTTGCTAAACAGACTCCCAAGTTTACAAGTTTTTGGTAGAAGGATTTTCTTATAAATCCAGCATGATCATTCATATGAAGAAGGTACGTCAACCCAAAAATTTAAGGCTTTTTAAAAAGAATTATGCCATTGTTTACTTCTTTTTAATAACTCCAAAAAAGGATCATATAACTTGTTTTTTTTTTTTTTTTTTAATTTATACCATTGCTTTTTTTTTTTGGATTTATTTCCAATATATATAACAACACTCTATTTTAGTAAAGAGACTCATAGGTTTACAAGTTTTTTGACAAAAGGATTTTCTAATAATGCCAGCACGATCATTCATACGAAGAAGGTATGTCAACCTAAAAATTTAAGGCTTTTTAAAAAAAAAATTATGTCACTGTTTGCTTCTTTTTAATAACTCCAAAAAAGGATTATAAGACTATTTTTTTAAAAAAAATTTATACCATTACTTTTTTTTAATATATAAGATGCCATTGTAGATTCAATAAAAATTATGATATGTAGGTTTTTTCTTCATGTTTTATTCGTTTTAAATTAATGCCACTGTTTACCATTATAGAAGACATCGTTTACATATTCTGTTGCATTAAATTTATTATTAAAAAAAATGTTCCAAAACAATGTTTGCAAGTATTTGAATGTTCCTTTAGTTGTCTAATTGTTTTATTGAATTCTAGCATTGATTGTACATTAAATTGATAAATGTAAAAAATTAACCGGTCGATTTTGAGATGAATTTTGACATTATGAGAAAGTATAGTTTGTTTATTTGTTTGCACTTTTTCATTGCTTGATATTAAATTGCTTAAAAAATAAAACCATGATGTTATTTTTATTTGTGATTATTTTAACAATTACATTACCTCCAAAAAAAAAAAAAAAAATCTTTACCTTATAAAAGCTGTAAATTTTTTTATTCTCCATTTCCTTTTTAACAAGGTTGACGTATTCACAAATTTGTTAGACTGCACTAGCTTCTAAGCACAGACGTAGCTCTTCTATTTTTTGGTAAATGTTGATAATTTGAATCCATTATAATTTGGAATTATTATATTTTCCTATTATAAAATACATAGAGATGTGATGAAAAAAATTAGTTCATCCACAAACACAGAACACTCATTACACCTCTAGGTATTTGACGATTGAAAAATGTAGTAATCTCAAATTATAATAGATGCAAATTATCAATATTTACTAAAAAAAAAATAGAAGAGCCTCTGAGCACGCGTGTAAGTGTGTGCTCAGAGACTAATATAGATAAATAATTTGGAAAAAAATCTCAACACGTGTTAATGCATTCAAGGAGTGGCTTGGGTCCAATTAAAAAAAAAAAAAAAAAAAAAGGAGTGGCTTGGGTATTGGACTCATGGCTCATCAACCAATATTCATATTTTTATGGCATCTACAATATTATTTAATAGGCTTTTCAGACTCATATTCTTGTATATCTAATTACCCTTAAATTCACATTGTTTAGAAACTTTAAATAATAGAGTTAAACATGTAAAATTATTAATTTTAAAACTTCAAAATTTTAAATAAATTTAATATATATATATATTTATGTAGGGATGCATTTGGATCTTGGGCCAAAGGTATAACTAGATCCAAGCTCAATAAGCCCAATACAATAAATTTGTAGAGAGTGTGTTGGAAAACTAGGTTCTAATGAATGAGACAACAATTATAATGGAGTTTAAAGGATAATCAAATAGAAATGGATTGGATTTCTCAAAGTAAATTGGCCCTCGGCCTAATCCGAGGAGGTATGTTCTAGTATATATTGATTGGAAATAGTTACAAGTATGGTTCAAGTTGCTGCAGTGCTTTCTCCTTTAATTTTTCGTTCCCCCCCTTTGTCAGGGGTCCCTTACATTATATATCTTCCTTCTAATGATCTTGACCCTTCATTTGTTGATCATCTAGGCCACTACTTGAGTGCTTATCGTATCGGATACCCTTTCTGGCCCTCTGTGAGTTAGGATAGCTAATGCAGCACTGTTTAGGGGTCTTCTCCACATAAAGGTGGTTAGAAAGTTAGCTGCAGAACATTTAATACGGTGGCAACAACTTTCTCTTAGATATTTCTTGGCTCCCACTCTTCCAGTGCGTTCGTAATGCATGCCTTTATCAGGGGAGTTTCTTAGAAGGTCACTTTGAGTGATAGGATATGCATTCGATTTGTGCTTTGTTTATCCGAGGAGACACTCCTCCTCGGACCACCTGTTCCAACCTTTTTGTCTGCATGTTGTTTATGGGGCTCTGAGCTTAACACCCTTACTACTGTTTATTCGTCATCGGACCAATCAACGTCCTCGGCCGAGGCCCAAAGCCCGATATATGATTTTGGGCCCTTATCCCTACAATAGCCCCTAAAAACTCCAGTTTTTCCCTCTTATTGTAGGAGAAAAAGTGGGGTTTCGATTTTGAAGAGTTAAGATCATTCATTTCCTTGGTTTACACATGTAGGAGTACCGTTTTACGTGCCCCATAACTGTCACTGATGCTTCGGAGCCAGCGATGCGTTATTAATTGCTTCAAGCGATGCTTTATTCCCCACATCTAACGGTGGGACGCAGATCCTACGGTTGACATTTCTCCTTGAATTTTGACCGGGATAACTCCCATTTAATCCACCCCCTATATAAGGCACCCGGGGAAATCATTTTTCTTCATTTTCACAAGTCTTCAAGCTCTCCAGAGATCTCAAACATTCAGACCTCAAGGCTTTCTAAGTTCCTAAATTTCTTGAGTCCTTTTCTTACAAAATCTTTGAATCTTTCAAAGGTTTGAGGATCAATATACGTGTCTATTCTCGTAAGTTTCTACCTCCTTAAGCTTTTTTCTCCTCGGCCTTTTATTCTTTGTTATCTTTCCTTAGAAACTTCACCCCCTTTCCCTTTAGCTTAACCAAATGGGTAGATTCAAGCACCTCGTAGACTTTCCTGCCGGTATGAAGGGTTTTAGAGCTAAGTATCACATTCCGCGGGGAGTAGCCCTACGGTATTATGCTCCTGACCAAATAGTCACAGATAGAAAGGAAGGGGAGGTTGTCATTCCTATAATTGCTTTCATAGAAGGAGGAATGACACTTCTTATGGGTAGGGTGACCCAAAACTACCTGATCAACCACAGGTTGACTCCCCATCAGTGCGCCCCTAACCTATTTAGGGTCTTAGGTAGCGTAGACACTCTTAACGAGTAGATGGGCTTGAGACTCACGTGGCATGATGTCATTCATATGTATGAGTGCCACAAGCTCTCCGACGCAGGATATTACCTCAAGTCTCGGTCCGACTTTATTAGATTGATATTGTGTCTTCCTAAGTCCAACGAAGGCATGAAGGATGATTACCTAATCGCCTCCAGGAAATGGCACGACAGTCTTCATTGCCCAACTCGAAAGGAAGATCCAGATAGGCTACCCTAGGTTTAGGTCCCTCGGCATGGGATTTAGCTCCTTTAGCTTTACCATTTTTTCTTTCTAACACTTTGTTTTACTTTAACGATGGATTTTGTTAATCTGACCATGGTTTACTCCTCAGATGTTTTTGTAGATAAAGCGTACGTTGCTCCCAAACTCATTCTTGTCAATGTTGCGGCTCTCAACAAGGTGCTGCGGTACGAGATTTTTGTGAGTGAAGACGGGCAACTGCGAGCCGTCCACTTAGTATTGGATTTCGAGCCCTTGTCAAACGCATTCCAGGATGTGGGCCAAGCAATAAGGGCAGGCGATCCTAGAATCAATTGGATAGACATCTTACGGCTCGGTTTCTTGGCTCAGGACGACCTCCCACCTGTTAAACTACCTCCTCAACGCTCTCCTTGGGAAGTAGCTGCTCCAAGGAAGGAAACAGCCTCCTTGCGTCTCTCCGTTGAGGTCGAGATCGATCAATTCCAGCTTGAAGAAGAAGAAGGAGCACCAGAAAGGCTTGTAGAGCTCTCGAATTCCGCAGCTAAAATTGACCGACTTTCCGTGGCCCATTCTCCAAGACTTATGTTCGCCCGGGTTGATACTAGGTCCGAGGAAGAAAAGATGGCCTTAAATATGAGGAGAGGCCTTAAGGAGGATGCCCCAAAGGTCCAACTTCCTCCTAATCCTGCTCTTCCCTCCTCTCCCTTCCCCCTTCGGCCTGCACCTCAACCTAAATTTGTAGAAGAAGAAGAGGAAGGGGAGATTGTCCCACCGAAGGAGCCGAAATAAAAAAAACAAACAAAGATAGACAAAGGGAGACTTCGATAGAGAGCAGGGAAGACTCCCTAAGGGCTGAGGTGCACCAACCACATCTCACTTGGGCCCCCCGGCTGGAGTTGGATGGCACTCCCATCCCCTAGGACATTTCAGTTCGGAGCTTCCAAGGAGGGCATTCAGGCTATGTTACTGAAACCCTAGAGCAGCCTCTTCTTCTCCCCAGAGATATGGACACTCTCAGGCGCTCCAAGCAGCTCGACCTTTTCTTGTCCCTGAAGATGGACCTTGCCATGTTAAGTAATCTAACAAATCTTCGAATTAAATACTGAGTTACACTTTCACTCTTTCTCTCTTTCTTTCTTTCTTTTTTTTTTTTTTTTTTTTTTTTTTTTTGCTAAAGGGATTCCTTTGTGATTTTTATGCAGGTCACCCAGCAAGTTTATGTGGCTGAGGAGTGGGTCTAGGATGACCGAAATGAGGCTAGGGTTAAGGCCCATTCCCGTGCCAAGACTGAGAAGTCCCTGGGAGCCCTTAAGCAAGAGCAGACAAAGTTGGCCAACAAGCTAACCACTGCGGAGAGGGGATGTTTGAGTGCCGAGGTTGGCTTAAAGAGCTTGTAGACCTAGGCTAAGGACCAGTGCCAAAAGCTTCACATAACTGAGATAGACATGGCCACCCAAAGATAGTTGGTCTTGGATCTTAGGGCTGAGCTGCAAAAAGCCAAGGATGCGGCCGAGTGGCCAGGGAAGCTTCTGAGGTCGTGGAGATGGAATCCTATGAGCGTGGGGTGCAGGACACGGAGACCCGGTTGGCAAAAAAGGTGGCTGGAGTGTGCACGGACTACTGCATCGAGACATGGGCAAAAGTGCTCAACTGGGCGGGAGTCCCTGCTGATTCCAAGCTAAGGAGGATTGAGAACGTCTTCTTCCCGGAGGACATCCAAGAGGTTCTAGCCACGCTTCCTCCTCCTGTTGTCGATCCTTTCCCTCCTCCTGAGTCGCTCCCTACCACCCAAGCTCCTCCTCCTAATGCTGAAGTCTCAATAGGGGCTGGAAAGGGTAAGAAGGTTCAACCACCGGTGAAGACTAGAGACTCCGAGGACATCCTCACGATCAAGGATGTGGTCTCCAAGGCTAAAGATGTGGAGCCTAAGTCCAAGGCTGGGGATTCCCAATCCAAGGCAACTGATCCTAAAAAAGACTTTCACCCAGCAAAGGCCTAGCTATAGGGATTTCTTTTCTTATCTTTTTGCATGTATTTTTCTTTTGTTGTGGTGTTTTCACCACTGTTTGTAATATAACTTCTTTTTGATCAATGAAAATATTTTACCTTTTGTTTCATGAATCTTTCTTTTTCCTTGTAACCTTTATTTTCTTATTAGTATTAACCAAGATTGCGAACAATAATGGATTGTTATTACTCATATTTTAACAAAAGCTAATAGTATTGTATTACTTCTAATTCAAATAAATTGAATATGTGCCAGCTATAAAGAGAATTATCACATACTTGTACTAAAAATTGAACCTGCTACACGGAAGGCAGAATCTTATAGAGATGAATAATACACCTTTTAAGAAATAAATAAGGCAGGCAATTCTCATTTTGCTCAATAACTTAGATAGAAAATCAAGGAATCTTAACTTACTCAAAGCCAATGATCCGGGGAGTCGTGGGTGATCTAGGACCTATTCTGGTACTTAGGAAAATAAGGGTTATGTCAACTTACCCAAAGCATGTGGTCCGAGGATCCAGGCATGTCTAGAGTTCTGTTTAGTACTTAGAAAGGTGCCATGGAATGTTAATTTCCCCAAAACATGTGGTCCGAGGAGCCAAACATGTCTAAGATTTTGTTTAATCACTGAAGAAGATGTCATTAAGTATTAATTTTCCCAAAGCATGTGACCTGAGGAGCCAGGCATGTCTAAGGTTCTGTTTAATACTTAGAAAGATGCCATATAGTGTTAATTTTCCCAAAGCATGAGGTCCGAGGAGCCAGGCATTTCTAAGGTTCTGTTTAATCACTGAAGAAGATGTCATTAAGTATTAATTTTCCTGAAGCATGTGGTCTGAGACTATTTAATACTTAGAAAGATGCCATAGAGTGTTAATTTCCCCAAAGCATGTAGTCCGAGGAGCCAGGCATGTTTAAGGTTCTGTTTAACACTTAGAACAATGATTAAAAGATATCAATTTACCCAAGGTATGTGGTCCAAAGAGCCAGGCATGACCAAGGTTTTGTTTGATGTTCAGTAAATAATAGAACGCATGATAAATAATATGATAAATCAAAAATATGGCAAAGATTGCTTTTATTAATAATAATACCTTCTCAGATTGTTTACATTCCAAGGACGGAGTATAATATTTTCATCTAGATCTTCCAGATAATATGCGCCTACTCCGGCCACTAAAGTGATGCGATATGGTTCTTCCCAATTAGGCTCCAGCTTCCCTCAAGTTGGGTTCTTAGCAGTACCCAAAACTTTTCTTAACACCAAATCTCCCGGTGCTAGTGACCTTAGCTTCACATTGGCATCATATCCTTACTTAAGCTTGTGTTGATAATAGGCCAATTGGACCATTGCATTTTCTCTTCGTTCCTTAATTAAGTCTAAGCTCTTCTTTAGTAATCTGTTGTTATTGCTTGGATTGAAAGAACTTGTTCTTAGCGTTAGGAAGCCAGTCTCTAGAGGAATAACAGCCTCGGCTCCATAAGTTATCGAAAAAGGGGTCTCCCCTATTGACCTGCAAGGGGTAGTTTGATATGTCTAAAGGACATGAGGCAGCTCTTCAACCCACCTTCCTTTCGCATCATCCAACATCTTTTTGAGTCCGTTAACTATGACCTTGTTAGCAGCCTCGGCTTGTCCATTTCCCTAAGGATATGCTGGGGTGGAATACCTATTCATTATTCCCAGGTCACAACAGTATCTCCTAAAAGATCATATACTATATATAATAGCAGAAGCTGAGAGAAAGTTGATTCCTATAATTAAGGAGGTTGTGACAAATAGGATAACTTAAAAAAGCGATACATTCCATTGTTTGGCAATGCTAAGCACCGTTTAAAAGCCTTTCATCATGAATAAAAAATTAACCGGTTTAAAAGCCTCTCATAATAAATAAAATAAAATAAGTAACCGGTTAAACCTAGACATACACCAAGATAGAAACAGAGAGAGGCAATGAGTATACAGAGAAAGAAACAGAGAAAGAGAGGCAATGAAATCAAAAAGTTTCAAGAAATGATTTTGCAAACCCAAAACCTTGGCAGAACAGTAAACAGAGAAGGCACGAAGTGGGGACTGGGGAGAGAGGCAATGAAATCGAGAGAGAGGCGATGAATATACAAAGAAAGAAACAAAAAAAGAGAAAGGCGATGAAGAAACGGAGAAAGAAACAGAAAAAGGGAGAGGCAATCCTGGGACATGGAGAAAGAAGAGAACGCCTCTCTGTTTCTGACAGAACGCCTCTCTGTTTCTCTCACTAAGATCAGAGTAAAAGTCCCTTCTGCCCACAAACAACGCCTTCGATGGGTTCTATTCTTTTTCTGATATTTTTTAGGTAAATTAGATCTGTTATATGCTTTCAATTTTTTCAATTTGGTTCTAGATTTGGATTAAAAATTTAGGACTAAGGAAATCAGGTTTTAATATGTGACTATTCTTTTTTAAATTTTTTCGGTAATAGATTTTTTTCAATTCGTCTATTTTGGAATTAAATCATTCAATTTCTTTCTCTCCAGGAATCTTTCCACAACCTAGGGAGAACGGTAAACAGAGAAGGCCCAGAGTGGGGACTAGGGAGAGAGAAAAATCTGCCACCATCCGTGTACCCATAATCGGTAAAGTTACTGTTTTTGTTTTTTTCCTTTTCGTTTTCAAGTCTGGGAATTGAATATAATTTAGGTTTGAATTTCTTGGTTGGATTGGTTTAGATTTATATTTTTTAATAATTTACTCTTTTCTTTTCTTAAGTCTAAACGTGGGAATTGGAGTCTGTTTTTTTGGGTGGGAGTGTTTCTTTTTAATCTAACGTGGGAGTGTAGAATTGTGGCAGTTTGGGATTTTTTTTTTTTAAAAAAAAAAATTCTAAACGTGGTAGTGTTTTGATATAATTATATTAATGTTCGTATGGCGAGAGAAAGATACTCTCACAAAGAGAGACAGAGTTCGTATGGCGCCAAGAGAGAAATATCTAAGTTCCACCATTACTGTCAGTTTTCCTATTGCCATCCGTTTTGTTCCCTCGCCGGACTCAAAACACTTAAACCGCAGGCACACACTGGAATTGAGATTGAGGAACAGAAATCTAAGTGCCATTAACTCCGTCGATCAGGCCATTTACCTGCCATCATCAGATCATTGAAACTGCCATCGGTAATTTTCCCCCTTTCTTAGATCTGGGTATGAAATATGACTTAGTTTTTGGGTATTTTGGTTGGATAGGTATAGATTTAGATGTTTGCTTTGATGATTTGGGATTTTCTATTACGGTTTGTAGATTTCAGATTTTGATGTTGTTTGTTTTTTTATGAATATGTTTATTTAACTTAGGGAAAGGATGATTTTCTCTATGTGGTGATGGAACATCTGAGAATGAATGGGGGCATATTGGGGAAGCTTGATACTGTAGATGTGGTTGAGGTCGTATGCATAGTTTTCTTATTTCAACAAATCATGTATTCAAGTTATTTTCTATTAGATGTTAATAATTGAGAACTCATTTAGATGTTTATAACCATTCACTGAGTCAAACAAAGTAATGGTTAACAGTACAAGATTTTAAAAGTAATGTACTAATGTTAGGCAATCTATAAGTTCAATTAAAAGGGAAAGGAAAAGAAATATACCAATGCGGATGATTATGATTTATGACCATGTGCATATGATTATGCTATAGAAAACCCTTAAAGAAAAAGGAATAATCCAAACCTAAATGGTGACCACGTGAAGATGAGAGACATACTTTTTTAATGGTGGCCAATTATTTCAACAATTACATGTTGGTGCATACACATGTATGAATGAAAAATTGCTTATGTGGGTGAGGTGTAACCAATGTATATTGAAGACTTAATTATATAATGGATTGAAGGATTTGATTATCAAAGGTGATACACCCTCAACATCAACACTAAGGGAGAGTGATTGTAGGTATTCTAAACTAATTATTGTTACTTTTTTTTTTTTTTTTTTGGCTTTATATTTTGTGTGTATAAATATAATCAAGCCAAAATATTACTTAATTATGATAGTGGTGGGTTCTAACAATAAGTGAAAATTGTAATTCCATACTAATAGAATTTCTTTATAATTCATGATCCTCACATTCAGTACACTGAGCACAGTACAGTTTTTGGCCCTTTTTGGGAAGGTTAATGTTTAGACGTTGAAAGGTGATGAATTGTATTCTTTGGCATATTAATTGATGGACTTTTACACTTTTCAAACATCTGGAGAATCTTTCTATAACATATTATACACAATGATTTATTATAACTATTGCAAAAACAGAGAGTACAGAGATAAAGGGGAAGGCATATATATGTGGATTCAATGAGAAGAAAAAACAAAACTCAAGAAAATCATGTACCTATAAGCAAGCCATCAGGGACCCATAAACTTTAGGACATGAACATAAGATTGAGATCACAAGGAACGAAACCAAACAGCATTTGGCAAAAAACTCACTCTTTTCATATGGCTAGGATGTGCACATTTTGAACTGATTTAGAAATATTATGTTTGATATATTTGAAGGTTATTACATAATAAGTAGGGCTAATTGTCATGAATTTCACATTGAAGTATATCTTAATCTACTCTTTTCAACATACGTAGGAATATTATGTTCGTCATATTTGCTAACTTCAAGATAAGAACGTGCTATAACCCACTAAATTCATTTACTTTGAGAGTTATATCTAGGAAAACCTTTGAATTATCTATGATTGGGGAGTTTCGCAGTTTGTACATGTTTTTGTTTGATTTGTTTATTATAAAAATTTATTTGACACATTCCCGTTGAGACAACCTTTAAATTCTCCATTAATGGCGAGATTGGTAGATTGTGAGTAAATGTGTTTTTTTTTTATTAAAAAAAAAAAAAAAAACTAAGTAATGCATTCTCTTAGAGAGTATTATTGTGGATGTTTATATGTAGAAGAGCATAAACTCTGAACCTTACTGAATAGTGATAGCAATGTTACGAACTACTAAATTATGAGTATTTGAACACGCACCCAATCAGATATCAATGGATCAAATAGCATGTTAACTAATTTCCATCTTATTTTATCTAAAGTCTGTAACTTCACAGTTTTTCTATATATTTCCTTTTCCTTTGTCTTGGTATTTTTGATCTTTATATGTTTTCATTCTAGATAAAAGTCTATGTTACAAAAATATATAACAAAACACACAACTTTTATTGCTTAGGATGTCTTCATCTTGATTTGATATTGATCCTTAAATAGCATTATGATGTTTGAGCAATATGCATATATTTAGACACTTTTTGATGCACCATTTAATTAAATTGTCGATCATTGCAGGAAATAAAAAATGTTTTGTGGGAAAATCAAAGAATGACAACTCGATTGAAAATCAGCAAATAGAAGTAGAATATACGTTTGCCAAATGCTTCATAAACGTCACAAGGCTACTAAATAGAATGCATCAAATAGTGAAAAGAATTGAATAGGGTACAATAGCAACTTATTGCTAAACTTCTATGATATAACATTTATGTTAAGATGATTTGTACGGCTATATAAGAATTTTTATGATATAACGTTTATATAATTAGAGTTTATATGTGGTTGATTTCACACTCAATTAAATTGTAATTTCCTACTAAAATTTTATTGTATTTTATAGAAAGCATTCATATGATTAAAAAACTTTACATGTTTTAACATGACTAATACATAAAGTACTCCTGTGCATTTGGGTTTATTTATGTAAATCTGAATGCATGTCAATTGCAAATACAACTGCATTTATTTATTTTTTTATAGAAATTTATTGTTGACGATAAATGGTGATTTTAAAGAGTTGGGAGTTTGATCATGCCAAATCAAAGAGTCAAAAAGATACTGTTAACATTTTTTTGGGTTGAATAAAAAGTATAGACATTTTTAAAATGTACAGAAAAGTTACCCAAAAAAAAAGCGACTGCAATAAAAGTTACTTTGTGGAATACCCCGCACGTTGCGCGGGTTAAAGGCTAGTTTGCTATAAAATTAAAGGCCATTTTCTGAGATGAGGATACTAGGGACTCCGAATCGAGTGACAATGTTTTTCCAGAAAAATTTCTTGGCATCTACGTCCCTGATATTCGCCAAGGGTTCGGCTTCGACCCATTTAGTGATGTAGTCCATGCTGACTAGTAGGTACCTTTTATTCCCTGCTGCCTTAGGGAAAGTGCCAACAATGTCCAAGCCCTATTGAGTAAATGGTCAAGGGCTGGATAGGGGATTAAGGACTCCCCCTGGTTAGTGTATGTTTGGTGCAAATCTTTGGCATTGGTCACATTTCTTTACATACTCTTGTGCTTCTTTCTGCATATTTAGCCACTAGTAGCCCTGAGTGATGGCTCGGTGAGACAAAGATTTACCTCCAGTGTGGCTTCCATAAATCCCTTCATGTATCTCTTTAAGGAGTAATTCTGACGCCTCAGGATGTATGCATAAAAGGTAAGGCCCAGAAAAAAAGTGTTGTACAACTTTTGGTTCTCGGATAGCCAGAACTGAGGAGCCTTTCTTCGCACCTTTTCAGCTTCTAACTTTTCCTCGGGTAAGATGTCCTCCTTGAGGAATAGCACTATAGGATCCATCCAGCTTGGCCCTACCTTGATTTGATGGATCTAGACTGTATCTTTTTTCATCACAGCAGACTTGCACAAGTTCTCAATAAGTATGACCCGAGGCAAATCTTGTGCCGTGGAGGTAGCAAGAGTAGCCAGGGAATCTGCATGTGTGTTTCCACCTCTATGGATATGTATCAAACTAAAAGATTCAAAACCTGATTGCAAGCGCTTAGCTTGACTTAAATATTCTTGCATTCTCACGTCCCTAGCTTCTAACTCCCCATTCACTTGGCCTATAACCAACCTTGAATCAGAGAATATCTCTATTGCCTTTTCGCCCATTTTTTGCACCATGGCTATTCCCACTACTAGAGCCTCATATTCAGCCTCATTGTTTGTGGCCGAGAAGTCTAATCTCAATGATTTCTCAATAATAATCTTCTCGGGGGATACTAGAACTAGCCCCACTCCGGACCTCCTCTGATTTGTTGCACCATCAACATATACTCTCCAGGATAAAGGATCTTATAGGGGGATCTTGCCAACCGATTTTCCGTCCATGCCTCACTTTTCTATTTCTACCTCCAACGGGGATTCAGCAAACTCAGCTACCAGATTTGCGAAGACTTGACCCTTAACAGAGGTACAAGGCATGTATTTGATGTGAAAAGCTCCTAGGATTGTGCCCCACTTAGCAATCCTCCCCGTGTAATCAGCACTTTGAAGCAGAGCTCTGAGCGAAAGTTGAGTTAGGACAACAACTGTGTGTGCTTGGAAGTAGTGGGGGAGTTTACGTGTAGCATGCACCACCACCAAAATGGCCTTCTCCAGTGGTAGATAACGAACATCGGCTTCATGTAGTGACTTGCTCACATAATAAACTGGCCTTTGTGTGCCGCTATCAACTCATATAAACACCAAGCTTACAGCATGAGGGGTCACCGCAATATAAGCAAACAGGACTTCATCCACCTCAAGACTGGACATAATAGGGGACCGAGAGAGATATTCCTTAAGCCACTGGAAGGCCAAAGCACACTCCTCAGTCCACTCAAATCCCTTCCACTTATTCATCTACAGGAAAAAAGGTCTGTATCTATCCGCTGACCGAGAGATGAACTAGTACAGGGCAACAGTCATTCCAGTTAGCTTCTGAACTTGGGATTCCGAGGTGGTTGTAAAATGTTAATTGCCTTAATCTGATCGGGGTTAACCTCAATTCCCCGGTGAGTTACCATGTAGCCTAGAAACTTGCTCGACCCCACACCAAAAGAGCATTTGGAAGCATTAAGGTGCAACTTGTGTTTCCTTAAAATTTCAAAAATGTTCCCGAGATCTCCCACATACTCAAACACTACCTTACTTTTCACCATCATATCATCTATATAGACCTCAATACACTTGTCAAACTGTGGTTCAAACATCCTAGTCATCATCCTTTGATAGGTAGACCTTGCATTTTCAAGCTAAAGGGCATCACTTTGTAATGGTAGTTTCCGATGGGAGTGACAAAAATTGTTTTTTCCTGATCATCCAGGGCTAGTGGTATCTGGTGGTACCCTTGAGAGGCATCTAAGAAGCTCATCCGAGGGTGGCCTATAGTTGCATCCACCAACTGGTCTATCCTAGGCATAGGGAAGGGATCTTTTAGGTAAGCCTTATTTAGATCTGTGAAGTTCGCACACACTCGCCACTTCACATTCTTCTTTTTCATCACCACTATATTGGCTAGCCACTCAAGGTAGAATACCTCCTTGATAGCCCTTGCCCGTTTAAGCTTCATCACCTCCTCTTTGACAGCATCCGAATGATCCTTGGACGAGTGCCGAGGTGGTTGCTTCTTTGGGGTGACAGATGGATTAACATTTAAATGATGGCAGAGGAAGCTCGAGTCCACCCTTGGGGCTTCATAGGCGTTCTATGTGAACACATCAATGTTTCTCTTAAGAAACTCTATTAGTTCTTTCTTCTCTTGAGGAGGCAGCTGAGCTCCAACCTAAAAGAACTTCTCTGAATCATTACCAACAACAACCGTCTCTAAATCTTCACATTTTGCCTCCTCGGCTGATCCATTAACAAGCAACACCAGAGCTTTTAATTGCTATAAGCCCCTTTCAGCAGTGGCCGAGGACTCAACTTCGAGTTGATGTAATATGGCAGCCACTAGGCATTGCCTAGCCGAGGACTGACTCCCAACAATCTCTTCAATCCGGCTCCTCGATGGATATTTCACCTCCTAATGCAAAGTAGAAGAGACGGCTCCAAAGGCATGAAGCCAGGGTCTAGCTACAATGGCCGTGTAGGGGGAATAAGCGACTACCACGATAAAGTCCACCTCTACCACTTCTGAGCTAGCCTGCAGAGTTAGTCTAGTCTGACCCTTAGAAACGACAACTTTGCCATCAAAACTCACCAAAAGAGAGTCGTAGGCTATTAAGTCTTTGGGTCTCAATTTCAAGCCCTTGTATAAGTCGGGATACATAATCTCAGTGCCACTGCCTTGGTCCACCATTACCCTCTTCACGTCATACCCTCCAATCTTGAGCGTGACTACTAAAGCATCATCATGAGGTTGTGTGGTTCTAATCTTATCCTCGTTCAAAAAACTTAGTTCTGGTCAGATAGTCTAATTTGACCCTTAGGAACAACAACCTTGCCATCGAAACTCACCAAAAGAGAGTCGTAGGCTATTAAGTTTTTCGGTCTCAAGTTTAGCCCCTTGTATAAGTCGGGATACATAATCTCAGTGCCACTGCCTTGGTCCACCATCACCCTCTTCACGTCATACCCTCCAATCTTGAGCGTGACTACCAAAGCATCATCATGAGGCTGTATGGTTCCAATCTTATCCTCGTTCGAAAAACTTAGTGTTGGCCGGATATCCACTCTAGCCCTCTTCGGCTCCAGATTAGTGTCCTCGGCGGACAGTTGAGCCATAGACATCACTCTGGAGGGACAGGAACTAGTCCTCCCTAAAGCAGCAAAAATGACATTTATTGTGCCCAATGGAGGTCTTAAAGAAGCATCTCTTCGGGGTTCTGAATTTCCCTGGCCCTGCTGACTACTAGAATGATGCAAAAACTACCTCAATCTTCCTCCTGGGACCAGCTGGTCCAAATGATCCTACAAATTTCTATAGTCCTTTATGGTGTGCCCCTGGTCGTGGTGGTACTGACAATAAAGGCTCTGATTGTGCTTCAAAGGGTTTCCTGTCATCTTGTTTGGCCATTTGAAGAATGGCTCATTCTTAATCTTCTCTAGGTACTAATGCACTGGTTCTCGGAACACCGCATTAACCACCTGGGCATTGGCAAGCCCCGACTGCTTAGCGAAGTCCCTTCGAGGTCGGTTGTTATTGTATCAGTCTGATATGAAATCCTTCCTTTCCTGAGGGATAACCTTAGCCTTTCATTTCCCCAGCTGCTGATCTTCCTCAACCCTCTTATACTTGTCATTCTGGTCTATGAGTTGGCACACACTGGTGATAGGCTTTCCCATCAAAGTCTTCCTTAAACCGTGCTCAGTTGGGAAGCCGACTTTGAAAGTACTAATGGCCACGTCATCAAAGTCACCATCTATCTAATTGAACATCTCCCAGTATCTGTCTGAGTACATCTTCAGGGTTTCCCCTTCTCGCATGGATAAGGACAGTAGGGAACCTAAGGGCCGAGGAACCCTGTTACAAGTAATAAAACGAGAGCCAAATGCTTGGGTGAGCACCTTGAAGGAATTTGTGGAACCTGCCCCTAGGCCATCAAAACATCTCATCGCCATGGGTCCTAGGCTGGATGGAAACACCTTACATATCAAGGCCTCGTTCTTGGAATGGACGACCATTCTCTGGTTGAAATGGCTCACATGCTCCACAGGGTCCATTCGTACATGGTGAACGTTGGTTGATTGAAACGTTGAGGAAGTCTTGCCCCTTCAATTTTGTGCGTGAAAGGTGATTTAAAAATCTGATTCAACGCCTTACTCATAGTGTCGTTTCCCAAGCCTTTGTGAGGCAGGCTTTTATACCTATGTTTGTGATGGAGCTCCTCATCGTAGGAGAAAGACTCACTAGGTGGGGTTCTTGACCTTTGTCTGTAACTAGCATCCTCTCCATCATCAGAGGAAATGTCAGAGTTGGAGGGGGTGCGCTTTCGCCGTGCATGGCGTAACTTCCTCTTTAACTGGTCAATTTCTAGTTGCATGGCTTTGTTATTCTATTCTTGAGAGATGTGACTTCCAACTTGAGAGTGGCTTCTACTTGTATGTGTAGTATGCACACTACCCTTTCGATCTCTCTTGTGTTTAAGATTAAGAAAATCATCTTGTCGTTGAGACCTTGTGAATTCTTGCTAGTGGGGACCTGATCCAACCATAGTTAACAGTTGCACTCATTACCACACAAGTTCTTCCTATAGACGGCGCCAATTGTAGGGACAAGTTTAGATCTTGGGCCCAAGGTATAATTGGATCCAAGCCCAATAAGCCCAATACAATAAATTTGTAGAGAGTGAGTTGGAAAACTAGGTTCTAATGAATAGGACAATAGTTATAATGGAGTTTAAAGGATAATCAAATAGAAATGGATTGGATTTCTCAAAGTAAATTGGTACTCGGCCCAATCCAAGGAGGTATGTTCTAGTATATATTGATTGGAAATAGTTACAAGTATGGTTCAAGTTGCTACAGTGCTTTCTCCTCTAATTTTTCGATCCCCCTCTTTGTCAGGGGTCCCTTACATTATATATCTCCCTTCTAATGATCTTGGCCCTCCATTTGTTGATCATCCAAGCCACTACTTGAGTGCTTGTCATATTAGACACCCTTTCTAGCCCTCTGTGAGTTGGGATAACCAATGCAGCATTGTTCAGGGGTCTTCTCCACATAAATGTAGCTAGAAAGTTAGCTAGAGAGCATTTAATACGGTGCCCGCAACTTTCTCTTAGATATTTCTTGGCTCCCACTCTTCCAGTGCATTCGTAATGCATGCCTTTATTAGGGGAGTTTCCTGGAATGTCACTTTGAGTGATAGCATATGCATTCGATCTGTGCTTCGTTTATCCAAGGAGAAACTCCTCCTCGGACCACCTGTCCCAACCTTTTTGTTTGCATGTTATTTATGGGGCTTTGAGCTTAACACCATTACTACTGTTTATTCGTCTTCATACCAATCAACATCCTCGGCCGAAGCCCAAGGCCCAATATATGATTTTAGGTCCTTATCCCTACAACACACACACACACACACACACAGATATATATATATATATATATATATATATATATATATATATATATATATATTATCCATGTTTCTCCCTCTTCCACATCTCTTTGCCAAATTCAAATTTAAAACAAAACAACTTTATTATTTTTTGAGAAAATAAAACAGCTCCTAAATTTAAGATAAATGAAATATATATAAAAAAACTTCTCCTCATATCTTTCAAATTCAAAAATAAAACAAAATTTTTAATTAAAAAATTACTAACAAATGGTTTTTTTTTAATATAAACTAGTTACCAAAAAATAAAAAAGTTACGTACATTTTTTTTTTCTCTTCAATCTCTTGAACATATCTATTTCCACATTCCCACTAACTTTACTCTCAATAACATGTAGTTAGTTCCTTGTACATATCTCTCCATTCTTATCATATTTCTCTTTCTTCTTCAAATTCTTAAAAACAATTCTAATCCATCACATCTATTTCAATGTTCTCACTAATTTCAAACATTCCAATAACAAATAATTACCACATTAGAGAAAGCATATAGGCATATTTAAAATAAGCTGAGAGCTTGGAGTAGCCTTCAAAAGAAGACAATCACCCAAAATTCAATTAAGAAGGCATGAGCATACCACTTGTTTTTAATAAATTTCATTATATTGTTCTCTTTCTCTTTGTCTTTCTTTTTTACTCTCTTTCTATAATTGTTCTAGGCCCAAAAATTTCATAAAAGTGGATTATGCATATTTAAATCTCTCATATTATATATTTATCTCACATCTTAATGAAAAAATATGACACTAAAAAAAAAAAATAGTCTTATCGTACGCGCAAAACGCGTGTAATGGAGCTAGTTGTACTGATTTTTGGAAGGGTAAATTTCACCTTTTTTGTTTTGTTAAGAAAAATGATAAATTTCAACTTAAATATAATTTAGGGAATAATCTAAATTAAACCTTATTGTAACTGCATGTTATTGTAAATATTGTATGGAGTAAAAATGCTGATTGTCAACCTTGAGATGCAAAGGCCCCTACGGGCCGATATATACACGGAGTCAAGGGCTATCAATAGTGACATAAATTTAAAAATGTTAAATGTCCCTTTCTCCATGTTAAATGCCAAGGAGAAAGTATATAGTGTTTCTGAAACTCCAACTCAGCACACATGTGGTGTTTCTAAGACTAATGAAAAATTGACAAATATATTAAAAATTACAACTCACCAACTCAGGTTACATAAAAAAAAAAGACACAAATACCCTCTAATTTTCCCCCATCCCACCACTTTGCCTTTTCCCCTTCTCCAAAATAAAAAATTTCATCTTTCTCTCTCACTCTCTCTCTGTTTCTCTCGCAGCACTGTACCTCATCAATCACCACTCACTAGCACCGCAATCAATCTTCCCTCTCTTAACTCCAAACCTTGACAGTCACTACCCAGTATCGCCGGTCATCATCAGTTTCGACGAGACCAACCTTTGTCTTGTCGGAAAACACCCTCTCTCTCTATTTCACTCGCACCATTGTAGCACACCAGTCACCAACACCTCCATCTTCCCTCTATCAACTCCAAACCTTGACAACTGCTACCTAGCATCGCTGATCATCATCGGTCTCGTCAGAAAATACCCAAAATTGTCTCTTCGTTGTTTCCAACCACAACGCAGAAGTTTTCTCGCCACTTTCAACTTTGAGTTTGCAAGAAGGTTTCTCCTCACTCTTTTTCATTTTATTTTCTGAATTTTTTGTTTACAAATGTGTCCTTTTTTTTTCCAAAAAAATTGACATATACATTCTTATGTAAAAAGGGAACTTGTACTATCTACTAAAATGCTTTAGTGAGGATGGATGCACTAATAATACAGTAAAAGGTTTTTTTTTTTCTTTTCAAAAAATTGTTTTTTTGTATTAGATTAAAAGTGGTTAGTATGATGTAGTTTTATAAGTAGAGAAATAAAGCTTCTTTCTTTGTTTATTAGTTGATTTAATGTATTTGATGGTTGTGCTTGATTTTCAGGTATTATTTATTTGTTAGATTTTTTCTTTCTTTTTTCAGCTTTTCATGTTAAATATGATTTCTTTTAGATGCATTTAAGTTTGCAATATGTGTTGGCTTACTTGGAATTTTCACAATTTTTTTCAATCCTTGTAATAGTTTTTTTTTCATGGTGTAGGGATGGATGCAATGCTTTTGTTCTGTTGTTTTTGCTAAAGGAATTGATTTTAATAACTAGTTTCGTCCTAAGAGTCTCCTCTAAGGTATTCAATCTATCTTTTTGTAAATTTCTTAGTTTAAGTCTTTGGTTGATTTATTATGGAAAATTATGATATTTTGATAATTGGTATAAAGCCCACTTGAGTTTTAATGTGTTTATGGCTGAGGACCAACGGGTGGTTGGCAGCAATTCTTTTTTATGAATTTATGGTGATTTATGTATATTTATAGTCATCTTTTCATGATGTTCATTCACTATATCTTTTTTTCCATGATTAGGTTCGACTAGTCATGGATTTTTCAAAAAATGCTTTTGTTGCTATTGGGGACAATGATAAAAGGGAAAAGTTTGAAAATGTAACTTTGGGTGAATGTGATGAAATTAAAATTGGAATGCAAGTGAGGTCTGAAGAAGAAGCATATAACCTTTATAATGAGTATGCTTTAAAAATGGGATTTAGCATTCGAAAAGCGGTTAAACGAGAGTATAATGGTGTTATTAGGAAACGAGAATTTGTGTGTTCAAAACAACGTTTTAAAGAGTTTGAAGACCCTTCTAATGTTAAAAAGTATTATAATTTAGATGTAAGAACGGGTTGTCGTGCTAGGATCCGGTTTGATGTAAAAAATGATATTTGGAGTGTTTCACACTTTAATGACAAACACAATCATGAATTTGCAACTCCAGAAAAAAGATGTAACTTGAGATCAGGAAGGAAGGTGCGACCTACTCATGGGAATATAATTAGCATAATGGTCAATTCAGGTATAAAAGCAACAAAGTCTTACTCATTTTTGTCAAAAGAACTTGGTGGTGCAAATGATGTTGGGTTCTCTAGGTGAGATTGTCATAATTTTGTGCAAACAAAAAGAAAAGAAATTATGGAAGCTGGTGATGGGCAAAGTATTATTAATCATTTCAAAGAAAAACAAAGTGAAGATCCAATTTTTTTTTATTTGGTCCAAGTAGACCAAGATAATAGAGTTGCAAAGTTCTTTTGGAGAGATGGTAGATTAAAATAAGATTATGGCTCTTTTGGACATGTTGTTATATTTGATACCACTTATCGAACCAATAAGTACAACTTAATCTGTGCACCATTTGTGGGAATCAATGATCATTGGAACAATGTTTTGTTTGGTTGTGCTTTTTTATCATATGAGACAATTCAGTCATTTATTTGGTTGTTTGAGACTTTTGTGACTGCAATGGGAGGTCGACAACCAAAATTTATTTTTACAGATCAAGACCAAGCGATGGCAAATGCTATTAATACTCCATAAAAAAATTACATACTGTTTCTCAAATTTAAAGGTAGATGATAAATTTTAAATTTAAGCTCTTTTTAACTTTTGTTATGGATGTGTAGTTAGTGGCTAACTTTTTGGACTTAAAAACTAAAATTTTGGATTAAACAAAAATTGATAACTGTGAGCCTTTCCTTTAACACAAAGTAAATAAATAAATAAACAAAAAAACTGTAAGCCGTTTACCGTAAAAGAAAAAAAAAATGTAGTTGCTAAATTTTAAATATAAACCCTTTTTAACTTTTTATTATGGATGTGTATTATATTACTAAATTTTAGGATTAAAATACTGCATTTTAGGATTAAATTTAACTTGATAACTGTCATAAATAAATATAAACCCTTTTTAACTTTTTATTATGGATGTGTACTATATTACTAAATTTTAGGATTAAAACACTATATTTTAGGATTAAATTTAACTTGATAATTGTCATAAATAAATATAAAAGAACAACAACAACACCACCAAAAAAATTAAAAATTAAAATTAAACAAAGGGTAATTTAATTGTGTGACACAAACGAATTGAGCAAACAATTACACAAAAATTAAACAATACCCGCCTGGATTTCTTTGTCTCTTCGCACTGTTGTTTCCATTTTCAATCCTGGTGATTTAAAGACCCCTTCTTCCTGATATAAAATAAATAAATAAATAAAAAAAATCAAAACCATAGCTTTCCTAATACTCCTTTTAATTGTGCCAGTATTTTCTATCTATCAACTCAAGAATTATGAACCCTTTAGAATGTGTAGTAAGTAGCTGACACAAATAAATCTTAATTATTAAATCATTCTTATTTATTGATGTTGTATGAATCATGCTTACCTTGGCTTATGTTATGCATATGCTTATCTTGGCTTATGTTATGAGTATGCTCACATATTCCATGTTTCAGATGTAGTGAATTATTTTACAGCTTTACCTGATGTAAATATTTCAATTTCCTACATTGATCCATCAACTTCTTCATAATAGCTTTAGTGAAGGTCATCACATGTATTTTGTAAGTAGTCTTATTGTTACAATTTCATTATGCATTTTTAATATATACACTATTTATAAGATTTATTCAATGGATCTTTTTTTTCCCTCCCCTAAAGGTTATTACTAAATTATAGCATCATCTTCTAATCAATAACATGTTGATTACTACATAAATTGGCACTAATGGATAATAATTACGGAATACTAGCCTCTGAGCACGCACTTACGTGCATGCTTAGAGGCTCTTCTATTTTTTGGGGTAAGGGTTAATTTAGAGCATTTATTATAATCTGAGATTACTACATTCTCCAATCACAAAAAAAAAAAAAAAAAACCTAGGGGTGTGATGAGTATATATTATGTGTGGTGAAATAATTTTTTCATCACACCCTAGGTTTTTTTTTTGTGATTGGAGAATGTAGTAATCCCAAATTATAATAAATGCTCTATCTTAACCCTTACCCAAAAAATAGAAGAGCTTCTGAGCACACTCGTGAGCTCATGCTTAGAAGCTAGTAGATATATTAAAAGGATTCAGAAAGTTAGTTAGTCTTTTTTTTTTCAAAAATACCCTTAATTTAATTAACTTATCCTTATTCCTAAAACATAAAAATGAGGTTAACATATATATTTTTTTTAAAACTACCCCATGTTCTAAAAAAAAAAAAAAACTACCCCAAGTTCCTATAAAAAATAAAAATAAAATTTACAAAATAAAAAAGATTCACATTGCATGCATTTTGTACGTGTTATGAGACTAAATAAAATAAAATAAATGTTCTAGGAACTCTTGTATATAAACTAATAAGCAACATAATGAGATGCATCCAGAAAATTAACCAAATTGTTCTTATCTCTTTCTCTCTCAATTCAAGATGTTGGTTACCCTTGAAGTAACTATTTCTTCTTCTCTACTTCTAAAATTCTGATTCACCAAGAGCTTAACTTAACAACTCTTCTCAATTAAGTATATGGACAGGAGTTGATGTTAGTGTGCTACAGGCCTTTATTCCTTTACACAAGATGAAGATGGCCAATTGCATGTGGAGTCACAATGTCATATAACACGTATAAGCAGTTGAGCACCATAGCTACATTAGGGGCAATTCATCAAGCAATGGTACATTTGGTGGAACTTTTTTAAAAATTATTTTTAAATTTGTAAACAAAATTGCTATTTAGTTTTGCCATTGTTTCAACAAGACACTTGATAGGCATATCCAAATTCACACAAAAGAGTGTTTTGTTGTTGGCATAGAGTGTTTATTTTCACACGTAGAATTAAGACCAATTATCACTTTCATACTAGATTGCTCTTGAGAAAATTTATGATACTTTAGTGTTGAAAGATTTATTGAACACTCAAAACAAATTTCCAATGACTTATAATATAAATAGTTTCTCTTCAAATAGATTGTAAAATAATCCAAATAAATGACATAATTCACAAATGTGATTTATTTAAGTGCCATTTAGCCAAAATAATATCAAATACAAAAGAACCAACATGATATACATTGACCAAAGACAATATAATGTCTACATCAAACCCCAAACAAATTTTAGCTACCCCAAATGCTTCTAGCTACAACCAACAAGAGGAGAATTTCTAGAATTAATATATGTCTACTTTATTATTCAAATCTCATTGTTTATTTATTTATTTATCTATTTTTTATTTGTATACAAGATAGAAACTCAACTCTAACCTAATCTAAGTATATATGTGTGTGAAACTCTCTCTTGGAGACTTGAACTCTGGCACTTGTCTCTCACACCCCACAAGCACTTATAAAGTTTATAACAAGCACAATGTTTGTTATAAAGTTGATTATCAACCAAATTACATAATAAGATAATTGACCATATCTCAATCTGATAGCTCTACCTAAAAACTAGGAATTTATTGGCTGAATTCTAACTCTAATCAACTACTAACAGCTCCCTTGGATAAAGGAACCACTCCACCCATTACTCATACTTTTATCCATGTTGCTAGTCATTTGCATCTTCTATATCTGTTGCAAGATATTCACGCCATCCATGCTAAATTGATGATGTTAATCCTCATCATCGTTCTTAGCTTGTTGAAGCCTTACACATCCACGCTGCATACATGTTGAAGCCTCGCACATCCAATTAAACATAGAGTGTGTTAGAGTGCCTTTTTCTTTGGCACACAGGCCCAAGGATCTTGGGCCAAATAATTGTAGTTTGGTGGATTGAGCTTGGTTCACCGCAACTAAAGGAACTGTTTAAGAACCAAGTTGTGCACAAGACATGTTTCCTACAATACACATAAACTAGCAAACGAGAATATTTGTATTGAACAACAATGAAGACAGCAAAAAGGAAATGCAAAGTAATCAAGAAATACACAAAAAAACAATTGTTAGGGATCCTCAAATTAATAAGAAATACTTCATTAGTTTTTCTTAATTATGGTTATAATGTGCTCAGTAAGACGTGATACAAGGTTCAAATAAGCTCAAAAATTACAGACATTGATGGCTATCCAAGCCTCTAAGACTCGCAAAGTTTAAATCCTTTTGAATCCAAGTATGTGCTATAGCGGCTGTTTCTAGGATACCAGGAGATATTTCCCTATTTTCTTTGAGTTTTTTGATAGAGTTTTTCTCAATGATTCTGTTGTTGTGTTTTTCTATTGCTTTCTCCCCTTTTTATAGTGTTATTCTATAGTCACAGGGAACTATTGATTCCCTTATTTTGCTCCCTGGGTACTAGAGCCCGTTTTGTGCCCATCGCCCAGAAGGTTGAGCCTTTCCCTATTTCTCATTTTTTCTTCCTTTTGATGTTATTTCTTCGAAAGCCCATGGTTGACTTTTCTATTCCGGAGTGCACTTGTTTTTTATGTCACGTTCCTTATGGTTCAACTTTTGGCTGTCCTTCCTTTTTGTCATTTTTCCTGAGTGGGCAAAATCCAACTCTGCTGGTTCAAAAGTTTTTTGTAGCTACTTCCTTTTTTATAGCTCCTTGTTCTGGTTTCCCGAGGTACCATTCCTTTGCATTGTGAGAGGTTATTCTAGGCTTTCTCCTTTTTCTTGCTGGATCTCTGGTACTTAAGAAGGACATATTTGCCCTTTGTTTCTTGTGTTTTTTTTGGCGTTTTCCTTTGAGTTATCTTAATCCTGTCTTTGCTGTGCTATACGCCTCGGGGATCCCGACTCCGCTCTTTTACGCTGGTTCTTCTTCCATCTTCTGATCTGGACCTCTTTTCTTTTTTCTTCCTTCATAGGTTTTGGGGCTCGTCTTTTTATGATTTTTGGGCTTCAAGTCTTTTGGGCTTATCACCTCTTTTTTTTAATTTCATTTTCTATGGCCCCTTGTGTTATTCCTTTGGCCCTGGGTGCTGTGATTTTTTAGACCTCAATAGAGTGCTATCAAAATCACAAAACAAACTGAAATGACAAAAGAAAAGTGAAATAATGTAAAATTATTTGACATGATATAGGACAAAAAATTTAATAAACTTATTTTAGTTCCATGTTAACATGAATACAAAGCCACAAGTTTAAACAAACCAAAACTCTATAAAGCCTTTCAACAAGCAATTTTCTATGCCACTGAAAAAATTGTGGGACATTTAGTATGTGTTTGGATAGGATTATTTCTGCGTTTTGCGTCCACGTTTAGACTTTCATGCGTTTCAACCTTTTTTTTTTTTCTCTATGCCGTGATTGTTGACTTAATATAGTGTGAACAGTGCACACTTCAGCAACTTTTCCAGCACCTTTTAATCAACTTTTCAGCAACTTTTCAGTCACAGGACCCACAAACCTCATTTTTCAGCAACTTTTTCATTAAAAATAGGTCTCACAGTACTATTCATACATTTAAAAATTATTTTGCTACAGTGTTTTCAGTTTTCAATTTCAGCAAAATAAGTTCTATCCAAACGGACCCTTAGTGATAATGTGAATAACAAGGGGACAATTGCCTATTAAATTAGAGGTCAATGCTAGATAACTCCTTTACATGGACAAAGATCAACTTCAAAATTCTCTTTTTAGCTTCAATCAAAATCAAATATTAAGTACAATTTTGTTCATTTTTAAAATATAAAAATGCACTAAAATGCAAGACAAAAATACGAAATATGATTCTATGGCAATGACCCACTTCAAACTTCCTATATAAAAAAAAAAGACTTAAAAGATGAAAATGAGATGCACCCAACGAATGAACAAATATTTGCTTCTTCTTTTTTCTAACACTAGATTCTGATTTTTTTTTTTTTGATAAGCTAGATTCTGATATTGTTGCAAAGTACTAGCCCCCTATTCTTTGTTCCATTAGATGCAAGCATCTCGTATCATTATAACTATTGTAAATATCAAATCCTAACCAATTAAATCCAAAAAAAAAAAAAAAAAGATTTTAGTACCACACCAATGTGAACCCACATCGCCTAATAATAAGAACACAAGGCCACAACAACAAGTAGTTTAGAAAAAAAAATGGAACAAAATTGGCACCTTACAAGTGCAAGAATGTTGTTAATGTTGAGATGGAAGGAAGTGGCAGCCAAACAGTGGTGGTGATGGTGATGAGCAGGGGCGGAGGGAGGGGGGGCGAGGGGTCAGGTGCCCCCTCTGAACTTTCAAATTTTTTTACTAACAATATTATAATGACCTAAAATTCCTTATTCCCCCCCCACCCCCCGACACAAAAGACAAAAAAAAAATTTATCAATTCACATTACCTTTTCTCAATAGAGTTCTCCTCATACTACAATTCTAATATATAAAACCAATGGGTCCCACTTAGTAATGATTTAAAAAAAAAAAAAAAACTACATTGAATAGGATAAGAGTCTGAACACTACACAGCAGCTTGATGGACTTTTAAAAACAAAAAAGCACAACTATAATATAAAAACATGGGTCCCACTTGATAATGATTAAAAAAAGAAGAAGATGTTTTATATTCATTAGTTTACTCATTAGTGACTTTGGCATTGATCTTACTAGTTACAACAGCTACTGTTGAAATAGTTTTTTTGACAATGAACATAATTAAAAATCGATTACACAATCGAATAGAAGATCAGTAGATGAATGATTCCTTAGTCACATATATTGAGAAAGATATATTCAAGACTATTGAGTGTGAAGAAATCATGCAGCAGTTTCAAAATATGAAAAATCGTTGAGGGCAATTGAGTAAAATAAGTTAGGTGTAAAAAAATAAATTAAAGTTTACATTTTATGTTAGATTCTATATGACAATTATATTATCATATAGTAGTTTACTTATTTTGTTATTAATATTGATTAATTTTTTTAGATTAATTTTTTACTTTTAATCTTATTTTTTAATCTTACCCCCCTGACCTAAATTTCTGGCTCCGCCACTGGTGATGAGAGAGAGCTCCAAAGGTAAGATTGAAAATGAAAAGCTTTTTTTTTTTTACCCTTATCAAGCCCGCCCAATTTCCAAATCAAAATTTGAATTTCAACAGGGGTTAAAGTTGCTGGAATAACGGAAGCTAGAGCACTAGCAACAATGATGTTAAATAGCTATACTGCTATCTTTAACACCACTAATACTTAAAATACATGCTACAGTAACAGTGTTATAGCTAAAATTTAGCAAGTAGCTAATTTTTTTAATTTATTAAACTCTCTCTCTCCTCATTAAAAAAATATTTTTTCTTTTCTCTTTCTCTCTCTCTCTCTCTCTCTCTCTCTTTGCCTCTCTTCTTTCTTCCTTTTTCCTTCTCATTTTTTTTCTCTCTCTCCCTCATCGCTGAGACCCATCTCGTTCAACAGCCTCATTCAATAGCCTCTCTCTCACCAAAAAGTAAGGCTTGAGATTGTGGCTTCCTCTGTGTCATCTTCAGCTTTCTCGGCCCTCTCTTCTCTATTCCAAGCACTCACAGAGTCACAGGTCAGTATTTTAATTTGCTTAATTTTTGTCACTATCTCTCACTTATCACTTTTGCTTTGTAAAATTTTGGACATTATCTGAATTCTTACCAACATTTCTCAACTGGGTATTCGTAGTTTGGCTGGTTATTGAGTGTTGCTTTTGCTTTTGAGCCATGCAAAATCCCAGTTGTATGCTATTATGGAGTTTTGTTATTGCCTACAATCTGTTCGTTGAAATGCTTTCTTGGGTCTTGAATAGGTTCTTGTCAATAAATATACAAAATTTTCTCTTTGACTCTTGGGGGTTTAAAGTTGTTGAATGGTTATCTGTGGAACTATACCAACACACAGTCTCTTTTCTCATATTTCTGTAGTCCAGAATGATCTTGTTTTAACTTCCATAGCATTTTGCTACAGCTAAAACTGTTTTGAAGGCCATTGATCGGTTGGCAGTGGAGGTGGATTGTGCCATTGAACGGTTTATGGGTTTTTTTTTTTTTTTTTTGTTTGCGGTAGGATGTATTTTTTTTTTCGAGACAAAGGTAAGCGAAATATTATTAAGAAAAACCAAAACTAAAAAATACACCACAAGTTCAAGGCAAATCTGAATGGAAAACATCTTCCACATCCTCAGGCAGAGATTCTACCCATACATCAGTATCTGCAGATAAAACTGCTTTTTTAGCTAAACAATGAGCTAACCTATTCCCCTCACGCCGAACATGCTGAAACAAACAACTCCTCAACGCTCCTCCAATTCGCTTAGATTCATCAATAATGTGACCAAACAAAGTACGGCAGCGACCAAAGCCCTTCAAGGTAGCAATAACTCGACTACAATCACCTTCAATAATCACTTGAAACACACACAACTCTATAGCAAACCTCACTGCCCTTCTAGCCGCCAAAGCTTTAGCCATTTCAACAAATTGAACCGAGCCAATATTCTGCCGCAAAGCTCCAATAATCTGTCCATCACAGTCACGAACAACTACACCAACACCTGCTGACCCGGTTTTTACAAAGAAAGTTGCGTCGAAGTTCACTTTGTAATGATCCTGAAGGGGAGGAGACCAATGCACCTAGGACCGACGCACTGGCGCACTTTGCACTTGAGGATTAACTTCCCAAAACTCATCAACTAAGTCTCGAGCTTGCTCACCCAGTTTATGCAACGGCCACATTGACTGGCGCTCTCTTAACCTGTTACGGAACTGCCACAAACACCACGCCACAATAGTAAAAAGCACAACACGATAACATGAACCATGACTAAACAAAACCTCCAATAGCTCCAAAAACGTCCTGCACTTTGCCTGAACCAAAAACAAAAAACCCGGATCCGTCATCCAAACCGAACGAACCTGATCGCAAAGCCACAGCGCATGCATCACCGATTCCGAATGATCACTACAGCCATCACAGACATTATCAATAGGGATATGCCGAGCCACCAAGTTCTGTTTTGTGGGCAAAGAATCCTTTGCAGCACGCCACAAGAAATGTCTAATTTTATGAGGAACCCGGACCTTCCAGATTTTCTTCCACACCGAACCATCACCATTAGGAGTAGAAGAACTTGGCAGCGACTGGTTCTCATTATCAACAAGCATTCTATATGCACTCCTTACACTATAATCCCCATAAGCAGTCAAAGGCCAAATCAAAATATCCCTCTCCCCATCCGCACAGACCTGGATTTTGCACACCATATCTACTTCCCATGGTAAAAAATAGCTTGCCAAACGCCTTGGATCCCAAGTTCGTGTACCAGGTAGGAACAGATCACACACCCTACTAACATCATTATTGGCGTTGGGTGAAATAATTTTACTATGGTTGAGATCAAGCAGCCACCTATGATGCCAAACATCTATCATTTGTCCACTACCTACCCTCCATATCGCACCTTTCTCAATGACACCACGTGCAGTCAAAATACTCCGCCATGCATAAGAACACTTAGAGTGAATTGGGGCATCAAGAATATTACCATTTGGAAAATACTTAGCACTAAAGACTTTAAAGAGAAGTGTATCTTGGTGATGAAGAAAACGCCAAACCTGTTTAGCTAATAAAGCCTGATTGAACTTCTGAAGTTCTCGAAACCCTATGCCACCAATTGATTTAGAAGAACATAAAGAGCTCCATTTAACCCAATGAATTTTTCTTGCATCCCCACTACACCACCAAAATTTTCGTATCATGGCTTCAATATCTTTGCAAAGACCCACTGGAAGCTTGAAGACGCTCATGGAATAAACCGGGATAGATTGGACCACCGCCTTAATCATGACTTCCCTCCCAGCTTGAGACAACAACTTTTCCTTCCACCCATGCATTCGGCCCCAAATCCTTTATTTGATCTGAGTAAAACATGCATTCCTATCTTGACCTACAAAGGAGGGCAACCCCAAATATTTCTCATAATGTCTGATGACTGGAACACTAAGGGCCACTTTTAGAGCTTCCTGAGTAGCTTCATCTGTATTCCTGCTAAAAAAGAGAGTAGTCTTCTCCTTATTGATCATTTGACAAGAAGCAGTCTCATAAATGGCAAGCAATTCTTGAATTTTATTACACTCCTCAAGAGTAGATCTACAAAAAATTAAACAATCATCTGCAAAAAACAGGTGTGGTAGTTTAGGCCCATTTCTACGAAGGGAGAAACCATTAATCACTCCTTCATCTGCAGCATTCCGTAAGAGAGCATTCAACCCTTCAGCACGAAAGAGGAACAAATGAGGAGAGAGAGGATCCCTTTGTCGTAAGCCACGAGAGGGAACAATCACACCCTTTGGTTCACCATTCACAAGAATAGAATATGACATAGTAGTAATACACTCCATAATCAAAGCCACCCATGTATCTGAAAAACCCATCTTAAGGAGAATTTTTTCAAGAAAAACCCACTCCACCCTATCATAAGCCTTGCTCATATCCAATTTCATAGCCATAAAACCTTTCTTGCCTAAACAACTATTCTTCATATGATGCAAAGACTCAAAAACAATTAAAATATTATCAGTAATCAAACGATCAACAATAAAAGCACTCTGGGTCTCAGAAATAATAGAATTAAGCAGAGGCTTGAGATGGTTTGCTATCGCCTTACTAATAATCTTATAAATCACATTACAAAGGCTTATAGGACGAAAATCAGAAACCCTTTCAGGGTTTTGGACTTTAGGGATCAGAGTAATAAATGTATGGTTTATAGACCTACGGATAGACGTTGAATTTAAACAAGATAAAACAACCTGAGAAACATCCATACTAATATTAGTCTAGTAAGTTTGAAAAAAATAAAGGTGGCATACCATCCGGACCAGGTGTTTTAAGTGAAGCCACCCCTTAATTGTTTCTCCCATCTCTTCACTTATGAAGGATCTATCAAGTTCTGCTCTCATATTATCAATTACTACAACATTCACCCCATCCAACACACGATCTAATTCCTGTGGATTTGAGGAAGTAAAGAGATTAGTATAAAAATCATTAAGGAGAGTCGAAAATACCTCTTCATCCTCTTGCCAAACCCCATTCCCATCACGCAACCCCTTAATAAAATTCTTCCTCTTCCTTTGAGTAGCAGTCCCAGGAAAAAACTTAGTATTCTGATCCCCATTCTTCAACCACTGAACCCTAGACCGCTGTTGCCACATTTTCTCCTCTTTGTCATGTAATACATTCAACTCCTTTTTCAATCGAATCACCTCCTCATGATCCCCAGATCTAGTCAAAACCTCTTCAGCATGCCACAATTTCTCCTTCACTCGCTTTATCTGATTTTTAACATTACCAAAGTGATCTCAACTCCAAGATTTCAACCGTTTCTAACACCTTTTTAATTTTGTTGCAGTTGCAAACATAGGTGTACCATCAGGAGCACAATCCCAAGCTCTTGTTATGACCTCTTACATTCAGGATCCACATAGATTCAAACTAGAAAGGCTTCCTACGCCATTTTTGTTGCTCACCATTATCATCCAAATAAAGAAGAATCGGCCTATGGTCTGAGGTAAAGCAATTTAAGTGTCTCACCCTACCTGTGGGAAGACGAGTTAACCATTCATAATTTGCAACACCCTTATCCAACATTTCCCAAATCCATTCTCCTTTCCTCCTCCTATGCCAAGTAAACTCCAGTCCCAAAAAGCCTAGGTCAACAAACCCACAATGGTCCAATACTTCTCTAAAGTTTTGCATCAAAGAATGAGCCCCCGGAGCTCCACCTCTCTTATCTCCCACCTCCAAAAGTTCATTAAAATCACCCAAACGGCACCAAGGAAGCTTCGACTTTAAGCTAAGCATTCTTAACATATTCCAACCTTCACTTCTATGATTTGTATCAGGCTCCCTATAGAAACCAATCAATCTCCAAGCATTCTTCGAACCACCATGCACAATAGAATCAATATGGTAGTTCGAAAAACTATCCACCCACACATCCACCTCTTTCTTCCATAGAAGAGCTAAACCACCACCCCTATTGTTACTAGGAACTGTAAAACATCCATAAAAAAGAATCCTATCTCGAACCCATTTCATATGCTCCTTAGGTGACCATGTTTCAGATAAAAACATAATCAGGGGCACAATCCTAAGCTCTTGTTATGACCTCTTATATTCAAGATCCGAAATCCACATAGATTCAAACTGGAAAGGCTTCCTACGCCATTTTTGTTGCTCACCATTATCATCCAAATAAAGAAGAATCAGCCTATGGTTTGAGGTAAAGCAATTTAAGTGTCTCACCCTACCTGTGGGAAAACGAGTTAACCATTCATAATTTGCAACACCCCTATCCAACCTTTCCCAAATCCATTCTCCCTTCCTCCTTCCATGCCACGTAAACTCCAGTCCCGAAAAGCCTAGGTCAACAAACCCACAATGGTCCAATACTTCTCTAAAGTTTTGCATCAAAGAATGAGCTCGCGGAGCCCTACCTCTCTTATCTCCCACCTCCGAAAGTTCATTAAAATCACCCAAACAGCACCAAGGAAGCTTCGACTTTGAGCTAAGCATTCTTAACATATTCCAACCTTCACTTCTATGATTTGTATCAAGCTCCCTATAGAAACCAATCAATCTCCAAGCATTCTCCGAACCACCATGCACAATAGAATCAATATGGTAGTTCGAAAAACTATCCACCCACACATCCACCTCTTTCTTCCACAGAAGAGCTAAACCACCACCCCTATCGTTACTAGGAACTGTAAAACATCCATAAAAAAGAATCCTATCTCGAACCCATTTCATATGCTCCTTAGATGACCATGTTTCAGATAAAAACATAATCATGGGATCTTGTGCTTGCACAATGTCGACAAGCTCTTGAACTGCACGCCGGTTCCCAAGCCCCTTGTAGTTCCATGCTAAGGTTTTCATGGCTTTTGGTAGGGCTGAGCTTCAGCCACCACCGTTAAATTCTTAAACTCAACCACCTGTTTTTTCCTTCCGACATTCACAAGTCTTAGTTCCTTACTTGAATCCTCTCTTGGTCGCTTCAAAGGTGTCGATCCCAACCCATTTGAAGGCAAACCACCCAATCTGCCTGATTTGGAATGACAATTTGTCCCCACCAATTCAGTAGGCTCCTTCCTAATCCCTCCCTGACCAGCCCGGTTATCCCACTCATCCAATCCAGTCACTTTTGAGGTCTCAAAACACCCTAGTGCAACGTCAATTTCATCTAATTTAGCTTGAAAATCCTAGCTTACAAACCCCCCTACCTGTGCAGAAAGTGTGCCAACCGAAGTGCTTTTTTCAAGGCTCACGACATCCTTTAATCCAACATGTACTACCCTTGGTTGCTGCTCATCAGGTTCGGACAGCTCATTATGGTTCAACTCATCAGTCCAAGCTTCAAACCCTCCTTCTTCCCTCCTTGCCTGACCCGCTGCATCCCTGTTATCTTCCCTCACCTCTGCTTCATAACCAGCAACCCTTACAACCATTTTCTTTGCCAAATTCGGAGTAACCACTTGCAACCACGACCTGAATTGCTGGTCACTCTCCCTTAGCGTACCCTTCCTATTCAACCAAATAGAGCATCCTTTAACCACACCAATAACAAAGGTTAGGCAAGCATTCGTATTTGAAGCTCGCCCAACTTTCCCCACCATTGCGTAATCCTATTTTTTTGCCTCTGCTCAAAGGTTTTGTCACATCAACCTTCACCCTAATCCGCATAAAATTGCCACCTTCATAGTCCTCATTGGTTGCCCTACTATTCACAACTTCCCCTGCCACTGAGACGATATCTAGGACCACTCGCATATTCAAACTCCCCACAGGAAGATCATGAACCTGTATCCAAAAGTGTGCACTATCAAACTCCAAGCTCTTCATCTCCAACTGGCTCTGTATTCTTTTTAGGGCAACCAAATATTTGTCAAAAGTCCATGGTTCACCCGCTACAACTCTGTCTATATCAGACTCCTGCGAGAACAAGAATAAAACTCGATGATTGCCCATGTTGCGTACTTCGAATCCCTTCTTAGTGTGCCAAAGTAATTTAAACGTTCGAGCGACGGCTTCCATGTTCAACGCTCTCCCTGTAAAAAACCTTGCTGCCAAAAGAAACTTCCCATCAAGTCCTCCATTGTCTACGTATTACTTATCAAAAAAAAAAAAAAGTCCTCCATTGTCTACATGATATGTATTTCCTTCAGACTCAGCCAGTGAAAAAGACTCCCACAAAGCCGAGAGATTGCCCATGCCTTAATCACTAGCAAAAACCCCACGTTCTGCCCTTCATGAAACCAGGAAAAAACTATAGCCTCACTACAGGGAGTAGGCACGTATTCTACAAACCTAAGGTTGGCGCCGCCAAAGCCTTAGGTCAAGAAACTGACGATAGTTATCTAAATTATTTTATTGTAATGTTTATCTATACTATTATTTTATATCTATATCTATACTATTATTTATAGGGTTTCCTCTGTTTGGATTTCTCATTTTTTAGTTAAAAAATGCCCTTTAAATAGAGACAAAATTAAAGGACAATCCAATAAAAATGCAACTCTAACTTCCACTAAAACATTGCCTAAAAAATAGGACCACTCTCCCATTAATTTTCAAATTGATTTATTCACTTATAAATTATATTTTCAAAATAAAAATTATATATATATATATAAAAACAAAACACAGTTTTTTTTTTCTACAAAATAGGACCACTAACCAAAAAAATAAAAAAGCCTCATCGCACGCACGAAGTGCGTGTGATGAGGCTAGTATTATTTTATTGTGTCATCTATTTGGATTCCTCATTTTTTAGTTAAAAAATGTCCTTTAAGTAGAGACAAAACTAAAGGACAATCCAGTAAAAATGCAACTCTAACTCCTACTAAAATATTGCCTAAAAAATAAGACCACTCTCTTATTAATTTTCAAATTGATTTATTCACTTATAAATTATATTTTCAAAAGAACAAAGTTTCTCTCCAAACTAGTTTGGAGAGAAACCCTACAAACTCATCATATATCTTTGTATTGAATGTGAATTTTGAAAATCTAACCGTTGAGTTTCATGTTCCTTATGTTTTTAACATGCATATCAAATTTCATTCAAATCGGATGTTATTTACTATTTGATCAACAAACTTATTTTTTATATACAACTTTAGAATACAAAAAATTGATATTATAACATTTATTTGATGATATAGCAATTGATCTTTGATTTTCTTGAAATTTTGTAAGCATTAAGGATGTAATAAGAACATACAATCTAACGGTTAGATTTTCAAAATTCACATTCAATACAAAGATATATGATGAGTTTGTAGGGTTTCTCTCCAAACTAGTTTGGAGAGAAACTTTGTTCTTTTCAAAATAAAAATTATATATATACAGTTTTTTTTTCTACAAAATAAGACCACTAACCAAAAAAATAAAAAAACCTCATGCATGAAGTGTGTGTGATGAGGCTAGTATTATTTTATTGTATTAAAAGTTAAAATAGATTCACTGTTGTTGGAGTTTCTAAAAAGAGTTTCTAAAAAAAAAATTGTTGGATGATTTGTAAATTAAATATGTAAAATAAGTAAAATAACTAAATAAATAGACTCACCACTGTAAGCTGATATCAACTGTTTTTACTGATTTTTTATTTATTTATTTATTTTTTAATCTATTGGCTGGGTCCGGATCACCTGATAAATACCAAAAATAAAATATGATATTTTTTGTAAAAATATCCAACAAAAACTCCTCTTCCCGCCTTTCTCAAATCTGATACTCTACCCATAAGGTAGTTTGCTTTTCTAAACCCAATAATCAGCCTTGATTTGGGTATCTAAAAACGTTAATAAGGAAATTTTTGTTTTTCTAACCCTAAGCTTCTAAACACAGTCGCCTGGTAGCCTTCCCTCCTTTCCAAAGAGAAAATTTAAACCCTAACTAAAACATCTCTCTTTGATTTTCTTGGGTTTTCGTCTCATTTTCCCAGCTACCAAGCATTTTCTAAGCATCATAAATTTAGGAGACGCGTTTAGTGAGGTTTCGGCATTTGTGCAAGATTAGAACAAGCGCTTTGTCTCAAATACTTTGCAGATCTATATGGTGAATCGAAGATCTTGTTAGACAGCCAAATATGAACTCGTCGGAGCTCTCCAGTTCTCGATCCACACGCGAATCTCAAGTTCTCAATCTCCTTTTCCATTGAGTCAGTATCGGTTCTACTCTGTTTTTTCTTATTTCTATTTCTTTTGTTTATGTTTGAAATGAGCTATTTGAAGTGTGATTTGTATCAACTCTGTTTGGTGTCTGAGAAAATGTAAAAGAAAGTGAAAGAAAATGAACTTTTAAGTGCAATTGTTTCTGTTTGGTTGCTGAGAAATTAAAAGCGAAAGAAAATGAGCTATTTCAAGTGTGTTTTTCAACTGTTGCTGAGAAAATGCAGGAAACTTGTAGAGAATGAATCCTGTTTAAATGGGTTATTTTGGGTTAAATGGGTTACTAGATTAAATGAGTTGGGTACCTAATGGGTATTTAAACGGGTAATAAAGGGATAATTAGGTCCCTGACCCATCAATGACTCAACCCAAAATCTACCTAACTCATTCATTTTCCACCCCATACCAAATTTTTATTTTTGGTAGCTAATTTGAGTTTGGGTGACTTTGTAAAGAAATTCTAGTTTGGGTTTGAAAATATCTGCTTTGATTCATGGATGTATTTTGATTGAAATCAGAGAATTAGAGCTTGATTAGTTGAGAATCTTGAGTTTGGGTTTTCTCTAATTGTGAGGAAATTTTTTCATTTTAAATCGTGCCAAACACTAGAAAATGATTTCTTCAGCATTTTCATGTATACAACCAAACAGGATAAAATGAAAACATTTTCAGTGTAAAATATTTTATTTTGAAACAAATGAAGCGTAAATAAATACTACAGTACTATTTATTCCATCTGCCCAGATTTGCTCTCCAAGCTTGTTCTCCGCCCATCACCAGATTTTGCTGTCAAGTCAACCCTAAAAGGTGCTCTTCCATTTCTTTTTCGTTTGCAATTCATTTTCCTGATTTGATTGGATACTCTTGTTAAACTTTTTTATATTTTGATAAGCCCAGTTGAGTAGTGTGCATAGTAGTAGTAGAAGTAGTAACTTGTAACAATATCAGTGATACATTTAAAAAAAATATGTGAAGCAAGACACTTGGGAATTTGATATTGGAATCATGGTTCAGTTTAGCAGTATGTGAGCTGTAAACTTCTTCAGCTATTAATTTTCTTCGGAAGTATTCTCTCTCTCTCTTTATTAATATCAGTGGTGCTGGTGGTGGGAGTAACAATTGATGGAGATTGTAATAGTTTAAGGTGGGGTTGTGGTGATTTATTCCTTTAACATGGTGTATAGTTTTCCAGGCTTTCATTCTATTTTATTTTCTTCTAGGGTTGGAAGCTTTTTATTTTTATTTTTATTGGGGTTGGCTTGATGCAATGGGAATTTTACTTCTTTTGAGCAGATTGGGTTTATGTTAAATAGAAGGAAAATGTTATGAGCATATTGTCTCTATACAGAAAATTGTATCAATCTGTCTTATTGATGCCTTATTTTTATCCCACTAATGACCAGTCATAATTTGACTGTCTTATTATATATATGGCATCATTTGGTTTTAACCCATTTGCATACGGATGTATTCAAGGCAGGCTGTAAGGTGGTTGAGTTTATTAAAATATTGAGGATGGAATAATAAAACAACTTGTGAAGCAGGGATTTTCTGTCCATGCTGAATGCAATGATTGTTGAGAGATTCAGTGCTTTTATTTTAGCAATAATTTTGTGATAGGTTATATGCAGCCTCCCTATCACCACGGACCTCACAGCCGTGAGGGATCCGCACGTTATGAGGAGGATGCATATATTCAACACACGAGATACTTTCTCTTATTTCAGATGGTATGGCTTGAAGAATTGTGCCTGGACGATTAGTCAAGAAACTATATCTTGATTAATTGGGAAGCTTTATGGATCAAAACAAAAACACTAAAAAGTACAACCATTAATCAGAAGACTTTACATAGATCTGCAGAAAATTCCTTAGACAGGATAAGAAATTACATACAGTGACAATGGAATACTCACTACTAGACAGGCAACCATTAATGAAGAAACTATAAATAAGCATAATCAGTTATATATATATATATTTAGTTCCATAGTTTTATATATATATATATAACTGATTATTTTTCTATTATTATTTTTGTAAATATTTTTGGCTAATCATTTATAACTGATTTGGCTTCTTAGGACTTCGTAGGTGTCCTACTACATAAAATCATGCAATGCACTGTAGGGGCACAACCAACAACTTTTACAAAGTCACGGCAGCACAAAATAACCCAAATTAACACACAACTTTGTTTAGGATGGACCCTTTCATTTTGCTGCTACCTGTCATTTTACTTCTAATGAGTTGAGGGTAATTTGTTACTTTTTTAATTTTTAGGGTTTAATACTTTTGAAACTATAAATTTTAATTTGTTACATTTCTAATTACTGGATTTAAAATATAACTATTTAATCATTTTTTCTTTCTCTATATATATATACATTGATTATAGAGAGCCAAGGGCCTGAACTGAAGCATGCGAATCTGCAAGGCACGGCAGCGAAGCTTTACGATCCCAAATGACCTCGTCGAGGACATACTTTCAAGACTACCAGTGAAGTCTCTCATGCGATTCAAGTGCGTATCCAAAGCATGGCACACTTTGATCAGTAGTCGCCAATTTGCTAAATCCCATTTTCAGAGAGCATCTCAAAACCCCAGCTGCATGAACGTCCTTGTTTTTACTGACAATTGTGTTTTATCGTTAGGTTATGAAGCACTATTTCAAACCTCTGTTCGTGGTCAACCAGTTGATGTTGATTTTCAAGGTTTTCCATTGTGGGGTGAAGAATATGTTGAGACAAACTTGGCTTCTTGCAATGGCTTGGTATGTATTGAATTATATAATAGGCGCAAACGTACATCTGAATATTTGGTTTGGAACCCATCTACCAAAAGTTACAAAAACATACCAAGACCAACATCAACACCTGATTCAATGTCTTGTTGGTTTTACCGTTTTGGTTTTGGCTATGATTATTCCACCGATGATCATAAGATAGTAAGGCCCTACCAGATTTTCCCTTTTGATATAAAAAGGATTGAGATCTTTTCACTCAAGACCTTTACTTGGAAGACAATTCTGGTGGATGTGGACAATATTTATAACTGCAGTCTTCCATCGATCCCAAAGACTACCTACTGCAATGGGGCAATTTATTGGAGTGCTAGGAAATATGGGAAGCCGTCAATCGTTTATTTTGACTTAGCAGAGGAGATATTTCATGAGCTGCCATGGCCAGAATCTGTTTCGTATTGCGTAAGGGATGGATCATCAGGAAAATATTTCTATACAACAGGTTTATGGGAGTTGGGGACTTTTGGAGAACACTTGTGTCTATCTGTGTGCACCGGCGAATACCGCAAAAACTTGTGTGTTCAGCTATGGGTGATGAAGGAATCTTGGACTAGATTGGCGACCATTCCATATTTGGGCACTTGTTTGAGGCCTATGTGCGTGTCAAAGAATGGTGAAAAGGTTTTAATGCGGGAGACTCAAGGTAAATGTGGAGAATTATATTACAAATTGGTAGAATGGAATTTGACAGATCACACCTGTACAAGGATATTATGTGAGCCCAATCCAAGAATGGAGGCAGCTACATATGTGGAAAGCCTTTATCTGCAATGATCGGCTTGATGTGGGCGGCTATAAGAGCTAGAAAACTGATCAGGTAAAGTATATTTGTGTGAACAGAATGCGATACTTTTTAACTTTAGAACAACATGATATTTTAGCTGTCAAAGTTATACTTGTTCTGGTATCCTGGAAATAATATAATATCAATTTAGTATTCTAGTTTCCAATAGTTGTTGAAAATGAACATACATGGACCACAACCCAACTAAACGAAGGGAGGATTGGCAAACACTGAAAGCTGAAAGCTTTCCACATGTATCTAGGGCCACATATAAACGGCGTCACACTTGTTTATTTCAGTTAAAATGGAGCGGATCCTGATTTAGTTTTTTCCCCTTTTTTGGCTTGTTAAGAATTTGATTTAAAATATATTAAGATAAACTTATAAAAGTGTATGTGATTTTGTTTTGAATTTAGTGCTAACCCCTGTAATAGCTTTTAACTCCTCGTATGAATTAACTCCTAGTCTCCCTTACATAATAAAATAATGTGAAATTTCTCTTGTATTGTCAAGTGAAAACCAGTGTTTCATTTCTTCTCCTATCAATATACACAAATATAGTTTATCACTGGATTAGAGAGGTTATAAGAGAATGATTCTTTTTATTTTTATTTTTATTTTTTTCCCAACAAAATCAAAAGGATGCATATCACATTAAATCCCACTAAACACAGTGGGGTCATCTTAAATGGTATAATTGCAAGAGAAGGTTTCAAACTCTATGGAACATCTTAAATATCCTTGTATCAACTTAGCAAAATGTCAAGAAATGAATGAAAGAATAGTGTGGCACAAGAGTCTAGTGGCAGGCACAAAAAATTATCCACCCCCCCCCCCCCCCCCCCCCTTTTTTTTTCCTTTTTTTCTCCTTCATTGGATATATATGTAGAATTGTCTAACATTTTTGACCAGTTACTGGAAAGCTTTACAATATTAGTACTAAGTAGCACCTTGCTTGGTGTATATAAATTTTATTTTACCATATTTTCTCTTTAGATGTGTTACATGTGCAATTAGTTTCAAGTAGATTCTATTCTATTAAAACATGTTTCGTTGTCCATTTGTAGTTGTAATTGGTATGATGCGAATAACATGTGGCAAGAATCTAATTACAGTGAGCAAAAGAAACCCAGATTCTTGGTGCATTATAAAATGTCACTTTTCCCATTAATTAAGTGTTTTTTAACCCTTAAGTTTTTTTTAATAACCATCATAGGGGATGTGGTGTTGCCTTTTGGAGTTAGTGGCTTGCCTTAGGAAAAGACACGGTCTGGTGTGAGTTGAATCTTTGAAGAGATGAGGATGGTTTGAGATTGTAGGGGCCATAAAGTAAGGCTAGGTTGAATGAGGAATATCTAATGGTTTAGGTGGGGAGATGATTCTTTAATCTCGTCAGGTATATATTTACAACATACATCAGCTTGTATTATACATTGATGGTTTAGTCTTTTTTGGTTTGATATCAAACTAAGCTCCCAGGTTATCATAGCTATTCAAAAATTACAGTAGTAGAGCTACTTATAAGAAAACTTTTTCAATGGATAATGTCGCAGTTCTCCTCTCTTTGATGCATGGATTTAGGGATTTGCGAACCCTAAGACGTGATTGTGCTTTGTGGTTCCGGCTAACTCTACTCACCCTCTCTTAATCCAAACGGACCATTAGGCAACAAGTTAGTTTTTGTATTCTAGTGTAGGAACCAGATCCAAGCACTCTTTAGAAACTTTTAGAGAGCTTCTGTGCCATCATTACAAAATTTTTGCTAACTAATCCGTTGTTAAAGTGTATTATTTATATAAGATTGATGCAGCTGGATTATTCTAAAAATTGGTTTTTGGTTCAACTTGTGGATCTTAAAGAGAAGTATTCAGTTTTTATAAGCTTGTTGATAGGTCAGTAATCTTATCTCGGCTAGTTTTATTTGCTTCAAAAACAAAGTTCTATTTATTAAATACTCTTTTTTATTTCATTAAAAAAATTTATTTACCTAATTTTGCCGCATAGATTTAAAGAAAAGAAATATAATTTCTTCCTCATTGAAATATTATAATTGTATTAAACCCAATTGGATTTTTAGATGGTTCCTATTTCCTCAAACTTGGATTAGGAATGTGTAAATTTTTCAAAAGAACCCATATTTGAAGGAAATATATGTCTAAACTCTAATTTTATTGTATATGATTTTTGGATTTGAACTAAAATGAAACTGGATAAATTTGATAAATTTATTGTACATTTTGACTATGTTATGGACCCGGCTAAAGTGGGGCTATACATTGTCTCAGAAACTAGTTTCTTTAGGGGCGTATCATGGGCGGACATGTGATTCTAAGCCAAGTCATGAAGATATATTGTGACCATTGTCATAAAAATTGTTAAGAATCTGATTAACCATGGTTATCATTTCAAGTCCAATGAAAATTTTGAACTCATTACAAATTATAATTTTTGATGTCTTTGGAACCCATTACAATTATAAGTTTATGTTTTCAAAATCCGCTTTAAATTATATGAATTAATTTTCCTATTTGAACTGAAATATAGTCTCTAAGCATTTGAAGTTTTATTTTATGCAAAATTTTATTTATAGTTGATACCTATCAAATTTTTTATTATTATTTATAGTTGAAATTTGGTTATTTATTGATTTATGAAACTCATCCCCCTTTTATCCCCTTTCAATTTCAGATTTCGAGGAATAACAAGTTTAGGGGCTTTTGCTAGTTGTTGTCCACGTAAGGTTAGTTTAAGAATTTTGGAACAAGATCAAACTCCTAGTATTTTGCACTTTCATTGTTTAGTATTTTATGCACCTGATGTTTTGGAGTTTCGTTTTCATACTTTACAAATTTTTGGCATTTGAATTATTGAGGTTAGTTTTGAATTTTTTTACGTAATATTTCTTTGAGGATAGTCACCATTCTGTAGGAAGACTTTGCAAACTTGTAAGATGAAAATTTTATAAGGATGTGACCGTTGTTGTCTTCCTATTATCTCATTATCTGTTGTGTTGAAGGCATCACAGAACGTAGATCTATTTCTCGACCAGATTGATCTACCCTTTGTAAAAGGGCCTTTGATATCTACAATGGTGTAAAACCCTCATTTCCCAATGAAGCAAGATACATCACGGGGCATTGGCCTTAAACTTTGTAATTTATAGTTTCTAACTTATAATTCATGTATAATTTGTTGCTATATGTGAAGTTAAAATGGCGCATTGCCTTTATCCTCTCGGTTGCTTGGTGTATGTTGGGTTACTTTAAAGAACAGAAAGAAAAAATATCAAAAAAAAATATTCCCATATCAAAATCACGGTTTTTTTAAATCTTAAACAAAAATAATTAAATTTAAAACAAAGTGATAAACATCAATTAGTTATAGATAAACTTCTCATATTCCTAAGGTACTCTATTAATAGATTTTTTTAAATCCTAATCATTTATTTTATCATAATGTCACACTAATTTGCCTCTTTTTTTTTTTCACGTTCAGACTTGCTTTTTTTTTTTTTTTTTTTAAATACTTTCAACAATAGAAATCCTTAAATTTAGGTTTCTTTTTTCAGTTTCTTTTCACGTTCTATTTCATTTAAAAAAAAAAAAATTGTTTTTTCACTGTCTGGTTCATCCAGTACCGATAAGGATGAGGTTTTTTTTTTGTTTTGCTATATATCAGGTTCTTTTTCATTACGTAAGGATTAGAGTTATTTTTTATTTTATTATATAGAATTATTGATCTTTTTAATTTCCCTAAAATTTAGCTTTTTTATTTTCTTTCAAAAACAGATATCCTAAAAATTAGGTTTTTTTGTTTTGTTATATTTCTTTTCACGTTCATTTTTATTCTGTACATATGGATGAGTTTTGTTTTGGATAGAATTATTGGTGTAGGTTATCGTGGGATAAGGATTGGTTTTTTTTTTTTTTTTTTTTTAAATTATTTAACTTACGGTGGGTTTTTGTTTTGATAATTAGGGTTGTTTTGAAAACATGAGTTAGTGAGAGAGTGGTTTTTTCTATATCTTATCTATACTACTATTTAAGAGGTTGTTTCTGTTTGGACCGATTTTTTTTTTTTTTTTTTTTTAATTGTTTCAAAATAGCCCTACACCTGGACAAAATTAGAGGGCAATCAAGTAAAATTATATTTCTAACTTTTAAACAACCCACTACAAAATAACTTTACATCCACTAAACCACTACTACTAAAATTCAAATTTGCTACAAACACTCCTATCACCAACTATCCTTTTCTTCTTCTTTTTTTTTTCTTAAAAAAAAAAAACTCTTTTGCAGAATCTCCTCTTTTTCCCCCTCCTACATGTTAAGTTGCTTTTTAAAAAAAGCCTTACTTCTTTTTGTGGGGGAAAAAACCCTTATTCTTATATTTTTTTATAATTATTATCCTTATCCCATCATTAAAAAAAAGATTTCTTTTTTGAAGTTTTTTTTTTTTTTTCCTCTCCTTCACGTTAATTTGGTTTTAAAAAAAAAAGAAATCTCACTTTTTTTTTTCCCCTATCCTTATCCAAAAAAACTCCATCATGAAAAGTCTCCATGTGTTCCTTGCAATTACTTCCTACTAAATATTACTAGCAGCCCAATAATAGTGGTAACTAACTACAACAAACTTCTCCTAAATTCAAGCACTGAATTTTGCTATTGAAATTTTAATAAAAAAAATATTTGAAGCGTGGTATTTTTTGCTCAAATGAATTCCAACTTTTTTTATTTTATTTTTTATTTTTTTATTCCAACTTCTCATCATACCCACTTACAAGTTTTCAACTAACAGAGATAAATATGTAAATTAAAACTCCTATACTTTAAGACCCACAAACTCACGTACACTTTGCCAGTTTCTCTCATTCTTTTTTAGATTAAAGATATTCAGTTTAGCTCTTAATCCTCTTCTTTCTTCTTCTTCTTCTACTTTCAGATTTGGTTTCTAAACAATTTAAACAGACTTTGTCAAAGGCTCCAACAATTTTTCAGGTTGTATCTTTTGCAAGTTTCTATTTATTTTGTTTTGTTTTGTTTATCACCGACTTTCTTTTATTTCTTACCTGCCATGGCTACAAAGTATTCAAGGGTGTTTGACAATTTCTTACTACCCGTTTGTGCTTGAACTGGTTACTTTGCTTGAGAAAGAATATTGATAAGGGCTTTTTCTATTTATTTTGACGTAGAATCAAACACATACCTTTTTTTTTTTAATAGAAATTTTCTTTTATATATATTTTTAAAGGGGATTACACTACTTGGTAGTTTATTGGTATTGGTGAAAATATGGTGCTTGATTCTCATATTTGTGGGCACTTTTGTTTGTGGTGTTTCAACTTACTTCTTAAAATGGAACAAGTGGTTCTTGGTTTTGGGGACAGTTTGTTAGAAATGTGTTTTTAATTTAATTTTGTTTTCTTTAAAAGTGATTTTTTTTTTTAACTTTGTTTGTCGTGTAAGTTGTAGAACTGGAATGTGTTTTGGGTTTGTAATCCCTCAAAAAACAAACTGTTTTTTTTAATAGGAATTTTCTTTTATATTTTTTTTCAAGGATTTTTTTTTTTTTTTTTAAGGAACCGTATATAAAGCTTTTTCTTTGTTTTCCTTCATTTAACAAAAACTCACAAAAATGTTTTATTTACCCGAAGCCGTTCAAAGTCATGCAAAGTGTCATTCAAAGTGTGTGGACAAAAAGTGTCATTCAAAGCCATTTGTTAATTAAAGTTTACTCTTTTAAAAAAAAATTATTTAATATACTTGGTTTATTCAAAATAATGATAACCTTATATTTAATCCTAGCTCTTTTATCTCTTTTAGGTTGACGTATGCACAAATTTATTGGATTGCATTGAGGAGGCATTGGAATAAAATATTAGATAAATTCAAATGAGATTCAAACCTCACATGAAGTGGTTGTTATCTAAGAAATTGTTGTAAATTTTTTTTTATTGTAACATAAACTATATTTATCATTTGTATAATTTTATATGAAATTCAATTTACATTTTTTTTATAATTATTAATTTACTACTCCATAAAAAAATTACATACTGTTTCTCAAATTTAAAGGTAGATGATAAATTTTAAATTTAAGCTCTTTTTAACTTTTGTTATGGATGTGTAGTAAGTGGCTAATTTTTAGGACTAAAAAACTAAATTTTTGGATTAAACAAAAATTGATAACTGTGAGCCTTTCCTTTAACACAAAAACAAATAAACAAAAAAACTGTGAGCCTTTTACTGTAAAAGAAAAAAAAAATGTAGTTGCTAAATTTTAAATATAAACCCTTTTTAACTTTTTATTATGGATGTGTACTATATTACTAAATTTTAGAATTAAAACACTATATTTTAGGATTAAATTTAGCTTGATAACTGTTATAAATAAATATAAAAGAACAACAACAACACCACCAAAAAAAAAAATTAATTAAAATTAAACAAAGGGTAATTTAATTGTGTGACACAAACAAATTGAGCAAACAATTACACAAAAATTAAACAATACCCGCCTGGATTTCTTCGTCTCTTCGTATTGTTGTTTCCATTTTCAATCCTAGTGATTTAAAGACCCCTTCTTCCTGATATAAAATTTAAATAAATAAATAAATAAAAAGAATCAAAACCATAGCTTTCCTAATACTCCTTTTAATTGTGCCAATATTTTCTATCTATCAACTCAAGAATTATGAGCCCTTTAGAATGTGTAGTAAGTAGATGACACAAATAAATCTTAATTATTAAATTGTTCTCATTTATTGATGTTGTATGAATCATGCTTACCTTGGCTTATGTTATGCGTGTGCTTATCTTGGCTTATGTTATGAGTATGGTCACCTATTCCATGTTTCAGATGTAGTGAATTATTTTACAGCTTTACCTGATGTAAATATTTCAATTTCCTACATTGATCCATCAACTTCTTCATAATAGATTTAGTGAAGGTCATCACATGTATTTTGTAAATAGTTTTATTGTTACAATTTCATTATGAATTTTTAATATATACACTATTTATAAGATTTATTCAATGGATCTTTTTTTTTTCCTCCCCTAAAGGTTAATACTAAATTATAGCATCATCTTCTAATCAATAACATGTTGATTACTACATAAATAAAATTGGCACTAATGGATAATAATTATGGAATACTAGCCTCTGAGCACGTGCTCACGTGCATGCTCAGAGGCTCTTCTATTTTTTCGGGTAAGGGTTAATTTAAAGCATTTATAATAATCTGAGATTACTACATTCTCCAATAAATTAAAAAAAAAAAAACCTAGGAGTGTGATGAGTATTATGTGTGGTGAAATAATTTTTTCATCACACACCTAGGTTTTTTTTTTTTTTTTTTTTTTTTTTTTTTTTTTTGTGATTGGAGAATGTAGTAATCCCAAATTATAATAAATGCTCTAAATTAACCCTTACCCAAAAAATAAAAGAGCCTTTGAGCACACTCGTGAGCGCGTACTTAGAGGCTAGTAGATATATTAAAAGGATTCAGAAAGTTAGTTAGTCTTTTTTTTTTTTCAAAAATACCCTAATTTAATTAACTTATCCTTATTCCTAAAACATAAAAATGAGGTTAAAATCGTAAATTGATAAAAAAAATATTTAAAAAAAAAACTACCCCATGTTCTAATAAAAAAAAAACCCCAAGTTCCTATAAAAAATAAAAATAAAATTAAAAATTAAAAATTACAAAAAAAAAAGAAAAAAGAATCACATTGCATGCGCTTTGTACGTGTTATGAGACTAAATAAAATAAAATAAATGGTCTTGGTTTTTACTTTTAATGCTTGTTAATTGCATATTACTGCTTCCCCTTCTATTTTGCGGGAAAAGGATTAAGGAACTCTTGTATATAAACTAATAAGCAACATAATGAGAAGCATCCAGAAAATTAACCAAATTGTTCTTATCTCTTTCTCTCTCAATTCAGGATGTTGGTTACCCTTGAAGTAACTATTTCTTCTTCTCTACTTCTAAAATTCTGATTCACCAAGAGCTTAACTTAACAACTCTTCTCAATTAAGTATATGGACAGGAGTTGATGTTAGTGTGCTACAGGTAGGGGTGTTCACCAAACCGCATAAACCGCACAAACCGCAAAAATCGCACCAAAACCGTCCGCAAAATGGTATAACCGCACCACACCGCACCGCACCACACCGCATGGTCCAGTACGGTCTGTGGTTTTATAATAAGAAAACCGCACAAACTGCACTGCACTGCATCCTCTCTATATATTAATATATTTAATTATTTTTAATATTAAATATATTATTTATAGTTTAATAACCCTAGTTTTCAAAAGAAAAAAATAGTTTGATAATCCTATCAAGTGTTGATTAGGAAAGCCAACCCAAAATAAAGAAAAATTAGCTCAATAATTTAAAACTTGGACCAAAACAAAGGGAAAAATTAGTTTTGGACTAGGTAGAAAAAGCCTAAAATTTGAAAAATACACAAACTTCAAATTATTCAAACTGCATTTTATACATCGCACCGCATATGTGACCGCAAAAATGAGATGCGGTGCGGTTATGGTTTTGGCTAAATTTTAAACCACACCGCACCACACATGTGATCGCAAAAATAAGGTGCGGTGCAGTTATAGTTTTAGCTAAACCGCATCATAAAATGCAGTGTTAAAAATGATCCAAAACCACACCGCACCGCGAAGACCCCTAGCTACAGGGCTTTATTCCTTTACACAAGATGAAGATGGCCAATTGCATGTGGAGTCACAATGTCATATAACATGTATAAGCAATTGAGCACCATAGCTACATTAGGGGCAATTCATCAAGCAATGGTACATTTGGTGGAACTTTTTTAAAAATTATTTTTAAATTTGTAAACAAAATTGCTATTTAGTTTTGCCATTGTTTCAACAAGACACTTGATAGTCATATCCAAATTCACGCAAAAGAGTGTTTTGTTGTTGGCATAAAGTGTTTATTTTCACAGGTAGAATTAAGACCAATTATCACTTTTATACTAGATTGCTCTTGAGAAAATTTATGATACTTTAGTAAAAGATTTATTGAACACTCAAAACAGATTTTCAATGACTAATAATATAAATAGTTTTTCTTCAAATAGATTGTAAAATAATCCAAATAAATGACATAATTCACAAATGTGATTTATTTAAGTGCCATTTAGCCAAAATAATATCAAATACAAAAGAACCAACAGGATATACATAGACCAAATACAATATAATGTCTACATCAAACCCCAAACAAATTTTAGCTACCCCCAACGCTTCTAGCTACAACCAACAAGAGGAGAATTTCTAGAATTAATATATGTCTACTTTATTATTCAAATCTCATTGTTTTTTATTTTTTTAATTTAATTTAATTTTTTATTTGTATACAAGATAGAAACTCAACTCTAATCTAATCTAAGTATATATGTGTGTGAAGCTCTCTCTTGGAGATTTGAACACCGACACTTACCTCCCACACCCCACAAACACTTATAAAGTTTATAACAAGCACAATGTTTGTTATAAAGTTGATTATCAACCAAATTACATAATAAGATAATTGAACATATCTCAATCTGATAGCTTTACCTAAAAACTAGGAATTTATTGGCTGAATTCTAACTCTAATCAACTACTAACAGCTCCCCTGGATAAAGGAACCACTCCACCCATTACTCATACTTTTATCCATGTTGCTAGTCATTTGCATCTTCTATTTCTGTTGCAAGATATTCATGCCATCCATGCTAAATTGATGATGTCAATCCTCATCATCATTCTTAGCTTGCTAAAGCCTTGCACATCCACGCTGCATACATGTTGAAGCCTCGCACATCCAATTAAACATAGAGTGCTATCAAAATCACAAAACAAACCGAAATGTCAAAAGAAAAGTGAAATAATGTAAAATTATTTGACATGATATAGGACAAGAAATTTCATTAACTTATTTTAGTTCCATGTTAACATGAATACAAAGCCACAAGTTTAAATAAACCAAAACTCTATGAAGCCTTTCAACAAGCAATTTTCTATGCCACTGAAAAAATTGTGGGACATTTAGTATGTGTTTGGATAGGATTATTTTTGCGTTTTGTGTCCATGTCTAGACTTTCACGCGTTTCAGCCTTTTTTTTTTTTCTTTTTTTTCTCTCTATGCCGTGATTGTTGACTTAATATAGTGTGAACAGTGCACACCTCAACAACTTTTCCAACACCTTTTAATCAACTTTTCAGCAACTTTTCAATCACGGGACCCATAAACCTCATTTTTCAGCAACTTCTTCATTAAAAATAGGTCTCACGGTACTATTCATATATTTAAAAATTATTTTGTTGCAGTGTTTTCAGTTTTCAATTTCAGCAAAATAAGTTATATTCAAACAGACTATTAGTAATAATGTGAATAATAGGGGGACAATTGCCTATTAAATTAGAGGTCAATGCTAAATAACTCCTTTACATGGACAAAGATCAACTTCGAAATTGCCTTTTTAGCTTCAATCAAAATCAAATATTAAGTACAATTTTGTTCATTTTTAAAATATAAAAATGAACTAAAATGCAAGACAAAAATACAAAATGTGATTCTATGGCAATGACCCACTTCAAACTTCCTATAAAAAAAAAGACTTAAAAGATGAAAATGCGAATGAACAAATATTTGCTTCTTTTTTTTTTCTAACACTAGATTCTGATTTTTTTTTTTTTTTTTTGATAAGCTAGATTCTGATATTGTTGCAAAGTACTAGCCCTCTATTCTTTGTTCCATTAGATACAAGCATCTCGTATCATTATAACTGTTGTAAATATCAAATCCTAACCAATTATATCCAAAACAAAAAAAAAAAAAAAAAAAAATCAGATTTTAGCACCACACTAACATGAACCCACAGCCCCTAATAATAAGAAGACAAGGCCACGACAACAAGAAGTTTGGAAAAAAAAATGGAACAAAATTGGCACCTTACAAGTGCAGAAATGTTGCCAACGTTGAGATGGAAGGGAGTGGTAGCCAAACGGTGGTGGTGGTGGTGATGAGAGAGAGCTCCAAAGGAAAAGATTGAAAATGAAAAGCTTTTTATTTTTTTATTTTACCCTCATCGAACCCGCCCAATTTCCAAATCAAAATTTGAATTTCAACAGGGGAATAACGGAAGCTAGGGGCCAGTTTGATACATGTGTTTAAAAACTGAAAATTGTTGTTTGAAAATATTTGTGGAAATACGTGTGAGTGAAAAAATATGTGAAAATACGTGAAATATTGTTTGAAAATAAAAAATGGTTGTTTGAAAATACAAACCAAACACCCCTTAGAGCACTAGCAACAATGATGTTAGATAACTATATTGCTATTTTCAGCAACACTAATACTTAAAATACATGCTATAGTGACAGTGTTATAGCTTAAAATTTAGCAAGTAGCTAATTTTTTATTTATTATTCTCTCTCTCTCTCCTCATTAAAAAAACATTTTTTCTTTTCTTTCTTTTTTTTTTTTCTCTCTCTCTCTCTCTCTGCTTCTCTACTTTCTTCCTTTTTCCTTTTCATTTTTTTTTCTCTCTCTCCCGCATCGCAGAGACCCATCTCATTCAACAGCCTCGTTCAATAGCCTCTCTCTCACCAAAAAGTAAGGCTTGAGATTGTGGCTTCCTCTGCGTCATCTTTAGCTTTCTCGGCCCTCTCTTCTCTGTTCCAAGCACTCACAGAGTCACAGGTCAGTATTTTACTTTGCTTAATTTTTGTCACTATCTCTCACTTATCACTTTTGCTTTGTAAAATTTTGAACATTATCTGAATTCTTACCAACTTTTCTCAACTTGGTATTCATAGTTTGGCTGGTTATTGAGTGTTGCTCTTGCTTTTGAGTCATGCAAAATCTCAGTTGTATGCTATTGTGGAGTTTTGTTATTGCCTACAATCTGTTCGTTGAAATGCTTTCTTGGGTCTTGAGTAGGTTCTTGTCAATAAATATACAAAATTTTCTCTCTGACTCTTGGGGGTTTAAAGTTGTTGAATGGTTATTTGTGGAACTATACCAACACAATGTCTCTTTTCTCATATTTCTGTAGTCTAGAATGATCTTGTTTTAACTTCCATAGCATTCTGCTACAGCTAAAATTGTTTTGAAGGCCATTGATCGGTTGGCAGTGGAGGGGGATTGTGCCATTGAACGGTTTGTGTTTTTTTTTTTTTCTTTTTGGGGGTTTGTAGTGAGATATATTATTTTATTGATATATTATCCATATTACTATTTAAAGGGTTTTTCTGTTTGGATTCCTTATTTTTTTAGTTCAAAAATATCCTTATACCTCTATGTTTAAGTAGAGACAAAATTAAAGGACCCTAACTCCTACTAAAATATTGTCTAAAAAATAGAACAAGTTTTCTGTTAATTTTCAAATTATTTTATATACTTATAAATTAGATTGTCAAAATAAAAATTATATATGTAAAATAAAAACACAGAGTTTTTTTTTTTGCTAAAAAAAAACCTCATCGCACGCGCGAAGCGCGTGTGATGAGGCTAGTTTTATTGTAATATTTTTATCTCTGTATATATTAAGAGGATTCAGAAAGTTAATTATTGTTTTTTTCCTGTAAAAAATACCCTTAAATTAATTAACCAATAACTTAAAAATAAGGTTAAAATAGTAAATTGATAAAAAAAAGTTAGTGTGGGGGAGCAAAACCTGGGCCCTTGCAGTGGGCTCATCAACAATACGTCCAAGGAGAGGAAATCATAGGGAAACCTCGTAACTAACAGTAGAGCGCGTAAGTGTCCAGGAATGTTGATCCGAGAGGAATACCCTCCTCGGGTCTGGCATATGTCGGTGAGAGGGGCCTCGGCTTCTCCTTAGTCCATCCTCCAGGAAGTTCCAGAGGTGAAGATAGATTACCAATGCACATGGAAGGGATAAGGATGCAGAAATATCTTGGGAAAAAGCTGCTACCACCGCATTAAATGCATTACAGCAGCTTTCCTGGCCGCATTTATGTGGAGAAAACCCCTGAACAGTGTTTTAAATCACCTTTATCCCCAGAAAATCAAAAAGCTGTGAGAGAGGAAACGGAAACTCAAGTACCAGGCTAGATGGCAGATAAGTGGACGATAAGATCGAACAATGAAGGACTATATAATGGAGTAAAACCTCCAGAAGAAGAAGATCACGAGAGAAAAAGAAAGAACATTAAGGAAGAGTTACTGTAGCATCTGGAAGAACACAACCTAAAGAAGAACATTTTATCTAAGATCCTACCCCTCGGACCTTACTTGAATCCACCAATTAATCCAAAACTTGATCCTCGGACCTGAGATCTTAACTCGTTTGTGCGTTTTTGCCTCCTCAGCCAAACTCCTAACCTTCATTAACTGTTGTAAGACCTGTTATTAGCCCAATTCTTTCGCCCACTCTCTTACAAATTTATTGTATTGGGCTTATTGGGCCCATCTCCTGTCTCCATCTGGGTGTGGGCTACAATTTGTGACCCTACAATTGGCGCCGTCTGTGGGGAGAGTTAGCGCTAGTAGAAGTTTACAACAGTTATGACAGGTTCAAGACCACAACAGGCTAGTCCACCTCATGCAGAATCAGCGAACGTCAGTTAACAAAATGAACTCCATAATCTTGAACGGGAAAACCACGTAGATAACCAACATGAGGGCAGCTCGCGAACGATCCATGCTGGGAAAAGCGGCTATCGACGAAAGAGCCATCTGGTGCAAGAGCACGCTGATGAAAAGGACTTGCAATGTGAAATAGAAGATTTGAAAAAGAAGCTTCGTCGAGCACAACGAAATCACACCCCTTCAAGTTCTGATGTCTCCTCCAATGATGAAGGAGAGGACAGTTACAGGGATTCTTCAGAAACTCCCCCCAGCGAATCCTATTCCTATGAAGAGGAACATTCTCACAAAAGAAGGAGAAAAAGTTCGTCTAGAAGGGGAGTGGGAACTAAAGACATGAAGAAGGCTCTGACCCAAATTTCTAAGTCCCCCTTTACTCGGGGAATAGAAAAGGCAAAGCTTCCCAGACGTTTTCATCAGCCTACGTTCTCCATGTACAACGGATGCACCGATCCTGTAGAACACGTAAGCCAATTCAAACAAAAGATGGCGGTCTACTCTCAGGACGAAGCTTTGTTGTGTAGAGTATTTCCCTCCAGCTTAGGACCGATGCCAATGAGATGGTTCGACGGGTTGAAGACTAACTCCATCGGTTCCTTTAAGAAGCTCACTTAATCATTCTGCTCCCAGTTTATCACATGCAGCAGAGTTCCTCAACCCCTAGATTCTCTATTATCAATGACAATGAGGGAAGGGGAGTCTGTGAGGTCATATGCCGAGAGGTATTGGGAGATGTTTAACGAGATTGACGGGGATTTTGATGAGGTCGCTGTCAGAACCTTCAAGGTCGGTCTTCCCTCCGAACATGGCCTAAGGAAGTCCCTGACAGGGAAACCGGTCACCACCTTGCAACAATTAATGAATAGAGTGGATAAATACAAGAGGATAGAAGATGATCAACAACAACAGCAACAAGGAAAAGGGAAAGCTAAGCTTATCCCTCAAGAAAGGAGAGAGTTTAGGCCGGACAGGTACAATAATAACCGGCCGAGAAGGGATTATGCCGAGCAGCAGATATCCAGTAACAGCCAAGTAGTCGGAGCAGTATTCCGAGAGCCTGTGCACCAAGTCCTAGAAAAGGTAAAAAACGAGCCCTTCTTCAAGTGGCCCAATAAGATGATGGGAAACCCTGAAAAGAGAAACCGAAATCTCTATTGTCAATATCATAGAGACCACGGTCACACCACCGAGGACTGTAGAAGCTTATGGGATCACCTTGACCAACTTGTCCGAGAAGGTAAATTGAAACAGCTGTTGCATCATTCCAGCAATTTGGGCAGTCAGCCTGATACCCGACCAAAAAGGGAGAATCCTCCAAGACCTCCTCTTGGAACTATTAACGTTATCTTTGCGGCACCTGGCAGAACAGGGTCATGCCCCTCCAAAGTAATGTCTGTGGCTCATCTGTACCCTGAGGATGACCCCTACGAGCCGAAGAGAGCTAAGTTAAACCGGTCCCTGGTCATGGGATTCTCGGACGAAGACAAGATCGGAACTGTTCAACCTCATGATGATGCTCTAGTGATTACCCTCTGAATCGGAGGCTATGATGTAAAGAGAGTGATGGTAGATCAAGGCAGTGCAGCTGAAATCATGTATCCTGACCTCTTCAAGGGGCTGAATTTAAGAACTGAAGACCTGACGCCTTATAATTCCCCTTTAGTAAGTTTTGAAGGGAAGATTATTATCCCGAAGGGACAGGTCAGATTGCCAGTGCAAGCCGGAGCGGAGATAGTGGAGGTCGATTTTATAGTGGCGGATGCCTACTCCCCTTATACGGCAATTGTTGCTAGGCCTTGGCTTCATACTTTAGGAGCGGTCTCTTCCACCCTGCATCAGAAGATCAAATACCCATTCGGAGACCAGATAGAAGAAATACTGGGTGATCAAGCCATGGCGCGATAGTGCATGATAGCAGCCATCCGACTCAAGCCTGAAGCAGAATCTGAGACTCGTATAGAGGAGTTATAGCAATTAAAACCCCCAATGCCGTCCAATGATGGGTTATCCGAGGAAGTGAAGTGTGAAGACCTTATAAAAGTCACAATAGGAGATGACCCTAAGAAATTCTTTCAAGTCGGATCTCAATTACCCTAGTCAGAGAAGGAGGAATTGGTAGAGTTCCTTAAACGAAACATCGATGTCTTTGCATGGAGTGCTTATGAGGCTCCAGGGGTGGACCTAAACTTCATTTGTCACCATTTGAATGTTAATCCGGTGATGACCCCCAAGAAGCAGCTCCCTCGTCGGCCATCTAAAGAGCATGCATAAGCAGTTCGTCAGGAAGTGACGAAGCTCAAACAGGCAGGGGCTATCAAGGAGGTCTTCTATCCCGAGTGGCTGGCGAACACTGTAGTGGTCAAGAAAAAGACTGGGAAGTGGCGAGTATGTGTTGATTTCACAGATCTAAATAAAGCCTGCCCTAAAGATCCATTCCCCATGCCCAAAATCGATCAGCTGGTAGACGCCACAGTCGGTCATCCTCGGATGAGTTTCTTGGACGCGTTTCAGGGTTATCATCAGATACCTTTAGCATTGGACGATCAAGAAAAAACTGCCTTTGTTACGCCAGTAGGGAACTACCACTACAAGGTGATGCCTTTTGGTTTGAAGAACGCGGGTTCCACTTATCAGAGAATGATGACGAGGATGTTCGAATCGTTATTAGGAAAAAATATGGAGATTTACATAGATGACATGGTGGTGAAAAGCAAAAAGGCATCCGAACACCTAGAAGATCTTCAAGTTGTCTTCGAAATTCTCAGAAGCTATAAACTACGTTTGAACGCCTCCAAATGTTCATTTGGTGTGGGGTCAGGCAAATTCTTGGGTTACATGGTTACTCATAGGGGAATTGAAGTCAATCCCGACTAGATCAAGGCCATCACCAATATGCGAACTCCTCGGAACCCAAAAGAGGTGCAAAAACTAACCGGAATGGCCACTGCTCTGAATAGATTCATATCTCGATCGGCAGACAGGTGCCGACCTTTTTTCCTGTTGATCAATAAATGGAAATGCTTCGAATGGTCGACGGAATGTGACGCGGCCTTTCAGCAACTCAAAGACTATCTTGCTCGGCCGCCGGTCATGTCAAGTCCTGAACCAGATGAGGTTCTTTTTGCTTATATTGCAGTGGCCTCCTACGCAGTAAGTTTAGTGTTGATAAGAGTTGATAACGGCGTACAGCGGCCAGTGTACTACGTGAGTAAATCGTTGCACGAGGCAGAGGTGCGCTACCTTCCACTGGAAAAGGCCATCCTAGCAGTGGTGCTTGGCACACGCAAGTTGCCTCACTATTTCCAAGCACACACGGTGATTGTTCTCACACAACTCCCACTAAAGGCCGTACTTAAAAGTGCAGATTACACGGGAAGGGTAGCCAAGTGGGGTACAATTCTGGGAGCTTTCGATATCAAGTACATGCCTCGTACCTCAGTAAAGGGACAGGTACTCGCCGATTTGGTGGCAGAATTCACCGAACCTGAAGCGAATGGATTACTAGCACAAGGGGAAAAGGATAAAAAACTGGTCGGTAATATCTCTCAATGTTTCCCTCCGACGTGGGAAGTGCATGTAGATGGGGCATCAAATCAAAAAGGCGTGGGGGTTGGATTAGTGTTGACATCTTCCGAGATGGTTACCATTGAAAAGTCTCTGAGGTTAGGCTTTCCTGCCACGAATAACGAAGCAGAGTACGAAGCATTACTAGAAGGAATGGCTATGGTCCTAAGGATGGGAGGAAAGTCCATCAAACTCTTCTCGGATTCAAGGCTAGTTGTTGGTCAAGTCCAAGGTGAATTCGAAGCCAAGGACGAGAGAATGCGAGGTTATCTTAGCCGGGTAAAAATTATGCAGATGGAATTCGAATTCTTTAGCTTGCTACATGTCCCTAGAAGCGGCAACACGCATGCGGACTCTTTGACCACGCTTGCAACTTCCTCGGCACAGAACTTGCCTCGCATAATCCTCGTTGAGGACCTGCATCGACCCTCGAAAATAGCAAACGTAGTTCAGATCAATCAAGTTAGAATGGGGCCAAGTTGGATGGATCCGGTCATGCAGTTCTTAAATGAAGATATTCTACCCGAAGAGAAAATTGAAGCTGACAAAATAAGAAAGAAAGCTACTAGTTATTGGCTGTCAGAAGATAGCAAGCTATATAGACGTTCCTTTTCTGGGCCTTATTTACTATGTATTCATTCCGATCAAACTGAATTGCTCTTAGAAGAGATGCATGAAGGAATCTGTGGAAGCCATACTGGAGGCAGGTCCTTAGCACATAGGGCCATTACTCAGGGTTACTGGTGGCCGAATATGCAGAGAGAAGCTTTGGAATATGTCAAGAAGTGTGATCAATGCCAACGGTATTCACCGAGTATACACCAGCCAGGGGGGGTCCTCAATCCATTATCTAGTCCATGGCCATTCGCTCAATGGGGCTTGGATATCGTCGGACCATTTCCTAAAGCTGTGGGAAACAAGAAATATCTCATAGTTGGCACTAATTATTTTACAAAGTGGGTTGAAGCAGAGCTTTTAGCCAATATCCGAGACGTGGATGCGAAAAGATTTGTCTGGAAAAGCATTGTTACTCGGTTCGGCGTCCCTCATACACTCATCTCAGATAATGGACTCCAGTTTGATAGTAAGATGTTCAGAAGTTATTGTGGCGAGCTGGGGATCACTAATAGATATTCCACTCCGGCTTACCCTCAAGGGAATGGACAAGCTGAAGCTGTGAATAAAGTCATATTGAGTGGATTGAAGAAGAGATTGGATGATGCAAAAGGCAGATGGGTGGAAGAGCTTCCGCACGTACTCTGGACATACAAGACCACGCCTCGTAGGTCCACCGGAGAGACCCCTTTTTCAATGACTTATGGAGCTGAGGCAGTCATCCCCCTAGAATCTGGGTTCCCAACGACAAGAACAAGCTCATTCAATCCCAAAGACAACGACGAAAACTTGGCAAGGGGTCTAGACTTGATTGATGAAAAAAGGGAAAACGCAATGGTTCAATTGGCTCATTACCAACAGAAGCTGAAGCGAGGTTATGACGCCCATGTAAAGACCAGACCTTTGGGCCCAGGTGACCTGGTGCTGCGTAAAGTTGTGAGCTTGGCAAAGAACTCAGCATGGGGAAAACTAGGGCCAAATTGGGAAGGACCATATCGTATCACCTCCAACGCTGGTATTGGAGCATATTTCTTGGAAGACCTGGACGGACTTGTAGTACCCTGCCCTTGGAATGTCAATAACTTAAGAAGGTATTATTATTAATAAACGTGTGTTTGATCAACATTCGTTCTTTATGTTAAGTATGTATGCCTCTTTCTATATTTCTCTCTGTTCTATGAGGTGTTTAAACTTAAATCCAATCATGCATGAGTCCTCGGACCAGATGACTTGGATTAGTTAGCACTCTCACTCTCACTATTCTATAAGGTGTTTAAACTTAAATCTAATCATGCATGAGTCCTTGGACCAGATGACTTGGATTAGTTAGCACTCTCACTCTCACTGTTCTATGAGGTGTTTAAACTTAAATCCAATCATGCATGAGTCCTCGGACCAGATGACTTGGATTAGTTAGCACTCTCACTCTCACTGTTCTATGAGGTGTTTAAACTTAAATCCAATCATGCATGAGTCCTCGGACCAAATGACTTGGATTAGTTAGCATTCTCACTCTCACTGTTCTATGAGGTGTTTAAACTTAAATCCAATCATGCATGAGTCCTCGAACCAGATGACTTGGATTAGTTAGCACTCTCACTCTCACTGTTCTATGGGGTGTTTAAACTTAAATCCAATCATGCATGAGTCCTCGGACCAGATGACTTGGATTAGTTAGCACTCTCACTCTCACTGTTCTATGAGGTGTTTAAACTTAAATCCAATCTTGCATGAGTCCTCGGACCAGATGACTTGGATTAGTTAGCACTCTCACTCTCACTGTTCTATGAGGTGTTTGAACTTAGATCCAATCGTGACTGGAGACCTCTGACCAGATGATTCGGGTTAGTTAACACTTGTTACAATTTACATTTAGGATTTTCAAACTTAGATATAAGGGTATTATTCGAACTTCCTGTTATGTTTGATTTATCTATCCGGTCCATATGTTAACCTAATTTCCAGAACTTCTTAATCAAGTCAATCATTCATATAACACAAGAAAATGAAATGGAAGAAGAATAACTCGACATTACTTGCCATAACGCGTAAAATAAATGAGCACATCTTCATTAATAATTAGAGCGTAGTACAAGCCTCTAGGACGGTAAACAAAAAAAAAAAAAAAAAAACCATACTAAAGTAAACACCCTAAGCCTTTGTCTTGGGAGCTTGGGGGTCAGTGACTTGTTTTGACTGAGAAGGAGCAGCATCTGAAGTCTTATCCTGGGGAGCCTCAACCCTCTTTCCTTGACCAGCGTCTTGATGAGAGTCTGCTGGGACATCCACGGAAGCTGGAGGAGCCTGACTTGTTGCAGGGACTTCAGATGCCGAGGCTGGCTGCTTTGGAGGAGGAGAGTCGGAACCTTGGAGCGCCTGAATATCAGGATCATAATATATGCTCTCAGGCCTCCTAAGGCTAGAATCAGCAGGAACTCCAGCGGCATCAAGGGCTTTCTCCCAAGTAATGTTGCAGTAGTCCCTGGCGACAGAAGAAAATTCTTCGGTCAGCCTGCTCTGAGTCTCTTGCACCCTCAGAGCATACGAGGCTTGCTTCTCGGCCTCGGCTGCCTCCTTCAGTAGTTGTGCAGCTTCCTTAGCCTTACGAAGTTCTTCGCGCAAATCTTTCACCACCTGCCTCTTTGTCGCTAGGTTGATTTCGCAGAGGTGTAATTCGCTACGAAGAGTCTCAGCCTGCTTCTCAGTCGTCTTTAAGCCAGCCTCAACGCTGGCCTTGTCCTGAAGAGCTTTCTTCACCTGCTCGGCCATCTGCTTTTGTTGGTTTTTCAGCATATTCAGATGGTCCTCTGCAGTCTCTCGGGCCTCGTGGGCAGCCTTTGTCTCATCACGAAAGCTCTTCGCCCACTCCTCAGCCACGTAAACTTGTTGCGTGACCTGTTATGCATAGAAAAAAAAATGGCTTAGATTTAAGAAATAATATGCGAGTAAAAAGAAGTTAAATTAAAGTTACTCACCATAGCCAAGTCCCTTTTTATGGAAAGGAATAGGTCAGGATGGTCGAAACTCCTGTAAGCTGCCAAGTCTGTAGGTAGGAGGAGGGGCTGTAGCAAAGCATCAGCCATTCGGCCTGCATGACCACCGCGAAAGTGCCTAAGTGAGGCATCCATCGAGATGGGAGCACCATCAACCTCCAGTACTGGCGACCAAGTTCGTGGTGGCTGACGAACCTGGGCCGCTGGTTGCTCCTCGCGGCTCTCCACGGAGTGGGCCCTCCTACCCCAACGTTCTTGTGTAGGTCTGGCCTGCTTATTGCCCCTTGATGGGCCTAACTCCCCCTCCTCAGTGGGCTCTACTGGCCTTTTCCTCCTCAGATCTGGGTTTGGTTTTAGCCCAAGGTCGGCAGGCACCTGGGGTGGAGGAGGGGGAGGGTTTGTAGTTTGTTTTGATTTGCCTTTGTCATGAGAAGATGGCACCTTGTTCCTGTTCCGCATCAGCTCCTTCAGAGTAGGACCAGTCTTAGGAGCCATGTCTTCCTCCTCGTCAAATGTATCGGCAATGTAGGTTATTGCCTGAGCCGGAGTTTGCACGCACGACTGTTCGTCCGCTCCCTCTTCGGCCTCTGATATAAGGACTGTTTCTTCTTCAAACCTGAACTTGTCAATCTCTTGTTCAAGGGAGGAAGAAGAAGCTGTGCCTTCTCGGAGGATGGCTTCCCCAAGTGGTACTTCACACAATGGTTCAGCAGCAAGGGGAATCCCCTGTGGGATGGGATGGTCAACTGGAGGAAGATCATAGTTGGCGAGAAAGTTTGGCCGAGACACGTCTATGCGCGCCAAACGATGGTCTCCTATTCGGATGGAGTTGCCGACGTCTAAATATGACCTCGAAATTGGCTCGAAGTCCAAAATAAGGTGAACCGCCCGTAGTTGCCCGTAGTCGTTCACAAAAATCTCTGATCTCAGCAGGTAGTTCAATGCTGGAACGTTGATCAGGCTGAGCTTGGGATTGGTAAAAAACTTATCTGTCAAGCAAGCAAATCACATAGTTAAGCCTCGGCTACAAAAAAATATATAATAATAATAATATAAAACAACTAAATAGATAAATGTAACTAAATAGATGAATGCAAATGCATTAATATACTCCTCAGTGCTAAAGTTAGAGATCCTAAGTCTAGGTTGCTCCACCTGGTTTCCCAGCCTTGGTTGGGTAGGCTAGGCCGTCACTCCAAGGCCCCGACAGGATTAGATAGTCATCTTTCATCCCCTTATTAGACTTGGGGAGGCAGGATATCAGTTTGACCACATTGTTACGGGACTTAAGGTAGAAGCCTGCCCGAGTCTCTATATGGCCTTCATATAGGTGGGCGACGTCGTGCCAAGTCAATCCTAGCCCCAGATGCCGGTCCAAAACGTCGATTGATCCTAGGACTCTAAAGAAGTTGGGGGCACACTGGTGAGGACAAAGCCTATGGGCACGAAGATAGTCCCTTGTAATCCTACCCATGGGGATGGTCATCCCCCCTTCTATGAAGGCAATCATGGGGATTACCACTTCTCCGACTTTCCGGTCAAACTCCACTCCCTCTGTGGTGCAGTGACGTACCACCACTTCCTGGGGAATATGGTACTTTTCTTTGAATAACTCTATTAGGGCCGGAGTGCTTACTAAACGCTCGAATCTACCCATTGTTAGTCTCTGGAAGGTGGAGTGGTTAGCCGAGGAGGTTAGCCGAGGATACAGTGGAGGTTCGGAGTGCGAAACTTACGTGAGAGTGAGTACGGATGGTTCCTCCTGTCTCTGGAAGATCGTTAAGCTCTCTTTCTTGTGAAGGAATGATGGAGGCCTAAATATGAATGCTCTGAAGTTGCAAGCTCTGATAAGAAACAAAAAGTAACGTCTGAAGGTTTTTATAATGGGGACGGAAAAAGGAAAAGACACAATCCCGCCCAAATATTGAAAATGAGATCTGGACCGTGGGATTTGGATTCCACCGTCGGATGTCTGGATTGAAGCGCAGTTCTAAGCGTTTAATGATGATTGTGCGAGTTCCCAAGCGTCAGAAGCCCTCGCGAAATGGCAGAAATGACCCTTACACGCGCCTAAATTTAAATACTGTTAAGGACTACATCGTAATTACGGATGTATATCAAAATCCTAATTTTCCTCCTCGGGTAAGAGAGAAAAATTAGAATTTTGAGGGGCTATTGTGGGGGAGCAAAACCTGGGCCCTTGCAGTGGGCTTAAGTACCACGTTTCATCAACAATACGTCCGAGGAGAGGAAATCATAGGGAAACCTCGTAACTAACAGTAGAGCGCGTAAGTGTCCAGGAATGTTGATCCGAGAGGAATACCCTCCTCGGGTCTGGCATATGTCGGTGAGAGGGGCCTCGGCTTCTCCTTAGTCCACCCTCCAGGAAGTTCCAGAGGTGAAGATAGATTACCAATGCACATGGAAGGGATAAGGATGCAGAAATATCTTGGGAAAAAGCTGCTACCACCGCATTAAATGCATTACAGCAGCTTTCCTGGCCGCATTTATGTGGAGAAGACCCCTGAACAGTGTTTTAAATCACCTTTATCCCCAGAAAATCAAAAAGCTGTGAGAGAGGAAACGGAAACTCAAGTACCAGGCTAGATGGCAGACAAGTGGACGATAAGATCGAACAATGAAGGATTATATAATGGAGTAAAACCTGCAGAAGAAGAAGATCACGAGAGAAAAAGAAAGAACATCAAGGAAGAGTTACTATAGCATCTGGAAGAACACAACCTAAAGAAGAACATTTTATCTAAGATCCTACCCCTCGGACCTTACTTGAATCCACCAATTAATCCAAAACTTGATCCTCGGACCTGAGATCTTAACTCGTTTGTGCGTTTTTGCCTCCTCGGCCAAACTCCTAACCTTCATTAACTGTTGTAAGACCCGTTATTAGCCCAATTCTTTCGCCCACTCTTTTACAAATTTATTGTATTGGGCTTATTGGGCCCATCTCCTGTCTTCATCTGGGTGTGGGCTACAATTTGTGACCCTACAGTTAGTTATTGTTTTTTTTACTGTAAAAAATACCCATACCTAAAACTTATAAAGAGAGTTAAATAGTAGTATAGATAAATTCCTACTTTTACGTTGATTTAAATTCCTATTTTTATTCACTAATTTCCTATAAAATATGATCATTCTTTTGTTAGTTTTAAAACTCCTCTAATCTAGAAAGAGAAATGATATATTATGTTCAAATTTGAACCAATAACAACTAACCATTTATGATTTGTAGTAAAAATATTGTGGACGTAACGTCTCTTAATCTACAAAACTCACATCACGTATTTTTTATCAGGAAAAGTAAAAATCTCAAATTATAATAAATATAAATTATTAATCTTTACTCAAAAAATAAAAGATCCTCTTAGCCATGCTACTAGATATTTTGTAAAATAAATAGATAAAATAGATAAATAAATTTTTTGCAGTGTCAAGTAACTAAATAAATAGATTTACCTATAAATGCTTTAAAGTGTATATCTGTTTTTCAATAACGTGGCAGGTAAGCTGATATCAACTGTTTTTACTGATGGTTTTTATTTATTTATTTATTTTTATTGGCTGGGTCCGGATCACCTAATAAATACCAAAAATAAAATATGATATTTTTGTAAAAATATCCAACAAAAACTCCTCTTCCCGCCTTTCTCACTGATACTCTACCCGTAAGGTAATTTGCTTTTCTAAACCCAATAATCAGCCTTGATTTGGGTATCTAAAAACGTTAATAAGGAAATTTTTGTTTTTCTAACCCTAAGCTCCTAAACACAGCCGCCTGGTAGCCTTCCCTCCTTTCCAAGAGAAAATTTAAACCCTAACTAAAACATCTCTCTTTGATTTTCTTGGGTTTTCGTCTCATTTTCCCAGCTACCAAGCATTTTCTAAGCTTCATAAATTTAGGAGACGCGCTTAGTCAGGTTTCGGCTTTTGTGCAAGATTAGAACAAGCGCTTCGTCTCAAATACTTTGCAGATCTATATGGTGAATCGAAGATCTTGTTAGACAGCCAAATATGAACTCGTCGGAGCTCTCCAGTTCTCGATCCCCACGCGAATCTCAAGTTCTCAATCTCCTTTTCCATTGAGTCAGTATCGGTTCTACTCTGTTTTTTCTTATTTCTATTTCTTTTGTTTATGTTTGAAATGAGCTATTTGAAGTGTGATTTGTATCAACTCTGTTTGGTGTCTGAGAAAATGTAAAAGAAAGTGAACGGAAATGAACTTTTAAGCGTAATTGTTTCTGTTTGGTTGCTGAGAAAATGTAAAAGAAAAGCGAAAGAAAATGAGCTATTTCAAGTGTGTTTTTCAACTGTTGCTGAGAAAATGCAGGAAACTTGTAGAGAATGAATCCTGTTTAAATGGGTTACTAGATTTAATGAGTTGGGCACCTAATGGATATTTAAATGGGTAATAAAGGGATAATTAGGTACCTGACCCATCAATGACTCAACCCAAAATCTACCCAACTCATGCATTTTCCACCCCATACCAAATTTTTATTTTTGGTAGCTAATTTGAGTTTGGGTGACTTTGTAAAGAAATTCTAGTTTGGGTTTGAAAATATCTGCTTTGATTCATGGATGTATTTTGATTGAAATCAGAGAATTAGAGCTTGATTAGTTGAGAATCTTGAGTTTGGGTTTTCTCTAATTGTGAGGAAATTTTTTCATTTTAAATCGTGCTAAACACCAGAAAATGATTTCTTCAGCATTTTCATGTATACAACCAAACAGGATAAAATGAAAACATTTTCAGTGTAAAATATTTTATTTCGAAACAAATGAAGGGTAAATAAATACTACAGTACTATTTATTCCATCCGCCCAGATTTGCTCTCCAAGCTTGTTCTCCGCCCATCACCAGATTTTGCCGTCAAGTCAACCCTAAAAGGTACTCTTCTTCCATTTCTTTTTCATTTGCAATTCATTTTCGTGATTTTGATTGGATACTCTTGTTAAACTTTTTTATATTTTGATAAGCCCAGTTGAGTAGTGTGCATAGTAGTAGTAGTAGTAACTTGAAACAATATCAGTGATACATTTAAAAAAATATGTGAAGCAAGACACTTGGGAATTTGATATTGGAATCATGGTTCAATTTTGAAACCAAATATATATATATATATATAACTGATGCCAATGGACCAAATGCATTTTATCTGCTAGCCTCGACGGTATTGTTTTAAGGTGTGAAGACGCATCAAAGAATGATGTCAGACCAGTTTAGCAGTATGTGAGCTGTAAACTTCTTCAGCTATTGATTTTCTTAGGAAGTATTCTCTCTCTCTCTTTATTAATATCAGTGGTGCTGGTGGTGGGAGTAACAAGTGATGGAGATTGTAATAGTTTAAGGTGGGGTTGTGGTGATTTATTCCTTTAACATGGTGTATAGTTTTCCAGGCTTTCATTCTATTTTATTTTTCTTCTAGGGTTGGAAGCCTTTTATTTTTATTTTTATTGGGGTTGGCTTGATGCAATGGGAATTTTACTTGTTTTGAGCAGATTGGGTTTATGTTAAATAGAAGGAAAATGTTATGAGAAGATTGTCTCTATACAGAAAATTGTATCAGTCTGTCTTATTGATGTATTATTTTTATCCCACTAATGACCAGTCATAATTTGACTGTCTTATTATATATATGGCATCATTTGGTTTTAACCCATTTGCATACGGATGTATTCAAGGCAGGCTGTAAGGTGGTTGAGTTTATTAAAATATTGAGGACGGAATAATAAAACAAGATGTGAAGCAGGGATTTTCTGTCCATGCTGAATGCAATGATTGTTGAGAGATTCAGTGCTTTTATTTTAGCAATAATTTTTTCATAGGTTATATGCATCCTCCCTATTACCGTGGACCTCACAGCCATGAGGGATCCACACGTTATGAGGAGGAAGCATATATTCAACACATGAGATACCTTCTCTTATTTCAGGTGGTATGGCTTGAAGAATTGTGCCTAGACAATTAGTCAAGAAACTATATCTTGATTAATTGGGAAGCTTATGGATCAAAACAAAAACACTAAAAAGTACAACCATTAAATCAGAAGACTTTACATAGATCTGCAGAAAATTCCTTAGACGGGATAAGAAATTACATACAGTGACAATGGAATACTCACTACTAGACAGGCAACCATTAATCAAGAAGCTATAAATAAGTGTAATCAGTTATATATATATATATATATTTGGTTCCATAGTTATATATATATATATAACTGATTATTTTTCTATTATTATTTTTGTAAATATTTTTGGCTAATCATTTATAACTGATTTGGCTTCTTAGGACTTCTTAGGTGTCCTACCACATAAAATTATGCAATGCACTGCAGGGGCACAACCAACAACTTTTACAAAGCCAGGGCAGCACACAATACCCCAAATTAACACACAACTTTGTTTAGGATGGACACTTTCATTTTGCTGCTACCTGCCATTTTACTTCTAATGAATTGAGGGTTTAATTTGTTACTTTTTTAATTTTTAGGGTTTAATACTTTTGAAACTATAAATTTTAATTTGTTACATTTCTTATTACTGGTTAAAATATAACTATTTAATCATTTTTTCTTTCTCTATATATATATTGATTATAGAGAGCCAAGGACCTGTACTGAAGCATGCGAATCTGCAAGGCACGTCGGCGAAGCTTTACGATCCCAAATGACCTCATCGAGGACATACTTTCAAGACTACCAGTGAAGTCTCTTATGCGATTCAAGTGCGTATCCAAAGCATGGCACACTTTGATCAGTAGTCGCCAATTCGCTAAATCCCATTTTCAGAGAGCATCTCAAAACTCCAGCTGCATGAACGTCCTTGTTTTTACTGACAATCGTGTTTTATCGTTAGGTTATGAAGCACTATTTCAAACCTGTGTTCATGGTCAACCAGTTGATGTTGATTTTCAAGGTTTTCCATTGTGGGGTGAAGAATATGTTGAGACAAACTTGGCTTCTTGCAATGGCTTGGTATGTATTGAATTATATAATAGGTGCAAACGTACATCTGAATATTTGGTTTGGAACCCATCTACCAAAAGTTACAAAAACATACCAAGACCAACATCAACACCTGATTCAATGTCTTGTTGGTTTTACCGTTTTGGTTTTGGCTATGATTATTCCACTGATGATCATAAGATAGTAAGGCCCTACCAGATTTTCCCTTTTGATATAAAAAGGATTGAGATCTTTTCACTCAAGACCTTTACTTGGAAGACAATTCTGGTGGATGTGGACAATATTTATAACTGCAGTCTTCCATTGACCCCAAAGACTACCTACTGCAATGGGGCAATTTATTGGAGTGCTTTGAAATATGGGAAGCCGTCAATCATTTATTTTGACTTAGCAGAGGAGCTATTTCATGAGCTGCCATGGCCAGATTCTGTTTTGTATTGCATAAGAGACGGATCATCAAGAAAATGTTTCTATACAACAGGTTTATGGGAGTTGGGGACTTTTGGAGAACACCTGTGTCTATCTGTGTGCACCGGCGAATCCCGCAAAAACTTGTGTGTTCAGCTATGGGTGATGAAGGAATCTTGGACTAGATTGGCGACAATTCCATATTTGGGCACTTGTTTGAGGCCTATGTGCGCGTCAAAGAATGGTGAAAAGGTTTTAATGCGGGAGACTCAAGTTAAATGTGTTGGAATAACCGGAGAATACTATTACAAATTGGTAGAATGGAATTTGACAGATCACACCTGTACAAGTATATTATGTGATCCCAATCCAAGAATGGAGGCAGCTACATATGTGGAAAGCCTTTATCTGCAATGATTGGCTTGATGTGGGCGGCTATAAGAGCTAGAAAACTGATCAGGTAAACTATATTTGTGTGAACAGAATGCGATACTTTTTAACTTTAGAACAACATGATATTTTAGCTGTCAAAGTTATACTTGTTCTGGCATCCAGGAAATAATATAATATCAATTTAGTATTCTAGTTTCCAATAGTTGTTGAAAATGAACATACATGGACCACAACACAACTAAACAAAGGGAGGATTGGCAAACATTGAAATATTATAATTGTATTAAACCCAATTGGATTTTTAGATGGTTCCTATTTCCTCAAACTTGGATTAGGAATGTATAAATTTTTCAAAAGAACCCATATTTGAAGGAAATATATGTCTAAACTCTAATTTTATTGTATATGATTTTTGGATTTGAACTAAAATGAAACTGGATAAATTTGATAAATTTATTGTACATTTTGACTATGTTATGGACCTAGTTAAAGTGGGGCTATACATTGTCTCAGAAACTAGTTTCTTTAGGGGCGTATCATGGGTGGACATGTGATTCTAAGCCAAGTCATGAAGATATATTGTGATCATTGTCATAAAAACTGTTAAGAATCTGATTAAATATGGTTATCATTTCAAGTCCAATGAAAATTTTGAACTCATTACAAATTATAATTTTTGATGTCTTTGGAACCCATTACAATTATAAGTTTATGTTTTCAAAATCCATTTTAAATAGTATGAATTAATTTTCCTATTTGAACTGAAATATAATCTCTAAGCTTTTGAGTTTTATTTTATGCAAAATTTTATTTATAGTTGATACCTATCAAATTTTTTATTATTATTTATAGTTGAAATTTGGTTATTTATTGATTTATGAAACTCATCCCCCTTTTCTCCCCTTTCAATTTCAGATTTCGAGGAATAACTTTTGCTAGTTGTTGTCCACGTGAGGTTAGTTTAAGAATTTTGGAACAAGATCAAACTCCTAGTATTTTGCACTTTCATTGTTTAGTATTTTATGCACCTGATGTTTTGGAGTTTCGTTTTCATACTTTACAAATTTTTGGCATTTGAATTATTGAGGTTAGTTTTGAATTTTTTTACGTAATATTTCTTTGAGGATAGTCACCATTCTGTAGGAAGGCTTTGCAAACTTGTAAGATGAAAATTTTATAAGGATGTGACCGTTGTTGTCTGCTTATTATCTCATTATCTGCTGTGTTGAAGGCATCACAGAACGTAGATCTATTTCTCGACCAGATTGATCTACCCTTTGTCAAAGGGCCTTTGATATCTACAATGGTGTAAAACCTTCATTTCCCAATGAAGCAAGATACAGCACGGGGCATTGGCCATAAACTTTGTAATTTATAGTTTCTAACTTATAATTCATGAATAATTTGTTGCTATATGTGAAGTTAAAATGGCGCATTGCCTTTATCCTCTCGGTTGCTTGGTGTATATCTTCCCATATTTTCTTAGTTGGGGAAATGTGATCTTTAAGAGGTACTTCCACTAGTACTACCATACTAGACTGGCAGACCTTTTCCCTATGGGGAAAAAGAGATACGAGTGTATTAAATAAAAAAAGAGGGCACATATAAATCTTATTTGAGGTATATAATACAAGATCGAAGAACTCATGAAATCTTGACATAGTTAACATACAAAATTGCTGAAAGCATTATTCATCTTTATTTTGTGCACTAAGCGATGATACCCCAACACAATAGATTGAAGTTAAAAAAAAAAAAATCACTTAAAGAAGTTGTCTTTGTTACAAAAAAGAAAAAGAAATATTTTATCAATTTAATATTTCACAATCCATATGATAACACGTTGACATTCTCTCTCTCTCTCTCTCTCAAACTCAAATATCTCTCCCTCACTTGGTGAGGAGAGAATAAAGGGTTTACGTCTAGATGTGTCTATGAGATAGAATTCAACATGTGAAATGCTTGATAGTACTGTATGAGATCGTTTTGTGTTGAACTATTTGGCAGAGGAGATGCTAATTTCAAGCATTATCCATCAAGGGATGAATGGAATAGAGTTGAAAGTATGGCTCATTGTTTCTGGGCTTGATTAAAAATGGATTTTTGTGGTGAATAGTTTGTGTACTGTGTTAAATTTTTTTGGTTTTGTAGAGTAGTTTTTGGACTTGATTAGAATGGGTTTTGGTTGTAAATAATTTGTGTAATTTGTGTGCTAAAGAGCTGCTTCTGTTGGTCTCCCTGTTTAATACTAACGTTCTACTCTAATTCACTTGACATGCATGGGGAAAAAACATTTTGCAAAAGTAATTGCAGGTTTGCAACTGATTGAGAGAGAACCATTTCATCATTTGCAAAATTAGAAAACCAAAAACGAAAGATCTATTTCAGATCTGCAAATTTCAAAGCGATACATTTTTTGTTTTTTTGAGAGAAAAACAAACTAGAGAAAAGGAGGGTGGGAGGGTGAGGAATTGAGTTGGCGTGGAGCTCCTGTGCCGCTTCCATCTGGAAGAAGGTGGGCTGACCTCCTTGCCCTCCTAAATTCCTAACATTTTATCATTCTCTCTCTCTCTCGCATTGCGTTTGTTTGTTTGGTTTTTTTTGTTTTTTTGTTATGGGATTTGTCATTATGGCCGTTTTTCTCTTCTAAAATTCTCAAAAGGATGAAGAGTTATGTTGTATTTGTACTTTCCTGTAATTAACAGTACCAAACTGAATGAGAGAGAAAATGCATCTAATGGTTGTAGAGATGTGGTCCTTTTTTTTTTTTTTTGAGAACGGTAGAGATGTGGTCCTAATCTATCAAAAATGTTACTGAGAAAATATTCTAAAGATAATAAGGAAATTCTTTATGAGTTAAAAGGTGTGATGCCCTGTTCGTTTTTTATTTTTAGTTTTGTAGATGATTACAGTCTTTACAGATTTGAAACTGTTTCTACTTCCTTTTCCTGTCTCTTGAAACTAAAAGGTGTGATGTTCTGTTCGTTTCTGTCTCTCTCTCTCTCAGTCGGTTGCAAACTTGCAATTGGTTTTGCAAAATGTTTTTTACTTGTGCATGTCACGTGATTTAGAGTAGAACGTTATTAAACGGAGAGACTAACAAAAGAAACTATTTGGCACATAGGTATCAAATTGGCCAAAATAAAAGTTCATTGGGTCAAATAGTCACTATCTCAAAATTTAGGAGGTGTCAGGGAATTTTCCTGAAATAATGTGTTAAATTTGTTTGCTAAATAGGATAAATTAATTGCAAAATTTAATCAGGGCCTAATCTTTTGGTACAAAACACTTGTCATAGAAATCAACTGTTTTTGGTTTAAAGCCCCAGATCAGAAATTAGAAGAGGCATGAGAAGCCAAAAATAAAATTTCAAAATAACAACTAAAAGAACATTCATATTTTTTCCATTGTCAAACACGATAACAATTTATTAAATGCTAATGACAAATTCCAAAATTAAATTCTATTCTGAACGACAAAAATGAAAGTTCCCAACTACTAGGATCAAGATTAAAAAGAACGTTGAGTCTTGAAATGTTGAATGATCTCCTCCTCCTCGTGCAGCAAGGTCAACACTGACTGAAGCAAACTCTTCATCATTTGCTCTTGCTCAGACACACTGTAATTTGATGGTAAATATAAATTCTTTAAATTATCAACCTTATTCATTTGCTTTTTCATGCAATCTAATAAGGCATTGAGTAATTCCCCAAAGCTCATACTATCAAGCACAATTTGCCTAGGACTTGAGTGGATATTGGGATTAAGCAGGAAATCTTTCAACCCTTGATGTTCTATGACGTTTCTTATTTGATTACGATATTCTATGATGTTCCTTATTTCATCATCCAGGAAGGTATTCATATCTTTCACATTAGTTGAAAGCTGAGAGATCTCAGGTATCTTTTGCTTTAACTTTTCATCCCAATTTCTCAGCCAAATCCTTCGAAAACTTAGATCTACATCATCAGTGTAGTCCATAGTAATAGCCTCATTGGTCTCACTGGCACTAGGACTCAGAGTTGACTCAGTGGCTGGTCTAGAAGGTCGAGAGTGAGGACCCTCCTCATTTACCTGTCCATTGCCACTAGGACCTTTAATTACTAGAGTTGACTCATGTAGTAATTGAGATGGTCGAGATGGAGGAATCCTAGCACGACCAGCTTCAATTCGCTGAGTAGCCCTACGAACCGTATCATAAGTCTCAATATCCTGCATTTAAAAAAAAAAAAAAAAAAAAACGGTAGCAAAATTAGAACTTGTTATTATTATTATTATTATTATTATTATTATTATTTTATATTTTTTGATGTATGGAAATCGTTATCTCTAATCTAATGAAGCCAATTTTGACAAATTAAAAGAACTCCACAAAACAAATATTAGATTACATTGTAGAATAGGATTTAGCTCACTATTGACACTTTGTTACTGATAAAAATTCATAGCTCTACAAACCCACACACATGATGATCATAAGCTCAAAATGTTAGTAAGATAATTTCTATTGGTCCATTTTATCATAGACCAAGCTCAAATAACACTCCCTCGGCTCTTGTAAGAGCTTGTTGTGACAATGAGTTCAAATATAAAATTCAAAATTTCAAATGTAATGGAAACTCAAAAGTATAGATTTACCTGAGTTGACCCAGGGGGTGGTTGAAAAGGTTGAGATTGAGTACCCTCATTTACATGTCCATTGTCATTAGGACCCGATTGAGGAACCATACCAACTATACCATAAGTCTCAATATTCTGCATTTAACAACCAAAAAGAAGGTAGCAAATTAGAACTCATTATTTAGTATTATTATTATTTTTAATAAATGCCATAATCTAGTGAAACCAAATTTGACAAACTAAATGAACCCCACAAAACAAATATTAGATTACATTGTAGAATAGGATTTAACTCGTCGTGGTCTAAAGCATTCAAAATAGACCCCAAAATCTTATTATGACCATTATGTATAATTAAGGCTTTGTCATTGATTAAAATTCATAGCTATACAAACCCACACACATGATGATCATATGCTCAAAATGTTATTAAGGTACTTTCTATTGCTCCATTTTGTAATCGACCAAGCTCAAATAACACTTTCTTTTCTTGTAAGAGCTTGTTGTGACAGTGAGTTCAAATATAAAGTACAAAATTTTAAATGCAATGGAAACTCGAAAGTATAGATTTACCTGAGTTGACCCATTGGGTGGTTCAGAAAGTTGAGACCGAGTATCCTCATTTACATGTCCATTGACATTAGGACCTACATTTACATGAGTTGACTCATTGATTGTTTGAAAATGTTGAGATTGAGTAACCCTATCAATTGTTCCATCAGTCCCAATATTCTGCATTTAACAACCACAAAGAATGTACCATCAATCTTAATATTATTTTTGACAATGAGTTCAAATATAAAGTTCAAAATTTTAAATGCAATGAAAACTCAAAAGTATAGATTTACCTGAGTTAACCAAGTGGGTGGTTCAGCAATTTGAGACTGAATACCCACATTTACATGTCCATTGGCACCAGGACCTACATTTACTTGAGTTGACTCATTGATTGTTTGAAAATGGGTAACCCTATCAATTGTATCAACAGGCTCAATATTCTACATTTAACAACCACAAAGAATGTACCATCAGTCTCAATATTATTTTTAACAATGAGTTCAAATATAAAGTTCAAAAATTTTAAATACAATAGAAACTCAAAAGTATAGATTTACTTGAGTGGACTCAGAGTGTACTGCTCTACTTCGCTTGGTTGCCCTATGAACCATACCATCAGCCTCAATATTCTGCATTTAACAACCAAAAAGAAAGCAGCAGAATTAGAACTTATTATTATTATTTTCTTATTTTTTGTTGGATGGAACTCGTGTTACCTCTAATACAAAGAAACCAAATTTGACAAACTAAATGAACCTTACTAAACAAATATTAAATAACATTTTAAAATAGGATTCAACTCTTGAGCTAAAGCATTCAAAATATAAATCTAATTAAAACCCTCACATATAATTTGAGACTTTGATAAAAAGTCATAGTTATACAAATACACATATAGGTTATCATAAGGTCATGCTCCATTTTGTTATAGATCAAGTTCAAATAGCACGTTTAATATAGAGTTCAAAATTATAAATGCAAAGTAAGCTCAAAAGTATAGATTACCTCAGTGTGTGCTTGAGAAGGTACTTGAATCTGCATAGTAACCCTTCTATCATCAACTCCACCACCTGATTCTAGTAAGCCTAACGATTCATCAAATTCGCCCAAAGTAATATTGGGTTCACTAATCTCCCTAACCTTGCCTTCAACCTCATTTACCAGTTTTTTGAGACAAACCTCACTATTCCTGCGATCCTCGAAAAATGAGTAACATAGCAATTCTTCGGCTGTGGGCCTCCTTTCAGGTTCTAGACTCAAGCAACTCTTCACTACTTCACATAATTTTTTGGACAATTTTCTTGGATTTGTAATATAATTCTCATACCCATCTGGTAATTCAATCCTTTCTCTAATTTGTTGTAGCAAAGGCTTTGAATTAGGGAGGCAAGTTATAGGAGGACCACCATGAAATAATTCTAATGCGCAAATTCCAAAACTCCATATATCAGCCTTAGCATTGTCGTTGTTACGTTGCCGCAAGTTTCTTGCCTCTGGTGCAATCCAATATAACACTGAGTCTTTGCTTTTTACGTACTTGGAACTTGAGCTCGAGGTACCAAAGTCAGAGATTTTAACTGATCCATTCGAGTCTATCAAAATATTAGATAGCTTCAAGTTTCTGTGAAATATATTCTGTCCGTGAAGAAAAGACAATGCCGTTAGAGTTGGTTTCAAAATAATGGCAATTTGTCGCTCGTTTAACCTATGAGGCAAATAATCTTTTATCGATGTTAAAGAATACATGAATGGCAATATCACCCAAATACAATCGTTAGATCTAAAGAAACGGTAGGCAGTTAGGACGTTTTCGTGTGAGACTCTTCTTGCATTACGTAAACCACTCTCCAAATTTGAACCTGATTTTTCAAGATGAATTATTTTGATTGCCACGTCAGTGTTCAAATACTTGGCCTTGTAAACCGTGGAACTAGCACTGCTAGAAATTATACTAATCAATTTGTAGGAATGAGAAGTTGATGGATATCGGACCTCTCGATCAGCCATGGTAGAGAAGAAGAAAACATAGCAGTTCTTGAGGGTTGAAGAATAAGAATCTAAGAAAAAAAAGTGAACCTCTTGTTTAGCAGTAGAGCAAGAACTTCTCTAAAGAATAAACCTAACGTATGAAATCTGAGGGTGGTGTCCTGGTGGGGTGGGTATTTATTTGCAATTGGCGCTAAGTCGGCCTCATTCTAAAAAGTCGGTTACTTATAAATTGTACGAGTAATATGTGGTTTCCGACTCTGTATCTGATTCCGATTCCGATTCTGATTTCGATTTCTTTTCCTTGGCTTAAAGCTCACGGCAATAACCAAAGCAAGCCTCCACTTAATTCTGTGCATTGCTTATTGGTCTCTTGGTTCTCTTTGTTTAGTTGGTATTTCTTAATTCTTCTCCTATTGGGTTTTCTTTTTTGAGTTTTTCTCTCCTTCCTCAGTTTCTCTGTTCGGCCTTTCATAGCTTCTTGTCATGGAAAGAGTAAGTTCCTAACGGTAACTACAAAACGATGCCGTTTTAGAGTTATGTTTAATTCTGTCTTTGTAGTATACTCTAGTAAAGTGGCTGTTATGTTTGTGACTCAAACGACAGTGGTTTGAATCAAAGCAACGACACCGTATTGGGAACACGAGCAGCCCAGTCTTCTTCCCCTTCTTTGAAGTTCCAGATATGACGCCCCGTTTGGTATGCGAGTTCAAACATATGTTTTCAGTTTTTAAATTATACTACATATAGTTTCATTCACTTTTTCACCTATATGTATTTCCAAAAAAACTGAAAACTGTTGTTTAAACATGCGTACCAAATGGACTCATTTTCCTTATAAAGATATTTTAGCAAATTATGCACAACAGATTTAGAGTTAGAGAGTAACAAATTATAGTTTGTTAGGAGGGAATCCAATGCGTACAACTAAGATTATATAGCTATATATAGATAGCTCTCTTGTATTCTCTTGAAGATTTGGTGGTTCAGATTATATTATTTCTCTCAAATATAGAGTTTTATACTTTTCTCTCTACAAGTTTCGTGTGAGTCCTCCATTGAAGAACCTTGTTTTCTTTCGGTCATCTTCAAATTCAATATATTCAATTTATTTGACCCACTTTAGGTTGGGGTCATTGTGGTCAGAACAAATGATAATTGCACAATTTAATTATATCAGTTCGTTATGACAAATCTTACAAGCCTAGAAGGCAATTCAATTACTGTTTATGTTGAGGCTATTAGTCCGATATTTGCTATAGAAGTTTTAGTGGCTAATAGTTGACATTGTTAGGAATGAAAAATAGGATCTTCAAAAATCAAATTCTGAATCATTAGATTCTCTAGATAGCTTGTTTGATGACAAGGAAGCTAGCAGTCTAGAAGGTCCAACTCTAACAGTTGTTCAACCAAAAGAAGTAACCTACTTAATGCTATAGTGCTATGATCTTGTTCGTATGACTTTATGTTTCCTTGGTTATGCAGTCCTGAAGGTCTCAAATTAGTGGAATTGTAAAGTTTTTATGCGATTTATTTTAACAATTCAACCAAACTATCTTGGCAACTTAGATTGCTAACCTGTTAGAATTCTGTGGGATAGGCATTGGATTATGAGGTTCAGTGCTACCTGTTGTGGAACACTAGGATGTTAGCAATCTAAGTTGCCAAGATAGTTAGTTGACTTATTATGTAGTCTGTAGTCCTAAAGGACACAATGATACTTTCTATCTTTATTTTCCCATACTTATTTCCTTTTTGGTGTGGGGAACCATTGCTTATGACAGTATTTTGTATACTCTAAACTGCATCTGGTTTGTTTCTAATCTTTTATTAAAAAACTGCATGTGGTTTGGTTGGGGGGTTGTTTAAGTTGCTGTTACAGTATGGGCAGAAATACACAATTGAGTTCATGTTATTGGCGTAGGATAGGACTTGTATTTTGAAGTTGCATTTTATATCAAAACTGAAAATTTTGAGTCAGCATATTGTATTGCTGGGACTATTGATGGATGCATTTTGGGATTTTCTAGGTGGTGGAAAACTTTGGAAATAAACTTGTGTGCTTCGTTTAGAAACGAGACTTATTTATATGCAGAGATGAGCCTAAAAATTTGTACTTGTTTGTGGCCTATACAACACGAATTATTTGGAATGTACTAGTAACCGCAGAGAATATCTTGCTATCAAATTGGGAACTATGCTAAATTACATATGGTATAGTGCGTGTTTGGCTTGCTTGGCTAGGTATCTGCTTGTCTCTTTGCAGATTGATTGCGAAGAAAACTACTAAACTACTAGTATAAATACATTTGAATCATCTCTGTGACATGTCATATATCAGATTGGTTTCAACACTTATCTGATTGATGCACTGTTTCTTTAAGAAGTATTGGCAGTACTTGGGCTATGAGACTCCATCTTGTGTTTTATTTTGCCATTTTTTTTCCTCTCTCTATCATAGAAGAACTTCATTCTTACTTGGTAACAGCATTAATCAGTTTGTTCATTTCATTATGTTATGTCTCAGGTCAAGATACTGTATTAAATGAGTTAGTGGACTTCATAACTGCTGCCTAAATAGCTGATAAATTTGAGGAGGACACAGATAATACAATTCACGGTGATGAAGTTAGAACTCAGAAATGAGGTTGAAAATAATTTTTTCATGAAATGGTTATATACTCATACACACAACCAGTGGGTTGTGATTCTTGCGAGGAGAGAAATTGCCATTTGAGCTAAAGCTCACTGGCAAGAAGTTGTCCATTAGATGACAAATTCTATAGCTTGATTAAGCAAGAAGTTTGATAATTTCAATTTCACTATTTCAGCTGTGTTATTTCACTAGATATTCACGAACTTTTTCTTCTCTGACATTGATTGGGATGCTGCAAGGACAATCCCATATTAGTGTTCAATGTTTCCCTGGAATTTTCCTTATGTGATCTTCAAAGTTATACAATAGGTAAGTAGCAATAGCGTGGAATATGCAAATGTAGCATTCCCTATAATGTATCACTGGTTTACTGTGTTTCTTTTTGACATGATCGCAGGGGCCATTTTTCTCTCATATCTTACTATGATACCATGCTTTTATAGTTGAAATGCAGCTTAATGAAGAAGTATTTTCATAATCCGGAAAAGGAAATAAGTTTATTTGCTTCTGTGCTTGGCACACCAGCTAACAGGGCTGTTGAATAAGCACAACTTAAAATGACATTTGGAATGAGCTTAGTTGATGTTCTTTGCATACATGCTAGAGTAGGAATGCCAACTTCTGTGGTGTCCCAATAACAATGTATAATGAGTTCTGAGACATAATACTCAGCCTGGTCCAGGAAAAAGCAGAGAAGACAATTTTGGGTAATGCTAAAGATATTACAAATTTTTACTAGATAAACCTTAAAAACTTATATGTCAGTTTTCAAAAACAAGACAAAAAATAGTAATTAAGAAATTTATTTATATATTTTTGAGATAACAACAATCACATTTATTATCAAATTAATTTGTAAGCTTCTTAAAATACAATTGACATTAACTTTAGAATTTCCCATTAATTTTTGTACATCTTTTAGATTGGCTCCTTCTTCTTCTTCTTTTTCATTTTTTTTTTTTTAAAGGAAACAGAAACCATAGTGAACAAGCTTATCGAGAGACAACTAAATAGCAAAAATATTAATATTTCAAAATCATTATTTGGATCAGTTCCAAAACATATCGTTGATAGTTACAACTTAGATGTTTTTACTTATTGAAAATATGAAATAAATTAAAATTATATATTTTTAAATTATTTTACAGTATTATTAAAATTGAGTAGTAGAAAAATAAAACATATTGCATGATAGAAAACACATGTAAGGCTGCATTTATTTTTTTTAAATGATGAAAAATGGTAGGATCATATTTTGATATATATCCATGTGACATGAGTATTATGTACATTTTTATTTTTTCCTCCTTGAAACAGTAACCCACCTAACTACTTCTTAGGTGAGAAAAACGTTGTATTTGGCGTGGCATCTTTGTGATCTTTGGATTTTATTTTTGCCATGTGTCCTTTATCAGTTTTAAAATGAGAGAGAACTGGAGACTTCAAGAGGGGAGTCGGACCCATTTTATAATACTAGTTCCACTCTCCTCCAATAACCCACGTGAAGATATTCTCTTATCCTCAGTCCCATCTGCTTTCGTCGGTTTTACAAATACTTTCGTTTGTTTCACACAACAATACACGTTTCATTACATCTCTAGCAAGCACTAATGCACAAGTATCATTTCATAAATCATCATATCAATTAATACAAATTTAATGTTATAATAAAATATCATTTGAAATTTTAAATAGTGTGATGCACTATAGTCTGTATATAATTAGATTTTAAAAAATTAAAAAATTAATTGTAAAAATTAACTTCCAAACTATATTAGAGGATACTCAAGAACCATTAGATTTGCAACCAAGAGTTATACGGCTAAATTGTGGACTTTAGAGGGATGGAACTGGACGCCTAAATTGATCTTGATCTTGTTTCTAACTTGATAAGTAGTCCCCTTAACACTCTTGTACGTCCTTGATCACAAGGAACTGATTAAAAGAATTCCTCAAACCAAATGGAGATGTCCTTTTTTGGCATGATTGTCACTCTCTTAAAGATTTGACTTTGTTTTTGGAGCTTTTGTTTTTTTATTTTGTTTTTTAATATCGGATAGGGAGGGTATTTGTTTGGTAAAAACCATGAATGTTCTAATATAGCACTTTTTGCCATTTCACATGAAGTTGAGGTAGTCTACAGGCAATATGACCAAATGAGTGTGGGAAATGAAGAGAGTAATAAGGATAGATGCTAAGAAAGAAATGCGTTGCATGCAAGAACAAAATAACAGTATAATATATGTAAAAAATGATACAGAAAATATATTTCGAAAAGATTAAAAACTTATTTGAATAATACTTCAAAAACTGATCTCATTCAAATTCTTCAAAATAATACAAGAATAATTTTTCAGATACAAGGATGATTCTTTCTAATGCAAGGAAGAATTTTTTGGGATTGAGAGAGGGTTTTTTTTATACAAATTAAGGGACTGATACTTGTTGGCTTTCTGAGTTTTTAAGCCTGCTTGTAGCTTGCTTGCATCTTTCAACTCATACAAATGCCAAATATATAGGCATACAAAAGTGAAAAGAAAAAAAAAAACCAAAAGATAAACAATAAATTCGGAATAATACAGTGAATAGTAAAAGTAAACAGTTCTATATCATCATGAATAGTATCAGAAATAATTTCCTAATATGTTCAAATACTAATACAGTGAAAGTTTTCAATAATTTTTATGCTTAGATTGTAAAAGTAAAAACTCCAATAATACTTCTCTCCGCCAAAAAAAGAAAAAAGAAAAAAGAGAGACTGATTCTAAACATTTTATATACACTTCAATTTTATGTGAAATGGCAGGATCATATTTCGATATATATATATATATATATATATATATATATATCTATGTGACTAGCTTACCACTTCCCTCTAATCTGTTATTCAAAGTCTTTAATATTTTTCATTTTTTTAATGAATCTAACTATTAATTAAGGAATTTATTTGAAATATATATATATGAATTTTCTCAAGCCATATTAAAAAAAATAACAAAAAGGAAGGAAGAAAACTCATAACTTCCACGTTTTATGTGGAAGTTATGAGTTTTCTTTATTTATTTTTAAATTTATAATATTTCCATATGTACGCTTATTTACATTTTTTTTTTTCAAACCAAATGAAACCTATATATTAGAACATTCCACCCTTGTGGTGCTAGTGTCTACAAGTTCAATCCCACTTATATGTGGATACATGTATTAATTTACTATAGGACAAAAAAAAAAAAAAAAAAAAAGAGTCTCACATTCATACTATGAAATTGATTTACTTAATTTGTAGCAACAAAAAAAATTTGCTGCCCAACTTCACGCGTAATAGACTGAAGTGGAGGTCCGCTTTGACCTTCCATTTTGGGTAAGGATTCATGAATCATGATCCAAGTGGTACACGGAGTTGAGTATTTAGTATTTACTACATTTAGTAACATTAACTTTTTATTTTATAGTAAATTCAAATATCATAGAGTGGAAAAGTACATTTAAAGGAAAATAAAAATAAAAATAAAACTCACCAATTCCAACACGTGTTGCCGCAAACCGCACCTATAATACGATGCCACGTGTTACTTGATGTTCAAAAGAGTTGGTATCACAATGTCACATTGAGTACTGAACTTGAAACCCCTCTCCCTCTCTCTCTCTCTCTTGTTTTGACTTACATACAGAAAGAGTCTCTCTCTCTCTCTTGTTTTGACTTACAGAAAGAGAGAGCATCACAACTTTTTGTTGAGGATGGATCAGCTAGTTGCAGAGGAGAGCATGGAAACTCCTTCAAACCAAAATACAACCGAGCAATCATTAAGACCCAGCAGAAAGGGTGGCTATAGAACCATGCCCTTCATCATAGGTAATAAATATATCTCGATCTCACACACTTATATATATATATATATTTTAGTTACTATAAGCAGTATACTAAAAAGAGTTTTTGTTGACCATATTTTTTTTCTTGTTCTTGCTGTTGAAAATAAACAGTGAATGAATCATTTGAGAAAGTAGCCAGCTACGGACTGATGCCGAACATGATCTTCTATTTGATGAACGGATATCACATTCAGACTGCAAATGGAACAAGCATATTGTTCATGTGGTCAGCCATATCCAATGCCCTAGCCATTGTGGGCGCTTTCCTCTCTGATTCTTTCTTGGGCCGGTTCTGGGTCATCGCCTTGGGATCCTTCTCTAGCCTTCTGGTTAGTATTTTGTGACTTTTCATCCTATAATCCACAGCTCGATCTGCTAGCATTTTATAGTAGTAGTACTACCTCTCATAGAGTTGCAATAACTAGCCAAAGCTTATGTATATTTTTTGTTTTATGTCCATGCTTGATTATTATTATTGATTAGACTCATGACAAACAGTTGTGATCGATGATTTGAATTGCTAATAATTGGATCCATTGAATTTCTTTTTCTCTTTGATTCTTTTCATTTCTATTCATTCAGCCTTAAGGAATATCCGACAATTGGGATGGTTTACAAATTTATATTAAAAAAATGGTTCTTCCCAATGACTATTGCAGTTCAAGTCCCCAGGAACCCTATTGCATGTGATCTTGTTAACTTCGAATCATGGCTATTGATGATGCCGAAAATATCACCAGTAAGTCGCATGGTCCTTGAGCGCTCCCAATGACACCTGCACAACGAGAAGAAAGAATCTTTGCGGAGTGCACCGGTGTGGTACCGGCCAAATACCTTCCGAAGATTAAGTCAGAACTATTCTCACTACTCTAGAGTGCTAGAGAGGGTAAAATTATGCGTACCTTTCTTCGTGAGGGTGCTCGGTTTTTATAGTAGTAGGGCTTGACCCCTTTTCCTTGGAGTAGAAGTCTTTTCCTTATAGGAGTCCCTTTTGGGCGTATTTTGCGGGATCCTTTCCATATAGGAGTCGCTCTTAGGTTTACCAAAACGTGGAGGGCAAGTCATTCACTTATACATACAAACGTGGTTAACAAGAAATCTTTCACTAGTGCCGTCAGCATATTTAATGCCTTCAGTCTATATGCCGTTAGCTTCAGGGTGTCCTTCAGTCTCTATACCGTCAGCTTCAGAATCCCTTCAGACTTATTATTCCTTCGGCTTGTGTTTTACTAACTTTTTACCCTGTCGTCAGTCATTTGGAACAATGACTGACGGCACATTACCTTCCGTCTCTCTATTATTTATAAGCGATATTTTGTCCCTATCAGCTATATATCTCTATTAACGTGGGAGATATATTAAGTCTAATAAATTAGATACCTGATAGCATTCACGTCAATATAGCTATTTTAATATTTCAGCAAAATATATAGCAAAAAATTAAATGAAAAAAAAAAAAAAAAACTTATAGTGCAATAATATGTGAGAATATAATAGGAGATGCAAACATTGATTTCACGAAGTATAAGATAATGAAATTTGAAGCCAACTTTATTTGAACAGGGAAGAAGACTTTCTAAGAATTTCATTGCCTTTAATACTGAAAGTAAATTTATCTGTTGTGACAAGCTTAAGGAGGAGGTGACGGTCCTAGGTCAGAGGGTGCAGACGGCTGGGGCTGACGCGGTTCGAGACTTCAAGGCGTCACAATCGTTTATTGATTCTTGTGCTGGGTATTACGGCACTGGTTTCGACGATTGCCTTAAGCAGGTTGCGTCAGCCTTCCCAGAGTTGGACTTATCTGGGATTACCATGGATGATGGAGACGACGGCCCCTCTCACTCTGCTGCCACTCCGGAGGCTGACGGCGTCGTTGTTCTTGCCCAACCTGCTGCCAATCCTCCAACTCCTGCCTTTGTAGACGTTGAAGACCAGCAAGCTGACGGGAATCCTGCCGACGGCTCTGCTCCTTAATTTTTTTTATTTGTATTTCATTCTAGTCATTTTGAGAACAGCTTTTATTCTAGTCATTTTGAGAACAGCTTTTATTCTAGTCATTTTTGAGAATAGCTATGTTACTTAAATTATTTTGGCAGACAATTGTCTTTGGTTTTCTGTATGTAGTTGTATATGTTGCGTGGTATATTTCTTCCTCTGCTTCTGTTACATACAAGCGTATGCTTTCTTTTATTTTTAATCAGTGTTTTCTCGGGGTCTTAGTAAACATGTTTGTTTGGTAACCCCATCAACTTACTGAATGAAAACTCCGTCAGTATAGCCTCGTCCGTCACTTTTCAAGGGCCGTTAGCCCAAGCAACGGTTACTCCCGTCAGCTTCTTCAAACAGCCTGACGGGCTGTGATGATCTTGTGATCTTTTTATAGACCGTTAAATAGATCCGTTTATGTGGGCCGTCAGCTTTTGAGTTTCAGTCCGTCAGATTTATTGACGAACTTGTCATTTCTTGTAGGCCTGCTGGTTTTAGGACCTTGGTAGTCCCGTCTCTTTTGGTGAGACCGTCAGTTTTTTAGCTTTAGGCCGTTAGGGGCTTTGATGAACTTGTCATCTTTGGTAGGCCTGCTGGTTTTAGGACCTTGATAGTCCCGTCTCTTTTGGCGAGACCGTCAGCTTTTAAGCTTTAGGCCGTCAGGGGCTTTGATGAACTTGTCATTTTTTGTAGGCCCGTTGTTTTTTTTTAGGACCTTGTCCATGACAGCCTCATCTCTTTTGGTGAGACCGTCAGCTTTTTAGCTTTAGGCCGTCAGGGGCTTTGATGAACTTGTCATCTTTTGCAGGCCCGTCGTTTTTTTTTTTTTTTTTTTTTTTTTTTTTAGGACCTTGTCCATGACAGCCTCGTCTCTTTTGGTGAGACCGTCAGCTTTTTATGCTATGGACTTAGTCGTTTTTGGTGTTCGTTTCTTCATGAACTTAGTTATCCACCTTTGTGGACCGTAGGTTTTTTTAACATAGACACTTCAGCAATTTAGAATAAACTCCTCTTATTGTCATGCATTTGTAAATGAAAGCACTTCTAAAACCGAGTGCTGCCTTTTGGGCTTAAAACCAAAAAATAAATATTGTTGCAAAAACTGAAGTAAATGATAAAATAACTAAAATAAACGATAAAGCTGAGGAGTAAAACTGAAATTTGTTGTGGATAAAGAAGGTTGATCTTCGTGTTGCCACTCCTATTGGTAATACTTTCGTAGGTGCTCGGTGTTCCACGGGTGTGGCAGTTTCTGTCCGTCTGTCGTCTCCAGGTGGTAGGTGCCATTTCTCTGCCAGGACGTAATCCGGTAAGGTCCTTCCCAATTGGGGCCGAGTTTTCCTTGGGTGGGGTCTCTAGCGGCGCCCATGACCCTTCTAAGAACAAGGTCTCCAACTTGGAAGTCTCTGTGACGGACCCGAGAGTTGTAGTACTGGGCCATGCGGTTCTGGTATCGAGTGAGCCTTTGCTCTGCTGTCGTCCTGAGCTCGTCCATCAGATCCAGCTATAGTCGCATTGCCTCGTCATTTCTGTTCTCATCGTGGTTGTGCACCCTGTAGCTTATGATCCCAACTTCGGCCGGGATGACCGCTTCACTTCCGTACGTCAGTCGGAACGGTGTCTCTCCTGTGGGTGTTCTCGCCGTCGTTCTATATGCCCATAGTATGCTTGGTAACTCTTCAGGCCATATGCCTTTTGCCCCCTCGAGCCGAGTCTTGATAATCTTGAGCAAGGATCGGTTCGTGACTTCGACCTATCCATTAGCCTGAGGGTGGGCGGGGGAGGAGTAGTGGTTCTTTATTCCTAACTGTGAGCAAAAATCCCGGAACGATTCATTGTCGAATTGCCTCCCGTTGTCTGAGATAAGAACTCTAGGAATGCCAAACCTGCATATGATGCATCTCCAGACGAAGCTTCGCACATTCTTCTCTGTAATTGTAGCCAAGGCTTCAGCTTCTACCCATTTTGTAAAGTAGTCGATGCCTACTACTAGGAACTTCAACTGTCGTACTGCTGTAGGGAATGGTCCCATAATATCTAATCCCCATTGTGCAAACGGCCATGGGGCCGTCAATGGGGTCAGCTCTTCGGTTGGTTGTCTGATAATGTTGCTGAACCTCTGGCATTTGTCACAGGCCCTAACATAGGCTTTGGCATCTTTTTGCATGGTGGGCCAGTAGTACCCTGCTCGTACAAGCTTATGTACCAATGCCCTGGACCCGGAGTGGTTTCCGCAGATTCGTTCGTGTACCTCTCTCATGACGTAGTCTACCTCTTCCGTACCCAATCATCTCAGATAAGGTCGGGAGAAGCCTCTTTTGTATAGGACATCTTTTATTAGGACGAACCTTGCTGCCTGGATCTTCAGTTTCCTTACTGCCTCCTTTCCGTCTGGTAATACCCCGTCTCTCAAGTATGAAACTAATGGCGCGGTCTAGCTACTGTCAGAGCATACTTCCTGCATGTTGCTGGGATCTATTAGCGGGGAAAGCTGAATGAAAGAGAGTACATTATCAGGGATAACCATATGTTCTGCTGAAGTGGCCTTTGCGAGGCGATCCGCTCGCTTGTTTTCTTCTCTGGGAATCTGGACGACTCTGGCCTCGAGGTTATCTATTCTTGCCTTTACTTGATCAAGGTACCTCTTCATCCTTTCGCCCTTGCACTCGTAGTCTCCGTTTACTTGGTTAGTAATGACCTGAGAGTCGCAGTGGATGACTACTTTTGCGGCTCCTGCGGCTTTGGCGAGGTCGAGTCCCGCTATCAGTGCTTCATACTCTGATTCATTGTTGGTAGCAGGGAAGTCAAGACGGACCATGCATTCAATTGCATCACCTTCAGGCGACAGTAGTACGATGCCGGCCCCTCCGGTTAATCTGTTGGAGGATCCGTTCGTATATATACTCCAAAGAGGGGACTCTTCTGCCCCCTTCTCTTCGTCATGAGTGAATTCTGCTATGAAATCTGCGACGATCTGTCCCTTGATCGCGGTGTGTGGGCGGTACCGGATATCAAATTCGCTCAGCTCTATGGCCCATAACGCCAATCGACCCGCAGTCTCGGGGTTGTTCATCGCCTGTCGCAAGGGTTTGTCCGTCAGTACGTTTACCGTATGGGCTTGAAAGTACGGTTTGAGTTTGCGGGTCGCTGTAACTAATGCAAAGGCAAGCTTTTCCATTGGTGGGTATTTTTCTTCAGCACCGCGAAGCGCTCGGCTCGCGTAGTATACGGGCTTTTGTACCTTTTCTTCTTCTCTGAATAAGGCAGCACTGATGGCTGCGGGGGAGACGGCTAGATAGAGAAATAGTTCTTCCCCTGGCCGCGACGGGCTCAACAGTGGTGGGGAGGAGAGATAAGCCTTCAGCTCTTCGAACGCTTGTTGGCACTCGGTAGTCCATTCGAACGACCTCTTCAGCGTGCGGAAGAAGGGCAAACATTTGTCCGTTGCTCTTGATACGAATCTATTTAGTGCCGCTATTTTCCCGTTGAGGCTTTGTACTTCCTTGACATTTCTTGGTGGCGCCATCTCCATAATGGCCCGGATTTTATCCGGGTTTGCTTCGATTCCCCTTTAGGACACCATAAATCCTAGGAATTTTCCCACCGTCACTCCAAAGGCACACTTCCCCGGATTGAGCCTCATGTTGTAGGAACGAAGAGTGTTGAATGTTTCTTTGAGATCTTCCAGATGATCCTCCTCCCTTCGGCTCTTTACTAGCATGTCATCCACGTAGACCTGGACATTCCTCCCAATCTGCTGCGCAAACATCTTGTTCATAAGCCTTTGGTATGTTGCGCCTGCGTTCTTCAGGCCGAAAGGCATCACCTTGTAACAGAAGAGCCCTTGGCTAGTTACAAACGAGGTTTTTTCTTGATTAGCTTCGTGCATTCGAATCTGGTTGTACCTCGAGAAAGCGTCCATAAAACTTAGCAACTGGTGTCGGGCCGTCGAGTCCACTAGGACGTCGACCCTTGGGAGAGGATACCTATCTTTGGGGCAGGCCTTGTTGAGGTCGGTGAAGTCCACACACATCCGCCATTTGCCGCTAGCTTTCTTGACCATTACTACGTTGGCCAGCCAATCGGGATAGTACACTTCCCTAATAAAGTTTGCCTCTTGTAGCTTTCGGACTTCTTCTGCAATGGCCTGATCTCGTTCAGGGGCGAACACTCTCTTCTTTTGTCGGATGGATGGAAAGTCGAGTGAGACGTTCAATCTGTGCACCATGACCGACGGGTCTATTCCTGGCATATCTTCATGACTCCAGGCGAACACGTCTCGATTGCCCCTGAGGAAGGTTATGAGTTCTTGACGGATTTTGGGGTTTGCGAGTGTCCCAATTCTGGTCGTTCTGTCGTGATCAGAATTGTCAAGTGTTATTTCTTCTAACTTTTCCACTGGTTCCGTCACCGCCCGGTGCTCCTCTATACTTAAGGCCTGAAACTGGTCTTCCATTTCCATCATGGCTACGTAGCATTCACGTGCGGCCATTTGGCTTCCGCGCAGTTCCCCTACTCCGTAGTCAGTGGGGAACTTTATCATTAGGTGGTAGGTCGAAGTTACTGCCTTCCATGAATTCAGCGCGGGCCGTCCGAGGATAGCGTTGTAGGCTGACGAGCAATCGACTACCAAGAAAGTTATGTTCTTGGTTATCTGCTGAGGGTAATCACCTACCATTACGGATAGTGTAACCGCACCTAAGGGTAGCACCCTTGTTCCTCCAAAGCCGACTAGAGGGGCATTCGTTGGGACTAACCGTTCCCTGCTGATCCCCATTTGCTGGAGCGCCGGATAGTACAGGATGTCTGCTGAGCTTCCGTTGTCGATCAGCACCCTGTGCATGTTGTAGTCTTCTATCCATATGCTGACGACCAGCGCATCATCATGCGGGTGGTGAAGGCGCCTTGCATCTTCTTCCGAGAACCCAACTGTGGGGCCTTCTCTTTGCGGTATCCTTAGTACTTCGCCTGTCAACTGCACATTCTGGACTACCCTGAGATAGGTCTTCCGAGCTCTCTTGGACGACCCAGTGACTGCCGTTCCTCCCACAATCATTCTTATGTCCCCTATGAGGGGTCTTGGTCGCTCGTTATCCCGTCGGGGATTCTGCTCCTGAGGAGGCTGATCCGCCCTCTCCTTTCTGACGAACATCTGCAACTTCCCCTGTTTTATGAGGGCCTCGATTTGCTGCTTCAGATCGTAACAATCGGCTGTGTCATGGCCGTGGTCCCGATGGAAGCGGCAATACTTATCCTTCGAGCGTCTATTTGGATCTCCCTTCAGCTTTCCGGGGTAGGTCAGGGCTTCCTCATCTTTAATCTGCATCAGGACTTGGTCTATAGGGGCCGATAGTGGGGTGAAGCTCGTAAATCTTCCTCCTGGAGGTTTGGGGCGACGTTCATCTCGCCGGTCTCCCGTCCGGGCCCTCTTGCGCCCTTGTTCTTGTTGGATATCATCCTGCCTTTCCCTTCTTTTCGGTTTCTCTTCCCGAGCTGACAGCGCGTCTTCAACGTTCATGTACTTGGTGGCCCTGTAAAGTACTTCTGACATGGTTTTCGGGTCATTTTTGTATAAGGAAAACAAAAACTTACCCTTTCGCAGCCCGTTCGTGAAGGCGGCAACGAGTATCTTATCATCGGCTTCGTCAATCGAGAGCGTTTCCTTATTGAACCGGGATATGTAGGACCGCAGCGTCTCGTCCTCTCGCTGTTTAATGCTCATCAAGCAAGCTGTCGATTTCTTGTATCTGTGTCCGCCAATGAAGTGCGTGGTAAACTGAGCGCTCAACTCCTTGAAGGTGCTGATTGAGTTGGGCGTTAGTCGGTTGAACCAAATTCTGGCTGCTCCCTTCAGCGTCGTAGGGAAGGCCCTACACATGATCGCGTCTGCTACTCCTTGGAGATGCATCAGGGTCTTGAACGTCTCTAAGTGATCCAGAGGGTCCCTGGCCCCGTCATAACTGTCCATCTGTGGCATGCGAAACTTACTCGGCAGAGGGAAGGAGTTGACAGGGGCTGTGAATGGCGAGTCAGTCCTGTTAACTAGGTTGTCAAGATCACTGGACACTCGCCCCTTGAGGGCGTTCATCATAATCTCCATTTGCTCCTTCATCGCCTGCATCTCTGCGATGATAGGTGGTGGAGCCGTATCCGCAAGGGAAGGGAGGCTCACGTTCTGTCGCTCCGGCTTGCTCGGGGCGTTACTGGCCTGGGGTCCTTCTTGATTTCTTCGGTCAGCACTGGTTCCCTCTTGATCAGCTCCTTGGTTGCCCGGTGCTGCGTCTTTCTGGCGCAGCTGCTCCTCCAAGTCATGATTTTGTTTGGTGAGGCGTTCTACGGCCGCAGCGAGAGTCTTAACTTGCTTTTCGAGGGCGGTCGTGGGTGGTTCCTCTTCTTGAATGTCGTTAGTAGTTGCCATTGAGCGGGTGAGCACCATGCAACCTTTGTCCGGGAAGCGGTATTATGGCTATACTACACGATTCCCACAGACGGCGCCAACTGATGATGCCGAAAATATCACCAGTAAGTCGCACGGTCCTTGAGCGCTCCCAATGACACCTGCACAACGAGAAGAAAGAATCTTTGCAGAGTGCACCGGTGTGGTACCGGCCAAATACCCTCCGAAGATTAAGTCAGAACTATTCTCACTACTCTAGAGTGCTAGAGAGGGTAAAATTATGCGTACCTTTCTTCGTGAGGGTGCTCGGTTTTTATAGTAGTAGGGCTTGACCCCTTTTCCTTGGAGTAGAAGTCTTTTCCTTATAGGAGTCCCTTTTGGGCGTATTTTGCGGGATCCTTTCCATATAGGAGTCGCTCTTAGGTTTACCAAAACGTGGAGGGCAAGTCATTCACTTATACATACAAACGTGGTTAACAAGAAATCTTTGACTAGTGCCGTCAGCATATTTAATGCCTTCAGTCTATATGCCGTCAGCTTCAGGGTGTCCTTCAGTCTCTATACCGTCAGCTTTAGAATCCCTTCAGACTTATTATTCCTTCGGCTTGTGTTTTACTAACTTTTTACCCTGCCGTTAGTCATTTGGAACAATGACTGACGGCACATTACCTTCTGTCTCTCTATTATTTATAAGCGATATTTTGTCCCTATCAGCTATATATCTCTATTAACGTGGGAGATATATTAAGTCTAATAAATTAGATACCTGATAGCATTCACGTCAATATAGCTATTTTAATATTTCAGCAAAATATATAGCAAAAAATTAAATGAAAAAAAATAAAAAAAACTTATAGTGCGATAATATGTGAGAATATAATAGGAGATGCAAACATTGATTTCACGAAGTATAAGATAATGAAATTTGAAGCCAACTTTATTTGAACAGGGAAGAAGACTTTCTAAGACTTTCATTGCCTTTAATACTGAAAGTAAATTTATCTGTTGTGAAATTGAGCAATCTGTGTATTGGAATGCTTACAATTAAAGAAAAGAAAGAAAAAGTTGAAGTCAAGGAAATTTTTTTTTGGAAGATCACCTGTGAATTTTGGCATTTGTTAGGTTGTGGGTGTGGTGGGTGGTGTTGGATTTGAGGACTAAAAATGTGAAGGGGAGAAAATAATATTTAATTGCAATAATGATGGAGTATTGAGGCTGATGCATGTGTATGAAAAAAAAAATAGCTAAACTAGTAAAAGTAGAGTTTTTTAGGTTAGTTTAGTTTAAAAAATTGAGAAGACTGATATGAAGGTTATAGTAGAAGCAAGTTTCATAATATTTTGGTCAAAACATCAATTTTGACTAGCCAATTGAGGTCTAAGTTCACACTTAAACATAAATGATTAATTAAAATATACTTGCCTTTATTACTTGTTTTAAGTTAGAGTTAACTCAATTAACGAACTCTCTCATCATCAATAAAAACATTTAAATTCAAATTTCACCTAAAAAATTTATTACTGTTTTAATCTAATGATAAAAAATAAAGGAAAAATTAACGAATGTCTTTAAGACATTTATTAGTGAACTAATTAAAAAAATTATGGGGAAAAAATTTAATATTTTGACAAAATTTTCAATTTCCTATAAAAGTAATAGTATAAAAATTTTCCTAAAATAATTTATCAACCATTTTTTTAACATAACTCAAAAAATTGATGAGTAATTATTGGATACTCTCGGAATACCATAAATGTATACTCCACCTCTCATATAATTGTAGGTCTCACTAATTAAATTCATGATGGAACCCACTATTTATGTGAGAGGGGGGCGTACGCATTTATTGTACTCCCAAAGTATTCAATAATTTTCCAAAATTTATAATGTTAAAATAAGCACCATAAATTCAAATCCTATTATATATAACCCATTTATTATTTTCCTATCTTAATATTGGATTTTATCTAATGCTATAATATTTGTTTTCATAAATTGTTGTCATAGGGCATGACACTACTATGGCTAACAGCCGTAATTCCAAAGTTAAAGCCTCCTCCTTGTGCCCAATTTAGCAGCAATTGCGGCTCAGCCAGTCCTGGTCAACTCATTGTCTTGCTATCCTCTTTCGGGTTCATGTCCATTGGTGCTGGCTGCATCAGACCATGTTCCATGGCCTTTGGTGCAGACCAGTTGGACAAGAAAGACAACCCCAAAAATGAGAGACTTTTACAGAGCTTCTTCAGTTGGTACTACGCATCAATAGGAGTTTCAACAGTTCTTGCATTGACTATCATTGTCTATATTCAAGACCACTTGGGATGGAAAGTTGGTTTTGGAGTTCCTGCAATTCTAATGGTGGTTTCAGCCCTAATGTTCTTGTTTGGCTCTTCTCTTTATGTAAAAGTGAAGGTTGAAAAAAGCTTGTTTATTGGTTTTATTCAAGTACTAGTGGCTGCCTTTAGGAAAAGAAATCTTCCACTCTCGGCCAAGAATGTGGAGTACCATTATGGCAAAGACCCAAACATCATTGCTTCAACTGATAAACTAAGGTACCATCTCAATGTCATTGTTAAATTTGGACAAGCAAACACTACAAATCTGTGCAGGAACATGCTTGGACATGTTCTTGAAAATAGTAATAGTAATGTGAGAGACAAAAAATTCACCATCTTTTTCATAAGCGGTTACATGAAAAGTCATTATTAGAACACTGTCACTATTGATAACATATACTTTTATGGGAAAAGTTAAATAATATTGTAAGAGTATTTGACTTAAGAAATATTTTTAAAAACTTTTTATGTTACAATTTTTTATATCTTTCATAAAAATTGTGTCAAAACTTTTCTAAAATGGTTTATTAACAATTACTGTTAAGGATACCTATTAAGGTAACACTATTTTTATTGGCACCAATTGTAACATGTCACCTCAAAAGTTGCGAAAAAAATTATCTTGGAGACTTATTGTTGAAAACATGTTTAAAAATGTTTCCTAAAAATTCATTTTAAGGAACATCAAAACAATACTGTCATTGGTTTCGTTTTCTGTTGAGTGCAAGGAAAGCCTAGTTTTTAACAGGACATTTATGGAAACTGTGAATGAATTAAGAATTCGGGAAAAGAAAAGGTATACATCAACAGGAAAATTTCTCTTACCATGTTTTTGTCCTTTGAGCAGGTGTCTCAACAGAGCTTGCATTATCAGAGATCCTCAGAAAGACTTAAACCCAGAAGGCTCACCTATTAATCCATGGAACCTCTGCACAATAGATCAAGTAGAATCACTCAAAGCACTGCTGAGAGTCATCCCCATGTGGTCTACTGGTTTCATGATACTAGTTAGTTTGAATCAAAACTCATTTTCCACACTTCAAGCTAGCATGATGGACCGACACCTTGGTCCCAAGATTCAAATTCCAGCAGGATCATTCACTGTGTTCACAATTATCACATTAACTATCTGGGTCGCCATTTATGACCGTGCAGTTGTTCCATTGCTAGCAAAGCTTACCGGAAAGCCACGCGGGCTTGGAACAAAAATGCGCATGGGAATTGGGTTAGTACTATCTGCCTTGGCCATGGCTGTGTCTGCGATGGTTGAGAACATAAGGAGGAATATTGCCATTGATCAAGGCCTTGCTGATAAGCCGATGGTGACGGACATGTCTGCAATGTGGCTAATTCCACAATATTGCTTGTTTGGGTTGGCTGAGGCTTTCAATGCAATTGGCCAGATTGAATTCTATTTCTCTCAGTTTCCAAGGAACATGTCAAGTATTGCAATGGCTCTTTTCACGCTGGGAATGGCTGTGGCTAACTTGGTGGGTAGTTTTCTGGTGAAGATTGTAGATAAAGCTACAAAGAAAGGAGGGAATGAGAGTTGGCTTTCTAGGAATCTGAATGAGGGTCACTTGGATTATTACTATTGGCTCATCACCATAATGTGTGTAGTTAATTTTGTATATTTTCTTGGTTGTTGTTGGGCTTATGGACCTAGTGAGGATGCAAGGGCTAAAATGAAGGATAACAGGCTAGAACAAATGGAAAGTAAAGAAGATGTGTGCAAAGCAAGAACATCACCCTTGGTTTGATGTGTAGGTATAGTTCTTGATGTTGATGAGCCCAATTTACGTTGATGTATTTCAGTATTTGTGTTCACTTCATCGGGCAGTGTTTGAGCTTTTTCAAGATTCGAGTTTCAAGTTTTAAGTGCCTAGTTTTGACTTTTGAGAGGTCATCGCTTAGCATTCACAGCAAAATAAGAACACCACCATTGGTTTGCTGTGTAGGTATAGTTCTTGATGTTGATGAGCCCAATTTACGTTGATGTATTTCAGTATTTGTGTTCACTTCATAGGGCAGTGCTTGAGCTTTTTCAAGCTTCAAGTTTCAAGTGCCTAGTATTGAGAGGTTTAGAGCATCCGCAGCTGGAAGGCCAAATGCCAAATGTAAGGTATATTTGGCATTCAGGCCCAAAATGTGTTCAACAGCTGGAATGTCAAAATTGGGAAATGTCAAATTTTTTTGGCATAGTACTACAGTACCATCTTCTTAAATTTAAGATGGTACTGTAGCTAAATGGGATAAATTTTTTTTTTTAATAATCTCTCTCCCCTTTTTAACCTGGGAATTTCTCTCTCCTCTCTCATTATTTCTCTTCTTTTTCTCTCTCTTCCTTCTCTCTTTCTCATTTGTTCTCTACTCTCTTCAGACCCAAGACCCTGTGGGTTTTGACAACGGTGGAATCGGATGGCTTCGATGGCTCGACATGAGGGCTTTGATGGGTTTGAATGAGTTTGAATCGGAGCTTCGATGGCTCCAATAGTGATTCCGACAAGGCATCGATGGTGGGTTTCTTTGGAGGTGTGGTGGGTTTCTTTTGCATGTTTGATTAGTCTCTCTTTTTTTCTTTTTCTTTTTCTTTCTTTTTTTTCTTTTTTTGGGGGTGGGGGAGGGGGGGTTTGAAACTCTTGGATTGTGTTCTATTTTTGTTTGGTGTGAAGATGAAAGAAAATAAGAGAAGGTTCTAGGTTTTGTTGTTGTTTTAATTTGCCTTTTTGATGGATGAGAGCGTAGTTCAGCTCAATTTTGTGTGTTTTCTGTACGAATTTTTTTTTTGTGTATTGTTTGTCTAGTTAGAAAATTGGGATTGAAAAGAAAGTTTTGATGAATTGTGCATTCTGTTTTGTGTGGTTAGTGATAGATGGCAAGCTCAAGATAACTTTTTAAAAAATAAAAATAAAAATTTATCAAAGTTCTCTTTGTGAACTGTTTGGTTTCCTAGAAAGTTGAGGAAGAATGAAGAGAAAATGAAACTTATGAATCTTGATTCTTAATCTTTTTTGTCGTGGTTTTTCAAGAATGAAAAAAGTTTGTTTCAAAAGAGTGATTACTTGTGTGGATCGATGTATCATGGGTCTGTGTGTGTGTGGGGCTCTGTGTGTTGAAACCAGTGCTAGAGGTTGAGGGATAAAGAGAGGAAAATGAATAGAAAAAGAGAAATAGTAAAAAAAGAATAAAAAAGAATATTTAAATAAAATAAGAAAAAAAATAAAATTTTAGAATGTTGGATGTGTTGTAAAATGATATGGTATAATTGGTATGGTAAAATAAAATAGGATGACATTTCCGATTGAAGATGTCACGGTAAAGTATTTAAAAAATATAATTTTTATTTTAATAATTCACTTTATAATATATTCAATATCAAATATTTTATTTTAACATTTAACAAATTAAAATAATATAAACAACATAATAAAATACTATATTCAAATCCAATAAACAATCACAACACACACAAACCACCGCCACAAACCACCACCACTACAGCACAGCCATAGCCAACAACCAACATAAACCACCATAGCACAGTCATGACCACCATTACCGGCACCGACAACCTCTACAAATCGGAACCCCTACCACCCAAAAACCAAATCACAAACTCACCAAACCCACGTCACAACCACCAATCCAACCTATAACCACCAGAAAGCACAAATCACAAACTCAAGTTAGAAATCACAAACCCACGCCACACCTTGGCTGAGATGAGCAGCGACAAGTCGGATTGACACTGGAGAAGAAGCTTACAAAGTCTAAAATCATAATTTTCTTTGCTGAATGTTTATAGATTCTTTTTTTGTTTTGATTGAGAGAGAGAGTGATAATTCGAGATACACACAGAAAACCACCACACAAACCCAGCCATTTTGACAACCCACCACACAACCACGGTGACAAGCAACCCACGACAAAACCACCACACAAACCAGCCACTCTGAAAACCCACAACACAACCAAGGCGACAAGTGACCCACGACAATGATCAACCTAGACAACCACGGCTCCCAACGACCCAGCCACATGAGCTACCCACGGCACCCAAACACACCGAAGGGCTGGGCAAAGAGAGGCTGGAGGGAGAAAGCGCAGGAGTTGTAGTGGGTTGTCTGCGTGTGAGCGAAATTGTGGAAACAAGGCACGCGTGTGTGGGAATAAAAAATGATTTTTTGTTATACAATCCAGCTACAGTGAGTGAGTTGCTAGAGATAGTAGACCACTGTAGAAATCACTCAAAAACGTTTTGCTTTACTTTCTTTGTTGTAGTGTGTGTCTTTGATGTTTTACCTTATTATGAGTGCTCTAATATTTTAGCATGGTAGTATAGCATAGTCATCGAAGAGTGGACGAGGTGGATGAAATCATATTGTTTGTAATAACAAAGTTTCTCTCCAAACTAGTTTGGAGAGAAACCCTACAAACTCATCATATATCTTTGTATTGAATGTGAATTTTGAAAATCTAACCGTTAGATTGTATGTTCTTATTACATCCTTAATGCTTACAAAATTTCAAGAAAATTAAAGATCAATTGCTATGTCATCAAATAAATGTTATAATATCAATTTTTTGTATTCTAAAGTTGTATATAAAAAATAAGTTAGTTGATCAAATAGTAAATAACATCCGATTTGAATGAAATTTGATATGCATGTTAAAAACATAAAGAACATGAAACTCAACGGTTAGATTTTCAAAATTCACATTCAATACAAAGATATATGATGAGTTTGTAGGGTTTCTCTCCAAACTAGTTTGGAGAGAAACTTTGTTCTTGTTTGTAATTAAAAACAGAAAACCATCTTTTCTTATCTTAGAATAAGATGCAAGTAGTCGATGCTCTAAACGATTTATTGCTACACTACATTCATTTTAAAAAATATAGTTCGATTTTAAAAATAAAAAAAAATTTACTATCTATATATAATACTCATCATGTGTTATAAAATTATAATTGTGGGGGAGTAAAACCTGGGCCCATGAGGTGGGCTCAGGTACAACTTTTCATCAACAATACGTCCGAGGAGAAGAAATTATAGGGAACCCTTGTAACTAATAGTAGAACGCGTAAGTGTCCAGGGATATTGATCCGAGAGGGATACCCTCCTCGGGTCTGGCATATGTCGGTGAGAGGGGCCTCGGCTTCCCCTTAGTCCAGCTTCCAGGAAATTCCAGAGGTGAAGACAGATTATCAATGCACGTGGAAGGGATAAGGATGCAGAAATATCTTGAGCAAAAGCTGCTGCCACCGCATTAAATGCATTACAGCAGCTTTCCTGGCCGCATTTATGTGGAGAAGACCCCTGAACAGTGTTTAAAATCATCTTTACCCCCAGGAAACCAAAAAGCTGTGGGAGAAGAAGTGGAAAACTCAAGTACCAGGCTAGATGGCAGACAAGTGGACGATAGGATCGAACAATGAAGGACTATATAATGGAGTAAGGCCTCTAGAAGAAAGAGGGAGAAAAAAGATAGAAGAAACTTCAAGAAATAACTACTGTAGCATCTGAAAAAATACAACCCAAAGAAAAGCATTCTATCTAAGTGCATACCCTTCGGACCTAACTCGAATCCATCAATTAGTCCAAAACTTACTCCTCGGACATAAGATCTTAACTTGTTTGTGTGTTTTAGTCTCCTCGGCCAAGCACCTAATCTTCAGTAACTGTTGTAAGGATCGCTATTAGCCCAATTTTTTGACCCACTCCCTTACAAATTTATTGTGTTGGGCTTATTGGGCCCATCTCCTGTTTCCATCCAGGTGTGGGCTACAATTTGTGACCCCACAATAATACATGGGAAATCATCTCTTACTTACATTACATGTTATTAAAAAGAGGAGAAATTGAATTTTTTTAAAGATTAATATAAATATGAATATGAACTTAATTATTTTTTGACAAATATTTAATTACTTTCTCTAACTTAAGTGCACATTATTAATTATATTCTTGATTGTATCTTATTAAATTTAGTTTTGCCTTTTCCTAAATTTTATTTCTAAGTATTGCCAAAAATAACTAAATTTGAGTAAGAATCTTATATTTCAAATCAATTCTTATTTATATAAATTTTGGAAAAATAATCATAAAAAATCATATTATATATAAAAAAAAATAGTACACGGAAGTAAATGAATTTATCCTAAAGTACTATTAGGATAAATTCATTTACTTCTATGTACTAATTTGAGTACATAGAATCAAATTACTACCATGTACTAATTTTTTTACTCAAATTAGTACATTGATAAAATACATATAATTGATTCTATCATAAATCCTAAACCCTAAACCCTACTTTAGTAAATGAATAATTTATGATTGATTCTACCATAATTAAATTTATGGTAAAATACACCATTCATGTGAAAATAGTGTACTACGGCTCAATACCCTAAAGTACCTAATAATAGGCCTATTATGGAATTGGACACTCGTATTTCATAGAGAAAATGTTTAGCCAAAGCAATATAATATCTTTTGAAGGATTTTGGTTACACACAAATATGGATGGCAACAAGGTGGAATGGGGTCAAATTAGGGATGGCAAAAAAAACTCGTGTGAAAGAGGAAAGACGAGCGTTTTGAGGATGCTAACAAAATATGTATAAAATTTTTATACAAATGATATGAATATGATTATATTTGTCGCAAAGAGTAAAGTTCAAATTTAAAAGACCATCACCAGAAGCAGTGGGAATTGTTGAAATCTAAAATGAGACATAGGTACCAACTATTCAATATTGGCTTTGATTGAAGACCTATAGTCTCACTAGATTTCGTTCAAGTTTTCGATGCTTCTTCATATGCATTGGCCTCATCAGAATTACAGGAACTCCACGTCTCCAACATGCTTAAGAGTTTCAACCTTGACCCTTCTTTTTGTGACTATCTTTAGGCTACCAATTGAGTCATTTGTCATTAATACCTCTCAAGCTTTTGGGTAAAGGGCTTTGTGGTGGTAACTAAGTTGGAAGTCAAAAAGACTAAGGTGGTTCATCAAAATGAGGTTGCTCGTTTGGTTATGTGCATAAAGGGTATGTTCGTTTGGGAGGATTTTAGGAAGGACGAAAAATTGAGAAGAGAATAGTGGAAAGAAAGTATTTTTAGTAGGTGTTTGGTTGGGAGGGAGGGAGGGAGCAGACCAAAAAACTCATGTGCAAGTGCACGTGTTTGTCATTTCTTTGCCAGATTAGCTTTTTATTTTTTTATTTTTTTTGTTCCTTTTCCTTTGATTTTTGTCTCTTCATCCATTGTACTATCTGTGTGTGTGTTTTTTTTTTTTTGGGTTATCAAAAAAAAAAAAAATCTATCTTTTTGTTTTGCGTTTTTTTCCTTTATTGTTTTCTCCTTCTTCTTCTTTGTTTTATTTGTCTTTTCTTGTACTTCTCTTTATTTTTTTATTTATTTTTGGTGCTCATTTTCCTTCTTGTGCTCCTTTAAAAAAAATTATTTTGAAGTGTTCGTACAATTTTTAATAAAAAATGTGTTACTTTTTGTTTTATTTAATGAGGATATAATTGTAAATTTATACCAACTTCATTTTCCATTCTCCCATTTTTCCTTTTAAACTAACAAAATAGTTTTTCATCCCTCCACTTTTCTATCTCTCCAACCAAACACACATGAGGGAAAACTAAATCTTTTCAATTTTCCCACTATTTTCTATTCTCTCACGTTTCTACCCCTTCAACCAAACAGACCCTAAAGCTTGAAAACCAACGAAAATGATGATAACAACAAAGCAATTTTTGGGTTTTTTTTTAAAAAAAAAAAATTCAAGAATTCTTTTCTTCTATTTTGTTCAGATGGGGGTGATTATATTGTTGTCCTATTCCGAATTCTGATAGAGTTGTTTATTGAAGCATAGATTTGAATTTAAGATTCAAATCCTCAATTACCTAATTAAAAATAATGATTGTGAAAGAAAGAAAGAAAGAAAGAGGGAAGTAACAAAACTACATTTCATCACCAATTATTATTATTATTACATTAGGAAACATAGTTTATATATCGTTGCTGAATGTTTATATTTGGCTACAAAGTATAATTTTGTCACTAGAATTCATCGCCAAATATGGGCGAAAATAGCCAAATAGCATCTTTTTGTAAACTATGTTGCAATCTACCAGACTACCATTATTTCGAAAATATGTAGGGATTTATCACTTTTTGGGTACTCGAGTTTGGCAAAATCGAGTTTTCCATGGTATTTGAGTTCATGAAACTCGAGTATCATGGAAAAATTTTGAAAATTTGAAGTATATTTTTTCAAAGAACTCGAGTTTTTGGAACTTGCTCGAGTTTTACAGCAAATTCGAGTTTCAAAAAGGTGGTAGATTCTTACATATTTCCAAAACAATGGTAAATTTCTAATTTTTTTGCTAAATAGTGGTAGCGGGCCATTTTCGCCCTCAGATATGAGTATTGTCATGGTTGGTTTTGACTTTTTTTGTTTTTTGTTTTTTAATTGTTGAGTGAGAAAGTTTTTAGCCTCTCAGAATGTACTTTCTGCATTAATTGAGAGTAGAGATGTTCACCAAAACACTCAAACTGCACGACCACACTCAAACCGACTAAAACTGCCCACAAAATGAAGTGACCGCACCGCCAGTGATAATGAACCACACTGCACTACATTGTGTGGTACAGAATGCAGTTTTATGATAAGAAAACCTTAAAAAATAGCACTGCACCCTACCCATATATATTAATTTATTTTATATTAATAATTTAATATTATATTAAATAAGTGGCTAGCCTAGTGTTAGTGCGTACTATATTGTTAATTTAATATTATTTTATATTAATAATTTAATATCATAATTTAATATTATGATAAAAACAACTTCGTTTTGGTTAAATACAAAATCAAAAGTTCAAAATTTTAAGATTATTTTTTTTGTTTTGTATATACCATATTGTGCGTACCCGATTCTCGGCTAATGGGCCAGCCTCATAATTGGACTCATAATTTACTTATTTTGGTGGGCATTTGAATATCCGACAATGGGTAATTCCTGGGTAGATTGACTAAAGGCCCATTAAAGTGTTTAATCTCTCATTCCTCTCCTCTATTTATTGTCTCTTCTTAGTGGGTTAATCATGATTGCTTTTCAACAGCCATCATGTGGGTGGGTCCCGTTTTGATTGTTCCTGATTGAAGTGGACCCACTTTGGGAAGTGGGAAGTGATTATTGGAACAGGTGCTAGATGCCAAACAATACTTGGCGTTGATGTTCCCCAAGGCACTATCGAGGAACCCTGGAACGCATCCGAGCAACAATGCCAAAACCCCGCGAAGTCTTTGGCCTACCTGTCGAGCACTACGTACACGTTAGGCCTCCAAGCAGTGTGTCTATGACTATGCACTGTACAGCTTTTGGGCCCAGCAATAATGGGTTGGTGACAGATTACCATACATATATTACTTGGGCTTATTGACATTGGGCCAAGGGTAATAGGTCCATGACCGTACATATATATTTGTGATACTTTTAGTTTACTGTCAATCAAATTTTTTTTTTTTAATCTTGTATATATATTTGTGTTACTTTTTTTGTTACACATGCTATATTTAAAAAAAAAAAAAAATACTATCATATTGTCATGATTATTAATAGTAAATTAGAAATTGACTATGACATCTTGAAAAATATATCATCCCAAATCATACCTTGTACACCGCACCAAACCGCACATGTGGCAGCAAAATTGGAGTACAGTGTGGTTATGGTTTTAGTCAAACCTCATCGCAAAGTGTGGTGCTTACAATGGCTCAAAACCGCACCGTGAACACCCCCAATTGAGAGTTTAGAGTTTACACAAACCTCATAATAAAGTGACATAATAATGAATTGGGTTTGTAATAGTTTGAGAAGTTGCTTTAGACAGAGCTCAAATTTTACATAATTTATCAGTGATATAATAATGAATGGCTTCTTATTAATTTGAGGAGTTGCTTTGACCACGAATGTTTCACAATATCAACATATCATGTCAAATTAGAGTTTTCTCAAAGCCAAAAAAAAAAAAAAAAAATTCAAATTAGGATGGACACACATAAGGGCTTGAAGATGAGTAAATTTACTTTAGAAAATAAATAAATAAAAAGTTGTTATACATCAATGATGGATTTCAATTCAAGAGAGGGAAAATTTAAAAATAACATGAAAACTTAACCTAAACAATATTAATTGATATTAATAACCAAATAAATAAAAATTGTAATTGTCATAAAAATTCTAATATCCGTAAACTATAATTTTTTTTTCATACCCAGTTCGATACAAAAGATGGGCACAGAGATTTCTTATGAGTTTAGAATCTACATATTAAGACTCAAAACCCAGTAATTGTGCTACATAAACTGGACAAACCTGCATGTCATACCAGGTTAAGTTGAACCAACCTGTTTAAAAACAAGCTGGTTTCAATTGTAATGGTTAGGACATTTGTTTCATATGAAATACCTAGTGTATATTGATTTTTGGGTTTGTGGGTTTGTGGTTTACGTTGATTTTTGTTTGTGGGTTTGTGGTGTATGTTGTATTCCAATGTTGATTTCCGGGTTTGTGTGTATGTTCACTTCTATTTGTGGGTTTGTGGTATATGTTGATTTCTATTTGTGGGTTTGTGATGTATGTTGTATTCCGATGTTGATTTATGGGTTTGTGGTGCATGTTGATTTATGGGTTTGATTGTTGGTGTATGTCCATTTTTGGGTTTTGAATTTTGGTGGGTGTATGTTGATTTCTGGATTTTGGTTGGTGTATGTTGATTATTTTTTTATCTAAGTTTTGAATTTGATTTGTTTGGTTAGTACTAGAAAGGCAAAGAAAAGAAAAGAAAAGAAGAATTGATTTACTAAAAACATGAAGAAAAAAAAAAAACATGAACAGTAAGAACACAAAGAAAGAACATGGACAGAAAAGAAATTTTTATTTTAATTATTTAATTATTATTTAAATAATTAAATATTAACTAAAATTTTATTTTATTTTAAAATAATTAAAGAAAATAAAAAATGACATGGCTTTTTTTAATATTAAAGTGCTGATGTTGCATTATTTAAATGCCAAATTAAAAATTTTTATTATTATTTTAATGGCCATGTAGGTGTTCTAAGTGCTAATAATGCACTCCATTAACCATGTAGGATATTTTCGTTAGAAAGATGACGGTAGGGACCAAAACAGAACACATTTTTCAAACTATGGACTAAAAGCTGTAAAAATAAAAAGTAGGAACCAAAGTGAGAATATGGTGAAAATGTATGGACAAAAATAATATTTCCGCCATTTATTTTCTATAGATAGTTTTGCATATGCCTTTAACACTTTTTTTTTTAATTGAAACAAATAAACTACTAACTGTGGGTTCAACTTTTTTATTTTTTTGGAGAAAAACTGTGAGTTCTACTTAACTCAACTGGTAAAACTTTTTTGTGCAGAATAGGAACTCGAGTCTCTAATACTTAAGTTCCACACCACCTCATGGAAATCGAGTCTTTGAGACTCAAGTTGCTACTGTAAACTCGAGTCTTAGAGATCCAAGGTGTTAGTTTCTTAAATAGTTTGAAAATTGTAATAACTAACGAAATTGTTTGAAAATGGACCCTATTTTGAAAGTGTCTCATGGGCCTTTTTTGAAGGTGTGATAATTTCTCATGGGCTTAAGCCCAAATGTATACCTCTCTTTGTAAGTTTCATAGGCTGATAGGGTAAGTAGATTTTCAGACATGGAGGGTAGCATAACATTCAATAAGTTGCATTTGGATTTAAGAATTTCAAATCAAATAATTTCAAACACTTGTATATAGATACAATAAAATTTAAACTTATGGTATTCGCTCCATAATAATTGTTACTTATCATTATGCTAATACATCAATTGGTTTTTGATTATGGTGAGGTTTGCACCTCAAATCTTCATTTGATGATAAAAGATTTTACTAGTTAAGTTTAATGAAACTCACGACTAAAGTAAAAAAATATGGGTCAATTTTATTATTTTAAATACCATAAATAATAACTCATACTATTGGAGATGCTCTAAAAGGAGCATTTGATAATTACTCATACCACAAGGGTCTCTTTATATTTAACCCTTTTTTATATGGAAATAGATAGTAATAATGGTGTTTGAAATTATTGATGATGTGCAAGGGATTTTTTTTTTTTTTTTTTTGAGAATAATGTGCAAGAGATCATTATGAGGTTTTAAGGAGAAATACAAACAAAAGACGATTTATCACAAAACTAATATTCAAGGAACTAATTGTTCTACAGATTATTATAAAAATATAAATAAATAAAAGGATGAGCCAAGTGTTCAAAATCAAAGTCTGAGAACCCTAAATGAACAACACTCAGTTAACGTTGGTACAAAGATGATACTTGTAAAACCGAAAAAGAAGAAGAAAGAAATAAATATAGTATGAGCACCTATTATGAATTTATTATTAAGAAACCTAACGCTTCTCTGCTATGTTCACACAAATTTGTCCTTGAGACTTGAGAGACCTGTTCACACAAATTTGTCCTTGAGAGACCTACACCGATCCAACATGTGTGAGTGAGAATAAAACGATGAAACAGCAACCCATCTTGTCCACAAAATAGTGTACAGAGAGCTATAATAACCAAATAAACAACAACTAGTATTATGTCCGTGCAACATAACAGATCAATAAAAAATACATATGTAAACTAAAAAAAAGTAAATAATATAAATAAAATTGGAAAATAAAATCAATAATATTAAAAATAAGAGAACAAATATTACTTGAAATTCATGACTAAAGTATATCGTGCAAGATCGAGTCTTTATCAAAATTAAAAATTATAACAAATTTATTAAAATACTTCCAAATAAATAATCAGATAAAAAATATTGTACAAAATCCTGAACAAACTTCTAACAGCATCTACATGGTAACAACAAGAAAACTTCCAACCCCCCACCCTCTCTTTGGCCGGGAGCCAGGGGGAAGGGGGTGTTGCGACAAAATTTATGTTTTGTTTGGATGGAGGGGGAGTAAAGTGGGGGAGAGTAAGTTAAATTACCTTATTTGGCTTTTTTTTAAGGGAAGAGGGGGAGAGATTTGGATGGGTTCTAACTACTTTTAACCCCTCATTTTTAATTCCTCCAAATTTGAGAGATTTGGAAGAAGAGTATAGCATAAAAATGCTTGACCAAATGTATTACCCAATTTACCCTTACCATATTAACAAAATTACAAACTATGTTCTATACGTTTAAAAAACATCTGTAACATTGAAAAATTCTCTCAAACCTCTTTTAGTTGGTCTTGAAGACTCGCTCTCTCTCTCTCTCTCTCTCTCTCTCTCTCTCTCTCTCTCTCTCTCTCTCTCTTAAATTGTCTTTCACTCTTCTCTCTCACGCCTAGCTTTCTCTCTCAAAAGTAAACTCTGTTTTAATTTCTATTTCACAGGTATCTTTTGAGTTGGATCAAATAACTATGTTCTTATAATTGTGATTTTATTGGGTAATTTCTTATCAATTGTGATTTTATTGGGGTAATACATGCTTGAGTGAGTCTAGATTGTGAACTTGCATAAATTTGTATCTCAATGATGACTGTAGCTATATATGGATCTGTGTTTCTTGTTTATTTTTCTCTAAACACTTGCAATCCTACTAGTTCGTGATATATGGATGAACTGTGGTTAATACTAGGCTTTGTGATTGTGTATGCTATGTAAGTTTGATTTTAAGGTCAAGTCTTTATGAAAAGTATTAAACTTACCTCCCTTGCATAACTCAATCAAACCACATACCTAATCAATCACTTAGACCAACAAAGTAATCCTATTTTTTAGGCAATATTTTAGTGGGAGTTAGAGTTGCATTTTTACCAGAATGTCCTTTAGTAAATAAACCATGTATTTTTTTTAGCAAAAAAAAAATAAACCATGTATTTTTATTTTGAGAATCTAATTTATAAGTGTTTTTTTTTTTTTTTAATGAATCTAATTTATAAGTGGATAAAACAATTTGAAAAATTACAGGAAAGTAATCATATTTTTTAGGCAATATTTTAGTGGGAGTTAGAGTTGCATTTTTACCAAAATGTCCTTTAGTTTTGTCTCTATTTAAACATAGAAGTGTAGGGGCATTTTTGAACTAAAAAATGAGGAATCCAAACAGGGGAAACCCTTAAATAGTAGTATAGATACACACAAGATAAAAATTCTACTATATCCTAATCTAAGTGTGTATGTGTGTGAAACTCCCTTTTAGAAACTTGAACTCCGTTCTTTACCCTCCATACCCCACAAACACTTATACTTGTAGACTTTGATTATTGGTTTGTGTTTGTGATTTTTGTTGGGTAATTTCCTGTTTTTTGTGAATGAGTTTCTAATTTGAGTTTTTTTTTTTTAACTAGAATTTTAAATTTTAAAGAGTTGCTCAAAATGTGTTTGATAAATTGCTTGTTTGATTGTGTATAATCAAACTCACATGAGTTTGTGCAGCGATTGGTTTCTGAAAGTGTGTTTATGCATATTTGGGACAGTGGCTACTTTAAGTAAACAAAATATCATATTTTGTTAAAGAATTAATAAAACTTTGAATATTGGTCTTAACAATGGTTCTGCTTTCGCTTTTCTCCAATTTCATGAAGCTTTACACTGCTTGCTAATCTATCTCGTTATTATTCTTGTTTTCTTTGTTATTTATGATACATATTATATTTTTGATGTTTTTTCCTATTTGACATTCAAGTCAATTAGAACCATTTCAAAGTTAAAAAAGATATGGGGTTTAATCCAATTCTAAGCAATTATGGAAAGAATAACTAAACAGAGTTAACGTTGAGACAATGCTGAATTGAATCGTAATTATTGCCTAACAATTAGTTTTGCTAGTGAATTTGCTAATGCCTACAGTAAGTGAGAGTTACACATGTGATACTAACTTGGGGGAAAAAAATAGCCTATAGAAAAATGCTAATGGTAAAAAAGGTACCATTGTATGCATTCTATTTTTATAAATTGTTACAAAAATTGGAGTTACTAAGCCTACCTTTCCCTTCACCCTCCCCTTGTGGTCAAAACTCATTGAATATAAGTAGCAGAGGAAGTTGCATATTTGGGCGCCAAATATGTAAATTTATGTGTGATACATTAGTGTTCTGTTCAAAAAAAATTTCATAAATAAGTAAGAGCAGTATCAGTGGCATTTATATAGCCTTGGTATCTGGTTTATTGTTTTAAATTGGAACAAATTGCTTCATGTTTCTACTTTATCAATAAAACCCACATGGTAAGCCAATTTATCGTATGGGGTACTGGTTTTTAGTAAGAGAGGTGTCCTCAATGCATACATTAGGAATACATTTAATTGTTGCCTGAGTGCTAGGATGACAAAAATTATGCATTTTTTTTAAATTATTTTAATAATCACAAATATGAAACCTATAAATTTTTTCATAGTTTATATTGTGATTTTAATGTTAAATATATGTGCCACTTTGCTATCTGTGATTCATACAAAATAAGATTTTCTGCTTGGTATACGGTATACCACACCCAAATTAATACAATCCCTATAATGCATCTGAGGTTAAGAGAGATAAATATGACAGTGGTCTTAAGTTCTTTTATATCAGAAGCCTTTAACCATTTGAACATTTAAGTAAAAAGTATGAAAGCATAAATTTTTTAAAGTCCAGGTAAAAATAATCTATATCCTCTGATATCCTTTGAGACTCGTTTAATCTCCATAAATGTTAAAAATTAGATTTTAGGTTACAAAAGTTAAATGCCTGTGCATATGTGCTAGAGGACATGATATTTCCTAGAGGGGACATGATATTTCCTAGAGGGAACATGGTTTGTCAATTAGTAATGGTGATAGTTTTATTTGTCTTGTAAAGTTGTTGATGATGAATATAGTACGTACTGCATAGGTGAGTTTCTTTGCTTGTGTGCATATTCTAGCATGTGCGCACACACATGAATTCAACATGTCTCTGTGTTTGCATGTTGTTCGTTGCTATGAAGTTGGTTCTTTCAGTTGATTATAGTGTGTTTATGCATATCATGGATTGTAATAGCTTTGCTGTCATGGGATAATTCTATTAGATGGATACACAAGAGAATAAAAGGAAACATGCATTGCAAATTTGGGAATAAAGACGTCAAATGGCAGTTGCTTATGTAGTTTGTCTTCTAGCTTATTGGTTAATACTTCGAAGGAGGCGTTAAAGGAGACAAGTAACTTACTCAATTAGTAGTTTGAGGTTAGAAAGACAAAGCGTTCGCTATTTTTGGAATGATCAAGATTTTGGGAAAGTCCAATCCAGGTTTGTCATTTTTTTTTTTTTGAGAATCAAAGGTTTGTCATTTATATTATGTATATATATTTGTTTCAATAACAGATCCACTAACATGGACTTGTACAGTAGTTGAGTTAAGATGAACTATAAAAATTAATATGTTGCAGTAAGTACTTTGTGACCCTTCCTAAGCAGTCATAATTGAATGACAAATTAACCTCTTGAGGTTTGACAGACGACTTGACTTCTCAATTCTCACAATGATTATCTTCTCTTTGTTGATCTTCATTATTTGCAACTTTAAATATTGAGGTTTAATTCTATTTATGATAAATTGATAATTATTAATATCAATCACCATTGGTTTTGGAAGCTATAATTTCTTATGTGCTAATTGTTTGATTACAATTAAACTTGTTAAGGTCATTTCATTATACTAATACAATTCTTATTTTGTTGCCATTTTTTAACAAGCTAAACCTAAAGCAAAAGGGCTTAAGAACAAACCATTTCCAAACTACAACAAATTGGCTGAGCTTTATGGAAAATATAGAGCAATTGGGGAACAATCTAAAACTGCATTGGAGATGAGGCAATGGTGGGCTACTTCAACCGGAGAGGGCTCTATGGAGAACATTGAAGATATTGATCATTTAGTTGCTCAAAATGAAGATACTATGAAGAGTTGTTCATTTGTTTTGGTTAAAGTCACTTCAAAGTTGTTGAAATTTGTGTGCTATTGCTTAGTAGTTAGCAGGGTTGAAAATTTTGGGTTGCTTTCTTTTTAGAACTTCAGCTGTGAACTATTGTTTAGTTTTTGAATAGTAAGTGGGCAAACACTTGAGTTTATATTACATATTACATAGTAGGATCCTATTTTTTACTTAATTCAAAGAGTCACTCTCCTTGACTTTTTATTTTTATTTTTTTGGTCTCAATTCTTCTTTGAATTTGCAAAAACTAAATTCATGAACTAAGAAAAATAAAAAATATTAAAAAAAATAATAATAATAAATGAAAGAAACACTCAAAATTCAATATTTCGTTGATTATTTCAGTGAACAAACAAACCAAACATTTTTTCCTATTTTAATTATTATCAATAAGGGATAGTTTTTTTTAGTATAAAAAAAAAGAAAAAAAAATTAATCATAGACCAATGTTGATTATTTAATTCAAATCAAATATATATATATATATATATATATATATAATGCATGTTGTAGTCACAATTATTTAATCTAACAAATGAATCATAGACCAATGTTGCAAGTCCATTTTCAAATAGGGGTAAATTCGTCTATTTAAATATATTTAATCATTTCCTCTCTTTCCCATCTTAATTTTTAAAACATCCAAACAAGAAGAATGACTAATTATTCCCCTCCCTCATACTTAATTTTGAAAACATTCAAATAAGGTGGAGACTAACCATTCCCCTCTACTCCCCTCTACTTTCCTTTCCCTCCAAACTTCCAAACATAACATTAGGATTAAAGAAAAAGCTACCCGAAAAGTATGCTCCTCAGCCTTCTAGCAGAGATGAGCACAAAAAACTCTTCAACATTAATACAACTACATAACTACAATAACATGCTCAACGCATTTGCTACAATGGGCTAAAGTCCAAGTTTTCTGAGAAGCTCGTACCATCTTGGAGTCTCTTCATTAAAAATGTTGGTCAAAGGAGAAACAAGAACTCCACTGCCTACAACCTGCATCAGCTAATATTTAAACAATTAAGGGTCCGTTTAGATACAGTTTATTTTGTTAAAAATTGAAAATATTGTAACAAAATAATTTTTAAATATGTGAATAGTATCATAGGACTCATTTTTAATGAAAAAATTGCCGAATAAAGAGATTTGTGGATCTCGTGAATAGTACACGAGACCCACTGAAAACATTAAATAGCCACAGAAATGCGATTTTCCAAAAAAAAAAAAGAAAAGAAAAGAAAAGAAAAGAAACGTAGACGTCTACCGCAGACGTGTATCTAAACGCATACTAAGTTTGCAGGTGGATTTCTGGTCGGGGAAACTCAAATGGTTCAATACAAAAGATGGGCACAAAGATTTCTTATGAGTTCATTATCTAATTGTTAAGACTCAAAATCCAGTAACTGGTGCTACATAAACTGGACAAACCTGCATGTCATACCAAGTTATGTTGAACCAAGCTGTTAAAAACAAGCTGGTTTCGATTGTATCGGTCAAGATTTTTTTTTTTTTTTTTGGTGTTCTTAGATTTCTTTGTCCTTCCCTTTATACTTCCAGTGTACTAGGGCTAGAGCCTTTCCATTTTAAAATTTTTTATTACTAATAAAAAACGATTGTGGAAAACCTAGTTGGGAGAAGAAAAGTGATTGATTTCATTCCAAAGCCCACCTGCAGTCCAGATAATGATGGTTGACTCAGTATTCTCTCAGCCACTTCCTCCGCACTACTTCCCCTCATGTTTATAGAAACCTGCCAGTGAAGTGTGTAAGCAACATAAAACTAAATTTAAATAAAATGCAGCCCCAGAAGAAGAACATGACATACCTTGAACTGACCAACAATCCCCAAACATTTATCCAATCTTTTAAGAATCTTACGTGTTATGTCCAATGCACCTTCCCTTTGCATCAATGCTTTCCGACTTGCAACAAGAACAGCCTGAAGAATGTTGTATGACAAGATGTAATAAAGACAAAATGCAATATTAACTGTGTCAGAAAAGCAATTACCCAAAGTTCCTCTTTTAATAGCATTCTAGAAACTTCAAAATCTGATGCTTGGCAAGGTCCAAGATAGCTAACCTGGCTTTTCAACACAATTCCGCCTTTAATTTCTTTCAAGTCGTTTTCTTTCAGTGTTGTTCCACTACTCACAAGGTCCACAATTACATCAGCTATGCCCATCTGAATTTATAGTAAAGATAAGTAGTTTATATAAAATTCATGTGGAGATAGCATGTATTTATTAAGCAGTCAGATACACTTGATAACACCATTATCCAATACAAAATTTCCATTTTAACAAGTGACATTATTATCCAAACTATGACTATCTTAAACCAAAAGGCAACATATTCCACGGGAAATATTATGTAACAAAATGAATTATTTTATTCATATTTTAATTGCTTTACATACAGAACTGTCACCCAAGACCTACAACTTTCTTTTAGAAGCCATTGCGTACAGCTCTATGTTATGACAACTTCAACCAATTGGATATTTGAAGTGCTGAATCTTATTAGGGCAAATACAGCAGAAAGAGCTGTAACGTGACAACAGACTGAACAAAACAAAACAGAACCATATATGATCATTTCTGTGTCATTTGTTATCCACAACTTGTCGAAGCATTCAGGATTCTTAATTTAGGACATATTTATCAACATTTTAGTGAGCATTATGCTCATCACCTAAAAACACCAAAAGGGAGAATGAAGGGTAAAGAGAAAAAGGGTCATCATTTTTTTTTTTTTTGATAGGTAATAGAAGCTTTATTGAAAAGAGTACTTCGTGTTCACGATAGTGAACAAAATGTGCTTGAAGGGTCATCGTTTTTTCTTTCTGTGCGGAGAAGAAGTGAGGAGAATTCAAGGGAAGACAAGTAATGTGTCCAATGAAAATAAATTATTTCAAGGTTTCTTACAATTTTTATTTTATTTTGTTATAAAACTAACAGAAGTTGAAGTAGAAAAGTAGCCAAGCTCGGTCACGTGGGCTTGTGACCTAGTCTGGGTTGCATTGTGGTGGGTTTGAAGAGTTGCCTGACAAAAACAAAACAAAACCCACCCCCAAAAAAAAAAAAAGTGGAAAGTAGAATCTAAATTGCACTTTACAACTGTATCCTTTCATATGAATTAAGGTCAGCTATACATTGATTCCACACCCCTCAAAAAAAAAAGAAAAAAAAAAGCCATATTTTCCTTTTAAGAAACCTGTGAAGCCAATAATATGGACTCCTCTGTTGGAGACTGCCTTCCCCTCTGCATAGCTCACTTAGTTGTGTTTTCAATGAATGAGCTCAGCTATTTCAATTTCAGTCTTCAAACCCATCTTAGCTTCTATTTCTATTTTAGTTGTGCTTCTATCCATTTTTTATTCATTCTCTCAATTTCTTTCTATGCCTTTTCATGAACTAGACCAACTTCCCCCCACCCTCCCACCCCCACCAAAAAGAAAAACCCATACTAGCTTATTTATAGTTTCCATTCTTATCATCTTTCAAAAAAATTACGTCTCTAAGCAATGGGGGAAAATGAAAAGAGATTGTTCAGTGCTGTATATAGAACTGACAATCAAACCATTTATCTCATCAACCACTAATCTGGTAAAACAGTAAAGAATATAAATAATTGGATAATCAAAATAAACAATCTTCTTTAAAAGGGAAAAGAATATTAAGAATATGTTAATAACAAATAAACTAACTAGCAGGGTGATCAATATTCTAGAACAAAATAAATTCTAAGCCTCTTCCCCAAGAATAACATGCATTGTGCTAATATATGACGAGGGACTAGATCAACTATCTCAATGGACAGCAACAATTCAGTTCTAAATTGAGGAAAAAGAGAATAACAAAAAGAATGAAAGAAATTGGCAAAACATAGAGAAAGAATGCATTTCTCACCGCAGAAGTTGCCTCTAGTGCTCCATCAGTAGTTGAAAAAGTCACATACTTTATTCCATTTTCTTTCATAAATTTAGGACCTAGCTGTGCAAAAGGATAGGGCCAAAACTGAAAATGTTACAAAAATAAAAAATAAGCTGAACTTTTTAATAAAATAATAAAATAAAACACAAATCATACGTAGGTGAATCCAGTAGTGACTCGCAGAGGATTTTCAGCAGTCCATTGAGTCATTTGTGCTAACTCTTTTAGAGAATTTATGTTCTCAAAAATCCCATAGTTGGGAATCTGAAAGGACAAAGGATATACCAAGATTGTTATGATCAGTGATATACCAAGATTATTAACAGTAAAATTTATGAGATAAGCAGTAAGTTTCAGTTGGCTATCTGCAAGAACAACTTACCGCCAGTGATAGACGCAATTCCCATACTTAAGACCATCATGAACAATAATAAGATCTTCATTGCCCTGATAGCAGGAACAAAAATGATGAACTTTTAATGGTAATGCACTTCCTCATACCAATTCTTGATAAGAACACATGGATTTTTATTTTATTTTAAATTAGTAATAAAATTTCATTTAAAAAAAGAAAAGAAAAAAAAGGAGCAAAATAAAGCACTATCCTAGTGCACAAGGTCTACATAAGAAACAAGGAAATTTTGCTAGTTAAATTTCATAATAAGTCCATGATCTGCTACTAATTGCAACTCTTCCCTTTGATAAAAGTGTCATTCCCTTTACTAAAATTCACATTTATGAGTATGGCAGAGCATCTACTAGCCAATTACAGGATGCCATTGCATTTATATGTCTGTAACCCCCAATATGGAGGGTCTTGGAAGCACTCTGCCTATTTTCCAAGGTGTAAACTACGTGCACAAGTTTCTATTGAGGTAATGACAAAGGGAAGAATGCTTCACATAATTAGAGTGTTCATTGGATGCATGTGTGTGTGTTTAAGAGATTGAATTCTTCCCTAAAACAAATCTTACAATTTTGCTCTGGGTTCTAACCCATGCTTGTGTTTATGAATGAAAATTTTTTTATTTCAAGGAAATACATCAGATCAGTACAAAGACACTAAAGAATCACTGCTGGAATAGCTAGCAACACAAGAAAAAAAACACAATAACACATAGCAGAGAGCAAAAGAAAGTGACAAAGCTTGCTTGAGTATCTAACCTTATGGGCATTTTGAATTATTCCCGTTAGTAACATTGAGTAATCAACTTAATAGGCATTCTTAATAACTTGGGTAAATTGCAAAGTACACCCCTAACGTTTGGGGGTGACTGGGTTTTACACCCCAACGTTTCAGAACTTTGATTTGACACCCTAACGTTTGGTTCCGTTAGCAAATCACACCCCTGGTTAGATTTTGCTGTTAACTGCCAAGTCATCTTACTGATGTGTTTTTTTTTTGCCAAATAAGCTCAAAACGACACAGTTGTAATGGAGATGATGTGATGACTTGGCACTTGCTAAACGCACTGTTTTGCCCAAATAGAAAACATACAGAAAATCTAAAAAGCCTAAATCTAAACACACGATTACACGAACCATCCCTTAGCTCAGCAACCCATGAAACCCAACCCTCCCTTCCTAACCCTTATGAACCCAGACCATCCATCGGCTCTAAACCCATGAACCCAACCCTCCCTTCCTAACCCTTATGAACCCAGACCACCCATCGGCTCTAAACCCAACCCTCCCTTCCTAACCCTTACGAACCTAGACCACCCATCGGCTCTGAACCGATTCCTTGCATCGTGAACCTAGACGGAGTAAGTTCATCGATGGCTCCAGGTCAGCTCCAAGGCGGTAGCAGCGGCGGCGACGGGTACAGCCGAAAATTCTCTATGGCTCTCTTTCTCTCTCTCTTTTTGGATATTTCTTGTCATTGCTGGATTGGAAGTTTGGGTTTTTTGTTAGGTTTGCTGGGACTTTTGTTGTTTGGGTTTGTTGAGTTTTTGTTCATTTTTTTGGTTTGGGATTTCGTTGCTGGATGCACAGATTGTTTGGGTTACTTGAAAGTGAAACCGGTTACTTTATTTATTGATATATACTGTATTGATACTTGAAACCGGTTACTTCATTACTTGAAACTGGATGCGCAGAATTTTGTCAATTCTTTACGATATATTTGGTTGTGTTTTGTCTGAAACTGCTTACTTTATTGATATTTGATTTTGGTGGGTCAAGCTGTGATGATGAATTGTGTGTATTGAATGGTGTAAAATAATGCACATTTTTACTTGGTAAATTGACTAAGTGGAATGGTTGTGGTCCAATTGAGTGGTCCATGTGTTCTACTTTATAGCTCTTGTCTGCACATGTATGTGAATTATATTTTAATAATTTATTAATTAAATGTAATATTTTAGTAATGCATTTATATGTGTGTGCAGGGTTTTGAATATGGATCAAACATTTGATATGTCAATACATCATGGAGGAGTATTCATTACACATAGTGATACTTATGTTGAATATGCTAGAGAGACTGAATCAAGGGTCTCAGATGTTGATCCTGACACTTTTGTTGTTTTTGATATGCCTAAGTATGCCAAAGATCTTGGTATTACGAATGTAGCAAATTTTTTTTACTGAATTCCTCATATGGAATTTCATAATGGCCTATTTCCATTGAAAAAAGATGATGATGTTAGGGCTTTACATGATTGGTTAGAATTTGCACATGAAAGGTTGATACACATATATGTGGAGCATGTAGTTGATGAGGATCAAGGTAATGAAGGTGATGATGAGCATGAGTTTCATAAAGAAGTTGATAAAGGAGTTGGAGTAGATGACAATTTTTTTGATGAGGACTATGCTAATTTGGTAGGTGACAGTGAATTTGATAGATATGAAAGACCATCCTCCCCCATTGACCCATCCACTTACATTACTCCATCCATTCACATTGTCCAAACCACTGCCTATGACCAATCGAACGTAAACCCTAATGGGTAGAACACATCAAATTGGGTACCCACTTGCTTTAGTGATGAGGAGCATAATATAAAAAGTGGGGAAAGTGATTATGGACACTCTGACGTTTTGTGCACACCTGTCAACTCTGAGGATGATGAAGAGCATCCCAAGTACATTGAATTTAGAGCTGAGGTGGATATGCCAGACCCCGTTTTTGAGAAAAGGATGTTGTTTGGTGACCACAAGGAGTTTAAGAGTGCTGTGCAATCTTATAGAATCAAGCATGGATATCCATTGTTAATTGTTAAGAATGAGTCTCGCAAGGTGAGTTACAAATGTGAGAATTATGAGTGGTATATTTATGCTTCATGGGACCACGAAGAAAACTCTTTGCTTGTGAAAACCTATCGGGAAAAAGATACATGTTCTAGGGCCTTTCATAGTAGGATGGTTTCTGCAAGGTGGATTGCAGTTGTATGGCTAGAGGTGTTTAGAGGAAGACCCAACATCAAAAGTGTTGAGATAAAGGAAGGTATAAAAAATCAGTTTCAAGTAGACATTTCCCTGGACAAAGCCTTTAAGGCTAGGCAGATTGCATTGGAAATGCTTAAAGGAAGGTTTGCCTATCAGTTTGAAAGAGCTAGAGATTACTGTGAAGAGTTAAGGGTTTCTAATCCAGGCACTACAGCCAAAATTAATCTACACACACCCACATTGCACTTCAAGAGAATGTATGTGTGCCTAGCTGCTTGTAGAACCGGATTTCTGGAGGAATGTAGGCCAATTATTAGTCTTGACGCTTGTCATTTAAGAGGGTTTTTGAAGGGGCAACTATTGGCAGCTGTTGGGATTGATGGGAATGATGGGATGTACCCAATAGCATTTGCTGTTTGTAAGGGTGAGACCAAGGACAGTTGGTCATGGTTTTTAGAGTTATTGTTAGTTGATATTGGCCATGTGAGGGAACGTGGTTGGACATTTACTTTTGACCAACATAAGGTATGTGTTTCTTTTTTTGTGTAAGTTTAATGTTGTATTCATTGTTTAAATTTAAATTTAGTGTTCAAATTATTTAATATCTACGTAATAACCTTTTTTTTTTTTTTTTTTTAATGTAGGGCTTACTTCCTGCTCTTGCAACAGTTGGTCTTGAAGCACATACAAGGTTCTGTATTAGGCATTTATATGCCAACTTCAAGAAGGAGCACAAGGGTAAACTATTGAAGGATTTAATATGGGCAGTAGCAAGAGAGACCACCAGATCTGGGTTTGAGGCAAAGATGGAGATGATGAGAAATGTAGATGTCAATGCTTATGGGCATTTGATGGGTATTTACTGTGCACATTGGAGTAGACATGCTTTTAGTACTTGGCCTAAGTGTGACATGTTGAACAACCTTTGTGAGTCATTTAATTCTAAGATAATCAATGCTAGAGATAAGTCCATATTGACTATGTGTGAGATGATTAGGAGGTATCTTATGAAAAGGATCCCAAGAAATAGGGATACAATGTTGAAGAAGTCTGGCCCAATTTGTCCTAGGATTCAAGATAAATTAGAAGTTAACAAGGAAGCAACTAGGGATTGCACATCCACATGGTCTGGTGGATCAAAGTTTGAAGTGCATTGTAAGGGAAAGCAGTTTGTAGTTGATTTGGATAAGCATACATGTGCTTGCTATAGATGAGATTTAACAGGCATCCCTTGTAAGCATGCGGTTTTAGCAATTGCTTACAAGAAAGAAAAGGCAGAAAATTATGTACATCACTGCTACAAGGTTGAGACTTACCTTAGAACTTACTCACATCTTATCCAGCCTACCAATGGTGAGGAGTTTTGGCCAAAGGAAGCAAGTGATAAGATTCTACCTCCGAAGAGGCTAGTATAGCCTGGAAGACCAAAGGAGAACAAGAGGAAGAAAGCTGTTGATGAGGCACGAAGGATTTCACATAAGTTGAAAAAGTCATCTGCCACTCAAAAATGTACCAATTGTGGACAATTAGGTCACAACAAAAGAGGATGCAAAGTACCCCCCAAATCTAATGATGCAAGTGAGGGCTAGACTAAGTAGAGACAAGGGGCAACATCTACTGTAGGGAGACAAAATCATGTATACATACATGCTTTTTGCTAGTACAGCCTAGAAAACCAAAGGAGAACAAGAGGAAGAAAGCTGCTGATGAGGCACGAAGGATTTCACATAAGTTGAAAAAGTCATCTGCCGCTCAAAAATGTACCAATTATGGACAATTAGGTCACAACAAAAGAGGATGCAAAGTACCCCCCAAATCTAATGATGCAAGTGAGGGCCAGATTGAACAGAGACAAGGGGCAACATCTACTGTAGGGAGACAAAATCATGTATACATACATACTTATTGCTAACTAAGTTTTGGTATATGCTACTTATTGTAGTTGCTAATTGCAAATTTTTTGAGCTTGTTGTAGATTAGGAAAACATGAGGCAATCATGTGTTTATGGGCTTAAGAGTGGAAGAGGATTGTTGCCCATCAAGTGTTGTTGGAAGCCAATCAACTATAGTACTTTCCATACTATATTATATACATTGTGCTTATTATTTGCAAATTGCCAATATTTGGTCATTTAGTTTGTTGTGCATGCATGCTTACCATGTTTCTATTATTAAAGGTCTCAACCCAAACAAATGCTGCTGGAAGCAATGGAGTTGGTAGATCTAGAAAAGATGCTGGAGCTGGTGCTGGAAAAGGAAGAGCTGGAAGTGGAGCTGGAAAAGGTTAAGGAGCAACAACAAAAGTAGTTTGTAGGACCGTTAATTGTTAGAACATTTTTGTGGTCACTATTTTGTAAAGTTTTTCATAAGCTTATATGATATTCGTGATACTGTTTTGCGTTGGTTAATAATTTGCAGAAACTTTATGAAAACAACTGTTAGCTGTTATGGAAGAATTATTAGTATTTTGGTCATATATTGAATATATCAGGTTTTGGCAATGTGTCAGGTAATGATTGTGATTGTATTGTTGTTATTGAAAAATGATTAACATTTGATTATTTTTATGGAACTCTGGAACTTTTGATTATTTTTATGTTGGTTCTGGGTATGCGGTGAAGATCTTATTTATAGTGGTTTGATCAGTACTGTTCTTTCTTTTGCCTTAGGTAGTATTAATGGTTGGTGGTTTGATCAGAATTTTGATACTGTTAAGAGTTTTGAGCATAGGGATACTGTTAAGAGTTTTGATATGAAGTTGGAAGATTCACTAGCATCAGTGTTACATCAAGGCTCACGGGTTTGGAACCTTCAGATGTTTGTGTAAAATGCTGCCTGTGAGGAGAATACCAAGAGACCAATGCTTGCGTTGCTGAAAAAGACTTGGAGCAGTTAACTATATGCTCCTTTTGAACCTTAAAGTGAGAGGTGTATCAAAACAGTGAGGAAAAAGGGATGCTTATAATGCTGAACTAGTTAGGATTAAGCTGCACTTTAAGGCTCTAATTTGTACACTTCAAAAATATGCAATGAACGTGAGTGATAGTTGCTTAAAATACAATGAAATCAATATGAGAAGGGAAAAACTTGCTTATAATTTCTGAAATTAACAATAATAATACAACAAAATCAAAATTGCACCTTTGATTCCAATTCCAAGGCTTCAATTCACTTCAATTCCAAGAATATTATGTATACCTAAACACCACCTAAACACCACATTCAATTCACTTCACTTCAATTCACTTCTTTGCTCTTTCTTTTTCCCATAGTGCTCTTTCTTTTTCGTTAGCCTCAAGTAAGAAAATTACTTCTCCTCAAATTTCATATTCAGCATTTTGATAGGCACTGGCTTTTGCTTCTGCATTAGAAATTGCTGCCCATTTGAAATTGCTATCCATTTGAACAAAAAATTATCATTCTTTTGTTTTCACAACCAGCATCAGCATGAAAAAATAGCCCCTGATCAATACGAATGTCACAATCAATACAAAGACAATCAAATGATGTTATGCAGCTACATATGTAATGAAAATAGACTTCAAAGTTGACTGCAAATACAGATACATATAAGATAGTATAATTTAGCCCCTATTCTCTCAGTGATCCATCAAACATGATGGGATCCCAATAAATGGAAAAAAACAGTATCAAATTGCTACAAAACCCAAAAAAATTAAAATTAAGAGAAACAAACTCCACCATAAACCCACTCAGAGTTCCAATAGCAAAGTAAATCGGTTTAAATACATACACATAGAGAGTTCTAGCAACAAATCCATCACCCAAAAAAAATTAACAAAAACCCCAAACAATCTGTGCATCTAGCAACGAAATCCCAAACCAAAAAAATTGAACACAAACTCAACAAACCCAGACAACAAAAGCCCCAACAAACCCAACAAAAAGCACAAACTTCCAATCTAGCAATGGCAAGAAATATCCAAAAAGAGAGAGAGAAAGAGAGCCATAGAGAATTTTTGGCTGTACCCGTCGCCGCCGCTGCTACCGCCTTGGAGTTGACTTGGAGCCATCGATGAACTTACTCCGTCTGGGTTCATGATGCAAGGAATCAGTTCAGAGTCGATGGGTGGTCTGGGTTCGTAAGGGTTAGGAAGGGAGGGTTGGGTTCAAAGCCGATGGGTTAAGAAGGGAGGGTTGGGTTCAGAGCCGATGGGTTGTCTGGGTTCATAAGGGTTAGGAAGGGAGGGTTGGGTTCATGGGTTCTGAGCCGATGGATGGTCTAGGTTCATGAGGGTTAGGAAGGGAGGGTTGGGTTTCATGGGTTGCTGAGCTAAGGGATGGTTCGTGTAATCGTGTGTTTAGATTTAGGCTTTTTAGATTTTCTGTATGTTTTCTATTTGGGCAAAACGGTGCATTTAGCAGGTGCCAAGTCATCACATCATCTCCATTACAACTATGTCATTTTGAGCTTATTTGGCCAAAAAAAAAAAAAAAACACATCAGCAAGATGACTTGGCAGTTAACAGCAAAATCTAACCGGGGGTGTGATTTGGTAATGGAACCAAACGTTAGGGTGTCAAATCAAAGTTCTGAAACGTTGGGGTGTAAAATCCAGTCACCCCCAAACGTTAGGGGTGTACTTTGCAATTTACCCTAATAACTTTAGTAACATTGAGTATCCAATCGTAATGATTTATAGATCATTGATTCTGAAGATGTCATAAACTAGGTTAGAATCAAACATCCAATACAAACCTAAAGTTCAATTTTTATTTAAATAAATAAATATATATATATATACACACACTTGTGCATACTCTACAAGCATTTTCCTCATCAAAGTACATGATACTTTTTCAAACGTATGGCCTTCAAACTAACCACACAGAGAGAGAGAGAGAGAGAGAGAGAGAGAGAGAGACTTCTAAATGAATATCACAAGAAAGTAGGGTTGGATGTAATGGTAGGAAAATTACTCTTAAGGCAGAAAGGGGAAGGCATTTCAATTTTTACTTTTCAACTTATAAAGCAAAATATTGTCACTATGCCCATATATATGTAAACATCAAAAGAACACCCAGGGACCCAATTACCCAAATAATGAACCAGAAACAGTTCATAACTTAATGCTTACCTGGCCATATTCACTGACTGTATCAAAACCCACAATACCAAGGTCTAGATCTGTGGATATCAATCTACGGACGATGTCTTTCGGCCGCTGGAACCAAACTTCCAAATCAGCAAGCTGCAGAACACATGGGTATTAAAAATTTTGGCTACAGAATGTATATAGGATTAACTATTTATATTATTGGTCAGTCACACAGGCATCCAACGGTCTTGAACCCAGGAAGTGCCATTATAACTGATTGACCTATGAATTATTGGAGCACACAATAACACGAACATGTGTAGGGGCGGAGCTACATGTGAGGCATGGCCCCCCCAAAATTTTTGAAATTTTTTTTTTTCTATATAGAAATTTTTAATATTTTAATAATTAGCCCTTAAAAATGGGACTTGGCCCCTCTAACTATTTGAGTTGGTCCAATAATGTTCTTAAAAAAAATTGTCTAATTTGTCTAGTAGTTATAGAGAACGTATTGTTTCTCAAATTCATTTTTTATGGTAAAATGTGTTCTCATATTTTTTAAAGTTTTGGATCATTTATGTCTTTAAACACTTTATTAATTCAATTGAAATTTTTTTACTCACAATGGTAGACAATTTGGTAACTTATATTGAAAATGAAAATTGTAAAGATTTCACTATGGAAGATGGTGAAAGATTAATTTAATTCTATGAAATATTTAATTTTAAGGATTCATTATGAAAGATACTAATTTTTTGTGTGTGTATAGATACATGTGTTTGTGTATGTATATAAAAGTTTGTATAGACTAATAAATTAGCAACACAAATCAGCCCCTCCAAACAAAAATTTCTGGCTCCGCCCCTGAACATGTGACAATTTTTTTAAAAGCTTCCTACACGTCTTTTCCATTTTTAGCTTTTCAAGCAACTCATACAAATTAAATCAATTAATATGATACATACCCCACTGTACTTGCCCAAAGACGCTAGGTCATATTACTGCATTGTGCAGCATTATATTCTGAGCTAACATCTAAGAATCTTTCATACATAGATTTATTTTTTCTTAGTTAATTTATTTATAAACTAAACCAAACACACTAAACATGGCTAAAGTTGGGCATGACCCAAGTCCGATTAATTGAGTCAAATGAGACTATTGCTGCATGCTGTAAAATCAACTGGGAATGCAATCTCAGCATTCTTTACTTAAAAAAGTGCCAGACTCAAAACCAGTTGCTTATAAAGTATCGGTTAGAGCATCAGCATTGAAGAATGTTACTCTATCCTATTTTACCATCTCAAAAAGCTACTTTATCAATTATACCATACCATTTTACAATACACCATACATCCAAAAACTCTATTATTTTACTTTTTCATTAAAATATTATTTTTTTAATCTTTCTTTATTATTTCTTTCACATCATCACTTTTTTTCAGCTAAGGGATGGAATAAAATATATATATATATATATATATATATATATATATATATATATATATTTTAGCATGGTGCTACAGTACAATTCTAAGTTTAGAATTGTACTGTAGCACTATTGCAAAAAAATTTGCAATAGTCAGGTTTACCATTTTTTGATGCAAATGTTTTTTAACTATGAAATGCCAAAAAGGCCTTAGATATGACATTAGCATTCTTCAGTGCTAATGCTCTTAGAAGTTTGAACAAACGAGTAAAATCAATCTCAGCATTAGGCCGAAAAACTAAATTTAATCGCGTTTATTCCCTAGCAAACTAAATTTGATTGCTTTTAGTCTCTAAAAATACTTATAGTTATCGATTTTAGTCACTAAAAGACATAAATTAATCCGTTTTAGACCCTAACAAGTTTAAAGTAATAGCTTTTAGTCCCTAACAAGCTTAGAATGATTGTTTTTAGTCCTCAAAAAACTTAAATAGATTGCTTTTAGTCCCTCATAAACTTGAAGTGATCAATTTTTGGTCTCTAACAAACTTAAAAGTAATCACTTTTAGTCCCTAATAAACTTTAAATTATCAATTTTAGTTCCTAGAAACTAAAATCGCTCATGCACAAACGCTTTCGCATACCTGAGGAATTTGCGCACTGTACTGTCGTTGATTCTCTCGATTCACAGGCAACTGACAAGCCTTTCACACAAACAAAACAAAAGTTAGAAGAAATTTCAATGCTATGCCATTTTCTCGGGAACCAAACAGAGAGGAAAAGGAAAAAAAAAAAAAAAAAAAAAGGACAATGTGTACTTTGAGAAGCTGTAGAGTATTAGTGTACATGCAGCCTTTGCTGGGGAGGCCGAATCGAACCTTGGTTCGCTCGGGGACCATAGCGTGGCTGGAGCCTGAGAGGCGGCGTTGAGCCTGAGAGGCATGGCTGGAGCACCACCGACATTGCTTTTCCCGCGTTGGAGTAAAATTTGGAAATAATAAACGAGAAAATGATTTTTTGAAGCTAGGGTTTCGCTTACGTGCTTTATATATTCTTTTATTTTAAGAGTTATTTATGGTATCCCATGTTTTTTTTTTGTGGTTATGGTACCCACTTAAATCTTGACCATTAAATCTAATGGTTTTTAATCTTAACCGTTTATTCAATTTAAGTGGATACCAATTATCGGGAAGGCCAGTTAACATATATAAAATGGTCTTGGTTTTTATTTTTTAAATGCATGTTAATTGCATATTACTGCTGCCCCCCTTTATTTGCGTGCTCCTGGTTTGTTTTGTTTCCTCTTTCTCTTTCATTAGTTTTATTTCAAAGCAATTGATTGCATAAGATTCAACATTTGAGTGATTTTAAGTGGATTGGACTGAGACCTTGTGAAAAATCTGTAGCTATTACCATTTAATTGCTTTTTGCTTTTGGTGGGTTAATTTTGAAACTATCCTTACTGGACTGAACTAAACACCTTGATAAAAATCTACCTCATTATCAACCAAAGTCAAATCCTTTATGGATGGGTTTATTAAATAAGTAATAATTTTTGCTTATTATGTTCTATGTATTGCTTCTGTGAATGAGTTCATCCAGAAGAAGCAATGCATCTACTTGATCTATTCAAGAAAAAGATTGAAGAGGACCAATTGTTGGATTTGGTCGATAAGTACAGTGAAGATATGCAATTACATGAAGCAGAAATTGTGAATATGACAAGGGTTCAGCATGGTTTTTGCAAAATGATTTCACAAAGAGACCTTCCATGTTTATGGTGGTTAAGGTCTTGGAGGGTGTTGTGGATGTTGAATCTGACTTAGATTACCGCTTTTTGAATCCACCTTTACCAAACTCGAGAGCTAGAGTTGGTAACTAGGAAGTGCATGTTAATGTTGCTACTCCAATATTGCCTTCAGTTCTATTAGGACCACGGTGACTTTTCATTGAACCATCTTCTGTTGCTTGACAAAATGGGGTAATTTCTATACTTAGAATAAATTCTCTTGTTCAATGTCTAATATTAGTAGTTCAGAATTTGATGGGAGCTTTCAACCCGAGTCATTCATGTGGCCATTAATTGGCAATAGCATGGCATCTTTATTAGTACCATATGTTTCTTTAATTTACATATTCCAAGTCCTGTAGAAGTGTGAGTAGTAGAATGTTTGTTATATTGTAGTGTATCCAGCTAAGGATCACTGCATAATATTGTTTTTGTAAGTTTGTACGGAATTTGTAGTCTTGGTATGATGATTTTGTAGTTTTCCACATACATACTCAAACAATCCTACCCAACCCTTCTTGCCGTTACTTCACAACAAAAAGCCAATGTTTTTGATGATTAAGCATACAGAGAAAGTATCCAATTTATTCAGCATTACCATATCAAAATCCCAACTTCACTGACCTGGTACAATCAACAGCACCTTACAACTAGTCAACAATCACATCCCAGCTACAAACACTCAAACAACCTGATACAGAACAAAACACCAGACAATTAAATTGGTCATCCAAGTGGTTCCTCCAACAAGACAAGTCACCTGAACAGCATCAACAAGCAACCAAACAATTTACACCAAATTTAGCACAGAAGCCGACAAAAGGAAAATCATGGCCTCCGGTACATGGAACATAGATGGAAATCACTTGATTCTAAAACACTGGTCACAAGGCTCCCTTACAAACGATTTTATTTTTCCACCAAATTCTTTAAAATCCAGGTACACAACCTTCTCTTTGAATATTTTTTTGCAAAAAATGGAAAGTTCTTCAACTCCAAAATAGGGAAATTGCTTGGGGTTGATCTGTTACCAAATTGAACGATCAAATTGGGGAAGTATATGTGAATGAAAGTTGAAATAGAAGTGAACCTTCCCCTCAAAGGTCTTTGAGGACTCCTGAAAAAATGTGTTCAATTTGTTTTTGTTTTATGTTTGTGTTTTTTAGAAATAAGTTTATGTTTTCTTGGCCACAAATTTAAGGGTGTCTCGTGTATAACACGTACATCCAAAAATGAGGACAAGTGGATGTTCTAATTTAAGAGTGGTCAGAAAATTCTATAGTTTTACTTTATATTAGTATTATGAATCATATCTAACTTAAACAAAAGATAACAACAACTAAGTTTGTATATTTATCTAAAAATTGATAGAGATGTATAGAAAAAATCAATAAGAACAATTATAATTTTGTGTCTATCCATGAGATGTTTAAAAAAATAAAAAAATAGAATTAAAGGTTGATATTAGTAGTTGTATACGTGAAATATGATTTTTTTTTTTTTAATTAATGTTGATATGAACAATTAGTGTGAAACCAAAATTCTAATCCCATGGAATGCTAGAACTCATAAATCATAAATGAAGTAGATCTCCTATTGCTAATAAAATAAATCACTTAGAAATTATAGATAAATTAATAATAAAATGATTAGATGAAGAATTTGGATTGTATTCAAATTGAAATTTTTATCAACTTAGAAATTGTAGGAGAAGAAGATAAGAACAAAAAAAAAAAAAAACTATATATATTTAAAAATCTAACAAAATTTCTACAATTTGGTGAAGCCACGTGACATAACCACGGCTTCTAAGCCAAACTTTTATTATATAGTATACTAGTTGCTGACCCGTGCTATGCACGAAAACCTACCTATTTATGAGGTAGACTAAATTTTTTTTATAAAATCTTAAATTGATTAAAAAACTACACTATTGCATAATTTGCTCTTGTATGACTTCAATTTGTATTATAATTTGATGAAGAAGTCATTGCTTGAACCTGCAATGACTTACAAAAAATTTGTCAAACAGTTTCAAATACTGCAAAAAAATAACTCAAGAATTCAGATATTAAAACTTCCGAAAGACCAAAAAATATTAAAGAATCAGATGATTCACTGCTTAGAAATTATTGAAACAAAACAAAGTATACATGACTAAACAATAGAGAAATAAAAGAGAAAGATGAGTAGAGAAATAAAAGAGAAAGATGAGTTACATTCAAAAGAATGATTTCAATTATTGCAAGCTAGTTTGAGTTTAAGTTGGACTTGTTAGAGAGATAAAGTTTTACTCCTTATTAAGTTTGGATTAAACAAAAATAATTTTGTTTAAAAAAAATAATAATGATGAGTTTGAGTTTAAGTTGAACTTATTAGAAAGATAGAGTTTCACTCCTTGTCAAGTTTGGACTAAACAAAAATAATATTATTTAAATAAAATGATAATTTTATTTAAATATTATGTTGATGTGGAAAATTGTGAAAGCTTAAAAAACTTCGGTTATATATATATATATGTGTGTGTGTGTAGTTCTTTATCATATTTATGTAATTGTTCTTCAATTCAACAGGACAATTGACTAAAACTAAAAACACATAAAGATGGTGATTGGTGACTTACTAAAAGGCTCCAAGAAAACTTCACGTAAAAGGGCTCCAGGAAAGCTTCAAGCTAAAGTGTGTTGCATTTGAATTCTGTTGGTTTCACGTAGGGTTTTTATAAGGAAGAGATAAATCCTAACGTGACTCTGTTTATGAGTCCTAACATTTTTTTTTTAATAACAGAGTCCTAAGATATTTAGTTTGGATTAAACAAAAATAATTTTGTTTAAAAAAATGATAATGATAAGTTCGAGTTTAAGTTGGACTTGTTAGAGTGATAGAGTTTTACTTTTTGTTAAGTTTGGACTAATTAAAAATAATTTTATTTAAATAAAATGATAAATTTATTTAAATATTGTGCTGACATGGAAAATTGTGAGAGTTTCAAAAACTTTGGTTATATATATATAGATGATATTTATAAAAAATGGTGGTGAGAAAATTGAAGTAACCCATTATTGTCGGATGAAAGTTGAAAGAAAAATACTAAAAACACAAGTTAAGGTGACTTTAATAGCTGAAATTTTTTTTTTAATTTTATTTTAAGCGTTGAATTTGCCACAAAAGCTTGGAACTTTAACAATGGAGTTTAGAGAATTGAGAAAATGAAAGATGCTAAAACAAACCTATCCTCAAACAGATCAAGAAAAACCTAAAAATAAACGGGTCTAAAAAATTCTAAAACAATAAAAAAATTAAAAGAGTTTTTTTTTTTTTGAGAAAAAATTAAAAGAGTTAGTTCATATAAATAGAGTATCCCATTTAGTTTAAGTACCATATAATATATATATATATATAGAGAGAGAGAGAGAGAGAGAGAGAGAGAGAGAGAGAGAGAGAGAGAGAGAGAGAGAGAGAGAGAGAGTAGTTTTTTAAAATGTTAGAAAAGAAGTCTCCATCAAAGCTAGCCCATGGACCTACAAGCTTTGCTGAGTTCAACAGAGATCTCCACACTAATCTGGGCCATTTTAGTGGACCTGGTAATGCATGCGATCCCTACAAAAGGACTGGACCCAAATACCTAGGCTCTATAATTTTGCCATGGACCATGGTAAATACAACAAGAGAAAGCCCCACTCCATGAAAATAACCCACCTGCTCTTTTGCCCATACTGACCACTAGTTATCGTACACCCATATATAAAACCAGTTTGACTCAACGTCACCTCTCTTTACAAGGCGAGAGAAAATGCCGAGCATAGTAGTAACACAAAATGTGTTGCAAACGAAGAATTAATCGAGCCCAATGGGTGTTTGTCGAGAATGTAGCGGTAGACATCCCTGATGATTGGTTAAGTCATTAAGGTTTATTTTCAAACAGATTAGATCCAAAAAGCAATCTGGATCAACAGTGAAATGCATGCTCCAGCTCATTGTGTGGTGGCTTTAGAAAATCTTCGAAAGTACATTAATTAAAAAAAAAAATTAACTATATAAAATCTAATAAGTAAAAGAGAATTTGAATATATGGACATCTCAAAAAACAAAAAACAAAAACATGCAATATATATATATATATATATATTTTTTTTTTGTAACGGCAAAAAATGCAGTTCATCAACTTGTGGAAATAAATAAAGATTTTACTGTTTGCTATCATAATGAATTTGTTTAGAGATGGGAAGTCAAATTTGATTATGATATCCAATGCGCGAACTAAGAAGGTTTACGTCATAGAATTGAATAAGAAAGAATGCCTCTTCTATTAATTCATAGTTTAAGAACTAGTTAAGAAAAAATACTAGTGTTGGTTCTCGAGTGTAGTCCAAAGTTGGGGTTACAGATAGATAGACTCTTTCTTCTCTCTCTCTTTTCTTCTCTCCTCCGGCATCTGGATCTTCCTTTTCCTTTTATCCCTAGCTACAACTCATCTGAATCTTACACTTGAGGGCTGAGATTGTACTCCTAAAACTCCTGTCCCATCTAGAACATACTAGCAAGTTTTACCCTGTAATCCTAGTTGTGCCACTACTATTCATGGTCATTTCCTCATTAACGCGGCCAGAGGAGTGGTTGTCTTGTATTTAATGCGGAGGGGATGGCTTCTATACCCTTCATTTTTCATCCTTCTCGTATTCCATGCCAAGTCTGCTTTCTTTCCTTTTTGATGTTTTAACTTTATGTGCCTCACAAAACCAGTGCTCATCCCCGAGGTCCGAGGTGAATCCTCAGAAATTACCTTGATTGCCCATTTAAATCAAATTTGGGATCCTCGTCCCCCCCCCCCCCCCCAAAACACACACACACACACACACACACACACACACACACACACACATACATACATACATACATATATATATATATATATATATATATATATATATATATATATATATATATATATATACTTCTGAATAAAAAACTCAATTAGGAAGAGAAGAAATGACAATACACCCAATACATTCAATTGCTCAATTGTTCTTTTACAAATGAATTTGTTATAAGCTGGTTATGTAGTAGGAAATAATTGTTAAAAAGATTTTTTTTTTTGGATAGGAAATCCTTAAAAAGTTAATGATGTTATTTGCCTTCTACAAATTATCAAGATGGAAGCAAATCTTTTTAAGTGCTAGTATTTAACTATTTATGACTATGTGATGCATATTTTGAAATTCGAACTATTCATTGAACCGAAAAAAGAAAAGGTTTAAAGTTTTTGAGGTCGGACAGAAGTTCAACTGAGGTTGGACCGAAGTTTAACCGAGGTTGAATCGTGATGATATCATAAATCATTTAATAATATAATAAAAACAAATATTAGGAAAAAAAAAACTATAAATACGAGTAATCTTGATTTAAAATTATAGAGAAATTAAATAATAATGTGCAAATTATATTGGAATGTTTTATTATTATTTTTTATATAATACTTTCATGTAAATAAGTCCAACAAGATAATATATAAAAAAGGCAAAAATGCAAAACTGACCCTCTAACTTTCACATTTTTTTCATTTCAATCCTCTAACTTTCAGTTTTGTCAATTCAGTCCTCCAACTTTCAATTTTTGTCAATGCAGGACTCTGTTACAACTCAGTTAGTGGCTGCCATTAGAACTCCTAAAACGACGCCATTTTGCATTTTTTTTAATTCGAAATTAAAAGAAAATAAGAAAAATTTTTATTAAAAAAAAGAAAGAAAGAAAGAAAGAAAACACTCCACAACCAAATCCCTAACTTAGAGAAATTGGGGAAACGATTTGAGAGAGAGACTGAGTTTGAGAGAGAAATAGAGTCGCACTGAGAGAGAGAGAGACCAAGTATGAGATTGAGATCGAGATATTGAGACCGAGAATCCCTATATTGACTGAATCGGTGATGGAGTTCTGATGAAGGTGATGGATTTCTGACATTGTGATGTTCTAGGGTGTACTTCGTAGCTTCAGCTCTGGCCAAGTTTTGGGTAAGTGATGAAAACCCAATTTTTTTAGTGTGTCTTTTTTAGGTATAAGTAGTAGCAGAACGATGAATTGCTGTGTGTTTGGTGTCGTTTTCTGTTGAGTATTAAAACTTACATTTATAGGAGCATTAAATGTTGAAAAATTCATAGAAGCTTGGAGGCAAAAAAATTGGACTAATTTAGCTAGGATGTGGTTTTGTTTAGTTGAGTTGTGTGGTGTTATTTTCAGCTCTCTCTCTGTTAGAACCCATTAGCAATGTTTTCATCTTTCAATGAGGAATGAAGACCCCTTGCATGAACAACTCTATTTGCTATAAGAGCAGTGAATTGCTGTAGTTCTATCTAATTTACTCTCTATTTTAAGATGAATAGTTCTCAACAAGAAAAGGGGTATTCTTCTTAATTTGAGTTAACCAATAACTAATACTTTGATAGAATATGATTGTTGTCTAGCATATGGGGTGTTAGTAATCTGTAGAAGTGTAGTTTCAGACCCTCTTTATGCACATTAGCTTCGGTTGCCTCTTGGTACAATGTCTAGCAGTCAGTCATACAATGGTTAATTGACCTCTTATGATAAATTAATTGATTAATTTAGCCAAGTTTATTAATTAATCAAATTAACATGGACAATGCATGATAGCACAAACAAATCACCAAATGACTAAATATGCAGTGGAAAACCTACACGGCAAAAACCCCACCAAGTGATTTTCAAGTCACCACTCCCAAAATTCCACTATTATCACAATAAGTGATTACAAGTAAAGGAATTCCAGTACCTTATACTAACTTACAATTGAACCCTTACCCCAATACCCAATTGGACTTGTTCTGTAGTGACAATTTTCACTTTTGATGCACGGCTCCCAAGTACGTGACTAACCAACTGCACGAATCTTAGTACACGACTTCAACCACCAACTAGAGAAAGTTGTTGGCTGCAAAGTTCTTCAATCATCCACATGATGAAGATCTAGAAGATGCTTGGTCACAAAACCCTACAGTGCACAAACATAGCAACTTCTTCAGAAGAGATGAACTAGGGCGAAACTTTGTCTCCAGTTACAAATTGCTTGAACAAACTTTGCTCAACACTTGTGCAAATTGTGTACACTTTAACGGCCCTTAAAATAATCCTTTTATATTTATAGGGTTGTGAGAAAAGAAAACCCAAACACATAATCATAAATTAGAGTCAAAACAGAACTAGAATTCTGTTTTTCATAAAGCTCGACAGATACCTGTCTGTCGAGATACTGTCGAGCCATGGAGCTGGAACAGCTTCTTAAGATCGATGGATAACTAGCTGTCGAGCTTTAATGAACAACACTTCTTCAACTTAAATCTTGGACAGACTTACATGCTTTCCACCCTTGATCTTGAAACACAGTTTCTTAAAATATTAAACACATCCTAGATCTACCCAAATACAAGTAAAGTGCGTGTTGTCAAAGGATAAGCCAATTACATAAAATAGTGATATGTGTTTTTAACAAGTGACTCACATATGTCCTAACAAATATGTTAACCATAATTGTAATTTGTAGAAGGAGAACAAATGAGATTACTTTGAATCGCTTGATATTGAATTAAGTGACAAAGGGTAGGATATTATGAATGGATTAGTAAGAAAAATTTTGAAAGTATCCCAAGAAAGTCAACATTTGGAAGAGATTAACAAGATGAAAGATTCCATAATTGCAGACATGGAGAAGACAATCAAAAGACTGAGAGAAGAAAACAATGCAGGAAAAAGATATATGACAAAGATGCAACAGCGGAAGAAAACTACTATATGGTGCTATATATGCGTTGTGTGCATATTTTTTATTTCAATCTTCATACTTGGTGTAGACATGCAAATTAGGTCTGACAAAAAACTGTACTTGCCATAATTTTATAATCTTGTTATGAAAAAATGTTTATGGACAAGTGATGATGAAATGTTTATGTGATGGAAAAATTCTGTGCAAACTATGGTGTACTTATGAATTTGTATATTTTGGAACTTGCTTTTTGGCCAAACCAAAGGAAATTACATTAGAGTATACATTCACACAGTAGGCAACTAGGAAAGATAGAAAGTACCAGCATTGATTCTATGGAAATATTCAAAGTACTGATAAAAACAGAGGGATTTGTCAATTTTCATCTAATCAAAACAATCTTAGCATGTGGCAGCAGCAATTACATTAATATAAAACAATCCACATCAATGCTAGCAGTAGCAATTTTCATCTACCAAAATGCCACATCGGTGCCAAATATTTCCCCCATTTTAGACAAGGGTAGACTAGTTTGGCAATAACATCACAAAGTAATAGCTGTGTGACAATGTTTGGCCAATTACATAACAAACTACAAGCCTAAGTTCTGAAGTATTGTTACTAGAATTAATTAAGTTTTGCTAATTTGTTGACTATTAAAATTTTTGCAGCTTTGTTGACTACCATCAACTCCTGCTCTAGATCTCTTCGAGTTCCCCTCAATGTTGACAACCTCAATGTGAAAAGTATACAGACATTGGAAGTTGACAACAAAAAGATATAAAAGTAATAAAGATGATATAAGCAAATGAAATCTAGTACCACATTGCTATAATTTAAGAATGGAGTGCAAACATTGCTATAAGCTACTTTCAAGAAGATGTGAAACTAGCCAAATCTGATTAAAAGTGCAAAAAGGAACCTTAAAATACCTACAGCAGTCACAGAATGCAACTTGATATGCTTAACATGTTTTCTTGCCAAGTTCTATGTAATACACAAAATTTTCCTATATTCCATTTCTAATTAAGAGTCAATGATATGTTTCAGTTATTGGGATTAAATAGATGGATCCACATTACTGGTTTCAAATGTATAAGAAATCAAATTGAGCCAAAAGATCTTAATATTCAATATTAAATCCTCAGTGCTTGCTTATTATTGTTGGTCACACATTTATCTCCAAGTCATTCATAAACAGAACATTGTCAAGTTTGAAACACAGTTAGAAACAAAGTCTATTTTACTGAAGACAGGCTGTCACTATTGTTAACAAATAATGTCATTGAAATAATGTAAGATCAAGGAAGTTACTTTGTTGGCTGCCTAGCTAAATATATATATATATATACACATGTCACACATACATTGCTTTGTTAGCTGCTAAATGCACTGTCTACTTGCACTCTAAATCCCAGGAAGTGCTCCTCAGTACTGGTGGCCTGCATGTGAAAAACATTAGCAATGTGCATAATTTGCTACATTAAGGAAATAATTTAAATGAATTCAAATACCCTCTTTCTGCCGTTACTTGTCGCCTTGCCCTTGCCCTTGTCTATTGCCGCTTTGCCTTTGACCTTGGCAATTGCTACTCTTGGTGGTCTTTGATTGCTCCTACAGGTCCTTCTGTTATGACCCAATTGAAGACAACATGCACATCTTAAACTTGTTTGATTCCTTTTCATCTTGTAAGGGTTATGAACTTCATCTTTATCATTTCTTTTTCTATCAATCTTAAGCCTCCCTAGCTGGATTTTATGGATTAGAGGAAGTATTGCATCTCCATCTACTTCCTGCCACAAATCAGGACCATTGCATGGCTGAATGAGATGCGAATATAAAGCAATATATGTATCCTTCTTATAGAAGTCATGGATATAATCCTCAGTCTGTTCTTTCCTGAAAGCTATTACATGCACTGCATGCTTACGAGGGATCCCATTCAAATCCCAGCAGTTGCAAGCACATGAACGTTTCTCCACATCAACCACAAATTGCTTTCCACCACTATTCACCTCCCACCTCGTCCCACTTGACCAAATAGATGTGTAATCAATGCTAGTCTCTTTAAATTTCTCCAATTTTTGTTGGATCTTGTGACAAATAGGACCTTCATACTTAGCCATTGAATCCTTATTATTACGGATCCTAACCATGAGATATCTTCTAATAGTTTCAAGTATATTGACCAATGACTTTTCTCTTGCTTCCAAAACCTTCGAATTAAAAGTCTCACAAAGGTTATTTAATAGCATATCACACTTTGGATAATAGGGAAAAGCATGCCTAGCCCACTACAACGGAGATTTTCCTTTTAAATCATCACAAGCTTTCTTGTTCACTATTTCCATTTGCTTCATATAACTTTCAAATGCTGCTATTGTTGATGCCTTAGCTACCCCCCATAACAAGTCTTTTAACTCCTTTCCTTGATAGTTCTTCTTGAAGTTAGCAAACAAATGTCTCACATAGAATCTATTGTATGCATCTAGGACCACATTAGCTAAAGCAGGAAGTAAACCTTTTTGTTGGTTTGAAATAAAGCACCATCCATGGAGAAATTATAAAGTCCTCTGGTGGACCACGTCACTTGTCCACCATTCCACTAAAAAACTTCAACTTGTTTAAAATTGCTGAGTCAGTAATTAATTTCTGTTTTAAAAAATTTTCTAACTAACAATTTTAAATAGGTGGAAGTTTTTTAGTGGAATAGTGGACCACATCACTTGTCCACTATGTGGATCTTATAATTTCTCCCATCCATGGTCTTTCATAGGCCTTATATCACCTATTAAATTCTCCAAAAACCATGTTCAAGTCTCCTTATTTTCTGCCTCAGCAATAGCATAAGCAATTGGGTACATACCATCATTTCCATCTATAGCCACAGTTGCTAGAAGTTGGCCAACAACTACACCCTTCAAATGACAAGCATCTAAGCTTATCAATGGTCTACAATGACTAACAAATCCCTCTTTACATGCAGCTTAGCACACATAAACCCTCTTGAAAATATGACCAGGGACAGCAACTATGACTCTAGCTATGGTACCTGAGTTAGATCTTTTCAACTTTGCACAATAGCGTCTGACCTTGTTGAATTGCTCACAAAAGTCCCTTTTTACCATGCCTCTAGTAATGTCTCTAGCTCTATATGCCTTCGACAAGGCAAGCTCCACAGTAACATCTCGCCCCACTGCAGCTACCAAATCTTTAGCTTTAAATTCAATATTAGTCCGAAATTGATCAAGATACTTTTCTGCCACCCAATGTGCAAAAACTTGCCTACTATGGAAAGATCTAATGCATGTATGAGTATCATACAACGCACTAATCCGAAAGTTTGCCTCCTTATCAATACCTGTGGACACTTTCCAAGGACAACCTTTAACACATTTATACCTCACCCTAGACTTCTCATTCTTTGACAACTTGATACCATATACCCCGACCCAGCCTTATAATTAAACCATGTGTTTAAGTGGTTAAGTATTATTATTATTTTTAAGCCACTTACTTTCTAAAATTAATATAAGAGTATTTAATAAGCCTATTATTTTATTATGCCATTGAATAAGAATTTCAAAGATTATAAATAATTGAATGGCTATTTGTATTATATATATATATATATTAAGTATGTACAAAATTATATTAAGTGATTTAAGTTATTAGATATATAGTTGTTGGTGTTTAATTGAGTGTATAAAGGTATGGGTTTATATGCATGTTATTATCTTAATTTCTTTAAGTGCATGAAGCTTTGATTTTGTGATATTATAAAACATATATGCTATTTTAATGTTATGGATATAACTTTGTAAAGGTAAGGATATATATATACACATATGAAAAGTGATATTATTTTTGTAGAAAAGTGTGAGTGTGAATGCAAGAAATTATTTTTGTAGAAAAGTGAGTGTGAATGCAAGAAAGTTGAAAAGGTGGGGAAATAGGGAGTGTGATTTTTCTTCCCTAGTCTTCCACGTATCCCACCCCAATAGTCCACTCTCCTTATCTGATTTTGCTGCCCCAAAAGTCTTCTCCTTATCCTATTTTCTTGGCTGGGACAAAATGGCTAATTAGCCATAATTTCCTAACCATTTAGTTAGTAGGTTTGGTTCGCTAACGATATTACTAAGTAACATCTCGAGTCTTAAAGACTCGATTTTAAACCTATAAATCGAGTCTTTAAGACTCGGTTTTGATGTTTTGATTAAACTTGACGTGGCAGGTGGTCCACGTGGACGCCACATGGAAATTGAGTCTCTAAGACTCGATTTTTACGTGGCTTCCACGTTTGCATCTGGTTGTGACGTGGTTGAACACGTGGAAACTGAGTCTTAGAGACTCAGTTTCAAATCTGGAAACTGAGTCTCAAAGACTCGGTTTCAAATAGGTATATTTTAAAATTAACGCCTCAAACGCCTCACTCTCTCACTCACCGTCTCTGTCACACAGACCAAGTCTCACCCTCTCCCTCTCATGCTTCAGCGCACCTCTCACTCACCCTCTTCTCCCACTCTGTCATCACATTGCTCACTTCGCCGATCACTCACCCTCTTCGCCGATCATCCTCACTCACTCACCCTTTTCTCCTACTCCGTCAGACATTCACCACTTTGCTGATCATCCTCTTCACCGATCACCCTCTCTCACTCACTCTCTTCTCCCACTCTGTCAAACATTCATTACTTCACCAATCACCCTCTTCTCTCACTCAATCCATTTGACATTCATCACCTAGCACGAAAGATTTGATAAAGCACAGCGAGGTGTACAGAGGTTTGATAATCACACTTTGGTTTCAATTCGTTTTTTTCTATTTTGGTTTCTGTCTTGAATTTCTAATAGAACTGTTAAAAAAGATCGAAGCTTTGTTGTTTTTTGAGATCGGATTATGTCTCTGGGTTTCTAGGTTTGTTTATATTTGCTATGGAATCGGATTATGTTTCTTGGTTTGTTTATATCTGCTGAGGATTTAATTTGCTTTACTGGGTTCAGTTGGGTTTCGGGAGTGAGGTTCAGAGAGTAAAGGGAGTGTAGGTATTGAATTTAAAGTTTTATGTTTCTGTTTACTTGAAAATAAGTGAAACCCATTATTTCTAAACCAATTTGCTATAGCTTAGTTGGGTTTGGGGAGTGAGGCTCATAGTAAAGGGAGTGTATTTGGTATTTAATTTAAGCTTTATGTTTCCGTTTACTTGAATATAAGTGAAACCCATTTTTTTTAAAACCAACTTGTGATACTGGGTTCAGATGGGTTTAGGGTATTAGGGTCAACCGACTCAACACATTCTCAAGAAATCTTAGAAATTTTTTTTCATTATAATGTGAAATAGGTGACTGTTGAATTAGTTAAAATGTTAAGTTACCCTAGGAAGAGATCTGAATGAATGGATATATGAGAATGCTGATGAAGACATAACCTCTTCGTAGAAAGCCTAGGACTTCATCACCATGAGGGTTATGCTGCCTTGAATTTACGCAACCTTGTTTTTATCCTGAATCCTGAATGCATGATATCGGCATTTTGTTGTAAGATATGCATCATTACAGAATAACTGGTTTTATATCATGGGTACTTAAACTTTGCCCCTTGTTTTTAATGCATGGAATTTTCCTGTTGAAGTATTGTAAAATAAGGTCCTTTTTGGAGCTAGTTAGGTTTAAGCCTGCACTGAACCCAACTGTCTTCTTGTATTGCTGTATTAATTGAATTGTTTAGTTGTAAATACATGTCAAATACGCATGCTCTGCGAAATCCCTGCAAATAGTTTGAGTTGCAGGGGCTGTTATGAAGATGCTACTATATAGTTCGGTTTCCTCAGAAACTGTGCTGTAATATGTTTGGTTAGAATTGTGTTTAGGGCCTATTTACAGAAAATGAATGATAAAATGACGACCCCTCTTAGAAAATTCACGAGCTTGCCTAAATTCTAGGAAACTTTTCATTAATTTATGTATATGCAGTACAACATGCATTATATGTATAGTTAACTGTAAAATTCTAACCAAACAAGAACTCCAAAATTTGTGGTTGAAGCGCAAGTCAAACTTGAAACAATTTTTTGCTCACTGAAGCTTCAGCAATTTGACTAAAGTGTACTGTGACCTTTATGTTTAGGGGAGTAAGATACTTTCATGATAGGAAGGGGAGTAAAAGACTTAAGGCTGATGCTGCACTTGCCATATATTACATTATTAGAACACTTGGGCAACTCTTATTTTTGCAGCTTCAAATCCAATAGCTAACTAATGGAACACATTAGAACTTGCTTGAATTATATAACTCTCACAAATGCAACTCAACTGATATCAGCATAATTTCAATGACGAACTGAAATAGTGCATAAAGTGTGCAGTCTTAGAATTGATAACTCCCTCGGATATGATCTCTTGCTAGTAATTTTAAGCAACTTTATTTGTGGTGGAATGTCAAAGAACCTAATATAAAATTTCCACTTAATTGGTATTCAGTGGGCATATGGGAGGAGAAATTGGAAGAATGATAACTAATAATTGTTTCTCCATGCAAGTTTTAAACTTAGATCAGGTCTCTGGCCTTCAGTGTACATGTGGAAATTTAGTGCCATATGCAGGCAAGTATAGAGTCCATGTTGTGGTCTTTATTCTTTGGCCTCTATTTTGCACTTCGATTGAATTTTTGGGATAGAATCTTTCAGTTACCACTAGAGCTTGGTGACTTATTGATGAATGATGATCCTGAAACCTGTTTACTTTGTAGAATAGCTTCTCGGATTCTGTATTTTTAGTTTGTATAATATTTTTGAAGTTCTAGCTTTCAAATGTTGAGATAACCAGTTCACGAGTAGAAAGTATGTCACAGTATGTTCAGGTATTTACAGATCAAAATGTCTTAGGAAGAATTTTTCACTAATCATGTCCATGCAATCTCAATAAGCCTCTTTCTTGAAGTTGTTTCAGACATAAATGATGAATTTACACCCACATATAGGGGGAAAAAAGCGAAGAAAGTGAGGGAAAAAATTTCCAAGCTTCTATGAGTACTTCCTACCACATCTTTCAAAAAATTCCCAGAATAAAGCAACAAAAATTCTTTTGTAGTGGCCATAACAGTGTTATCTCTTCCAGATACACTCCAAGATTGGTCACCCAACAAGACGAAGAAAACAAAGACAACATAACATGCCTTTGGCTTCATCTTTGCAACTATCCAGGAAGGCCAGGCAGCATAAATTCAATGTGTGCCAACACTATATCTTGGATTACACTCCAAGTGACATCATAACTTTCAGCTTTTCTAGCAGCCTTTTGTTCAGAAGAATAAAACAAAAACACCGGAAAGCTCTTAGCAACCTTAAGTCCCCAACAACTTGTATGAAATGAGCATATCAATGAATATGAATGTCACACCTCTGGCTGGTCAAGAAGAAATGTTGGCTTCAATTTCGAGTTCTTCAGAATTTGTTTTGGATTCCTCATTATATTCATTTGGAGTCTGGTCAGTATGCCTAATTACATCCTTGCTAGGATCATTAGCTTCAATATCGAGTTCATCTGAACTTGTGCCAGCTTCCTCATGCATATCATTGGAAGTCTGGTAAGTCTCCTCACGCTTACCTGCATCTTTATTAGAACCATCAATTGGAGTCTGGTCAGTATGCCTAATTACATCCTTGCTAGGATCATTAGCTTCAATATCGAGTTCATCTGAACTTGTGTCAACTTCATCATGCATATCATTGGAAGTCTGGTAAGTCTCCTCATGCTTACCTACAGCTTTATTAGAACCATCAATTGCTCGAAGATCCTTAGCTCGAATTTTAACACGTTTTCCTTTGATGTATTGATATTCCCATTTTGGTGGGGGATATTTCTTCTTCAGTTTCTTGTATTTGTCCATCATACCCAGCTCCTTGAAGACATTCCCAACCATTGTAACAATTGGAACAGTTGGTCGGATACCAAGCTCATTTAGTTAATCATGATAAGCATTAAGAGCTTGGGGCTTCAAGCTTCTTTTAACAACAATGGAGGTGATTACTAGGTAGCCTTACCCCCTAATTTTTGTAGAGGCTAATTCTTAGAGTCAAACCAACAGCACATTGCTTGGGCAAAATGCACTTTGATACTGTACCAAGTCTGACCCAGAGCACCAGTTCAACCCCTAATGTAATAGGATATAATTTGAGCAAGCTTCAGTATAGCCTAAGCACTACATTTGGTCATCCAAGCTGAACCCAAAAGTCCATATCCTTGGGTCAGCTTGTTCACACCCTTAAAGGAGAGTTTTAGGAGCAGTATTTTACGTGTTTTGCTAGGGTCCTTTCATCTAAAGAAAAGATTTCTTTCTCAAGACACTAACATAGAAGGTTGACATGATGAGTGGTTTGGAGGGAGTGCCTTAACAGAGTTAGTTTCTGGTTTGCTTTTGATAATTGAGGATAAGGATGATAATTGTATTTATAATTTGTTGGGTGCTACATCTACGAGGTAAGGTGACCAGATGGGGGGATATTAATATTAGTGTTGTAGAAGTTGATTGGGATATTGAATCTATTGACTCTTTCTATAATCTATTTTACTCAAGTTTTGTACTAGATGAAGGGGTTGAGAGATAGTTAATCATAATGGTAAGTTTTTGATCCTGCTATAAGGCATTCAGAATATCTAGCAGGTAAACAGCTTCCATGAAAGAGTTTTTGGCAAAGCAAGTTCTTGAGGAAAGTAGCATTTAGCATTAGAGCACTGGGGAAGGATAAAAAAATAATTAAATAAAACCTCAAAATTTGATGCAGGACAAAAAATAAAATTAATGCAATACTGAATTAATACTTAAAAAAAAAAATGCAATACTGATGCAATAAGAAAAATAAAAACCATTGCAGCAACTTATGTACAATTATGGTCTCTACAAACCTAGGACCACTCTTCTTTAATATTATTTTTTTGTTCTTTTTTTTTTTTTTGTAGCTCAAATAGATATCCTAATTTAATATACCTAATGTACTACCCCCACCCCTTCACACATAGGACCACTTGAACTTGGGTCCTCAAATCCCATAAGCCTTCAAGGCTTGGGGAAGTACCACTCTGCCAAACATGGACGGTGATAACCTAGGACCATTCCTTGGTTATTAACAAAGATTTTTGTTAATAAGTGAAAGTTTAATCAATAAATTATTGAATTATTTTTTTCTTTTCCAAACATTTATGTGATTTTATTATAATTTAGGTTTGTCAATTAAATTCAATTATATGGTTGCATTAACAAAAAAGCAATACAAAAGAGTTACCTTCTTTCTCAAAAAAAGAAGAAGAAAAAGAGTTATCTTCCCCCATAAACATTTATGTGATTGTATTGACCAATAAGTTATATGGTTGAATTTAGTGAAAGAACTTAAGGTACATCACCAAAGAAATTATATCAAATCTTGTATATATATATATATATATATATATATATATTATTTTAAAAACAAAATAGTTTCATTCTGTTGCAAATTTTCTTTTTTCCCTCTACCTGGTCTATCTTGAGAGTAAGGAACAAATGCAGATTCAAGGAGTGAAGATGTACATAGCTTTTTTATTTTTCCCATTAATAATGTTGTTGTTCTTTTTTATTTTTTTATTTATATATATATATATATACAAGATAAAAATTATACTCTAGCCTATAAGCGTTTATACTTATGAAGTGACTATCATACTAAGTATGCAGTGATATAATCTATTATAATAATAATTTTAGGTATGCATATTATTTGATTTCGAATTAATAATTTGATATGATATAGTATCGTGTGATGCAAACTTAATTAGAGGGGGGTGTACAAACTTTAGCAATAACTTTGAAATGGTACCTTCAAATAGACTGATACTGGAATGTTCCATTCCAATGGGCAAACTAGAATGGCTTTTGAAATGATATTTAGAGCATTGGACTGAAATAGACCAAAGTAGACCGAATGGTCTACAATAGACCAAAGTGGACTGAAATAATGCAAATGTAAATGAACATAAATAGTTGTAATGTTACGTTGAAATTAGTTGGAATGTTACGTTGAGAATCTTTCTTAGAGTGTTTTTGTTTTTGTTTTCAATAATATCTATTACGTGCTAACTACTTATCATTTTTGTGCAATATGGCTGCTGCAAATGCTGGTCGCATTAACTATGCAGAGCCTGGACCCATTGACACGTCGGTGTTGACACAGCAACCCAACCATCGATCCGAAGCTATTTGGAATGGGTAGGTAAAATGCAACACTAAATCTTTAACTAATGTACATGCATTTAATTCATACAATGTACACACTGCAGCTGTCATATATTAATCCATGTATAATCACTCCATTGCATAATCACTCCACACATTACCTCGAGAGAGATCAGAAGTAATTTGTTTATGTCGATTGTGGAAATATGAACAAATTTACACCAAATGAACTCAACCATTGCAGCAATGGGCAAACCGCGGGCACCTTTAAGTACCCTATTAAAGCACTCAGAGATCTTGGTTGTCATTGCCCCGTAACGTCTTCCACCATCATGTGCCTGGGTCCATTTGTCCAGATCCAGACTTACTAGATATGTGTATGGCATATAACGTGCAATCTGGTGATTAGTAGGGTCTACACCCCTCAGTAAATTAATCTCGACCTCCTTAATGGTTTGCATTATGGAATCAAATTTAGCTTGATGAGTCGCATATCCAGCTTTCAAGGCCAATGCCTTTAGAGTCGGGTCATCAAAGTGTCTGTTGAAGTTGCTAGCAACATGTCGAAGGCAATATCGATGATATACCCGTTCTCTTCCGTCCTGACCTCTAGGCCACTCTCGAATGGCGCATTTGATACCTTTATATCAGTTAGAAATTATGCAAATGCTCTCGTTAGGTATAACACGCTCTATCGAAGTCCTTAGACACTCTAAAAACCACCCCCAACTAGGCCTTGACTCCTTGTCCACAACAGCAAAGGCGATAAGCAAAACCTTTTGGTTAGCATCAGTTTCCATTGCAATCATCAATACCCCTTTGTATTTACCATATAAATGAGTTCCATCAATACTGATCACTGGCCTGCAATATTGGAATGCAGCAATGCATGGAGCGAATGCCCAATATACATAGCGCAGTAATGCAGTACCTTCTAATGGCCTAGGTATGGTGTGATAGCTATACTAGATACCCGAATCCTGATCCAAGTATGCCAACAACAACTTTCGCAACCTTTGGTAAGACTCCTCCCAATCCCCAAATATCTTAGCAATTGCCTTTTTTTTGCGTCCCATACTTTATAGTTAGAAACCTCGTGCTTATACTTAGTAGGTATGATCTCCCAGAGCTCATTAATACGAGCAGTGTGATTTTGTCGCAATCTTCCCACAATTTCTGATGCAACAAAATTAGAATCCATCATTTTACCGTCTCTTCGCAAGCCAAAGGGTATACAAGTGTGTGGACCGATATAAGATGTGACCATCCACAGGTCATTAAGTTTAGACTTCATGAATGCCCCAACGTACCACTTGCAGTTGTCGTCAACGTATGCGGTGCACAATTTAGTTTTGGTCGACCTCCGGATTATAAAATTTCTATTATCAGTTGCTACGTATATTATCAATGCACGTCTCACCGCCTATTTATTTGCAAAAGTCAACCCTTTACAAAAATGCATCCCATCTTTCCAAGTAGAAACAAATGGTATCTGAAGACATGAAGGATCAACCATATTTTCCCAAGTATTTGTGTAGAATGAGTCGGAAGGAGGTCTGTAGCCAGTGGTCTTATTTGTATCATGCTGGACGCCAATATCATCGTCTGCATCACCTTCATCATCCATTCCCATATTTTCCTCTTCAAAATTGAGAATGACTTCATGGTCATCCACATCATTCTCAAAGTCACCTCGCTCAATCCTCTCTTCAAAGTCATCCACATCATCATTATTTTCACCATCATTTGCAGCATGATCTTCATCTTCGTCTTCCTCCTCTAAATGCGTCTCTTGAGGATGGAGGGTTTCACCAGCATTGACAACATGATCTTCAGATGGGAGCATATAACCTCCCATTGTAGTGCATCCATCATCTACGGCTGTACATTGTAAAGACATAGTTGTTTGTTACACCATCTCAGTATCAACTTCTGAAAGCAGCTCCGAACTTATGTACAACTCAGCAGCATTTACTTTGGGCATTTTCTGGATCCTATTAAACATCATCTTTACATGTTTATCTTCTTTGATCGCCATATACCCATAATTTATCCGTTCATGAAGAACTTCTTGTGGGTAACGATAGATAATCTTGATGTCATACCAAGCAGGGTTCAAATTTAATTCGTCCATTATTTTCCTCTTCAGATCATTCAATGTCTTCAACTTACGACGTATCATCATGTAGTAGCATTCGATACCCGGCCCTTTAAATGGGAATCCGTCAATCTGTCTAGGATTCTCAAGGGGTCCACCGTAGTATACATTTACATTAATATTATTCAAAGATTGTGAACCTATTAGAGAGTCAAGTATAATATGTTAGTGACATATTTTATCTCTTTCATTTAACATCAATTACAAAACCTTTTCTACCTACTCAAAGTACAAAAATTACAACTTCTCACCCCACAATTATATATACTCACCCCACATCACATACAAACACACTCAATCATTATCATTTCGTACTCAAACAAATAAAAAAACTAAAGACAAAACTCACCCCCATTACAAAATTCCAACTCAGCTCTAACAAAAATATAAATAAAAATATCAAACCAAACAACAAAAGTCATGAGGATGTGCAAATGCCAAACTAATGAAATCATAAGTTAGATTTGTTCATCAAAATAGAAAAGGTATGCTAATGACACTCACAGTTATATATATGAAATCATAAGTTAGATTTGTTCATCAAACTAGAAAGCTAGGGTATGCTAATTACACTCACAATTTATATATATATATATGTGTGTGTGTGTGTGTGTGTGTAATTCTTTCAATCTCTAATTTTCATAATACTTTTTGAATCTTACTATCTGTAGAAAGTAGCAAATTATATCTAGAAAAGTTATTCAAAGACAGAATTTTTCAACCTTCTTTTTTCTATGGCTAACCTTATTAACAATAAACTAGAATGTTTAATGTTGCTTTTGCTAACTTTGTCTTATGTGTTGAGTGATAGATTTGTTGATGAAAGAAGGATTGAAACTATGAAATTGGTTAAGCAAAAAGGAACAATCAAAACCATGGAGGTTATACTTCTTGCTTTCCTTCCTTAATTTTTATCTTGATTTAAAATATTTTTTCGTACTTATATATGTATACTTTAATTCTGGACTTATCTAAGGTCTAGTGCAAACATTTTAGGGGGAGGATGGTGACATAAATAACTGTGTCGATTTTTATCAACGACCTGCTTTTGATAATCCCCTTCTAAAAAATCACACCATTCAAGTAAGTTTATTTAGTTATTGCTAACTGTATATACAAGTTTCAATAATTGATTTTTCTATTTCACTTATTTTGTTTCCTATACCTCGTAATTTTATAATTACGTGCTAATTCCTTTGGTGGGCCATTTCAAGGGTAGCCTAATGGTATTATATCCATGAATAAGGGAAAAAAAATTAAAACAAAGCTATTGAGGTCCAACTCAAGAAAGTTAGGTATAGTAAGCCAAATGATCAATAATGACGCCTTTATCTAAAATATGTGTAACCAACAACCTTTTAAACCTTACATTGAAAAAAGAGAAAGAAAAACTATAACCTTTTAAACCATATGCCCTTTATTTTTGTCAGGATCTATAACTGTACCAAACCTCATTTGTTTTTGAGAAATTTCTAGAAACTAAACTAATCCAATGAATTTTCCCTTCCATTGAATAAAAAAATATATAAAAATCTTTAGTTTTGTTATTTGAAGAGACTGAGTAAAGCAAGCAAAAGCATTACCACTTGAAGAGAAGAGGAAGACATTTTTGTTACTTCTATTTAGAGCTCAAGAGAGAATGAGATTATGATTTATGAGAAGGATATAGAGATATAAGATTGTTTGAATGTGAAGTGTAAGGTGACAGGCTTTATATAGGTGCACATGGAGTATAGTAACTGTGGAATAGAGTTGGCAAAACCCAAGTTGTGAAATTGAATAGTAGAGCTGGCATAAACATAATGCATGGTTCAAAACCTGGGACAGATTACAAATTTAGCTGAGAGGAAGCAACATAGGAAACTGGATAAAGGGTTTATGTGAAGGTAGAGAGTAGAGATTGAGTTGTGAAGCATTTGTATTGGTATTTTTTTAGAGTTATGATCAGCGTATGAATAATTGACTAATAGAAATGTCAGAGTTGTAAGCCGTTGACAAAAAGGAAAATGAGAATACAAACTACACTGCATAGAGCTGGCTCACTTATAGAGATTTTTGTGAAATGACACAATTTGCTTCCTAAACTTTGCTTCATCATTATATATATATGTGTGTGTGTGTGTGTGTGTGTGTGTGTGTGTGTGTGTGAATTCACCACAATGAAAAATTTGTTGTTATTGTCATCTTCATGATACATACCCATGATAAATTTATAAACTACATTTTCTGTTATTTTATTTCTCAAATAAATAAATGAGTTTTTCAAGACTCCAAATATTTTTTCATCTTTTTAATATTTTCCATCCTTTAACCAAATAGAGCCTTAAGGAGAAAATTCTACAAGAGCAAACAAGCATAATATGGCTATTGTGAGCAAACAAGCATACTATGGCTATTGTGACAGGAGCAAATCAGATCAGTGGATTTGCTATGGTACTCCATATGGCACAAAACAAAAACTAAAGAGAAATATCAAACAACAACAGCCATGATACACAAATATACCTTAACATAATATGGCTATTGTGAGCAAACAAGCATACTATGGCTATTGTGACAGGAGCAAATCAGATCGATGGGTTTGCTATGGTACTCCATATGGCACAAAACAAAAACTAAAGAGAAATACCAAACAACAACAGCCATGATACACAAATATACCTTAACATAATATGGCTATTGTGAGCAAACAAGCATACTATGGCTATTGTGACAGGAGCAAATCAGATCGGTGGGTTTGCTATGGTACTCCATATGGCACAAAACAAAAACTAAAGAGAAATATCAAACAACAAAAGCCATGATACACAAATATACCTTAACATAATATGGCTATTGTGAGCAAACAAGCATACTATGGCTATTGTGACAGGAGCAAATCAGATCGGTGGGTTTGCTATGGTACTCCACATGGCACAAAACAAAAACTAAACAGAAATATCAAACAACAACAGCCATTATACACAAATATACCTTAACACTATATACACTAACACTAGCAAATACACTAAACAATCAACAGAACCTTACTTGACATTTTGGATGTGCAAATGTGCTGAGATTGTTGTATGAGTGAGAGAGGAGAAAACTTCACTTCAGTGTATGAGTGAGAGAGGAGTGAAAGAAGAGAAAAAAACTTTAGTGTATGAGAGACCCAGTTAAACCTGCTGAATACGTATGACCCAAACAAAAAATGAGATATGATATTAGGGACCTAGACATGATTGGCACGTGGAGAGCTGTTTACCACAATTTAAAAATCGAGTTTCAAAGACTCGGTTTCACTTTTAGCAAACCAAGTCTCTGAAACTCGATTTCTATGTGGCATCCTCGTGGCTGTCACAACACAAATATCGAGCTTATTAGACTCGTTTATGAAAACCGAGTCTATAAGACTCGATTTCCACGTGTACTTAAGCCACGTTGGATGCCACGTTGGAACTGGAAGAAGACCAAAACCGAGCCTCAGAGGCTCGGTTTCTAAGCTGAAAATCGAGCCTCTGAGGCTCGATATGCTAGAAAATTAATAACTTTCTAACGTTGACTAACTAACTAGATAGTTAGGAAAACTAAATTAGTTACCTGGATTACCCTCCTGGCTGCATCAGACCAGAAAGTCCAGCCCTCTTTTCCTACTCCTTTTTCTTCTTTTTTTTTGCTTTCTTCTCTCTTTGCTCTTACACGGCAGCCTTCCCTCTCTCACCAAAGCAAAATATCCCTCTCTAAAGAAGAAATTAAAGGGTTAACACTAAAATTTCAGCTTCCAAGTTTGTGGGTAAGTAATCAAAACTTCATTTGGTTATTTCTATTTCCTTATCCACTATCTTGATTTTAGAGGCTGAATTATGATTCTGTTTTAGTGATTTGAAAGTTTGATGATATTGTGATCAAGTGAATGCTTATTAACATACTTTAATAGGTATGATATGGGTATAAAAATACCCAAATGAAATTAAGGCCTATTGCTATTTGTTGATGATTTTGTAAGAATATGTACTGAAGCTGTCTCTGTGACAGATTTGGTGTTTACAATAAGAAAATTATGTATTAAATCGTATGCTGTGAATTAAGAGGCTAGGAGTAGTTTTTATGAATTCTAAGACACATATGGTTGTTATGGAATTGGTCTCACAGCATTTGGATGAGTAGAAAATTAATGGTTTAATTTCTAAGTTGCATGAATTTCTGTCAGAACAGATTTAAGTATTCTGTCTTGCGTGATTTTTAATAAATCATGGGTTGATGCTTTGACTCCGAAATTTTTATGGTGTATACTGGACATATAGGGGAGTAGTTCTGTAAAATTTCATGACAATTTTACATGTGTGGACAGCCCGTTTGTATTTTACAAATTGGGCGTATGCTGCTGAAATGCGCAGTGAACCACATATGCTACACCTGACTTTGTGGATTTAATTCGCAAGTTAGGGTGAATTTTTTGAGCTATAATTTAATATGATTATTCTTTGGTATGTTAGGATCATATATGAATTTTATGAATTGGTTTCTCTATGGTTTGGGTGCATAATGTGTTTGATGGTTGTATCATGTGCTTTGGGGAACTTTATGTGATGGGAATAGGATTTTCTTGGTTCTAAGATATAGATTTTGAGGTGAGTGTGTAAGTTTATGATAAGGATTAATGGATAGTGATAAGTTTTTATATTTGGTTTAGGTGTTACCAGTTCCTCAGGTCTAAGCTCCTTCGACTATAGGCTCTCGGTTCCTCTGCTTTCAGGTAAGGGATAAGTTTTATGGGCATTTGGTAAGTCATGAGGTTATTTTAAAGTATATGATGCATTAAAAGGTTTTTTATTAGAGATATGGCATATAATCATTATTCTGACAAAGATATGTTCGTGAGCTTTCGAAACCTTATGTATATGATTTAAGCATATTGATGCCATTACTAATTCCATGAACATGATGTTTAAAGAAAAGAATGGAAATGCTATTATTGTGAAATATTATGCAAAATAAGAAATTTCACTATGATGTAAAGTATGAAATGTTTTCGGGTTATGTCCTCTGGTGATCTGAACTCTGCTAGTAGGGGTTAATTACTAGCTTTCCATGGAAAACGTTATCTGATTGGCCATTATAAGTGGGACTGGCTCTGCTGTACCCGCCCCTTGTTGGTTACAGCCAACTTGTGGGGGAAGCCAACCTACCCTCATGGTTGGAAGATATGTACTATGATGTGATCCGAGGAATACCTGGCATTGTGGGGAATGTTGGATGCCTAGCACCGTGGTGCTAGAAGCCTCCCAAATAAGTACATACTTATCCCATATGGACTAACCAATAAGTTATTTATGAACAGCTATATTATGTTATTAATCATGAGAGAATGATTTTGTTTAAATGCATTATGAAAAGTTAAAAACTCTCATGAAAAGAAGTTTATGATGAAAAGAAAAGTTGTTCCTTAAAGGTAAGAGTTTCTGAAGTTTTGTTACGTTTTAAAGATAAAGTTTCTGATGAAAGTACAAGTTTATGTTAAAAGGTTATAAGATATTTATTCTTTATGAAACGTTAAGTTTTATGACTATGAAAATTATAATATTTTACGAGAAGAAGTTTATGAAGAAAAGTTTTTATCATTCTTTAAGATGTTTCTAGTTTAATACAAAGTTACCGAATCATTTTATTTAAGTTAAAATGATTATTTGTAATGAGAATACATATATATTGATTTTAAATAATCAATATTGTATTTGGTGACTTTGTAAGAAATGAAAGAAGTTCAATCCGAAAGGTTTTGGCAATATTAACCTGATAAGAAAAAGGAGAACAATTATTTTTCTATATATGAAGAGCGTATAAGTATTATTATGAATAGTATAAAATACTATGCATAAAAAGTTGTTCTCCTATTTGAATATTCATAGAATGAAATGATCTGATTTACATGCATCCTTATTAAATTCTCATATATCTTACCTTTACTGAACTGTGTAGCTCACCCCTTCCACTCTTTCAGTAAGCAGGTTTTATTTTGGAGCAGAGGGAGCCTTAGTCAAATCGGGAAGGAGCTGGTTTTAGTTTTATATGTATAGATCTTAAATTAGCAACTTGATGTTTAGATTTGTAGTATGGTGTATTTTAGGATATAATGAAAGTGTGTACCTTAAAGTATTAAGAGATGTATTATATGAAATTTAGAATTTGAATAATCAGTGGATTGTATTATCCTTTGAGGTACAATGTAGATGCTCTGAATATCAAGTGGAAAGTTATATCATTTAAGTAAAGAAACAAGAATGAAAAGAAAGAGGAAAGCTTTTGTAAAAGTTTTGGAAAAAGTTAAGTTGGTTCTTGTTAATATCAAGTTTAGGCTTGATATTAGCATGCCGGTCATGGTCACAAATCCGAGTATCAGGTTTGGGGCGTGACAATATCCATGCTTCAATTTGTAAGCTCGTGCAGACTCTTTGAACTGCTTGTTGTCCCTAAATGACATCCCCAACACAAACTCGAGATCCTTTAAGTATTCACTTCTGAATTTAGGTTATTTTTTCTTTTGATCACCATTAGAACTGTCGAGAGAATGCAACTGATTCGAGGATGCATAGTTAGATCCACTTGGAATTTCATCCAACGGCTAATTAAAAAGAGTTGAAACTAGATCTAGGTGGGATAGTGATTGGTTTGCAAAATTAGGTGGGTGTGACAATGGATGGATGGCATTTGTGAGTTCTTGTGAAGGTTGATTGTTATGGGTTATGGTGGGCTGAATTGTGTAGTCATCAACCTCATCCACAATAATTTCATATAATTGTTAGTTGGCTGGGGTCATCATAGTTAAAGTCATACCATTCATAATCCACATCTCTCATGGCACCATTCTCAGTCTTGCCCTTAACATCATTCCTTTCATCGACTACATTACCACCCTCCTCAAACTCATCATCAGCAAGAGCCTCATCCCTATCCTCAACATCAACTTCATCAACATTCTCATTCTCCACATCAACTTCATTATCATCACAATCACCATCAATGTCATCAACACCCACACCCTCCACACCAACACCACAACCAACCAAATTTGTAGCATCAATAACACTGACATCCTTGACTAACAATTGTTTCTGAACAGGGGTTGCATGTTCTACATAAATGTCTATTTTAGGATTAATGGGGTCAAGACACTTAAATAATTCACGAGTATCACCATCAGTAGACAAATATCTTAGGTCACTGTCAAGATCCAACTCAGGCACAAGATAATAAAACTGGACATAATCCAATACCCCCAACTCCGCACAATAATTCTTAACCTCTGGTACAGAAAAGCAATTTGAATCCACATTATCATAAACTTTCACCTTGCCACCTATATACTTCCTCTTCCTAACCGAGTGGTGCAATACTCCATTGTAGTGAAGAACTAATATAAAATTCTGACCAATCATCTTCCCTCTGAAATTTTAAAATAAAAAAGTCAGCACACAACGTAAGTATTTTAGCCAACAAAGATAGTGTTAAGTAACCCCACACACACCATTAGCCCAACAGAAAAATAAAGTGCTAACATCTAAATACCCCACACAACAAACAATTCCTCCAAGTGGGGACCAAGTTGTTTCGAAACAATAAAATTGCATGTGAAGATGTTCAACAAAAAGACAAAATAAAATATATGATCCACTCAGAAAAGGAAAAAACAAAACATATAAAGTAGATTATCCCAACTCATTTAATCTCACCTATCAATCAACAAAGTCCAACATAAACAAACAAAATGCAATAAAAATACTCTTCTACAGAAAAAGTCACCAGCTTTATATAACACACAACTCATTGTTCTGCTACTACCTATACCAAATAAAAACACACTAAAACTATTCTTGTGCTTATTCTTTGCTGGGTGAAGGTATTTATGAGAGAAGTGTGGGTGGGGTGTAACGCAAATGACCCATTTATATACAAATTAGTTTAGTTTACTAAATGCGTCACCAAAAATATACTCGCAAAGTGCTTAGTAGAAGCTGGGAAAGAAGCAGAGGACAAGCGAGGAGGTGCTACGGTAAGGCAAGGTAGAGTAGCAAGGGTGGTGGTGGTTTACACAGTGAGTAGAGCAGCGAGGTACGGCAAGGAACTAGTGATAAGACGGCAAGGTACGGTGAGCAGAGCAGCTGGTGATTTTAGTCCTCTCTCTCTCTCTCTCTCTCTCTGACCCATTATCCCCAAATTTACACGGTTAGGGATTTGGGTATTCTTCAGGTCTTTGTTTTGATTTCAGGGAAAGGGGAACGGCGACATTCCCCTTAATGTGTGTGTGTGTGTGTGTGTTTTTTTTCCAGATTTTTCTTATTTTCTTTTAATTCCAAATTTTAAAAAAAATTCAAAACATTGTCATTTCAAGAGTTCTAACAGCAGCCACTAACTAAGTTGTAATGAAGTCCTACACTGACAAAAATTGAAAGTTAGAGAATTGAATTGACAAAACTAAAAGTTAGAAGACTGAAATTAAAAAAATGTAAACATTAAAGGGTCAATTTTGCATTTTTTCCTATAAAAAATGTCTAAAAATTCACAACTCATGAGATATAGTATGTGTTTGCATAGTGTTTTTGTCTATGCGTTTGCGTTTTCTTTCTAGTCTCATGCACTATTCATGGACAAGCTTATATAGAAAAACGTGTTTGTAACTTTAAAACTGAATCCCACATGCACTATTCATAATTTAAAAATTATTTTGTTACAGTGTTTTCAGTAATAAGTTTTCAATTTTTAACAAATAAGAGACATCTAAACAAACCCTTAAATTAATAACCGGGTCTAGAAGCAATAGTGATTTTTTTTTCCTCATTAAAAAATAATATGAATATATATATATATATATATATATATATATATATATATATATATATATATATATATATATATATATATATTATTAAAGTAATGAGTATGGTGACTTCGATTACCCTCGTCGTGGGCAGAAAAAGCTCTTTGACAACCATGGTCCAAAAACAACTTGACCAAGACCCCAGCGGAAACACACTAGTTACAAAAATATATAGGCGAAAAGTCACATTTACTTCCTATATTTTCAGGTGGTTCTCATTTTAATTTTTATATTTTATTTTTACCACTTTTAGTTCTTATTCTGAAAAACACTTTTGGTTTTAGTCTCTGCCATTACATCAGAAACGGAGAAAGCTGATGTGGCAAACGGCAGGAATAAATAATACTACATTAATATCTATGTGGCTTAAATTAATAATAAAAAATATTTTTTGGCATTAAAAAATGCCACGTCATCATTTAAATTAAAAAAAATTAATTTATTAATTTTAACTAAATAAAAAAATTAAAAACAAAAAATCACATGCCCATAAATTTTTTTTAAAAAACCCCAGATCTAGATCCAGATCCAAGAACAACAAGAACACAGATCCAAGAACACAAACCCATAACACAAAACACAAACCCAAAACACAGAAGACAAGAACACAAACACAAGAACACAGATCCAACAAGAACACAGATCCAAGAACACAAAACACAAACCGATCTCCAACAAGAACACAAACACAAACCCAACAGTAGATCTCTCTTGTCAGCCAAACACAAAAACACAAACCGATCTCCAGCAAGAACACAAACACAAACCCAGTAGAAGATCTCTCGTCAACCAGACACAAAAAAGAAAACACATACCCAAAAATTAGCAAGAAAACACATACCTAAAAATCAGCAAGAAAACAAACACAAATACAAACACAAACCCATCAATCTATCTTCAGCAACAACCCAACAATCCAAACACAAAATCACAACGATCCGTGATTTGAAACCCAACGATCCAAAACTAAACTCAAACCAATGATCCAAATATTCAAACCCACCACATCCACATCCACAAGCTTTAATCATTCACCGATCTTCAAACCAATCACAACCATTCGATCTTCTACTTTTGTTTCATCATGAGGAACCCAGGCCGAAGCTCCTCAAGCTTTAATCCTTCACCGTTGACCACCACAGCCACGAATGGCAGTGGGTCCTTTTCGGGTTTGGTTTATGGTTTTCAAATCCAAACACCATACAACAGTGGCCGAGGGTTTAGATCGATCTAAGAGAGAGAGAGAGAGAGAGAGAGAGAGAGAGAGAGAGAGAGAGAGAGAGAGAGAGAGAGAGAGAGCCGAAAGTTTGTGTGAGAAGAGAGATTGAGATAAGAAAAGACAAGATCTGAAAACCATGGCCATGAAGGTGATGATTGGGTCTTGATCTGAAGAGAGAGGGGCTTTGAGGAGGCCATGGGTCTTGATTTGAGAGAGAGAGAGTGAAAGGGGCTTTAAATTTGGTTTGTGTTTGAATCAGGTGAGATAGTATGGGGCTCTTCAACATAATATTTGTTTTGTTTATTTTTTCCATTTGGGGCTATCCAGAGCTTGAAGAACATGAATTCATGTTCTGTTCAGAGTTCTTTGTATTCTTCCCAAAAAAGAGTAAAAAAAAAAAGATAATTTTTTGGGTTTCCTATTTTTGTATTCTTCCCAAAAAAGAGTTTTGTGATTTTTTATTTTTAATTATGTTTTTTTTATTTAGTTAAAATTAATAAATTACTTTTTTTAATTTAAATGCTGACGTGGCATTTTTTAATGCCAAAAAAAATTTTTATTATTAATTTAAGCCACGTGGACATTAATTTAGTATTATATATTCATGCCGTTTGCCACATCAGCTTTCTCCGTTTCTGATGTAACGGTAGGGATTAAAAGTGGTAAAAATAAAATATAGAGACTAAAATAGGAATCGCCTGAAAATGTAGGGGCTAAAAGTAGCTTTTCGCCAAATATATAATAGAGAGAGAGAGAGAGATACCTGCTCTACATTTTGTTGTGTCGTGTCTTTTTTGAAATAAAAGTGTACGCGGGGTTGGGTTCCACTTAAAACTCAAAATTATTTGCTTTCACATCCTTTCCCCCTTTCTCACGGCAATTCAAGGAAAATTTACGATTCAGGAAAATAAAAAGTATGGGATTATTTGATAGTTAAGTTCAAAAATATTTTTAAATATTTTAAATAATATTATATATTTTTTCACACACTTTTTTATTTACATATATATTAAAAAATCTAAATAATATTGCTCAAATTTCTCTACAAAATGCACTTTAAAATTTTGAAATGTTCCTTTAAAAAAAACTAAAGATTTGTTCGGATAATTTATTTTATAAAAAATTAAAAACTAAAAATATTATAATAAAATAATTTTTAAATATATAAATAATACGAATGAATCTTATTTTTAATAAAAAATTTACTATAAAAAGATTGTAAATCTTATAAATAAATGCACGAAATCTACTGTGACATAAAGTCACTGTAACGCGTTTTTCCCCCCCAAAAAAAATGAAAAAGAAAACGCAGACTTGGAAACGCGGTATCCAAACGGTCACCAATCACTAGGCCTGCAGATCATTGAGCACCGAGCACGTCACAAATCACTAGGCCTGCAGGCCAACTCTTAGACCTGACTTCTTAAGTTTAAAATTAATTTAAACAAATGATGAGAAAAGACTTGGCTATTTAAGTTTGAAAATAATTTAAACAAATAAAGAGGAAGCCAACACGTTTTCCAATCAATCTGAATTTGATAATTTCTTCTAATTTTTAACTAGCTTTTCTTCCCCCATATATGCCCCTCAGTTTATTTTGTGTAATTAAAATTTTTTTTTTTAAATATTATAAATAAAGGTAAACGTTAATTAAAATAATTAAAATAATATAGTGAAATTTATAAATAGTATTTAAAAGTGTAATGAGACTTATAAATAATAACAAAAATAAACTAAATAATAAAATAAAATGAAAAAATTATTCATGCCTAACCGATGATCAGTCTTCATCTCCTTCTCCTCACTTTTCAGTCTCTACTATACTTCGTCTTCCCTAGTTTTTCAAACACAGAAAAAGCAACAAATAATCTCCCTTTCACAACTTGAGCCTTCACTTACTCTATCTCTTTCTTTGCCTTCATCACTCTTTCTCCTCTAAAGAATAGATCCAGCAAACAGGTAGTTGCTCTCCATGAAGACCCAATCTACTTTTTTTTCATTTTCATTGCGAAATTTTCAGGGAAGAAGAAACCGAAAAACCTCCTTCCGATTTAGAAAATTGCATGGTCTGACTGCGGTTCGAGAGGTTCACCGCAAAAATACCTGTTTGGTTATCAATCTCAAACTCACATTTTCACATTTTAAACAATATTACACACATTTTTATACACTTTTTCACCCACATATATTTTAAAAAATTACAAATAACAATTCTCAAACTACTCTACTAAATAGCCCCACAATTTCCAAGTTTAAAAAACCAAAATGATGATCGGTTTTCGGTTATTCCAGTCCGACTGTACGGTTCAATTTGGATTTCAAAACCAATTGCACGGCTTAAGCACCAATAATTATATCTCACCTAAAAATTAATTTGATAAGATATTAGTTTGGACAGTCCATATTCAAATTAATTTTCTTTGTATAAGCTATTAGCGGCAATAATATTCTTGCCTTAATTAAATTAAAATGTTAAGTGATATTGGTTTCATAAAATTTATAAAAAAAAAAAAAATCATCAAAAAAATGTTAAGTGATATTGGAGAGTCTTTAGTATACTCTTGTGGTTTGAATTTGATTATGATGGAATCAAGATTCATCTTCGTTAGCTTATCTAATTTTCAAGCTGTTTTATAACTTTAGTTTCTGTCTTCAATGTAAATGGGGTAAGGCCGCAAGGCTACCAAGATCAATTGGCAACTGGACCTTAAAAAGCATATTTTTCTGTTGGTCGAAGTAATATCATTTTTAAGGTTTATCACTATAAAGGTTGTTTTCCTCGTATTATATATACTAGTGTGTAATATGTGCATATATATTTGTACAATTAAATATAATTAAAATTACATATTTCAAATTATATATATATTTATAAAAGATGTTCAAATTATACATGATATTAGTTTACACTTTTTTTTTAAACCATACCTTTCAAAATATGTAATAGTTTCTTATTTAAACTCTTTGGTTTTTGTAACTAATAATTCACTTACCACAAAAATTAAAAATTTAGATGGACATGAGTGAAAAATTTGACTCCAATTGAAATCCAATTTAGAATCTAATTGGATTTAAACTTTTTGCTTCTTACACTCAATAATTCTTTAGCACAAAATTAAAAATTAAATAGAACACGTGATGCAAAATTGAGAATCCAATTAAAATCTAACTAACGGGATTTTCTATGAGCCCTTGCTATATATATATATATATATATATATATATATATATATATATATATATATATATATATATATATATATATATATATATAAAGTACACATTCAACTTTACAGAGACAGGCTTATATATAGAGGCACAAATCATCGGGCAAAAATAGCCAAATACCACTATTTTTCGAAATTAGAGCATCCACAGCAGTGGAGCTATAATTTTAGCTATTTAGCTCCATCAAAACTTACTTTATCTATTTTACCTACACACGTACTGCAGCAGTGGATCTATTTTAGCTTTCAATACAATAAAATAATATAAACATCACATTAAAATAATATAACCCTACAATAAAATAATATATCCCATTACCCAAAAAACCTAACATAAACACCTCTACCACCAGCCACAGACATAGCCACAGCCAACACCACCAGCACCAGCACCACCAGCAGGAGGAATAAAATTTATAAAAAAAAAAAAAAAAACAAATCTCCACAGTCATAGCCAACACCACCACAGTCACAACCAACACCACCACCACCACCACCAGTAGTCCACAGCAGGAAAAAAAAAAAAAAAAAAAAACCCAAATCTCCAATCTTTTTCCTCAGCCACGGCCACAACCACAACCACAGCCACAACCACCACCACCACCACCACCAGTCCACAGCAGAAAAAGAAAAAAAGAAAAAAAAAACTCACAACGAGCAAAAACCCCAAATCTCCAATCTTTTTCATCAGCCATAGCCACAACCACCACCACCACCATCAGTCCACAGCAAAAAAAAAAAAAAACCCACAACGAGCAAGCACCGATCACGTCGACGAGCTAGGTCAGCAGAAGGGGTGGATCGGCGGCTTGGCTGATCGGAGTTGAGAGAGTGAGAGATCGGAGTGAGAGCAGTGGCTTGGGTGATCGGAGTTGAGAGAGTGAGAGCGGCGGCTTGGATGATCGGAGTGAGAGAGTGAGAGGCCGAAGTGAGAGCCAAAGTGAGAGCCGGAGTGAGAGCCGGAGTGACAGAGAGAGATCGAAGTGAGAGAGTGAGGTTGAGAGAGATGTTCAGAGATGAGAGTGAATGTGTGTGTGTGAGAGAGAGAGAGAGAGAGTTATTATTTTAATCAACCGGTGATTAAAATAATAATATTTTTTTTTTGCTTTCATGAACAGTACACATCTATTTTTAGATGTGTACTATAGCAGTGGAGCTAAAATTTTTAAATTTAGCTCTACTGCTGGAGCATGCTAAAATATAGCAATATAGCTACACTATTGCAAATGCTCTTATTAGTGTTTTACCACTATCTAATAATTTACAACTTTTTTAAAACTCGAGTTTTAAAAATTCGAGTTTGAAATGGAATTCAAGTTTAAGAAAATCGAGTTTCATAAAAAATGTCACACCAATGTGGAACTTGAGTCAATTGTAATGTGTTATTCAAATTTAGTACACTCGAGTAACATGTGAAACACAACACTCACACAACCACAATTGTTGACTTACTTTTTTCTCATGGCTTTCGGTTTTGTTTCTTATTCTTCCGTGTGGGTTTCTCTTTTTTCTTTCTTTTGTCAGGGTCAACTGGGATGGAAGGCCACAATTGTTGACTTTTTTTTTTTTTTTTTGGCTTTTAGGGTGCGTTTGGTTGCTGTAAAATGCTAATTTCCGGAAAAGGAAAATGTTTTCCGCTTTTTGGCTGTCTCGGAAATCGTTTTCCGGAAAATCAATTCCGGTGTTTGGTTCGTCCAAACATTTTACGGAAATCGTTTTACGGAAAACCAATTCCAGTGTTTGATTCGTCCAAACATTTTACGGAAAATACCTTACGGAAATCGTTTTACGGAAAATCATTTCCGGTGTTTGGTTTGTGGATCATTTTTACAGAAAATATGAAATGTGTTACAAATTCAAGCACCTGTATTATCTAGACAACCCTGTAATAGTACAAAACTAATCATCCACTTCAACATCAAAAATAATCATTCAAATTGAGGAACCTGGATTGCCTAGACATATCTTTAATAGTACAAAAATAACGAGTACTTCAACATAAAAAAATAAGCCTCTTTAATATACCCATAATATTTATATTAAAACACAGCCACATCAATTGTTCACCTGAAATCATTACACCTCCATGGTGTACAAAAATGATACCTATTCGTGGTATCTGAACAGTAGACATACATAATTTGGGCAATTGTATCGTCCCAATAATACAACAGACTACATATATAATACAATGATAGGTCAATATTAGTACAACAACAAAAGTTAATTCCTAAATCTACCATCACAGTCAACATGAAATAAACAAATCAAATTTGTGAGAACAAAAACCCATCTATCCACAACTTCCTCAACCTAGCATTCTTAGCTAGAAATCCACGAGCTGTCTTCTCATTCTCACAAAGATGGTCGAAGGCAGTTGCGAGCATATCTTCGTTATATCCATCCGCCATCATAGCCATTACCTCATTGTACAGCGCTGTGTAATCCACAGGGCCCCGATTGATTTCTTTTAGAGCCACAGCTATTTCCTTCAGCTGATCAGACAGATCAGTCAGCACACTATCATCAGCAGTAGAAGGTGCACGCGCTCTTTTGCAAGACTTCGAAATTCCCGACCCAGTGGTGGATGACTCAACAACATTTTTCCCTTTCTCAACCATCCCTTCCTCCACATTGTCAGCAACAAATTTCGCACTATCTCCATTGTCTGGCTCATTTTCAAGATCCACATAGGACTTAGAGAAGCCACCTGTGGCAGTGTCCTTCCCCACAACAATCGCTATTTCATCATAAAAATCAATTTTTTTGTTGAGATAATCGGCATGCTTTCGATGCGCCTGTAAGGGAGAAAGGAACGTATATAACAATGCAATAATAACTTCACTTATAAATTCAATATAAAAGGTTATGACATAACAATTAAAGCAAAGACTCCATACTTTTTATTACATTTTCTCAGTAATCAAACAAGTAATGCATGGTTTGTGTCAAATAAGGATTGAACAAGTCAATACATAGTTGGAAGGCAAAAACATGACACTATAAATTTCATGTGCAAGGCAAAAACATATAATATCATCTATATTAAGAAAATATAGTTGGAAGCCATACCATAACTTCTTCTTGGTATGTTTTAGCGTCGCAAGTTATCATTTTCAGATGATCGTCCCAACCAAATCCACTCTTCTTTCTAAGAGTTTGGATAGTGGACCACATGGTCCTTAGAGTTCGCATCCGGTTGTCAACGTAGGACGGGTGGCACTCAACCCCGAATTGGGCCGTTATCTCCTTCGCTACAAGAGCGAAGGAGCCGGCCCTGAATATACTGGAGGGCTTATTGCCTTTTCCAGCCTCCTCTGCAAGTATCCTAAGCATCATTTCATGCATAGGTGGCAGCCACCTAAATTGCTTGCTGCTGCTAACTTTGTCTTTGCCCTTTGACATTACTACATATGAAAATAGTATAATGAGAGTAGCATTTAAAAATGAGAATAGCATTTAGTAATTACGCTCGGAACATGAACAAAAAATCAAACACACATACAACCACTCTTATAAATGTGCACAATAGAATACAACATGCTACCACTGAAAATGACAATGTGATACCATCAAATAACTATGTAATTTTGTTTCTTATTCTTCCAGGTTTGGGTTGTCAGGGTCACGTGGGATGGGAGGTCACAATTGTTGACTTATCTTTTTTTATTATTATTATTGTTTAAACACAGGCTATATATATATATATATATATATTTATATATATATATATATATTTTTTTTTAATTTGAAAGATATTTCTTAAATAGTAGTAACACTAATCATTAAAAAAAATAGTGATATTTGACTATTTTTGCCTAGAAAAAAAAGTAACACGTGAAGTTTCACGTTTCTCAAAAAAAGACCCAATAGATACAGTATATATAGTATGGCATAGAACCCGTACACGAGACGACTATCCCGCACAAGATACAGAAGCGTATAGCTCCTCTAGGATTCAGAGTTTTACACACCAAAAAAAAAAAAAAAAAAACTCTTAAAAAAAAAAGTAATGAGAGTTTATTAAAAAAAAAATATGTGCATGAAATATATACAATAAATTACTCACATATTTATATATTTAGCCTTACTTTTATGTTATTTTGTGACTGATTATATAATATCTTTGTGTTGCAGATAATAAGGGCTTTACATGCAAAGTGGGGCTAGGCCAATTGAATCAAGCCAACTTAAAGGGCCAGGATGAAGTTAAAGAAGGCCAACCTAATTAAATTTAAGTCCAATTGGAGTAAGGAATTAAAGGAAATTTACACCAAATCCAAGTCCAATTCGGATTAGGATTCCAACCTGCACATCAGTTAGTATTTTCGGCATAACTTTCGGCTCAGATGTCTAATCGAGGTGATTCAAGTTGGGTTGGAAATTTAACTTAAAAGGCTACAACTTTGTAGTTTACCAAAAGTCCGAATTCTGAAACTAAATGGGCCGAAATCGTCGGTTAAGTGAAGCCTAAAAATCTGGGATTTTCTTCAAACAGGAATTCAACTTGTAATAGGATTCATTTACCTATTTAAAGGCTCTTTAGGGCAAAATTCAAAGAGGTTAGTGCTAGGGCTGAGGGCTGAACATAGAGAGCTGCAGCTACTTCTTTGGTTTTCTTCCATGATAGTTAGTTTTATTTTATTTGTCTAGTTTAATGTTTAGTATTTTATTCTTGTGTTTTATTTCAATTACCATGAGTAGCTAAATTTATAATTAGGGTTGAGGATGAAACCTTGTTAAAGATTATTAGTAATATTTATGTGATTTGATTTTTCCCACAATAAATGTTCTTTAATGATTTAAATTGTTCTTACTTCATATCAATTGACTAAGATGGAATTCTAGATATGAGTTCAATCATGTTTTTCTCATGATTTAGGATTTGTCTTAATTAATTGAATGCTTGATTTATTAATTTTTTATTATAAAATTGGATATCGCTTGTTATTTGTCTGTCAATGGATACAATTTATGATTTGATTTTTAGAATTGGATATATCTTGTGATTTGTTTGGCTACGGATACAATTGATGATTTGATTTTATACTTAAGAAGAGAAGAAGAACATGCTTTAGATTTTTAAACATAAGTTTTAATGATGATATTTTCCATGACAGCAAGATTGATTTCTAGATTATCATGTAGTGAGTTGGGAAAAATTAATGATCATAAATATATACTGATATGACTTACAAGGCGGATTCCAAAACCTTAATTCATTTCCCTTGATTGTTTACATCTTTTTATTGCTTTATATCTTTTGCTTAGTTTAACTATTTGCTTAGTTTTATTATTTGTTTAGTATATTTCATTGCAAACAACCAATTTTTATTAAACTGGATTAGGATTAATTTGGTTAAGATTTGATTTAATTTTCCTACGTTTAATCAAGTCCCTGTGGGTTCGACCTCGTTCTTGTCTAACTATACTTCGGCACGGTTCGTACACTTGCGAGTATTTTAAAATTTCACAACAAGTTTTTGGCGCCGTTGCCGGGGACTTGGTTAGGAAAAAAAATTAGGTCTTAACTAAATTTTTCCTTCTACTAGTTGTAGTTAATTTTTTTTTTTAAATAGAAAAAAAAAACACAAAATAAAAAAAAATTATTTCTTTATGCTTGGTGTATGAGAACTTGGATACGTGATAAAGAAAATCGACTTGTTAGTTCTGATTATTCATCCACAATGGGAGAAATAGGAGAAGATTCAAAAACTCTTAGGGAGTTGTTCTCACCCATAACCACCAACCTTCCATCTTGCATAGTATTGCCTGCAACCACTACTACACATTTTGAGTTGAAGCCACAGATAATCCACCTTCTTCCTACTTTTCATGGATTGGATAGAAAAGACCCTTATATGCATGTGAAGGATTTTCTTGAGATTTGTGCTACTTGTAAGTTCCAGAATTTCATTGATGACTCTGTTCACTTGCTTTTATTCCCTTTTTCCTTGAAGGATAAGGCAAAAGCATGGCTTAATTCTTTGTCACCTGGATCTATCACTTCATGGGAACTGTTGGTCACAAAATTTCTCTCTAAGTTTTTTCCAATGGCCAAGACCAATGCTTTGAGAAGAGAAATTGCAGATTTTTATCAAGATGAATAAAGAGAAATTTTATGAGAGTTGGGAGAGATTTAAGGACTTGATTTTAAAGTGTCCCCATCACGGTTTTGAAACATGGAGACTAGTACAATATTTTTATAATGGTTTGACTCAGACAAATCGTAACATGATTGAGTCCATAAATGGTGGTTGATTTTTGAGTCTTGTAGATGATGAGGCATACAAATTTCTTGAGAATTTTTCTGAAAGTTCACAACAATGGGATTTTTCCAACTGTAAAGAGAGATCTGCCCCTGCAATTAAGAAAGGAGGATTGTATGAGGTTAGTGAAGATTTAGACATAAAAGCTAGGTTGGACAATCTCACTCGTAAGGTTGAGGCTTTAGTTTTAGGTAGAGGGATGAATTCTGTCAATCAAGTTCAAAGTGAAACATGCTCTATTTGTGCAAGTCCTATGCATACAACACAAATGTGTCCTTCTGCAACTGGGTACCCTAATTTTTATGCTGAGCAAGCAAATGCACTAAATAATTATGAAAAACCATTTGCTAGTCCATTTTCAAAGACATACAATCCAAATTGGAGGAACCATCCTAATTTCTCATGGAGGCAAAATCAGCCTCCCATAAATGTAGGTGGACGACAAGTGCATCAACAAAGTCAATTTCGTCCACCTACTCAAGCATTTCCCCCCATTCCTCAATCAACTCCTCAATTTATGGCACCACCAAGACAACAATCATCTTTGGAGGAGTCTCTCAAAACTTTCATGCAATCAACTAGCCAAGCCATTCAAGAGATAAAAAGTTCCACCCATTTGAATACTCAAGCTATTTCAAAGTTGGAAAATCAAGTTGGCCAGTTATCAACCTAAGTTGGAGAGAGGGAAAAATGAAAGTTTCCTAGTCAACTTATACCTAACCAAAAGGGCAGTATACAATTAATGGTTCTTCTAGTTCTACTCATGCACATGAATTTGTTCAGTCTATTACTACCCTTAGGTCTGGTAAGCAAGTTGATAATCAAGTGAAAATGCCAGAAGTGGAGGATAATGAAAATACTGTGTTAGAGGAAAAAGGAGTTCACACTTCACAGGATGATCATAAAGAAAAGAAGGGCAACTCAACCTCAATTCCAATTCAGGATCTTAGTTCTCCCCTTGATAGGAGGTTTGTTCCTAAAGCTCCATTCCCTCAAAGTTTAATCAGTCCTCAGAAAAGTGCACAATTTGGAGATATTTTAGAGGTTTTTAAGCAAGTGCAAATTAATATTCCATTTCTTGATGCAATTCAATAAGTTCCTACTTATGCTAAGTTTCTAAAAGATCTTGTGACAATGAAGAGAAAGACAAATGTTCCTAAAAAGGCATTTTTGACAGAGCAAGTTAGTTCAATAATTCAGAATAAATATCCAGTGAAATGTAAGGACCCTGGATCTCCTACAATTTCATGCAAAATTGGGGATCGTCTCATTGAGCGAGCTTTGCTAGATTTGGGGGCAAGTGTGAACCTAATGCCATATTCAGTATACTTATAGCTAGGTTTGGGGGAGTTGAAACTCACAATCATGACACTTCAATTAGCTGATAGGTCTGTGAAAATCTCTAGAGGTATTGTTGAGGATGTGCTAATTAAGGTGGATTCATTCTATTTTCCTATTGATTTTGTTGTGTTAAACACTGAGCCTGCTCTAAATGCCAATACACAAATCCATGTCATTTTGGGTTGTCCTTTCTTAGCCACATCCAATGCTTTGATCAATTGTCGGAGTGGTGTGATGAAGATTTCTTTTGGGAATATGACTGTTGAGCTTAATATCTTTGACATAAGTAAGCAAGTACCAGACAATGAGGATATATGTGAGGTTAACATGATTGGGAGCCTAGTCCATGATACTTTCCTACAAACAAGTTGTGAGGATCCCCTAAAGGCTTGCTTAACCCGTTTTGATTGCAATTTGGATACTGAAAAATCAATTGAGGAGGTCAATGCATTGTTGGATTATGTTCCTCTCTTAAGTATTGATAGTTGGCAACCAAAAGTGGTCCCTCTTCCACTTCCTTCATCCCCATTCCCATCTGTTGTAGAACCACCGAAGTTGGATGACTTTTAGGAACACCAATTGATAAGTATACTTCAAAAGCATAAGGAAGCTATCGGTTGGAAAATTGCTAATATTAAGGGTATTAGTGCTTCTGTGGTTATGCAAAGAATTCACTTGGAAGACACTGCAAAAGCTTCTCAACATGTTTTTGACCCAGGTAAGTTACAATCTCATTGGACTAGTCCATTCATAATATGCATTATTTATCTCCATGGTGTTGTTGAGGTTTGGATGGTCCTGTTTATCAAGATTGATCTCCAGTTGTGTTAAATCTTTTTGCAAAAAAAAAAAAAAAAATCTTTTTCTTGTTTATTTTCTGATTTTAGATTAATCTTTGTTTTTATTTTCTTGTTTCATTTTATTTTCTTTTGTTCTAGCTGATATTTGACAGAAATTAAATTTTTTATACCAATCAGCTTGATCAGGTACGCCTCCTCCTTCTCCTTACCTTACTTGTCTCTACTTAGTTCTCATGTTGCATATTAATATTTTGCTCTCTTTTCATTCAAGACATATATTTGAGAGTATCATTTTTAACATTGAAGACAATGTTTGGTTTAGGTTTGGGGGGGATGTATATAGATTTCTATCTTTTTGTTTTGTTGTGTTAAAAATAAATAAAAAATAAAAAAAAAAATCTTTTACCTAGCTTGAGGTTTATGTTTTAAGTTTGTTATACTACTCTTACTTAAAGAATTTCATTGCTTTCATGATCAATTCATTACACATGCACGTAGCCACTCAAACACAACTTGTTGTTGAAGGATAAAAATGATTAGAAAATCTTGATGATAACAATGTGGAGACTGTAACCCCTGTGAGTTTTGAGCCAATCATTATTTTTGGGGGGTTATTTATTTTTTCTAATCTTAAAGTTCATTTGGAAGTGCGTAACATATTTTCCTTGTTGTAGTCTCATTGTTCTTTCTTTTGGCCAAGAAAAAAAATGATTTTATGCCACACTTGAATCTTTTGAAGTCATTGATGTTGAATGAACTATACTAGTTTTTGAGAGATGAGATTAGGCCATTTTTGTCTACTTTGAGCCATATATGTGTTTTACTTTTTCTTTCTTGATACATTATCGCTAGTCACCCCGTTGAGCCTTTTAATTAGCCTTTCTTTCTTAAAGCCCTTATCCATAGTGTTTCAAGATGGAATTTGATCAGTTTGTTTCAATGTGGTGGTTTGTGCAAGAATTCAAAGAAAGAAAAAAAATTCAAAGAAAAAAGAAAAAGAAAAAGAAGGAAAAGTGTCAAAAAGAAGATAATAAAAAGAGTTCTTATCAAATTTTGAGAAATGAAATGGAAGAAAGGAATACTGCTTTGAAGAAGAAGAAGAGGTGAAAAAAAAAATGTTGAATGGAAATTTCAAAAAGAGTTGACATTCCGACAAATCTTGAAAACACTTCTTATATTTACCTTCACCCATTTTTATTTTATTCTCTTTACTTTTACCCTACATTACGTCCTAATAAAGTCCTTATTTGATCTTGAAGATTGTGTAGTTCAAATATTGATATAACTGAGAAGAAAAAGTGTGGTGTGAATATTTTTGGCATCCTTTCATGAGACTACTTGTTCATTCTTGGTTAAGCGTTTTTCATGTGATTTATATGTGAGGTGTTTGATTTTGCTTACATTAATCCACTCACATATATTGTTGAGAGTGTTACACCCCATTTCAGAGTAATTCCATTTGTTGAGTGATAACACTAGAAAGATTTGAGTTGAAGCATACTTTCAGATAGAGATTCGAGTCAAATTTATTCTAAAACTAAGAGTATGTTTTTGTTGGCTACCGCTTTTCACTCACATTAAGTTTTGATGGCATGAGAAATTTCTTTAGCATTTGTAGTGTTTTTGAACTTGAACTAATCCTCTTTGCAAAAGGCAATTGAAAAAAAAAAATTTTTGATTTTCTTTGTTTTGTTTATTTTAGTATTCATTCTCAGAATTTTGTGGGTATATTTCCTGCAAACCCTCACGAGACTACAACTCGTCCACTAGTGTAAGTTAGGGGTTTAAAGGCTTGTTGCATATGCTAAATGCAATCGAAATTTCCAGCGAAAGTGGATTAGTTAGGATTTCCTTTTTCTTTGTTTTTAGTTTCTTTGTTTTGTTTTACTCTTTATCTGTTTTGCTCGAGGACTAGCAAAATGTAGGTTTGGGGGTATTTGATGTGCATGAAATATATACAATAAATTTCTCACATATCTACATATTTAGCCTTACTTTTATGTTATTTTGTGACTGATTATATAATATCTTTGTGTTGCAGGTAACAAGGGTTTTACATGCAAAGTGGGGCTAGGCCAATTGAATCAAGCCAACTTAACGGGCCATGATGAAGTTAAAAAAGGCCAACCCAATTAAATTTAAGTCCAATTGGAGCAAGGAATCAAAGGAAATTTACACCAAATCCAAGTCCAATTCGGATTAGGATTCCAGCCTGTACTTCAGTTAGTATTTTTGGCATAACTTTCGGTTCAAATGTCCAATCGAGGTGATTCAAGTTGGGCTGGAAAATTAACTTAAAGGGCTACAACTTTGTAGTTTACCAAAAGTCCAAATTCTGAAGATAAATGGGCCGAAATCGTCGGTTAAGTGAAGCCTAAAAATCTGAGATTTTCTCCAAACGGAAATTCAACTTGTAATAGGATTCATTTACCTATTTAAAGGCTCTTTAGGGCAAAATTCAAAGAGGTTAGTGCTAGGGCTGAGGGCTGAACATAGAGAGCTGCGGCTACTTCTTTGGTTTTCTTCCATGACAGTTAGTTTTATTTTATTTGTCTAGTTTAATGTTTAGTATTTTATTCTTGTGTTTTATTTCAATTACCATGAGTAGCTAAATTTATAATTAGGGTTGAAGATGAAACCTTGTTAAGGATTATTAGTAATATTTATGTGATTTGATTTTTCCCACAATAAATGTTCTTTAATGATTTAAATTGTTCTTACTTCATATCAATTGACTAAGATGGGATTCTAGATATGAGTTCAATCATGTTTTTCTCATGATTTAGGATTTGTCTTTATTAATTGAATGCTGGATTTATTAATTCTTGATTATAAAATTGGATATCGCTTGTGATTTGTCTGTCAATGGATACAATTTATGATTTGATTTTTAGAATTGGATATATCTTGTGATTTGTTTGGCTACAGATACAATTGATGATTTGATTTTATACTTAAGAAGCGAAGAAGAACATGTTTTAGATTTTTAAACATAAGTTTTAATGATGATATTTTCCATGATAGCAAGATTGATTTCTAGATTATCATGTAGTGAGTTGGAAAAAATTAATGATCATAAATATATACTGATATGACTTACAAGGCGGATTCCAAAACCTTAATTCTTTTCCCTTGATTGTTTACATCTTTTTATTGCTTTATATCTTTTGCATAGTTTAACTATTTGCTTAGTTTTATTATTTGTTTAGTATATTTCATTGCAAACAACCAATTTTTATTAAACTAGATTATGATTAATTTGGTTAAGATTTGATTTAATTTTCCTACGTTTATTCAAGTCCCTGTGAGTTCGACATCGTTTTTGTCCAACTATACTTCGGTACAGTTCGTACACTTGCGAGTATTTTAAAATTTCACAACAAAAAATACTAGACCAAAAATAGACTCGGCGTCTAAGATATAAGAACGTATCAAAATTCAAATTAAAAAAGTGAAAAGAAAAAAGAATAAGGTAACAGCGAGGATCACGTTTCAACTTTCTTGTAGCAATTCAGAATTACAGACAAAAATGTCTCTTTAGTTATGCTTGTCATTCAATCCGCCCTTCCTTGCCCTCTTTGCCTTTCTTTCTTCTAGCACTGTATACGCGCTACAGAAAATATGGGTGTAAGAAGTAGCTGGGCTTGCTGTGGTTTTCTTCTTTACCTTGCTCTTTTCCTAACCCCTTTTCCCTCCTTAGCGACGGTTCTGAGTCCAAATTCTTCTACTCCATCTTCATGGACCACCGGTTTCTCTGCTCCCAATAACACTGTGACATTCGATAATGGATCAGTTGCGAGAAGCATACTTATCAGTGAAAAAGTATCAATGCCCGATGGCGTTTATAAATATGGCTGTGGCTGTGGCTTCTTCTGTTATAATAATAAATCGTGTAACAGTTTTCTCTTTGCCATTTTCGGTCTTTATTATGACGAAGACGACAGCGTTGTCACAGATATGGGTCCGCATGTAGTATGGTCTGCTAACCCAAATAATCCGGTCAGCGCTAATGCGAAGTTGCAGTTCACGTCCAACAGAGGTTTGGTGTTACAAGATGCTAATGGAACTGAGGTGTGGTCCGCAAACATCAACAACAGCAAAAAGGTGGCTAGCCGCCTACTCTTAAACGACACGTGCAACCTCATGCTCTTGGGTAAAAATAATGACAGTATTTGGCAGTCTTACGATCACCCAACCGACACGCTGGTTGTTGGGCAAACGTTTAAGGCAGGGAAGAACCTCACTAGTAAAGGAGGCTTGTTTACACTCTCTCTCACCAGTCAAGGGTTTTTTGCTTATATCAATTCTAATCCTCCTCAACTGAGTCAACTCTATTTTTCTTATAATTTATCAGATTATTATGTCGATTTGAATATCACATATGTTAAATTTGAGAATGGAAGCTTAGTTTTGTATTCAAAAAACGACGAAAGAGTAGGATTAGCCTCATCATCTGCTCTTTCAGCATCAGATGCGCAGTACACGAGGTACACGAGATTTGATGCTGACGGACACTTGAGAGTGTATGCTTACTCTCCGAGACACTTGGATGACATTCTTCTCGCAAGACGACTTTTTAGCTGTGACTTCCCTACAGTTTGCGGCAATTATGGTGTCTGTGAAAACGAAGGCGAGAGCTGTAAGACGTGTACTTGTCTTCAAGGCAATAATAAAAATGGAACAAGATATTTTAAGGCAATCAATGAAACGGAGCCTGACCAAGGATGCACCCCGGTTACTAACTTGTCCTGTGAAGGTGAAGCTTTGGATCGTCATACTTTTTGGGAGGTGAATGATAAGGCATACTTCCGCTTTAGCGCACAAGATCCACATGATATAAAACCAGACAATCGAAGTATAACTTTAGAGGAATGTAAAGAGGAATGTCGAAGAAGAAATTGTTCATGCAAAGCTGCTATTTATTATTATAATGATAAATTAAAGTCATCAACCGGGGATTGCTATTTGGAATCCCAAATCTTTTCGATGATGATCTCCAATTCAGAAGAATTCCGATCTTCTAGCATGCGCTTTAAAATATGCATTAAGGTGCAGGATGTTAAGGAGCAAAGTGTTCAACGACAAAAACATGGGCTTCAAAAACATGGGCTTAAAATAATTGTGGGATCTAGCGTCACATTTGGTCTGTTTCTTTTGATTGTAAGCTTTGTTTTCCTAACTTGGAAGAAGAGAAGTGCTGATGAAGGCGATGAGTATTATTTGGATCATATACCAGGAATGTCCACAAGATATTCTTATGATGATTTGCAATCCATTACAGCAAATTTCAATAAGGAGCTTGGTGCTGGTGGATTTGGCACGGTTTTTGAAGGGACTCTAATTGATGGCACTAAAGTTGCTGTGAAGCGTCTAGATGGTTTAAATCAAATCAAGAGATCATTTTTAGCTGAGGTTGAGACAATTGGCAGTATTCATCATTTCAACTTGGTGAGATTGATTGGATTTTGTGCTGAAAAATCTCATAGGCTTCTTGTATATGAGTACATGTCTAACGGGTCTTTAGACAAATGGCTTTTTGACAAAAATCCAGAGATTTTGCTTGATTGGCAACATAGAAAGAAGATCATCCTTGACATAGCAAGGGGTCTAACTTATTTACATGAGGATTGCAGGCAGAAGATTGTTCACTTGGACATAAAACCCCAAAACATTCTTTTAGATGAGAATTTCAATGCAAAAGTCTCGGATTTTGGGTTGTCTAAACTAGTTGACCGTGACCAGAGTCAAGTTGTGACAGTCATGAGAGGGACTCCTGGTTATATGGCTCCAGAATGGTTGAGTTCAGTAATTACAGAAAAAGTAGATGTGTATAGCTTTGGAGTAGTGCTCTTAGAGATATTATGTGGAAGAAGAAATCTTGACCGATCTCAGCCAGAGAAAACAATGCATCTACTTCATCTATTCAAGAAAAAAATTGAGGAGGATCAATTGTTGGATTTGGTTGATAAGTTCAATGAAGATATGCAATTACATGGAGTAGAAGTTGTGAATATAATGAGAGTTGCAGCATGGTGTTTGCAAATTGATTTCACGAAAAGGCCTTCTATGTCCACTGTGGTTAAGGTTTTGGAGGGTGTTGCAAATGTTGAATATGGCCTAGGTTATTTCTTCTCGAATCCACTCTTACCAAGCACGAGTGCTGGAGTTGATAACCAGCCATTGCATGTTGGTGATAGTGATACTACTCAACTATTGCCTTCAATTCTCTCAGGACCACGGTGACTTTTCATTGTACCATTTTCTCACTGTACCATCTTCGTTGCTTGACTATTGAGGTAATTTTCTTTGTTTTAATAAAATTTCTATTCCAATGACTATTATTAATTAGCAGTTTGAAATTTGATGGGAGGTTTCAATTGGAGTCATTCATGTTGTCATTTATTGGCAATACCATGGCTTCTCTATTAGTAATACTAGCGTTTAACCCGCACAATACGCGAGATCATTTTATGTATTAATGAACTTTACATTCAACGTAAACTTAGTTCTCATATTTCCAATGCAGGCATTCAAACCTAAATAATGTAGTAAATTTAAACATATAGTATCCAATTTTTTAACATTAGTCTCTTCAAATCACTTCATGTTTGTACTTCTCTTCTCTAAGAGGCCACTTGCAGGAATATATGAAATGAGTAACCACCATTTTTTTTACTTTCTTTGAGTTGAAATGAGCTTAAACGAAGGGAATTCTTCATAATGCTCCTCTATTTTGCATATAACAATGTGTCTATTTGGATACAACTTATTACTGAAAATTGAAAACAATGTAACAAAATAATTTTTAAATTTGTGAATAGTACCGTAGAACCCAATTTTAAAGTTGTTTTTACTAAAAAAAATATTTGCAAGTCTCGTGAACAGTGCACGAGATCCACACAAAAAACGCAGACGCGCGTCTTCTTTCCTTTTTAGTGCAATCCAAACTTGGGTTTGCTGATGTTCAAATCATCATCAAGTACCTATATCAATCAGAAAGAGGAAATTCTGAAAATATGTAGGAGAATCAAATGTTGCATACTAAGAGCTGGGAAAAAGATCTAAAATATACAATTTTAAGTTAGTAGACGGACAATCGTACCACTTCCCTCATTCCAAATGCACCATATCAAACACAATGGGAATGTATGTAACCCATTGTGAATATAATGAGAGTTGCATCATGGTGTTTTTAAAATAATTTCACAAAAAGACCTTCTATGTCCACCATGGCTAAGGTTTTGGATGGTGTTACGAATGTTGAATATGACCTAGGTTATTTCTTCTCGTATCCACTTTTACCAAGCACGAGTACTGGAATTGATAACCAAGAACTGCATGTAAGTGATAGTGATACTACTCAATTATTGCCTTTAATTCACTCAGGACCACGATGACTTTTTACTATATTATCTTCATTGCTTGACTACTAAGGTAATTTTATTTGTTTTAATAAAATTTCTCTTCCAATGACTATTAGTAATTAGTAGTTTGAAATTTGATGGGATGTTTCAACTGGAGTCATTCCATGTTGTCACTTATTGGCAATTCCATGGCTTCTCTATTAGTTTTATATGTTTCTTTATTTAACATATACGTCGTTATCCTATAGAAGTGTTTATGCGGTAGGTGACAATTTAAGTTTGAGCGGTTGACTATTTGTTGTTTTGTGTTTCTTCATAAGAATTCAGCACATAATATTTGCATAAGTTGCAGTCTTGCGTTACAGTTCTAAACTCTTTTGGTTTAAACCTATCATATGAGAATGGTTGGAACTAAGTAATGGTCAAGTCTGTATATTGAAGTTCTTAGTATTAAACTATTATATTTAAACGATTAAAATTATCATTTTCCTATCCGTTTAAACTATACTTTTGAATAAGTGATAATAATTTATAATGATGTTTTAACGGTGATCCTAGGTTTTATTGGGATAAAAATCAGGAGGTTTTTTTCTCCAGAAGCAGTTGGCAGCCAAGATAACTTTCTCCTGGCAAATCAATTTTTGGGATCGTAGCTTTCTTGGGCACGAGGAAATTTTGTACAATTTTTTTAACATTTTGACATATATAATGCAAATTTTTCCAATTGCAAAAATTATTTTTGAAAAGATTATGTAATGTCTATTTTAACTTTTTATGTTTCATTTTATGTTCTATCAATCACAACTTGTCTTTTTTTTTTTTTTTTTTTACTTGCTTTATAAAATAACAAAAATTTAAAACAGAAAAACTTCAGACACATAACATATCAGGTGGAGCATAAAGTAACAAACAAAATGTAAAACAGAAGATTTGTATCCCAACAAATAGTCAAATACCATATCTTACATAGATCTTCAGTGTTATCTTTTCGCTTCTTTTTTTTTGGCCAAATAAAGATTTTTTTTTTCTTTTTGTAAGAACCCGCAAATAAAAGAGATTCATGTGCCATTTATAGAGTTTACACCATTTTGGTTGCTATCAATCAAGCCCAAAACTTAGATAGTGCTGGTGGCCGGGGTTAAAACTACTTTTCCCTTTTCATTACACTGACTATAAGGGCGGACTTAGAAATTTTGTTTGAGAGCCAAGTTACGGCACTAATATATTTATCAAGACAACCCTCATATACATATATATATATATATATGCACACGTTTTTTTTTATTATATATACACATATATACACACTTTTTTATTTGATAAGTTATATATATACACTCACCAAAAAAAAAAAAACTTAGTATTTTCAATTAAAGTTATGTTTGATGATGATCTTTATAAAATAAAATTCATTTTTTTCATTTTCATAGTAAAATTCTTAAAAAGATTCATTTTAAATACAAATGATCAAATTTTATACTAAAGTAAAAAAATCTTTCAATTGAATTAATGAAAATTTCAAAAACATGCAACTAATGACATTAAAATAAGTTAGGCTCCAAATATATTTAAAATTATCTTACTCTAACCTATTATGTGTCAATTAAAGACACATTTCAGGTGTAGTTTTAGTAATAAAATTTTTTTAATGAGTCAATGACTTGATAATCGCCGCATAACGGGTTAAAAAAGATAAATTCAAATATGTTTAATGTCAAATTTTATCAAATATTTAACAAATGTAAGAGCACATTTTACAATAAAAAATAAAATTGCGAAAAATAAAATTATATCTCTATAACTATCAGACCAATTATTTTTTTTTAAGAGTATCATTGGACTAATTCAAATATTTTGGAAGCCCAACTCTTATTTTTATAGACTAAAATTTGAAAATATTAAAATAATTATATATATAATTTAAAATTTTTCATGATTTTGGGAGGGCGGGGGGGCGGGGTTGTGTGTGTGTGTGTGAACCTTCAACACAGCTCCGCCCCACTGACCATCAATCATTGAGGGCAAAAGCATTCTCTATAATCAACAATGATTTTGAAACTTTTAGGCTTGTAGCCACTAGAGAGTCGGTAGCTATCAAAAGTCATCTTAATCCCTCATCCATAACCCTTTTTTTTTTTGGCAAAGACCAACCTCTATTTAATTTTTTCCGATAATCAAGACAACCTCTGTTATGATTAAAGAAAATGCCAAAGGTGTAGTAAATTTTATGTAATAAAATTTATAAACTGATGCAAATAATGTGATTGGTTGGCTTCAAGTCTTCAACAACTTAGTAAATAAATATTAAATTGTTTTTTAATAATTGGTGACAATCAATTTGCAAGCTCTATATAATTAAACTTTATAGTATCCCTAATGTTATTCTACAAGTAAAAAAGGATCAAAGACAATATGTTTGGTTTTGTTTCTAGAGAGGTCTTGCTAAGCTTCTTACAAAAAGATAAACTCATCTACATGTTTGGTTTTGTTTCTCGTATAGCCAAACCTTATAAGTTCAAGACAAACTCATCTACCAAACTGTTTAAAAATTGTCATGACACTTCAACTCAAAAAAGCAGCTAGCAGGTCCATATTTTAGACTTAAAATAAATAAAAAATGATTTATGTATTATAATTTCACTAAAATATTTTTCCTATAATATTTTGATTCTTTCATAGTTTCAAACCATGAGTTTTTACTGTAAATACCAATTTTATAATTACAACAATAGAGAAATAAAATTTAATTCTATACAATTTTTTAAAAGCAGTCAAGGTAGTGAGGCATATTCAACTTTCTTGATATATTTTTATGCTTTTACATTCATTTATATTCTCTATTTATATTGAGTAATACTATCTAATTACATGTTTCAGCTTTACGTATTTTGAATTTTTTGAATAGATTGTTATTAGCTTTAATTCGTAGTATATTGTTACACTTTTAATACTTTTACATTAATTTATATTCTCAATTTATTTTGAGTAATCCAATTACTTGTTTAAATTTTATGTACTTAGATTAGTTTCTTAAATTGATTGTTATTAGTTATAAATTAATTATTTTTGTTTCTTTATTATATAATTGTTTATTTATTATTATTAATGTCATACAATTTTTTTTGAATAATTTTGGTTTCAATCTTATTTTTTAATCTTACTCTTCTAAACCGAAATTTAGGCTCTCCATTAACTAAGAGCTCTTTTATTGAAAAAGATTTATTCCCTCCCTTATCTTAAATGATACATTTGACAAATGATACAATTTTCTGTGCTGATAGGATTGCTTAGTTGAATAACTAGTTATGAAGATGAGAAGATCCTATTATCTCTGGAAACTCTAGAGATCATGACCGCTAAAGCATTTCTTTTTATCATATCAATAGAACTGCAAATATATCTTGCTTGCTTTCAAATAAGTTCTTGGTCGTCCCAACTGCAGTGCTTCATTTTTCTTTCTGGCATACAATATATGGGCCAGGCTTGTGTCCAGTGAATTTTTTCACTGGACACGTTGGATCTTGGACACGTGTCCAAATCTAGCCGTGTCCAGTGAAAAAATTCACTGGACACAAGCCTTGCCCTATATATATTATCTTGATCGATGTCAATTTTCTGTCATGGCCTTCGTGTCTTTCTTCCATTTGTAAACTTTTTGTTGAAATCTTAAAAAGGTAATCTATGATTATGTGCGGCACTTTGCTAAAAGTAGAAGCAGATAAATGAAGAAAGGACAAATGAAAAAGAAAGAAAAGAAAAAAAAAAACAAAAAAGTCAAAAAAAAGTTGACGTGACATAAAGCAATGTTAACAAAAGCAACTTATTATAGATTATCACTTGAGTATCCTGGGGCAACTTTAAAGTTATTTTCCCTTTTGCCATACAGAATTTCTGGTTGCACATGACATGAATCACGTTGTGTTTCAGAATTGAATTATTACCATCTGGCACTTGAGTTTCCAGAGGCATCTTTGAAGTTATTTGCCCTTTTGCCGTACAGAATTTATGGTTGCACATGACATGAATCACGTTGTGTTTCAAAATTGAATTATTACCATCTGGCAGTTTCCAGAGGCATCTTTAAAGTTATTTACCCTTTTGCCATACAGAATTTATGGTTGCACATGACATGAATCACGTTGAGTTTCAGAATTGAATTATTACCATCTGGCACTTGAGTTTCCAGAGGCATCTTTGAAGTTTTTTTCCCTTTTGCCGTACAGAATTTACGCTTGCATATGACATGAATCACGTTGTGTTCCAGAATTGGAATATTACCATCTGGCGCGCGAGTAAAACTCACTTAAGCCAATTGAGTTAAATTTAGCCGTAAATACATTTTGTTTCTTATATTTTGAGCCATTTTTCCATTTGATTTTTAAACTGATTTTACACCTAGATTAGTTCATGATTTTTTTAAATCGTTTATAAAATAGTCCATCAATTCAGTAATAGAAAAATCTGAGGTGACAAACGGAATATACTGTGTATACAATAAATGCTGATATGACAATAAAATAATACTTGCCTCATCACACGTGCTTCGCGCGTGCGATGAGGCTTTTCTTTTAACAAAAAAAACTCTGTGATTTTATTTTTTATATATAATTTTTATTTTGACAATTTAATTTATAAGTGGATAAAACAATTTGACAATTAACAGGAATCTTGCCCTATTTTTTAGGCAATGTTTTAGTAGGAGCTAGAGTTACATTTTACCGGATTGTCCTTTTATTTTGTCTCTACTTAAACATAGGGGTATAGGGGCATTTTTGAATTAAAAAATGATTTGACAATTTAATTTATAAGTGGATAAAACAATTTGACAATTAACAGGAAACTTGCCTTATTTTTTAGACAATGTTTTAGTAGGAGTTAGAGTTGCATTTTACCGGATTTTACTTTTATTTTGTCTCTACTTAAACATAGGGTTGTATGGACATTTTTGAACTAAAAAATGAGAAATCCAAACAGGAGAAGCCCCTTAAATAGTAGTATAGATTAAAAAATTTGATTTGGTATTTTTTAAATACCACGTCAGCATATAAATTAATAAAAAAGCCAGGTCAGAAAATTAAAAATAAATATTGATGTTATTAAAATAAATAATTTAATAACATTTAAAAAAAAAAAAAACAACAACCGTTGAATTCTTTTGTTATTTTCTTTTTATTATTTTTGAAAGAACAAGGTAATATGTTCTTCATGTTCTTCAGCTTGCCCAGAAAATTAAAGTAATCTAAGATAATATTCTCTTTTCTTGTATTTTCTTAGCAAATAAACATGCACAAATTCATACAAAATCTCTATCCTCCATCGAAACCTCCAACATGAAGAAATCACCAAATCCACTTGAAAAAACCAACCCAAAAAAATTATCAAACCTCCAACCCAGAAAAATTATCAAACCCCCGAAACCTCCAACCCAGAAAAATCATCAAACCCACATGAAAAAACCAAAGCCAGAAATTTAAAACAAATCAACACCCACAGGGAAAAAAAAACCCAGGTCAGAGAGAGAGTGATCTGATTGGTTCTTTTCCCCACTCTCTTAACAACCAAACACAAAAAAACAAAAAATCATCATCTCCTTCAATTTCATAACCCTTTACTAGACCCGATCTGTGACCCATATGCTTCGACCTGGCAATGGAGCTCCGATGCGGTGATGCTGGGCCCATGCGATGGAGGTGATGCATGTGCCGATCTACTTCGAGTGCTACGACATGAACGACGACATGAAGAAAGTCCCCAAGGAATTCATGAACTCGATCAGGAAGAACAAGATGGGTTTCTCGGTAGATCAAAGAAAGAGTTTTGTTTTATTTGGCCATGGGCGTCTGGGTTTGGAGCTTGGTGTCTTTTGCCATAGGTCTCTCGATTTGAAGCAAAGGGTTTGGAGTGGATCAGATCAAAGAGAGAAACAGAAATTGCGAGAATTCAAGGGGCGGAAAGAGATATTTGGGTTAGGTTTGTGAGTTTGGTTTTTTATTTTTTTTTACAATAGGTTTTTTAAGGGGCAAAGGGAGATAAGTTTTTTTTTTATCAAATTTAAAAATTGATAAAGCTTTTTTGTTTTTAATTTTTCCAGTTTTTATTAAAATCATGAAATTAAATTTTTTTTGTTTTTATTAATTTATATACTGATGTGGCATTTTATATGCTGACGTGGCATTTAAAAAAAATGCCAAATCAAATTTGTTAATATTATTTTATTGACATGTCAGCATTTACTATGTATACAGTGCATTTCATTTGCCACCTCAAATTTTTCTATTACTGGATTGATAGCAGGGGACCATTTTAAAAACGATTTAAAAAAATCAGGAACTGATCTAGAAGCAAAATCAGTTTAGGGACCAAATCGAGAAATGACCCAAAATGTAGGGACCAAAAGTGTATTTACGCCCATATGCTAACGTGGCATTTAAAAAAATGCCAAATCAAATTTTTTTAATATTATTTTATTGCCATGTCAACATTTACTGTGTATACAGTGCATTTCGTTTTGCCATCTCAGATTTTTTTGTTACTAGGTTGACGACAGAGATCATTTTAAAAATGATTTTAAAAAATCAGGGACTGCCTAGGAGCAAAATCAGTGTAAGGACCAAATCAAAAAATGGCCCAAAATGTAGGGACCAAAAGTGTATTTACGCCTTAAACTTAATACAAATGGTGATTCTTGTGGTAAACTGGTAATCCAACAAAATCAGGTGGAGTAGGTATTATTAAAGATGCACTGGAAAACTAAGTTAGTTGAGATTTGAGAATCTAACTAGGGTTGCACTAGTTGTAGAGTTCTAGGGAGTTGGAGCAAGCGAGTGGCTTGCATGGTGTTATAAGACGATTTACATTCATATTGGGAGTGTTTATTATTTTTTGAAAATTTGGATGGATATTGTTGAGTTATGTTTGTTGATTACTTTTTGGACTTCAATACTTGTAAGCATTCTTAAACATTCTATATTGTAATGTTGATAATTGTGTTGAGGTGGATTGTTAAGGAGCAAGTGAGTGGCTTGCATGGTATTATAAGGCAGTTTACATATATATTGGGAGTGTTTATTATTTTTTGAAAATTTAGATGGATATTGTTGAGTTATAGACCTAGACACAAAGGGTGTTATTAAGCTTGTGATTCTAACTCTTTTTTTTTTTTATGGGATTCAAACTCGTTTGATAACAAAACACTTCCGATTTATTATTTAATCCTTCTTCTTCTTCTTATTATTATTATTATTATATTTTGATCGCAAGGTGCAAATAAACGAGTTTGATCAGTTTAGTTTGAAACATATTGAAGCTCATATCGTTATGCCAAAGCCTTAACTAAATGTGGTTGCAACTGGATTGTAGATTTTCTAGTATACTAGTATCACTACAAAAAACTGGTCTATAATCGTGTTTTAAAAACGCGATTGTAGCTCCTAAAAATGTGGCCATAGGTCCATTTGGTCTATAGCCACGTTTTTAAGTGTGGCTTATACATCATGACAATAGATTAGCAGGTCTATAGCTACATTTTTTCAAACGCGGCTATAGGGGTTATTTTAGTTGTGTCTAACAAATGTGGCTACGAGAGTTATTTTAGTCATGTTTTAAAAACGTGGCTATAGGTTTCTTTTTTCTTTTTTTCTTTTTTTAATTTGGCTATAGCTAAGTTTTATAAACACAACTGATGAAGTGCAAATCGTCAATCTTGTAGGTTCGTCCAGATGGAGCTAGGTCCTTGTAACCGTCTCTGCAAATGTAGAACAGCGGCTCCCCTAAGGTGGTCACTAGTGTGGTGCCTGCCACCACGTCTCCGATGCCAAAGTCAGTATATAGCAATGTTGTTAATTCTGTTTCGGTTTGTTTAGTGAAATGGAATATTTCAATACTGGCCTATTTTGGCGTATCGTTTCAGGGTGTGTCGGGATTCCTAAAAAAATAATATATATATATATATATATATATGAACACACATGTATACAACCTATTACTTACAATTTATTGTGTAAGTATTGTGAAAATGTTATCAATATAACATTTTTCTAATAATAATATTTTTTTTAAAATAAATTAATATTAATATAAAGTTATAAACCATTCTACACAATGAGGAAAATAAAAATAATACCTCTGACTGACATTTGCTTTTGAATTTTTTTTTACTTTCTTTGTCATTTCCAAAGTTACACACGTGATGGGCTCAAAAAATTTGAAATTTGAAATTTGAAATCAACAAAAGAGGATAGAATAGAACTAGACTCTAGAAGACACCAAGACACTCAAGACAATAGAAAATAAAAAACAAAAGACCAGTCCCACTAACCAGTGGATACAAAACGGAGAAGAAGAAGATAAAGAAGAAGAAGAAGATGAAGAAGTGGGCTGGGACGATGGGTTCATTCAGGCAAACGGCAGGACGGCATTGTTTGGACCTTTACTTTTTTTTAAAAAAATAAATAACAGGCCAAATCTTGTACCGGCCATAATTTACATCTCGGTCAAAATTGTCCGGAATGGCCCGAAACGGCTCGAAATTTGAGCCGGGGTGGAACGTGGGGTATTCTGGTACCGGTTTGCATACTGGTACGAAAAATTCCGGCCAAAACGGAACGGTATCAATAACAATGGTATATAGGAGTTTTTAGAGAATTATAAGAGAGTTTGAAATATCAGAGTATCTATGAATACTTTTTAGGTGAGTCAAATGTACCTGGTTTATCTCTAATCAGTGTGTATATATATGGTTTCATGGTTCCTAGCCGTTGGGGCCTTAACTGTGGCTTTAGTGCCCTTTTATAACGCCTCAGGGATCATGAATATGGGTTTTGATGAGGCTTCAATGGTTTGCCCACTTATTGGTAACTGCCCGCGACATTGATGCTCTTATTAATGGTTATCCTGTGTCCGTCCGTGTCGTGCCAAGGTGGACGAGTATATTTGATGAGTTCGTCCAAGGAAGGTGAGTTCATCAGTCCCATCAGCTGCCCCCTGGGTTCTGTGGTCATCGTGATGTGTCATGACGACCATCAGAAGATGAAAGGTTTTCTAATCAGACATGGCTCTTGGGATTTCGCTCCACATTTAATGCGTGGTGGCGATGCCACACACACGTAGCCATGTGGCGTGTTCTGACCAGTGGAGTTAATGCTCCAATTGTGTGACTCTTGGGTTTCCCGCTAAATTTCAGTTTTTGTGCCTTGGTTTTTAAACTTCCTTTCTCTTCACTTTCCTCTTCATTTTCTCCAACTTCCAATCATTGCTCTGAGCTTCTTCTTCTGCAACCTTTTTCTACAATTTTCTTCAGGCCGGTGCATTCTACGGCTGAGCTCTTTGTGCTTCCTTTTGAGGTATGCTTTTCTTCTTCCCCTCCTTTTCTTTATGGCACAAATATAGATTATGCTCAGTTTCTGTTTTTTTTTTTTTTTTTTTTTTTTTTTTTTTTTTTGTGTTTGTTTTGGTTTTCTGGGGTTTTCAGGATTCATCTCTTTTCCACCGTTTTCTGGTTTTCATGGTCAATCTCTGAGGTTAGGGTAGCTTGCCCCTTAATTTCTTGCTTTTTTGCGCGTTTGGGGGCTTCTTTAGGTGCTTCCCATGCCTTTTTCCCTTTGGTTGAAAACTTCGTTTTTGAGGGTAGTAGCTTAGGCTTTATATTGGGTGATTTGTTCCCTTTGCTTTGTCAATCAATTGATTGGTTTAAAGGTTTGGTGAGTGAGTGAAGGAAAATGTTTGAGGTTAGATCCAGTGAGCTTGAGACTAGGTTGTCATCTAGTGATGACCTAATGGAGATGGGGCATGATACTGTCGTTTTCGTCCCTCGGGAGGTTAGGGCTTTTTCTGCTCTTGGGGAGGAATCTGGTCTAGATGCTGAGATCCTCTCCAGATTTAGCCAAAGGTTTCAATTTCTTGATAAGGTTAAGGTTCATCTTCCTAGACCAGAGGAACGAGCTTGCCATTTTTCGCCAGGGGAGGTGTGCTTCTATGAGGCTGCCTTCCTGAGTGGGCTTAGATTCTCCGCCCACCCATTTATCATGGAGCTTCTAAACCACTTTAAAATCGCTCCCAAGTAACTTATACCTAACTCCTGGAGGATAGTGGTTAGCTGTATGGAGATATGATTGGCTGCTACTGACGGGGATATGATAAAGGTGGACGAGGTTGTTTATTTACACCATTTGAAAGAATCTAAGGAGTACAGGTACTATGAGTTAGTGCCTTGGGTCAAGGAAGCTAGGATCGTCAGGGACTTGCCCTCATCGTTCCGATATTGGAAGTCCCGATTCTTTTTTGTCTTTAGGGATGAATTTAAGACCCTTTTTGGCGAAGTTTGGGGAGACATCCCTAGGTTGCTTCGTCAGTGGGGAACCTCAAGTCTAGGTGCATCGTCTTTCCACCAGTACTTCATCAATCTTATTAATCTGGCTCATATTTTGTCACTTACTAACTTCCTTGCTTGTTATCTTGTGCATAATTAGGAGTCGACCAAAGCTTAAGAGCAGGTGCAGGCAACACGTTGAAGCGGCCATCGTGTACGCGAGGACGATCGAAAATTTTGACGATCTGGTTGACCTGTGGACTCTAGCCTTTCATTGCCTTGGTCCAAAGCCCTCTACTTTTGTCCTATGAAACATAGAGATTGAGGAAAAAAAGAGTAAGTGTTGACCTTGTCTATACTGCTCCTTTCCTCTTCCATCTCTCATTTTTTCTTTTTCTTTTTAAGTGTTTTCCTCTTGCAAGGATGACGACGAAGTTTAATTAAGGAATGTACGCATGAATGAAGGCTAAGAAGAATGAGCCCCTTTCCAATCTTGGGGCCAGAACTGTGCGAGTGATGGATAAGAGGGCCTTTGTCACTCTAGCTACCCCAGCTACTCTTAGCACTGAGACGACTAGGACAGTCTCCCTGGCCACCTCGATTGAAGAGATTATTCCTTTTCGGAATAAGAGGCAGCGTACCGGAGATAAGTTGAAGGATAAAGCTGACTCTCGATTGTCCAGTGTTTGGGACGATGTTGGGGTCGCACTGGCACGGACGCAAGTGACCTTTACTTCTTAGGAGATGAAGGTATTCTCGAGCACATCTCCCAATGAGGTTGTGGGTCGTTATCTCCACAAGCCTGTCCAGGTAGTGTACTTGTGCAAATTCATCTTTCTTTTTTTTTTTTTTAAATTGTTCTAAGGTCGAGTTCCTTCTTTTAGGCGCTGGGGGAGAGCCTTCACATTACCTCAGAGTATCTTACTCAGGAGACCAAAGTCGCGTCTGCAATGTCTAGGGTGAAGGCCTTGGAGGCGGAGAACTCGAAGCTAAAGAAAGACTTGATTGCCGTTATGGACAAGGCCAACTCTGTGAAGGAAAAAATCAAGGTCATGGGGGACGATCTCAGAGTTGAATGACAGCTGACAATGGAAAAGGACAAACAGCTTCAGGTAGCGAAGGAGAAACTCAAGACCATTGTTGCTAAGGTCGTTGAGGCTTTTTAGCAGACTGAAAAGTACAATACCATGCTCTTCAGTTGGTACTTCAAAGGATTTGATCTCTTGAGGCAATACTTCGTCAAGCACCCAACTAGAGTGGATCTGGAGAACCTTAATCTCGAAGAAGTAGACAAAGAAATGGCTGCTGACGAGGCCTTCCAGTCCACTGCCACTGAAGGTGATACCCCTAAAAGTGCTCCTCTGCCTCCAGCTGATGATGACCCAGCCATAGATGCCTGAACCTATTATTTGTCTTCTTCTTCTTCTTTTTTTCATTTTGGGTGTTCGGTGTGTTTTGGGCTTTTTTAATTCTAAATTCAGAACATTGTTTTTATTCCAATTTAAGAACAATGTTTTTGCCTAGTGTTTATGGGCATTTAGCATATTGAAACAATGTTGGCTACCCATTGTTTTTGGGCCTTCAGTTATATCAGTAATTTTTATACTTGCTTGTTTTCATTCTTTCCTTGCATGATACTTAGTGACTGCCCCGTTCCTTTAGTTACCTCTTTTGCATTGTTGTGACTTATAGTCATTGAGGGAGTCCTACTACGTTTGTAACTTGCATTCGTTGAAATGAGATTCTGTTACTTAGTTAATTCTTTGCAATTTTTGGCTTTGTTAGTAATTTATATCTATCCAGGCGGAATTTTATTACTTAGCTAGTTTTTTGTGACTTGCACCCATATAAGGGATTTTGTCATTCTTTGGCTTCGTCAGTAACTTACATCCGTCTAGGTGAAATCTTTTTACTTAGCCAATTTTTTGTGATTCACACCCATTTAAGGAATTTTGTCATTCTTTGGCTTCGTTAGTAACTTACATCCGTCTAGGTGGAATCTTGTTACTTAGCCAATTTTTTGGCTTTTAAGTTGCTAGGTTTGCTTGCATTAAGCCATGAGCTAAATAGTTCTTTTATTGCTTTAAAAAATGAATACAATTGTCTGTTACATCTATGGTGGTACTTCTTCAAGTGCTTAATGTTCCATGGTCAAGGTTGTTTTTGCCCGTCTAAGGTCTCTAGGTGATAATTGCATTGTCTGGAGTAATAGACGACCCGATAGGGTCTTTCCCAAGTTGGGTTGAGTTTCCCTTGGGCAGGGTCTTTGGTTGCTGAGGTGACTTTGCGTAGGACAAGGTCCCCTATGTCACGGCATTTGAGCTTCACTCTCTTGTTGTAGTACTCAGTCATCTTCTGCTGGTACTTTTTCATTCTGTTAGAAGCTCCATCTTTGACCTCGTCTAAGCAATCCAAGTTGACCTTTAGTTGATCGTCGTTGCTCTCCTCATGGAACATCTCTCGCCTGATGCTGGTTATTCCCACCTCAACTGGGATTACTGCCTCTATGCCATAACCCCCTGTTGGGGTTCTTGCTGTAGTCCTATAAGCCCACAAGACATTGGGCAATTTCTCGGGCCAGGTTCCCTTAGTGTCGTCCAACTTGGCTTTAATGATCTTGAGCAGTGTTCAATTAGTCACCTCTGTTTGTCCGTTTGCTTGTGGATGTCCTGGAGATGAGAACTGGTTTTTGATCCCTAGACTTGAACAAAAATCCCTAAAGCCTTGATTGTCAAATTGCCACCCATTATTTGATATGATCGTCCGTGGAATCCCGAACCTACAAATTATGTTCTTCCATACGAAGCTCCGGATTTTTGCTTCAGTGATGGTTGATAATGTCTCCGCTTCAACCCATTTTGTGAAGTAATCAATAGTGACTACTAGAAACTTTACTTATCCCTTACCTCAGGGCAATGGGCCGACGATTTCAATTCTCCACTGTGCAAATGGCCAAAGGGAGGCTATCGTCGTCATTCTCTCAGCTAGAAGACGCTATACATTCCCAAACCTTTGGCATTTGTCGCACTTCTTGACGAGCTCCCTTGCGTCTACCTACATAGTAGGCCAAAAGTAACCTGTTTTGATAACTTTGCTTACCAAGGATTTAGGACCTGCATGGTCTTTGCAAACCCCTTCATAGATCTCTTCCAGAATATACTTGGCTTCCTTTTTGTTAATGCACTTTAGGTAGGGCATAGAGAAGCTTTTTTGGTACAGGGTGTCATTCAAGATTGTGTACCTGGTTTCTCTCTTCCTGACCTTCCTAGCCTCCTCGACATCCTGTAGAAGGTATCAGTCTTGGAGGAAGGATGTGATCAAGGTCATCTAGCTACTTGCGCTCTGGATTGCAAAGGTAGAGACTTCTTCAATGCTGGGGTGTTTCTAGACTTCCATCTCTAAGCCCATGCTTGTTGGTCTTTCTTCTAACGATGCTTGCTTCACGATCTCGTCTGCTATCATGTTCTGGCTTCTGGGCTCTGCACGAATTCCACTCTATCAAATTCCTGTGTTAAGTGCTTCGTCAGCCTGAGGTATTTTTGCATCCTCTCCTCCCTCGATTCATATTCTTCCTTTATCTACCCTATTACCAGCTTAGAATCACTTTGGAGGAGCAGGTTTTTGGCTCCTAGGGCTTTCCCGACCCTTAGCCCAGTCAATATTCCTTCGTACTCGGCTTCATTGTTGGTGGTTGGGAACTTTAGCTGAACCTCGTATTTAAGCATTTATCCGTTCGGGGTGATGATGACGACCCCTACTTTTCCCCTCTTTTGGATTGACGAACTATCCGTTTGTATCGTCCATCGTTCTGTTTCTTCGAGGATGTTGTCATCATTTGGGAGGGTGAACTCGGCGATGAAGTCCGCCAAAGCCTGCGCTTTAATAGTTGTCCTGGGGTGGTATTCAATGTCGAACTGGCTAAGCTCGATCGCCCATTGGACCATTCTCCCCGTTGCCTCGAGTTTGTTCATGGACTTCTTAATGGGTTGGTCCGTCATTACCAAGATGGGGTTCGACTGGAAATATGGTCACAGCTTCCGCGAAGCTACTATTAATGCGAATGCAATCTTCTCAATCCTTGGGTACTTGGCTTATGCCCCTTAGAAAGCTTGGCTGACGTAGTAAACTGGTAGCTGTTTCCTGTCCTCTTCTCGAATCAAGGCTGCGCTCACAACTGTGGTTGATACGGCCAGATACAAATACAAGTTTTCCCCCTCTTTAGATGGATTTAGGAGGGGTGGGTTGCTTAGGTAGCGCTTGAGTTCTTGAAAAGCTGCCTCACATTCATCAGTCCAGGTAAAAGCTTGCTTGAATGTCTTAAAGAAGGGTAAGCATTTGTCCGTTGCTTTAGAGACAAACCTATTGAGTGCCACTATCCTTCCTGTGAGCTTCTGGATTTCTTTGACGGTCTTTGGCGACGTCATGTCAAGTATGGCTCGCACCTTCTCTGGGTTTGCTTCTATCCCCCTTTGAGACACCATGAACCCCAAGAACTTCCCCGAGGTTACTCCAAAGGCACATTTATTAGGGTTCAACTTCATCTGGTACTGTCTGAGTATGGCGAACGTTTCTCTAAGGTCGTCCAGATGAGAAACTCTTCTTTAATCTTGACGAGAATATCATCCACATATACTTTCATGTTTCTATCGATCTGCTTGCTAAACATTTTATTCACTAATTTCTGGTAGGTTGGTCTTGCATTTTTCAATCCAAAAGGCATTACCTTATAGCAATAGAGCCCTTGGCTCGTGATGAAAGCAATTTTCTCCCGATCTTCCTCAGTCAACTTGATCTGATTATACCCCAAGAACACATCCATAAACGTCAGTAGTTTATGCCCTGCTGTGGAATCCACTAATTGATCTATCCTTGGTAGAGGGAAACTTTCCTTTGGACAAGTTTTGTTTAGGTCCATGAAGTCCACGCAAATTCTCCACTTTCCATTCATTTTCTTCACTAGGATGAAATTTCTCGAATAAAGCCTGCTGATAACAGCTTGTTGACCTCATCTGTAATTACTTGGTTCCGTTCTGGAGCAAAGACTCGTCGCCTCTGCTGGATGAGCTTCTTCTCGTGGTTCACATTTAGCCTATGTTGAATGACTTCTGGGGATATGCCTGGCATGTCCTTGTGACTCCATGCGAAGACGTCCAGGTTTTCTTTAAGGAACTAGACAAGTCTCACCCTCATCTCGAAACTCAAAGTCGTCCCTATTCTGGTCGTCCTTATTATTCCTCCTTCGACCAACTCCATTGTCTCCAGGGCTTCCACTTTGTCTTCTTCTTTCTCCTCGATCATCCACGTATGGTTTTCTTTTGCAGCTAACATGGCCTGGTTGCATTCCTTGGCCAATACTTGATCTTCTTTGACCTTGCCTACATCATTTTCAGTTGGGAATTTTACCTTCAGGCAATAGGTGGACATGGTTGCTTTCTAACGGTTGAGTGTGGGCTTCTCGATGATCACGTTGTAAGATGAGGGACAGTCTACTACCAAAAAGTCCAATTGACGAGTCAGTTGCCTCAAGTAAGCCCCCACTATGACCGTTACTATGCCTTTGGGATACACTCTGTCTCCACTGAAGTTGACAAGGGGGGAGTCAAATGGGCGCAGCCGTCCTAGAACTAGTTTCAACTGCTGCAAAGCAAAGAGGTAGATATTGTCTGCGAAGCTGCTATTATCTATGAGGATTCTCCTGGTATTGAATCCTTCTATGGTGAGTATTATGACCAAGGGGTCGTCATGAGGTTGCTTCACTCCCCTAGCATCTTCTTCTAAGAAAAACATGTCCCTGTCCATTCGTCTCTACTTCAAGGGGGAAATTTGTGGACACTGTTTACCTTCCTTTGACTTGCTTTCCTGAGGGATCTAAATGACCCACTTGTGGATGGCCCACCTGTGATTGTTTTTATCTCCCTGACCACGCTTGGCAGTCGTGGGAACGTGTAGTCCTTATCTCTGAGCGAGGCTTTGCGCTAGTTCTTGTTGTCGTCTCTGGACCTACTAGGTTCCCCCTTCTTCATGAATCTCTGCAGTTTCCCTTTTCGTATGAGTTTCTTTATTTGCTCCTTTAGGTCTCTGTAGTCCTCCGTGTAGTGGTCGTGATTCTTGTGGAAACGGCAATACTTCTTCTTGTCACGCACATTGGGTGACGAATGTAATGGGCTTGGCCACTTGAGGTAGTGTTTATCTTTAATCTCTGCCAAAATTTTATCAACAAGCATAACTAAAGGAGTGAATTTTACCGTCCAATGAGCTTTTTTGTCTTTCCTTTTACCTCTGTCATTAGTCTGACGATCTTGGCATTCCCTTTTTCGTCCTCTACGGTCGTCCTCATTCCTTCCTTCCTTTTTCACTGGTCTTTTCCTCACCCTTTATCGCAGCTAAAGCATCTTCTACGTTCATGTACTTTTATGCCTTCAAGAGTATTTCCGCCATTGTCTTAGGAGGATTCTTCGCGAGTGAGATCATGAACTCCCTAGACTTCAATCCAGCTTTAGAGGTAGTTAACTGCACCTTGTCATCAACTTCGTCTACCTCTAAGGTTTCTCGGGTGAAGCATTTCATATACGGCCTCAGGGCCTCTTTCTCCCCTTGTCTAATAGTGAGTAAGTGGTCTGCTAGTCTCTTCGAGCATTGCCCTCCAACAAAGTGGCGCAAGAAGGCATTGCCTGATTGCTCAAAGCTGTCGATGGACGATGGTTGTAACTTCGTGAACCACTCCTTTGCTACTCCTTTGAGAGTGGTGGGGAAAGAGCGACATAATATTTCGTCAGGAGGCTGTTGAAGGCATAGTGTCATCTTGAAGGTGTCGAGGTGGTCCAGGGGGTCCTTGAGTCCGTCAAACTATTCAATCTAAGGCAGGCGAAATTTCGACGGCATTGGGCATTACAGGACTGCCGCTATAAAAGGCGAATCTGTCATCCTGACCATCTTATCCAGGCTTCAATCTGTCTTCCCTTTAATGGCATTCCTCAGCTCATCCATCTCCTTTCTCATCTCCCAGAAAATATCTGAGTTTGGTTCATCTGGTCCTCGACGGTCGCTCCTTCTTTGGCTATCTCCCTCATCTTCTTGATTGGCCCTAGACCGGTTTTCCTCTTGCTGGAGCCACAACCTCATCTCCTGGTTCTGTCTGGTGAGTTCTTCCACGCTAGGTGCAAGTGTTTGGATTTGCAGGGCTCATGCTGTAGGATCTTGGTTAAACTCCATTTGAATTTGGGAATTGACTGGAACCACACTTTCAAGCTTAAGTGCGAAAATGTCGTCCCCACAAACGGCACCAAGCTAATGAAGTGCAAATCATCAGTCTTGTAGGTTCGTCCAGAAGGAGCTAGGTCCTTGTAATTGTCTCTGCAAATGTAGAACAGGGGCTCCCCAAAGGTGGTCATTGGTATGGTGCCTGCCACCACGTATTCGATGCCAAAGTCAGTTTATAGGAGTTTTTAGAGAATAATAAGAGAGTTCGAAATATCAGAGTATCTATGAATACTTTTTAGGTGAGTCAAATGTACCTGGTTTATCTCTAATCAGTGTGTATATATATGGTTTCATGGTTCCTAGCCATTGGGGCCTTAATTGTAGCTTTAGTGCCCTTTTGTAACACCTTAGGGCTCATGAATATGGGTTTTAATGAGGCTCCAACGGTCTACCCACTGATTGGTAACTACCCACGACATTGAATGCTCTTATTAAGGGTTATCCTGTGTCTGTTCGTGTCGTGCCAAGGTGGACGAGTATATTTGATGAGTTCGTCCAAGGAAGGTGAGTTCGTCAGTCCTATTAGCGACTATAGGGTTTTTTTTTTCCTGGGTAAATCACAAATTCCAGTTTTTTTTTTTTTTCTACAGAACTATGTAGGCAGTTTGATCAACCTTTTTTATACATTATAAATCAATGGACAAACCAACCTATCAAAATAATACATTATACATTCAAATTAACACATTAGGTATCCTACAATATTCATTCAGCAATAAAAGTTATAGTATTCCTTAATCCCAAAAATATAAGAACTAAGTTAACTATCCTACTTTATACATTGATGTATACTTCTTGCAGTTGGAGAGTTTTCATCAATCATCAAAATCATCATCATAGTCATCCTAAATATATCAAGGGCATCATATTAACATCACATAACAACGTTCGTACGAAATAGCCAAAAAAGAATATAATAATACTAATTTCCTTCCAACGCATTGCAATAAGTTGAGTTTCGTTACATTTAATTTTTTGGTACCTGAGAAAGTCGTGAAGAACGCATGTGTGCTAAATTTGGCCAACATTGCTCTCATTTGCAACATCATTTGTTGCCTTTCTTCCTTCCTCTTACTTCGCTCTTTCTCCAGTTGCTCTTTATGCATCACATCTAATTGAATTCCTTCACACATTGGTTACAATGACATGAGATCTTCCCATTGCGTGTAGTTAGAGATGCAAACTCCACGAAGTTGACTACACCTTGAACATATTCCACTGAATTCCTCCTCTTGTCCATCCAACTTTTATCTATTGCTATACAATATTTTCAGAATTTTACCTACAAGACCATTTTGCAGCAGGAACAAGGCAAAATAAAATTAAAAATTACCCAAATCTTTCACACAAACAAATGCATGCGGACAGAAATCGAGCAAGATATGGTACAGAAGTTGAGCATGTAAATGATTAGCAGGGGAAAAAAAAAACATGTTTTCTTTTCTAAGATAAGATATCACAGAGGTGGGTGGTATGTTCCTGCAATAAGCCAGTAGCAATTTGGTTAAATCCCTGCAAAAAGAGATCGACTTTTTCATAGAGTGCTCTGAGGGATCGGTGTGATTACATATAGCAAACCTTTGTTAGTGTCAATGCCTCTCACTATCTCGGTTCAAAATAGAATTAAGTTTGTGGGATTGTCAGAGTCATCAAATTAGGGATTACATTGAATATGGAAATGGAAGCATAATATGATAATAGATATAAAATAATTCATGGAAACAATTCCAAGAGGAAAAAAAATGGAAGTACAAATTGCTATCTTAAATAAAACATTTTTTAGCTATAAATTACCATCTTTTAAAAGCACTGAAACATTTATTACTCCCTTAAAACTTATTAAAGCTCACAAGTAAAAACCTTTCCAATCAGAATATCGTTTATATTGCAATTAATTTTTCCAGCGTGACTCTAAGGATGAAAAGGCATGGAATGCTTTGCAGGAAATTGATGATGGGATATAGTTCTACAAAAGTGTTATTATTAGATGATATGCAACCAAGAACAATAAGATGATGACAATGAAGGATAAAAAACTCCTTGAGTTTATCTTCCAGAGAGGAGTCTCCCATTTGCAATATCATATATGAAATTGAGAGAGAGAAGTAAGCTCATGGGGGTTTCTGGCATGCTAGGATAGTAAATACACAATCTGGTATATTAAAACATTAAAATTTCCATTGACATTTTCGTAAGTAGAAATTAGAAATATCTCTTATGATTTTATGTAATCTATATATTACTAAAAGCTGAAGCGTAGCGTTTAATGCTGCTGCTCTTACATTGCGTCACATCATTCTTTTTTTTTTTTTTTTTTTTTTGGAAATATAATTTGTCCTATAATTTTAAAATGGTTTTTACAATTTTCAGCCATATAAATGTAGTCCACTACTTATTTATTTACTTCCACTATCACCCTATAATAAATCCAGTCCACTACTTATTTATTTACTTCCACTATCACCCTATAATAAATCTGTATAATTAATCCAGCCCACCTCTTATTTATTTAGTTCCACTATCAAGCCTAACCCAAAACCTTTTCAATTCAGTTTTAGGGTTTTGTGCGAGCCTTTTCAGCTTAAAAAAAAAAAAGGCTTCAACATTTTTTTTTTCTTATTTTCTTATAATTGTTTTTAACATTTATTTTTTTTAATATTTACACTTCTCCAACCTTTCTCTCTCCTTTACCATTTCATCTACCCACTACTTCTTCAATCTTTCTCATTCTCTTACCTTTTCATCTCTCCACTACCCTCTACATTAATATCATTCTTCCTCTTTCCCTTCATCTTCTTTTATTTTTGTCTTTTCTTATTCACACTCTCTTACTATAAATTTGTCACTATCTCTTATATTCTATGCATAGTTTTCCCCCACAAAAAAAAAAAAAAAAGGTTCCCTCTCTCTCTCTCTTAATTTTTTGGTGGATTTTTTTATTTTTCTTACATCTCTACTTTAGGTTGATAATTTTTTATATTCTTTAAAACTCTATTTGGGTTAATGCGATTTAGTTTTGTTTTTTAAATTGTGATTTAGTTTTGTTTTTTAAATTGTTGTTGTTGTTGTTGTTTTTGTTTTTTTGTTTTTTTTTTTTTTTGTTTTTTAAATTCTCTTTGATTGTTAAATGTTATCCTATTGTGTTCTAAAGAATTAAATATAACATATAAAAATATAATATTATTCTATTACATAGCATGATTTGGATAATTTGGTATTTATTCTGTTACATAGCATGATTTTTTATAGTGTTCAATTTATATGTTAAACTATGAGACTTTACTAATTTTTTTTTATTTTCTAATCCTTTGTGATGGACAAAGTACTCTTAATAGTTGTATTAGAAATACTCTATAATGCCATTTATTTAAAGAAAAGTAAAGGTTAGCCAAACGAAAATATTCGGATAGGTGACAAATTTTAACTTTTGCAACTTTATTTTTATTATTATTATTATTTTATAACAATACATGTATAGAAATTTAATTCTTAAATTTTGCTAATAATTGTTTATTTGATAATATGTTTTGGGCAGTCGAAATTATAATTTCTACAAAAAAAAAAAAAAAAAAAACCTTAATAGATTATCAAAAACAAAATTTTATCATAATATTGGTTCAATTAATCATTGCTAAGTTTTATTAATTTTTTTTAGTTTACCTTTTTTTTTTTTTGGTGTTTTGGATTGTTCCTATAATAAATAAAAATATAATTACAAAATACATTACTCATTATTAGATTAGTTTAAATTGTAAATTTTTTTTTAATAAAACCACCAAAAAAATAATTATCATGCGCAATGCGTGGGTTTGCGGCTAGTTAATTTATAATAAGAACATGCAATCATTGGGCAAATAACAATCTATAAAATATACGTCAGTACAACAACTTGACCACAACTCTACAACCATCTATTACGAAAAATGATTCTAGCTTATTTTATATAAAAAAACTTTACCCTCCATCTCCCCAGACAAACTAGCATTACATTCTTTTAAAAATAATTACTAATTTTAACAACTCAACTTATCAATATGAATAATTTCCTCTTTGTTTCCTTCCCAATGTCATCTTGTGCTAGGATTGATTTCTTAAACCGTAAGGTAAAAATTATACACATAAGAATTAGTGATGAATCACATGCACATACAATTGAAGTCCATGTAAAAAGATAACATCTAGAATGCATATGCACACACAATTGAAGTCCATGTAACAAGATCAAGCTCTAAAACAGAGCTGAAATACTGTTATTACTCAACTTTCAGATGGTAAGAAACCTCTCAAAGGTTAATTATATCCCTTTTTTAAGCATGTTGTTGTTTACTTGGTTTTTATTTTTATAATAAACTTATTATATATGATTTTGAACTTGATATTGTCAAGTTGAGCTAGATAAGCTAAAGTTCTCGAGTAACTATAGTTATTTAAATAATAACTAAATATCTAAGGCTCTATGCAAAGAGATATGCTCTTACGAACATTTCTGTTTTTTTAAAGCACTAATATTTATACCATTCAAATACATATGTGATGTAGTGAAAGGGGCACAACCAACAACTCTTACAAAGCCAGGACAGCGCACAATACCCCAAATTAACACACAGCTTTGTTTAGGATGGACCTTTTCATTTTGCTGCTACCTGCCATTTTGCTTCTAATGAATTGCGGGTTTAATTTATTACTTTTTGAATTGTTAGGGTTTAATACTTTTGAAACTATAAATTTTAATTTGTTACATTTCTAACTACTGGATTTAAAATATAACTATTTAATATTTTTTTTCTTTCTCTATATATGTTGATTATAGAGAGCCCAGGAGGCTAGGACCTGAACTGAAGCATGCGAATTTGCAAGGCACAGCAACGAAGCTTTACAATTCCAAATAACCTCGTCGAAGTCTCAAGAACATACTTTCAAGACTACCAATGAAGTTTCTTGATGAGGCCATAAATCTCACCAGTGAGTTGCACGATCCTAACGATTGAGTAAATCACCTGCGCAAAAAAAAAAGAAAGAAAAAGACCTAACAAAGAGCACCGGTGTGGTGCCAGCCAAATACCCTCCAAAAGTTAAGTTAAAATTATTCTCACAACTCTAGAGTGCTAGAGATGGGTAAATTATGCGTACCTTGGCGTGCGAGGGTACTTGGGTTTTTATAGTAGTTGAAAATTGGCCCTTTTCCTTGGAGTCCAAATCTTTTTCTTATAGGAGTCTCTTTGAGAAAACCTAAACGTGGTGGATAAGTATTTTCCTTACAGGGAAGGCCCTTGTTAATGTGAGTATCTCATAGAATCCTCTTTGGGCTACGATTCTATTTATGTTGGGATTTCCATCTAGGTTTCTCACAGTGTCTATCCATAATGGACCTTTGCACGAGTCGGGCTTGCTTCTTCCCGACCCATGGATCCTAATCCGTCAGGCCCATTTTATAAAGCCCGTTACGCTTTTTTTTTATCCTTTTCAGTTACCCCCTTCACCCCTTTTGGTTCGTCATTATTGAAGAGGAGGATCAAATGGGGTGACGGTACAAATTTTATGGGTTCTTGATTCAAAGTCTAGGGGATGATGGTTCAAATGGCCAGGCTTACGGTAATATTAATAATAAGTTGACGGCATGAATGGCAGGATGACGGTGACAATAATAATGAGTTAACAGTTGAAGATGCAGCAGTCATCATGTGTACGAACGTCTGACAGACTGTCCAAAAGCATTTATGGCGCACGACACGTGTCATTCTTTGAATGGTCTTTATCTCGGATCGAAACATCGCTTCGTCTTCCGTGCACTTTTCCTATAAAAACCAACCTTCTCCTCTTATTTCTTCATTTTCTAGCCAAAACATACTGTCAGAGTGCAACCATCATCATTGTTAGAGCGACCTGTCAACACTGTCTTACCGACTGTCGACACACTTGTCCCGTTCACTTGCTCTACCCGTCGTTGACTAAAAAATTTGGTAAGTGTTCTTCCTCAAGGAGTCTTGCAGATTCACTTTTTTATCTCAATTTCTTAGACTTTACACGTCCGTCATTATTGTTAGATCCGTCTGAGTCGTTTAGGTTTTATCGTCTCGTGTAGGCGATGTCTAGTGCGTCAAGTAACCAGTCAGTCGTTCGTGACGGGGTGGATTACGAGGATATGTATCCGTCCGGTCATGTAGAGTAAGAGAGTCCGAGTGAAGATAGAAGTCCGTTTGCCTCCTCCTCGTCCTCAACAAATGAGGATACGGAGATGGTTGAACTAGTAGAGATCTCTGACGACGATAAGGAGCAACCATTAAGGTCCGTCATAGGCGCTAATGGACTTAGGGAGTTCATTATGCTGCCGAAGTGGACGGTAAATAACTTCGTTTCTACGATCAAGGAGAACCACTTCAAAACCCTTAGGGAAAATTACCAGATCCCAGAGAACATCCCCATCTGTCTACCCTATAAGTTAGAGAAATGCTACAATGATGACGTAGAGGGTGTTGGTATATACGAACAGATGTTGAAGGCAGGACTTAGGTTCCCCTTGAATGCCCTTCACCGTGAGCTTCTCAAGTGCTTGGGTTTGTCCGTCAATCAAGAATCTTCAAACGCATGGAGGATCTTTATAGCCATGGAGATTCTTTATGGCGCCTTGTCAGACGGAGCCAGGAGTTTGACAGTTAGGGAGTTTCTCCACTGCTACCGTCCGGACGAGATTGACAAGTCTAGGGGGGTGTACAGTTTCATTCCTAAGAGTTCGTTGTTGAAGGTTATATACGAAACTCTGGACTCGAACAGGGATTGGAAAAGTCGATATTTCTTCTTAGAAGGTGACGGCTGGATGTGTCATCTAGGGGATACCGAACATATGCTTGTCAATACAACTTGGGGGATTTTACACCCGTCCTGTATGCACCCGTCCTAGTTTATTTTGTTTTTGGTCCGTTCAATAGAATTAAACCTTCCTTTTTACCTAACATTTGACCGCCATTCTTTTTCAGTCAGACGGCAGCCACAGATTGACATTGAAGAGTTTGGCTTCCTTGAGAAAAAAATTTCAAAGACTAAACCTGAAGAAAGGACTTAGGCAAAACTAGTTAACCTCAAGACCATACACTGGTATTGTGACGGACCAGAACCAACACCTGCAGCTCTTAAGTACGAAGCAAAAGTTCGCAGACGTAAGTCTGTCATTTTTACTTTACTTGTATGCTCATAATTTTCCCAGTCAGATGATTGACTCCATTCACTTTTTTCAGAAATGGACAACGCCAAGAGGAGAGCATTGATCAAGGCTTAGGCCGAAAAAAAGAAAGAGTCCGGCGATGTGGCTCTGTTGGCGGTTGTGGCTATCAATCTGTCTACCAAAAGGAAATCTGCACCTAAAAGTGACCGTCAGGTTAAAAAACCTAAAGTCTCTTTAGAGCCCGTCGTTGGGCTAATGGCTGAAGGCAAAACGGTCACTCCTGCGAAGCATGGGGCAAGTAAGGGTTTCATGAAGGCTCCATCCAACATCCCGAAGAAACACCCTGTCCTTCTCCGTGAAGACTCCAAGCACGCCTTGGAGTAGATCTCGTCCATCATCTCCATGGAGGATTATGAGGACCTAGGAAACCATTCAACGGAGGCCATAGGGGAGTCCGGCCTCTTTGCAGTTGCTCAGGTAATCCGATCCATCACCTTTCCATCCGTCGGCCTAATTTTAATGAATATCTAACTCAATTCTTGCACCTTTAGGCAATGGTGATGATGAAGGGTCTGATGGGACGGTGCCTGAAGGATGAGGCAACCCTGGAGCGTGTATGGTCCAAGGCAGAGCAGACGGAGGATGAGCTAAACCAACTGCGGAGTTGGAAAACAACTATAGAGAAAAAGTTTGAACTTTCAGAGAGGGAGAGAAAGGAGCTCGAGCAAAGCATGGGAGAAGCGACGACGACCTTTGAGGGTAACGAGATGGAGATAAAAAAACCTAAAGGATGGGCTCCGTCAGGCTAAAGAGGTGGCGGTACGTGAGTACTGTGACTCTCATGCCTTGCTAGCAAAGCTCGAAGACTCCTTCCTTCAAGGGTTCGAGGACGCCCTCCGTCAGGTCAAAAAGGCCTATCCCGACCTAGATGTTTCAAATATAGAAATGAAGGATCAAGCTCAGACGTCCATTCTGCCTGTTGCTTCAGATGACACGGACGACCTCTTTGCTGAAGCCGACGGTCAAGGTGAAGGGGAGTCAGCCCTTGCTCGACCCGTCACTGACAAGGCCAACCAGCCCGTCCCTGAGTCTACTGCTCCAGCTGTCACCAAGGCAACCATCCAACCCGTCACAGAGCAGTAGGGGGACGCTTCAGCCTAGTCATAATTATTTACATGTTCTTTCATATTTTTGTTGTGCACTTTTTGTATTTGGGGAACAATTTTTATCCGTCATGGATAATGTGTAAACAATATTGATAATGCCTTATGAATATTTTGTTATGTGACTTTATTTGTGAGATATATCTGTTATATATTTTTGTGTATATGGGGGTCCGTCCACTCCTTGGACTTGCAGATATTTAATTTATTGTAGGGCCCGTCTATGTTATAAACTTGTCCAATTTTTGAATTTCCGGTAGGGGCTGTCCATCCTTGTGAATGAGCTAATATATTAACTTAATTGTGCCTGTCCACCTTGTGGACTCCCCAAATTTTTAACCGTAATTTGGTCCGTCCATTTTGTGGACCTATGTAGAAATTTACCCTTATAGAGTCCGTCCACTTTGTGGACTTATTAAATTCTTTACTCTAGTTGGGTCCGTCCACTTTGTGGACTAATGTAGAAATTTACCCTTATAGGGTCCGTCCACTTTGTTAACTTATCTAGCAATTAACTTTTGTAGGGTCCGTCCACTTTGTGGACACGAATATTGAACCCTTGTAGGGTCCATCCATTTTGTGGACTTTATCAAATTTTTTACCTTGAATGGGTCCGTCTGCTTTGTGGACTTATGTAAAAATTTACCCTTATAGGGTCCGTCCACTTTATGGACTTATTAAATTCTTGACCCTTGTTGGATCCGTCCATCTAATAGTTAACCCATGTAAGGTTCGTCCACTTTGTGGGCACGAATGTTGAACCCTTGTAGGGTCCGTCCACTTTGTGGATTAAGTAGCTGGAATGCAGTAGTAATGAAATATAGCTTAGTCTAAATGTTCTTCTTCCATAAAATTTAAAGCACGTGTATGTAGAAAAGTACCTGCCCCTTTGGGCTTAAAAGGGTATTGAAAATTATTGTAGCAAAACTTGTCTAAAAAAGAAAACTAGTAAAATTAAAAAAGAAAACTAGTAAAATTAAATAAGCTGGGAAATAGTAGGAAGTCGTTGTCCATCATCTCTACTGGTAGTATTTCTGAAGGTGTTCCGTGTTCCATGGGTGCTGAAGCTTTCGTCCGTCCAATGTCTCGAGGTGGTAGGTGTCTTTCCTCTGCTATGACGTGATCCTATAAGGTCCTTCCCAGTTTGGTCCAAGCTTTCCTTGTGAAGGGTCTTTAACAACGCCCATTACCTTCCGTAGCACCAGGTCTCCAACCTGAAAGTCCTTATGCCTGACATTGGAGTTATAGTGTTTCGCCATGAGATTCTGGTATCGCGCCAACCTTTGTTATGCCGTTGCTCGGACCTCGTCCACCAAGTCTAGCTAAAGGCGCATGGCTTCCTCGTTCTTATCCTCATTGTAGTTCTCCACTCGATAGCTTGTAAGTCCTACCTCCGCTGGGATGACTGCATCAGCTCCGTATGAGAGTCGAAATGGCGTCTCTCCAATTGGTGTCTTTGCTGTAGTCCGATATGCCCATAGGACGCTTGGTAACTCATCAGGCTAGATGCCCTTTGCCCCCTCGAGTTGGGTCTTGATGATCTTGAGCAAGGACCGGTTCGTGACCTCGACTTGCCCATTGGCCTGTGGGTGTGCAGGAGATGAGTAGTGATTTTTAATACCTAGCTCTGAGCAGAAGTCCCTGAATGCATTGTTGTCGAACTGGTTTCCATTGTCGGAGACGAGTACTCTTGGTATCCCGTACCTGCAGATGATATTCCTCCATACAAAGCTTCGGATGTTCTTCTCTGTGATAGTTGCTAAGGTTTCTGCTTCCACCCACTTGGTGAAGTAGTCGATACCAACTACCAGAAACTTTAGCAGTCTTATTGCCGTCGGGAAAGGGCCCATGATATCTAGTCCCCATTGGGCGAATGGCTATGGGGCCATCATGGATGTCAGCTTCTCGGACGGTTGCCTGATCAGATTACTGAACCTTTGACACTTTGTCGCAAGTCTTGACGTAAGTTTGGGCATCTTTCAGCATAGTGGGCCAATAGTATCCTGCTCGAATTAACTTGTGCACTAGCGATCGTGCCCCATAGTGGTTTCCACAGATACCTTCGTGGACCTCCCTCATCACGTAGTCTGCTTCGTCATGGATCAAACACCTCAAGTACAGTCGAGAGAATCCACTTTTGTATAAGACATTTCTGATTAGTACAAACCGTAAGGCTTGGACTTTCAGCTTTCTAGCAGCATCTTTCCTGTCTGGCAGAATACCTGACCTCAGGTATGCTATTAACGGCGTGGTCCAATTATTTTCAAAATTTATTTCCTGCACATTTGCTCCGTCATCGATAAGCAAGGAGATTTGGACAAAAGATAGCACCTGTTTGGGGGCAATCATAAACTCCGTCGAGGCTGCTTTTGCAAGAAGGTCAGCACATTTGTTTTCCTCCCTTGGAATTTAAACGAATTTGACTTCAAGGCTGTCGATCCGATTCTTCACTTCTTCCAGGTATTTCTTCATCCTTTCATTTTTGCACTTGTAGTCGTCGTTAATCTGGCTTGTTATCACCTGGGAATTGCAATGCACGATCATATTTTCAGCACCTGCTACTTTTGCGAGGTCTAACCCTGCCACCAAGGCTTCATATTCAGCCTCGTTGTTTGTCGTGGGGAAATCCAGTCGTATCATACACTCGATCTTATCCCCTTCCAGTGTTCGTATAACCACACCCGCACCTTCTGCGTGTTGGTTTGATGACCCGTCTGTGTGGATGCTCCATTGTCTGAGTCCTTCTGCCTATGAAGTCTGCCACTACTTGTCCCTTTACTGCGGTTCTCAGGCGGTACTGTATATCAAACTTGCTCAGCTCAATTGCCCATAAGGCCATCCTTCCAACAGCCTCAGGGCTGCTTATGGCTCTTTTTAGGGGTTGATCCATCAAAACAATGATGGTGTGGGCCTGGAAGTACGGCTTGAGCTTTCACGCCGCTGTTACGAGTGCAAAAGCCAACTTCTCCATCCTGGGGTACCTTTCTTCCGCTCCTCAGAATGCCCTGCTTATAAAATAGACGGGTCGATGCGATCCTTCCTCCTATCTCACTAGGGCCGCGCTGACTGTTGCTTGCGAAACCGCTTTGTAGAGGTAGAGTTCTTCTCCTGGCTTGGACGGGCTGAGTAGTGGTGGGGACGAAAGGTATTTCTTTAAGTCCTCGAATGCCTTCTGACACTCGTCCATCCATTCGAACGATTTCCTCAGAGTTCGGAAGAATGGCAGACATTTGTCCGTCGTTTTGGATACGAACCTGTTTAAGGCCGCAATTTTGCCATTCAAGCTTTGCACTTCTTTCACCGTCTTCAGTGGCCTTAACTCCATAATGGCCCATACCTTCTCCAGGTTGACCTCTATTCCTCTTTGGGACACCATGAAGCCCAAGAATTTTTCAGCTGTTACCCCGAACACGCATTTGCTCAGATTCAGCTTTATGTAATATGACCGAAGGGTGTCGAATGTCTCCTGGAGGTCATTTAGGTGGTCATTTTCACGCAGACTTTTCACCAACATATCATGAACGTAGACTTGTACATTCCTCCCAATTTGATGTGTGAACATTTTGTTCATTAATCTCTGGTACGTCGCCCCTGCGTTCTTGAGTCCGAACGGCATCACTTTGTAGCAAAAAAGTCCTTGACTGGTGACAAAATAGGTTCTTTCTTGATCGTTCTCATTCATCTTAATTTGATTATATCCCGCAAAGGCGTCCATGTAGCTTAGGAACTCGTGTCTTGCCGTCGAATCTACCAGAGTGTTAATTCGAGGGAGGGCGTAACTGTCTTTCGGGCACGCCCTATTGAGGTCCATGAAGTCCACGCACATTCGCCACTTTCCATTGACCTTTTTGACCATGACTACATTTGCCAACCAGTCGAATGAAACCTGCTTCCAGCAACTTCCTGACTTCTTCTGCTATCGCTTTTTCTTGCTCCGGTGCGAACACTCGTTTTTTCTGTTGGATGGGTAAGGATGCTAAGTTCACGTTCAGCCTATGGACTATGACTGAAGGATCAATCCCGGGCATGTCGTCGTGGCTCCACACGAACACGTCTTGATTCATCTTGAGGAACGATGCGAGGGCTCGGCGTATCGGCTAGCTGGGCAACGTCCTCATCCTAGTCATCCGTTCAGGCTTTAATTCATCGAGAATTATCTCCTCCAATTCTTCGACTGGCTCCGCCAAGGTCCGCTGCTCTTCTATGCACATGGTTTGTTGGTGATCCTCCATCTCTAGCATGGCAATGTAACATTCGTGTGTGGCCACCTAGTCACCTCGCAACTCCCCAATCCCATATTTTGTAGGGAACTTGATCATTAGGCGGTATGTCGATGTTGTTGCTTTCCACGTGTTCAGTGTTGGTCGTCCAAGGATACCATTATAAGCGGATGAACAGTCGACCATAAGGAATGTTACGTCCCTTGTGATTTGCCATGGATAATCGCCCACCGTTACCGGGAGTATGACCGCTCTTAACGGGAATACCCTTGTTCCTCCAAAGCCAACCAGCGGAGCATTCGTTGGAACCAACCGTGCTCTGTCGATCCCTATATGTTGGAACGCTGGGTAGTATAGGATGTTTGCCGAGCTGCCGTTGTCGACCAGCACCCGATACACATTGTAGTCCCTTATCCGTATGCTGACAACAAGTGCGTCGTCGTGAGGGTGATGAAGACGTCTCGCATCTTCTTCCGAGAACCTGATGATGGGGCTTTCCTTCTGCGCTATCTTAGGTACGAAGCCCGTTAGCTGGACGTTCTAGACCAACCTAAGGTAGGTCTTCCGGGCCTTTCTGGATGAGCCAGTAGTCGCGATTCCCCGTACAATCATCCTTATGTCTCTAATGGGGGGTCTCGGATGCTCATTGTCCCGTCGGGGGGCCTATTCTCGAAGATTCGTATCCGTTCTCTCCTTACTGACGAACCTTTGCAACTTTCCTTCTCTGATAAGGGCCTCAATTTGCTGCTTTAAGTCGTAACAATCAGCCGTGTCATAGCCGTGGTCACAGTGGAAACGACAATATTTGTTTCTAGACCGCTTACTTCGATCGCTCTTCAATTTTCCTAGAAACGTCAGGGTCCCTTCGTCTTTGATCTGCATCAGGACTTGGTCTAAGGATACATTCAATGGGGTGAAGCTTGTGAACCTTCCTCCCGGGGGCTTAAGATGTCTCTTGTCCCTTCTTTCTCCCATTATCGGCTTCTTCTGTCCTTGGTCCTGTTGCGCATCTTCCAGTCTCTCTCTCTTCTTGGGCTTTTCTTCCCTAGCCAGTAGTGTAGCTTCCGCATTCATATATTTTGTGGCCCTATAGAGTACCTCAGACATGGTTTTCGGGTCGTTTTTATATAAAGAGAATAAGAATTTTCCCTTCCGCGGACCGTTGGGGAAGGCCGCTACCAAAATCTTATTGTTGGCCTCATCGATTGAGAGTGCTTCCTTATTGAAGCGAGTTATGTAGGACCTCAGTGTCTCGTCTTCCCGCTGCTTGATGCTCATCAAGCACGCTGTAGATTTCTTGTACCTATGTCCCCCAATGAAGTGTGAGGTGAACTGGGCGCTCAATTCCTTGAAAGTGTTGATTGAATTTGGCGTCAATCTACTGAACCAAATTCTTGCGGGACCCTTCAGCGTCGTAAGGAAGGCCTTACACATGATCTTGTCTGGTACTCCTTGGAGGTGCATCAAGGTTTTGAAGGTTTCTAGATGATCGAGTGGGTCCTTGACCCCGTCATAGCTATCAATCTGCGGCATTCGGAATTTCTGTGGCAGGGGATAGGAATTGACGGAGATAGTAAACAGTGAGTCGGTCTTGTTTACTAAATCATCAAGGTCACTAGAGACTCGTCCCTTGACGGCATTCATCATAACCTCCATTTGTTCCTTCATCGCCTGCATCTCCGCGAAAATAGGTGGTGGGGCTGTATCCATGAGAGAGGGCATGCTCAAGTTCCACCGTTCTGGTCTACTCGACGCGTTACTGCCCTCTGGCCTTTCAGGTTCCCCTCGTTCGGAACTATCTTCCTAGTTTTCCTCTTGAACATTGTGTCCTGCATCTCTTTGACGTAGTTGTTCCTCCAGATCATGGTTCTATTTCGTGAGGCATTCCACCGCAACCATGAGGGTTTGGACCTGTCTCTCCAATGCGGTGGATCTCAGCGGCTTGTCTCCTTGACCGTTGTTGGTGGTGGCCATCGAGCGAGTGAGTACCATGCAACTCTTGTGTCCGGGAAGCGATTAGTCTGGCTAAACAGTCACCGTTTCCCACAGACGGCGCCAACTGATGAGGTCGTAAATCTCACCAGTGAGTTGCACGATCCTAACGCTCGAGTAAATCACCTGCGCAAAAAAGAAGAAAGAAAAAAACCTAGCAGAGAGCACCAGTGTGGTGCCGGCCAAATACCCTCCGAAGGTTAAGTTAGAATTATTCTCACAACTCTAGGGTGCTAGAGATGGGTAAATTATGCGTACCTTAGCGTGCAAGGGTACTTGGGTTTTTATAGTAGTCGAAAATTGGCCCTTTTCCTTGGAGTCCAAATCTTTTCCTTATAGGAATCTCTTTGAGAAAACCTAAACATTGTGGACAAGTATTTTCCTTACAAAGAAGGCCCTTGTTAACGCGCGTATCTCATAGAATCCTCTTTGGGCTATGATTCTATTTATGTTGGGATTTCCATCTAGGTTTCTCACAGTGTCTATCCATAATGGACCTTTGCATGAGTCGGGCTTGCTTCTTCCCGGCCCATGGATCCTAATCCATCAGGCCCATTTTATAAAGCCCGTTACGCTTTTTTTTTTTATCCTCATCATCTCTCATGCGATTCAAGTGCGTATCCAAAGCATGGCACACTTTGATCAGTAGTCGCCAATTCGCTAAATCCCATTTTCAGAGTGCATCTCAAAACCCCAGCTGCATGAACGTCCTTGTTTTTAGTGACAATTGTGTTTTATCGTTAGGTTATGAAGCACTTTTTCAGACCCGCGTTCATGGTCAAGCAGTTGATGTTAATTTTCAAGGTTCTCCATTGTGGGGTGAAGAATATGTTGAGACAAATTTGGCTTCTTGCAATGGCTTGGTACGTATTGAATTATATATAATAGGCGCAAACGTACATCTGAATATTTGGTTTGGAACCCATCTACCAAAAGTTACAAAACAGACCAAGACCAACATCAACACCTGATTCAATGTCTTGTTGATTTTACCGTTTTGGTTTTGGCTATGATTATTCCACTGATAGTAAGGCCCTACCAGATTTTTCCTTTTGATATAAAAAGGATTGAGATCTTTTCACTCAAGACCTTTAATTGGAAGACAATTCTGGTGGATGTGGACTATATTTGTAACTACAGTGTTCCATTGATCCCAAATACTACCTACTACAATGGGGCAATTTATTTTGACTTAGCAGAGGAGATATTTCATGAGCTGCCATGGCCCGAATCTGTTTTGTATTGCATAAGAGACAAATCATCAGGAAAACGTTTCTATACATCAGGATTATGAGAGTTGGGGGAGAACACCTGTGTCTATCTGTGTGCACCGGCAAATCCCGCAAAAACTTGTGCGTTCAGCTATGGGAGATGAAGGAATCTTGGACTAGATTGGCGACCATTCCATATTTGGGCACTTGTTTGTGGCCTATGTGCGCGTCAAAGAATGGTGAAAAGGGTTGGAATGAGTTTAGAATGCTATCACAAATTGATAAGAATACAATTTGACAGATTACACCTATACAGGTATATTATATGATCCCAAGCCGAAAATGGAGGCAGCTACATATGTGGAAAGCCTTTATCTGCAATGATCGGCTTGGTGTGGGAGTGAGAATAATTACGATGAAACAGCAACCCAATCATGTCCACAAGTGAGCTATAACAACCAAATAAAGTACAACTAGTACTATGCCTGTGCAACATACGTTACAGATCAATAAACAAAATATATGTAAACTAAAAAAAAAAAAAATTTTAAAAAGTAAATAATATAAATAAATATAAAAAAAATAAGAGAACAAATATTGCTTGAAAAAATTCATGACTAAAGTACATAGTGTGTGATCAAGTCTGCCTTCTAGCTGGGATGAGCACAAAAAACTCTTCAACATTGATGCAAACAACATAGCTGCAATAACATGCTCAACACATTTACTACAATGGACTAAAGTCCAAGTTTTCTGAGAAGCTCGCGCCATCTTGGTGTCTCTTCATCAAAAATGTAGGTCAAAGGAGAAACAAGAACTCCACTGCCTCCAACCTGCATCAGCCAATATCCAAACAATTAAGTTTGCAGTGGATTTCTGGACGGGGAAACTCAATTCAATGTGGAACCAGATACAAAAATCCCTAGAGAGATGAGAGATAGCAGAAAATAGTGTCCTCATTTTTTAACATATATTATATAGTTCAATACAAAAGATGGGCACAGAGATTTCTTATGAGTTCAGAATCTACATGTTAAGACACAAAACTCAGTAACTAGAGCTACATAAACTGGACAAACCTGCATGTCATACCAGGTTAAGTTGAACCAACCTGTTTAAAACAAGCTGGTTTCAATTGTAAAGGTCAAGACATTTGTTTCTTATGAAATACCTAGCTTGTCCATACATTTAAAGATCTTATCAATCCTAGTGAGGAGAGGTGAACCTTTCAAAAGCTGGTTAATTCTGTAAAATTATCCATCAGAGAAAAAGCAGATACCTCACAGAGATAAAACATTTGCCACTCTAGTATCATCTTTTAATCCAAAAGGCTGAACACTAGTCTAATGGGAAAATATCAATCCAAGCCACAGAATGACACACAAGCCTGAGCCAAAGAACTAACATTTTCCTCATGACACATAAGGAGAGATGGAAAAACAAGCATACGTAACATTACAAATAATTAATATTACATATAGATAATAAAATGGACTTGTAAAAAAAAGATAATAAAAAGGCTCACCGCTCTCAGTTGTTGTACAGACTTGTACAGTGCCTTTTTGGGTACACATATGACTATGGCAAAGTAATCTGAGGCTACCTTCCCATCACGTTTACGAAATACTGGACTTACAGTAGGTCCCTGCACAAATATAACGGATTAAGAAAAGCTCCTGAAATTCAGGAATGGTGATTAAAAATCCAAATCATGATTTGTGATTAACTCATCCAAATATGAAAACTAAAAATGGGAAACCTTGAGGGCGATTGAGGGCTTTGCTTCTTACTTTCTTTTGGAAATTTTAGATCTTAGATTTTTATTTTTATTTTTTTTATGTGTTCTTAGATTTCTTTGTGCCTCTCTTTATACTTCCAGTGTACTAGGGCTAGAGCCTTTCCATTTTAAAATTTTTTATTACTTATAAAAAACCATTGAGGGAAACTTGGTTGGGAGAAGAAAAGTGATTGATTTTATTCCAAAGCACACCTGCAGTCCAGACAATGATGGCTGACTCAGTATTCTCTCAGCCACTTCCTCCGCACTACTTCCCCTCATGTTTGCAGTAACCTGCCAGTTAAGTGTGTAAGCAACATAAAAATAAATTTTAATAAAATGCAGAGAAGAACATGACATACCGTGAACTGACCAACAGCCCTCAAATGTGCCTCCAATCTTTCAAGAATTTCATGTGTTATGTCCAATGCACCTTTCCTCTGGATCAATGCTTTCCGGCTTGCAACAAGAACAGCCTGAAGAATGTTGTAAGAAAAGATGTGATAAAGACAACATGCAAAATTAACTGTCACAAAAGCAGTTGCCTGAAGTCCCTCTTTTAATGGCATTCTAGAAACTACAAAATCTGATGCTTGGCAAGGTCCAAGATAGCTAACCTGGCTTTCTAACACAATTCCACCTTCAATTTCTTTCAAGTTGTTTTCTTTCAGTGTTGTTCCACTGCTCACAAGGTCCAAAATTGCATCAGCTATGCCCATCTGAATTTACAGTAAAGACAGTAATCTATATAAAATTCATGTGGAGATAGCATGTATTTATTAAGCAATCAGCTACACTTGATAACACCATTATCCAATACAAAATTTCCATTTTAACTAGTGACATCATTATCCAAACCATGAATGTCTTAAACCAAAAGGCAACATATTCCACGGGAAATATAATGTAACAAAATGAATTATTTTGTTCATATTTTAATTGCTTTACATACAGAACTGTCACCCTAGGCCCACAACTTTCCTTCAGAAGCCATTGCGTACAGCTCTATGTTATGACAACTTCAACCAATTGGATATTTGAAGTGCTGAATCTTATTAAGGCAAATACTGCCGAAAGAGCTATAACATGACAACAGACTGAACAAAACAAAACTGAACCATAAATGATCATCTGTGTCGTTTGTTATCCACAGCTCATAGAAGCATTCAGGATTTTTAATTTAGGACATATTTATCAACATTTTAGTGAGCATTATGCTCATCACCTAAAAACAACAAAAGAAAGAATGATGGGTAAAGAGGAAAAGGGTCATCGTTTTTTCTTCTCTATGGAGAAGAAGTGGAGAGAATTCAAGGGAAGACAAGTAAGGTGTCCAATGAAAATCGATTATTTGAAGGTTTCTTATCATTTTTATTTTATTTTATTATAAAACTAACAGAAGTCAAAGTAGAAAAGTAGCTAAGCTTGGTCATGCGGGCTTGTGATCCAATCTGGGGTGCATTATGGTGGGTTTGAAGAGTTACCAGTCAAAAACAAAACAAAACCAAAAAAGAAGTGGAAAGTAGCATCTAAATTGCACTATACAACTGTATCCTTTCATATGAATTAAGGTCAGCTATGCATTCACTCCACACCCCTCCTCAAAAGGAAAAAAGCCGTACTTTCCTTTTAAGAAACCTGTGAAGCCAACAATTTGGACTCCTCTGTTGGAGACTGCCTTCCCCGCTGCATAGCTCACTTAGTAGTGTTTTCAGTGAGTGAGCTCAGCTATTTCTATTTCAGTCTTCAAACCCATCTTAGCTTCTATTTCTATTTTAGTTGTCCTTCTATCTATTTTTTATCCATTCTCTCAATTTCTTGCTGTGCCTTTTTATGAACTAGACCAACATCCCCCCACCCTCCCATCCCCACCCAAAAAAAAAAAAAAAAACCATACTAGTTTATTTATGGTTTCCATTCTTATCATCTCTCAAAATAATTATGTCTCTAAGCAAGGGGGGAAAATGAAAAGAGATTGTCAAGTGCTGTAAACAAAACTGACAATCAAACAATTTATCTCATCAACCATTATTCTGGTAAAACAGTAGAGAATATAAATAATTAGATAACCAAAATAAACTATCTTCTTTAAAAGGGAAAAGAATACTAAGAATATGTTAATAACAAATAAACTGACTAGCAGGGTGATCAATATTCTAGATCAAAAGAAATTCTAAGCCTCTTCCCCGAGAACAACATGCATTGTGCTAATATATGACGAGGGACTAGATCAACTATCTCAATGGACAGCAACAATTCAGTTCTAAATTGAGGAAGATGAAAATAGAAAAAAGAAACAAAAAAATATGCAAATCATAGAGAAAGAATGCATTTCTCACCGCAGGAGCTGCCTCCAGTGCTCCATCAGCAGTTGAAAAAGTCACATACTTTAGTCCATTTTCTTTCATAAATTTAGGACCTAGCTGTGCAGAAGGGTAGGGCCAAAACTGAAAATGTTACAAAAATAAAAAAAATAAACTGAACTTTTCATAATATAATAAAATGAAACACAGATCATACGTAGGTGAATCCAGTAGCGACTCGCAGAGGCTTTTCAGCAGTCCATTGAGGCATTTTTGCAAGCTCTTTTAGAGAATTTATGTTCTCAAAAATCCCATATTTGGGAATCTGAAAGGGCAAAGGATATACCAAGATTATTAACAGTAAAATTTATGAGATAAGCAGTAAGTTTCAGTTGGCTATCTGCGAGAACTTACAGCCAGTGATAAATGGCAGTCCCCATACTCAAGAGCATCATGAACAAGAATAAGATCTTCATTCCCCTGACAGCAGGAACAAAAATGATGAACTTTTAATGGTAATGCACTTCCTCATACCAATCCTTGATAAGAAAACAAGGACTCTTTTTTTTATAAGTAACAGAATTTCATTAAAAAAAAAAAAAGGGGCAAAAATAAAAGCACTATCCTAGTACACAGGGTATAGACAAGAAACAAGGAAATTTTGCTAGTTAAATTTAATAACAAGTCCATGATCTGCTGCTAATTGCAACTCTCCCCTTTGATAAAAGTATCAGACCCTTTACTAACAATCCACCTCTATGAGTATGGCAGAGCATCTACCAACTAATTACAGGATGCCATTGCATTTATGTGTCTGTAACCCCCAATATGAAGGGTCTTGGAAGCATTCTGCCTATTTTCCAAGGTGTAAACTACATGCACAAGTTTCTATTGTGGTAATGACAAAGGGAGGAATGCTTCACATAACTAGAGTGTTCATTGGATGCATATGTGTGTGTGTTTAAGAGATTAAATTCTTCCCTGAAACAAATCTTACAATTTTGCTCTAGGTTCTAATCCATGCTTGAGTATCTAACCCCCCTTTTTTTATGAATAAGCAAATTTTTATATCAAGGAAATACATCAGATCAGCACAAAGACACTATAGAAGCACAGCTGGAACAGCCAGAAACACAGAAAAAACACAGTAACACATAGCAGAGAGCAAAAGAAAGTGACAAAACATACTTGAGTATCTAACCTTATATGGGCATTTTGAATTACTCCAGTTAGTAGCATTGAGTACTCAACTTAATAGGCATTCTAAATAACTTTAGTAACATTGAATATCCAATCTTTATGATTTATAGATCATTGATTCTGAAGATGTCATAAACTAGGTTAGGATCAAACATCCAATACAAACCTAAAGTTCAATTTTTTTATTTAATACACACACACACACACACACACACTTGTGCACACTCTACAAGCATTTTCCTCATCAAAGTAAAGGATACTTTTTCAAATGTACAGCCTTTAAGCTAACAACAGAGAGAGAGAGAGAAACTTCTAAATGAATATACTGGTAGGAAAATTACTCTTCAGGAAGAAGGGGGAAGGCATTTCAGTTTTTACTTTTCAACTTATAAAGCAAAATATTGTCACTATGCCCATATATGTAAACATCAAAAGAACACCCAGGGACCCAATTACCCAAATAATGTACCAGAAACAGTTCATAACTTAATGCTTACCTGGCCATATTCACTGACTGTATCAAAACCGACAATACCAAGGTCTAGATCTCCAGAGACCAATTTCCGAACAATGTCTTTTGGCCGCTGAAACCAAACTTCCAAATTGGCAAGCTGCAAAACACATGGTTATTAAAAAATTTGGCTACAGAATGTATCTAGGATTAACTATTTATATTATTGGTCAGTCACACAGGCATCCAATGGGCTTGAACCCAGAAAGTGCCATTATAATTGATTGACCTATGAATTATTGGAGCACACAATAGCACAAACATGCGACAATTTTTAAAAAAACTTCCTATACATGTCTTTTCCATTGTTAGCTTTTCAAGCAACTCATACAAATTAATTCAAGCAATATGACACATACCCCACTGGACATGCCCAAAGACGTTAGGTCATATTACTGCATTGGGCAACATAATATTCTGAGAAAACATCTAAGAATTTTTCATATATAGATTAATTTTTTTCTTAGTTCATTTATTTATAAACTAAACCAAACCCACTAAACATGGCTAAAGTTGGGCATGACTCAAGTCAGGTTAATTGAGTCAAATGACACTGGTAATAAGACTATTGCTGCATTCTTTACTTAAACAAGTGTCGGACTCAAAACCAGTTGCTCATAAAGTATCAGTTAGAACAAACGAGTAAAATCAATCTCAGCATTCCTTCAGAATTATCACTGATTCCTGATTTTCAACAACAAAATGTCATATCTAAGGCCAAAAAACTAAATTTGATTGCTTTTAGTCTCTAATAAAACTTATAGTTATCGATTTTATTCCCCAAAAAACATAACCTAAACATTTTTAGTCCCTAACAAGCTTAAAGTAATAGTTTTTAGACCCTAACAAGCTTAAAATGAGCGTTTTTAGTCCCCAAAAACTTAAATAGATTGGTTTTAGTCCCTCATAAGTCATAAGTCATAAACTTGAAATGATCAATTTCTGGTCCCTAACAAACTTAAAAGTGGTCATTTTTAGTCCCTAATAAACTTGAAATTATCAATTTTAGTCTCTAGAAAACTAAAATCGCTCATGCACAAAAGTTTAGGGACCAACAATGTATTTAAGCCTATTTCTAATTCTCACAAATGCAATTCACAAAAAACAACGAAACGCTTTCGCATACCTGAGTAATTTGCGCAACGTATTGCCGTGGATTCACTTGCTTCACAGACAATTGACAATCCTTTCACACAAACAAAACAAAAAGTTATTAAGAAATTTCAATGCAATGCAATTTTCTCCGGAACCAAACAGAGAGGAAAAGAAAGAAAAAAAAAAAAAGAACAATGCGTACTTTGAGAAGATCTAGTGTATCGGAGGCCATGCGGCCTTTGCTAGGAAGACCGAAACGGATCTCGGTTCGCTGGAGGACCCCAGCGTCGAGCAACGGTCCGTTCACCAGCGCCACGTGGGACTGCTGCGACGGAGCGCAGCACACCAAAACGGTGCGTTTGAAGGGGAAGGAAAGCGTTGAGCCTGAGAGGCATGGCTGGAGCATCGACATGGACATTGCTTTTTCGCTTTGCTACAGCTCGAGCTCTGTGTGTGTGACAGTGTTTGAAAGAGAGAGAGAGAAATTATTGAAACGCCGCCGCTTTAGAGGAAAAATAGGCAAAAATAAATAAGAAAAGATTTTTTGAGGTATATACTCTGAACCTGTGATGTGTGTGGGGTTTGGATTCATTGACACTACACAAGTACCAACTCAAGATGACTATCACGAGTTTTTTAAGTTTATCCTTGTGGAGAAAAAAATACACTTTGTCGGTAGGATAGGTTCATTTACTTATTTAATTATGGTTTATCTTTGTATTATATTTCGTCTCCATTTTTACGATGCCGTGTCAATTTAATCTTTATCATTGTTTATTAAATGAATATTGTTAACTTAACAAACAGCCAAAATTTAAAAAAAAAAAAAAAAAAATTTCGTTAATATAACAATAAACTAATTTTACAATAAACTAATTTTTTGTTTTGACCGTAGGTTGTCAATTTCCATTAAAGAGATTGTACGGACTAAATTGATACAACATTGAAATATTAGGAACCAAATTAATACAATTAAAAAATTATAGATTAAATTGAAATATGATTTAAAAGATATAGACTAATTTAGTTTACCTTTTAATTATTTTCTATAGCTAGTTTTGCACATGCCTTTAACAAATAAACTATTTTTTTTTTACCGAATCAAATAAACTACCATATGTAGATTTTAATTAACTTAACTGGTAAAAAAAAATTGTTATAGGTTATCTCTATTAAAATAAATAAATAAATAAATAAAAACCTAACTAACTCTTTAAAAAAGAAAATTGGCTCAAAGCATCCAAACCAACATGAATTATGTTACATTGATAGAAAACACATTTAAGGCTACATTTGCTTTTTCAAATGATTAAAAACTGATCGGATCAAATTGGTAAACTAAAGTAGAACTAGAAATCGCAGTACTTTAAGAGTAGAATCAAATGGTGATTAGCATGCTTCTCTTATGCCACCCATTCACAACTGCGGAGTATCACTAGCCCTCTGTGTCGAAGAAAAATAATGCAATTCAAGCTCCTTGAGGCTGGCAGCTGCCTCCTCTCCAATTCTTGCCAACATGTGGTCCGTCTTCTCTGCCTGTTGATTAAACTCAGCTGTTCTTTGCTCCACATGGTCATTAAGGGATGCAAATCCAGAGAAGATTGCGGTTTGCTTAAGCTCTGATACCAACTTAAGTAGAGAGTCAGCTGTCTGAACCTATAATTGAAGATGTTGTTCAGTGACTAAAATAGAATAAGGCTTAGATAGTCTTAACAGTAAAAATAATAATAATAAATTTTAAAAAATCCAAACTTTTAAATCCATTATCAACAACCTTATTTTTAGCAAGTATCTCATTATCTCAGTGAAAAGAAAAGAAAAAAATCTATATAAACTCGTATCATCTAATAAATTCAATAGCTCAATGGGAGATGCATCCTTGAGTTCTTCAATTTTTTATGGGCAAGTGTATGGCTTTGTGGTGCGTGGAATCTCTCTAAATGCCTTAAAAAGGATATGCAAAAAAGAAACTCACAAACTGCATCCCAAACTTTCCTTTTGCATCACAACAATCTTTCCAAGATCTAAATCTAAAAATAGATGAATGAGATTTCAATTTTAAACTATCTATACATGTCTACATTCTTGTGCATGCTCGCATGAGTGAGAGAGAGCTGTAACCGTTCTTACCATTTTAGCTGCACGCATCTCCATCATGAAAGCTTCTTGTGAATTTCTGACAGGAAGATCATTCACCTACATTAAGCAAGGTTCCATGAAAATAATCACATTAAACAAAACTTCTAAGAATATTATATATGTTAAAATTTTCAGCAATAATTAAAACATAAACCAAAAGCTCAGGTGACTTCCTTAGAAAAACCAATTAACGCTTCAAAGATCACTTGCCTCTTTTATTTACATCATACAGCAATATAAACAAGCGAGTTCTAGATATAAACTACTCAACTCTGGTATATTTGGATGGGTTCTTAATTGTTCGTTAATTTTCACATTTTAAAAGGCAAGTTTGTTAAGAAGCACTTCTCACAATTTGAAAAGGCCTTATGCCCCTATAGCTCCCTTTCCTGATTTCACACCTTGGCAATTATAGGGAAGAAGGCTCCCTTTCATTCTAGAGATTAGAAAATTTTAATTCATTAATAGCAATTGGTAGGTATAAGGTTCCCTTCCCTTCTAGAGACTAAATGATCCTCACTGATCCCAGAGACAAGGTAGCACCCACCAAATGTAACAAAACATCAAAATACGAAGTTCTAGCTTCATACCAACTTCAAGAGTTAGTTAACAACAACATCAGTAACTATGTTCACTCAATCAAGGCAATGATTATCTGCAAAGGCTTCTTTCCCTTTTACCAATAAGCAAGAAGATTTCCTTGGTAATGAGTTAGCCCATTGTTTCCTTAGCAAAGTGCAGGCAATGCAGTAGTGATATATCAATTAATTAAATGAAAATGCCCATGCCTACTTGCTTCACTTGAAACCATGCGTTCTTAGATCTTTGTTTGATTGGTTGAGGAATATTAGGGACGTTTGTTGTTCTCTTTTAGAGCACTTGGATCTTTTTAATTTTAGGTCTTAATTTGTTGGGTTGCGCTTGCATACTTCTCATGTATTCAGGCTTCGCCCTGTTTCTTTTAAATAAACTTTTATTACTTATTAAAAAAATTAAAGAGAGTGCAAGAACTTCCATGGGAAGTAATCATAGCTAAATATGATCTTTTAGCAGATGAATGAATTGAAATTTTGAGTTTTGTTGAGTTTTATTCCACCAATGTTGTTAAAAGAGCGCTTAAGCTTTTGCTCATTCAAAGAAGTGCGCTTTAGGTGCGCTTTTTGGGGCTTTTTATATTTTTCAAAAAAATAAACCAAAACTGAATTAAAACTATAGGATCTTGACATTATTGATATAAACAATTGATTGACATATTTTTAGTGTAACTTACTTATCAAAAAAATATATATTTTGAGTATAAATTGTCCTAAAACCCAACCCACAACCTCCCAGTTCTTCTCTATTTTATTTTTTCTCCTTGAAACAGTAACCCACCTAACTACTTCTTATTCTATTTTTTTCCCTTTTGGATATCTACTTGGTACCAATTATCATGTTGCAATGTCCTCATATTCTTAGCTCATTCATGAAAAAAATAAAGTATGATATAATATATGTGGTAATTGTTTAGTTACTTTAGTGGTTGATGTTGAACATAGTAGACTAATTCTTATAGAGTTATAGTCATTAAGTGATTAAATTATTAACTAATAGAGTAAAATACTATTTTGGCCCCTAAATTTTAATGAAAGTTTGTAAAAAGTTCATTTTTCATCCCTAAACTTTGTAAAGAGTTTTTTCAATAGTTAGAGACACAAATAGGGATGAAAAAAGAAAATTTTCCAATAGTTTAGGGATGAAAACAAACTTTTAGTAAAGTTTAAGGACATAAATAAAACATTTTCAATAGTTTAGGGATGAAAAAATAACTTTTTAAAGTTTAGAGACGAAAACAAACTTTTGTTAAAATTTAGGGACCAAAATAGTATTTCACCCTAACTAATATTACTAATTAGTCATAGGGCAATATGGATATAGGAGATTTAAGAAAGGATATTACATGGAGGTACTCATATCTAGCTTATCCAAAAAAATGATTTGACTTGCAATTTTTGTGTTAAAATTGCAAAAGTAGGGCTTATCTAATGTTATATGAATTAAATAAATAAAAATTATTTCAATTTATATGAGAATTTGATCATTTGTTGTTGCATTTCCCATTAATAATTATTTTTTTAAAAAGTGCGCTTCACTTCAATTAGGTGTGCACTTGCGCTTTGTGCCTAGGCTCCAAGAGGCCTGTGCACTTAAGTGCGCCCCTTGCTTTTACCAACATTGTATTCCACTCCCTCCCCTTCCCCTCTTTCTTTCTTACCTTCTTTCTCAATTCTCTCTTGCTGATATTCTCAAATCCACTCTGTCCCCCTTGCTAAGTTCTCAGCATTCTCATCCTATCTATTTCCTAACGGACTTAATCTGATGTCCAACCAAATCAGATTATTTCTCCCCACTTCATATCCTGTCTCTTTCCCAATCTTCCCCTCTTGATTCCCACCACCCCCCCTAGTAACACAGCCTCTTAATCCTAAAGTATCAAAGGCTTCCATTCATCAAGTGACCTCCTAGATAAGTTGATATTGGGTAATATGGGATCTATAATAGGTGAGAATGGCCCGTATAAATGATTAAGCTGCCAAATGGTTTGTACCTTTACTCTAAACAATAAAGATAGGTGATTTATGAAAATTGCTAGGACACCTTAATTTTAATATTTAATTATTAAAAAACTATTCAACACAAAACAAAAGCTTCCATTAAAAATGACATGTTGATACCAATGATAGACACAAGCTATGCTACCGAGGCTAAGGATGATGGGAACAGCCATTTGTTCAAATCTTAGTACAGATAAGAAGAAAACCACAAGATAAGGCTAGTCAGTTCAATCTGTTAAACTAACACTTAGTACCAAAACTTTATGCTGATAGGAAATGGCGAATTTAACCACTTGACCATTATCCTAACACTACCTCTTGGGTGTGAGCCCACCTTTAGTCTGTTTGGATGGAGGGGGAAGGAGGGGGAGTAGAGGGGAGTAAGGTAGAGTTAGCCGGAAATTAGCCTATTTCTGACCAACTATATTCTACTTCCCTTCACTCCCACTTCCTCCCTCCTCAATCCAAACGGACTAGAAATGTGACGTAAATTGGAGACATGGTTAGACTTTAGGACTACCTACTTTGATACTATGTTAAACTACCCCTTTAGCCTGAAAAACCTAAGCCAATAGAGCATGATAAATTTAATCACTAACCATTATTCTAATACAAACAATGCATGTGTTAATGAGAATAAGCATGCAACCAACCAAGGCAAACAAAACAACCATTTTAAAGCTAGATACAAATCAACAATGCTAGAACCACAACAAATTACACAATTTTTTTCTCCACCGCTCAAGTTGTGACAAATTCTTGGTTAAATTTGTTGACAGTGAAATGTAATAACTCAATTCATAAATTAAGCAATTTTAACATTTGAGTGTAGCACAGGTTTCCATGGAAGATCCAAAAGATTTGTCCAATAAGAGCCACAAAGACTTAAAATTTCAATAACCCAGTTAGAAAAGCTTAACAAAAAAACAGTAATGTAATACAAATATTTGAATACCCGTGAGACATTGACGAGTTGGGTGAAGTTTTCAACGATGCTGCCAATGTCGGCTTCGACTCTTTGTAGTAATGTCTTCTGCTTCTGAGCTGCCGCTGCCGCTGCTGCCGCGGTGGGTCCACTTCCGCCACCGCTGCTCCCACTTCCGCCTCCACCCACTCCACCTGCTCCGCCTTTATTCATTCTCTATCTCTCTCTGGGCACTCTCACAGATACAAATGAAAGCCTGAAATGGCTAACTTGGGTCAAATTCTGTCCCAGCCCAGAAAAGACAAGTAGAGGTTAGGCCTAGAAGAAATACAAAATCAACAGCAAAGAGGAACGACGTTAGAGTGGAAGGGACGATTTCGACCTAGGCAGTGGAGCGGCGGTGGTGGAGGGTGGGGATGGACAAACACGGCGGAGCACGCCGCCGATTGATTTCCTCTCTCTCGCGGGTCTGTGCGGGACTATGGGTTGAGTTTGGTTTGGGAAGAAATGGGGTTAGTCTATGTGGAGAGATATTAGGAGAGAAAAACAGATAAAATAATACTAGTAAAGTAATAGTGAAAAAAATTATATTTAAAAAATAGGTTTGCAAAATACTAAAATGTTAACTCCTGAATTGTATCAATGGGGTGGATTCATTTTCTCTTTTAATTTTCTGAACTTATTTTTTTTTTATCAAATCTTGTATTTGTTTTCTCTACCCAACCCATTTCATGTTTGGCATTATTTTCTGGTCTAGTTTTTGCTTTTTTTATTTTATTTTATATTTTTCAATTAAAAATTCAACACAATTGAGAGAAAGTGTGTGTTTTTTTATGGGACAAGCCAATGTTAGTGGGATCCACAGATTGGTTTTTTACGAAAATGCAATTGTTTTCATTTTAAAAAAAATGAAAATATCACAAAGTTGTATTCAGTTTTTGTATTCAAATACTATATTTTTGGATATTGAAAATAAAAATTAAATACAAATACAAAGTCAAATAAGTTTTTAAGTGATGGGTCCTATGAAAACTTGAAAATGAATACATAATACACTCCTTTTTTGCTCAAACCAAACAGCCTAGTGTTACTAAAACTTTAAAAATATTCAAGATATTCCTTAAGAACAAAAATTATTATTTATCTACTATTAACTTCGACCTCGTGTATATAATTGTCATAATTTAATTATTGTGAAATACTAGTATTACACCCGTGCGATGCACGACTTAATAAAAATATTTTGATAATATAAATAAATTGAATAACAAATAAAATATAAAAGGTATATTATGTAAGTTCAAGTTTGGTATTTTTTGTTAAAAAACAAATATTTTAAAAACTATGGCAAATTGTTAAAATAGTATAACAATTATTAATGAAATCTCTCTCTCTCTCTCTCTCTCTCTCTCTCTCTCTCTCTCTTGTATATAAAGTATTGTACGGTACAGGATCCTCGAGCCCATTGGGCCTTTGACCCCAGCCCAATGGTATGAACCCTGGCCCTGACCCTTTGTACAGGGTAGGGCTCTAGGCTCGCTAATCCATGGGCCCAGGGCTCGTGCCATGATTCTTGATCTAAGGCACATTGGACCCACAATCTTGGCCCAGACTCCCCGGGGAGCAATCCAAGCTTTGCTCGGTCAATTACGTCCCGGATGGGAACGTGATTGCTCAGAGATGCATGTCTCAACTGCCCGGTATAACCTTAGGGAGTATCGCTGCCGAACATCCTTTTAGAGAGGGGAACCAGTTCCAATGCCATTATTACCACTACCAACAAAACATCCACTTAGACACAATGGAATTGGACCCCATTTCCACTTATAATCAGGAATAATCATGGCACTCTCATTGACCTCATGCTATAAATAAGAAACGAAGATGAGAAGAAGGGGGGTTGGAAACTCTGAGAAAAAGACAGGGAGAAAGAAGAGGGATTGTCCCAAAAGAAAGGGAAGTGGTTTTGTGAGAGAGAGAGAGAGGGTGTTGTAAATAAGAGTGAGTGACTAGGTCTCCAGGTGAAGGACCACACATAGTAGGAAACCCAAAACCCACCATACAAATAGATTGTGAGCCTAAGTAGAGGTTGAGCCCAGTAGCCATATTCTGGGTACGCACAAGTATTGTTCTTAAAGGACTTAAACAATTACATAACTTAATCAAAGGTTTTTCATTTGCCAAAAAAAAAAAAAAAAAAACATAATTCTCTTCTAACTTACATAGTTACATCTAAATTGTGTTATGCACTTGAAGAACATAGACTAAATGGTATTTTTTTTTTTCAAACCTTCTATTTAGAATTTACATTTTGATATGGTAATGATCTCTTTTATCTAAATCAAATCTCCTTCAAGATGAATGGAAAGTTGTGACAATTTAATATGGAAAGTCGTGAAAATTTAATATTAAAGGAGTCCTAAGGAGTAAAAAGGATATAGACAATTGTTAAAAAAATTATTAGTTCAAGCAAAGTTGCACAATCATAATTCTCTTCTAACTTACATAGTTACATCTAAATTGTGTTATGCACTTGAAGAACATAGACTAAATGGTATTTTTTTTTTTCAAACCTTCTATTTAGAATTTACATTTTGATATGGTAATGATCTCTTTTATCTAAATCAAATCTCCTTCAAGATGAATGGAAAGTTGTGACAATTTAATATGGAAAGTCGTGAAAATTTAATATTAAAGGAGTCCTAAGGAGTAAAAAGGATATAGACAATTGTTAAAAAAATTATTAGTTCAAGCAAAGTTGCACAATCATATTGATGCGTGGATTCCTTTTCATGATGTAGATTTAATATTACTTGGTTATAGCAATCTTGTGAAGGAATATGTTGTCGATATTCATAGCATGCTATGTTTTAGACTTTTTTTTTCATGTATATTGATATTTGTAAAAACCAAAATGAAAATTAATTATAGTGAAATTTAAATAAAAATATTACATGCTCATAATGTTAGATAATCTCTTCCATACACATAATATTATTAACAACAAAAAATAAGGAATAAGAAATAGTAACATAAAAATTTAGTATTTTACTAATCTAAAAATTAATTTAATTTAATAACGCACATATAAACACAACACAAATACAATCTAGAAATAAAAAGATGAACACCTTGTTGTAGGAAAGAATACAAAATTTGATAATTCATCAATAGTAAATAAAAATATTTATAGAGGATTTTATAATATGATGGAAAAAAAAGTAGAATAAACACACAAATTTCATCAAATTTCATTTAATTTGACAAATAAAATTTCTACCACTCTTACCTCTTCTTTCATATTGGAGAGTTGTGGGTACTTGATCTTGATTTAACTCCTCTGTTTTATTTTTTTGTCAAACACTATACAAATTTGCAATTTTTATTGTCTCACCAACTTGCAATTCAAGCTTGTATCTAAAACATTGTTATTCCACTTAAATCGATTAGAATTTTTTGTAATAATATTTAAACATGAGAAATAGTAAATAAATAGAATTATTTACATAATTAAATCATTATATATAATGAGATACATTCTAAAAGATACCACCAAATCCACCACAGTTGTTTAGTACTTATTGAATTTTTGTCATATCATTGTTATATCATCCTTCCAGTTGTATTTGCACCTTCAAGAACTTTGAAGGATCAATAATGATGAAATTTTTTCATACAAATATTTACCTTCTTTCAAGAGCATTTCTAGTTATAACTTCTAATACGTGCATTGCTTTTGCTTTGCATTTACTCCAACCAAATTTTGTTTAGATCTATGAGAGTAAGCTACATGAACCGTATATAGAGCAAGCCATGTGACCCAAAGCCTAAGTGTAAAAGCAAAGCGTGGATAAGAAAATACCATTAAGAAGCAAGGTTTTAGATTACCCAAAAAAAAAGGGGATTCTGGTGTTGCTGAATCTTGGACTCAAAAAGTTGTACCGTTGGTGAATTTTAAGAGCATTTTTGGCTGCATAGGTAGTGATGAACTTATGATTTCAAGTATCAGGCCATTTTCTTCTAATCGATTCTTTTTATTTGACCTCGAGAGTTTAAATGAGAACAATCTTAGAATTGAAGATCTTGGAATTGAAAATATTTTACTGGAGCACTACACAACTAATCTCATGGAGAGCTTAATTTTACTCAATGATTAAACCATAAGAAGGTAATCTTTTGAAATTCTTATTGATGAGTTTGTTCTTTTATGAATGTTGTTGGTATGGTGGTTTAAATAAAATTGATAAACATCAATGATTGATCAAGATTTTGTGTACATCCTAAAAATTGATTAAGTATTAGAGTTTAAGTTGATAATAACAACTAAACTTCTATTTTATCCAAAATATTGCAATTTTTTTATGTGTAGTCAAAATTTATGAAAGTGTGAAGCTGAATTTTAAAAAGAAATATATAAATTATAGGAGAAGAAGATAAGAACAAAAAATATATATCTATTTTTTTTAAATCTAAAAAAAAAAAATCATGCAATTTAAGAAGATAAGAACTGTGGGGCTAGAAGGTTCTAGAGGCTTCGGCCCATTCAATTTCAAGCCCAAAGCCCACGCCGAGGAGGAAGAAATGCCCAAGGATGAATGAAGGAAATCCAGACTGTGAGAATGTACCGCTGATGATGACCCTGTCCTCGGCAGGCCAAAATCACATGAGAGAAAGGCACCACGTCGCCCAAGGCAATCCCCTTGAGGATCCCAAAAGAGATTCCAAGCCCTACGGGCTAGCCATAGGAGCGTGGTAGAAAAGCAACCCCAGGAGAAGCTGTCACCTCCGTATTAAATACTCACAGCTAACACCCTGACCCCATTGATGTGGATGTGACCCTTGGACAGTGCGGTGGGGGCACAGCAGCTCACAGAGCGCCAGAAAGAGTGGTCGATGGGACGTGCACTCAAGTATGGGCATGGATGACTGATAAGTGTAGGAGGAGGATGAATGGAAGAGAGGGGTATATAACAACAAAGATCACCCAAAGTAGAGGGGGGGGGGGGGGGGGGGGAGGCCAGAAGGCCCATAGAAAGGAGAGAAGCTCTTAGGATGCGAGAGGAGTTGAGAGTTCCCGTCCTCAGGCGAAGTGTCATTTCTCCTTGGGACGTTGGGCCGTCCGGTTCTGTGTATTTCTCACCCCCAAAACAAGTCGTCGCCTCATCAGAGCCCAACTTTTGGACCCATTATTTACAAATTCATTGTAATGGGCCCGATCCGAGAACCGAGACCCTACAAGAACAAAAAATATATATCTATAAAAATTTATGAAAGTGTGAAGCTTAAGAATAATTTTTTTTTTCTTATTGGATGAGAAGATGTTAAGTTGATATTAAATTATTAAGTTTTTTTGTCTATCAAACTTTATCTAAAGAAGTGATTTCAAATTAAATTTTTTATCAACTTGGAAATTATAGGAAAAAAAGATAAGAACAAGAAAAATTATATTTATTTTTTAAAAATTTATTAAAATTTATGCAATTTGGTGAAGACACGCAGCGCAATTATGGCGTCTAACCCCAACTTTTATTATATATATATATATATATATATATATATATATAATATAATATAATATAATATGATGTGCAGTTAAGCTGTTAGAAGGAAGCAGAGTATTTGGAGGAGTAGAAACACTTTCAAGCATGTTAAGTGTAGTTTGTGCTTAGAGAACAAATTGGATATTTAAAAAAAATAATTGGTGGTACTTTAATCTTAATCTTGAGAGGCCTTTGTATTTTACTTTTAAAATAATATTATTGTAATATAAAATTTCTTTAAAAAATTGATAATGACTGATATTATTTTGTTGTGATAGATGTACAATAGAAATAATGTTAATGATAAACTTAAACGAGAATAATGTAGCATCAATCACAACCAACTATGTCAATAATTTCTCTCTAAAAAAAAAAACTATGTCAATAATTTATTCTGAAAAAAAAAATGTTAATAATTATATATATATTTTTAATCCCTAACCTTACTCTTTTATTATTATTATTTAATCAACCTACTTTATGTTTATAATTAAGAATTTAGTATCACATTTCCTCCACCAAAAGGTCCATCCACAATTTAATCTCTCTCATTGTATTTGAATTTATATAGTTGTTTTACATGATTCTTCCTAGTTTATTGAAAGTTTTAACAGTGTTTTTTCTCCTAGAATATCTTATTTGGTTTCTTCATTTTTCAGAAATTTGTGTAAAACGCCACCCACCCAAAAATTCAATTGATCGCTTAAAAATAGGGGTGAGTGATTTCTACTGTTCCAATGATTAGAAGAGAGTCCAAATGTTTTGTCACATAACATGGTTAAGTTGAGTATCAAGCTCACCTACGCTTTATTTGTTTTGATGAAAGTTTTTGTATAAAGATGGTTTTCATGTTTTTCAGTATTTGGTTGTATAAAAAAAAAAGTCAAGGAAAACTATTTTTAGTCAATAGAAAAAGTATAGGTTATATTTGGAGATTGTTTTCCATTAAATATTTTTGGAAAACAACTCTTATCTTTTAACAAAGTAAATAAGAGAAATTAAAAAATTATTTTTCAATTCATTTAAAATTTTTACCAAATATAAGAATATGAGATAATTTTATAGAAAAATATTTTTTAAAATATGACACGTTTTCTAAAAAATATTGACGCCCTTGGTAAATCTCTTAAACAAATAGAGTAAATTGGGAGTGGCAAATTCACTTCAATCCTATAAAACTCAATCTGATCAACTCATCACTTTTTGGACGGCAGAGGCCGAGAGTGAAAGACAATACCCATAACAAATGTGTGGAGGGCACGTGCATTTTTACAGTTGGAAGTCAAAAAGAGACAAATAGACAGACACCTTTTCTCTCTCTTTCTCCCGACAGTTTTTTATTCACTTTCACTACCAAATTCCTTTTTCAGTGTATTCTTCTCCTCTATCTTTCTCCATGATAAAGTTGAGCTAAACCCAAGAAAAAAAAAAAAAAAAAAACACTTTGGCTTCCTCTTTCTGAAGATCCTGTTTTTCTTCAGTCTACATGGAAAGTATACGGAGGCAAGCGAGCAAGCTCAGAGAGCAAGTTGCCAAGCAACAGCAGGTGATCTCTTTGTTCTTTTTGTCAAAGAAAAGACCAACCCCTTTTTTGCTTTTGTTCTAAGCAATCATGTAATTATGGTTCTTATGGTGATTTCTATGTGACACTTATAAAAGAATGATGCTTTAACCTTTTTAGAGTTTTGAGATGGCATTTGGAAGATATCATATCATGAACACCAACATATCATGTCAATTGTAGCTTTTTCCATGTCTATGATATTGATTATGCACCACAAATAAGTGGGCATTCTTTCTATTTTATTTTTTAAAACATTTTTTTTTCTTTATTTTTGACAGGCTAGGGATGATTTTGTTAAAATGACATAAAAGAATAGATGTGACCGACTTGACTAGTCTGTTGAGAATCTATTACCAGCCCCAAAATTTTGGCGATAAGGAGGTTGTTATAGGAATGATTTTCTAATCTCACAAATGTGAGACCTCTTCGGAATGCTTATATGTAGAATATTCGTATGCTGCAATGCATTCTGCTTAATAGATCAGTAGAATGCTGATATTGCTAGTAGTAGTTAAGACTTAAGACACTTTGCAAGAGCATCTTTAGTGTCTATGTATCCCCCCCAGATGTCATGTCAAATATGTCAGTGTGCTTATTTATACCTGTTTATGTGTAAACTGATTAGGAGTGGTTTTTTTTGTAAGTGTATCCCGTGTATATTGTGTCCTGGTTTCTGAAAAATGATTGTATCCACATGGTATGTGATGCCTGATATTGCTGTCACATACTCGGATTCCAATGATCATTATGTTGCAGGCAGTGTTGAGACACTTGGGACATTTTGGTCATGAAGTACTCGTGGTTGATGACGCTGAACTTCAATGTCAGCAACAACTTCAAAATCTATACAATTCTACAAGAGTTGCTAAGGTAAAGTTCTCAAAGCATTGTTGAGTAATATCAGGGTTTACTTATTTGTAATGGTGAATCTGATGGATGAATTCTGTGATGCAACATTAGCTACATCAATGATGGTTTAATCTGTGCAAAGTCTTAAAAATATTTCATGTTGCACAGCATTTTCAGCGGCATATTGTTCATGGAATTGAAGCCTTTGTTTCTATAAGTTCAAAGCAAATGGAGATAGGTGAGTATATAGTTCTGCTCCTTTCTTGTATTACTACTTATAAAAAAAAAGTTGGGGTACTTTCTTGTGTTTAGTTCCTTTATGAGGTGGATACATGAAATTTTTGCACTAAATATTCTAGTAAGGAAGTTGGCTCAAGATTGTTGTAAATATGGAGATGATAATCAAAGCACCAATTCTCCTCTTGCAAGAGCTGCTCTTCACTTTGGTACCTCACATTCTTCAATGGAGGAGGAGAGGGAGACTTTGCTTGGGGTCCTTCTTGATCAGGTAATTTCTTCACTTATTTCATTTATGCTATAAATACTTTGGTATTTTTACCAGACAGTCAACCCATCTTGTGAATTGAAATTTTTGTATCTATTTCTTTGATGGGATTACATGCCGGAGTAACTGAATAACAAGATACATTATCACATAGATATATGGTATTTTTGGTTAGCAATTTGAATTTGCTCTTAAATTTCAAAATAAATACTTCCTAATTGTTGAAATAAAAAAATATGATGGTGAGATGCATGATTGTATATTTAATGAGTTGAAAATTTTGGACAAAACCATATGAAGTAGGATTTGGGATTCTTAGCATCTGAGATTTGGTATAGGTTTTTTAAGGCACTCTCCCAATTTTGGGTTGTGTAATGGACCAAAGTTTTGACTATCTTGAATGGTGTACTCTATATTTTAAGACATAAATTTCCAAGAAAAAAGAATACTTTAGGTTATGTTCTGTCATATTTTAATGCATTAATTTTGGAGCTTTGTCCAATATTACTTTTATTTTTTATTTTTATGTCTCTAATTGTGTTACAGGTACTGAATATGTAGGTTTCTGAGCCATTGCGGGCACAAATAACTGGAGCTCCTTTGGAAGATGCTCGCCACTTGACACATCGTTATGACAAATTGCGCCAGGAGGTTGAAGCCCAGGTGATCATTTATGTCTTATCTTATCTGGGTGTAAATAGCGCTGAAGGTTCTATAGCATATATCATTGTAAACATCTTCTCAATAGGCAGGTGAAGTATTGAGGCGCCAATTGAAGTCCAAGGAATCCTCTATTTCTGCTGAGAGTTCAATGAGGCTTCAAATGGCAGAAGCAAGACTAAGTGAGCTAAAATCTACAATGATGGCAGTTGGGAAAGAAGCAACTTCTGCCATGTCATCGGTTGAGAGTCAGCAGCAACAAAAAACTTTCCAGAAGCTTCTTACTATGGTATTTTGCTTGTTTCTGCTGTGTTTGACCAAGACTAGTTATTTGGTTTTCATCTATCTTGGTATTTTCTAAATCTATGGTATTCTGCTTGTTACTGATGTACTTGACCAAGACTAGTTGTTCAATTTTCATTTAACCTGATATTTTCTAAAGTATTCTCAATCAACTATTTCCAGATATGAATAATGATCCTTCTAGATACTTAAAGCTTGTGATAGTGTTATGTTGCTCATCCTACTAGTGGGGTTTGTTTGATATAAAATTGTGCATCTTGTTAAAATGTGGTTTAGATCTCCTAATTTTTCTGCTCATGATTGTACGTGCATAGTTTTTGAATCTGAAAAGAAATCATTTTGCAGGTAGATGCTGAGAAAACCTATCATCAAAAGGTTCTTGATATTTTAGACAAGCTACATGCTGAGGTTTGTTACTATGATGTTTGACTCATTCATATGAGAATTTGTTCTATTCCCAGGGACTGTCATATATTTTCTTGGTTGTCACAGGATTGCCTTTACTAGTTTCTTATTTATTGTATGCTTATGATTGGAGGTAGATGATACTGGAGAAGCAACCGAAAGAGTCTTCCTTGCATTCAGAGAGAATGAAGGGAGATGTGTATAATCAGCAGGTGCATGAAAATATTAATTCAAATGTATCTGATGATCATGGACATATTAATCAAAATGAAGAGTACTTCATTGCAAAGGTGATTTCTCTGAACTCTCTCAGGATTTCATCCTCCCACCTTTTAAAATATCCTTTCTATAGAGATTTTTTTTTTATTGCATATAAAAATTGTCCATCCCTCACTATTAGAACTGTTTTATTTTGTCACCTTGAAAATTTGCACATACTTGCATATCACTTGGATAATTGGATTTATTATCAACTATAGAATTATCTCATTAACTTTGATTTTCACTACCATCAAATTACATTATTTTACTCTAAAAAATATTAACTTCTGATACATAAAATCAAGACAGGAACAAAAAGAATCTTCTTTGGTTACTTTCTAACCTTAAAAAAGAAGCATGAGAGTAACTTATCAAAAAAAGAAGAAGCATGAGAGTAAGGACAGTTTCCAGTCCTTAATAGTTCTTAACTTACACATAAGCCAAGAGTCTTGTAACTTAACTGGCATCTCCTGGTGTTTCCAATGGAGACATCTAGGTACAAATCTCCCCACTCCCAACTATGGATGTATAAAAAAGAATAGGAAAGAAAAACACCTCACATAAGGAAGTAGGTCACTATGTTGCAACTAATACGGAGAAGAATGTGAGTCATTACGTTATTAAATGTGCCAAGGACATATTTGATCTTTGTTAAGGATGCTAGCATTTTCATGCCAAAGTTCTTGGTTTGGAGGTTAGGGTAGGGAGATAAGAAGATTTTAAGCACTCACCTCTCAGTATTGGAGGTTAGATCAATTATCAGTTAAACTAGTCTTATTGACCCGTCCAGTTCGATCTTCAAAAGAATGGGTTTTTTTTTTTTTTTTTTGCTAGGTAAGTGCGGGGGATTGAACCCCCGAGCAACAAGTCATTAGGAAACCTGGGTACCAAATATGACAAAACCCTGATAGGTAAATCTGATTTATTTTCTTGAAAATAGTAATTGCTGCGCTTTTCATCTTCTTGTTGCCAACTTGCCAATCCAATCAAAAACAAAGAAAACTCAACATTGTTGATCATTTGTTATTTGTAGAAACTAGTAACTTAAAGAAAGAAGAGAATAAAAAAGCACTAAGCTACAAGCATTAATATAATTTTATTTTTTTAAAAGGAAGTACTGATTTGCTCCTTTTGGGTTATATGCCTTTGTGATTGTAGACTCCCCAGTCACTTCACTGCTAGGCAGGCTACAGTTCATCTTCTTTTTGAAGTTCCTATTGTTCCCCATGGGATTCACCATAGGAGCAAGACCTTTATGCCTCTTTTCGCTATCAACATGATTTGACACATGCTTTTTTAGACTAGGAAACATGAATGCAATTGCTAGGTGAAACATTCATGTAATAGGAACTCTGGCTTACTTGGAAATATTTAGAATTGAAATTGGTATCACAATCCTAGTTGTTGAAATATATTGATATTAGATGTTTCTATGAATGTCTGAGATTTTCTATTCCTAGTTGACTTTGCCTTTGTTGCTTTTAACAACTCAAGCTTTGTTCCTCCCCCACTCCCTCCCTCTCCCTATGTTTTCCTTTCTTGCAGGCAGTACATTCATTTGATGCTCAATCAGAAGGGGAGTTAAGCCTATCAGTTGATGATTATGTTGTGGTTCGTCAGGTACATTCTCCACTGTTAATTGAAATATGGACTGTGCTCTTGAATGGCTAATGATGCAAGCCTGAAATAAGAGTCGAGTAGCTGTCTTTGAAGAGATTTTCAGTTTTAGTTGCTAAGGGCTTTCCGTATGTAGGACTTGATAAACAACCATATGTCCCAAAAATCTTAAGCTAATATGCAAGGGTGAATTTAAGCATTTAACCATTATTCTAACACTCCCTCTCATGTGTGGACCCGTGACTTTCTCAATAAGTGAGGCATAACGCATGGAGTTTTCTTTTAAATGGGAGGTAGAGTGAGACATGGTTCAAAATCGAGACCACTTACCTTGGTAAATTATCACTTGTTCTGAGAGCTTAAGCTGTAGGTCTCAGCAGCGTCGTGCCTGTCTTATTCATTTTCTAATTGGCATCAAAAAAGAAAAATTTGAGCGAATCTGTAACTGTTATAAATTTTGGTGCCTTGTAATGAAGTGTGAACAAATTTATTTCTCACAGCAATTTAGACACATTAAAATACGGCCAGCCCATCTCATACTTTTTCTTTTTTGATATTTACTTTAGCCCATCTCAAACTGAATTGGTTTTGTCTTGGATTTACATTTACTTTATCTTTTATTCCTGTAATCGTCAGGTGGCTGCTAATGGATGGTCTGAAGGAGAATACAATGGGAAGGCTGGATGGTTTCCCTCGGCTTATGTAGAAAGGCAAGAGAAAGCACCAGCAAGCAAGTTATTAGAAGAAAGCCCGAAACCCTGATCACAAGGTTGTCCTTGATTAAAAGCTGTACATTCCTTTCTTCTGTATTATAGTTAGTTCCTCTTGGATGCAAAACTTTTAGACAACTTTTGCAAGCTTCAAGCATTGTGCTGCTTGCACGTGCTGATAGGGGTCTAAATTTGTAAATTTTAATCTATAAAAAAAAGGGGTCGTATTTAGTATAAAAAATTAAGTATGTGGATACGCAATAAATCTGGTTTCCACTGTATCTAGCTTTATGATTTCTGCATTTCTTTTCTAGAAACAGTGATCAGAAAGTTGTCCTTACTGAATTCTGATTAAAGTTGTGTAGTCCACTCTCTGTATTATAGTTCTATTCATAGTTCTGTTTGCAAAATTCTGTAAAAAGGACCTATATTTTTAAAATCGATTTGTTGTTCTAACTAGTCTTACAGAATTATGGTAAGAATGGTCTTAACAATTTATCGAAGGCTTGCTGTAACTGGTCTCAGTGAATCATGGTAAGGGTGACTACTAGATAGTTTTATATTTTTTATTATTATTTTATAGGGACTACTAGCTAGTTGTTACACTAGGATGGATATAACTTAAAAGTTTTATTTATTTATTTATTTATCAACGATATAACTTAAAAGTTCAAACAAGTTTGGCAATGTGGTATCATTTTCATGGTAGAGGGAAAGGAAAGGAATTTATCATAAAGTAATATAAAAAAGGAGTTTGAAGAAAAACATATTAAATGGAATGGCAGCTGGGGGGAAAGAGAGAAAAATATGAGAGGCGGGTGGATGGTCTCTTTTTGCTAAATAATGCAATATTTCCGAATTATTTTACCAAAAATACACTTTTGAAAGTTATTTAGTAAAAAAAGATGGTTTGAAACTCAACTTTTATAAAATCAAGTTTTAAGCACAACAAGATTTTAGTAAATAGAACTCGATTTTTACAAACTCAAGTTCTACATTTTTTTTGTTTTGTTTTTCTCTTCTGTAAATTTAATAAGGAGCACAACCCTTGAATTTGGTTTAAAAAAACATTTTTTCCTACTATTATATTTCTATTATTAGTAACAAAATATTCTAAATTTCTTCAAATCTTAAAGGAAGAGAACGTAACAAAAGAGTACTAATTTCTATATTTTTATAAAAAATTAAAATATTTTGTTATTGATATAAAATTTCAAGATAAAATCTAAATACTCAAATTTTAAGATGTAAAATTCAAACACACCCCTCGAATGTGAAGAGATAAAATCTAATTACACCAAAATTTTAAAGAGTAAAATATAAAATTCCAAACTTAATGGTGTTAAAAAAAAAAAAAAAATACATGGGACTCAAACTTTACTGCTCCTCTAGTCTCATAGTACACTTAGGAAAAATCTGTCTAGTCCTGAACAAAAACAGAAAGTCCTATAATTTCTTTACGTTGAACTCAACACCTGGACTCCTCTCTCTCTCTCTCTCTCTCTCTCTCTGATCTGAATGGCGGCCTCGCTGCTGCCCTCACAGTCACACACACACACCTCCCTCTTCCTCAACCATTACCGCTTCCTTACCCCAAAACCTTTTCCTCTTCTCCTCCGTTTTCCCAACAAACCCCACAAAAAAACCATTTCCACCACTCTCTCTCTCACTCTCACTGCCCACAATTCTCTCACATCTCTTCAATCATTTACCCACCACGACGACGACTATGACTCTCCAAATCCCAAAACGTCGTCGTCGTCGTCGCCGCCGCTTCGCCTTGCCGCCGTAATATTCTTCCTTGGCTGCTTCACCTTTACCGCGGCGAGTGCTCGCCTCTTTAAGGTCCCTCCTGCTCTCGCCTCAACAGTGCACGACCAAACTCAAGGTAACAATTTGCATACGCACAAGACACACGCTTAAATTAGTTAATAGATTCTGTTTGAATGTTTCTCTTTATGGGTTAAAATACATTTTTAATGAGTTTAGACTAGACCCATTTGAAGTCCATGTGGACAAACTAAAAAAGATACGTCATCACTTCATTAGACATATCAGCTAGGAAGCACAGACACTTTTGCCGTACTTGTGTTGTATCTTGTCGTACCGGTGTTGTATCGGACATTATATGTTATAATTTTAACATATAATGACTAAAAGCAATCACTTTAATTTTGTTAGAGACTAAAAATGCTGACTTTATGTTTGTTAGGGACTAAAAATGATCAGCTTAAGTTTTTAGGTACTAATAGCAATCACTTGTTAGGGACTCAAATTGATCACTTCAAATATTTTAGGGACTAAAAATGATGACTTTTATGTTTGTTAGGGACTAAAAGTGGTCACTTGTTAGGGACTCAAATTGATCACTTTAAATTTGTTTGGAACTAAAAGCAATAACTTTATGTTGTTAGTGACTAAAAGTGATCAACTTAAGTTTCTTAGGTACTAAAAGTGATTACTTGTTAGGAACTCAAATTGATCACTTTAAATTTGTTAGGGACTAAAAATGATGACTTTATGTTTGTTAGCAACTAAAAGTGATCAACTTAAGTTTCTTAGGTACTAAAAGTGATCACTTGTTAGGGACTTAAATTGATCACTTTAAATTTGTTAGGAACTAAAAACAACAGCTTTAAGTTTGTTAAGGACAAAAAACGATCATCCTAAGTTTTGTAGGTACTACAAGTGATCACTTGTTAGGGACTCAAAGTGATTGCCTTAAGTTTGTTAGGTACTAAAATAACTTGTTAGGGACTAAAAGGTTCCATTTGAACTCCAGGGCTCATGGGGTAAAGTTGAGAAATGGATTGAAGTATAAGACCTCAACAGTGTATTTTGGCTTTTCTTTTTTTATAAACAAACAAACAGTGGAGTAATTTATGAATTTGTTTTTAATTTTTGTGAAACATGGATGGAAGATTAGATGATCATGGTGGTGATAGTGCAAAACCTGAGAATGTGGAAAATTTAGAAGATGATGACAAGGAGTTAAGTGCGAAATTCCAAGCTTGGAAGTCTAAAACTTATGCTCTCACTGTCCCTCTCACAGTTGTTGCTCTACGTGGCTCTCTACCTCCTTCTTGGATTAAGGTCTGTCTATCGTGAGTAATTTCTCTTTGTTTATAATTATTGGTGGAGACAGTGAATCATTGTTATCGTTATGCAATATATGTGCAGATTAAGATAATATGCTTAGGGAACATAATATAAATAATAGTAACAACAACAACAATCAAGCTTTAGTTCCAAAATTTTTATAAGTACTAGTAAACAAACTCAAGATATTAGAGGTATTAAGAATTTTATTTGGATTTTTCAATCAAAACTACTAGCTTTTGTTGTCAATCAATAAACTTTAGCTCAAATAACAATTTCTTCTCATGTGAGAATGGGATCATCAGATGAAAACCCACTAGATGTAAGTTTATGAATGATTGGCGATCTAAGTAATTTAGTGGGAAAAAGATGAAAAGAAAAGGGAGAGAAAAGCAATATATAGTACTTATCAAAGAAAAAAAAAAGAGAAAAGCGATACATAGAATTAAATGTGGATAAGCAGTAAGCCTACATGCATCTAATTTTCACTATCAGGAAAGAACAGGGATTACAACATACATATACTTCCCCAGTTAAAGCCCTAACTATATACATTGAAATCTCCACTTGTTGTGCTTACGCTCTTCTTGCTTTGCTATGCTCAACTGATGAGGCCTCTATACCAGAGATTGGTATTACTTTCTTTTTTAGAAAATGAGCCACCATCTCTAACAATTCATGTGTATGCATAACTTACCAATCAAGGAAAAAAAAAAAAAAAAGAAGAAAAAGAAAACTAGATGTTGTGATCATATAAACTATATTCTTCCTGATTTGTCTGTATGTAGGACTTTATAGAATCACAAGGAAGGAGATTGAAGTTTCGCCTGAAATACAATGGAAGTCTTGAGGGCATTTTCTCCGATTTATCGATTCCCTCTCGAAAAGGTAAAGTCTCACCGTCATCTACTTTGGCTGCTGACATAGTGAGTGTTGGTGACTCCTGGCTCAATTTTGCCATTAACAAGGCTATAATTGAGCCCATACAAGGGGTAGAAGACCTGGAATGGTTTAAAGGCTTAAGTGACAAATGGAAGGTAAGAATGCAACTTCTCTCGTGTCCTTAGATGAATGCTATCTCTGAAACCTGTAATCTTTTTTTACTCCATTAGTGATTTTGGGTGCAGTTTTATTGTAAGTATTGTACACTTATCAGAAGTTTTCAATTTTCTTATGTGGAATTTAATGAACATCAGAAACTTCTAGTTTTAGAAATATTATGGAAAAATAAAGTCAGATGGTTGATGGATTAAGTTATCTCTGACATGTCAGATTCTAGAAACGTTATTCAGAGAGTGACATTGCTGTCCTCCTAATATCAATCCCACATGCTAGTATGCTAGATATTTGCTGTTATAGACTTTGTTATGCAAGACATTTTTGTTGAAATGCATCATCAGTAACTTTGATGTGTTTGGATGTTTATATATTTTTAATGTAGATGCTAATTATTCCTCACCGATTTTATCTTCTTGAGAGATATGGCTTGTGCTTGAATTATTGTATCTAATAATTAATCCCTTTCTGTACTTTGTACTTGTACTTTCACTAAAAAAGTCTCAGGTATATCTACGCAGGAACTCTGTGGGGGAAATAGATCCTGAGGGTAAAATCTGGGCTGCTCCATACAGATGGGGCTGCATGGTGATAGCATACAAGAAGAGTAAATTTCAACAGCAAAAATTGGCTCCCATAGAGGTATATTGTGTTTGAAGGCATTCTGTTATGTTTACTACTTTAAATCAAAGACAAGATGATTTGATATAAGTATTGATATCTTGTTGGATGTGTTAGTTTTTCGGGCTTAGGACTTTGTTGTTGTTGGTATGGCATGGTTGCCACACAGTATGTTGATCCAAGTGGTCATATATATTTTTGCCATGGTTGCAGGATTGGGCAGATTTATGGCGGCCTGAACTTGCGGGGAGGATTTCAATGGTTGATTCTCCTAGAGAGGTTATTGGTGCAGTTTTGAAGTATATGGGGGCATCTTATAACACAAATAACATTGACTTGCAAGTTGCTGGTGGGAGAAGTGCTGTCCAGAGATATTTACAATTACTTGGGAAACAGGTTTGGGATAGAAAAGATATCTTATTCTCACTCATCTAGTATGCTATAGTTCATTACCATCTTTGAAAACCATGATCTGTGTTCGCTCGATCCAAAACATGGATTGTTCCATAATTTAGTTGTTTTCTTCTTTTTCTTATCTTATTTACCAACTTTAAAGGCAACTTAATAAGCAGTATTTGAATCTTACATATTGAGCCCTAAACGTCTTAAATACTTCACTCCACAAAGCATAGGCAACATCACAATGGAGCAATAAATGGTCACTGTTTCCCCACTACACTAACACATACAACACCAGTCGGCTAATGAGAAACCCCTCTTGATAAGGTTATCATTAGTAAGAACTTTACAGTAAGCTGCTGTCCACAGAAAGAAAGACACCCTCTTTGGGCCTTAAGGCCCTTAACACACCCTCTTTGGGGCCTTAACACATCATCTGCTCTTCCAAGAGAATTAATTAACATTGGTGCCACAAATAGCCTTATAGTAAGAACAAACATAAATTTGCCTTCCCATTCAAATGCCATCTCATCCTATCAACCTCCTCCCCCCTAGGCATGTGTGAGTAAATATGGTTTAGAAAGGAATTCGCCGATTCCATCCCAATAATGAATGTCTTTTGAAATGTACGTTTCAACTCCTAACCCCTTTCGTCCAATTGATAATTCAAACAAGTAGAAAATAAGGCTTCCCTATTAGATCAAGGTTTTCTATTTTACTTCTTTGTCTGATTTGCTTGATAGACGTAGTTTTTATATTTCTCAGATATGTTTGTTCTCATGCTGACCTTGGTACATGTCCTGTGTGCTTTGGCCTTTTGTATTAATTTTTCTATCATTGAAGTTTATTACTTATAAAAAAAAATCCTTACAAAGGAAAGTGTCCACTCCATTGATCATACCAAAATCTTACTCGGGTTCCATCACCTACCCAAAGCCACATGTTGGAAGAAACTATCATAACTCGCTCTAATACTCCACCAAAGACTACACCCATTCATTCCTCCACCTGATTTTGTACATCATCTGCCCCCTTCTTTCCCATATTTCAAATCTATCACCCAACTCCACCAAAGACTACAGTCACTACACCCATTCATTCCTCTACCTGATTTTGTACATCATCTGCCCCCTTCTTTCCCATATTTCAAATCTATCACCCAACGCCACAAGTGCATAGCTTCATGACCAAAGATTAACTTAACTTTCATTTGAGATTTATTTTCATGTCAAATAAGCCTATCCCAATCCTTCCACATTCCAAGTTAATTGGCATACCAAGTTCTTGTTTTCTCTTGTACCACAACAATTCCTATTGTATAGAAAACTTAGATTTTGAAATGGAGGGTGGCATTCCCATTTGAGGTAGCTTAGATTAAACATGGAGGGTGGCTCTATGAGGTTGATGCTCAGAGTGGTAAAGTAACAATTAACTTTCATTTAAGATTTCTTTTGAAATGTCAATCAATTTTGAAGCTAGAATCTTAAGTTCTTCATTACAGTCACAAGTATCTATTTAACAAGACCCAAAAAATGGTGGGCACTATTCTATTATTTACTATTAAAGTTACCCAATTTAATTTGAAGTTTACCCATGTCATATACTCTTCTCTTTCTCTCTCTCAAACACACGCACACGCATAAAAAAAAGAAGAAAAAAGACTTGCATGTGAGTGCAGTAGTAGTACCTTGTGCGGATTCAACTATTTTTATTTTATATGTAATTAAGGCTGTGTTTGGCAACATGTAAATAATATTCCGAGCGTAAAATATTTTTAGGTGAAAATATTTTGGGAAACGAAAATATTTTCTAGTGTTTGGTTGTATTTTGAAAATTGTATTAGAAGGTATTTTCAAGTGTTTGGTAACATCCTGGAAAATGCAAATTTTCTACTAGTTTCTCACATTTTCTCAACTTCTAAACAAATTTTATAATAGAAAATTGCAAGATATAAACTTTTTAAAGAAACAAAAATCAAAATAAAAGCATTAACTTTCAAACTCGGTCAAACAGAGAGGGGGAGGAAGAAAGAGTGAGAGATTGAGGGAAAGAGAGAGGTAGATCGAGAAACTTGGTTGAAATTGGGTCAAGGGGGGTTGATCTAGAGGCGGTGATGACGATTGGTCATGGGTGGGTCGATCTAGAGCGCAGCGGTGGCGAGATCAAGAGAGGTGGAGGAGACGAGCTACAAAGCGGCGGCGACGAGAACAAGATACAAGGCTCCGATCTATGTTAGGCATTGACGACGAGCTTCAGCAGTGACGAGAACGAGATGACAAGGCTTCGATATGTTTTTGGTGGTGACGACAAGCTTCAGGCGACGACTATGAGCCGGCGATGAAGATGAGATTCTCCTAGGTTTAAGCTCTCTCTCTTCGGGTTCACTTTCCCTTCAATCTCTCTCTCTCTCTCTCGTGTTTGGTTTTCAGTTCGTAAAACTTGATTTGAAGGTATGGGTTGGTTCAGATGAGGGATGGGTCAATGGAGGTGGGTCGGTGAGGACGAGGACAAGGGATGGGTTAGTGAGGATGAGGGATGGGTCGGCGGAGGACGAGGACAAGGGATGGATCAGCGGAGTGGCTTGCATGCGATGGTGGGGCTGTGTATTGAGGGGTGGTTTTGGGCATCTCCGGCAATACCCTCTCCTTGCTCGGCTTGGGCTTGGCGTGAGTGATTTCCGGTCTTCTTTGGGTTTTCTCTTTGAGCTCTCTCTCTCTCTCTCTCAGTCTCTCTTCAGATTTTCAGTCCGTAAAACTGAGTTTTAAGGTAAATCAAGTGTGTAATTGATTTTATGGTTTTGGGGGCTGAATTTTACGGTCAATGAAATGGTTTTCAGTTTGACCAAATTTTATGTGTGCAACCAATCACACATCAGGGTGTAAAATATTTTCTCAGATTCATTTTCAGCCGAAACAAACCCAGCCTAAGTAAAACCACAAGACTAGAGTGGTAAACTAATTGACAGGAACTTCTTAAAATTTACAATGTAGTCACAAAAATAATTAATCCAGCAAACTAGAGTGGTTTCAACTTAAATTCGTCTTTTCAAGTTTAAATTCAAGCTGGCAAGTTATCTCACTTTTATGCTGGGATTGTGCAGTAAAAGTTTATATTAATGGGTAAACTTCATCAACCTCCCATTAGGTTTTTGAGGAAATGTTATGGACTTGACTCCTATTTCTAAAAATAACACTGCTCTTTGGGGCTAGTTTGATTATATTTTATTTTTCTCTGATTTTCCTTGTCGTCACTACCTGGTTTGTAACTACCATGTGAGGTTACTTTGGTTGGGAATTTAATTTGAAAGAAGAATATTTTGTCTCAGTTGGCGCATGAGTGGTTGTAATTGTGTATCTGATACATGGATCACAAACTTTGGGCAACAGAGTGTCGTTTTTTTTTTTCAAATGGAAAAAAAAGAAGAAGGTAAGTCCATAATATTTCTCCAAAATCTTAAGGGGAGGTTGGTGTAATTTACTCAAAATTTTAATTAGTGGTAGTTGGATTGAGTTATGGCTTTCTATTTGTATCTAATGTTTGAACAATCCCTGATTAATGAGAGCATGGACATGTCAATTTTGATTACTCATTTTCCTTTCCCATTAAATTAAGTGCTAGTACTTTTATCTTCAACATTTATTTCACTGGTTTTGTAGGTTCGACTATTTGACAGCGTAAACTATCTAAAAGCATTTGGAGTGGGAGATGTGTGGGTGGCTGTTGGGTGGAGTTCTGATGTTATTCCTATTGCAAAACGCTCATCTAATGTTGCAGTAATTGTTCCCAAGTCTGGGGCTAGCTTATGGGCAGATTTATGGGTATGCCTTCTATCATCTCATCTTCGTTTGACGTTTAATTTTCTTATAGAATTCATGATCCTCAGAGGACATAATTTAAGTACAAACAGGAAGTTTGTAGAGACAAAATGGGTACTGAGCAGCTTCCCTTATGATTCAATAGTGCATTGGTTGTCAAACCTTTACTTTTCTGAACATCTCACATTTTAGTGTGAAATATAGCCTTCCATTTCAGATTTCAGATAGATGTTATTTTTGTAGGCCATCCCTGCCGCCTCTAGATTTGAAACAAACCAAATTGGGGGCAGAGTTAGAGGGCCATCTCCACTGATTCATCAGTGGATAGAGTTTTGCTTGCAAGCTGCTAGAGCGCTGCCTTTTAAGCAGGAGGTAATCCCAGGCGCATCTCCTTCTGCCCTTGAAAGTGCACAAGTTAAGATGCCTGCAGAGTTCACCAAGGGCAAACCAAGGCTGGACACAAACCTCATTGCTGGTATACCCCCACCTGAAATTCTGGCTAGGTGTGAGTTTTTGGAGCCATTATCGGATAGCACATTGTCAGAGTATCAATCATTGATTGGTACCATGCAGAAATCTGGCCACGGTTTGATCCAAGGAATGCCCCATTATATATCTTCAGTGATTCGAAATTTTTGGCAGGAAAGAAAGCTGCATTCAAAAATAACCTGAACATGAAAATTTGGGAGGGTCTCCTATGCCTATCTCTTCTGAAACAATTTCAAAGCTTCTATTCTGAGAACTGATTCATGAGTACACATGCCAGTGCTCTTAAATTAGAAGATCAGAGATTGCATGATGTTTCACCAATTCAAGCTTGGAATAAGTGTTCTGATACTGCAGATACAATATAGTTAGGGAAATTCATGTTTAGCTGCTCACTTTGCTGCAAATTTTGACATGTAGTAAGAAAGCTGGTTGTATATTAGAATTGACTCTCAAGCATCACCACGTATGATTGTGGATCATGTGGCCTTAGTTTATCTTGAAGGTTCCTTCCTACTGAAGAATTGTCTTGAAGGAAATAGACTTGCATGCACATATTATGTTGTCCCTAGTTGTCATGTCAGTCCAGTGCCTCTGGAATTATGTCTTTCTTATATATAGCACTGCAATTTGGATTGGTGCCATTATTCCAGTCCACAACCCAACAATAAATTGTTGTAATATTACAGTTAATAGCCATTGTAATTCTTTGGGGTCAACTTCTGTATAAATACTGTACGCATAAGGTGAAAACAAAATTCATGTTTCTCACCAGAAAAGATAAGAAAGTAGTTTACAGGTTGCTTGGCTAGGCCTCAAAGATACCTTGCTGCTGTGCAGACTGAGTAAATATTGTTTGCTGTACAATATGTAAAGTTTCATTTTCTGTTGTCCATGCTCCTTAATTTTTATAAACTTAATGGGAGGAAAAAAAAAAAAAAAAATCGTTTGAACTTCACTTGTATACGTGAAATAATTGGAAGAAAGGAAATAATCTAGCATTACAATTGGTTGAGAAATAAAATTTAATCATAAATATTTTAGGGATACAATAAACACAATCAGCTTTGATGCTTTAAAGGTCTTTTGGACTTCACACAATTGCAGGAAAGCCAACAATCGGGCAGTACAATGAGTTGGAAATAAAATTTTTGCAAAGTAATATAAGGATACAATAAATGCAATTCATATCTATGGTCCGTTTGAAATGAGAGAGAGAGAGAGAGAGGATAAGTGAAGTAGAGTAGAGTAGATTTGGTACAAAATTAGTCTATTTTCAGTCAACTCTACTTTATTATCTTTCCTTCACCTTCCTTCACCCCTCCATCCAAACGGGTTATATCCCATTTTGGAGGAGTAATTTATGAATAGATTAAGTCTTGACACATGGCAATCACAATAATTATTAACATGGACGAATTATAATTTGCCACATGGCACTGTTGGCTTACATGGACTTTGAAGTAATACAGGAATTCGCCACGTGTCAGTCCATGGAAAAAGCAAACACAACACATCAGACTTTCAAGTTGAGCTTGTGTAACTACTTTAGATATAAATATACTGTGTTAGATTAGATTCCTATGACGAGCAATAATATGCATTGTATCACGGAAAATATCACTCATAATTTATTATCTAGCTGCATTAAACACTGAATTTCATAACGTTATCCCCTTCTTAATTCCATCAGAGGTGTAAAGCCAGATTACATTCTTAATGGCCCCAACCTCAAAGCTGTATATACCACTTCCTCTTCCTTTGACTTTTCACATACCATACCTTGCATCTGCATCACCCAGTAAAATGTATAGACTTCCAAAACTGAATACATTTAAATAGACCAATTAAATAATCTTAAAAAAAATGTGTAAATTGTTTTATATAATGTAATCTTTTGATCTTCCACGTTATGATTCTAAGTTCTATAAATTCAGTAATGTCCAATGTGTTTTTGTCACATCTCATTCAACCTTTCCTTCTCATATTGTCAAGTCATGGCTGCAGCTCTGAGATTAAACACTTTCCTCTCTACTTTATTAGTAGTACTTTCACTTTCATTGACAGAAGCAACTTACAGTGGAATCACAGTTGATCTCATACAGCGTGATTCGACAGAGTCTCCATCGTACAATGCCTCTCACACCCATTACGATCGCTTGTATAAGGCTTTTGCTCGTTCCATTTCACGGGCTAATCATTTCAGGCCAAGCTTAAAATCTAAGAGTTCAATCCAATCAAACGTAATAGCTAATGGCGGAGAATACCTCATGAAGATTTCCCTTGGAACCCCTGCAGTTGAGGTGCTTGGCATTGCAGATACAGGCAGTGATCTAACATGGACACAATGTGAGCCATGTGAAAAATGTTACAAGCAAAACCTTCCTCTCTTTGATCCTCAGCAATCTTCAACATATGGTAACGTGCCCTGCAATTCAAGTCCTTGCAAGGCATTAGACACTGCCTCTTGTGGCACTGATAAAAACACCTGCCAGTATGGTTATTCATATGGAGACCAATCATTCACTAATGGTGATCTTGGCGTTGAAACCTTAACCATTGGCTCAACTACTAGCCGTCAGGTCACATTACCGAATATTGTATTTGGGTGCGGGCACAATAATGATGGTACATTTAGTGAGGCAGGATCAGGCATAATTGGCCTAGGAGGTGGCCCTCTCTCTCTGGTCTCTCAACTAAACAATTCTATTGGTGGAAAATTTTCTTATTGTTTAGTTCCCACAGAAAATTCAAATGTTACAAGCAAGATTAATTTTGGTAGCAATGGCTTGGTTTCTGGCAATGGTGTGGTTTCAACACCCTTGGTTGCAAAAGATCCTTCGACATTCTATTACCTTACTCTAGAGGGCATTAGTGTTGGGAGCAAGAGGTTTGCCTATAAGGCTTCTTCTAAGGGTGTTGCTAGTAATGAGGGTAACATTGTTATTGACTCAGGCACAACTTTAACCCTTCTTCCGCCTGAATTTCATGCTGATTTGGTATCAGCCGTAGAGAAAGCTATTGATGCTGAACGTGTTAGTGACCCGAGGGGTGTCCTTAGTCTTTGTTTCAGGTCTAAAGATGAAATTAATATCCCCATTATCACCGCTCATTTTACTGGTGCTGATGTGAAGTTGAAGCCAATCAATACATTTGCTAGAATGGATGATGATTTGGTTTGCTTCACCATGATACCATCTGGTAGTGTGGCCATATTTGGGAACTTGGCTCAGATAAACTTCTTGGTGGGATATGACCTCAAGGCCAAGAAAGTGTCCTTCCTGCCTGCTGATTGCACCAAGCACTAGTAGAGATGAATTTGTTGAAATTTGTGACTCTGCTTATGAAATTATATATGTGGAAATTATTTGTCTATGAGTTATATTAAAATCATTTGTGATGGGTGTGTCTAGTTTATCTAAAACAATGTTTCAATGTTTTTTTTCCTGGCACTTGGAATTCGGAAATTATATGACCATGAAATATATTAGTGAAACCATAGCCAAAAGATAGATCCAGTAAGTGCAAACTCAACATAATTTAAAAAAAAAAACTAATTGACGTTAATTAATATTGTTTTTCACAAAAAACGTATCTTGAATAAATTGCTTGTCACAACTGTTTTCAACAATATTCTGGAAGGTTATTTCAGCGCTATCAAATACATCTCTATTAATATATGTGATTAAACCATGGAAGTGGTACAAAATTTGTGGTTAATCATTTGGAATGATATATATGGAAAAGCTTATTGATTAGTACTATTTTGCTCCTGAATAATGTGATTTTTATTTTGGGCTGTAACTCAGAATATTTTAAACAAAGAAAGAGAACCACAAAACAAAACATCACAATGATGACAATGTGAGAAAATGACTTGGGCTACCAAAATTCATGACCCCACTTTAAATTTAAGCCAAAAGGAGGGATATATATATATATATATATAAAAGGAGCAGGACTAGAACACAGCTCAAAAGATTCTATGGAGACGTTTCCTTTCTTCGCCAAAAGCTCAGTACACTGATTTCCTTCGGTGGATTTATTGGAGATGAACCTCTTCAAAATGTTGGGAGTACAGACCTGCCATCAGAAATTAGAGCACTATATAAGTTAGAGGAGTCAGCCAGGATGTTATTTGATGAGAGGATTCCTACTGCTGGTCTAACATCTATTTCAATGGTAATCTTATGGATATTTGGACTCTGTACTAATAAGTCCATCCCTATGTCCCTAAAGTTCAGGAGTCCTAAGTGAGTCTCCTATGCTTTTGGAGAAGCCGCAATCCTTGTGCCCTTGCAATGAATAGACATTTTTTAATAATTAGGCCTTGATTGTAAAAGAAGCATGCACTTTTAATTTTGAGGATGTCTCTAATGCACCATTTTGATTCCTACTCTGTATCCAAACAATACATGATGGGGGACTTCGATTCAAAGAGTAACGATTGTTGAAAGGAGGAATCATGTGGAGGGAGGCAAGGGATGAATAGACTTCCTAAAATTCATAAACTATCTTGAGCTCAAGCTTGAATGAGAGTGACCTGCACAGGAAGGTCTCATGCATATGATTGCATTTTATTTCATAGGTTTATATAGACGTTTCCATTTTGGGGACTTGTTGCCGTCCAAGCTTTCTTGAATCTTATTGATATTTTTTTTTCCGTTCACCTTCCTATTTCTATAGCCTAACTTAGAGCCCAACTTAATAATCCTTGGTAAGACTTTTCTCTAATCCAGTTTTTAGCACATAAAAACACATTGAAAATCCTTTCTCACAACAAAAATCCATGAGGGCCAATTGTGTAATCGTAGGTGTATGATTAGGATGAGTGTAATTTGATGACTCACATCTACTGATTACTCTCAAATATATTTCTCATGCATGTCTGCGTTCTAGGGGAGAGAGAGATGTTGAAGCTAGCTCTTTATGTGCAACTCATACCATCTATATAAAATTTTCCATAGTCAGGGTAATCCCATACTGACTCAAGTTTTTCAAAGCAATCTTCTGCAGCACTTTCTGCCTTCTGATACATTGGTTTGTCATGATTCATCTCATGCTCCTCAAAGCAGTGGCTAAAATTCCAGATGACACATAGTAGATGGGGTCGTTCACAACCTTCAACCCGATGTCTAGGGCAAACATGAAATGGTTCAAGTATGTTATCAAGTTTGGAGGAATAAGGAAGTGAGATTGGAACTGAAGAAGCATGAAAAGATGCAGAGGTAAACTGTCATTAACTAGAACTTCCACAAGAAAAAGAATAGCCCAATACCTCATCATCAACATAAGTTTTCTAATATATTCCATAGCCATTGATTTTCTCTTACATAGAAATTTTTTCTTTCTTTTTGAAGTTGGATTCAACAATATAGTTAGGAATTGAATGTTGATCTCTTATATACAATTAAATGATTATATGCATTTGAAATAAAGGAAATTTAGTCTATAAATTGGTTTCTATTTAATATATCGTTGTTCATAGGATTGTTCTTGAATCTAGACATTTGGAAATATGATCATTTTATAGTCAAATGGCTTTTTATTTAGGTAATGCTTTTTTGGTTTTCTTAAAAAAGAAAAGAAAAAAAGAGTATTGTCATTTGAGAAACAAATACACACACAAGGAAGAGGAAAAGTGGTTCTAAGTTTTAACACAAAGACATACTACAAGCTCTACTCAAAAGTTATTGTAGCTTTTGAGAGAGAGTAGGATAAGTTATACCATACACAAAACACTCTTTTAAATAATGTGAAACAAAACCATTAACTAGCTAACATTGAGTAGGTGACACACAATGATCCATGCTTTGCTTGTTTCGTCATTTCATGATATTTAATTTGATATTACAAATGCAGCTTCATCTTGTGGTCGTGCATTGTAGTGTTTATAGTTATGGTTTTAATTTTATTATTATGTTTATGTCAAAAAAATAAACATATGTCTAGTTCAACTCCAAATTAATTTTTCTCAACTCTACTTCATATAACTTTCTCAACTCCAAATTAAAATTTTTTTTTCTTTTACCATCACGCAACCTTAGTGCGATGGTCACTTATACTTGTGGGGTGTGGGAGGCAAGAGTCGGGGTTCAAGTCTCTAGGAGGAAGTTTTACACATATATACACTTAGATTAGACTAGAGTAAAAATTTTATCTTGTAATTTTTCTTTCTTTCTTTTTTCTTTCGTATGGGAAGGGGGAAGTTTAAGAATCAAAATTTAGTTTGGAAAAACTATTTACCTTAAACAAAATTATTGTCTTTGTTCATGTTTATGTTACTATTATTTTTTTAAATGTTATCTTTAGAAAAAAATAACTCTATCCCCAATATACATTTAACTGTTTTAGAGTTTATTTTTTATTTTATTTTATTTTATATAATATAAGGAAAGAGTACTAGTTATAATATAATGTAGGTAAAGATTAATTTAACCAATTACGTTTAATATTGGTTTTAGTAGCTACAATTATAAGACAAAATGAAAGTAATTTTCAGAAAATCAGAGCAAGTGCATTAGATGCCTAATCATGAACCATACTCTAGGTGCTGTTCTTGGGGTATCATATTCTTTTTGAAAATTTTGAAAAAGAAAATGTTTTCCTCAGCTAATAATAGCAGAACAATTGCTATCGGATTACTTTGGAAATACTAAAAAAATTAGGTGAATTTTTAATCCTAGCATTTAGAGGAGTTAAGTTACAAATCAATCAGACTTGCATATGACGCATATATTTGCACTTTTGAATATAATAGTTTTCAGTGTTTTTTTCTTTCTTTCTAATATTAAAACCATATTAATTCATGATTCATATTATTACAACTCAAATGGAGACTTCGATTGATCATCACTGCAATGCTAGCTATACTACAAAGTACACTGTCATTTTCACTTATAAGGTGTGTGTTTGGCATCATACTTGTACATTATTCAATTATTCACATATACTAGCATGCATTATTACATTATTATTATTAAATAAATGTGTTCCAATAAAAAACGTTAATCTCAAATTTTATTATTATTTTGTTCTATTCTTTGCTACTCAATTTGATACTTTATAATTAATAATTATTAATATTTTTTTAAATGATAATATAATTGAATTAAGGTGTCAATCCATTCCATTTTAATGCTTATGGTTATTTTTTATTTTTATTGTAATATTTGTGTTTAAATATATGTTTAAACATATAATGATCAAATCTAAATTAATTTTTCTTAACTCCACTCCTTATCATTTTTTATCATTTTTATCCATCATATGAGAAAGATGAAAGTTTAAGAATCACATGTGCAAACAAAGTGTAGATACTTCATTTTTTGCAACAACTTGTATGTATGTATGTCTGATATTATGATATTACACTTGCTTTTTCTTTCAGAATCTTTCCCCTTTTGTTTTCAAAAGACATGACATGATGCCCCTCATTTATATGGGTCAAACCTGAACCCCAAATGAAACACAAGCTCAATCCTTACCCTTAGATAGATTCTAGAGATCAAAGTAAACAACCATCCATGTAATAACTTAGTAGTCAAGGAAGAAAGTTGAAAAGACTCCTCGAGATCCACTTTATTCCACAACTTCTATGAAGGGAGGAATTGTGAAATACGATGATTGAGGTCCCTAGGATAAGGGAAAAACTTAGGTACAATACTTATGTGTTGTTCTTTAAGTCCTCCTTTCAAAATTTATCCATATGGCCGACTGTACTTAACTAAAAATACACTATCATTTCATCAGAAAAAGGTCACACAGTTGAATAAAAGGGGAACCTAAGGAATAGTTCCTAAGGTACTATATCTAAATTTTGTCCCTAGGATAATTAGGTGGAAGCCATGACCTTACTTCATATGGTGATGCCTAGTAAGATGGACTATTGAGATTAAAGTTGAGTGAATATCTAAAAATAATATTTTTCACAACTGCTAATATGATATGTTGTGATTATTGTATAATACAAGTGATGTAACGATGTTGCTCTGATCTTGATAGGCTATGTTAGTTAATAGTTATGAAAAATACTATTTCTATATTATTTCTTATGGTACCACCCCTTCCCCTCTTAGCCAGAATACCTTCCCCTCCTCTTACATGACCAAAAATAGTTGTCTTTTGAAAACTGATTTTTGAGGGTAAAAATTACCATTAGGCATTAAGACTAGTCCATAATGTTGGTTAGTTAAAGATGTAGCCTTCCTAATCGAAACCTTCCTAGTACTTCTAGCAAAATGTGTGTGCGTGTGTGTGTGTGTGTGAGAGAGAGAGAGAGAGAGAGAGAGAGAGAGAGAGAGAGAGAGAGAGAGAGAGAGGTTCATTGGTCCAATAATAGTATTAGAACGACAAGGTTGTCTTCATAGATTGGTCCACAAGGTTGGTTAGTTTATATATGTACCTTGCCCAACCAACACCTAATACTTTTCTTTAGACTATTTTGCAAGGGTTGCTTCTCATTTTCCTTTCTATCCTCTCTTGTAGAACAACCATAGATACCAACACCCCATCGTCTAAGCTTTTCAATCAACCCTTCTTGATCCCAATAACACAAATGATCTTGCACTACACTTCCACAAGAACCAGCATAGCTGACTTGGGATTAGGGTTAGCTATTCATATAAAACTAATAAGAGAACAAAGTCTGAGAAGCACATGGAGACCCTACTTAGTACCAAGGTATGCAATGAAAAGGGAAAGTGAAAAAAAAATATGATAGAGTCAAGCCATGGGGTTCCACTTTGCAATTCTTGTGGTGGGAAAGTCAGGTCAAGGCCAATGGGAGGTGTTTGTGGCATGTCACGTGTGTAATTCTCCATTTGCATGCAAGGCTTTTTTTTTTTTTTTTTGTTCATTATGAGATTAAAGGGGAGAGACAGAAGCTATGCCTGCTGTGTGGTGCTCCATATGATGGTATCTCTTTAGCTTCAAATTTCTAGAAGTTTATTATTTTTTTTATCAGCTTTATGAGTTCATCCTCCATTTGAAATGTTTTCATTTCATAGTGTAAATTAAATAATATAAATCTAAAAATGTGTTCATTGTCACTAGTTTAATGACACAATAATTGTACATTGTTAAATTTAGAAAATAGAGTGAAATAGAAAAAAAATTCATATCTTATTTTTTAAGGGTCAAATTCTTACGTAGCATTAGTTGGGTAATGTGTACGTGTTTGTTTATTTTTTCATTTCTTGACCTCTCTAGTAATCTTAATGAATAATATTTTTAATTTGCAATTATCTAGTCAATAACATGATTTTACCTCAAATACATTCTTAACAATCCTATTATGTTTAAGATGTGTCATAAGATTGATTTAATTACCAAAACCTTCATTTCTATATCATTTCCCTCTCATGAATTAAACCCAGATAGTTCTCATTTCAGAGAGAGAAAAACATGTCACTAATAAATTTGTTATAATTTTGATTTAGTAAACTATTCCTAACTAGTCTCCCTCTCTCTTCTAATAAAAAAAAAATATCATTAACAAAAATATAACCAATATATTCATTATAATGCTAGAGTGGGTTAGTTAGTTTTAAATAGAAAATAAAACCTTGCTCTTTGAAAAAATTATTTATAGAACTTGCATAATTAGGTTATCAAGTTTGGAGGAATGAGGATGTTAGATTGGAACTGAAGAAGGATGGAAAGAGAGTAGGAATGCGACGGAAGGAGCAAGAGCGGAATCAATCTCTCGTCGAGCGATTGAAAAAGGCAGTGCATAGCAAGAAGGTTGCTTTCAATAGGTTGCTTGCTAGGGCATGTTCCACTTCTAAGACCAGTGTCGCATCAGGCTTACTTGTCCTTTCAAGCGAAATAGCATAGGCTTGGATCGCTCTTAACCAAATAATAACGAGGTTGCTAGCAGCGGCATCTCAGGTTAGTTGCCTCTACTCACCCCGTTCCCCCCTGACCGAAGCCACTCGAACCAGGCCACTTTAATATATAATTTATAAATCTATTCTTTTCAAGACAATGGCGCCCACTAACTGATTTTTTTTGACTTCGTAGGCCCAACCACGCAACCTGTAAGCATCCTTAGCCCCGCCGATCTTTACCTCAAATGAACTTATACTTAGGGCGGTGACTAAACCCAAGAATCCAGGGAGGTCCTTCCTGAAAGTCTAAATTTGCTCTTCTCTTTACTGTTTGTTATGTCTGCTTTGCTTTTTGGCCGGACGCTTCTCGGTCATTAGGCTCTCCTTACACCCCCTATTCTAACCGTCTGCATATAAAAGATAACCTCTTGACGAAGCTTGCGGTGTGTTGGCAGGCCCACCGGAAGAGGTTAAATGCAGCTTTCCTAAGTATACTCTTAAGCCAGGATAAGTTTCCGTTCATTGGATCCCTCCCGGCGGTTGGAATCCTAATGTCCGACACGTCTATCCTCTGAAGAATGCTCGTTGAAAAGTATGCTCGGTTGCAGGCTTTAGTGACGATAAAGGATCCGGTTAGCTAAAACTTCCTGGATAGCCCAATACATCATTATCACCATAAGTTTTCTCATATATTCCGTAGCCGATTTTCTCTTACTCTATATATATATATTTGAAGTTAAATACCACACAATAGTTAGGACTTGAATGTTATTCTCTTATATAAGATTAAATGACCATATGCATTTGAAATAAAGGAAATTTAGTCCGTAAATTGGTTTATATTTAAAATATCGTTGTTCATAATTCATAGGATTGTTCTTGAATTTAGATTTTGGAAATATGATAACTTATTAGTCAAATGGCTTTCTATTTAAGTAATTTTTTTTTGGTTTTCTTAAAAAAAAAAGTAATGTCTTTTAGCTAAGGTAACAAGGTTTTATAATTTTTTTTTTGATATATATATATTTTTTTTTCACAAAAGTGAAGTATCTTTGTAAAATATTTTCTAACTAAAATGTGAGAATACATGATCCAATAGTCACAATGTATTAGATTAATGCACCAATCTTAAATAATTTTTAGCAATATATATATATATATATATATATATATATATATATATTGTTTCTTTTTAGAAACAAACACACACACAATAAAGAGGGAAACATGTTTTAATACAAAAGCACACCACAAACTCAAAAATCACTATATCTTTTAAGAGAGGATGGAGCAAGTTATACTATACACAAAGTACTCTTTTAGGACAAAATCATTAACTAGCTAACATTGAGTAGGTGACACATAATAATCCATGCTTTGCTTGTTAATTTCATCATTTCATGATATTTGGTATTACAAAAAAAATGCAGCTCCATCTTGTAGTCATGTATTGTGGTGCTTATAGTTATGTTTTAAGTTTTAATTTTATTGTTGTGTTAATGTCTAAGCATAAACATATATTAAAATCCAAATTAATTTTCTCAACTCTACTTCTTATAACTTTTTTTCTTTACTATGGGAGGAGGGAAGTTTAAAAATCTAAATTTTGCATCCAAATACTATTTACCTTAAACACAATTATTCTCTTTTTTTATGTTTATGTTTATGTTATTGTTATTTAAATTTTATCTTTAGAAAAATAATTGTAACTGCAATACCTTTAACATATATAGCATGTTTTTGATAATATAAGAAAAGAACACTAGTTATAATATAATGTAGACAAAGATTAATTTAGCCAATTACATTTAATACAGCTATAATTATAAGACAAAAATGGAAGTAATTTTTAGAAAATTAGAGCAAGTTCATCAGAAGCCTCATCCTAAGCTATACCTTAGGTGTTGTTCTTAGGGGAGTTGTATTCAGTTTGACAAAAGTGAAAAAGAAACTGCCATTGTTCTTAGCTAATGATAGCATAATTGTTAGGTTTGTGGTAATCTATTTTGCATAAACTTCCAAATTATTATGTATGTTGGAAGAATTTTCATTGGTCTGCATTGGAATAATTGCGTTTTATGGAATTCTACTTATCGACGACAAATTTTCCGCCAAGATAAATGGTAATAATCTTGCAAATTAGAGGTGTCATGCTGCCCAATGTGTATGAAACTCAATGCTGGCACTTTTTTATATGGTAATTCACTAAATTTCATAGTTTTTTTCCCCTAATATTCAAACCATATTAATTCATATTATTATGGCTCAAACTGAGACTCTCCGATTTATTATCACTGCATTGCCAATTATACTACAAAACACAATTGTCATACTTTTGATCGAAAGAGTTTTACCAATTTCAAGAGATTTTACTTATAAATTTGAAACTTTTTTCATTTATAAGGTATGTGTTTGGTATTGTACTTGTACATTATTCAACTACTCAAGTATACTAGCATACATTTTTACATTTTTATTATTGTTATTATTGTTAAATAAATGTGTTCTAATAACCAAAAATGTTTAATCTCAAATGTTTATTATGATTATTATGTTCTATATTTTTTTACTCAATTCGATACTATATAAGTAATGAATATATATATTTATATATATATTTAAAATGATAATAAAATTAAATCAAAGAGTCCTTCCATTCAATTGTAACGCTTATAGTTATTTTTTTCATTTTAATATTGTATTTATGTTTAAATATATGTTTAAACATATAATTATCAACTCAAAATCTATTTTTCTTAACTCTACTTCTTATAATTTTTTTATCCGTCGTATGAGAAAGATGGAAATTTAAGGTTATGTTTGGTAACACTTTTTTTTTTTAGTTTTGAAAAACTTGTTTTTGGGAATAGAAAGAAAAAACAATTTTCTTATATTTTTGAAATCAAAAACTTGTTTGGTTAGTTGAAATAATAAAATAGTTTTATAATTAAAAAAAATATTAAAATATGTTGTTACTAGAATTTGAACTCTGGCTCTAACTCATTAAATGATACAGATTCATTAAATCAGGAGCATGTTTTCATTGGTTTTTGAAAACTAGAAACCGAACACAGCCTTTTGCATGTTTTCAATTTTCTTCACAAATTAAGTTTTGAGAACTTTTTTTTTTTTTTTTGTTTTCTATCCATTTTGGATTGCCAAATAAGTTTTTTAGTATCAAAAATAGAAAATTATTTTTGGAAACAAAAAAATAAGGAGAAAAAACAGTTATCAAACATACTCTAAGAACCACATGTGCAAACTTAGGGTAGAGTCTTAATTTTTTGCAATGACTTGTATGTATGTGTGATATAATACTTGACTATTTCTTTTAAAATCTTTCCTCTTTTGTTTTCAAAAAGAGCATTACATGATGTCCCTTGTTTATATGGGTTAAACCCAAACCCCAAGTAATGGTGCAAGCTCGATCCTTACCCATAGATAAGTTATGGAGATCGAAGTAGACAATCATCCTTGTAATAGCTTAGCAGTCAAGGATAAACGTTGAAACTCCCCTAGATCCACTTTATTCCACAACTTTTGTGAAGGGAGGAATAGTGGAATACGATGATTGAGGTCCCTAGGATAATTATGTGGAAGCCATGACCTTGTCTCATATTGTGATGCCTGGTTAGATGAACCATTGGTGAGGTTAAAGTTGAGTGAACATCCAAGCCTAATGTTTTTAACTACTGCTAATATGATATGTTGTGATTTATTGTATAATACAAGTGATGTGAATAATGTTGCTCTAATCATGATAGGCAATGTTAATTAGTAGTTATTAAAAATACTATTTTTATAGTATTTCTTATGGTACACCCCTTCCCTCTCAGCCAGTCTACTTTTCCCTCCTCCCACATGTCCAAACATATTTATCTTTTGAAATCCAATTTTTGAGGGTAAAACCAACATGAGCTAAGGCTAGACCACAATGTTGTTGGTTAGTTAAAGATGTAACCTTCCCAATCGAAACCTTCTTTACAATTCAAGCCTTCTTTACATTTCCCCTGTGCTTTGAATGCGAAATTCTTGTCTACAACTTAGGGTTCTAGTCTGCAACATGGCTCAAAGGTTTTACAACAAATTGTACAAAGACGAACTTGCATGTCAAATGTGGACACCATATATTAATTTACTGACCTCTATATATAACTTAACTCATTCAAACATGTGATCATGCATGTATATATGTATTCACAATTAGTGATATGTATTTTTTTTTTTTTTTTGGGTAGGTTAGATGTACAATGCAAGCTATATCATATGGTGCCAAAGCTACATTCTTAAAATATCAATGGAGAGCATGCTTGTTCATCAACGCATGAAATACCATATAATATAGGTTGAACTAGATTCGTAATCAAATCAGTTTATTTATTTATTTATTTTAAAAAGCTATTAGTCAAAATTCCAACAATAAATTTGTTAGGCATACTTGATATGTCAGTGGTTTTTTTGGTATAAATGGAGAATGTTTCTCCACACCTCAATGCTATATTCTTAGCCGATTTGGCTAATGTTTCTTAATAAAATCTACAACATTCTTCTATTAAAAAGAAAGAAAGTGAAAGGATAGAAAATAGAGGGAGGATGGAAAAGTGGAAGGATAGAAAAATTTTTAGTTTTCCTCATTTGTGTTTGGTTGAGAGGGTGGAAAAGTGGAGGGATGAAAAACTTTTTGATTTGGTTAAAAATAAGGTTTGTATAAATTTATCATCATGTCCCTCTTAAATAAAACAAAAAGTAATACATTATACTTTAAAAAAAAAAAATTGTGTATAGATGAAAGTGAACATTTCAAAAAATAGCATAAGAAATCATCCAAAAAGTGTTTTCTTAAAAAAATAATAAAAATAAAAATTTAAACAAAAGAAGGAAAAGATGAAAAACCCACCATGTCCTAACAAAACCAAAGAAAGAAAAAAGACAAAAGAAAACAAAAAATAAAAGCCAGCGTAACTAGAGAAAGGAAAAGTCAAAAGAAAAAAGAAAAAAAAAAGCCAAAAATGTTAAAGAAGGTGGGGCAGTTTTGTCCAAATATTTTTCTCACTCTTCACTCTAATTTTCTCTCCAATTTGGGGAGATTGTATTTTGAACAGGAAGGAGAGAAAACTCCTAGACTCCACCAAAATTTCTCATCTTTTCTACCCTCAATCAAACAACCAAAAACATCATTTTCTCTCTACTTTTCTCTCATTCATTTTCCATTCTCTCTAAAATCACCCCAACCAAAGGATAAGAGATATTCCTAGACCGTAACAAAACTAACAGAGCCAAGTACATGTCATAATAGGGGTCAAATCAGAATCCAATTAGTCTACCAGGCCAACTTTTGGACCGTATCATATTGGTCCCATCAATTTGTGCAAACATGTAACTAGAAAGTACTCTCTCAAAAAAAAAAAAAACTTGTAAGTATAAACTCTTTTTTTTTTTTTTCTTTTAAGAAATTTTCAACTTATGACATCCACTCATGATAATAATTCTTTATCATAAAACTAAGATATTAATCGATTTTTGGTATAGGCAGAGATTAAATCCCAGATCTCTTATTCAACCATAAAAATAAAAAAAAATAAAAATTCTTGCCACTTATAAAATTTTATGGGATACTATAATCTTTTCAGCTCATATACCAGGATTCCTAGTACATCTGTGTGGCACTGTGGGCATTAATCTGCAATGTATAACAGAAACTATCACGCATGATATATTATATAGCTGCATTAAACACTGAATTTCATAACGGTGGCAGCTTTCTAATTTCTTGGAACGTCTAAAGCCAGATTACGTTCTTTATGGCTTCAGTATTATGAAAAATATATATACCACTTCCTCTTCCTTTGAATTTTCATATAACTAAGTAGATAAATACCACCTTGCATCTGCACCACCCAGTAAACCTTTAGACTTCCAGAACTGAATGCATTTAAATAGACAGATCAAATTTATCTTAAACGAAATGTGTAAATTGTTTGATATAATATAATCTTTTGACCTTCCACCTTAAGATTCTAAGTTCTATAAATTCAGTAATACCCAATGTGTTTTTGTCACATCTCATTCACCCTTTCCTTATCATACAGTTAAAGTCATGGCTGCTGCTTTGAGAATAAAAACTCTCATCTCTACTTTATCAGTCATACTTTTACTTACGTTGACAGAAGCTACTAATAGTGGTTTCACTGTTGATCTCATAAAGCGTGATTCGACACTATCTCCATTGTACAATTCGTCTCACACCCATTTTGATCGCTTGTATAATGCTTTTGCTCGTTCCGTTTCACGGGCTAATCGTTTCAAGCCAAGCTTACAATCCAAGAGTTCAATCCAATCAAACGTAATAGCTAATGATGGAGAATACCTCATTAAAATTTCCCTTGGAACCCCGGCAATTGAGGTGCTTGGCATTGCAGATACAGGCAGTGATCTAATATGGACACAATGTGAGCCATGTGAAAAATGTTACAAGCAAGACCTTCCTCTCTTTGACCCTCAGCAATCTTCAACATATGGTAACGTGCCCTGCAATTCAAGTCCTTGCAAGGCATTAGACACTGCCTCTTGTGGCACTGATAAAAACACCTGCCAGTATAGTTACTCATATGGAGACCAGTCATTCAGTAATGGTGATCTTGGTGTTGAAACCTTAACCATTGGTTTGACTACTAGCCACCAAGTCACATTACAGAATATTGTATTTGGGTGCGGGCACAATAACGATGGTACATTTGCTGAGGCAGGGTCAGGCATAATTGGCCTAGGAGGTGGCCCTCTTTCTCTGGTCTCTCAATTACACAATTCTATTGGTGGAAAATTTTCTTATTGTTTAGTTCCTACAGAAAATTCAAATGTTACAAGCAAGATTAATTTTGGTGACAATGGCTTGGATTCTGGCAATGGTGTGGTTTCAACACCCATGGTTGCAAAAGATCCTTCGACATTCTATTACCTTACTCTAGAGGGCATTAGTGTTGGGAACAAGAGGTTTGCCTATAAGGCTTCTTCTAAAGCTGTTGCTGGTAATGAGGGTAACATTATTATTGATTCAGGGACCACTTTAACCTTTCTTCCACCTGAGTTTCATGCTGATTTGGTATCAGCCTTAGAGAAAGCTATTGATGCTGAACGTGTTCATGACCCGAGGGGTGTTCTTAGTCTTTGTTTCAGGTCTAAAGATGACATTGATGTCCCAATTATCACGGCTCATTTTACTGGTGCTGATGTGAAGTTGAAGCCAATCAATACGTTTGCTAGAATGGATGATGATTTGGTTTGCTTCACCATGATACCATCTGAGAGTTTGGCCATCTTTGGGAACTTGGCCCAGATAAACTTCTTGGTGGAGTATGACCTGAAGGCCAAGAAAGTGTCCTTCCTGCCTGCTGATTGCACCAAGCACTAGTAGGGATGAATTTGTCTAAATTTGCAATGACTGCTTATGAACTATTTATGTGGAAATTATTTGAGCATGAGTTATATTAAAATCATTTGTGATGGGTGTTTATCTAAAAAACAATGTTTCAATTTTTGAACACTTGGAATTTGGAAATTATATGACCATAAAATATATTAGTAAAATCATTACCCAATGACAGATCCAGCTAGTGTAAACACTTAAGTGAATTAATTATAAAAAAACACTAATTGATATTGTTTTTCACAAAAAATTATCTTGAATTAGTAAGTTGTCACAATTGTTTTCAACAATATTCGGGAAGTTTATTGTCAGTGCTATCGAATTATGGAAGTCATACATGATTAATTGTAGATCAGTTGGCATGGTATATATGACCAAGCTTTTATGGGCACTAGTTTACTCCTGAATTATGTGATTTTTTTTTTGGCTGTAACTCAACAGACTTGGTACAAACACTGAGAACCACAAAACAAAAAATCACAAGGCAATCCCTCATGAAGCAGGACCTCGATTACAATGCAGATTTTTTGTTTTTTTGGGGTCAAAATATATGTTATAGGCCAAAGTATTGGACTGCAAGATTCTGTAATAACTAGGCTAATTCAGAATAAAAGGTGTGCACTAGGTAAATGGAGTGGACATTTTTTACATGTTTACCTTGAAAATATGAAGAAAGAAGAGAAGAAGAAGATAATGATGATAATGTGGCAAACGGACACGGGCTACCAAAATTCATAACCCATTTAAAATTTACGCTTAATGGAGGAATATATTAATTATTCCCAAGCATGCCTTCATTGGATGGCTGGCCATGTTGAATAGATTGTCAACCAAGGAAAGAATGCTGGGGATTTAATGGAGATACTAAATGTGAACTATGCAGAAATAAAATTGAAAACAGAGAGCACCTCTTCTTTGATTGCTCTTTTTCCAAGAGATATAGAGAACTCTCATGTGGTGGTGTTTGGTGAAGCACCCTAGATTTTGTTGGGATGAGATCGTGGCTTGTGGTGAAAGACATGCCAAAGGTAAGAGCCTTAGATCCAATGTACTCCGCTTAGCCTTATGGTGTGCTTCATCATGGGAGAATTTATGTTGAAGAAAATATCCTTCACTTGATCAAATGTGAAGTTAGAAGGAGAATTGAAGGGAATGGCAATTTTACTAATTCTGTCCAAAACAAAGTTTAGTGTTGTATATGGGGAATTTCTTTAGATGTTCTTAAATCCTCTTCTTCTTAATTCCTTCCTTTCCCTTATTGTGGCTAAGTGATTTTTTTCCTTGGATGAGTTAGTTTTGGTGTTCACTGGTGTTCCAGTTTTGCTATTAGGTGTTATTACTTGAACTTTGTACTCTTTTCATTTGATGCAATGCAATCTTCACATTCATAAAAAAAGAAAGAAAAGAAATTTTATTAATAGAAATTAAGTACTATAAAGTTTAGGTACATGACACCCAAGTATTAGCCAAAAGTTGGTACAAAAACACTAGGAGGAGGACTAGAAAGATTCTGTGGAGAAAGGAGATGTTTCCTTTCTTCGCCAAAAGCTAGGTACACTGATTTCCTTCGTGGTAGATGTATTAGAGATGAACCTCTTCAAAATGTTGGAGTAGAGACCTGCCATCAGAAATTAGAGCATCATAAAAGTAAGAAGAGTCAGTCAGGATGTTTTTTGATGAGTGGATTGCAACGGCTGACATAGCATCTATTTCAATGGTAATCTTTTGGAAATTTAGACTATGTACTAAGCTAAGTCCATCTCTATGTCCTTAAAAAGTTTCAGTTGTCATAAGTGAGTCTCCTATTCTCCAAAGCCCTTATGCCCTTGCAATGAAAGTAAATTATTTTTAATAATTAGGCCCAAATTATAAATGAGGTCTAATTGTGTAATCATAGGAGTTCTAGAGATAGACGTTAAAAACTATTTACCAGATATAAATTGAAGCTAGCTCTTGATGTGCAAGTGCAACTCGAACCAACTATATAAACATTTTCCATAGGCAACGTAATTATCCCATCCGAACTCAAATTTTTCAAAGGAGTCTTGTCAACCACTTTTAGCCTTCTGATAAAATAGTTTGTTCACATCATTATGGTGCTTTTCAGAGCAGCAGCTAAATTCCCAGATAACACATAGTTCATGGGGTCCTGGGATTTCTGTGTTTTTATGATGCTCATGTCGGAAACAAAAAATTCCAATAAGCACCACATAAATACAACCACGCAAGAACACCAAAATTTATGTGGAAAACCCTCCGGTGTAGAGGGAAAAACCATGGAGCAACTCTGAAAAATATCTACTATAAAATAGAGATTACAACTATCAAGTTTATGCTAAACTCAAGTTTATAATAAATTAGATATACAATAAATAAATCTTAAGAAGTAAATACAATCTCGCCACAAAGTCAGTAGCAAAATCTTCCTCTGATTATTCCAACTCTCCATAGTTGTAGCATTCAAAAATTTCATGAAAACTCTATCAATTTATCTTCTTTGTGCGAAACTTGAGCAAAGAAAAATGTTTCATTTTTCTTTTTCACTCTCTCACACTCTCACTGTGTTTCTCTATCTCTTCGGACTGCACCTCTCAACCTGAAGTTCTCTCTTTCTCTGTGTCTTGCACTCTCTGGAACTCACACAAAAATGGCCAAATATGGCTCTCTTACTTCAGCTCTCCTCAGTTGGCCGAAAGGCCTCAATTTTCTTTCTTTTCTTCTTTTTCAGTTTCAGCGTGTCCCACACGCCTATGTCGCTGCCCAAGGAATGGCATGTTGAGCAAGCTCATTTAATGAGCTTTGACCCGTGCATGTGGACTCGACCCACACGGTGCTTCACACCCAACAGCTCACACCTTTCAACCCGATCTCTAAGGCAAACATGAATTGTTTCTAGAATATTATCAAGTTTGGAGGAATAAGGAAGCGAGGTTGGAACTGAAGAATGACGGAAGGATGCAGAGGTAATGTCATTAGCTGGAACTTTTACGAGAAAAAAGATAGCCCAATACATCATCACCATCATAAGTTTTCTCGTAAATTGCATAGCCAATGATTTTCACTCACTCTAGATTTTATTTTGTGGTAGTTAGATTCAACACAAAAGTCAGGACTTGAATGTTGACATCTATAAATATACGACTAAATGACTATATGCATTTAAAAGGAAAATTCTGGTGACATAACTTTTGTGCACAACTTTATACACAACTCGTCCACGTGATGAGTTGTGGTTGGTAGAGGGGTGACCCACCACCACCTTTCCACTAACCACAACTCACCACATAGACGAGTTGTGTACATAATTGTGGCACCAGAACCACTCCATTTAAAATAAAGGAAATTTTGTCTATAAATTTGTTTATACTTGAAATATTGTTGTTCATAGAATTGCTTTAGAATTTAGACTTTTGGAAACATGATCATTTTTAAGTTCCATTGCTCTTAATTTAAGTAATGTCTTTTGGCCAATGTTATGAGGTTTTATAATTATTTTTCTATTAACGTGTTTTTTCACAAAAGTGAAGTATATTGTAAGAGTGCAATTTTTTTTCTAAATGAAAACGTAGGGATGCATGATCCAATAGTCACTATTAATAAGAGTGTCCTTATAGAGAATAAAACATAAAGGAAAAAAATGTATTGTTGGAAATTATGAAGACATTTAATGTGAATCCAATAAAATAAACAAACTCAATCATGTTAAAATAAGAGTAATGCTACAGACACAAATTATTTTATAATATTTTTACAAATTGCTGATGTGGCTTTAGTAATTTTCAAATAATTATTGATAAACATAAATATGATATTAGTAGTGGACTTATATTAGAACTAATAAGAGTTTTCCACATCAACCACCGCACACCCTTGGTACGGTGGTTACTTCACAAGTATAAGTGCTTGTGGGATGTGAGAGGTAAGGGCCGGGATTCAAGTTTTCGAAAGGGAGTTTTGCATACATATATACTTAAATTAGGTTAGAGTAAAAATTCTATCTTGTATAAAATAAAAAAAGAAAGTTTGCCACATCAATAGTTTGTAAAAATATTGTAAAATAGTTTGTGGCTGCAGCATTACTCGTTAAAATATTGGAGTTGATTATATTTTAGTGACATCATGCTGACTGCTGACTTTTTTTTTTTTTTTTTTCAAATCAGCTCTTAAACTACCCTGTTAAGCATAAAATCCACAACACAAAATCTGGAATTTTATAAGATACCGTTTCACCATCTGAACCTATTCCCAAATCAAAACAGCAAACCCATCCTAGAGTTTCTCTTCTACTCATCGTGTACCCCACCAAACCAGCGGCCATGGCAAGGGCTTATATAAATATAGATATAGAGGATCACTCCCCCAAACTAGCACTTGAAACCGTCTGACTCTCAAATATAAAGAAAGAAAGAAAGAAAACTCACAATACAGAGTACAAGCAAAGCCTTCGACTTTGATGATGACCAACTCGTTTTCAATGCCAAGCCATCATCTGCTCCATTTGCTTCGCCCTCATTGCCACATGGCGTCAACAAATTTTCCATAATGCCCATAATATTGTAATGGTTTTTTGGGAATACTCGGGCTTCTCCCCATAGCCATATTCTGCATGTACTTCTGCTACTTATTTTCTGGAGTTTTAATCCTCAACTACTACTTCTTCTATTTAGACTATAATTCTTCCTTTGAGGGCCGAGATTGACGTGGTGGATTGCCTAGAAATTCTTCTTAGCCGTCAGATCATCTTGCCTTCGCTGTGGCCGCTGGGTTCGTGGGGTTCAAACGGTGAAACGGTACCCTATAAAATTAGTTAGCATGATGATCATGAAGTATCACTTAACAGCCAAAACTATCTAAGGATGTGGTTTTGCTAATAGAACTAAACTTTCGGTTGTAAAATCAAATTTCTCAAATTTCAGTGTATAAAAACCAAGTAATTCCAAACTTTAAGGGTGTACTTTGCAATTTACCTTAAAATATTTGATTTTGGATGGAAGTAAATGAAATAAATATACGCTTAATCAAGGAAAAATGTTATGCAATACATATTTCTAAAAAAATGTTTCATTTATGGGTTCCACTTAACTCAGCTGGTAAAGTCGTTGTGTGCGTGCCAAAAATGAGGCTATTGGGTTGAGCTTCACTTGGGCTCACAATCTATTTATATTGTGGGCTTGAGTTTCCTACTTTAGGTAGTTATCGGCACAGAGACTTAATAAAATTTCATTTTCCTTTGGATCACTCTATTCTCTCTCCTTTCGCCACTCCTTTGTGAACCTTTCCACCCCCTTTTTCCTTTAACTTCTCATATTTATAGCCTGAAACTAGTGGAGAGACTATGATTACTTCCATGGTTAGTGCAATCACTACAAAAAAACGGGGCTATCCCAGCGTTGTGAAAAGTGCTGGGATAGTCCCAAAAAGCGCTAGGATAGGGTTAAAATTCCTATCCCGGCGTTTTTTTTCCCGGCGCTTCAGACCGCCGCTTTTTGAATGTGGGGATAGGGTCATGCGGACCTGTACCAGCGCTTTTCAAAAGCGCTGGGATAGGTCCCGGCGCTTTCAAACCCTGTTCCGGCGTTTTTAAAAGCGCTGGGACAGCTTTTATGAAAATGTGAATATAACCTATACCAGCGCTTTTGGAAGGCCTATACCAGCGCTTTTGAAGCGCTGGCATAGGTAGTACTTATTCCAGCGCTTTCAAAAACACTGGTATAGGTCTTGAATTAGTAAAATTTAAAAGGACCTATGCCAGCACTTTTGAAAGCGCTGGTATAGGTCCTTTTTTTTTTTTTTTTTTTAAATTAATTTTATAGACCTGAAATATACCTACAATACATATTTTATAACACCTGTAATGAACCACAATTCATATTTTTACAAATAATAATGCAAAAACCAAAAACATAGATTAAAAGAATTTGATTCACAGATTTTTTACAATAATAATGCTAAGACCAAATTGTAAGTTAAAAGAATTTGATTCACAAAAAGCCTAAGTCATGCCAATCACAGGACAAACCAATAACCTGAAGAACTCAACCTAGGCAACCACAAGATCAGCATCAATCTACCTGCACCATACCAATAAGAGAAATTACCACATTCAAATAAGCGATGACCTTGCAAACATAAAATGGCCCCAAATTGAACCACATTTAGCAACAATTGATCTCTACAGAAGTTTGGTGCAACAAAGAACAACGATTCCTTTTGAGGGAACAATATACTGAACAATGTATGCGCAAAAAGTGAAATCTAGAGAACTAGAAAAAAGTCATAAATTTTAGACCCATAATTACCGGCCAACCAACAATAAGGGAAAGGAAACTTCATGTATTATGCTCCAATAGAAGAAACATATTGATCTACAGAATTGTAGCTACAACAAACACCTTTAAAAATAAATAAATAAACCATGCACCCAAATCTATTAAATAAATGGAATGAAATCATACCTGGACCATTCTTAATCTACCTGTCCCTCAACAAATGCCTTAAAAAGAAACCATGCACCAAGTCATTCCTAGAAAGCCTAACTTGTGTTATAGGATGAACCAAAAAAGCTGTATTATTTTCCCTGGTAACCATATTAAGGTCAAAAACTTTGTTAATCTACCAGTCCCTCAACATCAACGGGCATTACCACATTCAAACTAAATGACCAAAATTTAAACAAGAGAAGACACAGAAACAAGAAGAATTGCAAGGGAAATTTCAAGCCCTCCCTAGGTGAGACATGAATTTATGGATGTGAAGGAAACCAAAGCCTAAGAAAAGAATTTACAGGCACAAGTATAAAAAAGAATTAAAACAATACAAAAAATTTATAATTCTTATGATTGCAAGAGAGAATAATGAAAGCAGGCAGAAAATAGAGCTTATCACCAAATGAAAAGTTCAGTTTATTAAAGCTACTAAGCACAAACACAAAAAAATTAAAAAAAAAAACTAGTTCCTGTAGACAAACAGAGAATAGATTTTTAACATGTGAATTGCAGAAGTTGCAGAACAACAAATGAAAGAACTATATATTTCAAATGAAATTAAACAAGCAAAAAGTTTTTTAAGTTCTCATGATTGCAAAAGAGAATGATGAAAGCAGGAGAAAAAGAGAATTTATCAACCTAATCAAACTTGGCTGCTTAAACTGCCAAGTACAGCAGAAGAAAAAAAAAAACAGTTCTATATACATATAAGTAATAGAATTTTAACATGCATAGAGAATCACAGGAGTTGCAAAACAACAAATGAAAAAACAACTATATTTCAAAGAATGCAAAAATATAAAGATAAATCATTTCTAACTTAGAAAGCCAAGCTCTTCTCTGTTGCTAGATATTGAGGGACAAGGAAATCAAGTAGCAATAATCCAATTTAACAAATTACGATGCATACCAATGTAACTCCCAGAAAGCCCACAAATGCCAGGAGAAGAGAAAGCAAAAGCGTTCCCTCAAGACACACTACGATTAAAATTGTGGACTACAACAATACTAAGCACTGCCAGATTAAGCTATGAATTCATTATTGAAGTTGCCAACACATAATGACCAAAAATAAAATAAGACAGCAAGACAAAGGAAGAAAAATTGCAATAGAAATTTCAAACCCTCACTTTGCAAGACTTGGAATTATAATTCTTCTCGAAAATGAAACCTAGGAAATTCAGTCACAAACCCAAGTATTAGACAAAATTAAAACAACAAAAATGTATCCTTAAAATTATTGTGTTGAAGGAGGGAAAAACAAAGGGGAGAAAAAGGGAGTTTATCGCCAAACTCAGCTGCTTAAGTTGTGAAGCACCCAAACAAAAACATCTTTAATCGTAAGTGGGCATTTAGGTAGGAGTGGAGTGTGGTGAGAGTGGCCTTGGAACTGGTTCCCACACTAGTATATATGCTCGGCAACGATACTCCCCAAGGTAAGGTACTGTCGGGTATGCAAGGGATGGTGTGTCCGAATGTCTTTTTATTGCTCGGGAATGGTTTGCCAAGCAAGGACCAGGTGGCGAAACAAGGTGCGTGCTAATGTTGACTGTCCACTCCTTAGGTTTTTGAGCAATACGAAGCTTGGGCCTATAGCTTGTGTGGGTTCGGGCTAGGGTTTTGGGTAGAAAGAGATCGGGGGTATGGGCCACACTGCTGAGTCAGAATTCAAGGCCCAAATGGATTTGGGTACCACGGTGCCATACAGGTTGTATGAGAGATCTGGGGTTCAATCCCTGTTTATACCAAAAACCGATTTGTATCTTAGTCTAATAATAAAGAATTATTATCAAGAATAGACGCTATAAGGTGAAACTCTCTATAAAAAAAATGTTTCATTTAAATGGTGAGTTATTTAAAAAGAATAATTTTGATAAAGATATAGATTATATGCTAAGTGACTTTTTTTTTTTCATCAAAAAATTAAGTCCTTTGGTTATTGTTATGAGCTTTTGAAACAATTATTGTATAACTAGTACAAATTATTTTTGAACCAAATGTTAACATATCTAGATATAATTGCTTTAATTTCAAAGCTGAATTGTTCTACATATTTGTTAACATGTACTTTTAAGGATTCACTTTAAAGAATATCAAATATTTTATTATCAATTGGGATGCACATTTAAAAAAAAAAAATGATATATGTGTTTATATATTATTTGTACACTAAGATAGTTTTGTGTAATTTTTGTGATATTGTATTTTTGAATGCAAACGGTATAAACTCAAGATTTGCATTTCATTATTACCCCATCCTAATAGATAGCCAAAAAAAAAAAAAAAACTACCAAAAGAAAAAGAAAATCGAAAAACTAGAAAAAAGTAGTTGCCTTTTTGTGTGTGGGTGTGGTGGGGGGGGGGGGGGGGAGAACATGGAATGAATTGGAAGAGAGAGGTGTAGAGAAAGTAATAACATATATATTTGGAAAAAAAATGTAAGAGGAAGAATTAGCACCTCCCCATACACTAAGTGCTTGGGAGGTCTAAGGAGGAAAGGATTTATTGGAGAAACATCTAATTATATATACTAATTAAAAGAAAGAAACTATTTTCTAAAATGATGGGCTAGCCAAAAAGAAGAAATGTTTTTTTTTTTTTTTTAGTAAACAGTAATATCTATTAGAACACACACGAAAATAATAATATTATTTTAAATGATATGTGTCAACACACCTATTTATTATTGTCCTCATTTGAGTTTTAGGAAAACAAAACTAAATGAGTTGTCGATTAGCAATCTCAAAAAAAATTACTTTTTAAAAAAAAAAAAAAATTTAAATAATCACTTACATTTGAAGTCCCCATAAACATTGCATAAATTCTTTTAAAAAAATGTATTGAAAAAAATAAATTTATAATTATCTAATTATATATGTTTTATTTTTATTGGAGAAACATCTAATTATATATACTAATTAAAAGAACATTGCATGAAATCTTTTTTTTTTTATTTCTTGAAAAAATAATTTTTTATAATTATCTAATTATATATGTTTTATTTTTATTGGTGAAACATCTAATTATATATACTGATTAAAAGAAAGAAATTATTTTCTTAAATGATGGGCCAGCCAAAAAAAGAAATGTTAAGATTAAATTTTATATCTAATTTTTTTTAAAAAAAATGATATGTGTCAACACATCTATTTATTATTGTCCTCATTTGAGTTTTAGGAAAACAAAACTAAATGATTACCATTCTCATTAAGCGAGTATTACACACACCTATTCATTATCATTGTCATTTAAGTATTAGGGGAAAGAGATGAATACATAATTACTACAATAAAATGATTTACATCCAATGAAAAAAATTAAAAAATAAATCAATAGATTGTTTATCATCCTTTGTAACTCATAACTCTTCATTTTCTTTAGCATCCGTGTAGCTCATGTCTACTCACATCTCCTTCAAAAACCACAAAAAAAAAAAAAAAAAAAAAACCTTAAATTTTATTAATAAATGATAATAGCACTATTATTAATATATAACACTACGAATTCCTATTGCAACAAAAAAATTATGACAAAGTACATGTAACAAATTTCTTTTCCTTTTTAAAGCTATTTTCTATTTCCTTTGATAAATAAAATAGATAGAAAATAGTTTATTTTAATGTTGATGTTAATGTTCTTCAAAGATAGAAAGTCACCAAGAAATTCAAAAAAAAAATTGAAACCAAGAGAGAGAGAGCACGTTTCCCTTCCCTTGATGCTAATGGAGTTCTATTTGGAAACTTCATTTTTTAATTAGCGATAAAAAAAGAGGTAAAAAGCTTCCCACATCATTTATCTTGATGCAGATGGAGTTCTATTGTTGTTGATGTTCTCCATAGATGGGCTTACAATTACTTTTTATTTTATTTTTCATTTTTTGTTATATAGAAAATCTAATGCCATCTCTCAAAAAAAAAAAAAAAAAAAATCTAATGCCTCGGGCTCTCGTCATGGCTTGTCAAGTCCTGTCCTCCGCGAGTGCCAGGGCCTCTTCGCTTGCCCAAGGCACGCTCTTGGCGTTTCGGTGTACGAGGCGCACCGTCATTAATACTTTCTATGGAGAGACGCGGATTGCTTTGGTATGTGAGGCGCGCATTCATTGGTGCTTTTATGAAGCGGCGCAGATCTAGCAGTTGAGGGTTTTCTTGGAAATTGGGCGGGATTTATTTCGCTTGTAATTCTCTCTTTGAGCTTCGTGCGAATTAAGTTCCCCCTAGATTGCGCCTTCTATATAAGGCACCCTGGGAGAGCCATTCTTTTACATCTACAAACTCCTGAGTTATGCAGGAACTCTAAGTTCTTTTTCCCCTTCATGAACCAAGAATGCCGCCTGGGTCCTGGATGTCGTAGCTGGGGCAAAGGAAGCAGAGGCCAAAGATTTTCTCACCTTTCAACTGGGCAAGAAAGAAGACTCTCCTCCTTCGACTAGGGACCGTAGCAAGCGTAGATTGCGTCAGGCCCTTGATGAGCCTCCAAACACTAATCAAGAATGTGCAGGAGTTGGCTAAAGAGGAAGGGGAAGAAAGTGAAGCGAAGTAGAGGGAAGCAATTGAGACATTAGAGGGGGCCACCTTCGCCACTACAAGTGGCTGGCGAGGCTTCTAGAGGACGATTTTTTAGGAGTACAGATATTAGCTTCTGGATAAGAGTACGTTTCAGGGTGGCCTCAGCAGGTGGGAACCAATTCGGGCGCTTTCGCCTCTTCTTCTTCCTCATCGCCGGTGCCATCCACACTGGCTCGATTGCTACTAGAATGAGGCTGTGAATCTACCATTCCCATCGGCTTTCTCTTTTTGTAGTTAGTTTTGAAGCAAGCCTGCCTCAACCGCTCTATAGTTAGCTTTAAAACAAACAAGCCCGCCTCGGTTGTTCTGTATATGATGTATCTCTCTTTTATTTAATAAAAAGGACTGCGATTTTTACTTTGTAAATTTTTTCTTTTTCTGCAGTGAGTACTATGTTAATGAGTGTGTTGTTGTTCTTGTTGTTTTATTATTATTATTGGGACCTAGGACTGATGCCGTTGTCGGCAACGAAACGTCATCATCTTGACTTTAACAAGGCCTGCAATAGCGCCCGGTTGCTAATTTTAAATGGTTTAACTATGTAGAAACAACCGAGAACATAACCATGCGCTCTATGTCGCAAACTGTGTGACTGTTAGAGAATGTTGGATTTACTGTAGGTAATCCGAGGAGTCCATAGTGCGTTATGGCTCTGTCCGACATTTATAATGACATCGGAGTGTCTGTTTTTCCCAAGCGTCTGGTCCGAGGACCCAAGTGCAGCTAAGACTTTGCTTAACACTTAGCAGAAAGTCCAAGGGACCCAACATACCTAAGACTCCTTTTTTTTTTGAATGGGTTACAAAAAGTGTTAAGCCCCTAGTGCAGATTTCCTCATGGGTTTGTGGTTCGAGGACCATGCAAAACCTTGGTTCTGTCTAACTCTCAGATACTTGGCAGTGCATGGTAATTCCTCTAAAGTAGAAGGTCCGAGGAGTTTGCATCTTTGCTGAATGGTGAAAGGGTAGGCGATTCAAGGAGGCGGACTCCTTCTAGATTCTGCTCGTCACTCAGATAGATATTTGGAGTAATTAATCCCTTCATGGATTGTGGTCCGAGGATCCATACAGGACCTTTATTCTGTCCAACAATGAGATACTTGTCTAAAGCTATTAGTTTTCCCATAGGTTTGACTCTGAGAACCATGCAAGACCTTGGTTCTGTCTAACACTCAGATAGTTGTCAAAAGTTATTAGTTTTCCCATAGGTTTGAGTCCGAGGACCATGCAAGATCTTGGTTCTATCTAACACTTAGATACTTGTCAAGAGCTATTAGTTTTCCATTGGTTTGAGTCCGAGGACCATGCAAGACTCTGGTTCTGTCTAACACTCAGATACTTGCCCGTGTGTGATAATTCCTCTAAAGTAGGAGGTCCGAGGACCTGTCATAGCTAAGGCCCCATTTAACCGCTCCAGTAGATCAGAAGATATCAATATATATCTCCCAGAACTAGTCTCACCGCGGAGCCCCCTTGAATCACTCCGCGCGGTTGTCCCTTCCTTTAATGGGGGTCCAGTGGGACCGGCCACTAGATTCGCGAGGATCTGACCCCTGATGGGGGCACAGGCCATGCGCATGGTGTCAGAAGCCCCTAGAACTGTGCACCTTTTATCAATTCTTCCCGTATAATATAGTAAACTGGCCACCATAACCTCTCATCGGGGACTCTTGCTGATGGGGGCTTGATCCTACCTTAACCAACCGTTGCACTCATCATCACACAAGCAATTTCCCACAGACGGCGCCAATTGTAGGGTCACGATTTTCGGACTGGGCCCGTTGGTGAATGGGATCTAGGCCCAATGGACCCATTACAATGAATTTGTAGAGAGTGGGTCCAAGAGTTAGGCTTTAATAAGTTTGACGACGGTTAATGTGGATGTTAGAGATGATCGAGTAGGAACTAGGAACACAGAGCTGGATGGACTCTTGATCCGAGGAGACGAACTCACCATCCGAGGATGTGAGTTTCTATCTGGCTTGACTAAACAGAGCACGAAGGGGGGGATGTGAGCCTTTCTTTCTCCTTCTGGTCCCCTCCTTCCCTTGCAGGTGTTCTCTTACATTATATATAGTTCTTTCTGGACCATCCTGGTTCTACACTTGTTAGTCATCCATACCTATACTTGAGTGCACGTCCCATCAGCCACTCCTTCTGACGTTTTTTGAGCTGTGGTGACCCAGATAGCACTGTCCAGGGGTCATGTCCACGTAAATTGGGCCAGGATGTTAGCTGTGTGTATTTAATGCGGAGGTGACAACTTATCCTAAAATTGCTCTTCCACTATTCTCCCATGGCTGTCTTGTTGCACTTGTGCTTTCCCTTGGGACGTTCTGGGAGACTGCCCTTGGGGGCGTGCCGCTTTCTCCTTCTGTGATCTCGGTTTGTCGAAAATAGAATTGCCTCGACAACGTCTCTTGGCAGTTCGAACCTTCTTCGTTCATCCTCGAACATTTCTTCCTCTTTGGCGTGGGCCTTAGGCTTGATATGAAATGGGTCGGGATTACCAGATTCTTTGGCCCCACAAAACCCAAAAATCTTTGTTTTTCCAATTATATTTGTTACTTTACTATATATAGTAAAAAAGTCTATATGAAAATTTTCGAGCTTATTATTTCGAGCTTATCAAATCTTAATTTTTTCCCACTTTTTCATGGATTTGGCTTATCTTCGATAGTTTTTTAACTGAATATCTCTTTTTATTTTTAACGAGAAACTGTTGCATCACCCACTAACTAAACAAAATGTGGAGATTAAAACCCATTACCACATCATTCTATCTTAAGGAGAAACTAATTAGATGTCTAGTTGAAAAGTACTGGAGGTAAACCAAACATCTTTTGTATTGTATTAACCCTTCTTTACCTTTTCCTAATTTCTTTTGAGTTATTAGGGAAAATTGAAGGACACAATTTAGCTACAAAATTGGTTGTAGCCTAAGGCTATAACCTTACTCAATAAAATAAATATTACTACATATTTTGAAAATCTAACCATTGAATTGTATGTTCTTTATGCTCTTAATACACATATCAAATTTTGTTTCAATCGAATATTATTTACTATATGATCTATAAGCTTATGTTTTATGCATAATTATAAACTATAAAAATTTGCAATTTAAAAAAATTATTAATGACATAGCTATTTATCTTTAATTTTCTAGAAATTTTGTAAGTATGAAGGATATAAGAAGAAAACATAATCTAATGGTGGATTTGTCAAAATTCACTTCTAATAAAAAGATATTAAGTAAGTTTGTAATTTTAGACCACAACCAATTTTGTAGCTAAACTTTGTCCAAAATTAAAACAATATCCAATATATATAAGTAAAGCAAAAGACGGTCCTAAATTATGTCACTTTTAATTAAGCATTAATTTATTATAATAATGTTAGATGATAATTATATTGAATGCATAATGACTAACAATTAAAAAACATTTCCTTCAGTGGTACATATTGTAGGGGCTCGAAGACCGAAGAAGGGATTGTTGGGCTGTAGTGTTGGCAGTGGGGCATCATACGCCTGAGGAGGGAGTTCACCCGAGAAGGGGAGATGAAGAAGCAAAAGGCTTTTAGGAACTCCAAGTGTGAAGGATTGGCTGAGGTAAGAGAATCATGAGTAGTGGGGGAAGTTTCCAGAGAGAAGTAGCATGTTGCCTCCGTATTAAATGGTGGGCAACAGCTTTATCAGCTGCATTGATGAGAAAGTGACCTGAACAGTGTAATTCACAGCTAAGCAAACTTCATCTACCACCTTCTTCAGATGTTTAAAGGGACAAGTGTCGTAAAGAGAAATGGGGGAGGTAAAGATGGAAGGTCAGGATGCAAAGGATGGGGGAGTATATAAGAAAAAGATGGCTTTCATAGAATGGGGAGTCAGACACAAGCATCAGAGAGAAAATGAAAAGAAACAAGAAGAACATTGAGAGAAGAGAGTAAACAATGTAGTTTTCTGTATAACATTGGCCTCCTCGGGCAGGCTTGTAGGGAGACATTTGCTCATCTATTCTATAATTTTGGCCCTTTCTTCCTTATTTTCATCCTCAGGCAGAGCCCTCTCTTACAAATTTTATTGATTTGGGCCAAGGTTGAACTGTACAACCTACTATTTTATGTGGGCTTGGGTCGCTAGATTTTTTGGTCCTTACACATAATTTTTTTAAAAAAATATTCAAAAGGAAAGAATAGTTAGTAACCTACTGTTACATGAATGTTAATGGGATAATCTTAGATACTTTGAAATAAACGACTAAATAAGTTTCCTAAACAAAAAACGACTAAATAAGAAATAGTTTAAAGGAATAATTAAAAAAAAGCTTCCAAATATATTCCATTGACATTCACCTCATTTGGAAAAATTATATATATATATATATGTGGTTGGATTTAAGTTATACTTGATATAACTTTAAACAATATTACACCACTCAATTTTTTAATTGAATGTACGAATTTTAACAAATCTTCCATTGGATTAAATTGTATTTGTGCATTCTTCATGCTTGCAAAATTTCAAGGTGATTAATTATCAATAGTCATGTCATCAATTAATTGTTTAAATTCAAGTTTTTGTAGTTTAAAATAATGAATAAAAGACGAGGTTATGGATTGAATGGTAAATAAAAACTGATTAACATGAATATTGGTATTAATGTTAAAAATATATAGAACATATAATCCAATGGTGAAAATTTTAAAATATGAATTTAATAAGAAGTTGTTGGGTAATATAACATTGCTTAATGTTACACCAGGTATAACTTGAATCTAATCTCTATATATATGTGTATATATATATATATATATATATATATATATATATATATATATATATATATATATAACATTCTTTTTGGTGTTAAGCACAAGCCAATAGCTAGTTGGATAGCAAAACGGGCGGATACATGCTTTGATGACACTTATTTGTTTTCAATGCATACTACAATGACATATGAAAATTTTCTATATTTAATTGATATAATATGGCTATACAATGATATTTGTCAAAAAACTTGAGGGCAAACAGGCTAGTCTCCTTTCAATTTAGTTTGCAATGCAATTTCTACCTTGACTTTAATATATATATATATATATATATATATATATATATATATAAAGGATTCATTGACTTTTGTATATTAAGTTTAAATATTAAAGCCTCTTGGTGATCTTCTCATAACATGTTTTTTGTTTTGTTTCTAGATGGATTATGATACATTTAAATAAGATTGACATCATCAACCCTATCAGTGTGAAAGAAAGTTCATCTAAAGAGTATATCTATAGTTTTCCAATTAATGGTATGATTTTGGTTTTCGGTTTTTGTTTATTATCAGAAAGCAGTATAATCGGTGGTGGTATATTAGAAGAGTTACAATAAATGTTAGATTTTTGTTTAACTTTATTTTTAAGTATTAGTATATCTCACCATTCTTTATTTCTTCTTCTTATTATATTTATTTATTTATTTTCAAATTTTTAGAAGATTTTTTTTCTCTTTAAAAATAAGCATCATTAACCATTATTATTATAATTTTTTTATAATAAGGACGTAACTCTATTTCCATTGTCATTTTTCTTTCAAATCAAAAGTTCCCTTATTAGATTGATAACAAATCTATGATTAAATTGGGAAGGATTTTATTAAAATAAAAAATTATTTGAATATCTTTGATGTAAAGGCAAATTACAACTTACCCACCTATGATTTGGCTGAAATTTAAGTTGCCTACCTGTGGTTTGAATTTTGACATTTTACCCACCTAATGTTAGCCCAGTTAGAGTTCTGTAGCCTACACTTATTAAAAATAAGACTAAATATGTAATTTTGCTTCACTTTTATGTCTTTCTTTCCAAAAACACAAAAAACATAAAATTACAAGATCAAATAAGATAAAAAAGAATCCAGTAAAATACTTGCATAATAGGATTTCAAACCACAGGCAAACAACTTAAATTTTGTTCAAACCTCAGGTGAATAAAGTGTCAAATTTCATGCCACAAGTATAAGCAACTTAAATTTCGATCAAACTATAGGTAGTTAAATTGTAATTTACCCTTAATGTAAAAAGAAACCATCATTTTGCTTTGCTTCATTATAATTTTCTTTAATAGGCACTATAACTTGTTTTAGTTATTACAAAAATTTTATTAAAAAAAATTGTGCAACACGGGCAATAGCTAGATTGGAATTATTCTCTTACATTCCTAGGTGGCTAGCTAGGACGCTAGTATGAGCAATAGTACACACAATGTATAATAGAAAGTCAGAAACTATCACTCAAGATTTATTATATGGCAGCATAAAACACTGAGTTTTGGAAGTTTGGAGGTAAGTCCTTTCAACTCTTCTTATATCTTTTTATTTGATGTAAATTTTGAAAATCTAATTTTTAAATGACATGTTTTTATTATATTTTTTATACTTACAAAATTTTAAAAATGTCGAAAATTAATAGCAAAGTCATCAATGACTTGTTTAAATTTCAAGTTTTTGTGATAAACAATTATGTACAAAAAATACGTTTATTGATTAAATAGTAAATAATATCTTATTTGATCGAAATTTAACATGCAAGTTAAGAATATAAAAATTATGTAATATAACATTTAAATTTTCAAAATTTATATTCAGTAAAAGATATAAGACAAGTTTAGAAAATTTCTCTCCAAACTAGTTTGGAGAGAAACCTAATCCCATCAAATATGTATGAAAGACTTCCTCTTTCTTTGACTTTTCATATACCTTAACAGATAATACCCACCTTGCATATGCATCACCCAGTAAACGTTTAGACTTCCAGAACTGAATGCATTTAAATAGACCAATCAAATTTATGTTAGAAGAAATGTATAAATTGTTTGATATGATGTAATCTTTTGACCTTCGACCTTAAGATTCTAAGTTCTATAAATTCAATAATACCCAATGTGTTTTTGTCATATCTCATTCACCCTTTCCTTATCATCATACTGTTGAAGTCATGGCTGCTGCTTTGAGATTAAACACTTTCTTCTCTACTTTATCAGTAATAATTTTACTGTCATTGACAGGTGCTACTAAAAGTGGTTTCACTGTTGATCTCATACAACGTGATTCAGCACTGTCTCCATCTTATAATTCATCTCACACCAATTTTGATCGCTTGTATAATGCTTTTGCCCGTTCCATTTCACGGGCTAATCGTTTCAAGCTAAGCTTACAATCCAGTAGTTCAATCCAATCAAACATAATAGCTAATGACGGAGAATACCTCATGAAGATTTCCCTTGGAACCCCTGCACTTGAGGTGCTTGGCATTGCAGATACAGGCAGTGATCTAATATGGACACAATGTGAGCCATGTGAAAAGTGTTATAAGCAAGACCTTCCTCTCTTTGATCCTCAGCAATCTTCAACATATGGTAACGTGTCCTGCAATTCATGTCTTTGCAAGGCATTAAACACTGCCTCTTGTGGCACTGACCAAAACAACTGCCAGTATAGTTATTCATATGGAGACCAATCATTCACTAATGGTGATCTTGGTGTCGAAACCTTAACCATTGGCTCAACTACTAGCCATCAGGTCACATTACCGAAGATTGTATTTGGCTGTGGGCACAATAACGGTGGTAAATTTGGTAAGGCAGAGTCAGGAATAATTGGCCTAGGAGGTGGCCCTCTTTCTCTAGTCTCTCAACTGAACAAGTGTATAGGTAGAAAATTTTCTTATTGTTTAGTTCCCATAGAAAATTCAAATTTTACAAGCAAGATTAATTTTGGTAACAGTGGCTTGGTTTCTGGCAATGGTGTGGTTTCAACACCCTTGGTTGCAAAAGATCCTTCCACATACTATTACGTTACTCTAGAGGGCATCAGTGTTGGGAACAAGAGGTTTGCCTATAAGGCTTCTTCTAAGGCTGTTGATAGTAATGAGGGTAACATGATTATTGACTCAGGGACAACTCTTACCTTTCTTCCACAGGAGTTTCATAATGATTTGATATCAGCCGTAGAGAAAGCTATTGATGCTGAACGTGTTAGTGACCCGAAGGATGGTCTTGGTGTTTGTTTCAGGTCTAAAGATGACATTGATGTCCCAATCACGGTTCATTTTACTGGTGCTGATGTGAAGTTGAAGCCAATCAATACGTTTGCTAGAATGGATGATGATTTGGTTTGCTTCACCATTATACCATCTGATGGTTTAGCCATCTTTGGGAACATTGCTCAGATAAACTTCTTGGTCGGGTATGACCTCAAGGCCAAGAAAGTGTCCTTCCTGCCAGCTGATTGCACCAATCACGGTTCATTTTACTGGTGCTGATGTGAAGTTGAAGCCAATCAATACGTTTGCTAGAATGGATGATGATTTGGTTTGCTTCACCATGATACCATCTGATGGTTTAGCCATCTTTGGGAACATTGCTCAGATAAACTTCTTGGTCGGGTATGACCTCAAGGCCAAGAAAGTGTCCTTCCTGTCAGCTGATTGCACCAAGCACTAGTAAAGATGAATTTGTTTAAATTTGTGATGACTCTGCTTTTGTATTATATATTTGGAAATTATTTGACCATAAGTTATATTAAAACCATTTGTGATGGGTGTTTATCTAAAAAACAATGTTTCATAGCTGAAGCATAACTTTTTACAGATACCTTTGGTTCACTTAGTTTTTTTTTTTGTTTTTTTCATAATCGTAGACAAGGGAACTTTATAGCTCAAAATATTGCTAGACATGTGGTGGTTTTTTTATTTATGGAAAATGTGATAACTTTATTGAGGTGAAGATAAATACATAGCATCTTGAATCACAAGGGACTTAATAATGAATAGATTTTCCTCTATCCAAGTTACAAAATTGTTAATTCCTTTGGCATGTTTTGCCAAAGTATGAGCTGGTTTGTTGGTGTGTCGTAGTACGTGGAGACAGAGTGGATCTGAAGGAGTGCAGCTTGTGTTGGCTGTCGATGATGGGGTTCACGATAGCTATTGGAGGAGTGATGGTTCCACCAAGAGCGTCAAAAACTATCTGTTAGTGGTTTTTCTTTGTGGAAGGATGATGTTTCTTTCCACATTAATAATATACTCCTAGCCAATTTTGGCTAATTTCAGTTTTAATGGAAAAGTTTGGTATTCATTCTTTAAGAAAAATGTTTCAATTTTTGAACACTTGGAATTTGGAAATTATGTGACCATAAAATTTATTAGTAAAATCATTACCCAATGATAGATCTAGGGTAAACTCAAGTAAATTAATAAAACAAAAATATTAAGTACATGAATTGATATTGTTTTCCACAAAAGAGATTTTATATATATATATATATATATATATATATATATATATAGACAAAACTTAGGTACGGTATCTTAGGTGTTCTTTCTTAGGTTCTCCTTTTAAGATTCAGCCATATGACTATTTAACTTAAAAATACACTTTCATCCCATGAGAAAAAATCTATATAACAGAATTTTAAAAGGGAAATCTAAAAAACAGCACCTAAGTATTGTACCTAAGTCATGCTATATATATATATAATTAATAACTTGTCACAACTCACTATTGTTTTTAACAATATTCTGAAAGTTCATTCATTTATTGTCACAGCTATCGAATAATGGAAGTGATACATGATTAATAGTTGATCTGTAACATATGTTGGTACTTGGTATATATGGTAAATATGACAAAGCTTATTGGGCACTATTTTAATCTTGAATTATGTGAATTTTTTTTTTAGCTGTAACTCAAAAGGCTTAAAGCAAACATTGAGAACCACAAAATAAAACATCACAATGCGACCTCTCACAAAGCAGGACCTCCATTACCATGCGTTTTTTTTTTGGGGGTCAAAAGGTATGTTATAGGCCCAAGAATAAGAGTGGTATATGCTGTTTTTGTTGTATATATTATTCATCTCACTTGGATGTGAACTCCGATCTTGCTCATGCATGAAAGTAAAAAAGAGAAGTTACGTTACCCAAATTCATGACCCACCTTAAATTTAAGCTAATGGATATATATATGTCTTCCACACTATTTTCTAATGATTGCCATTGCCTTTCATATATCCTAGATAAGGAGGCTGTTGTGCCTTGTCCCATGTGTGCCTCTTATTTCTAAAACAATGCTACACTAAAATCATCATAAAAATTAACGTTGGCCCAATTCTTACTGAGCTTCAATTCTCTGAATTTTGATTAAATTTTCGTTCAGACTAGAAACACCACCATTTCATTGTTACGTGATTGAGGACTCTAACCAGTAATTTTTTTTTTAAAACATTTTTGGCCTAAACCGCCTTATGCTCCTATAATAAATCATTTAAGAAATACACATAAAGACTAAAACTTTGATAAATATAGAAGACTAAAACTAATCCCTAAAAATGTGATAACTATTATTATTATTATTATTATTTCCGCTGTAAACATTACCATACTATTTTTTTTTTTTGGGTCAAAAAATATATTATTAGGTCTACAAGCTTCCTTCTTAAAAAAAAGGTCTGCAAGCTTCTGTCCTAACTAGACTAATCCAGGATAAAAGATGTGCACCAGGTAAATGGAGTTGACCTCCTTTACAGTGTATACAGAAAGAAGAGAAGATGATGATGATGATTATAACGTGAAAAATGGACCTGGGTTACCAAATTAAATTCATTACCTACTTTGAATTTGAAGGCTCTAGCCTGAGCCTCTAAGTCCTATAAATTCTGTATAGCCCAATGTGTTTTTATGTACATCTCATTCAACCTTTCCTTATCATACTGTCAAAGTCATAGCTGCTGCTTTGAGATTAAACCCTTTACTCTCTACTTTAGCAGTAATACTGGTATTTTCATTCACAGAAGCTACTAACAGTAGTGGTTTCACTGTTGATCTCATACATCGTGATTCCACACTATCTCCGTATTACAATGCCTCTCACACCCATTTTGATCGCTTGTATAATGCTTTTGCTCGCTCCATTTCAAGGGCTAATCGTTTCAAGGCAAGCTTACAATCTCGCAATTCAAACCAATCAAACGTAACAGCTAGTAACTCAGGAGAATACCTCATGAAGATTTCCCTTGGAGTGCTTGGCGTTGCGGATACAGGTGGTGATCTAACATGGACACAATGTAAGCCATGTATAAAATGTTACAAGCAAGACCCTCCTCTCTTCGATCCTCAGCATTCTTCAACATATTGTAACGTTTCCTGCAAGTCAAAGTCTTGCATAAATTTGGATAGAAAAGCTGTTTCATGTGGTGAACGAAACAATTGCTTCTATAATTATACCGATGGAGACAATTCATACACTAGTGGTGATCTTGGTGTTGAAACCTTAACATTTGGCTCGACTACTGGGCCATCGGGTCAAAATACCAAGGATTTTTTTCGGTTGCAGCAACAATAATGAGGGTATATTTGATGAGGAAAGCTCTGGCATAATTGGCCTAGGAGGTGGCCCTCTTTCTCTAGTCTCTCAACTAAACAAGTACATCGGTGGAAAATTTTCTTATTGTTTCGTTCCCACAACTTCAAATGTTTCAAGCAAGATTAATTTTGGTACCAATGGCTTGGTTTCTGGCAAAGGAGTGGTTTCAACACCCTTAGTTGCAAAAAAGCCTTCCACATATTATTACGTTACTCTAGAGGGCATTAGTATTGGGAACACAACGTTTGCCTATAGGGCTTCTTCTAAGGCCAGCGCTAGTAATGTGGTTAACATGATTATTGACTCAGGCACAACTTACACCTTTCTTCTACCTGAGTTTCATAAAGATTTGGTATCGGCCTTATTGAAAACTATTCATGCTAAACGTGTTAAAGACCCAAAGGGTGTTCTTAGTCCTTGTTTTAGGTCCAAAGGTGACATTGATATCCCAATTATCACAGTTCTATTTACTGGTGCTGATGTAAAGTTGAAGCCAATCAATACGTTTGCTAGAATGGATGATGATTTGGTATGCTTCACCATGATACCATCTCCTGATAACTTGGCTATCTTTGGGAACTTAGCTGAGATAAACTTCTTGGTCCTGTATGACCTTGAGGCCAAGAAAGTGTCCTTCAAGCATGCTGATTGCACCAAGCACTAGTAGAGATGAATTTGTTTAAATTTGTGATGACTCTGCTTATGTGGAAATTATTTGACCATGAATTATATTTAAATAATATGTGATGGGAGTTTATCTATAAACCTATGTTTCAATTTTTTTTCCCTGAACACTTGGAATTTTGAAAATATATGATGATGAAATATATTAGTAAAATCATTACCCAATGATTTTAACATAATACCAAAAGAATTAGGAACTAAAATGGTACCGTGGAAATGTTAGGTATCAAAATGGTAATAATAGAGGGTTTAACATAGAATATAAATTAAATTATATACATGTGTTTATGTGAAGTCGTTTAACTTTTAATTGACCTTATATTATTGCAACCCGAGCAATGCCCATGAAAATTTAATAAAATATGATTTTATTTTTATCTCAAAGAATGAATTTCTCTCTCTTTTTTTTGGGTAGATAAACATGAAATTTGATCATTATGATAATAATTAATAGACATTTATTATAATTTTGTTTGTATATGAGATTTTAAATATAAATTTTGATAATTATGGTAGTTTATTGATAATAGGTATTTATATTATGATTGCATTTTTATATAAGACTATTAAATATTTATTTTTTGTAATTATTAATAGGCATTTATTATGATAGTGTTTGTATATGTAACTATTTACTCTATAAGAAATGCTTTGTCCACCACAATTTCACAACAAATGTTGTGGACTTAGCACTTCTATTATTCTATTGACTATTATTCAATAAATAAAAAATATGAGGTGTCAAGATTCTAATTGAGTTTTTTATTATGGAAAATAATTTAAATTCAATTAAATATATTATTGAAAATAATGACATGTAAAATTATAAGGGGGCTCAAAAGATTATGTAGCACAACATTATATGAAGTCTACCAAAAGTCAAATAGTTTTAGTCTTATATATATTTACTTGTCAGTAATTTATGCAATGTACGGGAAAGTTTAACAAAATATTTTTCTTCTATCTTTTATTTTATTTTTATCAAAAATAAAATTTAGAAATTACGATAAATATTAATAGGCATTTATTATTTATTCCACATTTTGAAGAAAATATGATTGGTAAGATTTTAATGTAAGCTTTGCATATAAATAAAATTTAAAATTAATTAAATATATAATATAATGATGACATATAAAGTTATGAGGCCTTAAAAGCTTATATGAAAAAATATAACGAGGTCAATCGAAAACCAAACGTCTTTGTTTTCATTTACTATAGATATAGATAGACAAGCTCCTTCAATCTTATACACATGGACCTAATTAGTTGACCTTACAAACGACAAACATACAACTTATTGCATCATAGATGTGGGTTCTAGCTAATACAACTGGTAAAATTTCTTGTCATCAAAAAAAAAAAAAAAAAAATAGGATTAAAATTTTGCTTATACCAAAATCAATTGTTGTCTTGATCTAATGAAAAAAGACAATTATGTGGGAACCCAAAAGGCCAAAAGATATGTTCCATATTGCCTAGGTAAGGGGAGGTCCTAAGCCTTATATGAAATGCCTTGGACTTTAATTGGTAAGAGGCTTTTCTAAACCTTGAAGTGGGATAATATTGCTAATGAAGAGTTGGAGCGTGATAGAATGGTATCAGAGTGGACCCCTACTCGACCAAATGGTAGGTAGGTCCCACACAGGTATGTGTGGCCCTTTAAGTGGATAGATTGTGGGGACCTAAAAGGCTAAAAGGCCTCTAAAGTAGGATGAGGTGAGGAAGAACCAAATCTTGACTAAATCCCACATGGGTAAGAGAATGTCCTAAACCTTATATGGAATGCCTTGGACTTTGATTAGTAAGCGGCCTTTTAAAACCTTGAGGGATGAAGTTATGTGTCACCCTTTAAGAAGAAAATATCCTCAAATGAAGTTTTGGGACGTGACAAATAATTTGCTCATGTTTAGTGGAACCATAAGCTCCCTCTAATTTGACTAGCTTATCATGTTTTTTGAATGTACATCTTCTTCCAGAATCTTTGAAAGTAGTTTATTAATCTAATATAATGTGACTATTGGATAATGCCTCTTACATTTTCATTTAGAAAAAATTACAATCCTACAAAATACCAAATGTTAACATAAAAAATATTATAAAATCTTGTGACCCTATCTAAAAGACATATATGCATTAAATAAATTAATTGCAAGTCACATGAGTAACAAATTATTATATCTCCAAAAGTTTAATTCTAGAACGATCACATAGTTCACTTGTAGACAATTTGTCGTGTTAGCATGCACATGAGTTCTGTTGTGGTTGTTTATCTATTGCTTATTCATTTTGTAAATGAAACCGACTAATTAAGTACTTGGACATTATTTTGAAAATTTGGTAAAATTGGTGTCTAAGCCATTGTCAGGTACTAAAGTCACTAAACATGAACTTTCATGTAGTACCCAATAATTTTAGGCAAAATATATATTGTTTGCATCCTTAAAGTTTGCATGAAGTTGTTATTTGATCCTAAGCTTTAAAATCTTTCCTTTTCATCCTTAAATTATTGAAAATGTTACACTTTTTGTCATTAAATTATTTTTTTTTTTTAAATATTGTCCCTAAACTATTGTAAAATTTCTTTTTAAAACAATTCCTAAACTTTAAAAGGATTTTTTCACTTAATAAGAAGAAAAAAGAAAAAGATCTTTTCATACTATGCTTGTGACCAACAGTTTTGTGCCACTTGTTCACTCATGTGCCTCTTTTCTTTTCTTTTTTTCTCATGCTTTTTTAATTGTAATGTACATGTTAGACATGCCAATAATACCAAAAGTAATATTATTCATGACATTTTATTGTTTGTAAACTCGTTTCAGAGTTTTTCTTTCTCTCATGTGTGTAGGCAAGGTTACGCTTTAGCGGATGCCTTAGCTAAGAGAGCGAGGTTATTTTGTCCTTTTATGGTTTGGAAGGAGTCTGTTACTCTGGATCTTTATAACTGTTATTTGTCGGATTTTCCGTTATTTAATTAAGTAACCTTCTTGGCTGATTCCTCAAAAAAAAAAATATAATAATAATACCAAAAGTAGTGCCACTTCGTATAAAAGTGAATAAGGGAGGAAAAAAAAAAAGCTAAAAAGTGTGGTATTTTCAATAGTTTAATGTAAAAAAAAAAATAGAGCTTTTAGAATTTAGAGATGAAAAATAAACTTCAAGCAAACTTTTGGACAAATAATATTTGTACAGTAATTTTATAATCATTATATATATATATATATATATATATATATATATATATACACACTATTAATAAGAGGATTCCCTATTTAGATTTCATCATTTTGCGTACTAAAATATTCTTATACAAATTCTTAAACTCTCTAAAATACCCAAATCTTTTAGTTAGATAATTTTAAATTTAAAAACACAAACTAATTAAAAGAGTAATTTACTATTTTTAAAAAAGTTCCTAATTTTAGGATTTCAAACTTTTATCTACTTTCATATAGAGAAAAATCTTAAAAATTAAGATATTATCTTTATCTCATTTTTAAATATTATTTCACTAAATCCAAAATAAAAAATATAAAAGTAAAAAGTCTAATAGCACGCACAAAGCGCACATGATGAGTCTAAACGGTCTAATATATATATAACAAGACAACCTTTGGATTGGGTAAAAGAGGGGTGCCTAACACCGTTTCTTCTTTGCACATTTATTCCCAGACACAAAGTGAGGCTTCTAGGGAAGTGATCAGTGATGACTCCATATTATTAATTCTATATAAAATTCAACTCCCACATAACAATAGTTATGGGCTTGAAATACCTCAATTAACATATCCTTAAGACTCAAATGTAGAACGATGTAGGAAACACAGTATCCTTGAATAATAAATATTACACAACTCAAAATAACAAAAGAGACTTGTAATTTCCATCTAGTAAGTCTTGCTTCCGCAATTGAATCTGAAATCATAGCATGGTAAAAGAACATTAATTAAAACTGGTTAGATATAAATGAATTAAGTGACTAAAGAAGAATGTAGAAGAAGGTGCTTCTAGTAAAACATACAAGTGGTTAAAAATATAAAAAGTGATGTTTAATGCACAAATGGAAAACAACAAAATATAAAAGCATATTATGGTGTGTGATGTAAAAGAGACAACATGGACTTTCCTTGAACAAAGAGACCGTTAGAAGTTAAAACGCAAAAATTTCAGGAAGTAGGAAGGTACTAGTAGAAATTATCGAAGCTAACCACAAAATTGCATGAAATTTGGTAACTTGAAAGGAATCATCATGTGGATCAAAACTCATCACCTTACGGCCATAATCTATGTTGTTTTTTGGAAGAATGAGTTTAACTTTTAAAAATTATATTTAAGAAATGGGTAAAATGTATCAACACTTCTCCTACTAATCCATCTCTTCAAAGCAAATTTATCCAAAAAAAAATTTTAAAGAAAAATTATGACATTAGACCCCCCAAAAAAAAAAGGTCTCATCGCACGTGCAAAGCGCATGTGATGAGGCAAGTGTTAAAATATTTGGGTTATTTTTTTTATTTTTTATTTTATTTTAGAGAGTTAAAATATCTTCTTCTTTTTTTGAGAGTTTCAACCTATGGCATTCGATGATAGTTCTATTATCAGATCAAGACACCAATTAGTTTTGGTGTAGGTGGAGATTGAACCTCAGATCTCTTATTCAACCATCAGAGATTTTATCAATTGAGCTTAACTGAAATCCACGAGAGTTAATATATCTGGTTTTGGACGGGAGTAAATAAATTGAATCGATACTCTTTTTTTTTTTAGAAAGTTTCAACCTATGACATCCGCTCTTGATGATAACTATTTATTATCAGACCAAGACACTAATCAGTTTTTTGTGTAGGCGGAGATTGAACCCCAAATCTCTTATACAACTATAAAAAATTTTACCAGTTGAGCCAACTAGAACCCACAAATTGAATCAATACTTAAGTAAGGTAAAAGTACTATATAGTATATTTTCCTAAACAATGTTTTATTTAAATGGGGAGCTATTTAAAATGATAAATTATTAAATTTGATAAAATTAGATTGTAAGATAGGTGCCTTTGTTTTTCGTGAAATAACGTTCCTTGGTTACTTTTTATGAGCTTTCAAAACAATTATTATGTAAATAAATATTGGGCAACCTTTTGTAAATTCATCCAAAGTCATAAGAGTTGTTATGCACATGGATGTGTGATAGTTAGTACTCTTTAAAAGTCGAAATATCTTATTCTACTAATGAAAAATGATCTTTCATGCTTAAACATTCTACTTTTGTTGTCAAGCTAAGCTTCACTACTTAACAAAACTTGGCTTCTTTATTAACTTACTTCTAAGTCAAACATATGGAAGTATAATCAAAGAAAAATAAATTCAAATTTAGAGCAGAGTGTCATTTCAGATTTTGCTCATCCTAAAAAAAAAACCACCAAGGGCCAGCCTTAGGCCTAGGCCACTTAGCCCATAGCCTAGGGCCCCAACTAGAGAGAATCTGTAAATGTGGGGGGATTAAGTGATTTTTTTTTTTTTTTGGTTTAAATGTGAATTATATATTGTAGGGATTGGGTTTGAGCACTGTTCCTAAGAGATAGGTGAATTCAAGCCCAGCAAGCCCAATACAATAAATTTGTAGAGAGTATGTAGAAGAACTGGGCTTTAATGAGTGTAACAACAGTTGAAGATGATTTAAAGAAGGAATAAGTAAAACAAATATGGACTTGAGCAAGAAATTCAATCCTCGGCACTAGTCCGAGGAGCTTCAACTTATTATTTCTTGAGTGACAGTGACGATAGTTACAAAGTTAGCTCAGATTGCTATAGTGTTTTCTCTGGTAAAATCTCCAATCCATTTTCTCAAAGCTCCTTCTTCCTTATATACTACTTTCCTCCTTCATCTCCACCATACACGTGCAGGTCAGATCTGTTGTTGTTGGTCTTTGTCACATCAACCTGCTCCCAAAGCTCTTAGGTAGTAGCTGTGAGTTTGAAAAGCCACTGCTCAGGTATCATTTCCACATTAATGCGGCCAGAGTGTTAGTTGTAAAGCATTTAATGTGAAGGCAGCAGCTTTTCCTGAAATTGCTCTATTGTCATGCTCTAGTGTGCTTACTTACTGTACTTATCTTTTTCCTTAGAGTACTTTGGAAAATTGTCTTTGTCGGTAAATCACTTTTCTTCTACCTTGGCTTTGGCAGCACGACTTCCTGGGTTGCCATGATCACCACTGTCCTCTTCATATGCGATTATGGGCCTCAGGCCCAGTACAAAAGGTGGATATATATCACTGGGCTTTATGACCCCACATATATATATATATATATATATATTTATTTATTTATTTATTTATTTATTTTTCATCTAGTCTTACTAGCCTCTAAGCACGCGTGTTGTATGTGTTCAAAGACTCTCTCTTTTTTTTTGTGGTAAAAATTAATAATTTGCATTTATTATAATTTGAAAAAATATTTTTTTTTTTCAAACAAATAAAAAAGATAAATTTTAGAGATAAACAGTAATTATAATATCTTTTTTGAATATGAAGGGGAAAAAAATCCTAAATTTTAGGAATTCTCTTTTTTAATTCAAAAAGAAATTTTTTATTTAACATTTATGACTCTATTTTTAAATGAAGTTACTCTTCGTTAATGAGAGTACTTTTAAATCACATAAAAGTTTAGTTCAAAGAGAGAAATCATCTTATATATAGTATAGATTAAGGCTAAAAAATTATAGATTAATAGAAATCCAGTCAGATTACCTTTAAGTTTGAATTTTAAATTTTTATAAACCATTAAGTAAATTAGTCATATTGAAAAGTCAAAATAATGAATTTTAATAATAAAAAATATAATATAAAACATTAACTATTCAAAGAAGAGCGAGGAATGAATTAGTAAGAAAAAGTGAGTTGATCCAAGTTAAGGGAACCAAAAAACAAAGTAAAGGAAGACAAAAAATGACTTTAGTAGACGTAAGAAAAAAAGAAAAAGAAAAAAAGACATTTAAATAGGGAAGTAATAGAAAGCATGACTTTAAATAGGATAAAATAGAGAAAATAAATTCATGTGATTGACCCAATCTAATTTGTCAAAAATATATAACTAACCCCAAATTTTGAGATAATGCTCTGTTGTTGTTGTTGTATGATATAGAACATTAACTAAATATTTATCTAAATGATATTTAAACAAAAAAACTCATTTGTAATTGTTAGGCTTCAAATAGCTTTGAAATGGCCCTAAACCACCTATATTTTGTGTGTCACGTTGTCCAATAATGAAAAAAAAAAAAAAAAACCTCATAGAAGCATGAGGAAACCATGTGAGTCTAGAGGTCAGAGAAAGATGGTGAGGATTGTGTCATTTTTAAAGAGCATAATCATGGATTTCAATTAGTTCAATTGGTAAAATCTCTAATTGTTGAATATTAAGAGATCTGGAGTTCAATTTCCACCTGCATTAAAAACCGGTTGAAACTCTATAAAAAAAAAAAGGGTGTTGGATTAGGCTATGTTAAATGTGTATTCATGTTATTAATTGTTGCTCTAATTTCTTAAGGATTGGATGTGTTTTTAAAATTTTAAATGTCATAAATTTGTGAATTTATGTATCTAGAATTAAAATACAATGTCACTTCATAAATATCTCGAAATCACATGAAACATTATCTGAGCGAATCCCACTTCCTTGCTTGGCTGCAACTGTGGAAGTGCTTGTGTGCAGAAGAGCCATGATCTTTGCCAGGGAAATCAACATCTTTGACATTGTTGTGGAAGGAGATGCAGAAACTATCATAAAAGCAATTTTGGCAGCAGATGACAGCCACCCCGAGTATTATTGTGATAAGTGATGTTGTAGCTCTAGGCTTCTAGCTGATAATTTTCGCTCTTGTAGCTTTTCTCATGTCAAACTCATTGGTAACTCTATTTCTCATTTTCTTGCTAGACGTTAAGGTTTTTAGACCCAGATCGTTCATTGAACCGTAAAAGGGAGAGATTTAAGGTTTTTGAGGGTGAAACAAGGTCAAATCGGGGTCGAACCGTGATGACGTCATAATTAATTTAATAATTATTTAAATATAAATAAATATATTAAATTTGTAAATATTAGCAAAATTTACTAAAAATATCTTAAAAATTGAAACAAAATACATAAAATAGTACATTATAAGGTTAATAAAAAATAGTACAACATAAATAAGCATAAAAAGAAATTTTTATAATAATCCTTTAAGAGAAATCATTTTAATTAACTAAAAACGACTTTTAAAATAAATTCATAAATTGCATAGGTATTATTCTTAAATAAAAAGTTAATTTAGTAATATTTAATATGTTGAAAAAGATGACATAGAATATTAGAAACTATAAATCATGTAAATTTAATATAAATTTAATAATATTGCATATTAGCTCCCAAGAACAGCACTTGGTCTGTTGCTCATGGCTTCAGTCTTGCTTACAAGGTGTGAGAGCTCAGGTTTGGATCCTGCGAGCTGCATTTTTCTTAAACTTTTCCCTATTCCATGATTTTTCTTAAATTTTTCCCTATTCCACGACCGGTTTCTTTCTTACATATCATTAACATGCCATATAGATTATTCCATGACCTGTTTCTCTCTTACATATCATTAACATGCCATATAGATTACACTTTTGTATTTCCCTGCAATTTTCTTAAATTTTTCCCTATTCCATGACCAGTTTCTTTCTTACATATCATTAACATGCCATATAGATTACACTTTTGCATTTCCCTCATGCGTTGCATGAAAAATGTACATGAAATGATAATGAATTGGTTGAAAGGTCAAAATATAAGATTTGTCATGAAATTTGTCTTTTAAGAACAACCATCTCATGCAACATGCACGAATTTTATAACTCTCTCTCTCTCTCTCTCACCCTCTAACCCTCATACACATACATTTGTGTGTGTACGCATGTTTTCAAGTTATATTTAAGGTAATTATTTTAACAAATTTTTTTTAAAAAATGCTTAATATTTTTTAAATGGTTTATTATATGACATGTTCTCTTCATGCTAAATTTTATGTTTAATAAGAGGTCAATCATGATCAAACCACAATCCTAAATTATGAATATTTTATTTTGGGTTTGGTTAATGTGTGCCCTGAGGATATATATTAATAATTCATTTTATGAAACTTTTTATGGGAAATTGAAAAAAGTGTCAAAAAAAATCAGCCACTTTTTCATTTTTCTATAAAAAGTTTCATAAAATGGTTTTACTAATATATACCCTAAGGACATACATTAATAAAACCCATTTTTATAAAAGAACAAGTTATCATTCTCCAATTTTTTTAATATTTTGCAAATACAGACTATATGAGAAGACCATAAAATCCAAAGAAGATTTTGTCAAAATAATCATTTAATATAATAAATTAATAAATGCTATAGCATTGATTCAATAAAATAAACATGGTACAACATTTATAAGATTTACGCTAACCATATCTCGAACATAACCTTACACTCATTTGATATAAATAAGGTGAAAACACTTTGAATTGAACTAATTTTTACTTTATGCAACGATTTGGTCCTTTGAATTAAAGAATGATGTAACTTGCGATAAAGATAAAATTAATTGTTTATTTATAAGTTATTCAAATTGTAAGAGAGAGAAAGAGAAAAAAAAAAAACATTAATGGATACTACTAAATCTTGAATTTTTACTTTATGCAACGATTTGGTCCTTTGAATTAAAGAATGATGTAACTTGCGAAAAAATTAATTGTTTATTTTTAAGTTATACAAATTGTAAGAGAAAAAAGAAAGAAAAAAACATTAATGGATACTACTGAATCTTGAATCAAGTATTCGTTTTATTTTATTTTTATAACAATTAAGTATTTGTTTTGCTAAAAGAATTGTTAAATGATATGAGTTTGTTTGTTTTGCTAAAAGAATTGTTAAATGATATAAGTTTGTTTATTTTCGATGAAACTTAAGCCATTTACTTAGATCTTTTGTTAAAAGAATTGTTTTTACAATATATAGTATTGGAAACAGATCAAAAGAATACTTATCGTTTTGATCTATTGTTTTGATCAAAACGATAAGTATTGTTTTGATCTATTTCCAATACTTTGTGTCCGTTTATGAACAGTTTATTTAGTTAAAACTTAAAATTTTTTACTGAAAATATTGTAAATAAAACTAAAAAGTAGCTAAAATAGTACAGTGAGACCCTTTAATAGTATCAAAAAGTGCAGTGAAGTTCATAAATAGTAGCAAAAATAAGATAAATAGTAAAAAAAGTTGACTTTTTAAGCCATGCCAAACACACACTATATATTGTAAAAACAATTCTTTTAACAAAACATATAAGTAAATGGCTTAGGTTTCATCGAAAATAAACAAACTTATATCATTTAACAATTCCTTTAGCAAAAAATATAAATAATTGGCTTGGGTTTCATCGAAAATAAACAAACTTATATCATTTAAAATAATGAGTTTTATTTAGCTCAAATGGTAAAATTTCTTATCGATGTCATACTACCATAGGTTGAAACTATCTTTAAATGATAAAAAAAATTCACTTAAAAAATATATTGTTCAATGGTATACAGATCAAAAGAACACATTTAAATATTGAAAGTTTTGTTTGTGATTTCATTTTTAAATATATATATATTGTGGGGCCAAAGGATTTGGGGACCCCGGCCCATTTCATATCAAGCCCAAGGCCCACGCCGAGGAGGAAGAAATGCTCGAGGACGAACAAAGGGAATCCAAACTGCCAGGATATACTGCCAAGGATGACCCTGTCCTCGACAGACCAAAATCACGGAAGGGGAAAACACCACACCACCAGAGGCAGTCCCCTCGAGCATCCCAAAGGAAGTTCCAAACCTAATGGGCCAGCCATAGGAGCATGGTAGAAAAGCAATTCCGGGAGAAGCTGTCACCTCCGTATTAAATACCCACAGCTAACGCCCTGACCCCATTTATGTGGACGTGACCTCTGGACAGTGCTATCGGGGCCACAACAGCTCACAGAGCGTTAGAAGGAGTGGTAGATGGGACGTGCACTCAAGTATGGACATGGATGACTAACAAGTGTAGGAAGATGATGAACCAAAGGAAGGGATATATAATAGGAGAGATCTCCCACAAAGGGGGCCCGAGGAAGTGAGACTAGGCGGGAATTCATATTCTTGGATGAGGAGTCCTTTCCCCCAGGGCGTTGGGCCGTCTGGTTCTGTTCTTAGCTCCTGCTTGATCATCCCTAATTTCCACACAAGCCGTTGCCCCATCAGAACCCAGCTTTTGGATCCATTCTTTACAAATTCATTGTACTGGGTCTACTGGACCTAGATCCCCGTTTGTTGCTGGGCCCAGCCAGAAAACCGTGACCCTACATATATATATATATATATATATATATATATATATATTTGAAAATCATGGTCTACAAATAGTTTAATAGGCATTATTTAATCAAGTATAGAAAAATTCAATGATTGTAATATATAAATTAATCAAAGTTTATCTAATTTAATTCACGACCAATCTAAATTTAATAAAAATATTTTGATGTCTAATTTTTTAATTATAAAAAATTTAATGTCTATTTTTTTTCTTTGAATGAGATGTCTAATCTTAATGGATCAAGAATATAAAACGATGACTCATTTTCTCACATTATAGAATATAATAATTCTATCCAAGAATCCCTTATTCCACTCCAATATTTATTAAATTAAAACAAACTTTTTTATTTATTTATTTTTGTTAGCCACAACATATCAATTAACATAATCCACCTTGACACACAAAAATTAAATAGATATATCATATATACTCTATTTTGTTAAAAGAAAACAAAATTTATAATGAGGTTGTAGTATTGAAAAGGAAAGGAATAGTAGTTAAAATAGAAAAATACATTTAGATAAGAAGAAAAAAAGGAAAGAAGAAGATGAAGTGGATCACTCATAGTCGGAGTTGAGTCCCTATTTTCGATTTTGGTGTAACCAATCTCACCATAATAAATAAAACAAAAACAAAAACAAAAAAGCAAAAAAAAAAAAAAAAAAAAAAAAAAACAATAACCCCACAACACACTCTTCCTCTTTCTCTCTCCGTGTCTCTATCTCTGTTTCCGATCTGAGAAAGTTAAAAAAGGGTATATGTTATATAAATGAATAATAGAAACATAAAACTCACTCGCACAGGTCACAGCTGTACCTTCCTCAAGCGCCGACAATTTACAAAGCGTTACAAAAATCAAATGCTTTTCCCTAATTTATCGATCTAATCCAAAATCCAAAATCTAAAAATTTTAAACTCAAAAAAAAAAAAAAAAAAAAAAAAAAATCTCTGAGATCCAAATCCAACTCGTTCTTCCTGACTCACTCCGAGTCATTTTCATCGAGAAGAAGAGGATTTGGAGATCGTTTTCGATGCGCCTTCCGGTGAGGGTATGATAGAGTCACCGGTGGAGGCTAGGGTTTTGAATTTGGATTTGGATTTGGATTCGGATTCGGGTTGTTGTTCTGAGCTTCTGTGGCGTCGGCGATGGCCGTGCGGAGTCCGGCGGCGATGACATCGACGAGCTGGCGGGAGGAAATGTCGTCTGACAACGTCAAAGGTCTGGTTCTCGCTCTCTCGTCCAGCTTCTTCATCGGCGCGAGCTTCATCGTGAAGAAGAAGGGATTAAAGAAGGCTGGTGCTTCTGGAGTCAGAGCAGGTTTGTGTCGTTTTCGTTGAGATTTCGTTTGATTTTTTTTTTTTTTTGGTGTGAAAGTGAAAGCATTGATTGTGATTAGTGAGTGAGTGAGTGAGTGATTGGGAAAGTCAAAGTTGAGGGATTTGGATTTTTTCAAATCTTAGTGTGAAAATGAGTTGAATCGTCAATGTGATTAGTTGGAAAGCATAAGTTGCTATCGCTGCGTGTGGATTTGATTTTGTTGATATTTAGGTTTTGCTTGGAATTGGCAAAAGAGAGTTTGATGAATTTCAAAGCATTAGTGTGATTAGTGAGTGATCGAAGAGTGAAAGTTGAGCTATTTTACTTTCAAATCTTAGTGTGAATTGCGTGAAAATGAGTTAAAGAGTCGATGTGATTAAAGTTCTTCATATTATTCAATTCTTCACGATTGCTGCGTGTGGATTTGATTTTGTTGATATTTAGGTTTTGCTTGGAATTGCCAAAAGAGTGTTTGATGAATTTCAAAGCACTAGTGTGATTAGTGAGTGAGTGATGGGAGAGTGAAAGTTGAGGTATTTTGCTTTCAAATCCTAGTGTGAATTATGTGAAAATGAGTTAAACTGTCGATGTAATTAAAGTTCTTCATATTATTCAATTCTTCATGGTTGCTGCGTGTGGATTTGATTTTGTTGATATTTTTGGTTGGAAGAGAGATGCAGGTTTTGATTGATTTGCTGTATAATAAGCAATTGCGATTTCGCATGGTTATGATTCCTGTCTTGAGAATGTGCGTAGTTGGATCTACTAAATATCAGAAACAGGTTGAACTATTGCCACATTGAAAATCTATCTAGTGGAGAATTTGAGTTAGGAGTTTTCTATGGATGGTAAAATTGATTATGTGGAGTTGGATGGTTATGGGAAATTACTTGACCAAGTGATGTGGTTAAAGAAGAATTTATGGGGCATTTGCCTCTTTTCTTCTCATTTTTCTGATTTTTTTTGGGGGGGGGGGGGGGGGGGGGGGGTTGATATCCAATCATGTATTCGGAAAATTCAATGGCAAATTTGAGTTTAGATTTTAAACAGATACTCGTTATTACAATGTTGGACTGACAGTATCCAAATTTAATAGTGTTGTTTAATAACATTGTTGAGGATTTGGGAGTCTTGTCAAGCTGAGGGACAAGTTTGGGAAAGACGGTTCTATTTTTTTCACATGTGCTCGGACTGAATGAATGAATGTACTGAATTCCTGTATGTACTATGTACTGTACATGAATTAATGGTGTCTTTGCACTACTTATTTATGTTATCATTTTGGAGCAGTTGAGTTGTACTTGTATGTCTGTAATGTTAACTGGTGCTAGTTGGGATGCATGTTGCACTATTTGGCGCTTGCTTTCTCTTGTTTACTTTGGATATATTTAATATTTTAATGTTATTTGTAACAGATTTTCCTGAAATTAAGTTCATTGATGTTTTGTACAGGTGTTGGAGGCTATTCTTACTTATATGAGCCACTTTGGTGGGTGGGCATGATAACGAGTGAGTTTTTAATAATTTCCTTTTTTATTGATCAATGACTATATTTACCGTTAGACTTTCCCTTTGATGGACCACTATTTAAGATGGAAACAAACAGAAAATAGATTGCCACTCATTATAGAAGCAATGTATTGTGCAATCAGTCAATTTGTTCTATTCTACCTATTCTCACAAACAGAACATTAGGTACCTTTTATAAGTACTGATTCAAAAATTGATACAATTATCATCCACAACAGACCACATCTAATCATTTATCCATTATGGCTGCTTGATCTATGGGGACTGAATGAGGGTAAAGATAAAAATCCTCCAATGAATATAGAATAATGTGGTGAAAGAAGTAAACTCCTTGTGCTTAGTATGTACCAACAACTTCTACAGAAAATCCTTACAGAATAATGAAAATGCCTTTACCTATCCAAAAAAAAACAGATAATGAAATTTTTTTTGAAGATTCTATTATATAACCAATGCATTGTCTCTTTTGACCTCTGCCATCAACTAAAGTGGCACACAGAGTTCTATTTTAATGTTTCTCTTTCTAGGTCTTGTTGATACTCCAGGCTTGTCATAACTTTTGATAGAGTAACCAAACCGTTATAAATTTCAAACCCTATATTACCATTTTATAAATAAAATGATTATGGCAGTTTTCTTCATTTGACATCTACATGTTAAATTCTAGAAGCTACCACAGAAGAAAGCATTTTTAAGTCTTATTTTATTTTTATTTTTTTGTTGTTTAAGTCACTTATAGTTTATGATTTTAGTAAAATATGTGAACACTGATGGGCAATTGCTATTTCAACAGTGATTGTTGGGGAAATTGCTAATTTTGCGGCTTATGCATTTGCGCCAGCTTTACTGGTTACTCCTCTTGGGGCTCTCAGCATCATTATCAGGCATGATAACAAATTTGGATTTCATAGCTCGTTTGAATTTTCAGATTTTATTTTTTGAGAGGATATATCTTAATCATATAGCTATCAATTGCTGAGGCCTGAGTGCTGACTGTTATATTGTTTTGCAGTGCTGCACTTGCGCACATTATTTTACGGGAGAGGTTACATATTTTTGGAATTCTTGGTTGTGTTCTGTGTGTTGTGGGTTCTACAACAATTGTTCTACATGCTCCTCAAGAACGTGAAATTCATTCTGTAACGGAAGTCTGGGAACTTGCTATGGACCCAGGTAATGTAATGTTTCAAGGAATTATTTGTGTTTATGGATTATTTCATTCTTGGGTTTTTATGTTCATATGTTTTTTTGACACTCATTTGGTCAAGTTAAAAAGATGTACTTTTTCTGTTGTTTCTTTTGCAGCTTTTCTCATGTATGCAGCTTTGGTTATAACAGCTGCATTGATACTTATATTCTACTTTATCCCACAATATGGCCAGACACACATAATGGTTTACATTGGAGTTTGTTCTCTTGTAGGTTCTTTATCGGTATGTATCTGTATTTGGTTGTAAACTTTGTTGAATGTGTATGCTTTTACCAGGTCATATCTTCTAAGTGCTTTTATCATAAGGGTGCCTTTTGACAGGTCATGAGTGTCAAAGCAATTGGTATTGCGTTGAAGTTGACATTGTCGGGAATGAATCAACTAATTTATCCTCAAACTTGGGTATTCACTGTAGTGGTAATTGCTTGTGTGCTCACCCAAATGAATTATTTGAACAAGGTACATCTATCTCTCATATCCCCGCCTTTCTCTTTTTTTTTTACCTTCTTTAAGTAGTTTTATTTTCGCTACTTCTGCTTTAGTACCAAATTTTATATTGCTTATTTGAAATTATCCTATCATAATGATTTATGATGAACGGAGTAGAACTATATTCCCATTAAACGGATAACTTTTTCAAAGCTCTTAAACATGAAGGTCCCATAATAGATCTCCTTGCTCTGTAAATAAGGAAATAAGGAAATGAAGTTACATGGGATTAGTAAACTCCATCTCATTTTCATGCTTGTAAAGGGCTATTTTTCTTGAGTGGCGAGGACGTTGATATCCTAAAGCATGGGAAGACACTAAAGTATATTCCCGTAACATGTAATTTGTGGCCCTTGTCCAAGATATGCACATGACATTAATACTTACTCACAATGGCATGCCTGCTGCAACTAACCACATTGTCTGTGTTTGGGTTAGATTCTCATTCCAAGTATTCATATTTATTGACTGACCAGAAGAATGACCTTTGCCTGCAAATGGAGTTCTCTTTGGAGGAAGGATTCACCATTGGATGGAGGTGTTGGTGGTGCGATTTTGGGGTTTCATGAGGTTTTCCAAGAACTTGATGAGATTCTGAAAGGATGATCTCACTTATATCTTATTGTATATTCACCCCTTTTAATCACTATAAGGAGTTTCTTGGTACAGGTTGATTAAAAAGAATAAAGAGGTTCTGGTTGGGTAAAGGAATTTTGATTAGTGTATGAGTTCCAACAACTTCATCATCTCTCTGAAAGAAGATATTTGCTCTTTTAAGATGTCATGAAGCAATTTATGGGTTCAATGGAGTTTGAGGTGAGAGAATCATTTGGCTAGGCTAAGGAAAGGGTATGGAGAATTAGATACTTGTAAGTTGTCACTGATGAACAGGTTTCCTTTTTGTTCATGGTTTGGAAACTTGGGGAGAGCAAAATAGATTATTGAGTTCAATTAGACTAATGTTATATGTGATTTGACAGAAGATGGTCTTTGGATTGAATAAATTGCTATGGGTTGGGCATGGGATGTATTTCTCTTTACTACGGATGTCTTGGATGGTGATCCATACAATTAGTTATGCACTATAATTACTTATCCTGTAGTTGCAGGGATGAATAATGAGTAAATAAATTTTTTAACGGAAAGGCCTTTGAGCATGCAAGGCTCTTATTAAATTGTACATACCCAGTCGATTTTGAACCCACTGCTTTACCCTTCACCTTTCTCATGGGGGAGGTTGTTTGAGATAAAACTCATTGGCAAAAGGAGAATGAGAGGCATTATGAGCTATCTTGAAATGAATGAGGCATGGACTTGAACTAGAAAATTCTTTGGACATTACAACCCCAAGGGTAGCACAATTGGCTAGGGACCACACCTCATGAAGCAAAAGTCACTAGTTCGAATCTCCTCCTCTTCTCCCACTCCTTGGGGCCAAAACTTCTTTATATAAATTCTTTGACATTACTAAGAGCATGTGTTATCTTCTTCTGGATATTGTAGTCAAATATTTTTCTTTACTTTTTGCTTCTGCTGTTTTATAGTTACTGTGCATAATTTCTCCTTTGATTTCTTTTTTCCTTGTTTGTCCAATGCAGGCACTTGATACCTTCAACACAGCTGTTGTATCTCCCATATACTATGTTATGTTCACATCACTAACTATTGTGGCCAGTGTGATCATGTTTAAGGTATATTCTTCTACTGAACAGGGTTATCTGAAAACTTATTTCTTTTTCACTTCATAAATATTATTTACTTAATTCACCAGTGAACTCTGGCCCAATTGGCATTTCCTTTTTCAAAATTGAAATAGGTTCAATATAATGGACGTGTATGATGGAATGGAAAATAGTATGAGAGCATGTAGGTGTAGTAAGAGAGGGTCAGAGTTTTTAATGCATAATTTTTGACATTGTGGGTTAGGACTAAGCCTCATGATATTATGTTTTTGCCAACAAGATGGCTTCTGTTGAGATGATCAGAGTGGAATAAGTTAAATATTGGAAGATGTTTAGCAATCCTGAGGGTCTAGCATCTAGAGTAAGCTAAATAATTAAAAAATGTGTAACTATTGTAATCCCCATGGTATTTGGTGGGTTTCCTGTACTTTTTCTTCTTTTTTGAATGAATAAGTTATTATTAAAGTAAGTAACAAAACAATTATGATAAGAGTTCAAAACACTGGACATCAGCAATAGCTGCAAACAAAGCAAACAAAACATACAACCTACTTCTCTCATCTATTCCAAGGCAAATTTCATGCATGAACTTTCATTAACTGCAGCTCTCCCACGGTGCACAACAAACTTCAGCAGATACATAGAATCCTCTCCATATGTATTTGAATCCTTAGCTGATTACATAGAGTCCTGTCCATATCAGAAACCTTAGATGGAATTCAAATCCACATCTCCATCGAACATCATTGATAATGGTCTTTACTAGATTTCCTCTGTCAAAATTTATTCATTTGGATTGGCATTGTATGGCATTGCTCAGGATAAAGGGGCCACTGTGGTGGATTATATGTGTTGAAGGGATGGTTCCATGTTTTGGGATGTTATGTTTACGAGGCTTTTACATAACTGGGAATTAGAAGTGTTGATCACCTTTATAGATCTTTGCTCATCAAGGGCTAGGGATGTGGAAGATAAGTTGTGTCGGTGGCCTAATAAGAATGGATTATTCGAGGTTAAGTCCTACTATAGAGCACTTCCTTTTTGAGGCATAAAGTTTTTTCACTGAAGACCATCTTGAGGGTAAAAATTCTGCTCCGGGCTTCCTTTTTTTCGTGGAATTCTGCTCTGGGTAAGATTCTCACGATTGATAATCTACAGCATTGTAAGTTATATGTGATTGAGTGGTATGTGCAAGAAGGCTGTGAAGACTATTGGCCATAAGTTTCTTCCCTGCGAGTGTGCTAGTGAGCTGTGGTCCCCTCTGTTTGGTCTATTTGGGGTTTAGTGTGTTATGCCTCAAAGAGTCCTTGATGTGTTGGCTTATGGGAAGGGGATTAGAAGGGTTATTAGTGATGTGGCGGGCTATTCCTTTGTGCTTGATGTGGTTGATTTGGAAGGAATATGACCGTAGAGCATTTGAAGATGTAGAAAGGCCTTTGATGGAATTGAAGCTGTTCTTTTTAGGGCTTTGCATGAGTGGATAACTGTGTTACCCAACCATTCCTCTTCTATTTTGTTAGCTTTCATAGATAGTTGTTCTTTTTCTTGATGTTATTGCTCTCTTAGTATATTTCTTGTGTATTAAGGGATTTTCTATTAATAAAATTGTTATTACCTATCCAAAAAAAAAAAAATTCTTACAATGTGAATTCTGGTATTCTTCTGGATCCAAATGTGATAGACAGTAGTCGCTAAGACAACCTTCCCTACTATAGATCTTAGACAACTGCTTTTTAGACCTTCAACACCCATAATGATTTTGTCCCAAATATATGTCTGAGGATACTGCATACAGACCTCCAGCACCTGACTCCAAATCCTATAACTAAAAACTAAAAAAGGGCTCGAAAAAGAGATGATTCCTTCTATCCATCTCATTTCTGCAGAAGTCACAAAGAACATCACCAGTCCAGCCCCTGGCAGCAACCCTATCTTGAGTGGGAAGCCTTTCTTTAATAGCTAGCCATAGAATGAATGAATCAGGGACAATGGCACTATCCCAGACCAATTTCCACCATTCCACTTTCTCCTTCCTCACTCAAAACATCTCCCATGCCAAATTGCAAGAGAAAACACCAGATTTTGTAAGAGCCTGGACTATTCTATCATTCTCAACCAACTGAATTTGAGAGGTACCAGCCTGAATGGTCTTAATATCTTCTGTTCTAGCAGACTTGTCTCCATTCTCCATTTATCAATACAATAGAAACTCTGGCAGCTAGACAACTTCCTGCATCATAGTTAATTCTGTTTCCAAATTTGGAAGCTAAATATCAAACCAGAGTGAAACTTTGTTTCCTTCATCAATCCACCCCCCCCCCCCCCCCCCCCCCCCTTCTTCAGTTTCTCTCTTGAATCAAGCCTTTTTTTTGGTAATCAAATTTGTGGTCATATCTGAAGTATGACTAGTTATGAGGGAAGATTGAGGGTGAATCTGACCCACATCTACAAAGATGTCAAAGTGAGCGAAAACCTATCATGTACTTTAAAGTGTGATACTGAGAAATAATTGAAAGTTTTCTGGAGAAGCAAGACCACTGGCCTGAAAAGAAAGTAACTAAATTGAGGAAAGTATGTGATGGTACTGATGTTAGACAAATTAGAGAATTGTCTACATTTGTGGTGGTTTTAGGGTTAGGAAAGACGAAGAATTAGAGAAATAAGGGCTGTGTGAACGGTACTCATGAACACTAACTTAACAAAAGAAAGAAGAGAGAAGAAGGAACCAACAAAGGCCAACGTGCCTTTTGCTCAAAACACTCAATTTTATTAATCAACTCATTCTACTCTTTTATTTTTTTTGATAAGTAATAAAAATATATTAAAATGAAGAAGGGTGTCACTTGAGTATAATCAACTCATTCTACTCTTTGAATACATTAAGCACAATATATATATATATATATATATATATATATAAAGGCTCTTAATTGTACTAGTAGTATAAAACCTAATAACTACTAACTTGCACCCAAAGAAAATAAACCTAAGATACTTAGAATACCTTAGAAGATCCTAGGCTCAACTAAATTACTAAAACACCCTCAATTTGCTGGAATTGCAGAAATTACAGAATAAAAACCCAAATTAAAAACTGTTTTGACCCTAAAAGACTCATACTTAGACTATTAAATGACATGACTTTCACTTCAATTGGACTTCACATGAGGACCCAATAAAATAATTCTTGAATAGGTGAATTTGCAAATCTGTAGCATATTAGGGTCTGTTTGGATATCACTTATTTGTTGAATACTGAAAACTTATTGTTGAAAATACTGTAGTAAAATATTTTTTAAAAGGCAAAACACCATTCACGAACACTGTTCATGTGTTTTTAGGCGTTGGCTGGTCCATGAACAGTGCCATGGGACCAGCCAAAAAAAAGGCAAAAACATTGGTACGCAAACGCACGCTTAGTCTTCCATAACTTCATCAGGTACTGTTGCACTAAAGTAACTAGGGTCTTGGGCATTAATAGCTGTAGCCTTCTTTTGATAAGTTAAACAACGATGACACAAAGTTTGAATAGCTATGGCCTTCTTAGAGCTGAGAGTACAGGTGTGGGAATAATGAAGATTGATGGTATAAAGAAAGTCCAAAAGGTGGCTGTTGTTGTCTTGAACTGGTTGTTTAAGGAAAAAGGGATGTTGAAGATAACTTTGCTCTTAAAACCATAGCAATAAACCAAAAACAATAAGTGATGGAGTCCATTTTGAAGATGGGGCTTTGGTAATGATGTTAATATTGGATCTTTGTTGTTGAGATAGCTCTTTACAAACACCTTTTCTAGCCTATGAGCTAGTGTATGGCTCAATCGGCACTTCTTTTTCCCATAATAATGGTTTGGAGGGTGAGGTCGTGGGTTCAAGACCCAATAAGTGTGTGTTTTATTAACCAATAAAACAAGGGTCTTGCAAATGCCTTTTCTCTCGTTCCATATGCTGTTGCTGTTGCTGTTGGTTCTGTTTAAATTTGTGACATTTTCTGGTCTGTGTGCTGTCATGAATGGCCTCCAAATTTTTGGAGCGGCTTTCATGGCTGGGAGGTTGATCTGGTGCAGCGTAAGCTCTTATTTTTGTATAGTGGTGTCACTAGTCCAGAGGAGAAAATTTCTTGCCTGAAAGAACAGGAGTTTGGTGATTCCTTGAGTGCCTTTTGGATGAACAGTGGCCTTCTCAGTTTTTGAGGTTGAACAACACTCTGGGGCCATTCACAGTACTATATCTTGGTTTGTAGCATCATTAAGATCATGATAACAACCGTTTCACTGTAGGAATAGAACCTCTGATGTTTCGTGTTCAAGAACTATCTTTTTTATCATTGTCCATTGCATTTGCATTCAATATGGCTTTCTTTGCAAGATTTCTACAGAAGGTTTTTTACTATTTTTTTTATTAAATATTTTTTTTGGATAAGTAAGATTTCTACTGAAGTTCCTTGTGTCTTGTTACGTGACCTAGATTGATTTCTGTTTTTAGACCATGTTTGTAGTCTTAGTGAATCTCTCTCTCTCTCTCTCTCTCTCTCTCTCTCTCTCTCTCTCTCTCTCTGTCCTCACGTGGGGGGAGGCAAAGGCTGGGTTTGGTCTTAATCTTCTTTCACAAGCAAAACAGTGTAAATAATTTGTAAACTCCAAAGCTAAGCAGAGTCTTCCTGGACTCTCTATTGTACTTCATGACATATACGCTTCCCTCTCTCTCTCTCTCTCTCTCTCTCTATTATTTCCATTTGTTAATAGCTTAAATTGTTAGTCTTATTGAATAGCAATGATGATTATCTTGCTTTTTAATTATGTTATATTAGATTTAGCCACTATATGATGAGCAGTTTCTGGTTTTATTTTTCAGTAGTTTCAGCTCCTCCTCTCACTTGGGGTTACATTATTGAGTCTAGTAGACTCATTTTTGCAATTTTCATATGATAATCTTGAATTAATTACATTATGGAATCCTAATTTACATTCAGGACTGGGATAGGCAGAGTCCAACCCAGGTAATCACAGAAATATGTGGCTTTGTGACTATCCTCTCAGGAACTTTTCTGCTTCACAAAACAAAGGATATGTCTGATGGTATGCTCTCTATATTGTTCTTGTGAACCCTTCATTTTGAATAATAATAGGTTATAAGTTAAAACAAGGGTCCTATGACTCTTATCGCACAGGCACTCATGTTTTTTAAGTCTTCAATTCATTTTTGCCGTTCTGACAAATGTACGAATAATATTGTCAAATCATGTACAGGTTTGTCATCGTCTATGTCCTTGCGACTTTCCAAGCACTCAGAAGAGGATGGCCTTAATGGTGAAGGCATCCCTCTTAGGCGGCAGGAATCCTTAAGGTCGTCAGTATGATTATGCTTTGCTGCCAGTCCTAAAAACTGTGCGCGCTTTATCTTGGGAGGGATCTTCCTGATGCAACTTGTGTTTTATGAAGTTATCCCAACTTCCCGATCATATTATTTTTGGACACAGAGAGGGAAGGGTCAATTTTAATTTTCTTTTCTTTTCTTTTTCTTTTTCTTTTTTCTCTTTGCCATTCTAGTGACCATGCTTTCGGCTGTTGCATTGTATCCTCTTTCTCACCACTTCATACGAAAGTCATTGACCAACATAATTTTGTGCACATTTGTTATATATATAGTGTATTCTAGTCGTACATTTCCAAGCTTCAGTGGTATTCTTTCTGAAATTTAAGTTGGGAAGTTCTATTATGGGCATATGCATGGCTCTCTCTCTCTCTCTCTCTCTCATTTTAGAACCTTGCAACTCTGTGGTAAAAGGGATTTTGCTTGATTATCAAGAACTGTAAGTTGCAAAAACAGTTCATTGCAGGATGGCAGCGTATGTTGCTTATAATAGCAACCATTCTTAAGTGCAAAGTTCATTAATATCTATTCATTCAGTCCCACAAGAAAAGGAAAGGATGATATTTTAACAATTGAATATTGGGCTGTTAGAGTCAGCCTACTAGTGAGATCTTCTGTTTCTGTTGTTCTTTATGGAAAAGACAAAGCAGCCAAGTTAATGGGACGTTACTCTTATTACTGAAGAAAATAATAAATCTCAGCAGTCCACCTCTTTCTAGGATCTCTCACAAAACACTTCCTCAAAAAATCTTTCCCAAGTTCTGACATAGTTTCGGGTATTTTTGGTGGCTCCTTTCCAGAAACAATTTGAAACATTAAGTCTTCTAGACCTGTACAGTTCCATGCATGCTTTCCAGTAATCATCTCAATGACTCAACATCCCAAAGACCATATATCCAAAGGAGCTTCAATTTCACCTAATGCAATAGATTCTGGAGACATATATATAGGAGTACCCCGAAAGCAAAACTTTCTGTTCACAAAACCGTTCTCCTCTCTCGGAATTTTAGATATTCCAAAATCAGCAATCTTAACAGCATTGCCTTACCATCTTTAGAACGAAAAACAAGAATATTTGCTGGCTTCAGGTCGCAATGTACGTAACCTTTTTCATGAATGCAGCGGAGCCCTTTAACAATCATCCGACTATACCTTTGCACATCATATTCCACTAATTTTCCTCCAGTTTTCTTGATTAAATCTTCAAGGGTGCCTCCTGATGCATACTCTAGCTGCAAGTTATAGAACCCTACGCCACTTTCAATAGTCAAATCGTTTCCAAAATAATGAACAATCTCAGGGCAGTCAACCGAGTCTTGCAAGATTTTGGCCTCCTTTTGAAGCGATAAAGAGTTTTGAAAAACCGCTTACTTGATAGCTATCAGGCCAGAAAAAGGAGAGGAGAAAGCGGAACCGACTCGGTTTGCCATTGCTAAATGCACAGTTCCGTAGGATCCTTTTCCAAGAACTTGAACTTTTGACCACTTCATGTCATGTGCCATATTGTGATGCACGAACACAAAGAACTTTTTTTTTTTTTTTTTTTTTTGCTTTGAAGTAATTGTGAGGTTATTGAGGATTGATTTATCTTGAAAGAGCTTTTCGTTAATACTCCCTCCGTCCCACTTTTTTTTTACCTCTATTCCATTTTGAGATATCCCAAAATATTGTCCTGTTTCTAAAAATAAAAAATCATTAATTTACTAATATTCCTATTATACCCCTATTAATTTACTAATTCAATTTTTTGATAAATTTTTTTAAGGGAAGTTTTGGAAACTTATATATTTTTAAAAAGTAGACAAGACAATAAATGATATTCCCTTAAAAAGTTTGACTTTTTAAACAGGACAAAAAAAGTGAGACGAAGGGAGTATATAAGTGTGTGAGGTCAGTCATTTGTGAGGTCGGTCAAGATGACCGTCTGGCCTTCAGATTCTAAGATGGAAGGTAATTTTATTTTAAATTTTATTTTTCCTTTTTTTTAGAAGATTTTATGGAACATCACTATACTTATAGTCACATGATATCTTTAATGAGTCATGTGACTTATTTAAACTAATTGCTAACCAAGGAACGGGATAGTTAGCAAATGTTAATTAAAAAAAAAAACACATACAAAATATTAAAGAAATAATATTAAAAACAAAGGTAATTATGAAAAACAAAAGTAATTTCGAAGATAAAGTTGCGTAAAAGATACCTTGAGACTTGAGGATGAAGAATTTGTAGAAACAAAAGAAATCGCATATAGGGTGTATATATATATATATATCATAGTAGGTCAGTTTGGTTTGAAGTTGTCCAGCAAGTTGCTGAATAGTAATTGGTTTATCGTTTAAAAAGTTTTCTAGGTTGCTTGAGTAATATAGTTGGTTTTGAACTCTCTAATCATAGCAGTTATTTAAAACTCTCCTTTGACATAATAAATGTGGAAAATTGTTAAGGCTAACAAAGTTTAAGTGGCAAAATATTTAAAAGTCAAATAATAATCAAACATCATCAAACGTCTTCTATTATTAATAAAGCGCAAATAATCAACCACAGTGGCCCCTTTATCCGGAGCAATGCTATACAGAATGGGGAAAGCAACATTTACAACTCTATTCCCCACTCCATCAAAAGATGGTAAACCGAACGAAATTTTGAAAGAGGAAAAGCTAGGAAAGACCATTATCAATGATGTTAGATGGAGATATATAGGTGGATTTGTATTCCATCTAAGGTTTCTAATATGGACAGGATTCTAGGTCAAGGATTCGAATTTAAGCCTTGTAGGTTTGCTATGTTAGGCTAGGTAGGTTAGGTTGCTCAGACAATTGTCTGGACTCTGGAGTGCTGATTCTATGCTGATCCTGAATCTGCTGAGAAGTTTGTTGTGAACTGTGAGAGAGCTATGATTAATGAAAGTTTATGCATGGAATTTGTTGCCTTGAAATAGATGAGAGAAGTAGATTGTAACGTTTTGTTTTCTTTGTTCACAGCTATTGCTGCTAGTTATAGTGTTTTGAACTCTATTGTAATTCTTTTATTGCTTTAACAATAACTTACTCTTTCATTCAAAAAAGAATAAAAAGTAAAGGAAACCTACCAAACATCATGTCGATTATTATAGTTCCACCTATTTTTAATTATTTTGCTTACTCACGATTGCAAAACATCTACCAATATTAAACTTATTCCACTATGATCTTCTCAATGGAAGCCATCTTGTTGGAAAAGATATAACAACAAAAGATTTAGTTCTAACCCACAATGATAAGCCCTGTGTAATTAAAAACTCTGATACTCTCTTACTCTATCCACATGCTCTCATTTTCCATTCCATCGTACATGTCCTTCACATTAAACCCATTTCAATTTTGACAAAGGAAGTGACAATATGGGCTAGTGTTCACGGGCAAACTTACTAAATTATATTGATCATGAAGTGAAAAAGAAAAGAAAGTTTAATGATACCACTGTTCAGTAGAAGAATAAACCTTCAACATTATCACATTAGCTAGCAGGGGCGAAGTTGGGGGGGGGGGGGGGGAGTCCCCCCCCCCCCGACTCCTAGAAAGCCATTTATATACTTCTACTAGTGTAGTTCTTTGCCCTTCTTGATGTTAGAATTAGCGGTGTCCATGGGTTGGTTTAGGTTGGGTTTGTGCCCAACCCGCAACCAACCAGACCAGATCGAGTGGAGATTTTCTAGACATGCCACTAATTGGTGAAGGAGTCGGGTCGAACTAGTCGGGTCTGTGTAGGATGGTGGTTGGTCTTGGTTGGAGTTAGGGAGGAGGAGATCTGGCCAAAACTCCAACTAAGATCAACTGCCATCCTACGGTTTCTTAGGATGCATCCTACTTTATGAGATCAATCTATTTGAAGTTAGATGATCAATTTTAATTTGCCCATAATTAAGAGTGATGTCAATGGTGGTCTCATGTAAAAGTGATGTACTAATATAATATACCATCTCATTTGTTGTGAAAAAGGCTGTCAACAAATTTTGTTGTGTATGTAGCATTTACAAATTACACAGTAAATGATTGTAAATTTGGTCATATAGTTTTCTTGTAGATGATAAAACAGTTAACCCATTTGTCACAGATGCAACAATTTTCTACAAATGATTGTATTTGTTTTGTGCATATGTCTTATTCCTTTATCCTTTAACCACTAATAGTTAATCAGTAGTTATGTATACTTTCGAACAAAAAGAAAGATTTATGAATTTCTGCAAAGAAGGGTTAACTTCCTATACCAAACTTCTTACGAAATGAAAAGCTACTAAAATAGGTAAACATAATTTTCCTTGAGTTGACCCCTCTTGCTTGCTTCTAGTTTTAGTACTATGGAGAAACAAATCTTGATTGAACCTATATTTGCCCAATGAATACAATATGCTCGTGGCAAAACTTTATATGGGTTTGATGTTTTGGTAGAGCTTTACTTCTTTCCACATTAGCATAGCCATCTAGTGTTATTTGAATCGTTATTAAATGTATCCATATATATGCATGGGGTTACAAGTTAGTATTGTTTTTAAAATAAGCAATTTAAACATTAAAGGTACCCAAAACAAATATAAGTGGTCACTAGACCTTTAATTAGGAAAGGTTTAAGCTTTAAATGCAAGTGATTATGATATGAGGAGTTATGCCTAACCTTTTAGCAATCATTTATAAAATTCTTATAAAATTATATCATAAGTTAAAGAAAATAATGTTAGAATTTCAGGCCTTAGTAATGAGTCCAATAGGTCAGACATAGCTATTATAATTTTTTTTTTTTTTTTAAAAAAAAAAGGCAAAGATCAAATGGGTATGTCTCAATGTCCATTGAATTAAATTATCCTTTGTTTGGAACTTACAAAGCAATGGTAGAGCCAGTAATTTTTTTAAGGGGCCAAATTCTTAACTTAAAAAAAAAAAAAAAAAAAAAGTTAAGTGACTAAAAAAATTCTTTGTTTGGCAAATTAAATCTAACTCAACAAAGTTCTTCCTTACACTCTTTCATGGAATTGAAATCATTTACAAATAATTGAGTTTGAACTAAATTTTTTAACAATCACTTTTTCTATATATGTAGTTAAACAATCACTCAAGAACTCATTCAACTTTAAATTTTGGAATGTTTTTTCTTTTAAAATATGCAATTGGTTTCTCCATGAATTATTCACTATTTGAAAACTTGAATAAGTATATAAATTCTACAATCATAATACCTAGACTAGAATTAATAGAGTAAAACAAATATATAACAATAATTTAATTTAACCACTCAAGCAACTAAATATTAATTAAATAAAAAATTAACAAAAATTACTACTATCAAATTATAATAAATTACTACAGTTGCCTAGTTGGAAACCACAAACTCAATAAAATAATATAAAAATAAATTAAAGCCTATTCTAGTCTAACTTTACACTACTTTGCTTTAGTAAAACATCCAAGTACACTCAAGTTGCAGAATTTATTTCACAATAAAACCATATAAAATAAAGTCTACAACTTTCTACCTTTTGTAGTTGTACTTTAGTTAAATAATGTATTATAAATCCGATTTAAAATATTAATATTACTATTTTCATATCTATTCTAATAAGTATTACTATTTACTAAAAAAAAAATTTCAAACTGAAAGTTGCAGAAAATATATTTCACTCATGAAAAAAGGTTACAGAACAGAGAGAGAGAGAGAGAGAGAGGCATACACATTGACACCGGAGATAGATCAAGGAGGCAGCAAAGGTGGCATTAGTTGGTAAGTGAGTGGGGGCTGATTCGTTGTTGGCTGTTGTATATATGTTGTGAAGTTTGGATCTTTGGGGTTTTGAAGTTTGGGTTTTTTTTGGGAAGTATGATGTTAAAAACTTAAAATTTATTTCTATTTATTTGGATTTTGGAGTCTTGATTTAAATATTTAATTACGACTAGGAATTCTGATTATGAAGGAATTTATGTGTGTGTGTGTTTTTTTTTAATTGCAAATTTGTTTATGGGCTAGATTAGGACTGAAATAAGTACATTTATTTTGTGTCAAAATCTTAAGGGGGCCGGTGATTGAGTTTGTTAAGATAATTTCTTTCTTTAGCACTATTAAGCCTATCATTAAGGGAATTTTTCAAAAGTGAGGGGGGCTGGCCAAGACCCCTCACCTGTGCTACAAAGTGAATGTGGACGCTACTTGGCCGAAAGATGGGAAGGCAATTGTAATTGTGGCATCTTGTGACCATATGGAAAAAAAGAAATTGTGTTGAGATTCCACAAGTATAAATCCCTCTACGAGAATCAGATGTGATCAAAGCACAAGTTGTGAGGAAGGTTATTGAATTGGCGACCTAGTTGAATTTTGAAAAGGTGAGCATTGAAGAGTAATGCTGCCTAGATCATTAAGATACTTAAAAAACCCTAAACCTTAAAAAGAAAATATAAAGTAAAAAAAATTAACCATTCAAGGGTTCGAGCTGCGGCTTAATAGCATATTGTAATTATCCCTCAAAAAAAAAATTTTCTTCTAATTATAGATAAGGGTTTGATTAATGGGCACCATTAGGACATTTGTTAATAAACAATTTTAGGAAAGTTTTTATACTATTTTCATGGGAAATATAAAAAAAATTCTATATATAAAAAACTAGTTACTTTTTTCTTTTTCCATAAAATGTTTTTAAAAATATTTTTTAAAACAATGCTTTTAAGGTATCCGTTAACCATTCCCAATAAATAAACAAGCAAGAGTAGCGCGAATAAAGTTTATAGCACCAAAAACATATAAAAATGACAATAGAGTATTGAAGATGAATTTTCACTCATTACTAATACTGATAAAAGAGTTATTTTAAACAACACTCTATATAATATTACTGTCTTAAATCATAATATGAACATATACATAATAATTGTCATGTTTATTCTTGATTTTTTTTCCAAAATATATCAGAGTCAAATATTTTATGTTCCTTATGTTTACACATGATAAAATTTTATTTTCATTCTACAAAATTCAGCTAGAATAAAATTTTCAATAAAAAAATGATAATAATCATAACTAAGTTATTAAATTTTAGGGAACAATAGTGTATATTAGCCTAAATGAAAGTATCACAATTCTAAATAAATAAGTAAAAGTATCTTTTACTTTTGTGTGGGTCACAAACTAGTTAATTAATAAAAGATAGTTTCTCAGAAGAAACTTACCTCAAACATCTTGAGAAAAAATATTAACTGGGCAACAACTTGCAAGGTAACAAATCCTATAATGAGGTGCCAACCAACGTACCCCAAGGTAGGAGTCTCGTTCCTTGTCTTCCGGTACTATTTCTTCAGCATTTCATGGGATCATCCTATGTGTTACTCACATCCTCTCAAATGACATAATAAGACTCCTAACTTGAGGTAGGTTGGTTGGCGCCTCATTTTAGGATTTGTTGCCTTGTAGTTGTTACCCAACTAATATTGTTTCTCAAGATGTTTGAGGTAAATTTCTTTTGAGAAACTATCTTTTATTGATTAACTAGTGTGTAACTCACACAAAAGTAAAATATACTTTTATTTATTTATTTAGAATCGTGGTACTTTCATTTAGGCTAATATACGTTATTTGTCCCTAAAATTTATTAACTTGTTTAAGACTATTATATTTTTTTTATTGAAAAAATTATTCTAGCTGAATTTTGCGAGAATGAAAATAAAATTTATCATGTATAAACATAAGGAACATAAAATATTTGACCAATATATTTTGGAAAAAAAATCAAGAATAAACATAACAATTATTATGTATATAATCATATTATGATTTAGTGCAGTAATATTATATAAAGTGTTGTTTAGGATGCTATTAAATTTTGTCCTAATTTATGGACAAAATAACTCTTTTATTAGTATTAGTATTAAAAAGCAGTTGTCTAAGATCTATAATAGGATGTTGAAGATGAATTTTCACTCATTATTAATACTAATACTAATAAAAGCAGTTGTCTAAGAATTTTCACTCATTATCAACAACAAAGATCCAATATTAACATCATTACCAAAGCCCCATCTTCAAAATGGACTCCATCACTTATTGTTTTTGGTTTATTGCTATGGTTTTAAGAGCAAAGTTATCTTCAACATCCCTTTTTCCTTAAACAACCAGTTCAAGACAACAACAGCCACCTTTTGGACTTTCTTTATACCATCAATCTTCATTATTCCCACACCTGTACTCTCAGCTCTAAGAAGGCCATAGCTATTCAAACTTTGTGTCATCGTTGTTTAACTTATCAAAAGAAGGCTACAGCTATTAATGCCCAAGACCCTAGTTACTTTAGTGCAACAGTACCTGATGAAGTTATGGAAGACTAAGCGTGCGTTTGCGTACCAATGTTTTTGCCTTTTTTTTGGCTGGTCCCATGGCACTGTTCATGGACCAGCCAACGCCTAAAAACACATGAACAGTGTTCGTGAATGGTGTTTTGCCTTTTAAAAAATATTTTACTATAGTGTTTTCAACAATAAGTTTTCAGTATTCAACAAATAAGCGGTATCCAAACAGACCCTAATATGCTACAGATTTACAAATTCACCTATCCAAGAATTATTTTATTGGGTCCTCATGTGAAGTCCAATTGAAGTGAAAGTCATGTCATTTAATAGTCTAAGTATGAGTCTTTTAGGGTCAAAACAGTTTTTAATTTGGGATTTTATTCTGTAATTTCTGCAATTCCTGCGAATTAAGGGATTTTTAGTAATTTAGTTGAGCCTAGGATCTTCTAAGGTATTCTAAGTATCTTAGGTTTATTTTCTTTGGGTGCAAGTTAGTAGTTATTAGGTTTTATACTACTAGTACAATTATGAGCCTTTATATATATATATATATATATATATATATATATATATATATATATATATATATATATATATATATATATATTGTGTTTAATGCATTCAAAGAGTAGAATGAGTTAATTATACTCAAGTGACACCCTTCTTCTTTTTAATATATTTTTATTACTTATCAAAAAAAAATAGTAGAATGAGTTAATTAATAAAATTGAGTTAATTAATAAAATTGAGTGTTTTGAGCAAAAGGCACGTTGGCCTTTGTTGGTTCCTTCTTCTCTCTTATTTGTCTATCATCAGTACCATCACATACTTTCCTCAATTTAGTTACTTTCTTTTCAGGCCAGTGGTCTTGCTTCTCCAGAAAACTTTCAATTGTTTCTCAGTATCACACTTTAAAGTACATGATAGGTTTTCGCTCACTTTGACATCTTTGTAGATGTGGGTCAGATTCACCCTCAATCTTCCCTCATAACTAGTCATACTTCAGATATGACCACAAATTTGATTACCAAAAAAAAGGCTTGATGAAGGAAACAAAGTTTCCCTCTGGTTTGATATTTAGCTTCTCAATTTGGAAACAGAATTAACTATGATGCAGGAAGTTGTCTAGCTGCCAGAGTTTCTATTGTATTGATAAATGGAGAATGGAGACAGAAGTCTGCTAGAACAGAAGATATTAAGACCATTCAGGCTGGTACCTCTCAAATTCAGTTGGTTGAGAATGATAGAATAGTCCAGGCTCTTACAAAATCTGGTGTTTTCTCTTGCAATTTGGCAAGGGAGATGTTTTGAGTGAGGAAGGAGAAGGTGGAATGGTGGAAATTGGTCTGGGATAGTGCCATTTTCCCTGATTCATTCATTCTATGGCTAGCTATTAAAGAAAGGCTTCCCACTCAAGATAGGGTTGCTGCCAGGGGCTGGACTGGTGATGTTCTTTGTGACTTCTGCAGAAATGAGATGGATAGAAGGAATCATCTCTTTTTCAAGCCCTTTTTTAGTTTTTAGTTATAGGATTTGGAGTCAGGTGCTGGGGGTCTGTATGCAGTATCCTCAGACATACTTGGGACGAAATCATTATGGGTGTTGAAGGTCTAAAAAGCAGTTGTCTAAGATCTATAGTAGGAAAGGTTGTCTTAGCGACTACTGTCTATCACATTTGGATCCAGAAGAATACCAGAATTCACATTGGAAGAATTTTTTTTTTTTTTTTGATAGGTAATAACAATTTTATTAATAGAAAATCCCTTAATACACAAGAAATATACTAAGAGAGCAATAACATCAAGAAAAAGAACAACTATCTATGAAAGCTAACAAAATAGAAGAGGAATGGTTGGGTAACACAGTTATCCACTCATGCAAAGCCCTAAAAAGAACAGCTTCAATTCCATCAAAGGCCTTTCTACATCTTTAAATGCTCTACGGTCATATTCCTTCCAAATCAACCACATCAAGCACAAAGGAATAGCCCGCCACATCACTAATAACCCTTCTACTCCCCTTCCCATTAGCCAACACATCAAGGACTCTTTGAGGCATAACACACTAAACCACAAATAGACAGAACAGAAGGGACCACAGCTCACTAGCACACTCGCAGGGAAGAAACTTATGGCCAATAGTCTTCACAGCCTTCTTGCACATACTACTCAATCACATATAACTTACGATGCTGTAGATTATTGTTGTTTTGGTTCTTGGGAAATTGAAGCTCTACTTAACTAAGTCAAAGAGAAAAAAGAATAAGAATTCAACCCAAGTAGCCTTACATGTTGTGTTAGGCTTCTATATGAGTGCATTGCTTTATTATCAGGAAAGTAACTAATCAGAATACGTAAATATTGAACAAAATCTTATTTTCCTTTGTTTCACTTTCATAGATTTAGTTGGAAGTGGTACTCATAGTTTGCGTGAGAGCATGATGAACCAGATGCTTCATATTGACATAAATTCATAAATTGGGAGTTGTATGCCGCTTGCTGCTATGCGTATTGGAACAATGATCCACAACATTGAGGTCATCCCGGGTCAAGGTGGCAAGTTAGTTCGAGCTGCGGGAACCTGTGCAAAGATCTTGAAAGAGCCGACCTCTAGATACTGTTTAATTAAACTGCCTTCAGGTGCTGAGAAGTTGATTGATTCTCGGTGCCGGGCCACAATTGGTACGGTGTCAAACCCAAGTCATGGGGCTCGAAAGCTCAGGAAGGCTGGGCAGAGCCGGTGGTTGGGTCGAAGACCAGTAGTTAGAGGAGTGGCTATGAATCCGGTTGATCATCCTCATGGTGGAGGTGAGGGTCGAAGCAAGAGTAGTGGGAATCATGGAAGGTGTTCTCTTACTCCTTGGGGCAAGCCATGTAAGTCTGGGTACAAGACTGGACCCTTGAAGCGCAGAAAGTAGTGTCAAAACATTTTCTTTGTTTTGATACCCTACAATGGAATCTAGTTTTTCTTTTCATGCTTCACAGATGCGATTAATATTTGCACACACTGTCTGACCAATTAGGCTGTTTTAGGAAATGTTTAAATTTCCTTTCAAGTGAAGTTTGTTTGTGGATTTAGTTGCTTATTGTTTAATTTTGATGGTTTTTTAGATGAATGTCATTGCCTTGCCATAAGAATTAGAAGTCTATTCTGTTATCGAAAAAAATTGAATGAGTTTTGCATTGCTATAATTTCTATTGGCCATTTGTGTTCTTAATCTGATCATAGACCATGCATATGTTTATACTTTTTATTAACTCGTCTCTCTCTCTCTCCCCATTTGTGTCTGTATTCTGCACCAATACCGACATAATCAAAACGTTCAAGGTAGGGCATCAATGAAAAAAATACGTTTTTAGATGAGCAGGGTGGATTGTCTTCCCTGCTGCTATTTTTAAAATGTAAAGGCTGCAAATTCATTGTCATGTAAGCTACCTTGCCATATATTCATTGATGCATAATTTTGCAATTGAAGCATACTTTCCTCCTCATGGACCTGTCATTCACTTGTACTTGCAAATTGCTAATGGGTGCTAGGTTTCTAGCCAAGGGTAATTCGTCTAGAAAAGTATCGGGTACACACAAAAAGTAAAGGCTTACCTCTAGTGATATGGCTTTGCTATTTGTAGTAAAAATGACTGGAATTAGGTGTAGTTTGATGATGTTTGATTATTATTTTACTTTTTAATATTTTGCCACATAAACTTTGTTAGCCTTAAAATTTTCCACATCACTTTTAATTTATTTATTATATCAAAGGAGAGTTTTAAATAACTGCTATGATTAGAGAGTTTAAAACCAACTATATTACTCAGCAACCTAGAAAACTTTTTAAACGATAAACCAATTACTATTCAGCAACTAGGTAGACAAGTTCAAACCAAACTGACCTACTATGATATATATATATACACCCTATATGCTATTTCTTTTGTTTCTACAAATTCTTCATTCTCAAGTCTCAAGGTATCTTTCACGTGAATTTATCTTTGAAATTACTTTTGTTTTTCATAATTACTTTTGTTTTTAATATTATTTCTTTAATATTTTGTATGTGTTTTTTTTTTTTAATTAATATTTGCTAACTATCCCATTCATTGGTTAGCAATTAGTTTAAATAAGTCACATAACTCATTAAAGATATCATGTGACTGTAAGTATAGTGAGGTTCCATAAAAACTTCAAAAAAAAAAAATTTAAAAGAAAATTACCTTCTATCTTAGAATCCGAAGGCCAGACGGTCATCTTGACCGACCTCACACACCTATATATTAACAAAAAGCTCTTCCAAGATAAATCAATCCTCAATAACCTCACAATTACTTCAAAGAAAGAAAAAAAAAGTTCACTGTGTTCGTGCATCACAATATGGCACATGACATGAAGTGGTCAAAAGTTCAAGTTCTTGGAAAAGGATCCTACGGAACTGTGCATTTAGCAATGGCAAACCGAGTCGGTTCCGCTTTCTCCTCTCCTTTTTCTGGCCTGATAGCTATCAAGTCAGCGGTTTTTCAAAACTCTTTATCGCTTCAAAAGGAGGCCAAAATCTTGCAAGACTTGGTTGACTGCCCTGAGATTGTTCATTATTTTGGAGACAATTTGACCATTGAAAGTGGCGTAGGGTTCTATAACTTGCAGCTAGAGTATGCATCAGGAGGCACCCTTGAAGATTTAATCAAGAAAACTGGAGGAAAATTAGTGGAATATGATGTGCAAAGGTATACTCGGATGATTGTTAAAGGGCTCCGCTGCATTCATGAAAAAGGTTACGTACATTGCGACCTGAAGCCAGCAAATATTCTTGTTTTTCGTTCTAAAGATGGTAAAGGCAATGCTGTTAAGATTGCTGATTTTGGAATATCTAAAATTCCGAGAGAGGAGAACGGTTTTGTGAAGAGAAAGTTTTGCTTTCGGGGTACTCCTATATATATGTCTCCAGAATCTGTTGCATTAGGTGAAATTGAAGCTCCTTTGGATATATGGTCTTTGGGATGTACAGTCATTGAGATGATTACTGGAAAGCATGTATGGAATTGTACAGGTCTAGAAGACTTAATGTTTCAAATTTTTTTTGGAAAGGAGCCACCAAAAATACCCGAAACTATGTCAGAACATGGGAAAGATTTCTTGAGGAAGTGTTTTGTAAGAGATCCCAGAAAGAGGTGGACTGCTGAGATGCTACTGAACCATCCTTTTGTCAGTGAAACTGAATGTTTTACATCTACAAAAATCCGCCTTATTGGTTGTTCTTCATCAATTTCAAGGGGACTGTCTTCCTCAGAAACTTTGCTTCCTCCTCCTGGATTTTCTGCTTTTCCTTCAGTGCTGCATGGGCATGCCCATTATTATGGTAACTGGCAACTTGGATGGGGTTATGGAAAATGATAGTGTGGCCTATGGACAGCAATGTGCAAACTGTTTCTTCTCAATTGCAGGGTAAGCAGTGATCCAGAGGTTAAGCATTACTCTGGCAACTTTGAGCTATGGGGTGGTGGGCCCGCTTATGGGGTCGAATCAGTACGTTCTAAGAAGAAATATTTGAATATCAATCTCATTGATCTCATGAGTATCATCACAAATCCTGTCAATCGTCTTCCAATGGATGAGTTTAACAACATCAATGAGTTGAAATGAAGACTAAGATAGAAACGTTCTAGCCTTCTAGGTATATGTTATGAGTTTGGATATTTGTTACATTGGTTTTAGCATTATCTTGGATTTCATATATTTTTTTTTTTAATGGGATCTTGGATTTTAGCTTTAATTTCTTGGATTACTTTACTTGGCTTAAACTAGGCATTCAAAGTTTTGTTAGGCTTTTAATCCATAACTAGTTATGTCACCAGTAAGAGTAGAAAGACAAATTATAGAGTACTCTTTAGCATTAAAAGAATTGTTGATTCAGGTATAATAACATTTGCAAGTCAGGTTTTACTAAAATACTTCCATCCGGATGTCCTATTGTTAGAAACCTCAAGTAAAAATGAGGAATAGACTGTTTATTCATCTATCAGATCCTTGGTAGAATTAGATATTATGCATCCCTTCTTTTAGAAATATGACATTGGAGAAAACCCAATGCCTCCTCAATCTTGGCTTTAAATATCTTGTCTGTGATAATTAATTAATTCTTAAGCTATTACATTATCGCAAGTGTTTCGCGTCTCTTTCAGATAAAGCTACTACTTCCAAATTACTTAATTTCCTCCACCTGAATGAAAATTAAATAATAATGTGTGCCCTTCTCTCTTTTGAATCTACCAAATTTGGCATGGTTTTGGGGAAGGCTGATGGCCACCCCCTATTGCAGTTGCTTTTCTTCTTCGTGTTGATTGATTGTTGAAAATACCAATTGTGAAAACAAGAAACAGTTTTTGAGATGCTTAATGCGAAAGGACACTAGTTGATCCTTTTAAAGGAGGTGATATAAAATGACATTTAACCTGTTAAATTTGACCATGGGAAATGAAAGGAGACACTGTCAAAATTGTTCATGTATCCAAAATGAAAGCTTTCAAATGAAACATGGGGATGGAAAAGAAAGAAGTGAAAAATATTATTGATACCTTCCCAGCAACTTGTAACACTATAGCAAGACCAGATCAAAGCATTAAGGGGGTTTGTAAACCCAGAGACTCCCTTAGCTAGAAACCTTCAATTTTTCCATAATCATAAACTACACCTAATTCCACAATCATTTTTACTACAAATAGTAAAGCCATATCACTAAAGGTAAGCCTTTACTTTTTGTGCGTACTTGTTACTTTTCTAGACGAATTACCCTTGGCTAGAAACCTAGCAGCCATTAGCAATTTGCAGGTACAAGTGAATGACAGGTCCATGAGGAGGAAAGTATGCTTCAATTGCAAAATTATGCATCAATGAATATATGGTAAGGTAACTTACATGACAATGAATTTGTAGCCTCTACATTTTAAAAATAGCAGCAGGGAAGACAGTCTACCCTGCTTATCTAAAAACATATTTTTTTCATTGCTGCCATACCTTGAACATTTTGATTATGTCAGTATTGGTGCAGAATACAGACACAAATGGGGAGAGAGAGAGAGAGAGAGAGGAGTTAATAGAAAGTATAAACATATACATGGTCTATGATCAGATTAAAAACACAAATGGCCAATAGAAATTATCGCAATGCAAAACTCAATCAATTGTTTTAGATAACAGAATAGACTTCAAATTCTTATGGCAAGGCGATGACATTCATCTAAAAACCATCAAAATTGAACAATAAGCAACTAAATCCACAAAAAAACTTTGCTTGAAAGGAAATTTAAACATTTCCTAAAACAGTCTAATTGGTCAGACAGTGTGTGCAAATATTAATCGCATCTGTGAAGCATGAAAAGAAAAACTAGATTCCATTGTAGGGTATCAAAACAAAGAAAATGTTTTGACACTACTTTCTGCGCTTCAAGGGTCCAGTCTTGTACCCAGACTTACATGGCTTGCCCCAAGGAGTAAGAGAACACCTTCCATGATTCCCACTACTCTTGCTTCGACCCTCACCTCCACCATGAGGATGATCAACCGGATTCATAGCCACTCCTCTTACTACTGGTCTTCGACCCAACCACCGGCTCTGCCCAGCTTTCCTGAGCTTTTGAGCCCCATGACTTGGGTTTGACACCATACCAATTGTGGCCCGACACCGAGAATCAATCAACTTCTCAGCACCTGAAGGCAGTTTAATTAAACAGTATCTAGACGTCGGCTCTTTCAGGATCTTTGCACAGGTTCCTGCAGCTCGAACTAGCTTGCCACCTTGACCCGGGTTGACCTCAATGTTGTGGATCATTGTTCCAATACGCATAGCAGCAAGCGGCATACAACTTCCAATTTGTGAATTTATGTCAAGATGAAGCATCTGGTTCATCATGCTCTCACGCAAACTACGAGTCCCACTTCCAACTACATCTATGAAAGGTGAAACAAAGAAAAATAAGATTTTCTATAATATTTTTGTATTCTGATTAGTTCCTTTCCTGATAATAAAGCAATGCACTCATATAGAATTAAGCCTAACACAACATGTAAGGCTACTTGGGTTGAATTCTTTTTCTTTTTTCTCTTTGACTTCGTTAAGTAGAGCTTCAATTTCCCAAGAACCAAAACTACAATAATATTGAAGTTTCAAATTTTATTTTCCATTTTCAAAGCATTCAAACAGAAACTTGGATTCAAACCCCCCAAATGAGATTAATACAGCAATTAGGGCCAAGTAAATAAAAGTTCATCACAGATTCAGAAATTCCAAAAAAAAAAAAGTTCCGTTATTTTTTCTATTTCCTTCATTTTCTTTGCAACAAAACAGTAAATTTGACCCCAAAAAGAGGATTATATTTTTCAGTTTCCATTCTCTCCCACAGTTTTCTCAGCAACCAAACACCAACTACGCTTAAAAATTTTTCATTTCCTTCATTTTCAGTTTCCATTGAGCTAGGTACTTCATTTCTATTCTCCCCCTCAGTTTTCTCAGCAACGAAATACCAATAAGAAGAAAAGAAAAAAAAAAAAACTAATTTTCCGACGGTTTTCTCGGAAACCAAACAGAGGGTAAAAAAGAGAGAGTTGTGAAATAAGAAAAGTACCGGAGGAGAAATTACGATGAGGAGCAACGTTGTTGTGGACAGATTGGCGTGTCGTAGAGTGAACGAGTTTGCTGAAGAAAGTCGATGAAGCTCGCCGAAGAGCCATTGATATAACCTATTCGGATCGCTGAGGAAGAGACTGAAGTAGAGTATATGTTTGGCTCTTGAGAAAACTAAATAAAGAAAGTATTCAATTTTAACATAATATATATTTTTATTTAAAATGCAAAACTCATCTATTTCATTGGTATATTTATTTTAGTACTTTAATTTTTAAATTTATTTAATTAAGACATTTTTATTAAAATTTTTTGAAGAAAAAAAACTGATAAATATTTTTCAATCATTAATTAAATTTTTTTAATTAAAAAAATTGAAAAATTAACCGCAACATATAATAAAAATTAATAGAAAACTCTTAATTGAATAAAAGTTTTAAATTTTAACCTTTTTTTTTTCTTTGTTTTCATTTTTAGATATTAAATTTGATAATTTTGTTCCTTAGTAATAAGTATTTATTATATCATTTTATTTGTATATAAACTATATATTTTTGATAGATGGAACTTCTTTACTTGGTTTTTTTTTTTTTTTTTTTTCAATTCAAGCCCATGGCAGCCAATGTGCAAAGCCCATATTGCATGAATAACTAAATTTATACCGACAAAATTTGGTTACAAACTTTACTTTCATTAAAAATATTAATATAACTACATATTTTGAAAATCTAATTGTTAGATTTCATATTTTTTATATTCTTAATACGCATTTTATGTATAAATTTAAGACTACAAAAATTATCTTATGAGTCGAACTTATAAAACTTTCCTCTCAAAATATATTTGGATTCTGCACATATGACATCTCACATGTTATGAGAGAGATATCCCATAAAATACATTCTCATTGGAGGGATGTATCTTTTAATTTTTCATATTATTATTTATGTAATTTGGCTCTTAAAAAATAATTGGAAATAAGATTATCTACCAATCACCTTTTCTAAACTCCTTAAAAATTGGAGCTTTATGTATATACTATATAGTATATACAACATTGATTAATTTATTTATTTATTGGTAATACAAGGGAGTAGAGGGCATTTGAACCCTAGCTCATTGGCCACACCACTTTTTTTTTTTTTTTTAGAAGGAATATCGGTAACTTATATTAAGAAAAAATTAGCCATTATCGGCTGAAAGTACAGCTTGAAGGTGCGGAGGAACATCCTCTATCCACACCAAAGAACCTCTAACATGTCTTGCATGTTTAGCTAGGTTGTGAGCAACAGAGTTTCCAAGTCTACGAATATGGGAAAAGGAAATACAACAATTGGTCTCTGTGGTCGCTTTGGCTGCTGCAAGGATATGACTAAAGGGAGAAAAAGAGTCATCATCGCTTTTGAGGCACTTGATCACAGTTTCAGAATCACCTTCAAGGATAAAGGAATTTAAGCCAATTTCCTGAGCAAAGTGAATGGCTCTAGCTGCAGCCATTGCTTCAACAATATCGGAAGAGTATGGCAGATTCACCAATTTAGATAAGGAGGCAATTGGTTGTCCAAGGGAGTTCCGGATCACTACGCCAAGGCCAGCCATGCGAATCTCTTTGAACGTGGCTCCGTCAAAATTCACCTTGAAGTTTTCTGCAGGGGGTGGGCTCCAATTTACCCGAGGGCGAGTGCGAACTGGGGATTGGAGCGTTGCAACCTGGTTTGCTTGGTGATACTCGGTGAGTGCTTGCTTAGCAATTGTGGAGACTTGGCTGACTGGAAAATCTCCATTATTGGTTCTGAGCTTATTTCAGCGATTCCATACTGTCCAAAGGAGCATGGCAAGCAGATTGACGTCTTTTCCTTCATCATGAGTGAGTTTGATGAGTTCTGACATGGTTTGTGCATTCTGATCATGGTGAAGCCGTAGCTATGGGACTGAATTCAAACTGGTGCGAGTGCCAAGCATTCCAAATTGGCCACACCACTTGATCTATGAGACTCTTACTGATTTCATTTTTGTTTATGTAATTCACTTTTTATATGTGTTCCCTTATAGGTAATTCAAGGTAGAATTTGTTTTAACACCACGTAAAAAAAAAAAAATATGAAGGACAAAATTTAACTACAAAATTAATTGTAATTTAAGACTACTATCTTACTCAATATCTTTTTATTATATATGAATTTTGTGAAATCCACAATTGAATTACATTTTTTTTTATATCTTCTAAACTTGTAAAATTTCTAAAAAATTAAAAATCGATAACTATGTCATCAATAAATTGTTTGAATTGTAAGTTTTTATAATTTAAAATTATGCATAAAATATAATTTTATAGATTATATAGTAAATAATATCTAATTGGTACAAAATTTAACATGTGTATTAAAAGCATAAAGAACATATAATCCAATGGTTAGATTTTCAAAATATGTAGTAATATTAATGATATTGAGTAAGATTGTAACTTTAGACTATAATCAATTTTGTAGCTAAACTTTATCCAAATATGAATCAAAATGTGAGAGCCCCTGGAATTACGTCTATAACAAAATAAGGCAATAGTGGTGTTTACTGTTTAGTACACACCACTTAATGCAAATAATGTACACACAAATCATTTTTTGCAAAAAGTAATTTGTGTGAGTTTTTGCAAAAAGTGATTTGTGTGTACGTTGTGTCTAATAGTCATTTCCGTTTTTAATATAATGAAACTCCATAAATCTGTCCCCTCCTGATGCAAATGATCAAACTTAGAAAAACAAAATTATACAAATAGTATTATGTACAACATAGCATATGTCATATGAGTCATCGCAAGTAAACTCTTTATCACATAAAATAAAATTAACTCCTTCCCATCAGAGGAACAAATATAAGATGCGTTTAACTGTTTTAGAAACAAAAATGAAATCATTAAGCACATGCCCACCAGAGGAACACGAAAAAGCTATTCTGTATCAGAACCCAATACTAGCACCCCTGAAATGAAAGCAGATGTTATTAGAAAGGTTAGACAAATCACACTGCATTATAACATGAATATGAGTATAAGCTAACAAACTTTTGCTTCCCCAGCCACAGCAAAAGGCACACCACAAGAGAAACAGAAAGAGGAAGGGTTAAAAATGTAGTGCAAGATTTCAGAACTCAAGGATAATAGTCCAACCAAACAGAAAATGGGAAAAAAGACTTGAAGATTAAAAAATAATAATAAAGTAATATTATTGTAAAACTATCTGTTATAGTACATATATAAAATGAATCTAAATATAAGATAAACATTTCTAAACATATCATCAACGCATTAGATTAGCTTCTGCACAGATATGCTGCGTCACAATTTGATAATATTATAAATTAGATCAACTGTCACACATACACCTTACATTTTTTTTTTTGTTTGATAAGTTGCATGTTGGAAGAAACAAAAGAAAAAGAAAATTCTAATTTGCAATTTCTGTAGACTGGAAGCTATTTTTTGCTATAAAATATTTTATCACTATTACACATTACCAACATGGCAACTCCTACTTGGTAGTTGAAAATGGCAATGTTTGGCAGATATTGGCCTGAACAACCCAAATGATAGAAATTAACAACAAATCCTTAGTTCCAAAACTTTAGGATGGCTAACATTTTATGTATGTACATATGTACCTCAAAAGTTTATATAAGTATGCACATATGCACCTAAAAAGTCGATATAACTATGATATGTACCTCAAAAGTTGATATAAGCAACGTTTTGGAACTTCAAAGTTTGTTGAAGACCATCAAGCGTGCCTAGGTCTTTTGACATTATCCTCGGTGAATCTCTCCCAATGATTATGATTAAGGGTACTCAAGTCGTCAAGTTCTGCAATGGCCAGCAAGTATTGGGTAAGCTTCACAAGCTCCTGATCATTGTCCCGATTTGCATGAGCCTTCCTAAATGGCTTGATTATCAAACCATTTTGTGGGTTCATCACAAAATTTCTTCGCAAATCATCGAACATGATAGTGTTTTTCGAACTGTAGAACTGAAACAAAACAGAAACTACCAACCTGTCAAGTAGGTCATATTTGGAAACCGCATAGAAAAAGCAAAACTTATACTCTACTTAGAATTTGGAATGGAACTACTTGAGCAATAGTTTTTTGTTCTATATATAATTGGAAGGTACTCCCTCCATCCCATATTGTTGGTCTCGTTCCTAACATCCAACATTTTAAGGGATCATCATTTAATGAATTGACTTTCAAATAAAAAGATAAAAGTTTCCAAAACTACCCTCCTTAATTTAAAATTACATAGAACTAGTGAAAAAGGGATACATGACTTATTAAATAAAATAAAATATGAAATAGGAAAGTTACCAATATTTTGTTCATTGACCTATCAAAGATGACCATGTTTTGGGAGATCCCAAAATGGAATAGAGGAAAAACATGAGATGGAGGGAGTTTGCTGCTTTGTTTTTTCATTACAATTGGATTAAGATTATCTGGTAGCATGCAGGTAATATTTAAGGATATTTATAGAGATGAAAACAGTTCATTAGTTCCTTATTGTATCTAAACCATCACCTAGACTCTGGTTTCATAGGGCCAGAGCTCCAAGAGAGGACAATGTCCAATCATTCAGTTTTTGTTAAGTAGAGCTCCAAGTGATTAGAGCTCCAAATGTGTCTTGTTATTGCTGTCTTTGTAATAATGTTGTGATAACTAGCAGTAATGCAGATGGTAGTAGGGTACTAGGGTCTGGAAGGCCGTTCTGAGTAGATATTTTCACGTGGATTTAAGATAACAAAGGAACTTTCTTGGCATTGAAGTAGCAAGGTACAAAACTAAGTGTATCTCTCTCTCACAAAGTATGTGACTGACCTTCCTTGTTGAGGCAGGTCTTGCTGGATGCCAAGCCCAATGGATCCCCCTCCTACATTTAGTAGAGAGGGTTAAGTATTTGAGGATCCTGAAAGGTATAGAAGGTTTGTGGAGAAGTTTCTTTATTCAATCATGACTCAACCTAACATCAATTCTTTATATTGGAGTAGTTAGCCAGATCATGCAAGCTCAAAAGCAATAATATTTTTCTTGTATCTCTTTTCTTTTCTAGGGTATATAATGGAAGCTTCTCGGAAGTATTTAGTGCTCATAACCTCCAATAACCTTGATTTTGTTGGCTGTTCAAATCTAGAAAGGAGTATGGACGGTTGATCATCTCGATGAGAGGTCTATTTTAGGATTTCTGCACTTTTGAAGGAGATAATTGTGTTAATGGGAGGAGAATGTAGAAAATTTGGTGGTAAGATCTAGTGTAGAAGTGGAGAACAGGAATGACCCATACAATAGGTGAGATCTGTCTTGTAGAAGATGTGCTTTTCCAATAAGAAGCCCATGAAGATATTTTGTGATGCTAAAGGAGTAATGAATATACCCAAGATTTGCTAGAGACCCAAAGGCAATGAAAGTGATTATCATTTTGTGTGAGACTTGTAACGAAGAGCAAATTGCAACATCCAAGCCGTGGTCAGTTGAGGGATTTTTTCACAAAAGCATTAAGAATCATTTTCAAATCTCTGGAACAAGCTGAGCATGATGGATATCTTTGCTACAGTTTGAGGGGCAGTGCTAAGTGAGTTGGGTTACTTGTGCATTAGTGTGTGTATGTGTGAGCCAGCCAATATTTGTGGAAGGCTCTCTCATTCTCTTTATCTTTCTTTCACCATACAATTTTATGACAGTGGAAGCAACCTTTAAATGATTTAGGAAAAGAAGCAAATGGAGATAATTTAAAACATTCTATTATGGTTTTACCTCAGGGAACTGAGCCCAAATCAAGCCAAGTGGCTTGCAATCAAAGATACCACGAGAATCTGATTGCACGGTGATCATTGCTAAGTGGTCTAGAAGAGCTGTGATTTTGTAGTTAGGATTGCTTAGTACCCCAAGCTGTCCCATCTTTAGTTCAACCCACTTGATGCTGTAGAAAGGATATATATTCTAGCATTTAGTTCCATATATCTGATTACCTAAGCCAATCATTTAATGCTATTAATTCCATAAATAATCATTACGATTCTTGAAAACATCATTAAAAAGCCTCATACACATGGGCATGTTTGGTAGGAATGCCTTGTAACATTTGAGCCAAAAGAAACAGTTGCAGATACCAAATACTTTAATTAGTGAGAGCTTGTTGAATCAGTTATGAGAAACACTAAAAAGAGATATTAATAAAAGAATTTGGGGGCTTGGGGGACATAAAGTGAAAATCTGACCTCGTTGCGGACCATATCATGATATCATACTCTGCATAAGCAGCTGTAAGAAACTCATGTAGATCTGTATAAGAAAATATCAGAATTAACTTTTAGTTGAATGTGCAAAAAAAAATTATAACATGCAATAAACAAACCACTTACAAGGCCGCATAAGTTCAAGTGGGTTCTCAGCTGTTGATCTGTGATCAAATAGAGTATAATCAATATCTAGAACAAGCAGCTTTTTTCCTTCACGACATGGATTCTTAAGTTCAATCTACAATTCAACAAATGAGAAAGTTAACATCATCACCAAGGTTAGCAACAAGCAGGTCAGTCTGTTCAATACCATACTATGCTTAAATATGCATGCAATGTAAAGTGTCAGCAGGGGTCGGTTATAATCATTCCTCAACATCTACCAACAAGCAACTTGCAGTCTGTTACAACACAATACAACATCCTCTTACTGATGCAGGACAATTCCACAAAAATTAAATAAATAAATAAATAAAAATAAAGGAATCAAATACCAAACAATTGGAAATTTCCAAGAGGAATTTTATTAATCAACCAAATTGCAAAACAAATCTGAATCCTGGGTTCCTTAAATAGATTTCCAAACTCTCCTGGTGGGAATAGGAAATAATTTTACTAACCTAGAAAAAGAATTATATTCCTAAGCCAAATAGGAAAAGAGAATAACCAATCACATAAAATAATCCTAATCATTAAGCAATAGGCCTTAGGCCTAGTTATTAGCAGCTTCATCTATAAGCCACAAGTCAGGCCATTTTCTTTTTGTGTCCATGCCCATATGTATGGGCAATTAGAGGCCTGTAACTTGTGTCTGCAACAAGATTTGTTATAGGAAGAGGGGAATAAAAATAAAATAACTGACCTTGTATTGATCAATACGTCTCCTCAATTTTTGCTTATTCACATCTTTATCTTTAATTTGAACTTCAACAACTTCCTCATTCCCAAGTTCGAAATCATCGATAACCTCTGGAGAGTCACCTTGCTCCACAAGTAGATCATCTTCAATGGTACTGGAGATTCAGTTGAACTCAAAATCAATACAAAGTAATTACTTTGTTCAAAAATCCAAACGACATGGCAAATCTCAGCAGTCAGCACTTGACTGAATGGCTCATCAATAACAATTATACATGTCGTTACTTTAATTTATTTTTCAATTTTAATAGCACCTTAAATGTAATTTTGGAGTAATGTTCAGGAAATCAACAAAAAAAAAATTGAAAAATTAAAAAATGTTACACCAATATAGTGTCAAAAACACAATATTATGCACCAGTTGCTTCTAAACCCCACTTTATCTTTCCCAAGGACAAACACAACATTGTGTTTGAATTCAATTGGGGAACCTAAGATATAGCACCTAAGCAACTGTACCTAAGCTTTGCCCATAAAATAAAACCAATTTATTTAACCAACCAAAATAAGAAACCCATGTAGCAAAAAGCCTCTAACTTGCTCAGTTCCAATGACAAACAACCCACCCACAATTGCTACAAGAAAAACACTACCATCTAGACCCAGTAAAAGAAACCCATTATCAAACACTTTCCCTTTTTTCATTCCTTCTCAAAAAAAAAAAAAAAAAAAAAAAAAACCTTTCTAATTTCTATCACAAATTTCCACCCAAAAAGAAAAGCTTTTTTTGTCATTTTTGAATTCAACAAAAAAATAATTCTATTTGAAATTGAAAGGAAATCAAGGTAGTGAAATGTAATTACCCAATCATGGTCATCTTGAGAGAGGACTTGAGGGGGAGTTGAGAGAGCAAAACAGAGTCATCAGCGAGTCTTGAGGCAATGAGTTTTGGGTACAGAAGCTTTTGGCGTTTGGGCAACACGGTGGTTAACTCACAGATTCGGCGTTTCAATTCGCCCACTGAGTCGTCCGCACAAACTCGGACCGTGTACTCCTTCCCACTCCATTTCACTGTCAGCGTCAGCTCTTCCTCGGACACTGACGATGATGTTGCTGTCGAAGCCGAAGCAGAAGCAGAAGCTGCAGCTGAAGCTGCCATTGATTGCTACTTTTGCTAAGCTTAGGTTGTTGTTTGCTAAAAAGCCTTGTTAACTCTTTTTTTTTTTGAAAACCCTTGTTGTTAACTCTCAAAACAGAACAAAAACAAAAACCTCCTCTATGTTTTTATGTTTTGTTTCGTGGGTTTGTACCTCGTAGTTATGGTCTTGTACAGAATATTCCATCAAAATTCACTCGCTAAACAAAAGCTACCCCTTGCAAAAATCATTAAAAAAATAAAAAAAAAAATTTAAAATATTAGGGATTAAAATAGGCCATGTTATTATCAATCAAAATAATGATGAAGATGATAATCGTAAGGCGTGAATGTTTGGTGATTCTAAACATAAAAGCACTTTTCAAGCTATTAATGAGAATATAAATATATTCTACGTTATAACGTCTAGGATTGTTTTCGTTTTAATTCATCAAGTTTAATTTTGTTTTCAAAATAATTGGCCGTATACCTTATTTGTGAATAATTTGGCTATTTAGAGCATTCTCATCAGCTCTCTCATAAAAAATGTCATTTTGACACATCAAAAACTTATTTTATCATTTTAGCACATTATTTTACAATTTCTCATTTATCATATGTTTTATTCTCCAATTCTATATCTTAAAATAATATTTCATACCCATTAAAATAATATATTTACCCAAAGCCCAGCAAATATACAAATGCACAGCCAGTGGCAGTCGCCACTGGGTCCAACAACCACTGCTACAACCACCGCCACAACAACAACCACAGCTACAACCACCGCCACAAACTACAACCACAATCACCGGATCCTCCAACAAATTCCAAATCCAAAAACCTCAACCAAAAAAAAAACTCAAAATCTTCAGCAAAACCCCAACCTAACAGATCAATCAATGACCAAACTTAACCAACCATCGGCGGCGAGAGCTGTGGAGGACAACGAGTAAAGAATGGCAACTGTGGAGGACGAAGAGCAAAGATCGGCGACTGTGGAGGACGACGGGCAAAGATCGGCGATTGCTCTTGGGCGAGCAGAGCTTCAGATCGGCGAGCAGAACTTCAGATTGGCGAGCTTCAATCGACGAGCTCTGATTCAGATCGGAATCGCCTTCTTCGTGACAGGAAAAGAAAGAGAGAAAAATAGTGACAGGAAAAAAAAAAAAAAAAAAAAAAAAGAGAGAAAGAGACGCAGAGACGAAGAGATGGAGAGATAAAAAAAATGAAAGTGAGAAAGAAATAGGGAGCAACGAAGAGATGGAGACCAGCGAGGAGAGAGAGAAAGTTGTGTTGCAAACGGAGAGAAATGTGTTGGGAGGAGAGAGAAAAGTGAATAAAATAATCTAAAAAATTATAGAATTGTTGTCCGTACGCTCTCATATTTGAGAGCGTACTGTAGCATGTCTCATAATTTTGAGACATTTAACACATCTCATGAGGGTCTGTTTTTGTGTTTGGTGTGTCAAATGTGCCAAAAATTTGGCATTTGACACATTTGAGAGAGCTGATGATAGTGCTCTTAGTAATAAAAACGACGTTGTTTTGTTGGTATCAGTCAAATCAATCATGGAGATGGATAGAATGACCATTTTGAAAAGAAAATCAAATTTGATAGGTTGGAATAAAAAAATCTTAAACTTTTAGCATGCGTTTGCCTAAGGATTATTAGGCGTTTTGCGTTTTTTGACTGGATCTCACGGCACTGTTTACGACCTAGTCAAACTTCAAAAAGCACACATAAGCAGGTAAGACGTGGATCCCACAGCATTATTCATAGTTTAAAACTGAAAACACTGTAGCAAAATAAATTTTAAATGTGTGAATAGTACCATGGGATCCAATTTTAACTTAACATTTGCATTTTTTCGAACTTGCAGGTTTCTTGAACAGTGTACGGGACTCACAAAAAAAAATACCCAACACAAATTTTTTTCCTTTTTAGTGCAATCCAAACTCAACCTTAGTTTCAATTTGGCAAAAATAATTTTTACCAACTTATTTTATTATTTAGCTTATTTTTGCTTATTTTCATATGTCCCACTGCACTTTTTGGTACTATTAGTGAGTTTCATGTACCATTTCAGTTAACTTTTACATTTATTTACAGTACTTTCAACATAAAATTTTCAGTTTCAGTAAAATAAACGAACCCTAAACAGACCCTCAAAAAACCAAAATGAAAACAACCTTAAACTTAAGGTCAAAAGTGTATTTTAGTCTAATATTTGTGTGAAATACTGCTATTATACTATTTTGTAGAATAATTTTTGAAAGTAGTATGCTATTAGAATAGAGAGTCTTGAAAGAATATGTTGGAGCAAGGTTTTGGGTGAAAGTATGTAAAACTTGGAGAGAGGGGAGGGATACAAAGGTTATGGAGATGCTCTAATATGGTGGATGTTCTGCTACCACGAGATAGTTTTTTGACACCATTTTGTAATTTTAGCTTAAAAAGCTGTTTATATATATATATATATATATATATATATATATATATATATATATATATATATTTTAAGAAGTATTTTTTAAAAAACTATAGGTATACTAATAGAAATCATATGTAAAGCTGTAAACTTAATCAAAATTTTAATAATATAATCAAATTAAATTAAAAAATATATAATAAGAATAAAAGAAAAAAAATTACTTTAAGTTATTTAACAAAAGCATACAGTGATGTTTTTAACTTTTTATCAAAACAAAAAATTACAATAATTTATTGGAAAAAATACACAAAACACTGGCATTTAGTTCGCCGTGATGTTACATTACATCGTAATATTACATTATTATAAACTTACATTAATGTAATCTCAATACAAGAATACAACATTACATTGTTTAGGAATGTAATAAGATTAAGGTAATGTAATGTATTTTGTAATTTTAGAATACGGTAATGTTAGAAAAAATGAAATAAACTAAAAACTTTAATATCACGTTATTGTAATGTGCTGCACATCAAGCGCACATCACAACGAACTAAATGCCCCTTACATGTGGTTTTCCACTACAACATGAAACACCGTTAAAGTTTTGAATGTAACACTTAAACCACTTTGTGATATTGTTTCACTTGTAAACCATTGATTGTGTAATACCCCCATTTAAAATAAAACTAGTTGGAGAGGCACGTACAAGGCACGTGCTACTTTTGTATTTAGAGGTTTTTTTTTAATAAAAAGTTAAACATAATGCAAATGGTTATTTAGCATCTTTATGCATATTCAAAGACTTATCTTTTGTATTAATTATAAAATAGAAAAATAGAATTAATGAAAGCTATCCAATAAAAATTTTAAAAAATGGTTTATTTAAATATAAAAGTGGCCAAGGAGAAATACATTATTTTTTGGCATGTTCCTGTAGTCCATCTTAAAAGTCATCCAATAAACTTTACTGGAATCTGCTTTATTGCTAATATTTTCATTTTATTCATTCAGTAACCTTATACATTCAATTGAGATGTGATTGCAACATTAATTCTCACTTGGACCACCATCTTTTCATAGACATACACAAACTCATTCTCATACCAGCAAGAACATTGACATATCTAATATCTATGTTCGCCAAATATTTTGATACTGGTCATCTCAAACAGCTTGGAATAGAGCCAAATATTAATTTTCATTCAATACATTGTGTAGATATATTTGGTCATGTTAATAAAGAGAATTGAACATAGATTATATATCAGTCATAAGATAAGAGAATCTTTAATTGTCAAGCTTCAGATTATTTATGAATGGAGTAATTAAGAAGAATATATTTTACAAATGGGGAAAAAATTTACTTTGGTCCTCGAGAAAGAGCTCTAGAAATTTTTAAGCTAAATGCCCTACAGAATGCCTTAAAAAATCCTGGTTTGTGGCTCAAACCAAACTTATCCAAAAAGCTGAACAAGACTTAGAAAACCTATTTAACTTATAACAAATCCTTCTACTATTAGTGATGAGTTGAGCCACATTATATATAGGAACAATTTATAATAAAACATAATTCAAATTTAGTTGCATTTGAAAAGTTGGCTGTAGAATTTTTAGAGTCTTTTTTCCCCCTTTAATAAATGATATCCATGAAGTTCTAATGTATGGGTAAATGGTAATCTCGATTGTTTTAGTTTTTTGGGAAAATTTATACTTCTTGGGTAAGGGGGAAATTACTTACTGGTTCAACGCTATTAATTAACCCACATTACACACACAAAAGGCCTAACTCTTCCTAGCATCTCTCAACACGCTTTCTTGTTGGGCAACTCTTCATGCTGCTGCATTATAATACCCCTGCAGACCCAAGCATTCTTGGTCAGATTACATATATTCGAAAATATAATCTATAAGTAAATATTCTTTTTAAGTCTGATAGTAGGATTAATAATTTAGTAACAGAGTGAATTAATACAAATCTTGGCAGAGTGATAGAGTGGAGGGTGGCAAATTTTTCCAATTACCAAACCATATTTTGATTAAATTGTCAATACACCTAGTGTAAACTGACTAAACATCTGCTCTATCCATGAAATATGTTGCTTCGTACTTGGGAGTTGCGGCACATGACAAATATTGTTTAATTTATATTAATTTTAGCCACGAGCGTAATTAATAAAAATAAACATGGACACCCACACACACACATGTTAGCCAAAGTTCTTGCAGTAGAATGGTGCAGTTATAGTGTTTGTGGGGTGAAGACCCAAAAAATATTTAAACTTTTTCCATAACAACTATTTTGCAAACTGATCACAATCATCACAAAAAATCAAAACTCTTCTACCTTGCATAATCATACAATACCTCACTGTCTACAGTACATCCTAGTACATTTAAATTTAATTACCATCAAATAAATACTTAAATCCTTAAAAGCAGGAAAGAAGGAATGCATCTAGAGTAGCAAACCATGACTACTGAACTCTCATTGTTTATTTTGAATTTTGAGACCAATAGTCACATTTGATTTTCACAAAGCTAGATAGATCACTCCATTTGACAACTACTTTAATGTTATAGATTTTGAGGTTAATACATACAGTTGTCATGAATAATTTCCACCGAAACACTTTCACAACTTCTTCTATAATGGAACTACAACAAAGCTCTAAGGAAATGAAAATGAAGATGAAACTTCAAGCAAAATTCAATACCATTGATTTATCAATTCGCAGAAACACACTAACAAATTCAAACATAGGTGGTTGAAAGAATGATAACAAAAATAAGAATGAAAAATGCACCTGAAATTTCGGAGAATTGGGTTTTGGTGAAATTCTCAAGCATGAAACAAACATTTCATCAAACATGTAAAAAGCTCACCACTGGATTTGTGAAATGAGTATCAATACTAAAGAGAGAGAGGGATCAATCAAACTATAGATAAATTTAGAGAGAAAATACCTGTTGATAGAAAACACGAAAGCCACTCTCTCTACTTTGCTCCAATTATCTCGAATCTCAATTATTCATTTTCATTACAAATCCCCAGTCCTCTCTCCCTCTGTCTCAGTGCCAAACCTCATCAATTCTGTAAAAATCCCACTGCTACACGCATGCGTCTCACTAAATCACTCTCGTTTTCTCCCTCAGGTCTATCTTTTCAATTATGTCTCACCCATTTACTGGCTCATCCAGCAAAGATATTTTCTCATCGACTTGCTTGCCCTTCTTGCTTGCTTGTTATTTCAAAGTTCAGAAGGTGATTTTGTTATTTAAAACTATGGAAACGGCACCCTTTTTGGCTCACCAAAATTGAATAAACCAAAACACTATAGATAGAGCGTTCACTCTTTTTATATAGTTAGTAGATATAAAAAATTGTGAAAGGTTTAATCGAGTAATACTTAACCCTAGAGGTTTTTTAATGGAACACAAACACCCCAATAATATTATTTTATGTGAAAATCCATCTCTAGATTTTCAGCCAGGTTATAAGCTAACCTGTAGCAGTCAATTCAGGTATTAAAAATCAATATGGTTCAACTTGCTGAAAAATCACCACAAAAGTTCTTTAATCAAATGTTCATCCATCTTTCAAATTAGCCTACCTATTGAATACAATACTAGTGTCTGTTGAAACTTAAAATTAACGCCATGAGCTCATTCAAATCCATGGTTCAATAACAGGCAGTAATAACACACTATGACTACAATAATTTGACCACTCAATTCCAACATCCAGAATTTCATGTATAACCACTGAGCAAACATGAGCCAATTTCAGAGAATCAAAAACAGGGGAGAAAATTTAGGGCTGGGAACAGGAATGTAATATAAACATACCATAAATTCTTGACAGTATGAAAAGGAGGGTGGGGAGGACAATATGATACATCAATTCAAAATTATAATTTTACTCGTATTTTATCATTTCTTTATATGCTTCGAACAGAAAATGGGTATTAATGCCCATTGCCAATTCAAAAAAATAAACAAATAAAGAGGGGGAAAAAGGGTGAAAAAGTATGCTACATAACAGGTGCAATGATGAAGGTCTAGTCTTCATACTCTGTTTCTTCATCATCATCCTCATTATTTTCTGCATACCTCCAACCATCCTCAACATTGTCACGGTCCTCCTCTGTTTCTTCACTATCTTCTTCCTCATAAGCTTCTTCTTTGGCAGGCCATGGTTTTTTCATTACATTTACAGGTGCAGGAGACGGGGTTGAGCCTTTGCGCTGTGCAATTTTTGCAGGAGGCAACTTCAAGTTTGGTTTGGGCCTGCTTTGTTTCTGACTTTTGCCATTTACACGTTTTCCACCATAAGCATCTTGATCACTGGCTTCATCCATCTCATTATCAGCATTAGCAGCAGCATTCTCTGCATTCTCATCAGATGTGTGCCCAGGATGCTCTCTCCTCAAATGGAGTTTAAGCTTGTATTCATGGATGTAGGCCTTTTCACACCCTTCGTAAGGACACGCATAAGGGCGGTCAGATGATGCAGATGCATAAACCCCAGAAGAAGGCTTAGGAGTTTTGTTCTGCTTTTCTGAGGGTGGGGTGTATTTTGCCACTTCCACAGGCACGTTCTGTGAATTAACATTGAGAGATTAGTAATCAAATGTCTATACTTATGGTGAAGAAAATAACATAGAAAAATATGTCATCTTACTAATATATGAATTCAAGTCTCCGTATTAAAGGATTTGTTATTCAGGATAGAGACAAAAGAGTATAATTTGTAGACATGTGGTCAATCCCAATTATTTAAAGAGGAACCCCAATTTAATAGACTTAGAGGCTTAGTTAAGTTGAGAATTGAGATAGCATTCATGTGAATATCAACTATAGAAGACTATTAGTAGTGAAAAGTTGACCTATGCTTCAAGATTAACGAATGTGGATGGATGCCCTAGAAGACCAAATATGCTCTATGTCTTGTTAAGATCAAATAAAGAAATTGCAAAGTGAGATAGTGCAAAAATGTCAGAAAAACAATAATGAGGGAGTGGTACCACCAACCTTTTCATGGTGAGATGCAATGTGGTTCTTTAGCTTGTACTCATGAGCATATCTCTTTCCACAATCTGGGTATGGGCATATATGATAATTTTCCTGTGAATGTGTTTTCATGTGCGACCTTAGGTTGAAATCCAGGGAAAATGCCTGCAGTTTTCACATTTAAAATATTTTAGAATAAACAAGCGTCATGTGAAAATATGTGCGTGAGAATTGCACTTGCACATGCGATTGCATGTGTGACTGCAAACTAGCATACACATTAATGAAGCTATTTGAAGCAGAAAAAAAATATGATTAAAATCTGAGCTCATCTCACAATACAAAAAGGTATATAGCATTACGTAACAAAAACTCAAGAATCTTCCATTGATAATCAGGCCAAAGAATAAAGGAGACGCTTGGTTGACTATGGACCAATGCCTGTAAATCCTTTCTTCATTGAATAGTATTTTGTTCAACAAAAAGGATCATATTCATATCCCATCTCAGTTTTAAACTTTTGATACACAACTTGAGTCAGAGACAGATGCATTTACACAGAAACTAACGCCTCAAGTTTTTTTTTTTTTTTCTTTTTTCTTTGGGATAGTATTCAGAAATGGTGACACCTTGCACATGAACAAAACATGGACAAAAGAAGGGAAGGAAGAAAACAACCTTCCTAACTCCCATATCCAATACATTGTCTAAAATTAACATTTCAGAACAACACACACACATATAAATCTGATCAAATAAAATGATTATTTCACCAAAATCTTTGATAAATTTTTTTTTTTTCTCCAAATTTCCCTCCTAGAAACAAAAAGAAGAATCTTAGTGGACAGATTAATCACCTTGCCACAGCCTTCATGAGGACATATAAAATCTCTTTCTCCCGTATGAATTAGAAAGTGCCTTTTCAACTTTGAACTATCTAAAAATTTCTGCAACATAAAGACAACTCTTTTAAGAAAGCTAAATAATTGTGATAGAGCAGGAAAATAGAGAAAGATGATGAAGGGATGAAGCATGAGGATGAACACTTGGACAACATAACGAAAGTTGTTCTTAGAAAATTATATTAGGATACATTACTGAAAATTGTAATGTTGACTGGACTCAATCACAGCCAGATAACCCACAGTTTTGCCATCTTACTCAAACAAATATTGAGGAAGACAAAAAAAAAGTAATAATAATAAAGATCAAAGCAAAAACATTAAATACAATACCTTTCCACAACCCTCATAATGACAAACATATTGTCTCTCTCCATGGATGTGAGAATGCTTCCTCAAAGCACCAGCATCAATAAAGGTCTTGCCACAGCCTTCATAGCTGCAAAGGAAAAGTACTTCAGTGGTTGGTTCTGGTTCTGGCTCTGGTGGCTCTGGCTCTTTTGCCTTCTCTTTCAAGGCCTTCAAGCTTTCCTCTAAGCAAAGCATAACAAAAAGAAAGATTACTAAACCACAATACAAAGAAATAAACGAAGTTTTAGGAGGGGGGAATAGATACAAACAAAAAGAAACTAGAGCTAAGTCATCCTAATATACAATCCAAGATGGATCCCCAAACTCATCTGTTGATTGAAACAATAATAAGCCCAAACTTAAATTCATGCATTATCAAATAAAATACATAACTAAAGGCATCAGTTGAATATTGCACAAGAAGATGAGAATGCAAAGACCATAATCCAAAAGATTAAAAAATCCAAATGTATTCTAACACAATGAAATTGTTTTCAGGATAGAAACCAGTAACCATTGATCTTCAGAAAATGCTAACATGTATAAAGAAAGAATTAGGAAGTGTGAAATCATTAGTAACAAATACACATACACACTAAGAGGTGTGCATGTGAGGACAATACAGTACCTACAGTACAATGATGAAGAACAAATATGAAATTTTTGTATAACTTTTTACCAATCTTCATGCTAATGCAAGACCTTATTAGTTTGGCACATACATAGAAATCTAAGAATCAAATGGGAAAAAAATGTATCAGAACTAGATTTTCTTTTTCTTTTTCTTTTTTAAATGCCCACTCACCATTCTTCATATAAAATTGACAATCTGTACAAGTTACTTTTCCTTGCAATTAAATTAAGTCTGCATGTCTATTTCCATTCATAAGAACCTGATTTTATTCAATTTCTAACAAACCATGTTTTTCAAGGGGTAATTACTAAAACACCTCAAAAAGAGGCCAAAAGAATAGACCATTAGCCTCCCAACTCCCAACTCTCTATGTATGAGCCAAAATTCAAATTCACTTAAAATAAACTTCATCTCAGATTTAAACACATAAGCTTGCACTTGATCTTCTGGTGTAGACTCAATTAACCTCACTTACTGGCGTTCAGAAATTTGAACCGTAGTTTTTCACTTCCTTAAATTAAGGATAAATTCCATTTAGAATTCATAAATCCATCTACACCAGAAGTTGAAGTTGAAATTTCACATGGAATGCAACTTCACACATCTTTAATGTGAACTTTTTTCAGTTTAAAAAAATTGGAAAGAAACATAAACATCCAACAATACTAAAAGTGCATAAAAATCAACTTAACAGAAGATAATCACAAAAGAACTTTAAAAGATGACAAAGACAAGATCAAGAGCAAGTAATAAGACTTACCAGTGACCCATTTCATGACAAAGCATTTCCCACCAGTTGCTACAACATCTTGGGGAACCCTAATAAGAAAAAAAATAACAGTCATATATTTAGCATATACCACACGAAAAACAGCAAATAGGAAAAACCAATCACATTGAGCACAAAAACAACCAAGCCTTAGTCCCAAAAATTCAGGTTTGTTGAGGCTCCTAAACTAACTAGTCATGGCTGGCCACATGCACATCTACTCTTCTCAACTATTCTATTCTATCCTAAATCCGAAGGCATACTCTCTGTCAGTTCCTTAATCGATATATCATTTTTTACTATATATATATATATATATATATATATATATATATATATATTGTCACTAATAGTTATATTAATGTTATACATATATTACAAATAATCTATTCCTAATTATGCCTTTGGTTCCCACATATATATAGAGAACAGAAAATTATGTCGCTTGTTCAAATTACCCATTTGATTCTCACATACCCCTCTAACCTATCTTAAAATTTAGAGAAACATTTGGGTTTAAGATATTACTTTTCATAATTTGGAAACCTTACCAAACAGCAAATAAGATTCAAAGTTACAACCTTGCAATGAATATAATTTATAATACTCAATGTATTAACCCTCAAAACCAAAAACCAAAAACAAAAAATAAAAATCCAAAATTTGTTCCCTTTCTTTCCTATTCATTCTTTAAATTTACATAAATTTTCTCAAGAACCAAACAAAGAACAGTAAATTCAAGGCTGGACAACTTATAATGCAAATAGAAGCAATAAAATTACCATTCTTTGAACCATTTAACAGCGGGGGTTTTGGACTTGACAATGGGGCGCCTTTCGAATAGAGTGTGAGCGAACTGCATCTCCATAGCTTTGTGCGCATTCAAACGTGGGAGCTCTGTGAAATTATCGACGATTTTTTCGATTCCGTTGGAATTTTAGGGTTAGGGTTTAGAACTCAGAGCCTTCGAAGAGAGAAAGAGAGAGAGAGAGAGAGATTGATTTTAAGTAACAGAGCGAAGCTAGGAAAGCTTTGAGGTCAGTTGTTTGTTCAATGTTCATGTCTACGTAGAATTAATTTGTACGGTTCTTTTAGTTAATGGGTATATTCTTCTCCCAAAAAATAAATAAATAAATAATGGGTATATATATATATAGAGAGAGAGAGAGAGAGAGAGAGGGTATTTCATATTTAATTTTTATGAAATATTCTGAAAACCTTTATTCGAAAAAAAAAAAAAATCTGAAAACCCCATAATAGTAAATGAAACTTGAGACTTTTGAGCACCCCGTCTCACTAAAAAGCATAGTTATTAAACCTGAACTGGATGTTAGCTCAGTCTATTAGTTAGGTTATTGGATCAATAGTGGACAAATTGTAAGGTTAAATAAAAAATAAAAAAAAATAAAAAAATAAGTTTAAAAAATCATAACATAAATATGTAAATATTTAAAAAAAAAACTTAAATTACTAATAATTAAAATCAAAGTTTAGAAACCAAGTCATCTAATCCAATTCAAACTTAAGATTTTATAAGTTAATAATACACCCAAAAGAACTAATGGTTGAAAATATTAAAAACTTTCTTTAAGTAATTATTTTATTTCTATTAACTATATAAAAAGAGCTAATAGGCTCATAAATAGTGTTTTTAGTTTATTCAATTGGTGAGCTGCACCTTTTCTTTTCTTTTTTTTCTTTTTTTCCCTTCAAATACTCAGTTGGTTTGAGCTTTGTTTTTATTTTTGTTTTTGTTTTTGTTTTTTTAAGGATCTTTAAATGTTTACTGTGTACTTGCAATGTAAGCTTACGTTGTAGACATATAAAAAGTGGTAAATATTATACACATTTGCCCAAAAAAAAAAAGTGGTAAATATGATACAAATTTTGCAAATGTGTACTAAATTTTCTAATTTTTATGTGCCTACAATATAAATTTACATTGTAAGTACAATGTATACATAGAGATATTGTAAAAATGTTGTGTGACGTATGTGTCAATTCCTTATGGGTTAAAATAAAATAAAATAATAAAATATCATACCAAGATCTAGCCCAACTAAAAATAATGGTATTGTATTGTGAAAATGTCATGATAGTTTGTTGTTATTATAATATTTTTACAACTACCGTGGTGTAAATTCTTTATAGGTCAAAATAAGATAACAAAATATTATACTGATATCCACCAAGGTTGAAAATAGAGATATTGTGGAAACGTTGTAATATTTTGTTGTATTCATAGACCTTTTTTTTTTTTTTTGGGTTTAGTCAAATTTAGTAATTTATATATTAAAAGAGTGATTGGGAAAAGCTACCATAGCTTCGCTACAGTAGTTTTGGCTTGTTCAATTTTCATTGTTTAGCTGGCCCTTTTTTTTCTTTTTTCTTTTTTGTGAATGTGTAAATCTGAAATAGATTTGCTACATTATTTTTTGTTTGTCCAATTTGCGCTGTTTCACATTATAATAAAATACTAAACAACAAATTGGCACAATATTTCCACAATTATTAAGGTGTTAATTCCTTATAGGTCTAAATTAAATAATAAAATATCATATTGGAACCAACCACAACTAAAAATAAAGTTATTGTGAAAAAAGAAGTGTTATATCCACAATATTTTTCACAATACTTTCATAACAAATTATAGGTGGTAAATTGTTTTTGGTTTTAATTTAAACTTACCAATGAAACAACTTTTTTGCCCACCAATAACAAAATGTAACAACTTATTACTTATGATTTGTTTTGAAAATATCATAGACATAGCATTTTTTTGGTGAAAATGTTAAGACATCTTATTTTTGTCGTAATATTTTTAAAACTGTTGAACTGTCAATTCTTTACAAGTCAAAATAAAATATAACAAAATTATAAAGGTATTATAAAAATGTTGTGCCATTATGTTGTGTTTTTAGAAATTTTTTGTTGATTTAGTCAATTTTGTTGAGCCAAAATTCATTGTTTCACATATAATTTTCTTGGGTTGACTTTTTGTATTTTTTTTTCCCTTTGCGCGCCGTTTTTAAGTAAAACCACATAGTTTTACACACAAAAACAAAAACTTAGCATAAAAACACTTTTCATTCTTTATGTTTGAGGTAATTTACAATTCCTTCTTAAACTTTAAATTCAAGTAATTTTTCCTTTAATATTTTGGAAAATAGCAAATATATCATGTGGGGACAAGGTCCCAAATTTGTATACTGGGTCTTAGGTCCTATTTAATAAAATAGATATGTCCGAGGAGAAGAAAACAAACAAATAAGTACTAAAGTGGAGGACCACGTGAAGGAAAATGTGGAAGGTTACAGTCCGAGAAGGTTATACTACTCGGATAAGATGAATGTTGGTTAAGCAAGTATCCAAGTACCTTAACCAACCTTCTAAGAACTTCCAGCGTTAAGAATGAACTTCAAAGAGTGTACGAAGGGGATAAGAATGTAGAAATATCTAAGAGAAAAGCTGTTACCACCGCATTCAATGCACTGCAACAACTTTTCTGGGCGCATTTATGTGAAGAAGACCCCTGAACAATGTAGTTTCAACCACTACAGCTCACAGAGAGTCAGGGAAGATACCTGATGGGATAGGTACTCGAGTGAAGGTTTGAATGGCTGACAAGTGTGCGATCAAGATGGTCTAAAAGGAGATTATATAAGAAAAAATACTCCCTAAGGAGAGGGGATCGAAGAAAAAATTAAGGGGGAAGAGAGAAGAAGAATTACTGTAGTACCAACTTTCATAAACAGTGAATTCAATAGCAATCCATCTCCTCGGACAACGATTTCCTCAAGTTTTATATCTATTTCAGTGCTTGTTTACAGTTGAGATCTTTATTAGCCGTTAAATCCAAATCACATTGGGCTTAGACTTAAAAACAGTGACCCTACATATCATATTGTTATTCTCTCAGCTAAACCCTAATGAAAGTTTATAATTCTTAAAATATTTTATTGTGTAATGTCTAAAATACTCCCACTAAATTTTAACATCTTAAAAATTTTCTTCACATATTTTGAGTTTTAGATAATAGTAATTCTTAGAAAGTTGGAATGATGATATATGATTGTAAGGACCAGATTTGACTTGAATCCAGAACAGGAATCGATCCAGGCCCACGTAGCCCAAACAATAAATTTATAGAGTGCGGGAGAGAAAGCTAGTCTGAATCTTGGGCCAAGATATTGGATTTTAGCGTAAAGAGGCTAGAGCTATAAGTGTAGTTTATGCAAAGAGTATCCTCGGACATGCCCCAGTGCTATGATTTTAGAATAATTTTTCAGTCCCCTTTCTTTTCTCCTTCCTTCGTCTTATATACTATGGCTTTTTTTACCTTTTTCATCATCCACGTGTGGACTTGGCATTTAAAGTTCTTTTTCACCATCCCTCTTACCCTTTCTTGAATCTTCCATTCTTAGCTGGAAGGCTGCCCGTTCACTGTTTAGGTATCACCTCCACATTAATGCGGCTAGAAGGTTAGCTGGGCGGCATTTAATGCGGAGGTGACAGTACCTTTAGATATTTGTTCCTGCTTACTATTATCTTTTATTTGATATTTTTCCCTTTCACTTTGCTGTAAGGTTTGTCCGAGGTGTTACTCTAAATGACTGATAAGTTCACCAGACACCTCGGATAGAAGTCCCAAGGTGACTATAGTCCTCGGACACGGTCAAATCCCCCACGAGCATTCTTTACCTCTCCTCGGAGGATAATCTTATCTCTTCTTTTGTTGATTGTCCTCGGATATTCTCTCACCCTCAGATTGGATATTGGGCCTGGCCCTTCCTTACACAGCTTGTACATATGAGATCAGATATTGGGCCTGGCCTCTTCCAGCGTAGTTTGAATATCGGATACAATTGGTCCCCACAATGATGTTTTATTTTTATCTAAGAACATTGATTTTCTAGATTGAAATTTTCAAAACTTATAATTTATCTAATGAAAAATTCGATGACACATGACTTTTGTTATCTTTTTTTTTTTCTTAGCAAAACTCAGTTGTTTATTGTTGGAAGATGATGATATTTATTATTATTCTTAGAAGTTTTTAGTAAGTGGATATATTAATTTTAGCAAATATGTACTAAAAAACTATTATAGTAAAATAAATATTTATATGTTAAATAGTTAATCAAAATTCCTATAAGAATGAGATTAACGTTTTATGACATAATAATCAAAATTCTTAAAATTAATGTTTCTTTTAATTAATGTAAATATTTATATACTTTAAAGATTAAATGATTTATATCTTTTTTTGTGATATAGATAAAATCTAAAATTGACCTTAATCATTGCTCTTTTTCCACAGCAAGCACGTGTCTTCCACGTGCTGCCATAACTAGTTCAGACAATATAAGTGTTGAATGAAAGTTTTAATTGAATCCAATTTTATTTTTAAAAAAATAAAAGTGTTGAATGTAAGTTACATTATTATAAAATCAGTGCTTTGTTGAGTTTGTTCCGTCCATAACTGTGATTCGGCCCATATAATATGATAATAATTACCCCCAAAAAACCTAAAAATGGTCTAGTTATTTTTTGAACAAAACTTAAATCTGAAAGAAGGGTATTTTTTTAACAAAACTTTATATCTGCAAGATAAAGTACCGTGTAATTTTTTCAACAATACTTTATATCTGAAAGATAAAGTACCACCTAATTTTTTAACCAAACTTTAGATTTGAAAGATAAAAGCGTATTTGATACATGCACTTAAAAATTAAAAATAAGTGTTTAAAAATATATATAAAAATACGTATGGATGAAAAAATATTTGAAAATACGTATAATATTATTTAAAATCTAAAAACATATATTTAAATAGACGTAACAAATGGGTCAAAGTAAACTTTACATCTGCAAGGTCAAGTACCGTGTAATTTTCATACACCCACATAATCTCTCGGTCTCTCTTCTCTCTCAAGTCTCTCGGTCTCTCTCTTTCACGCTCTGTCTCATTAATAACTTCATAATAACTTTATCTAGAAATTAAATGATAAAATATCATACTAGAACCAACCACAACTAAAAATAAAGTTATTATGAAAAGAAAAAAAAAGTGTTATATCTACAATATTTTTCACAATACTTTCATAACAAATTATAGTTGGTAAATTGTTTTTGGTTCTAATTTAAATTTACCAATTAAACAACTTTTTTGCCTGCTAATAACAACATGTAACAACCTACTACTTATGATTTGTTGTAAAAATATTGTGAACATAACATTTTTTTTGTGAAAATGTGAAGACATCTTATTTTCGTCATAATATTTTCAAAACTGTTGAGCTGTTAATTCTTTACAAGTCAAAATAAAATATAACAAAATTATAAAGGTAATATAAAAATGTTGTGCCATTATGTTGTGTTTTAGAAATTTTTTGTTGGCTTGGTTAACTTTCTTGAGCCAAAATTCACTGTTTCACATACAATTTTCTTAGGTTGACTTTTTGTATTTTTTTCTTTGCGCACCATTTTTAAGTAAAACCACATAGTTTTACACACAAAAACAAAAACAAAAACTTAGCATAAAAAAAAAACTTTTCATCCTTTATATTTGAGGTAGTTTACAATTCCCTTTTAAATTTTAAATTCTAGCAATTTTTCCCTTAATATTTTGAAAAATAGCAAATATGTCATATTGTTATTCTCTCAACTAAACCCTAATAAAAACTTATGATTCTTAAAATATATTATTGTGTAATGTTTAGAATACTCCCACCAAATTTTAACATCTCAATTTTTTTTTTTCACATATTTTGAGTTTAAGATAGTAGTAATTCTTGGAAAGTTGGAATGATGATATAAGGTGTTTTATTTTTGTTGGACTGTGAGCTGTGCCATTCTACTTCAAAACCAATTGGTGATGAAGAAGACACACTCAAATCTTTTATGACATTCGACATCACGTCATGCGGGACTATTTTTAGAGTAGTTGTAGAGAGTCAAATTGTAGTCCTCCCAACAATCCCTCTCTCACAATGACATTCCCGTGACTCGAACTCATGACCTTGGCATTAATATCATTTGTCTTTACCAAGTGAAGAACCATCAGTATTTAGCAAAGTCGAGTTTCACTTAAAAAATTTCATATAACTCGATTTTGAGGATATCAAATTTTATACAGAACTCGATTTAGTCAAAGTTGAGTTTCAAAAACAGGGACATCCTGCTAAATAGTTTCAAAATAAGGACAATGTACTAGATTTTAAAAAAAATAAGGGCAAAAGTCAATTTTCCCCCATGCTTACTATTGTATATTCCATACACACTTTTTAGAAATCTATATTTATATAACATCTAAAAGTTAAGCATATAATATAATTTATTGTCTTGTTGAGCAACATCAACATAGCATTTTGGTCCAGTTTGGTCTATTTCAATCCAATTCAATCTATTTTAGTCCAATTCGGTCCATTCAATCCAGTTTGGTTCACTTTGGTCCAATTTAGTCGACTTCGGTCCATTCAGTCCATTTAGTTTATTTCAGTCCAATCTGGTTCATTTCAATCAATTTTGGTCCACTTTAGTCCATATACACACTTATATAATATTCTTTTACATGAAATTTTTTTTTAATAAGTACATAAAATGTAAAAGAAATCTTCAAATTATTCTAGGTATAAATTCGCTTACAAAAAAAAAAAAACTATTCCACATATAAATGATAGTGTTAGTTTTTTTTTAAGCTTGTAGTTATGTGCTTTTTAGAGTTAAAGTAATTACATACAATTTATAATTGACACACACATCTATAAGTACAACAACCCTCCCCCCCCCCCCCCCAAAAAAAAAAAAAAAAGAAGATCTTCTAGCTCCAAAATATGAAATACTCAAAATAATGAAGATAGTAGTAGGTATTTATTGTGTCTTTAGCAGATGAGCACAACAAATGGTGTATATGTATATGATTGGCTTGTTTCCAAAATTTGTTTGGCACATGGCAGATAACGATATTTTAACCTGAAAATTGGGTTACACTTGCAACGAACACTGATCTGAGTGCAGTATATAAAATTTCTCTGTCAATAAGGGAGTTTGGCAATGCAATGCTTGACTGTCTTGTTATATGATAGGTGCTGTGGAATTTACTCCATGATGAATGGCAATATGGCATGGAGCTCTCAGCTCTGGATTTGCATGCTGGATCCCCGGAGAAAAACATTTTTTCTGTAATTCGTAACCTTCAGTTGGAAGAAGAATATCTGTTCCCTAATTTGTTGCCTTTAGCTGTTGAAGTTGTTTGAATATATGGTGGAAACAAAACATTAGGTGTATATGCAGAACATTTTGAACTCCAGTACTTTGTGTTTGTTTCATCTGTATTTCTTCCCTTAAAAGCGTTTTCTTTTTTAAGGTAAGGATGAAGAGTATGATGTATGTAGAACATTTATGAGTAATATCATAATTTTTTCTAATAATTAAACCATTAGATGTCTTTTTATCTGATATTACATATTTGAAAGAATCAGAATTTCGTTGAACAAAGATACCCTACCAATACAGACCAACAGGAAAACAGAACCACACTACTGCAGAAGCTACCTGCAGCACCAATCTGTGAACAGGCACACACTTTACGTGAACAGAACCAAACAAGTACTGGTGGACTGATTAAGTGATTATAATTCAAACTATAGATACTTAACACCAGTTGGGCCTCTGTATAACAAGGCAGTATTGATCCCCCATCTACAGCAAAGAACACAGTTCAATATTAAGTCTTTCAATAACATTTGGCCTTCAATTCGTCCTTGGACATCTTTCTTAATGACTCTAATGAGTTGTTCTTTAGTGTAGAACCCCTTTGCATGGATGATAGCATTTCTTTGATTCCACAAATGGTACACAGTTGCCCACCAAGCTAACTTCCACTAACTAATCTAAAGCCTTTTCCCTTATGGGGAACCACACTCCAATCAATCAACTCCTGCTAGTTTGACTTAGGACCAGATACTAGACAAAAGCTCATGATAGAATCCCAAACTCTTTCTGATATCCCTTTCCTTTGAAGCTGTATTTAGTTTTGGTGAAGCATCGAGATAAGGATTTAACGTTCATAAATCAATTTCAGTGGCGGGCTTTTCAGTTGTATGACCCGTCAGCAATTCTTCAATACCGGCGTGGCATATACTAGACTTGTTATATTATATTCCTTGGCTGAGTTTAAGATTCTTGGTTAGCCTGACATCTCTCTCTCACTCTAGCATTTTAGTATTTTACCCTTCCCCCAGCAGCATTTTAGTATGTTCTATAAATCCCAAATAACACCATTTTGGTAATTACAAAACTTCATAAAGCAATGACAAAAATAAAATTTTGTGTTTCATCTCAGATTTATTACAAATAGAAAATAGTTACAATAGACTGGCAGTCGAGTTTATCAAAAACATGTTAAAAAATGAACCGATTAGAAATTCCTAGAGTTGATATACCAAGCATAAATTAAGCCGGCTTGTAGTATTTTGTTGGTACAAATGGCATTTTCGTGACTACCCCATCGTAGGCCTTTCCTCGAATCACAAACTTAACTTTGGTGCCTGCCTTGTGTGATCCAGATTTCACATACCCCATAGCTATATTCTTCTTAAGGCAAGGGCTAAATCCTCCACTGGTGACTTCCCCAATGCTTTTTCCTTTGTCATCCTGAATCTCACTGTGGCTTCTGGGAGGTGGTCCTGAAGAGAAAAATCCAACACGCCTGACAGGTGGGCCAGATTCAAGTTGCTTAAGTATCACCTCGGCACCTAGAAAACCACCTTCAGCCCTTCTTCTCTTCCCTATGGCCCATGTGAGTCCTGCCTCCACAGGAGTTACATGTTGTTCCATGTCATTACCATATAAGCAGAGCCCAGCTTCAAGTCGGAGACTGTCCCTAGCACCTAGACCAGTCAACCTTACCTTCCCTTCAGATTTCTCCAAAATTGCTTTGGCAAGATCTACTGCATTCTCTGAAGGCACAGAGATTTCAAAACCATCTTCACCGGTGTACCTGAAAATCTCATAAGAGAGACAAAAGGATAATCATCTATCTTTCATGCCACCCTATGCTCTCAATAACAATGTTTTGTTATGATTTCTGGATGGATAGGTACAACACAAAACTTAATCATGCTTCATTCATCTTCTCATTCAATAGAGAAATGCATACAAGCCCAGTAACTAATCACTATGGGACTAAATCGATATAGACAAATTGTCAATAGAGAAAAGAAATTGAAAAAGAAACATATACCCTGTCCTAGTTAGAAAACAGTGCGCTCCATTGATATCCAAGATATGGAACTCCCCAAAGTAAATCTTGCTCAAGTCCTCTTTTGTCAAGTGCTGAAGAGTTGGAGCAGCTAGAGGACCCTGCACCATAGAAATCAAACAGAACTCTTTTTTCACTTAATGGAACAATAAACCAACTAAAGAATCACTATCTTTCAATCAAAGTAAAACCATAAACCCACTTCTTTCTCATAATCATAGCAACATGGTTTAAATGGCTCATACACAAATATAATTCATGTTTCAATTGAATAAAAAACCCAGTATCTCTTAGTTGTTGTAATATTAATAACTTTCCAGAAAATATTCATATTTTGATATAAGTTTCATCTTTCAACTCAACATCAACCCCACCATCTTTCAGCTATACTATTTATGATATTGTTGTAGGAGAATTTTATTTTTTTATATAAATAAGGAGAAACAAAAAAAGGAAAAGAACAAGAAGGAACAAAGGAAAAACACAATGTATGGAGTACTCTTAATGTCAATAATCTGTCATAACAATTGAGCGGCGCCAATAATGTTATAAGAAGTCAACCCATGTAATATGGATAAAAACCTATTAGGGAGAAAAGAAAATAATTCCTTACAGTTTCCTTAGACACTATATCAAGACATACCTAAGAACAACTTTGAGCAGCTGAGGAAAAAAAAAAGCATTAAGCTTGTAGCAGTAAACATGCATATTCCAAGGCAAAAATTTAAGACATAGGAGAACATGGAATGAGGAATCTAGCATTGACCTGGAGAGCTAGAAGAGACCTCTCGTCATGTATGTGCCATGAGACATCCCCACCTTTAGCCTTAAATGCCTTCATATGCTCTTCAATGTGAGCCAGATCCTTATCCCTACACCCTGCATTGACGACCAGGTATATGTGATCATCCTTCACCTTTGTAATCACTGAATCATCAATTGCTCCTCCCTTTTCATTTGTAAAGACAGTTAGTGTCCCAGCTCCAGGGGCTAACCCAGCAACATCAGCAACGACAAGCTTTTCAAGAAAAGGTACACAGTCCTTCCCCTTGAGGCTCAACCCGCACATATGGGAGACATCAAAAAGGCTACCATTCTGCCTACAATTTAGAGTAGAATCCATGATTGAGTCCTTGTACTGGATGGGCATGCTCCATCCAGCAAATGGCACCATCTTCCCGCCATGAGCAACATGGAAGTCATAAAGAACTGTCTTTTTGAGCTCTGCTTCTGAAGCAAAGTATCGACGAGCTACAGTCTTCTTATCAGACTGAGCAAGACGGCGGGTTATTGATTGCCCAAGTTGCCACAAACCAGCCCCTCTCATCCTTTTAGCAGAAAATACCTGATCACAGGAATTTGAGGAAGTTTCAGATACAAAATAGAAAAATCCAAATAGTCTCTAACAAAGCACCAATGGCTTCTCAACAGAAACAAAACAATACATAAACTTCTCATTGCCAGCATAACTCATAGTTGCACCTTCATTAAAACAAATGCGCGAAAAATTTATACTGAATAAATAAAGAGATTATTATCCCTATAATTCATGAAAAACAATAATCACCATATGCCAACTTTTCACTTATTACTTTTACATAAATGAGCTACCAATGAGTTCTGGAAATAAAAATGAAACTTGTTCAAAAATTCCTAAAGGGTATTTTTGTAGAAACCAAATCAATCTATTGCCAATGCAAAAAATAATATAAAAATCCGTGAAGTGAAGGCCATGGGGTTTGTGGATCCGGTGAGTTGTGTGTGTGATTTTGGGATGAAGTGGGTTATGTGTGTATGAAGATTGAATGAGAGTTCTTACAAACAATTCAATTCTATCTACAACATTATAAGAGTAAGCAACCAATGAACAAAATATAACAACATTGAAGCAGAGACCAATAGTTAATAAATAAACCGATTACATATATGACGATTTCAAATAAACAAATAATGAGAAAAAAGAGAGGAAGAGGGCACTCACAGATATTGGTTTTCTTCTTCTTTGTTCTGAGTTGTTTTAAGAACAAGCAAATATGAGGGAGAGCCAAAAAAGCATCTCTACACGAAATAAAAAGAAGTCTGCCTTCTATATATATATATATATATATACTCTGTGTTTATCTGATATACTATTTGTTAAATTAATGGGAATTTATAAATAAATAAATAAAAAATGTTGGTTGTTGGGTATGTGGTGGGTAAAAGAAAAGGATTTCTCTTATTCTAAAACCTCATCGCTAGTTAGTGGTAGTGGTTCTACAAGAAGACTACACCTCATCTCACTCTTTCCCTCCTCTCTCTTTAAAATGTTACTTAGATGTCCCATGTTTTATGTGTACAAAGGTATCCTGCGGCTACGTGTTCAATTTATTTATCTCAACTGGTAAAAAATTTTAGCCTCTAATAAGAGATCTGGGTGAATTCAAACCTACAAAAACTAATTAGTATCTTGATCCTATAACAATCATAGGCTGAAATTCTATCCTATCTATAAACAAAACTCCTATGCCTAGAAGCAAGAAATGGAAATCATTAAAAAACTAGAAAGCAAAAACGTAGTAGTAAAATAATAGACATGCCAGAAATAATTTCCAAGACCAAAAATTAAAGGTTCAATTTTGATTCAAAAGCAATAATCTTTGGGACCATTCAAAAGATTGGTGGCTTCAGTATGTTCCACACCCTTACAAGATTCTTCATCATACACTATTACTCTATTCTTCATAGTGCTCTTTCTTCTTCTTCTTCTCTCTCTCTCTAAAACCTTGTCTTGGGTGCATTTCTCTCCCAAATGAGCTTATCTAAACCCTGAAAAAGCAAGTCATATTCAAATTGTTTTCTGTTTTTTTTTTTTTTTTTTTTATATATATATAATATAATGATGTGTTTTATTTTGGGAGGTGGGTTTGGAATAAAAATATGATTTGAGCTTAGTATTAAGAATGGTGATCAAAATTATGAGCGAAAAACTGAGCTGTTATTAATGTTGTTATTAGTGATGATATGGGTGTATTGTTTTTCTCAAGTCCTGTAAAAAAGTTCAAGAAAAAAAAAAAAAAAAAAAACCGAGTGCAAACAGGAATATGGTGACTTTTGACTGCATACTTTTACTGTATGTGTGATTAGTGTTGGTCCAAATGACAAATAAGCTGTGCGTGTTCTTGGATCATTTATTTTGAATTAGGAATATAGAATCATTGGAATATGATGACTTTTGACTGCATACTTTTAGTTTTACTGTTTCTAGTTGCCAACTAAGTTGAGGAATTAAGAAGAGAAAGGGATTGAAGTTTTATCTAAGCAAACTAAAAAAGAAAAAAAACAACTTTTTTTATTGGAAATTAATTGCATAAGATGTAATCAAGTGGATTAGTTTGATTTTTGTGAACTGGGTCTGCAGAGTTCTTTGTTCCTTTCTCCCTTCACTTCACTTGTATTTCAAGTCAATTTACATTAAGAGAGTCCAAAAGGAGTTGAATGACACACTTTGGATCACAATTGTAGGATAGTTGTAGCAATTTTTCTCATAACGGAATTCTGTACTTTTCGGATACTGATATATTCCCTGTACTCATTTTGGTGTTTGCTTATCTCTACTTTTTTTTCTTTTAAAGGTGATATTATCATGGTTCAATCATGCTGATGACGTATGCTCCGGGAGCTATAACAAAGTGAAAGATATATCTAGACTCCAATACATTGCATGAAGCATCTCGGTGCAAGATTACACATGTGAATTCCTTGATTAATACTTCAACCTGTCCCAACCTATTAAGGAACCCTTGTAGTAATATACTGCATAATTCCTCATTTTCTTGGAAAGGCCGTAATCAACTTACAAGCCATCATGTTTTGCATCACACTGATCCAAAGAGATGGCTGGTACATGGTGTTGCAACTGCTGGCTGAACTAATACATTTTTACTCAATTTTTGGGGTTGTAATTCAGTGCTTGATATATTTACTGTCCTATGCATCATAGTGCCGGTAGCATGATTCCATTCCTGCAGATGATTAGTACCGTTCATCACGCAACATAGCAATCAGTTTGTTTAAGCGATTCAAGAATGCTGTTGAGCAGGGAGGAGGTGACAACCTAAAAGTACATACATTGGGTTGCTTGAACCATTACTTATTACATCAGTCCCATAATCTAGTTCAAATAACACATTTAGCTACTTGTACCAGGAGTTCATAAGTGCTGGGGTGAATGCACATGCACTGGGATGTACTGATGAAGGATTAAGGAAAGAACTTAATGATATGAGGGAATATGGCGTTGAAATTGAAGCAATGCAAAGTTATGGTGGAACCACCAGTTTGAAATCCAAGATTATTTTGGGGGAGGTAAGTCACTTCTTCCTAGCGAACTTGAACTATTTGTCAAAGCATGGCTCTTGAGCTTAATTACTGTCACAGGATATGTTATTGTCCCAAAAATTATGGTTATGAAGTTCATAAGAAGTAAGAACTTGTTCAATTTCGTTTGAAGCAAAGAGGTTCATCTTTGTAGACTGTGGGTTATAGAAGCATGTCATTGGTAAATTTAATCATGATATAGTATTCTAGATGCAAACTACGCCCTTTGTGATGAAAAGGCAACATTTGTTATGATTATTTAGGTGGTCACTAAATCTGCTGAATGGTTTTGGAATTGGAATCTCATTTTTCTAATTCACTATGCTGGTTGATGAGTGCATTCTCTGGTTGAGCATTATATTCATCACCATGTTGTGTACACCACAACCTACTATTGTTAGATGGTCGTCTACACCTCCGGTGTCAGATGACGTGAGGGTTCAGTGGAAAGGCTTTTGTGCTGTTACAGCAAATGCATACTTTGTGAGGGGAATGGCATGGTGTGTTGCTTTTAGCATATTTCATTTCCTCTTTTAGTTGCACGAATATTATCAAGCATTCTTGTATTGTTGTATTTAGGCAGAGAGCTTTCTAAAATGAATGAAGCACCATGCCAATGAAATTCTATATTACCATTTCTCTTAGATATGATAATGCTTATTACCTTCCAATGATTTTACATTGTTATTACTCTTGCACTTAAACCAGCATCTTTAATATTTTGTGTGCATCAGTGCATGTAATTTGTAACTTTGCTCATTATCTCATTATGTGAATATACTTGTTTAATTCCTCTTGGTATTTTTAATCTGCTTTCAAGCAATATTGGCTGATGTATAATGTTAAAATCCTTGGTGGAGGCACACCATTTAGTTAATTATTTCATATGTTCAATGAAGGCTTCCGGTAAAGACTCTTCAACTAGAGCAAATGGCAGTGGTGGGAAGAGCTGAGGAGCCGTCTGTTGTTGCTAGCCGAATGCGATTAGTGTTTACCACACTTGAGGTTAGCTATCTGTATCCCATTTTTCTAATAACTGGAGAAGATCAATGATGACATAACTAAGGTCTACTGTCTTTGGTGATTTAGCATAAGAAGAAACATCAATGCATTCTCTGTATGTTACTGATCTATCCTCTCTGTTAATTAATTGGTTTATGTTAAAAGTTACTTTGTGGAGGATTACGATCCTTGCTCCGACCATTAGTGTTGATGACATTAAATTAGGTCCTCCACTCAAATGTGATAATAGATCAACTGCACAAGTGGAAGAACATTTCTCTTTGGTGTCCCAAAATAATGTTTGTGGGTTTTTTTTTAATGGATATATTGAATGTTTGTTTGATGAATTGATGGCTTGTGCAGGTGGTGAGTCCACATTGGCCTGAAGTATAGTGCTCCAGTATTGAGATAACTCCATTTTCATGGAATCTGATTTTGGGCTTCTAGTTCCATTTGAAGTTGTAAATTAGTCTATAAGAATATTCAGCCCAAGAAGGGGAAAAAAATGTAACATAACATTTGACATATAAATTATCATGTGAAAGTTTTATTGTAGACTTAGTTTTTTTTATTATTATTATTGAACAAATTAAGTTTTGAGTGATTGTTTAATTGTGTATAAAGAAAAAGCCATTGTCAAACAAATTAGTTTACATTAATTATAGATGACTTCAATACACACAACTTTGTTGACTTAAAACTAATTTATAAAATAAAAACATTTTTTTAGACGTAACAGTTCAACCCCAACTCGAAAAAAATTTCTGGCTCTGTCACTCTTTGTGAGTGTGACCTAGCTGAAGCTCCCACTTGTCACGCTTATAAAGGTTTATGGGTTGGAGTAAGTGGGATTGCTTGGCCAAGTCGGTCTCTAACATTGGTTCATCTACTCCAAAGGAAGAAGGGAGGGTCTTGAATGCTAGTTGTTACATGACTCAAAAGTTTTATTATAACTTGTGTGATTCAATGGGAGCAGATATTCATGGTGAGTTCTAGTTTAGGATGTACGAACATTTCATTTGGGGTGCTATACCCATGCCGTATCCATGTCGCACCCGTATTGTAATGATGTCCAATCTACCATATCATGTTATAATTTTTTAAAAATTGCTCATATCACCATATCGTACCCATACTCATAACTATACCTATACCCCATAGGTGTGTCCTAGATTTTAGTTTACTGTTTTTTTTAGCTCATTAAAACAATTAGTCTTACTATTTCCTTTTAAGTTCGTCAATGAGTTGTGTTGGAATTGAGTTTGAACTCTAGGTGGAGAATTTGGCCTTCAATCTTCCTCTAAAAATTTTGAGAAGCTCTTTATCTAGAATTCTCTACGAAATCAAATTGGTAACTGCATAATCTCTTTGTGTTGTTGTTGTTGATTATTTATTTACTACTATTTAAAAAAAAAAAAAAATTTAGATGCACTTCATTATTTATACGATAGATGATAGAAAACCCCTTCAAACATAAATATTTCCACTAATAACCCCACAATCAATTTGTATAATTATCCAGTCAAACAATTTAGAATTTTTTGTGTATATATATATATATATATATATGGGTATTACAAAATGCTTTAATTTCATTTCATTTAAAATAATAATAATTTGATTTCTCATGAATATATATTGTTTATCGATTAATATGTTAATCTGTGAGGAAATCTTTCTGCTAGTACTTATTTTGGCTGCAACAACTCTAGCTTTGGCTGTTGTCGGACATTCCTTACTTTTGATGCAACAACTCTAGCTTTGGCTCTTGTGTTGATTATTTGTTTGTATTGAAAAAGAGGAAAGGTAGATTTGGGTATCAATATATGCAAGATGGTATTATAACATATAATATAACACATCATTTGATTCTTTTAAGTTGCCATATATTTAGTATATTAGTTGTTTTCTTAATAATAACTGTTTGAATAATAATTGTTTTACATTTTTATCCAACTAAATCTATTTGGCGGAACTAATGTTGGCTCTTAACCATAAAAACTGAGATTCCATTAAAAATCATTTATTCACCCTAATCATTCATTCACTCTAAAAAAATCTTCTCCTCATCTCTTCTTGTTCGAAACCAAGCAAACAAAAAATAAAATTGGAGTCATGGCGGACCAATCTATGGCATGAGAGTGATTGCAAATATGGATAGGTTGACTAGGCTGCGACCTAATGTGCAAGAAAGATGGCATGCCTTGTCTCTGTACCTTAAGAAAAAGGTATGCAATTTGACTACTTGCTTTGTTTTTTTGATTGCATAGATACCTTTAATCTCCCTTTTTCATAATAGATTAAATGTAGACGGATTCTATTATTAGTTTTCTCCAATATTTCAAAAAAATTTGCCCATAACTTAACTATAGTTAGCACCTTTCCAATAGATAAATCTATGATTCAAATTTCCCACCTCCAACTATCGATATATAAGAAATATTATTTTAATAATTTTCCTTGTAAAAAATTGTAATATTTAATTATTTTATAGACAAAATAGAAAGATACTAAGAGTAGTGTAGTGATTCAATCATACTATATATGTGTTTACAAATTAAAAATTGCATGTATAGTAGCTAATATAGATAGGGATGTTTCATGTCTACTAAAAAATGCAAATATTCTTTAGGTTTTTTTTTTTTTTTTTTTTTACATTCTTGATTGTGTAGTACTATTTTTTCCCTTTTTATTGGACATTGGTTCCAAAAAAAAAAACCAACAACAACAACAACAACAACTAAATTTGAGCAAAAATACCATATATCAAATCAATTGTTTCTCACATAAAAAAATTTATAAAAAAAAAAAAATCAATTGTTTCTCATATAAATCTTAGAAATAATTAATATAAAAAATAAACATATTTATTCTATTAGTAAACTATGTAATTATCTAATTACATAGAATAAATACTACAATATTAGCCCCCCCCCCCCCCACATATAACATGTCATCGAAAATGAGATATAAAATTTAAACGGTTAAGATTAATTTTAGTATCACAAATATTTAATTTTTTATGACTTTTGCATCAACTATTTTCAAAACAACTAAACATGAGGAAGAATTTCATATTCTAAATTTTTTATTATTATTCTAAATAAAAATTATTTCTTATATAGAATTTATAAAAATAATCATATTAATTCATTTAATTCATTTAATATAATTCAATGAACTAATATCTTATTAGTTAATTCAGTGAACTAATACCTTGATATAAATGCAAACTTAGCTAAAGTAAAAGCCTAAATAAAGAGAATCTCAAGGAATGTTCCACATGACACAACCTTATATTCTTCAACATGAGGTCTCTACTTTTATATGTACTAGCAATGAGTCCACGCAATGCACGGATAATTCAATCAGCTGCTATGTGAGAAAATTATATAGAATATTAAAAATATTTTAAAGTAATAACATGAAGTAGTGTTGTGATAATATGAAGATGTTTTTATTTAATTAATATTGTAATACAAAATTAAAGGGATGAAGAATTAAGACTATAGAGTAAATGTCATATAAATTAGAAATTAGTTATAATGTGGTGTAACTAATAAGTTGATTGTTTTTTTAATCATAGTTTTTGTTACTTCAATGCATTGGAGTTAGTATAAAATTTTATTATAATCCAAAATAAGTAAAGAAGGTAAGGTGGAAAGTTAAATAAAAAACTACTCTAATAAAGCGCCACATGGCAGAAATGCATAATTTCCCATATGAGGTTTTTGCTTTCTTATATAAAATTTTAAAAAAATATATTTAAAATACTTGTGTGTGTGTGTGTGTGTGTGTGTGTGTGTGTGTAATTAGTGCTCACCTATAGATAATTAATATGTGTATTTATTCCATTAACACGTTCAATGAACTAAAAATTTGAGATAAATGCAAACTTTAATGAGATGGAAGCCTAAATGATAGACTCTAAGGAATGTGCCACTTAGCATAACTGACTTAACCTAACATTTTTGTCCATTTTGGTCCATTCAATCGACTTCAATCCATTCCGGTTCATTCAGTCCACTTCAATCTATTTTGGTCCATTGGGTTATTTTGGTCTATTTAGTCCACTCTGGTCTATCTCGATTCAATTTGGTCCATTTCAGTCCACTTCGGTGATGCTTTGAGAGGAAAGGTTTGTGTAGAAAGAGAAGTTACTTTATTAACAATCATGTCACTTTCTCAGTGTAATTTTGGCGGGTTCTTGATAAAATTACATTTTTCTTATGTTATTAAAGTCTTGTATTATTTTCTAATATAAATGATGAAATTACTTATATTTGCTTGTGCTTTAGGTTATTCAAAATGTATAGATGATAAACCGCTTGTAAGGAGTATTAGAAAAAAATTCCAACTTCACATTAGATTTAAAATATCTCACCTTATATAACAAGACTAACACTTATAACTCTCATCTACTATTTATGTAAGAAGTAGAAACTCGCAACGGAATATAAGTAATCGGTTTTTCGGCATACCTCTCTTGGCCTAAACTGATGATCACATAAGAGCTTTGAGATTGTTCTATGTTGTCTAGAGCCAGCCTCCACACAGACCAGCTATTCAAACACATTCTAAATTCCAATTTGTATGATCCACAAACCAAAAACGTTTCTCCGATGGTATTGCACACTACTAGAGTAATGCAAACATAACCCACAACCTAAGAGCCTCACAACACTCTGTAAATACTATGAGAAATGTGGAATTCGTTCACTTTTCAATGGGTACCATCCTTGGTGTTTATATACACACCACTCCATTAATATTGAGTGGGATAGTGGACTTAGTGGGGTAGTGTAATGGTCCAATACCATTACTCCATAACTCCTAGATGTTACAATCTGAGGCAAATAGAGGGACATGCTCACATTGGGTGTCTGTCCATATTCTTTCAGTTTCTAACAATTTATAAAAAAGAAAAAACTCTTATAACTCTCATATACTATTTACAAAAAAAACAAATCATTAAATTTTTCCATACGCATTGCTCAATTTTGCAACTGGCAATTTATAAATATGCCAATATGCCTCTCTCTCTCTCTCTCTCTCTCTCTCTCTCTCTCTCTCTCTCTCTCTCTCTCTCTCTCTCTCCTAAGATTTTGGTTGAAGTTAAATATGCTTTAATATGGTCAACAATTTACACTTTAGAAATGATTTTATAGATATCTTACACAAACTTATTGTAGGTCTATAGTGTGCATGGTTTTAAAAATTGGACCAAACCGGTCGGTTTAACTAGTTAAACTAGGAATCAGGAACCAATCCGATTCAATAAAAAGTTCTAAAATCGACTAAAACTAGTCAAAAACTAGGTAAAACTGATTCGTTGACAATACTAGTTTTAAAAACTACGAGTGTATGACAAATCCTAGAGATTTATTTTGGGATCAAAGCAATAACATTGTCTGGGACATGGTTACATAAAAGCTCATACAATGTGCCAATATTTAAAATAATAATAATAATAAAGCTGAGATGTGACTACAGTCTACAGTCACCACTTTTATCTGTCACTAGGTCCACTCGTTGAGAAAATATTTTCAATATACTGTGTAGCACTCCAATGTTAGACAATGCATTTTTCTTTATAGATGTGTAGTGGATAAATGAAATCATCGAATGAGGTAGTGTTGTTTTTTGAGACCTAATCCAAATTATAATATACATACAAGTTCAATGTTACACAACTTTTCTTGCAAAGTGACGTTAGTACTAGTGTCTAATAATTGACTGAAGAATGTTAAATTGTTAATTAAACTCAAATTTATTCCCTGCAAATAATTAATTATCAGACAGATCTATACCAAATTCAATTCAATTATGTGCCAACCGAAAATCGGGCTCTTTTTTTTTCTTTTCTTTTTTTTTTAATAAAGAAAAACGTAAGACTCACAATGGTGACAACCATTGTTCGTGGTACTCGATCAATAATTGTTTCCTTTGGAAGAAATATACAAACACAACGTTTCTTTCTTTAAATAAAACGTACCATTCATTGTTCATGGCCCTCCTCGATAATTGTTGTCTCTGGTCTGGTACACAAATCTACACACACACCTCACTTTTCTTTTCATTTGATTTTTCCTAAGGTAGTACATTCACAGTTTCACTCTCTCTATATATATAGTTTATTTAGTGTTTATAAATCAGCCTGGTGTAACAAATGTTTATAAATTTTAAAATAAAATAAAATAAACCGAATTGTTTAAACAAGCTTTTGAAATTGATCATTTCCTTAAAAGAACTATCTGATGATTAATTTTATAGCTACTGTTGGACTTTTTTTTTTTTTTTTTTTTCTTAACATATATACGTCAAATTTTGTATTAATTGGATGTTATATATTTATTATCTAATTCATAAATTCTTGTTTTTGTTTATATTTTTAATGTTAAAAAATATTTAAAATTTAAACATTTACGATATATTTATTAATCTCTAATAATTTAAATATTTTACAAGCACATAGAGTATTTAAAAAAAATTGCAACCCAATTATTGATTACATTTATAACTGTAAAGGGCCAATAATTTTGAGCCAACTTAGCTTGCAAAGTAACCTAATGCATGGGGTACTATAAAAGGGCCAACTCAAGGATGAGGAACTAAAGTAAGTTAGTCTGAGAGAGATGATGAAGATGAGAATACTTATAAGGAAGTGTATGTAGGACCAAATAAAGTAAGAACACCACAGCACCAATACGACAACTCTATAATGGAATTTTGAAAGTAAGAAAATTGTGGCCATTAGCATGGCTTAGAATGACAGGGCATCAAAGAAAAAAAGCTTTGTTATTCTCTGCCTCCCACCAACTCTTGGGAATCTTGTGTTTGGAGTGCATGCGCTGCAGGTCTCAAAAAACTTCATATTTTAATGATAAGATCATACTAACCTTTGACCCATTCAACGAAAAAAAATATCTTATATATCGCATGTATGTAACATTGTAACGCCCTCTCATAAGAATTATGCAGGTTCACACCATATGAGAGAGACGTTATGTATATCTGATATACCATATACATTTTTTCTTCTCAGTTGGGTTTTTGGCTAAAATGAGCTCTGTATCAACTAAGATCTATTTTGAGCCATGAACTCATTTGGGTGTTAAAAAGAGTAATGTTAGGGGTGCAATATTTTTTTTGCAATTATTAACTTGATATATTATGATTAGAGTATATTACTCATACATCAATCAATACATACTATATCAATTTCGTAATGAAAAAAAGTTGTAAAAAATATTGTATTCTAAACATATTGTTCAGCCAAAACGTCCTTCAATAATAGCTTACCGCTTGTTGATATATGGGTATGAACATCACCTTGTTGTGTAGCACATCTTGCTTGCCACCTTCTAGCCAATTTTCTCTGCCTCCTCATGAGGATCACACTCCTCAAGAATCTCATCCAAATGGGAAATCTAACTCTCTGGACAACACCATGATTTTCTATCACCCTAGTAATTTCTCCAATTGAAGGACGAAGCTCTTCATTTGATGAAACACAACGTGCTGCAATACATAACATGTGTCTCACCGTGGCCTCCATGTACGTAGGCAATAATGCAATCCTTGTGTCACAAATTTCATGGACACGTAGCTCTCCAATCAATGGTACTGCCCAATCCACAATAGAGGCAGGAGTCCTACACATATCAATAGCTTTCCTACCACTAATAATCTCTAATAACACAACCCCAAAGCTAAACACATCATTTTTTGTGCTAAGTTTGCTAGGAGTAGTGTAACAAGGGTCCAAGTACCCAATAGTACCAGCAGGTAATTGACTCACCTGGTCTTCACTTTGTAGAACCGCAAGTCCAAAATCTGCCAATTTTGCATTCCAATTTGAATCAAACAAAATGTTTGCTGACTTGATGTCTCTGTGAATAACCAAAGGCTTGCCTTCATGAAGAAATTGTACCGCTCGAGCGACTCGGATGGCGATTTCAACTCGTTTAGGCCACGTTGGTGGTGTGGTACAAACATGAAGCAAGTCATGGAGAGAGCCATTAGGCATGAGTTCCATGACAAGGAGGTTTTTGTTGTTGGCTGAGTCATGACTCGTCCCAAGAAGGTTGATCACATGTGGGTTTTCACGAAGAGACAACAATACACGTATTTCATTGTCGAGCTTTGAGTTGTCATGGACAACTTCTGAGCTATAAGTTGGCTCCTTTATTGCAACGGGTTTGTTGTCTTTGACTGTGCCTTTATAGACCGATCCATGGCTTCCTTTGCCAACGAGTCTCTTTGGAGAGAAGTTCTCTGTTGCCTTTACAAGTTCTTCATAGTCATATTCTTCCATTTTCTTCTTCTTGATCTTCTTGGACTAACTTCTTTTGTTTATAGCAAAGGGAGGGTTAATTAGCTTTGAGTTCAAAATACTCAAATCTTGCTTGGAAGATGGGGGCTTCAATATATTCTTGGGGAAAGCTTGCTTTTGTAGAACCAAATAAAGACATTATGCTTTGCTAGGCATGAGGAGAAGAATTTTCTAATGCATGATTTTGTTGAGAAATGAAAAAGGTAAGTAAGAAAAAGAAAGAATCATAGAAAAGATCATAAGAAAGCATTGGTGTCCTAGCTAAAAGGGAAAGGTTCTGACGATGGATGAGTTGCCCACTAGATAGTTGTTGGGCCACCACGAACTTTTTCTTTTCACTTCCATTCAATTAATTTTAATATATTTAATCAATTATTAATATTATTATTATTCTTAGAATTATAATATTCATTGTTTATGTGGCAAAATCCTTTGTATGAGAATATTATGAATTATTAAATTTATAGAAACTGTCATAACTCATAACAAAGATGTGATCTTTCTTGATACCATTCTTCTTGTTAGAACATATAATCTTATAATATTCAATTGTGTAAAACTATAAACTAAAACTATGCAAGTGAGATTTTTTAATATGCACAATCTATGAATGCAGTATATGTAATTTGAGTACTATTCACAAGTGAATCATAATTTATTTATGCCTATATCTTAATGTGCTCTAACAGCCCCTAAAACTCCAGATGAGTTGCAGGAAACCAATTTAAATTTGTATTTAAAGTCATATAATCAACCTAAGGAATAAGATGCGGTGAAGATGTCAGCTAATTAACTAATCGTGAGAGGTAGTGAAAGAAAGAAATTATGGGCAACCAAACGTTGATAACCAGGCCTTAGAAATTATCTTTTCACCCTAGTAATAGAAATATTAGGTTAACAAGGTCTTAATAAGCAGGGGAGAGAGGAATGGATTGCACTTGTAAGGTACATTTGAAGAAGATTGTGACAAATGATGTTATAAACTAATAATCAATCTTGATGTCTTTGGTCTTCATATAAAAGATATCATTGTGTCTAATCTATATTGCACTTTTGATTATTGCAATAAAAAGTAGTGGTAGAAGACGAGATAACCTCTTATATCTTAAAAAAACCAATGCTTAGAAGGACGTTAGACACCCAAACCTATCCAATCCAAGGATAAGCCTCGGCATATATCACTATGTCCATGTTAATCTAATGATCTAACAAAAACATACAAGAATAACATAATTATCTAGATCATATATATGGGCATGCCACACAATTCACGGTTTCACACAGTAGGGGTTGGATTGACCTAGCTAGTTATAAGATTTGCAATATTTATTTCTCGGGAGAGCTAGCAATGTGTATTGTGTAAAACTGGAGAAATGGGTTCCGAAGCAAATAGTTCTAAATTGCAAAGAGAAAACCCTTAGGGAGCAACATGATTGAAGCAAGGCAGATACTGTGGGGGCAACGCAACTGAAGAAACACACCCAAAAAAGAGGGGGGGGGGGGGGAGAGAAGGATTTTCAATAGCCTAGATATGATATGATGTCTAAATAACTGTTTATTAGTCAACTGTGTGTAAAACTATATAAGAGAAGCATATTTATAAACACACTCTATGAGTGTTATAAAAATAGGACAATGTTAAATTTATTGCAAGTTTTACCGTATAAAACATACAAACTTATGAGACAATGAAAGTGATTGACAAGTTTCTTTCAACAACCTAATAAATAAATATTTGAATGAGTGTTTTTTATTAGTAATACATCAGTTTGTAAGCTCTATATAGTAAAATTTATAGTATTTCCAAGCATCACTCATATGCCCGATCTTCCAATTTTGATGAGATGTACCATGGCCATGCTACTAACGATCACCCTTTGCTCACGTGATAGTATATATTGAGGTGATTGTGGCTTACTTAAGTTGAGCCTTTTTATTTAATTTGAAGAACAACTGCAGCATAAAGACTTTTTTTTAATTGATTCTGGTTTTTTGGTTATGATTTGCGACCTTATGTTAGAGAATCTCGCAATAGTTCTTCACAATAGTTGTTCCAATGGTTGATTGTGGAGGAAATCTTCTCAGATCTAATAGTTGTTGACAAATCTTCTCAATTCTAATAGTTGTTCTCCTCACTATTCCAACCAAGTTTAACTTTCTCTAAATGCAGTTTCATTGTTATTTTGGGGCCAAACTGTGGGGGAAATCTTGTAAATACATGTGAGGAAATGTGTGATGTTGCTAAATGGTATCATAAATTATAATTATAAAATATACTCTATGTTAAACCTGTTGCATTTGAGACTTTTGAAATCATGAATGTTTGCTTCAAGAACAACATTGAAATGGAGTCTTGATATTACAGTGGATAAACTGTTAGCCATATTTAGTTGGATGATTTTTGTGTGTTTCCTTTCTCATTGTTATGGTTACTTCAATGACCTTGGCCTCATCCATGGTTTTAAAACCCATATCGTTCAAATAATCTAAAAAGTGAGAGGTTTAAGGTTTTTAAGGTCGGATTAAAGTTCAACCGAGGTCAAACTATATATAATGAGCACTAGAAACAAATTCTAATTGGTGTCTTGACTTGATAATAAAAATAATAATCATCATGGAAACAACACCATAAGTTGAAATTCTATCTTATTGATCAAAAAATTTGTTCAAAAAGGATACGAAATAAATTCTTCAATTTTTCACAAATCATCCCTTCACTTTAAAATCATCCCTCGTCCTCAAGGGGGCTCTTCTTCATTTTGCAAAAGGTTTCATCATCCTAAACCCAATTTAAGTAGCCCAAATCATTATCAAAGAAGCCCACAATGTAATTTGATTGGGTCGAACATTTTTGTTTTAGGGGCATATTTGGGCTTAGTTAAAAAGCCCAATAATTAAGTAAATTGATTAGGCTCAATTGATTAGGGAATAGGGACTCAAGAACGTCAGACACGTCGATGGGCCCGTCCGACGGACAAAAATGAGACATTGGACCCCACCAAAAAGGACGCAAAAGACTACTAATTGTCCACACTATAATAGAGTCCTACTTCTCACGCGATTCACTGGCGCGTGATATAATCTACCCACACATGGGTCAATTTCTTCATCATCCCCATCATCAAAACAAACCAGAAGCAGAAATATTGATAGGAAAAATTGAAACATAGTTATGTAGGTACGGTATATTAGTCAAACACATGTTTCTCATTATTCGTTTATTTTTATTATATAATTTGATGATTACAACGAGGGAGCGAGTATTTGAACCCTAAATGTAGGGGTATAAATAAAAAAAAGTTGTTTATGAAAAATTAGAGCTCAGTTTAGAAAAATATTTGTTTATGTTTATTTGTTTAGCAAACAAATCAAGTTCAAGCCCAAGTTTAGATTCTACTATTAAATAAACCAAACTCGAACATAATAATGTGTTCGTGAACATGAAGCTTGATTTTACTATATATAATATTATATTTTTATATGTATACAAGTATATTTATATAGACTTGGCATTGGATTGTGTAAGTTAGTAAATATGTTTATATGATATCAAATTATAAGTTGTAGTTTATTGATAATATAAATAGTCTATTCGTAGTAAAAAATTATGAATTTGTGAATGAGTAAAAAAATTTAGCCATGGTTTTGTTATATATGGGAAAAGAATTAGTTAAAGTAGCTCGTGAACAAGTTCGACAAGAAAAACTGAAGTTAAACATATAATATTATTAAGTGATGAGCTTAAGCTCTGCTTGTGTTTGCAATAAAATTAAGTGAACAAAACTTGAAATTTAAATACTCAATTTGGCTTGGTTTTTTTACTACTCTCCTTAGATATTTCCATTAAAAATACTAGAAAATGTCGATTGAATTACAAAACTCTTAAATGGTAATATGAATTGAAGAATACAAATTCTATATCCTACTTTTTTTGTATCAACGTTATTTTCTATCAATTATAACTTGCCATACACCTGACTTTTTTATAAAATAACCAAAGTTTGAATTAGAAAAAATAAATAAATAAATAACCACATAATATACCATAATTAGTGAAGTATATAATGAGCATGATAAAAGGATTTATTGCGGAATAAAAGGATGTGTTTTTTTTTATATATAGTGACCGTTTGGATCCAAATTATTTCTGCGTCTACGTTTTGGAGCTGCGTTTTTCTCCTTTTTTTTTTTTTTCAGCCGCAATAGTTGACTTTGTCAACTGTGAACAGTGCATGGATGCACTGTTTACGGTCCCACAAATTACACTTTTCAGCAATTTTTTTATTAAAAATGGGTCCCACAGCACTATTTACACATTTAAAAATTATTTCGCTATAGTGTTTTCAGTTTCAGTTTTCAATTTCAGCAAAAATAAGTTCAATCCAAACACACCCATAATTTCCTAGAAAAAAAAAAATCAAAAGTACTGTTAAGTGCAATCTACTAAACTGTACCTGGATTTTACTTAAAATTCAAAAAAAATTTACAGCCGTAATTGAAAAAAGTTTACCAAACCCAGCAAGCGAGGCAATGAGAAGAACACGTGACATGCATGTGCGGTCAAAATTCATAATTACTGCCAAAATCCGTATAATCATTACCTTTCCCACCCACACTATCTACAGTGCTGATGTCACTCCTCACTCTCTTTGACTCTCTTCTTTTTTTCTTTTTCTTTTTCTTTTTTTTATATAAAAATATCTCTCTCTCTGTGTCTTGGTGGTCGGTATGTCTGTGTGGGTGTGAGTGTGTCTCTGTTTTCTGAGATTATTACTGAGAGAGACAGAGTCTGATACTGTTTTACTCTGCATCGTACACGATACATTTCCCGCCAACAAGTACCAGTTAAAACTGTCCCAGTAATAATAATAATAATAATAATTCATTCCCAACACATCACACACAAGAAGTACAAAACATATCTATGTAATGTCCACTATGAAAAATGCTAATCTAAGGACAAAATACACGTTACTTGTTATGAACAGTGAAGCGGTAGATTCACAAAAACTCACCGATAACAACTCAAAACGTAAGTAAGTTATGGTAAAAATTATGTAATTTATTATGATCACCAAGGGGGGAGTTATAAACAACAAAATCTTCCATAAGGCCTGCTCCATGTCTTACAAGGGCGTCAGCACACCGATTAGTCTTCTTGTAATAGTGCTTAAGCTTGACCCAAGGTAATCGATTGAGGAGATACTTGCAATCTGTAATAAGAGGAGAACAAGAATTATTGGGACAATTAAAGCCACCGACCCAATCAACTACAAGTTTACTATAATTTATGAATAATGAATAATTACTTTTACATGAATTCATCCTCTCTTTTTTTTATCACTTATAGTCAAACATTTTAATAACTTATGTTAAAAACTATGGAAAAAGTTGTATTTCTAAACTTTTTATTACTAATAATGTTATTTATAATTACACATACTCTTTCACAATTTTTATATTGAATATTTTTCTAAAAAAAATGTATGTTGTCTTTACATTTATTATTATAATTTTTTTTGCAACTATTATGTAGTCTATTATAATATATGGTTTCAATGGTGAGTCCATATAAAAGTAACTTAGTAATGTTACAATGTTGTGAACAAAAAAGTTACATCCTTAACATTTTTTGCTTGTATAGCATCACTTCTTCCCACCTCTTTTGTGCATTTGACAACTAAGCCTGCACCTATTTGATTGTAATAAAGTTAATTGGTGGTACAAAAGTTTTTATAATTTTTTTCAATATTGTTGAGGTGATTTTTGTGATTAATACATAATAAAATTAATATATGTAATAAGTTATGGTATGTCCATATGAAAATGATGTTATTTTAATCAAAACTTATCGCATTAATTTTACTGAAGACAAAATTATCTTAACCATGAAATATATTGTAAAAAATACTTATTAATCTAGAAGTGCCAGTTAAGCTACAAGTCTTATGATCATTTATTGATTTCTTAATAATAATAATAAAAAAAAGAAGCAAACATTATTCATCAAGTTCATATTTGAAAAAAGAGACAAACATTATTCATCGAGTTGATATTTGAAGTATTGCTTCTTGTAGAGACTAACTGATTAAGACATTTTTTTTTTGTGGTATTTACCAACAAGAATTGGTTTAGTTTGATGACAACTATAAAAATTTTGGTGAATATATAATATAATATATATATAATTCTTAAATTCCAATATTGTGAAAATGAGGTACTTTGACAATTGACAATTAGAGCCGGAGGATATACTCAGCTTTAATATATGGTCAGAGTATTGACAATTAATGTATGACTTTTAATTAATTAATTTTTTTTAATAACCTAACTATACATTAATCTATTTTATTTTTTATGCAGAATAAATAAATAAGTACACTATACTAAACGCACACTCAATTATTTTATATTTAGGTTAAAAGAGAGACACAATATGCTATGTTTTTTTTTCTTTTAAGAGAATTTTAACCTATGGCGTCCACTCCTGATGATAGCTCTTTATCATTAAACTAAGACACCAATCGGTTTTTGGTGTAGACAAGGATTAAATCATAGATCTCTTATACAACTATTAGACACTTTATCAGTTGAGCTAACTAAAACTCACAATATATGCTACATTTTAAGTGCATTAGAAATATTGTAACGAAATATAAATGCACTCTAAACTGTTATGAATAATAATATTATATATTATATAGAATTTAATTTCTTTTATTTTGTGTAAAAACGAAGTGTAGCTACAAAATTGGTTGTAGCCTAAAACTACAACCTTATTCAATATCTTTTTATTATAGGTAAATTTTGACAAATCCACCATTGGATTATATCTTTTTCTTATAAACTTCATGCTTGCAAAATTTATAGAAAATTAAAGATAAATAGCTATGTCATCAATAAATTGTTTAAATTGCAAGTTTTTGTAGTTTAAAATTATGCATAAAATATAAGCTTATAAATCATATAGTAAATAATATCCATTTGACATGTGTATTAAAAGAGTAAAGAACATGCAATTCAATGATTAGATTTTCAAAACATGCAATAATTTTTATTTTGAGTAAGGTTGTAGCTAAACTTTGTCCTATGTGTAATTGGCATTTTATTCTCTAAGACTCACATGCCATATCATCTTTTTTTTTTTTTTCCTTATTTCACTTTTTATTAAGATTAATGTGAAAAAATTTATATAATAATGATACTTATAAATTTTTTTTCCTCTTTTTTAGCCCTAAAATTCTTTCTGGTCTCTCAAAGACTTGGGTCATAATTATATTATTATCACTTTAGTTCTTTAGGCATAAAAAATTTGTAATTCAATTCATGTCAAGAGCTTATAGTTCAATTGACATCTCATTGGATTTCCAACAAAAATGTTCAGAATTTAAATATTTTCTCTGCCAATTATTGAATTAATTAGTGGTAAAAAAATCATTTCACACCCTTAACTTTAAAACCTTTGTCAATGTGAACCTTCTGTCATGATTTGTTAACTGTGAACCATAATAATATCCAAAACTTTTTTTTTGTTTATTGTTGATTATCTTGAGAAAAGGACCACGTTAATAAGAATTTCAAATTTGAGGATGTTAATCGTAAATTTTTAGTTAAAATTTATTTTACATTCTCTAAGTTTGAAGTCATTTCGAAATCAGTTTATAAACTTTTAGAGTTTTCTATTTACACCTCGAACGATCACAATAATATTAATGCACTCCGTATGTTATTTCATTTTATTTTTTGACATTAACTTATCTAATAACTTTTTTTTAATCTCTATACAAAACAACACTGTTTTCATGTGGAGTAATGGCACGATTAGAAAGAATGTTAACAAAAATGGGCACATTGACATCTATATATATATATATATATATATATATATATATCTAAAAGCTGAAGCGTATCATTTATTGTTGATATACTCCAGTTGAGCCACATCAGCTCCATGTCATTATCTTTTTTCTTTCCAATTTTTCTATAACTATTTTTAACATTTATTTTTTAAATATTTACACTTCTCCAACATTTCTCATTCCCTTATCCTTTTCATCTTCCCACTACTTCTCCAACCTTTCTCCCTCCCTTACTTTTTCATCTCCCCACTACCCTCTACATTAATATCATTCTTCCTATTTTCCTTCATCTTCCTTTATTTTTGTTTCTTCTTATTCACATTCTCTTACTATAAATTTGTCACTACTTCTTCCATTCTATGCATAGTTTTCCCTAAAAAAAAAAAAGCTCTTTCTTTCTCTCTCTTAATTTGTTGGTGGATTTTTTTATTTTTCTTGCATCTCTGCTTTAAGTTGATAATTTTTTATATTCTTTAAAACTCTACTTTGGGTTAATGTGATTTAGTTTCTTTTTTGTTTTTTTTTTTAAATTGTTTTTGTTTTTTTTTTTTTTTTTTGGTCTCTTTGATTGTTAAATGTTATCATATTGCATTATAAATAATTAAATATAGCATATAAAACTATAATATTATTCTATTACATAGTATGATTTCGATAATTTGGTATTTATTCTATTACATAGCATGATTTTTTATAGTGCTCAATTTAGATGTTAAACGATGAGACTTTACTAATTTTTATTTATTTTTTAATCCTTTGTGGTGGACAAAGTATTTTTAATAGTTGTATTAGAAATACTCTATAATGCCATTTATTTAGAGAAAAGCAGAGGTTAGCCAAACGAAAATAATTGGATGGTGACAAATTTTAACTTTTGAAATTTTATTTTAATTATTATTATTTTATAACAATGCATATATAGAAATTTAATTATTAGATTTTGCTAATAATTATTTATTAAATAATATGTTTTTGGTGGACGAAATTACATATTTTGCAAAGAAAATAACTTTGATAGATTATGAACAACAATTAATTTTTTAGATTTCCTAATTGGTCCAATAAATCATTGTTAAGTTTTATTAATTTTTTAGTTACGTTTTTCAATGTTTTGGATTATAGGCAGAAAAAAAATAAGGTTTGAGAAAATTTGTTTAAAACTAAAAAATAATTTTCAAATTTTATTTTCTTTCTGTAGGGTCACGATTTGGAGTCCAAACCCAAAAGGTATGAGATCCTGGCCCAGTGAACCTAGTACAATGAATTTGTAGAGAATGGGTCGAAGAACTAGGTATTAATGAATTGAATAACGGCTAATATGGATGAACTTCTCGCCTAATGAATCAAATTTTTACGTCCGAGGAGACAAATGCTAATATAAGTTTGTAGAACAAAGTTTCAATGCAATGCTAATTGTTCACGTCCTCCTCCGATTTTTTTTCCCTCCCCTTTTATGGAAGATATTTCCCATTATATAGTCCCCTTGAACTATCCTCCCCCTACACTTGTTTATCATCTAAGCCACCACTTAAGTAGTTGTCCCATCAGCTTTCTTCTTCAGCTTTTCTGAATAATAATCTCCCTGGAAACACAGTTCAGAGGTCTACTCCACATAAATGCGGCCATAATGGTAGGTACAGTGTATTTAATGTGAAGGTAGCAGCATTTCCATAGATATTTTGGAGTCTTCCTTCCTCCTAGAGTGTCTGTGAGGTATTTCTACATGATAGGGACTTCGTGTAGTACCATTATATTGGTCCGAGTAGGCAATTTGAACCGTATTCAACATATCCGAGGAGTAATATCTGCTCGGAAAGCTTTCTGGTTATTTCCCATGCCCAAAATTTTAATGGACAAACCTTAGTAATCTTTAATTCCTTAGTTTACCTCTTCGGCAATTTATGTTTATGGATAAGGATTAGAATTCAATACTTATCGATTTGGGCTTTCACAAGCCCAAGGCCCAATATGCATGAATTTTGGACCTCCGCCCCCACACTTTATAATGATTCACAAAATTTTATAAATAAAATTTATTAAAAATGAATATTTTCGTTGACTTGCCTTTTGAATTTCTAGAAAAATTGTATTATTTTCATTTTGGTATGAAAAAATTTATATTTATAATTTATGATTGTTCCTATATTACATTTATGATTGTTCTTATAGATTACGAAATACATTACTCATTATTAGATTAGTTTAAATTATAAAAAAAAAAAAAAAATTTACAAAACTACCACAATGCGCAGGTTTGCGGCTAGTTGTTTTAATAATCAAAACTTTAAATTGCAAATTTTCATAATCAAATGGCCAATGTAAAAGTAGCACCAAATTTAGATGGTGAAAATAGTATTTTAACCTAATTTATATAGTAAAAGAATCAAAATGACAACTGTGAGGGGTTCGAGGACCGAGGAGTAGTTAGTTGAGGATCAACTTGCCCAATCTAGGCCCAGAAGGGTAAACAAGCTCCGAGGACTCCACCTACTCGAAGAGAGTAAGAGAATCAGGATAATTGATATCCTGTGAAGGCCCAAGGAAAGGAGAAAAGATAACAACGGGGGCAAGGATGGTGGGAGGAAGTTTCCTTAAGGATATACCTCTCACCTCTGCATGCAATACCCTACACCAACCTTATCAGCTACAATAATGTGGAAATGACCCCTGAATAGTAACTTCATAGCTAGCAGTCCCTTCTACCACCTTCAGCAGAGTCTTGATGGAACAATTATTTCGAGAAGTGCTTGGAGACATACAGGTGGAGGGTTAGGATGCGTGAAAAAGGGATACAAAAGGAAGGGAACTCCCTAGAAAAGGGGGTGGGATATTTTTCTAAGGACCAATAGAACAGGAAAAATATATAGTGAATTACCTTGTGTAAAATCGGAACGAAACATATATGTAAGATATTGATCACTGAACTTGCCTGAAGAGGACATTATCCTCAATTGTTGTTTAAATTGCGCTTATCTATTACTCTGGGCTCTTCGGCCTTAGACTTGGACTTAGCTTAGAATTGCACTTGAATTAATTTCTCACTCTCTTTAAAAATTCTATTGTTTTGGCCTAATTTGAAGGATAAGGTATTACTAATCTAAGTGGACTTGGACTTTATTTTTAGAGTCCCTACAACAACAACATAAAAATTAAAGGAAAAAAAATTATTTTAAAATTATTTTCCCTTTCAACTTAGAAAAGGTCATGGAGTTCATCAAAAAACAAGAAGAAAGAAATGGTCATGGAGAGTGGAATATCTAGTTATCCACATTTCCATAATTGGAGAAGTGAAATTTCTTTGAGCTCCCTATTGCTTCCCTAAAAATATATAGCTATAGATTGATTGATTCCCACACATAATCTTAAGAAAATATATATTGCTTACCTATTTTAAAATTATTTTCCCTTTCAACTTAGAAAAGGTCATGGAGTTCATCAAAAAAGAAGAAGAAAAAAATGGTCATGGAAAGTGGAATATCTAGTTATCTACATTTCCATAATTGGAGAAGTGAAATTTCTTTGAGCTCCCTATTGCTTCCCTAAAAATAGGTAAGCTATATATATTTTCTTGAGATTATGTGTGGGAATCAATCAATCTATAGTAAAATTTTCATACAAAGAGCTGCAAGAAATTTTTTTTCAAACCAAATGATTATAACCATCTATTTGGATATGATTAGGACACACCTACTACGGCCCTAAGCAAAGGTCATAAAAGCTGTCCTACACAACCGTACGTGTACCTCATGTTTAGCTGTTGTGCATGAAGAGCCCTACAATAAATGCTTGATAGTGACATGCAAGTGTCAAAACTATTAAATTTTCTTCTAAATTTTGGGCCATTGTACAAATGTATCAAAATATTAGGGCCGATGCCATAAAGTTTGCATCATCTAGTTTTTAACTTTTACCGCCCGCCTTATGTGAGGGACTGAAATTGAGAATTACTGAAAAAGGCAAGAAAAGTTGCACCTTTCTTTGCCATCTTAGGGTAGATGCTTATTTTGGTTGCAGCTTTTATTAGTGCTTATTATTAGCTTGCCAAGCCAATATTAACTCTAGATTTATTCAACTTGTTTTGGTACAATACTTGATGCTTTTTTGTTAGGTTTCGGTTAATCATTTATTTTATGAAAAATTTGAAAGATTGTCAAAAAAGTTAGTTAGGGTATGTTTGGTAACTATGTTTTCCCTTTATTTTTTGTTTTTAAAAACAATTTTCTATTTTTGATTCTAAAAAATTTGTTTGGCAACTCAAAATGGGCGAAAAACAAAAATTGTTTTCAAAACTCAATTTGTGAAGGAAACTGAAAACATACAAAATATTGTTTTCAGTTGCTAATTTTCAAAAGTCAATAAAAACACGCATTTAATTTAATGAATCTGTCTCATTTAATGAGTTAACATTTAATTTCAAATCCTAGTAACAACATATTTTAGTATTTTCTATTTTTTTCTTAAAAAATCTATCTTTTTTAATTTGAACTAATCAAACATGTTTTGGATTTAAAAAATACAAGAAAATTATTTTTTTTCTTTATATTCCCAAAAACAAGTTTTTGAAAATAGAAAACAAAAACTGTTACCAAACATAACCTTATTTTATATATATTTTTTAATAAGAAGTTTTCTAAAATTGTTTACTAGAGCATATATTAGTAAAACCTTTTTGTTATATATTTTACTTAGGGTTTGAAGTATTTGAAAGATAATTATGAAAGAATTTAATGATCGGATATGAATCTGGTGCAATTATTGTACTCCGCAATTACTATGTTGTTATAATTTTTGCTGGGGCCAGTTAATGCATGCCCTTAAGATACAAATTAATCATTCATTTTAGAAAATTTTTTATAGAAAATTGAAAAAACTGTAAAAAAAAGTTAATTACTTTTTCGTTTTTTCATAAAAAAATTCATAAAATGGTTTACTAACATATGCCCTAAGGGCAAATGTTAGTAAAACCCATTTTTTATTAGTAATCAATGCGCTAATGGTGTTAGTTTATAAATTTTTTTTTTTTTTGAGAAACAGTTTATAAAATTTTTTAAAATACTTTTTATGGGCAAAAGAAAAAAGTTACAAATTTTTTTGACAGTTTTTAATATTTCTCATAAAAGTAGTTTTAAAACTTTTTAAAAATAGCTAATTAACAAATGTCCTAAGGGCATTCGTTAACCGAACACTTAGTATTATGGGCAATGTTAGCGTCAACACTTTTATGATAAGGGTTTACAAAATTTATTATGTTTTTTTTTATAGAAAATTATGATTAACCTGAGTAATATCATTTCTTACTCTCTTTTTTTAAAAGAAAAATGTTATTTTTATCTTCTTCTTTTTAGAGATGTTTTTAATATTTCAAACAAAAGTAGTTTTAAAACTTTTAAAAATGGCTAATCAATAAATGTCCTAAGGGCACCCATTAACTGAACGCTTAGTATTATGGGCAATGTTAGCATCGACACTTTTATGATAAGGGTTTACAAAATTTATTATGATTTTTTTTTTTTAAGAAAATTATTATGATTGACTTGAGTAATATCATTTCTTACTCCTTTTTTTTTTTTTAAAAAGAAAAAATGTCATTTTTATCTTCTTTTTTTAAGATAATTATAAGATGTCGTTAATCCCGTAGTTCAAACTTCTTTCCTCCTAAACCCTTAACACTCTGACTTTATGCATAGAGAGGTGCCAATTTAGTTACAAATGCCTTAGCATGTCATTTCTATCTAAGTTTATTATCGATATTAACTTTAAGTTGTATTAAAAGCTATACACATTTGGCCAAACAGACACAAAATAGTGAAAAATATTAAGGGTCTGGTTAATGTGTGCCCTTAGGGCACACATTAAACTTTCTATTTTTAGAAACATTTTCTCGGGAATTGAAAAAGCTGTTATTACTTTTTCAATTTTCAAGAAAATTTTTTCTAAAAATAAAAATTAATGTGTGCCCTTAGGGCACACATTAGTAAAATCCTTATAGTAATTCACTTTTTAATAGTAAAACAAAACCATGAATTGAAGAGAAAGTAAATTAGTGGAGATGAAATGGTTAAAAAGGTAAAGTCAACGGGAACAGAAAGAAATGAGGATCACCAGTTCACCACTGCACTGAAATATCATTGTTGGTGGGCATAGTAAATATAATTTGACAGGAGCTCACAATTTTAGAAATACAAAGGACCAGTTATTCAATGAGTCTTTTATATATTTGAACTAGTCCAAGTTGGGCTGGTATTTCTGACAGTACTGTGACACATCATCTTGGAATGTAATGTAATTTTATTTTTATTTTTTTGTTAGTTGGAGTAGAATTTAAGAGAGAAATAGAGCCAATAAAAAAAATAAAAAGGCTTGGACAGGTCACTATCAAGAATCCCTTTTATTTTTTATTTTTTAATTTTAAATATGGAGAACCAAACAAAGAGGGTATGATTATAAACACTTATTCCCACTGTGACCACTGTCCTAGCTTAGCAGGCACTACAGTGAAATTGATATTGCTAATACCACTGAAATTACATATCCACCCATCAATCATATCTCAATCTACAATTATACCCATCACTGAAATTTAATAGCCTGCAGCGTTATGAACTTATGATTAGGCCACAACATTTTCCAAAATTTTCTTATACTGTCTGTCACTTTTATAAAGATTTGTTATTTTTTTTCCACCGTTCACTGTTTACCGTCTGTTACATAAAAAGTTGTAGCATTTTATGTGGTCTTAGAATTTTTGTTGTGAGAGAGAGAGAGAGAAATCTTATCTATTTTTTAATTATTGTGGAAGATCATGTTAATTGATTTTGTGTATTGAATATTCTTGATAGGATAGAGATAAAGATGTGGGTAGGGTTTGTGTGGTTACTGGAATTAATTAGGTATATTAGATGATTATCACTTCAAATTATAATAGTTTTTAAATAATGAAAGTGGGTCATGCCTGGTTGATTAGTGATTTGATATTAATATATATATTGTTTGGTTTGAAGTTTAACAAAAAATGAAAATGATATGAGCAACCCTTCAAAATTCTAGATTTGCCCGCTCTAATGATGAGAGGACCAATACTTTTCTCAGGGCCAAATAATAATAAGCAGACTAAACTGTACCTTTCTAGTCAATAGTTAAAAGAAGGCATACAAAATCATGATGATCAGAACATTTATATAGGACAATTTCAACTCAACAGTGACATAGATTTTGAAAATGCTTGTAATGGAAATGGTTCGAATTCAACACAATCAATTCTTTCCAAGGTTTCTTCTTCTTTTTTTCTTCTAAAAAAAAATAAAGTATTGCCTAGGTTTTTCAGAATAGTAACTACACTCTAATTTGTAATTACAACATATATTTAGCCAATTATATCTTTCAAACTATCATTAATGTAATTAGATTTTTTGTTATTTTAGATTGTTCAATCAATTTTGTAGGGGGTAGTTGGAATACTTGCTGAGGTGAATTTTAGATCCTCCAAAGTTCAGTCTATTTATTTATTATTATAATTTTTTTGTGAGAATCCAGAAATAGAGTATTGGTGTAGTTTTTTTGTTTTTGTTTTTTTGTTTTTTTTTTTTTTTTGGTTTTCATATGGAGTATTTATAGGCAGCAATTAGTAGAGCTAGTGGACACTTTTCCATGATAACCCTTTTATTGTCCCCTCAAGACTATTGATGGACATGAAAAAGACGCTGAGGTCTCCTCTATCTTGGGTTACCTGCAAGGCGTTAGAGTTAAAGCCCTTGGGCCAACTCGTGTAGATGCCCACCAATGAACTCTTGCTGACAGTAGGACTCGAACCTAGGTAGGTTAGATGAAGTGACTGAACCTTACCAACTGAGCCAAGCCTCCGTTAGCCACCGTTATAACTATCAAATTATATAATTAATATATATAACCCTGCTTTAAATTTAATGCAAAACTTAAAATTACATTACAAACTTTAATGTTGCATACAAGTATGGACAATAATCCACTTTAGTTTTCAAAAACTCTCTTCTTTTGGAATTTGGTGAAAATTTGTCTTGCAGTGGTCCATATTTCATAATGATCAAATATGAACTAGTTTTCAAAAAAAGGTAAAGCATTTGTCTGGTTTATAATCCAATGCTCATTTGTATTAGACGCAATCCAAACCCTTTAAATATGTATATATCAAAATGGAAGGCTGAATAATATTTACGGTCTTTGCGCCGCATCTCTAAACATACCTAACTAAACTAATTTACGTAATTTTTATCATATAGAATAATAGTTAAATTTATTAAAATATATTTTTTAATAAAAGATATCACCTTTGTATTAAAGAATTCACAAGGACCGGCTGAATGGTGGAGTAAGAGATGCGGTCGCCTGAGGCCCCAAGTAAAAAAAAAAAAAGCCACTAACTTTTAAACAATAAGGTTATTTATAATCAATAAATAAAATAATATTTTTTTTACCAAATGAAAAACAAATAAAAAATAGAGAAAAATGCAACGTCCACAATATTTTTCACAACACTTTTACAACTTTGCAAATAATGCTAAGTAACAAGTTGTTACAGTCGTTATTGATGGCAAAAAAATAATTATAGTGATATTTTCAAATAGAAAACAAAAAGTAACTTAAAACCTAAAATTTGTTGTAAAAAAAATTGTGAATGTTAAAAAAAAAGAATAATAATAATAAGAGTTTAATTAGCAAATTTTTATTAATTTTCATCTAAATCTACCACTAACGCCACTCTTTTACTTATTAACTTACCACTATCATTTTACCACATCAACAAGTATGAAAATTTTTTTCAAATTTTTTTGTCTATAAAATTTCTAAAAAAAAGAAAAAAATCAATATAGTTCATGTTAATTAGTAATAATTTTGCAACTAAAACAATATAATCAATTTACGCCTTAGGCCCAAAAATACATCATGCTGCCCCTAGAATTCACACACACATATATTTGTATATTGAGAGAGAGAGAGAGAGAGAGAGAGAGAGAGAGAGAGAGAGAGAGAGAGAGAGAGAGAGTCATGTCCAAAACTCCCAAAGTTGGAGCTATAATTGATGATTATAACTTGATTTTTTATTGGTTAATTATACCATCCTACGAAATGATACTTCACCCCAAACTAGACGAAATGACTCTATCCACGTTGATGTTTGAATAAATACATTAAATAAGTCTATGCTCTCTCACATTGTGATTTTCCTAATGTGTGTGTGTGTGTGTGTATATAATGCACACTACTCTTTTATACAAACCTCAAAGTGGAGTGTAATTATGTCTTAGTTAAAAGTGAGTTCCAGTTAACTCAATTGGTAAAATTTCTGATAGTTGAATAAGAGATCTGAGATTTAATCTTCATTTATACCAAAAATCGATTAGTGTCTTGGTCTAATGATTAAGAACTATTATAAAAAACGGACACCATAAGTTGAAATTCTCTAAAAAAAATGTCTATAATTTGGGTATGAATATTTTTTAAAAGAAAAATAGAATATTCTACTAGGGTAGTCAAGTAATTACCTATTAGGTGCATTTATACAAATTTAAAGAGGAAGATGGTCATTTTGTTCATAGTCTGGAAGGTGTCATTTGGCGATTTTTTTGATACGTTTGGTTGATGAAAACTTTATTGTGATTGTTGTATTAACTTCACTATTATATATATATATATATATATATATATATATATATATATATATATATATATAATATAATTCGTATATAAGGAAAATGAATTGACAATGACAACTAAAATTATTTATCTAGTGCCATTTTTTCATGTATATAAATACTAATAAAATCCTATGAACCCGTTTGGATTACGCGTTTTGCGCGTCTGCGTTCAGCATTCTGCGTTTTGAGTTTTTTATTTTTATTTATTTTTTCAACGCATGAACATTAAAATCACATGAATTTACACATTTAAAAATATTAAAAATGGGTCCCACGGTACTATTTACACATTTAAAAATTATTTTGCTATAATGTTTTCAGTTTTCAATTTTTGGTTTTCAGTTTCAGCAATAATAAGTTCAATCCAAACGGACCCTATATCACACCTTGATTCATCCACTTTATACTACTCTACCAATAGTAGCAAGTCACAAACCTTTTGTTTTTTCTTTTACTTATAAAGTAACTAAAAAATTATAAATAAATAAATAAATACGATTCATAACATACTACAAAAATAATTTTAATTAAAAAAATATAATATTAAGAGTGAGAAATGAGATTTTTACTCAATAAATAATAAATATATACGGTTAGAATCAAAATCATTTATCCCACTAAGTGCGTAATTATATTTTTCCTAATTTTTTTCCCTCACAACAAACACTGTTGATATAGATATTTTTAACGGTCACTGTTGATATTGTAGTGAACAGGAAATTTGATTGTGTGTAACATCAAGATCCAGAATGGTATGCCATAGGGATCCAAAATCCAATACCCGGTAGGGCACACTCCATTCCAATGCCCAATTTGGAATAATGTTTTCACAACATTGCAGAAAAACATTTCCAGAGTTTTTTTTAAAAAAAAAAAATATTAATTTTAATTTTAGGGTACGAATAAGTCGTACTCTCCAATTTAATATTGAAATACGTTCTATGCTAGTTCTTTTTTTAAATTTCTTTTCAAAATACCAATTAGTCCTTACTTTCTTAGCTTTGCCCTCTAGTACTTTTTTTAAATTTCTTTTCAAAATACCAATTAGTCCTTACTTTCCTAGCTTTCCCCTCAAAGAAGTTTAATAAGTCTTTAACTACAACTTCATAACAAAGTTATGAACTTTTTTTTTTCTTTTCAATAAAACGTGCATCACATTCTTCAACTTTTCTTAATGTAAGAGAATTTTTATACATACATATACGCACACACACAAAAAAGGTACAATATAAGACAATTTATTTATGTTTTATGCTTTTAATTTGTATTTTTTTTTAAAGCAAAAATGAAATTACACTTGCCTTGAAGGGTTTGAAGTATTAGGAAACAAAATGTTTATGAATAGAGACTATTTATGCCTATGTAGGCTACGCTTTTTTCTTAAATTAGTTGGGAAAAATTACACAACAGTTCCAAACACATTGAAACTTGGTAAATTTTCCATCACGAATATATTTTCTATAAGTTCTTTTAGAAGGTATTTTCTAGAAGTTAAACTCAGCCTAACCTTTATATATTTCTTAAAAAACTAATATATATTTTCCTTTGTTAAACATTTTCTAAAGTTAACAAACAAATTCTTGAAGAGTTAAAGTTGCATTTGGACCTATTATTGAAGGACAGTGTAAAAATATGGAAAGAATTGAACTTCTTCAAGAAAAGAGATTTAAAGCAAGACTTAGAAATGTCTAAAACATTTAAAATAAAACTTGTTAATTCAGTTGTTATCTTCTCCACAAGATGCAAGAACCATCTATACAATAAGAAATCTAGCTTGGTTGCATATTTGAGTTAAATATAGGTAATTAGTTATCTTTCTTTTAAATTAAGAGTAATATTAAAGACACAACATTTTTCACAACAATTGTTTTGGATATAAGGAAGTGGTGTCTTAGCCATTAGCTAGACCATTCCACCCCTTTCTCACAATATACTTTGAAAATCTCATAAACTAATAGTGTGGTGAATTGAGCCTAGGACCAACTCACAACTCAGATACCCTATAAGGGTATTTTTCGGGCCAAAATGAGCATTTGTCCATTTCACCCAAAAGATGTAGCAAAATACCTCTATTCTAAAACTATCTAGCAAAATGCTCTTATTTTGAAACTCGATTTTTAGAAAATCGAGTTATTTGGAACTCAAGTTCCTTTTTTTTTTTTTTTTTTTTTTTTTTTTTAAGTTTGATTGTCTATAACTCGATTTTCTAAAAATCGAGTTTCAAAACAGGGATATTTTACTAGATAATTTTAGAATAAGAGCATTTTGCTATATCTTTTAGACGAAAAAAGCAAAAGCCTATTTTTGCCGGTATTTTTCATAACTATTAATATGACCTATTTGTGATTTAAGAAGTATCGTTTTCACCTGAGCCAATTACAGACACCACTTTAAAGTTCCTATCATATATATTATATTAAAGAGATTAAAGTCAAAGCACAATTATAATCCAAATTGAATTCAAATTAGTTTCTATTAGTTATCTAATTTTGTACACATGTTTAATTTTATTTTCTTAATTTTAATGTCAAGTGACTTCATTCATAATACTTAACACGAGAGCTCAAATAATCACCTCATTCAATTAGATAAAATCACCCCCATAATCACATGTTTTCATGTGTAAACATGAGTTACTAACATGGTACAACTTATAGCTGAATCATAACATGCCATTGCCACATCAAAGATTGTGAGAAATATTTGTATCAACAAGCTCTATTGTCAAATTCAAAACTCCTTCTAATACATTCGATTATTTGTTTGGCATAATTGATCTTTGCACCCTTTAACTATTTCCAATGGTCCTGGCAAAGTAGTTTTCAAAATTATTTCCACAAATTTTCTGGCACTTTTGGCTTCTGGCTTCCATTTTACATGGCACATTTTGTCTCATTAGCCAGGTTGATAAAAATTTGTGAAACGTGTGATTATTAAAATCAGTGAGCAAAGGGCAATAGAGTCCTCACCAATCCCAAATCCTCCATTAAACAAAAGTAAAGGGTGCCCCAGTTGACTAAAACCCAAAAGAAAAAAAATTTTGAAATAAAAAAATGTGAAAAATTAGAAAAAGAGAAACAACAAACACAGTGTGGGGTTGGGTTGGGATGAGCTGTACTACTGCATTAGATTTAGATGCTTTATTTGATGCTCTCACCTGTGTTGTCTAGCTGCTTGCTACTCTGGACTCGGATATTTACCAATAAGCCACTGCTCTCACAAGCAAAACCCAGTTCTTTAATCACATTTTTTAACCTTAATTTACATAACTAATTAGCATTTGCTAGTCACTGTTCAAACTTCAAAGTTTACCACAATGCTTTTATGGACTAGGGTTTCTACATGAGAGAATAGGAAAAAGAAAATCCTTTTGTATATTATGGACCGCAAAAACTGTTGCACCACAGCATGTGAAAGAAAGAGTAGCTACTGTAAAAAATTGCATGATGTTTTTTGAAATTTTCAAGGTCATTTTTTTTTCTGGACACGAACATCTATTTTTGTAAGTTGGGGCACTTCATGTAACCTAGAAGACAATATTGACCCCAATTCAAGAGTTTTCAGACCACTTTGGTCAAAAAGCGTTGGAGGACAAGTTTGGGTTTTCATAGATGAGTTTCTGGATTATACATGTAAGAACTAAAAAGTGCTCCTACAAGTTTTCTACTTTTCTCTACTGGGTTTTTACTAGGGTAGTAAATAGTATATTTGTGTTGTGTAAACAAACAAAGGCCAATTTTTGACATTCCTTTTACGAGACCCCACGAGTGGGCTTCTGGCTTCTGCTGCTTTTTTCCTCTCCAAGTTCTCTCTCTCTCTCTCTCTCTAAAGCCTCTTATTACTTAACCTTCTCTTTCTCTCTCTTTCAGCTCAGGAAGACAACAGTCAATCACAAACCAAGAAAGAACCCCACAAACTCCTAGTCCTAGTAAGGTCCAAACTCCAAACCCTGCAAAAAATTTTAAGACCCTTTTTTTCTTTCTCTTTCTAAAACAATAGGGTTATTGAGTTAAGAAACAAAGAAAGATAGATGGGGTTGATGAATCACACTTGAAACCAACCAAAAAAAAGAAGACCCATCAAACCCCACCCCTTATCCCCACTCCCCCACATCCCCACCAAATGGAACTAACAGATTTGCAAACCAACAAACAAAACAACAACAACCCTCACCACCATCACCACCACCACCACCACAATCACAATCAAAACCAACACCAACACCAACACCACCTCCACCAAAATCAGTCCTCTTCTCATCTTCCAATATCTTTTGATGGCAGATCAGGAGGACCACCCTTCATGGGCTCAATCTCCATCCAAGCTGGACTCACCTCCACAACTCATGGTGGTGCCTCTTCCTCCTCTTCCTCTCTATCCACTTCCTCCTCCTCCCCTTCCTCTTCTTCTTCCTCCACTTCCACCTCCATAGACGCTTCCCTCGCCATCGCCACCAGATCCGACTCACACCCCTCAACCCGATCCGTTCCATTACTCGACTCCATAAAAAAGAACCCATCTCCATCACAACAGCCTCAACAACAACAACAACAACAATTGACAATTGCAACAATTGCTACGACCGCCACTGCAACTACAACAACAGCTGTTACAACAACCATAACACCAACAGTCAAGCGATCCACAAAAGACCGACACACGAAAGTAGATGGTAGAGGCCGCCGTATCCGAATGCCAGCCACCTGTGCCGCTAGAGTCTTCCAATTGACAAGAGAATTAGGCCACAAGTCCGATGGCGAAACCATAGAGTGGCTGTTACAACAAGCTGAACCAGCAATTATCGCCGCAACAGGTACTGGTACAATCCCAGCAAATTTTTCCACTCTCAACGTCTCGCTTCGTAGCAGTGGCTCTACTCTCTCAGCTCCTCCTTCAAAATCAGCTCCTCATTCATTTCATGGCGCTTTGGCTCTTGCCCACCATCCTTACCATGAAGAAGGGTTTGCTCACCCAGCTTTCTTAGGCTTTCATCAACACCAACAGCAACAACACCAGCAGCATCTAATGACAGCAGATCAAATAGCAGAAGCGCTTCCGAGTGGTGGTGGTGGTGATAGTGGTGGAGGTGGAGATTCTACTGAGAATTACATGAGAAAGCGGTTTAGAGAAGATCTATTCAAAGAAGATACTCAACCAAATGAAAGTGGTGCTAGTGGCAGTGGTGGTGGTGATGATGAGTCTCCAAATAAATATTCCAAGAGTGGCTTACAAATATCCAAACAGCAACAACAACAACAGGATTCTGTTACCGCAGGATCTTCGGGGTTGCTTAGGCCTTCGAATATCCTGCCGGCCACTGCCATGTGGGCAGTGGCGCCAGCACCAACTAGCGGTGCCGGCAGCACGTTCTGGATGCTGCCAGTCACCGCTGGTGGAAGCGGTGGACCATCCGTGGCCACCGCTACTTCTGGTGCTGGTCCATCAGAATCTTCTCACATGTGGCCTTTCCCAGCAGCAACGAGTGGGAACACATTGCAAGCGCCATTGCATTTTATGCCGAGGCTTAATTTTCCGGGCAGTCTTGAATTCCAGCAAGGGAATAATAGTAATAGAGGGAGTCCTTTGCAACTGGGTTCTATGTTAATGCCACAGCAACAACAACAACAACCATCTCAGCATCTTGGACTAGGAATGTCTGAGTCAAATTTGGGAATGTTGGCTGCTCTAAATGCTTACTCTAGAGGTGGATTGAATATGAATTCTGATCATCAGCAAAATCATCCTTTGGAGCATCATCATCATCATCAACAACAACACCAGCAGCCTCAAGCTACTGATAGTGGAGATGAAGACCCAGAAAATTCTCAGTGACAATTCTGAATTAAATACGAGTTGGGTTAGTTGCTCTTATACTATTTATTATGTACAAAAAAAAAGACAGCTTGGTTTTCTTTCATCGTTTTTTACATTTCATTCTATGGGAGATGGAGCTAGAGGTTGTTGGCTTTGTTTTGCAGATTTGGAAGTTGGGTTTGTTTTGCAAATGGATCGTCGTCGTCTGTGAGTGAAGAGAGATTCCTAGTTCTCATTGTAGTGTTCTTTGAATTTTTTGAGTTTTTTTTTTTTTTTTTGGGATTTTACTAGATTGATGTGAAGTTTGAGATGTAATTTGTTAGTTTGGTCCAAAGGGACTAGAGGAAACAGGCAGAGAGATTGTATAGGAGGATCAATATTTGTTCGTGTTTGTTTACTAGTATTGCTATTTGCTTTGTTTGTATGAGAAAATGGTAAAAAAAAATGCAAAATGAAAAACGAGCAAAAGGAATTGAAAGTTATTTGAACAAAGATCTTTTGAGTTGTATTTTGTAATCTTTTTGAGCTGGATGAGAAGATAAATACTAAATAGAAATAAATGCATGTGAAGCGTGAACTCTCATAGAAATGGAAAAAGAGCAGATATGACAATGAAAGAAACTTTTTTTTTTTTGAGAAAGGACAATGAAAGAAACTCGGCAGCCAACTAATCCTACATACGTATGTGAGATTGAAAGAAAGAGAGCCATAACGTACAAATATTTACCATCACTTTCTCACTGTTGCTGTAGAGACGGTCCTAACTCCTAAAGCCAAAGGGTATGTCTGTTGGCTTTACCTCCTACTTTTTATTTTTCACCCCTACTTCCCTTCATTGAAAAGGGTAAAATCTATTCTCTGCATGTAATTGTTTGTACTTTGTTGGAGTACTAAATATGGTAGTATTTTGAATTTCAATATATAATATATATATGTGGTAGTATTTTTAGTTTTTAGACTAAACCTAATTTGGTCATTCAGCCATCAAACACAGTTTAATTTGATCTCACATTTATAAATTATGTTCAATTTTGTTCCTCAAATTTTGAAGTCAAGTTATTAATTTAATCCGTTTAAGTGCTCATCTTTGTGAGTCCTTATTAGTAAAGCAATGCTCCAAAAAGATATAAAGTAACCGTAGTGTGGATCTAACTTGAGTAAGAAATATTGTGCCTTTGTGGTGTGCTTTTTGTATTAGAACTCATTTTCTTCTTTTTTGCGTATGTGTGTGTTTGTTTCTAAAAAACAAAAAAACTCAAGTAAGAAACCTACTCCAAAAGACTAGGAAAAGAAGAGCGTTTGATGACTTGATCTACTATCTCTGACTGCGCATCCCATTGGAGCCTAAGAATTAGCCTAATTTCATCCATTTGTCTCATTTCCGTTAACACTTTGACTGGAATGTTTGATCATAGTATTGATGAAAGTAGTTATAAAGTGTGTGCAACTAACATGTGTTCCATTTGTTAGGTTGCAAAATACTGTTAACGAATTTTAACGGAAAGTTCAAACGATGAAATTGACTTAATTTTGAGAATTAAAGATCAAAATCGACACAATTAATAGTCAAGAACGAAAATGGATTAACTTGTTTGTTGAATGAAGAAAGTGAATTTTACTTAATGGTTGAATGACTGGAGTTAGTAACTTGACTTATATTTTTAAGTTGGTAGCATGTGTGCAAGACAAGTAGCAGAATAGTAGTTGATGGATGGGAGAATTCAGTCGTTACCTAATAAATAATTGAAGAAGACATAATTACAGCTTTTCAATTTGAATGACTAATATTAAATCTCGCCCAAATTTTAAGGATCAAAATATATTTTATCTTTGTGATTTTCAATTAGCTCAATTAGTAAAAATTTTTATGGTTGAATAAGAGATCTTATCAATAGTGGACATCATAAGTCAAAACTCTCTCTCTCTCTATATATATATATATATATATATATATATATATATATATATTATCCTAACAAATATTATATCTATACTAGAATATTTTTGGCCCCTTAAAATCATAAAAAGGAACAATATTTTTTTGGCTGCTTTCCTCTTCCCTAATTTTTTTTAGGCATGTACTGATTTCTTTTAAGGCAGACTCACATATTCTAGATATCTCCCTGATTTTCAGCCTTTTGGAAGATTACATCATTACAATACTTGGACGGTGGATTGTTTAATACTTTCCACCATTTTTATTTGTAAAAATTATATCAAAAATAAAAATAAAAATAAAAATAAATTAATGAAGTGAATAATAATTATGCATTAAATACAAAAGGCGATATTTAAGTAATAGCCCAATAATAATGTTATACTTTGTAAGTTTGTGATGTTCCATATTACCAAATTTTTGTTGCTTAATAATTTTTCTCATTTATATATGTTCACATGCTCCTTTGAGTTTTGGTACTGTTTCTTGAATTTACACCTTGGTCTCCCTTTTTCGTTTTCTTTCCCTTTTTTTTTTGGGCACCGATTTTCTTTCCCTTATTAAAGCATACATCACATCAATGAGAAAAAGATTGGGTATCTATGTAGATAAGAAGCATTTATTATAGGGGCATCGATGTAGATAAGAAGCATATACTATAATAAGGGATTCCTTTTACAGTTTTACCAAATTCTTGTGCATTTTAAAACTTTAAAAAATGGAAAGAATTTTTATATGTTACACCCATGCCACATCTAGTTTTGGGCAACTATGATGGAAATCATTTCATGCTACTAAAATTTCTGCATCTTGTAGCCAAATTTGGACACTGATATGATCTTAAATCTATATACAGCTTAATAACCAGTCCATTTATATGTGCATAAAAATCAGATCTAAAAGAACTTAGCTAAGTGCAGAACAGGTATATTCAAATGCTTCCAATAGAGAGGTTCTTAGTTCTAGTTATGTTTTTTTTAGAATCAAAGATAAGATTTTGTGTAGAAAATTACAATGATTCTCCCTTCTTAATTCTTGTATGTATTTAAAAGGAAAAACAACAATCCTTTAAGAGTGAGGCTTATAGATATCTCAACGAAATAATTGCATTTGTTGTTTTCTGTTTCACATCGACCAATTATGCTGCAGATAATGGATTTCTCTTTCAACACTCACAAAACCTTCCCTAATTGACAATAAGTTCCACTATCACACTCGTAAAAGCAACCTTCAAAGCTTCTAAGTTAAAAAAACAAAAAACAAAAAATTGAACATTATAGATTATAATTAATAATTATATGTAAACTAAAAGAAATATTTCAATAATAATAATTATAATTAAAATTGAATAATAAAATGGATAGTTAAAATAAAAGAAAAAAAAATACTCTAAATTACATTAATTAAAAAAATGTGTGTTATGTTATAACACTAGTTGGTTTAAACTTATTTAAACTTTAAAGGGTTTAAAGTTTAAACTTGAAGCTATACATGAAGGCATGGACTTGGACTAAATTGCAAGTTTAAGTCAACCCACCCCCTATTTTCATTTATAGAGCCTAGTTTTTGAGTTGTATAATCGACAAAACATAACTTTCATATCCTTTTCTCAAGAAAAGAAATTATTTAAAAAAAAAGAAGGATTTGTGTCATTGTGCAGAGCATATTCACATATTAAGTTCATAAACCTTTCCCGCCTCCATATTTTTATGACATCGGCTAGTGTTCCACTAATCCGCAATTTCCGCGACCAAAAAGCTACAATTGGGATTATTATAGTCTTAACTTTCTAATTAACAAAACAAATATAATAAAAGTACACATTTTGACCTTTATAATAATTCTAATTATAAAAAAATAGATGCAATTATTAAAAGTGGTGTGCGTCACGAGCACAAAAATTTCACAACTGAATTTAAGTGACAAACTTTTAATAATAAATTAAAAAACAGTATTAGTGGTGGATCCAAATAGAGATAATAACAATTTATCATTATAAAAATACTGTATTTGAGTTGTACTTTAAAATGCTCTCTAATTTCTCCGAATATGTTAAAATAATTAATATTAAAAAAAAAAAAAACTTATTAAGGAAAGGACATATAGAGGTGGGTGATGATGATGATCATGAGTGATCTGTAAAGTGAATTGACGGCTAGGATGATTCTGTCTTGGCTGGCTCCATGGTCATGAGTCATGAAGCTATAGTATTTAGATATACTTGATTTTGGAATAAATAAAAGTTCCACGCGCTTCACGTGCTCCAATCATGGAGATCATAAGTGCGGATTTGGTAATTGTGGACAGCGATAGAGCGCGTGGACTTAAAAAAAACACACACACACGCAGGTGACATTCCCATACTATACATGCACCTTCATTCCCTCTCAAAATCTTTGCCCTCACTTTTCAAGATTCTTTTTTTATTTTTTAATCTTTTGGATGTTAAATTATTAACCGCGTTATTCTACAACTAGATTATGATTTATGGGTGATACACAATCTATTTTCACATGGACTTACAGCTTTCTCTTTTACCTCAGCAAATAATTATTTTAAAATTAATAAGTTTCAATTAACTCAATTGGTAAAATCTTTGATAGTTGAATAAGATATCTGAGATTTAATTTTCGCCTACATTAAAAACCGATTGGTGTTTTAGTTTGATAATAAAGAGTTATTACCAGGGGCAGACACTATAGGTTGAAACTCTCTAAAAAAATCATTTTAAAATTGTGATATAAAAGTTGTCTTTAAAGTTTTCAATTATTAATTGGTAAATATGTGAACGGCTAATTAGTGTTTTATATATATATATATCTCGTTTGGTATATGACTATTTTATAAAATTTATTAAAAATAATTATGATTATATTTGTTACAAACTTGAATTTGAATTATTTATTTAGTTATTTATTGTTAAGGTAGATTACAGAAACACCCAAAAGATTTGGTGTAAGCACATTGTCATACCCTATTTTAAAAAAATGACATTGTAAATCCCTACTCCCAAAATAATTGACACTTTGTACCAACCCCAGACTCTTGAAGGAGAATCAGATGATTAAGAGGGTGTTTCTATTTAGAGACATGGAATTTTTAATCAAGCTTTGGCAAATGGAAACTTACTACCAAGCAGAGGACGTATATGAACTTATAGTGTTCATTTTATGATAATAATAATAATTTTTTTTTTGTTATCAAATTTTTTGAAATAAGTAAGATTTGAACACAAGTTCCCTATTGGACAATTGTGGACTTTATGTCTTGAGATAACTGAAGTCCACTGCATTACGAAACTAAGAAAAGAATAAAAAAGCACACAGTTTGAAAACAAAGATAATTGCAATGAGAAAGCAATGGTCATAACACCCTGTATAGTGGCAGAATTGCAATTCGGCCATCAATAGCTATCATTGAATGATTTTTTTGTGATTTAATTACTGTACATATGAAAGCTAATATACACAAGATACAGAATTAATTATTAAACCTCTATGCTGCTCCTATACTTTACCTTAAATTTCCATGCTTAGTTTATACTTTATGTACACATTAGGCACAACATTATCTGTATCCTGTCACACCATAACAAAATGAAATCATGGAATCCAGCTATCCTCTTGGAGTAAACTTTGGAGAGAACCAGCTATTAGGCATTTTGATTAGTCTTTTCCCCCTCTATACGCAAGTTAGATGAACAATTTGCATCAGCATCACTGCATGCCTCCACCAAAGTTTCCTCTTGACTCTGGTTCACTATTTTCCTGAATGGCAAGTTAAAACATACATTAGAACACATTCTATATGAGGAAATTTTCTTCAGATATCAACAATAAAACTTACTGTTCATAAATTGTCTTAGCATTAGACCAGAACTTCTTAATGTGCCTTAATTTCTTGAGTTTTGTCTTGAGGTTCCAAAGTCAAGAGAGACAACACCCGCAGCCTGCAGAACAAGGCCAATCAAGACATATGGAAAACATTGGTCTCATAATATAAAGATTCTAACAATGCCATATTTCCTTTTTGAAGCACTACAGAATATCAAATCAATGAGAACGAATCTCATTGCACTATGAACAAGATAGTAGCATGAATTTCATCACGTACTTTGCAGATATATGATCTTTCAGCACATTTGCACTAGTCTAAAACTATAGTCTTTTGTATCTCAAAAATCAATGTTTTCCCAGGTACTTCTATTTATTTTCTTAAATAACACATGTCATATCTAAAATGAGTATTGTAAGCTTCCAGGAATAATTGGCCCAGGCCAATAACTTGACCCATATTAGCAAAAGTATAGAAGTTTGAGTAATATGACCATAACTAAAGAAGAAGAATCAAGCAGCAGAGTACCTAGAGCTTCAGTATTTGTAGAACAGTCACTTGGTAGGAACACTTTCTTTTTAGTTTGAAAGGTCTGTTCATTTAGTTGTGTTGGTAGATCTACTTTAATTTTGTTTTCTATTTTATTCTATCCAAGCCATAAATACTATACAGAAGAATAATTAGCTAAATAAGGACGCAAGTGTGTGTGTGTGTGTGAGAGAGAGTCTCTCGAAAATGGATTGAGCCACTCAAGCCTGGCTTATAATTGGGTCAATTAAAGGGTTCTCAGATCAGTCATTAGATGAATGGGCCATATGGCCAATCTACTATATGATCACTTTTTATAAAAAGTAAGGTCTTTGTCCCCTCTCTCTCTCTTGATTGGAAGCTATCAAGATAAGTCAATCTAGACTTGACATGGTGGCCAAAGTAGGTAGCAAGCAGAGAGGGACGGCGTATTTGGAGGGAAAGGTAGTATCAGATTAGGTTTTGAGGCATATGCAAGGCTTCAGAAAATTTTCAGATGTCCTGATTGAAGGATTCAAGGAACAGGCTATGTGCCTGTTATGCAGAAATAGCACAAAATTGGAGAGACGAGGGGTTAAACAACTAGGTCTGGGTCCTTTGACCAGGTGTACCAGAGAAAAGGGGAGAGACCAGGGGTTAAACAACTAGGTCTGGGTCCTTTGACCAGGTATACCAGAGAGCTTTGGAATCTGGTTAAACAACTAGGTCTGGGTCCTTTGACCAGGTGTGTACCAGAGAGCTTTAGAATCTGGCATCTTCCACTAATTATGATGCTAGAAAGGAAGGGGTGGACAGGAGGAAAGAGAAGGTTTGGGCTTTTTAGATAACCAAAATAATTTATGCATTATTTCTTGCAATGCTAGTGGTGATGGATTATTTCTTGGTAACAGTGCCATACTAATGAATGAATGGTGATAACAGATAAAAAGAATCCACTCCATTCCAAGTATATTACAAATCAAGATAATTATGCCTAAGAAATTCTATAAAGCCCACAGTATTTTAGAACACATTTCCTAATGTTCCATCAATTCAACAAAGAAGAATTCCATTGACAAGACAAACTTATCCAAATAAAAGCGGTTTCTTCCATCTACAGCACATGAAAATAAAGATTATTATCGAATTTTGTACATTCACACACTACTTTTATAATTTATTCTTTTGCTCCTTTGAGGTGGGGCAGCTGCCTGACAGAAATTATCCACCAAATTGTCTAAAGACTAAGAGACCTGACAAAAGAAAATTTTCTAATCTAGTTGCCTTGTTTACATCATAGGTAAACCGCAAAATGGAAGTCTATAGACTCTATACTTCCAAAAGAAAAAGATATAAATAGTTGCTATTGACTCAATAGCAACTATTTATATTGACCCACAAAATAGGAGGTGATTATGAGGTGCTCAAATAATATCTGAACTGGACCATTGTATCTATAACAAATCAAAACATAACTTTTTTTGAGCAAAGAGACAACAGATAGAGAGGATAGCTTACGACAAACTGTCAGCTGCGTAAAATATTGGAAGCCTTCCCAATCCAACACCTCTCCATTTTCTTCTTGCAAAAGAAATATCCTGCTCAGCGCCTGAGCAAGTTGCAGCCAGAACAAACTGAAAAACACAACAGTCACACACATTAATGAAGAAAATATAGAAGCACGTTTGAACTTAGGTAAAGAGGAAAATTCTTCAAATTTAACAGTTAACAGAAAAGGAAAGTGAATTGTACCAGCGGAAAGAGTACAGCCATAACCCCATAGCTCACAAGAGGTGAGACGAAGAAAATAGCCAGAACACAGGGGCTTCCTGGAAAACGATTAAGGAAAATAATGACCACAATCCTGAACATGTGAAAGAAAAACAAACAGACAGTATGTAGGACCTCTTATGTTCCCACAGCATTGTTTGGTGCAAACAATGAAATTTGAGACACCACCGAGATCACTTCTTGTATGCATAGATCTAATTTGCTTTGTAATGCACTAAACATTAACTTAGAAGTTCTTATAAAAATTACGTTTAGATTTTCCTTTTTCCCTCAACTCTGCCACTCACTCCTTTAACACAACCAGAATATCCTCTTCTTCAGTCACTGTTCCTCCAGGTCATGAGTCATGAAGGAGAAACAACATTGTTCAAAAAGGGCCACCAGGGTCAGATTCAATATATGTCTCATAAAACTGCAAAACACCTGTATGATGTCCTCAGTCCTCACTAACCATCAGAATCTCATAGGTAAATCATTTATGAGGCTGACCTAGCCAGGTGAAAAGCTTTGTGCTCTGAAGCTTATTCTTTTGAAATAATATAAATCACATGTCAAATTTAACATGGACTTTACCAACAGATCAAGAATATATCTGTATATACCTAAAAGAGTTCCCGATCATTGTATATTTCTACATGTTTATTCCTTCTTTCTTTGAAACGTATACGTATCCCATCCACATCTCAAAATTACCAAATAAGATCTGTCCATTTGGAAAGAAACTTCACTTAAACATTATATGAAGTAAATATATGTGTTATAATACTGTTGGACAAACATGTACGTGTTAGGTAGTTCATTTTTCACATTTTGTATACCCTCAAATATTTTTATTGCTAACTTGAGTGTCTTTCAAGACTCAAGTATATCTTACAACACAATAATTTAAGTCATGGTATGCAGCAATTCACTACAGAAGACAGTGATAATTAAAAAATTTATTAGATTCTTGGATTCCTCATACCCAATACTTGGTATTGATGACATTAACCAGTACATAAAGATTTTGATTAAAGCACACCATCATTTCAAACACTTGACTAAACTACTCATGTCAACTACTCAATCTTCCTTTCTCAGCATTGTGGAAGCTGGTGCATATAGTTATCAAGTCAGCTTCAATTTCTAACCATTAAGCCACATGACTAAGAATTCGGGATTTGCTTCTAAGATCAGTATTCAAAGAGTTTTTCATATCAGAAACCATAAAGCAAGCAAATAAAGAGAACCCAGGTGTACCTGAGCAACATATTTTGCCATGTGAAACTAAAAGGTGCACTAAAGCAAATCAAACTAAGCAATTGATTTGACTGAAAAGTAATTTACCAAAACCCGCAAAAAATGCCCAGTTGGATTCAAAATAGTCCAGTCTTCTGTCCAAAGCCACTTTAGAAAAATTCCATTTGTATCTAAAAGGTACAAAAGCTTAATTAGTAATTATCTAGCCAGATGCGAGTACAAGATATTGAACAACTGATTTAATGCATCACATACTCAAAACAGTAGTAGGCATACATCCAGGACAGGAGTAGGAAATTGATCGCTTTCCCTACATAAGGTATAAATCCTGTGGCAAAAACCTGCATATAGTTCTCAAAAACTATCATGTCTGTAACCCAAAAATTAAGAGATAACAAATTGAAATGGGTTGTTGTAGATTAAAAGCATTTCCAATGATACAATATGCTTAAAGAACTGCAAAACAAAAAAAAGCAGTAACAGGTTCATCAACAGGTAATAAATGTACAAAAACAGGCACACACAGAATATAATGATGTAAAGATATAGTTTACCTCTAGGAAGAAAAAACTCAAAAGAAGAACTGAATACACCTGCTCTCCTATCCCGACCATGACACTGAACAAGAATAAAAAAATCTTTAAGGTTTTATTGTAAAACATTTGTGATTTGTAAATAAGTTTCTGCAATTGGCAGCAAAGAATCCATTTTAAAAAACCAATCCATTTGTTATTTGTGATTAAGTGCCTGCAATCAGCAGTAATTAATAAATTTAAAACACCACTAAACAGTGACTAATAGGAATTTTACCCGCCCAAGCCAGCTAGTCTTTCCGTATGAGCTGTACTTTGTGCAGTCAATGTCTCGCTTGGGCTTGACGGTTCCACTACAGAGGACCCAGATCTCCCCATTGCGGCAAAACCAAACTTGGCAATGTCATTGTACCTGGATGAAGAATAGTACAGTTTCGGATTAGGGAAGACAACTAATTAAGCCTTAAGAGGGGATGCCTAGGGAAAAATGAATTAGGGGGGAAAGAAACTTGCTTTGGTATTAAAAATTAGGCTGAGAAACTAATATTAACTCAGATAATCTAATTCTCTCTTTCTACTCAACTGATGATGTAACAAGTTGTGATTAGAAACCAAGCAAAATCCCAAATTCCTCGTAATGAGATTAAACATCTATATTCAGTTCATATAACAGTGCATGACCATAAACATTCAAAGATGCAAGGTGAGGCCTATCTAGGTCCAACTCATAGCTATAGGCACCAAGCTGAAACAATCAGAGATATACATAAAGCAAAGAACATAGCCATGACAAGGGAAACAGTACCAGAGACTGCTTAGAATTAAGCTGAACATGTATAATGGGTAGAACCAAAAGACCTGCAAGTAATAATTACATAAAATGATCAGGGCCACTGAAAGCCACGGAAGAAATTGAAAGAGAAATAAGTTCTTTCACACGGAAACAAAAGCTACAGGTAAACATATGGTGTCATCACCTGCATATTTCAACAAGTTATGTCCAATATGCTGTTTTATTCTAACCTCCTTATTAAGGAAAACAAACTTTAAGAATACTATGACTCTCTTTCAAAATGGGGGAAATGGGTTGGGGGTGTATAGCCTCATTAGAAATTTGGAACACAATAAATCTATGATAATCATATCTGAGAATATATATATTCGTCAGATAAGCAGGGTTTTATAGTTTTATAAGAAACTCTACGTATTAGAAGGTAGAAAATTATAAAGGGAGGAGAAATATCCACAAGAGTAGAGAAAAGTGTGACAGCAAAAGTCAGATCAGCACTGAAACCAATGGGATGGCTTAGACTAGTTTGTTTTGTTAGTTTTGATGATCAAGTCCAGATGTAGTCATTTTAATTTGTTAGAAACTTGTTTGTCAATCAGAATATAAGAATAGTTTCTGTGTAACAATTACAGCCACTTTCAACTTTGTATGTAACCTTTAACAAACACCTAGAGTGGTAACAACAATGAAGATCAAAATCTTGAGTTTCTGTGATTTGTCTCAACCATGGTGGGTTTTTTTTTTTTTTTTCTATTATTATTATTATTATCATGATTCTTTATAAAATTATTAGTGAGAATTCCAAACCTCTTTCAAAGTTCTTCTGTGAGGCAACATGTCATTCCCAGTCAATTAGAACCTCAGCTTGGGACTCTAGATAGTGCATGGAAAATCTATTTTCATGTGCCCAAAGCTAAGAAAACATGTTTCTAGAAACTCATTTGATCATTACAAGAGTGGGCTGTTAAGAAATTTGAACTGGCCCATGCAGCCTATATGGGATTGTGCCTATTGGTATCTCAATTGGGGTTTTATGAGTAATATAGGCATTTGATTTGGGTTTCCAATATGTGCTCTTTTGCTTTTATGAATGATACAAATTAATCCAGCTTCCTGATATAAAAAATTTAATAAATACAATCCAAAATGCTCAACCAGTTTACATTCCTGCAATGATCATTACAAAAGTTACATGAGTGAGGGAATAAAATGATAATTATGTTACTTTCACTTACGTAAAAGAGTTGTATCAGTCCAAGCCGCAAGACAGAATACAATTTTAAAATGCCGCCAAAAGAGCATGGTACTTGAGTACTAATCTGTGAGCACTGATCAGGTAATATCCAGAAGAGCATTGGGATGACAACAGAATTTAGGACGATCATGCTGCACAGAGATATTGAAGATATTTAAATTATTTGATTGTAACGTGCATGATACATTGCTACAACCAACAGAAGCATTAATACATAAACTAACACAGTATATTGGAATTGGGAAAAAAATGCTCAAATAACTGGAAATGGATATGAAAAGCAAATTAGAAACCACTGGATAAATAAATTTCCACTTATTGTACCAATTATCAAAAATAACACGAATATGAAGGCAACAAGTAGAACTTTCTTATTAGAGGCTACCCTCCACCCCCAAAAATATATAAAGCAATTTTTAGTTAGATTTTTATATACGTAAAAAGCATTTATTAATTATTGAAATCCCCTAGAGGAAAATTTTAATTCCTAATACACATGAAATTTATTGTCAAAGAGTATGAGGAATTTTTAATAGAATTTTCCATCAGCTATGAAATGCTTGTGTCCAAAGCATTTTTAAGTTAAAAGGGTTTGCTGTGTTGTCATTCATGTAATCAAGCTAGGGCATTGAGTCATTAGGATTTAATAAGCCTAAAAATATAAGTTTTCAGTTTCCTACGACTGACAATTGCTGCTTCTTCTTTTTCTGCTTTTTGTGCGTATTTTCTTGTCCCCTTTAGATAGAAGTTGTCACCTAAGTGACATGATCAAGTTCCATTTACCTCATGAGATGGCATTACAATTTACAGCACAAGAAAGGACAGACCTTGTAAAGGGATCACAATTAGGGAAGATTTAACCTATATAAAAGCTACATTGCTAATCCCAGATATCTCTAGTATAAACTCTTTTGGGGGTGGGATTTCCTAGTATACTTCTGTATACTTGAGCCAAGAGCCTTATAGCTCAACCAGCACCTCCTGATGTTTCCAACAGAGATGTCCAAGGTTCAAATCCCTCCTCTCCCAACTATCTATTATCAAACAATGCTTTATGTATACTTGTCTTTCACCCTCCCTTCTCTCTCTCTTAATAAAAAGTCTTCTTAAGAAATGGCATTAGAACTTGGAACTCATAAACCCAGTCACACCTCTAAAATCAAGAATACAAATGCAGGCTAAGACATGAATACGATAACACCTTGGAGAGACTCCAATCGAGTCTTTAATATAACACATAAGATACTCATACTACTTAGCTCAAAAGCTTAAACCTATGTGTTTGGGCCAAATTATAATTATTTTTCCTCAACTACCACTTATCCTGTCCTTTGAACTAATCCAAGTTAGAAGCTATATGATAAATTCTGTGCCATAGTCAATACAAAAATAACCAAATTGCTCAGCTTCTATTTTATGCACACAGTATCACCCATTGTATCAAAAAACAAAAATTGAAACCAACCCAATTGAAATTTCTAACTAACTGAAATAATTGAATGCCCAAAATCAAAACTTTTATACAATTAAAGTATATAAAGAGACTCAAAGAAATTTACCTTCCTAAGAAAATAAAACCATTCAGTAGAAAACATTGCCCTGTTCTGATCAAAAGCTTTCTCGACCTGCCACCAAACTTTTGCTTTTCAAAAATAGAAAGAAACAAATCCATAGACAGTAATTGAATATTTAAAGGACAAAAAAAAAACAAATTTGAGAGAGAGAAGGGACCTGAGGCAGAGAATGACGACGCGATGAAGACAACATGCTTCTTTGAAACCCTCGAGCCATAGCAGCGTCCCTTGCTTTAGTTTTGCGATACAAAGCTTCATTAACGGTTTCATGGCTTCCATTGAGAGAGAGAGAGAGAGAGAGAGAGAGAGCTAAGAGAGTTTCGGATTTTGAGACAACCTGGGGGGTCTTTTGTTTTGAGTTTGAGTGTTTGACACTTTGACTAATAAATAAGTTACCTAGGGCGGGGGGTAGTGATAAGATCACTGCTGAGTTCACTGATCTTTCAAAGATATAGGAGTATATTGGTGATGATGATGATGATGATGATGATGAGTGGGCCACGTGGACATGAGCAATTCTAGGCAATTTGGTTTATAATTTTGCTATAAGGGATGGTTATAAAATCCAACCCAACTAGTCATACCTATAATCTAGTGTGCTTAGGCCGGTCCAGTTGTTTAATTGAACCAATAAAACTTAGTACTCTTTTCCGTCTCACTTTATTTATCCTCCATCTCATTTTGGGATATCCTAAAATATTGTTCTGTTTCTAAAAATAAAAGTCATTAATTTACTAATGTTCCTATTATACTCTTATTAATTTACTAATTCAATTTTTTGATAAATTTATTTAAAGGTAGTTTTGGAAACTTATACATTTTTAAAAGGTAGATAAGACAATAAATGATATTTCTTTAAAAAGTTTGACTTTTCAAATAAAACAAATAAAGTTGGACGGAAGGAGTAAAACCTAAAGGTTTTCTTGCAACCTGTGCAACTCGAATGGATAATTGTGATCTATCCAATTTTGTAATTTTAAATAAAATTACATTTATAGGTTCATTGTAGTAACTTTCTTTTTTTATAAAAAAAATTAAAGGATAATGAAAACAGAAGTTTTATAATAAAATTGATGTTTGACTTATGGATAAATACAGAGTTTCAAGTTTTAGTTCAGATCGTAATCCATGAGATTAGATCAACTAATGAAATTGTAAGATATGTTTTTATTCCTCGAATATTAAGAAATATAATGCAATAAGATTTTATTTAGCAAATACTTTAGTATAATATGACATCCTCTAATTTTATATATATTTTTAGTGATGTTACTTGTGAAACCTAGAGTTTGAAATATATTAGGTGGCTTGTTTTTAAGACTTAATTTTTATTAATAATTTAGGCATGCTTATTTTTATCAATTTTCATATTTATTTTATGACTTCTAAAACTTATGTATATAATTTTTTTTTATTTTTTTATATAACTATGTGGTTCGACTGGTGACCCACTGGTTGAACCAGTGACCCAATGACCCAGCCCTTAGACCGGGTTAATGTATGGTCTAGGTTTAATAAATATTTCTTCTCTATATACACAAAATTTGACAAAACTTTTCACATCTGTTGATGTAGCAGATTGTTCGTGGTAGATAAAAAAGTTACGTCAATGTGTCAATGGTAGGCTCAAATGAGAACTAGTAAAAACTCACCAATTCAATTTTTGTGAAAAATGTTATGAAATTTTTTGTGTATATAGAATTGTTAAGGGCATACACAATTTAGTGTGGCCAATTCGGGGTAGAATTTATCTTAGGTGTTGTATATTAGATTTTCCAACTAAATTCAAACATATGATTGCATTGACCAATGAAATACAAATAATGTCAATTAAGGATAATTAAATTCAATGCAACTGAGTGTTTGAATTCAATTAGAGAACCTAATAAATTGCATCTAAGGAATTGTATTTAAGTTTATCCCCCCTAACTACCGCACACTCTTGGTGCGATGGTTACTCCACAAGTATAAGTGCTTGTGGGGTGTGGGAGAGAAGGGTCAGGGTTTAAGTCTCTAGGAGAGAGCTTCACATACATATACACTTAGATTAGGCTAGAGCATAAATTCTATCTTGTATTTTAAAAAAAAAAAAGTTTATCCTCTCTCTCTCTCTCTATATATAATAGTTTGGGATACAATGTCATTTTTTAAGGTTTGGAATGGGTTGAAAAAAAATGTTTATTCAGAGTTTAGGTCCTAAAAATACTATTATAGAGGTTTTTGAATTGTTTTGTGAGCTCACCTTGGGATGGCATCATTCAATTTCATATGCATAATTTTAGAACACATTGACGTTCTTATTGAGACAGAGTCATCTAAGACTACCCTATGACTATGGGTAGAAAAATGCTCACATACCATAGTTGGATATTTTGTGTAAAAGCATGTATACTTCAATATCTACATATATATATATATATATATATATATATATATATATATTATTTTTAGGGTTGATTGGAAGCTCTTGTTGTTGTGGGGGGAAACATGTCAATGTTTGCGAGGACTCTACTTTGCACATAAAATATGAAAGACTAAGGAAGAACACGCATGTGCGCACACACACATATATTCCTTGAGATTTTGATTTGTATATACTCCATCCATCCCCTTTTTTTTGTCCTGTTTGAAAAGTTAAATTTTTTAAGGAAACATCATTTATTGTCTTGTTTACCTTTTAAAAATGTATAAGTTTCCAAAATTACCCTTAAAAAAATTTATCAAAAAATTGAATTAGTAAATTAATAGGGGTATAATAGGAATATTAGTAAATTAATGACTTTTATTTTTAGAAACAGGACAATATTTTGGGATATCTCAAAATGGAATAGAGGACAAAAAAAGTGAGACGGAGGGAGTAATAAATAACCCTTTTTACCATTATAATTTAAGTCTAAAAGAAAATTATTGGGTACTCTCGGAGTACCATAAATGTGTAGTCTCTCCTCTCACATGAATGGTGGGTCCCACCATGAATTTAATTAGTGGGACCCACCATTCATGTGAGAGGAGGGAGTACGCATTTATAGTACCATAGGAGTACACAATAATTTCCCGATGTGGTGAGTGATTATTGGTAAATGAAAAATTATGTTAATAGCGGGCTTAAATGAAAACTAATAAGAACACATCAACAGTTTATAAAAATATTATAAAATAATTTATGGCTGTAACATTACACCTATAAAATTACCAAAATATCATATTTTTGGACATATTAATTTTCTTGCCTTTTTTGATAAGATTTTCTTACCTTTTTTAGCTGATGATTTCACCTATATATTTCCAAAGGTAGAAAGGCCAAGCAAATAACAAAACATCACAACCATTCCTACATTACAAATCAAAGTTCCACACACCAAGCAAACAGATATGGATAGATCTTCCCTGAAATTGGCTTTCTTGCTTGCGCTCTTGCTAATTGCTTATAGTAAGAAATTTTACATTTTTGTTAACTGTGCTACTGTTCACTATTAGTATAATGCATGCATTAACATCCATACATTGAAATATAGGCAATACTAAAGACAACTTCTTTTATACCTTTTTTTACAATTTGTTAAATTTTCAAGATGTGGTTAAAGTAATATTACTTTTACCATGATTTACTACAAATACTACTTTTATTAAGCACGAATAACAATGTGACATATGAGCAGACAGTGACGAAACCAGAATTTCAGTACAGGGGGGCAAGATTAAAAAAGCAAAATTGAAAGATGAAATTAACTTAAAATATATTAATCAATATTTTTAAAAAAACAAATAATTGTTAATCAAAATATCGTAACAATGAAGGGAAATTATTGTGTACTCTCGGAGTACTATAAATGCGTACTCTCTCCTCTCACATGAATGATAGATTTCACTAATTAAATTTATGGTGTGACTCACCATTCATGTGAGAGGGGGGATTACACATTTATGGTACTCTAGGAGTACTATAAATGAGTACTCCCTCATTTCACATAAATGTTGGGTCACACTAATTAAATTCATGGTAGGACCCATCATTCATGTGAGAGGGGGGATTACACATTTATGGTACTCCGAGAGTACCCAATAATTTTCCTATCACATCAATAGTTTATAAAAAAATTTGTAAAAAAGTTTGTATTTCTAGCATTGAATCCTGGACATTTCTGTTATATGCACCTGAAAGTATTAGCATGTGTTTGGTTTGGGTGATTGGTGGAGAAGGAAAATTGAGAGGGAAAAATATGAGGGATTTTGAATATTGTTGGACTGTTTGGTTGGGAGGGGAAATGGGGAGAGAAGATGGTGGACCCAATAATAACATTTTCACTTAGGAATTGTTGTGAAAAATATTTTATATGTAGCATTACTCTTTTAAATAAGTCTAAGGACACCAAAAATTTTACAATTTTTTTACAACTGCTCATATGACATATTGTTATTGATGCTTTATAAAAGTAGTATTGGTGGTATACTATGGTAAAAGTGATGTTGTCTCAATCGTAGCTTAAAATTTTGAAAAATTGTGAAAAAATTTATAAAAAAAAGTTGTGTACTTAGTATTGCTTATATCTCAATGTATGGATGTTAATACATGCATTATACTAATAGTGTATAATAACACAGTTAACACAAATTTAAATGTAAAACTTCGTACTATATTAGAGCATTCATATCAGTGAGTGTATGATAACAAAAAGTATAAAATTTAGATATTTTTACCAAAAATGACCCACATCAATGAATGTATAATTTTGTAAATTTATACTAATACTATTTATTTTTCATTTAGTTTTTTATTCTTTCTTTGCGTATACTGGGGATGAAGGAAGAGAGTCAATGGTAATTGTTATACGTGAAGAAAAAGAAACAATTAAAACATCAATAAAAATTGATATTTTAATAAAATGTATGGTAAAATAAATAACTTGATGTGGAGTGTTTTGAAAAGTAGGTAGAATAGAAAAAGTAAGTTTTTATACTAAACTAGACAAAATTTTTGCATGAGGCATGAGCTTATGCAAATGCGCAAGAGCACAAGCAAGAAAGCCAATTTCTGGGAAGACTTGCCCATATCTGTTTGCTTGGTTTGTAGAACTTTGATTTGTAATGGTTATGATGTTTGGTTATTTGCTTGGTCCTTCTACCTTGGGAAATATATATATGTGAAATCATAAGATAAAAAAATAAAAAATAAAAGGTAAGAAAATTTGATGTAAATATATTGGGAAACCATCATATTAAAAAGGTAAGAAAATCTGATATATCTAAAAATAGGGTGTTTTTTATGGAGCAATTTGATAGTTAGGGATTTGATGATTTGAACTGTCGATTTCTTCGTTGGAAACACTAAAAAGTGCTAATATTTAATTGTATGAATGGTTAAAATGAATTAAGATGTTATTGCAGTTATATTGGATGGTTTAAATTGTTTTTGATTTGTATCAAACTTTGTAATATATTTTAATTTTTAGACTTATTAATATTATTATTATGCCAAGAGCTTTGTTTGTGGCTCAATTGTTAATTTGACATTTAATAGTATTTCGAATAGAGACATCTAGGAGTCAAATCTGCTCTCCCCATTATAACAACTGAATTATCAAAACAACAACAATAATAATACTCTTATAAAAAATTAATACTCCTATAAAAAAAACAAAAACAATAATACTAATACACTTTCTCCTCTTTTCACTTTTCAGTGCTATGCATGTTCAGGTTAGTGCCTGGATACACATTTAATTTGATATCACATGAATAATTCTCACAAAATAGTTTATACAAAAACAAAAGTGAAGATTAGAAATATAATTTGTCCAAAGTATTGATATGTAGTGAGAATTGTGATTCACTATCTCTCTCTCTCTCTCTCTATATATATATATATATATATATATATATATTTTTTTTTTCCCAAATAAATAGTCAAATTTTTACAAAATTTTTTGAAAAGATAAATTACAATAACGTCCTTTTAAGGTTTGGGTAAGAGCCAAAAACTACCCCCTTTGTCTTTGAAAAAAAAAACCATTCCTCCTCCTTGTTTTTATTTTTTATTTTCTTTCCGTATAACCAATCTAGTTACTAAGAATTATTTTGAGATTATTATGGTTGAGATTTTCATTTTTGATACTTTGATAATTGCAATAGAGGATGTGTAATTGAACCCTAAATGTTATAGAATGAAGTTATTCACTCATACGGTAGGAGTCCTCCCTCCTCACATAAATGTAGATCCCAAAATAAATGTTTGAAATAGTTTTGAGTTAGGTCGCATTCTCTTTTGTGAGAAGACTAATGCCATGTGGTTACTTGCTCATTACTATTAAGAAATAAATGAAAAACTATCACCAAAAGTGCATACTTGAACATGAATTGAAGGTGGTAAAACTAAAAACATGATCCATGTTGAACAATTTATAAGCTTTTGGTGTGTTTATATACCCACTTGAACCTTATCGGGCCAGGTTGGTGTGGGTGTGAGAACACCAATTGCATTTCCTATTCATGTACGTAAAGAACTTTTATATTTCTGTCAATTGGGTTATTGTGCACTATTTTAGTAAAATGGAAGCTCTCTTTGATATAAAAATGGAAGCTACTTTGGAAGCTACAAAGATGGAAGTTCTCAGTGGATTTCCACATCATAGTTGATGTAACGTTGTTAAATTTCCATTTGAATCTACAAATAGATGCCCTTAGCTAGATAGATGGCATTGCAAACACAACCGTTTTATGTGTCACCCTTAAGAAGATGATTTCATTGCAACAAGCTTGCCAATCACCTAAATATGCAAGAAGAAATTCCATTACATTAAGCTACAGGCAAATTGACCAAGGTTGATAACATCATCTAGTTACATTCAGGACAAAGCCATGATTTCTAGTTAGAGGAGTCAGAAGTATAAAATATAGGTTGATTATTGGTTGTCAATTTTTAAATTTCTTTTTTTGTAAGAGGTTTTGTTAATTTTTTTGACCGGATTGTGGTTGTTTGGGTTAATATGTGGAAGGGGTCAAATTTTATTTTCCTTCAGCTTTTTATTTATTTTTTGGTTAAAAGGGGAATTCATTGAAACTAAAAAGCCAAAATAGGCAGAATACTGGCTAAGAGCCTTAAAGAGTACAAACCGAATGCATCAGAGTCCAAAATACTACAAAGACTAACTAAATGGGGATTATCTAAAACAACAAAAACAGTTAAACATGAACAGGCTTCTTTAGCAAGCAAATCTGTGCATCTATACGCCTCTTGGTAAACGCGATTGATCTTGTAACGCTGAAAGTGGCTCAGCAGGTACCTACAATCATTTAGGAGTGGCGTGTAAGCTCTGTTAGAGGTATTGCTGGAAAGTATGAGATCAACAATAACTTTTGCATCAAGTTCTACAATTAAATGCGTTATGTCCATTTGAGAAGCCAAACGGAAGCCATCTCTTAAAGCCCAAAATTCCGCAATGATGCTCGTGGCCACCCCAATATTCCTCATGTAACCTTTAACCCAGTTTCCGCTATGGTCATGGATCAATTCGCCTCCTCCTGCACTCCCCAGATTTCCTATGGAAGCACCATCTGAATTCAATTTGAACCACCCTTCATCTAGTTTATGCCATCGCATTGGAATGGCTGAATATTGCTTGGATCGGAGCAGTTTCCCAACACAATAGAAATACTCCGCTGCCAGTTGGATGCATGATTTATGAAGATTAGCATTTAGAGGAGTGTTGTCAAACACCATACTGTTCCTGTGCCTCCACAAACTCCACACTGCAAATAGGAATTGAATACTCCAAGGGAGATCGTTGGCTTGAAGTTGGCTACTGCACTGACAGTTCTGTTTTAGCCACTCAGGAAGGTCAAGGTGGCCAAGGTTTGATAGAGGTTGAGGCATTTTGATTGAGTTCCAAAAGGTAGCAACAAAGGGGTAGTTCCTTAGCAAATGGAGAATTGTCTCTTCGTCACTTTTTCATAAAGGACATGTTGTGCTATAGTTGATACCTCTTGCTGCCAAGACTTGTCTGACGGGACATTGTTGTGGTGACATAGCCACAGGAACGAGCTAATCTTAGGCCATATGCCGAGCTTCCAAACCCAATTACCCATAAAAGGTTGAGGATTGGTTTCTTGGGGGTTGGTTAGAGCATAAGCCAAGGCCATATTAAACTCTCCATCTTGGGAAAATTTCCACATCAGTGCATCCTTTTTTTCACCATACAGCTACATAGGTATTGCATAAATCTCATCTTTGATTTGTCTGGGGAGCTCAAAAGAAATGATGTCCTAATTCCACTCCCCATCTTGGAATATTTCACCAATTGTAAGGTTTGCCTCCCTTGGGGTTAAAGGGCCTTCAACCATGCTTCTTAGAGAATTTCCCTTGACCCAGCTATCCATCCAAAACTTGAGTCTTGAGTTTTACCCCACACTCCAGCACATCCCTTTAGTAAATATAGGGAATCCCTTTTTGACAGCAGTCCAACAAGGGGAGCACGGCAACTTATCCGGATCTTTGGAATTTCTCCACGATTGGGAGCAATATTTCTTCCAAATTACTCTCGCCCATAATGAATCTTTCTCTTGGTAGAGTCTCCAGTTTAGTTTAGCTAAAAGGGCAATGTTCTTAGCTTTTGCTGCTTGTATACCCAAGCCCCCTTCCTCATTGGATTTAATAATTTTGCTCCATCCCACAAGATGCAACTTTCTTTTTTTCGGAGAGGATCCCTAAAGAAAATCCCTATTAATTTTATCAAGTTTTTCACATATGTGTATAGGAAGTGTAGCCCCTTGCATCACATAATTAGGAATAGTAGCCATTACCAATTTAATAAGAACAGTCCGCCCGGTAAATGATAAGAATTTGGCTTTCCAGCCAAGGAGTTTGGTGAGAACTCTTTCCACAACAAAGTTAAACTGATTTCTAGGTGCCCCTTTATGCTTAATGAGGAATCACAAGTACTTCCCCAAATTGTTGGTGGCTTGGATGTTCAAATTCTCACAAACTTTCTCTTTGAGAGGTGTTGGGACATTCGGTGAAAAGTAAATGCGAGATTTCTCATAGCTGATCCTTTGTCCCAATTCCTCACAAAAAAGATCCAAAACATCTTTTATGGCTTCACTACCTTTCTCATTCGCTTTGGCAAATAACATGAGGTCATCTGCAAAGAATAAGTGTGAAACTGCCACATTTTCTCTAGATGCTTTTAGTGGTATCCACATTTTAACAATGTATTCTCTTTCAATAAGGAAACCAAGATATTCCATACATAATATGAAGAGATATGGGGAGAGGGGGTCTCCTTAACGGATTCCTCTTGAAGGATTAAACGAGTCCATTTTGCCCCCATTGAAAAGAATAGAAATTCTTGTGGTGGTAACATAGCTCATGATCAACTTAATCATCATTTGAGGGAAGTGAAAAGTTTTGAGGACTTTATGGATGAAGCTCTATTCAATACAATCATAGGCCTTAGCGAGGTCCACTTTAATTGCCATGAACCCGACTCTCCCTTTTTTATTGTCTAAGGAATGGATCAACTCTTGGGCAATAAGAATATTGTCCAAACCCCTCCTCCTCGGGACAAAAGCAGATTGGACAGGGGAGACAAGTCTATCAAGAAATGGTCTGATGCGGCCAACTAGGATCTTAATGACCACTTTATATATGGAGTTACACTGGCTGATGGGTCTGTAGTTATTTAGGCTTTCCGGGCTTTGACATTTCGGAATTAGAGAGATCAAAGTTTCATTCAAGAATTCTAGCATCTCCCTTTTTTCAAAGATATTAATGACCTCATGGCACAACAACTCCTTAACATCAGTCCAAAAATATTGGTAAAACCCAGCATGAAGGCCATTTATTCCTGGAGCTTTAAATGGTTTCAATGCCTAAAGACCACACTTAATTTCTTCCTCTGAAATTTGGGTAGAAAGACTTTCCTTTTCTTCCTCAGAAGAAAGCAACAAGAGAACTTCTCAACATCAGAGAAGCGATTGGAGAATAAACAATCAGTTTGGAATAGTTCTTTAAACTCCTGTAAGATAATGTTCTTTACTTCCTCCTCTTCTATGACCTACTCACCTAGGGAATTTTTGATGCTACTGATCCTGTTTCTATGCCTTCTGACTAATGTGGAGACATGGAAAAAGGCCGGGTTTCTATCTCCAAAGGCAACCTAGTTAAGATGAGACTTAAGGGTCCAGAATTCTTCTTCTTGGAGCATTATTTCCGTGTATTCTTTAATCAGACTCTTTTCTAACTGAACTAGAAACTGATTTGGCCAATTCGACAGGGCTTTTTGAACCCCATTAAGTCTAGCAAGCACCCTTTTTTTCCTTGCAAATAAGTTACCAAAGACCGATTTATGCCAATGGTTCGCTTTGTCTGTAAATAACTTAATGGTAGCGGGAAGGTCAATTTCATTTTCCCAAGCCCCTCTAACCACATAGTCTGAAACCGAAATGGTTTGTTTTGAGGAGCAGAGGGGGGTTTTGAGAGCTTTAATAGCACAAGGCAATGGTCGGAGAAAACCCTGGGAAGATGAGTAATTGATGCTTCAGGAAATAACAGCCTCCAAGCTGGCTTTGCAAAACACCTGTCTATTCTCTCCAGAATTAAATCCAACACTTGTCTAAGATTCAACCAGGTAAATTTGGGTCCAAAAAATCCTAGGCCAAGGCGGTTACAAGAGTCTAAACACTCTTTAAAACTCAGGGCTCTGTTCAGATTAATGTGCCTTCCACCTAACTTGTCTTCACTACTCAGGACCTCATTAAAATCTCCTAACAGCAACTAGGGAAGATTGTGCAATTAGGCAACTTGGGAGAGATTTGCCCATAAATTTTTTCCTTTCAACCAACCTAGGACTAGCATAAATAGGAGAAATAAGTCAGGAAAGGTCAGAATCGCGTACCTTAATCGTGGCATGGATCTCCTGCTCCGTGGAAGACATCACATAAACATCAACCTCATCTTTTTTCTAGAGGAGCCATAACTCGCCCACATATCCTATGGTCTCTGTTGCAAAGAATCCATCAAAAGGAAGACCTTCACAAATTTTTGCTGCCCTATTGCCACCAACTCTAGTTTAAGTGATGACCATAATTGATGGGAAGTGGTTCACAGCCATTTCCGTCACTCTTTTTTTGAAATCCAAGTCCAGACTACCTCTACAATTCCAAAGCAGAATATTCATATTTGCAGCGTGGTTGGTGGGGATTTCCATCAGATTAGACCCCATCATTAACGTTGCAATCATACTCCATCCTATCCTTCGTAACAGATCTTTGAATGCCACCCAATTTGGCTTCCACATTGTCATGTAGTTCAGTATCTCCTGAATCTCCTCTCTGCAGCAAATCAAAAGATCGCATTTAGAGACTGTTTTGAGTATCTGAAACAACTTCATCGTCAGAAAATTCCCCAGGTGAGTCGATGTTGATCCCCTGAAATTGATTACCTTCCTCTCTTGAACCAACCATCCCGATTCGTCCAAGTATGGCATCACTAATGGCCTTCTTAGCTTGTTCAACTCCTCCGATTCTGCTTCCAAAATTAGTGGCATGTTTGTGAGAAATTTCCACCACGGATTTGGTGTCGTTCCCTACGCCGGATGGTCCAGAACCAATTTCCCGAATCTCACACTGGTCGGAGTAATTAGAAGAGATGCTTCCACACCGCACAGAGATTCTCCTCTACCCATTCCACTGTGTCCGTAGGTGCTACTATGATCTGGGCGATCACCTCGTCTAGAATGGGTATAGCTCTGTTCCTGTGCCATATTGCCCAGCCCGGAGGGTGAAGGAGTGGAGAGTGTTGGTTGTGGTGTTCCATGAGGGGAAAAGGGGTTATCTTCAGATAGAAAAGGAGAGGTGAGAGTGTTTTGTTTACTACCTGAATTAGAACTAGATCTCTTTAAGATCTTAGCTCCTTTGGAACTTGCATTTTTCTTATCCCGAGGTGATCTCATAAGTTTTGATTTTTTCATCTCTATCCCGCCTATTGGTTCGTCCTGGCACTCCAGCCCACTGCTCAATGGGGTTTTAAACTTTTCAAAATTGTACTTGCAAATCCCCATAAGATCTTTATGCGTGTTGTGAATGTTACCCTCACGTGTCTCATTCACATTTCCAACTGCAAAATCAACTTTTTGGGAGCTTCCTGACTTAAAAAGAAAAGTATTTTCTGTGATAGCACATGTCAGACTAGTGCTTGGGCCCTTAGTGTAGTCTTTAATTCCCTTAGTTCCTGACTCTATTTACTGATTAGTACGTTTGGGTGTAACGACTCGTTTGTTTCTGATTGAATGCTTTTTCCTAGTCACTAACATCCAATCCCCAAAGCTTGGGTTTGGTTGCTGGTCTGCCTTTTTCCCTGGCTGAGTGGGAGTTGTTTCAGGCTCTACATGATCTTCCTTTGGCTATCCATCGTAACTACAAGCTTCTTGTTTGTGCCCAACTCTACCACACCCAAAGCATAAGGAAGATAAGCCTTCATACAAGACTTTCTGATACAGTTAGCCCACTTTAATGGTGTTAATCAATCGCTTCATCAAGTCAATTTGAATGCACAAGCGTGTGTAACTACCTCTTGAGACCGACACAGTATAGGAATTGTTGGAGCATTTTAATATTAAATAATTAAAATGAATAAATGTTATAACATAAATGAAAAAATGTGGGAGTGAATATGGAAGTTGAAGAGTTGGTGAAAATGGTTAATCCCACATTGAAAAGGAGAGAGGCTATTTTAGTCTTTTTAATTGTGGTGATTAATGGGCTAAAATGTATTGTCTCAGATATTGGGCTAGATACGTGCGCAAGGGGGAGGTGAAGAGTGGAGGTATCAAAAACCAAGGGCTTGAATCTCCTTAAAGAGAGCGAGTGCCGCGCCTCAGTCCAAAATTGTGTTGTGTAATTCCTTTCTTTATACTAATAATATTCAGAAGTATTATTCAGTTTCTCGTTGTGTTATTTCCATTATTATTGTGATTGCACCAACAGGAATCAATCCTCAACATTGGACCAATAGCTTTGCCAATATCTAAGAGGACAGACCTGTCGTAGAACTCAATGGGTAGCTCTGGAAATCTAACCCAGACTGCCACTGATAGGAAGCTAGCCTCAGAAGCTTTAAAGTAAGGTTCCCAAGGTTTAATGACAAGGAAATGCTCCCCAATAAACCATGGACCACCTCATAACACCTTATCATAGTCCGCATTGTCACTAAACTTAATTAGGAAATAATCTTTGGTAAGGTCTACACAATCCATCCTAGCTACTGGTTTCCACAAAGCATTGATCTTGAAAGTGAGGTAGTTATAACCAACAGTTCTACCAAACACTTTCACTATCAAAGCTTTGGTCCAGGGAGCCCTAATACGAGCCTTGGTCTCTTTTGAGAGTTTAACCTGTGCTAAGCCCTTTGAGATCTCCTCAAATTCTGAATCAGACTCAACATCATCAATTTCCTTTTTGTCAAAGCTAAAAGCTTGAGTGTAGGCACCCAGAATATCACCAATCAGATTGTCTTTGTAGCTCACTTGCCTACGGGGTTGTGCAAAAGGCCTGTCTCCGCTACTATCTTTAAAATTCTTCACACTTCGATCAAGCTCTTCTTCTTCTTTAGTTCTCTGGTGCGCTCTCTAAAACTCAAGTTACATCTCTCTTTTTAAACATCCATTTTCCTTCGGCTTGATTCAAATTAGGCTTTAATATATCAACAAATATTTCTTTTATCCTACAACTTAGGGGGGCCAGGCCCATGGGCCCTAGTGTGGTTCCGTCTCTAGACTTTGGGTGCAAAGCAAATGTGCAATATATTAAGCTTTATAATTAAATTTTGCATATAATTATATTGGCCAATAAAATACAAATAGTATTATATTTTTTCAAAAACAATTAAATTTGTAAGTGTGCAATAATTTGTTTGAAATTATTAATAAAATTTCAACCTATGACACTTTTTATAATTTTACTCTTTATCATCATACCAAAATACCAATCGGTTTTTGGTATAGACGAGAATTGAACTCTAAATCTCTTAATCAATGAGTAATGAGCAAGCAAAACAATTTTTATTTCCTCCAAACTGCATATGTATAAGCATCTACTGAGATTTAGGTTAAGTTGCAAAGCGCATCTTAAAAAAAAAAATTAATTGGTATCTTTATTTAATGAAAAAAAAAAAAAAATCAATATGTCAAAAAACGGCAAACCGTATACGCCTGTTGTTTCTAAATAAATAGTGTAAACGACCCGAGAAAAATTGAGAGAGAGAGAGAGAGAGAATGGCACAGGCAACCAAAGAGCCTTGCAAGAAAGAAGCTTGCGACATCCAAGCTTGTCTCACCAAGAACAACTTCCTCCCTCAAAAGTACGCTCTCTTTTTATTTTTATATTTATATTTATGTATTCGTCAACCTCTGTTTGGTTGCTGAGAAAGTATGCGAGAAATTTAAGGATTTTTTTTTTTTTTTTTTTTTTTGAGAAATAAAAGAATTGTCCTGTTTTGATAACTGGGTTTTTGTTCCTAACTTGTAGCTGTTTTTATTTTTATTTTTAATATGAAAATTCTTTTATTGATGAATTGGTGGATTCTGATGATTTTGGCAATTATGGCTTACAATATTGATTCAATTGCTTTGAAAATTTTTGATGATTTATATTGATTTCAATGGTTGATTCTTTCTGTGCTTTGATGATTTATGTTATTACTATTTTGCAAAGACTAGAGATTGTCTGTGATATTTAGACCAGATGTTAAATAAGTTCTAACTAAAATCAAATTTGATGTTCGTGGTACACTAGGAAATCCTTAAGATGGGGTTGTGAAGGGTAATTGTATTGGGGGTAGAGTTGCTTTGATAGTCGATGGGCTTTTCCAACTTAAATGTTGCAACCAACTTAAAATGTGGTGAGGCTGTTCCTTAGCTCTACCCATGGTTGGTCACTTGGCTTGCTTGTCTAATGTGATTCATTGCTTGAGGATCAAGTAAACATGTGCTTCAAGAAAATTCGACACTTTATAATCTGTGATTTAGAAAGGTGGCAACTTTAGGGACGGGTTTTCTATCTGATGATATCTTATGATTAATTGATTACTTTCTAAACCATTGGCAGACCAAACTTGTCCTATACCACAAATGGGCAAAATGGGGTTTACTATAATTGATTTGTGTGCCTATCCATAATTGAAGTCTCCTCTCATGATATGCCGGCATATTGCACAATTAGGGTCTCATAAATCCATCATGGTAGATTTTATTCTGAAGTCAAAACACTCTTGCAACTCTCTTATTGGCTTGACTCTGTTTCTGCTTTATGTATGAGGTCATGCAATATGTGGGGTTTGTGTTTCTAAACCGTCACAGTTATTTTGGATTACAGATGTTTTTGAGTTGTAATGTAGAGCAGAAAGCGTAGCAGACTCTAAATTCTAATACCAATTTGATGTAGGATCTTTGGGAATTTGGCACTAAATTAGGTTTCTTGATAAGTTCAAGGTTTCTTGAATGAGGTTTGATGTTTAAGGACTTAGGGATGGTTAGATTATAAAAAAAATATTGAATCTTAAAGTAATTTGATGGCTGTTTGGTATTAAACAATGAATTGAAGAACAAAGAAACAGCCTAGGCCATCATACCTAGGTTTCCTTAAACAATTATGCCACATAGGAACGAAAAGGTAATTTACACCTTTAAAGTTATTGGGCATTCATTGAACTCATCTCTCTTCAAATTCTGAAAGAATACATTTATATTGGATATTCCCAATCTTTTTTCTACAAAGACTGGGGTTCCTAAATATAATAGAAATCTTATTAAAAGAATTTCAAACCAAGTAGGAAGCTTTTACTGAAAAATAGGAAAAGAATAATAATAAAAGAAGACTCATGGGCTTTAGCAAACTCATTCCAACAAATCTTAGACCTGCATCCATCTTTGTTATCATTTGTTAATACTTTGCACTGTAACCATTTTCTATAACTTTGAGAGTTATCTTTGACACTATATACAATGTATCAGCAATTACTGTTGGTTTTCTTTTATATGTCAAGAGTGTCCCTTAAACCTCTAGATTCCATTCTAGGTGGTTTTATGTAAGGAGATGTTAAAGCTTCGGTTGAAATCTCAACCTGTGTAATGTTGATGCCATTGCACTATTTTCTTTCCTTTTTAAGAATTGTTTATTTAAGCAGTGTTTTCAAATGGTGTAGGTGCCTTAAAGTCATTGAATTGCTGCAGTCCTGTTGCGAGAAATGTGAATACAAATCAACACATTGTGCTTCTGTCTCTGGACTTTTGAAGCAGAAGACCAAGTAGCTCTTTGTTCTGCCATGTTTTGGGCAAATGCTGCAGAATGAAAACACTAGATGCAGTTATTGAAATTTTGGAGTTAGCATTGCTCATTGGAGAAGCTGATTCCAAACTAAATGCAGTGCTTGATTGGAGAGGCGGAGAAAGCAGTAGCATAATTCTCTCATTTCAACAAACCTAGTGAAATTATTAGATGGGGATTAGTATTACTAACTATTGAAATATGCATCATTTTAGAACTTGGGTTTTTTTCCTTACCCCAATTTTTTAAATATATCTCTTATAATAAGGAAAGGCACATCATTTTGCTGAGATACTTTTTGCATGCTTCGTGCTAATTTACAAATGTAAATTAATTATCTTAATGTTTAAGAAAGGAGGCGAGTCTATGTAGCTGTTTCCATTTATCTTATTGAAATTGCTTTTCTTCTTCTCCAAAAAAGAAAGGAGGTAAATAGCCATTTCCATATTCATTTCCTACGGGACCCTTTTGATTAGACCAGTACATCTTTCATATCTGTTAACTATGTTATTCTTGTGCTATGATTGCTGTTGTGACAGTGCAATAATACAGATGATGAGCATTTTAATAAATGCATATTGGGAGTTTCCAGATGACATATTTTCATGTTTTGTTCCTGTCTAGTTGTAGTGTTACAAGTTGCTAAGAAGGTATTAAGAATATTTTCACTTCATTTTCCGTACCTTGTTATTACTAGAAAGTGAACATTTTTTACTTTTTGGATATTTGAACATCAATGACCATGTATATAGCAATTGCTGCATTTAAGGTAAGGTGGCAGTCAAAGAGAAGTGGCAAGTGTCCAAGGGTCATGTTTATCCCATCATTATCCCTTCTGCAGCAATTGCTGCATACAAGGTTGCAGTAAATTCTCTCCATCTTCCTTAATCAAATTTAACAAGTTAAGTAATTAAGTTTCTCAAAAAAAGAAAAAATATGTTAAATGTATTTTATTTCATCTTTAAGTATTAACTAGTGTACTTTGTTCATTAAAAAAAAAAAAAACTAACTAAACAAGTATACTTTAGCCTTCAGCATTTCAACAGCTTTATCTTGCTTTCGGAATTTGTATTTTCAACTATTAATCGACACCAAGATGACAATCAAATGCAAAACAGGTCGTTAACCTTCCCAAAACCCATGTCAGATTGGTTTGGTGGATTCAAAGAGATAAGGTCACACAACTTTTATTTAATTTTCATTAATCATCGAATCAAAGAGTCCATTAGAAAATATATTCCATTTTATTGCAAAACTTAGTTTTTTTGGGTCCTATAAAATAGTTGGTAGATTATTGCTTTTCCAGTCTTTAGTAGATGGAATTCCAATCTTATTATTTATTTATTTATGGATGGAAAAGGGAATGCATTAACAGAAACCAAGAAGCAACAACAGGTTCAAGACAAAGCCTGACCAACAGAGTCTGAGCTCATAAGCTTTAAAATATCCACAGGCGGACTATCATATAAAATAAAGTCCCTGTTATGTCTTGCACCCAATCTAGCTAAAACATCGGCACACCTATTATTAGCTTCACGATAACAGTGACTGATCTAGACTAGGGGAATATGGGAAATCAACTGCTTGCAGTCATCCACAGTGGGGAAGGCAACATTGTTAGAATAATGAGGATTAGCAAGAAGATCAACAATAGATTTAGCATCAAGCTCAATACCTAGTTGTTAATTGAAAATTTTTGTATATAATAAACCCATCCTTTATGGCCCACAGCTCTGCAAGAAAACTAGTAGAGATCCCAATGTTTCTGGAATATCCACCAATCCATCCTCCTACCTCATTTCGAATTATGCCTTCACTACCTGCCATAGGCCGGTTTTGAAACACGACATTATTCCTGTGTTTCCAGTTCATCCAAATGGCAAAGAAGAACATGGTTTTTTGTTATCGAGAATTATAAGTCATTTGTATATATTAAATAAAAAAAATAAAAAATAAAATGTCATAGTATTAGACTATTAGTCTATAATCATGCACAGAATTATATGAATTTGAATGCCGGCGACTTAACCTTAAATAGTGAAAACAAACACAATCAAGTTTGAGATTTATTATCATTTTTCAGCTAAAAAAAAGTTTGAGATGAGATTTATTTTTATTGCGTTAGTAAAACTGGATTTTATTTTGGGAGGAGTTTTCACATTCTCTAAATTTATACGTGATAATCATTTTTTTAAAATTAAAAAGAAAATCGTGGAAGGCATTAAGCATGAGCCTCTGGTCTTCAAGTATTGCCAGTTCTAGATTTTTGTTGGAGTAGCAAAAAGACATAATATATATATATATATTATATAAAATTTTTAATGATTCACAACCATTTATCATCGAGTCTAGTAGATAAAAAAAAAGTCTAGTAAAAGAAAAAGGAAAGAAGAGGAAAAATAGCAGATACAATTATTTTAAGTGAAAAAAATGTCAGACTATTATTGAGAATATAAAATTGTAAAATACCAAAAACACACATACAAACAAAACTGCATGAGAGAGAGAGAGAGAGAGAGTCAAACGGCCAAAAATGCCGCGGATGACAAAACGCGTGAACTTTGAATGCGTAAACATTCATTCAACTATTGACATACGTAATTTTAAATTTTTAATTACTCTATTAAGCTTCCAATTCTGGCAGCATTAATTGTAATTTACTCCCTAATTTGTTTTAGGGAGAGAAAAAAAACAGTGTGATACTCACATAAACAGTACAGTCACACCTTACATTACTTCAGTTTCTGTCTGTCACCTCCTTTAATCTCTCTCACTTTCTTTTCATTACTGATAATAGTGAATTAATGATATAGTAACAAACAAACATGCATGTATGAGGACTGAAGACTGAAGAGTTTCCATATATATGTGTCACCACCTTTATGATTTGGCACTGAATTCTAAGGAGAATCAAAAAAAAATTGTATTGGGTTTTGGAAAGGAACCCATTTTTGTTTGCTTATCAAAGATCAATGGGTATTGTCTTTATTTTGAGTTTCTTCTTTCTCATGATCTCCATCTCACCTTCTTGTAAGTACCTGAATTCTCTTTTTCTCTTTTACTGTTTTTATTTATTTATTTGTTTTATCAATGAAATGAGATTCTTTGTTAAGTTTTAATTTTTTTCAAATTTGATTGAGGTACAGATGGGTATGATCCATTAGATCCTCATGCCAATATAACCATTACATGGGATCTCATGCTTGAAAATGGTGCAACATATGATGTAAGTTTTTCTCTTATTTGTGCATTCTTTGTGTTTTTTGAATGTTGAGACTTGAAAGATTAGATGTTATTCTTTCATTCTTTGTACTTTGCTGGTTTTCTTGTCCCACCCCCAATTCCCATAACAAATTTTTTTTTTTTTCAAATTAATAAAATAAGTACAATACTATTTGAAATCCTTTTTTTTTTTTTAATAATTTTGTTTTTGATGTGAGCAATATCTTTGACTTGGCCTTCATGTGATTTGTGATAGTACTTTGTTGTCTTTTTGTCTGCTTGGAAATGATCAGCTGAGGCATACCTTTGCTGTTGATTTTCTGTCCAATCACTGTGCGCCACATCATATCACTCAGGGCATTACAGTCTTTTAGAGTTCAGACCTTTTTTTTATTTTTTATTTTATTTTATTTTATTTTATATATATATATATTTATATGTATTCAGACCTATTTATAGAGGCATGTTTGGTGAGATAATAAAGGCCCCAAAACATTGTGCACGTTTCATCTTGCTCGTTGCTCCAATCTCGTTTCAGACCTATTATTATTTTTTTTTTAAAGGAAAATTATATGATTATTTTTTTGTCAAGTTATATTATGGCACGTGGGAGCTGAAGTGTTGAAGGGAGCATTAAAACTAAATTTATTTTTAAGATTTTGTTTTGAATTTGAAATTATTTTTGAATTTGAATTTATAATTTAGTTTTAATGTCGAGGGTTTTAACTTTTAAGGGATTTCATTAGGCTATTTTCGTAAATCGACATGCCATGAGTATTTTATTAAATACTTACTTCAGGCTAGTAGACAAGGGAGGAGAAAATTCCATATTAAGTATTTTATAAAATTCAACCAAAAAAGTTCTTTTCATGCTATAGTATAAAGGTAACATAAACTTGATTACCAAATAAAAATAGAGAAATTCTAGTGCCACAAAAAGTTTTACAATTTTTATCATAATTTGTCATGTGGCGAATTGTAAGTAGTGAAAATGTGGACTCTCATAGACCCACTAATATTTCTCCACAACTTACATGGCAAAAATTGTGAAACTATTTGTGACGCTAGCAATTCTGATAAAAATAAAGAGAGATTTTTATTGATATCTTATTATATTTGCATCCTAATCTGATTAGGAAAACATTAAAATCTAGAATTTTGAAAATTACATAAACTATTAAAAATATAGTATGCTTGATCATCCAATCTACATCAACATTCAAGAACTTGGACTAAAGGACATTTCCAATTGCGAGCTTTTTTTAGGGACAAGTGGTAATTCAAACTTGTTGAGCCATTATGATTGTTGACCCCATTTTAGCGGTTTCTTGCCATGCTAAGGCTTCACCTTAAACCATTTCTTCCTCTTTTACTCCAAAAAGTGCATGAACTTAACTTAAAATTTTTTTCATAGGCCTTAACTAGTTGTTGAATTATGTGATTGGAGGAGAATGTGAATACCATATCTATAATGTCATCACACTATATATCAGCTACGTAGATTATATATTTGGTTGTTTTGTTATTTGTCCTAGCTTTTATTTAATGTTGTATGTGATAGAATCTTTTTTTTGCTAAGATGTTGATTAACAAGTATTTGAAAAGCATACTGCATATTTCTCAAATTTTGCTCCTGCATCAACATAATGTGCACCAAAACATCACTCTTTTTTGTCTCATTTATAAAAGGTTGTGCCTAGTGCACTAAGCTCCCATTTTAATGGAGTTTAAGAGAGATAATTGGCTCATATGTAACTATTTTAGTTTCCACATTTGTAGGTAAAGGTATCACTCTACAACTTCCAATTATTCCGGCATGTGGACCGGCCTGGTTGGAAATTGAGTTGGACGTGGATAAGCGACGAGGCAATATGGGATGTATGGGGAGCAGAGGCCACAGAGCAAGGAAATTGCTCTAGATTTAAGGGTGGAGTACTTCCACATTGTTGTGAGAAGCAGCCAGTGATTGTTGATCTCATGCCAGGAGCACCATATAACAAGCAGTTTAACAATTGTTGCAAGGGAGGGGTGCTAACCTCTATGACACAAGACCAAACTATGTATGGTGCTGCTTTTAGGATGAATGTTAATAAAGCTACTATTAAAAATACAGGCAATAACTTCATCATGCCTTTAAATTTCAACCTTGGTGTTCCTGGATATACTTGTGGTGATCCATTTCAAGTTCCACCAACCAAGTTCAAGGCAGATGGAAGCCGTCGATCAACACAAGCTCTTCGTAAGTATTGAAGTTTCTAAAAAATTTTCTTATAACTTTTTGTAAGTGAGGTTGATTGAAAAAGTTGTATGTAGAAAAAAGTGAAGTTTTAAAAAATTGCACTTAAAGAAATTGTAGTTTGAAACTGTTTCACCAAATAGGCACATCATTTTCATTGCCTTTGGTGAAAATGACAATCACATTCTCCTCCAATCAGTTATTGAATCCTGGGAAAATAATTTCTATTGAATACCATATCTATTAATCCTGGAAAATATTTTCCACATAAAACCGAGTCTTTTTTAATTTATTTAAATTTATAGGCTTGTTGTCTTGTACATCTTCTTTACAATACACTATGATAATGGTATCTGCAAGACTGCAACATCCAATACCAATCTTCCCTTTCCTTTTCTTTATCAGTCAAAACAAATGAATTCAAGTATGTTGATTGAAGGATATGTAGGTACTATCATTGATAAGTAATTTCTGAAATTGCTATATTATTTGAGATTATATTGTACGGTTTAATGATGCTCTACTTTGTTCATGACATACTTGTTTGGGTTTATGCTAGAGACTTGGAATGTAACCTGTATTTACTCGCAATTTCAAGCATCACTTACTCCAAAATGTTGTGTTTCCTTATCTTCATTCTACAATAGTACCATTATTCCTTGCCCCCAGTGCAGCTGTAATTGCGAAGGACTAGGTGGAACGAAATGTGTAAAGTAAACCCTCCTTCTCTTTCTAATATATTTCTTGTTGTGGTTGGAAACAACTTCTATAGAAGTTTAACAAGGCAAAACTAACATATTTGTATTAACTTTATATTATTTTGGTAATATAGTTCCCAAGCAATCTGATTAAGAGAAGGGGAAGAGATTCAAATAGTTCTTTGGGCTAATTGCAATTTTCCCACCCCTCCCTAAACTATGGGGTCAAATTTAATCCCCCTCTAAACTATGAAGTCGAGCATTGTCACCCCTAATAATTGGTAATTAGCAAAATACCTCTTGTTATTAACAATTTTCGTAAATTTCAAAATTTTAACGAAAATTGTTAAGGGTAGGGGGATTTTACTTATTATCAATCAATCAGGGTTGGTAGCTTGATTTTATTGTGTTTGTGGTGAATTGAACTGGACTCCATAGTTTAGGCCTTAGGGGGTGGGGGGTAAACTGCAATAGTTTTTTTTTCTTCCCCTCCTTTTATGTCTAGTAGTTATATTGTCAATTTGGGCATGTGAGACATGATTGTTCAATGACAATTTCAACTTTACAGTTGTCTTTTCTTCAAGTTGCTTTCAAGCACCTTAATTTCTTATGTCTTTTATTATACCAACTTCTCTTCCTTCATTTTCAAAGTACCTGTTTCCATTTTGTCCCGACTTGCAGGTCTGATAAAACTCCTCCCTTGTTAGAGCTACCACATGCAAATGATGAAGAACCACAACCTTTGGTGAGGTGTTCTAACCACATGTGCCCCATAAAGGTGCACTGGCATGTGAAAGAAAGTTACAGAGAGTACTGGCGAGTCAAAATCACTATCACAAATCTAAATTTTGTTAAAAACTATTCCCAGTGGAACTTGGTGGTGCTACACCCCAACTTGAGAAATGTCACCCAGGTTTTCAGCTTCAACTATCTGCCCCTTAATCCGTATGGAAGCATTAGTAAGTCAAACCAAAACCATGCCATTATTAATTTGTTATTATATCTTAAATACACATGGTCCCTAAACTTTAGGCCATGACCAATTTTAGTTCTTGAAGTTTAAAGTGATCACTTTTAGTCCCTTAGATAACATTGCCAAACTAAAAAATGATGTGTGATCACTCTATTAGATACAATAGAGACTAAAGGGATCACTTTAAGTTTGTTATAGACTAAAAACGTTCCCTTTAATCATTTTAAGTTTGTCAGGGACTAAAAGCAATCACTTTTAATTTTGTTAATGACTAAAACTAAAAGCCATCACTTTAAACTTCGAGGACTAAATTTTTCATGTGCTAAAGTTTAGGAACCAACATTATATTTAGTGACCCAGTTATTGTATTTGTTTTACTTTCTTCCATAATTAAGTCTTTTGGTATATTTTTACAGATGACACAGGGATGTTTTGGGGGATTAAGTACTACAATGACATGTTACTTCAATCAGGACCAAGTGGAAATGTACAAACTGAGATGCTACTAAACAAAGATCCTAGTATTTTTACTTTCAGAGAAGGATGGAGTTTCCCAAGAAAAATTTCGTTTAATGGTGATGAATGTGTCATGCCTCCTCCAGATGAATACCCTAGGCTCCCTAACAGTGGTCATAGTGTCACAGAAAAGCCTTGCCTAATTTTCTTCTCTTTGTTTTTGCTTATAGTACTGGTGCTTTGAACAATAGGTGTCTTGCATTAGAGATTAGGACTTATAATTATATATATATATATATATATATATATATATATATATATACATTTCCTAATCTATCACTTTAGCTCATAATTTTGAAACCAAAAATCTGAGATCAAGTAGACAAGGTATGATTTATCATTGAAGAATAGCAATATTAACAAGTAGATATAATTAGTTTTTTATTATATTGTATACAAGTAGATTTCTGATTCACCAATCCACTTGTCCTCTTGGAAACAACACAGAATTCTCTGAACTATACGAGTGATTTTCATTTACATTTACTCCTTAAAAGATAATTATAGTTTTCTAGGATGGAGTACAGATTCATAAATTAGTTTAGAATGTTCCTGACATGATTGCTGCTGTTTAAAGGTGGGTGAATTAGGTTACTAATCTTGGACAAAAGCAGAAAAGTGGTACTGAATTGGCGAATTCAAAGTTTTAAACACTTCCAAATTTCCTAAGTGGAGTAAAGTATATGGTAAGTCCTGTGGGGCATTCACTGCTTAACATATTCAAAACCAGATTTTAATGCGATCAAACCATTTAAATAATGATTTTTTTTTTAATTATGCTAAAAATCCTACACAACTGCTCAAACCCGTTCCCCCACCCCTAGATGGATCCAACTTCTAAGGCTTGGGGAGGTACATCCTGCCTAACAAGTGGGTGGATGATAATCACTTTAAAATAGGGAGAAGTTTACAAATGTCTTAAGAATATTGGTTTAGAAAATATTTTTAAAAAAATTTTATAGAAAAAAGAAAAAAAAAAGATGTTTTGACGGTTTTTTATATTTTTCATAAAAATAATATCAAAACTTTTCTAAGATTGTTTACTAAAAATTACCATAAGGCACCGTTAAAAAGAAATTTTAAAATAATGATTTGCAAACCAATACAATAGATAATAGTTGATAAAGTGGGTAAAAGGAATGGCACTACAAGAGCAATTTTCCAAAACCATTTCAGTGTCCTACAATCCTTAGATTCCTATATTCTTTTTTGACGATTTAGATAGCGTTTAACATTTTCTTTTTCATCGAAAACTATTGCAGATTAAGACAAGTGAAAAAGATAAATGCTCATTGCTCCAAAAGAAAAGAGAAAGTTGAAGGGACTTTTCAATTTTTTATTGTCCATCTTTGTAGTTGTGGTTGTCTTTAAATATTAGATTCGGAGTAAGGCAAAGCAAAGCGAGCATATTCCAAGCATTAAAATCAATCACCTTTTCCTCAAAAAAAAAGAGAAAAAAACAAAAATCAATCACTAAAGTTAAAGAAGATAAGTACAAAAATAAATATGCTGAAATAATGGCAAAAACGGCTAAATAGTTTTAATTTTTACACTATATAGTCAAACAGCCAATTTTTCAAATTATGTAGCAAAATACTACTATTTTGAAATTTTACATTATTGATGTCAAGTTTCAGGCAGAACTCGACATTAGGAATATCGAGTTCTATGCGTATTTTGCTATTTAATTTTTTTTTTAAATTGTTGCTTAGAATTCGACATTACTAACGTGGAGTTCCACTTAAAAATATGCATAGAACTCGATATTATTAATATCGAATTTCAGCCAAAACTCAACATTAGCAATGTCAAGTTTTAAAAGAGTGGTATTTTGTTAGATAGTTTGAAATGAGAGCTGATTGGCTACCTAGTTTAAAAATTGAGACTATTTAGCCATTTCCTCTTGAAATAATTTGATAGTTAGGGTATGAAAATTTGAATGGTGCCTATTAAGTTACAAAATTCTGCGATAATGTTGAAGTAAAACTTATACAACTAGTTGTTCTACCAATCAATTAAAGCCATTATTTTCGTAGGGCATACGATTATACAAAGCTTCAACAAGCTGACTTTATAAATGCATTGGCATCATAAATAGTTAGGAAAATCGGCCAGCAAGGATACGTTGGGGACATTAAAAAATTCTCCATATATATTAATGGTGATATAGTGGATGCCACCCAGACCCAGCACTGCATTAAGTATATAGCATTTAGGAACAAGACTTTTGTCACCTGCTCAACCGACATCATATATTATTTCCCAACAACCCCCCATATCTTATATCATTCACCCTAGGAATTCTGTCTCATCTGCCTGTAGGACCCTGTTTCAATAATATAACTAACAATTAAAATAAATAAGGTTTTAAAAAAAATTAGTATCTCATATATATATATATATATATATATATATATATAAATCTTCCTTCTCATGTTTAGTGTCTAGGTGTACGTAAATCCAATACATTAGAAGAGTAAGAGATATTTGGTATCCAATAATTTCACGTCAACAATATCAAAGTCTAATAAGTAAAAACCTTCTCTTTAAAAATTAAAGGATATAGTTTGAGTCCAGTTAAATTGAAACTATTGAGAAGAAGACATATGACCAAAAGTGAACACATGTCACAATTTCAACGGATCCAGTACACTGAATGCACTGGACTTAACCCGAGTCCAAAATAAACTATCTTACTAATAAATAAAAGACGTGTTAATAAGTAATTATTTTTGCACATGTCTTTTATTTATTGAATTTTGATATTGATGACGTAGTATCATTTGATACAATATCAAATAATTTTTCCAGGGGAGGGGTGGAGTGGAAAAAACTGAGGATCGACAACCAGCCTAATGAAAATTCAACTGATTAATGTTCTCATCATACTAAAACAAAACCCAAAGTGTAAACATGGATTTCATTTAAATCAGTTTACAAGTACACTTGTCTTACCACAATGCAGACTATGCAGAGTAAAAGTAATGCACATCCAAACAGCACTATCTTTGCACAAAGTTGAATTCCACAGATTATGGAAACTTCAACTGAATAATTTTCTCATCATACAAAAACAAAACCCCAAAGAATAAACATGGATTTCATTAAAAGCATGTTACAAGTACACATTTTCTTATCACAATGCATTGAAAGTAATGCACATTCAAACAGCCCTAAACATCTTTGAACTAGGTAGAATTCCTCAACAGTGGAAACTTTAATGGGCAAAAAAATGGAGCATACAACTTTCGTGATTATAATAATCTCTGAAACATACAGGACAGGACAGACCGAATCATTGGATCTGTTTTGAGTTACCACCTCCGGTAAGTCACCTGCTAGAAATTGAATAACTTTCTGGCGATGACTACCAGGTGCACATAAAGATATTAGCTTAGCAAACAGGAAAGAGAATAAAATGGTGAAAAATCAAAACGCACAAAGCTGCCAGAGAGAGGTCACCAAGATTGGAGGAGCTCTGCTTTATCCCGCACAAGGGAAACAACAATTTTGGTCATAGACATGGCAATGCCAATTGAGGAAGAGAAGGGGAGAAATAGACAGTTCTGGACCGATCACAAATCTAAATGCGGAGTGGACCAGTCACAGGATCACGGCCTGAATTAGCATCCTTGCGTTTCAAAGAGAGATTAGCAAATTGGGAATCTAGGTAGTCCCTGCTTTTAGAGCGTCGATGGCTAGAAGATGGCTGCTGTTGTGGCTGTTGCTGCTGCTTATACAAGGTTCGTAGCCTCCCAATCTCCCTCTCCAATACTTCTTGCTCCACTGAACATGGTATACCACAGTTTAGTCTCATTCCATGAAAATAGCATGTATATATGTAACAATTTGCTGCCCATGACATAACAGATCAGTGATCTCCTTCTGGATATATTGGTATTTTAATCATTGAATTGCCTTTCAGGGTTAATTGATAGACTGTTGATGTGTTGGTACAAAATTTACCCTGAAAATTTCAGAGGGATTCAATGCTTCCAAAAGGAGACCTATGCTCTGAGAAAATCAATTTCCCAGGGACTGCTTGTTTTGTGGATTAATTTCATCAACACAAGCTACTTATTGGCGGTTTCAAAATGCAAATTATAACCAGTAAAAGGTAGCATGACAAGTCTGCTAAGTGCTAAATGTTTCTTCTTGAAAAAATTAAAGAAAAGTAAGTCATACAACATGGTTGTTTATTAGTGAGTAGGGAATTCCAAATGCAGTATAGCAGGTCCACCACATTTGGCAAGTCATCTAACCAGTAAAAAGTAGCATAGCAAAACTAGAATGCAACATCATAGCCAGCAAAATGTAGCATAGCGTGCCAGATAAAAGCTTTTAATAAGTAGCATAATATATTAAAGCTAGAAATTCACATTCAGATTTTATGGAAAGCTACTGTTAAATAATAATAATTTTTTCATATTTTATTTAATTATCCATCAGTCTAACATATTCTTCTGATTGTTGCCAGACCCATCAACATAGACAGAAGAAATTAATTGTTAATTCCTACGCCTAGACCAACATTTCTACCTGTTGTCTAAAAAGCATACAGAATGACATGGCTAGGATCTAACTTGTAGACAGAAATCAATACGGGAAGATCAAAGGCATGCTTAACTCATGCTTGTCATTGAAATGAAACTTGCAATTTATTTATTTATTATTATTATTATTATTATTATTTTTAAAAGAATCAATCTGGAAATTTTGGAAAGTGCAACCTGCCTTAGAACTCCTAATCTCTGACAGCATTTTAACCTCCTTTCCCATTTTTTTGGGATTCATTCAAACCCTAGATGTGCTCCACCATTGGTCTTTTTTGCTTTTGCCCAAAGGCTGTTGGCCCTCTTTGCCATTTTATAAAATAAGCATCACTGTCAACATTAATTTCCCATATGCTTTAGGTTTCTAATTCTCCTCAAACTGCACTTACATATCAAGTCCTAAGTTTGGTTTGGGTCATGTCTCCTCACCATATGCTTCTGCTTCAAATTGAACATCTAATATGGAAATACTCATTTTTAACACTCATAAATGTCAACATTCACATTGGCCATTGACCTCATAAATAGAAAATACATTTTTATTAAAGGTGCTAAAGGTCACAAAACTAGTGCAAAGGAAGAATACTAGTGAAAGCCCTAAAGAAGGAAGAGTGAAGAAAGCTACAAATGGAAATAATTTCAAGTAATTAAAACCAATATCCGTTTGCAAGTAACAAATGAGACGGATAAGGATGGAATATCAAGCTTACAGTATTTGATAAGCTGCTCCTGGGCTAAATTTTCTAATCGCTGCTTAAGGGCTTTGTTCTCCATGCTCAAAATAAGATTCTGCTGGTTGAGAAATTCAAGTTCAGCTGAAACTTCAGATCCTTCTGCCTGTAAAGTAAAACGTAGAGAAGTAAGATTTCAACTCTTTAGTACAGCACAAAGTCCACTTAAACACCAAATCAATTTTATGTAGTATTTCAACTTCTGCTGATACTTGCCTGTAAAGCTTGTACATTCCTTTCAAGCTCAGCTATGTATTGAAGCTTCCGAACCCGTGAACGTTGAGCAAATTGCCTGCACCAAATAGCAATTCACATTTAATGATATATAAACCCCTTCCAGATACAGCAACTTTTTCTTTCTCTTTTGCATGCATTTTATCCTATAAATAGATACCAATTCCATTGTTGTTAAAAGATCCTTAAAATTACAAATACCCGATTAGATTGTTTATTAGCAAAAGTAACATCAATGAAACATAAAACAAAAGTTAGTTGTATGTCCCAACTTAAGAAACAGTCATGCAAAAACTATGAATATAAATATTGTGCACCCATGTTCCAATCAATGCTTCAGAAGTAGAGAAAAAACATGTGGGTGTATGGATAAACAATTTCAACCAACATATCTCTCATCTTTTTTTTCTTTTCTTTTTTTATAAAAAGAAATAATAATTTTTTAGAAGACAATTGAATAAGTACACAGGATGAACATACTACATCCTCTCAAGATTTACGGCCAAAAATTTTTAAAAAAAAATTCCAACAAAGAATCGGAATGTATACTGCTCAAAGCGCACAGCCAGTTGAATACTGAGCAAAGGAAATAATTTTCACTGAGCTCCATGCAGTTAAAAATGCAGTTACAACTCATTTCCCAAGTTTTCCACATTATACAAAGATAAATTGTACCCATATCACACCACTCTCTTGACAACCAAGTGCCCATTTGGCACAACTTATTTTTCAGCTTTTAGAAAATGGGATGTTTGAAAAAGCTGTATGTAGAAAAAACTGGGGGGTTTTTAAAAGTTGTACCTTGAAAATATGAGTTTTTAAACTGCCCACCAAATGGATTCTAAATCTCCCCTTCCAACAAGCAAATTCTTCCATCACAATCTGAGGCACCACCCAACACACCCAAAATAAAGACAAAGCTAATGGCCAAAAGTGTCTTGATATGGCACAATGTAATAGGAGATAGTTTACAGTCTCACCACAATCCTAGTACATGCAACATCCGTCCATAATGACTTCTCTTCTTCCTTTTTTCCTCAAGTTGTCAATTATCAAAATCTTACCCAAAGCAATTGTCCACCAAACAGCGCTACTTTTGACACCAGATATTCTTCCATGGAAATTCAACCATTAAACACTTTCCAAGAGCCTCTAGAATGAACTAACCTCAAACCTTTCTTTCTTAGAAAGCTCCAATACATACTATATTCACCTCCACCCGATGGGAAAATAGTGCGTAATAAAACAAAAAAGTTATCAACTGACTCTACCTCCCAAACTTGCAAAAGGGTCTCATGAACCTAATGTTCCAATATCCTGTTCCTTCACCTGCCATTCCCATATGCATATATGGGATGCAATTGGAACTTCACAGTACTTAAGAATAGGTCCAGAAATTTATCCTTTAATGCCATTGCATCCATTCCTTTTGGTGTCCAGTTCCCATAACAATTACAAGAACACAAAACAAAAGGTTGCAGACTTTTCTATAAGTACCAAACTATTTACACCTTTCACCCATCATAGAAAACACAAATTTATCAAAACATTACCACAACATAGTCAATGCTAATTATAATTCTAAACAATAGCTGCATTCTGGATGAAGTTGATACAATACAACAAACATTTAGGAACCATTAATTTTTTTTATTGTTAAGCTACACATGCACCTAGTGGGTCTTGAGCCCACAACCTCACCCTCCACCTAACATTTGCAAGGGACGAGGTGCCAGACCAGTTGAGCTAGACCTCATTCGCAAGAACCATAAAACATTAGGCCAAATAACTATTTTGGTCCCTAATTTATGAGTCGGAGTTCAATTTTGTCCCTAAACCCTTTTTTTTTTGGGGTCAGTTTAGTCCCTGAAGTTTTGAAAATCATACATGCTATCAAAGTTAAGTGCAGAAATCATACAAATCATGCATCTTTTGAGCTCCTTCATCTTGTATTAGTTACAATCCAATTTAATGACAAGTCAATCACTCAATTTTTAAAGCAATTTCATAAAAATCGCTCAATTTTTTTTTTAAATTAAAAAAAAAAAAAAAGAGAGAGAAAAAAGGGAAGGGGTAATATTGAACCATTTTAGAAACTTCAGGGACCAAATTTACATAATTGATAATTCAATGACAAAATTATAGAATATATATAGATAAAACGTAACATCAAGTAAATCAAATATATCTTTCAATATAAAGAACATTTAAATTGGCTACATACTGTTTAGCGCGTTTCGTATCTGTCTCAGAAGCAGAAGGCTTAGCATTTGAATCCCTTCTTTCAGAAGTAGCTTTTAGATCTTGTGGACATGATTCAACTTGATCCTGCTTTTCGCTTGCAGTACATGAAACCACATCAGCTTCATGTGGTGAGCATGATGATCCTGAACTCTGATGAACAGTGTTATCCTTGACAGAACGGCTGCTTGGGCTAACCACAGCATTCAAAGATGGATCCCATGCCCTATTCTTCTGCTTTGCCAAGTGGACATCTGCATAGAATGAAGCATGCTGCACATCTTTGTGAAGATCAAAGTCCTGAGATCCCCAAGAAGGTACAGAAACCATATTTTTATATTTGAAATCATCCTGAGCTGCATAATCAAAGTTAGAAGCATTTGCTGCATCTATGTAAGCAAAGGAATCACTTGATGAACGCCTATGACCTCCTCTGCGTACAGGTGTCTCTGGTTCATTAAGAAGATCATCAAGCCAAGAAGGTTGCTCCTCTATGAGTTGGCTCTCAGAGGAAGTTCGTTGGTGGTGTGCATTTCCCTCTCTAGTCTTCTGAGCAGCTTTTGGTCCAACAGCAGGACCTGGGACATAATCAACATACGAGGGGGAAACAATAGGAAATGGACTTTTAGGAGGAAGCAAAGCGTGTTTTCCTGAGTAGATCAAATTTCTGATGTTTGATGACCCCTTGGAATTTGCCATGGCCTAAGCTCAACCAGTCCCTGTCAAAATTATATGGAATGAAATGACATAAAAATAAGGATAATATAACCGTCAAAAAACAATATTAAGCAAGAAAAGGAAAAATCCCAATCAACATTGTTGCAGAGGCCTCTTCATCAATAAATTGTTTGGCAATAACATCTTAAACCAACAAAGTAGAAACAAGTAAAAGGTCCAAAACGCAGTGCTGAAACTTGAAGGTAACATAGTTACTTTTTATAATCAAACAATATCATAGGATAAATATTTAAAATGGTATTGATATTTTTACTAGGTACAACACTTCAAATCAATGAACTTTTCTAAAAAGCAAACAATTCCACAACATGTACATGCATCTGCACCACGCAACCACACTCAAATCCAGGTAGCATAGCAAGACACCTAAGGAACTGATAAGAAACTAATTACATACATAATCCATGTGTCAAACTGGCATCTAAACAACAATAACAAAGCCTTAGTCCTAAAATTTTTGGGGTCGGCTATGGATTCTCAACATATTAGTCAAGGTTGACCGCAAACTTGCATCTAAACGGTATTGCAAAAATAGGATCCATTAATAAGTTATATCCAACTAAATTGAGAGAGCAAAGGAAAAGGAAAAAAAGTTCCATCTACATAAATTAGGCAAGGCCATTGAGCTCCAGTGAAAGAATGGTTGGAGGGTGAGGTGGTGTGTTCATAAACCAGTGCGTGCATAACTTACCAATAAAAAAATCATAGAAAAAGTTTGGCTACAATCTAGTTTGTAACCAATGGTTACAACTCCACTCAATATATTGAATGTTAATTTTAACAAATCTACCATTAGATTACATTTTCTTCTTATATTCTCCAAACTTGCAAAATTTCCAAATGATCAAAGATTAATAGCTACATCATCAATCAAATGTTTAAATTTCAAGTTTTTGTAATCTAAAATTATGCATAAAAAATAAGTTTATGGATCAAATAGTAAATAACATCCAATTTGCACAAAATTTTACATGAGTTAAGAACATAAAAAACATGCAATCCAACAGTTAAATTTTCAAAATATGTAGCCATGTTAATTTTTGTAGTGGAGAGTTGCACCATCAGCTACAACCAAGTTTGTAACTAAACTTTGTCCAAAAATCATTTTAAAATCAGGCAAGTACTTCAAACAGGTAGACTTGGCAAATAGGGTCATTCCATCATGCCGAAAGGAAAACTGAAGCATTACAACTTCTATGGCAGTATGGCACATTGCAATACAACAACAACAACAAAACCTTAGTTCCAATTTTTTTTGGGGTCGGTACAAACAACACTTTATTGGTTGCAGGTATAACTTACTAATACACATGCACCCAATGGAGCTTGACATCGTTCTTCACCTTACTCATACAAGATGAGGAGATACCAATTGAACCGAAAAAAAAAAAAAAAAAAAAAAAAAAAAAAATTTTGAAGACTCTAGTAATATATAAATACATGAATACATTATACATATTCCTAGAGTCTTTAAATTTTTTATTTTGTTCTAGGAATATATATATACATATACAAATACAGGAATACATTTTACATATTCCTAGAGTCTTTAAGTTTTTTTATTTTTATTTTCTACCAAAGAGCTCTACCTCAATTGGCACCTTACAGGGTGAGGTAGTAGGTTCAAGAGCAATCATGAACGTGTGTAATTTACAAATAAAACAATAGATTTTTTGTTCATCAAACCAACTCATACTCAAAATTCAATGAAGCAAAAATTATCCAACAATCTAATTACCTAACAAAATAATCATCAAGTTCATAAATTTAATCAGAAAATGAAAAATTAAAGAGACAGACAACAATAACCCCCTAACTTCTGTTTGGTAAACAAGAATTTTTTTTTCTTAAAAAAAAAAAAAAGTTGAATAATACCATATCCCTGAGCTAAGTTCAGACAAGCTTTTTCTTCTCGCTTTTCTCAGCTCCCAAACAACGGGGAAAAAAAATCTAAGATTCCAAACGAAAAAAAAAAAAAACAAAAAGTTTTGTTTTTCGGTTTCCTACATTTTCTCGTCAACCAAACGGAACATATAAATATAGAAATAGAAAACGCACACAGCACCTGAAGCAACAACAAAAAAAAAAAAAAAAGGAAAAAAAAAAAAAACAGTGATTCAAAGAAACGAATTGTAGCAATGTGGAACTGATTTAACGAACTCTGATATACGGAAACGAAAACAGATTCGATATTCGTAACAAACAAAAAACAAAATTCAAAAACAAAACAGAATGTGAATTATATATATATATATATAAATTCGCTTACTTTTTTTTTTTCTGTTTTTCAAAAAACAAATCAAAAAAAAAACGTACCGGTTGTGGAACGACGAATCGAGATCTCACAATGGAAATGCGAAAAAAAAAAAATTGTATGAGAAATAGAAATCGAAGCTCTCTCTCTCTATATATATATCTTAGGGTTTTGTTATTTTGATTTTGGTGTTTGAAGCTATATTTCTTTCTTTTCTTCTTCTTCTTCTTCGGTTTTGTTTGTGTTTCTCTCTCTACTTTCTCTCTCTTTCTGTCGTTGAACTGTGTGTTGAATAAGGAGCTGGAATTCATCGAATTTAATATATACCATTAATGTAAAAATTGTAAAATAATTAAATTTAAATTTAAATTGTTTCTGAGTGTTGTATCTATTTGTTTATTCACAATTTTGACCCCCCAATGATTCCTATTAAGGAAAATTATGGGTTATTTCTTACTTTCTCCTCTTACGGATCCTATTATAAATTTAATTAATAAAATTTATTATTTATGTAAAAAAAAAAGTACGTATTTATTGTACTATGAGAAGTATACAATAATTTTCCCTCCCATATTATCATTCATATCATATTATATTAAATTTTATATGTAGAAAAATAACTTTTTTTTTATATGTATATATGAGTTTATGGCTTTATGCTATGACATTGACAGTGACAATTGTTAATTATTATATTTTTCTTTAAGAATTAGTAGATAAGTAAAGCTCAGTTGATAAACCCCAAAAAATATCTCTATTTATTTAAAAGTCAATAAAACTCGTTTTTTTGTAATATTCTAAATTAATTTTTTATAAATTATAATCTTTGTGTTAACTATAGTAAAGGTTTTTTTTTTTTCTTTGAAGAATAAACGCAGCCTTTTTAAAGTTTCGAATTTTTTAATTATAGATTTGGTTTGACTATAGCTAAATAAATTTTGAAAATAAATTGAGTCAAGTTTTGATTATGTTTGGTGTGTCAAAGGTTTTGCAATTGAATTGACATCTCTCTATTTATTAAGTATTTGAGAGTTTATGGGGGAAAGAGTGACAGTTTAGAGAGAAAATGACTTGAGTTGTGGGATTAATAGTATATTGTAATTATCTCAATAAAAAAATTGTGTTTGGTATAATTAATGTAAATTAAATAGCCAATATGTATCTTAAAAATCATATAACTTTAGTTTTATTCAATTTATGTCTAATTTTGAGTTTTTTTTTTTAAAGACAATTCCTTAGTGTTGAAAAGTTTTACCAATAAATAAATAAATTATCAAGTTTAGTTTTATGATTTGTATGACATCCCAGCTTATAAGATTTTATCATATTAGGAATTTTTTGAAGAGGGAAAAAATAAAAGGAAAGAGAGTGAGGGGTGAAGAGAGATTGGGGGGTGGAGAGGGGTGCTAATTTAATTTGACTTCATGGCATAACAATGTTACTACTATTATTAATTTTTTTATTATTATTTTTATTTTTTATGGATAGAATATATAAGTGCAAATGGGTGGAATATTTTTCTAATAGGTATTGACAAGTAAGTAATTACACGCAAAGTAGCAATGTGGAGCAACTTGTCTATTAATTATAAATGATGAGTGGCATTTATAAAAAGATGTGGAGAGAGAGAGAGAGAGAGAGAGAGAGAAGCAAATAAAAATAAAGTGCAAATTGGGACAACTAGCTCCATATATAAAGTGCACAAGAAGACAACAAATTCCATACCTATATTCTAAAACATGTCCACAAGATCGAGCCCACACAACACCATGAAGCTTCCCATCCTAAAAAGCTAGTATTTTCAAAAACCTTTTTTAGCTTGATTTGTTTTGACAATGGATTATCTTTTAAAACAGTGTAAACATAAAAAATGATGTCTTCAAAATCTTCCCTTTTTTTTCTAATTTAAAAAAGATATAAATTCATCCAAAACATCATTTTTGTAAAGAAATTAAAAGTAGTCCATGTAAATCCATAAAGCTAAATTGGGAAAGAGTTATAACTAGTTATTACGAGGGTTGATTAATTTAATTTAATCCATTGTTAGAAAGACATTTTTTGCAGAGGGGAAAATGATTATTTGTAATGGTGGATCTTATCTGATAATTAGTGAACACAGTTGTTTCTATTTCTAGCACCCAGAAAAAGAAGAAAAGGGACTACATGTGCATGCAACAATGGATATACAGGTCTGGTAGATAGCAACAATCATACACCCTGTAAAAAGGTTGGTGACCAACTCATCTGGGACATGAACACCCACTAAAGGACAAATCAACTCTGTTTGTAGCTCTTGTAATCCCATTTTCAATTTTACAATCACTCAAAATGCTTTTATGTACAAATTATGCTGCATAGATGAGTAGGGAAGATAATTGCCACACCATCTTTAATCATCAGAGATTCAGAATTCTCTATTTATGTGTGTCATCCTTGCACGGGTCATACTAATCTTCTATATCATTCCAATTTTATAGGATGTCCGCTAGGGTACTTAATCATCAGAATTCTACGAGAGTGAATTTATCAGCATTATTAGCAGAATTACTCTAAGTAGTTCAACTTCCAGCAGAAACTGGAAACCATTCCACAATACAATGACTGTAAGCTCATAACAATGTCAACGCATACACAAATTGATTGAACACAGAATAATATTGTGATCTCATTGTATAGGACATTGATCTACTATATATATAACAAAATTTCAGAACAGGTTGGAGATTTTATAGCAACTCTTATTATGTACAGAAACAGAAATTCCAAAGGAAGTTACATCATCCCCATCAACTGCAACATAATTTATTTATTTATCCTTACATGTATCAAAAGAAATTTGATAGCCCTCAACTACACTTCAAAGATTCCCATTACTGGGATTCAAAAAATAGATTGTAAAGATGGTGGTGTTCAAATATTGAAAAGCACAACTAAATATGATAATGAGATGAACTTATGAACCGAGCAGCTTCTTCCATCTGGCATATCCTAAGACAAACAGGAAAATAAATATACATAATACTGTAATACCACCAAAAAAGTACCAAAATACCCCATTCACATTGTACAATGGAAAGGGGATGTTCATCCCAAACCATGCCGCTATCAAGGTTTCAATAGCAACAGCAAATGATGCAATGGTTAACGTCAACTGCAGTTGAATAAGTTCGTTTCGCTGGTTGTCAAGTTGGATGTTAACATAGTCTTCTGTGTCACCAATATACTCCCGAACCTGCCGAACAGGGAAATTAACAGTAAATTTCAAAGACACGAACAAATTAATTGTCATGCCCAATACTATATTGTTTCAAAATGTTTTGAAACCTACGTCACACCATCAAAATAATCATAAATTTCAGGCCTTAAGGCCTCAAAAGTTTATTTCCAGTAAGAAAAGTACCTTTGAAACATGAATAAAAGACCAATAATATGCTACCATCTTTCCCAAATAAATAAATTTGAGCTCATTTTACCATCTTAAAGTACAAGAGCTTACCAAGAAGCCCATCAGCATCAATTCTTTATGTTGAGATGAGGCTACCTCATTAAGATATAAATCAGTCCATTAACAGACAGGTAGCTGATGGGTTAACCAATCCTTTCAGCAAGCCATTCTTATGCTATTTAAATTGTTCCCAAATTAGAAAGGATCTATCAACTCCAAATTGGACCCTCATAAGTTTTGAAACAATCCGAATTTCCAAACTAGAGCTTTGTGTATAGCATGAAAGATACTAGATTTATCTATCTGGTACTAATATTAAATTTACAAAATTAGTGTTAAGCTTGACCATATTACTATTGCCTGGTTTAACTGGTAAATGGTGCTAAGGAAACATTGCAGAGAATCAAATTCAGAGTTTTAGTTTAAAAGGCTTATGACATTTGCTTATGCTATAGTCAAAAAGGGTAATACTCACAGACAATATCTTGTTACGAGTTCCATCTAGCTGCATAAAATAGGCTTCAAGCAACATCTCCAGATCCTCTACATCATTATCATCCTGAAAGTTGCTAGTCACCAAACTTCCGCTCCTGGCAGAACCAAGTCGGCGGAGATGGGAATGGGGAGAAGCGGTAACTATGCTATTTGAAGCAGCAGCTCCCAATAAAGCCTCAGGCGGCTGATTCTGGATCCACTTCCTTGTGAGATATAAATGTGCCATATCTTCATTGTCATCTAATAGATGTTCGATTTCATCCCTTACCTAGCATTAGACAGATATGTTCTCCTCATTATAGATAATATAATGCATAAATAATAGAATACATGAAAAATCATAAACATCTGTATGGAGATTTTTTTTTTTTTTTTGATGATGTGGAACCTCACCAAGGCAGGACCCTTTGAACCCACCCCTAGGGAGTAAACCATGGATACACGACTCCACCTACCACAAATCTGTATGGAGATATATACTCATTTCAAGTATAAATAAGTTTCCCAGAAGAGAGAGAGAGTAAAATTTATTTTATTTTATTTTATTATTATGTTAGGATAATAAGAAAAAGATATTTTTAATTTTTTTGATTAATAATAATTTTGAAATTTATTGCTTAAGACATCTAATCTGTTGATTAACATTCAATTTTCACAAAAAAAATGAATTATTGAAATATTTTTTAATATAAATAATACACAAAAACATAATAAAAACTAACCTCCCTCCCCAAAAAAAACTTTGAACAAGTTATAATTACTAATTAGTTGTAAATTTTATTTATAAATTCCAACCATTTTACTTTTAGTTCCTTCTACATCCCAACTCTCAAAGCACAAAATTCATATTTCCTAAGGCAATATCTTTATTGTTGTGTCCAATAAATGAAAACTGTATAATAATTGGTGTCACTCTAACATTTGCTCAATAGCAAGAAAGGTTAATGTCTTCATAAAAAGGTTGATATGATTGGTCTCTCTCTCTCTCTCTCTCTCTCACACACACACACACACACAAAGACTAACAATCTCATTAAGGAAAGGAGGAGGATGACATACAACAGACAAGGTACATAACAGGAAATACATAAGAAATCCTATTGGCCTATAAATATATTCACAAGAAATTTACTAAACTTAAGGAGGGAGAGAGTCAGCCAAAAGGTGTATGCTTGAATGCATCTAATGCCTCTAAGAGGCTGCGGAAACGAAGGCATAAGTTCTTTCTTATTCATTGGAGCAAGGGGCAGAGAATGGGTGCCTGTAGTCCAAGAAATAAAGGAGCAAGGCAGGTAATTTTAGTGATCATGATTAGTAATGCATTTTACCCAAGTAGTAATGATAATCAAGAACTTCCAAGTTTGACACCTTGCAGCATGAAGACCATTCTACTCCTTTTTATTCTTTTATTGGTAAGTTACATCCAATAGGTCTCCAACCCAAAACATCACCCTCCACCTTGCTCTTGCAAGACAAAGGGGTCCATGAAAAACCAACCCAAGATGCCTTTTCAAACACAAAATTCAAATGCCACTATGAGTTCTTATCATTTCCATGCAAAAGCAATATGCTATAAAATATTTGTTATTAATTATTTTTATTTATTAGAGCAGATGAAGAGCTATATGACTGACCATTTGTAGGGTTCAAGGGCTTTCCTTTTATAGTAGAGGTTACGACAGCATTTTAAGGGATTCTTGACTCTTTATTATCAAGAATAATTGATTTCACCTTTCAAGTTCATTTAGCAACTATAGGGTTTAGTTGTTTGCTTAATTTAGGACCCAAGAAACAGCACTCTTGGGTTTTTCTTCATTAAGCACCCAATAAAAGGCTATTTATCTGCTTTCCTTTGGGATAGGCTTCAATGGAGATCAAAGCATCATTCCATCTGATCAGACTCCCTGACTACATTGGTAAAGAAATCCCCCCTTTTTTCCCCGATAAGTAAGTTTTAACCCCAAGGGGAGGGATAAGGGAAGCCTCAAACTAATAACCCTCGCTATGTGAGATGTGGTTCCCAGCATGCATCAGTAAAGAGATCGATGGATACAGAGAAATCTCAATATATCTCCTTTCTTCAAAATTCATCTTTATCATGAGGTGACAAAGCATATTACACCCGGAAAGTAAAAGATATAAGAACCCAGAGAAAGAATGAAGTAACAGTTAACAGCATACCTTTTGCACACGTGCAAGCAGCCGGGTAAGATTGCTTTTCAAACTTCTCACATATTCAAGATTCTTGGTGCTAACATTCCTGGCCAGTTCATCTAACACAGGGTAAGCATTTCTCTCGAGGTCAGCCACACCGGAATCCAGATATGTACAGACAACCTCTAATGCAATCTCCAGAACCTGAAACTCAAAGGGAAGCTCACACTGCAGACCTTCAGTTGCTTCTGGAACGGGCAACCATTGTCTCCCTGTTGAAACACGCATTTCGTTTTCTTGTTCATCTTCGTGGCCAGCTCCATGGAATGGGCTTTTACAAGGAAGTTGTTGCCTTAGCTGCTCCACAAATGGAAGAACCTCCTGACAGAGAGGATCAAGCAACAGCACTTCTTCGGCCGTAACTATGGCCTTTATAAACTCCAAATTGACAACCATCGCTTTCTCCCTTGCTGCAAATAAAGGAGAGAGAGTTTAGTTAAAATTTTCTTCAGAATCAGCCACTAAAAATGCTAGCAACAACCAATAAAGCAGAAAGTGCTCTTATATGGCTTTGATACAAATAAACATATGGGTTCTGCAATATGACCTTTAATATATAAACACAAAAGTACCTCAAACACATCTAAGCAAAGTCCAAACAAAAGCCAGACACTTTCAACTAAGATCCTCTCTAAAGTCTAAAGATTTGGGCTTATCAACATGAGTAAATCACGGATTGACTGCTATGACTCAGCCATGGGAAATGAATTATCAATCAATCCATGATTTACTCATGTTGAAACACAATGTGAATACCCTTTTTTTTATTGGTAAGTAATAAGTTACACGTGCACTGGGTGGGTTCTTGAACTCACGACCTTGTTGGAAGTTGTTCACTTTTAACATACCCCACCCATCACTTAGTTTTTACAAGGGAAGAAGGTGTCATTTCAGGTACAGCTCATTGGCGATAAGGCAAAGTGAATACTTTCAAACAAGTAGTTTGAAGCTACCACAAGCTGCTTGGTGCGACTACAAATCACAAATTTGAGTCCAAGAATCAACCTCTCCCCAAAATAATGGGGGAAGGCTACCTACCAATTACCTCTCCTAAACCCCACAAAAGTGATAGTTTTGTGCAGTGGTAATAAATCATAGTCAAATAATTAAATTCACCCCTTCATAAAAGCTTAAACAGTTACAACAGTAATTTAACATGTTCACACCATGTCTCCAATCTACCTCACATTTAAAAAGAATAGAAATTCCACAAGGATTGTTAGCCCACTTATGAGAAAATTGTTATTAATAATAATCAAATTCATCCTTTTTCTAACAACTAAACTTAAGTTTTTGGAACAAGCGATTAATCAATAACCAAACCCAAATATTTTCCCAAACTCTACACAAAAAATATATATATCCTTTCTTTGCATGAAACCTTTATACTCACAAACAATACTCTCAATCCAGAAATTGCAACAATTGCATTTTAAGTCCTACAAGATTGTGGGATCCACATACCATATCACGTGAGACCCACCCACTCTCAGAGTGAGAATGCATACACCCACTACATAAGATTTGTTATTGCTAAGTATCAAATCATCAAAAATACTAAAAACCCATTTTTTTTCTTCCACTCTTTTGTAATAATTTCTAACAAGAACAACTTCAAGTCCAAAATCAAAATCAAAACAAAGTAGAGAGAGAAGCATGATAGTAAAAGTAAAAGAGTATAATATACCAAGGATATTGGAGGAGTGAGAGAAAATAGGTCCAAGGATTCTCAAATCCCTAGCGGGAATAGAAGCGCGACGAATGATAGCGTTTTTGTCCAACTCCATCAGCTCGTGCCGCCCACTCCGGTCCAGCCTCATCCATAGCCGAGCTCCACCGGTCTTCTTCTTCCCTTTCCCAACCAAACTACAATTATTGTTGTTTGGAGGCGAGGCGGCTCCTCCTCGGATCTGCGGCGGCAGCAGCGGCGGAGGCGGCGGCGGCCCAACCTGCTTCTTCAAGCGCCGGGACCTCGGCGATGACATGGCCGCCTTCTTCCCCATCAATTTTGCTCAAACTCTCTCACTCTCTCAATTTGAGAGTAATGGGTTTTTTTTAGGGAATAACCCAAGATTCCAAAAATCCCAAGTCTTCTTCTTCTTCTTCTTCTTATACTTGCTTTGTTCCATAAACGCCTCCACTGGATTTGATACTTTTGAAAATCAATTTTTTACTATATATATATGGAGAGCAAGCAAAAAGTAGAGAAGAGAGAAAGGTGCCCAAAAAGTAACTGACAGTCAGTGAGTCAGTTAGGGGCCACCCTCTTGTTTTTATTATTGCTATTTTTATTCATATTTTACTTCAAGCCATTTGTCATTTTCTACTTTTAAATTATTTGATTAAAATTAAAAATTGCTCTTTGACTTTCTTTAAAAGTTTATTTCAATCCAATAACTTAACTTTCTTTCAATTTAACCCCTTTGTTTTAGTTTCCATCATAATTTCAAATACAAAATTATGTGGTTTTAGGGTTATTTTAAGAGTTCGATTTTGTCGAAGACTAATGGGAGTATTGAATTGAATAAAATTGAAAGTTAAAGAACTGAATTAAATGAAAGTAAATTTAGAGGACTGAATTGAATATTAGGTAAAGCTACAAGGTGCAATTTGTAATTTTGTGAATTATTTATCAATTTTGACATTTGTATATATATATATATATATATATATATATATATTTTTTTTTTTTTTTCTTTCACAATAAGACGTGTTTGGTATGATCACCCTTGGAGATAGTCTAAAGGTAAGAAGCTCTTGTGACCGTTACTTTGCGAGTCTAAATTTGTGAGTTTGAGTAATGACAAGCTTTACTATTGCACAAGTGGTCCCAAACCATTAATAAATATGGTTTAAGTGGACTAGAGACATGATTACTCCTACGAGCTTCTTTTCTATAATGGAAATTCCTATTTGGTTGCATATTTATTAAAAGTAATCGTTATTTCTTAGGAATAACAATTGCTTATATTGAGAAATAATTTTTCTACCTTTTATAAAAATAAAAAAAATAAAATTTTGAGGAATAGTTTTTCCTCTTTAAAAGTGTTTTTTTTTTTTTTTAATGGTTAAAAACAATAGGTGTAATAATTTCTAAAATAATATGTTTTTGAAATATACAAACCTTCTATATGCACGTAATAATTACAAAAATAAAAAAATTGAAAAATAATCTCTCTTACATTTAATTATACCATTATTTAGAAAATAGATTTGTATACGAATAACTATGATATTTCATAAATATAGATCTAGAGTTTTATTCTAATGTTACAATTAAACATGTAAATAAGTAAATTTATTTCATTACAACATTTTTTTATTCTCAATAATAAAGATTATCATTCATATTGTAATCTCTATTCAGTGAACCAAATATGCCTTATAATTATAATTTTTTTGGAAGGATGGAAATGTGAGATTATAGAAAATATGAATATTTCAACGAGTCTCTTGAAAATTCGAGAGATTGCAATAAAAAAAATCGACTTTATTCCCTAAAAAAAGTTGATCAATTATTATGAAAAAAAGCTCAACATTAACAATGCATTTTGGCACTCATTAATCAGACTCTAAAAAATATATGAATGATAGAAACGTGAAAAAAAAATTGCAATATTTCCTCATGTGTGTTTGATAGAGAGGATGAAAAATGATAGAAAATATGATTTGAGTAAATTTACTATGAGACCATTATGATATCAAAAAAAGATGAAAAAAGATTGTAAAGATGCATATATTAAATTCCATATAATAAACATTTTCTTCTTATTTTTTCCCTCACTTCTCCTCCTAATTTGGGACAACGATCTTTGGTAGGCCTACATAAAACACTCCGCCCACACCAAATATGGGAAAGCCATCATTTCCCTTCCTTCATTTTTCATTATTTTGTCTTTTCAATCAATCAAACATCATATTAAGTATGTGAATGGTATCGACTTTATTGACAGTTGAATGAACGACTTAACAACAACTTAAAAACTTAAAAAGCAAATCAAAAAAAAAAAAAACTTAAAAAGACTAAAAATGATAATAAATAAATCTTAAGGATGAAAATGATATTTTTTAATTTTTAATTTTATTTATAGGTCATATTAATAAGTGTCTTAAGGTATTAATTAATGATTTATTTATTTTTTTAAAAAATTGACATAATTTTTATAGAAAATGAAAAAAGTTATCAAAATATTAATTTTTTTTTTCATAAATTTTTTTTTTAAATAGATTATTCTCTAAGGACATTCGTTAGTATCTTTATTTATTTATTTAGTCTATTACTATTTTTTCATTATTTTATTTTTCTTGTTGCCTCCTCCATTTCCTCAATTTTATTTTTAAATGTCCACTTGTAATGGGCCTTGCATGGATCCCACCCAAAAATATAGTAAACCCATCTAGGGGGTTGATGTATAGTCACAACCGCACGAGAAACTCATTTATAATAATCTATAAGATTACTAATAAAATAATAATAATAATAATCTATAAGAGAGTGATTGTCAACTTAACAAAATAATAGAAAACAAAAATAATGCTTTCATTTTTTTTTTAATTGGAAGTTATTTTGTTTACTGGGAGGACCACGTCAATAGTGATCAATGGTTCTCCCACCAAATAAATAAATAAATAAACAACATGTATTTTAAGTTATTAACTCAAATTTTAGTCACACTACCAGTATGAACTTTGAAGAGGTCAAAAATATCAAGCACGATGTGTCATTGGCATAGCATAAACTAGAGGCCTCAGACTAATTAAATTCTGATGGACTCATCAACCCAATTGGTGGCAATGTTGTTGTCATGTCAACGCAATTGAACATGACAGCGGACTCAATAGAATCATCAAGGCTTGATAAGAGCTGAATGAATAGGCTATCAAAGATGGGGACATTTAATAATTCCATACTAGCCACATCACACATGTGTATGTAATAAAGCTTTTTTTATTTATTGAGATTTTAATGTCATAATTTTTCATTCATCTTAATTTAGTGAGATAGGAGGGAGTCCTAAAACTCTCTTAGAAACAACATCAGAGAACAAAAATAGAAAGAACGATTAGAATCCACAAAATAAAAAGAAAATTATAAAGAAACCCCATTCAACCAAGAAACTAATTGCTGAATAGGCTATCAAAGATGGGGTAACATTAATAATTCTATATCAACATAAAAGGACTTGAGGTTATAACAAGGCATGATCATATCATAAAAAAAAAAGAAAAAAAGATAAGACTTTGAGAGTCCTTAACCTATATTAAATCACGAATACCATGTTGTTTCTCTTAAAATGAGTTCAGATTTAATTTGTTACTCTTTGAAATCTCAAGATTTTATTTATTACGTTTAAAATTATAAAGTTTAATTTGTAGCCCTTCTAATCTCCAGAATTAATGTACTATTTTAAAATTTTAAATTTTAATTTATTAAACCCTAAATTATAGGGTTTAAAAGGTAATTTTCTAGTCTGATTAGATACTTAACTTGACCACTATCTTGCCATGGCATTACCAGCCTTGACAACTATCTTGCCATGGCATTACCAGCCTTATACTCCATAGAAAAGGCACATCTTTGATTGTGAGGTCTGTCACCAAATTTTGAACTGTTTAAAAATAGCTTATTTAACTTTTTACTAAGATTTTTTTTATTGAAGTGTGCTAAAATTGTACTTTGAAAAAATGAAAAAAAGAAAGAAAGATTTTAAAAAGCATTACATAAAAGCTACCTTGGCAGTGCCAGCCTAAACCAAAAAGGGCATGCCATATAAGTAACTAAAGCCTTGAATTCTGAATAATTACATTCACTTCCGAGCTGCACTACCTAAAGGCTAAAGCCATTTCCACTAAGGTATAGGGCATACTCGCGGTATAGGGCATACTCGCACAGTCGCACTTCAAAGTTCAAACAATATGAAACAGATGGCTACAATTTGAATGTTTAGCAATGGAACACCATACAAGTCAACGATAAAAAATACATTGTGCAGGTAAGCCCCTAACAGCAAAATCACTTAAAAACCTATCCATTCTTGAATTTTAGGCCATTCCATCAATTTAAGTTAGCCAAGGTACAGAAATATCAAAATACATACATTTCATTCATGGGGAATAAAATATATACATGTGAAAACATGATCCAAAATAAGCTCACTACATAATTACGTTAAACCCACATCACTGGTGTAGTATAACCGAGCTGAAATATGAACATAGGAAGGCATCAGATGAACATGAGAGTATAACTCAGTCAAGAAAACTACAAGAACTAGCACTGTTAGGACTCAAGAAGGTATGTATACCTTATGTTATATAACACATGTTGATGTATAAGGTGGAAAGGTTATGGGGTGAACTAACAAAGTACTGCAAATTTTTATCTCTTCAGAAAATACAAAAAAATTTGCATTCTATTTTGTGGGGTCAATACCATACTAGGAAGTACAGACATTTCATTTAGAGTGCCAAACCGGTGTTGTACTGGCTATTTCATGTTATAATTTTTTAGAAATTGTTCATGTTACTGTGTCGTACCCATGTCTGTACCCGTACCTATGTCCACGTCCATGCTTCCTAGATACCGTGTCATGTTTCTCCACTTATCCTTTAGATCAACCTGAGAAAATAATACTTTGACTTATATTTTGGGTATAAATACTTAGAAAGTAAAATAAGACATTGCAAATGAGGAGTACAGCAACAAATTACCTCTATTCTTTCTTCAAAAATATCATTGTGGGAATTTAAGATGAGCTTCCAATTTCCTTTACCAAACCTTCAGCAGGAAACATGACAAAAAGAAAATGTGAGGATCAACATACTTTCTAAAGGAATTTAGAGTTTATTTATAAATAAAAAATCCTGTAATTTTCAAAAATGCATTCTACTGATGTGGTTATTTTTGTTTTTTTAATCAGAACAAACACATACTTCTGCACACCAGTCCTTAAAGTGTCTTCCTCCAATAAACTCCATCTCTTGATTGTTCTCCTAACAAAATTTTTAACCTTATACTTCCTCAAAGGAGAAACAATCTTTCTCTTTGGGTTAGGTTGGTGAAGTCTACTTGCACGATCAGTCATTCCTTCTTGTAAGCCATCTATGGAATCATCCCACTGCAAGGACATACAACAACTTTCAAAAAATGACACTATTTTTTTTCCTTTTCACCAAGGCAGGGAAAAAATGACACACTCTATGTATTATGTAACAAAGGCTGTGTGAGAAAGAAAGTGCAACTAGGCTTCAACTAGTTCAATAATTGTCTATCATCATAAGGACATTAAGATGATCTCATGCTGATTATGTTGTAAAAAAAAATTAAAATGAGTTTAGGAAAACACAAGTCAATGCAAGACTACTCTAAAAAATGACACTACGCATTATGTATATAAATGATTTAGACAATAACATGATGTATCAACTATTAGAATGTAACAAAATATTTTATCCCCAGTTACCACAAGATTAGAAGAAAACAAACCAATAGATTGAAACAACAAAACATGAGCACAGGTACCTCATAAGTATGAGCAGTGTTATTCCGCTCCATTAAGCTTGGTCGAGTAGAATTGCTCTGAGGCATGCAGGACTGATTTCCACAACCAAAGTTAGTAGCTTGTGGCGCTATGCTTTTGTCAACGGATGGATTGAGTGCATTTATGTCTTTTCCACTCTAATTTTCTACAGAAGGTTCACGTGTCTTATCTTTTTTCACCATCTTAGACATTACAGATTCAGCCGAATGTAATGCATCAGGGTGAGGGTCCTTCACCACAGCCTGTAACTCCAAAGAACTGGATTTAAGTGCCTCTTTTATCCTATTAACTTCAGGGGTAGGCAATGAATCGTATTTGCTATGTAATGCGTCCGTGTCCTCTTCTTCAACAATCCTAACTCCTCCTTTAGAGCATTTATGGCATGCACTGTGACTGTGTCTAGGAAGCACATTACCCTTATGTATTTCTGAGTAAAATGAAAGGCAAACCCAAAAAGGGAAGAAAAAAATCCTTAACTATATAAATGTGAAGCTCAAGAATGATATTAACAAGCTTGAGTAGTGACTAATCTGATCATGGAGCATGAAAATTTTTTCTTTAATTTGCAAGTGTTTCTTCACTCTAAAATTGATGAGTATAGATGCTAATCTTTAATTTGAATGACTAAATTATACTAATAACAAACTAAAGCAAGTTGCTACCATATGCTTTACTCTTCACTACGCACCTCATTGTCGTTGTTGTCCTTTGATGGGTGTTCCTTAAACACCTTTTAGATTTCAGTCACCAATGCATTACAACACATACATACTATGACCAGTGTAAAGTTCATTTGGATTGCACAACACAACTGAAATATAGGGGAATGTGAACATTTTCATTCTATTATGAGCATTAAGAATACAAAATCATTAATTTGAATGACTGAATTTGCAAGTGTTTCTTCACTCTAAAATTGATGAGTATAGATGCTAATCTTTAATTTGAATGACTGAATTATACTAATAACAAACTAAAGCAAGTTGCTACCATATGCTTTACTCTTTGCTATGCGCCTCATTGTCGTTGTTGTCCTTTGATGGGTGTTCCTTAAACACCTTTTAGATGTTTAGTCACCAATGCATTACAACACATATATACTATGACCATTGTAAAGTTCATTTGGATTGCAAAACACAACTGAAATATAGGGGAATGTGAACATCATTTTCATTCTATTATGAGCATTGAGAATACAAAATCATTAACACAGAGCGTGCAGTCATAGTAAAGTTTGAAACTTTACCTTTCCCTGCTGCAAGTTTATCCTCTTCATTCGCCGCCAACTCCGGAACTCGGGCGGCCGCCTCTTGCGCCACCGCCAATTCACCGGCTCCATTGCTCGTAGCCGCCGCTACTTCAATAAAGGAAGGGCCCATGAGTGCCCAAGCCTCCCCTAAAAAAGCCCTAAGCTTTTGCAGAGCAACGGTCACCGAGACGACGCTCCTTGTGCTGGAACTGATCGAAGAGATGGACCGAAATGACAGTGTGGAGATCGGAGAGTCACTGAAGGCGGCGTATTTAGCGGCGGCGGTGGAGTGCACGGTGAAGTACTTGGCTTTGGAGGGAAGCAATGGGAAGTACTTCGAGGTGGTGAAGAGAGTGTGGAGGGGCAAAATCGGTCATTTGGAGAAATCGGGGAACAAGAGCGAGTTGGTTAGGGATAAAGCCGAGTTGACTCGGTGGAAGAACGATTTGGAGGCAGCGCTTTGGGATGCCAAAACAGCGAAGAGGTTGATGAATTTGAATACAAGGGCCGAGGCTCTGCAAAAGCTTAGGGCTTTTTTAGAGGAGGCTTGGTCACTCATGGGCCCTTCCTTTATTGAAGCAGCGGCAGAGAAAGAGGCAGCGGCCTGGGTTCCGGAGTTGGCGGCGAATGAAGAGGATAAACTTGTAGCAGGGAAAGGTAAAGTTTCAAACTTTACTATTATTACATGCTGTGTGTTAATGATTTTGTATTCTTAATGCTCATAATAGAATGAAAATGTTCACATTCCCCTATATTTCAGTTGTGTTGTGCAATCCAAATGAACTTTACACTGGTCATAATATGTATGTGTTGTAATGCATTGGTGACTGAAATCTAAAAGGTGTTTAAGGAACACCCATCAAAGGACAACAACGACAATGAGATGCGTAGTGAAGAGTAAAGCATATGGTAGCAACTTGCTTTAGTTTGTTATTAGTATAATTCAGTCATTCAAATTAAAGATTAGCATCTATACTCATCAATTTTAGAGTGAAGAAACACTTGCAAATTCAGTCATTCAAATTAATGATTTTGTATTCTTAATACTCATAATAAAATGAAAATGTTCACATTCTCCTATATTTCAGTTGTGTTGTGCAATCCAAATGAACTTTACACTGGTCATAGTATGTATGTGTTGTAATGCATTGGTGACTGAAATCTAAAAGGTGTTTAAGGAACACCCATCAAAGGACAACAACGACAATGAGGTGCGTAGTGAAGAGTAAAGCATATGATAGCAACTTGCTTTAGTTTGTTATTAGTATAATTCAGTCATTCAAATTAAAGATTAGCATCTATACTCATCAATTTTAGAGTGAAGAAACACTTGCAAATTCAGTCATTCAAATTAATGATTTTGTATTCTTAATGCTCATAATAAAATGAAAATGTTCACATTCCCCTATATTTCAGTTGTGTTGTGCAATCCAAATGAACTTTACACTGATCATAGTATGTATGTGTTGTAATGCATTGGTGACTGAAATCTAAAAGGTGTTTAAGGAACACCCATCAAAGGACAACAACGACAATGAGATGCGTAGTGAAGAGTAAAGCATATGGTAGCAACTTGCTTTAGTTTGTTATTAGTATAATTCAGTCATTCAAATTAAAGATTAGCATCTATACTCATCAATTTTAGAGTGAAGAAACATTTGCAAATTCAGTCATTCAAATTAATGATTTTGTATTCTTAATGCTCATAATAGAATGAAAATGTTCACATTCCCCTATATTTCAGTTGTGTTGTGCAATCCAAATGAACTTTACACTGGTCATAGTATGTATGTGTTGTAATGTATTGGTGACTGAAATCTAAAAGGTGTTTAAGGAACACCCATCAAAGGACAACAACGACAATGAGGTGCGTAGTGAAGAGTAAAGCATATGATAGCAACTTGCTTTAGTTTGTTATTAGTATAATTCAGTCATTCAAATTAAAGATTAGCATCTATACTCATCAATTTTAGAGTGAAGAAACACTTGCAAATTCAGTCATTCAAATTAATGATTTTGTATTCTTAATGCTCATAATAGAATGAAAATGTTCACATTCCCCTATATTTCAGTTGTGTTGTGCAATCCAAATAAACTTTACACTGGTCATAGTATGTATGTGTTGTAATGCATTGGTGACTGAAATCTAAAAGGTGTTTAAGGAACACCCATCAAAGGACAACAACGACAATGAGGTGCGTAGTGAAGAGTAAAACATATGGTAGCAACTTGCTTTAGTTTGTTATTAGTATAATTCAGTCATTCAAATTAAAGATTAGCATCTATACTCATCAATTTTAGAGTGAAGAAACACTTGCAAATTAAAGAAACAAAATTGCCTTTAAAATGGAGTCTCCTATCCTAATGTATACTAGGAGGTGGCTGACATTGGAGGCCAAACTTTCTTTTTACACTTCAATAAATGTTTAAAGTTCAGTTTAATTACTTCTAACAATGACCTTCTTAAACTTAAAGTTTCGAGTTTTTAAAAGTTCCTTTGAGTAGCAGGCACTCTAGGTTGCACTGCCTCTAGCTCACCTTCACACTTCTTATATGAACAATTAAAATGCAACTGCTAGAAGTCATTCTTTCTGAAAATGCTATCTATTTTCTAATAACTCAATCAAATTAAACCAACTTGAGTAAGTATTACATGGTCGAAATCTAAGCCAAAAACTCATGCATTAAAATACACAGCTCACAGAGAGGCATTTTATCTGACAGTTAATTGCTAAACCAACCTAGCTCACTAAACCTCACATATAACTCCAAAAAATTGAAAACTTTAACAACGTTGCCACTCCAGTAGATATAGACCTGTCAAAGCTATCAACTTTTCCAAATTAAGGATTGGTTAAATATATACGTAATTATGGTCATCCTTCTACTTTCATGCTCCATGATCAGATTAGTCACTCTCAAGCTTGTTAATATCATTCTTGAGCTTCACATTTATATAGTTAAGGATTTTTTCTTCCCTTTTGACTTTTTTGGATTTGCCTTTCATTTTACTTAGAAATACATAAGGGTAATGCGCTTCCTAGACACAGTCACAGTGCATGCCATAAATGCTCTAAAGGAGGAGTTAGGATTGTTGAAGAAGAGGACACGGACGCATTACATAGCAAATACGATTCATTGCCTACCCCTGAAGTTAATAGGATAAAAGAGGCACTTAAATCCAGTTCTTTGGAGTTACAGGCTGTGGTGAAGGACCCTCAGCCTGATGCATTACATTCGGCTGAATCTGTAACGTCTGAGATGGTGAAAAAAGATAAGACACATGAACCTTCTGTAGAAAATCAGAGTGGAAAAGACATAAATGCACTCAATCCATCCGTTGACAAAAGCGTAGCGCCACAAGCTACTGACTCTGGTTGTGGAAATCAGTCCTGCATTCCTCAGAGCAATTCTACTCGACCAAGCGTAATGGAGCGGAATAGCACTGCTCATACTTATGAGGTACCTGTGCTCATGTTTTGTTGTTTCAATCTATTAGTTTGTTTTCTTCTAATCTTGTGGTAACTGGGGATAAAATATTTTGTTACATTCTAATAGTTGATACATCATGTTATTGTCTAAATCATTTATGTACATAATGCGTAGTGTCATTTTTTAGAGTAGTCTTGCATTGACTTGTGTTTTCCTAAACTCATTTTTTTTTTTTTTTACAACATAATCAGCATGAGATCATCTTAATGTCCTTATGATGATAGGCTGTGGTGAAGGACCCTCACCCTGATGCATTACATTTGGCTGAATCTGTAATGTTTGAGATGGTGAAAAAAGATAAGACACATGAACCTTCTGTAGAAAATCAGAGTGGAAAAGACATAAATGCACTCAATCAATCCGTTGACAAAAGCGTAGCGTCACAAGCTACTGACTCTGGTTGTGGAAATCAGTTCTGCATTCCTTAGAGCAATTCTACTCAACCAAGCTTAATGAAGCGGAATAGCACTGCTCATACTTATGAGGTACCTGTGCTCATGTTTTGTTGTTTCAATCTATTGGTTTGTTTTCTTCTAATCTTGTGGTAATTGGGGATAAAATATTTTGTTACATTCTAATAGTTGATACATCATGTTATTGTCTAAATCATTTATGTACATAATGCGTAGTGTCATTTTTTAGAGTAGTCTTGCATTGACTTGTGTTTTCCTAAACTCATTTTAATTTTTTTTTTACAACATAATCAACATGAGAACATCTTAATGTCCTTACGATGATAGGCTGTGGTGAAGGACCCTCACCCTGATGCATTACATTCGGCTGAATCTGTAACGTCTGAGATGGTGAAAAAAGATAAGACACATGAACTTTCTATAGAAAATCAGAGTGGAAAAGACATAAATGCACTCAATCCATCCGTTGACAAAAGCGTAGCGCCACAAGCTACTGACTCTGGTTGTGGAAATCAGTCCTGCATTCCTCAGAGCAATTCTACTCGACCAAGCTTAATGGAGCAGAATAGCACTGCTCATACTTATAAGGTACCTGTGCTCATGTTTTGTTGTTTCAATCTATTGGTTTGTTTTCTTTTAATTTTGTGGTAACTGGGGATAAAATATTTTGTTACATTCTAATAGTTGATACATCATGTTATTGTCTAAATCATTTATGTACATAATGCGTAGTGTCATTTTTTAGAGTAGTCTTGCATTGACTTGTGTTTTCCTAAACTCATTTTAATTTTTTTTTACAACATAATCAGCATGAGATCATCTTAATGTTCTTATGATGATAGACAATTATTGAACTAGTTGAAGCCCAGTTGCACTTTCTTTCTCACACAACTTTTGTTACATAATACATAGAGTGTGTCATTTTTTCCCTGCCTTGGTGAAAAGGAAAAAAAATAGTGTGTCATTTTTTGAAAGTTGTTGTATGTCCTTGCAGTGGGATGATTCCATAGATGGCTTACAAGAAGAAATGACTGATCGTGCAAGTAGACTTCACCTACCTAACCCAAAGAGAAAGATTGTTTCTCCTTTAAGGAAGTATAAGGTTAAAAATTTTGTTAGGAGAACAATCAAGAGATAGAGTTTATTGGAGGAAGACACTTTAAGGACTGGTGTGCAGAAGTATGTGTTTGTTCTGATTAAAAAAGCAAAAATAACCACATCAGTAGAATATATTTATGAAAATTACAGGATTTTTTATTTATAAATAAACTCTAATTTCCTTTAGAAAGTATGTTGATCCTCACATTTTCTTTTTGTCATGTTTCCTGCTGAAGGTTTGGTAAAGGAAATTGGAAGCTCATCTTAAATTCCCACCGTGATATTTTTGAAGAAAGAACAGAGGTAATTTGTTGCTGTACTCCTCATTTGCAATGTCTTACTTTACTTTCTAAGTATTTATACCCAAAATATAAGTCAGAGTATTATTTTCTCAGGTTGATCTGAAGGATAAGTGGAGAAACATGACACGGTATCTAGGAAGCATGAACGTGGACATAGGTACGGGTACATGCTTCCTATGTCCACGTACCTATGTCCACGTCCATGCTTCCTAGATACCGTGTCATGTTTCTTCACTTATCCTTCATATCAACCTGAGAAAATAATACTCTGACTTATATTTTGGGTATAAATACTTAGAAAGTAAAGTAAGACATTGCAAATGAGGAGTACAGCAACAAATTACCTCTGTTCTTTCTTCAAAAATATCACGGTGGGAATTTAAGATGAGCTTCCAATTTCCTTTACCAAACCTTCAGCAGGAAACATGACAAAAAGAAAATGTGAGGATCAACATACTTTCTAAAGGAATTTGGAGTTTATTTATAAATAAAAAATCCTGTAATTTTCAAAAATATATTTTACTGATGTGGTTATTTTTGTTTTTTTAATCAGAACAAACACATACTTCTGCACACCAGTCCTTACAGTGTCTTCCTCCAATAAACTCCATCTTTTGATTGTTCTCCTAACAAAATTTTTAACCTTATACTTTCTCAAAGGAGAAACAATCTTTCTCTTTGGGTTAGGTAGGTGAAGTCTACTTGCACGATCAGTCATTCCTTCTTGTAAGTCATCTATGGAATCATCCCACTGTAAGGACATACAACAACTTTCAAAAAATGACACACTATTTTTTTTCTTTTCACCAACACAGGGAAAAAATGACACACTCTATGTATTATGTAATAAAGGCTATGTGAGAAAGAAAGTGCAACTAGGCTTCAACTAGTTCAATAATTGTCCATCATCATAAGGACATTAAGATGATCTCATGCTGATTATGTTGTAAAAAAAAATTAAAATGAGTTTAGGAAAACACAAGTCAATGCAAGACTACTCTAAAAAATGACACTACGCATTATGTACATAAATGATTTAGACAATAACATGATGTATCAACTATTAGAATGTAACAAAATATTTTATCCCCAATTACCACAAGATTAGAAGAAAACAAACCAATAGATTGAAACAACAAAACATGAGCACAGGTACCTCATAAGTATGAGCAGTGCTATTCCGCTCCATTAAACTTGGTCGAGTAGAATTGCTCTGAGGAATGCAGGACTGATTTCCACAACCAGAGTCAGTAGCTTGTGGCGCTACGCTTTTGTCAACGGATGGATTGAGTGCATTTATGTCTTTTCCATTCTGATTTTCTACAGAAGGTTCATGTGTCTTATCTTTTTTCACCATGTCAGACATTATAGATTCAGTCGAATGTAATGCATCAAGGTGAGGGTCCTTCACCACAGCCTGTAACTCCAAAGAACTGGATTTAAGTGCCTCTTTTATCCTATTAACTTCAGGGGTAGGCAAGGAATCATATTTGGTACGTAATGCGTCCGTGTCCTCTTCTTCGACAATCCTAACTCCTCCTTTAGAGCGTTTATGGCATGCACTGTGACTGTGTCTAGGAAACACATTACCCTTATGTATTTCTGAGTAAAATGAAAGGCAAACCCAAAAAAGTCAAAAGGGAAGAAAAAATCCTTAACTATATAAATGTGAAGCTCAAGAATGATATTAACAAGCTTGAGTAGTGACTAATCTGATCATGGAGCATGGAAATTGTTTCTTTAATTTGCAAGTGTTTCTTCACTCTAAAATTGATGAGTATAGATGCTAATCTTTAATTTGAATGACTGAATTATACTAATAACAAACTAAAGCAAGTTACTACCATACGCTTTACTCTTCGCTATGCGCCTCATTGTCGTTGTTGTCCTTTGATGGGTGTTCCTTAAACACCTTTTAGATGTTTAGTCACCAATGCATTACAACACATATATACTATGACCATTGTAAAGTTCATTTGGATTGCAAAACACAACTGAAATATAGGGGAATGTGAACATCATTTTCATTCTATTATGAGCATTGAGAATACAAAATCATTAACACAGAGAGTGCAGTCATAGTAAAGTTTGAAACTTTACCTTTCCCTACTGCAAGTTTATCCTCTTCATTTGCCGCCAACTCCGGAACCCGAGCGGCTGCCTCTTGCGCCACCGCTAATTCACCGGCTCCATTGCTCATAGCCGCCGCTACTTCAATAAAGGAAGGGCCCATGAGTGCCCAACCCTCCCCTAAAAAAGCCTTAAGCTTTTGCAGAGCAACGGTCACCGAGATATCCGACGCAACGATCACCGAGACGACGCTCCTTGCGCTGGAACTGATTGAAGAGATGGACCAAAACGACGGTGTGGAGATCGGAGAGTCACTGAAGGCAGCGTATTTAGCGACGGCGGTGGAGTGCACGGTGAAGTACTTGGCTTTGGAGGGAAGCAATGGGAAGTACTTCGAGGCGGTGAAGAGAGTGTGGAGGGGCAGAATCGGTCATTTTGAGAAATCGGGGAACAAGAGCGAGTTGGTTAGGGATAAAGCCGAGTTGACTCGGTGGAAGAATGATTTGGAGGCGGCGCTTTGGGATGCCAAAACGGCAAAGAGGTTGATGAATTTGAATACAAGGGTCGAGGCTCTGCAAAAGCTTAGGGCTTTTTTAGGGGAGGCTTGGGCATTCATGGGCCCTTCCTTTATTGAAGTAGCGGCGGCTACAAGCAATGGAGTCGGTGAATTGGCGGTGGCGCAAGAGGCGGCAGCCCGGGTTCCGAAGTTGGCGGCGAATGAAGAGGATAAACTTGCAGTAGCGAAAGGTAAAGTTTCAAACTTTACTATGACTGCACTCTCTGTGTTAATGATTTTGTATTCTCAATGCTCATAATAGAATGAAAATGATGTTCACATTCCCCTATATTTCAGTTGTGTTTTGCAATCCAAATGAACTTTACAATGGTCATAGTATATATGTGTTGTAATGCATTGGTGACTAAACATCTAAAAGGTGTTTAACACCTATCAAAGGACAACGACTTATTTAATGAAACTCGAGTTTCAAGTACTCCTCCGTCCCAGTTTTTTTGTTCTGTTTGAAAAGTCAAACTCTTTAAAAGAACATTATTTATTGTCTTGTTTACCTTTTAAAAATGTATAAATTTCCAAAACTACCCTTAAAAAAATTAATCAAAAATTTGAATTAATAAATTAATAGGAGTATAATAGGATCATTAGTAAATTAATGACTTTTATTTTTAGAAACAGGACAATAATTTGGGACGTCTCGAAATTAAATAAAGGAAAAAAAAAAGTGGGACGGAGGGAATATTATGATAATCTAATCAAACATAATATTAGAAAATTGAAATTGATAAACTTGAGATTTATTGGAACTCGAGTTTTAACAAACTTGAGTTCCAAAAACATGTTACATAATTGAATAAGTTTGACCATATGCTATTTAGAAAAATTTTCCAAAAATTTGCTAACAAAAATTATACTATATAGCAAATTTTTCCATGGTTCTTGCATATCTTTTTGATTTATAGATATATACACATGTGAAAATCAATTTGGATAATTGAACTCAACCTTTGCCCCACCCTACAAATAGTTCTGGTACCTCTAATCACAATATTTCTTGTATTTTAATTTAAGGTCCCATTAACGGATACTCATAGAGTAATTATTAATAAACAATTTTAGAAAAATTTTAACACCAATTTTATTAAAAATATAAAAAGACAAAAAATTTAGTTATTTTTTTCTTTTCCCATAAAAAAGTTACTAAAAATATATCATAAACCAATGTCATTAGGACATCCATTAACTTTTACCTATAATAATTTATTTAACACGAATTTAGTCACACAAAAATACATTTGAACTTTTAAGAGCTCAAGAATATGAAGCACGATATCATTGGAATATAGATATGCTAGATGCCTCAAACTTCTGAACTATTTAGGTGATGGATTCATCAAACCCCAATGGGTGACAAAAGCTGAACAGGCTATCAAAGATTGTCTCCAACGAGAGCTGGAGGCGAGGAATGCCACATGTTGGAGGGCCAAACTGATGGATTGTGAGTTCAATACCCATTGGATTATAGTTCAAATGTTGAACCCAGCCAAATCTTGCCTGTTTAGAAAACTGTAAAAGCAAGGAATATATACAACTGCAGATGGTTTTTAAACAATAGACTAAGATTAGTTAAACCATCTATGCGGCATAATTCCACAATAAGAGTCACCCACTCAATAAACTGATATTGGTATTTCACCAGTCACCATTAGCAGTTAACATTTTATCTGGAGGCTTCAGTTTTTTTATTTTTTGGAAGGAGTCTGCACCTAGAGTGTAATAGGATTATAATTAAACAACCAGAATCACATGTCAAATGCCAAGAGTATAAACTAGTGATCGGTGTATTCTTTACTAACAGAATTTCAGTAATTCATTAAACTTGTAAAGTTAATAAACAAACATAACAGTTTGAACATGAATCCACGTAGGTATTCAGTGCCAAAATTTAATTTCCATTCCCATCAATAGTCATCGCCTCTGGAAATGACCTCTTTGCAGGTTGGCCGGAGTAAGATGGTATGCTCAAACTGAGAGACATAACTGCCCTTAACATCGCAGAGCGGAGGATAAGGCTGCCAAAAAAAAGGAGAAGAATTAAGAGAGTACTTGACATCAATATCCATGAAGTGAACTTGTAGAAGATGGCGGCAATAAAAACTACATCACGATGTAGCTCAAGGACCTACTATATGAAGTAACAATCCTGTCATATTCTATCTCCGCCCTTCATAGTCTTTATATATTTTGGAATAAATATATTCTTTAGCATATTAAACTCACTTTTGAACTTTCAATTTTGAATATATCCATATATTTTGAGACAACCCAAAAAGAAAATGTTATCATCATCTATTGTGGGAAGGAGGGACCATATACAAATCAATTGGTGAGAAATACCTGAACAATGCCAGCATCACATAAATTCTTTAGTGCCATAAGGTATTTAGTCTCCCCTAGGCGGTCTAAATACCGTCTGCAGAAGGCCAATGTGGAGAAGTTCTTGTTAATTGTAGCTAACAGTTGCTTTGCCCTGGGCAACCTCAATGGGATATGACCTGCTTCAAAATTTTTCATGTAATGGCTGCACTCTAGATCTTCTCTGACATATCCTTTTCCTGAATATAACAAGAAGCAATTAATTGTACTTCAGGTCTCAATATACATTAACTGCAAACTATTTCTTGTCAGATTTGCATCACTGCAAAAACAATTACCAGTTGATGCAAAAGTTTCAATTGCGAAAAATTCGCCCTCTTCCATCTTCGTCTGCTCTCCTCCTTTCACAATAGGGACAGATTTCCCAGCATGGATTTGATAGCGCCCAATGCTATGTCCGTTCAAGTTTCGAATACTCTTTACTGCCAACAATAGCCAACGTCCACTTAATGTAAAAATATATCCACGTGACATTTTAGACAATTTTTAGACATAAAAGATATCATACACCATATAATAACTGTTGCATCATACACACTGCGTAGAGTGGATACTCTCTCCATTTTACTTTATATACATACATACATATATATATACACTTGCTACAGATGTCATACCTTGGTACACCTTTCCATTAATTTCAACCTCATATGATTCCATGACCTCTTGAATTGCAGCACCAACATCACAAAGTCGCACATCAATTCCAGCTTCCTACACAATTACAAGACTATCAGTAACATGGTACTATGTGGATGGGGATTCATGACTTCCAGAATTGGTAAAAGCCGTAGCAGTGAGCATATACAATACAACCCAAAGAAAATTTCTTCATATGTTATTTCTGATGTCCAAAAAAGAATTAAAAAGATAAAAAAAAAATAGTAAATTAAAAAACTTTAGATGTAGCAAGAGACAGTGTCCATTAAAAGAAAAGACAGAAATCAGAGAGGCAGAAAATAATACTTGAAGGTCTAAGTTTCTGGCCTACCAAGTGATCTTATATGAAAGATATTGAAACAGAAAAGGATGAAGCAAGGGAGGACAGTGAGTAAAAGAAGTCCAATAGTTCTACCCCATTGATGTAGGTTGAAAAAGCGAGCACAATATCAAAATTATTTTCAATTTCAACATTATCTCAAATTAATTGGTATTAAAGATATAATATTACTATACCATTTAAAAATTCACCGATCAAAGGATATCAAGTATATTAGAATATGCATAATTAACTACAGCAGTATTAACTTCCTCTCATCATTATCAGTAGTTACATCTTACATCTTATCATTATTTTTTATATATAATAAATATTTCATGGAAGAAATGAAAAGAGTTTTACCCAATGACATGGGCTGTATACAAGAATAAAAGCCAAAAAACAAGTACAACAACAATTACAACAAAGCTTTAGCCCCAAATTTTTTAGCATCAGCTATGGATTCTTGACTAATATGGATTCTTAACAAATTAGTTAGGGCCAGCCACATGTATTCTAAAATTTAACATATCTAGAAATCAAGAAAACTCATGGGAAAATATGGATTCAATAGTCTTTCCTCTCAGAAATCTACCTTTGGAATAAATGCTTCAATATCTTTACCATTGTCTCCCTTTCCTCAAATGTGCGCCCATTACTTTCTCTCCAAATAAACCACATCAAACACAGATAGCTTTCCAAGTTTCAATTCCCTCTTCCCACCCAACTGACCTATCCAACATGCCAAGTACTCTTAGAATCACCCATGTAATTCCCACTAAACAGAACACCAAGTTCCATGGCGCACAAGCTATTAGGCAATGTAAAATTAAATGATCAACATCTTATTAAAATTTCGCCCGAAATAATTCAGATATTTTAGCTGTCATCATCAGCCTTCCTATTCCCATCTTAGAATCTTAACTCAAACTAACTTACATTGGTTCCACCTTATATCCTTGAGCAATCTTAAAAACATCTTTGTCAGCATCCTCCTCATCAGTAATGGAAGTACTACACACCTCAACATATTTTTGGGGGCAAGTATATTTCTTCCAACCTACTACATGGTGACTAAAATGAGCATCCATGTGTACTTTTTGTCACAGCCTATTTAAATTCCCTATTTAAAAGTCACGTAACTTGTTTAGAAGACTTAATAAGTCATTTAAACAAAATACATGTGAACAAGGGCGGAGCCAGATATTTTTAGCTTAAGCAAACTATTGTATTGATACACCAGTCAAGACAACCTCAAACTACATACATACCTTTTTTTGGTAAGTGACATAAACATACATACACATATACATATACAAGTATAAGTGTGAGTATTTGTGTGTAAAAATAATTTTCTACTATTAAAGCATGTCATAACTCATAAATATACTGTAAATAAAGTTATCAACTTTGATGTTATACACACACATACACATACACACAAGATCATTTATTAAAAGAACATTGCATCTTCCCACATTCTAAAGAGTACAAAAGTTGTCCAGTTTGATATAGACATGTACCCAAAAAAAAAAATCTTCCATCAAAGGTATGCTTCCATGTATAATCTGTACATATATTATTTTAAAAAATTAACATTGTTCACATGGATAGCCATTTCAACTGCCGCCGGTTTGGAGGAAAATTTTGTCAATCTATTATTAACTCCATCACTTCCATTAAGCCCAGAGGCTCAGCACTAACGGTTTGATATATAATAATACCATACAACATGCTGTTCACTAATGCAAGAGAATGTAAAATACTGGAATATAAATTTTGATGAAACTCACTTGTAATCACTAATTCAAGCACCCGAAAATATGTAGGACCATTGCTGATCCTAGTTAAAAGAGAATATGGTCAATTCTAAAAAATGTCCAAATTAAAAACCAAACTCTGCTAGACTTGATAAGTATAACTCTACAAATAAATTGAACAAACTTTTCAGAACAGACATTAGTTTAAAAAGTAATTCAAAGGTCACTTTTTAGCATATTGTTGTTGTCACCTTTTCATCCATTAATGCAGCAAACATAAAAAAGAATGATCCACACTGCTAATTTTCATTCCATTGGGATAACAAACATGATCATATGTAACCAAAGAGCAAGACAAACGAATCATTCACCAAAGGGATTTATTGGGGACCGAACAGTACCTTGATACCTGTATTGGTTGCTTCACGAGAGGCTTCAAGTAGTGGACCAAACATTGGATTGAATGCCACTGTAAATGCACAGTCGACTATACACCCTGCATATCAAAGAACCCATGACTGATACAACAGCCAAGAAAAATAGTAGTATAATGCAGTAAAGATAGAAATATAAAATTCTACCAGCACAATAGCCAAAATAGAAAATCTGAACAAGTTACAGATGGATGGCATAGAAGTGGGTAGTACCATCAATATGAGTTCCAAAATCCAACTTCATCACATCATCATACTGAAGCACAGTCTTATCTCCTGAATTTGGGGTCCAATGGGCAGCAACCCTGACAATAAAAAAAAGCTTAGACTACATAAATGGTTTTATGACATTATGATCAAACAAATAAAATTCTCTCAAATAACAGACTCAAAATGTTTACCAGTTCAGAGAGCACCCTGTAGGGAAAGCAATGCCAGCTTGCAGACCATTCTCTGATATTAGCTTACGGACTGTATTCTCCAAAGTCTCACACAGGTCAGTCATCAACATTCCAGGCTTCAGAATACTTTTGATGTATTTCCTAACCTAATTATAAGTAAACAAGCTTCAATTGAATGCAATGTTTTAAAAACCAAACTGGTTACTGAACTGGATTGATGAGCAAGTCAATGGTCAACCGATTTGATTAAAAAATACATTTATAATTAAATAAATATTATACCATATATATATATATATATATATTGCTTACAACAAGTGAGGGTATTCAAACCCAGGTTCGAAGTAGGCAATGCCATTGAGCCGCAATGCTCTTAGTATACATATGATACTCTAAATCTTATATTTAGATTCAAAAAGTGAAAGATATACTGAGTGTTTGTTAAAAAAAAATTTTAAATCTGATTTTTTTTTTTTTTTTTTTAACTTTAGAAAGGAACCAATTTGATAAAATTGAACTAGTTTATTGGTTCATTGACCCGTTCAATGGGTAAACCAGCAGGTTTAATCCAATTCAACAAAAAGAGCATTAAGGAGGTGATGAATCAGACTGGAAATGAGCCCAGTTCACGGTTAAACCGGCTGTTTTGATCCAGTTTCTTAACCAGACTGAATGTCAAGAACAAAAGGTTCTCTAAGCTTTCCTACACTCAACAGAATAGAGATACTTTTTTTCCTCACTTTGAGCAGTAACATATGTAAATATTAAAACAGATTGCAACCTGACGATGAACTTCAGCTGCTCGGCGAACTGAATTGTACATTGGTTTTTCGAGGCGCTCCAACTCCCTCTTCTCTTCAGATGTAGTCCTCCATAAGTTACTGATATACAAGCACAAATTTTAAATACCAAGATCTTCAGTTACTAAAAAGGTAAACCAATATGCATGAAGTAGTGGTTCCAGTAAATTGACTGGAACTTGGGACAATGATTGGACTAGTTAACAACCCCTTAACCATACACATGTATGCATAGAATCCCTAATTAAGGATAAAAATTGCCACAAAAAAAAAAAGCCATATTCTGCCTTTTAATTTTTATATAGGGAACCATACTGAAGTAACATTTCTAAATAAGCGCACTTCGGACTCGCCTCTAGCCAATAAAACCTACGGGCAACTAACCCCACCCACTGGAACCAATTACTGGGTAATCCAGAGGCATTCACCCTGACAGGCTAAGCAGTTTATATGACCATGCCTAGGAGCAATATTCTGTTGGATAGAAATAGCCAACCCCAATTAAGTTGGAGTTAAGACTTAGTTGCAATGAGTTTGTAGAAATAACATATACTCACTCGTCTTTATATTGCTGAATCTCACCCTCAGGAAACTCGCCAGAAGGAAAAAGGTCAGTAATAGGAATGGACGGAGGATCAGTCTGCTCAGGCAGTTCTTTCTTTTTCCTGTGTAAAAGAAGAGAAATTATATACTACCAAGTGAAAATGTACTTCAACCAGAAAGAGAGAAATTAAGGCTAGAATAAGGTCCTCACTTGCTTTTATTTTTCTTCTTTTTTTTCTTTCTAACTTCTGTAAAGAAATGGTTTGAAAATGCAAGCAAGTGCACATATTAGCAAAAAATTGACAAACTGTAAGTACAAAATTTCTGAATGACCATACAAATAAAGTACATATAATTAATATTTTATATTTGATTAACTTACCAAGTCCAATCAAAAGAATACACAACAACAAATTATGCCCAGGGAAGAGAACTAGTTGCTTATCACAATTAAGATTCTTCATTCATAAGGGGAAGGGAGGAAAGAAAATATAAACAAAATGTACCCAATTTTTTACTATTCCCTCTCCTTTTTCTTTTTCTTTTTTTTGATAAGTAGGAGGAAATTAATATTAATAAAAGAATAGCAAGAAAAATACAAAAAAGTTCATGGTAGTGAACAAAGAAAAATAAGGAACAAAAAGACACAAGCAACCTCTAAGCTATTCTAATAGACAAAAGAAAATCCATAAGGGTAGAACAATCCAAGAGACCCCAACACCGAGACCAATCATAGACAGTCCGTTGGTATAAATCTAATAACTGAAAAGACCGCCGATTCCATTCAGTCCAAATAGTCCACATTAAACAGCTTGGAACCAAATTCCAAATATTAGAACTATGCTTCCCAAGCCAATGATACCAACAAAAAAATAAGTCCACAATTGAATCTAGCATGACCCAATTGATCCCAAACAACCAAAGCATATACGTCCACAAAGAATGAGCTATCGGACAAAAAAGTAATAGGTGATCCACAGATTCTGCATTACAATAGCACATACAACAACGATTCACCAAAGGGTAAGCACGAAGCATAAGGTTATCCAAAGTTAGAATTTGACCATGAGCTGCTGTCCACATAAAGAATGCCACCCTTTTAGGAACCTTAACTTTCCAAATGCTCTCTCCTTTTTCAAAATAATTTAATACTTCAAGGGTAATACTCCCTCCTCTCACATGAGTGGTTAACCCCACAATGAACTTTACCTGCAGAATCCACCATGTTGCAAAAGGGTGGATTATTATTCCAGGACTACTCAATAGCTACTCCATATTGACTTTCATACATACATACATAAGCCATTTGTTACGACTTAATTGTTAATGTAAGCCCACTTATTTTCTTAGGTGCTACTTAATCAAACCCAGTTTGTTCTTATCTCACAGAAATAAGCTATATACCAAATGCACATATAATATATAATGTAAAATATATTTTGGTTGGTAAGTAATGCATGCACCCAATAATACTTAACCTACAACCTCATCCTCCAGTTTAATCTTAAAAGGGAAGGAGATGCCATTTGAGCCAAAACTCAGTAACCCAAAGGTTAAAGCATTGATTGACACAATGACCAACTCTCTCATCCATGTTAGTTCTTAAGTTAACTCCACCATAGACCCAAAATCCTATCCATCCATTTTAAAATAAGTAGATTAGATTTTGCTATGTCATCAATAATTCAAATAGATACAAAAAAGGTGATACAGTCAACGTTTGTTTAAGCGTTAATGACATAGCAAAATCCAATCCACTCATTTCAAAATGGATAGATATGATCTTAAGAACTCCATGTTAGAGTTTCCCTAAGAACTCCAGAGGACCCTAATCCGCCTAACTGGTAAACCAATAACCCTAATGACACAACATCATTCACAACTGCTGAGGTTGCAGATTGTAATTCCTATACAATAAAAGTGATATCAGACGTGAAAATGATATTGCACTAAGAGTGGTTCTACTGTTCTAGGACCACAAACTATTTCACAACTCTTTTGTCATAACTCGGACAGGGCAGACTGTAAGTGGTAGACCATCTATTTTTTTCTTCACTATTCACAATCTGCCACATCAAAGTTGTGGCAAAGAAGTTGTGTAATAGTTTGTGGTTCTGGAATTTTTTTTTTTTTTTTTTGGCACTAATCACAACCTGCCACCCCCAACAACAACAAAAAGTTGCGAAATTTGTTATGGGTTTTTGAAGCGTTGATTGAAAAAGTATACTCTAGTTATGTATCTGTAGCTATGACCTATATATGCCAATATCAATACAAACAAACAAAAAAACCAAATAAAAAATCAATCTTTAGAAACCCATTAGACTAATTTGAAAAGAAAAGCATCACCTTTATTGCTCTCATCTTCATCTTTGTCCAAAGTTGAAGAAGGTTCAGACGAGGTCTCCTCCTCATTTCCATTCACAGCTTCCGAAGTATTCCCATTCTCTTCTTCAACAGGAGCAACAACTTCCGTGCTCAACTTCACCTCCACCGCCGCCATAATCAAAAACCTGAAACACATTCAATCCAAAGACACCAAATTTCAATTCCACACAAATAAATAACAATAATCATTGAAATTATTAAAAACCCAAAAGCTTAATAGCATGAGAAAATTGAGAATTGGAACCCTAGGATTAACAGGGGAAGAAGACAAATTGAACCTATTGGGGTTTCGGTTTTGGCTCTGGCAGTAAAGATCGAGGTTTGAGTGATCTGTCTGTCAAAGATGGCGGATATGGAGGATATATACATGGGCTTCCATGTAATTTCGTGGAAAAGGTGAGGGTGTTTTGGAACATTCACACAAGAAAAGGAAAATCCTTCCATATTAGTTGTGTGACACAACTTAATATGGAAGTTTTTTCTTTTTCTTTTTCTTTTTTGAAAGTGAAGTTTTTTTTTTTTTTCTTTTCACTTTTTTCAGATTTTTTTTTTTTTTTGAGGAACCCTTTTTTTTTTTTTTAGATGGTTTGAAGGGTTAATTAACTTTTTCTTCTTTTTGATCATAGGATATAATTTTAATTGCTGTCGTTCACTTCATAATGATTGTTGACATTAGTTGGTTTTTTGGTGTTAAAAAACTTTATAAGATAAGTTAATTGGATGGATAAAAAGTTAATTAACATAATTTTTGCTTACAATTGTTGGTACATTTTTTTGTGATTAGAATAACGTCCCTTGCACATACTATTTTTATTATGCACAAATCATAATAAACTATATTTAGGTTATTGTAAAAATTATTATTATGTTTCTAGACTTAATAATAATGAAGATGATAATAATGTTAATGATATAAATGTGAGAAATGAATGTCACCTGTTCGAGGGTATTCACAAAGAAATTGAAATTATTACACAGTGAAAATGATATAAATATATTCACAAAATGAAAATTCATAAGACATTCTGTGTACTTTTAATTGCATGATTTATTTGATAGTCATGTGATTTATTTTATTTATTTTTATAGATAACTTAGTATTTCAATTTTTTTTTTTTTTTTTGGATAGGAGTATTTCAATTGTTATCATCGCACAGAGTGTTTGAAAAGCTTCCTTTAAATGTAGTGTGTTTGAAGAGCTTCCTCTAGATAGGTTTGGAGGAAAAAAATTTCTCTCCCCTTTTTTGGGGCCAAATAGGCTATTATGTGATAATCATGAATAAGAGAGGGCTAACAATTGTGTAACCCAAGTTTTACATTAAAAATTACTGTAAAAAAGTGCAAGGATTGCATTATCACAAAAGCAATTATAAGGTCAATTGTAACATTTTTAGTAATTTTTAAATAATGTAGTAGTGAATCCTTTAAACATATAACAACAAGAAAATAAAGTATAAGAATCTAGGAGTTAGCACTTATTAGACCTCCTCTCAGCACCAAACAAAGAAAAATCACTAGGAATGAACACTTAGGCTGGTTGGAGTCAGCACCAGAACAAAAAAACAAAAAACAAAAAACAAAAAAAAAACAAAAGAAAATTTCATTCATCAAAATCATTTCTAATCATGTATCATTTGGAAGAAAATGAACTATAGGGTGTTAGGGGATATTGAACGACCTACCATGGTGATGAAGTGAGCTTTCCTGAACTCATAATATGAGTGGATGGTGGTTTTGAGCATCCATTCTTTTACTAGCGCTTTGGACTTTGCTGATTGCTATAATTTTCATTAATTTTTCGGCATTTCTAGTACACTTGTTGTGAACTAGGTGTTGCTGTTATTATTGTTATTATTATTAGTATTTTAATTTATATCTGTAGGGTCACAAATTGCAATCCAAACCCAAAAGAATTGGGTTATAAGCCCAATACAATAAATTTGTAAGAGAGTGGGTGAAAGAACTGGGCTTTTAATGGGTTTTCTAACGGTTAATCGTGGTTGCAAACGTGTCCGAGCAGGAAAAGACACATAATTCAGAATGGAAAGTATGTCCGAGGAGCTAGTTTTGAGGTGAAGTTGCTATTTCTGAAAATTAGATTTTCACTGTGCTACAGTAATTCTTTTCTAATATTTCTCTGCTTGTATTTTTTCGATCCCCCACTTATGGAGGGTTTCCCCAATTATATAGTCCCCTCTAATCCATTTCCATCGTCCACTTGTTTATCATCCAACCCTGCATTCAAGTATCTGTCATATTAAGCAGCTTTTCTGGTTTTCTGTGAGCGATAGTGGTTGAAAACACTGTTCAGAGGTCTTTTCCACATTAATGCGGCCAGGAAAGCTGCTGTAGTGCATTTAATGCAGTGGTAGCAGCTTTTCCCCAAGATATTTCCGTGTTCTTATCCCTTCTTTACGCACCTGAAGTCTATCTTCATTGCTAGAGTTTCCTAGAAGATTACCCAAATCAAGCAAAAGCTCACCTAACTGGCATTCGTCAGGTCCGAGGAGGATAACCCTCTCGGACTAGTGCCTTCGAACATTTCCCTGTACGACCACCTACTATGGGGCCTTTCCAAACATTTTCTCCTCTTCGGAAGCATTTTTGTTAGTAAATGGGGCTTAAGGCCCAACATAAAAGTTCAAGCCTTTGCTCTCCACAATATCAATAAAGCTTTCTTACTAAGTATGTGTTTGGATTGCGCGTTTGCACGTCCACGTTTTTTCTTTCTGTGTTTTCCTTCTTTTTTTTTTTTTTCAAGCTGCAATTGTTGACCAAGTTTTCCATGAACAGTGCTTTCGTGCACTGTTCACGGACCCACAAATTACACTTTTCAGCAACTCTTTCATTAAAAATGGGTCCCACAGCACTATTTACACATTTAAAAATTATTTCGCTATAGTGTTTTCAGTTTCAACAAAAATAAGCTCAATCCAAATGGACCATATATATAAAAGATATCTTTAAATCATTTTTAACAGGAGTAAAATAATTTGCTTATATAGAAAAACTAAACCCTAATTGCTTTCTTACAAAAATAATCTTATTTCCAAATATTTAAATACCAAAAACCTAATAAACTATTGGGACCTAATAAATAAAAATACAACTGACTTACAAAAGTAAATAATACTAAATTCAAATAAAAATATGCTTGTCTCCTGCATTATAGATGTTTTATCACTAAAGACACAGTGAGTCCAACATGTCATTAGTGCATCACCATGGCGTGATAACCAATAGAGAAGGATTCCAAAAAATTAAGAAAGACAATGATTAATTACAAAATATTTCCTTTCCTTAGAAACAAAAGTTCCAATAATAGTCGGTGTAAATAAGTGAAACAAATCTCAATAGGATTAGCACCAAACATGTTATTAAGTAATCACTAGCGGTATTTGTAACATAATATACATCATTGCCTATTGCTAAAAACTACAGTTGGTGTTTACAGATCAGTTTTACTCTGTAGCATACAAAGTTAAACCTCAAATTACAGGAAAACGAAGGAATGGAACTAGTGCAGGGAAGGAGCTAAGCTGCAGAGAGAGGGATTGGCTTCACAGTATTTTGAATTCGCTGGAAAGCTGTTCGTACTCTTTCTTTTAGACCTTCATTTTCACTCTCAACATCCCCAGTCTGTTTATCAAGCTCTGCAACATTCCCATCAACACTAATTACCAGCTTTCCATTTTCTCCAGACTTCACATCTCCAAAGAGTGAAACAAGGAGGGCATAAATAACCTTTTCTGCCTTCTTCCCATTCTCTTCCTCAACTTTTATTGCCTCTGATTCAGCAACTACCTTGGGGATCTCTCGGCCGATATTTAAAACCAAAGCCACAACAGAGTCTGAAACCATGTCACTTATAGGATCCGATGTCCAATGCAGTGAGATGTGTTTCTCGGAATCTTGCTTAACTGTTACCCGTTCATGAACTCTAAGTGTTGGGACCCCAGACTCCTCATCCATTGAAGACTCTACACTCTCATATATCTGCTTAAGCCGGTGATTCAATACACTGAATGCTCCGCCAAATGGAATAGTAATCCTCTGAGTAATGTTGTTGATGATGATGATTCAAAGTGATGATTTTTTAGAGAATTTTGAAAGGTTAGGGCTTTGCTGCCATGGAAGTCTAACCGGTAAAGCTCGCTCCGTGACGTTTGAACTTTTTGAATTTAAATGGGAGATTAGTTGGGCTGTTTTGAGTGACCAGCCCAACTAGTATAATTTTAGGAAAAAAAAAAAAATCCAGGTTAAACTTATTTAATGAAACACGAGTTTCAAGTATTATGGCAATCCGATCAAACATAATACTTAGAATTTGAGATTGGTAAACTCGAGTTTTATTGAAATTCAAGTTCCAAAAAATATGTTACATAATTAAATAAGTTATTAAGTTTAACCCTGTGCTATTTATTTAGCACAATTTTCTTTGGTTCCTGTATATCCTTTTGATTTATAGATATAGAATTCTCCTCTTTTTAATCTAAAGTGTATATGTGTATATATATATGAGAGAGAGAGAGAACCTCGATCTGAATACTTGAACTCAACCTTTGCCCCACCCTACAAATAGTTCTGGTATCTCTAATCACAATATTTCTTGTATTTTAATTTGAGGTCCTATTAACGGATACCCTTACGATAATTATTGTAGGGTCATAAATTGTAGCCCACACCTAGGTGCAAACAGGAGATGGGCCCAATAAGCCTAATACAATAAATTTGTAAGAGAGTGGGTCAAAGAATTGGGCTAATAGCGATCTTTACAACAGTTACTGAAGATTAATTGCTTGGCCGAGGAGACTAAAACACATACATAGGTTAAGATCTCGTGTCCGAGGAGTATGTTTTGGACTAATTGATGGATTCGAGTTAGGTCCGAGGGGTATGCACTTAGATAGAATGCTTTTCTTTGGGTTGTATTTTTCCAGATGCTACAGTAGTTATTTCTTGAGGTTTCTTCTATTTTTCTTCCGTCCTCTTCTTCTGGAGGTCTTACTCCATTATATAGTCCTTCATTGTTCGATCCTATCGTCCACTTGTCTGCCATCTAGCCTGGTACTTGAGTTTCCCACTTCTTCTCCCACAGCTTTCTGGTTTCCTGGGGGTAAAGATGATTTTAAACACTGTTCAGGGGTCTTCTCCACATAAATGCGGCCAGGAAAGCTGCTGTAATGCATTTAATGCGGTGGCAGCAGCTTTTGCTCAAGATATTTCTGCATCCTTATCCCTTCCACGTGCATTGACAATCTGTCTTCACCTCTGGAATTTCCTGGAAGCTGGACTAAGGGGAAGCCGAGGCTTCTTTCACCGACATATGCCAGACCCGAGGAGGGTATCCCTCTCGGATCAATATCCCCGGACACTTACGCGTTCTACTATTAGTTGCAAGGGTTCCCTATAGTTTCCTCTCCTCGGACTTATTGTTGATGAAAAGTTGTATCTGAGCTCACCTCCTGGGCCCAGGTTTTACTCCCCCACAATAGCCCCTCAAAATTCTAATTTTTCTTTCTAATCCGAGAAGGAAAGTTAGGATTTTGATGTACACTAGTAATTACAATGTAGTCCTTAACAGTATCTAAATTTAGGCGCGTGTAGGGGCCATTTCTGCCATTTCGCGAGGGCTCCTGACGCTTGGGAGCTCGCACAATCATCATTAAACGCTTAGAATTGCGTTTCAACCCAGGCATCCTACGGTGAAATACGAATCCAACGGTCCAGATCTTAACTGCAATATTTGGGCGGGATTGTGGTTTTTCCTTTTTCCATCCCTACTATAAAAACCTCCTGGCGTTACTTTTTGTTTCTTATCAGAGCTTGCAACTTCAGTGTTCATATCCAGACATCCATCATTTTTCACAAGAAAGAGAGCTTGACGATCTTTCAATGACCAGAGGAACAAACCGTGTTCATTCTCACGTAAGTTTCGCCCTCCGACTTCCGTTGTATCCTCGGCTAACCTCCTCGGCTAACCACTCCACCTTATAGAGACTAACAATGGGTAGATTCGAGCGCTTAGTAAACACTCCGGCCATGATAGAGTTGTTCAAAGAAAAGTACCACATTCCCCCGGAGGTAGTGGTACGTCACTGCACCACAGAGGGAGTGGAGTTTGACCGGAAAGTAGGAGAGGTGGTCATCCCTATGATTGCCTTCATAGAAGGGGGGATGACCGTCCCCATGGGTAGGATTACACGGGACTATCTTCGCGCCCATAGGCTCTGCCCCCATCAGTGTGCCCCCAACTTCTTTAGAGTCCTAGGGTCAATCGACGCTTTGGACCGGCATCTGGGGCTAGGATTGACGTGGCACGACGTCGCCCACCTATATGAAGGCCATATAGAGACTCGGGCAGGCTTTTACCTTAAGTCCCGTAGCAATGTGGTCAAACTAATATCCTGCCTCCCCAAATCTAATAAGGGGATGAAAGACGACTACTTAATCCTGTCGGGGCCTTGGAGCGACGGCTTAGCCTGCCCAACCAAGGCCGGGACACCAGGTGGAGCAACCTAGACTTAGGATCTCTAACTTTAACGTTGAGGAGTATTTTGATTCCTTTATGTTTATTTGCTTAGTAGTTTTATGTTAGTGTTACTATTATTATATTTTTTATAGCCGAGGTTTAACACTGTGATTTACTTGCTTGACAGATAAATTCTTTACCAACCCAAAGCTTAGCCTGATCAACGTTCCAGCACTGAATTACCTGCTGAGATCAGAGATTTTTGTGAACGACGACGGGCAACTACGAGCAGTTCACCTCATTTTGGATTTCGAGCCCATCTCGAGGTCATATTTAGACATCGGCAACTCCATCCGAGCGGGAGACCACCGTTTGGCACGTATAGACGTGTCTCGGCCAAACTTCCTCGCCGACTACGATCTTCCCCCAGTTGACCATCCCATTCCACAGGGAATTCCCATTGCCGCCGAACCTCTGCGCGAAGTATTGCTTGGGGAGGCTATTCTCCGCGAAGGCACAGCCTCTTCTTCCTCTCTCGAACTAGAGATTGATAAGTTCAAGTTTGAAGAAGAAACAGTCTTCATTTCAGAGGCCGAGGAGGGAGCGGACGAGCAGTCGTGCGTGCAAACTCCAGCTCAAGCGGTAACATATATTGCCGATACAACTGACGAGGAGGAAGACATGGCTCCCCGGACTGGCCCTTCTTTGAAAGAGTTGATGAAGGGCAGGAACAAAGGGCCATCTTCTCAAGATAAGGGCAAGTCCAAACAAACTGCACACCCTCCCCCTCCTCCGCCCCAGGTGCCTGCAGACCTTGGGCTCAAACCAAACCCAGATCTGAGGAGGAAGAGGCCAGTGGAGCCCACCGAGGAGGGGGAGCTAGGCCCGTCAAAGGGCAATAAGCAGGCCAGACCTACTCATGAACGTCCGAGTAGGAGGGCCCATTCTGTGGAGAGCCGAGAAGAGCGCCTACCAGCCCAGGTTCGTCAGTCAACACGGACTTGGTCGCCGACGCTGGAGGTTGATGGTGGCCCCGTCTCAGTGGATGCTTCACTTAGGCACTTCCGCGGTGGCCATGCAGGCCGACTGGCTGATGCTTTGCTGCAGCCCCTTCTCCTACCTACTGACCTGGCGGCTTACAGGAGTTTCGACTATCCTGACTTACTCCTTTCCATGAAAAGGGACTTGGCGATGGTGAGTACAATTTTGTTTCTTTTTATTTGCCTATTATTATTATTTATTTTTTTTTAATCTAAGCCACTTTTTAATTTTCCATAACAGGTCGCGCAACAAGTGTATGTGGCTGAGGAATGGGCGAAGCGCTTTCGTGATGAGACAAAAGCCGCGCATGAGGCCCGAGAGACTGCGGAGGACCATCTGAGTGTGCTAAGAACTCAGCAAAAGCAGATGGCCGAGGAGGTGAAGAAGGCTAATCAGGAGAGGGCCAGCGCTGAGGCTAGATTAAAAACAACTGAGAAGCAGGCAGAGACTCTTCGCAGCGAACTACACCTCTGCGAAATCAACTTAGAAACGGAGAGGCAGATGGTGAAAAACCTGCGCGAAGAGCTCCGTAAGGCTAAGGAAGCTGTTCAGCTACAGAAGGAGGCAGCCGAGGCCGAAAAGCAAGCATCTTATGCTCTGGGGGTTGAAGAGACTCAGAGCAGGTTGACTGAAGAGTTTGCCTCTGTCGCCAGGGACTACTGCGACATCACTTGGGAGAAAGCCCTTGACGCTGCTGGGGTCCCTGCTGACTCCATCCTCAGGAGGCCTGAGAGCGTGTACTATGAACCTGATATTCATCCGCTCCCAGATTCTGATCCTCCTCCTTCAGAGCAGCCAGCCCCAGTATCAGAAGCTCCTGCGACAAACCAAGCTGAGCCCTCCCAAAGTAATGCTCCAGATGCTGCTCCTCCGCAGTCTGAACAAGTAGCTGAGCACCAAGACCCCAACACGAAGACTTAGGCTGTTTGTCTTAGTGTTGTTTTCTTATTGTTGTTTTTTTTTGTGCTTATTATTTTAAAGATTTGTATTGCGTTTTAATCATTAATGAAGATATATTCCCTTTGTTTTACGTATTATGACAAGTAATAGTAAATCCTTCTGCTGCCATTTCATTTCATTTCATTTTTTTTTGCGTTGTGTGGATGACCAATTTGATTAAGGGGTTTTGGAAGTTGGATTATCATACTAGCTAAACAAATATAACTAAACAAGAAATTTGAGTCATGCATTCACATCTGTATTTGAATGCTTAAAAAGGGAAATAGAACAAGTGTTAACTAACCCAGATCATCTGGTCCGAGGACTCATGCATGACTGGATTTAAGTTTAAACACCTCATAGAACGGTGAGGGTGTTAACTAACCCAGATCATCTGGTCCGAGGACTCATGCATGACTGGATTTAAGTTTAAACACTTCATAGAACGGTGAGGGTGTTAACTAACCCAGATCATCTGGTCCGAGGACTCATGCATGACTGGATTTAAGTTTAAACACTTCATAGAACGGTGAGGGTGTTAACTAACCCAGATCATCTGGTCCGAGGACTCATGCATGACTGGATTTAAGTTTAAACACTTCATAGAGCATCGAGAGATACGAAAAGAGGCATACATATTTAACATAAAGAACGAATATTGATTAAATACAGTTTTATTAGTAATAATACCTTTTCAAATTATTGACGTTCCAAGGGCGGGGTACTACAAGTCCGTCCAAGTCTTCCAAGAAATATGCTCCAATGCCAGCGTTGGAGGTGATGCGATATATTCCTTCCCAATTCGGCCCTAGTTTTCCCCATGCAGAGTTCTTTGCCGAGCCCACGACTTTGCGCAGCACCAGGTCACCTGGGACCAAAGGCCTTGTCTTTGCATGGGCATCATAACCTCGCTTCAGCTTTTGTTGGTAATGAGCCAATTGAACCATTGCGTTTTCCCTTTTTTCATCAATCAAGTCCAGACCTCTTGCCAAGTTTTCATCGTTGTCTTTTGGGTTGAATGAGCTCGTTCTCGTCGTTGGGAACCCGGATTCCAAGGGTATGACTGCTTCAGCTCCATAAGTCATTGAAAAAGGGGTCTCTCCAGTGGACCTACGAGGTGTGGTCCTGTACGTCCAGAGTACATGTGGGAGTTCTTCTACCCATCTGCCTTTCGCATCATCCAGTCTTTTCTTCAATCCGTTTAATATGACCTTATTCACAGCTTCAGCCTGTCCATTCCCTTGAGGGTATGCCGGAGTAGAATATCTGTTAGTGATCCCCAATTCTCCACAGTAATTTCTGAACATCTTACTGTCAAACTGGAGTCCATTATCCGTAATAAGTACACGAGGGACACCGAATCGAGTAACAATGTTTTTCCAAATGAATCTTTTCGCATCCGCATCTCGGATATTGGCTAGAGGCTCTGCTTCAACCCACTTTGTGAAATAGTCTGTGCCGACTATGAGATATTTTTTGTTTCCTACAGCCTTAGGAAATGGTCCGACGATGTCCAAGCCCCATTGAGCGAATGGCCATGGGCTGGATATTGGATTGAGGACTCCTCCCGGCTGGTGTATATTCGGTGAATACCGTTGGCATTAATCACACTTTTTGACATATTCCAAAGCTTCTCTCTGCATATTCGGCCACCAATAACCCTGAGTAATGGCCCTATGCGCTAAGGACCTGCCTCCAGTGTGGCTTCCACAGATTCCCTCATGCATCTCTTCCAAGAGCAATTCCGTTTGATCGGGATGAACGCATAGCAGATAAGGCCCAGAGAAGGAACGCCTATACAGCTTGTCATCCTGCGACAGCCAATAGTTAGGAGCCTTCTTTCTTATTTTGTCGGCTTCAACTTTCTCCTCGGGTAGAATATCATCCTTTAAGAATTGCATGAAAGGATCCATCCAGCTTGGCCCCATTCTGACTTGATTGATCTGAACTACGTTTGCTATTGTCGAGGGTCGATGCAGGTCTTCAACGAGGATTATGCGAGGCAAGTTTTGCGCCGAGGAAGTTGCGAGGGTGGCCAAAGAGTCCGCATGCGTGTTGCCACTTCTTGGGACATGCAGCAAGTTAAAGGATTCGAATTCCATCTGCATGATTTTCACTCGGCTAAGATAACCTCGCATTCTCTCGTCTTTGGCCTCAAATTCGCCTTTGACCTGACCAACAATTAGCCTTGAATCCGAGAAGAGTTCAATGGACTTTCCTCCCATCCTTAGGACCATAGCCATACCCTCTAGCAGTGCTTCATACTCTGCTTCGTTATTCGTGGCAGGAAAGCTTAACCTCAGTGACTTTTCAATGGTGATCATTTCTGAAGATGTCAGCACTAACCCAACTCCCGCTCCTTTTTGGTTTGATGCTCCGTCTACATGTACTTCCCAAGTCGGAGGGATACGCTTGGAGATACTGCAGGCTAGTTTTACATCCCCTTCTTCTGATGCTAATAGTTTATCCACTTCTGGTTCGGTGAACTTTGCCACCAGGTCGGCCAGCACCTGGCCCTTCACTGAGGTACGAGGCATGTACTTGATGTCGAAAGCTCCCAGGATTGTGCCCCACTTGGCTATCCTTCCCGTGTAATCTGCACTTTTAAGGACGGCCTTTAACGGGAGTTGCGTAAGAACAATCACCGTGTGCGCTTGGAAATAGTGAGGCAGCTTGCGTGTGCCAAGCACCACCGCCAAGATAGCCTTTTCCAGTGGAAGGTATCGCACCTCTGCCTCATGCAGTGATTTGCTCACGTAGTACACTGGCCGTTGTACGTCGTTATCAACCCTTATCAACACTAAACTTACTGCATAGGAGGCCACTGCAATGTAAGCAAAAAGAACCTCATCTGGCTCGGGACTCGACATGACCGGTGGTCGGGCGAGATAGTCTTTAAGTTGTTGAAAGGCTGCGTCACATTCCGTCGACCATTCAAAGCTTTTCCATTTATTGATCAACAGGAAAAAGGGTCGGCACCTGTCCGCTGATCGAGATATGAATCTATTCAGAGCAGTGGCCATTCCGGTTAGTTTTTGCACCTCTTTTGGGTTCCGAGGAGTTCGCATACTGGTGATGGCCTTAATTTGGTCGGGATTGACTTCAATTCCCCTATGAGTGACCATATAACCCAAGAATTTGCCTGAGCCAACACCAAACGAACATTTGGAGGCATTCAAGCGTAGTTTATGGCTTCTGAGAATTTCGAAGACAACTCGAAGATCCTCTAGGTGTTCAGATGCTCTTTTGCTTTTCACCACCATGTCATCTATGTAAATCTCCATATTTCTTCCCAATAATGGTTCAAACATCCTCGTCATCATCCTCTGATAAGTGGAGCCCGCGTTCTTCAAACCAAAAGGCATCACCTTGTAGTGGTAGTTTCCTACTGGCGTGACAAAAGCAGTTTTTTCCTGATCGTCCAATGCTAAAGGTATCTGATGATAACCCTGGAAAGCGTCTAAGAAACTCATCCGAGGATGGCCGACTGTGGCGTCTACCAGCTGATCAATTTTGGGCATGGGGAATGGATCTTTTGGGCAGGCTTTATTTAGATTTGTGAAATCAACACATACTCGCCACTTCCCAGTCTTTTTCTTGACCACCACCGTGTTTGCCAACCACTCGGGGTAGAAGATCTCTTTGATAGCCCCTGCCTTCTTTAGCTTCGTCACTTCCTGACGGACTGCTTCTGCATGCTCTTTAGATGGCCGACGAGGGAGCTGCTTCTTGGGGGTCATTGCTGGATTAACATTCAAATGGTGACAAATGAAGTCTGGGTCTACCCCCGGAGCCTCATAAGCACTCCATGCAAAGACGTCTATGTTTCGTCTGAGGAACTCTACCAATTCCTCCTTTTCCAACTGGGGTAGTTGAGATCCGATTTGAAAGAATTTCTCAGGGTCATCTCCTATTGTGACTTTTACAAGATCTTCACATTTCGCTTCCTCGGATAACCCATCTTGGGGCAGCATGGAGGATTTTAATTGCTATAATTCTTCTTTTTGTGCCTCAGATTCTGCTTCAGGCTTATGTCGGATAGCTGCTATCATGCATTGCCTCGCCATGGTCTGATCACCCAATATCTCTTCTATCTTACCTCCAGAGGGGTATTTAATCTTCTGATGCAGGGTGGAAGAGACTGCTCCCAAAGTATGAAGCCAAGGCCTCGCAACAATTGCTGTATAAGGGGAGTAGGCATCCACCACTATAAAATCGACCTCTACTATCTCCGTTCCGGTTTGTACTGGCAGTCTGACTTGCCCTTTCGGGATAATAATCTTCCCTTCAAAGCTTACTAAAGGGGAGTTATAAGGTGTCAGGTCTTCAGCCCTTAGGTTCAGCCCCTTGAAGAGGTCAGGGTACATGATCTCGGCTGCACTGCCTTGATCCACCATTACCCTCTTTACATCGTAGCCTCCAATTCGGAGGGTAATTACTAAAGCATCGTCATGTGGTTGAACAGTTCCGATCTTGTCTTCGTCCGAGAATCCCATGACCAGGGACCGGCTTAATTTAGCTCTCTTCGACTCGTGAGAGTCATCCTCAGGGTACAGACGAGCCACCGACATTACTCTGGAGGGGCATGACCCTGTTCTGCCAGGTGCCGCAAAGATGACATTAATAGTTCCAATTGGAGGTCTCGGAGGATTCTCCCTTTCTGATCGAGTATCCGCATGGCTACCCAGATTATTGGAATGATGCAACAGCTGTTTCAATTTGCCCTCCTGGACAAGCTGGTCCAGGTGATCCCATAAGCTTCTACAATCCTCGGTGGTATGACCGTGGTCTCTATGATATTGACAATAGAGGTTCCGGCTTCTCTTTTCTGGGTTTCCCATCATCTTATTGGGCCACTTGAAGAAGGGTTCGTTTTTTACCTTTTCTAGGACTTGGTGCACAGGCTCTCGGAATACAGCTCCTACTATTTGGCTGTTACTGGATATCTGCTGCTCGGCATAATCCCTTTTCGGCTGGTTGTTATTGTACCTGTCCGGCCTAAACTCTCTTCTTTCTTGAGGGACAAGCTTATCTTTCCCTTTTCCTTGTTGCTGCTGTTGTTGATCATCTTCTATCCTTTTATATTTATCCACCCTATCCATTAATTGTTGCAAGCTGGTGACCGGTTTCCCTGTCAGGGATTTCCTCAGACCATGCTCGGAGGGAAGACCGACCTTGAAGGTTCTGACAGCGACCTCATCAAAATCTCCGTCAATCTCGTTAAACATCTCCCAATACCTCTCGGCATATGACCTCACAGACTCCCCTTCCCTCATTGTCATGGACAGCAGGGAATCAAGGGGTTGAGGAACTCTGCTGCATGTAACAAACCGGGAGCAGAATGATTGAGTGAGCTTCTTAAAGGAGCCGATGGAGTCAGTCTTCAACCCATCGAACCATCTCATCGGCATCGGTCCTAGGCTAGAGGGAAATACTCTACACAATAAAGCCTCGTCTTGAGAGTAAACTGCCATCTTTTGTCTGAATTGACTCACGTGTTCTACAGGATCGGTACGTCCGTTGTACATAGAGAACGTAGGCTGATGAAAACGTCTGGGAAGCTTTGCCTTTTCTATTCCCCTAGTAAAGGGGGACTTAGAAATTTGGGTCAGAGCCTTCTTCATGTCTTTGGTCCCCACTCCCCTTCTAGACGAACTTTTTCTCCTTCTCTTGTAAGAATGCTCCTCTTCATAGGAATAGGATTCACTGGGGGGAGTTTCTGAAGAATCCCTGTAACTGTCCTCCCCTTCACCGTTGGAGGAGACATCAGAACTTGAAGGGGTGTGATTTCGTTGTGCTCGACGAAGCTTCTTTTTCAAACCTTCTATTTCACGCTGCAAGTCCTTTTCATCAGCGTGCCCTTGCACCAGATGGCTCTTTCGTCGATAGCCGCTCTTCCCAGCATGGATCGTTCGCGAACTACCCTCACGCTGGTTATCTACGTGGTTCTCCCGTTCAAGATTATGGAGTTCATCTTGCTGACTGACGTTTACTGACTCTGCATAGGGCGGACTGGCCTGTTGCGGTCCTGAACCTGCCATAACTGCCGTAACTTTCTACTAGCGCTAATTCTTTCCCACAGACGGCGCCAATTGTAGGGTCACAAATTGTAGCTCACACCTAGGTGCAAACAGGAGATGGGCCCAATAAGCCCAATACAATAAATTTGTAAGAGAGTGGGTCAAAAAATTGGGCTAATAGCGATCTTTACAACAGTTACTGAAGATTAATTGCTTGGCCGAGGAGACTAAAACACATACATAGGTTAAGATCTCGTGTCCGAGGAGTATGTTTTGGACTAATTGATGGATTCGAGTTAGGTCCGAGGGGTATGCACTTAGATAGAATGCTTTTCTTTGGGTTGTATTTTTCCAGATGCTACAGTAGTTATTTCTTGAGGTTTCTTCTATTTTTCTTCCGTCCTCTTCTTCTGGAGGTCTTACTCCATTATATAGTCCTTCATTGTTCGATCCTATCGTCCACTTGTCTGCCATCTAGCCTGGTACTTGAGTTTCCCACTTCTTCTCCCACAGCTTTCTGGTTTCCTGGGGGTAAATATGATTTTAAACACTGTTCAGGGGTCTTCTCCACATAAATGCGGCCAGGAAAGCTGCTGTAATGCATTTAATGCGGTGGCAGCAGCTTTTGCTCAAGATATTTCTGCATCCTTATCCCTTCCACGTGCATTGACAATCTGTCTTCACCTCTGGAATTTCCTGGAAGCTGGACTAAGGGGAAGCCGAGGCTTCTTTCACCGACATATGCCAGACCCGAGGAGGGTATCCCTCTCGGATCAATATCCCCGGACACTTACGCGTTCTACTATTAGTTGCAAGGGTTCCCTATAGTTTCCTCTCCTCGGACTTATTGTTGATGAAAAGTTGTATCTGAGCTCACCTCCTGGGCCCAGGTTTTACTCCCCCACAATTATTAATAAACCATTTTAGAAAAAATTTTACACCAATTTTATGGAAAATATAAAAAAGATATCAAAAAAATTACTTACTTATTTCTTTTCCCATAAAAAAATTACTAAAAATATATCCTAAACCAATGCCATTAAGACATCCATTAACTTTTAACTATAATAATTTATTTAACTCAAATTTAGTCACACAAAAAAATACAAATGTACATTTAAGAGCTCAAGAATATGAAGCACGATGTCATTGGAAATTTGGAATATAGATACGCTAGATGCCTCAAGCTCCTGAACTATTTAGGTGATGGCCTCATCAAACCCCAATTGGTGACAAAAGCTGAACAGGCTATCAAAGATTGTCTCCAACGAGAGCTGGAGGCGAGAAATGCCACATGTTGGAGGGCCAAACTGATGGATTGTGAGTTCAAAACCCATTGGATTCTAGTTCAAATGTTGAACCCAGCCAAATCTTGCCTGTTTAGGAAACTGTAAAAACAAGGAATATATACAACTGCAGATGGTTTTTAAACAATAGACCAAGATAGTTAAACCATCTATGCGGCATAATTCCACAATAAGAGTCACCCACTCAATAAACTGATATTGGTATTTCACCGGTCACCATTAGCAGTTAACATTTTATCTGGAGGCTTCAGTTTTTTTTATTTGGAAGGAGTCTGCACCTAGAGTGTAATAGGATTATAATTAAACAACCATAATCACATGTCAAATGCCAAGAGTATAAACTAGTGATCGGTGTATTCTTTACTAACAGAATTTCAGTAATTCATTAAACTTGTAAAGTTAATAAACAAACATAACAGTTTGAACATGAATCCACGTAGGTATTCAGTGCCAAAATTTAATTTCCATCCCCATCAATAGTCATCGCCTCTGGAAATGACCTCTTTGCAGGTTGGCCGGAGTAAGATGGTATGCTCAAACTGAGAGACATAACTGCCCTGAACATCGCAGAGCGGAGGATAAGGCTGCCAAAAAAAAGGAGAAGAATTAAGAGAGTACTTGACATCAATATCCATGAAGTGAACTTGTAGAAGATGGCGGCAATAAAAACTACATCACGATGTAGCTCAAGGACCTACTATATGAAGTAACAATCCTGTCATATTCTATCTCCGCCCTTCATAGTCTTTATATATTTTGGAATAAATATATTGTTTAGCATATTAAACTCACTTTTGAACTTTCAATTTTGAATATATCCATATATTTTGAGACAACCCAAAAAGAAAATGTTATCATCATCTATTGTGGGAAAGAGGGACTATATACAAATCAATTGGTGAGAAATACCTGAACAATGCCAGCATCACATAAATTCTTTAGTGCCATAAGGTATTTAGTCTCCCCTAGGCGGTCTAAATACCGTCTGCAGAAGGCCAATGTGGAGAAGTTCTTGTTAATTGTAGCTAACAGTTGTTTTGCCCTGGGCAACCTCAATGGGATATGACCTGCTTCAAAATTTTTCATGTAAATGCTGCACTCTAGATCTTCTCTGACATATCCTTTTCCTGAATATAACAAGAAGCAATTAATTGTACTTCAGGTCTCAATATACATTAACTGCAAACTATTTCTTGTCAGATTTGCATCACTGCAAAAACAATTACCAGTTGATGCAAAAGTTTCAATTGCGAAAAATTCGCCCTCTTCCATCTTTGTCTGCTCTCCTCCTTTCACAATAGGGACAGATTTCTCAGTATGGATCTGATAGCGCCCAATGCTATGTCCATTCAAGTTTCGAATGCTCTTTACTGCCAACAATAGCCAACGTCCACTTAATGTAAAAATAGATCCACGTGACATTTTAGACATAAAAGATATCATACACTATATAATAACTGTTGCATTGTACACACTGTGTAGAGTGGATACTCTCTCCATTTTACTTTATATACATACATACATACATACATATATATATATATATATATATATGTATACACTTGCTACAGATGTCATACCTTGGTACACCTTTCCATTAATTTCAACCTCATATGATTCCATGACCTCTTGAATTGCAGCACCAACATCACAAAGTCGCACATCAATTCCAGCTTCCTACACAATTACAAGACTATCAGTAACATGGTACTATGTGGATGGGGATTCATGACTTCCGGAATTGGTAGAAGCCCAGTGAGCATATACAATACAACCCAAAGAAAATTTCTTCATATGTTATTTCTGATGTCCAAAAAAGAATTAAAAAGATACAAAAATAGTAAATTAAAAAACTTTAGATGTAGCAAGAGACAGTGTCCATTAAAAGAAAAGACAGAAATCAGAGAGGCAGAAAATAATACTTGAAGGTCTAAGTTTCTGGCCTACCAAGTCATCTTATTTGAAAGATATTGAAACAGAAAAGCATGAAGCAAGGGGGGTCAGTGAGGAAAAGAAGTCCAATAGTTCTACCCCATTGATGTAGGTTGTAAAAGCAAGCACAATATCAAAATTATTTTCAATTTCAACATTATCTCAAATTAATTGGCATTAAAGATATAATATTTCTATACCATTTAAAAATTCACTGATCAAAGGATATCAAGTATATTAGAATATAAATAATAAACGACAGCAGTATTAACTTCCACTCATCATTATCAGTAGTTACATCTTACATCTTATTATTATTTTTTATATATAATAAATATTTCATGGAAGAAATGAAAAGAGTTTTACCCAATGACATGGGATATATACAAGAATAAAAGCCAAAAAACAAGTACAACAACAATTACAACAAAGCCTTAGCCCCAAATTTTTTAGCATCAGCTATGGATTCTTAAATAATATGGATTTTTAACAAATTAGTCAGGGCCGGCCACATATATTCTAAAATTTAACATATCTAGAAATCAAGAAAACTCACGGGAAAATCTGGATTCAATAGTCTTTCCTCTCAGAAATCTACCTTTGGAATAAATGCTTCAATATCTTTACCATTGTCTCCCTTTCCTCAAACGTGCGCCCATTACTTTCTCTCCAAATAAACCACATCAAACACAAATAGCTTTCCAAGTTTCAATTCCCTCTTCCCACCCAACTGACCTATCCAACATGCCAAGTACTCTATCACCATTCGTAGAATCACCCATGTAATTCCCACTAAACAAAACACCAAGTTCCATGGCGCACAAGCTATTAGGCAATGTAAAATTAAATGATCAACATCTTATTAAAATTTCTCCCAAAATAATTCAGATATTTTAGCTGTCATCATCAGCCTTCCTATTCCCATCTTAGAATCTTAACTCAAACTAACTTACATTGGTTCCACCTTATACCCTCAAGCAATCTTAAAAACATCTTTGTCAGCATCCTCCTTATCAATAATGGAAGTACTTTTTTTTTGATAAGTAAGAATGATATATATACGAAAGGCAACTCTATGCATGAAGAGCATAGAGCAAACTGAGAAAATACAAGAAAAGGAAAACAGAGAGAAACAAAAAAGAAAACCAAACAAAAGAAAAATTACAAAAAAGAAAGGGAACAAAGAAAAGAAGGGAGGGAATCACTAGACGTGAGTCCCCACGCCCGAGACCAATCAAAAAGAGTTCCACTAAAAGAAGCAAGCATCTGATCACTGGAGCTATCCAAATCCTCGAAAGTCCTTCGATTCTGTTCCTTCCAAATACACCATAGGATGCACAAAGGGACTAAATTCCAAATCTGAGACGAATGCTTCCCCATCCAATTCCACCAACCAAAGAGCAAGTCTGGAATCGATCTAGGAATGACCCAAGACAAGCCAAAAGTTTTAAAGACAAAGCTCCATAACCGATAAGCCATCTCACAATGAAGAAGTAAGTGGTCAACCGTTTCACCACAATGACAACACATAATGCACCAATCCACAAAAACCAATCTCCTTAATTTCAAGTTATCTCCCGTAAGGATTTTATTCCAAGCTACACACTAAACAAAAAAAGAAACTCGCCTAGGGGCCTTTGCTCTCCAAATAGCTTTCCAAGGAAAGACAGTTGAGGGAGAATCCCTTAATTTGTTATAAAACGACCAGATGTCAAAAACCCCATTAGGCTTCAACTTCCATCTCATCCGGTCTCCAACATCCATAGGAGGAGTATTGGCTCCCAATATGCGAAGAAAATGCAGCCCTTCATCCATCTCCCAATTATTAAAATCTCTAATAAAACGAACATTCCAAATTCTTCTCTCCTTCGCCCCCTGCCTTAGCAAAGAGGCTTCGACAGAAACCTCCTTATCAATGGCAATACCATATAGCTTTGGAAAAGCCAATTGAAAGGGTTGATCCCCATACCACCCATCTTGCCAAAACCTTAATCTATTCCCTAAACTAGCAACAAGCTGACAATTTTTGCTGACTCCCATCCCATGCGAATACCTCTCCACAAACCACACCCATGAACTCCCCTCCCCAGCTTTGAGGTCCATCCCCCCCAATCTTCCCCATATTTTGAAGCTACCACCCTCCTCCATAACCGATCCTCTTCCTTCCCAAACCGCCACAACCATTTTCCCAATAAGGCCTTATTAAAGGTAGTAAGTTTCCTTATCCCCAAGCCACCAATGGCTATAGGCGCACAAACTTTATCCCATCCTACCAAATGAATCTTCCTATCACCCCATAGAAAATCCCTTTGCAACTTTTCAATTTTATTAGCCACATGAGTAGGAATTGTGAATAACGAAAGAAAGTAAGTCGGAAGACTGGAGAGCGTACTCTTGAGTAACATCAAATGACCCCCTTTAGACAAGTACAACCTCTTCCACCCAGCTAATCTCCGCTCAATTTTTTCCAAGATTGGATTCCAAATAGAAGGGGAATTATGAGAGGCTCCTAACGGCATGCCAAGATACGACATAGGCAAAGTTCCAACTTTGCAGCCCAAAATTTCAGCCAGGGCATGCACATCAACAACCTCCCCTATCGGAACCATTTCACTCTTATGCACATTGACCTTCAAACCTGTTACCGCCTGAGAACTAAGTAATAACAACCGAATATGAAGAATTTGCTCCACATCTGCATCACAAAAAAGGATAGTATCGTCTGCAAACAAAAGATGTGAAACACGTTCCCCACCATCCCTTCTACCCTCAAGATTAAAACCGGATCAAACCAGCTCCCTCCACTCTTCTCAACATCCTGTTAAACACCTCCATCATGATCAAAAATAGCAAAGGAGATAGCGGATCTCCTTGTCTTAAACCCTTTGAACTACCAAAGAAATCAACTGGAGACCCATCAATCAAAACAGAGAACTGAATAGTGGATATGCAAGTACGGATCCACTTACACCACTTCACTCCAAAACCCATCCTATCCAACAAATAAAGCAAAGCCTCCCAATTCACATGATCGTAGGCTTTCTCCATATCGAGCTTACAAATGACTCCAGGAACCCTACTCTTCCTTCGGCTATCCACACACTCATTCGCAATAAGGACAGAGTCAAGGATTTGTCTCCCACCCACAAAGTTATTCTGATTCTAAGAGATCAACCGATCTAAAACTACTCTCAAACGATTAGCTAAGACCTTAGCCAAGTATATTTCTTCCAACCTACTACATGGTGACTAAAATGAGCATCTATGTGTACTTTTTGTCACGGCCTATTTAAATGCCCTATTTAAAAGTCACGTAACTTGTTTAGATGACTTAATAAGTCATCTAAACAAAATACATGTGAACAAGGGCGGAGCCAGATATTTTTAGCTTAAGCAAACTATTGTATTGATACACCAGTCAAGACAACCTCAAACTACATACATACCTTTTTTTGGTAAGTGACATAGACATACATACACATATACATATACAAGTATAAGTGTGAGTATTACTGTGTAAAAATAATTTTCTACCATTAAAACATGTCATAACTCATAAATATACTGTAAATAAAGTTATCAACTTCGATGTTATACACACACGTACACACAAACACAAGATCATTTATTAAAAGAACATAGCATCTTCCCACATTCTAATGAGTACAAAAGTTGTCCAGTTTGCTATAGACATGTACCCAAAAAAAAAAAAAAAAATCTTCCATCAAAGGTATGCTTCCATTTATAATCTGTACATATATTATTTTAAAAAATCAATGTTGTTCACATGGATAGCCATTTCAACTGCCGCTAGTTTGGAGGAAAATTTTGTCAATCTATTATTAACTCCATCACTTCCATTAAGCCCACAGGCTCAGCACTAATGGTTTGATATATGATAATACCATACAACATGCTGTTCCCTAATGCAAGAGAATGTAAAATACTGGATTATAAATTTTGATGAAACATCACTTGTAATCACTAATTCAAGCAACCGAAAATATGTAGGACCATTGCCAATCCTAGTTAAAAGAGAATATGGTCAATTCTAAAAAATGTCCAAATTAAAAACCAAACTCTGCTAGACTTGATAAGTATAACTCTACAAATAAATTGAACAAACTTTTCAGAACAGACATTAGTTTAAAAAGTTATTCAAAGGTCACTTTTTTATTCAATTGTTGTTGTCGCCTTTTCATCCATTAATGCAGCAAACATAAAAAAGAATGATCCACACTGCTAATTTGCATTCCATAGGGGTAACAAACATGATCATATGTAACCAAAGAGCAAGACTAACAAATCATTCGCCAAAGGGATTTATTGGGGACCGAACAGTACCTTGATACCTGTATTGGTTGCTTCACGAGATGCTTCAAGTAGTGGATCAAACATTGGATTGAATGCCACTGTAAATGCACAGTCGACTATACACCCTGCATATCAAAGAACCCATGACTGATACAACAGCCAAGAAAAATAGTAGTATAATGCAGTCAAGATAGAAATATAGAATTCTACCAACACAATAGCCAAAATAGAAAATCTGAACAAGTTACAGATGGATGGCATAGAAGTGGGTAGTACCATCAATATGAGTTCCAAAATCCAACTTCATCACATCATCATACTGAAGCACAGTCTTGTCTCCTGAATTTGGGGTCCAATGGGCAGCAACCCTGACAACAAAAAAGAGCTTAGACTACATAAATGGTTTTATGACATTATGATCAAACAAATAAAATTATCTCAAATAACAGACTCAAAATGTTTACCAGTTCAGAGAGCACCCTGTAGGGAAAGCAATGCCAGCTTGCAGACCATTCTCTGATATTAGCTTACGGACTGTATTCTCCAAAGTCTCACACAGGTCAGTCATCAACATTCCAGGCTTCAGAATACTTTTGATGTATTTCCGAACCTAATTATAAGTAAACAAGCTTCAATTGAATGCAATGTTTTAAAAACCAAACTGGTTACTGAACTGGATTGATGAGCAAGTCAATGGTCAACCGATTTGATTAAAAAATACATTTATAATTAAATAAATATTATACCATATATATATATATATATATTGCTTACAACAAGTGAGGGTATTCAAACCCAGGTTCAAAGTAGGCAATGCCATTGAGCCGCAACGCTCTTAGTATACATATGATAATCTAAATCTTATATTTAGATTCAAAAAGTGAAAGATATACCGGGTGTTTGTTAAAAAAAATTATAAATCTGATTTTTTTTTTTAAATTTTAGAAAGGAATCAATTTGATAAAATTGAACTAGTTTATTGGTTCATTGACCCGTTCAACAGGTAAACCAGCAGGTTTAATCCAATTCAACAAAAAGAGCATTAAGGAGGCGACAAATCAGACTGGAAATGAGCCCAGTTCATGGTTAAACCGGCTGTTTTGATCCAGTTTCTTAACCAGACTGAATGTCAAGAACAAAAGGTTCTCTAAGCTTTCCTACTCTCAACAGAATAAAGATACTTTTTTTCCTCACTTTGAGCAGTAACATATGTAAATATTAAAACAGATTGCAACCTGACGATGAACTTCAGCTGCTCGGCGAACTGAATTGTACGTTGGTTTTTCGAGGCGCTCCAACTCCCTCTTCTCTTCAGATGTAGTCCTCCATAAGTTACTGATATACAAGCACGAATTTTAAATACCAAGATATTCAGTTACTAAAAAGGTAAACCAATATGCATGAAGTAGCGGTTCCAGTATATTGACTGGAACTTGGGACAATGATTGGACTAGTTAACAACCCCTTAACCATACACATGTATGCATAGAATCCCTAATTAAGGATAAAAATTGCCACAAAAAAAAAAGCCATATTCTGCCTTTTAATTTTTATGTAGGGAACCTTACTAAAGAAACATTTCTAAATAAGCGCACTTCGGACTCGCCTCTAGCCAGTAAAACCTACGGGCAACTAACCCCACCTGCTGGAACCAATTACCGGGTAATCCAAAGGCATTCACCTTGACAGGCTAAGCAGTTTATATGCCCATGCCTAGGAGAAATATTCTGTTGGATAGAAATAGCCAACCCCAATTAAGTTGGAGTTAAGACTTTGTTGCAATGAGTTTGTAGAAATAACATACACGCACTCATCTTTATATCGCTGAATCTCACCCTCAGGAAACTCGCCAGAAGGAAAAAGGTCAGTAATAGGAATGGACGGAGGATCAGTCTGCTCAGGTAGTTCTTTCTTTTTCCTGTGTAAAAGAAGGGAAATTATATACTACCAAGTGAAAATGTACTTCAACCAGAAAGAGAGAAATTAAGGCTAGAATAAGGTCCTCACTTGCTTTTATTTTTCTTCTTTTTTTTCTTTCTAACTTCTGTAAAGAAATGGTTTGAAAATGCAAGCAAGTGCACATATTAGCAAAAAATTGACAAACTGTAAGTACAAAATTTCTGAATGACCATACAAATAAAGTACATGTAATTAATATTTTATATTTGATTAACTTACCAAGTCCAATCAAAAGAATACACAACAAAAAATTATGCCCAGGGAAGAGAACTAGTTGCTTATCACAATTAAGATTCTTCATTCATAAGGGGAAGGGAGGAAAGAAAATATAAACAAAATGTACCCAATTTTTTACTATTCCCTCTCCTTTTTCTTTTTCTTTTTTTGATAAGTAGGAAGAAATTAATATTAATAAAAGAATAGCAAGAAAAATAAAAAAAGATCATGGTAGTGAACAAAGAAAAATAAGGAACAAAAAGACACAAGCAACCTCTAAGCTATTCTAATAGACGAAAGAAAATCCATAAGGGTAGAACAATCTGAGAGACCCCAACACCGAGACCAATCAAAGAAGGTCCGTTGGTATAAATCTAATAACTGAAAAAACCGCCGATTCTGTTCAGTCCAAATAGTCCACATTAAACAGCCTGGAACCAAATTCCAAATATCAGAACTGTGTTTCCCAAGCCAATGACACCAACAAAAAAATAAGTCGACAACTGAACCTAGCATGACCCAATCGATCCCAAACAACCGAAGCATATACGTCCACAAAGAATGAGTTATCGGACAAAAAAGTAATAGGTGATCCACTGATTCCACATTACAATAGCACATACAACAACGATTCGCCAAAGGGCAACCATAAAGCATAAGGTTATCCAAAGTTAGAATTTGACCATGAGCTGCTGTCCACATAAAAAATGCCACCCTTTTAGGAGCCTTAACTTTCCAAATGCCCTCTCCTTTTTCAAAATAATTTAATACTTCAAGGGTGATACTCCCTCCTCTTACATGAATGGTTAACCCCACAATGAACTTTACCTGCAGAATCCACCGTGTTGCAAAAGGGTGGATTATTATTCCAGGACTACTAAATAGCTACTCCATATTGACTTTCATACATACATAAGCCAGTTGTTATGACTTAATTGTTAATGTAAGCCCACTAATTTTCTTAGGTGCTACTTAATCAAACCCAGTTTGTTCTTATCTCACAGAAATAAGCTATATACCAAATGTACATATAATATATAATGTAAAATATATTTTGGTTGGTAAGTAACGCATGCACCCAATAATACTTAACCCACAAACTCATCCTCCAGTTTAATCTTAAAAGGGAAGGAGATGCCATTTGAGCCAAAACTCAGTAACCCAAAGGTTAAAGCATTGATTGACACAATGACCAACTCTCTCATCCATGTTAGTTCTTAAGTTAACTCCACCATAGACCCAAAATCCTATCCATCCATTTTAAAATAAGTAGATTAGATTTTGCTATGTCATCAATAATTCAAATAGATACAAAAAAGGTGATACAGTCAACATTTGTTTAAGCATTAATGACATAGCAAAATCCAATCCACTCATTTCAAAATGGATAGATATGATCTTAAGAACTCCATGTTAGAGTTTCCCTAAGAACTCCAGAGGACCCTAATCCGTCTAACTGGTAACCAATAACCCTAATGACACAACATCATTCACAACTGCTGAGGTTGCAGATTGTAATTCCTATATAATAAAAGTGATATCAGCGGTAGTCCCACGTGAAAATGATATTGCACTAAGAGTGGTTCTACTGTTCTAGGACCACAAACTATTTCACAACTCTTTTGTCATAACTCGGACAGGGCAGACTGTAAGTGGTTGACCATCTATTTTTTTCTTCACTATTCACAATCTGCCACATCAAAGTTGTGGCAAAGAAGTTGTGTAATAGTTTGTGGTTCTGGAATTTTTTTTTTTTTTTTTTTTGCACTAATCACAACCTGCCACCCTCAACAACAACAAAAACTTGTGAAATTTGTTATGGGTTTTTGAAGCGTTGATTGAAAAAGTATACTCTAGTTATGTATCTGTAGCTATGACCTATATATGCCAATATCAATACAAACAAACAAACAAAAAACCCAAATAAAAAATCAATCTTTACAAACCCATTAGACTAATTTGAAAAGAAAAGCATCACCTTTATTGCTTTCATCTTCATCTTTGTCCAATGTTGAAGAAGGTTCAGAGGAGGTCTCTTCCTCATTTCCATTCACAGCTTCCGAAGTATTCCCATTCTCTTCTTCAACAGGAACAACAACTTCCGTGCTCAACTTCACCTCCACCGCCGCCATAATCAAGAACCCGAAACACGTTCAATCCAAAGATACCAAATTTCAATTTAACACAAATAAATAACAATAATCATTGAAATTATTAAAAACCCAAAAGCTTAATAGCATGAGAAAATTGAGAATTGGAACCCTAGGATTAATAGGGGAAGAAGACAAATTGAACCTATTGGGGTTTGGCTCTTGAAGTAAAGATCGAGTTTTGAGTGATCTGTCTGTTAAAGATGGCGGATATGGAGTATATATACATGGGTTTCCATGTAATTTCGTGGAAAAGGTGAGGGTGTTTTGGAACATTCTCACAAGAAAAAGAAAAAACTCCCATATTAAGTTGTGTGACGCAACAATATGGAAGTTTTTTCTTTTTCTTTTTTTGAAAGTGATTTTTTTTTTCTTTTCACTTTTTTTAGATTTTTTTTTGTTTTTTTTTTTTTTGAGGAACCTCTTTTTTTTAGATGGTTTGAAGGGTTCATGAACTTTTTTTTTTCTTATCATAGGATATAATTTTAATTGTTGTCGTTCCCTTCATAATGATTGTTGACATAAGTTGGTTTTTTTGGTGTTAAAAAACTTTACAAGATAAGTTAATTGGATGGATAAAAAGTTAATTATCATAATTTTAGCTTACAATTGTGATTAAAATAACATTTCTTTCACATACTATTTTTTTTTTTTGGATAGATTTCACATATTATTTTTATTATGCACAAATCATAATAAACTATATTTAGGTTATTATAAAAATTATTATTATGTTTCTAGACTTAATAATAATGACGATGATAATAACGTTAATGATATAAAATGTGAGAAATGAATGTCACCCTATTCGAGGGTGTTCACAAAAAAATTGAAACTATTACACAGTGAAAATTATTTAAATATATTTACAAAATGAAAATTTATAAGACATTCTATGTGTACTTTTAATTGCATGATTTATTTGATAGTCATGTGATTTATTTTATTTATTTTTATAGATAACTTAGTATTTCAATTGTTATCATTGCACAGAGTGTTTGAAAAACTTCCTTTAAATGCAGTGTGTTTGAAGAGCTTTCTCTAGATAGGTTTGGAGGAAAAAAATTTCTTTCTCCCCTTTTTTCGTGCCAAATAGACTATTATGTGATAATCATGAATAAGAGAGGGCTAACAATTGTGTAACCCAAGTTTTACATTAAAAATTACGATAAAAAAGTGCAAGGATTGCATTACCACAAAAGCAATTATAAGGTCAATTGTAGCATTTTTAGTAATTTTTAAATAATGTAGTAGTGAATCCTTTAAACATATAAGGACAAGAAAATAGAGTATAAGAATCTAGGAGTTAGCACTTACTAGGCCTCCTCTCAGCACTAAACATAGAAAAATCACTAGGAATGAACACTTAGGCTGGTTGGAGTTGGTACTAGAACCAAAAAAAAAAAAAAATCATTCATCAAAATCATTTCTAATCATGTATCATTTGGAAGAAAATGAACTATAGGGTGTTAGGGGATATTGAACGACCTACCATGGTGATGAAGTGAGCTTTCCTGAACTCATTATATGAGTGGATGGTGGCTTTGAGCATCCATTCTTTTACTAGTGCTTTGGACTTCACTGATTGCTATAATTTTCTTTAATTTTTCGGCATTTCTAGTACACTTGTTGTGAACTAGGTGCTGCTGTTATTATTATTAGTATATATTTAAATACCAAAAACCTAATAAACTATTGGGACCTAATAAATAAAAATACAACTGACTTACAAAAGTAAATAATACTAAATTCAAATAAAAATATGCTTGTCTCCTGCATTATAGATGTTTATCACAACAGACACAGAGAGTCCAACATGTCATTAGTGCATCACCATGGCGTGATAACCAATAGAGAAGGATTCCAAAAAATAAGAAAGACAATGATTAATTACAAAATAATTCCTTTCCTTAGAAACAAAAGTTCCAATAATAGTCGGTGTAAATAAGTGACACAAATCTCAGTAGGATTAGCACCAAACATGTTATTAAGTAATCACTAGCGGTATTTATAACATAATATACATCATTGCCTGTTGCTAAAAACTACAGTTGGTGTTTACAGATCAGTTTTACTCTGTAGCATACAAAGTTAAACCTCAAATTACAGGAAAACGAAGGAATGTAATCACTAGCGGTATTTATAACATAATATAGATAATTGCCTGTTGCTAAAAACTATAGTTGGTGTTTACCGATCAGTATTACTCTGTAGCATACAAAGTTAAACCTCATATTACAAGAAAACAAAGGAATGGAACTAGTGCAGGGAAGGAGCTAAGCTGCAGGGAGAGGGATTGGCTTCACGGTATTTTGAATTCTCTGGAAAGCTGTTCGTACTCTTTCTTTTAGACCTTCATTTTCACTCTCAACATCCCCAGTCTGTTTATCAAGCTCTGCAACATTCCCATCAACACTAATTACTAGCTTTCCATTTTCTCCAGACTTCACATCTCCAAAGAGTGAAACAAGGAGGGCATAAATAACCTTTTCTGCCTTCTTCCCATTCTCTTCCTCAACTTTTATTGCCTCTGATTCAGCAACTACCTTGGGGATCTCTCGGCCGATATTTAAAACCAAAGCCACAACAGAGTCTGAAACCATGTCACTTATAGGATCCGATGTCCAATGCAGTGAGATGTGTTTCTCGGAATCTTGCTTAACTGTTACCCGTTCATGAACTCTAAGTGTTGGGACCCCAGACTCCTCATCCATTGAAGACTCTACACTCTCATATATCTGCTTAAGCCGGTGATTCAATACACTGAATGCTCCGCCAAATGGAATAGTAATCCTCTGAGTAATGTTTGCAGTAGATAGCTGAGAGAAGATGTGGAGATCATCGGGACCCATTATCTGATATGTGAAGCCTTTCTTAACCAGTAAACCACTGACGGTTTCCCCCACTTCTGGTGTCTTTTCAGCAAGCCTTCCAATAGTCTTTGCCATTTTCTGAGAGTTGAAGTACATTTCAATAGACTGACAATTCTTTGGATTGAAGACTTTAATGTTACGATCAGCAAATTGGCTTATGAGTTTCTGTTTAAGCCTCCCCATCTCATTAGCTTCTCCATGAACAAGAATAATATTATTAGGCAAGAGCTCTTCCAAAAATGCACTCGTCTGAGCAGAGTCTGCATGGGCAGAGAATGATATGTAATGAACCTGCATGTTGAGAGGAGCAGTGAGTCCATTCATGAGAGTTACCTCCTTGGGTTCATTAGTAATGGTCTTAGCTAGAGTCCCCTCAACCACATACCCAGGTAGAACACAAGCATTTTTCCTATCAGTGCACCACATATCGAATAGTTGTCGTGACAACCCACTTTGAAGCGTACCAGGACTTGCCATCACCACTGATGGGCCTACATCTTTGAAATTTTCAATGCTCTTTAATGGTGATATGTACTTGAACACAAAGGGGTTAGACTTTGCTGCATGTTGGGCGCGTATCCTGTCATTCATTGAATGTATGTATGTCTCATAAACAGACAAACACCTTTTCGCAAGGGGAGAAGCATAATATATGGGAATGTTTTGGATCTCAGGATGGTTTGACCAGTACTCATCAAGAATCAAAAGCAGTTCTTGCGCACGGCCAAGGGCAAAAGCTGGAATAAGGACACGGCCGCCTTCAGATATGGTTGAATGAATAGCATCAGTGAAGCGCTTCTCTCGGACATTTCGAGGTTGATGTTGCCGGACACCATAAGTGGATTCAATTATGCATATATCAGGGGAGAACTGTGGGGTCTCAGCAGCTCGGAGATGCCGGTCTTCCTCACGTGAATAGTCACCAGTGTAGAGAACTCGAACACCAGCAATATCAACCATAAACATAGCAGCACCAAGAACATGGCCGGCAGTATAGCACCAAAATCGAATGCCATTAACCTCTACTGTTTGATGGAAATCGATAACCTGCAGTTACAATGCTCTGTTAGGAGACAACTATGGAAGATTTACAAATGCTTTTGGAGTCTATAGGGTTATAGGTTAAGATTACGCATAACAAAATGAACAACAATGCAAGGATGTAACCTGGATATGGAAATTTATCAATAAACAAATTAAAAATCAATTCAAAGAGCTAGGGAGCGAACTGACCCACAACCAAGTCAAATACATTTTCTTAAATAAATATCTTACTCTTTGAGTACATTTTTGCAGTCCAGTTCCATAACTATATATTTCATGACAAATTTATGGCATTAGTTTATCATTTGGTCAAGGTGAATCCATGTTGGAAGGTCTAACTCCTATCCAGGTAGAGTAGACCTAAAGTTATATCATTGGGTCAAGAAGGTGAATCCATGTTGGAAGTTCTACCTCCTATCCAGGTAGACTAGACCTAAAGTTATATCATTGGGTCAAGAAGGTGAATCCATGTTGGAATTTTTATCTCCTGTACTTACCAATTTTTTTTTTTTTTTTCCTCCTGTCCAAATTAGACCTGACCTAAAACAGCCTCAATTTCTATGAAAAAGGGTGACTTCCATGTTAAACTAGGATGCATGATTCATGACGGCACTAACCATGGACAACAAATGCATAACCATGTGCACTTAATTTCTCTGTACAAATTCAAGTATTTTAATAATGTTGCAGATCCAGAGCCAATACCAATACTCACTACAAGAACTCTCATAGAGAGAGAAGAGGGGGAAGGTACGGCAGAGAGAGAAAGAACACATACATATGAAGCAGACAAAATGTATATGATGCCATATTAAGATTAACTGAAATATAATCATATAGCCTTGTCCTCCTTGACAAACAATCATAAAAGTAAGACAGCTAATGTCGAACTAATTCCAAGAAGACCCTCGCAATTCAAAGGTTGATCCATTGAAGAGAGATTTAAAACACCACTTATATAGTCCATAGTCCAACATAAATGCTATTAATCTAAAGAGGTCCCAATCCTTTATCGCCTAAAGCAAGTGTGTGAGTAACCAGAATAGCATACTCACGTCTTTTAATGTGTGTTATTTATGAACAAGAATAATGACCATTTCCCGAAGAAAATAAGTATCAATTATATGGGGAAAAAAAGTGCTACAAAAACATCTTTCTACAGAAAAAAAAAAAAGAAAAAAAGAAAAAAAAATCAATATTATTTGAGGGTATCACCAAGCTCAAGTTTGGAGCTCATTCTGAATGAAGATCAAAGCCCCTTGGTGCAATGCCCATTGGGAAGAATAAGGAACAGGTTCACCACATTAAAAAAATATGTCTTATACAGGGGAATCAGCACAACGTGGATAGAACTTACCATTAAAAACTATATGGATTGACCAGAAACAAAAAATAAACATGTAGAAACCTGACCAAATGACCATAAAAACGTAAATATCAAAGAGTTAATACAGTTTAGGACAAAGTGTGCATTGAAATAACTTCAGTCAATCTAAAATATAGAGCCAATTTGGGCAACAATAAAAACCTAGAGACCAACGGGAATTGAAAATTGCATAAATGATAAAACACAGACCTCAATTTTATCCATGGAGCGATTGATGTCCTGTTCATTATACAACATATCTTCAACTGAAACTTTGCTGACTTTTACATAATCGGTCAACAGCAACTTGTAGATCGCCTTTGTTGGATAAGTCATGAACACCCGACCTTTGAAGGTGGTCTAAACAAAATTTCAATATGTTAGTTTCCCATGGAAAAAGATCCATACATAACACCTATGTTAATTCACAAAGAAAGCAAGAAACCTTCTCCAGAAAATAAGGTAGGGATGCAGCATGATCCAAGTGAAAGCTGCAAGCAGAAAGCATCACGTTGTATTAGATTTGAGGATCAACACCATTGTCATCAACATTGTTGAAAAACACAAATACAACTGTAGAACGAGAACCAATTGAAATATAGAGAGGGAACTCTATGGACCCCATGATTCCTTAACTCCATAACAGGGAAAAGAAAGAAAGATGGTGTTAAAGTACCATGATTTCACTCAACCAAAAAGATTTATGGTAAAGTTGATCCTCTCTGCAATAAATAATTAAAACAGGAGATTTGACAATACAATGCATCTAGTCTAATAAGCAACAACTTCCGAAAAACTCAAAACTTTGTTTATAAAGTTAGAATCTCGAATATAATATAAAAGAGTTGGTTGATAACCTAATATAAATTTACGAAGAAGGAGAACCCTAATGTACACAGGATGCATAAGCAAGCCTATCCTAAAATTTACAATAATAACGTACGAGTTACATTCTAAAAAGACAGAAATCAACAGCCTACAACAGAAATTGCATCATTGGTGCCAAATGTGTGAGATCACTTGAGCAAAAACCTCATTTAATAAGGCATTAAGCGAGAAGGAAAAAAAAATACATACTGAGTGATGAGAAGGACGTCAATTGTTGAAGGATCTATCTCATCGAAGTATGGCAAAGCAGCCATGCCCGAGTAAGCCGGATGAATTCCACAATCAAACTTCCATCCAAGAAAAAAAGACAAACGAAAAAGAAAAATTAAATCACCATACGAAAAGAAAAACAACCCTAAACACTACTCTAAAAACCAAGTGTACACTGTTAATGGCATACCAGGACAGTTTTCCCCTTGTAGGACATGTACATGCAAGACCGACCTACTTCACTACCCGCCCCTAAAGGGGTTAGAATAAGTTGATCGTCTTCCCTAGTCACCAATAAATCCCGTCTCTTGAGAGACGGTTGTGGCCCGGTTGAAGCCATTCTCTATTCTTTACCAAGAATGCACACAAGCCCTTCAATCAAACTGCAAATTAATCATTAAAAAAGAAAAAGAAAAAGGTTAACATTCCAACCAAAGCAATTACTTTTTTTGATACAATTTAAGCCTAGAAATGCCATTTGACCCAAAGGTCATTGGCAATTCCAACTAAAATACTAATTATCAAACCTATCCAAACAAAAGCACTAAAGACTCGTTAATTGAAACCAAAAAAATTATGAGTTCCAGTTAGTTCAATTAATAAAATCACTTTTTGTCAAATAAAACATCTTAGTTTCGCATATAATTAATAAATAAATAAACCATAAGGCAAAAGCTTCTCCCTTTGGCTGCTAAAAGTTCAACTACTTCATCAAATAGTTTTTTTTTTTCCCCCCTAAAAACCACTATGGCGGCTGACAGAGGGTGCGAAGCATTTGAAGAAAATGAGATATTTGTAACAAAAAAAAAAAAAAAAAAAACAGTTTTCTCGGAAACCAAACCGAGTTTAAAGTAGTTCAAGTGGTAAGAAAAGTTCCGAATAGGATATCAGTAACCTAAAAACACTAAAATTAGAGCTGAATCTTAGCTCTGAAAAACCAAAAAAGAGAAGAGATTACAGTGAAACAGTTAATGCAAATCAAGCAGAGAAAATGAATTACAGTGACATAAAATTTCTAATAATGAAGAAAAGTTGAGAGAGAGAGAGAAAGCTTACATTTTTCGAAGATTGAGTTGTGTGTGTGTGTGTTTCATTATATTATTTGGGTTATTCTTGGTTGAACTTCTTATTTATGGTATTAACCGGATTTTTCATTTTGTAGGTGTTCGATATAACCTTTATCGCTGCCTTTTTCAACTGGTGGTTGCTGGTTCTTATTTCTCAATAAGTCAAGATGGTAAAGGCTTTGACCTCTCTTGGTGTACTTTTCTCATATGCTGTATATCTCATTGAATCTAGAAACTTTTGCTTGCATTGTATTATTTGGTCTATGTATTGGAATTGATACATTCGAGATTATGCAAGACTATTCATGAAAGATCCTTTTTTGGTTCTTTTTTTGCTAGGTTTTTCCTTATCTTATGTGTGTTCTGAAGGTTTCAGGGAAGTTTATGTTTGTTATTTCTAATCAAATCCTTCATGACTCATGAGCCTTCTTAATCATTATAAATTCCTTTAAAACTCTTCCTAATCACCTATGTTGTCTCTGTTTGAAGAACCTGCTAAGCACTTAGGAATTGAAGTGTATGATGCTGATCAATAAAAAAACGCAAACTTAGACCATATTCATCTAATATAATTTCATACTGTTAGCTTAATACTCAAACGAGCAAAACCTTCCCAAGGTACTGGCGGCTTACTCTAATAGAACGCATTTGATTATTAATTTGGGACTTGAGTATATCAAGGAAAGTGATGTGCAATTAATTTATGTTTGTTGTTTCTAATGTGTTGATATAAATGTTAGTTTGAGAATTTTCTGTGTGCAGGGAAGTTTACATTTTTTTTTCTTCTAATTTATACAATATTGGTCTTTTCTTTCAGTTTGCTTGGAAGTATTATTGTTGTTTCTAATTTTATGGAGTCAACGAGACCTGCCATATTACATAGGTCATGAACGGGGATATAGGTATTGACTCACAACTTTTGGGAACATATCAAAATACTCCTATGTCAGTTTTTGATTATCCACCTCAAGTTGAAAACGCTTCTTCTACAAAAGGAAGATCGAAAGCATCCACGCCTCCAACTCCGGAGTCAACATCTATTGGCGAAGAGGATTGTGGATCCAAACTTGGTGACACTTACAATTTTGAGAGGCCAATTGGTAGGAAGGCCGAAATGGCCAACCAAAAGAACAAAGTTACTGGAAAAGATGTAGGAGAATATTTGACCAAGAAATTGAAATTTATTAAGGAATCACAAGAACATGACAAAGAAAGTCTTCATATCATAGCGGAGAAGTTGCACTTGGGAGAGTTGAGGGATAAGGAGAGAACTCAATTGAAAGAGGAAAAAATGTTTATTGAGAGGGAAACACTAAGGATTGAGAAGGAAAGAGATGAAAAAAAACTTAAGATTGAGAAGGAAAGAGTCATGATTGAGAGGAAAAAATTTGAGATGCAACATGTCACGCCCCAAACCCGATACTCAGATTTGTGACCATGACCGGCATGTTAATATCAAGCCTAAACCTAGTATTAACAATAACCAACTTAACTTTTTACAAAAGCTTCCCTCTTTCTTTTCATTCTTGTTTATTTACTTAAATGATATAACTTTTCAATTGATATTCAGAGCATCTACACTATACTCAAAATATAACATAATCCACCAATCATTCAATTTTCACACTTTCACATAATACATCTCTTAATACTTTAAGGTACACAACTTTCATTAGATCCTAAAATACACAATACTACAAAACTAAAAATCAAATGCTAATTTGGGATCTATACATTAAAACTAAAACTAGCTCCTTCCAAAAATTTGACTAAGGCTCTCTCTGCTCCAAAATAAAACCTGTTGACTGAAAGAGTGGAAGGGGTGAGCTATACAGCTCAGTAAAGGTAAGATACATGAGAATTTAATAAAAATGCATGTAAATCAAATCATTTTATTCTATGAATATTCAAATAAGAAAACATCTTTTCATGCATAATGTTTTATACTATTCATAATAATAACTTATACGCTCTTCATAGGAAAATAATTGTTCTCAATTTTCTTATCAGAATAATATTATCAAAACCTTTTGGATTTAATTTCTTTCATTTCTTACAAAGTCACCAAATATAATATTAATTGCTTAGAATCAATATATATGTATTCTCATTACAAAATAATCATTTTAACTTAAATCAGACAATTGGTAACTTTGTTTTAAATTAAAAACATCTTAAAGAATAACAAAACTTTTCTTCATAAACTACTTCTCGTAAAATATTATAACTTTCATAGTCATAAAACATAATGTTTCATAAAGAACAGATATCTAATAACTTTTTAACATAAACTTGTATTTTCATCAGAAGTTTTATCTTTATAGAACACTAAAACATTTTCATCAGATTCTTTATCTTTAAAGCACAACATAACTTCAGAAACTTTTATCTTTAAAGAACAACTTTTCTTTTCATCAAAAACTTCATTTCATGAGAGCTTTCAATTTTTTATAATGCATTTAAACAAAATCATTCTTTCATGATCAATAAAATAATATAGATGTTAATAGCATATTGCTTAGTCCATATCTAATAAGTCTGTACTTATGAGCGCGGACGCACTGCCATCCTCAATACATACTTTAATTGAGCGCGGACGAACCGCCATCCTCAATACATACTTGATCGAGTTTAGATTACCAGAGGACATAACCCGAAAATATTTCATATTTATACATCACACTAAAAATTCTTATTTTGCATAACATTTCATAATAATAGCATTTCCATTATTTTCTTTAAACATCATATTCGTGGAATTAGTAATAGCATCAATATGCTTAAATCATATATATAAAGTTTTGAAAGCTCACGAATATATCTTTTTCTGAAACATGATTACATGTCATATCTCTAATCAAAATTTTTTTAATGCATAATACACTTTAAAATAACTTCATGACTTACCAAATGCTCATATAATTTATCACTTACCTGAAATCAGAGGAACCGAGAGCCTAAAGTCGAAGGAGCTTAGACTTGGGAATTGGTAACACCTAAACCAAATATCAAAACTTATTACTATCAATCATTCCTTATCATAAACTTACACATTCATCTCAAAGCCTGTAATACCCCGACCCAACCTTATAATTAAACCATGTGTTTAAGTGGTTAAATATTATTATTTTTTTTTTAAGCCACTTACTTTCTAAAATTAATATAAGAGTATTTATTAAATATATTATGTTATAATGCCATTGAATAAGTATTGTAGAGATTATAAATAATTGAATGACTAATTGTATTTTGTATATATATTAAGTATGTACAAAATTATATTAAGTGATTTAAGTTATTAGATATATAGTTGTTGGTGTTTTTAATTAAGTGTATAAAGGTAAGAGTTTATATGCATGTTATTATCTTAATTACTTTTAAGTGCATGAAGTTTTGATATTGTGATATTATAGAACATATATGCTATTTTAATGTGATTGATATATATATATATATATATATATATATATATATATATATATATATATATATAATCCGATGCTCCCTTCAGCCTATTTAAAGGAGCTCACTCCTCAGTCTTCAGCAGGCTTAATTTCACAGTCGAAATAACCTCCCTCTTCAGCAAAGGTTTTCATAGCAGAAATACCTTAGAGGTCCAGCCAAGTTTTAGGAATAGTCTCCTAAACACAGTCTATCATTGTAAGCCACAGTTGGCTATTTTATTTTAACCTTCCGCATACGCCCCTTTTGATATATCAGAGCCCAGTCGCCTGATTATCCAGTTTTGTAACTTACGCCCCTTTTGGTATCAGAGCCAAGTTGGCCCGGTCAGTTGTAAGTTACTTTTATTACAAACAAGTTGGTCGGCACTGCCGCCATAGTTATCCAGAAATATTGGCATTATTTTGGCATTATATTTATTTTGAATTATTTTATGGATATATCTCCCATTCCCCATATTTTGTTTTACATCTATTTCATGATAACTCTTCCATTTCCAATTATTTATTTCTTCGTCTGTTATTACTTCATTATCTTCTTTTACATCTGTAAATGGTAGGCTGAGCCTCCTTCTAACCTTTCTATTTGTTATTCTGTGACTATTTGTTCAAATTAACCTTTACTTCACAGTTATCCCTATTCTTCCTATTTTTGTTAACCTTTACTTCACAGTTATCCCTATTCTTCTTATTTTTGTGTCTATCCCAGAAAGTTTGTTGCAGATACAATAGTTCTGTGAGATTTGCTACCTTGGTTCTTGCTCCACCGTCGATAAAGTCGATAAACTTCCTAGGTTTCGTTGGTCAGCCCGTTAAAGCCGAGGAAGGCGTGTTAGGGTGGTCCCGATTGTTGGAAGGGAAGACGGAAGACAAAGGAGTTAGCAGTTAGGTATCTACCCCACAGTTGTGTTTATCTGTACCAGATTTAAAGGTTGAGAAACCCAAAAGTTTGAGGATACAAAGGTGACTAGGTTGTAATTGTTAGTTTAAATTTGAAGATACAAAGGTGACCAGGTTGTAATCGTTAGTTTAAACTTGTAACCCCAGAATCATGAATAGGATATTTAGAAGTAACTCATCCACCAGTAGTAGATGTAATCAACCCACATCCATCCCAGATATTCCAGCAGACGTAGGAGCAATTAATTCGGAAACTTATGAGCTATCCGATCTAGATCTAGACATAGGAGATTGGAATATCCCAAAAGTTGCCACCAGCCAATTCTATAAGTCTTCGTGGTCTTTGAAATCAGCCTTTCAAACAGACTACCATGTTAAAACCATAGAACAAGTTTATGGTATAAACAAGGAGTACGAAACGTGCTACTTGTTATCTCCTTCAGCTATCCAAAAGCATAAAGCCAAAGGACATAACTTCCTACACATAGGATTAGTCCAAGTTGGAGTGAAACCACTCACCAGAAGAGGTTTGAACAGCTCAATCCTCATGGCCCTTAGAGACGCTAGACATATCAGATTTAGCGACAGCCTGTTAGGTTCCATAGAAACCAGCCTTTCTAATGGTCCTATACATTTTAATTGTTTTCCAGATTTCAGCATCTGTCTTCATGACAGCACAGTCATCAAAGCTCTCACTTTAAATATCAAGACCCACGGAACCCTCATGGTGCAGGGAACCAGTCAAATAGCCTTGATATACAGAGTATACTACAAGTGCATGAGAACTAACATGAATGTTGGAGCACTTGATAGGAGGGAGAAGGGTGAAACAACCCTAATCCAAACTACTGATCCTACAGCCAGGGTTAGTATTCCCAAGAGCCTTAAATGGAATGATATCACATTCCCAGCAGATTGGACTTTAGAAAATGAGAACCATATTCTACAGATCCAAAACCCAGCACAGAATCCAGATTTGGATTTTGTCCAGCAACTAGCCGACGGTACGGTTAGATTAAGTTTTGATAGATCTAGGTTATCTACTCCTCTAGACTATGAGTATAGACAACCTCTGGATACATCCCAGTTTAGATCTCCGGTTAATAGGTTAAGTTTTGATAGATCTAGGCCTAGCACTCCTGAGTGCAGACAGCCTCTGGATACATACCAGTTTAGATCTCCAATCCAGCCTCAATCACCTATCTATTTAAGAGATAGACCAGCATCCCAGCATAGCTCAACTAGACCCAAAGGATCACCATTCCCAACGTCTAGAAGAGACTTAGGTGTCCACCTTCAGGGAGTTAAAGCCAATTCCCAACTCAGCACACCTTGCTACACAGCCAAACAGGATTCGATTGTCGATGAGCAAGACGATCGTGAGCAATCCCCTCCATCCCCATCAGTTACTGATATGGAACAGCCTACAGATCAGGAACCATTAAACATTATGGTCCTAACCAAAGAGTTTGATCCCGACCTAGAAGAATTAGGAAAGGATTTTACTTCTGAGGAAAACAAGGCCAAAAGAGCGGCCTACAAAGCCAATTATACCAGAGAACAAAAGCAGAATGTATATGATGCTTGGGTACTATTCATGAGGGATTTATCCCGTAATGTTCCCTTCTTCATTTACTTCGAACGGTATTATGGCAAACGCAAGCAGTTTTGCGTCCTCACCAAAGCTTGGACCATTGAAGGACCAAATGCAACCAAAGAGGTTGTTAGGTCAAGCCATCCACCCCTAGAAGCCATAACCTTTGATCATCGTAGAAAGGAGATAATAGCCTCTCCCTTCAAGGTAACGATTGATAGACACCAGCCTGTCGACAAAGTTATTGAGCAAAACAATTATACCAACCAGGCCATCCATGTCATAGGCAAACAGCTTGACAGGATAGAAGACAAGATCGAAAACAAAGTTATCCTCCAGCCAGGAAACTCCAGTAAGCCGATCCAAGTCTTAGAAAAGCCTTTGATCAAGTTACCTACAACTAGGCATACCAGTCTCAGCCATTTTAAGGATAAGTCAGCCTTAGAAGTGGTTGCCCAAAAAATGGAAGAACTTGTGAAGAGGGAACCAGTCACCCCTTCAGTTGAGGTTCTAAATATCCAGGAATCCTCTAGCAATTCCAGCCAAGTCTCGGACCAAGAGTTTGAGCAATTAGAAACCCAGTTTCAGGATTTAGAGGTAAAAAAGCTTTACCACCCTGATCCTAGCAGCTCAGCCAAGAATTGGTTCAGTAAACCTTCACCCCCTGACCTCCGGTATGAGGAAAGGAACGTTGGTAACCAGTTCTCAGTAGCCTCTGGTAGACTCTATGAATGGAACATAGATGGTTTATCAGAACAGGAAATCCTAAACAAAATCCAGCATATGACTATGGTAGCCAACAACTACCTGGACGAAAGTCGTCCCCATAAAGAAGTCATAGAAATGATGGCGTTAGGATTTACAGGCAAACTCCAGCAATGGTGGAACAATTGTCTTACTGAAGCGTCTAAAGAAGACATTCAGTTTGCCATCCAAAAGGATGAGGAAGGCAATCCCATCATTAATGAGATTGAGCAGGGTATCCCTGATGGAGTCAACACTCTGATCTATACGATCATGAAACACTTCATAGGAAAACCCAGCAATATCACAGCCAGGATATATGAACAGCTTAGCAATCTTAGGTGTAAAACCCTAGGAGAATATAAGTGGTATGAAGATGTTTTTACCACTAGAGTCATGCATAGAAAGGATTGTAATTCTCCATTTTGGAAGGAGAAATTTATCAATGGTCTACCTACCCTCTTCAGCCAGAAGGTAAAGGAAACCCTTTGCAGTCCTTTAGGTATCATAGATTATGATAACCTAACATATGGAGATATCTCTAGCACCATCCGAAGTGAAGGGATGAAGATGTGCAGAGACCTCAAAATCCAAAGCCATATCAGTAAAAGCAAAGCCAAGTACGAAATAGGACATTTCTGTACACAGTATGGCTTACCCTCAGTCAGACCTTCCAAAAGGAAATCCAAGCACAAAGGAAAGGAATCCTTTGAAAAGCCCTTTAGGAAGAAGCCAACCAAGTACTATAGAAAGCATAGGCACAAGGCCGATGATTTCTATAAGAAAGGAAAACCCAAGCAATCCATTCCACAAACATCCGGCAAATGCTATAACTGTGGAAAGCAAGGTCATTTTAAGAGTGAGTGTAGAGCCAAGGCCAAGTCCCTTATCAACACCCTCATTAGAGACCAACCCAGTAAAAATGAGATCTTCAAGTTACTAGAACTTGACCACTCAGATAGTGAGTCATTCAGCAGTGCTAGTGACAGTGAGCTTCGGCAGTTATACAGGTCATCCTCCGAGTCCTCTAGAACCAGTACTTCTAGTAGCCAGGACGAACCCACCCCATGCAGAGATGGTTGTTGTAGAAACAAAACCATCAATGTGCTTAGCAAGCAAGAGGAGCTTCTTTTAGACCTCATAGAGGCTATAGAAGACCCCAGCATTAAGGCCCAAAAGCTTACCCTTTTCCACCAAGCCCTGGTTAAGGAAACAAGCAAGCCTTCCATTAAGATCCAGCAACCCAAAGTAGATTTAGAACAAATCTACAATAGGTTTACTCAGTCCAAGAAGGAAGTTACAGTCAACGACCTTCAGAAGGAAATTAAGGAAACCAAATCAGAAGTCAGATCCCTAAAGCAAGAATTAACCATTCTCAGGGTAGACTATGATCTCCTTAATAGAAGAATCCAATTTTTGGAAGATACTTCTCATCAAAGCAATGAGGAAAGTCCCTCGGATGATGAAGTTGATCAAACAGCCAACCCTACAGCCGGTCCTATCCAAGAACCCAGTCAAGATTTGTTCTTAGAGACCATCAGTAGAGTTAACTTTCATAAATGGCATTCTCAGGTCAGAATTGTCATTAGCCAAGAGTTTGAGTTTGAGGTCATCGCCTTAATAGATTCAGGTGCCGATCTTAATTGTATCCAGGAGGGGATCATTCCCCCAAGATATTTCAGGAAGTCTAAGGAAAGACTAGCATCCGCAAGTGGCGGAAAAATGCAAATAGAGTATGACATCCCTCAAGCCATGGTTTGCCAAAGCGGCATATCCTTTATGACAAAATTTGTCTTAGTTAAGAACATGACAGATAGAGTCATCCTAGGAAACCCATTCTTGTGTTTGTTGTATCCTTTCACCACAGATAATGAAGGACTCACAGCCCGTCCCTTCAATCAGCCTATCAAATTTGAGTTTGTAAGAAGCCCAGCCCCTTGGGAAATCAAATCCCTCCAGAAAGCTTCTATAACCAAAACTCTCAGTACTCTCAATCAAGCCCAATATCTTGATTCAGCCAAAGAAATTGATTATTCCTTCAGCCATAATCAATTATCATCATGCATTCATTATAAATATATTTGCATCCCTGCATCCATCAGTTTCAAAAGAAAAAGGATTTTTAACCAGCCCTTGAAAATCTTATTTCATTCAAAACTTTCTTGGCAGGAAATAGCAATAATGTCTTCTCCAGCAGAGAAGAAAGGCAAAGGGAAAGTACCCGCAAGGGACTATCCACAAAACAAAAGACTACCAGCAATGGGACAGTCTTTTGAAAAGCATGAAGGCGCTTCCTCTACCAGCCATAGAGGAGCAAGATCCCTTCAACCTATGTATCCAGAAATGGTTACATATTCTAGTGATTTTATGGCTATAACTCTGGAGCGAGTCAGAAAAAGGACCCTGCAATTTAGTGGAGGAATATATACAGAACTTCCCCACAGCACTAAATTCATCCTTGACAATCTCCAAAGAGCTTTTATCCAAAAACACCAGAGCCTTTTCCAAAGAACCCTTACAGCACTAGAATTACATCTAGTTGAACTAGAAAAAGGAAATATGGTTCTCACTAGTCAACTCTCTGGCAAAGAGGATATCCATTCCATGGATAGAACGACTATCATGAGCACAGACTATGCTCGGTTGAGCCTTAAGACTCAAAACCAGCTTAGAAATGCTATCGCCAACTTGCCTTCTGATATACAGAGCCGTATATTTGAAAGCAAGGCAATGACTGAATCATGTGACCAATGGTTCAGGCATTTTGGAATTATGGTCACCACCCATTTCCCAGTTCTTAGTGGAGGTGCAGATCCAGTCAATGCTGCCTTTATCCTCGACACTTGGAACCAGTACTTTGGAAGCAGCCACAGGGTTTATGAAAAGAAACATCCTTATCCCGGTCTAATAGTCAACTATGAAGACGGAGCAGACGATGAGGACAGAAACCCAAGCTGGCTCTCAAAAATGTTTGAATATGGTTTCCTTAGACTCATCAAGCTAACAAACCATGTTCAGATCAGTCAGTTCCCTAAAATAATCCAACAAGTGGTCGCAAAGATCAAAAGTCCTTTTGTATCCATCAGATGTTGGAGCACTCTCCCACAATGGGATAGTGACAATTGGATGACAGTCCGACCTTCACGCCACCTTGTTTTAATTGATGGGTATTCACACCTTGGCCCCTGGTATGATGGTGATTCAGGCCTTTCTTTTGAAAATCCCATGGCACTTGTAAAATGTTGGACAACTTACTTCAACAATGAACTTCGAGCCGTAGCCGGTGATTTATGGGATGATTATCACTTCGTAGGAAATACTGGTAGAATTACAGTATTCACTACCAAGCCATACTCAGAGGCTTTCAAAGGATTGACCACACAGGCTTTCCTCAGTACTCAGATGTGATAGCAGAATACGAGCCTCTCTTGTATTGTGGCTTTTGTAATCTGTTCGACAGATACCATGAGCACGGCCATGATGATGACCCTCCAGCCTTTGATCCTTATGATGGATATCCCTCTGGATATGATACAGACTGATTCTCCAGAAGGATCCTCATTTAATCCATCAAGTCCGGTTACTATTCAAATTCAGCACCAGCCACTGATTTGAACAGTATCCACAGTGCCAGCCATCAACAGATTACTATTTCTACAGTACCCCAATCCGGAAAAGCAAGGGGACAAGTTACTGTAGCATGAATAGTAAAAGTTTTCACTATTCACAATAATCATGACAAATCACTGTAGCAGTCGGTGGAAACAGTATTTCACCCCGTGAAAGCAGATTCTTCCGTAATTTCAGGAGTCTTCAGCAGCATCCGATGCTCCCTTCAGCCTATTTAAAGGAGCTCACTCCTCAGTCTTCAGCAGGCTTAATTTCACAGTCGAAATAACCTCCCTCTTCAGCAAAGGTTTTCATAGCAGAAATACCTTAGAGGTCCAGCCAAGTTTTAGGAATAGTCTCCTAAACACAGTCTATCATTGTAAGCCACAGTTGGCTATTTTATTTTAACCTTCCGCATACGCCCCTTTTGATATTATTTTGTAGAAAAGGGTGAGTGTGAATGCAAGAAATTATTTTTTAAGGAAAGTTTGAGTGTGAATGCAAGAAAGTGGAAAAGTGGGTGTGATATTTTCTTCCTTAGCATCACACGTATTCCACCCCAATTGTCCTCTTCTCTTATCTGATTTTGGCTGCCCCAAAAGTCCTCTCCTTATCTCATTTTCTTGGCTGCATCAGACAGAAAGTCCAGCCCTCTTTCTCTTCTCCTTTTTCTTTGTTTTTGTTTTCTTCTCTCTTTGCTCACACGGCAGCCTCCTCTCTCTCACCAAAACAAAATATCCCTCTCTAAAGAAGAAATTAAAGGGTTAACACTAAAATTTCAGCTTCCAAGTTTGTGGGTAAGTAATCAAAACTTCATTTGGTTATTTCTATTTCTTTATCCACTATCTTGATTTTAGAGGCTGAATTATGATTCTGTTTTAGTGATTTGAAAGTTTGATGATATTGTGATCAAGTGAATGCTTATTAACATACTTTAATAGGTATGATATGGGTATAAAAATAACCAAATGAAAGTAAGGCCTATTGCTATTTGTTGGTGATTTTGTAAAAATATGTACTGAAGCTGTCTCTGTGACAGATTTGGTGTTTTCAACAAGAAAATTATGTATTAAATCATATGCTGTGAATTAAGAGGCTAGGAGTAGTTTTTATGAATTCTAAGACACATATGGTTGTTATGGATTTGGTCTCACAGCATTTGGATGAGTATAAAATTAATGGTTTAATTTCTAAGTTGCATGAATTTCTGTCAGAACAGATTTGAGTATGCTGTCTTGCGTGATTTTTAATAAATCATGGGTTGATGTTTTGACTCCGAAATTTTTATGGTATTTATTAGACATCCAGAGGAGTTTCTCTGTAAAATTTCATGACAATTGGATGTGTGTGGACAGCCTGTTTGTATTTTACAAATGGGGCATATGCTGCTGGAATGAGCAGTGAACAACATATACTACCCCTGATTTTGTAGATTTAATTCTCAAGTTAGGGTGTATGTTTTGAGCTATAATTTAATATGATTATTCTTTGGTATGTTAGGATCATATATGAATTTTATGAATTGGTTTCTCTATGGTTTGGGTGCATAATGTGTTTGATGATTGTATCATGTGCTTTGGGGAACTTTATGTGATAGGAATAAGATTTTCTTGGTTCTAAGACATAGATTTTGGAGATGAATGTGTAAGTTTATGATAAGGAGTAATGGATAGTAATAAGCTTTGATTTTGGTTTAGGTGTTACCAGTCCTCAGGTCTAAGCTCCTTCGATTGTAGGCTCTCGATTCATCTGCTTTCAAGTAAGGGATAAGTTATATGGGCATTTGGTAAGTCATGAGGTTACTTTAAAGTATATCATGCATTAAAAGCTTTTTGATTAGAGATATGACATATAATCATTATTCTGACAAAGATATGCTCGTGAGCTTTTAGAACCTTATGTATATGATTTAAGCCTATTGATGCCATTACTAATTTTCACGAACATAACGTTTAAAGAAAAGAATGAAAATGCTATTGTTATGAAATGTTATGCAAAATAAGAAATTTCAGTATGATGTAAAGAATGAAATGTTTTCGGGTTATGTCCTCTGGTGATCTGAACTCTGCTAGTAGGGGTTAATTACTAGCTTTCCATGGAAAACGTTATCTGATTGGCCATTATAAGTGGGACTGGCTCTACTGTACCCGCCTCTTATTGGTTACGGCCAACTTGTGGGGGAAGCCAACCTACCCCCATGGTTGGAAGATATGTATTATGATGTGATCCCGGAAATACCTGGCATTGTGGGGAATGCTGGATGCCTAGCACCGTGGTGCTAGAAGCCTCCCAAATAAGTACAGACTTATCATATATGGACTAACCAATAAGTTATTGATGAACATATATATTATGTTATTATTCATGAGAGAATGATTTTGTTTAAATGCATTATGAAAAGTTAAAAGCTCTCATGAAAAGAAGAAGTTTCTGTTGAAAATGAAAGCTGTTCATTAAAGATAAAAGTTTTTGAAGTTCTGTTACATTTTAAAGATAAAGTTTCTGATGAAAGTACAAGTTTATGTTAAAAGGTTATAAGATATTTATTCTTTATGAAACGTTAAGCTTTATGACAATGAAAGTTATAATATTTTACGAGAAGAAGTTTATGAAGAAAAGTTTTGTTATTCTTTAAGATTTTTCTAATTAAGACAATGTTACCAATTATCCGATTTAAATAAAAACGATTATTTCGTAGTAAAAAGATATATATGTATATGTATATATATATATATGTATGTATGCGATTCTATATAATCAATATCATAATTGGTGACTTTGTAAGAAATGAAAGAAGTTCAATCCGAAAGGTTTTGGTAATATTATTCTGATAAGAAAAGGGAGAACAATTATTTTCCTATGAAAAGCGTATAAGTATTATTATGAATAGTATAAAATACTATGCATGAAAAATTGTTCTCCTATTCGAACATTCATAGAATGAAATGATTTGATTTACATGCATCCTTATTAAATTCTCATATATCTTACCTTTACTGAGCTGTGTAGCTCACCCCTTCCATTCTTTCAGTTAGCAGGTTTTATTTTGGAGCAAAGGGAGCCTTAGTCGAGTTTGGAAGGAGCTGGTTTTAGTTCTATTTGTATAGATCCTAAATTAGTATTTGATGTTTAGTTTCGTGGTATGGTGTATTTTAGGATCTAATAAAAGTTGTGTATCTTAAAGGATTAAGAGATGTATTATGTGAAATTCAAAATTTGAGTAACTGGTGAATTATGTTATTCTTTGGAGTACAATGTAGATGCTCTGAATATCAAGTGAAAGGTTATATCTTTTAAGTAAAGAAACAAGAATGAAAGGAAAGAGGAAAGCTTTTGTAAAAGTTTGTTAAAAGTTAAGTTGGTTCTTATTAATATCAGGTTTAGGCTTGATATTAGCATGCCGGTCATGGTCACAAATTCGGGTATCGGGTTTGGGGCGTGACAAAGCCTATCTCTTAAAATCAAGGAAATCATAATCTCACCTCAACGAGGTTCCCCAAACACAAGATACATTCATCAACACCATGATGTACCAAACTAAAGAAAAACCATCATTCTCATATTTATATCATATCTCCAGAGGAGCCAACTTCATTTCAAGATGTGCTTGAGATTAGGGCAATAATGCATGCATAAACATAAAATCATTTAAGTATGATCATGTAACTATATACATTCATATGATAACATACAATACGTTGAACAAAACAGCTTCATAAATACAACCGTCGCATGGTTTAGAACCTCTCTTTTGAGTACTAAACCTCAAACCAAGTTATACAAAATTAATCTATGATCTAAACATACCAAAAGATAAGCATATTAAATTATATCTCAAAACATTTATCCTAACTTTAGAATTAAATCCTCAAAGTCAGATTTATCATTTACTGTTTACTGTTCATTTCAGGAGCATATGCCTTATTTGTAAAATACAAATGGGCTATCTAAACATATCCAGTCTTCAGGAAATTTTACAGAGCAACTGCTCTGGATGTCTAGTAAATACCATATCAATTTCGGAGTCAAATCATGAAACCATGATTTACTAAAAATCATACAAGACAACGTGATTAAATTTGTCTTGACAGAATTTCATGCAACTTAGAAATTAAACCATTATTTTTATATTGATTCAAATGCTGTGAGACCACTTCCATTAGAACCATATGTGTCTTAGCATTCATAGGAAATATCGCTAGCATCCAAATTCACTATATACAATTTAATACATAATTTACCATTTGTAAACACAGAATTTGTCACAGTGACAGTTTTGCAACATTTTCTTGTAAATTCACAAACAATTATCAAACAATGATATTTTCATATGGGGATTTTAATACACTCATTAGACATGTTAGAGAACACTTATATATAGTCATTTAACTATTTATAGCAAAATTACATACAACAAAAATCCCAACAGTAACATCAAAAATACTCACCCTAACTTTTTCTTACTTCCTTAATCATATACAATCATTAATTAGTAAAAACCCTAATCTACCTTCAACAAATCACCAACACATTTTCAAAACTTCTTAAAACAGCATATATATATATATATATATATATATAAACTCACAAGTTCATGATTTCGTAATTTCACAAACCACAAATTTCAGCTTCAACAATCATATTAGAGAACATGAAAGTGAAACTAAAGCAAACCATACCACCATTAAAATACCCATAATAAGATGAGGTTTTATTTACTTACCCACAAACTTTGAAGCTGAAATCTTAGGGCTAATCTTTTAGTTTTTTCCTTAAAGTGAGGTATATGTTTTCAGTGACAGAGGGAGGGACGTGGTGAGATGGTGCTGCTGTATGGGAACAAGGGAAGAACAAAGAAAGAGATAAGAACAAAGAAAAAGGAATAGAGAAAGAAGAATGAAGCTTCTGGTGCAGCCAAGAAAAGATAAGGGAGAAGGATTTGTTGGGCACGTGTGTTAATAAGGAAAAAGGGTTGATGAATCACCCTTGTAATTTTTTAAAATTACATACCACCCAATTCACAAACTTATATCCTATAAAGGCCCAAACTATAAAATATCTTTGCATATAAACCCTTACCTTTATACTTAATTAAACACCAATAACTATATATATATATATATCTAATATCTTAACCATTTAATATAGTTTTGTACATACTTAGTATATATTTATAATACAATTAGCCATTCAATTATTTATAATCTTTACAATTCTTATTCAATGGCATTATAAAATAATATGTTTATTAAATACTCTTCTATTAATTATAAAAAGAAAGTGGCTTAAAATAGTAATTAACCACTTAAATACATAGTTTAATTATAAAGTTAGGTTGGGGTGTTACACAACATATGTTAGAAGATGAGAGAATCATGATGAAAGATACAAGTGCCTTGGCCAGAGCACAAAAAGCTTTTTATGAACTACTCCAAGAGGAAATCATGGCCAAACGAAGTTCACGTAATTAATAGGTTTGATTGCATTTTGGATGTAGCTTAGGTCTTTATGTATTTTGTAATGTTAGGAAAATGTTGGCACATTTAGGTGATACTTTGGTAGTGGCTTATGATAGGCCTTTATGTATTTTGGTAGTAACTTATGAGAGGCTTTCATATATTTTAGTAGTGGCTTATGTCACTTGACTTTAATCTTAAATTAGATGTATGTATAAACTTTTAAATTTATTGTTCATCTTGTTTGTGTTGTGACTTGTGTGTGTGTGCTTATGGGTATAATGATTGCTTATGGCACTAAAAGTATGGATTGGTTACATTTCTTGCATCTATAGTAATAATTGCTTTCCAATTGTCTTGAAGATTGCATCCATGAATCGCTTTTTGTTTCGCAAGTTGCTTATTGATGACTCAGATGAGGATGAGATAATCGAAGAACTTGTTATGGAAACATCACAACATAAACTTCATCGTTATATCTGACATAATCATTTGGCAGGCCATGAGAGGCTTTTTCTTGACTACTTTGCTCCCACACCAATATATCCACCTGCTTTAGTTCGTAGGAGATTTCAGATGAAGCGTTCTTTTTTTCTCTGTATTCAATCTAAGGTAGAAGCTCATGACTCTTATTTTGTCTAGAAAATAAATAGTGCCAACAAACTTGGTTTATCTTCGTTACAAAAGATAACTGCTGCACCTAGAATGCTTGCGTATGGAGTATTAGGTGATTTGATGGATGAATATGTGCAGATTGGAGAAACTATAGCATTAGAAAGTTTGAAAAATTTTGTTACTGCGATTAAAAAAATCACTTCTTAACACTAGATGATTATTTGCTATCATGTGGCGGTGGCAGTGGCGGTGGGGGCAGTGGTGGCAGCAATAGTGACAGCGGTAGTGGTTGCGGTTGCAGTGGTTGTGATTATTATTAATTGTAGTTGATATATTATTTTATTGTAGTAAATATATTATTTTATTGTGTTAAAAATTAAAATAGATCCACTATTGTTGAATGTTTTGTAAAGTGAGTAGGTAAAATAGATAAAGTAACTATTTGTGGTGCCAAATAGCTAAAAAAATAGCACCACTATTGTAGATGCTCTAAGCATGTATGTCTTGTATTCAAATATCTCATGTTTTTGTAACTGTGTATCACTTCCTCCTGCTATCATGGAGGCTTAAGAAAGGGATGTATGTATTTTGCTCCTTTAATAAAATATTCACATTCATAAAAAATGAAAAAATGAAGTGAACCTCTCCAAGGCTTATTGTTCATTGTATATTTATTTTTAGGTCACATTGCCTTGTTCATCTTTGTTTTGGGTAGGGCTTAAGAAAGATTTATCTATTTTAAATTAATGAACAAAACTTCGAAAGAATTCATCATAATTTTTATACAAGCATTATCCCCTAATTTAATTTATAGTTTGAATGGAGCTCTATCATTATCATTGGCTTTTGTAATTGTTGGTACTTAGTACAATTTTGGCATGGTATCTAGGAAGGTACACTAATTCCACATATGTTAGAGAGGAGTGTAGATTACAATCTCTAGTGTACAATGTTTGTGGTTCAAACCTCACCTCCCTCTCTCTCGCTGTCTATCGAAAATGTTTGGATGTGTCTTAGGCTCTTAGCCCGATGATGAAGCATAGGTATCTTGGACTAGTTGCCAAAGCCCCATTCAAGAAGTGGATTGTAATTAGCAATACCTCATATTTGTAAGCACAAAATTAGTGTAGGAACCTATGCCAATGTTGTTTTTGCTGGAACAATCCATGCCAATTGTTAATTTCAAATTTTCTATCACCAACAGCAACAGCAATCAAACTATAGTCTCATAAATTTTGAGGTTGATTATAAAATATAAATCCTCAATAAATTAATCTGTGTCAGCTATATATATATATATATATATATATATATATATATATATATATATATATATATATATATATATATATATATTATTTTCCATGTGACACCTAATTCATCCAAAACACCAAAATATAAGCAAAAGAGTGCCAAACTCTAAATTTGTTACAACTCTTAGATGACAGAGGCACCTCTGCACATTTATTTTAACGCCAGTGATATCATATTATTTGCTTAAGTAATAGACTAGTGCCAACTAAGGAAAAATGTTGCAGAAAACACACATCTACATAACTTATAAATTTAAAAAAAAAAAAAAAAAATAGCCTGCGTCATTTCCCAATATTTCAAGAGAACCTTCATTATCAAGTAGAAACAAAAAAATAGTTTCCACTGGAACCTCAATGAAATATACAGCTAAAAAATATTATAACTATAATGAGGAGCCTCTGCAACTCAGCAAAGGGACATTCTGTAGCCCCATTTCTCAATAATCAGTCAGACAGTTCAAAAGTTCCTCAAACTATAATTTTACAAAAAAAAAAAATGGCCCCATTGTCCTTTTATGGACTGCACAAATATATACTTTACATGTTAAAACCATCCCAGAAATCAACCTTACCAAAAACAATTTGTGGTAAGGCTACGTATCAATCATCGTTCCCATAACTGTAGAAGTGGAGTTTTGTGCATTAGGAACGAAAAGTTAAAACCAACATCATTGTAGATCAAAATTTGATCATCATCCCTCTCTATTCTTTGAGCGTATGGGGGTATTTAGAATTATTCAAACTTATATATCATTGACTTCATTTCCAGGCTTAAATTAACTAGTTAAGTGGTTAAGACATCTGGAAGAGTGGTGGGGGCTCCAAGTATTTTACCATCAACATCAGGGAAGGATTCATAACCACTCAATGAACTGATGTTTCCGTCTCTGCTGAACTGAATTGGATACAACATTAAATTTCCTTTCATCTCCTTCTCCTCAGCCACAAATGCTTCCCAATTATATGTGGCGATTTTATTGACATGCCTAGCACATTCAACGCTTTGTGGTTCACGAAAAGTATCCTCAAGTTCGCAAAGGTGTTCAGCCAATAGAGACATTCGATAGCCATATACCTGCATCCAATTGAAGTTGTTGCAATGGATAAATATGAAAAGACATACATGCATGTGACTATAACTATGATAAAAATGGAGCTTGTTAGAATACAGTAGCCCCAAGACTAGCTGTCTAGATTTAGTGTATCAATACACTAAATTACCCTTGTACTATTGTACTTCAGTACTTTCTCTTCCTTATACGTTCACTAAACAATTTATTTCATTATCAGAAACTGCTAAAAGAAATAAGAAAAAATTAGAGGTAACTAAATAAATTATCAGCTGAAAAGAAAAGTTGAAGTTTCAACCTGGCCGTGTGGATGAGAATTCTTTCCTGCCCATGTGTAGTTTGGTTGGTAAGCACCCATAGCAATTTGAGATAATTTCAACACTATCTCAAATTAATTGGTATTAAAGATATAATATTACTGTATCATTTAAAAAAAATTCACTGATCAAAGGATATTGAGTATATTAGAATATACATAATAAACTACAGCAGTATTAACTTCCTCTCATCATTATCAGTAGTTACATCTTACATCTTATTATTATTATTATTATTATTATTTTTTGATAGGTAAGAAAAAATATATTCAAGAAAACTGCTAGATGCAAAACATGCAAAACAGCATCAGCATATCAAAAGTACAAAAAAGATGGAAAAGCAGAAAACATAAAACATAAAGAAACATAAATTACAAAGAAGGAGAGCTAAGGAAAAGAGGAAGAGAGTCACTAGATGTAAGTCCCCGAACCCTAACCCAATCAAAAAGGAATCTAGAAAAGAGAGCAAGCATTTGGTCCTTGGATCTATCCAAATCCTCAAACGTCTGCCGAGTACATTCCCTCCAAATACTTCACATCAAACACAACGGAACTAAGTTCCGGATGTAAGAAGAAGGCTTCCCGAACCAATTCCACCAATTAAATAGAAAATCTGACACCATACATGAGAGAACCCATGAATTCCCAAAAATCCTAAAGACAAAGCACCACATCCGATAAGCCTTTCTACAATGTAACAACAACTGATCTAATGTCTCACCACAGCAACGACACATAATGCACTAGTCGACGAAGTCAAAGCCCCTAAGCTACAAGTTATCTCCCGTGACGATCCTATCCCATGCAGCTGTCCAAACAAAGAAAAAGACACGTCGGGGTGCCTTAACCTTCCAAATGCTGTTATTATTATTAGTATTTTAATTTATATCAATAAATCTTTCGTACTTCAAAGAAAAAAAAGAAAAAGAAAAAAAAAATCTCTAAATCGTTTCTAAGAGTAAAATAATTTGCTTATATAGAAAAACTAAACCCTAATTTTATGTAGGAAATCCTACTTGCCTTCTTACAAAAATAACCTTGTTTCTAAATATTAAAATACCAAAAACCTAATAAACTATTGGGACCTAATAAATAACTAATAAATAAAAATACAATTGACTTACAAAAGTAAATAATACTAAATTCAAATAAAAATATGCCTGTCTCCTGCATTATAGATTTTTTGTCACTACAGACACAAAGTGTCCAACATGTCATTAGTGCATCACAAATCACAACACCTTGGCGTAATAACCAATAGAGAAGGATTCCAAAAAATTAGAAAGACAAAGATTAATTACAAAATATTTCCTTTCCGTAGAAACAAGAGTTCCAATAAAAGCCAGAGTAAATAAGTGAAACAAATCTCAATAGGATTAGCACCAAACTTGTTATAAAGTAATCACTGGCGGTATATATAACATAATATATATAATTGCCTGTTGCTAAAAACTATAGTTGGTGTTTACCGATCAGTATTACTCTGTAGCATACAAAGTTAAACCTCATATTTCAAGAAAACAAAGGAATGGAACTAGTGCAGGGAAGGAGCTAAGCTGCAGGGAGAGGGATTGGCTTCACGGTATTTTGAATTCGCTGGAAAGCTGTTCGAACTCTTTCTTTAAGACCTTCATTTTCACTCTCAACATCCCCAGTCTGTTTATTAAGCTCTGCAACATTCCCATCAACACTAATAACTAGCTTCCCATTTTCTCCGGACTTCACATCTCCAAAGAGTGAAACAAGGAGGGCATAAATAACCTTTTCTGCCTTCTTCCCATTCTCTTCCTCAACTTTTATTGCCTCTGATTCAGCTACTACCTTGGGGATCTCTCGGCTGATATTTAAAACCAAAGCCACAACAGAGTCTGAAACCATGTCACTTATAGGGTCCGATGTCCAATGCAGTGAGATGTGTTTCTCGGAATCTTGCTTAACTGTTACCCGTTCATGAACTCTAAGTGTTGGGACCCCAGACTCCTCATCCATTGAAGACTCTACACTCTCATATATCTGCTTAAGCCGGTGATTCAATACACTGAATGCTCCGCCAAATGGAATAGTAATCCTCTGAGTAATGTTTGCAGTAGATAGCTGAGAGAAGATGTGGAGATCATCGGGACCCATTATCTGATATGTGAAGCCTTTCTTAACCAGTAAACCACTGACGGTTTCCCCCACTTCTGGTGTCTTTTCAGCAAGCCTTCCAATAGTCTTCGCCATTTTCTGAGAGTTGAAGTACATTTCAATAGACTGACAATTCTTTGGATTGAAGACTTTAACGTTACGATCAGCAAACTGGCTTATGAGTTTCTGTTTAAGCCTCCCCATCTCATTAGCTTCTCCATGAACAAGAATAATATTATTAGGCAAGAGCTCTTCCAAAAATGCACTCGTCTGAGCAGAGTCTGCATGGGCAGAGAATGATATGTAATGAACCTGCATGTTGAGAGGAGCAGTGAGTCCATTCATGAGAGTTACCTCCTTGGGTTCATTAATAATGGTCTTAGCTAGTGTCCCCTCAACCACATACCCAGGTAGAACACAAGCATTTTTCCTATCAGAGCACCACATATCGAATAGTTGTCGTGACAACCCACTTTGAAGCCCACCAGGACTTGCCATTACCACTGACGGGCCTACGTCTTTGAAATTTTCAATGCTCTTAATTGGTGATATGTACTTGAACACAAAGGGGTTAGACTTTGCTGCATGTTGGGCGCGTATCCTGTCATTCATTGAATGTATGTATGTCTCATAAACAGACAAACACCGTTTCGCAAGGGGAGAAGCATAATATATGGGAATGTTTTGGATCTCAGGATGGTTTGACCAGTACTCATCAAGAATCAAAAGCAGTTCTTGAGCACGGCCAAGGGCAAAAACTGGAATAAGGACACGACCACCTTCAGATATGGTTGAATGAATAACATCAGTGAAGCGCTTCTCTCGGACATTCCGAGGTTGATGTTGCTGAACCCCATAGGTGGATTCAATTATGCATATATCAGGGGAGAACTGTGGGGTCTCAGCAGCTCGGAGATGCCGGTCTTCCTCACGAGAATAGTCACCAGTGTAGAGAACTCGAACACCAGCAATATCAACCATAAACATAGCAGCACCAAGAACATGGCCAGCAGTATAGCACCAAAATCGAATGCCATTAACCTCTACTGTTTGATGGAAATCGATAACCTGTAGTTACAATGCTGTTAGGAGACAACTATGGAAGATTTACAAATGCTTTTGGGGTTTATAGGGTCCAACCATAGGGTTATAGGTTAAGATTACGCATGACAAAATTAATAACAATGCAAGGATGTAAAACTGGATATGGAAATTTATCAATAAACAAAGTAAAAATCAATTTAAAGAGCAATGGAGCGAACTGACCCACAACTAAGTCAAATACCTTTTCTTAAATAAATATCTTACTCTTTGAGTACATTTTTGCAGTCCAGTTCCATAACTGTATATTTCATGACAAATTTTGTGGCATTAGGTTATCATTTGGTCAAGGTGAATCCATGTTGGAAGGTCTACCTCCTATCCAGGTAAACTGGACCTAAAGTTATATCATTGGGTCAAGAAGGTGAATCCATGTTGGAATTTTTATCTCCTGTCCAAATTAGACCTGACCTAAAACAGTCTCAATTTCTATGAAAAAGGGTAACTTCCATGTTAAACTAGGATGCATGATTCATGATGGCACTAACCATGGACTACAAATGCATAACCATGTGCACTTAATTTCTCTGTACAAATTCAAGTATTTTAATAATGTTGCAGATCCAGAGCCAATACCAATACTCTCTACAAGAACTCTCATAGAGAGAGAAGAGGGGGAAGGTACGGCAGAGAGAGAGAGAACACATACATATAAAGTAGACAAAATGTATATGATGCCATATTAAGATTAACTGAAATATAACCATATAGCCTTGTCCTCCTTGACAAACAATCATAAAAGTAAGACACCTAATGTCGAACTAATTCCAAGAAGACCCTTGCAATTCAAAGGTTGATCCACTGAAGAGAGATTTAAAACACCACTTATATAGTCCATAGTCCAACATAAATGCTATTAATCTAAAGAGGTCCCAATTCTTTATCGCCTAAAGCAAGTGTGTGAGGAACCAGAATAGCATACTCACGTCCTTTAATGTGTGTTATTTATGAACAAGAATAATGACCATTTCCCAAAGAAAATAAGTATCAATTATATGGGGAAAAAAAGTGCTACAAAATCCACATTAAAAAATATGTCTTATACAGGGAATCAGCACAATGTGGATAGAACTTACCATTAAAAACTATATGGAATGACCAGAAACAAAAAATAAACATGTAGAAACCTGACCAAATGACCATAAAAACGTAAAGATCAAAGAGTTAATACAGTTTAGGACAAAGTGTGCATTGAAATAACTTCAGTCAATCTAAAATATAGAGCCAATTTGGGCAACAATAAAAACCTAGAGACCAATGGGAATTGAAAATTGCATAAATGATAAAACACAGACCTCAATTTTATCCATGGAGCGATTGATGTCCTGTTCATTATACAACATATCTTCAACTGAAACTTTGCTGACTTTTACATAATCGGTCAACAGCAACTTGTAGATCGCCTTTGTTGGATAAGTCATGAACACCCGACCTTTGAAGGTGGTCTAAAAAAAATTTCAATATGTTAGTTTCCCATGGAAAAAGATCCATACATAACACCTATGCTAATTCACAAAGAAAGGAAGAAACCTTCTCCAGAAAATAAGGTAGGGATGCAGCATGATCCAAGTGAAAGCTGCAAGCAGAAAGCATCACTTTGTATTAGATTTGAGGATCAACACCATTGTCATCAACATTGTTGAAAAACACAAATACAACTGCAGAACGAGAACCAACTGAAATATAGAGAGGGAACTCTATGGACCCCATGATTCCTTAACTCCATAACAGGGAAAAGAAAGAAAGATGGTGTTAAAGTACCATGATTTCACTCAACCAAAAAGATTTATGGTAAAGTAGATCCTCTCTGCAATAAATAATTAAAACAGGAGATTTGACAATACAATGCATCTAGTCTAACAAGCAACTACTTCCGAAAAACTCAAAACTTTGTTTATAAAGTTAGAATCTCGAATATAATATAAAGGAGTTGGTTGATAACCTAATATAAATTTATAAAGAAGGGGAACCCTAGTGTACACAGGATGCATAAGCAAGCCTATCCTAAAATTTACAATAATAACGAGTTGCATTCTAAAGAGACAGAAATCAACAGCCTACAACAGAAATTGCATCATTGGTGCCAAATGTGTGAGATCACTTGAGTAACAACCTCATTTAATAAGGCATTAAGTGAGAAGGGAAAAAAAAATACATACTGAGTGATGAGAAGGACGTCAATTGTTGAAGGATCTATCTCATCAAAGTATGGCAAAGCAGCCATGCCCGAGTAAGCTGGATGAATTCCACAATCAAACTACCATCCAAGAAAAAGAGACAAGCGTAAAAGGAATATTAAATCACCATAAGAAAAGAAAAACAACCCTAAACACTACTCTAAAAACCAAGTGTACACTGTTAATGGCATACCAGGACAGTTTTCCCCTTGTATGACATGTACATGCAAGACCGACCTACTTCATTACCCGCCCCTAAAGGGGTTAGAATAAGTTGATCATCTTCCCTAGTCACCAATGAATCCCGTCTCTTGAGAGACGGTTGTGGCCCCGTTGAAGCCATTTCTCTATTCTTTACCAAGATTGCACACAAGCCCTTCAATCAAACTGCAAATTAATCATAGAAAAAAAAAAGTTTACATTCCAACCAAAGTAATTACTTTTTTTTGATACATTGTAAGCCTAGAAATGCCATTTGACCCAGAGGTCATTCATCATCGGCAATTCCAACTAAAATACTAATTATCAAACCTATCCAAACAAAAACACTAAAGACCCGCTAATTGAAAAGGCAGAAATTGTGGGTTCCAATTAGCTCAACTGATAAAATCAGTTTTTGTCGAATAAAAGATGTGGGGTTTGCATATAATAAATAAAAAAATAAACCGTAAGGCAAAAGTTTCTCCCTTTGGCTGCTAAAAGTTCAACTAATTCATCAAAATAGTTTTTTTTCCCCCCCCCTAAAAACCACTATGGCGACTGACAGAGGGTGTGAAGCATTTGAAGAAAATGAGAAATTTGTAACCTAAAAATAGTTTTCTCGGAAACCAAACAGAGTTTAAAGTAGTTCAAGTGATAAGAAAAGTTCCGAATAGGATATCAGTAACCTAAAAACACTAAAATTAGAGCTGAATCTTAGCTCTGAAAAAACAAAAAAAGAAGAGATTACAGTGAAAGAGTTAAGGAAAATCAAGCAGAGAAAATAAATTACAGTGACCTAGAATTTCTAATAATGAAGAAAAGTTGAGAGAGAGAGAAAGCTTACATTTTTCGAAGATTTAGGGGAGAGAGAGAGAGAGAGAGAGAGCGCTAAACCCTACTTTGAACAAAAGGTTTCTGAAACTGGACCGGGTTCGGGTTCGGGTTTGGATTTGGGTTTGGGTTTGAGGGTAAAAAGAGAAAAGAAAAAGAAAAGTCGACCACAGTGGGAGTCGAACCCACGACCTTCTGATCCGAAGTCAGACGCGCTAATCCACTGCGCTATGCGGTCTTGGTGTGAACAAGGCAGAGTATTATTTAATATATTGCAGTACCGCACTTCTTTTCCCTTTCAAGAAGAGCTAATACTTGATACTACTAACTACTCTACCCTTTTTTTTTTCTTCGCTTTTAGCATGATTTTACTAACAATTTCGTTATGTGACAAGTTTTGCAAACATGTTAGTTAAGTAGCATCTCGAGTTTTAGAAACTTAAGTTCATTGAAAGAGCTCGAGTCCAAAGTAGTGGCAATCTAATGTTGATTAAAAAAATCCATGTGGAACTCAAGTTTGACAGTGAATGTCTTATTTTTTAGCTAGTGTAAGGACCAACCTCTAGCTATTGATTTGATGATGCACTTGATGAATTCATTTTGGTGGGACATTATATTTAGTTATGGGACATGTATTAGGAAATTAGATTTATTAGTCTGTACATTAAATTTAATGGTGGGACACATATTGGGAGATATTATTTCTCTTCTTTTCATAGCCTTTGAGAAAAAAAAAATCCCTTTGACTCGAGTTTCATGTGGATTTTTTATCCACATTAGATTTGTCACCTCTCAAAACTTAATTCTTTAAGATTTGAGATGCTACTTAACAAATATGTTTACAAAACTTGTCATATAACGAAATTGTTAGTAAAATCATGCTAAAAGAAAAAATAAAATAAAAAAACCCTTTTTTTTCTTTTCTGGTACATTGAAAGATTTAGATATAGAATTATAGACTAGTGGTATCTCCATCCCATCGTCTTCTTCTCATTATTATTATTATTATTATTATTATTATTCTTTAATTTATGAAGCGAACCTCTCCTTTTGGTGGAATCCAAACAAGCCAAACGTCTAGCATTTAGCTTGGAAATCATGGGACTATCTCTGCCAATCGATGAGTGATGGATTGGCGGTCTGGGATTCAGAGAAGCGAAGGACTTTTATTAATAAAGCATTACTTGCTAAACTAGCTTCGATGGTAGCTTCCAAGAGAGAAAGCAAGCATGTGTATGACTGTATGAGTACTGTATTGAGGAGCAAATGCAAGGTAAAAAAAAAAAAAAGACTGGATAAGTAAGGACCCTATAAAAAATGCCAAGAAGACAATTGTAAAAGGGCATGCTACATGGTTGGAGACAATGTGGTCATTGAGAAACAAAGTAGTGCACAATGATGGGCAGATGAGCCTACTTGTTGAGCTCCACAGGACCACAGCTTAGAAAGAATGTTTTAAGGAGCACATTCTTGCAGCTCAGACCAGTGTCTCAGTCCAAGACAAGCTGTGACTTGCTGGAAGGCTCCACCAAATGGGGTGACAAAATTAAATGTTGATGCAATGTGTTCAAATGAGGAGTCGTCTGTAGCTGTGGTAGCTAGCTCGGGATGGAAATGGAGATATTTTAAAGGTGTGGGCTAAAAGTATAATGGTTAGTAGTCCTAGTTTTGCTTTAGAGATGAAAAGTTTCAAATTATAATTGTCGGAGGGTGATTTTAAGGTCTGTGTTGATGCCATAAATAAGAATTTGAAGGAGGCATGTTAGGAGATTCAGCCACTGATGAATGATGGATCAGTCTTGGCTAATTCTTCTGTGTGTTGTTGTTTTTGTTGGATCGAAAGGGATGCTAACTTTGTAACTCACGAACTAAGCATGTATGTCTTGTATTCAAATATCTCATGTTTTTGTAACTGTGTATCACTTCCTCCTGCTATCATGGAGGCTTAAGAAAGAGATGTATGTATTTTGCTCCTTTAATAAAATATTCACACTTATAAAAAATGAAAAAAATGAAGTGAACCTCTCCAAGGCTTGGCCCTTTAATATATTATTGTTCATTTTATATTTATTTTTAGGTCAAATTGCCTTTGAAAGAATTCATCATAATTTTTATACAAGCATTATCTACTAATTTAATTTCTAGTTTGAATGGAGCTCTATCATCATCATTGGCTTTTGTAATTGTTGGTACTAGGTACAATTTTGGCATGGTATCTAGGAAGGTACACTAATTCCACATATGTTAGAGAGGATTGTAGATTACGATCTCTAGTGTACCATGTTTGTGGTTCAAACCTCACCTCCCTCTCTCTTACTGTCTATCTATCTCAAAAAAAAAATATTCTGATGTGTCTTAGACTCTTAGCCCGATTATGAAGCATAGGCATCTTGGACTAGTTGCCAAAGCCCCATTCAAGATGTGGATTGTAATTTGTAATTAGCAATACCTCATATTCGAACCCATGCCAATGTTGTTTTTGCTGGAACAATCCATGCCAATTGTTAATTTCAAATTTTCTATCACCACCAACAGCAACAACAATCAAACTATAGTCTCATAAATTTTTAGGTTGATTATAAAATATAAATCCTCAATAAATTAATCCGTGTCAGCTATATATATATATATATATTATTTTCCATGTGACACCTAATTCATCCAAAAACACTAAAATATAAGCAAAAGAGTGCCAAACTCTAAATTTGTTACGACTCTTAGATGACAGAGGCACCTCTGCACATTTATTTTAACGCTAATGATATCATATTATTTGCTTAAGTGATAGACTAGTGCCAACTAAGGAAAAATGTTGCAGAAAACACACATCTACGTAACTAATAAATAAATAAATAAATATCCTGCGTCATTTCCCAATATTTCAAGAGAACCTTCATTTTCAAGTAGAAACAAAAAAATAATTTCCACTGGAACCTCAATGAAATATACAGCTAAAAGATTATAACTATAATGAGGAGCCTCTGTGGTGCAGACACAATGTACAAGCCTCCAAAGCCTCCAATTATACACATGTATGGGAGGAAGAGTAAAAAGAAGATGACCCAACCTATGGCCTTATGGATGGAGCCTGTTAGTAATTGGGCTTGAGATTAAGCAAGCCCAAACATTTAATAATTAGGGTTTCTTTATGCATTTTATTGTTAACTATTTAAACACTTTTTTTTAATTATTGTAAGACAATTTTTTGAGAATTATAAAAATAGTGTTTCTTTTACATTGGTGCCAACTCCAGTTTGCTTGGTGCTGACTCCAAGCAACCCTTAGGTGCTGACTTCTAGGGTTTATTCTTGATTTTATTGTTGTTTAGTTGTTCCATTGAAATAGTGTGGTTGTCCTACGTCACTCTGCAACTCAGCAGAGGGACATTCTGTAGCCCCATTTCTCACTAATCAGTCAGACAGTTCAAAAGTTCCTCAAACTATAATTTTACAACAACAACAAAAAAAGGCCTCACTGTCCTTTTATGGACTGCACAAATATATACTTAACATGTTAAAACCATCCCAGGAATCAACCTTTCCAAAAACAATTTGTGGTAAGGCTACGTATCAATCATCGTTCCCATAACTGTAGAAGTGGAGTTTTGTGCATTAGGAACGAAAAGTTAAAACCAACAGCATTGTAGATCAAAATTTGATCATCGTCCCTCTCTATTCTTTGAGTGTATGGGGGTATTTAGAATTATTCAAACTGATATATCATTGACTTCATTTCCAGGCTTAAATTAACTAGTTAAGTGGTTAGTACATCTGGAAGAGTGGTGGGGGCTCCAAGTATTTTACCACCAACATCAGGGAAGGATTCATAACCACTCAATGAACTGATGTTTCCGTCTCTGCTGACCTGAACTGGATACAACATTAAATTTCCCTTCATCTCCTTCTCCTCCTCAGCCACAAATGCTTCCCAATTATATGTGGCGATTTTATTGACATGCCTAACACATTCAATGCTTTGTGGTTCACGAAAAGTATCCTCAAGTTCACAAAGGTGTTCAGCCCATAGAGACATTCGATAGCCATATACCTGCATCCAATTGAAGTTGTTGCATTGGATAAATATGAAGAGACATACATGCATGTGACTAGAACTACGATAAAAATGGAGTTTGTTAGAATACAGTAGCCCCAAGACTAGCTGTCTAGATTTAGCGTATCAATACACTAAATTACCCTCGCACTATTGTACTTCCAGTACAGTCTCTTCGTTATTCATTCACTAAACAATTTATTTCATGATCAGAAACTGCTAAAAGAAATAAAAAATAATTAGAGGTAAGACTAAATAAATTATCAGGTGAAAAGAAAGGTTGAAGTTTCAACCTGGCCGCGTGGATGAGAATTCTTTCCTGCCCATGTGTAGTTTGGTTGGTAAGCAGCCATAGCAATTTCTGTGTCCCTGGAACCATCCAGGGATCTCTGGTTAATGTTTGCAGACCCCATGATTATATATTCATCATCAACTATCATCCCTTTAGCATGTACGTAAATCATAAAACGACCAAACTTTTGAGCTGCTGCCTGTTAAGGAAGAGAAAGAATACATTTCTACAAGTTATCACGTGTGTACAAGCAGTCTCATAATTGAATATACATTTTGGTAAGGACAATGCTAAAGCTACCATCACTTTTACTACAAAAACCTAACAAACTGCCATGACAATGAATGTGATTGGCGTCATATCAAAAATAAAATAAATAAATTTCTTAATTACATTTTTTATTTGTGTTTAAAAGTTGACATGTTAGTTTGTAAGGCCTATGTAGTAAAACTGTAGTATTCCTAGAACATATTAGTAATTATTTTCATCTGTCATCAGCATAGCAGGATAGTGTTCATACACACAAAAAGGAAAGCAATTTTTTTTTTTTTTTTTGAGAAACAAAAAAAGGAAAGCATTGGTTGTGCAACTATATTCAGGCTAGACATCAAAATTGAATTAGAAAAAGAACATATAATTGATCAAGAAAAAGACCGAAAAACAAAACAGGGTTGAATAAAATTTTAGTGTTATTCACCAACACATCCAGTATATTACTAATTTACCTTAGCATACCAAGGAACTTATAATAAAATAGTAAATCACTGATATACTTCAGACCACTGTACTACTGTTTATCCAACCATGTACATTTACTTTTCATGGCTAAGTGACCTACTTTTTGAAATAAAAGCCATCAGAAGATGTTTAAAGTGTGATATGAAAAGCAATAGCAACCTTACTAGTAGTATGCCAAATAAATAAATAAATAGCATACCAATGCACGGTTTTCAGTTTGTTGATTCCTCTGAGATGGACTTCTGGAAGATGAAGCTTCACGCTTACCAAGACAGTAAAAATTCAAATAATCCCGTGGATGATAATGATCAGAAAGGCCTGCTTTTTCAAGGGCCTGTGCAACAATCTTGTACATCATCGCCATTGTTTGTCCCTGCACCCATTTGAATTTGACTAGAAATCATATATAGGTGTTTAGTATCATAGCATGTCAGTATGACATCTAAAAGTATTCATCACCATTAACTAAATGACGACAATGTGGAGGAAAAAAAAAATCAAATACAGATCAAAGATAATTATCACATCTGAAACACCAATAAGAAATTGCTATCTCCTACCCTGTCTCTTTTCTACATTTTATAGGATGATGAAAGCCATACATTAACAGGTCAGTGGACATATTGAGGTTAAAAAAAGCACATATTAATCATTAGCTCTTTTCATGTCATAAACTCGGCAATAGCATCTTCCCCAATCAAAAAGTTGCAACTCAATATTATAAAATATCTGCAACCACCCCAAAGAAGCGTTAGGCAAATTTTGAAGCTATTCTTTTGGGTGAATCTTCAGTCAAACTAGAAGGTTGGATAATTTGTGGATAAACATTAGGGTTTAAAACCACAGTTGAGGTCACTTGAACCGAGGTAGACTTTTTAGGCTTTTGAATTTGCTCATGAGTAAGATTTCTAAGTCAACCTCCAAAGTTGTCAGTGAAAATGGCAGGAGCTCAAGCCATACCGTCTCACCATCATACCAAGATGGCACAACAACAGATAAATAACTAATTTATGGAAAAACCAAGCTTGGATGTTCATTATATCCTAAAGTAATCATACACTGAAAGGATAAAGCAACAAACACCATACTAACTGTAACAAGGTCCCCCAAACCCCCACCCCAGCGTGAGGTTAAACAGAGAAGTCAATGTGCAGATTTGCTGTTACAAGTCACACAAATGATAGATTGGTCTAACCTGCCAGAATAAAATTTCCTGCACAGAAGCACTAGTTGGGACACCCTCTGGCCACAATGGTATCACTATATATACAGCGAAGCTTTCATTTGCACTGATTTTGCTGGCAATTTTCAAGGCCAATTCCATAGGAATCAAGTTGTCTGCACCTGTGTATATAATTAAAATCTGAAAGGCACATATGTGTCTATATATATGTATTTATATATAGTAGCATTGCATATACATAGATAAATCAAATTGAAATGGACAATTTTATGGCCATTGAAATAAAAGTGACACATGCTAAGAGGCATTCAGGAATAGTGTCCTCAGAAAAAAAGCAAGCAATATACAAAGTCAACCTCATGTTGAAATAGAGAAAGAATCAGGAAATATTAAAACAAGGAAAAAACCTAACAAAATAATATTGGATTGTCAAACCTCCTTATTTGTTAATAATCAACCTGGCAGCAGACATAGATAAATTAATGATGAGCTATTGCAGACATTACTGATGCAATTTGGATTCATATTATCCATTTCAGCTAATAGATAATGGAATATACAAAATAGTTACCTACATACATAAGCATACATGTATTCCAGAAGCATTTCAACTTTGAGAAGATTGCAGTAAAAAAATCTCATTGTATATTTATTGTTCTGAAAGAAATGGGACCTATGTAGCCATTAGCCAATCAAGGACCTAAGAGTTGATAGTATTGTTTGCACACAAGTCCAAATCTGACAGGACCAAGAACCAACAAACATGACAGTGTTGAGGACAGTTATATGTATGTATAATCAATCCAATCAGTTTCACAATCTTATTTGATGGGATCATAAAGCTGAAATATATAATCAGACTTTCAAAGTAAACCACAATATCAATTAACTTCAAAATGTTATTCATAAGATCAAAATTTGGGTATTAAGAATGTCGAAATAATGCATCAAGCAGGAAGTCAGTAATTAGAATTATCAAGATGATGAAAACATTGAAGACCCAGTGCTCAATATACCTGCATTTTTGTATGAGGGCCAATAATATGATGACCCAAGAAAATACTGGTTCTCTATGTATATGAAATGCTGTGCTGATCTTATTGCTTTCACATATGCAGTATGGATGCTCTTATCTACTTTCAAGTTCTTTGCACAGACAAGTTTCTGCAAGAAAACAAGAGACAGAAGTGCAATTAACTAACAAAGATTTTTCCCTTTTCTTTTCATTTTCACTTTGAAGCAACTTAAATCTTAACCTTGTTGAAAATAATTTATAGATATTGAACTCCATATGCCATAAGTAGCATCAAATAAGCCTGGTTCTAACCTGAGCCTCAGCTTCGTGAACACCCTTTGGAAATCCCTTCACAGACCCTGAATCAATGGATCGGAATACCTATCAAGGAGAAGTAACAGTACTCACGACTATGCAGGATCTCATATTAGAGGGGCTGGTGCAAATAAATAATTTGAAACATTGTCCTCCCTACCTGCACATGCCAATTCTCAGGATCTTTTTCGTCACTAACTCGGACATTATGATCACCATCAGGACCAGAAGAGGGAGTGACCATCCATGAGAGCCGGTCTATCTTTATTAAAGAATCGTCATGCCATTTAGTCACCTTTTTGAGCCTGAAGTCGCGCCATTTTGTTTTCTTCCATCTTTGTTCAAAATTTGTCAATATATCATATGCAGCAGGACCCTCAATTTTACAATGTAAATCATGCCATGGTTGCCTTGGGCCATTGACACAAGACTGTAAATATTGCCAGAAATTCAGATGACAAACTATATATTGCACATTGGACACTATTTTTTAAAGCTATGATCTACAATTTTGGTCCTCATGAAAAAAAATCATAACAATATATAAAATTTGATTACTAAAAGGTGCATGTTGGCAGAAAATCATTAGCAGATAAAAGGTATTCTGTTTACACATCCATTACATTTTTTCACATAAAGAGAAGAAGATGATACAAAGAATAACCACAATACAGATCCACTAGTTCAATTTGACTCGCAGAGTTACTATTTTGGGTACATAGACTAGCATCTAGCACCACTGCTGTCAGCCATGTTCATAAGCATTCACAAAATTACCAGTAGACTAGGAGACAACACACTCTTGCAAAAATGGATATATAATTGACACCTACTCTAATACAATGATAAATTAACGATTGTCCTAAAAGTTTAAGTTGTTTGGAAATTGTGAATTTCATTATTTAACCATAATTTTAACACACAAGAATCTAATTAGACATCCTTTCTCTTGTTTCCTTTATTGTCCTAGCACTCTTCCTCTCCTTTCTAATTTCAATCTTTGCCTCATTGTCACATGGCAACAAAGTTGCTAGAGAAATGTCAATCTCTATGGCACTAGAACTTAGGATAATGCTGGAGTCTTTGCTTTTTTTCTTCTGGCTAAAAAAATTAAAAGAGGGAGATGAGTGGATGAAGCTCATAAACTTAAGCCTCAAGCTGACCCCTAAAAGAGTATGCCAACTCTTAGGGTGGCTTAGGCACTTTTAAGCTATCATCCTTTCTTACTCCTTACAAATCCCATACATTTTGAGCAGCATCGAGATCATTTATATTTACAATGCTGGCATCTTTCAAATATAAATAACCATGAATTAGATATTGAATCAGCTATACGAAGGGTTTCAAAGATACATACTATCCACTTACTGGAAATGTAGGATTATGAAAATCATTTTTAAAGACAGTGTCAAGATCACCAAAAAGCCTGTGCTCAGGAGTATCATATCTGCCATCACACAAATCCAGACCACCAATAAAAGCAGTTATTTTTCGGTTGTTTCCAGAAGCTTGAGTGTCAAGAACTACGCACTTCTGATGATGCGTGAAAAGGGTTCCCACCACCTGGACTAGAAGATACTATTCAAATCAGTGAATGAAATTGTATAATGGAATGGAATATATGACTGATAATCAACATATTGTCATCCACTGATTATGCCAGAGATAAGTCAGAGTAGCAATTAAATTATGACATAGTTAAATTTCATATACAGAAGTTCCATACCTGTTGCTTGAAAATACTAAGCTTATTGCTCGCATAACGAGGAGCAAGCACACAATGGACACTGGAGTGTTTGAAAAATTTTTTAGTTTCTTCGTCATGGGTCTGCATGACACCTTCCTGCATTCAGGCCTATCATTAATCAAGGTGCAGTGTGTATAAAAATGGTTATGCATCCATGAGCATGTTTAGCAACTTCTTGAAGTAAGAAAGGTATCTGATATCCTGTAAAACGACTTTTTTTGTATCTCATGATGGCATCTGATATCCTGTAAATTAACTTTTTTTTTGTATCTCATGTCCCTTTTCTGAGAGAATAAAATGCATCTATTGAACTTCAAAACATTACTCCATCTAAAAGTCGACTTTACTAGGTTTCCAGCAGAATCTTTCTTTTCTTTTCTTATTTTCATTTCCTTTTTTTTGGGAAAAGAGGGGGGGGGGGGGGGGGGGGAGGAGGGAGGGAAATGAGTGATTATCTTAAGAATCACTGCAACACATATTGCTTGATGCATAAGAAGAAACATCATGATTTACTCGATGTGGGAGATTCATTTCCATACACACCACTGGGTATTAAAGAATATAATGAATGCCTTTCAACATGTTATAAGAGACTTAATATGAACTATTGTTCATTGGGGGTGAATAAGCATTACCGTCTTCAACAGAAATTTGTCATGTGAAGTTTTATCATCCCAAATCATCATAATCACTCGGACCCCTTCTTGTGACTTGTATTTCAACAGGTCCCCAAGGGAAAGCTCTCCTTCGGCAGGTAATTGCTTTGATGATTCCCTCACAAGCTTTACACGATGGTATATAGACCAGCCAATGATATATATGAGGTGATGAGCTTCCAAAATTGCTTGGCATATCTCTTCCCAGCATTTACCATGCTTATAAACCTTTCCACCATCAAGTGAAATTTCAGGTAGCATACCATCAGGTACATGAGCATCTTGGTAAAGAATCACACTCCCTCCTTTGCGGAGAGGAAAGTATGAATTAGGAACTCCTCTATAATCCGGCCCAGCACCAACACCATTCTTATGTAGGGAAATCTGTTCAATTGGCCTAAAATGAACAGAAACATGCAATTCAGGATAAGGTTTCAGACAGTTCCCATATTGACCAATGATAGGGAACCAATCATTAATTACGGTTCCTGAAAGGATTTTCTCAGCAGATATCTCCACTACTCCAATAAGTTCAGCCCCAAGAATATCGTTATCCTTGACATGAAACTCCAATTTTACAACAGGATGAGCCACTGGAACACAAAAATGCTCATCCCACAAAGGGTTTTCAGAGTTTGAAATTACTCCAGTTTGAGCTACTGTAGCCCCTGCTAGGCAAACAGATACGTAAGGGTCACTAGTGATGCCTGTATGCTTGCCAGAATGAGTTGTAGGTAGTGCTGGCCAAGGCCCAAACACACTGAAACATTTTCTCATTCTTTCCGAAGTTAAATCCATATTTGGAAGAGATTTAGCTTCTAAAATCCACAGATTCAATTCACCATGCATAAAAACAGGTTCTTTAGAAGAGCTAACCCCATTGCATAGAGCCATATGGTCATTGTTACTATCACTACCCATTCAGACCTGTGAACTAAAAACACAATTTGTGTGTGTTTTCAATTTGTCATTCTGTGCTTGTTAGCAACATTTGAATTCTAGATTCACCTCACTATTGGAAATGAAAGACCTATGACATCATTGACAAAACCTAAACATCATAGGTAACCACCAAGGAGGAACAGCCCTTCCTCACATGAGAATTCATTCAGTCATATATAACCTCAAGTTTCAGAGATACATCATCTTCATTATCACAAGCAAGCAGTCAGGCAAGTTGAAGTTTGACATCCTAAAATATTTCTTCTTACACAATCACCAACAGACACCAGTCTTAGTAAGCTTTTCCAAGAATCATTCCCCCACTGAAAAATCACAGATAGAAACAGAAATGAGATAATGAACCAACCATTTACACAACTACATATATATGGACAAGTAGCAATGCTCCGAAAACTATTAATTCATCATATGTCACTCATTATAAAAGCTATGAAAGCAATCTCTTTGATACTACAGATTTTCAAGCAATTAAGTATGTTGGCATTTCATAATGGATGGAGATAATCATTCCATTCCTGAGAGAGGCGGCTGAAATAAATTTTCTCCCTTGCAAATTTGGTCTAAATTTAATTTTCATCTGCCAAAGTTAAAAAGTTGCAATTTTGTCCTCTTAAATTGATACCTTTTAAATTTTTTAGGATGGAAATTACAAATTTCAAGGATGAAATTGCACTAACAACAGAATTTACTCAATTTACTGAGGGAAGAAGATTTCAGCAATTAAGCCAATGATCTACAGAAATGTTCATATCTCCCATCGTATATAGCATATAAGCACACTAAAATACTCAAATCCATGGAAGGCTATAGCATATAAGCCTCTCAAAATTTCCAACAAATCTGACAATATCAAAAACATGTACATAGGGAAAATGAGTGAAAAATAATAGATTTTTTTTCTACTAATTTTGGGAAAATTTGAAGTCCAACCTTCACCATGAAATATATAATTAACTCAAAAAACCCAAGCCACCCCTGAACTACACCCCCTAATGCTCAAACCTATAAGCCAATAGAAGATTCAGAACATTAAGACAAACAATAAAATAAGTGATAAATTACCATTTGTCTAAAAAACTTAAGCTGATAGAAAATGGTAAATTTAATCCCCGGACTATTATTATAATACTTCCTCTAACATGCGGCAGCTCCTCTTAATAAGTGGTGTCTAATAAGTGAGATTTTTAACATTTTAAATGGGAGGATAAAGTGGATATAGAATTGGAACTCAAGACTACCTCCTCAGATACCATGTATGAAAAAAATCAAACAACAAAGATTTTGTTTGATTTGCTTTCTCTACCATTTCCTATTAATAAATTTCCACACCATAAGATGAGTATATTTAACGAGTAAAGGATTTTGACCTGACTTCAATAATAAGATGAGTATATTAAACAAGTAAAGGATCAAGAAAAAAAAGAAATTATGACCTGACTGTCTGTGACAGAGCTTGAATTCAATAACAAGATGAGTATATTTAACAAGTAAAGGATCAAGAAAAAAGAAAAAGAAAAAAAAAAAAAAGATCTTGAATTCAATAATAAGATGAGTATATTTAACAAGTAAAGGATCAAGAAATTATGACCTGACTGTCTGTGACAGAGCTTCAAGACTATTTCCTTTTTTCTTTTTCTTCTTTTTGAGTTGTCTTGTTTGGGGTCAGAGAAAAAATTTAGCAAACACCCACATGAAAGAGAGAGAGAGAACCGAAAATGGCGGGAAAAAGTCCGAGGAAACGAATGGGAACCATGCCATCTCCACAGAAAACGGTCACTTCATTCAAATGTCTGCTTCCAAAGTTAGTGTACTAAGATTTCTGACTTGTCATTCAAACGGTCACTTTTCTTTTTTTCTTAAAAAAAAAGATTTCTGACTTGTCATACGTCAAAAGTCACCAAATGAATTTGAACAAATTTTAACCCAAAAAAAAAATTTTTTGAACAAATTATATATATATATATATAGAAAAGAATTTTACCAAAAATTTTAGGATAAAAATGAGGAATAATGCTAGCGAGATAACAAACGTTTATGGCATGAGACTATGTGTAAGGAGGTAAGGCAAATTTAAGGATGTTGTGTTTCTAGCATTAGCATAAAAATTTCAGAATTTTTGGATAAGTTAAAAGGATTGAAATGAAAAAAAATTAAAACAATAAAATGAAAATGAATAAAAAAAAATCAAAGTTAAAGAATATAATTTTTAATTTAACCTTTTAAATAAGGTAACACCTTATACAATTTTTTCACCATAAAAATAGTTTCTTCATTTATTCTGATAAGGAGAGAGAATCTTGAGAAAATTTTGTTAAATTTAGTAGGAGAGGTTTTAGAGTATTTTTGGCAACCACATTGTTGTTTGAATTTTGAAAGTTATGTTTCTGTTTTTAAAAAAGAGAACGTTTTAAGAACAAATATGCAAAATCGATCTCTTTGGCAACAAAGTTTAATTATAAACTTGGTTGTTATTTAAGACTACAACTCTTTAGTCTTTAGTAAAGAAATTGATATGATTACATATTTTGAAAGTCTAAATTTCATTCCAATCGAATTTTATTTATTATTTGATCTATAAACTTATTTTTTTATACATAATTTTAGATTACAAAAACTTAAAATTTAAATATTTAATTAATAACATAACTATTGATCTTTGATCTTATGAAAATTATGTAAACATGGAATATATAAGAAGAAAATATAATTCAACATTGTATTTGTCAAAATTTGCATCCAATAAAAATATATTAAGTGAAATTGTGACCTTAAAACTACAACTATGTTTATTACCAAACTTTGTCCCCTATAATATCATTCTACCTCCGAATCTCTATAATATCATCAATCTCAAAGTGTCCACACCAAATCCCATTTAATCAAAATCCTTTTCTGAGATTATATATTAATGACATCCATAATTTGGTTTTATGATAGGATCATATTTGTCCCTCTAGAAAGAGTAAATTTGTGGCATAATAGTTTTTCTTACATGATAATCTCGCTTAAAACTGTAATCATTACAGCCTTAATTCCTTCCTAGCCGCAACAATTACATTTTCATGTTTATGAATAACATCCTTCGATTTTTAAAGCACAGCTGCATAAATTCAGAGTTTGTTCACTTCAAATTCAAAGCATGAGATAGTGCAAATGGCATGTTTCCAAACTCAACATTATGACCGTCTGTTGGTAATTGTTGTTAGTGAGGCATCATCCCACTTGATCCAGTGCTCTGACTTATTCAAGTATAAAAAAAAGGGTTCAACTGAGTGAGAATTCAAGTGGAGAAAAGATCTGTAAAACACTGACCATGTTTCAAAAGACAAAAATCACACACAATTGAATGGAAGCAGAAATTGAAGTTTTAAAGCTTAAAAAATGAAATTTGCCAGTTCAAATGTCAACAATCAAATAAAGAGCACCAAAGAATAAAAAAGGCAGACTATTTACCATGACAAACTCAAAAGTTTCCTTTTTTTTAATAAGTACAATGCTACAAAAGTTCCTAAACAATTTTTTTTAAAGTAAAAATTATTTTCCAATTCAAAAGAAATACAAAAGTTCCTAAGCATTTTCTCCTTGCTCGTGAGGATGAAGGAGAGAAACGTATCTTCTTTACAGATCCCTTCTCATCTTAGTCTAGAATAACCATCCGTAGTGTTTTCAATATCGCCCCTGCAGAAACCAATAATCACATTATGAATTATGAGGGAAGGCTAAACTGAAATGGGGTCAGTGAGTTGGAGTAGGCATAAGAGAGGTAAAAATTCCCTAAACTTTCAGTCTTCAAAAGATTATCTCTAATGAATTATGAGGGCTTCTACCAGAGGTCCAAAAACAGGAGTAGAAGGTAAATTCTGCATTGAAAAATCAGGCAATACGTTTCTACCCTTTATGTTCTTATTTGCTTGCATGGAACAATTCATGGGTCATATAAGTTCATTGTCTAAAAACTACTATTAATACTCTCACTGAGATGTCTTTTTGTGTATGAATGCTTTTTTTTTGGGGGGATAAATTCCTTTTTGTGTATGAATACTTTTAATCCAATAAAGTGCTCCTTTGTACCTCCTTCGTACTACTCAGTACTCACCCATATGGGCAATATATCTCACATACAACAGGACATCTGAAATACTCTCATTTTCATGGCATAACTTTTCACTTCAAAAGGAATCGTTCCACATCTGAGCCTGTAAGGGCAGGATTTAGGGGCTTTAAGAAAGGCCACTCACAGTAGCCCACATTTTCCACAAAAAGGGAAATGCGTTATATGGAAATTTTATCATGTTTTCCAGCTCATTATCGGATTCTAATGGTACTCTACAGGTCAAAGGTTCACTTTAGTTACTAAAAGGGAAATGTCTTACTTGGTCACTTCCCGTTTGTCCCATTGGTGCATAGGTCCTTTGCTCTCCTTGCCAGTTCCTCTGTTCACCTTGTGAGAACCTTTGACCTTCTCCAGGCCCTGGGTAACTCTGCCCATAGCCAGAACTTGCTCCCTGCTTATAAGCTCCATCTGTTCCTTGGCCTTGATATCCACCTGCTCCTTGCCCATAAGGTCCACCCTGTGGAGGACCATAATTCCTATTCTCTCCCATAAAATTCTCCTTCCCAGGAGGCACATAAGCACTCTGATTTCCTTGAGGGAAGTCTCTATGTTCTTGGGGATGATAATTTCCCTGCCCTTGGTTGTAGTTGCTGTGTTGTGAAGGCATTGGATCTCCCCTCCCAGACTGGTGACTGCCCATTCCTCCAGGGGCATAATTCATGTTGTTCATGGGCATAGGATCTCTTCTTTCTCCTTGTCCTGGTGGGCCATAATTCTGCCGTGGTGCTTGTCCTGGAGGGCCATAATTCTGCTGTGGTGCTTGTCTGGGTGAGCCATAATTCTGCTGTGGTGCTTGTCCTGGAGGGCCATAATTCTGCTGTGGTGCTTGTCCGGGTGGGCCATAATTCTGCTGTGGTGCTTGTCCTGGAGGGCCATAATTCTGCTGTGGTGAATAATTTTGTGGAGCACCACGGTTCCTTCCATCTCCTGCCTGGTAGTCGAATGACGGTCTTGATTGATTATATGTTGTTTGGTTATTTCTTCGATCACGCGGTCTCCCTTGCCTTCCATACTGAACTGGTGGTGGCCTAGGTATAATTGTACCATTAATGTATTTATCTCCTGATAAGTATAGTGTGTTAGTCTAAGCTGAAAATTGAAATGCCCAACATGGAAGGAAGGTCCAACTCATTATTTTAACAAACAAAAGTAAAAAAAAAATATTCACCATAACATAACAGGACAAATCAACTTACAATATGAACTGCAAGTATTCTCTAACTAAAAATTTCAATAAAATAAAATAAAAACTACCTCCATACTCCTTGTTTGCTGGATCTATGTAAGAATCTGGCAATACAAAGGTAACTCCAGGTAAAGCTGTTTCAAACAAAATGGAAAGTCAGCATCTAGGCCAAATGCCATTTTTATTTGTGATCAACACTACAAACAGTTACCTTCAAATTTTTTAGACTCCTCTTCTGTCATCAAAACTTGAAAGCCAACATATGTTGTTGTGCTACAAGCATAAATTTTCGTTTTTGCCTCCTCCACGCTGAAACCGTAAAAGAATAAGACAAGCAACAAGCAACAGCAAAAACAAAATCCACGTGGTCATTGCAAGCCACAAAGCTCCAAAACTTAAAGGTACCTTGATGTACCAAACACTGGAAATGTCCAGCAGGAAACTAGTAGAGCTTTTAACATAAAGCCATTCATCAAATTAATCATAAAAAGAACATTATAGCTTATTCTCCTGTGGTACGAAAACTATATACAAATATGTGTGAAAATTAGTGATGTAGAACAAAGTAGAGCCTATCGTACATATGGTCAGCGGGATGCCTTCAAGATTAGAAATTGCTGAAGATTTCAGAACTGAGCAATGTTAGTAAACTAGACAGAAAAGATAGAAAAATCAACACAAAGATCTACATCATTTGGCAATGTGAATGCATTTTGGTTGAGAATTAAACTAGGTGAAAAGGACAAAGTTTTCCTCCAAACCGATTTAGAAGAATCTGGCAATTCATAACAGCATCACATGACTCCTTAAATTATTTAAATTCACATGAATCGCCACATATTGTGTTGAAGAAATTTTCCTCCAAATGGGTTTGGAAGTAAACTCTGTCCATGTGAAAAATAAGGGCTTACAGCGAATTCATACTAGCCTAGAAACCCTCACCCAATGCATGGAATTTCCCAATATACTCTTACACACCCAACCTTTTTTTTTTGTTAAGTACTCCCAACCTTTTTTTTTAATAAGTAAAGGGATTTATTAATAAAATAGGTTACACAAGCTCAAAATGATGAGCACTTTGTAACCTAAATGAATTTCAAAACATACGCACAAAATAGAAGTGATTCTCTGAAATCTATAACAGTATTTGTATGACCCCATGCACGGGACCAATCAAATAGAGTACGCATTACCAAAGAAATCCCCAAACATAGCAAACTTAAACAAATCCACATTCTAAACTAAAGAAAAACCTTTTTTTTTTCACATTCATAATAATTAATCCTTCGCTAAAACAAGCATCTATAACCACACAAAATACAAGGAGGTTCAAAGGGTGTTGTAATTTGGAGCTTTTTAGGAGAAAGCCCTACAATTTACCATTCATGCCTGATAAAGATAGAAACTTTAGAGCAAAATTCACTATAATTTACCAAACGTTCAAAACACTAAAAAAAACTTTTCAATTAAATCTCTATATTGTGATTTTTTGGACCTTATGAGTGTTCTTTTATAATTCTTTTACGGGTGCTCGCATTTGGGCGATCCTTCTTTCTAATAAGGGTCCATTTGGTTAGGCATTTTGGGAGATTAAAAGAGCGTTTTTAAAACCCAAAACTCTGTTTTGCAACCACAACTTCTCATAGCTTTTTTTTATTATAAAGGGTCCTTTTAAACTCAAAACACAGTTTTCTAACAACTCATACAAACACACCCTAAATTTTACTCTTATGATAAAAAAGAAAAGAAAAAAATGCAAATAAGCAATAAGCAAATAAATTTCACTCTTATTGCAAAAGCTTTACAACTAAAAGCTCTTAATTCCTACAGCATCGCCAAATGGGTACTTTAATTTAACAAAGTTTCAGCAAATAAGCAAAAATAAGTTTTCAACAAAAATGCAATAAGCAATAAGCAAAGCATACAAAAACAGCAAACTTCAGAGAGTGCAAAACTACAAGTCGTTTAGAGAGAGAGAGAGAGAGAGAGACCTGATATTGAGGCCTTTGGCACAGGTCTCCTCGTAGGCGCGGACCATTTCCTCAGGCGAGAGCCTATTCTCCTTACCGAAATCCATGACGATTAGCCAGTGGTTGTAATCGCAGCCTTCGAAGAGTATCGTATCGGGTCCGATCTCTTCGTTGCTGTTGGGGTTGTAGGTCGAGCGAGAGGAGTAGAGCGCGATGGCCGATGATCTGAACGGCTGGGGTTTAGCGAGGAGATTGGAGGAGGAGGTGGCGGTGGCGGTGGCGGTGGCGGTGGAGGAAATGAGCCCGTGGAGGAGAGGAATGGAAGTGGAAATGGAGATTGAGGAGAGAGAGCGGTGGAGAGTGGAGAGAGAAGTTAGGGTTCGGCGGAGGCGGAGAGAGTACAACAACGCCATTGCTGGTGGTGATGGTGCTGCTCGGTGTTGTACCTTTGGGGAGTTAGGGTTTTAAGGGTTTTGTGGAGGGTTCTAGAGAAAAGAGAAATAAAAGGTTGTGGTAGTGAGTAGTACAAGTAGTGACTGGAGGGACTGAGAGAGGGAACTGAACTAGTATTTCTTTTTCTCTATTTTTTTTCTAGGAAGTTTTACATTTGATTTTTTAGAAGAAAACAATAATGTGTGCCTAAACTTTCTACAACATTTTTTTTTTTTTTTAAATTGTGGTGGGTTATGGTCTAATATTTTATTTAATTTTATTTGACATATAAACGACGGATGTAAAAATTTTGCGACAATTTATTGGGTATTTAGAATAACTCCACTTTTTCTTCTTCTTCTTCTTATTCCCTTAATATCTAATTACAAAAACAAGTATTAAAGCTATTCTTCCCTTAATATCTAATTACAAAAATAGAGTCCAAAGATTGGAGGGCTTTTCTAATGACATTGAATTAGGTTGTGAATTTGTTATGAAATTAATACAAATGTCTAATAGTGGTCTTCGTGTTGAATTGGGAAATGGGAAAGTAATGCACAATCTAGAGAAAAATAGTAAGGATTTTAAGTGTTGCTTAATTTCATGATGAATTTCTATGTATTTTGGATTATACTTGTATTGTAATTTTGGGTGATAAAAACCATAGTTGAAGTTGGAAAAGAAGTGCTTATCAATCTAGTTCGTTCAAGTGAAGTCAAAACTCAGTTGAACCAAATTCAAAATCTTAGTCAAGTGAGACGATTGGTCTCCTATGTTTAATTGATTTTATCATCAAACTTAAATTAAAGGAATGTTTGAGGGTTTTGTAATTTAAGTAAGGCTCCAAAATTATGTTTAGAACTTGAAAGATGAACTAAAGATATGAAATGTGTTAAGTATCTCACAATACTAATCTCATGCCATTCCTTGTTTTGACCTATTCTTAAGCTTTACTCATCGAAAAAAAAATTGGGTTATTGACATTTATTTTTCAAAGTACATTGTCCCATTGTACCCTGGTTACAAGTTTTCCAAACCACTCAAGTAGTGTCAATTTAGTGTGCATTTTGGCATGATGAAATTTGCTAGCTTATTTTACTATTTAGTTTATTTTTGCTATTATTCATGGGTTCCACTGCATTTTTTAGTACTGTTTATGGGTTTCACTATACTATTTCAACTAATTTTTACTTTTATCTATAGTACTTTCAGCAAAAAAATTTCAATTTCAGCGAAATAAGCGGATTCCAAACAAATCTTTAGTACCCGTTTGGGTACTAATGAATTTCCCAACATCTAGCGTTTTGCGTTTCCCTTTTTTTTTTTTTTTTTGAGAAGCATCCTGTGGTTGTGGTTTGTTTTCTGGTGGGTCTCGTGCACTGTTCACGGGACTCATAAACTTCTTTTTTTAACAAAACTTTCATTAAAAATTGGTCTCACGGTACTATTCACACATTTAAAAATTATTTTGTTATAGTATTTTCAGTTTTCAACAAAATAAACGGTATCCAAACGAACCCTTAGTTATAAGAAGTATTTTAAAGGAAATTTGGAAGCTTTAACAAACCAATGATTGCCATAGCCACTATTTCATGAGAAAAATATACTGAAGCTTATTGCTTAATTCTCAGGCTCCAAAGATTATTGATTTTTTTAGGCACAAAGATTACCTAAATAACTTTTTCTTAATGCTTCTTGTATAACCATTACCAAAAAAAAAAAACACACATTTTATGCTAGGGCAATGTTTTTGGCTTTGACACAAAAAAAGTTGCTACTACAATTACTTTACGAAAAATATATTTATTTTCATGACCTTTTGTCTCTTTTTCAAGGAAACCCCTGTCCATGATATGTCAATTTCTACAACTAATGGCTACTAGAGAACTAAAGCCCTCATTCCTCACATCAAAATAATTGATGGTATCTTAATGTAGTATTCAAAAAAAATTAAAAAAATTGCATGCATTTGCTAATATGGGCATCAAAATTATTAACCAAACTCACTTTACTACTTGTAACATAATAGAAGTTTGGCGAAAACCACATTTTCGTCTCTACATTTTCACGCGATTCCCACTTTGATCTCTATTTTTTATTTTCACCGCTTTTAATCTCTATTTAGAAAAACGTCAATCATTTTAGTCATTTCCGTCAATGCCCTAACGGCAAAGTCCTACATGGTAGAGGGAACTATTAAAATAATAATAATAAATTTTATTTTGGCATTAAAAAATGCCACGTCAGCATCTAAATTAAAAAAAAATTATTAATTTTAACTAAATAAAAAAATTAAAAACAGAAATAAAAACCAAAAATCAGATTAATTGAGATCTAAATGTGTCTTGAATAAGAACACAAACCTAGATCTAAGAACATAAAATTAAAATCCAAAAATCACAAACCCAGACAATAAGAACAGAAAATTAAACTATAGATCCACATCAAATTAAACATGAACAAGAAATCAAACATGAAAACAAACACAAAACACAAACCCAAAAAAATTAAAATAAAACCAACACAACACCCCCACCCTCTCTCTCTCTCTCTCTCTCTCTCTCTCTCTCTCTCTCTCTCTCTCTCTCGTGTAAATTCTTTATATCTCTCTCACTCTCATTGAGTGATCCCAACCATGGCCGACTCTCATTCACTTTCATTTTATACTTCTTTTTCTTCGTTCTTTCCAGATCCATTACTTGCTCTATTTGTGTTTGTATCTTTATTTTTCTTCTTTCTTTTCAGATCCATGATTCTCTCTTTCTCTCTCTCGGTGCTTGTTTCTTTTCAAATTTTAAATTTGTGATCTTGTGTTTATGTTCAAATATCAGCAACTGATGGGTGTGGCCATGGGTCTCAGCCATGAGGTTTAGCCAAAAAATTAAAAAAAATAAAAACCCAAATCAATAGATAGTCACAAACCCATGATTAAACTAAGAAACCAATTTCTAAAAGCACATGAATAAACCAACCCATACCCATGAACACACACACATAACACACAACTCTTCGTTTTGATCTAAGAAATGAGAGAGAGAGAGAGAGAGAGAGAGAGAGAGAGAGAGAGAGAGAGAGAGAGAGTGTGAGTGAGTGGAGGTGGTGGCCAACGTTTTCACGACGGGGCAAGGAGGCTCCACCACATCGACCATGCCATTGTCGCTCTTCGATTTCCTCTCTGCCGAGTCCTTCACAAATAGCTCTACGTTTTGATTTAGAGGTAAGTGAAATGGGTTGTTGCTGGGTTGAATTTTCTGGTTTGGTTTTGAAATTTTTGAGATTTTATGATTGACGTGTTTTTTGGTTTATTTTTCTTGTAGGTATTTTGAATCTTTTGGGTTTACTGGAGATGGGTTTAATCATGGGTTGGGCGAACAAAGAAAGGTAGTGGCTTGGTGGTCAGCTAGTTCTGGTGATTGGTGGGGTCAGGTTTGGGTTTGTGTTTGGATTTGGGTTTTTTGGGTTTTCTGAAGATGGATTGCGGGTTATCTGAAGATGGATTGCTGGGTTTGTGTTTGTATTCTTACTGATGTCAAGGTTTTCAGACTCGGACCGTTCATTGAACCGTAAAAGGGAGAGGTTCAAGGTTTTTGAGGTCGAACCGAGGTCGAACCGGAGTCGAACCGTGATGACGTCATAATTAATTTAATAATTAATTAAAACCTAAATATAGATATTAAATTTATAAAACTAGCAAAATTGACAATATATCTATATATGTGAGAGAAATTTAATGATTTTCAAGAATATTTAATAATTAAATAAGAAAGTTAATAAAATAAAATAATAACCATGAAAACATTAAAATTTATAATTAATTTTTGAAATAAAGTTGAATATCTTTGAAGGATTTTAATTATAATTTTTTTTATTCCTTATAAGAGATGGATAATTTAATTAAATAGAATAAAATTGTGTTAAGTTGTTTTAAAAAAAAAAAAATTTGCTTAGGGGTTGGACCTCACGGTTCTCACCGGTTCGTGCGGTCTAACCTCAGTTTTAGCAGTTTACAGAATTAACAAAAAAACCGATTCTCTTGGCTTAAAAAATTAGTTTTCATATCGGTTCCCGGTTTTCACGGTCCGACCTCCCGGTCCAGTCTGGTTCTAAAAACCATAACTGATGTTTGGGTTTGTGTTTGGTTGAGAAGAAAAATCAGTTGCTGGGTTTGTGTGTGTTGCTTTTATGTTTGGTTGATGTAAGGACTAGTTTTGACTCGAACCCTAAAATAGGAATGGACTCAGGCCCAGCAAGCCCTAACAATAAATTTGTAGAGAGTGGGAGAAAATGCTAGTCTGAATCTAGAGAACAGATATTGGTTGTTAGTGTTTAAGGGTTTAGAGTGGCACATGCAATAATGCAGAAAAGCACCCTCGGTCATGCCCTAATAGTGTGATCAATAGTTTAAAGTTCTTTCTTGTTTCTGTTGTATTTCGTCAACCTTTCTTTCTTTCTTCTGCCTTTTCTTTTTTTCGTCCCCCTCTCTTTGAATTCTTTTTCTTGTTATATACCATGGTTTTCGCACTATCTTTACCATCCACGTGTGAGTTAGGTGTTTGGAAATTTCCTTGTCCCATCTCGCACCTCCTTGAACCTTCTGCTATTAGCTGTAAGGCTGCTTATTTACAGTTCAAGCATCACCTCCACATTAATGCGGCTAGAGAGTTGGTTGAGAAGCATTTAATGTGGAGGTAACAGCTCCTGAAGATATTTGTTATCCTTCGTCCTTACCCCTTATTCAGTATTTGCCTACCCCTCTGTGGAATACCCTTTATATATTATATTAAGGGGAGAGGGATGTTTCTAGCCACCTTGGATAGAAGTTCCGAGATGAACATCCTCCTCGGATACGGTCAGGTCCATCACAAATATACTTGGCCTCTTCCCATAATACCATTTCATCTCTTCCTTATCTGATAGTCCTTGGACACGCTATCATCCTCGGACTGGGTTATTGGGCCATAGGCCCAGCCTCTCAACCTGAATAGTAACTCTGGGGTCAATTGGCCCCCACAGTTGACAATGAAGATCTGTTGTTGGGTTTGTGTTTGTGTTTTTGTTCTTGCTGGAAATCAGTTTGTGTTTGTGTTTTTGTGTTTGGTTGACAAAAAAGAGCAAGAAAATGCTAGAAAATTTGGGCATGTGTTCTTATGTGGATCTATAGTTTAATTTTCTATTCTTATTTTATGGGTTTGGAATTTTTGGATTTTAATTTTGTGTTTTTAGATCTGGGTTTGTGTTCTTATTGTTCTTATTCAAGACACACTTAGATCTCAATTAATGTGATTTTTGGTTTTTATTAAAGTTTTTAATTTTTTTATTTAGTTAAAATTAATAAATTATTTTTTTAATTTAGATGCTAACATGGCATTTTTTAACGCCAAAATAAAATTCATTATTATTACTTTAATAGTTCCGTCTGCCACGTAGGACTTTGTCATTAAGGCACTGACGGAAAGGACTAAAATGAATGACGTTTTTCTAAATAGAGACTAAAAGCGGTGAAAATAAAAGATAGTGATCAAAGTGGGAATCGCGTGAAAATGTAAAGACAAAAATGTGGTTTTCGCCTAGAAGTTTTTCTACCAGAGAAAGTGATTTTCCAGACACATAAGATTATTGCTCTTTATTTTCTCCTATTGGATATTTAGTACTTAGCAGTAGTAGTATTACTACAATACTCATGAGTCATGAGTCTTGAGTAGAGCAATTTAACCAAAGGGCTTTTGATTATAGCAATCCAAATTGTTTCCATAGTCCAGTCCCAAAATGCCACAATACCTCTTATAGAACCCTATTTTATTAGCCACCTTCTCATAAGCCTCCTTATCGATCATTAGAACTTTTCCGGTTTTCCCACATTCTTGACCACCATTGATTATATTAGTGATGACACCATAGCCTGGGACTCGACCGGCTGACGTATCTACAGGGGATGGTGTCCATTGGCCTATGATGACATCGTGGCTCGATGGCTTGTTGGCCTGTGGAGTCATCCAAAACCATATGGCTGTCTTGAAAGAGATCACTGGGTCTGTGGCTACAAGATCTGGAATGTTTATTAGGTCCACCTTGATGGCTTTACTAGCTAAATCATAGTTGTAATTGCTGATGAAGTTTAAAAAGATCAATAATCAATGTCAGTGTCACGGTATGGAAAGTTAAATTTAATAAATGCTCCAAACTATTGTGTTGACAGGGAAATTATTGTGTACTCCCGGAGTACCATAAATGCATGCTCCCTTCTCTCACATGAATGGTGGACCCCACTAATTAAATTCATGGTGGGACCTACCATTCATGTGAGAGGAGGGAGCATACATTTATGGTACTCCGGGAGTACGTAATAATTTTCCGTGTTGACAGGCTCATGTATATGGAAAATTATTAGGTACTCCCGGAGTACCATAAATGTGTACTTCATTCTCTCACATGAATGGTGGGTTCCACCATGAATTTAATTAGTAGGACCCACCATTCATGTGAGAGGAGGGAGCACGCATTTATGGTACTCCGGGAGTACACAATAATTTCCCCATGTATATGTCTATGAACATAATTTAAAAAAAAAAAAAAAAAATTGTTGACATAGTCTATAATAAATGTGATGTTAATAATGAAATGAAATAAAAGGGATATTGCAATAATTCAAGTTTGTAATTGTGAAGTGGGTTATAATTAGTTTAATAGGTAAAGTCTCTTATTGTAAAATAAGAAATTTAGAGTTTGATCGATTTCCGTCTACGCAAAAAACAAAATGAAATCTTGATTTGATGATAAAAAACTATCATAAAACATAAAATCAGGTTAAAACTGTCTCTAAAAAAAAAAAGAAAAGAAAGGTTTGAATTTGACTAGTACAAACATCTACAGAAAGTGGTTCCCTGGAATTTTGACAATCTTTTGACCAATTCAATTCCGTATAATTTGTCTGAAGCATGTCAGTTGAACTAATGTTAGACAAACGAATATTCCAATAATGTTCTATTTAGTAATACAGGACATGTAACATTTTAAGCCCTAAATCTGCATTTAAATGGAGACCTTGTGATAAAGCCAATGAAGACGATCTCATGAATGTTTGAATCTTCAAAATAAACACTAACAAATATTCCATCATAGAATTGTAACTTGAGACACAATTTTCATCGAACCCGAGTGGCAAGTTAGTTCTATTAATGGTAGAATAAGATTCCAAGCTTTCTAAATCTTCCATTTAAATGGAGACCTTTTGATAAAACCAAGTGATTGTTCTAATCTTCCATATATACACGAATATTGCCTAACATCAACAAAAATCCCATCACATATTTGCAACTTTGAGACAATTTTCATGTAAAACAACTTGTGCAATGTATGTCATCTAGCATGAGTGTGTTAGCTAGTTGCAACTTGCAACCATGGATATAGATGCAGATCATGTAGTATTTCTATGTTTAATTTTGGTTGAGCTTCAAGAAATTCACAAGTGACTAGCATGAGAGTCGTATTGAGTGAGTTGGATGGGTCCTCTTCCATAATATTGTTTGCAAGGAGGGCATGGCGCCTTGTTATCACAATTAGTTTCCATTTTTTTCTCCTTTATAAAGCAATATTCCCATGCATATGGACCATTTGGTGCACTTGCCCACCCTTCTACACAAAATAACCATATTACCATATTATATGAGTTAACAAATCCACTACATTAACAACTAAATCGACAATAATTAATGTTAAGAGATAATGACTTATACTCTGAATGAGAAAGTCACACGCATCACATGTGATCCAAATAATGCAGCCAATTTTTTTTTGAGAATTTTTAATGTCTAGGCTGAACAATAATTTTGGGTGTGAAACAAAACCCTCTAGTACTATATTAGAAAATTCAATGTGTGAAAAATTGTTCCTAAAAAAAAAAATTTTAAAAAGCTGTATTTTGAAAAAGTGCGTTACCAAATAGACACTTATCTTCAACAATAATTATTTATTTATTTATTTATTTTTTCTGAAAACTAATTCTTGTGATTTATTGTTAATATTTCAGACTTAAATATTAATCAAACTAATTATACTTGTGGTCTCATGAGCAGTTTGAGCCAAGAAAGCAGCAAGCTCCCTTTTACGAGTATTAACATCACCAGTGGTGCCAAACCCACCAAAAGATGGAGCGACAGTGATGAAAGCATCATTGGTATAGAACCCGGGATTGGGGCAGCCGTTATCGTTGCGATGTTTAAGCAGTTCATTGAATAGAGAGAGGCTGATGAGGCTGCCAACACCACCACCACCACCACTAGGGGTTGGGGTTGGGGTTGGTTTGGAAGGTGTAGTTGCTGGAGGCTTACATTGGCTCTGGCAACCATTTCCGTGGTACTCGATTGTGGTGCCACACAGGGCCGGCTCAACAATTTTGGGGGCCTTAGGCAAAAATTTTAAGTGGATTTTTTTTTTTAACTTTAAAATCTAAACCTGCTCAAATAAAAATTAATTTATTATATGGTTCAATAAATTAGTATTACTATAATACAAATGAGTTGATATAATATACATCAAATGATTAATTGGTGTGATAATTTATAATAATTGATAAAGTAAAAGTTTGTATTAAAAAAAGAAAAAAAAATGTGATAACTTATTCATTAGTGTGGGGTTGGTGGGGCCAGCTTAGCTTAGGTCAATAGCCCTTGTGATGTGTTGGGCTTTGTGGACAAGATTGCACAGTGCACATAATACTGTGCAGTCTTGTCCTATCAAGTTGTATGCAGTATTCTGCACTGTGCATGGTTATTGTGCAGTATTTTGCCTTTTATGATACAATGTGGCCTTTTTAATGTATTTTATTTACCAATAAAAGTACTTATTTTTTTTTGTAATTAAAATATATAAATAAATATATTATATATATATATATATTTTTTTTACAAATGGGGAATTTTTTTATTTGGGGGCCTCAAGCAATAGTATCAATTGCATTGGCCCTGGTGCCACACCATCCATGTTAGCTACAACATAGGCCATTTGGACAAACAACACCATTAGCTTGTCTTCCATATTGTTCTGTCCTGGTACGTGTGTTTAAACAATAATTTTCAATTTTTTTTAGAAATACGTGTAGGTGAAAAAATGTATAAAAATACATGTAATGTTATTTAAAAACTGAAAATATGTGTTTAAACACATGTACCAAACATGCTCTAAACATATAAGAGTGTGTGTGAGAGAGAGAGAGAGCATTGTGATGGCTTTGGTTAAATAGATGAGATGCAAGTCTCTATACGTACGGTGTTGGGTTTTTTTTTTTTTTTTTTCTTGACTATTTGTTGATCAATTAATTCTAGTCAATATGGACTATTTGTCTTATTTAAGGGCTATTTGTACATCAGGTGCAGCTTGTGTTACGTTGCGATACAGACACATATTTAAAATTAAATACATATTCGTATCTTAATGAGTTTAGTGGTCACTGACCACTGGACATAAGCCAGATTTTATCATGTCAACGTTGGAAGAAGGGGACAAAAATAGTGCCACCCTTTGATTGATCTCTCGCTGCAAATATAAATGGATTATCTTGATGGTAATTATCAATAAAATTTGTTTCTATCATGCAAGATTCTCCCCACACTTTGATCAATTAATTCTAGTCAATATGGACTGCTTGTCTTATTTAAGGACTATTTGCATGTTAATTTTTGGTACTGACTGATTGATTTGCTTTCCACAGGACCACACTGGAGAAGACAGTTCAGAGAACTTTCAATTTATCATGTCAACATTGGAAAAGGGGACAAAAATAGTGCCACCCTTCGATTGATCTCTCGCTGCAAATATAAATGGATTATCTTGATGGTAATTATTAATAAAATTTGTTTTTATTGTATAAGATTCTCACCGCACGTAGTTTAGTTTGATGGTAGGAATTTTTTGTCTCAGTGCTTAGAAAAAAATGGTTTGAGTGATAATCTTAGTAAAACCCATGTAATATACGTAGTATTATCATTGCCATCATATGGTGTGAAGTTGATGAGCCCACACTGAAGACCTTTTTTTTTTTTTTTTTTTTCATTTAGCCAAAAAAAAAAAAGTACATGATTCTCTTCATTTGAAATTAATTAATTTTATGGTTAAGATTAAATATCATAAATCTACATAAATATCTGGTATTATATCACTCTATTTGGTTGGGACTTGGGATGATGAAAAAGGGAGAGCATGAAAAATGTTGGGATAATAAAAAGTGAAAGAATAAAAGAGACTTTAGATTTAATTTCCACCACCAGTATTTGGTTGGGATGATGGAAATTTAATACAATATAGATTTTCTTTGTTTAGTTGAGATGAAAAGTAAGAGGATAAAAATATATTTTGTGTTAATTTACTTTTATGCCCTATTACATTGTATATATAAGAAGTATTTAAAAAAAAATTTACATAGGAAAAATATATTACTTATATAAATTATTATTATTATTATTATTATTTTTTGGTAGATGACATCTTATAAAATTCAACACATCATATTTATTATACTCCTATTATATTCCTTTTATTTACTTGTCCATTTTGAATATAAACAATTTAAAATGTGATTAATTGACTTTGTTAAAGAATAGAATAATATTAATAAAATAAAAAAAGTGTTACGTCTATAATATTTTTATAATTTTTATAACAATTTCATAAGAGGTAAGTTGTTATGGTTCCAATTTAAACTTACTATTGAAATTACTTTTTTGTTCACTAATAACAATCCATAACAACATATTATTTATGATTTGTTATAAAAATATTGTTGTACATAATATATTCCTAAAAAAAAAAAAGACCTTGTTAAAGAATAAAAAGACAAAAGATAAAAATAAAGAGGAAGATCAGAGCATGACGAAAGAAAAGAACAAGCTATTGTGTCGGTGGTTCCATGGTTGAACGTTGGTGAAAAATGAGAGGGCATTTGTGTCAAATTATTTCAACCCTCATTTTTGCCCTTATTATTATTATTATTATTTATTTTTTTATTTTTTAACTTGGGTAAAAAACACCTGGGATCATCTTGTTTCCTCTCCATTTTCGGTTGCATACCAAACAATGGAAAATACTAGTTTTGTTTCCACTTTTTTCTTCCCTCTTTTTCCATCAGCCACTTTTCAGTTTTCACTCCAACCAACGAACTGTTTAATTTTTTTTTTATTTTATTGATTTTTAAATGATGTAGCACCATGTACACCATCATATTTGATATTTAAAAAAAAAAAATTAACATGAAATGAAATCTCTTTATTAATAATGCAAATAGTTTTACTTGAAATGAAGAGAGTCCATTTTGGTCCAATTCAATTCATTATAGTCTATTTTGGTCCCCTTCAGTCTATTCAGTTCACCTTAGTCTAGTTTGGTCCAATTCAATCTATTTCAGTCCATTGCGTCCAATTTGGTCCACTTTATTTTTGGCTAGTTTATATCTAGATTCGCATTTTTGTCACTAGATTTTACTGGTTTGCTTTCTAATGAATAAATGGTTTTTTTCAATGATAGGCAGTTGTTGATTATGATGACCAAATGATTATTCCTTACTTTTCAAGGATCAAATAGAGAAATTAACAAATGAGGCTATAAATTTAAGGTATATTAAATTCATCTGGCATTTGATCTTTAAATCTTTTCTTTCCATAACATGATCTCAAATTTATTACTTCAAACAGAAGGTATGGCTATTGGTTAGATGACAAATTTCTTTGAATGTCTATGATGCTAGTAATAAGAGTAACAGTATCAAGTTAGTCTAAAAAACAAGAATTTTCAAAATTGAAGGTCTCTTTAAAATGAAAATGCATCTTTGAAAAAATGCATCTTAGATATCTCCTAGGTTGTAAACAAATTCAATTGGTAGATCATCATGCAAAGTATCCAATCCATTAAGGCTGCTAGAAGCAGCTTGAGAAGAAATTATCTTTTTCAAAGATGCCCATGAAATTTTCCTGGGATGTTGAACCATGGTTTCATCATAGATTGAACAACCTATGAATTCAGACTATCACATGGTCGTTATGTATAAATTGGGCTAGAAGCCCATGCCTTTCTCCTCAAGAAATCAAGGCTTTAGGGCCCACTTTATCATTTTCATGGCTACATGATGGACTCCCTCAATCAAAATCCCTATTTAACTAATAAACAAATAAGTTTTTAGTGATAAATTACATTCAAATGCACCGTAGTTGATCATTGACTTTTGCCATTTTTAGAAGATGACTCTGCTGATGCGTTTTCATTAATCTTTCTTGTCTACATTGACCACGTTTTAGTTAATCTTTTTTTTTTAGGAGAAAGTTACAATATGCCGCCACAACTTGAATATTGTCTTTTCTAAATCTCTAAACACTTTATATATAAGAATGTGCTAATTAAGTTACAGGATTCTTGACAAATTTTTTTTTTTTTTTGAGAAACAAACACACACACACAATGGAGAGGAAAAAAGATTCTAACACAAAGACATAACAATTATTAAGCTACATTGTTTAAGTTAATCAAAATATATACAAGTATAAGAGTTTTTTTTTTTTTTTCTCTCGCTATCCAAATTAACGTCGTGTCAGTAAAACACAGATAAATCAAGAGTTTTTTTAAGAGCAATAATAAAAGTATTACTACATATTAGTCTTGCAATCAAATTAATTTTACTATAAGCATAAGAGTAGATTTCTAATCTGTTTTGTTTTTGGGATATGCCCCAATATCCAAATGTTGTGTAATTTGTTTTAGTAAAATATAGATGGACCAATATAGATTTTTTAAAGAGTAGTACTACATGTACTATAAGTTTTACTTATATTAATCTTACAAATTGATGATGTGTGATCAATTAGATATATGCAAATTAAAATTCAGTTATGAGGTGGGTGAAAGTTGAAACCCACCAAACATATTTATTATCATATTAGTTTTTAAGTTTCATGCAGTAAAACATGTAGTATCTTTAACATTTTTATTTTTTCTAGGATTGGTTAAGGATTCAACCATAGTGAGCTTAACATGTACTCCCTTTGTCCCAATTTTTTTGTCCTGTTTAAAAAATCTAACTTTTTAAGGGAACATCATTTATTATCTTACTCTTGTCTGCTATATGAAAAATGTATAAGTTTTACCACCGCACATGCTTAGTACGATTGTCACTTCATAAGTATAAGTGTTTGTAGGATTTGAGAGGCAAATGCTAGGATTCAAGTCCCTAGGAGGGAGTTTCACACACATATACACTTAGATTATTTTAGAGTAGAATTTCTATTATGTATTAAAAAAAAGTATAAATTTTCAAAACTACCTATAAATAAATTTATCAAAAATGGTCTTGGAAATAAGGCAGGGCATAATAGAAACATTAATAAATTAATGGTTTTTAATTTTAGAAATATGACAATATTTTAAGATATTTTAAAATAAAATAGATTACAAATAAATTAAGACGAAGGAAATAATAATTAACAATTTTAGTTCCACCACTGGTTAATGAGAACGAGGGTGAAAAAAAAAATTGCGGCCGCAGGTCTAGCACGACACCCCGAACTTCTAAGATACATTCATCTATAGCATAATTGTTTAAAGTCAGAAAGATGTGTATGTTTTTTCTGAAGATGTGTATGGTAGTTGACAATTGGCCCGTGTCTATGACATTCTTACGTTATGTTCAGACTTAGAGACAATTCATTAAATGTATTTTAAATTCTTTAATCAAATTTGATCATTCATTTTCATTGGCTAATAAATTGTCTTTGAAAAATAATAATTTATTTGTATTATATTCATTAATACAAGCATCCAACTATAATTTTAATTAAATTAAACAATCTAAAGCACGATATCTTAAAAAGGATTACCTTGAAAACTGCATTTACTTTGTCAAACATAGAAATGATTAAAAAGTTTACCTTTTTTGAATTATGATTGAGTCAGAGAAAGTTAGTGGGGGAATACATTTATTAATGTTGATCGTGGCTTCATATAACACCGATCATTGCTCATCACTTAGATTGCATTCTCTTGCATAGGAATGAGAGCCTATGAGCAGTGCTAAACATAGTTAATAAAGAATTGTCATGGAGTCTTCCTTTCTTTGCATCATGTTCATGCGTGTGCTTTTCTTAGTTTCTCTGTTTCAGCTTATTGTTCTCACTCATTCTTCTCCTTCTATACAGTCACTGTGCCATGTTGATGAGAGTTCAGCCTTGTTGCAATTCAAAAATAGTTTCAGCATAAAAGGGTCTGAATCTAGTGATCGATTGGCTTGTCCCAAGATTGCATCTTGGACACTGGATGGTCAAAACAGTGATTGTTGCTCATGGGATGGTGTTATTTGTGATGAGGACACAGGTCACGTGATTGAACTTGATCTGAGTAGCTGCAATCTTTATGGTTCAATCAATTCCAATAGCAGTCTCTTCCATCTTGTTCATCTTCAAAGACTCAACCTTGCCTTCAACAACTTCAACTACTCTCAAATCCCATCCCAGGTAGGCAATCTTTCAAGACTAACATATCTCAATCTCTCTTCTTCCATGTTATCTGGTGAAATCCCTTTTACCCTTATGAACCTGACAAAATTGACTTTTCTTGGGCTTTCGTCCAACAATTTTCAAGGCCCAATTCCAAGCTCAATAGTCCACCTTTACAATCTTGAGGTTCTTGATGTTTATAATAATAACTTGAATGGCACGATGGAACTTTGTATGTTTCTTAATATGAAAAGCCTAGGCATGTTGGATCTTTCTCATAATGAATTGTCATTACTCATTGATGAAACATGTACCAATGCCACTTTGCCAAAGTTTTATGGGTTAGATTTGGCTGCATGTAGCTTGATTGAATTTCCAAATTTCCTAAAAAACCAAGATGGGCTACAGTGGCTAAGCCTAGCTTACAACAACATTACCGGCCATATACCTGAATGGATGTGGCACATAAGTAAAGAAAGTTTAAGGGTTATGGATCTTTCTTTCAATTTTCTCACAGGCTTTGATGGTCAAGTTCCAATTCCTCTTCCATGGACTAATCTAGCCATTCTAGACCTTAGCTCTAACCAGCTCGAAGGGTCACTTCCTATTCCACCATCCTCCACTTTGCGCTATAATATTCCAAACAATAAGTTGAGTGGAAGAATTTCACAATGGATTTGCAACATTACTTCTATTCAGATGCTTGATTTGTCTAATAACAGCTTAGGTGGTTCACTTCCTCAATGTTTGAACAAGTTTGGTGATTCTTTATTAGTGCTTAATCTACAAAAGAACAAACTTGAGGGAAGCATTCCACAAACTTGGGCAAAAGGAACCCAATTGCGGATGATAAATTTTAGTGAAAACAAATTCCAAAACCGGTTACCAACATCATTGGCCAATTTAATGATGCTAGAGGCTATTGATCTTGGTGTCAACCAATTCAATGATTCTTTTCCCTATTGGTTTGGAAATCTTCCAAATTTAATGGTTCTCTGTATAAGGTCTAACAAATTCAATGGTCCAATAGTCATTCCTAATGCTGAGTATAAGTTTCCCAACTTGCGAGTCCTCGATCTTTCCAACAATAGCTTTTCAGGAAAGTTGCCACTAGAAATATTTCAGAATTGGAAGAACAGGGATTTTGAGAATGAAAGCCCTTTAACTTATATTCATGTGAAGACAAATTTTACCATACCAAAAGGTAGTTGGAATTATCATTTGTCTTATGATTACAATTACTCAATGGAAATTACAAACAAAGGCATGAATATGGTATATCAAAGGGTCCAAGAGCTCTTTAGAGGTATTGATATGTCAAGCAATAGGTTTGAAGGAGAGATCCCAGAATCAATTGGTGATTTAAAGGTGCTTTATTTGTTCAATGTTTCCAATAACTTCCTTAGTAGCATTATCCCATTTTCATTGGGAAATCTTGCAGAATTGGAATCATTGGACCTTTCTTTAAACAGACTCTCAGGGGAGATCCCACAACAGTTAAGACAACTTAATTTCTTGGAATATTTCAATGTCTCTTATAATAATCTTACGGGAAACATACCAAGTGGGCAACAATTTAATACATTTCAAAACAATTCATTTGAGGGAAATTCAGGATTGTGTGGGAGCCCATTGACAAATAATTGTGATACTTTGCTACCTCCAGCCTCAATCTCAGAGAATAGTGAAGATTCAGATTCTCCATTTGAATTTGATTGGAAAATAGTTGTGATTGGGTATGGATTTGGTACAGTTGTTGGAGTGATTATTGGGCATGTTGTGACTGCAAGGAACCCTGATTGGTTAAGGAAGACATTTGGAATGAAGCAACTTGGGAGGAGACATAGAAATTGATTTAATCAATTTGGACAAGAGTCTTCCAAAGATGTAAATATGTACTTTATTTTATTTTTATTTTTATTTTTTCACTTTTCAACTTTTGGGTATATTTTGTGCTGGGATTGCATTATGGCATTTTATGTAAAAAGTAATGGTGACTTATTTGGGAATGTGAAGTAATAGCACTAGCTTGTATTCAAAGTTTGTTATTTCTATTCATTTAGTTCCCAAAAAAATATCAATGTTGAACTAATACTAGGCTAGTTTTTAAGGCTGAAACTGTTTAATAAATAGCTGATGTCCAGCGCCATATACATACTCTGTTATTTCATTCTAAGTAATTTGTAGTAGTTTTCTGTATGATATATTATACGCGTAGGACTCATCACCATATACACCGAATTTTTTTTGGAGAGAATATACACCATATACTGCAATTTCATTCTAAACACTTTCATTCAATTTACTGTAAAAACATACTAAAAGTTTTTCTACTAGGGAAAAAGATTTTCCAATTAAATAAGATTGTTTCTCTTTATTTTATCCTAGAGTACTTAATAGTAGCAGTACTACAATTCTCTTGAGTGACCAGAGCAATTTAAGCAAAGGGCCTTTGATTATAGCAATTAAGTGGTTCCCATAACTTAGTCCCATAATGACACAATACTCATAGAAACTGATCCTACTAGCCACCCTATCATCATGGCTACAACCGCATTTGAGGCCACTATTGATTATGTTGGTTATGACACCATAGCCTGAGACTCGACCAACTGATCTATCTGCAGGGGATGGTGTCCATTTGCCTATGATGACATTGTGGCTTGATTGATAGCTTGTTGCCCTGTGGTGTCATCCAAAACCACATGATTGTCTTAAATGAAATCACTGGGTCTGTGGCTACACGATCTGGATTGTTTACTAAGTCCTCTCCGATTACAAGTTTAGGGCATGTGGACATAACAAGTAATAACCTCTTCTCAACAATCTTTTAGTCTCAAACTTTTTTTTTTTTGTTGGAGAATCCAGTATCACACCTTAATTGTAATATTCTGGAAGTAACTAATACATACATATATATATATATATATTTATTTATTTATTTATTGAGAATCAAGTACCTAATAATCTTAATACACACATTTTTATTTCTTATTGATCATTTGACACGGATGAAATTAATCAAGAAATAATTATATAAATATATAATAAGATAAAAGTTATGTTTACAATATTTTCACAATAAATTCTAAAGTAGTAGGTTGTTACTAGATGTTTATTGATGAGTAAAAAAATAATTTCAATTGTAGATTTAAATTAGAACTAATAACAACAAATATTAAGTGTACTTAATATTTGTTGTGAAAATATTGTGAATATAATACTTTACATGTAATAAACATGCGAATACTAAGATTAAATATAGTAGAAATAAAAAAAACTACAAAAATACGAAAGCATTGCAATTGGTCCTAATTGCTTAATTTAAGTTTTGAGAAAGGAAAAAGTTTGGCTACAAAATTGGTTGTAGCAACCTTACTCATTAAAATAAATAATTTGGCTTATCTTGATTACTCTTTTAACTAGAATCTCTTTTTTGTTTTAATGAGAAATTACCACATCATCCATTAACTAAATAAAATGTGGAGATTAAAACCCACTACCACTTGTTATTGTATATTTAAAATAAAAGAATATATCCAGTTAAAAAACTATTAGAAGTAAGCTAAACTCTAAAATAAACTTTACTACATATTTTGAAAATTTATTTGTTAAATTGCGTATTCTTTACGCTCTTAATATATATATCAAATTTTGTTTTAATAAAATATTATTTATTATGTGATTTATAAGCTTATATTTTATGCCTAATTCTGAATTACAAAACTTGCAATTTAAATAATTTATTGATAACATAACAATTAATTTTTAATTTTCTAGAAATTTTGCAAGAATGTAGTATATAAGAGAAAAATGTAATCCAATGATGGATTTGTTAAAATTCACCGTTAATAAAAAGATATTGAGTAAGGTTGAAATCTTAACCAATCGGTTTAAACTACAAAAACTTGCAATTTAAATAATTTATTGATGACATGGCTATCGATTTTTAATTTTCTAAAATTTTTGCAAGAATGTAGTATATAAGAAGAAAATTTAATTTACTGGTGGATTTATCAAAATTCATTACTAATGATAAGATATTGAGTAATGTTGTAATCTTAGCCAATTAAGTATAGGAGAACTATTTTTTTCTTTAGAAAGAGAAATATTGGAGAACTATTTTTTTTTTGGGAGAAAGAAAAATATAGGAGAACTAGGTTTGAATCATTCCAACCCATTATATTATACTATGGGAATAAAAAGAATAAAATAGTAAAAGTTGAGAAATATATTAGAATTGACTCTATAGACTGTGACGGAATCTTGAGAAAAATACAAATTTCTTTGTGTTCGCCTCGATTGCAGGGCACGTCAATTGCCAACTGGCCTGTTCCTATCCAATTATTCCATTCCCCTTGTTTTTGTTTGACTTTTTTTGTTTCTTCAAAAGAAAAGTCAAACAAAAAAAAGGGAGCCATCAGCCGTATCTCTTTACGCAATATGTATATTTCTGTCTATATTATCGCAATGTGAATTTTAATGTCTGAGAAATCCAATTTTCATAACATTTTAATTAAAAGGGAGAGAAAAATGAGAGAAATGTTATGTTCATAATATTTTTATAATATTCTCACAATAAATCATAAATGACAGGTTGTTATTGGTTGTTACTAGTGGGCAACAAAGTAATTTAAGTTGTAGATTCAAACTAAAACTAATAAATACCTACCACTTATGATTTTGTGATAAACGTGTTGTAAAAATGTTGTGGATGAATGTAGCACTTTTAAGAAAAATAATGCCTATAGCTGTGATTGGAGCATTGTAAAAGAGGATCAATTACAATTTATTAGTGGGTTCTAATTAACTTAATTAGTAAAGTATTTTGTCGTCAAATAAGAGATTCAGAGTTTAAACTCTGAATTTGTGTCTTGGTCGGATCACAAAGAACAATTATCATGGAGTAGATGTTATATATAGATTAAAATTTTATCATATCAATTAAAAAAAATAGCAATTTATCATTTTACAATTAGCTTAGCATTTATAGTGTTTAAATGGTCTTTTTAAAAGAAAAAAAGGAAAAATAAAATTGACCAAAGTAAATTAGCTTGAGTAGATGCAACTTGTAAGCAAGCTCATATAGAAGTTTCAGAGGACGCGGTGATGCCAGCTCCTTGGAACTCAACTCGCAATTTCATGGAAACATCAACGAGTTATTTATAGAGGAGGACAGAAGTGCAATATGCTACTGTGTCCAAGTTTCAAGATCTAAAGCTTTCTTTTAGCTCCTAATTTTCCTTCAATTAAAGCTTGTGAGTCTCTTCTTGTACTTCCTACATGTATAGTAATATTTTTGTGTATAAATAAATCATTATATAATACTTTGCCATATTGTTATAGTTATTATTTTTCCTGTGTGTGTATGTGTGAAATTTATAATGCTTGTCTTTTGGAGATTGTTTGATCAGATTCAAGAAGAAAGAAAATCATAGCAATGGATACTAAACTGTTCAATGCTGCAATTTCTGGAAGTGGCATTGGGAGTATTGATTCGAATATTCTCGGGCAGTTGACAGAGAGGGGGGGCTCTATTCTTCATGTGGCAGCAAAATCTGGAAAGGTGGACTTGCACATCATGGAAAAAGTCTTGGATTCAAAACCATCACTCTTGTATAAGACAAATCAGAAAGACAACACGGCATTACATATTGCAGCAAGCTTAGGTCATATTGAAATGACACGGTTTCTAATAGCTCGTGCAAAAGTAAAACACGATCAAGATGTTGAAGGGAACAGAGAGCTACTAAGGATGGAAAATCATGAAAAGAATACAGCACTGCAGGAGGCTATAAGAAATGATCATTGTGAGATTGCGGAGTTACTAATTAGGGAAGATCCAGAGTTGACTTTGTTTACAAATAAAGCTGGGGAATCCCCTCTATTCCTGGCTGTGGATCGAGGATTTTACAACAGAGCTCGTTGTATACTAAAAGCTGTCCCAGGTTGCTCCTATAGAGGAAGGAACAAAATGAATGCTTTGCATGCAGCTGTTATTCGCGCACAAAGTAGTAAGTATCTTCAACTCTATATAGTAGCAGAAATAGTTGTTAGACTACTAGCACAATGATTATATTTTGGGAGTCATCATTATAATCGGCAATTTATCTTGATATCAGAGTAAATTTGCAAAGCATGAAATCTTCCATTGATCACTAGAAAAATGAGAATTATTCAAGAGCTTTTTCAAGTGTAGCATCTTGTATTGATCATCAAATCCTAACTCTCACGATATATATTTGTATCATTTTGTAATTTTCAACTTCCATGTTTTGGACATCAAGTACAGTTTTAAGAACCAGAAATGAAGTATTTCAACTACCAGCCAAACAAAAGTAAAGTCAATGAATTCACATGTAAAGGCAGAAACTCTAATTGTAACATGAGGTTTTGTCAACGGGTATCAATGGAATGCTCTTATATTCTTAATTATGTTTATTCTTAACAAATTACTTTTTCTAATTCTTTTTCTTTATGATTTCATGTATTCTTTATAGTTTTATTTTAAAATAATTTATATATCATATAGTCTAAAAGGTTGCAAATTCTTAAAAAAAAAAAAAATTTATAATTGCTGCATAATTTGAAAATCTAACTGTTGGATTGCATGTTCTTTACTCTCTTAATACATATGTCAAATTTTGTGTCATTTAGATGTTATTTACTACATAATCAATAAATTTATTTTTTATGCATAATTTTAGACTATAAAAACTTACAATTTAAACAAATAATTGATGACATATCTATTGATCTTTGATCATCTGGAAATTTTGTAATCGTGTAGGATATAAGAAGCAAATGTAATCCAATGGTAGATTTGTCAAAATTTAAATCCAATAAAAAGATATTGAATGAAGTTTTCAATATGATAAAGATTGTCTTGCTAAGTGGTTTGATTTCACCAAGTGGATGTTCTCTCATTTTATAGTGTGTGGCACACTATAAATACATTAAAATTATTATAATACAATTGCTTTAAATTAAACTCTATTGCCAATGTTTCAAAGAGTTTAAGAAATATTAGTCCAATTGAAATTATACAACCAAGAGTTTTTTACAAATTAGTGTGTTCTAATTTGTTTAATCTTATTTAATAATTTACTATTTTTGTTTTAATCATTAAAGTTGTGCCTGGCATCTCATGCTTGCTCTATATAGCTCAATGAAATTATTACAAGTTATATGACATAATTTCGTCAAATGATTTATTATAATCACAATAAATTAAATCATTAACATAGATCAAGTTTTTTTTTTTTTTTTTGAGAGAGAGAGTTTTAACCTATGGCGTCAGCTCCTAATGATAGTAGCTCTTTATCATCAGAGTAAGAAGCTAATCAGTTTTTGGTGTAGGCGGGGATTAAACCCTTATACAATTATTAGAGGTTTTACCAGTTGAGCTAACTGGAACCCACATTAACATAGTTCAAGTTAAAAACAATCAATAACATAGTTCACATTAAGTGAAAGTCTATTACAAAAAAGTTTAAAAAATTATCAAAAGTTTCAAAAAAAAAAAGATTTAAAATAGTTTCAATAAATATTTTAAATTACTTTATAATCTATTACAATCTTTGGGTTTTGATATGAATATGGCCTTACAAGAAATTCATTTGTCATGGAACTTAAATTTTTCTTAATTACTTTATTTGTACTACCTATTGCTTAATTTAATTTAATTATATCATTGAAATGTGGGTTGTAGTTAGTTTAAGTGGTAAAATCTATTGTCATCAAATATGATATTTGAGGTTCAATCTCTGGTTACACAAAAAATCAATTAATCTCTTGACTTTTTGATAATAAAGATTTAGTTATCATGAAATTCTTTAGTTATACGATTCTTAATTAAGCTGTAAGTTCAAAATTTAGATCTTACAATATTCTTGATTATTTATATCATTTTCACCAACTTTTGTTGCTGCTTATCTATCCCTTGCAGGCAAACAGTATATATCCATTAAGGAAAAGGCTGTAGAGCGCAATTATACCCTCTCCTACATTAATAACTTCCTTCGTGCTGCTTTCAAGCTTCCTCACCCAGAATATGAACGGATGACAGGAGTAGGTAAATACAGGCATTTCCCTTCGCAGACAATTTTTCTTAGTTCCCACTTGTTGTGCAATAGTTCCTATAGGATTAAAATTAATTACAATAAATAAAAATAAATCAATAAGTTTTCACACAAAAAATACAATAATTCACGTGATTAGACAATTTCCCAACTCCTGGATGCCGGTGATAAGAAATTTTTACTAGGAAAATAAAATTATTGTAACAGTGGCACAAAAACTCTCAAAAAACCCAAACCTCAAATACTCCAAAAACTCTATCTTGCAACTAAAACTAGTACATGCAAACATAATAAAGTTTCACTTTAATTAATTCTCTAGCTGCATACACACACACAAAAAAAAAAAGCAAAAGAGTGTGTCACTAAAAGCTATATATATATATATATATATATATATATATATATATATATATATATATATATATATATATATTTATCGGGATTATACGTATTTTGAAAAATTCACTACTGAATTATATATATTTTTTATACCATTCATGTTTGTAAAATTTCAAGATGACCAGAGATCAACAACTATTTCACCAATAACTTGTTTAAATTTCAAATTTTTAGTATTTTTAAATTATATATAACATATGAATTAATGAACCAAATAGTAGTGTACATGTTAAGAAGAATAAGAATTTAGAACGAACTATGGAATTTTTAAAATTTTGATGTAGTAAAATTATAAAATTTAATTTGAATCGTGAAATTGAATTTATTTAAAATTATAAAATTTGTCCATCTGCAATTCAGGAAGCAGATGACTTTGGATGGATTCCTCTTCACTATGCCGCATACATGGGCAGTGTACAAGTAGTCGAACTATTTTTGGAAAACAATAACTCCACTGCCTACGAGAAGGACAGAGAAGGAATGTGTGCTATTCATATTGCAGCAAAAGAAGGGCATATTGATGTATTGAGAGTGATCATTTTAAAATGTCCAGATACTTGTGAATTGTTAGACAACAGAGATAGGACTGCTCTTCATCTTGCAGTGGAAAGTGGAAGGAGAAATGTGGTAAAGCTTTTCCTACAGGAATTGGCTTTTCGGGATCTCATAAACGAGCACGATAACGAAGGAAACACTGCTTTTCATTTAGCTGCCATCAAAGGGCATTATGCACTATTGATGATGCTGGCAGATGATAGGCGAGTCGACCGGATGGCTATAAACATAGTAGGGATGACTACCATTGACATTGTTCAATCGGATAAACGACTTATGTCATATGAAAAGGTAAGCCTCTTGATGATTTTGATATGAAGGGTCTGTTTGGGATCCGGTTATTTTGCTGAAACTGAAAACTTTTTGCTGAAAGTATTGTAAATAAAGGTAAAAATTAGTTGAAATAGTATAGTGTGATCCATAAATAATATCAAAAAGTATAGTAGGACTCATGAATAATATCAAAAATAAATTGAATAGTAAAATAAGTTGACAAAATTAATCATGCTAAACGGACACGAAGAGTACAATTGGCTGCATTCCCTAATACCTTTCACAGTGAATAAACTGATAAGTGTAGTAATAACTTTTGTTGACATTTTAGTAAGTTTTCCAAGATCATAATGAATCTAAAAATGGAGTTTATTAAAGAAGAACACAATTCAACAAAGTAACTAATATACAGAACATTAGTTAGTATGTTCCATAACCAGTTAATAAATTAGTGATGACCATCCCTTTGGTCCATAGTTCGAATTGCAGCGGAGAGGGAAGAGAAACTAAATTGTTGACATTATTCTTGTTAACTATCAATCTATCACATTGTGTAGCCATATTGTTGTGTTTCTAATGTAATATATACATTGTAACCAAAAAAAAGCGTGATTACATGCATGTAATGTAACATGTGTTAATATTTGCATATTGTTGAATGAATGTAATAAATGTATGATTATAGCGTGCAGAATTAGGTGCGGAATCATTTCTTTTTAGGAGCAAAAAGAAAATTACGTTCCAACATGTTTAGGTTTACTGTAAGATATATGCAAGGTAAGTCCAAAAACATAAAGATATATAAAACAATGTAAAAAAAATACATGCATTCATATTTCATTTTATGAATGAAGTCATTGAATTAGGTATCTATATATAGATTAGAATCTTCAATTTCAAATCTTCTTTCGTGCAAGTAACGCATGATGTGTTAGTATGGCAAAGGTGACAGTTTCCTCTAAAATCTTGCAGGATATAATCATATCAAAGTTAAATAGGGACGACTTTCTTTTGAGTTTGGAACAAATGGTTGATAGACAGACAATTTTAGAACCTGCAGAGGTCTTGAGAAATGCAGGCCTTCAACTTGATAGAACAAATGTGAAACAAACAGCAGAAGAAGCTGTGTACTCACGCCTAGATGTTCAGAATATTGCCAACATCAACTTACTGGTAGCCACAATTATCGCAACCGTGACCTTCTCAGCAGCCATCCAAGTGCCTGGTGGATATGACTCAAGAGGGAGTGGCAATTTTAAGCAAAAAAGAAGATTTCAGAACCTTTATGATATATGATTCGATGGCTTTTGGTTTCTCAGTCCTCTCAATGTTTATCCACTTCTTGGCTGCATTTTTTACGAAATTTACCAGTATTGCATACCCCATTATGTGTGTATTCATGTTAACTGTACTTTCCCTTCTCTCCATGTTCCTTGCTTTTGTTCAGGGCACACAAGCAGTTTTGGCTGAAAAATCAAGGCTTGCTACTAATGTAAATATTGTGACTAGTGTCTTGCTTTCCTTTTTTATTCCTTTCTTGTATTTTTGTTGGTGTATTTTGACAAAAATAAATAAATAAATAATTATGTTCAACGATTTGTTGTTACTTTTTTTTTTTTTTTAATATAAGGAAGTGATGTCTTAACTTTTAGCCAGATTATTCCACTTTTTTGTCAATGAGACATCTCGAAAACTCCATGGATCAATGGTATGGTGAATGAAACTTGAGATTTTTGAGTTTACAGCACATCTTTCAAGTCTATTGAGCTTATGAGACATTTCAAAAACTCCATGGACCGATAATATGGTGAATGAAACTTGAAATTTTTGAATTTACGGCATGTCTTTCATGTCTATTAAATCTATCATCCAAGTGTCCTTTGTTTTTTTTTTTTTTTTTTGAAATCACCTAACTGTCATGAAACTTGTTGTCACAAAATTTGTTGTGATATATATATATATATATATATATATTTTAAAGTAACTAACTTTATTAATGGGAAAGAAACTTAGTATATGCCACGCTGATCAATCCATTACCGATATCACGCGATAGGCTTTATATGGCCCATATCTCTCCGACTGTGCAAATTGGGCTAGAAGCCCGTGCCTTTTCTCCTCAAGAAATCAAGGCTCTAGGGCCCATTTTATTATTTTCAAGGCTACATGATGGACTCCCACAGTCTTTTTTTTTTTGAGAAACTACTCCCACGGTCAAAATCCCTATTTAACTAATAAACAAATAAGTTTTTAGTACCCATCCAAAAAAAAAAAGTTTTTAGTAAAAAATTACATTCAAATGCACCGTAATTGATCATTGACTTCTGCCATTCTTAGAAGATGACTCTGCTGATGCGTTTTCATTAATGTTTCTTATGTACATTGACCATGTTTAAGTTAATCTATTTATTTTATTTTATTTTTGAGAGAGTTACAATATGTCGTCATAGTTTGAACATTTTTTTCCCTAAATTTCTAAACACTTTGTACATGAAAAAGTGTTAAGTTACGAGGTTCTTGGCAATAATTAAGCTACAACGAATATATATAAGTATGAGAGTGGATATATTTTTTCTTTTTTGGGTTATGCACGACTATCCAAATGCTCACAGATAAATCAATAGAGTGTTTTTTTTATTTTTTTATTAAGTAGTACTACAAATATTACAAGTTTTACTATGTATTAGTCTAACAAATTGATGTACTACAAATTAATATATATATATATATATATATATATATATATATATATATATATATATATATATATATATATATATATATATATATATATATTGGAATATGCCCAGATATCCAAATGTTGTGTAACTTGTGTTAGTAAAACACAGATGGACCAATAGAGATTTTTTTAAGAGCAGTACTGCATGTACTATAAATTTAACTACATACTGATCTTACAAATTGATGATGTGTCACCAATTTGTACTACCTAAGTTTTAGTTCATTGATTTATTGCAAAGAAATTTAATATCTAAAATGTAGAAAAATTAATTTTCAGATACCTTTAATGAGCAAAGAAATTTAACAACCATGTATATTTAATATAATAAATATTTCAAACACATTTATTGAGACTTTTGTTAATGAATGCTAAAAATGGAAGCTAGAAAAATTGCACTCTCCAATGTCTCCACCCTTGAGGTTTACTAAAATTACATCGTCCTTATATTTTCAATTGTACAAAGACCTTCTTTGCTTTTTTAAAATAAACAACAATCACATTTCTTGCAACTTAGCATTCTTAAATCTTTTACTCAAAAAAAAAAAAAAAAAATGTTAAAACCATTAAAGAATATCATCAAAAACCATATGGCAAACTTTTTTTTCCCTGTTTAAATAATTTGAGTATGACATGGAGCTAAGCACAAAATAGCCAAAAGCATTCACATAATTTATCAAATTTCACAATTTTCTTTCTAATTGTATGTTTACAAAAACTAATGAAAGGCAAAGGACGAAGGTAGTTTGGAGGAAATTTCCAAAAAAAAATGTATCCTTTCATCATTGCAAATTATCAATAAAAATTTGATGACTTTCCCACCATTTTGTCAATTATTTTTTACCTTCAGAAGAAAATAAAGTAAAACTAAAAAAAAGAAGAAGTTGAAAAACATTGCTCACTTTTGAGAACCATGTTGATGCCCTGCTTCTGTTTGTATTAGCGTTTGGCTTGTTATAATATAATTGAATGTGAGGTCAAGTGAGCTCACTTTAAGCAGCAGATTTAACAGTAGACTAACAGATGTATTAATTTGGTATATGTGTGAAGTTTAAGGAGTAAATTGGCTAAAAGAAAAGTTAAGGGGGTGTAATGGCCGCTACACCAAAGTTCAGGGGGTCTCTTGGCATTTTTTTCTTTGTTTAATTGAGACAAAAAAAAAAAGAAAAGAAAAGAAAAAGATATTTTGTATGAATTTATTCTTATGCCCTATTACATTGTATATATAAGAAGTAATTTAAAAATATATATTATATAGGAAAATATATTACTTATATCAATTAATTTTTTCTTATAAAATTGAACACATCATACTTATCATACTCCTATTATATTATTTTTATTTACTAGTCCATTTTGTATACACAAAATTTAAAATGTTATTAATTGACTTTGTTAAAGAATAGCATAGTATTAATAAAAGAAGAAGAAGAAGAAGTGTTATGTCTATAACATTTTCATAACACTTTTACAACAGATAAGTTGTTATTGGTTCTTATTTAAACTTACTACAAAAATTACTTTTTTGCCCACTAATAATAATCTGTAACAACATGCCACTTATGATTTGTTCTAAAAATATTGTGGATATAACATTTCTCTAAAAAAAAAATAACCTAGTGAAAGAATAAAAAGACAAAAGATAAAAAGGAAGAGGAAGATCTAAACACAGCAAAAGAAAAGAACAAGCTATTGTGGAGGTAATTTAGCTAGCATAATTTTGGGAGAGAATATCATTAGTTAGCAAGATTTTGAAACCATTTAGGAAACTAGCATCTCAAGTCTTTGAAGCTCAAGTTCGGTGAAAAAATCGATCCTCAAAGACTCGAGTTCTAGTGTTGAGGTGGAGTAATTTATCCATGTGGAACTTGAGAAGTATTCGAAGAATGAAGATGAAGATGAAGATGAAGACGATCTGAAGAACCAAAGAAGAACAGTCTGAAAAACGCAGATCCGAAGACACGATCTGGAAAACGCAGATCCGAAGATACGATTTAGAAAACGCAGATCTGAAGAAGAAAAATAGAGATTTGGAGTGGAGAACGCAGAAGAATTTGAAAAACGAAGGGTAAATCCGAAGGAGCAGAACTGAAAAATGGAGGAGGAAGACTCTGCAGAAGTAGATGAGGAAGAAGAAGTGCAGAGGAGGAACTCGAGTATTATAAACTCAAGTTCTATGTGGATTCCAGGTGGATAATTTTTGTTTGCTAGCTTAGGAACTTAAGCATTTAAGACTCGAGTTCTATCATGAAACTTGAGTCTTAAAAACTCGAGATTCTATTTTTCCACATTGTTTTGCAAAAATCACCACTAATGAAATTGTTAAAAATTTAAGGCCAAATGGAAAAAAAAAAATTCAGCTATTGTGTTGGTGGTTCCGTGGTTGAATGTTGGTGAAAAATGAAAGGGCATTTGTGTCATATTATTTCAACCCTCATTTCCATCCTTATTTGCTCCATGATTAGAGGAGAATGCTTTTTTTTTTTTTTTTTTTTTTTTTTTGAGCTCGATTCGGTAAAAAACACCAAAATCATCTCATTTCCTCTCCATTTTCTGTTGCATACCAAACAATGGAAAATACTAGTTTTCTTTCCACTTTTTTTCTTCCCTCCTTTTCCATCAATTACTTTCAATTTTCACCCCAACAAAACTATTAAATTTTTTTATTGACTTTTAAATGATGTAGCACTATGTACACCATTAGATCTGAGATAAAAAAAATATTTAACATGAAATGAAATCTCTTTATCAATTATGCACATGGTTTTACTTGAAATGAAGAGAGTCCATTTTGTTCCCCTTCAATCTATTCGATTCACTTTGGTTTAGTTTGGTCCAATTCAGTTTATTGTGTCCAATTTGGTCCACTTTGTTTTTTGCTAGTTTATATTTAGATTCACATTTATGTCACTGGATTTTACTGGTTTGCTCTCTATTGAGGTACAAATTTTAGGGCCCTAATTTCATTAGCCCACTCACTAAAAATACCCACACAAGCCCATAACTATTTTGAGCCCACATAAATATTTCCTACATACTTACCACATATTACCTAAATACTCTCCATATTATTGCCCAACTTGGGCTCTCACAAATATTTCCTATATAAGCCCCATAAATTATCTTGGGCTCTCTCACAAATACTACCCATTATATCTCACATATTGTCCAACTTGGATTTTCACAAAAACACTTATCACATTACTACCAAAATTGGGCCACATAATTATACTATCTCCACAAAAAAAGCTCAAAATCATTTACCTTGTGGGCAAAACCCAAAAAGCCCAACAAAACTCTCCTAAAACCCGTTGCTACACGGCACCTCTAAAGCCTTTTGGTACACGACACCTCCAGAAGCCCGTTGTTACATGGCACCATAAAGCCCGTTACTACACGACACCTCTAAAAGCCCGTTGTTACACGGTACACTAAAAAACCTGTTGCTACACAGCACTCTTACTAAGCTCGTTGCTACACGGCAATATTTTTACAAAATCCTACAAAGCCCAATATTATTTTGGCACCTATTTTGCAAAGCCCAGTACTATTTTGGCACTTATTTTACAAAGCCCAAATACTATTTTGGCACCTATTTTGAAAAGCCCAATATTATTTTGGCAAATATTCATAAAACCCAAATGCTATTTTGGCGCATGTTTACAAAACCCAAATATTATTTTGGCAATTACATTATGCTTAAAGCCCAAAACTATATCTTGGCAAAAACATATTTTCATATACTAAAGTCCCTAACTCATGGGAAATATAAATTACTCATCTCTTAAAAATATTTCTTTTACAAAATTTATGGGAACTATGCTTATTTTTCCATAATTGACTAACTACAAAAGCCCATGTATATCACCTATGGCAAAATTGTTCATCTTGTAAGGATGGACAAGCCCAAAGAAGCTCAACTACAAGGCCCAGTTGAGCCAGCCTAGTTCACATACAAATCTTCGTAGCTGAAGCTCATGTGAGCTGTCAAGTCAAAGTTCAGCACAACCTGACAACTGGGATCCACTACCATCAGTTCCAATTTGTCAAATCAGATTAGAGGAGGACACATGTCCAGTAGGGGTTAAACCCTTCCTTGCCAAGTTCATTTTCATCATTTCTCATGTGACATAAAGTTAAGGTGACATAATATAAAGCTGGGAAGCTTCAGCTAGCTATCTTCCCTTTCTTCTCTAACCCATTTGGTCAAAGACTAAGGACAGCCATAACCAGACCATGAAAGCTTCTGAAGTAACTTGAAAACAGCTCATTATCATGCCAAAAACGTGTACTTTCTAGTTCATGGACCAAACACATGAACCCAAATGTGGAAACTTAGGGAAATGTGGTTTGGAGGGCACTAAAAGGATCTCCAGCAGAGTTCCCAGCAAGGGCTCCAAGATTGACACCTGGCTTGGGATGACACAATCTGCCATAGGGAGCTCTGATTCTAGTAGCAGCAAAACTAAGATCATTAGCCTAATACATGCTCCAATCCCATCAGCTGAGGACAAATGACATTTAATGCTAAGTCAGAACTCCAGCTACCATTACCCAAAACAGCAAAAGAATACTCTAAAGCTGAACTCATCACTCTTGACCAAATCCTAGGAACGATTCTCCAAGGATTTTGAAGATTGAGGAAGATTTAGCAGAGATTATTTGCTAATTACCCCCCTCAAATTCAACTATAAATGGAACTCTCCACTAATCCTTGAGGGGGGACCAAAAGGGGAAGATAGCCCAATATACACCAAGAGATACACAAAAAACTTCTCTGTTTCCTTCCTCTCTAATCTTCTTTAAGCTCTTAACAAGGTTCTAAGCCTCTGAGTTCTTAGTTTCAAACTTAGAAACTAAGTTCTTTACCCCTAGCTCACAAATACCCCTTACACATCTACTTATAAACTCTTATCTATCCCGAGTAGAAAGCCCTATCAGCTTTACTGAACACTCTCACTCACTACTCATACTACCCAAAAATGACCCTTACTACTTACTACATATACTATATCTATGAGCATGCCCTGACATCATAATGATCTTGTTGCTCTAGCTGGAATCTCTCTCTCTCCCTTCATCTCACACTAATTTTCCTCATTATTTGTTATAATGGCGCCCATGGTATTTGTTAACTCATTTGCTATTGAAGACTATGATGTAATTATTACTATAGAATTCTTTCCTCATGTTATTGTATTAGAGGACTCTCCCTTAGAATCAACGGATGATGACTTTGAAGATGTAGATACTATCCTTAATCTGTGAAATAATTAACGGTTGGAAGTTCATTCTGCTCTATTTCATTTTACCGCTGGAATACTTTATCGTTGGGATACTTTATTGCTGAAATATTTTACTACTGAGTTATTTCTTTATTGCAGTATGCTTTTTATTGTGTTGACGTGTCTGCTGTAGGAAGTTTTTTGGGGCCATCTCATAACCCTTGTCGGTCCCATCCTAGGCCCAAGGTATAAAAAAAGGGCAAACTCTTTAAAAAACTTCACCAATAGCCTTTGGGTCGTACTTCAAACCTATGGTCAAGTTTTGGTTTAGAGCCCTAACCCAACATAAATCTCATTTGTCGGAAGGAAAATGTTTCCGCCCCTCGACACTCTCTAATGAATAAATGGTTTCTTTCAATTGATAGGTAATTGTTAATTATGACGACCCAATGAAGATTCCTTACTTTTAAGGATCAAAAAGAGAAATTAACAAATGAGGCTATAAATTTAAGGTATATTAAGTTCCTCTGGCATTGGATCTTTTCCTTCCATAACATGATCTCAAATTTATTTCTTCGGCAAAACCCATTGAAACAGAAGGTATGGTTAGATGACAAATTTCTTTGAATGTTTGTATAATCAGAGTAATAGTATCAAGTTAGTCTAAAACATTCTCAAAAAAAAAAAAAAAAAAAAAAAGTCTAAAACAAGAATTTTCAAAATTGAAGGTCTCTTTAAAATGAAAATGCATCTTTGAAAAAATGGCTTTATCATATTGGGTTGCATCTAATTGGGACAAATAACCACCTTAGATATCTCTTAGATTGCAAACTATTCAATTGGTAGATCATCATGCAAAGTATCCAATCCATTAAGGTTGCTAGCAGCAGCCTAAGAAGAATTATTTTTTTTCAAAGATGCCCATGAAATTTTCCTGGGATGTTGAACCATGGTTTCATCATAGATTGACCAACCTATGAATTCAGACTATCATATGGTCATTATGTATAAATTAGGCTAGAAGCCCATGCCTTTTCTCCATAAGAAATCAAGGCTCTAGGGCCCACTTTATCATTTTCATGGCTACATGATGGACTACCTCAATCAAAATCCCTGTTTAACTAATAAACAAATAAGTTTTTAGTAATACCGCGTTAGATCTGGGCTTCTATGCCTCTAGAGTCTTCCATGTGAAGCTTTCTCTCTCCTAGTGAGACTTGTATCTTCCTTGTGAAGCTGAAAGTGGTTCTCGGTCCTTTCTTCTTTTCCTCATTCTGGTGGTGCAATCAGGTGGATCTTGATCTCTCTAATCTTTCAATTTACCAGTAAGTCTCTTTCCTCTTATCTTCTTCTTATCCTACTATAGTGTTTTTGGTTCTTGGATTTGGGTTTTTTATTTTTATTTTGCTATTCGTGGCCGTGGCCATGGATTAAACTGATGTTGAAACCATTACAAATCAAGCAAAGAAATTTAGTTGGTTAAAAGGTAAAGTTAATTTAGAGGTGGTTCCCTAAGGCTCCTTATTGGTAAAATCTTGTCAAAAAAATTCTTCCCTAAGGCTTTGGTTGTGGAGATTCTGGTTAAAGCTTGGAACCTTATAAATGATTTTGAAGTTGCTCTAGTGGACAAGAATGTTTTTGTGTTTAGTTTTAATCATGAGGCAGATGTCAGACGTGCTTGGGATAGAAGACCATGGTTACTAAAGGGGGAACACTTGATTCTTAAACGTTTCAGTCCAGACTAGAGTGTTGCTAAAGTAGACTTTTCAACCACAGAGTTTTGGATTCAAGTCCATAATCTTCTTCTTGATAGACACAGCATGGAGAACCTTCTTAAAATAGTGAGTATAGCTGGCCGTGCTTTGGAAACTGATTTTATTGGGTCTAGTGAAGGAGTTTGGAGGAGGTATATCCGTGTTAGAGTAGAAGTTGATGTTAATTGTCCGCTTGCTCTCGGTTTTCCCTTGGAAAGAGATCATCTCCCTGAGCTATGGATTCCTTTCAAATATGAAAAGCTTGGGAATTTTTGTTTTGGTTGTGGCCTTTTAGGACATGATCAGAGAGATTGCCAGGATAAGGGTGCTCAACTGTCCATACAAGAAGGAGTAACTAGCTTCTTTGGTAGATGGCTTCGGGCTGACAATGATGAATTTCAGTCTAGAAGGGAACTTGGAAACCAGATTGAATTGGAGAACGAAAAATGCTGTGGGATCAATGAGTCAAACACTAAGATGGCTTCCAATCGGATCCAGGAAAATCTAGAGTCATCGAATGACATGATTGCAAGGGAGGAACAATGCAGCAAAGATTGTCCTGTGGATGTCCTTGAGCCTTGTGTTGAAGCAGCGGAGCCAGTGCAGGTTGATGGGACAAGTTGTAAGGATACCACGCTTTGTTTGTCTGAGGCGTTGGTAAACCTTGATTCCCATGCTAGTTCAGTTAATTATCAACTAGATGGGTCCACCTTAATTACTTGTCAACTAGTTGGGTCCACCTCCTTTACTTCATGGAATTTGGTAGCTGAGGAAAGCTTGGAACCCAATTCAGCCCAAAACACAGCCTATAACCCAGCCCAAAGCCCAAGTCTGAGTCTAAATAATCCAAACCCTCAACATAAAAAGCCTACCACCAACCCCATGTCAAATGATCCACAAACCCCAAATCAAACCCAGCCCCATAAAGCTTTAGAATGTTCCAAAAGGAAACTTAACTCACTAAGCCCACCCAATACCCCTAACTCTGTATACAAAAGAACTAAGCTCTCAGCCACTCTCATACCCTCACAACCCACAATATTAATTTCCTCTCAACCATCTAGCATTAACCCACCTGTACATACCACCCCCACCTCCATCCCAACAAGCTACCCAGGTCGACGATCTCCCAAAAGAATCACTTTGAAAGATCAAGCTAGAGCCAAAGCAACTTCTCAAGCTAAGATCAAGCAAAGTGAAGGTAGTAGTTCTGGAAATCTCAATTGCTCTTCAGTACAGAAGGATGAAGTTAACTCTGTCATTGCTCTTTAGACGGTTGAGGAGGCGGGCCTTATCATGCCCCCAACTTTGCCATAAGGACCCTTGAATGGAACTGTCGGGGCGTTGGTAGAACCTCGACAGTTAGAGCCATCAGGGAGCTGATTCGTGAGTCTAATCCAGAGTTAGTCTTCCTGTTGGAAACTAAATCAAAAACTCCAAGAATAGGTAAGATAAATTCTAAATTGAAATATGTTGATTTTCATTGTGTGGAACCTAGTGGGCGTTTTGGTGGTTTCGCTTTGTTTTGGAGGCTAGGTGTTGATTTGGAAGTGGTTTATTCAGACTTGAATTTGATTGCTGCTCTTGTTTATTCTGATCCTCCTAATTCTCCTTGGTTATTATTTGTTGTTTATGGGCCTTGTAAGAGTAGTAAGAAATTGAATTTTTGGAGGATGATTGAGAATATGGTGCTCTCCTTTTCTGGGCCTTGGGTAATCATTGGAGACCTAAATTGTATAAAAAGAATGAAAAGGCGGGGGGGGGGGGGGGGGGGGGCGTCGATCAACTTCTGGCAGCTCTGATAATTGCCTCAAAGACTTCACATCAAACACTGGTGCTATTGATCTTGGCTTTACTGGGCCTTCTTTCACTTGGTCTAACAGACGTGAGGGGTTGGCAAATATTAAGGAGAGGTTGGATCAGTGTCTTTGTAATCAAGAGTGGCAGTTACTTTTCCCTAAAGCCGGTGTCAAGCACTTGTGTAATTTGAATTCTAATCATAACCCAATATTGCTAGATACTCATTTTGAGTCTGAATCTTTGAATTGCCCTTTCAGATTTGAAGCAATGTGGATGAAGGATGATAGCAGTAGAGCTGTGGTTGATAATGCTTGGCAATTGGATGTAGAGGGATTTCACGGTTTCTGTCTTGCAAATAAGCTGGAATAGATGAAGAAAGACTTAAAGAAATGGAATAAGGAGGTTTTTGGCATTGTCAGGGAGAGAATTAAGTCTCTACAAGCTAATATTGCTGAAATTCAACAAAAACCCCCCACAAAAGGAAATTTAGAATTGGAAGCTGCACTTAGCCTTGAACTAGATGATTGGTTGCTAAGGGATGAGTTAAGATTGAAGCAGAAGTCTAGAGAATTATGGTTGAAAGAGGGTGATCGAAACTCGAGATTCTTTCACCTTTCCACTCTTGTTCAGAGGAGAAGGAATCGCATAAAGGAAATCAAATTGGAGGACGGATCTTGGATAAATAATAGGTCTGACATTCAGAGTTATTTTGAGGAAAATTTTAAGACTCTGTATCGAACTAGTGAACCCCATGTTCCTAGAGACCTGGAGAATTTAATTGCCCCCTGCATATCTGAGGAAGAGAACCGAGAGCTTTGCAGAATTCCTTCCAGGGAAGAAATTCGAAATGTGGTTTTTGGTGAATAGAATGAGACCTCTATTAAATAAGATAGTGGATCCTACTCAAGTTGCTTTTGTTCCTAACAGAAGTATTATTGAAAATGTGGTGCTTGCTCAAGAGATTGTTCACAGCTTCAAGCAGACTAGGAAGAGGAAGGGCTATTTAGGAGTGAAGCTAGACTTTCAAAAAGCCCATGATAGAATGGAATGGAGCTTTCTTATGAAGGTTCTTAAGGATTTGGGTTTCAATGAAAAGTTTTCTAACTTCATCTATCAAAGCATCTCCACAGTCCAATATTCTCTTTTACTGAACGGTGGAGTTTGTCAAGGCTTTAAACCTAGCCGTGGCCTAAGGCAAGGTGATCCACTATCGCCATATCTTTTCATTCTTGGAAGCGAGATTCTTATGAGACTTATTAATAGAGAAGTTGATCAGAAGAATATCTCAGCTATTAAAGTGGTCAGCACAGCTCCTCCCATTTCGAGACTTTGTTATGCTGATGAAGTGATTATTTTCTACAAAGCAAAGCATTTTGAGCTAGTTAGTCTAAAAAAATGCTTGGAAAAGTATTGTTCTTGGTCTGGCCAGCTTATAAGCATAGAAAAATCTGGTGTTTTCCCATTTTTACGCCAAGTAAAATGCTGCTGGGGTCTTAATCCACTTCCCCAAAGTACCAATTATCTTGGTGTTCCTCTATTTTTATCCAAGAACAGGTCCAATGATCTCAAGTTGCTGAAAGAAAGACTTGAGAGCAAGTTGAGTAGCTGGAAGGGTAGGAATTTGTCTTGGGCCGAGAGAGCAACTCTAATTAAATCCGTGGCGCAATCTATTCCGACATGCACTATGGCTGCCTTGCAATTCCCCAGGAAGTTATGCGATCAGCTAGATTTAGTGATTCGTAGATTTTGGTGGAACCCCAAAACGGAGTCAGGTCACTTCTAGACTCCTATAGCTTGGTCTACTCTATGTAGATCCCAAAAGAATGGTGGTTTGGGTTTTAGGAACTCTTGGGATTTCAATCAAGTCATGCTTTCTAAATTAGCCTGGTGGATTTTGTCGGGTAAGAACTGTCTGTGTGTTAATGTTTTAAAGGCAAAATATAAAGTTAGACACAATTGGTTAAACCACTGCTTCCTGGGTAATGCTTCACCGATCTGGAAAAGTTTGTCTGGTATTAAGCAGCTCATATCTAAGGCAGCTTGCGTGTTGGTGGGGGATGGCAATTCCATAAGGATTTGGGAGGATCCTTGGGTTCCAGAGCTTCACGGGTTCATTCCTTCTCCAAAGAATGGTGTTGACCCAAATGGTATTCTCTTAGTTTCTCAGCTTTTTAATTCTGATCTTTTTGGTTGGGATGTTCATAAATTAAATTGGTGGTTTGAAAGCTCCATAGTTGATCTTATTTTGAAAATTCCTATTTTTCCGACCAGTTACAAAGATCAGTGGGCATGGACTTGCACAAGCTCAAGGGATGTGTCAGTTAAGTCAGTTTACTGGTGTTGCCGAGAACCAACACAACAGAATATTGCCCCCTTTTGGAACTGTATTTGTAAAGCTAATCTCCATGACAAACACAAAATGATGATTTGGAGGATAGCTGGAGGTTGTTTGCCCACCAAAGATAAGTTAAGCAGGTTTGTTGATGATACTGATACTTATTGTCCCCTCTGTAAAATGGAAACTGAAACCTCCCTTCATCTTTTTGCTCTTTGTCCAGTTGCTAAGTCAGTTTGGTTTAATAGTAAATGGGGGTTGAGAATGGATTCTTTTGGTTTCTCTTTCGAAGTGGATTTCATTCTTTTTTTGTGTTCCCCCCCTTTTCCAAACCTGCCTTGTCAAAAGGATGAGCTTTTATTGTTTGAGGCCATTCTCTGTGATGGAATTTGGAAGTTGAGAAACCAAGTGATTTTTGAAGACCTTCCCTTGAGTTGTGATGATCTAATTGCTAGAGTTGGGAAGTTATTTATGGAATTCAAAAACTCTAGACTGATTGCTTCTGCATTTGTAAATACCACTCATCCTTTGCAAACTTGGGCCCATCCAAGGCGACTATATGTTAAAATTAATATTGATGCAGCTATTGGTCCTTTCCATTCATCCTTAGCTTTGGTGGCTAGAGACTGGAGAGGGGACTTGGTCTTTGCTTGTTCTCAAAAAGCGAAAACCACCTCCCTCTCCAGGCAGAGGCTGAAGCTGTGAGATGGGCTATCACTTTGGCTGCAAGGTTGGAAGCCGACAATGTTATTATTGAGACAGACTCTAAGATTTGTCATGATGCTATTCATGAGCTGATGTTGCCCTTGCCTTGGAGAATTGCTCCTATCCTAGCAGACTTGAAGTCTCTTCTTGTTTCTTATTCTAATGTGTTTGTCCTCTGGATTCCTAGGCTAGCTAAAATGGCAGCTCATTCCCTAGCTAATTGGTCTCTTGCTTGTAATTTTTTTGGTTCTTTTGATTGGGGTAGTTGTCCTCTTTGTTTTGCTGCTGTAATTAAAAAGGAAAGGCTGAGCTAGCCTTTGTTTGGTTTTTTGTTGTTTTGTTTCAATAAAATCTTTCTATTTCATTAAAAAAAATAAGTTTTTAGTAAAAAATTACATTGAAATGCACCGTAATTGATAATTGAATTTTGCCATTTTTAGAAGATGACTCTGCTAATGCGATTTCATTAATCTTTCTTATGTACATTGACCACGTTGGATTCTCAAAAAAAAAAAAAAAAAAAAAAAGTACATTCCCTGCGTTTAAGTTAATCTTTTTTTTTTTTTTTTTGGGAATATAGTTCCAATATGCCGCCACAGCTTGAACATTTTCATTCCTAAACCCTAAGTACTTTGTACATGAGGATATGATAATTAAGTTACAAGACTTTAGAAATAATTAAACTACAATGCCTAAGTTAATCTATATATATATATATATAAGTATAAGAGTGGTTTTTTTTTTTTTTTTGGTGGGTTATGCCTGACTATCCAAATGTTGTGTCAGTAAAACACAGATAAATCAAGATTTTTTTTTTTTTTTTTTTTTTTTTTTTTTTTTTTTTTTTTTTTTTTTTAAGAGTAGTAATACAAGCATTACAAGTTTTACTGTATATTAGTCTTACAAACTGATATATGATAATTTAATTTTACTGTAAGTATAAGAGCAGATTTATTTTTTGTTTTGTTTTTTGGGATATGCCCCAATATCCAAATGTTATGTAACTTGTGTTAGTAAAACACAGATGGACCAATATAGATTATTTTAAGAGTAGTACTACATGTAGTATATATAAGTTTTACTACATATATTAATTAACAATTTTAGTCATCCACCACTGGTTAATGAGAACGAGGGTGAAAAATTGCGGTTGCAGCTCTCACACGACACTAGATCAAACTTCTAAGATACATTCATCTATGGCATAATTGTTAAAAGTCAGAACAAAGTGCATGTTTTGTCTAAAGTCTTGGTCCGGTAGTTGACAATAATGTAATTGTCAAAACTTCAGACAAAACATGCACGTTGTTCTGACTATTAACAAGTCTTTTAACACTTAAAAGAATTGTCAACTACCGGACTAAAACTTCAGACAAAAATGCACGTTGTTGATTGTTCTGACTTTTGCAACTACCTAACTAAAATTCTTTTAAGTGTATTTTAAATTCTCTAATTAAAATTGACCACGCAATTTCATTGGCTAATAATTAAAAAAAAATTGTTTGTATTGTACTATTGATTAATTCAAGAATTTTACTAACCTATATCTTTAGGATATACATTAATAAACTATTTTAAAAAAAATTTATGAAAAAATAAAAAGAAGTCATTAACTTTTTTGACAATTTTAATTAATTTTTTATAAAATATTCTTAAAAATAGATAATTAATATATTCCCAAAGCATATATATATATATATATATATATATTTTTTTTTTTTTTAAAGGAAAATAAGCACATACATTAACTGGATCTTTAATACACAAGTATGTTAAATATAATTTTAATTTAATTAAAGAATACAATACCCAAAAAAGGGTTACCATGACAAGTGTTACTTAAGGTCCGTTTGGATACAGCTGAAAATTGAAAAATACTGTAACAAAATAATTTTTAAATATGTAAATAGTACCGTGAGACACATTTTTAATTAAAAAAGTTGCTAAAAAGTGAAATTTGTAGATCCATAAACAGTGCACAAAATCTACATATGACTGAAAAGTCAAACTTTTTGGCTAAAAAAAAAAAATTGATAGAAACGCAAGCGTGCGTTTGGGAAGCGCAAAATGTGCTTCCCAAACGTACCCTTAGTCAAACATAGAAACGATTAAAAAAGTTCAACTTTTTTGAATTATGATGAGTCAGTGAATGTTGGCGGGAACGCATTAATTGATGTTGACCGTGGCTTCATGCCTTCATATAACACCATTCTCCTGCCTGGCAATGAGAGCCTGAGCAGTGCTAAACAGAGTTAATAAAGAATTGTCATGGGGTCTTCCTTTCTTTGCATCATGTTCATGCGTGTGCTTTTCATAGTTTCCCTGTCTCAGCTTATTGTTCTCACTCATTCTTCTCCTTCTATACAGTCACAGCTGTGCCATGTTGATGAGAGTTCAGCCTTGCTGCAATTCAAAAATAGTTTTAGCATAAACGGGTCTGAATCTAGTGACCCATTGGCTTGTCCCAAGGTTGCATCTTGGACACTAGAAGGTCAAAACAGTGATTGTTGCGCATGGGATGGTGTTATCTGTGATGAGGACACAGGTCATGTGATTGAACTTGATCTGAGTAGCTGCAATCTTTATGGTTCAATCAATTCCAATAGCAGTCTCTTCCATCTTGTTCATCTTCAAAGACTCAACCTTGCCTTCAACAACTTCAACTACTCTCAAATCCCATCCCAGGTAGGCAATCTTTCACGACTAACATATCTCAATCTCTCTTCTTCCATGTTATCTGGTGAAATCCCTTTTACCCTTATGAACCTGACAAAATTGACTTTTCTTGGGCTTTCGTCCAACAATTTTCAAGGCCCAATTCCAAGCTCAATAGTCCACCTTTACAATCTTGAGGTTCTTGATGTTTATAATAATAACTTGAATGGCACCATGGAGCTTTGTATGTTTCTTAATATGAAAAGCCTAGGCATGTTGGATCTTTCCCATAATGAATTGTCATTACTCATTGATGAAACATGTACCAATGCCACTTTGCCAAAGTTTTATGGGTTAGATTTGGCTGCATGTAACTTGATTGAATTTCCAAATTTCCTAAAAAACCAAGATGGGCTACAGTGGCTAAGCCTAGCTTACAACAACATTACTGGCCATATACCTGAATGGATGTGGCACATAAGTAAAGAAAGTTTAAGGGTTATGGATCTTTCTTTCAATTTTCTCACAGGCTTTGATGGTCAAGTTCCAATTCCTCTTCCATGGACTAATCTAGCCATTCTAGACCTTAGCTCTAACCAGCTCGAAGGGTCACTTCCTATTCCACCATCCTCCACTTTGCGCTATAATATTCCAAACAATAAGTTGAGTGGAAGAATTTCACAATGGATTTGCAACATGACTTCTATTCAGATGCTTGATTTGTCTAATAACAGCTTAAGTGGTTCACTTCCTCAATGTTTGAACAAGTTTGGTGATTCTTTATTAGTGCTTAATCTACAAAAGAACAAACTTGAGGGAAGCATTCCACAAACTTGGGCAAAAGGAACCCAATTGCGGATGATAAATTTTAGTGAAAACAAATTCCAAAACCGGTTACCAACATCATTGGCCAATTTAATGATGCTAGAGGCTATTGATCTTGGTGTCAACCAATTCAATGATTCTTTTCCCTATTGGTTTGGAAATCTTCCAAATTTAATGGTTCTCTGTATAAGGTCTAACAAATTCAATGGTCCAATAGTCATTCCTAATGCTGAGTATAAGTTTCCCAACTTGCGAGTCCTTGATCTTTCCTATAATAGCTTTTCAGGAAAGTTGCCACTGGAAGTATTTCAGAATTGGAAGTACAGGGATTTTGAGAATGAAAGCCCTTTAACTTATATTCATGTGAAGACAAATTTTACTATACCAAAAGGTAGTTGGAATTATCATTTGTCTTATGATTACAATTACTCAATGGAAATTACAAACAAAGGCATGAATATGGTATATCAAAGGGTCCAAGAGCTCTTTAGAGGTATTGATATGTCAAGCAATAGGTTTGAAGGAGAGATCCCAGAATCAATTGGTGATTTGAAGGTGCTTCATTTGTTCAATGTTTCCAATAACTTCCTTAGTAGCAATATCCCATTTTCATTGGGAAATCTTGCAGGGTTGGAATCATTGGACCTTTCTTTAAACAGACTCCTAGGAGAGATCCCACAACAGCTAACACAACTTAATTTCTTGCAATATTTCAATGTGTCTTATAATAATCTTACGGGACACATACCAAGTGGGCAACAATTTAATACATTTCAAAACAATTCATTTGAGGGAAATTCAGGATTGTGTGGGAGCCCATTGACAAATAATTGTGATAATTTTGATACTTTGCTACCTCCAGCCTCAATCTCAGAGAATAGTGAAGATTCAGATTCTCCATTTGAATTTGGTTGGAAAATAGTTGTGATTGGGTATGGATTTGGTACAATTGTTGGAGTGATTATTGGGCATGTTGTGACTGCAAGGAACCCTGATTGGTTAAGGAAGACATTTGGAATGAAGCAACTTGGGAGGAGACATAGAAATTGATTTAATCAATTTGGGCAAGAGTCTTCCAAAGATGTAAATATGTACTTTATTTTTATTTTTTCACTTTTCAACTTTTGGGTATATTTTGTGCTGGGATTGCATTATGGCATTTTATGTAAAAAGTAACGGTGACTTCACCGATTTGGGAATGTGAAGTAATATCACTAGCTTGTATTCAAAGTTTGTTATTTCTATTCATTTAGTTCCAAAAGAAATATCAATGTTGAACTAATACTAGGCTGAAACTATTTAATAAATAGCTGACGTCCAGCGCCATATACATACTCTGTTATTTCATTCTAAGTAATTTGTAGTAGTTTTCTGTATGATATATTATACGCGTAGGACTCATCACCATATACTCCGAATTTTTTTTGAAGAGGATATACACTATATACTGCAATTTCATTTTTAACACTTTCATTCATTTTACTGCTTGTGAAAACATACTAAAAGTTTTTCTACTAGGGAAAAAGATTTTCCAATTACATAAGATTGTTTCTCTTTATTTAATCCTAGAGTACTTAATAGTAGCATTACTACAATTCTCTTCAGTCTTGACCAGAGCAGTTTAAGCAAAGGGCCTTTGATTATAGCAATCCAAGTTGTTCCCATAGCTTAGTCCCATAATGTCACAATACTTATAGAAACCGATCCTACTAGCAACCCTATCATCATGGCCACGACTGCATTCGAGGCCACCATTGATTATGTTGGTTATGACACCATAGCCTGAGACTCGACCAATTGATCTATTTGCAGGGGATGGTGTCCATTTACCTATGATGACATTGTGGCTTGATTGATTGCTTGTTGCCCTGTGGTGTCATCTAAAACCTGTTAGGACATATGTGTTTCACATGATTAAGAACATATATCGTGATTTTATATAATTGGCTTATCCTTTGACAAAACGCACTTTACTTGTACTTGGGTAGATTTAGGATGTGTTTAAATACTTTAAGAAACCACGTTTCAAGATCAAGTGTTGAAGCCTTCAAGTTTGTCCAAGAAAACGAGCTAATAGTGCAAATTCATTAAAGCTTGACAGCTGCTCGATAGTTGCTCGACACCTCCTATCTGTCAAGGTTTAAGAAGTTCAGAATTCAAATATGATTTTCTTGGGATCTGTGAATATTTCTTTGGGCCTTATTTTCTCCTAACCCTAGACATATAAAAGGATTGTTTTAAGGGCTGTCAAACTGTACACAAGTTGCAAAAACTTTGAGCAAACTCTGTTCAAGCAAATTGTGACCGGAGATGAAGTTCTTGACCTAGTTCATCTCTTTCTTTTGAAGAAGTTGCTGTGTATTTGCACCGTAGGGTTTTGTGACCAAGTATCTTCTTGATCTTCATCATATGGATGAATTGAAGAACTTTGTAGCTGACAATCTTCTTAGTTGGTGATTGAAGTCGCGTACTGGGATCCGCACAATTGGTTAGTCACATACTTGGGAGGCGTGCATCAGAAAGGGGAACTGTCACTACAGAATAAGTCCAATTGGGTATTGGGGTAAGGGTTCAACTGTAGATTGGTAAGGTACTTGGGATTCCTTTACTTGTAACCGCTTGTTGTGATAATAGTGGAGTTTCGGGAGTGGTGACCTGAAAATCACCTGGTGGGGTTTTTGCCATTTGGTTTTCCCCATTTGTAAACAAATCACCGTATTATTTATTTTCCGCTGCTTAATTAGTTTATTGGTGATTTGTTTGTGCTATCACGCGTTTGAATGATAAATTGATTAATTAATAACTTGGCTAATTAATTAATTAATTTCTATCACAAGCGGTCATTTACTTTGTGGCCTATCAAAACCATATGGTTGTCTTAAATGAAATCATTGGGCATGTGGCTAAATGATCTGGATTTTTTATTAGGTCCTCTCTGATTACAAGTTTAGGGCACGTGGACATAACAAGTAACAACCCTTTCTCAACAAACTTTTGATCTCACACACTTTTTTTTTTTGTTGGAGAATCCAGTCTCACACCTTAATTGTAATATTATGAAATTACGTAATATATATATATATATATATATATATATATATATATATATATATATATATATATATATATATATATATAGAATCAAGTACCTAATAATCTTAATACACACATTTTTATTTCTTATCGATCATTTGATACAGAAGAAATTAACCAAGAAATAAGTATATAAATATATAATAAGAGAAATGTTATGTTCACAATATTTTTATAACAAATTTTAAAGTGGCAGGTTTATTGATAGGTAAAAAAATAATTTCAATTGTGGATTTAAATTAGAACTAATAACAACTTAGGAGTTATCACTTAATATTTGTTGTAAAAATATTGTGAACATAATACTTCACATATAATAAACATGTGAATACGAAGATTAAATATAGTAGAAATAAAAAAATAAAAAAAAATCTAAAAAATAAGAAAGCATTGCAATTGGTCCTAATTGCTTAATTTAAGTTTTGAGAAAGGAAAATGTCACGCCCCGAATCCAACTATAAAGATAGGCACATGACAATCGCTGCACGCTTATAAAGTAAGCACCCTACAAGTGTGCAAGGCCTTCTTAGCAAGTAAAATTTATCCTCAAAAATTAAATTAAATAAATCCAAAATACCTCAACAAATTCTTTATGAGTAGATCTCCAATAATTTAATAGGAATGAAATTCAAACCTCATATACATAATGCCAATTGGCCAATAAATATAAAACTATTAGAAGACCATCCAATTCCAAAATTACTAAGCTTATTTTCCTGCTCACAACACAATATCAAAACTCCCAAAACTTGCTATTCTTCACAATTTGAAATTGGAGGGGAAAAAGGGGGTGAGCTGACAACTTAATAAGTAACCAAAATCCTAATAAGTTCTATCAAGCAATAGATCTCTAAAGGAAAAGATGTAATATGTGTTTTCAAAATTATAATATACTATGTGTTTTCAAAATAACTGAAGCAGTTTCGTAATCTTAAAATAATAAGTTGCAAATAGATCACATACTTTAATCTGACAAATATATCATAGATGGTTTAGAAAGTAGTCAATTTTCCATATATCAAAGCTATAACTTACAATATGTTCCAAAAAAGATACATAAGCAGTTTTGATGACTGAAAATAGTTCAAATATTCAAACGTAATTCATATTCTTAACAATCTTATGACTATGGTCACACTATATCCCCGTAACTGGGCATCAAAGTACCAATGAATAGCCTCCATTGGCTGGGTATCAGAGTTTCAATGAATAACCCCTATTGATTTGGGTATCAGAGCACCGATGAATAACCCCCATTGGCTGGGTATCAGAATAAATTCATAGTTAGATTGTTCATAATCATTTATATGAAATCATAATTTCTGACAAAAATATATCTCATTCATATCCATACATATAATCATATATTCAATATTCAAATCTATTTGTGATATTTCTATAATTCTTTACTTTAAATCAATATAGCTAAAAAAAAAATTAAATAAAATACATTATATATATAATAAGATATATTTGTTATAATTCTTAACTTGAAATCAGTAATACAGTAGAAATAAAATTGTAATAACTGTAAACAATTTTCAGTAGTTAAAATACGCAAAATAAAACTAATTAGGATAAGGTTACTTACCTCCAAAAGCCATACCAAAAGGAACTTCTTTCTAACACTTCTTCTAAAATCCTTAGATATCGCCTAAAACAATTTTACAAGTACCATTTACTCAATAATCAAATAATTTAAGAATGACTTATAACGGTATTCGGTCAGAAGAGAAACTGCTAAAAAATATCCATTTTATATATTTTAGAACTATCATTAATTCATCTATATAAATTTTGTCTCCTCACTAAACCTAACAATAATCCCCTATTTTTTTCACCAAACTCACATAGACATAATATTTTTGTTCCCTTAGTTTCTGCCACAAATAGTTCCCGAGGAATAAAACCTATAGAACACAATATACTTATAGCCATATAGGGTCTATACGTATAGTTTTTCTTTGCTTTTCTTTATTTTTATTATTATTATTTTTTTTGCCATCATTAGTCTCCTGAGATGAGGACAAACCAAGTACTACATCATACAAAAATCAAAGCACCATGACATTTACAAACAAATACACCACACCACACCTTTTTTTTTGACTTGTCAAACCTCAACTCATCAAATCGGTACGTCCCACCAAGCCTAAAATTCTGTAGATTCTATCTCCTTTCAACGTAACAAAAGGCATAGATAAGATTAAATTAAACATAAAACAGCATATAGTTTATCGACAATAAATCCAAACTTTTCTTCGTATGCATCATTAAAACTCTTGAATAATTAAATAGTTTCACTACTAGCCAAAATACCCACATAGAAAAATACTCTAATTCTAAATAAAACTTAGATTTGACAAGAAAGAATTTCTTAAGCTCTTACCTCAATTGTGCAATCAAACATTTTCTACTGGAGTAATTTGGGTAGTCTACACTCTTAAAATATCTTTGCATATATGTTGACATAATAAGCTTATATAGCTAGGGTTTTAACCTTATTTTCTTAAAACCCCTTAGAAATATTAATTATAAAATTGACCCCACAAACAAATTTACTTAAATAACCTTCCTTTTAATCTTTTTTTTTTTTTTTTTTTTGGGATATTACAGAAAAAATTTAGTTACAAAATTAGTTGTAGCCTAAGACCAAGGTTTTTAAACTCGAATCGGACCAGACGGTCCGACTGGGTTAACCGAGAACCGGATGAAAATCCGGTTTTTTAAGCCTCAAGAATTGGGCATCATAGGTAATTCCGTGAACCCCGGTTCAAGCATGCCTCTTAAATAAGAAAAAAAATTAGAAAATGCGCTTACCAGGTTTAGAACACAGGCACGGTCAAATATGCAACTAAAGCCTAACCACTCAGCCAAGCTTGCAAGTTGTTGCTCAACAATAACAAAAAAAATACTTGAAGTAAACTTAACACTTTTTTTATTTTTATTTTTATATTTATAATAAAAAATAACTTAACACAATTCTATTCTACTTAATTAAATTATCCATCTCTTACAAGGAATATAAAAAAATTATAATTAAAATCCTTCAAAGATATTTAACTTTACTTCAAAAATTAATCATAAATTTTAATGTTTTCATGGTTATTATTTTATTTTATTAATTTTCTTATTTAATTATTAAATATATGCTTGAAAATGATTAAATTTCCCTCATATATATAGATATATTAGTCAATTTTGCTAGTTTTATAAATTTAATATCTATATTTAGGTTTTAATTAATTATTAAATTAATTATGACATCATCACGGTTTGACTCTGATTGGACCTCAAAAACCTTGAACTTTTCCCTTTTACGGTTTAATGAACGGTCCGGGTTTCAAAACCTTACCTAAAACTATAACCTTACTCATTAAAATAAATAGTTTATCTTACCCCCGGTAAAAGTTAAGAAATATATTAGAATTGATTTTACAGTATGAGACGAAATCTTGAGAAAAATACAATAATTTCTTTGTGTTTGCCACGATTGTAGGGTATGTCAATTGCCAACTAGCCTGTTCCTATCCAATCATTCCATTCCCCCCAACTTTTTTTTTTTGACTTTTTTTTCTTCTTCAAACGAAAAGTCAAACAAAACAACAAAAAAGGGAGCCATCAACCATATCTCTTTACGCAAATCGCAATATGTATTTTAATGTATGAGAAATCCAATTTTCATAACATTTTAATTAAAAGAGAGAGAAAGAAAAAAGATAAATGTTATGTCCACAATATTTTACAATATTTTCACAATAAATCATAGGTGTGGCAGGTTGTTATTGGTTATTATGAGTAGGTAACAAAGTATTTTAAGTTGTAAATTCAAATTAAAACCAATAAAAACTTATCACTTATGATTTTATTATAAAAGTATTGTAAAAATGTTGTAGACGTAGTAATTTTAAGAAAAATAATGCCTCTAGACCAAATGGCATTCCTACTTTTCAAAGTTATGGAATAGTATTAGCAATAAATTTAGGGGTGTAAGATTGCTGTGATTGGAGTATTGTAAAAGAGGATTAATTACAACTTATCAGTGGGTTCTAATTAACTCAATTAGTAAAGTTTTTTGTCGTTAAATAAGAGATTTAGAGTTCAAACCCTAAATTCTTTTTTTGGCCGAATCATAAAGGACAATCATCATGGAGTAGATGTCATAGATTAAAAATTTATCATATCTATTAAAAAAAATCTCAATTTATCATCTTACAATTAGCATTGCTCATAGTGTTTAAATGGCCCTTTTAAAAGAAAAAAAAGGAAAAATAAAATTGACCAAAGTAAATTAGCTTGAGTAGATGCAACTTGTAAGCAAGCTCATAGAAGTTTCAGAGGACGCGGTGATGCCAGCCCCTTGGGACTCAACTCGTAATTCCATGGAAACATCAACAAGTTATTATTTATAAAGGAAGACAAAGTCACAAAAGTGCAATTTGCTACTGTGTCCAAGTTTCAAGATCTAAAGCTTTCTTTGAGCTCCTAATTTTTCCCTCGATTAAAGCTTGTGAGTCTCTTCTTGTAATTCCTACACATAGTAATGTTTTTGTGTATAAGTAAATCTTTATATAATACTTTGCCTTATCGTTATAGTTATTATTTTTCCTGTGTGTGAAATTTATAATGCTTAATTGTCTTTTGGAAACTGTTTGACCAAATTCAAGAAGAAAGAAAATCATAGCAATGGATACTAAACTGTTCAATGCTGCAATTTCTGGAAGTGGAATTGGGAGTATCGATTCGAATATTCTCGGACAGTTGACAACGAGGGGGGGCTCTATTCTTCATGTGGCAGCAAAATCTGGAAAGGTGGACTTGCACATGATGGAAAAAGTGTTGGATTCAAAACCATCACTCTTGTATATGACAAAACGGAAAGGCAACACTGCATTACATATATTGCAGCAAGCTTAGGTCATATTGAAATGACATGGTTTCTAATAGCTCATGCAAAAGTGAAACATGATCAAGATGTTGAAGTGACATGGAGCTACTAAGTATGGAGAATCATGAGAAGAATACAGCACTACAGGAGGCTATAAGAAATTATCATTGTGAGATTGTGGAGTTAATAATTAGGGAAGACCCAGGGTTGACTTTGTTTACAAATAATGCTGGGGAATCCCCTCTATTCCTGGCTGTGGATCGAGGATTTTACAACATAGCTCGTTGTATACTAAAAGCTGTTCCAGGTTGCTCCTATGGAGGAAGGAACAAAATGAATGCCTTGCATGCAGCAGTTATTCGCGCACAAAGTAAACCCATGTAGCTCTAGTTGCATCATCAACAATAGTCAAGAAATACTTGTAACCATCTAAGGTAGGAGTGGAATATGGACCCCAAACATCCATATGCAACAAATTAAAAGCAAAAGTACTGAGATTATTATTAAAAGGAAACGGCAAACGTTTTTGTTTAGCCAAAGGAAAAATGTTACAAGCATTATTACAAGAATTTTTTCAGAAAATGAAAAACATGACTTAAAGCTTGTAACCTAGAATTTGATGGATGCCTTAATCTGCTATGCCAAAGGGAAGGAAGTGTATTGGATGAAGTTGTAGCTGAGAAAGAATTGGAAACTATACTTAGATTATGACTTGCCAGAAAATCATCAAGAGAGCTTGAAGAATGCTGAAGAGTGCTACCAGATTGTAATAGGTACAAACCATCATTTGCTTGCCCCACTCCAATCATTCTCCAACAGGTAAGGTCTTGGATAAAACAGAAGGCAGATAGGAAAACAAGGCAGCAAGGGTGAGATTTAGTGATGGTGCTAACAGAGAGAAGGTTAAAAGTGAAAGAAGGCACACGTAAAACATTATGAAGTGTGAGTGAAGAAGAAAGATCAATAGTTCCAATATGTGTGACAAAAGCAGTTTCACCATTGGGTAATTCAACTACAGACTGAGCAATAGCAGTAATAGAAGACAAAAGATTCACTGAGCAAACAATGTGGTCAATTTCTCTAGTATTAATAACCCAAATATTAGAAGTGTAAGCCCTTTTGTTAACTACCTTTGTAGAAAAAACAGAATGAGACACATCTATACCTGCAATTGCAGAAGAAGAAGAAGAAACACATGTTAAAGAAGCATCCTTGCCATGAATATCCTTGCCTTGAACAGCAAACACAAGAGGAGAACAAGGATTAATCAATGCAGTAAGCTACTGACATTGTTTTGGAGTAAAAGTTGAACTATTGAGATTTGGACAAGGTAGTAACTCCTGTGACTGAATGGCTGAGACTTGATGAGCTTGATGAGCCATTGGAGGCTTATTCTTGAACTTAAAACCAAGAGGAAAGCCATGTAATCTATAGCACTTATCTGCTATATGACCAGTCTTGCCACAATGAGTACAAACAGGTTTGTCCTTGCCCTTGACACCATTACCACCAGAAGTAATACTAGCATTAAAGGTTTGCATCTTTGCAACCAAAGCAGTTGAATCAACCTTCACACCAGATTGATTAGTAACTGATCTTTGCATCTCTTCTTGTATCAACAAAGCATAGACTTTGCTAACAGAAGGCAAAGGATCCATAAGCAATACTTGAGACCTTACTTATGAAAAAGAATCATTTAAACCCATTAAAAACTTCAATACTGATTCTCTAACTTGCAGATCACTAAGCCTCTTATTCACGTTGCACACACATTTTCCACAAGCACATGAAGGAAATGGACTATAACTTTACAATTGGTCCCAAAGCACTTTCAATTGAGTAAAGAAATCAGTTACAGAAACTTCACCTTGGTGTAAATCAACAATTTCCTTCTGAAGATTGTAAATTCTTGGTCCATTGCTCTGTGCAAATCGATTCCTCAAAGCAGTCCAAATCTCCAAAGCTGTGTCTTCATAAATGATACTTGCTTGAAGTTTTGGTGATACTGAGTTGGTTAACCAAGTTCCAACCATATTATCACATCTGATCCAAGCCTAAACAGCTGAAGGAGTAGACACCATTGGAGATGATAAAGTGAGAGAAGCATCAATGAATCCCAGTTTGCTCTTGGTGAGTAATGCTTTCCTCATAGCTCTAGCCCATGTTGAGTAGTTCTCTCCACCAATCAAAGGCTGTGTCATAAGAACTGTACTCGGGCTCTCTACTTGTAGCACCTTGAGTAGCAGTGTAAGCCATTGTTAACAATGAAGAATTTTCTTAGAGAAAGAAAGGAATTTTCTCAGAGAAAATTTGAGAGTATGAACCCTAAGAACCCTAAAATTTGGGAATTTGCTTTGATACCATATCAGAGAATTTGGGAAAATACTTCTCGATATTATAAGAAAAATCAGATTTACATCTTATATACAATACAAAGTAAGGGAAAACTATGTAACTAACTTTTAACTAATTGAACTATGCACATGTGAACAGTAAAAATAACCAACCAGCTCACGTGTGGTAAATAACACTATTAAATACAGTGCTACATGTAGTTTTAATCCTTAAGCCACTAGCCGTTTACTATGTTCTGTAATTCTGCAGCTTCAATTGGTCTTGCTTCTGTCAAGGCATGATTTGATCCTTGCTCCTCATGCTACTCACACTTTTGTTCCATATTCTGATACACACTGGAGAAGACAAAGTTCGGAGAATTAAGTTTCATATTATCATGTCAATATAGGAAAAAGGGGACAAAAATAGTGCCACCCCTTTGATTGATCTCTTGCTTGCTGCAAATATAAATGGATTATCTTGATGGTAATTATCAATAAAATTTGTTTTGGGGTCACAATTTGACTCCCTACAACCATTCTAAAAATAGGCATGTATGGTGTGATGTCGAAAGTTATAAAAGATTTGAGTGTGCCTTCCTCATTACTAATTGGTTTTGAGATGGAATAACACAGCTTACGGTCCGGCAAATTGTTTCTATCATATAAGTGCAAGATTCTCTTCATTAGAAATTGATTAATTTTATGATTAATATTAAATGTCATAAATCTACATGTATATTTGGTATTACTTCACTCTATTTAGTTGGGACTTGGGATGATGAAAAAGTGAGCGTAAGGACCAAACTTGAGATGGACCTAAATTAGGATTGGATTCAGCCCAATAAGCCCAGCAATGAATTTATAGAGAGTGGGTGAAAGAACTATTTCTATTTTATAAGAAAGCTTATGATCATTGCAATATCGAGTGCATTAAATATAAATAAGATAAGAAATAACGGTCCTTCGCACAATCAGAGGAACTAGGTTATAATATGTTTTTGATGAACACAGCTAACAGTATTCAGTAGATTCTTCTCCAGGATTTCTTATCTCTCTTATGTTTTTTCTCCCTCCTTATCTTTGGCCATCTTTCCATGTTATATACTATCATTCTGTTATCATCCATTCCATACACATGTAGGTTAGATTCTGGGAACTCCTTCTTGTCCTATCCAACTCTTCACAGAACCCTCAACTAGTAGCTATAAGGCTACTTAACCACTGTTTAGGTATCACCTCCACATTAATGCGGCCAGAGAGTTAGGTGGGAGGCATTTAATGTGGAGGTAGCAGCCTTTTGAAAATATTTGTTACCCCCCTTTGCTCATTCCTTATCCAATGCCTGACTTTCCGTTATGATGCAATTTTGAAGAAAGTCTAGGATGATAAGAAGACTCAAGTCACCTCTGATCTATATCTCCGAAGTGACTCCCCACCTCGGACATATTTTGGACCCTTATATACGATTTTTATTTCTTTCTCTGATTTCTTTCAAATTATGATTTTTAATAGGCCATCCTCGAATTGGGCCATAGGATCATAGGCCCAATACATACAGTTTCAATAGTACTTTCTAGATGACAGGCCCCCACAATAGCCCTTCAAAATCTTGCTTTTCGACTCCTCGGGAGGAAAAGAGGATTTTAATGTCCTTAATCCATTATGTTTATGGTTAAATCTTGTTTACCCAAATGCCCAAATGTCTTTCCATCTGCTCAAGGCATGCTCCTGACGCTTCGGCGTCCAGAGCATGCCATTTTCAAATGCTGGCGGCTCCTGTGTCCCCCACGTTCAACGGCAGGATGCAAATTCTACGGTGGAGGATTCTCCTAGGTATACGAGCAGGAATTTTCCCGCTTGCAATTTCTGCACCATTATAAATAGCCTTTCAAATCAATTTCTTTTTCTACTTTCAACAATCGCACAACCCTAGAGTTCATACATTGAATTTGTCACTCCCTTTCATCTCTCTGTGTGCCTATAAATACTAAAAATTTGTCTGAGGACCTTCTTTTCAAACCTGTAAGTTTCCTTAAACCCTTTTAGTTTTCATTTCAAACTTGTTAATTTCTCTTCAAAACTTCTTAGAAAAATGGGTAGGTTCAAGCGTCTAGTTAATTCCGAGGAGGATATGGAAAAGTTTAGGGCCAAGTACAGGATTTCACCAAGTGTGGGCATTAGGTACACTGCCCAGGGGGAATGGGTAGATGATAGGAAGACAGGGGAGGTGGTCATCCCTATGACTGCATTCATAGAGGGAGGGATGACCATTCCTATGGGTGCCCTCACTAGGAACTTTCTTAGGTTCTTTAGGCTATCTCCCACACAGTGTGTTGCAAACATGTTTAAGGTGTTGGGGAGTATAGAAGTCCTAAATGAGAGAATGAACCTAAACCTCACCCATCATGACGTGAACTAAATATACAACCTACACCATATGAAGGGACAGGGGTATTACCTCAAGTCGAGGTACCCTTAAGTAAGGTTAATTTAGTACCTCCCTACATCAAACAAGGGCTTAAAGGAAGACTTTTTAATTTTTTTTGGGGGATGGCATGATGGTCTACCCTGTCCATCTAAGGAGGGAAAACCAGGTGGGGGTCTAACTGTCAACTTATATGCCTTGGTTTGTATTCTTCTTTCATTTCCCCTACCTCTGTTCTTAATAAAGTTCGTTTTTCTTTTATTTTAATAATTTCACAGACAACCGTTCTACCAAACCCCTGCTCAACTTAGTGAACAGAGTGAGCCTAGACAAAATCTTATGATCCGAGGTGTACGTGAACGAGGCCGACGATCAGCTGAAAGCAGGGCATTTGATCCTTGGGTACACACCCATTTCCCGTGCATTCCAAGCCACCAAGTGTGTGATATAGGCCAGAGATCCACGACTCCATCGCATTAGTATTGCTTACGAAGGATTCGTGGTTCTAGAAGGTATCCCAATCCCTGAAGGTACACCACTCACTCAGCCACTTTTTGTGGCCACCCCTTCAGTAGGAGCATTCTCATCCCAACCCGTTCTTTAGGAAGAGGAGGAAGGAAAAGAATAAGAAGAAGAAGAAGAAGAAGAAGAAGAAGAATAAGAAGAAGAATAAGAAGAAAAAGGTTTGAAGGGTATTGTGGACCTGACAAGCTCTTTGGACGAGTTCGAAGTATTCAATTAGCCACCATCTCCCAAGGACATATCAGAAGAAATGGGCAACCAAAGAAAGCCCCAGAAGAGTTTAATGGAGTTGATAGAGGACCAACCAGGAAGAGGTGCACCTGGGAAGTCTACTTAATCTAAGCTTCCTCCTCCTTTTCTGAAGTCTCCTCCCCCTGCTCCTCAGCCACCTCAGCCTACCAGACTTGAACCTGCTGATCCAAAGAGGAGAAGGGAGCAGAAAGGGAAAGAGGTGGTTGAGACTGGAAGATCTCGACCAACCCGCGAAGACGAGGCTCAGCGAGCTGCGAAGCAGTAAAAGGTCAGCCATGTGCCACAATGAGGCGTAAAGAGAGCGGACACTCAGCCTCTAGAGCCACAGGCCTGGCTCCCAGTACCCATGCTTGGCGGTGAGCCCTTGAGAGAAGATGCATCACTCAGGGACTTCAACAGGGGCATTAGGTGCCACATTGCCTTAGCCGTGGAGGAGGCTTTGCTACTTCTAAAGGATATGTCCAAGCTACGAAATATCAGGAAGAACGAAGTCTTCCTCAATTGTAAAAGATATTTGGGCTTGGTATGATGTTAACCTTTTTTTTTTTTTTTTACTTATAATTATTATATACATATGCACTTTTTATTTGTTACGGTATTAACCCCTTTCTTTAAGGCTGTCCAAGCCACTTTCAAGCTTGAAGAGATAACCAATTCGTGCTACCAACAATTGGAAGACAAACGAAAAAGACGGTTGGCAGCTATGCAAACACTTAACGTTGCTGAACAGAGCAACGCTGACCTGAAGAAAAAATTGGCCGATGAGGAGCATACTCGCCGGAGCGCTGACTCGGCCTTAGAGGGCGTGCAAAGGCAAGCCGAGGATTAGAGGAAGCACCTGCGCGAGACCATTGATCAATTGAAGGCTTCTAAGGAAGAGATGGCAGGCCTCAGGGAACAACTGGAGAAGGCCCAAAAGCTTAAGGATTAGGCTGAAAAAGCTAAAGCTGAGGCCGAGAAGGCGAGGATTGAGGCCGAGAAGGCCAAGGATGAGGTTGAGTAGAAGGGTTATGACCTCGAGGTAGTTGAGACTGAGGAAACCCTTAGGCCAGAGGTCCTAGCTGTAGGCCAGAGGTCCTAGCTGTTGCCTGGTGTGGACCTGATTCTTCCATCTTTCGTTACACTGGAACCTCCTTCAGAATAGATCAAATTCTTCCCATAGACGGCGCCAATTGTAAGGATCAAACTTGAGATGGACCCAAATTAGGATTGGATTCAGTCGAATAAGCCCAGTAATGAATTTATAGAGAATAGGTGAAAGAACTATTTCTATTTTAGAAGAAAGCTCATGATCATTGCTATATCGAGTGCATTAAATATAAATAAGATAAGAAATAATGATCCTAGACACAATCGGAGGAACTAAGTTATAATATGTTTTTGATAAACACAACTAACAGTATTCAGTAGATTCTTCTCCAGGGTTTCTTTTCTCTCTTATGTTTTTTCTCCCTCCTTATCTTTGGCCATCTTTCCATGTTATATACTATCATTCTGTTATCATCCCCTCCATACACATGTAGGTTAGATTCTGGGAACTCCTTCTTGTCCTATCCAACTCCTCACAGAACCCTCAACTAGTAGCTGTAAGGCTACTTAACCACTGTTCAGGTATCACCTCCACATTAATGTGGTCAGAGAGTTAGGTGTGAGGCATTTAATGTGGAGGTAGCAGTCTTTTGGAGATATTTGTTGCCCCCCTTTTCTCATTCCTTATCCAATGCCCGACTCTCCGTTGTGATGCAATTTTGAAGAAAGTCCAGGATGATAAGAAGACTCAAGTCACTTCGGATCTATATCTCCGAGGTGACTCCCCACCTCGGACATATTTTGGACCTTTATATACGATTTTTATCTCTTCCTCTGATCTCTTTCAAATTATGATCTTTAGTGGGCCATCCTTGGATTGGGCCATAGGATCATAGGCTCAACACATACAGTTTCAATAGTACTTTCTAGATGACAGGCCCCCACAGTGAGAGCATGAAAAATGTTGGGATAATAAAAAGTGAAAGAATAAAAAAGATTTTAGGTTTTTGCCATCGGTATTTGGTTGGGAGGATGAAAATTTAATATAATATAAATTTTCTTTGTTTAATTGAGTCAAAAAATAAAAGGATAAAAAGATATTTTGTATGAATATACTCTTATGCCCAATTACATTGTATATATAAGAATTTTTTTTTTTTTTAGATAAAAAGTATTATATAGGAAAATATATGACTTATATAAATTATTTATGTATTTATTTATTTTTTTGTAGATGACATCTTGTAAAATTCAACACATCATACTTATTATACTCCTATTATTTTGTTTTTATTTAGTCGTCCATTTTGTATATAAAAATTTAAAATGCGATTAATTGACTTTGTTTTTTTTGCCAACATAAATTTTTTTTAGAGAGTTTCAATTTATGGTGTCTCCTCCTGATGATGCTTTTTGTCATCAGACCAAGACATCAATCAGTTTTTGGTGTAGGCGGGGATTGAAATCCAGATCTCTTATTCAACCATCAAATGCAATTAATTGACTTTGTTAAAGAATAGCATTGTATTAATAAAAAAAAAGTGTTACGTCTATAACATTTTCATAACACTTTCACAACAGGTAAGTTGTTATAGTTCTAATTTAAACATACTATTGAAATTATTTTTTGCCCACTAATAACAATCCGTAACAACGTGCCCCTTATGATTTATTGTAAAAATATTGTAGACATAACATTTTTCATAAAGCCAAAGGCCTTGTAGCTGAATTGGCATATCCCCATGTATAAAGTGCTTGGGGGCCTAGGAGGGAAATGGTTTAAGCTACAGGGTTAGTAGCATGTTGTAATTATTTCTAAAAAAAAAAAACATTTTTCATAAAAAAAAAAAAAGACCTAGTGAAAGAATAAAAAGACAAAAGATAAAAAGAAAGAGGTAGATCAGAACACGACGGAAGAAAAGAACAAGCTATTGTGTCGGTGGTTCTATGGTTGAAGGTTGGTGAAAAATACAAGATCAGAACCGGGATGGGTGAAATTAAACACAGATGGTTCATCACATGGCAATCCAAGACTTGTAAGAGGAGGGGGATTGATCCGTGATGAAACTGGAATTGGATTGTGGGGTTTGCTCACAAAGTGGGGGTGACAACTTGCTTCCTTGCTGAGCTTTGGGCCCTCTGTGATGCCATAGTCACAATTTCCTAGTTGTAGAAGTTGAGATAGACGCTAAGTCTATCGTGGATGCTATGTGTAATCCGAATTATTCTAACCTATTCGTATCTTCTCTCATGGATGACTGCAGGTGCCTGGCTTTCTAGATTCCCCAGATTCGTTTTAGGCATTGCTTTTGTGAAGCCAATAGATGTGTAGATGTTTTAGCTTGTATGGGAGGATGTCAAGCTGTTGATTTTGTTATCCTTGAGGGTATGTTTGGTTGGGGTGAAAACAGGGAGGATGAAAAATAGGGAGAGAAAAATAGGGTGGAAAATGACATTTTCTATTGTTTGGTTGAGGAGAGAAAACAAGAGAGACAGAAAATAGGGGGAAAATTTTTCCCTCTGCGCCCACCTTTTTTTATCCTCCCAATTTGGGAGGAAAATAAGGAGGGAAAAGTGCTGAAAAATGCACTTTACACAAATATCCTCAATTTAAGCTGCATTTTTTTCTCTCTTCTCTCTTCCCTGGATAGCAACGTTGCCCCTCTTTTTGCATTTTTTTTTTTTTTTTTGTTGTTGCCCCTTTTTTTTTCTTTTTCTTTTTCTGGGCAATCATGTTGCTAGTTGTCACTTTTTTTTTTCTTGGGCATTAACATTGCCTCTTTTTTTTTTTTTTTTTTTTTTTTCTCTAATTTTTTTTTTCTTTTGATTTTTTTAGGGCTTGGGCGTGATGGTTTATTTTTATTTTCACTGGATGGGATTTTTTTTGGAACATATTTTTTATTTTTATAAAATTTTTTGGGTGATCGCTCTTTTTGGTGTAGTTATTTGTTACTTTTTTTTAAAAAATTTGGCATCATTCTTTAACAAGAGTATATGAGTAAATTTATTCAAACTCATTTTTTCCATACTTTTCCACTCCCAACCAAACAAAAAGGAGAGAAAATAAAATATTTTCTATTCTTCTACTTTTTCACCCCTCCAACCAAATGGACCCTGAAAGTCCGCCTGTGGACATCACAAGTGTTTTGGATTTTGATTTTAATGGGTTGCATTTGAACAGGCTATGTCCTGAGACTTTGTTTGTTTTCTAGTTTTTCCTAATGCATTTCCTTTGAATAAAAAAAAGAAGGTTGGTGAAAAATGAAAGGGCATTTGTGTCATATTATTTCAACCCTCATTTTCGTCCTTATTTTCTCCCAAATTTGAGGAGATTTTTTATTTTTTTTATTTTTTTGAGCTTGGATAAAAAAACTCCTGGAATCATCTCATTTCCTCTCCATTTTCTATTGCATACCAAACAATGGAAAATACTAGTTTTCTTTCCACTTTTTTTCTTCCCTCCTTTTCCATCAGCCACTTTTCAGTTTTCACTATAATCAAACAAATTTTTTAATTTTTTTATTAACTTTTAAATGATGTAGCACTATGTACACCATCGTATCTGAGATAAAAAATATTTAACATGAAATGAAATCTCTTTATTAATAATGCACATGGTTCTATTTGAAATGAAGAGAGTCCATTTTGGTCCAATTCAATCCATTATAGTCCATTTTAGTGCCCTTCAGTCTATTCATTTTAGTTTGGTCCAATTCAGTCTATTTTAGTCCATTGTGTCCAATTTGGTTCACTTTGTTTTTGGCTAGTTTATATTAGATTCACATTTATGTCACTAGATTTTACTGGTTTGCTCTCTAATAAACAATTTTTTTTTTCAATTAATAGGCAGTTGTTGATTATGATGACCTAATGAAGATTCCTTACTTTTAAGGATCAAATAGAGAAATTAACAAATGAGGCTATAAATTTAAGGTATATTAAGTTCCTCTGGCATTGGATATTTTCTTTCCTTAACATGATCTCAAATTTATTACTTCGGTAAAACCCATTGAAATAGAAGGTATGGGTATTGGTTAGATGACAAATTTCTTTGAATGTCTATGATGCTAGTAATAAGAGTAACAGTATCAAGTTAGTCTAAAACAAGAATTTTCAAAATTTAAGGTCTCTTTAAAATGAAAATGCATCTTTGAAAAAGTGGCTTTATCATATTGGGTCGCATCTAATTGGGACAGATAACCACCTTAGATATCTCCTAGATTGTAAACTATTCAATTGGTAGATCATCATGCAAATTATCCAATCCATTCAGGCTGCTAGAAGCAGCCTAAGAAGAATTTTTCATTTTCAAAGATGCCCATGAAATTTTCCTGGGATGTTGAACCATGGTTTCATCATAGATTGACCAACCTATGAATTCAGACTATCGTATGGTCATTATGTATAAATTGGCTAGAAGCCCATGCCTTTTCTCCTCAAGAAATCAAGGCTCTAGGGCTTTATCATTTTCATGGCTACATGATGGACTCTCTCAATCAAAATCCCTATTTAACTAATAAACAAAATAAGTTTTTAGTAAAAAATTACATTCAAATGCACCGTAATTGATCATTGACTTTTGCCATTTTTAGAAGATGACTCCGCTGATGCGTTTTCATTAATCTTTCTTATGTACATTGACCACATTTAAGTTAATCTTTTTTTTTTTTTTTTTGTAAGATAGTTATAATATGCTGCCATAGCTTGAACATTTTCCTCTCTAACTTTTTTTTGTGGGTTATGCCCAACTATCCAAATGTTGTGTCAGTAAAGCACAGATAAATCAAGAGTTTTTTTAAGAGCAATAATACAAGTATTACTACATATTAGTCTTACAAACAAATTAATTTTACTATAAGTATAAGAGTAGATTTCTTTTCTTTTCTGTTTTTTTTTTTTTTTTTTTGGGGGGGGGGGGGGGGTGATATGCCCTGATATCCAAATGCTGTGTAACTTGTGTTAGTAAAATATAGATGGACCAATATAGATTTTTTAAAGAATAGTACTATATGTACTATAAGTTTTACTTCATATTAATCTTACAAATTGATGATGTGTCACCAATTAGATATACACAAATTAAAATTCAGTTAAGAGAAGTTTGAAAGTTGAAACCTACCAAACATATTCATTACCATATCAATTTTTAAGTTTCATGTAGTAAAACTTGTAGTATCTTTAGCATTTTTATTTTTTCTAGGATGGGTTAAGGATTCAACCATAGTAAGCTTAACATGTACTCCCTTCATCCCAATTTTTTTGATCTGTTTAAACAATCCAATTTTTTAAGGGAAAATCATTTATTGCCTAATTACAAAAATAGAGTCCAAAGAATGAAGGGCTTTTCTAATAACATTGAATTAGGTTATGAATTTTTTGTGAAATTAATACAAATGTCTACTAGTGGTCTTAGTGTTGAATTGGGAAATGAGAAAGTAATGCACAATCTAGAGAAAAATTGTTAGGATTTTAAGTGTTGCTTAATTTCATGATGAATTTCTATGTATTTTGGGTTATACTTGTATTGTAATTTTGGGTGATAAAAACCATAGTCGAAGTTGGAAAAGAAGTGCTTATCAAGTTAGTTCGTTCAAGTGAAGTCAAAACTCGGTTGAACTAGAATCAAAATCTCAGTCAAGTGAGACAAGTGATCACCTATGTTTAATTGATTTTATTATCAAACTTAAGTTAAAGAAACGTCTCAAGGTTTTGTAATCTAAGTAAGGCTCCAAAATTATGTTTAGAACTAGAAAATTGAATTCAGAAATTTGGTTAAAGATATGAAAGTTGTTAAGCATCTTACAACATTGATCTCATGACATACCTCGTTTTGACCTATTCTTAAGATTTACTCATCGACAAATAAATTGTGTTATTGACATTTATTTTTCAGGGTCAATTGTTCCATTGTACCCTAGTTACAAATTTTCTAAACCTCTCAAGTAGTGCCAATTTTGTTATAAAAAGTATTTTAAAGGAAATTTGGATGCTTTAACAAACCAATGATTGCCATAGCCACTATTTCATAAGAAAAATATACTGAAACTTATTGCTTAATTCCAAGGCTCTGAAGATTATTTCTTTTTTTAGGCACAAAAATTACCTAAATAACTTTTTTTTAATGCTTCTTGTATAACCATTACACCAAAAAAAAAAAAAAAAAAATGTTGCTACTACAATTACTTTATGAAAAATATAATTATTTTCATGACCTTTTGTCTCATTTTCAAGGAAACCCCTATCCATGATATGTCAATTTCTACAACCACATCAAAATAATTGATGGTATCCTAATGTAGCATCCAAAAAAAAAAAAAAAAAAAATGCATGCTTTTGCAAATATGGGCATCAAAATTATTAACCAAACTCACTTTACTACTTGTAACATATATAATAGAAGTTTTTCTACTAGGGAAAGAGATTTTCCAGATACATAAGATTATTGCTCTTTATTTTCTCCTGCTGGATATTTAGTACTTAGCAGTAGTAGTATTACTACATTACTCATGAGTCATGAGTCTTGAGCAAAGCAATTAACCAAAGGGCTTTTGATTATAGCAATCCAAATTGTTTCCATAGCCTAATCCCAAAATGTCACAGTACCTCTTATAGAACCCTATCCTACTAGCCACCTTATCATTAGCACCTTGCCCACATTCAATACGACCATTGATTATATTGGTGATGACACCATAGCCTGGGACTCGACCAGCTGACGTATCTGCAGGGGATGGTGTCCATTGGCCTATGATGACGTTGTGGCTTGATGGCTTGTTGGCTTGTGGGGTCATCCAAAACCATATGGCTGTCTTGAATGAAATCACTGGGTTTGTGGCTACAAGATCTGGATTGTTTATTAAGTCCACCTTGATGGCTTTACCAGCTAAATCATAGTTGTAATTGCTGATGAAGTTAAAAAAGATCAATAATCAATGTTAGTGTCATGGTATAGAAAGTCAAATTTAATACATGCTCCAAAGTCCAAACTATTGTGTCGACAGGCTCATGTATATGTCTAAGAACACAACTTATAAAAAAAAAAAAATTTGTTGGCATGGTCTCTAATAAATGTGATGTTAATAATGAAATTAAATAAAAGTGATATTGCAATAATTCAAGTTTGAAATTGTGAAGTGGGTTACAATTAGTTTAATTGATAAAATCTCTTATCGTTGAATAAGAAATTTGAAGTTTAATTAATTCCTACTTACACAAAATGAGAAAAAAAATTGAAATTGTGAAAAATTTTTGTAGTCACATCTCACATGTTAACATCATTAAAGTTTGGTTGCAGAATTCAATTTGACTAGTACAAACATCTGCAGAAAGTGGCCGGGTTCCCTTGAATTTTGACAATCTTTTGACCAATTCAATTCCGTATAATTTGTCTGAAGCATGTGAGTTGATATAAAAATATTTTGAACTAATGTTAGGCAAACGAATATTCCAAATTTCCAATAATGTTCTATTTAGTAATACAGGACGTACATTTTAAGCCCAAAATCTTGCATTTAAATGGAGACTTTGTGATAAAGCCAAAAAAGACGATCTTATGAATGTTTGAATCTTCAAAATAACCACTTACAAATTTTCCATCATAGAATTGTAACTTGAGACACAATTTTCATTGAACCCGAGTAGCAAGTTAGTTCTATTAATGGTAGAGTAAGATTCTAAGCTCTCTAAATCTTCCATTTAAAAGGAGACCTTTTGATAAAACCAAGTGATTGTTCTAATCTTCCATATATGAACATACATTTGCCTAACATCAACAACAATCCCATAACATATTTGCAAACTTGAGACACAATTTAAATGTAAAACAAATTGTGCAATGTATGTCATCTAGCATGTGTGTTAGCTGGTTGCAACCATGGAGATAGATGCAGATCATGTGTTATTTCTATGTTTTATTTTGGTTGAGCTTTAAGAAATTCACAAGTGACAGGCATGAGAGACGTACTGAGTGAGTTGAATAGGTCCTCTTCCATAATATTGTTTGCCAGGAGGGCATGGCGCTTTGCCATCACAATAAGTTTCCATTTTTGTCTCTCTTACAAAGCAATATCCCCATGCATATGGACCATCTGGTGCACTTGCCCACCCTCCACCTCCTACACAAAATAACCATATTACCATATTGTATGAGTTAACAAATCCACTACATTAACAACTAAATCAACAATAATTAATGTTAAGAGATAATGACTTATACTCGGAATGAGAAAGTAAAATGGATCACATGTGATCCAAATAATGTAGACAATTTATTTTGATAATTTTTAATGTCTAGGCTGAACAATAATTTTGGGGGTGTGAAGCAAAACCGTATAGTACTATATTAGAAAATTCAATGTGTGAAAAAATTGTTCCTAACAAATTAAAAATGAAGTTTTTAAAAAGCTGTATTTTGAAAAAGTGCGTTACCAAATAGACACTTATCTTCAACAACAATTGTTAATTTTTTTTTCTGAATTAATTCTTGTGACTTATTGTTAATATTTCAGACTTAAATATTAATCAAACTAATTATACCTGTAGTCTCATGAGAAGTTTGAGCCAAGAAAGCAGAAAGCTCCCTTTTACGAGTATTAACATCACCCGTGGTGCCAAACCCACCAAAAGATCGAGCAGCAGTGATGAAAGCATCGTAGGTATAGAACCCGTGACTGGGGCAGCGGTTATCGTTGCGATGTTTAAGCAGTTCATTGAATAGAGAGAGGCTGATGAGGCTGCCAACATCACCACCACCACCACTAGGGGTGGGGGTTGGGGTTGGTTTGGAAGGCGTAGTTGCTGGCTTACATTGGCTTTGGCAACCATTTCCACAGTGATCGTTTGTGGTGCCACACCATCCATGTTGGCTACAACATAGCCCATTTGGACAAACAGCACCATTAGCTTGTCTTCCACATTGTTCTGCCCAGGTACTTCCTAGCAAGAGAGCTAAACTCAAGATAATAAACGTGTAGAACTTCATTTTTTTTTTGCTTTGTGTGCGTGTGTGAGAGCATGTGATGGCTTTGGTTAAATGGATGAGATTCAAGTCTCTATATATACACGCACGTAAGGTGTTGGTTTTGTTTTGTCCCATTTTATTTTTCTTGACTACTCGTTGATCAATTAATTCTAGTCAATATGGACTGCTTGCCTTATTTAAGGACTATTTGCATGTGATTTTTTGGTACTGACTGATTGATTTGCTTTCCACAGGACCACAATGGCGAAGACAAAGTTCAGAGAATTAAGTTTCAATTTATCATGTCACGATTGGAAAAAGGGGACAAAAATAGTGCCACCCTTTGATTGATCTCTCGCTGCAAATATAAATGGATTATCTTGATGGTAATTATCAAAGCAATAACATTTGTTTCTATCGTATAAGTGCCGGATTCTCTTCATTTGAAATTGATTAATTTTATGATTAAGATTAAATATCATAAATCTACATGTATATCTGGTATTCTCTTGGGATGATGAAAAAGTGAGAGTATGAAAAATGTTGGGATAATAGAAAGTGAAAGAATAAAAAAGATTTTAGGTTTAATTTCTACCACTAGTATTTCGTTGAGAGGATGGAAATTTAATACGATATAAGTTTTCTTTGTTTAATTGAGATGAAAAATAAGAAGATTAAAAGATATTTTGTATGAATTTACTTTTATTGCCTATTACATTGTATATATAAGAAGTATTAAAAAAAAAAATTATATAGGAAAATATATTACTTATATCAATTATTTTTTTAGATGACATCTTATAAAATTCAACACATCATACTTATTATACTCCTATTATATTCTTTTTATTTACTCATCCATTTTGAATATAAAAAATTTAAAATGCGATTAATTAACTTTGTTAAAGAATAGCATAGTATTAATAAAAAAAAAGTGTTATACATTTTTTTAACACTTTCACAACAAGTAAGTTGTTATGGTTCTAATTTAAACCTATTACTGAAATTACATTTTTACCCATTAATAACAATTTGTAACATGTCATTTATGATATATTGTAAAAATGTTATAGACATAACATTTCCTTAAAAAAAAACAAAAAAAATTCTTGTGAAAGAATAAAAAGACAAAAGATAAAAAGGAAGAGGAAGATCAAAACATGACAAAAGAAAAGAACAAGCTATTGTGTAGGTGGTTCCGTGATTGAATGTTGGTGAAAAATGAAAGGGCATTTGTGTCATATTATTTCAACCCTCAATTTTGTCCTTATTTTCTTTGTGATTTAAGGAGATTTTTTTTTTTGAGCTCGGGTAGAAAACACTCGCGATCATCTCATTTCCTCTCCATTTTCTGTTGCATACCAAACAATGAAAAATACTAGGGGTATGTTTGGTAACTGTTTTTTTTTCTCTTATTTTTTGTTTTTAAAAACAATTTTCTATTTTTGAAACTAAAAAACTTATTTGACAACCCAAAATGGACAAAAAATAAAAACTATTCTCAAAATTCAATTTGTAAAAGAAACTGAAAACATGCATAATGCTATTTTCAGTTTTTAATTTTCAAAAGTCAATAAAGATACGTATTTAGTTTAATGAATCTAACTCATTTAATAAGTTATCATTAGAGTTCAAATCTTAATAACAACATATTTTAGTATTTTCTATTTTTTTTCTATTTTCTATCTTTTTAATTTCAATTAATGAAATGTGTTTTTTATTTAAAAAATACAAGAAAATTAACCAAATGTGTTCTTTATATTCTCAAAAACAAGTTTTTGAAAATAGAAAACAAAAACTGTTACCAAACATAACCTAGTTTTCTTTCCACTTTTTCTCTTTCTGCCTTTTCCATCAACCACTTTTTAGTTTTCACTCCAACCAAACAAGTGTTAGGGTAATTTTTTTTTACACATAATTTTATTTGAGTACCATCTATTTATACCACTAACGACTTATTGGGTTTTCCCAAATATTTTTTACTCTATTATTACATTAATCATAAATATTTCATATCTCATTATCTAAACTGGGTCATGATATAAACTATCACAAAAAGCCCGAAAAGTCATATTTTATCCAATTTTATTATCATTATTTGGCTAAACCCAAAATTGATTCTTTGAACTCAATGAGCACATTCTACTCTATTTAAAGCCCAAGAATACTTATGCTTGGCAATATTTGAAAAGCCCATGATTCAAGCCCATGACAAAACAAATTTTATCAATGGAATTCAAATCCCTAATCAAAGCCCATGGTTTAAACCCATGGCAATTTATTTATCCAAAGCCCAATTCTCATTGGCAATATCAAAACCCAGTTCTCATTGGTAACATCAAAACCCAATTCTCATTGGCAATATCAAAGTCCAGTTCTCACTGGCAATATATTTATCCAAAGCCCAATTCTCATTGGCAACATCAAAGCCCATTTCTCATTGGCAATATGAAAGCCCAATTCTCATTGGCAACATCAAAACCCAATTTTCATTGGCAATATTTAAAGCCCAATTCTCATTGGCAATATCAAAGCCCAATTCTCATTGGCGATATCAAAAACCCATCTTACGTTGGCACTATTAAAAAACCCAAGCTAATTACTTGGCACTATTTTATCGAAAGCCCAAGGTTATCAATACTTGGCAAAATACTACATCGCAATTATTTCACCTAAAAGTCCAATAATGAACAAATACTTTAGATGCTTAAACATATTACTGTAATATTACAAGCTCATGGAATGTACGAATTATCTATTCTCAAAACCCATGGCAATCATCTTATAAAAGCCCATGAAAAGTTATGATTATTGGACCCATGATATTTATTTATTAAACTCATGCTCACTATCTATCTTACATCACAACATCCATAATATTTACTACCAAAACTCATGGTAAATATTCAAACCCACAAGCTCATCATTTAAGTTATGATGTGATTATTAGAAACCATGAAACATTATTTGCAATATGAAATTCATCATAGTAAATATTACTTACAAAGGTATTTTGAAACTTGTCCTATTGTTTCAAACATCACAACTAATTGCCCAAGGGCTGTCACATCAGTTGAAGCCCAAAGGATGATGGAATTTCATTATCTTCCCAAAAACTGCACCTCTAGCGGAAGCGGAGCTGAAACCAAATTATTCAAATTCCAACAAATTGATGCTAAAAATGTTAAAAACGTTCAAGACGTAATTCATGTGCCAAGTCCATGAATCCTAAAGGGGAAATAATTGGGAACATGTGGTTTGGAGGGCATAAAGGGATTTCTAGCGGAACCCTTTGAAGTGACTAAGAATTTGACACTTGGCTTGGGGTGTTGAATCTTACTTCTTGGGGACCAAATCTCAGTTGCAGCATTAGAATTCGTTCTTGATACTTGCCTTAATCCCATTGGCTGAACACAATCTCAGCAATCTTAGTATTTAATACAAAAAGTTCTAAAATCCCATCATTACCCAAAGAAGCAAGACAACCTCTCAAAGTGAATTTTCCTACTTCTGATCAACAATCTCAGGAAACTTAAAACCTTGATTTCGTCACCCCTGATGAGTCATGCATTTTTGGATTCTTGCTAATCAATACTTCCCTAAAGCTCCATTATAAATACATGCACACCTCAGCCCACAAAGGGGAGGAAGCCTCTCCAAGAACTTCTGTCATTGACTACATTCTGCAGAAATTCAACCATTATTTTCTTTCTTTAAGCTTCCCCAAGCTCTCTAGAGCTCACTCACAACCTTTCTCAGCCTATAGTCACCATAAAACCAACATTCACCACCTTGCTTACACATTCCTACTCCATAAACGTCCCATAACTGACCAACCTAGCTGCCCTCTTTGAAATTCTGGGTTTGTTTGTTATTTTGCTCATGGTTTAGCTTCCCTCAAGCTCACCACTCATCATCTTTAGCCCACACTCATCTAATTTCAGATACTCTTTTCCTCCTTTACACAATCACAGCTCAAAATGTCCTCCAACTAGTCTCAAACAGCCAATTACTCACAAAAAGCTTCAATCTTAGTGTTAATCCCATCTCACTCATTCAAAATAGCCCACGTTCACCTCATTCATGCTTTATAATTATACACTCACCAAAATCTTAGTTTAATACTTGCTGCACTGAGCTGGGGATCTTTCTCTCCCTTCATTCCATCTTATTTTTTCCTTTTTTATTTGTAACTACGGAGCCTTAAATCATTGTTTATTATTATGATGAAGAATATAATGTATTTGTAACAATTAAATTTTTCCCTCACAATTGATGTAATGATGGCTGAAAGTACTATAAATTCCCTTGACCAAGACACACAAGGACCCCTAGGAGTGAACACTTTCCTAAATTTATTTTATCATTGACTGTTGGACTCTAAGTATAATTTTAACCCTACCGCTGGAGATAATACCATACCGCTAGAGGACTGATTTGAATTATGACGCCGTAAAAAGACTAATAATATAACGAATTAACAACACTAACATGTTTATTATGCTTTATTGTTGTCTTCTTGTTAGGGTGCAGCCTCTATTCCTTGCTTGGGCGGACTTACACCACACCGATAGCCTTTGGGCTTTATTTCAAGGGCCAATCGTTGAGTTTTGGCTTGGCTACCCCACATTCTATTTGGGGACATCAGAAATTTTCCCTTCAACAACAAGTTGTTAAATTTTTTTATTGACTTTTAATGATGTAGCACTTTGTACACCATCATGTCCAAGATAAAATAAAATATTTAACATGAAATGAAATCTCTTTATTAATAATGCACACGGTTTTATTTGAAATGAAGAGAGCCCATTTTGGTCCAATTCAATCCATTACAATCTATTTTGGTCCCCTTTAGTCTATTCGGTTCACTTTGGTTCAACTTGGTCCAATTTAGTCTATTTCGGTCCACTATGTCCAATTTGATCCACTTTGTTTTTGGCTAGTTTATATTTAGATTCACATTTATGTCACTGGATTTTACTGGTTTGCTATCTAATGAATAAATTTTTTCTTTCAATTAATAGGCAGTTGTTGATTATGATGACCTAATGAAGATTCCTTACTTTTAAGGATCAAATAGAGAAATTAACAAATGAGGCTATAAATTTAAGGTATATTAAGTTCCTCTGGCATTGGATATTTTCTTTCCTTAACATGATCTCAAATTTATTACTTCGGCAAAACCCATTGAAATAGAAGGTATTGCTATTGGTTAGATGACAAATTTCATTGAATGTCTATATGATACTAGTAATAAGAGTAACAGTATCAAGTTAGTCTAAAACAAGAATTTTCAAAATTGAAGTTCTCTTTAAAATGAAAATGCATCTTTGGAAAAATGGCTTTAATATATTGGCTCACATCTAATTGGGATAGATAGCCACCTTAGATATCTCCTAGATTGTAAACAAATTCAATTGGTTGATCAACATGCAAAGTATCCAATCCATTAAGGCTGCTAGAAGCAGCCTAAGAAGAATTTTTCATTTTCAAAGATGCCCATGAAATTTTCCTGGGATGACGTACCATGGTTTTATCATAGATTGACCAACCTGTGAATTCAGACCATCACATGGTCATTATGTATAAATTGGGCTAGTAGGCCATGCCTTTTTTCCTCAAAAAATCAAGGCTCTAGGGCCCAGTTTAGCATTTTCATGGCTACATGATGGACTCCCCCAATCAAAATCCTCATTCAACTAACAAACAAATAAGTTTTTAGTAAAAAATTACATTCAAATGTACTGTGATCATTGACTTTTGCCATTTTTAGAAGATGACTTTGTTGATGTGTTTTCATTAATCTTTCTTATGTACATTGACCACGTTTAAGTTAATCTTTTTTTTTTGGTTTATTTTTTTGGAAGGTAGTTAAAATATGCAGCCACAGCTTGAACATTTTCCTTCCTAAACGCTAAGTACTTTGTGCATGAAGATATGCTAATTAAGTTACATGGCTCTTGGCAATAATTAAACTACAATGCTTAAGTTTTTATTTTATTTATTTTTATGGGTTATGCCTAACTATCCAAATGTTGTGTCAATAAAACACAGATAAATCAAGATTTTTTTTTTTTTTTTTTTTTTTTAAGAGTAGTAATACAAGTATTACAAATTTTACTCCATATTAGTCTTACAAACTGATATATCATAATTTAATTTTACTATAAGTATAAGAGTGGATTTATTTTTTGTTTTGTTTGTTTGTTTGTTTGTTTGTTTTTTTGGGATATGCCCCAATATCCAAATTTTGTGTAACTTGTGTTAGTAAAACACAGATGGACCAATATAGATTATTTTAAGAGTAGTACTACATGTAGTATATATAAGTTTTACTACATATATTAATTAACAATTTTAGTCATCCACCACTGGTTAATAAGAACGAGGGTGAAAAATTGCGGTTGCAGGTCTCACACGACACTAGATCAAACTTCTACGTTATATTCATCTAGGGCATAATTTGTTAAAAGTCAGAACAATGTGCATGTTTTTTCTGAATAGTTAGGTAGTTGTCAACTATAGGGCATAATTTGTTAAAAGTCAGAACAATGTGCATGTTTTTTCTGAATAGTTTGGTAGTTGTCAACTATGACAACTACCTAACTAAAATTCTTTTAAGTGTATTTTAAATTCTCTAATTAAAATTGAACATGTAATTTCATTGGTTAATAATTAAAAAAAAAAAATTGTTTGTATTATACCATTGATTAATACAAGAATTTTTATAACCTATATCTTTAGGGCATACATTAACAAACTATTTTAGAAAATATTTTATGAAAAAAATGAAAAATTACTAACTTTTTTGGTAATTTTTTTTGTTGGGAAATTTAGACCCTGGTTGATAGAATTAACAAGTTTTAAAACCAAGTTGTTAATTCAATTTAGTATGAACAAAACTTGTTAAAACAAACAAATATCAATATCATGTCAAAATCATACAGTGGAAAAATAAATAAGACAAGATATGATGACCCAAGAAAACCAATGAAACCAACCAGTTTCACAGTAAAAAACCTGGGGGGAAACTTTCCCGAAAAGCAAGTGAGGAAAGGCAACCATTTGAATTAATGCCTCAATATCAGCCATAGTAAGTGAGGAAACCAAAGATGGACCTGTAGGAACCGATGAATCTAAAGGACATACAGCAGCTGCCCGAGGAAGAGAAGCTTTACTCTGCTCTTGCATAAATTTTTGCAGTTTGCGACAAACTGAGATGTCATGACCTTTAGCATGGCAAAGCTCACAGCGAGTACCTTTGGAAGACTAAAAGATAGGACGCCCAGAGTTTATTCATGGAGGAGCAGTGAATGCAGCAATAGGAGACTGTGGAGATGGTGTAGCCAATACATGATCAGATGATGACATGTGATGAGTAGGCCGACGGTTCTCCTAAAAAATGAGCTCCTTGACTACAGCATCAAGAGAAGGAGTAGGAGTTCAGCTAAGCAGAGAAGCCTTAGTAGGCTCAAAATCTTCATGTAAATCCATCATGAAGTGCATAAATTTACGGCGATCTCGATATTTGACAAAGAGCTCAATGTCTTTAGAACATACTAGTGGAGGATCTGCAGCAGAAAGTTGTTCCCACATAGTAGAAGTCTGATAATAAGAATCATAAATAGATTGACCTATCTCTTAGCGCAATTGATAAAGTTTTGATTCAATGTGGAACTCCAGGTTTGAATCATTAGTACAATCATAGCGATCGGCCAGAATCCTCCAAGCAGCCTCAACAGTCTTAAGATGAGGAAGAAGATTATGAATGGAGGGAATAGAGGTATTGATAAACCAAGACAATGTCTTACTCTGAATACTCTCCCATTCCTCTAGGCGTTCTTCATAATCAATCGTTGTAACAGCAGTCTTGGAGGCATCTTCAGCAGCTGTGACTTTGGACTTAGGGTTTGGTACTGGCTTAGGAATTGAACTAGTCACATATCTCCACATTTTACGACCCTTGAGAAAGATAGTCATATTCTGAAACCATGCATGATAGCTAGTAGGACCATCCAACATAATGGTGATAGGATGAATGATATCTCATTCGTTTTGTTGAGCCATAATAAAGAAAATGACCAAAAAATGGGATTTAGAGACCTTAAATGAAGAAACGAAGCCCAAAATCGGAATCTACACGAAAAACTGCGCAAGACAGGCCCCTTTGAAAAATTTTGACCTCAATCAACAACAGCGGTCAAAGTCAACGAATGTTAACATCACTAGGGCTGACATGGTGGCGCGACAGTGAATGGCGCATGGGCGCGTGGGGCGCGTGAAGTGCGTGAGGCGTGTGAGACTAGCAGTGACGTGTGTAGGCTCGTGGGCACATGTTACGACAGGTAGAAACTTGTGGTGGTGCGTGAGGGTGCATGGGACCTCCTTTGGGACTATTTCTGGCTGTGTTTTGATGGGAGATGTCTGATCTATCAAGTCATAACTGTGGTTCGATGATTTGATTGATGAATAGACTAGATCCGAGAGGTAGTGGTTGGGAGTGATGGCAGTGACTCGCTTCTGACGATGGCTACCGGTGAAGGTGAGGGAAGCAAAAGAATGCTGGAAAATACCACTAGGTCAGAGCAATGGCTTTAATACCATGTTAACAATATAAAGTGAGAGAGAGAGACTAAATAATCTATATATTGTGTGTAAATAGTAATGTACAATAGAGAGCCTTATATAGGCTAAGTATGTATGTCGTACAAGTAATATGAATAAACTACAAGTATAGTATACTGGGCTAAGCCCAATGGGTTAATCTAGTCTAAGCTATACACTAACACTTAGTAGGGCAAAGGTGACAGTTTCCTCTAAAATCTTGCAGGATATAATCATATCAAAGTTGAATAGGGACGACTTTCTTCTGAGTTTGGAACAAATCGTTGATAGACAGACAATTTCATCAGAACCTGCAGAGGTCTTGAGAAATGTAGGCCTTGAACTTGATAGAACAAAAGTGAAACAAATAGCAGAAGAAGTTGTGTACTCACGCCTAGATGTTCAGAATATTGCTAACATCAACTTACTGTTACTGGTAGCCACAATCATCGCAACCGTGACCTTCTCAGCAGCCATCCAAGTGCCTGGTGGATATGACTCAGAGGGAGTGGCAATTTTAAGCAAAAAAGAAGATTTCAGAACCTTTATTATATATGATTCGATGGCTTTTGGTTTCTCAGTCCTCTCAATGTTTATCCACTTCTTGGCTGCATTTTTTACGAAATTTACCAGTATTGCATACCCCATTATGTGTGTATTCATGTTAACTGTACTTTCCCTTCTCTTTATGTTCCTTGCTTTTGTTCAGGGCACACAAACAGTTTTTGCTGAAAAATCAAGGCTTGTTATTAATATAAATATTGTGACTAGTGTTTTGCTTATCTTTTTTATTCCTTTCTTGTATTTTTGTTGGTGTATTTTGACAAAAATAAATAAATAAATAAATAAATAATTATGTTCAACGTTTTTTTTGTATTTTTTTTTTTAAAATATAAGGAAGTCGTGTGTTAGCCTTTAGCCAGATTATTATTCCACTTCTTGCCTATGAGATATTTCAAAAACCCCATAAACTGATAATATGCTGAATGAAACTTGAGATTTTGGAGTTTAGAGCATGTTTTTCAAATCCACTGAGCCTATCACTTAAGCCATTTGAAGAGACTTATTAATGAGAAAGAAACTTAGTATATGCCATGCTCATTAATCCATTAGATGAATGCTTAGTATATGCCAAATGTGGTGACCTTAGTATAATTGTGTAGACCACAAGTATATGCATTTTTACTATTGAGCAAAAAAATAAAGAAAAGAGTTCTTTTCTCTTTTTCCTTCTTTGAGTTTGTAGGGATAAATGAATTTTGAGAATTTTGACCTTTTTTTCCCTAAAGCCACGTGACACAATTTTATTGGACAACTAATGTTACATCAGCATTATTTTATCCAAACAAAACATAATAGGTCTTACGTTATTTGTATTTTGTTGTTGTTGTTGTTGTTTTTTTTTTTTTTAAAGGTCTTGGGTTAATTTTCTTTAAAAGCTTAAAAATGCCCAAATTTTATCTAGCTACACCGATTAGCTATTTAGTACCAGTAATCCACAAAATTTTCATGACCCATAAAGCTTCACCTCATGAATTGGGATCACAATATTACCGATATCACGCGATAGTCTTATGGCCCATATCTCTCTCACTGTGCAAATTGGGCTAGAAGCCCGTGCCATTTCTGCTCAATAAATCAAGGCTCTAGGGCCCACTTTATCATTTTCATGGCCACATGATGGACTCCTCCAATCAAAATCCCTATTTAACTAATAAACAAAATAAGTTTTTAGTAAAAAATTACATTGAAATGCACCGTAATTGATCATTGACTTTTGCCATTTTTAGAAGATGACTCTGCTGATGCGTTTTCATTATGTACATTGACCAAGTTTAAGTTAATCTTTTTATTTTATTTTATTTTTAAGGTAGTTATAATATGCTGCTATAGCTTGAACATTTTCCTCCCTAAATTCTTAAGTACTTTGTGCACGAGGAAGTACTAATTAAGTTACAAGACTTTTGACAATAATTAAGCTACAATGTTTAAGTTAATTTGAATATATATATATATATATATATATATATATATATATATATATATATATATATATATATGTATGTATGCATGTATGTATGTATATGAGAAATAGAAAAAGTTGTCAAAATATTAATTTTTTTTCATAAAAACTTTCTTTAAATGAATTATTAATCATTACCCTAAGGGAATTCATTAGCATTTCCCTTTTAAATTTAAAGTTGGTCATTTTAGTATGGTTATTTTGATAAAAAATCATTTTGGTCCTTTAAATTTGAAGGTGGTCATTTTACTTGGGTAACTTTACTAAAAAATACTCAAAATTATCAACTTAGAAGATTGAAATAATTTTTGGGTAAAATTACTAGACTAAAACGATCAATTTCAAATTTAAAGGACTAAAATGAACAACTTCAAACTTAAATTACTAAAATAATTTTTGGGCAGAATTAACATGTACAAATTGCATTTTCGCCTATATTTTAATGTGACTATATTTTATAGCCAAGTATATTTAATGCTAGAAAAGTAACTATACACATTTATTAATGTAAGACAAAGTAATTAGTGCAAATAATAAACATGCTTATTTATTGCAAAAATTTTAGTTCATTGATTTATTGCAAATAAATTTAATATCTAAAATATAGGAAAATTAATTTTCAGATACATTTAACAGCCATGTATATTTAATATGTTAAACATTTCAAAAACATTTACCAAGACTTTTATTATTTATGTAAAAAATTTAAGGACTTCTTTTTTGACTGAAGAAGGTAGAAAAATTTAAGGACTAAAATGACCAACTTCAAACTTAAATGACTAAAATAATTTTTGGGCAAAATTAACATGTATAAATTGCATTTTTGCCTATATTTTAATGTGAGTACATTTTATAGGCAAGTATATTTAATGCTAGAAAAGTAACAATACACATTTATTAATGTAAGACAAAGTAATTAGTGCAAATAATAAACATGCTTATTTATTGCAAAAATTTTAGTTCATTGATTTATTGCAAATAAATTTAATATCTAAAATATAGGAAAATTAATTTTCAGATACATTTAATAGCCATGTATATTTAATATGTTAAACATTTCAAAAACATTTACCAAGACTTTTATTATTTATGTAAAAAATTTAAGGACTTCTTTTTTGACTGAAGAAGGTAGAAAAATTTAAGGACTAAAATGGCCAACTTCAAACTTAAATGACTAAAATAATTTTTGGGCAAAATTAACATGTATAAATTGCATTTTTGCCTATATTTTAATGTGAGTACATTTTATAGGCAAGTATATTTAATGCTAGAAAAGTAACAATACACATTTATTAATGTAAGACAAAGTAATTAGTGCAAATATTAAACATGCTTATTTATATCAAAAATTATAGTTCATTGATTTATTGCAAATAAATTTAATATCTAAAATATAGAACAATTAATTTTCAGATACACTTAATTTGCAAAAACAAAGTAATGATAACTTTTTCAATTCCTGAGAAAATATTTCTAAAAATAGAAAACTTAATGTGTGCCCTTAGGGTACACATTAACCGGACCCTTAATATATTAAATATTTCAAAAACATTTATTGAGACTTTTATTAATGTATGCCAAAAATGGAAGGTGGGAAAATTGCACTGTCTACCTTTGAGGTTTACTAAAATTACATTGTCCTTCCCTATATTTCTAATTGTACAAAGACCTCATTTGTTTTTTAAAATAAACTACAATCACATTTTTTGCTACTTAACATTGTTAAATATGGCATACTTTTTTTATCCCTCTTTAAACAATTTTAGTATGTCATGGAGTTACCCACAAAACAGTAAAAAGCATTCCCATAATTTATCAAGTTGCACAATTTTCTTTCTAATTGTATATTAACAAAAACTAATGAAAGGCAGAGGCCAAAGGTAGTTTTGGAGGAAATTTCCAAAAAAATAAATGTATCCTTTCATCATTGCAAATTATCAATAAAACGATGATTTTACTATCCCACCATTTTGTAAATTATTTTTGACCTTTAGAAGAAAATAAAGTAAAACTAAAAATAAAGAAGTGGAAAAACTTTGCTCACTTTTGAGATCAGTTAACCCATGTTGATGCCATGTGTAAACAAAGAACTCATTAACACAAAGCCTTTCTTGTTGTATATTAAGGATTCCACCTCCCATCATCTTTTCTCTCCTAAATCAAAAATCAAGAAGCATTTAATTATGCGTTTCTAATTGCTCCAACAAGTTTAAATTAGGATTTTTCATCTTTTGAAAATGGGTTAAGCATTTAGGCCATACATGTTATTGACTCTTAGGTAAAATAGTAGCAATGACTCCTTTTAAGAAGGAATTCTACTCTAGCTTAATAACCTGCGGCCTCTTTTTTTTTTTTTTTTTCTCCTTCATTTTCCTTGTCTTGAACTAGTTCTAAAACCACTATAATAAAGAAAGGAAGCTAGAAACATGGGTGGGGGGGGGGGGGGGGGGAGGGGAAATTATAATTATCTCTATAACAAAAACTATAATTCAATTAAACTAAAATTAAATTGCCCTCCCCTTCTAATTTAAAAAAAACCCTATCTTTAAAAATAAAGTATAATCACATTTCTTGCAACTTAAAATCATTAAATGAATTAAAGGAATTTTAAATTTAATAAATGCATTCAAATATTTTTGTATTTATACATAAACTACAATCACATTTAAGCATGCAGAAATTTTTTTGAATTTATGCATAAATAAATGCAATTTTTCTAATGCAAAGTTAAGGTGCATTCATTATGTCTACCAAACATTTAATATTTGAACATGCTTTGTAAATGTACAATTGATAATCTCTAGTTATAAATAAGAAGGGTAATGCATTTCAAGTGTAACCAAATATCTTTTTTGAGCACTAGAAAAATGAATCAAATGATCATAGCCCAACTTTATTACTTAATGCTTATCCTTCTCATAGCCTTTAGCTAAAGTACTTCTTTTAAGTCAACAAATGACATAGTAATATATGTACAAATTGTCAACCATCTCAACAACAAACCCCTTACCTATCATTGTATATATGCGGATGATGATTTAGGCCTTAGAACTCTTCAACCCAATGGAAAATGGGAATTCCATTTTCACCCCGCTACTTTTGAGATCACAAATTTCTACTGCTATTTTTTTAATGCTAACTTCCATGCTGCCTTTGATGTGTATGTAGAAGATTGTGGCGGGGACCATTGCATTTGGATGGCACAAGATGATGGATTCTACTTATATAATATGGGTACGAGAAAAAAATGTGAAGATGCATGATTGGAACAATTAAATATTAAGGTGGTGAAAAGTTTAAATATCAAAATAAATAAAATTGATGATTTTATGAGGGGAAATTTATATGGATTTTGCAACCTAATTGAAATAGTAGTCTCGTTGACATCAATATTGGCTTGGTTTTTTTCTTTCTTTTTATTAAATAAAAAATTAAAACTTTTCTTTTTGTAGACACTCCATTTTGTAACCCCTGTTTAACTTTACAAAGGGGTAAAATAATCATTTTGCAATGTACCAGAAAATCTTAATTTTAATGGTTCAATCTTTTGATATGTTCTATAAAATAAATATTGAATGAGAATTAAGAGGTTTCAAGTGTTTTGTGTTAATGAGTTCTTTGTTTACATGGGAATTAACATGGTTTTCAAAAGTGAGCAATGTTTTTCCACTTCTTTATTTTAGTTTGTTGAGGTCTAAAAAGTTATAACACCAAGGCCCAAAATAGCACCAAGGGTGAACTCCATGGAAAATAATATTAAAAGGGTTGAGCTCACCACAAGAGAAAATTTTGGTAAGGCTAAGTCCATTAAAAAAGATTTAAAGCCTAAAACCCATGAAGGGACAGGCCTTAGGGCCCATGAAGCGGAGGGAAGAAAGGAAAAACCCCAGCCTGCCAAGATCAGAAAATCAAAGAGAGTCTAGTGGAAAGAACTGGGCCGGGATACCCAGAGATTGCCAGGGGGTCAAGATCCTCGGGACATGCAACACAACTAGGATGAGATTGAGACAGCTCAAAAAGAGCACCAAGAAACACAAGGAACGAAAAATAGATACGTCCTTCTTAATCACCCAAAGATGTAGAAAGGAACCAGAAGGCTTGGAGAGTAACAATTTATGAACAAGGGGCTGGTACCTCAGGCAACCCAGAAAGAAGAACTATAAAGGAAAGTAGCTAGGAAAACCTTCAACCTGGCAGGAATGGATTCGGCTCACCTGGGAAAAATGACAAAAAGAAGGACAGCCAAAAAGCTGAGTCTAAAAATGTAAGGTTTAGAAGCCTTGAAGGAAGAGAGATTGGAGGTCAGCTCTTTAAGGACACCTCAGAATGGAAAGTTAGCAAGAGGCTTTTAGGGAAATAGCACCAAAAGAAGAAAACTATAAGAAACAAGGAAAGGACTAGTCATCAGAATGGCTGGCACAACAGGGGCTCTGGTACCTAGGGGAGCAAAGGAGGGGAATTAGTGGTACCTCGGAACCCTAGAATGACACTATAGAAGGGGAAAGTAGCCAACATTGAAGGGATATTCAGCAATAGTGAATTATTACAAAATCATTGAGAAAACTCTGTCAAAAACCCAAAGAAAGTAGTAAAAGAAAGAGAAATATCGACCAATATCCCAAAACAGCCACTATAGAACATACTTTGATTCAAAAGAATTCAAACTTTGCAAGTCTTAGAGGTTTAGATAGCCATCTAAGTCTGTAATTTTTGAACTTATTTGGACCTTATGACACATCTTAGTGAGCACATTGTAATTTACAACTAAGAAAAGTAATAAAATATTTCACAGTGTTTTTTAAGGATCCTTAACAATTTTTTTGTCTCTCTCTTTATTACATTGTTTCTTTACTCTTTCTTGCTGTTCAATATATATATATATATATATATATATATATATATTCTTGCTTGCTAGTATGTACGTATTATAGGATTCTTGCTCTGTGCAACACTTGGTTTGTAAACAGCCTATTTAGCTACGGTGAACCAAGCCTAGTTCCTTTAAACAACAACTAAAAGGCTCAGGGTCCTTGCTTTAGTTTAGGCCTAGACATTGTCCAAAAAGGGACTCTCACATAGTTTTACTTTATTTTCTTCTTAAGATAAAAAATAATCGACGAAATGGTGGGAAAGTCATCATATTTTTATTGATAATTTGCAATGATGAAAGGATACATTTTTTTTGGAGATTTCCTCCAAACTACCTTCGTCCTTTGCCTTTCATTAGTGTTTGTAAACATACAATTAGAAAGAAAATTGTGCAATTTGATAAATTATGTGAATGCTTTTTGCTGATTTGTGCTTAGCTCCATGTCATACTCAAATGATTTAAACAGGGAAAAAAAGTTTCATATGATTTTCAATGACATTCTTTAATGGTTTTAGCATTTTTTTTTTTTTTTTTTGAGTAGAAGATTTAAGCATGTTAAGTTGCAAGAAATGTGACTGTAGTTCATTTTTAAAAACAAAGGAGGTCTTTGTACAGTTAGAAATATAGGGAAGGACAATGTAATTTTTGTAAACCTCAAGGGTGGATGGTGCAATTTTCCCACCTTCCATTTTTGGCATTCATTAAGAAAAGTCTCAATAAATGTGTTTGAAATATTTAATATATTCAATATACATAGTTATTAAACTTAAGATAATATATTAAATATACATTGTTATTTAATATATTAATATATAATTTTTATGTTCAATCTTTCAAAGACTCCATGGACTGATAATATGGTGAATGAAACTTGAGATTTATGGATTTAAGGCATGTCTTTCAAGTCCATTGAGCCCATAAGAAATCTCAAAAATTCCATGAACTGATAGTATAGTGAATGAAAATTGAGATTTTAGGATTTATGGCACGTCTTTCAAGTCTATAGAGCCCATTATATAAGTCTTTTTTTTTTTTTTTTTTAAGGAATCATCTAATTGTCATGAACGGACTTATTGTCACAAAATTTGTTGTGATATATATACATATATATATTTTAAGTAACTAACTTTATTAATGAGAAAGAAACTTATTATATGCCGTGCTGATCAATCCATTTGATGAATCATGAATGCTTAGTATATGCCACGCTGATCAATCCAGTACCGATATCACGCCATAGGCTTATATGGCCCATATCTCTCCGACTTTGCAAATTGGGCTAGAATCCCGTGCCTTTTCTCCTCAAGAAATCAAAGCTCTAGGGCCCACTTTATCATTTTCATGGCTACATGATAGACTCCCCCAATCAAAATCCCTATTTAACTAATAAACAAATAAGTTTATAGTACCCATCCCCCACCCCCCAACACCCCCCCCCCCCCCCCCCCCCCCCCCCAAAAAAAAGAAAAAAAAGGTTTTTAGTAAAAAATTAATCATTGACATCTGCCATTCTTAGAAGATGACTCTGCTGATGCGTTTTCATTAATGTTTCTTCTGTATATTGACCACATTTAAGTTAATCCTTTCTATTTTACTTTATTTTTGAGATAGTTATAATATGCCGCCATAGCTTGAACATTTTTCTTCCTAAATTTTTAAATAATTTATGCATAAGAAAGTGTCAATTAAGTTACAAGGTTCTTGACAATAATTAAACTACAACGAATATATATAAACATAAGAGTGGATATATTTTTTTCTTTTTTGGGTTATGCACGACTATCCTTGAGGTTTACTAAAATTATATTGTCCTTCCCTATATATCTGATTGTACAAAGACCTTCTTTGCTTTTTTTTTAAATAAACAGCAATCACATTTTTTGCAACTTAGCATTCTTAAATCTTTTGCTCAAAAAAAAAAAAAAAAATTGTTAAAACCATTAAAGAATATCATCAAAAACCATTTTGGCACACTTTTTTTTTCCCTACTTAAATAATTTGAGTATGACATGGAGCTAAGCACAAAATAGCAAAAAACATTCACATAATTTATCAAATTGCACAATTTTCTTTCTAATTGTATGTTTACAAAAACTAATGAAAGGCAAAGGACGAAGGTAGTTTGGAGGAAATTTCCAAAAAAATGAATCATTTCATCATTGCAAATTATCAATAAAAATATGATGACATTTCCACCATTTTGTCAATTATTTTTTACCTTCAGAAGAAAATAAAGTAACCATGTTGATGCCCTGTGTAAAGAAAGAACTCATTAACTCAAAACTTTTCATGTTGTATATATAATGAGGATTTCACCCTACACCTTCTTTTGTCTCTCAATTAAAAAAATCAAGTAGCATTTAATTAGGGGCTGCTGATTGCTCCAACAAGTTTCGACGAGGATCTTTCATCTTATGAAAATGGTTTAAGGCATTTAGGTCAGCCATGTTAATGACTCTTAGGTAAAATAGCACAATGACTCCTTTTAAGACTGAATTTTGCTTAATAATGGACTAGCCTAATACCCAGTGGCCTCTTTTGCTTTCGCCTTCGTTTGGTTGCTCTTGAACTAGTTCTAACACCACTATAAAAAGTAAGGAAGCTAGGAACATGGGGAGGCAAATTATAATTATCTCTGGATCAAAAACCTTAACATACACATAGTTACTTAAAACACTTGAAACCTCTTAATTCTCATTCAAGATTTATTTTATAGAATGCATTAATAGATTGAACCTTCAAAATTAAGATTTTCTGATACTTTGCAAAATGATTGTTTTACCCTTTTGTGAACCGTCAAAATTAAGATTTTCTGGTACATTGCAAAATGATTGTTTTACCCTTTTGTGAAATTAAATGGAGGTTACAAAATGGGGTGTTTACAAAAAGAAAAGTTTTTATTTTTTATTTGATAAAAAGAAACAAAAAAACTAAGCCAATATTGATGTCAATGAGACTACTATTCAGTTAGGTCGCATAATCCATATAAATTTTCCTTCATAAAATCATAAATTTTTATTTATTTTGATATGTAAACTTTTCACCACCTTAATATTTATGTGTTCCAATTATGCATCTTCATATTTTGTCCCGTACCCATGTTATATAAGTAGAATCCATCCCGTTGTGCCGTCCAAATGCAATGGTCCCCACCACAATTGGCTTCAAGCCTACTATCTTCTACATACACATCAAAAGCAGCACGAAGGTTTCCATTAAAAAAATAGCAGTAGAAATCTGTAATCTTAAAAGATGCAGGTCGAAAATGGAATTCCCACTGTCCATTGGGTTGAAGAGTTCTAAGGCCTAAATCATCATCTGCAGATTTACAATGATAGGTAAGGGGTTTTTTGTTGAGATGGTTGACAATTCGTACATATATTACTATGTCGTCTATTAACTTCAAAGAAGTACTTTGGCCAAAGGCTAAGAGAAGGATAAACACAAAACAATAAAGTTGGGTTCTGATCATTTGATCCATTTTTCTAGCGCTCAAAAAAGATGTTTGGTTATACTTGAAATGTATTGTGCTTCTTATTTATAACTAGAGATTGTTAGTTGTACATTAACAAAGCATGTTCAAATATTAAATGATTGGTAGACATAATGAATGCACCTTAACTTTACACTAGGAAAATTGCACTGACCTCTCCTAAGGTTTACTAAAATTATACAAACCTCTCCCTTCTTTCAAACTGTACCCAAACCTCCATAGCTTTTCAAAAAAAATTTGTGCACTCACCTCTTTATTATGTAAAATCATTAAATCTAATCTAATAATATATATATATATATATATATATATATATATATATATATATATATATATATTGTATATTTTTGCGTTTACCCTTCATCATCAAATGATATGATTCATGCAATTTCCTCCAAACTAACTTTGGCCTCTACCCATTATTAGCTTTTGTAAGCATACAGTTAGAAAGAAAATTCTTAACTCAATGAAATATATGAATGCTTCTTGCAATTTTGTGGGTAGCTCCTAATTAGGCTTAAACTCACTAAATTGGAAAAAATAATGCACCATAAAGTTTTTGATGATATTCCTAAGAATAATGTTTTTTTTTTTTTTTCCTCATGGGAAATCATATACTTATTTGATAGGATATATTGAATTTTGCAATATTGATACATTTTCATATTTTGGTTAGTTATTGAATTTTGATTAAAAAACTTTCCTTTTGTTTTTAAACCATATGGATTAGATAATAAGATTTTCATTTGTAAAGGAGGATAAATGCATAAATACAAACAATTTTCTAAATTATATTTAAAATTCCTTTAATTGATTTAACGGTTTTAATTTGCAAGAAATGTGATCATAGTTTATTTTTAAAGACAGGGGTTTTTCTAAAATTAGAAATATAGGGGACGACAATTTAATTTTAGTGTAATTGAATTATGGTTTTTGTTCTAGAGATAATTAAACTTGCTGGAGCAATATCAACAACCCCTAATTAAATGCTTCTTGATTTTTGATTTGAACACGAAAAAACAATGGAAGGTGGAATCCTCAATATACAACAGGAAAGGCTTTGTGTTTAAATGCTTCTTGATTTTTGATTTGAACACGAAAAAACAATGGAAGGTGGAATCCTCAATATACAACAGGAAAGGCTTTGTGTTAATGAGTTCTTTGTTTACATAGGGCATCAACATGGGTCTACTCATAGTTGTCAAAACATGAATCGTATCGTGAATCGATTTTTAATTTTTCATATTGTGTATCATATCGTATCGTATGTCGTAAGATGCACAAACATTTAATAAAATTTATAAAAAACTATAATAAAATTTATAAAAAATTATAAATATACGTATATAAAGGATATATTCATTATAATTTTTGAATATATTTAACTAATGACTAATTTATTCATCACTTATGTAATAATATTTAACAAACTAACTAAAAAAATCAAACTAGCATGTATTTATAACATACACATTCAAATTACTTAAATTCAAAAGTGATAATATATATTTTATAAAAAAAAGTGATAATATATTACAAATGACCCAAAAATTATTATTTATTTTCATCATATTTGTCAAATTGTCTAATCAATCTCATCTAGGTCAATGTTATCATCATGCTTATAATTTTGCAAACTTATTTCTTCATTAAAATTTTCTTTATCGTCATTTGTCTATAACATTTACTATCTCTTCTTGTTCTTTTTATTTTAATAATTTTTTTAGCATTCTAGTTTCTTGGACTTATAAAAATAATGATAAAAAAATTAAAAATTTATATTGTCAACTAATATTTTATTCAAAGTGAATGGTAAGTGTGTACTGTGTAATCCAATTATAGGAGAGAAAGGAAAAAAAAACTTTTGAATATGTTATTTTAGTAGGCTAAATTGAGTAAACTAATAATTTTGTGTTAAAAACAATTCTAATAAGTTGTTAGATTCAAATAAAAGTACAAATATTAACAAAAAATCTCATTTTAAAGCATTGGTTTATATATCGTACGATACGTATGATTTTACAATACGATACAATATGATTCATATGATATGTACATTATATCGTACGATTTATGATCACTTACAATATTCAGATACAACATAAATTGTATGATACATAACATTTTACACACAATACTGACAACTATGGGTCTACTGATCTCAAAAGTGAGCAATAGTTTTACTTTATTTTCTTCTGAAGGTCAAAAATAATTTACAAAATGGTAGAATAGTCTTCATCATTTTATTGATAATTTGCAGTGATGAAAGGATACATTTATTTTTTTGGAAATTTCCTCCAAACTACCGTCGCTCTCTGCCTTTCATTAGTTTTTGTCCGTCAACATACAATTAGAAAGAAAATTGTGCAACTTGATAAATTATGGGAATGCTGTTTTGAAGTTTTGTGGGTAGCTCCATGTCATACTAAAATTCTTTAAACCGGGAAAAAAGTGTGCCATATGGTTTTTGATGATATTATTTAGTGGATTTAACGATGTTAAGTTGTAGAAAATGTGATTGTAGTTAATTTTAAAAAACAAATGAGGCCTTTGTATAATTAGAAATATAGGGAAGGACAACGTAATTTTAGTAAACCTGAAAGCTAGACAGTGCAATTTTCCCACATTTCATTTTTGGCATACATTAACAAAAGTCTCAATAAATGTGTTTGAAATATTTAATATATTAAATATACATGGCTTTTAAATGTCTTTGCTCATTAAATGTACTTGAAAATTAATTTTTCTATATTTTAGATGAGTAATGCTAGAGATACAAATTTTTTTACAGATTTTTTTACAAACTGCTGACGTGATGAGTGGTTATTGGTAAATGATATAGTGATATTAATAGTTGGCTAGATGAAAATCAATAAAAAGTTGGTCACATCAGCAATTTGTAAAAATATTGTAAAATAGTTTGTATATGTAGCATCACTCATTTTAGATATTAAATTTCTTTGCAATAAATCAATGAAATAAATTTTTTGCAATAAATAAGCTTGTTTAATATTTGCACTAATTACTTTGTCTTACATTAATAAATGTGTATTTTTAATTTTATAGCATTAAATATACTTGCGTATAAAATGTACTTACATTAAAATATAGGCAAAAATGCAATTTATACATGTTAGTTTTGTCCAAAAATTATTTTAATAATTTAATTTTGAAGTTGGTCATTTTTGTCCAATATATTTTCTCAAAAATAATTTTAGTCCTCTAAGTTTGAAGTTAATCATTTTAGTCTAGTAACTTTACCCAAAAATTATTTAATATTCTAATCTAATTGTTTTGAGTATTTTTGGGTAAAGTTACCCGACTAAAATGGCCACCTTCATATTTAAAGGATTAAAATGTTTTTTGAGCAAAATTACCATACTAAAACGACCAACTTCAAACTTAAAAAATCAAAAGAGTTTTAATTGGGCAAAGTTAGTAGATGTAAATTTTGTTTTTTCATTAAATATACACGGTAATTAATTTGTCTTAGTTTTGTTTTAAATGTCTTGCAATATACATGTTTGCTTAAAAAATGATTTGCTATAATTAAATTTTCTTACATTAATAAATATGAGCAGTTAATAGTCTAGCATTAAATATTCTTGCTTGTTTTAGCATTCATTAATATAACTTACAATAAACTATTTCTAATTTAGTTATTAAATATCAGAAAATCTTAGAGATACAAACTTTTTTACATAAAAATTTACAAATTGTTGATGTGGTGAGTGGTTATTAATAAGTGAAAAATAATATTAGTGGTGAACGTAGATGAGAACCAGTAAGAAGTTGGTAACAACAATAGTTTGTAAAAATGTTGTAAAATAGTTTGTGACTAGCATTACTCTTAAATGTCTATCTTTCCTAAAAAAAATTAATGTTTATCAATAAATATACTTGGTTAATAAATGGTGCAAAGAGTACCTTATGAATAGTGTTATGTCCATAATAGTTTCACACCATTTTGAATCTTAAATTACACTGAATTAAATGTCAAATCTTTAAATGCTATCCATAATAAGTGATTGTTATGTTGTATATAAGTAAATGATACTACATTTGTCCCAAAATGTTAATCATGTTTAAAAAATTGAACATTTTAAGGTAATATGATTTAATGCATAGTCTAGACCTTAGCTCTAAACAGCTAGGAGGGTTGCTTCCTATTCCACCACTGTGCATTGAGTCCAAATCTTCTGTATAATTTTTTGTGTACCACTTTATATTCTACCAATCACTACTTACCATGTTTTCATTTTACTTTCCTTATAGAATAACTAAAGTTTAAAATGGAAAGCAATCATACATATGGTAAATAGTGATTGGTGGAACATAGAGTGATATACAAAAAGAGAAAATTATTAGGTACTCTCGGAGTACTATAAATGCGTACTCCCCCCTCTCACATAAATAGTGGGTCCCACCATGAATTTAATTAGTGAGACTTATCATTCATGTAAGAGGAAGGAGTACGCATTTATGATACTCCGAAAGTATACAATAATTTCCCCACAAAAAGTGGTACAGAAGATTTGTATTCCTTTGCACTATAATGTTTCCAAACAATAAATTAAGTGGAAAAATTTCACAATGGATTTGCAACATGACTTCTATTCAGATGCTCGATTTGTCTAATAACAGATTACGTGGTACACTTCCCCAATGTTTGAACAAGTTTGGTGATTCTTTATTAGTGCTTAATCTACTAAAGAAAAAACTTGAGGGAAGCATTCCACAAACTTGGGCAAAAGGAACCCAATTGCGGATGATAAATTTTAGTGAAAACAAATTCCAAAACCGGTTACCAACATCATTGGCCAATTTAATGATGCTAGGCTATTGATCTTGGTGTCAACCAATTCAATGATTATTTTCCCTATTGGTTTGGAAATTTTCCAAATATAATGGTTCTTTGTTTAAGGTCGAACAAATTCAATGGCCCAATAGTCATTCCTAATGCTGAGTGTAAGTTTCCCAACTTGCGAGTCCTTGATCTCTCTAATAATAGTTTTCCAGGAAAACTGCCACTAGAAATATTTCAGAATTGGAAGTACAAGAATTTTGAGAATGAAAGCCCTTTAACTTATATTGATGTGAAGAATTTTACTATACCAAAAGGTAGTTGGAATTATCATTTGTCTCATGATTACAATTACTCAATGGAAATTACAAACAAAGGTAATAATATGGTATAACAAAGGGTCCAAGAGCTCGTTAGAGATATTGATATGTCAAGCAATAGGTTTGAAGGAGAGATCCTGGAATTAATTGGTGATTTAAAGGTGCTTCATTTGTTCAATGTTTCCAATAACATCCTTAGTAGCAATATCCCATTTTTATTGGGAAATCTTGCAAGGTTGAAATCTTTGACCTTTCTCTAAACAGACTCTCAGGGGAGATCCCACAATAGCTAACATAACTTAATTTCTTACGATATTTCAATGTCCCTTATAATAATCTCATGGGACACATACCAAGTGGGCAACAATTTAATACTTTTCAAAACAATTAATTTGAGGGAAATTCAAGATTGTGCGGGAGTCCATTGACAAATAATTGTGATAATTTTGATACTTAGCTGCCTCCAGCCTCAATCTCAGAGAATATAGTGAAGATTCAGATTCTCCATTTGAATTTGGTTGGAAAATAGTTGTGATTGGGTATGGATTTGGTACAGTTGGTGGAGTGATTATTTGGCATGATGTGACTGCAAGGAACCCTGATTAGTTAATGAAGACATTTGGAATGAAGCAACTTGGGAGGAGAAATAGAAATTGATTTAATCAATTTGGACAAGAGTCTTCCAAAGATGTAAATACGTGCTTTATTTATTATTATTTTTTTTTTCACTTTTCAAATTTTGGGTATATTTTGTGCTGGGGTTGCATTGAGGCATTTTATGTAAATAGTTATGGTGACATCACCGATTTGTGAATGTGAAGTAATACCACTAGCTAGCTTGTACTTAAAATTTGACAGTTCTATTCATTAAGTTCCAAAAAAAAGAAAAAGAAGAAGAAGAAGAAATATCAACGTTGAACTAATACTAGCAGGCTAGTTTTTTTAGACTAAAACTGTTTAATAAATATAGTTATTTTCATTCTAAGTAATTTGTAGGAGTTTTCTGTATGATTTATGTTTAAGTTCTTCCAAACAAAGTAAGACTCATCACCATATACACCGAAATTTTATAAACTTTTTTTTTTGGAGAGCGTATACATTAACATTATAGATTGCAATTTCGTTCTGAATAATTTGTAAGAGATTTGTAGGTGATTTATGTCTGATTTTTCTATATGGTATATGTTTAATACTCATTTTATAATCGTTATGAATTAAGATTTTTTTTTTGAGAAAGGTTATGAATTAAGATTAAGAAATTAGTTTCAATTGTAATAATTGTTATTATGAATAGGGATTGACTCTCAGATCTTATATTTAATTATCAGAGATTTTATCAATTAAGCTAATTAGAACTACTATAGAAATATTCTTTAATTTCATGACATCAGAAATTAGGCTCTAACACCCTTTCCACTAAACAAATGTTGCTACTAAAAATCTACAATTACTTTATGATAAAATAATTATTTTAATGGCCCTATTGTCTCTGTTTCAACTTTCAAGGAATTCCCGATGCATAATCTGTAATTTCTACAACCCATGGCCACTAGAGAACTGAATTCCTCACTCCTCACATCAAAACAATTGATGGTATCTTGTATTGTAGTATCCAACAAAATAAAAAATTGCCTGCATTTGCAAATATGAGCATCAAAATAATTAACATACTAAAACTTTTGCAAATTAAATAAGATTATTTCTCAAACTACTTGTAATAACAAACTTACAAACTCAAGCTTTTACTACTAGGGAAAAAGATTTTCCAATTAAATTAGAGTATTTCTCTTTATTTTCCTCCTATATTATTAGGTAGAAGCATTACTACAATTCTCTTGAGTCTTGACCAGAGCAATTTAATCAAAGGGCCTTTGATTATAGCAATCCAAGTTGTTCTCATAGCTTAGTCCCACAATGTCACAATACTTCTTATAGAAACCGATACTACTAGCCACCCTTTCATCATGATCACGACCACGTTTGAGGCCACCATTGATTATGTTGGTTATGACACCATAGCTTGGGACTCGATCAACTGATCTATTTGGAGGAGATGGTGTCCATTTGCCAATGATGACATTGTGGCTTGATGGCTTGTTGCCCTGTGGTGTCATCCAAAGCCATATGGTTGTCTTAAATGAAATCACTGCGTCTGTAGCTACACTATTTGGATTGTTTATCAGGTTCTCTCTGACTGCTTTACCTGCTGAAGCATAATTGTAATTGCTGAGAATTTTAAAAAGATCAACAGTCAATATTAGTGTGAAAAATACAGAAAGTTAATCAAACTATTGTGTTGACAGGCACATGTATAAGTATATGGACAGCATAGTTATTGTTGACATAGCCCATAATCTAAATATAAGTGAATTTGCTGAATCATCGAAGTTGAAATTGTGAATTATTATTGTAGTTAAATCACATGCGAGGAACTCATACAATCTTCAAAGTTTGATAGTAGAATTCAATATGACTTAGTACTGATAGGCGAAGAATGTATTGACCCATTTGGTAAAATTAACCAATTAATTAACTAAGTGAATTAATTAGGTTCAATTACATGCAATAAGCGTGGTAGCACAGACAAATCACCAACTGTTGATGACCAAAATTTTACATGATAGCCCATTCCATGAAAAGTAATAAGGAAAGACTATGGGCCTTAACAGAAGAAAGCCCAATTCATGAAGTTAAGAAGAATCATGAAGGCCCAAAGTCCCAAAAAGAAGGAAAAGAAAGAAATGATAATAATAATAAAGAAAAAAGAAGAGGATCTCGGTTAGGCCAGAGGACATGCAGCAAGAAGAATCAACATCAAGGCCCTAGGATCTTGATGTGTCCTTTTGAAGCCTTGAGAAGAGGACCTTGGCTGACATATGGGAAAGCCAAGGTGTATGTTCAGATTTCCAGCAAAAATCTATTAAAAAAATCCAGCAAAATCAGGTATTATCTTTGTAACCCATGGTCCAAGCCCGTGGGATCCCGAGTGGATAGTAAGGGAGAAGTCGTTTGGTCGGTAGGGGAGTGACATTTGGTGAAAGGAGGATCCTGAAGGCTTCCCTTGGTTCATATATTTGCTTGGAATGCATGAACCAATGGAAAACTTAGTTCTCCATATGCATGACACCTCCCTACAATTTCCTCTTAATTGTCACTTTCAATTAAAGCTATCAAACATTGCATTGAGCACTACAACAAAAGTGGGCTATGGTGACGAAATCTAGTGAGGATAAATAACTTCGTCATCAAATGATAACATTTAGTGAGGAAAAGAAGAATTCGTCACCAAATATTATAAAAATTTTAAAATTGGTGACGAAATCAATATTTCATCACCAAAGATGTACCAATTGGTGACGAAATCAATATTTCGTCACCAAAGATGTACATATTGGTGACGAAATATTTATTTCATCACTACAGGTCATGAAAAAATGGCAAACCTAGGGTGACAAAATATTCATGTCACCAAAGACTTACCAGAGGTGACGAAATTCTAAATTTGTCACCCAATATTAGGATGTAGGTGTTTTTGGTGATGAATTAAATTTTCGTCACCTATTGCTTAACCAAAGACTAACCAGAGGGTGATGAAATTCCAAATTCATCATCCAATATTAAGATGGAGGTGTTTTTGGTGAAGAAATAAGTGTTCTTCACCAATTGTTTACAAATAATTAAGGATGGTCATGGGCAGGGTATACCCATATATACCCGACCCAATTAATTTATCCATGGATATCCGATTGCCTTACCCAATTAGTATCCATACCCAATTGTTACCGAATTTGTTTATCCATAGATATCCATACCCTACCCAAAGCTGATTTTTATAAAATCACCAAATATGATCAAAAATCACTAAAATGACCAATATATCCTCAAAATCTCTAAAATAAGCAAAATACCCATGAAACCTTTAAAATGACCAAAATACTCCTACAATCTCTAAAATCACTAATTATGCTAAAAGACCACTAGAATGACCAAAATATCCCAAAATATCTAAAATGAGTAAAATACCCATGAAATAACCTAAAAATGACCAAAATACCCCCCAAGTCACCAAATATGCTCAAAAACCACTAAAAATTACCAAAATATCCCCTAAACCTAAAAAATGACTGAAACCCCCAAATCATAAAAAATGACCAAAGTACACACGAAACTTTAAAAATGACCAAAATACCCCCGAAACATAAAATTTGACCAAAATACCCCCGAAACAAAAAATGACCAAAATAACCCCTAAACTTAAAAAATAACCAAAATACCTCTGAAACCTAAAAACTAACCGAAATAGCCTTGATGCTTGAAAATTACCAAAATACCCCCCAAAACCTAAAAAAAATGACTATAATACCCCTGAAACCTATAAAATGACAAAAATGGCCCTAAAACCTATATGATGATAAAAATATACCCTAAACCTAAAAGATTATCAAAATACCCTTAAACCTAAAAATGACCAAAATACTCATTTTTATAATTTTGGGATATTTTGGTCATTTTTTAGGTTTAGGGAGCATTTTGGTTATTTTATAAATTTCAGGGGCATTTTGGTCATTTTTTAAGGTTTCGAGGGTATTTTCGGTTATTTTTTATGTTTAGGGGGGTATTTTGGTAATTTTTATATTTCGAGGGTATTTTGGTCATTTTTAGGTTTCATGGGTATTTTTGTAATTTTTAGGTTTTGGGGAGTATTTCGGTCATTTCTTAGGTTTAGGGCGTATTTTTTGTCATTTTTAAGTTTCGGGGGGTATTTTGGTCATTTTAAAGGTTTCGGTGGTATTTCGGTTATTTTTTAGGTTTATGGGGTATTTTGGTATTTTTATAGTTTCCGGGGATATTTTGGTAATATTTTACGTTTAAGGGGTATTTTGGTAATTTTATGATTTTAGAGGTATTTCAGTCATTTTTTAGGTTTATGGTGCATTTTAGCAATTTTAGAGGATTTTAGGAGTACATTGGTTATTTGCAAGTTTAAGAGGCAATTTGGTAATTTTGATTATTGGATAATTGGGTTGATTGGGGTTTACCCACAATAATTTGGTTGAGTTAGGTTTGGATAAGATTTAATTAGTTAAATGGATAATAATGAGTAAATTACACCCGATTGGCATGAAAATTGGCATGCAAGTGAAGAACATATAGAACTTGTAATCCAACGGTTAGATCTTCAAAATATGAATTCAATAATAAATTATTGGGTGGTGTAACATTTTTTAGAGTTACATCAGGTGTAACTTGAACCAAGCTCCACATTTCTTAATTCAATGTGAATTTCGACAAATCTACCGTTAGATTACATTATCTTCATATATTTTTCATGCATACAAAATTTCAAAGTGGTCAAAGATTAATAGGCATGTTATCAATCAATTGTTTAAATTCAAGTTTTTGTAGTTTAAAATAACATTTAAAAGATGAGTTTAAAGATCAAATGGTAAATTTCACCCGATTGGCATGAAAATTGGCATGTATATTAATAACTTATAGAACATGTAATCCAACGGTTGGATTTTGGAAATATGAATTCAATAATAAGTTATTGAGTGGTGTAACACTTTTTAGAGTTACATCAGGTGTAACTTAAACCCAGCCTTATATTTCTTAATTCAATGTGAATTTTGACAAATCTACCATTAGATTACATTATCTTCATATATTTTTCATGCATACAAAATTTCAAAATGATCAAAGATTAATAGGCATGTTATCAATCAATTGTCTAAATTCAAGTTTGTGTAGTTTAAAATAACGCATAAAAGATGAGTTTAAAGATCAAATGGTAAACTACATCCGATTCGCATGAAAATTGGCATGCATGTTAAGAACATATAGAAAATGTAATCCAACGGTTAGATTTTCAAAATATAAATTCAATAATAAGTTATTGGGTGGTGTAACATTTTTTAGAGATACATCAGGTGTAACTTAAACTCTTTTGACTTTCTAAAAAGGAATCTTCCATTTGTAACTAAAGCCAAATGCCTCTTTTGAGTTATAATGGCCTAATTAAGATAAAGCTTTGCCCAATGCACTTTTTTAGGTTCCAAAGGGCATGGTTTTACCCCGCAGATCAAGGATGTCCTCGCTCGGGGTACCAGACTATGTCCACTATAAAAGGAACGCTAAGGCATAGTAGAAGAGGAGGATTCAAAGGGAGCAAAAAGGGGAGAATTCAGAGGTTCAAAAAGATCATTCTTAGAGCTTTAAGAGCCTAGCAAGGGCAGGGGAGAGAAAAGGAACAAAATAAGAGAGCCAAAGAAACATATGCCAAAACTTTTCAAAAACTTTTCAATTTTCTACATAAGACTAACTTCAATGCATAATTGCAAGAGTTGAATTCAAAGAATTGGACAAATATTATTTGTCTCCACATCAATACACACACATATATATATATATTGATGCGAGACCTCATGTGGGAAAGTATGAGATTCTACCAAGTGACACATTGTATGACATCCTTCTCATTTAGGCTTCCACCTCATCTAAATTTAACATTTATGTCAAACTATTAAGTAATGGCAAATGCATTTATTTCAATATATTAATAAAATTCAAAGAATTTGTATAAATTTCTAACTTTACATGCTTTGAATTGATATGAATGGATTTAAAATGTCATGGGAAATGTAGGAATAAAATTCAAAGAATTTGTATACATTTATAACTTTACTTGCTTTGAATTGATACGGATGGATCTAAAAAGTCATAGGAAATGTAGGAATCAAAAAAACTTTTCAATTTTTTGCATAAGACTAACTTCAATGCAGAATTGCAGGAGACAAATTCAATGAATTGGACAAATATTATTTGTCTCCACATTTGTTTAATATAAATCCCCATTTCCATTGGACTTAAAAATTAAACTTCCATAATTTTCTCACAATATCTTTGTTTTTCTTTTTGAGTAGTATGTTAATTTTCAAAATATTTCATTCGTCTTAAATATTTTATTTAGATTTTATGTATATGGTTTTACTTATGTAGCATTGTAATTTATATAGGCTTATTTTTTCATATTATGTGCCAATTTATAGTTTTGGTTTTCAATATGATGCATATACTTGGTAAGGATCTATTTTTGGCTACTTTTAGTTCAATTAAAATTTGGAGGTTAAATTGTGATATTATTGCATCACTATGGCATTAATATTTTCTATTGCTGTATCATGAAATTCTAGAAGCTTTTATAGCCAATTGATATATAAAACATAAATAATACAAGAAAGACACCTAGGAACCAACAGGTTTGTAGGTGACAATTTCGAGGAATTTCCCCCCCCAATGTATTTAGTTTGAATTTAGTTTTAGTAGAAAACCTCATAGATTAAGTATGATTAACAATAATAGTATTCATGAAATCAATGGGTCAAAAATAATTTCTTACAAAATTTATCAAATTGCATCGCGCATCGTGCGGGATATCAGCTAGTTCTAATTAATGGTTTAGCCGTTATCATTTGAGGTTTGCTATTTTATCAATTACAATCATAAAATCATGAAGCTATTTCAATTTCAAGTAAGGATCTGGGTCAGCCATATTTATTTTTCCAAACAATTAACTTTCATGCTTTGAGAATGAGTTTTTTTGCTAGCAGATATTTCTATGCATCCAAGAAGATGGTTGAGTTCATCCAAGATGTCTAACCCCTTTTGGGTAAAGAGCAAAGAGATCATGACGGTAGTTCGAATGTGTACACCAAAAGAAAAATTTGCAAGCATATATGAGATATTTGTTAAATCATTTTAGAAAAGTTTTAGAAAAATTTTGATACTACTTTTATGAGAAATACAAAAAGCCATCAAAACAATTAAATATTTTTTCCCCATGGAAAGTTTCTTAAAATAGTTCACAATTTTTTTTTTTTTTTTTTGCCCATAAAAAATTTCTTAAAATAATTCCTAATTCCTAAACCAATATCTATAACTCCCTTCTTAATTTGTTGGGTTACCTTGATTTTTATTGCAAAAGATGATTATTATTTTTCTAGGAGGCTGGGCAAATCACCAGGTGGCCCATATGCGTGGGGATATTGCTTTATTACAGAAAAACACAAAGAAACCTATTGTACTCCAAAAGATTTTCAATACCCTCTTGGCAAACAATATTATGACAGAGGACCTATCCAACTCACACAGTAAGTCTTTGAAATTATAAATTAGTTCTTCATTTATAGTTAGAACTTTATTTGTTTTTTGAATTTAATAACATATAATGTGTTATTAAATGACTTAATACTATATACAGATGGAGAGGATCCTAACACCAAAAAGAGGTTTTTAATCCCTCTTCATTTTAAGTAAAAAGGAATCTGAAATTTTATTTAATTTTTGAATATAATAGTGTACAAAGTCTTATGTCATTTCAAATTATAAATGACAAGTCCTTTAATTACTAAACTATGAAATAAATCTATTTCCAAACTTTGACACTGACTTTGATTGTTTCATTCACTATGGTTAGCAACTACAATTACGAGCAAGCAGGCAAACTAATCTCACAAATAATCTGGATATGGTAGCCACAGACCACACCATATCATTTGAGACAGCGATATGGTTTTGGATGAGCCCACAGGCAAACAAGCCACGATGTCGTAATTGGAAAATGGAGACCATCTACTTCTGACACTTTAGCTAGTCGAGTCCCAGGCTATGGTTTAATCACCAACATTTTCAATGGTGGCCTCGAATGTGGCCATGGCTTTGATAATAGGGTGGTTGATAGAATAGGGTTCTATAAGAGGCATTGTGACCTATTGGGAGTAAGCTACCGGAACAACTTGGATTGCTATAATCAAAAGCTTTTTACCTCAAGCTAAAATGGTTCTGTTCCTAGGGAAAGAAAATGTTTAGATGAGTGCAACAAGGAGACAATATATAGGTATTTACGTTGGAGATTTTCTTTTTCAATGAGAAATCTCTAAACTTGCAAATACTTAAAGAATAATTATAGAACTTTTAAGCAATGCAACCAGCTTAACCAAAGTGTGTGATTTTACGTTGTTGTCTAAATTATTCACTTTGATTGCTGAGAGAGAGAGAGAGATTTTAAGAAAATCATAAGAACCTTGAAAACATAAATTACCTAAACATTCAAATTTAAGCACATTATTGTATATCCCAATTTACATGATTGTCGTTTATTAATTTGAGAGATAATCACATGATTGTCATAGTGTCATAAGTATAATCATTATACCATTACTCTATGGTAAGATTAAATAAGAAGTCGCATGAAATATTTTTGGCAGTTCGAAGTGTCAGCAGCGGATGGTTTCCATTTTCCATTTTCATCGAAGTGTGATCTTTCTCATTTACTATGGATTTTAGGCAGCTTGGGGATTGGGGAAGGTTTGATATTGTGGGTCTTCAAAGACAAAAGTTCATCTAGAAGTTGTATATATTATTAATTTTTTTTATATCTATTTTCAACCTTTATTTTGAACTAAAATTGTTAATTTTTTTTTCCTGCTTTTAACTAATTGTAGCTTTGAACAAAGTGAAGATTCTTTTTTTTTTTTTGATGAAAAAAAAGTAAAGATATTTAACATTTGCTAATTATTCAGTGCCTCACATAGGCTAACGACTAGTATATCAAAAAACTTAAGAATAACATTTATTTTTGTTAAGTCCCTCAAGCCACATCAGCCTGGCATTTCGGTCTATTCGGTCCACCTTGGTCCTATTCTGTCCATTCGGTCCACATTAGTCCTATTAAGTCTACTTTTTCGGTCCATTAGGTTCTAGTCAGTCCACTTCGGTCTTATTTGGTCCACTTTGGTCCTACTCAGTTCACATTGGCCCAATTCAATCTACTTTAGTCCATTATGTCCATTTTGGTTCTATTTAGAGCGATAAATTATAATTTTTCACCACGTTAAATACTGTTTGGAGCCTGCTCGGTATAAAAGAAAACTAACCGCTTAAGACAAAAAAGAAAAATAAAAAAAGAAAGATTGCTACACAGAGAAAAGAGGGAGAGACCAAGAGAAAAGAGAGACAGAGAAATAGAGAGGCAGAGAACGGAGAAGGAGAGAGAGATCAAGAGATCAAAAACTGCAGTTTGCAATCAGAGAATGAAAAGATGTCTCAGGAAGGAAGATGAAGCGTCAAGAACGAAGAGGAGTCTACCCCGCCCATTACGACATGCTTCTGATGGTTCCTATTATTTTTTTTTCAAAAGAGAAATAAATAGAGAAAGAGGCAGAGTTAGAGACATCTCAAGCCAGTACCACCGTCGGACTTTGGCCACCAAAATTCTTGCTTCCCTCAACCGGCGATGCACTGTTACAGAGTGAGTTTTCTTTTTTTGCTTTCTTTGTTTTTCGATTTTTTTTATAAATTTTTATAAGTAAAAACCTAAATCTTACGATAACTATGATTTATGTTTACTGCAATTTGGGTCGCTCGCCAGACTTAGACCGCTGAAACTGCAAGCACACAGAAAGAAATCGTTAAGCCATACATCCGCCACCGTCGAAACTGGCTCCGGTATTTTTTATTTCCATTTTTTAGATTTGGGTATGAAATGTTATTTTTATTTTTATTTTTTTAATTGAATGGGTTTAGATTTGATTCGTTTTTGTTTTGCGTTTTTGGGTTTTCTATCAAAATGTTTGTTTCCTCAATTTTAGATATTTGCTTTTGTTTTGTTTTTTGTTTCATTGAGATTACTGAAACTCTTCCCTTGTTCGTTCTCTGTTCGTTTCGTTTCTGCAACTCCATACACACAAGGTCAGTATAGCTTTGTTAATTTTACTGTTTCGGATACTAAATCTGTGTAGTTTACCAAATTTGGCCCACTTTCGTTCCATTCGTGTTTTCCGTTTCAAAACAACAGACATAGGGAATAGAAAATCAAAAATCGCAAACCAATTTTTCCTCTTCAGAAATTGAAAAGAACCCTTTTCTTTTATCAAGAAACAATAGCATCTCTTACAATCTGACCCATTTTGCAACTGTCAAATTCTCGATCAGACACATATGGATAAACCCTTTCCTCCATCAAATTCCTTACGCATATTTATTCCTTATTAATTGTTGTTGCTCTCTATCAATTGGTAAGCCCTATATCTTCTCTAAATTTCATTGACTTCTTATGCATTTCATGCATCAAAGTAAGGTATTTCCATGCTCATGCATAATGATTAATTTAGCATTAGTCGAAAACTTGGGTTAGCTGATTTTCATATGAATGTTAGGATTGTGAAAGGGAAGTTAGTCCTACCCATTGCAATTGGGTGTAAAAATTTGACAGAATCAAAATATGTTGTTGTTCTTGACAGTGGCAGGTTTAATTATGCACTTGAAGTGTTCGATAAAATGCCTAGAAGATGCAAAGTTGGTTTTTATTGGGATGCTTTGGTCTCAAATTAACGCCTCTACTTTTTGGTTTTGAGAATTTTTCCAGAGTGAAATTTTGAGTAGAAACAAACAAATAAATAGCAAATAGTTTGTTAAAAAAATGTGTTACTGCATATTAAGGGATTATTTACTTAATATGGTTGTGTGATTATTTACTTATTGATAGTTTGTTTGGCGTGTGTCTATCTTTCATCTTTCTCTTCTATCATTTTAAAAAACCTTCTTACCCTTTCATTTTTTGTTGAAATTCAGATTCACTGAGTTTTTCCTGTCAAGTACTAATAATTCATTAATATGCCAAATTTTCAAGGACCTCATTTACATTGTCGCTTATCAGTAATTTTGTATATTCAATGACAATTTTTTCCTCACGTGCTAATGTAGATCTATCATCTCTGCTCTAGTACATATAAAACCGAAGCCTTTCCAGCTCCCACAATTTTCCACGTCAGCACAATATTTAAAAAAAAAAAAAAAAACATAATAAAACTTTTCTAAAACCCAACCCCGATGCTCTGCCTTCTTTTTCTCCAAAATTCATGCCCTGCCTTCTCTCCTTCTACCAGCTCCCTAAACCCAATGCTCATTTATGCTCCTCCCTACCAGCTCCCCCAATGATCAGACCCACGACAAACCAACAACAAAGCATTTAAAGACACCATACCTACAGATTCCTCAATCAAAACCCACCATACCCACAAACCAACAGACATCTTCTTCCTTAGAACAGAGGTCGATGTCCTGAAGAAGTAGATGAAGAAGAATGCTTCCTCAGAACAGAGGTCGATGTGTCCGAGCGGTGTCTTTTCTTTTCTTTTCTTTTTTTCGCCTCTCCGACAAGGCGCCGACACGGCTCCGACACGGTGTGGACCAATGTTTTGAATATAGTTCCGTTCCAACTGGGTCGAAATGTGAATACTGAAAATTTTTCATACCTTGAGAGTGAAATCTTGGGGAAGAAGAGAGATGGGAGAAAAAAATAAAAGAAAAAATTGATAAAAAGGAAACCATGAACCTGGATCTGCAATAGGAAACGCAATCTTGAGAACTGAGAAGAACAAATCGAAGGTGATAACAACTGGTACTCACAAAAGGAAGAAGTAAAAATAAAGAGTGAATGAATGTGCGGTGGGAGTTTGGAGAGAGATAATAAAACATAAATAAAATAAAGATTGTTTGGCTTTGATGAGAAGTTGATGTGACAATTGGCAAGTATAGGGGAGGGAATACAGGATGAAATTGGCAGGAAAAATTTTGTTTTGGATTTGGGCTTAAGCTTAACTTTTAGTTGGGTTTGGGTTTAAGCGTAGCTTTTGGTCTATTTAAATCAACTCAAAATCTTGAGCCTCTTTTATACCAGAACACCAAACAACATTTCATTTCAATTTTGAGATCCTCCATTCTACCATGTAATATGTATGTCATGTTTCTCTCTTCTATTTTTTGTCAACCTATTCTTCTTCTTTTTCATTATTTTTAGGTTCATATTATAATTGTAATATTCTAGAAAATGTAGTTATTATTATTATTATTGGGTAAAGATTTGGGTCTGGTATTGATATATTAGTTAAAACATCTTAAAAAAATTATATGAATTTTGACCAATAATATATAAAGAAATATATGTCTCTATACTAAATTGGTCTATTTTAATTAATTTTTCTATTTGTACTAATTTAATATATTTATTTATACTTTGAATTGGAGTATTATTTTTTTGACACCTTTTAAATTGGAATATTTTAGTTAATTTTTTTTATTTATACTAATTTAATATATTTTTTCAGGTAAGGTTTTCTTTCTTTCTGAACAAATTTCAAATCCATTCCATGGGTTTGTCTCAGGTTTTTAAGGCTGTTTAGCACTGTCAACAACATTGCATAAGTGATAACTTAAATTCTTCATTCATTGTTAGTTTTTTTTCATAGTCAATAATTTTCCCGTGCATCGCACGGGTTAGCGACTAATTTGTTTTAATGTCATTACTTTTAAATGAATTGCATGAGTTTGATTGTATACCTTCAAACAAAATAAATAATAAATTATATATATATATATATATATATATATATATGTATATAAATATATAAAATTTTATTTAACTATTCAGTGCAACGCACAAGATGGTGACTAGTTTTTTATAAGGAAAGAATCAATTTAATTTTTATAAAACAAATGACGATAAAATATATACTTATTCAGTTTTTTACAGTCAAATCTATTTAATTTTTTTGTTATTGATAGAAACTTTTTTTTTTTTTTTTGTTTTTTTTAAGGCTTTAGATGGTTAGTTCAAAGTTGCTAGACTAGTAAAAAGAAATATATATTTAGTAAACTAAGTTTAATACAATCACTTGAAGTATTTTAGTAGTCAGGGGAGTACTATTAAAAGATTCATCTATAATGTCTCAAGATCAATCCTCCATACTCCCCCTATACATTTTTGTTATGAATCCAAGTTATTGGACTGGGCAACTACGTGTTAGCTAATGGGCTAGCTTGGTATGTGGGCAATGGGCCATTTGATGACCTATAGATATATTGACTCACAATCTTGGAAGCCTTCTTGAAGATGCTTGAATGAGTACATATCCCATCTATGTGGTTTTTTTTAATAGTTAAAAAAAAAAAAAAAACAATTATTCAAATACAATTTTGGGGTCTTTTATAAATGGGGGATTTACCCAATGTCCTACGTGACCTAAACCTAGAGTAGGCTCATTAAAAAAAGGTGACATTTATACTCTCATATCTTGGATTGACATGGATGAGTATGATCCTTATTTAGGTAATTTGAATGCATGAATATAGGTCTTAGTTTTGTTTTATTAGTTAAAAATATTTCTCCTTTGAAAACAAACCTCTCAATTTCATTGAAAAATTAATTACAGTTAAAATTTAATTTTTTAGATCTAAAGAGTGTGAATTATATAAGCCAACAAAGTAATGAATAACCAGTACTCAAATTTATTAAATTACTCTTTATTTATCCATAACCTTAGAGATTCCTCATTGAAAAAGAAAACTCCCATTCATACATTTATATCATCTCCTTATTGTACTTGGCTAAACATTTTTTTGGCCTTGGACCAGAGCTGTTTAGGCAAAAGGCTTTTGATTATAGCAATCTAGATTTGCCCCATAGCTAACTCCCAATATGTCAGAGTACCTCTTATAGAACCCAATCCTATCAGCCACCCTACTATCTGGGCCACGGCCACATTCGAGTCCACCATTGATAATGTTGGTGATTACACCATAACCTAGGACTCGACCAGCTGCAGTGTCAGCTGCTGATGGTTTCCATTTTCCAATGATGACATCGTGGCTAGATGGTTTGCTTCCTTGTGGAGTCATCCAAAACCATATGGCTGTCTTGAATGATATGGTGGGGTTTGTGGCTACTAGATCTGGATTTTTTAGAAGATCAACTCCAATGGCCTTTCCTGCTGGTCCATAATTGTAGTTGCTGACAATAGTAAAACAATCAAAGTCAAAGTTAAAAGTCTTTGATAAACTAAGTTACAAACCTTACACAGTATACAGCTTTATATTTTTGTTATTTGATTTGAACTATTATTGAATATATCATATTCAAATAAAGGGAATCATAAGTCCATGATCAGTGTGTCTGTTGTGGGAAGAACTAATTGATGATTTGAAAGACTTATTGAGTGAGTTGAATAGGTCCTCGACCATAATATTGTTTGCCAGGAGTACATGGCCATTCTTTTGAAGGAGTGCAATAGGCTTGCTTATTAGTTTCGGTAATAAAGCAATACCCCCATGCATATGCACCATCTGGTGCAGTTGCCCACCCTCCTACACAAAATATAATTATCTTTTGCGATTAAAATTAAGCTAATATCCAACAAGTTAAACCAAACACACGCTTAAAAATACTTTATTAATAATGACATATTTGGCCTAGTTTTACAAGGAAACAAAAATGGTAAAATGTTGAAAATATTTCCCTTATAACATTTTACAGCAAACTAAACAGAGCGTACGTAATTAACTAACCAGTGGTCTCATGAGAGGTTTGACCCAAGAAAGCCGCAAGCTCCCTTTTACGTATAGTAATATCACCAGTTGTGCCAAAGCCATTGAAAGATTTGGCAGCATCAACGAATGCATTGTAAGTGTAGAATCCATTGCCTTTACATCGAGGATCGTTTCGATATTTAAGCATTCTGTCAAAAAGAGCCGAGTTGATTACGCTGGTAACATCGTCTGCTGAGGTTCCAAGCAAGAAGAAAGCCAAGGAAAACAGTATCAGAGAAAAGAGCTTCATTTTTCTTATCTTTGAGAGTGTGAATGCAGTGCTGCAATAGTGCTTTGTGGAAGTGAATGGTGGGTACGCATGTGACTATATATAGGATCGGTGCAATGGGTTTTGCTCGGTTACTAGTCAAAATGGGTTGGCTGAGCCTGACTTCATCTTCAATGACAATACACGGAATTCCTAGTCGATTTTGTTGTGGAAACTGGAAAATAGTGTAGTGTTGTTGAGATAAGGCTATCTTGCATGCCTTCCTTTGCGGATTGAAATTCCTTGTTAGGACCAACTTCTACGTGGCAGAAATATGTTAACAACGGAAAAATGTGAAAAAAAGAGTTGAGACGAATCCCACGCACGTATATTATATTTTTAGGGCTGGTTTAATTACACATACCATTTTTGCATACATGTCTATACACATTGAATTTGAATTGAAATCGCAAGTTAAAGACATATTCAAAGTTCAAATTCACCTCTCTCTCTCTCTCTCTCTCTCTCTCTCTCTCTCTCTCTCTCTCTCTCTCTATATATATATATATATATATATATATATATATATATATATATAGCAATAATGTGTATGCTTGTATGCAAAATAGTATGGGTAACTGGTTTTACCGATATTTTAATACTAGGACAAGCCATAATTTATAAATATATTGTATATAAAATCATCAACTTTGACATATATATATTTATATATATTAAATAATTTTTAGGAGAACTTATACCATCTCTTAGTATCTCTTATAAAAATTGTGCTTGATGATTTTCTTTCATATAGATAAAATCCCTACCTTTTACTATCTTTTTAGTGAAATTCTTAATATTTTTTTTTCAAATATAAATTACAAAATTGTCAATCAACTGAGTAAAAAAAAAAAAAAAAAACATAATAGAAATGTTCAAGTGTTCAAAGACATGAATGATTCAAAATTTAATTGATACAAGAGAAACTTTTATAATAAAAAATAAAATTCGAGAAAACAAAAATTACATTGTCTTTATAACTATAGAGTATAGAACAATCGGCAATTTTTTTTTTTTTTTTTTTTTTAAGAGCACCATCGAACTAACTCAAATATATGAGGGCTAGCTCCTATCTTTGTAAGCTAAATATTTAAAGTTTCTAATAATTACATAAACTATAAATGAAATTTTTAAAATTTTGACAATACATAACGGACCTATTATTGAGAGGCCTTTGTCAAGTAAGATGAAAGAAAACCAAAAAAAAAAAAAAAAATCAATCATTTTCAAAAACCATGGCTATGAGGTCGGTCCATATGTACGCGAGTAGGAGTTGGGGGAGCTCTTTATGGAAATTTTCTCTTAGAAATCTGGTGCAAAACTGATCCCACAATTGAGAGAAGGTTTTGCACTTAGATTGTCAAGTATAAAAAGTATGACTAACTCCCTTTTCAAAATACAAGCAAATATCGTTAGAAATACATATAGAATTACTATCAAAGCAATTCTTGAGTAAATGAGGGAGTTTTGATTAAATTTCTTATGAGTTTAAATTCTTGCTTGGCCAACGTCTTATCTCTTATGTCACTAGCCGTTTAATTCAAAGCTTATGTCTTTGTTGTTTGTGTCATAGAATGGCTGCACAAATCAACTAATTGAGGAACAATTTTCTTGTAAAACAAGTACCACAATGTATATCATTTCGACTCTTAACTTCAATTTAAACGTCTAAAAGAGTAAGTATGAGTTCAGAAATTCCGAGAAAGAGCATTGGGAGGAAAATTTAAATTAAATTCATTTTCCTTTATAAATACAAGAGTAAATCATTAGCAATATCTTCTCCACTGCCTAAACAACATTTTCACATCACTCAAGCCAACCCAATTATCCTCTGAAAACCCTAGATACCAAAGCTAGAATCATTAGACACCCGAAAACACCTCCAAATTAATTCAACCCCAAAAGCTTCACCCATCAAATTTCAAGCACATCATCCATTAAAAATTATCATCTCGACCTCATGATGATGAAGTCTTGCTTGTAGTCATTTTCAAGAGTCCTTAATCCACAAAATCTGAAGACACTAGATTGCATATCACAAAATCGACAGCACACAACAGCAAGAAGCATAATTTCCTCTACCATGAAAGTGAGAGATCTATGCATTGATCCTAGGAAATAAGGGCAATAAATTATTCCATATTTTATAGAGTGATCCACCATCATATCATTTGCAAGAGGTCATGCATATAGGTAAGTATTCTGATTTAGTTAATTCTTATAATAATTAGTTGCACAAATGATGAATTTTGATGATATGAGAGGGTTAACATGGTCATGTATATAATATTATGATCATGCACATTGGGATTGGATTTTAATTTCCATTTGGTCTTATTTTGTCCATTTCGGTCCTATTTGGTCCACCTTGGTCCTATTTGGTCTGCTTCGGTCCACCATTAGGTCCTATTCGGCCCATTCTATCCATTTTGGTCTTATTGGTCTAGTTCGGTCTTATTTGGTCCTATTTGCTCTAAACTGGTTCTATTCAGTCCACTCAGTCCACTTTAGTCCTATTCGGTCCATTCCGTCCACTTTGGTCTTATTCGGTCCTATTCAGTCCAATTTAGTCCTATTCAGTCCATTTAGGTCCTTTTCAGTTCATTAGGTCCACTTTAGTCCATTAGGTTCTATTCGGTCCTATTTGATCCATTTCGTCTGCTTTGGTCCTATATATCCAGTCCACATTGATCCTATTCAGTCCACATCAATCCAATTATGTCCACTTTGCCTCAATTCAGTCCACTTTGGTCCTATTCTGTCAACTTCGGTCCTATTCAGTCTATTCGGTCCACTTTGCTCCTGTTCAATCCATTTTGGTCTGATTTGGTCCACTTTTGTCTGATTTAGTCCACTTTAGTCTTATTCGGTCTAGTTCGGTCCACTTTGGTCCATTCAATGCATTTGGACCATTTTTGTGCACTTGCATAATGGAAAAAGAAAAGTTTGGGTAGAAAGCATATATTCTAAATCCAAATTTATTAAAAACAATATAGATATCAAACTCATAATATCTAAAATCTTAAACATAACATTTATTATTATTATGTTCCTATTGAGTCACATTAATGTAACATTTCGGTTTACTTTGGTCTAGCTAAATTTAAGTGAAAGTTTTTCTAAACATGAACCCTATAAATATACAAATAGTTTTTACGGAAATTGCTCATTTGTTTTAACATCTTAATTTTAAATAAATTGCATGAATTTGATTATACATTCAAACAAAAAAAAAAAAAAAATATATATATATATATATATATAATTTTTATTTAACTATTTGGTGCAATGCATGGGATAGTGACTGGTTTTTTATAAGAAAATAATCAATTTTTATAAGGGAAGAATCATTCTATTTTTTTAAGGAATTAATCAAATAATTTAAAACTTATTTAATTTTTTATGGTCAAATCTATTTAATTTTTTTTATTAACACAATCTCACTTTAAGTAATTTAATCGTTAAGGGAGTTATGAATTCCAATTTATCTGGCAAAGCAACAGGTTAGGCTAATGGGCTAATCCATTGAGTGCCCATGAGCATAAAAACTAGCCCATGGCTTGACCCACTGGGCTACTGGGCAACCCATGGGTCTCAACAGCAATGTGCTTCGTAGACTATTAGCCTAGTGGGCCATCGGGCTACTTGGTCAGACCCTGGGCAATGGACTATTTGGTGAATCTTAGATATATTGACCCACAATCTTGGGAGCTTTCTTGAAGATGCTTGAATGAGTACATATCCCATCTAGAAGTTTTTTTTAATAATTTATATATTTTATTTTATTTTGAAAATGATTATTCAAATACAATTTTGAGGTCTTTTATAAATAGGGGACTTAGGCAATGGCCTAAGTGACCTTAAGCCTAGAGTAGGCCTGTAAAAAATGTGACACTTTTATACTCTCATATAGTGGATTGATATGGATGAGAATGATCCATATTTAGGTAATTTGAAAGCATGAATATAGGTCTTAGTTTTGTTTTACTAGTTTAAACATATATATCCTTTTTTAAAAAAAAACTTCTCAATTCATTCAAAATTGAAAAAAAAAAAAAAAAAAAAATCCATCTTATGGTTAAGATTTAATTTTTTAGATCTAAAGAGTGTGATATGTACACGTCATATTACAGGATCGTAATCGAATGAGTTTGTGAGCATCCTCACACAATTAGCCAACAAAGTAACGAATTATATATATAAGCAGCAATAAAAAAATCGCACAATTTGGTCAAGCTAGCTGCATTACCAGTACTCAAATTTATTAAATTCCTTTTTATTTAACTTTATAGATTTCTCTTGAACAAGCAAATCTCCAATTCATACATTTATATCATCTCCTTATTGTACTTGGCTAAACATTTTTTTGCCTTGGACCAGAGCTGTTTAGGCAAAAGGCTTTTGATTATAGCAATCTAGGTTGTTCCCATAGCTAACTCCCAATATGTCACTGTACCTCTTATAGAACCCAATCCTATCAGCCACCCTACTATCCTGGCCATGGCCACATTCAATGCCACCATTGATAATGTTGGTGATTACACCATAACCTGGGACTCGACCAGCTGCAGTGTCTGCAGCGGAGGGTGTCCATTTTCCAATGATGACATCGTGGCTAGATGGTTTGTTTCCTTGTGGGGTCATCCAAAACCATATGGCTGTCTTGAATGATATGGTGGGGTTTGTGGCTACTTGATCTGGATTACTTAGCAGATCAACTCCAATAGCTTTACCTGCAGGCCCATAATTGTAGTTGCTGACAATAGTGAAACAATTGAAGTCAGAGTCGAAGTCTTTGATAAACAAAGTTACAAACCTGACACTGAATACAACTTTATATTTGTATTATTTGATCTGAAGATCCTGATCTATATTGAAGAAAACATATTCAAATAAAGGGAACCATAATTCCATGATCTCTGTGTGTGTTGAGTAAAGAACTAATTGATGATTTGAAAGACTTACTGAGTGAGTTGGATAGGTCCTCGACCATAATATTGTTTGCCAGGAGCACATGGCCATTGATTTGAAGCCGTGCAATAGGTTTGCTTGTTAGTTTCGGTAATAAAGCAATATCCCCACGCGTATGGGCCATCTGGTGCACTTGGCCACCCTCCTACACAAAAATGGTAAAATGCTGAAAATATTTTCCATAAAACATTTTATAGCAAAACCAAACAAAACGTAAGTAACTAACCCGTGGTCTCATGAGATGTTTGACCAAAGAAAGCTGCAATCTCCCTTTTTCGTGTAGTAATATCACCAGTTGTGCCAAAGCCATTGAAAGATTTGGCAGCATCAACGAAAGCATTGTAAGTGTAGAATCCATTGCTTTTACATCGAGGATCGTTTCGATATTTAAGCATTTGGTCAAAAAGAGACGAGCTAATGACGCTGGTAACATCGTCTGCTGAGGTTCCAAGCAAGAAGAAAGCTAAGAAAAACAGTATCAGAGAAAAGAGCTTCATTTTTTTTTCTTGAGAGTGTGTGAATGCAGAGCAGCAATAGTGATGTGTGGAAGTGAATGGCGGGTGTATGTGACAATATATAGAGGATAAGTGCAATGGGTTTTGCTCGATTACTAGTCAAAATGGGTTGGCTCAGCCTGACTTCATCTTCAATGACCAAAGTAAAATTCTTAAAATTTTCAATTTCAAATATAAATTACAAAATTTTCAATCAAATTGAGTAAAAAAAAAATTAATGGAAATATTGAAGTTTTTAAAGAAATGAATGATTCAAAATTTAATAGATACAAGAGATAATTTTATAATAAAAAATGAAATTCGATAAAATAAAGATTACGCTGTCTTCATAACTATTAACCAGTCAGCAAATTTTTTTTTTTTTTTTAGAGCACCATTAGACTAACCAAGGCCTCTCTCTTAGGTCACTAGCCCTTTAATTCAAAGCTTATGACTTTGTTGTTTGTGTCATAGAACGGCTGCAGAAATCAACTAAGGAGAACGATCAAACTCAAAGTTTGGTTCACACTTCAAGGTAAGCACTTTTTTTTTTTTTTTTTTTCAATTTCTTTTATTTTCCTTGCTTTAGTTATTTAATTTCCTTCTAGTTTTAGGTTCTTTTGCTATAGAAACTAGTTTAGGCTAGAATAGTTAGAATGTAGAATTTCTGCCTCAATACGCGCACGTATGCCGGCTTGACTTAGCATACGCATCTTAAGGAGTTTGCACATGTAACTTTGGTCATGCGTACCTAAAATCACCTAGAAGCCCCGACTTTATAATGTTTTGGTTGATTTTTTGTTTAATCAGTTTCTAGCTTTCGGTAATATGCTAGTAACATGCTTATGGTATTTGAATTGTTTAGAAACATGGCTAGGATCGGTTGAATATTTCATAGAGACACGTTTAGGATTGGATAAGGATAATTATAGTATGAATAAGACGTTTGATTTCAATCCCTGTTTGATTTCAAGATGTTTTGGATTGCAAACGAATTAATTCAAAGAGAGTATGACAGCTTTTTCTTTCTTCTTCCCCATTTTTGGTTTGGTAATTATCGATCTCTTGTTCAAAAATGTCAAAGAAGCTCGACAATGAGAAATTATAAGGTCCTCATGGTAAACAAGTGACGTAATCTACCATTCTACTAAAAATATTCCACCTATTTAAAATTGCTGAGTTAGAAATTTTTTTTAAATAGAAACTGATTACTAACTCATCAATTTGAAACAAATGTGAGTCTTTTAATAGAATGGTAAACAAGTGACATTGTCCACCAAAGAATTATATAACTTCCCTCCAACAAGGGTAGCTTTGTTTTTGTTTTTTTTATTATTTTTATTTTAGAGAAGACAAGGGTGGCTTGACTAAGTTCAAAGCCAAATACAAATGTTAGCTAACCTGTCTTACAAAGAATTGGAAAATCAATACATTGTCATCATCCTGAGGTGTGGTCCATTAATGCCATTATATCTGCCAATTGAATTATCCTTTGGGTGCTGCCAATTAGCAATAGCAATACGATTTGCGTCCTCTTCCTTCCGTATTCAATGAACCTTGTGGATGAGGGAATAGGTCATTTACCACCACCTTGTGAATGAATTGATTTATTAATGCCTAACTTTCCACTCCAATGACTGGACATACAATTGCCTATGCAATAATCATCCAAATATATATATATATATATATATATATATATAAATGCAGAGATTTTATGTGAGAGAGCATGAGTTTCTGCCATGTTGCACACTCTATAAAAAGAATTGAAATACTCTTAAATCATATAAGAGATAAGAACAATTTTAAAAATAGGGACACTTTATTTTATTTTTGTTTAATATTTCAAGACTACTTTTTGTTACATTTTATTCAATAATGTTTCAAGACTATTATTTGTTTCATTTGATTCAATGTTTCAAGACTTTTCTTCTCTTTTACACACAAAAAACTCTTTGCATTTTCATTCACCATTTTCACTTCTACTCTTTTATATACATATGCCCACAGCCCTCCATGTTATCTCATCTCAAATACACTCAAACCAAAAACGATGTCATTTACCTTTAAGTCTTCAACCTTACAACGACACCTACATAACTCCAACATTGTCATACATTTAATCCTAACCCATACGAGTAGGCTATAAACAAGGAAAGGGGCTTGCTTTTTTTATTCAATGACGGTAGTTTATGGTTTTGATATTGATGTCGGGCATTATGGATTTTATGAAAGTTGTGATTCGCTTTGAATCTTTGGGTGTTTGAGATTTTGGTTTGGGAATGTCATAAATGTATTTTATTTTAGAATTAAAGAGAAAGAGAAAGAAGCATTCTAATTGATTATTTATGAAATTAGCTTCTTCTTTTTTTTTTAGAACTCATAATGTGTAGGTTTTTTTTGTAGGTTTTTTATTGCTATTTTGTATGGTATGAGCCATAGTGATTAAAAAATAAAAAAAATTGATGATGATCACAAAGTGTTTTACTTTTTTTTTTTTTTTTTTTTAAGGATATAGAAACCCATCTAAAAATAATTAAATTTTGATAAATTGATGTGCTTTTAGCCGATTTCTATTTATTTAATCACATTCTTTTTATGTTGATACTTATAATTACAAATGATTTCCTTAATTTCATTGAGATAATGAATTGAGTGTTTGAAATTGAGGTTTCCATATTTGGTTTTGAGAATAAAGTGGTTGAAGGAGTGTTTGGTAGGTTTCTATAATTTATGTAATTTTAGGATATAAAAGTATTTTATATTTATTTATTTCAAAATCATTTAATCAATTTTAAAAATAAATTCTAATTTTAACAGTAAATATTATAATATGTTATAGCTTTACAGTGTTATACAATTTTTTTAATAAAATATGAATTAAAAAAATAAAGTTTCAAAGTATTCAACAATATTGTGGGCAAACATAAATGCTATACAACAAAATAAATATTGTGGGGGAGTAAGACCTGGGCCCATGAGGTGGGCTCAGATACGACTTTTCATCAACAATAAATTCGAGGAGAAGAAATTATAGGGAACCCCTGCAACTAATAGGAGAATGCGTGAGTGTCCAGGAATATTGATCCGAGAGGGATACCCTCCTCGGGTCTGGCGTATGTCGGTGAAAGTGGCCTCGGCTTCCCCTTAGTCCAGCTTCCAGGAAATTCTAGAGGTGAAGACAGATTGTCAATGCACGTGGAAGGGATAAGGATGCAGAAATATCTTGAGCAAAAGCTGCTGCCACCGCATTAAATGCATTACAGCAGCTTTCCTGGCCGCATTTATGTGGAGAAGACCCCTGAACAGTGTTTAAAATCATCTTTACCCCCAGGAAACCAAAAAGCTGTGGGAGAAGAAGTGGGAAACTCAAGTACCAGGCTAGATGGCAGACAAGTGGACGATGGGATCGAACAATGAAGGACTATATAATGGAGTAAGACCTCCAGAAGAGGAGGACGAAAAGAAAAATAGCAGAAACCTCAAGAAAGAACTACTGTAGCATCTGGGAAAAATATAACCCAAAGAAAAGCATTCTATCTAAGTGCATACCCCTCGGACCTAACTCGAATCCATCAATTAATCCAAAACTTACTCCTCGGACGCGATATCTTAACTTGTGTGTGTGTTTTAGCCTCCTCGGCCAAGCACTTAATCTTCAGTAACTGTTGTAAAGATCGCTATTAGCCCAATTCTTTGACCCACTCTCTTACAAATTTATTGTATTGGGCTTATTGGGCCCATCTCCTGCTTTCATCTAGGTGTGGGCTACAATTTGTGACCCTACAATTGGCGCCGTCTGTGGGAAAGAATTAGCGCTAGTAGAAAGTTACGGCAGTTATGGCAGGTTCAGGACCGCAACAGGCCAGTCCGCCCTATGCAGAGTCAGTAAACGTCAGTCAGCAAGATGAACTCCACAATCTTGAACGGGAGAACCACGTAGATAACCAGCGTGAGGGTAGTTCGCGAATGATCCATGCTGGGAAGAGCGGCTATCGACGAAAGAGCCATCTGGTGCAAGGGTACGCTGATGAAAAGGACTTGCAGCGTGAAATAGAAGGTTTGAAAAAGAAGCTTCGTCGAGCACAACGAAATCACACCCCTGCAAGTTCTGATGTCTCCTCCAACGGTGAAGGGGAGGACAGTTACAGGGATTCTTCAGAAACTCCCCCCCAGTGAATCCTATTCCTATGAAGAAGAGCATTCTCACAAGAGAAGGAGAAAAAGTTCGTCTAGAAGGGGAGTGAGGACCAAAGACATGAAGAAGGCTCTGACCCAAATTTCTAAGTCCCCCTTTACTAGGGGAATAGAAAAGGCAAAGCTTCCCAGACGTTTTCATCAGCCTACGTTCTCTATGTACAACAGACGTACCGATCCTGTAGAACACGTGAGCCAATTCAGACAAAAGATGGCAGTTTACTCTCAAGACGAGGCTTTATTGTGTAGAGTATTTCCCTCTAGCCTAGGACCGATGCCGATGAGATGGTTCGATGGGTTGAAGACTGACTCCATCGGCTCCTTTAAGAAGCTCACTCAATCATTCTGCTCCCGGTTTGTTACATGCAGCAGAGTTCCTCAACCCCTTGATTCCCTGCTGTCCATGACAATGAGGGAAGGGGAGTCTGTGAGGTCATATGCCGAGAGGTATTGGGAGATGTTTAACGAGATTGACGGAGATTTTGATGAGGTCGCTGTCAGAACCTTCAAGGTCGGTCTTCCCTCCGATCATGGTCTGAGGAAGTCCCTGACAGGGAAACCGGTCACCAGCTTGCAACAATTAATGGATAGGGTGGATAAATATAAAAGGATAGAAGATGATCAACAACAGCAGCAACAAGGAAAAGGGAAAGATAAGCTTGTCCCTCAAGAAAGAAGAGAGTTTAGGCCGGACAGGTACAATAATAACCGGCCGAAAAGGGATTATACCGAGCAGCAGATATCCAGTAACAGCCAAATAGTAGGAGCTGTATTCCGAGAGCCTGTGCACCAAGTCCTGGAAAAGATAAAAAACGAACCCTTCTTCAAGTGGCCCAATAAGATGATGGGAAACCCAGAAAAGAGAAACCGGAACCTCTATTGTCAATATCATAGAGACCACGGTCATACCACTGAGGATTGTAGAAGCTTATGGGATCACCTGGACCAGCTTGTCCGGGAGGGCATATTGAAACAGCTGTTGCATCATTCCAATAATCTGGGTAGCCATGCGGATACTCGATCAGAAAGGGAGAATCCTCCGAGACCTCCAATTGGAACTATTAATGTCATCTTTGCGGCACCTGGCAGAACAGGGTCATGCCCCTCCAGAGTAATGTCGGTGGCTCGTCTGTACCCTGAGGATGACTCTCACGAGCTGAAGAGAGCCAAATCGAGCCGGTCCCTAGTCATGGGATTCTCGGACGAAGACAAGATCGGAACTGTTCAACCACATGACGATGCTTTAGTAATTACCCTCCGAATTGGAGGCTACGATGTAAAGAGGGTAATGGTGGATCAAGGCAGTGCAGCCGAGATCATGTACCCTGACCTCTTCAAGGGGCTGAACCTAAGGGCTGAAGACCTGACACCTTATAACTCCCCCTTAGTAAGCTTTGAAGGGAAGATTATTATTCCGAAAGGGCAAGTCAGACTGCCAGTACAAACCGGAGCGGAGATGGTAGAGGTCGATTTTATAGTGGTGGATGCCTACTCCCCTTATACAGCAATTGTTGCGAGGCCTTGGCTTCATACTTTGGGAGTAGTCTCTTCCACCCTGCATCAGAAGATTAAATACCCCTCTGGAGGTAAGATAGAAGAGATACTGGGTGATCAGACCATGGCGAGGCAATGCATGATAGCAGCTATCCGACATAAGCCTGAAGCAGAATCTGAGGCTCAAAAAGAAGAATTATAGCAATTAAAATCCTCAATGCTGCCCCAAGATGGGTTATCCGAGGAAGCGAAATGTGAAGATCTTGTAAAAGTCACAATAGGAGATGACCCTGAGAAATTCTTTCAAGTCGGATCTCAACTACCCCAGTTGGAAAAGGAGGAATTGGTAGAGTTCCTCAAACAAAACATAGACGTCTTTGCATGGAGTGCTTATGAGGCTCCAGGGGTAAACCCAGACTTCATTTGTCACCATTTGAATGTTAATCCAGCAATGACCCCCAAGAAGCAGCTCCCTCGTCGGCCATCTAAAGAGCATGCAGAAGCAGTCCGTCAGGAAGTGACGAAGCTAAAGAAGGCAGGGGCTATCAAAGAGATCTTCTACCCCGAGTGGTTGGCGAACACAGTGGTGGTCAAGAAAAAGACTGGGAAGTGGCGAGTATGTGTTGATTTCACAAATCTAAATAAAGCCTGCCCAAAAGATCCATTCCCCATGCCCAAAATTGATCAGCTGGTAGACGCCACAGTCGGCCATCCTCGGATGAGTTTCTTGGACGCTTTCCAGGGTTATCATCAGATACCTTTAGCATTGGACGATCAGGAAAAAACTGCTTTTGTCACGCCAGTAGGAAACTACCACTACAAGGTGATGCCTTTTGGTTTGAAGAACGCAGGCTCCACTTATCAGAGGATGATGACGAGGATGTTTGAACCATTATTGGGAAGAAATATGGAGATTTACATAGATGACATGGTGGTAAAAAGCAAAAGAGCATCTGAACACCTAGAGGATCTTCGAGTCGTCTTCGAAATTCTCAGAAGCCATAAACTACGCTTGAATGCCTCCAAATGTTCGTTTGGTGTTGGCTCAGGCAAATTCTTGGGTTATATGGTCACTCATAGGGGAATTGAAGTCAATCCCGACCAAATTAAGGCCATCACCAGTATGCGAACTCCTCGGAACCCAAAAGAGGTGCAAAAACTAACCGGAATGGCCGCTGCTCTGAATAGATTCATATCTCGATCAGCGGACAGGTGCCGACCCTTTTTCCTGTTGATCAATAAATGGAAAAGCTTTGAATGGTCGATGGAATGTGACGCAGCCTTTCAACAACTTAAAGACTATCTCGCTCGGCCGCCGGTCATGTCGAGTCCCGAGCCAGATGAGGTTCTTTTTGCTTACATTGCAGTGGCCTCTTATGCAGTAAGTTTAGTGTTGATAAGGGTTGATAACGGCGTACAACGGCCAGTGTACTACGTGAGCAAATCACTGCATGAGGCAGAGGTACGATACCTTCCACTGGAAAAGGCTATCTTAGCGGTGGTGCTTGGCACACGCAAGCTGCCTCACTATTTCCAAGCGCACACGGTGATTGTTCTTACACAACTCCCATTAAAGGCCGTCCTTAAAAGTGCAGATTACACGGGAAGGATAGCCAAGTGGGGCACAATTCTGGGAGCTTTTGACATCAAGTACATGCCTCGCACCTCAGTGAAGGGCCAGGTGCTGGCAGACCTGGTGGCAGAGTTCACCGAACCAGAAGTGGATAGTCTATTAGCATCAGAAGAAGGGGATGTAAAACTAGCCTGTAGTATCTCCAAGCGTACCCCTCTGACTTGGGAAGTACATGTCGACGGAGCATCAAACCAAAAAGGAGCGGGAGTTGGGTTAGTGCTGACATCTTCAGAAATGATCACCATTGAAAAGTCACTGAGGTTAAGCTTTCCTGCCACGAATAACGAAGCAGAGTACGAAGCACTACTAGAAGGTATGGCTATGGTCCTAAGGATGGGAGGAAAGTCCATTGAACTCTTCTCGGATTCAAGGCTAATTGTTGGACAGGTCAAAGGCGAATTTGAAGCCAAAGACGAGAGAATGCGAGATTATCTTAGCCGAGTGAAAATCATGCAGATGGAATTCGAATCCTTTAGCTTGCTGCATGTCCCAAGAAGTGGCAACACGCATGCGGACTCTTTGGCCACCCTCGCAACTTCCTCGGCGCAAAACTTGCCTCGCACAATCCTCGTTGAAGACCTGCATCGACCCTCGACAATAGCAAACGTAGTTCAGATCAATCAAGTCAGAATGGGGCCAAGCTGGATGGATCCTTTCATGCAATTCTTAAAGGATGATATTCTACCCGAGGAGAAAGTTGAAGCCGACAAAATAAGAAAGAAGGCTCCTAACTATTGGCTGTCGCAGGATGACAAGCTATATAGGCGTTCCTTCTCTGGGCCTTATCTGCTATGCGTCCATCCCGATCAAACGGATTTGCTCTTGGAAGAGATGCATGAGGGAATCTATGGAAGCCACACTGGAGGCAGGTCCTTAGTGCATAGGGCCATTACTCAGGGTTATTGGTGGCCGAATATGCAGAAAGAAGCTTTGGAATATGTCAAAAAGTGTGATCAATGCCAACGGTATTCACCGAATATACACCAACCGGGAGGAGTCCTCAATCCAATATCCAGCCCATGGCCATTCGCTCAATGGGGCTTGGACATCGTCGGACCATTTCCTAAAGCTGCAGGAAACAAAAAATATCTCATAGTCGGCACGGACTATTTCACAAAGTGGGTTGAAGCAGAGCCTCTAGCCAATATCCGAGACGCGGATGCGAAAAGATTCGTTTGGAAAAACATTGTTACTCGATTCGGTGTCCCTCGTGTACTCATTACGGATAATGGACTCCAGTTTGACAGTAAGATGTTCAGAAATTACTGTGGAGAATTGGGGATCACTAACAGATATTCTACTCCGGCATACCCTCAAGGGAATGGACAGGCTGAAGCTGTGAATAAGGTCATATTAAATGGATTGAAGAAAAGACTGGATGATGCGAAAGGCAGATGGGTAGAAGAACTCCCACATGTGCTCTGGACGTACAGGACCACACCTCGTAGGTCCACTGGAGAGACCCCTTTTTCAATGACTTATGGAGCTGAAGCAGTCATACCCTTGGAATCCGGGTTCCCAACAACGAGAACAAGCTCATTCAATCCAAAAGACAACGATGAAAACTTGGCAAGAGGTCTGGACTTGATTGATGAAAAAAAGGAAAACGCAATGGTTCAATTGGCTCATTACCAACAAAAGCTGAAGCGAGGTTATGATGCCCATGCAAAGACAAGGCCTTTGGTCCCAGGTGACCTGGTGCTGCGCAAAGTCGTGGGCTCGGCAAAGAACTCTGCATGGGGAAAACTAGGGCCGAATTGGGAAGGACCATATCGCATCACCTCCAACGCTGGCATTGGAGCATATTTCTTGGAAGACTTGGACGGACTTGTAGTACCCCGCCCTTGGAACGTCAATAATTTGAAAAGGTATTATTATTAATAAAACTGTATTTAATCAATATTCGTTCTTTATGTTAAATATGTATGCCTCTTTTCGTATCCCTCACCGTTCTATGAAGTGTTTAAACTTAAATCCAGTCATGCATGAGTCCTCGGACCAGATGATCTGGGTTAGTTAACACCCTCACCGTTCTTTGAAGTGTTTAAACTTAAATCCAGTCATGCATGAGTCCTCGGACCAGATGATCTGGGTTAGTTAACACCCTCACCGTTCTTTGAAGTGTTTAAACTTAAATCCAGTCATGCATGAGTCCTCGGACTAGATGATCTGGGTTAGTTAACACCCTCACCGTTCTTTGAAGTGTTTAAACTTAAATCCAGTCATGCATGAGTCCTCGGACCAGATGATCTGGGTTAGTTAACACCCTCACCGTTCTTTGAAGTGTTTAAACTTAAATCCAGTCATGCATGAGTCCTCGGACCAGATGATCTGGGTTAGTTAACACCCTCACGATTTTATAAAGTGTTTGAACTTGAGTCTAGTCATGCATGAATCCTCGGACCAGATGAACTGGGATAGTCAACACTTGTTCTATTTTCCTTTTTAAGCATTCAAATATAGATGCGAATGCATGACTCAAATTTCTTGTTTAATTATATTTATTTCGCCAGTATGATAATCCAACTTCCAAAACCCCTTAATCAAATTGGTCATCCATACGACGCAAAAAATGAAATGAAATGAAATGGCAACAGAAGGGTTCACTATTACTTGTCATAACACGTAAAACAAAGGAAATATATATCTTCATTAATGATTAAAACGTAATACAAATCTTTAAAATAATAAGCATAAAGAAAAAACAAGAAGAAGAAAACAACACTAAAACAAAACAGCCTAAGTCTTCGTGTTTGGGTCCTGGTGCTCGGCTACTTGTTCAGACTGCGGAGGGGCAGCATCTGGAGCATTACTTTGGGAGGGCTCAGCTTGGCTTGTCGCAGGAGCTTCTGATACTGGGGCTGGCTGCTCTGGAGGAGGAGGATCAGAATCTGGGAGCGGATGAATATCAGATTCATAGTACACGCTCTCAGGCCTCCTGAGGATGGAGTCGGCAGGGACCCCAGCGGCGTCAAGGGCTTTCTCCCAAGTGATGTCGCAGTAGTCCCTGGCGACGGAGGCAAACACTTCAGTCAACCTGCTCTGTGTCTCTTCAACCCCCAGAGCATAAGAAGCTTGCTTTTCGGCCTCGGCTGCCTCCTTCTGTAGCTGGGCAGCTTCCTTAGCCTTACGGAGCTCTTCGCGCAGGTTTTTCACCATCTGCCTCTCCGTTTCTAAGTTGATTTCGCAGAGGTGTAGTTCACTGCGAAAAGTCTCTGCCTGCTTCTCAGTTGTTTTTAATCCAGCCTCAGCGCTGGCCCTCTCCTGATTAGCCTTCTTCACCTCCTCGGCCATCTGCTTTTGTTGTGTTCTTAGCACACTCAGATGGTCCTCCACAGTCTCTCGGGCCTCATGGGCGGCTTTTGTCTCATCACGAAAGCGCTTCGCCCATTCCTCAGCCACATACACTTGTTGCGCGACCTGTTATGGAAAATTAAAGAATGGCTTAGATTTAAAAAAAAAATGATAGGCAAATAAAAAGAAACAAAATTATACTCACCATCGCCAAATCCCTTTTCATGGAAAGGAGTAAATCAGGATAATCGAAGCTCCTGTAAGCCGCCAGATCAGTAGGTAGGAGAAGGGGCTGCAGCAGAGCATCAGCCAGTCGGCCTGCATGGCCACCACGGAAGTGCCTAAGTGAGGCATCCACTGAGACGGGGCCACCATCAACCTCCAGCGTCGGCGACCAAGTCCGTGTTGACTGGCGAACCTGGGCTGGTGGGCGCTCCTCTCGGCTCTCCACAGAATGAGCCCTCCTACTCGGACGTTCATAAGTAGGTCTGGCCTGCTTATTGCCCTTTGACGGGCCTAGCTCCCCCTCCTCGGTGGGCTCCACAGGCCTCTTCCTCCTCAGATCAGGGTTTGGTTTGAGCCCAAGGTCTGCAGGCACCTGGGGCGGAGGAGGGGGAGGGTGTGCAATTTGTTTGGACTTGCCCTTATCTTGAGAAGATGGACCCTTGTTCCTGCCCTTCATCAACTCTTTCAAAGAAGGGCCAGTCCGGGGAGCCATGTCTTCCTCCTCGTCAGTTGTATCGGCAATGTATGTTACCGCTTGAGCTGGAGTTTGCACGCACGACTGCTCGTCCGCTCCCTCCTCGGCCTCTGAAATGAAGACTGTTTCTTCTTCAAACTTGAACTTATCAATCTCTAGTTCGAGAGAGGAAGAAGAGGCTGTGCCTTCGCGGAGAATAGCCTCCCCAAGCAGTACTTCGCGCAGAGGTTCGGCGGCAAGGGGAATTCCCTGTGGAATGGGATGGTCAACTGGGGGAAGATCGTAGTCGGTGAGGAAGTTTGGCCGAGACACGTCTATACGTGCCAAACGGTGGTCTCCCGCTCGGATGGAGTTACCGACGTCTAAATACGATTTCGAGATGGGCTCGAAATCCAAAATGAGGTGAACTGCTCGTAGTTGCCCGTCGTCATTCACAAAAATCTCTGATCTCAGCAGGTAATTCAGCGCTGGAACGTTGATCAGGCTAAGCTTCGGGTTGGTAAAGAATTTATCTGTCAAACAAGTAAATCACATTGTTAAGCCTCGGCTATAAAAAAAAATATAATAATAGTAACACTAACATAAAACTACTAAGCAAATAAGCATAAAGGAATCAGAATACTCCTCAACGTTAAAGTTAGAGATCCTAAGTCTAGTTTGCTCCACCTGGTGTCCCAGCCTTGGTTGGGCAGGCTAAGCCGTCGCTCCAAGGCCCCGACAGGATTAAGTAGTCGTCTTTCATCCCCTTATTAGATTTGGGGAGGCAGGATATTAGTTTGACCACATTGCTACGGGACTTAAGGTAAAAGCCCGCCCGAGTCTCTATATGTCCTTCATATAGGTGGGCGACGTCGTGCCACGTCAATCCTAGCCCCAGATGACGGTCCAAAGCGTCGATTGACCCTAGGACTCTAAAGAAGTTGGGGGCACACTGATGGGGGCAGAGCCTATGGGCGCGAAGATAGTCCCGTGTAATCCTACCCATGGGGACGGTCATCCCCCCTTCTATGAAGGCAATCATAGGGATGACCACCTCTCCTACTTTGCGATCAAACTCCACTCCCTCTGTGGTGCAGTGACGTACCACTACCTCCGGGGGAATGTGGTATTTTTCTTTGAACAACTCTATCATGGCCGGAGTGTTTACTAAGCGCTCGAATCTACCCATTGTTAGTCTCTATAAGGTGGAGTGGTTAGCCGAGGAGGTTAGCCGAGGATACAACGGAAGTCGGAGGGCGAAACTTACGTGAGAATGAACACGGTTTGTTCCTCTGGTCGCTGAAAGATCGTCAAGCTCTCTCTCTTTCTTGTGAAAAATGACGGATGCCTGGATATGAACACTGAAGTTGCAAGCTCTGATAAGAAACAAAAAGTAACGCCAGGAGGTTTTTATAGTAGGGATGGAAAAAGGAAAAACCACAATCCCGCCCAAATATTGCAGTGGAGATCTGGACCGTAGGATTCGTATTTCACCGTAGGATGCCTGGGTTGAAACGCAATTCTAAGCGTTTAATGATGATTGTGCGAGTTCCCAAGCGTCAGGAGTCCTCGCGAAATGGCAGAAATAGCCCTTACACGCGCCTAAATTTAGATACTGTTAAGGATTGCATTGTAATTACGAATGTACATCAAAATCCTAACTTTCCTTCTCGGATTAAGAAGAAAAATTAGAATTTTGAGGGGCTATTGTGGGGGAGTAAGACCTGGGCCCATGAGGTGGGCTCAGATACGACTTTTCATCAACAATAAATCCGAGGAGAAGAAATTATAGGGAACCCCTGCAACTAATAGGAGAATGCGTGAGTGTCCAGGAATATTGATCCGAGAGGGATACCCTCCTCGGGTCTGGCGTATGTCGGTGAAAGAGGCCTCGGCTTCCCCTTAGTCTAGCTTCCAGGAAATTCTAGAGGTGAAGACAGATTGTCAATGCACGTGGAAGGGATAAGGATGCAGACATATCTTGAGCAAAAGCTGCTGCCACCGCATTAAATGCATTACAGCAGCTTTCCTGGCTGCATTTATGTGGAGAAGACCCCTGAACAGTGTTTAAAATCATCTTTACCCCCAGGAAACCAAAAAGCTGTGGGAGAAGAAGTGGGAAACTCAAGTACCAGGCTAGATGGCAGACAAGTGGACGATGGGATCGAACAATGAAGGACTATATAATGGAGTAAGACCTCCAGAAGAGGAGGACAAAAAGAAAAATAGCAGAAACCTCAAGAAAGAACTACTGTAGCATCTGGGAAAAATATAACCCAAAGAAAAGCATTCTATCTAAGTGCATACCCCTCGGACCTAACTCGAATCCATCAATTAATCCAAAACTTACTCCTCGGACGCGATATCTTAACTTGTGTGTGTGTTTTAGCCTCCTCGGCCAAGCACTTAATCTTCAGTAACTGTTGTAAAGATCGCTATTAGCCCAATTCTTTGACCCACTCTCTTACAAATTTATTGTATTGGGCTTATTGGGCCCATTTCCTGCTTTCATCTAGGTGTGGGCTACAATTTGTGACCCTACAAATATTATATGTAAGTCTTAATATACATAAAAATTATTTCAAATCTATATATTACTAAAAACTGAAACATGACATTTATTGCTACTGAGCTCCTGTTGCGCCACCTCATCGCCACGTCATTCACCACATAATTAGTATTTATTATTTATTCCTATTTTTTTACATATATATATATATATATATATAAGAAAATAGATTATTGACTTTACATATTCATCTTTGTCGGTTTTAACATATATATATATATATATATATATATATATATATATATATATATATATATATATTTCTTTTTTATTTCCAATTTTCCTATAATTTTTTTTACGTTCACCTATTTTTTCTTAAATATTTACACTTTTTTCAACCTTTCTTTTTCCCTTAGTTACCTTTTCATCTCCCCACTACCCTCTACTTTAATATTGCTATTCATCTTTCCCTTCATCTTCCTTTATTTGTCTCTTCTTATCCTTCCATCTTACTATAAATTTGTCACTCTTTTCCAATCTTTACATAGTTTTCTCTCAAAAAAAATTTCTCTCTCTCTCTCTCTCTCTCTCTCTCTCTCTCTCTCTCTCTCTCAATGTTTTGATGGATTTTTATTTTTTTTGCATCTCCGCTTTGGGTTGATAAATTTTTGTGTTTTTAAGAACTCTAATTTAGGTTGATACGATTTAGTTTTGTGTTTTAAGTTATTATTATTATTATTATTATTTTGCTCTTTGTTTGTTAAATTTTATCCGATTAAATTATAAAAAATTAAAGATGGTAGATAAAAATAAAATAGTTTTCCATTACATAGTATAATTTGGATAATCTAGTGTTTATTGTTATATCTTTAAATTCTTCTTATTTTTTTCTTCTCTTCTATTTTACTCAATATTGAAACTACCACATCCTCCTTATCATTAAATTATTTATATTTTCTCTCTCCTTTTGTTAAAAAAATAAAAAATGTAATATTTTACTTAAATTCAAATAAAAGAAAATTGTGCTCATCAAATTGTACTCATTTTTTTTTAACATTTACACTTTCTCCAACCTTTCTCCTTCTCTTTACCTTTTCATCTCCCCAAACATTCTACCTTGATATCACTCTTACTCTTTCCTTTTATCTTCCTTTTTTTTGTTTCTTTTTATTATCACCCTCTTAGTATAAATTTGTCATTCACTCTTCCATTCTTTACATAATTTTCTCTCACAAAAAAGTGGTTATTTCCCACTCTTTCTCCCTCAATTTTTTGGTGAATTTTTATTTTTATTTTTCTTGCATCTCTATTTTAGCTTGATAAATTTTTGTATTCTTTAGAACTCTATTTTGGTTGAAGGGATTTAGTTTTGTGTTTTAAGTTTTTATTTTTTTATGACTTTGATTGTTAAATATTATCATATTGCATTATAAATAATTAAAAATTGTATATAAGAATGTACTATTATTATATTACATAGAATTATTTGGATAAGTTAGTGTTTATTGTTATGTATTTTATTATTTTTTTTTCCTCATATCATTTTATTTAAAATTTAAATTCAGCCACATCCCCCATATATATCATTAAATTATTTATATTTCCACTCCTTTTTTATTTTAAAAATTTTAAAATATAATATTTTGCCTAATTAAATAAATATAATTGTCCACATTAAGTGGGGTAATGCTAGGGAAACACTCACTCTCACACCCAATGCATCAAAGGAAGAATGAAATACAAAACAAATCAAGTTAGAAACACTAAATAAATAAAAAATAATAATAAAAAACTAATGATGCATATTTAATGTCATAGAATCATCATTAAATTTTGGAAAACGATAGGTTGCCAATGGAGAGAGGGAGAGAGATGGTATAGAAAAAAACAAATACAAAGTAATAAAGAGTAGATAAAAAATAAAAAAATAAAAAATAAAAAATAAACCAACGTCAATTTGTAATCATTGATTGGAAAACAAAGAGGTTGTAAGGAGAAGTAAAAAATAAAATATAGATTACCATGTGGAGAACATTAAAAACTTTACAGTGTAGTAATATAAACTGTTAAATTCACTTAAAAAATTAAATCAACAATCAACAATTAAATACAATCATAGTACTAAATTTAAATTTAAAACTAATCAAACTCTAACTATGGAAACTATATTAATCATAACTAAAAAAGAGATGTTCTCTGATGGTAGTAGAAATTACATAAGAAATAAAGTTAGAAAATTTAAAAATCCATTTTTTGACATTTCATTTAACCTTATTTATAATATATATATATATGAGTTTGGTTCAAGTTACACCTGATGTAACTCTAAGCAATGTTACACTACCAATAATATATGAGTTTGCATATGTAACTTTGGTCATGCGTACCTAAAATCACCTAGAAGCCCTGGCTTTATAATGTTTTGGTTGATTTTTTGTTTAATTAGTTTCTAGCTTTCAATAATATGCTAGTAACATGCTTATGGTATTTGAATTGTTTAGAAACATGGCTAGGATCGGTTGAATATTTCATAGTGACACGTTTAGGATTGGATAAGGATAATTATAGTATGAAGATGTTTGATTTCAATCCTTGTTTGATTTCAAGATGTTTTGGATTGCGAACGAATTAATTCAAAGAGAGTATGACAGCTTTTTCTTTCTTATTCCCCATTTTTGGTTTAGTAATTATAGATCTCTTGTTCAAAAATGTCAAAGAAGCTCGACATGGGTGGCTTTTTTATTTTTGAGAGAAGACAAGGGTGGCTTGACTAAGTTCAGAGCCAAATACAAATGTTAGCTTACTAGTCTTACAAAGAATAGGAAAATCAAGGGTTCGTTTGGTACATGTGTTTAAACCAAGGAAGTCAATACCATACTAGAAGCTGTACCGGTTTAGCCATTGGTACGATATATTTCGGATACCAATCAATACTGATGTACCGTTTTGGATTTACCGCTATTTTATATTATATATATATATATATATATATATATATATATACACACACACACAAAATAAAATTTAAAAAAAAAAAAAAGAAAAAAAAAGGAGGGAAAACGATTAATGAAATTGTCAGTACAATAAGAATCATGTCTACCAAACTAACATTTAGAGCCACATCGCCATTCCAGATATTGAGTATGTGTAGAAAAGAAAGAAAAAATCCCAACACTTTTTTTATTCTAGTTTTTTCTCTTCCCTTGTCCCACATTTATTTTATTCTTTAATTTATTTTTTTCTACTATTGCATGCCTAAACCTAGTTGCCTACCAACCTATCATTCCTATTTCCAAGTTCCAATACATCATAGCTTCACACACTATCTCTTTACAACCACACATTACCTCTTCCTGTTTCAAATTAATTTTGTCTTCACTCTTCACTTTTTATTTCATTTCTTCCCCATTAGTTACAGCATGTATCATACCATCTCCATCAAACAAGGGTGCATACTGAGGATTAGCACAGTTTCTCAAGTATACGCCACGTAGGCAGGATGGTAATTGACCCACCACTTCAAGATCATGCTAAACCGGGGCAAAATTACCAGATATCTTAACTGTCGGGTCAACTGTTTTGGGTAAGTCATGGTTTTTTTCGTGTGGTAATATTAGGGAAGTCTCAATTTGGTCTAGAACTAAAGCTGCTAGCTTTTGAAAATAGAGTAGATATTAGAAGTTTAGTGTGGCATGAGAAAAGTTATCGGTCCGATATCCACTAACCAACCGAAACAGTCGGATTTCACCGGTACAGCCGGTATTTTTTCCGGTACGAAACAAGAGGGTATCTATACCGGTGCACTGGCCGGTACAGTATGGAATTGACTTCCTTGATTTAAACACATGTTTTTAGTTTTTAAACAACATTACATGTATTTCTACACATTTTTTCATCTACACGTATTTCAAAAAATTACAAACAACATTACTAGAACAACATTACCAAACAGGCCCAATTGTCATCATCCTGAGGTGTGGTCCATTAATGCCATTATATCTGCCGGTTGAATTGCTCTTTGGGTGCTGCCAATTAGCAATAGCAATAGGATTTGTGTCTGCATTTAAAAGTCTTCCTTCCGTATTCAATGAACCTTGTGGATGAGGGAATCGAGCATTTACCACAACCTTGTGAATGAAATGATTTACTAATGCCTAACTTTCCACTCCAATGACTGGACATACAATTGCCTATGCAATAATCATAAATAATAATAATAATAATAATAATAATAAAAAGAATTATATATATATATATATATATATATATATATATATATATATATATATATATATATATATATATATAAAGCAGAGACCTTATGTAGGAGAGCATGAGTTTCTAACATGTGGCACACTCTAAAAAGAATTGAAATACTCTTAAACCATATAAGAGATAAGAACAACTTTATAAATAGGGACTCTTTATTTATTTATTTATTTTTGTTTAATATTTCAATACTACTTCTTGTTACATTTTATTCAATAATATTTCAAGACTACTATTTGTTTCATTTGATTCAATATTTCAAGACTTTTTCTCCCTCTCATACAAAAAACTCTTTGCATTTCCATTCACCATTTTTACTTCTACTCATTTATATACACATGCCCACAATTCTCCAATAGGGACTCTTCATCTCAAATACACTCAAACCAAAAACGATGTCATTTACCTTCAAGTCTTCAAACTTACAATGACACTTACATAACTCCAACATTGTTATACTATTTGATCCTAACCCGTATGTGTAGGCTATAAACAAGGAAAGGGGCTTGCTTTTTTTTATTCAGTGACGGTAGCTTTTGAAGTTGGACGTTGTGGATTTTATGAAGGTTGTGATTCACTTTAAATCTTTGGGTGTTTGAGATTTTGGTTTGGGAATGTTATAAATGTATATTATTTTAGAACTAAAGAGAAAGAAAAAGAAACATTCTAATTGATTATTTATGAAATTAGCTTTTTTTTCAGAACTCATAATGTGTAGGTTTTTTTGTAGGCTTTTTACTATTTCTCTTTGTTTAATCACGTTCTCTTCATGTTGATACTCATAATCACAAATGATTTCCTTAATTTCATTGAGATAATGAATTGAGTGTTTGAGATTGAGGTCTCCATATTTGGTTATGAGAATAGAGAGGCTGAAGAAATGTTTGGGAGGTTTCATAAATTTATGTAATTTTAGGATATACAAGTATTTTATGTTTTAAATTCTTATTTATATATTTCAAAATCATTTAATCAATTTAAAAATAATTTCTAATTTTAACAGTAAATATTATAATATGATATAATCTTATAGTGTTATACAATTTTTTTTAATAAAATATGAAATAAAAAAAAAATTCAAAGTATTCAATAATACTGTGGACAAACATAAATACTATAAAACAAAATAAGTATTATAATAGGTCTTAATATACATAAAAATTAGGTAAAAATGCAAAACTGACCCTTTAACTTTTAGTCTTTTTCATTTCAGTTCTCTAACTTTCAGTTTTGTCATTTTAGTCTTCTAATTTTCAATTATTGTCAATTTGGTACTCCGTTAAACTCCAGTTATGTCCTGCCGTTAATTGAGCCAAAACAACATCGTTTTGGCTCTTTTTTTTTTTATAATAAATTTCGAAATTATAAAAAAAAAAAAAAAATTTAAAAAAAGAAAAAGAAAAAAAAGGCAAAGTCAGAAAAACAAGATCAGATCGAAGAAGATGATGCACATGACGTTTTACTAAGAAAAAGCTTGTAAATTTCCTACACACTTCTCAAACCAAATCCTCCACATTGTAAATCCAAAACACAGCAACAACAAAACTCCCACTACCACTTTCAAGAAACTAGCTACTCAGACGGCGAGCATAAGCATCCAATCCCGGAGTTAAGCCCGAAAAGGGCGGCTCCAGCGAACATTGCGGCGGACCACTTGGATCCGGCGGTCTTTGCGTCGCCTTGCTACAGCAAAGGGTCCTCGATCTAGGGTTTAGGATGATTAGAGGCTTTGGCGGCGGAGACGAGCTTGAAATGCTTGTCTTCAAGGTACCGGTAAGGTGGAGATGAGGAAACAAGCGAGAAGGGAAAGGGAGTAACTGATCCAAGAACTAGTCGTCCAACCGTCGAACAAGATCGTCACCTAGTTCCCCCAATAAAACATCATGTGCATCATCTTCTTCGATCGATCTTGTTTTTCTGACTTTGCTTTTTCTTTTTCTTTTTCTTTTTTAATTTCGAAATTTATTTAAAAAAATAGCCAAAACGACGTTGTTTTGGCTCAATTAACGGCAGGACATAACTAGAGTTTAACGGAGTACCAAATTGACAACAATTGAAAGTTAGAGGACTGAAATGACAAAACTGAAAGTTAGAGGACTGAAATGAAAAAGAATGAAAGTTAGAAAGTCAGTTTTGCATTTTTGCCTAAAAATTATTTCAAATAAAATTGTAAAGTATTCGCATAGCGCACGGAATATCATCTAGTATGTTGAATTGGCAGTGAGTTGGTCTGAAAATATTGTCTGTATTTTAAAGGTGAAAAACTACCCACTAGTAGTAAATATATTAGAGTACTTTTGAAATTAAAGCTTTAAAATGTAAGTTCAAGTAAGATTGCTTCTGAAAGATCCGATTTCTTATAGAGTTGGCACTTGGCAATTACACATGACAGTACTGTTTGTCCATATAAGTAGGAACAAAGGAAGAAAGCATGTAAAATCTTGAAGAGTTTGGCTAATGTCATCCGTGGATAATTGAAGTATTTTGGATAGTTAAAAATGATCATAATTCAAAAGTGTTCAAAAATTGTTTGAAAGGTGTTGCTGGAAAATAATAACCTTAATTTGATCACTTATTTGCTCATATCTTTTCAAGCATAACGATTTTTTGAGTGATACCTTTTTTCTTTTTCTTTTTTTGAGTGATTTTTTTTTTTTTTAGAGAGTTTCAATCTATGACATCCACTCTTGATGATAGCTCTTTATCATCAAACAAAGACATCAATCAGTTTTTGGTGTAAACGGGGATTGAACCCCAGATCTTTTATATAACCATCAGATACTTTACCAATTGAGTTAATTGTAACTCACTTTTTAAGTGAAACTTTGTTTCACTTAGAAGTAGACATCTAGGGCAGCTATGCAGATTGGTACCCAATATGATTCAATCTCTTTTTAATTAAGAGAGCATCATACCCAGTTGACTTTGTGAGCATCGTACCAGAAGTAGCCAACAAAGCAGTGAATAATTTAGAAAGTACTCAAATTTATATAATTCATTCTTTATTTATTTGTAAGCTTAGAGATATCTTATGGAACAACAAAATCACCAATTTATATGTTTATATTGTCTCCTTATTGTAGTTGACTAAACATATTTTTGCCTTGGACCAAAGCTATTTAGGCAAAAGGCTTTTGATTATAGCAATCTAAGTTGTTCCCATAGCTTACTCCCAGTATGTCACAGTACCTTTTATAGAACCCAATCCTATCAGCCACCCTATTATCGGAGCCATGGCCACATTCAAGGCCACCATTGATAATGTTGGTGATTACACCATAGCCCAAAACTCGACTAGCTGATGTGTCAGCAGCTGAGGGTCTCCAATTTCGAATGATGACATCGTGGCTAGATGGCTTGTTTGCTTGCGGGGTCATCCAAAACCATATGGCTGTCTTGAACGATATGGTGGGGTCTGTGGCTACAAGATTTGGATTGTTTATGAGATCAGTGCCAATGGCTTTACCTGCTTGCCCATAATTGTAGTTGCTGATAAAAGTTGATGAACCATCAAAGTTAGGGTCAAAGTCTTTGATAAACAAAGTTACAAAAGTCATCTGACATAATATTTTTCACAACGTTAACATGATTTTTTGTAATTGGATCATATTAATGACACTTAAGTCCATCACTGACACCACTTTATTTTACACCAATTATAATAAATCATATCAATATTTTTAAAAATAAATTGTTTCTGTAACTTATTAACAAATTTGTGATTTTAAAAACTTACTGAGTTAGTTGGATAGGTCCCCGGCCATAATATTGTTTTCTAGAAGCACATGGCCAAAATGTTGAGGTACAATAGGTTTGCTTGTTATTTTCCGTAACAAAACAATATCTCCATGCATATGGGCCATTTGGTGCAGATGCCCACCCTCCTACACAAAAGTGACAAAATGTAATCACCTTTTGCAATTCAGATTAAGTCAATCAAACAAAAACTACGGGCCTGATTGTAACCCAAGTCTAAGCCCATCATACTATAACCCTGATTGTGCTGTAATTTTAGAGTTAGTCCACTAGAAAAACTACGGGCCTGGTATAATTTTTTGAAGTCACATTTATTTTTATGTATAGTTGTATTTTATACAATCTTACTATTTTTTTTTTTAAGTAAAAATAGTTACACTAAATAATAAACATACACTTATTTATTATATGGGAGATATACTGTTCAATAATATTAGTGATAAGGTATTTTTCACTTGAAATGGTCTATTAGTTATATTTGGAATAACATCATTTTCGAATGCATTTACCACTGATATTATTTTTATATTTTATTGCAACTAACCTATGGTCTCATGAGAATCGTACTGCAGCACAATTTGTGATTTTACAATTGAACTACAATGCGATTCTACATTTAGAATAGCATTGTAGCACAGTTGCAAATGTTTTTGCAATACTCAGATTTTACAAGTCCAGATGGTGTGGGGGTTTTGGACTTTTATACTAAATTGAACCAACATATGGCATATATCACTCTCAATGTGAATGCTCTTATTGATCATCATTGATGGTGTATAATGAATAGAATACAATTTCTTTGAACATAAAGACAGACAAAAGTCAACATGCAACAAATTTATAAAATAAAAAAAGTACTAGTAGGACTATCCGAACAAATGATCGAATTGCATAAAATTTGGTAACTTGAACAGAATTTCTATGAGGAACTCATGACCATGACTTATGCTACTTTGCCACCAAATTCCTTCATTTAGGCCTTTAATAGGTATTTTTGCTATTTATGGTTAAAAAATTTATTATAACTCTCAATTTAAAAGTTAGAATAAGTTTTGTATTTTTTGAAAGAAATTATTCATTTTTATGGGAAAAATCATTCTTCTCACAAGAGAGATGTAAACCTTAGTATGAGACCCATGGTATAAGATCCACAACTTCTGTGAGAGGAGGGAAGACATCTTCCGTAAGACAATTTTTTTTTCTTGTTTTGTGACAATCTTCAAGAGTTCATAGGATTTGAATTTGTAATTTTCTCAATTTTATATATTTTTGATAATTTTCTTATATTTTAGTATAATTTTTTGCTTAATTGAAATTAGAGTGTTTTAGAGTCTCTACTCTAGTCACCCTATGAATACTTTAGGTTTTCCTAAGGCTCTCTTGGTAGCCCTGGGATTCTTTTGCTATTCCAATGCAATGTTCCTCCAATCCAGTTGTCTCATTAATACATTTTAGATTACAATTTAGTTTACCAAAATTGAAGACACAAACCAATAGGAAAAATTTATGGTAAATGATTACTGGATGGACTTAACATTTTATTGTTTGTGAAACAATTTAAATTTTCAATTGGACTAAATATCTATCGACCCGCAATTTTGGTGCCTTCTTTGGGTTGCGGATCCAGTACATATATATAGCCCATCTATATTCTTCAAATTATTTTTTTGGGGTAAAACCTAAAACCAATTATTTACCTACAACTTTGGATCTTTTTCTACCAAAAGCCTTAGACAATAGCCTAAGTTACCAAAGACTAGAGTCAGCCCTGTAAAAAAGTGCCCTTCAATATAAACATTTGTTTTACGTGTTTAAGCATATACTCCCTAGATGAGAATGAATGCCATGTGCATACCCAAATGATTATATGATTTCTCAGATGAGAAGTATGTATTACCATAACCCAAATTTATATAATTCTTCTTTATTTATGTATAAGTTTAGAGATTTATGATCATACATTTATATGGTCGTCTTTTTGTACTTGGCTAACCATTTTCTTGCTCTGGACCAGAGCTATTTAGGCAAAAGACCTTTGATTATAGCAATCTAAGTTGTTCCCATAGCCTACTCCCAATATGTCAGAGTACCTCTTATAGAAACCAATCCTATTAGCCACATTATCATTATATCCATAGCCACATTCGATCCCACCATTGATAATGTTAGTGATTACACCATAACCTGGCACTCGACCAGCTGAAGTGTCAGAAGAAGAAGGTCTCCAATTTCCAGTGATGACATCGTGGCTAGATGGCTTGTTTGCTTGCGGGGTCATCCAAAACCATATGGCTGTCTTGAACGATATGGTGGGGTCTGTGGCTACAAGATCTGGATTGTTTATGAGATTAGATCCAATGGCTTTACCTGCTTGCCCATAGTTGTAGTTGCTGATAAAAGTTGATGAACCATCAAAGTTAGGGTCAAATTCTTTGATTACAAAAGTCATCTAACACAACATTTTTCACAATGTTAACATGATTTGTTGTGACTAGATCATATCAATAACACTTAAGTCCATCACTAACACCACTTTATTATACACCAATTATAATAAATCATATCAATATTTTTAAAAAGAAATTGTTTCTGTAACTTATTAACAAATTTATGATTTTAAAAACTTATTGAGTGAATTGGATAGGTCCCCGGTCATAATATTGTTTTCCAGAAGCACATGGCCAAGATGTTGTGGTACAATATAGTCATATTTTTCTTATCTTTTAATAAGGTGTTGCCGAATTTCCATGGAAGATCAAAGAGTAAAAAAAAGAAAAACTTGGCAAAAACCCAAAATAGAAGATACTAAAATTGATAAGGCTAATGTATATGTATGTTCAGCTATTTACCAATTGTAAGACGTCTACCTACTACCATTAAAAAAATTAATAATAAAAAAAAAATTGTAAATCATTTGTGGTAGTGATGTACTACAAAGGTGAATTAAATGAGTTAAAAAATTTCAGTATCAATCTACAATCTAAAAGAGAATTCAGCCAATGTCAGTTGGAGAATTCATTTGGGCATTTATACTATTGTAACTTGCACTATGAGCTTAAGAAAAAAAAATCATTTTTTATGGTAAGCATTAAATGTAGTTTGTACTCATTTTCTTGCCCACTAAAATGAGGTGTCATTGAAAGACATTTCAGTAGATACATAGAATTGGAAGTCTGATAAAAAAATAAAAATAAAAACCCTCATTGTCTCCAATCTAACAAACAGTAAATTATGACGTTTTAAATTCTCCAAATTTTATAAGATCGAAAAAAGAAAAAAGCAGCAGAGAAACAAAAATGATAAAAATGTGAAGCCAAGGCTTGGAAGTTTGAGGGGGTGTGTGGGAAATATGAATGAAAGTTCCTCTAATAGGCAAAAACTTCCTCTAATAGGCTGCAACATACGTAAAGTTTAACCACTCTTTTAACTGTTTATGAGATGCAAATGCCGCATATTTACAAAAAAGCAATAAACAAATTTGTTGCTACAAAAAATGTTGAATTCATGCAGTTAGTCTATATTGATGTAACTGATTTCCAAAATATTTTTTCAAATGAATAGGATGCACAAATGTATATAATTTCTTAGTGAACTGAAACACCAGATAAAGCCCCAAAATGGTCATATCATTGCAACAAACAAATGTCTCAACACCCAAACACTAATCCACAACTACCCAAAGTTTACCAACCACAAACCAACATAAATTCATTTGAAAAATGTTTGAAATAACAATAATAAATAGAGAAAAACTCACCTTATATAAGATCATTGTTTTCTTAAAGTCTAAAACAAACTTACAGTAGATAGCCATTTGTCTAAACCTACAATAGAATGTTAATAATTCGATAACCGAAATAACAAAAGGCTTACAAAGAGTACTTGACTATTGAGGATCACACTAAACACCCACTTTAAATCACTAAAAGCAGAATCCCAGGTTAGTTCTTCTAATTTTTCCTCTTTTTTACACACTGGATTTGCACTTCACTTTTGGTCATCAAGAAAAAAAAATAGCAATGTTGCAGCGCTTATAAATATAATGTGACATTGACAGACATTGTGAAAAATTAGGACACTGAAAAAGCATTGGTTTCATAAGTAATCTAGTTTCTTTTATATAAAGACATGCCTCCCACATAATGCGAAGACCAAATAACATGTGGAGAAAAGGCACTTCTGACATTATATTAGTAAATAAGATTCAATTAACCAACTCCAACATGCAACCACCACAAAACAGTTTCCAAAAAAATAACAAATAGCCATATAACGTCATAAATACAATTGATCTACTTACAGAAGAGGATTCTTTTGCACACAGAAATAATCATTGATTAAAATGCACTGGAGAAATGAACAAACAAAATCTGAAATTACTAAAGGATCAAACCTCATCCAATCAACCAAAACTAAATCAAGAACAAAAAAAGACTTAAGTAGGTATCTAACTGGAAAATAGTGTTCAAGAAAAATAATGATGTTACACCAGATAAAAATTTTACATAAAATTGATTTTACATAAAATATTAATAAGTTGGAGGTTCTTACATGTCTTCTCAAGGTTGTTCAGCACCATCTTGACTTGTCATCTTGCTCTAGTATGCTCCTGTGCCAGATTGGAATACCCCCAACTCAAGAAATTCCAAAAGAAGAAGCTACTTCTTTTTATTTCTCCCCAAATCTTAAAATTTTGTGGTTCTATTAGGCAAATTTAGAAAACCTAAGAATGAAAACATATAACACAAAATGAGGAAATTAGTGGAGATGAAAAAAAAATTACAGCAACTAACCTAATTTATGAAATTTACAAATGACAAATTTCTCTAATGAGTCCAAATAGAAATTCTCCATCAAATGAATAATACCCTTCATTCTTCCTCACACCTACACTCAAATTAGAGTTCAGAAGCAAATGATGACCGGGCATGAATTTATTTTGTTTTAAAAAGCCATCAAATTTTTTTTTTGTCTCTGATAAGTGAGTCACATTAAGAATAGTGATGAAGATATATACATAAATCAAATTAATAAAAGAAATTCCTATTTTTATTTTCCTCAAGAAACAAAGTAGAAACAGAAATTGACTCATAACATAGATGATTTTGATATAATTGAAGACTGAGAAGCAGGATTTTTGCTAAAAACTGAAAGGGCAAAGTATACTCAAGTTTTGTAATGCCGTCAATAACAGGTGGTAATTGTTTTCATTACAAAATTTTTAATCGAATTGTAAAGTAATAGCATCTTCAATTGCAAAATGTTATTTTAAGACTTCTACAATTGAATATTAAACATATAACCACAACACAATGCTACAAATGCCAAAAGGGCTTCACTTTCCACCAAACAGAAAGAATGCCTTCGTTACCAAAGAGTTGTAGGGCTGTTATATCCTAAATATTAATTACAAAGGCAGGTATAAGTTATACAAAGGATTCAAGGGATAACACTAACAACTTAAACAATTATTTTTTTAATCCATACTCATCTATGAATTTCTCATATGGAAAGCTATACCATCAACCTAAAGTTTAATGTAAACAATGTGTGTGTTTTCTTTAAGCAACATTCACATTCATTTAGTTATCTAATCAAAAGTTTCAAAAGTGTGAACTTTTATAAAGCATCGAGTTTAAAGTGACTAACAATAAACCTACTGGTACAGATCCTAATCTGGAAAGATTTTGTTTCAAAGGTGGCACCAAAAAAAAAAAAATGGAAATCCAGAAACAGTGAAAACTGAATTAATTCATGGACCTGAAATGTGCATAATTTTGAAGCATTTTTACTGCTAGAATTAAATGAATTCAAAATTCAGAGGCAAGAAAAAAAATCTAACAAAAAAACTGCCAAATAAAAACCAAATCTAACCAAAATACAATAATCAACAAAACATAAATCAATTCAAATTATAAATCAATTCAAATTTCAGGGGCAAACGAAAAAAGTACAAATCTAACAAAAATCGGCCAAAAAAAAAAAAAAGAAATCTAACCAATACAATAATCGACAAAACAGAACTTAAGAAATTGAAAAAATAAATGGGAGATTAGGGTAACAGGTAGCCAAACCTTTAACCTTGATTGAGTAATTCCTTTTGCATATTAAAACAAAAGACCGATCAGTAATTTTATCAAACAAATTGCATATTAAAAATTAAGTTGTTCGCCTAATACATTCAGATTTTAAATAATCCAAGGTGAATTTTGACTTTTAACCACAATAAATCAAGGGCAAAATCCCTAATGTTACCACCAAAAAAGATATAGAGGGATAATTTGGAACTGAAGCATCCAAAGAAAGAGAATCAAACCATCTAATTTTTTATTTTTTTTTTAAAAAGGGTAAAAGAAGAACCCTAGAAAATTAAGTAAGAGGAACTACCGGTTTTGAATTCAAAAACACAGAAATATTGAAGATTTAAGATTCTAATTCAAATAGGAAAAGCAATGGTGAGGAATTTCAATCTTTCAAACTACAAAAACAGTATTTGAAGAGGAAGGGAGTACGCTCACCTTCGGTACCAAAAGACAGATACCATACCGGTGGAGGGTATGGTGGTCTGATAGTGGAAAATCCTGAATTTCTTCTCAGATTTTTCTCCCTCCACCATCTACGCAGACCGAAGTTCTTTCTCTATCATTCTCTTTCTCGGCTCTCCTTTTCTTTCTGTAGCGTAGGTCTGTTTTGAGTTTTTATGTTGTTTTTAAGACTCTCCCAAAATGATGCACTGCACGGTAATTTTAATAAAAAACTGTATACGTGAAAGTGAGTCTTCCAGATGCACCGAGCGAAATTTCAATAAATTAACATTACACGTGTCAATTTTTAAAGGGGTCATTTTTCCTAACGTGTCAACACCTCCTTAAAAGCTTCTGCTTTTATATATTGAATTAGATTATGCTCTTGTTGAGCTACAATAATGTAGCATTTTGGTTTACTTCAGTCTAGCTAAATTTAAGTAAAAGTCTTTTGTGGGGGCATTTTTAGCTCCAGGCCAAGGGTGTCCTTTGTACCCTTTTTGGCTTTTTTTGTTGTCCCACATCAAATAATTCTTCCTCTCCCCTCTGTCTTATAAGCGTGAGCCGAAGAAAGAGGGGTACCATCAGTTATTAATAATGACATATTTGGCCTAGTTTTACAAGGAAACAAAAATGGTAAAATGTTGAAAATATTTCCCTTATAACATTTTACAGCAAACTAAACTGAGCGTAAGTAATTAACTAACCAGTGGCCTCATGAGAGGTTTGACCCAAGAAAGCCGCAAGCTCCCTTTTACGTATAGTAATATCACCAGTTGTGCCAAAGCCATTGAAAGATTTGGCAGCATCAACGAAAGCATTGTAAGTGTAGAATCCATTGCTTTTACATCGAGGATCGTTTCGATATTTAAGCATTCTGTCAAAAATAGCCGAGTTGATTACGCCGGTAACATCGTCCGCTGAGGTTCCAAGCAAGAAGAAAGCTAAGAAAAACAGTATCAGAAAAAAGAGCTTCATTTTCTTATCTTCGAGAGTGTGAATGCAGTGCTGCAATAGTGCTTTGTGGAAGTGAATGGTGGGTACGCATGTGACTATATATAGGATCAGTGCAATGGGTTTTTCTCGGTTACTAGTCAAAATGGGTTGGCTGAGCCTGACTTCATCTTCAATGACAATACACGGAATTCCTAGTCGATTTTGTTGTGGAAAATAGTGTAGTGTTGTTGAGATAAGGCTATCTTGCATGCCTCCCTTTGCGGATTGAAATTCCTTGTTAGGACCAACTTCTACGTGGCAGAAATATGTTAACAACGGAAAAATGTGGAAAAAAGAGTTGAGACTAACCCCACACACGTATATAATATTTTTAGGGCTGGTTTAATTACACATACCATTTTTGCACACATGTCTATACAGGAGTAGAGCCAGAAATTTTCATTTGAGAGCCAAGTTGCGATACTAATATATTTATCAAGACAACCCACACACACACACACACACACATATATATATACACACATGTTTTTTTTTATTTTATATATATATATACACATATATTTACACACACTTTTTTATTTGATAAGTTATATATATACACACCTAACAAAAAAAAAAAAAAAAAGAGCTTAGTTTTTTCAATCAAAATTATTTTTGATGGCGATCTTTCATAAAATAAAATTCATTTTTTCCATTTTCATAGTAAAATTCTTAAAAAGTTTCATTTTAAATACAAACTAGTCGTTAACCCATGCTATGCACAAGAACCTAGCTATTTGTGAGGTAGACTAAATAATTTTATAAAATCTTAAATTGATTAAAAAACTATACCATTGCACGATTTTCTCTTGTATGATTTTAATTTATGTTACAATTTGATGAAGAAGCCATTGTTTGAATACGTAATGACTTACAAAAAACTTGTAACATAACATAACATAGAGATTTTAATATATTGTACGAATTTACATTAATTACTTAGGAATACCGTATAAAAATGCACATTTAAACATTAGGAGAAAAAAATATCCTATATTTTATTCACATAAAGTAAATCCCGATTCAAGAATACTATTCTAATTTATAAATTTTTAATATTTATATAACATTAATTTTTTATTTTAATGTTTGCATAGATTTTGTTATTTTCAATGATGAAATTTCAGCTATTAAAAATTCTAAAAGACCAAAAAATATTTAAAAAATCAGATGACTCATGACTTAGAAATTATTGAAACAAAATAAAATATATATGACTAAATAATTGAGAAATATAAAAGAAAAATGGGTTACATTCAAAAAAATAATTCATGGCTATAACTATTATTGAAAGGAATCAAAAGATTTAAAGCCTACAAATTAGATAATATGTGTGTGTGTGTGTGTGTGTGTGTGTGTGTGTAACTACACAACTGAGAAATATAAGAGAAAGATGTGTTACCATCAAAAGAATAATTCAAATGTTAAAACTTTTGAAAGGCCAAAAAATATTAAAGAATTATAAGATTTACTTCCTATAAATTTTTGAAAAAAAAAAAAATGTATATAATTACACAATAGAGAATATAAAAGAAAAATTGATTACCTTTAAAAGAGTAATACTTGGTATAGTCATTGAAATCTGCTAAATATGTTCAAATATTGCAAAAATTAACACAAATTCAAATGTTAAAACTTCCAAAATACCAAAAAAGATATATAAGTAAAGAATAAGTTATTGAAACAATTCAAAAAATATATGACCATTCAAAAGAGAAATATAAGAAAAAGAAAAAAGTACATGAACCCATAAAGTAATAAGTTATAAATTTTAACGGGTCTAAATTTTAAGCGAAATAATATACAGTCACAGATGTAGGGTTTGGTGGTTTATTTACAAAAATCACTATTTAAAAAAAATACATAAAAAACCATAAAATAATTTTTTTTTTATCAAAATAAAGGAGAAAAAAAATATAAGGGTGACAAAGAAGGGGATAACGAATTATTTATTCATAAAAAATAATAAAAAATTAAAAATTTGCTAGAAAGTAGACAAATCTCAATATATGAAAAAACTAATCAAATAATCAATTACTAAAAAAAATGATCAATTACTAAAATCATGTTATATTTCTATATATATATATATATATATTATATGATTTATAATAGTTTAATATATATAATATATATATATATATATATATATAATAATGTTATGTAGTATAATATATATTGTAGTATAATATATATTATTTATACGTGGTGCAATGCAGACCAGTTGTCTGCTTCATAAACGGCTAATGAGTAAAGAAAAAGGAAAAAAGAATAGTAAATCAAACTTAACTTTAACATAGTGATTGGTGAGTTCGAAGTTGGAACGCAGAGAGAGGAAGAAATTGAGAATAGAGTCACAAATGGGCAGAGCTAATTGCAGATGTGTGATATTGTAATTTTTTGAGGATACAAAGAAAAGTTACGTTACTTTGAAGATTGCTGCACATAGTCCCCTTCTTTCTTCAGTTCGGTCCAAAGTAAGTCATAGAAGTTTTGTAAGGATGAAGGAGGAATACTTAGAGAAGTGAGAGGATAGGGAGAAATCGTTTTTTTTTTTTTTTTTTTTTTTTTTTTTTTTTTTTTTTTATTTTGCATTGATTATAGAGTTGGCTTAAAATATATATATATATATATATTGGGGTTTTCTGTGGGTCTGAGAAAGGAGATCTTTGTTCTGAAGAGGGAGATCTTTGTTGTTTTGTGGGTATGGTGGGTTTTGATTGAGTAAACTGTGGGTATGGTGGGTATGGTGTCTTTAGATGCTTTGCTGTGGACTTGAGGAAGAAGATCTCTATTGGTTTGCCGTGAGTCTGAGCATTGGGGGAGCTGGTAGAGGAGGAGCATAGAGGAGGAGCATTGGGTTGGGGGAGCTGGTAGAAGGAGAGAAGTCAGAGCATGCATTTTAGAGAAAAAAAAAGGCAGAGCGTTAGCGTTTATCGAGATCGGGACCTTCGGGTTTTAGAAAATTTTATATTTATTATTTTTTTTTTTTAATATTGTGCTAATGTGGAAAATTGTGGAAGTTTCAAAAGATTCGGTTATATATATATATATAGATACATACATACATACATACATATATATATATATATATATATATATATATATATATATATATATATATATATATATAGATTATCAAATTTTATACTAAAGTAAATAAAATTATTTCAATTGAACTAAAGAAATTTTCAAAAACATGAAGGATTCAAAGGTTGGAGGAATAAGTTTGACTCCAAACATATTTAAAGCTACCTTGCTCTAACCCATTATGTGACAACTAAAGACACATTTCACATGTAGTTTTAGTAACAAAATTTTTTAATAAGTCAATAACTTATTAATCGCCATATAACGAGTTGAAAAAGATAGATTCAAACATATTTGATATCAAATTTTATCAAATATTTAACAGATATAAGAACATATTTTACAATAAAAAATAGAATTGCGAAAAATAAAGTTATATCTCTATAACTATTAGACTAATTATTTTTTTTAGAGCATTATTGGACTAATTCAAATATTTGGGAGGGGGGCAATTGTTATTTTTGTAGACTAAATTTTGAAAACATTAAAATAATTGTATATATATTTTAAAAATTTTCAAAATTTCGGGGGACCCTTGTGTCTATACACATTGAATTTGAACTAAAATCATAAGTTAAAGACATATTCAAAGTTCAAATTCACCTATATATAGCAATGGTGTGTGTGCTTGTATGCAAAATGGTATGTGTAACAGGTTTTACCGATATTTTTAATACTAAAATAAGCCATAATTTATAAATATATTGTATATAAAATCATCAACTTCGACTTATATATATTTATTAAATAATTTTTAGGAGAACTTACACCATCTTTTAGTGTTTCCTGTAAAAATTGTGCTTGATGATTTTCTTTCATAGATAAAATTCACTAGCTTTTACTATCTTCTTAGTGAAATTCTTAAAAATTTTATTTTCAAATATAAATTACAAAATTGTCAATCAAACTGAGTAAAAAAAAAAAAAAAAACTTAATGAAAATATTGAAGTGTTCAAAGACATGAATGATTCAAAATTTAATAGATACAAGAGAAACTTTTATAATAAAAAATAAAATTCAAGAAAACAAAAACTACATGGTCTTTATATCTATAGAGTATAGAACAATCGGCATTTTTTTTTTTTTTTTTTTGGTAAAAGTACCATTGGACTAACTCAAATATTTGGGAGGCCAATTCCTATCTTTGTAAGCTAAATATTTAAAGTTATTAATAATTACATAAATTATAAATGAAATTTTTAAAATTTTGACAGTACGTAACGGACCTATTATTAAGAGGCATTGGTCAAGCAAGATGAAAGAAAACAAAAAAATTTCAATCATTTTCAAAAACCATGGCTATGTGCACACCAGGTTGGTCCATATTTACGCTGGTAGGAGTTGGGGGAGCTCTTTATGGACATTTTCTCTTAGAAATCTGGTGCAAAACTGATCCCACAATTGAGAGAAGGTTTTGCACTTAGATTGTCAAGTATAAAAAGTATGACTAACTCCATTTTTAAAACAAAAGAAAATATCGTTAGAAATACATATAGAAGTAATAGAACTACTATCAAAGCAATTCTTGAGTAAACGAGGGAGTTTTGATTAAATTTCTTTTGAGTTTAAATTCTTGTCTGGCCAACGTCTTATCTCTTAGGTCACTAGCCCTTTAATTCAAAGCTTATGACTTTGTTGTTTGTGTCATAGAATAGCTGCACAAATCAACTAATTAAGGAACAATTTTCTTGTAAAACAAGTACCCACAATGTATATCATTTCGACTCTAACTTCAATTTAAACGCCGAAGAGAGTAAGTATGAGTTCAAAAATTCCGAGAAAGAGCATTAGGAGGAAAATTTACATTAAATTCATTTTCCTTTATAAATACAAGAGTAAATCATTAAAAAAAAATTTTAAAAAAAAAAAAAAAAAAAAAAAAAAGGACTTCATCAAAATTTCAGTATTTAATTTTTTATTCTTACAAAGAAAAATTAGGTTGCTTTCATGCAACGACACTCTTTGCAAGGAGCACAACCAAAACTTTATTAGTAACCTCTTCTCCACCTCCTAAACAACATTTTCATATCACTTAAGCCAACCCAATTACCCTCTGAAAACCCTGGATACCAAAGCTAGAATCATTAGACACCCGAAAACACCTCCCAATTCAACTTCAAAAGCTTCACCCATCAAATTTGAAGCACATCATCCATTAAAATTATCATCTCAACCTCATGATGATGAAGTCTTGAAGTCATTTTCAAGAGTCCTTTATCCACAAAATCTGAAGACACTAGATTGCATATCACAAAATCGACAGCACACAACAGCAAGAAGCATAATTTCCTCTACCATATATGAAAGTGAGAGATGTATGAATTGATCCTAGGAAATGAGGGCAATAAATTATTCCATATTTTATAGAGTGATCCACCATCATATCATTTGCAAGAGGTCATGCACGCACATAGGTAAGTATTCTGATTTAGTGAATTCTTATAATAATTAGTTTCACAAATGATGAATTTTGATGATATGAGATGGTTAACATGTTCATGTATATAATATTATGATCATGCACATTGGGATTGGATTTTAATTTCCATTTGGTCTTATTTCGTCCATTTCGGTCCTATTTGGTCCAACTTGGTCCTATTTGGTCTACTTCCGTCCACCATTAGATCTATTCAGTCCATTCTGTCCACTTTGGTCATATTCGGTCCTATTCGCTCTAAATTGGTTCTATTCAGTCCATTCCGCCCACTTTGGTCTTATCCGGTCCTATTCAGTCCACTTAGGTCCTTTTCAGTTCATTAGGTCCACTTTGGTTCATTAGGTTCTATTCGGTCCTATTTGATCTATTTGATCTGCTTTGGTCCTATCCGGTCCACATTAGTCCTATTCAGTCCACATCGGTCCGATTATGTCCACTTTGCCTCTATTAGGTCCACTTTGGTCCTATTAATTCAAAATCGGTCCTATTCAGTCTATTCGGTCCACTTTACTCCTATTCAATCCATTTCGGTCTTATTTGGTCCACTTTTGTCTGATTTGGTCTAGTTCAGTCCACTTTGGTCCATTCAATGCATTTGGACCATTTTTGTGCACTTACATAATGGAAAAAGACAAGTTTGGGTAGAAAGCACCTATTATAAATCTAAATTTATTAAAAAAAATATAGATCTCAAACTCATAATATCTAAAATCTTAAGCATAACATTTATTATTATTACGTTCCTGTTAAGTCACATTAATGTAGCATTTCGATTTACTTCGGTCTAGCTAAATTTAAGTGAAATTTTTTCTAAACATGAACCCTACAAATATAAAAATTTATTTTTTACGGCAATTACTCATTTGTTTTAACATATTACTTTTAAATAAATTGCATGAATTTGATTATACATTCAAACAAAATATATAAATAACTAACATATATATATATATATATATATAATTTTTATTTAACTATCTGGTGCAATGCATGGGATAGTGACTAGTTTTTTATAAGAAAAAAATCAATTTTTATAAGGGAAGAATCAATCTATTTTTTTAAGGAATTAATCAAATAATTTAAAACTTATTTAATTTTTTTATGGTCAAATCTATTTAATTTTTTTTATTAACACAATCTCACTTTAAGTATCTTAATCGTTAATGGAGTTATGAATTATGAGTTATCAAGCAGAGCAACGAGTTGAGCTAATAGGCTAACCCATTGAGAGTCCATGAGCATAAAAACTAGCCCATGGCTTGACCCACTAGGCTAGTGGGCAACACCTAGGCCTTAACATCAATGTGTAGGAAGCCCATTAGCCTAGTGGGCCATCGGGCTACTCAGTCAAGCCATGGTAATGGACTATTCAATGAATCTTAGATATATTGACACACTCTTGGGAGCTTTCTTGAAGATGCTTGAATGTGTACATATCCCATCTATAAGTTTTTTTTAATAATTTATTTTATTTTGAAAACAATTATTCAAATACAATTTTGGGGTCTTTTATAAATAGGGGACTTAGGCAATGGACTAAGTGACCTAAGCCTAGAGTAGGCCCCGTAAAAAATGTGACATTTTTATACTCTCATATAGTGGATTGATATGGATGAGAATGATCCTTATTTAGGTAATTTGAATGCATGATTACAGGATCGTAATCGAATGAAATTGTGAGCATCCTCACACAATTAGCTAACAAAGTAACGAATTATATATAAGCAGCAATAAAAAAATCGCACAATTTGGTCAAGCTAGCTGCATTGCTAGTACTCAAATTTTTTAAATTCCTCTTTATTTAACTTTATAGATTTCTCATTGAACAAGAAAATCTCCCATTCATACATTTATATCATCTCCTTACATTTGTATCATCTCCTTATTGTACTTGGCTAAACATTTTTTTGCCTTGGACCAGAGCTGTTTAGGCAAAAGGCTTTTGATTATAGCAATCTAGGTTGTTCCCATAGCTAACTCTCAATATGTCACTGTACCTCTTATAGAACCCAATCCTATCAGCCACGCTACTATCCTGGCCATGGCCACATTCCTTGCCACCATTGATAATGTTGGTGATTACACCATAACCTGGGACTCGACCAGCTGCAGTGTCAGCAGCGGAGGGTGTCCATTTTCCAATGATGACATCGTGGCTAGATGGTTTGTTTCCTTGTGGGGTCATCCAAAACCATATGGCTGTCTTGAATGATATGGTGGGGTTTGTGGCTACTTGATCTGGATTACTTAGCAGATCAACTCCAATAGCTTTACCTGCAGGCCCATAATTGTAGTTGCTGACAATAGTGAAACAATCGAAGTCAGAGTTGAAGTCTTTGATAAACAAAGTTACAAACCTAACACTGAATACAACTTATATTTGTATTATTTGATCTGAAGATCCTGAACTATATATATTGAAGAAATCATATTCAATTAGAGGGTATCATAATTCCATGATATCTGTGTGTGTTGTGTAAAGAACTAATTGATGATTTGAAAGACTTACTGAGTGAGTTGGATAGGCCCTCGACCATAATATTGTTTACCAGTAGCACATGGCCATTCTTTTGAAGGAGTGCAATAGGCTTGCATGCTAGTTTCGGTAATAAAGCAATATCCCCACGCGTATGGGCCATCCGGTGCACTTGGCCACCCTCCTACACAAAAATGGTAAAATGCTGAAAATATTTTCCATAAAACATTTTATAGCAAACCAAACAGAACGTAAGTAACTAACCCGTGGTCTCATGAGAGGTTTGACCAAAGAAAGCAGCAAGCTCCCTTTTTCGTGTAGTAATATCACCAGTTGTGCCAAAGCCATTGAAAGATTTGGCAGCATCAACGAAAGCATTGTAAGTGTAGAACCCATTGCTTTTACATCGAGGATCGTTTCGATATTTAAGCATTTGGTCAAAAAGAGACGAGCTGATGACGCTGGTAACATCGTCTGCTGACGTTCGAAGCAAGAAGAAAGCTAAGAAAAACAGTATCAGAGAAAAGAGCTTCATTTTTTTTTTCTTATCTTTGAGAGTGTGTGAATGCAGTGCAGCAATAGTGATGTGTGGAAGTGAATGGCGGGTATATGTGACTATATATAGAGGATAAGTGCAATGGGTTTTGCTCGATTACTAGTCAAAATGGGTTGGCTCACCGCTCACCCTGACTTCATCTTCAATGACCAAATTGAAATTCTTAAAATTTTCAATTGCAAATATAAATTACAAAATTGTCAATTAAATTGAGTAAAAAAAATTAATGAAAATTTTGAAGTGTTTAAAGACATGAATGATTCAAAATTTAATAGATACAAGAGATAATTTTATAATAAAAAATGAAATTCAATAAAATAAAAATTATGTTGTCTTCATAACTATAGACCAATTAGCAAATTCTTTTTTATTTTTAAACGAGCACCATTGAACTAACTCAATATTAATTTGGAGGCCAACTCTTATTTTTGTAAGCTAAATATTTTAATTTTTTTTAAGAGCACCATTGGACTAACAAAGGCCTCTCTTAGGTCAGTAGCCCTTTAATTCAAAGCTTATGACTTTGTTGTTTGTGTCATAGAATGGCTGCACAAATCAACTAAAGAACGATCAAACCCAAAGTTTGGTTCTCGCTTCAAGGTAAGCACTTTTTCTTTTTCTTTTCAATTTCTTTTATTTTCCTTGCTTTAGTTATCTAATTTCGTAGTTTAATTTCCTTCTAGTTTTAGGTTCTTTTACTATAGGAACTAGTTTAGGCTAGAATAGTTAGAATGTAGAATTTCTGCCTCAAGAACCACACGTATGCCGGCTTGACTAAGGAGTTTGCATATGTAACTTTGGTCATGCGTACCTAAAATCAACTAGAAGCCCTGGCTTTATAATGTTTTGGTTGATTTTTTGTTTAATTAGTTTCTAGCTTTCAATAATATTCTAGTAACATGCTTATGGTATTTGAATTGTTTAGAAACATGGCTAGGATCGGTTGAATATTTCATAGAGACACGTTTAGGATTGGATAATTATAGTATGAAGATGTTTATTTCAATCCTTGTTTGATTTCAAGATGTTTTGGACTGCGAACGAATTAATTGAAAGAGAGTATGACTGCTTTTTCTTTCTTCTTCCCCATTTATGGTTTGGTAATTATCGATTGTTCAAAAATGTCAAAGAAGCTCGACAAGGATGGCTTTCGTTTTCTTTTCTTTTTTTTCTTTTTTCTTTTTCTTTTTTTTTTTTTTTTTTTTCTGAGAGAAGACAACGGTGGCTTGTCTAAGTTTAAAGCCAAATACAAATGTTAGCTTACCACCAAATTGACTTTGTAGTCTTCCTTCCGTATTCAATACCTTGTGTATGAGGGAATAGGGCATTTACCACCACCTTGTGAATGAATTGATTTACTAATGCCTTACTTTCCACTCCAATGACTGGACATACAAATACAATTGCCTATGCAATAATCATCAAAAAAACAAAGTTATATATATATATATATATATATATATATATATATATATGAGTTTCTACCATATGGCATACTCTATAAAAAGAATTGAAATACTCTTAAGTCATATAAGAGATAATAACAACTTTAAAAATATGGACTCTTTATTTTATTTTATTTTTGTTTAATATTTCAAAACTACTTTTGTTACATTTTATTCAATAATGTCTTAAGACAATTATTTATTTCATTTGGTTCAGTGTTTCAAGACTTTTCCTCTCTCTCTCTCTCACAAAAAACACTTTACATTTCCATTCGTCATTTTCACTTTTAATCCTTTATATACTCATGCCCACAGCCCTCTATGTTATGTCATCTCAAATACACTCAAACCAAAAACGATGTCATTTACCTTCAAGTCTTCAACCTTACAATGACACCTACATAACTCCAACATTGTCATACATTTAATCCTAACCCATATGAGTAGCCTATAAACAAGGAAAGGGGCATGGTTTTTTTTATTCAATGACAGTAGCTTATGGTTTGGATATCGATGTCGGACGCTGTGGATTTTATGAAGGTTGTGATTCGTTTTGAATCTTTAGGTGTTTGAGATTTTGGTTTGGAAATGTCATAAATGTATTTTATTTTAGAACTAAAGAGAAAGAGAAAGAAACATTCCAATTGATTATTCATGAAATTAGCTTCTTTTTTTTTTTTTTTAGAACTCATAATGTGTAGGTTTTTTTGTGCTATTTTGTATGGTATGAGCCATAGTGATAATAAATAAATAAATAAAATCAATGATGATCACAAATTGTTTTCCTTTTTCTTTTTCTTTTTTTATAAATGATACAGAAGCCTAACTAAAAATAATTAAATTTTGATAAATTGATGTGCTTTTAGCCGATTTCTATTTGTTTAATCACATTCTCTTTATGTTGATACTCATAATCACAAATGATTTCCTTAATTTCATTGAGATAATGAATTGAGTGTTTGAGATTAAGGTCTCCATATTTGGTTTTGAGAATAGAGTGGTTGAAAAAGTGTTTGGGAGGTTTCTTAAATTTATGTAATTTTAGTATATAAAAGTATTTTATGCTTTAAATTCTTATTTATTTATTTCAAAATCGTTTAACCAGTTTAAAAAATAAATTATAATTTTATCAGTAAATATTATAATACGTTATAGTCTTATAATGTTATACAATTTTTTAATAAAATATGAATTAAAAAAATAAAGTTTCAAAGTATTCAACAATATTGTGGGCAAACATAAATGCTATACAAAAAAAATAAATATTATATGTACTTCTTAATATACATAAAAATTATTTCAAATGAAATTGTAAAATATTTGCGCATCACACGTGATATCATTGAACTGGGAGTGATTTGGTCCAAAAATATTGTATATGTATTTTAAAGGTGAAAAACTACCCACTAGTAGAAATATATTAGAGTAATTTTTGAACTCAAAGCTTTAAAATGTAAGTTCAAGTAAGATTGCTTCTTAAAGATCCGATTTCATGATTCTCAAAAAATAAAAAAGATCCGATTTCATATTGAGTTGGTATTGTATATATAAGTATATACATGGATAGGTTGTAATAATGATATAAGGTTGGAGAGTATTTATTTGTAAAATGAATAAAGTGAAAATTCGAATTCTAGAGTTTTCTTTGTGAAAATTCAAGTTCCAAGAATTTCGATCGGTCGAAACTTCTGTTTGATTGATTGAAATGTTGAAAGAAATAATCCTGGAGTTTTTGCAAGATTCGATCAATCAAAAGTAACTCTCAATCGATCAAAAATCACAGAACGAAATTTTTTGCAAAATCTTCAAGTGACTGTTCTAGAAGTTTGAGATCGTTTCAAGCCTTGAACGGTTTTAATGAAAATTTTAACTCTCCATATGTACCTTTTGAAGGGTTATGATCCTATGGGTATAAATAGAGGTTTGTGTTCACTTTAAAAAATAGTAAGTTACAGAGAAACACAAGAAATCTTGTGGGTATTCTCCAAAATTGCTATTTGTAGAACACAATAAACTTGGTTGTATCCTAGGAACAAGTTTGTAGAAACCCTTTAGCAACTTGCGTACGATGACAAATATTGTCTAAGGATAACATTCAATTGTGCCTCCAAGTCAATCACTAATCTCTATTTACTTGATGTGTTAATTTTGTTCTCTCATTATTACTCCTGGATTTGATAAAATCCCAAACAGTTGGCACTTGGCAATTACACATGACAATACTGTTTGTCCATATAGGTAGGAACAAAGGAAGAAAGCATGTAAATTTTGAAGAGTTTGGCTAATGTCATCCGTGGATAATTGAAGTATTTTTTTTAGTTAAAAATAGTCATAATTCAAAAGTGTCCAAAATTATTTGAAAGGTGTTGCTGGAAAATAACCTTAATTTGATCACTTATTTTCTCATATTTTTTCAAGCATAACGATTTTTTGAGTGATACTTTGTTTCACTTAGAAGTGGACATCTAGGGCAGCTATGCACATTGGTACCCAATATGATTCAATCTCTTTTTGTTAGGTTCTAAAGACTTAGGTAATCTGTCTCTTGCTGGTTTTTCTGATTCTGATTGGGCTGGTAATGCTGATGATAGAAAAAGCACAACTAGTGGGTGTTTTATGTAGGAGCCAATCTTGTTGCTTGGATGAGTAAAAAGCAAAATTCTGTGTCTTTGTTTACTGCAGAGGCAAAATATATTGCTACTGGAAGTTGTTGCTCACGGCTTCTTTGGATGAAAAAGGTTTTAACTGATTATGGGATATCCCAAGATACCATGGTTGTTTACTGTGATAACTCTAGTGCTATTGATATATCTAAGAACCCTGTTCAACATTCTAAGACTAAGCACATAGAGATTAGGTATCACTTCATTAGGGATCTTGTTGAAAGAAAGATTGTGTGTCTTGAGTATATCCCTACTGAGCGTCAGAATGCCGACATCTTCACCAAACCTCTTGATAGAAGTAAGTTTGAGACTCTTCGTCATGTAATTGGTGTGATTCTGTGTCCCTGGTCTGTCTTGGTTTTCTTGGTCCTTATGCTTCATTGTTTTTCCTTTGTGACCATTGTTATTTGTTCTTTGGTTTTTTGTTTTTTTTTTTTTTTTTTTGTCTCTAGGAGTTGCATTGCATTACATTCATGCATTTCATTCTAGGTGTTTTTTTTTTATTCTATATAAAAAATAAATAAATAAAAGGAAGGAAGGAAAAGGAAGCACATTGTGTTCTTGCACTATTCTCTCTGTTTTTGAAAACAAGGTTAGTCAATTTATTTTTACATGACATGTCTTATGTACCTTGTTTAGCTTTGATGAGCTTATTTTTTTTGCACTTGACTAGTTGAAGCTTTGTAGTGCATGTTGTGTGGGAAAGATGTTTATGGTGTTTATCACTTTATCTTAATCTTGAAGTCACATGTTATTTGACTTTCGGACTTGATCCTTTTGAGAAATGCATAAATAACCATCTCACCACTGTTTACTAGCCAATCATGAACACCTTAGTACATATCTTAAGATTTTTGTGCTCGAGAAAGTATAGCACATGCACAAAAAGAACATAAGGTGAAGCCTCGGTTTAATTGCTAAATGCTTAAAATTGGTGTATACTATTAGGCTAAAAGCCAAAATCACATAATTAAAAATTGGTATGTATATTATAAGGCAAAATTCAAGAAACTTATATGATTGCAAGCTTATATTCTAGGAGATGTGGGAGTTATATGATGTAACTCTTTAGATGATAGTCTCTTTTAAAATTCTATGTGATGAATTTTGTAGACTTTGTAATTAATTGCTATAACACATATCACCTCACATGTAACTCAAGTCTTTTTGCTAGTTGCACACACTACACAAGTTACTCCTTGCTAAACATTGTACATGTTATTGTGTGTATCTTTCGGTATGACCAACCAAGTTTGAAATTACTTTAAGTTTTGTTTGTGCAAAACATATTTTGTGTTTGAGTATTTAAAGGGAGAATGGTTGAAAATCTAAATTTTGGGAAAACTGGGTTTAAAACTTGTGTTTTGGAAAAACATTTCATCTCATACTCATGCATTTTTATTTCTTATATTCAATGCTTTGTGGCATGTTTTCAAAAATTCAGGTTATTTTTCTAAAAAGATGTTTTTCCAGATTTTCGATTAATCCAATCTGATTTTCGATCAATCGAAATCCTTTTGAAAAATTTTAGTGAGCCTCTGTCTGGTTTGATTGATCGAACCTATTTTTCGATCAATCGAATATCGTGAATCAGGTTTTTAAAAAATTCAATTTTGACTTGTTCAAACCACTTTTTCAAAAACTTTTCAAACCTTTTTCTCTCTCTCCAACTCAGCAAGGCTCCACAAAGAATTTTTTGTCGTTTTCCTCCAAATTTCTTGCAAGGCTTCTCTCTCCCTAAGCCGGTATGTCTATATTACCCTTCCTTTTGCATTGTTTTTCTCATTTTCATGCATAATCTCATGGTTTTTGGGTAATTTTCTAACTATGCTTAATTTGGGATTTTTGATTAATCAAGCCTTGTTTTATGAATTTCATCAATGGGTTTTGTTCCTACAATGATGTATTTATGATCTATATTGGTTAATTTGATCAATTTGGGGTTTTGTGAAAAATTAAAAATTCTAGGGCTTGTATTGAACCCGATTTTGGGATTTTGTTCAATTTGGTTTAATTTGATGAAATTGGCTTGTTGAATTGATGTAATTGATCTTTTTTTTTTTTTGTGTAATCTGTCTTGTGTGATGATCAATTGGTCAATTTGTTACAAATTTTTCAAGTGATTTTTCAAATTTTTGGGGTTTTTGTTAGAAACTCTATGTTCAAGCCATTTTTGTCAAATTGGACTTAATTTAGACTTAATTGCACTGCATTAGCTCATGCATCATGATATTTACATTGTTCATGCATCATATAGTTTTTGTTCTATATATTATTTTTGTGCTAACTTGCAGTCTGCCTTTGGTTTTGTTTTGTTTTTTTTTTTTTTTTTTTCTCTCTATTTGCTGTGTGTTTTTGGTCCTTATCCTAGCACCATGCCTAGGAAAACTAGAGCTAATAAGATTCCCTCTACTCCATCTGTGTCTCCCTCTAGGAGTCAGCTTTTTAAGAACGACCATTGTCGTGAGGCATTTGAGAAACTGAACAGTAAGCGTAAGATATGGGCTGAGCGTTCTGTGATCTTAGATGAGGTTGATCCGGCCATTAAGGCTAATCTAGAGTCTAGAGGTTGGTTGTCCTTATTAGAGATAGACCATCCACCCCCGACCGCCTTCATTAGAGAGTTCTTCTCGAACCTCTCTTGTCACATCTATGATTCCAACACCCTTGTTAGGAGTTGGATACGAGGTGTTGAGTTCACCATTACCCCTAAGGTAGTGGCTAAGGCTCTTGGGGTTCCGGTTGTTACGGAGCCTGTCTATCCCTATGTTGAGGCTCCTCTTATAGATGTTGTCATGTATCACATCACTGGATCCTCTATCCAGTGGGGTTCTGATCCTTGGATCACATCTTCTGTGCTTTCTGAGACTGCCTATTTGTTTCTTAGAGTTGTGTGTCATTCATTGTAGCCTATTTCTCATCTCCACACCATCCCTCTTGAGCGATGTGTATTTTTATACACTTTCATGTCTGGTGCATCTATCAGCTTTCCTCATTTGTTTCTTCATTCTTTGAATGAAGTTCATAGGAGTTTTGCCATAGGGCATGCACTTATTCATTCTACTTTCATTCATAGGATTTTGTTATTCCTTGGTTTAGCTGATTTCCCTTTTGGTGAGCCTGTTCATGTTGTCACTCCTTTAGGTGCTACCTTCCTTAGACAGAGGGTTGTTCACTTGAGAGTTGATCCTTTGGGTCCTAGAGGTGCACCTTCTGGTGATGTTCCCCCTCCTCTCTCTTCTACAGGTGTTGATGCTGCTAAGACTTCTAGTGCTGCTGCTGCTGCTACTGCTGACGTTCCTCCACAGACTACTTCGGATGATTCAGACATTCGACGTACGTTAGATCATGTCTTGACCGTTCAGGCGGCTCAATGACAAATTTTGGTGGACGTTTTTTATGAGATTTGTGGTTTGCGAGCAGATTTGGCACAGTATCGGCGTTCTTCATCGCCACCTCCTTTTGATGATGGATTTTAATTGCCCTTTGGCATTCCGTCACAAAAAGGGGGAGTACATATGAGTTTTTACACTTGTACTTGTTTTTGTTTTCAAGGGGAGAGTTTATTTTTGTTGGTTGGAGCTTGTGGAGTTGTTTTAGATTGTATCTAGGTGCTTCACTTTGTACTTTACTTTTTTAGCTTTTGCCGCATTTGTTTTGCCTTGTTGGGATATTCATGTTAGGGGGAGTATATTTTTTTTATATTTCTTGTTTCAAGGGGTCTAAAAAAGTAGCCAAGTTGTGTTTTGTGAGCATTATTTTGTAAAGGGCTTTTATTTATAAACTTTGAGCTAATAAGTTGTGTTTTGTCACAGATTGCCAAATGGGGAGTTTGTTAGGTTCTAAAAACTGAGGTTTTTATGTATTTAGAACTCTAATTTGTATTGTTGGCAAACCATGATCAAAACAATATATTTAGTTTGTTTTAGACTTGCTTAAAGTTGGTTTATTGTTGTAAAGTTTGATTAAATTATTGCAGGATTAAAAAAAAATAGTTTCAGCCTTTTTCGATCGATCGAAGCTTAGGCTCGATCAATCGAAAATCGGGTCTAACGTTTTTTTTCTGCAGATTTCCAACTCAACCCTATGTTATTTAAAACGTTTTAAGTTTCTAATTTGCCCTAGGTATAAAAGGCAAACCCTAGCCACGTTTTAGTGTTGCTCATATTGCGGTTTATGTGAATCTCTTGTGAGATCTTTGAGAAATTTTCCTTCACATAAACTTAGGGTTTTCAAGGAGAAGAAATTTTCTACACCTTGATGATCAATCCAGTTGCTGTCATAAAAGCTTAAAGAAACACAAGTATGTTATTTAAAACGTTTTAAGTTTCTAATTTGCCCTAGGTATAAAAGGCAAACCCTAGCCACGTTTTAGTGTTGCTCATATTGCGGTTTATGTGAATCTCTTGTGAGATCTTTGAGAAATTTTCCTTCACATAAACTTAGGGTTTTCAAGGAGAAGAAATTTTCTACACCTTGATGATCAATCCAGTTGCTGTCATAAAAGCTTAAAGAAACACAAGCGGGTATGCTTATATTTGGTGGTGAATCCAAGAAAGAAGGAGTTCGTGGATTCAAAGCTTGCACGTGGTCGTGTCAGTAAGTTCTACTGGTGGGTAGCAATAAGAAGTCGAGCGTGGAGGCTTGTAAGTCTTATTGTATGAACTTCGATTCTTTCAAGATAGTGGATTCAAGTTTACCTTGAGGATAGCTAGGTTAAATCCTCCCTAAGTTTTTACCGGTTTGGTTTCTTGGGTGATCATATCTTGTGTTATTTATATTTCCGCTGCTTTACATTATATGATTGTTTGATTGTGTTAACCTAGATTTAATTAATTTGACTAAGTAACAACTTAGCTAATTTCCTAGATTAATCCAATTGTGGTTTTAAGGGGTCTAAAAACTGACACTTTTTAATTAAGAGAGCATCATACCCAATTGACTTTGTGAGCATCTTACCCAAAGTAGCCAACAAAGCAATGAATAATTTAGAATTTAGAAAGTAATATAAAATCGGGCGTACAGTTTGGAAAAGCTAGCTACAATATTAATTACCAGTACTCAAATTTATATAATTCTTCTTTATTTATTTTTAAGCTTAGAGATCTCTTATGAATAACAAAATCACCAATTTATATGTTTATATTGGTCTCCTTATTGTAGTTGTCTAAACATATTTTTGCCTTGGACCAAAGCTATTTAGGCAAAAGGCTTTTGATTATAGCAATCTAAGTTGTTCCCATAGCTTACTCCCAATATGTCACAATATCGCTTACAGAACCCAATCCTATCAGCCACCCTATTATTGGAGCCATGGCCACATTCAAGGCCACCATTGATAATGTTGGTGATTACACCATAGCCCGGAACTCGACTAGCTAATGTGTCAGCAGCAGAGGGTCTCCAATTTCCAATGATCACATCGTGGCTAGATGGCTTGTTTGCTTGCGGTGTCATCCAAAACCATATGGCTGTCTTAAACGATATGATGGGGTCTGTGGCTACAAGATATGGATTGTTTATGAGATCAGCTCCAATGGCATTACCAGCTAGCCCATAGTTGTAGTTGCTGATGAAAGTTGATGAACCATCAAAGTTAGGGTCAAAGTCTTTGATAAACAAAGTCACAAAAGTCATCTAACACAACATTTTTCACAATGTTAACATGATTTGTTGTGATTAGATCATATCAATAACACTTAAGTCCATCACTCACATCACTTTATTATACACCAATTATAATAAATCATATCAATATTTGTGAAAATAAGTTTTTTTCCCTAACTTAGTAACAAATTTATGGTTCTAAAAACTTACTGAGTGAGTTGGATAGGTCCCCAACCATAATATTGTTTTCCAGGAGCACATGGCCAAGATGTTGAGGTACAATAAGTTTGCTTGTTATTTTCAAGGGTGTCAATACCATACCAGAAGTTGTACCGGTTTGGCCAGCGGTACGATATATTTCGGATACCCCCGGTCAATACCGATGTACCGTTTCGGGTTTACCGCTATTTTATATATTTAATATATATATAAATATATACACACACAAAATCTCTATTTACCATAAAACATTGATTCAATTGTTCATTGCATATAAAGAAAAACAAAAAACACAATATAAAAAACAAAAAACTTAATTATTCATCATACAAACAAAACTAAAAAGTTGCTACTTAAAATTAAAAAAAAATAAAAAAAATAAAAAAATAAAAAAATAAAACTATAAGGTTCTATTGATGTGATGCAATTAATGCATCACACTATCACATAATGTGGGGCTCAAAACTGAAAAGAAGGTAAAAGGCTGAACCATTCAGCCCATCTTTTATTAAAAAAATATAAGTTTTCAACATTTCCAAGGCTAGTCACTTGTAAAAGGGCTTAAGAAATTTCAAATAGCACAAAACAAAGAAAGAGATACCACATAGCAATGTTCATTGTTCAGCAAAAAAAGAGAAGAAATCAGAGCAATGGAGAAGGACAATAGACGAGAAGAAGAAAAAAAAAAGGAAGAAGAAGATCTAATCGGCGATGTCAATGTGGTGGCAACTTGCTGCACTGGGGTTTGTGTTCAAATCATGCATTTCTTCTATTTTTCCTTTCAGTTTTTGTACCGGCCGAATTTCTCTTTTCCGGCCGAAACGTCCGGTATACTCCGGTACGGCCGGTATTGTCCAGTATAGGCCGGTATCTTGAGCGGTACATTTTGAAGGTGTTTCGGTACCGGTTCATTGACCGGTACGAAGAATTCCGGCCGTACCGGCCGGCACGGTACGGTATCAACATCCTTGGTTATTTTCCGTAACAAAGCAATATCCCCATGCATATGGGCCATCTGGTGCACTTGCCCACCCTCCTACACAAAATATAACCACCTTTTGCAATTAAAACTAAGTCAATCAAACAAAAACTACGGGCCTGATTGCAACCCAAGTCTTAGTCCATTATAAAATAACCCTGATTGTAATGTAATTTTAGAGCTAGTCCACTGCAAAAAGTACGGGCCTGGTATAATTTTTTGAAGTCACATTTATTTTTATGTATAGTTGTATTTTATACAGTTTTTTTTTTTTTTTTTAGTGAAAATAGTTACAATAAGTACACAGATATACAATTCAATAACCTTAGTGATAAGGTATTTTTTACTTGATATAGTCAATTAATTGTAATCGAATTAACATCATTTTCATATGGGATATCAATTTTATATTTTATCATTAGTAGTGAAACTAACCTGTGGTCTCATGAGAGGTTTGACCCAAGAAAGCCGCAAGCTCTCTTTTACGTGTAGTAACATCACCAGTTGTGCCAAAGCCATTGAAAGATCGAGCAGCAGCAATGAAAGCATTGTAAGTGTAGAATCCATTACTTTTACATCTTGGATCGTTCCTATATTTAAGCATTTGATCAAAAAGAGTCGCACTGATAAGGCTGCCAACATCGCCACCACCACCACGGTGTAGGTGTAGGAGATTGAGTTGTTGGGGAACCACCACCAGAACACCCTGTTTGTTAGAAACTTGACTCTTCGCATTTCATACACACCATACTATAAATACCCTTATACCCACGAAATGCAGTGAGCTTCCAGAGAGAATTTTGAGAGAGAAACCCTAGAGAACAACAAGATTGACTCATTCACAATCTTCATCCTTTGACTCTCCAAATTCCTCTACTCTCACCCTCTCCATTAATACATCCTAGAAAAGTACATTAGCCAAAATCTTTATCTCACCATACCCATATTTGTGAGAAGATTATTTGGTGCTTAGGAAGCAGTTCAGAAGGGACCAATTCATTTTGATTGATGCAATGGGCTATTGCGGGATCCGGTAAGCTAGAGAAGACAAGGTTCGGCATAACCCTATTGGAGTAAGAAGCTTGGAGGGCTTAGGTGCACTGGGTAGATTAGGCTTGGAGGGTCTTCTGCTATTCTTGTATCCTAACTATATTCTCTAGTGAATTATTGACCGTTTGAAGGATGGCAGAGAGGTTTTTCGCTGAGGACTTCAGTTTCCTCTTCAATAACACATCGATGTGTTGTCTTTGTATTTGCATCTCTCTTTGCTTAATCTTTGCCTTTTAATTACTGTTGTGGTTGTGATTAATTCCTCTCTCTCACACAAAAAACTCTTTGCATTTCCATTCACCATTTTTACTTCTACTCATTTATATACACATGCCCACAACTCTCCATGTCATCTCATCTCAAATACACTCAAACCAACAACGATGTCTTTTACCTTCAAGCCTTCAACCTTACAATGACACTTACATAACTCCAACATTGTTATACCATTTTATCCTAACCCGTATGAGTAGGCTATAAACAAGGAAAGGAGCTTGCTTTTTTTTTATTCAGTGATGGTAGCTTATGGTTTTGATGTTGAAGTTGGACGTTATGGATTTTATGAAGGTTGGGATTCACTTTAAATCTTTGGGTGTTTGAGATTTTGGTTTGGGAATGTCATAAATGTATTTTATTTTAGAACTAAAGAGAAAGAAAAAGAAACATTCTAATTGATTATTTATGAAATTAGCTTTTTTTTTAGAACTCATAATGTATAGGTTTTTTTGTAGGTTTTTTACTATTATTTTGTAAGATATGAGCCATAGTGATAAAATAAAAATCAATGATGATTTCAAAGTGTTTTCCTTTTCTTTTTTTTAAGGATTCAGAAGCCCAACTAAAAATAATTAAATTTTGATAAATGGATGTGCTTATAGCCGATTTCTCTTTGTTTAATCACGTTCTCTTTATGTTGATACTCATAATCAAAAATGATTTCCTTAATTTCATTGAGATAATGAATTGAATGTTTGAGATTGAGATCTCCGTATTTGGTTATGAGAATAGAGAGGTTGAAGAAATGTTTGGGAGGTTTCTTAAATTAATGTAATTTTAGGATATAAAAGTATTTTAAGTTTTAAATTCTTATTTATTTCAAAATCATTTAATCAATTTAAAAATAAATTCTAATTTTAACAGTAAATATTATAATATGTTATAATCTTATAGTGTTATACAATTTTTTTTTAATAAAATATGAAATAAAAAAATAAATTTTCAAAGTATTCAATAATATTGTGGACAAACATAAATACTATACAACAAAATAAGTATTATAATAGGTCTTAATATACATAAAAATTATTTCAAATAAAATTGTAAAGTATCCACACATCGCACGGAATATCATCTAGTATGTTGAATTGGCAGAGATTTGGTCTGAAAATATTGTCTGTATTTTAAAGGTGAAAAACTACCCACTAGAAGTAAATATATTAGAGTTCTTTTGAAATTAAAGCTTTAAAATGTAAGTTCAAGTAAGATTGCTTCTTAAAGATCCGATTTCATATTGAGTTGGCTTGGCAATTACACATTTCAGTACTGTTTGTCCATATAAGTAGGAACAAAGGAAAAAAGCATGTAAAAATCTTGAAGAGTTTGGCTAATGTCATCCGTGGATAATTGAAGTATTTTGGATAGTTAAAAATAATCATAATTCAAAAGTGTTCAAAAATTGTTTGAGTGATACTTTGTTTCACTTAGAAGTAGACATCTAGGGCAGCTATGCAGATTGGTACCCAATATGATTCAATCTCTTTTTAATTAAGAGAGCATCATACCCAGTTGACTTTGTGAGCATCGTACCAGAAGTAGCCAACAAAGCAGTGAATAATTTAGAAAGTACTCAAATTTATGTAATTCATTCTTTATTTATTTTTAAGCTTAGAGATATCTTATGGAACAACAAAATCACCAATTTATATGTTTATACTGGTCTCCTTATTGTAGTTGGCTAAATATATTTTTGCCTTGGACCAAAGCTATTTAGGCAAAAGGCTTTTGATTATAGCAATCTAAGTTGTTCCCATGGCTTACTCCCAATATGTCACAATACCTCTTATAGAACCCAATCCTATCAGCCACCCTATTATCGGAGCCATGGCCACATTCAAGGCCACCATTGATAATGTTGGTGATTACACTATAGCCCGGAACTCGACTAGCTAATGTGTCAGCAGCAGAGGGTCTCCAATTTCCAATGATGACATCGTGGCTAGATGGCTTGTTTGCTTGCGGGGTCATCCAAAACCATATGGCTGTCTTGAACGATATGGTGGGGTCTGTGACTACAAGATCTGGATTGTTTATGAGATCAGCTCCAATGGCTTTACCTGCTTGCCCATAATTGTAGTGGCTGATAAAAGTTGATGAACAATCAAAGTTAGGGTCAAAGTCTTTTTTAAACAAAGTGACAAATGTCATCTGACATAATATTTTTCACGACGTTAACATGATTTGTTGTAATTGGATCATATTAATAACACTTAAGTTGACACCATTTTATTTTACACCAATTATAATAAATCATATCAATATTTTTAAAAATAAATTGCTTCTGTAACTTATTAACAACTTTGTGATTTTAAAAACTTACTGAGTGAGTTGGATAGGTCCCGGCCATAATATTGTTTTCCAGAAGCACATGGCCAAGATGTTGAGGTACAATAGGTTTGCTTGTTATTTTCCGTAACAAAACAATATTCCTATGCATATGGGCCATCTGGTGCAGTTGCCCACCCTCCTACACAAAAGTGACAAAATGTAATCACCTTTTGCAATTAAAATTAAGTCAATCAAACAAAAACTACGGGCCTGGTTGTAACCCAAGTCTAAGTCCATTATACTATAACCCTGATTGTAATGTAATTTTAGAGTTAGTCCACTACAAAAACTATGGGCCTGGTATAATTTTTTGAAGTCACATTTATTTTTATGTATAGTTGTATTTTATACAATCTTACTAATTTTTTAAGTAAAAATAGTTACACTAAACAATAAACATACACTTATTTATTATATGTGAGATATACAGTACAATAACGTTAGTGGTAAGGTATTTTTCACTTAAAATGGTCTATTAGTTGTAATTGAAATAACATCATTTTTTAATGCATTACTGTAGCACAATTGCAAATTTTTTTGCAATACTCAAATTTTACAAGTCCGGATGGCATGGGGGGTTTCGGGCTTTTATGCTAAATTGAATCAACATATGGCATATGTCATTTTCAATGTGAATGCTCTTATCAATCATCATTGATGGTGTATAATGGATAGAATACAGTTTCTTTGAACAAAAAGATAGACAAAAGTCAACATGCAACAAATTTATAAAATAAAAAATGTACTAGTAGGACTAATCCAAACAAATGATTGAATTGCATAAAATTTGGTGACTTGAACGGAATTTCTATGAGGAACTCATGACCATGACTTATGCTACTCTGCCACCAAATTCCTTCATTTAGGCCTTTAATAGGTGTTTTTGCTATTTATGGTTAAAATTTTTTTTATAACTCTCAATTTAAAAGTTAGAATAAGTTTTGGTATGTTTTGAAAGAAATTATTCATTTTTATGGGAAAAATCATTCTTCTCACAAGAGATGTAAACCTTAGTATGAGACCCATGGTATAAGGTCCACACCTTCTGTAAGAGGAGGGAAGACATCTTCCGTAAAACCTTTTTTTTTCTTCTTGTTTTGTGACAATCTTCTAGAGTTCATAGGATTTGAATTTGTAATTTTCTCAATTTTATATATTTTTGACAATTTTCTTATATTTTAGTCTAATTTTTTGCTTAATGCAAATTAGAGTGTTTTAGAGTCTCTACTGTAGTCACCCTATGAATACTTTAGGGTTTCCTAAGGCTCTCTTGGTAGCCCTGGGATTCTTTTGCTATTTCAATGCAATGTACGTTCCTCCAATCCAGTTGTCTCATTAATACTTTTTAGATTACAATTTAGTTTACCAAAATTGAAGACACAAACCAATAGGAAAAAATTTATGGTAAATGATTACTGGATGCACTTAACATTTTATTGTTTGTGAAACAATTTAAATTTTCAATTGGATTAAATATCTATCGACCCGCAATTTTGGTGCCTTCTTTGGGTTAAGGATCCAGTACATATATATAGCCCATCTATATTCTTCTAATTATTTTTTTGGGGTAAAACCTAAAACCAATTATTTACATACAACTTTGGATCTTTTTCTACCAAAAGCCTTAGACAATAGCCTAAGTTACCAAAGACTAGAGTCAGCCTGTAAAAAAGTGCCCTTCAATATAAACATTTTTTTTGGGGGGTGATACTGAATATATATAGCTCTTAGATTTGTTTTACGTGTTTAAGCATATACTCCCTAGATGAGTACGAATGCCATGTGCATACCCAAATGAGTATATGATTTCTTAGATGAGAACTATGTATTACCATAACCCAAATTTATATAATTCTTCTTTATTTATGTATAAGTTTAGAGATTTCTCGTTGAACAAGAAAATCTCCAATTCATGATCATACATTTATATGGTCGTCTTATTGTACTTGACTGACCATTTTCTTGCTCTGGACCAGAGCTATTTAGGCAAAAGAGCTTTGATTATAGCAATCTAAGTTGTTCCCATAGCCTACTCCCAATATGTCAGAGTACCTCATATAGAAACCAATCCTATTAGCCACATTATCATTATATCCACGGCCACATTCAATCCCACCATTGATAATGTTGGTGATTACACCATAACCTGGCACTCGACCAGCTGAAGTGTCAGAAGAAGAAGGTCTCCAATTTCCAGTGATGACATCATGGCTAGATGGCTTGTTTGCTTGCGGGGTCATCCAAAACCATATGGCTGTCTTGAACGATATGGTGGGGTCTGTGGCTACAAGATCTGGATTGTTTATGAGATCAGCTCCAATGGCTTTACCTGCTTGCGCATAGTTGTAGTTGCTGATAAAAGTTGATGAACCATCAAAGTTAGGGTCAAATTCTTTGATTACAAAAGTCATCTGACACAACATTTTTCACAACGTTAACATAATTTGTTGTGATTGGATCATATCAATGACACTTAAGTCCATCACTAACACCACTTTATTATACACCAATTATAATAAATCATATCAATATTTTTAAAAAGAAATTGCTTCGGTAACTTATTAACAAATTTATAATTTTAAAAACTTACTGAGTGAGTTGGATAGGTCCCCGGTTATAATATTGTTTTTCAGAAGCACATGGCCAAGATGTGGAGGTACAATAGGTTTGCTTGTTATTTTCCGCAACAAAACAATATCCCCATGCATATGGGCCATCTGGTGCAGTTGCCCACCCTCCTACACAAAAGTGACAAAATATAATCACCTTTTGCAATTAAAATTAAGTCAATCAAGCAAAAACTACGGACTTGATTGTAACTCAAGTCTAAGTCCATTATACTATAACCCAGATTGTAATGTAATTTTAGAGTTAGTCCAATACAAAAATTACGGGCCTGGTATAATTTTTTGAAGTCACATTTATTTTTATGTATAGTTGTATTTTATACAATCTTACTATTTTTTTAAGTAAAAATAGTTACACTAAACAATAAACATACACTTATTTATTATACAGGAGATATACAGTGCAATAATGTTAGTGATAAGGTATTTTTCACTTGAAATGGTCTATTAGTTGTAATTGGAATAACATTATTTTCAAATGTGTTTACCACCGATATTATTTTTATATTTTATTGGAACTAACCTTTGGTCTCATGAGAGGTTTGAGCTAAGAAAGCCGCAAGCTCTCTTTTACGTGTAGTAACATCACCAGTTGTACCAAAGCCATTGAAAGATCGAGCAGCAGCAATGAAAGCATTGTAAGTGTAGAATCCATTACTTTTACATCTTGGATGGTTCCTATATTTAAGCATTTGATCAAAAAGAGACGCACTGATAATGCTGCCAACATCGCCACCACCACCACCACTACTAGATGTAGGTGATGTAGTTGTAGGGGAACCAGCAGAAGAACACTGGCTCTGGCAACCATTTCCACAGTAAGCAGAGGTACGGCCACACCATCCAAATCGGCTACAACATAGCCCACCTGGACATAAAGCACCCCTAGCCTGTGATCCACATTGTTCTGCTGAGGTTCCAAGCAAGAAAGCTAAGAAAAGTATCAAAGAAAAGAGCTTCATTTTTTTGAGCGTTTGTGCAAAACAATGGTGAGTATGTACCTATATATATAGGAAAGTGTCATGGGTTTATCTTGACAGCTATTCTAGCTAGTCAAAATGAGTTGGCTGAGCCTGACTTTATCTTCAATGTCCATATACGACGGATTTGTATTCCATTTTGTTGTGGAAAATAGTGTTCTTGAGATTAGTCCATCTTCCATGTCTTCTTTTGCGGATAGACCATCCATGGTAGGACCCACTTCACTGTGTATGAAATATTAGACGACCAACGAAAAATGATTAAAAAGGAGAAGAGATTAGAGTTGTTCCTATCACCACAAATAAACTCATAATTTTTATCACAGATCTCTTACGTGGTAAAGTGTGACTGTCTATCTATCACTTTTATATGAATTTATCATTTTTTTTTACTAATTATCATCAATTATTTGAAGAGTTATGATAAAAGTTGTATTTTTTTTTTTATAGAGGTACTATATATATATATATATATATTTTTTTTTTTTTTTTTTTTTTTGGAAGAGATTTCTCTTTGACAAACAGCAATGCACGGGTCACCAAAACGTTGAGTCGGTGCTTTTGATTTTTTTTGCCAATAACCAAAATTTGGTCATGAAGGCTACTAGGGGGCCACGTGTTAATGAGCTTGATGAGTTGGATGAAGATACTAGATTTTTTTTTTTTTTTTTAAGAGACTTCTCTTTGACAAATTGCAATGCACGGGTCACCAAAAGGTTGATTCGGTGCTTTTGATTTTTTTTGCCAAAAACCAAAATTGGGTCATGAAGGCTACTAGGGGGCCACGTGTTAATGAGTTGGATGAGTTGGATGAAGATACTAGATTTTTTTTTTTTTTTTTTTTAAAAGAGACTTCTCTTTGACAAACAACAATGCACAAGTCACCAAAAGGTTGATTCGGTGCTTTTGATTTTTTTTGCCACTAACCAAAATTGGGTCATGAAGGCTACTAGGGGGCCATGTGTTAATGAGTTGGATAAAGATACTAGATTTTTTTTTTTTTTAAGAGACTTCTCTTTGACAAACAACAATGCACAAGTCACCAAAAGGTTGATTCAGTGCTTTTGATTTTTTTTGCCACTAACCAAAATTGGGTCATGAAGGCTGCTAGGGGGCCACGTGCTAATGAGTTGGATGAGTTTGATGAAGATACTAGATTTTTTTTTTTTTTTTTTTTTGAAGAGATTTCTCTTTAACAAACAGCATGAAGCTTCGCTAGGGGATTTTGTGTATCCTGTACCCGGCATACATGCCGAGTATAGGATATACCACCTCAAGGGGGGCCACGTGTAAATGAATTCGATGAATTTGATGAAGATACTAGATTTTTTTTTTTTTTTTTTTTTTGAAGAGATTTCTCTTTGACAAACAGTAATGCACTGGTCCCCAAAAGATTGATACGGTGCTTTTGATTTTTTTGCCAATAACCAAAATTGGGTCATGAAGGTTACTAGGGGGCCATGTGTTAATGAGTTGGATGAGTTTGATGAAGATACTAGATTTTTTTTTTTTTTTTTTTTTTTTGGAAGAGATTTCTCTTTGACAAACAACAATGCACTGGTCACCAAGAGGTCGATTCGGTGCTTTTGTTTTTTTTTTTTTTTTTTGCCATTAACCAAAATTGGGTCATAAAGACTACTAGGGGGCCACATGTTAATGAGTTGGATGAGTTTGATTAAGATGGATTTAATGATGACAATGATGGTTTTGATATTAGGAGGAAATTAATTTTGGGTTCTTATCAATCATCATTGCTGGTGTATGAAAGCTCGAATTTGTGTATAAATACAAGAGCTTGTTTAGACCCCCAATAAAATTACGGTTCGGTTGCTTTTACTCTTAACTTAAACAAAGTGCGGAATAAGAGTAAATGCATGCAAACTGAAAGTTCAAAATATGTATAACACACCCTTGAACGTTTAAACCCCCAATTTACAAATTACCAATTCAAGCTTAATGTCAAACAATTAATGTGCGGAATATGAGCACAAGCTTAACACAGAATTGATAAACAATCTAAACCAAATAAAATCACATCCACAGCAGAAATTAAATGGCAAAGATTAAGGGAAGAGAGAATGCAAACACAAGGACAACACACGAAGTGTTATCGAAGAGGAAACCGAAGCCCTCGGCATAAAACCTCTCCGCCACCCTCCAAGCGGTAAGTAATCCACTAGAAAATGTAATTGGGATACATGAACAACAATAGACCCTCCAAACCTAATCTACCCAATGTACCTAAGCCCTCCAAGCTTCTTGCTCCAACGAGGTTGCGCCGAACCTATTTCTTTTCTAACTTTCCGAATTCCGCTACTTGACCATAGCATCAACCAATGTGAAATTGGTTCCTTCCTAACTGCTTCCCAAAGCACCAAACAGCCCTCTCACAAAAATGGATATTGTGAGAAAAGGTTTTGGTAATGAGCCTTTCAAGGGTTTGACAATTGAGAGGAAGAGAGTAGAGGAATTTGAAAAGTCTCAAAATTCTCTCTGGAAGCTCCCTCAAAATCGTGGGTATAAGGGTATATATATAGTAGGGTGAGAAGGAATGTGAAAAGTCATTTTTTCCCAAACAGGGTGTTCTAGCGACTTGACCTCACGACTGGGTTAAGTCGCGAGTTCAAGCCGCGAGCAAACGGCCTGGGCAGCCTGGGACTTTTGTCCTGTAATGCAACAGCTGACGCGACTCTTCAGCTTTTGGCATGCTTGGCACGTGTACAACATTCTAGCGGCTTGCAAGCCGCGAGCCACTCGCGAAATCCAGCCACGAGTCCCTATTTCTTTGCACAATCTTGAGCAATTCTTCACACTCTCTCACACACTACCCTTACATGATTCCCACCTAAATACAGGATTACTAATTGTTAAAATACAAGCAAATTTGGCACGGAATAAAGCCAACAAGATGGTTGATTAAATTCAACCTTACAATCTCCTCATTTGGCTATTCCATGACAAAACCCTAAAACAAACTTTAGACTTTACATGTGAGTTGGGAACAGTTGAACATAACTCACTCACACCTAACTCTAGAAACTATGAAGCTCTTGAATCATATGAGCATGAATCTTTTGAAACACAACAATACATCATGATCATTGTATGCAGAAAGCATGAAATACAAATAAAGCAGGCATAATGTGATCAAGCAAAGATGGAGTTAAGAAACAAACCATGGCTTGATCAAACACGCAATCACTACAAGGTAGTGACCACAATGCTCATTCACACTTGAAATGAACACTTGGACATACAAGCTAATAAGCTCAATGCAAGTCACTTGCATGCCCAACACTCAACCAATGCATAATACACTAAGTATATGCATCTAGGAAAAATCCTACAAGGGCACAAGAGTGACAGTACTTAAAAGGAACATACATGACATTTAGTTAGAAGTACTGATTAAACAATGCATAAAGGCTGCATAAAAGCATGGTACACACCATAAAGCCTACAAATAATGCATAAAACATAACCCTACAAGCTTACAAAAGCAACATGGGTACAAACCATTATATACACTGAAAAAAACATTAACCATAACCACAGTGTGTCAAACCCAATCAACAATTATCCAAAACATAAACAAAACAACATAAAGTAAAAATTTGAACAATTTCTTAATTATGAAAGCTTCTCCCCCTTAAACAGGCACTCCCTCTCAGGTGCTACCCCTAAAAATTCTCCCCCTTTTTAACCGAAATGGCCAAAGGGTCAGTGCTCTTGGTTGGTGTAGATGCTGTCAAACTTGGCTGAAAATACATCAATCTGATCCTGCATTGCTGTCATCCTTTCAGTATGCTGATTTTGAACCTCTCTGAGGCCATCAATCCTTTCCAAGAGGATCTGGAATGCATCTGGAGGTACAGCTGATGAGATAGAAGCCCTACTCCTCTTGGCTCTGCTTCTGGATGTGGAAGTCTGTCCTGCAGCCTCTGCTTCAGTTTCCATTGGATCACCTTCTTCTTGTTCAGCCCCTTCCTTATCTACATCACCCGGAAGACGTACTTGTATTCGTATGATGTTTTGCTTGTTAATAGTCGAGGGTGTAGGCATTAGGCTGAGGTCTTGAGGAATTGGAACACCTTTTGCTCTAAAAATCCGCATGAGAAGGCTAGGAAAAACCAGCTTTGCTCATGAAATTGGTCTGGTCTCATCCATTATTGTATCAAATATATGAAAGCTGATATCAATGAATGTTTTCTCCTTGAGTTCCATAAAAAAAAAAATGGCTCTGGCATTGTTAATTGTAGTTAGCTTCTTCACGAGATACAGGTTATTCATCAAGATGATAGTGAGGCACCTCATGTCAACTGGAAATGCTATAGTATTGAGACATTTCCCTTCTCTCTGTCCACCAATGCGATTTTGGACAGTTTCTAATGACAACATCCTATCTTTGTAGTTGATAAACTCATACTCCTCTAAACCTTCAAGACCAAGTACCTCATCAATATCATGTGCATCTAGAGTGAACTCATGTCCTCTTACCCAACAATCTAGCTCATCCTCTCTAATCTTATCATTAGAGTAAAACTCTCTTATCAGTGGCTCACACACTCTAGGTAAACCACTTAACAGTTTTTCCCAACCTCTGCCCTCAAAACAAGTGGGAATGAAAGTGTCTTTTAAGTCCACTAGGTCTACAAATCTCTCCTGAATGATAGTTCCCTTCATGAAAGAATATTTGTATCTCTCAAAGTGTTGAACAGACCTAAACAGGTCATGGTCCATTTTCAATCTTTTGTCAGCCTTCTTTGCAGGAGTTTTCTTCTTCGAAGGTGAGGGAGCCATCTGTAATCAAGCAGAAAATGCCACAACAAATAGATAGCACAATAGATAAAATTATAAACATTAGTCATCATGTCATTGGCATTGTCAATAGCAAAAGATCAATTTAGTGAAAAAAAAAAAAAATATATATATATATATATATACCACATAACACAAACACTATCAGAGTATAATAGAGACAATATTATGAACCACACGAGCCCCACAAGAAGTGTATACCACACATAAACAGTCATAAACTTATGTCAATGAAACAGGGCTAAATGCGACTGACCATGAGCAGCCTAATCACAGAGCAGTCAATGACTCCAAACCAGATTCACCACAAATGAAAAACAAAGAGCACAAACAGTCTTAACTAAGTAAGGATATCACAAAAGACCCACACGGATTAGGTTCAAACAAAAAGGGTAAGAGATAGAAATCACAAATCGGGCAACAGATTATCTTTAAGGACACCAACACATGATAATACATGAATCTATCAACTAAAACAAGTTCGCATAAAAACAATACCTCAACAATCCAAACAAGGACAACTAAAAAAAAAAAAGAAACAAACCCATAACGAAAAAAAAAAAACAAAAAAACAAAAAAACAAAACATCAACACAAATATTCACGAAAATGAAGCTCAAAACACGAGATATAAGGTGAGGAAATGAGAACCCATAGCTTTTTCTTGAAGATTTAGAGGTGAAAAAGTGCAAAAATGGAGTTTGTAGAGAGTGACACGGAGTGTTTGGGTGAGTTTCAGTTGAGAGAGAAAGTGAATGGTCATAAAAAGTTCGAGGGAAAACTGAAAAGGTTTTTAAAAACTGACCCACTTTTTGACAAACACGCGTTTTTCGCGACTGGGGTGAATCGCCAACAAGGCGCCAGGGCAAGCTGCCAAAACACTCAAAGTCAAAATTAAAAAAAAAAAAGAAATTCTAAGTGTTTTTCGCGACTAGAAGGTCTACCCACGAGGGAGTCGCGAGCTAAGCCGCGAAAATCTCTGTGTACCCCTCGCTATTGGACCTTTCACTCGTAAACAAGTTGCCAAAACCAACCCGTGAGCTCGCGGTTGTAGCATGCGACTTGGTTGACCCGCGACTAAGTCGCCAAAACAGGGCAACACTATATTTGAAATTTTTCAGTTTTTTGTAAAAACAAAATACTTTCCAAAAACACCTAAAACACTCAAAAATATTTTTGTGTTTAAATTAACAAAGATTGAGCATGTGAAAACACATTTTATCAAGTACAATCACACAAATGAATATGGCATTCATTAAACATAAACTTATGTGTTGTGTGTGGATATCAACAATGAAATAGTCATTAGTCTAATGTGAAGCTTCAATGATCAATTCAACCAAGGCATACACAATTAGCACTAGATCATGCGACCCATCTCAATTATAGAAGTATGTATATATGACCTCCCACATGACTTGATAACATAACTTGGAGCTTTACATTTGACTCCATTTTTTTTTTTCAGTCATAACATTAGATCTTTTTGATCCTATTGGAACAATCACATCTCATTGTGAGAATGACGTTTGATATTTCACCTTGATGAGATAACCTTTGATTTTTTGAAAAATCATATACTTTATTTTTGGCCGCTTTCCCTTTTTCGTAGTCGAATACTAGTATGTGCGACAGGTTTTTGCAGCTCAATATCCCTTTACATTTAGAGATTTACATTTGGAGAGCTCTTTTTAGCCCCAAAAAAAAAAAAAAAAAAAAAAGAATGGGAAGATATATAGGCACAAGTCTATGCATGTCTTAAGATCAACAAAACCATTCACTAATCATTCATGACAAGTTTGAAGATCTATTTACAACAGTCATATAGATTTCAAAATTTCTTCCACAGTGATAAGAGTGCAAAGGAACAAGCTACGCTTATAAATGCACAAAGCCATTAGCACAAAGGTACAAGGCAAAACAAGTTTTGAGACAAAACTCAACAATGTCAATCAAACTTTTTAATTTTCTACTTTTTATGTGGTTTTTGGATTTTTGACACATAAGAAGGAAAAGATTGATCAAAAGTAAAAAAAAAATGAATGAAATTATGCAAAAACAAACAAACAAATTTCAACCTATACAATCGATAATCAAAACAACCAAACAAAGTCACAAAGCATAGGAAGTATTGATGCATGGACATGTTGTAATGCTTATGCATAAGTACCCTTTTTCACCCACACGTCACTTGCATTTGGGGTGATTTCCTTATAGGATTGGGTACAGGAGTTAGGGCTTTCAAACCTTTGTGTGAAGCATTCCAATCAGTTGGTGAATGCACCAATCATCTTCATCACGTCCATCATTCTGGGATCACCATTTCGATCTCTTGATGGTTCACTAGCCCAATTTCTCCTGTCATTTCTAAGTCCTCGTGACCTTGGAACACTTGCATTATTCATTGCTCTCAACTTTTGACAATTTGGTCTGGTATGCCCTTGAAGTCCGCAGTGATGACACATATGGTTCGATCTAAGACCTCTTTGTGGTCGTGGATGAGACTTGGCTCGGGATTCAGATCTGCCCACAGATTGATTACAGGGCTTGTTCAACATCCGTTGATCAGCCACATTCTTCTTCCTTTCAATCATAGGTTTCTCAACAGTAGGAGCAGCTTCAATCGGTTCTTTAGCCTTTACAAACTTCACTTCTTTGGTGACATTGCCCAATGAGCTGCTTTCTTCGGTATATCCTACCCGAACTTGTCTAAGAACTGTTTTTGAGATGAAATGACATCATTTAGCTTCTTCATGGAGACCCTCTCTATCTTGGCATTGGCTTGCACAACCTCTTGCTCAAGAAATCTCACTTTTGTGTAAGCTTCTGATAGCTCACCATTCAGCTTCTCTATCTCACACTTAGCTTCCTTATAACGCATTAGAAGACTCCTATAGTCCTCCTCGACTTTCTTCATCTTTTTCACAACCGCCTTGGCCACACGTGCATACTCTCCTGATTTTTCAAGAAGAGAATTATAATTCTCTTGAAGACAAGCTACAATTTCATCTTCTTCAACATCCGACTCTTCCACAATTCCCATGGATTCTTCATCACTATGTTCCCCAAGTTCTTGCACAAGCAAATTCAAGTCCTCCAAAGACTCGACATGAGCAATAGTCATAAATGCGGAGTAATTTCCTTCTCCGTCACAGCTCTCATCAAAATCAGAATTTGAAGAGTCCGAGTTACTAAGTGTTGTGGCATATTCCTTACCCTTCATCCTCAAGTAATTGGGACATTTCTTTTTAAAGTGACCATGCCCATTACACTCAAAACATGTGACTTCTTGGGTAGATTGGGACTCCTTCCCATCTTTCTTCTTGAAATCCTTCTTCTCCTTTCCGGAATTCATGAATTTCCCTTTATTGCCAAATTTCCCACTGTTCTTGAACTTCAGAAATTTTCGGAAATTCTTTGCAAGATAGGCAACGTCCTTCTCGACTACATCATCATCCAAAGAGTCATGAACATCCACCCTTTCATTTACAGTCTTGAGAGCAAGGGATTTGCTCTTTCTTTGATTGGGCAATGACAATTCATAGGTTTGAAGAGAACCAATCAACTCTTGGACTTTGATATCATCAAGGTCCTTGCTCTCTTCAATCGCTGTCACCTTGGCACGAAAGCTTTTCGGCAATGACCGAAGGATCTTCCTTACTATTTTAGAATCCTCCGTTTTCTCACCCAAATTGAACTTGCCGACAACCACCTCATTTATCTTGCTATAGAAAGAGTCAAATGACTCATCCTCACTCATTTTGAGTTCCTCAAACCGAGTGGTCAACATCTGCAGCTTGGTGTCTTTCACTTTCTTCGTGCCTTCATAGGTGGTCTCCAATATCTCCCATACTTCTTTGGCAACGGTAATGTGAGAAATCCTGTGAAACTCATCTGGAGAAACACCACAGAAAATTGCATTCAAAGTTTTACTGTTAGCATTAGCTGTCATAAGGGCTGCTTTATCCCAAGTAGATTTAGCAACCTCCGGCCTTGTCCAACCTACCTCTACGGCATCCCAAACAATATCATCAATTGAACACAAGAATGCCCTCATCCGGACTTTCCAAAAAGCATAATTGTTTCCATCAAAAAATGGTGGAACATTCAAAGATTGAGACCGATCCATCTCAATACGAGGTCAAGGATTGCACTAAGGTGTTTAAACCACAAAGAGTGCACCTGCTTTGATACCAATTGAAAGTTCAAAATGTGTATAACACACCCTTGAACGTTTAGACCCCCAATTTACAAATTACCAATTCAAGCTTAATGTCAAACAATTAATGTGCGGAATATGAACACAAGCTTAACACAGAATTGATAAACAATCTAAACCAAATAAAATCACATCCACAGCAAAAATTAAATGGCAAAGATTAAGGGAAGAGAGATGCAAACATAAGGACAACACACGATGTGTTATCGAAGAGGAAACTGAAGCCCTCAGCATAAAACCTCTCCGCCACCCTCCAAGCGGTAAGTAATCCACTAGAAAATGTAGTTGGGATACATGAACAGCAATAGACCCTCCAAGTCTAATTTACCCAATGTACCTAAGCCCTCCAAGCTTCTTGCTCCAACGAGGTTGTGCCGGACCTATTTCTTTTCTAGCTTCCCGGATTCCGCTACTTGACCATAGCATCAACCAATGTGAAATTGTTTCCTTCCTAAATGCTTCCCAAAGCACCAAATAGCCCTCTCACAGAAATGGATATGGTGAGAAAAGGTTTTGGTAATAAGCCTCTCAAGGGTTTGACAATGGAGAGAAAGAGAGTAGAGGAATTTAAAAAGTCTCTTAGGTAAAGATTGTGGATGAGTCAATCTTGTTTCTCTCTAGGGTTTCTCTCACAAAATTCTCTCTGGAAGCTCCCTCAAAATCGTGGGTATAAGGGTATATATATAGTAGGGTGAGAAGGAATGTGAAAAGTCAGTTTTTCCCAAACAGGGTGTTCTGGCGACTTGACCTCGCGATTAGGTTGAGTCGCGAGTTCAAGCAGCGAGCAAACGACCTGGCCAGCCTGGAACTTTTGTCCTGTAATGCAATAGCTGGCGCAACTCTTCAGCTTCTAGCATGCTTGGCACATGTGCAACATTCTGGCGGCTTGCAATCTGCAAGCCACCCGTGAGATCCAGCTGCGAGTCCCTGTTTCTTTGTACAATCTTGAGCAATTCTTCACACTCTCTCACACACTACCCTTACATAATTCCCACCTAAATGCAAGGTTATTAATTGCTAAAATACAAGCAAATTTGGCACGGAATAAAGCCAACAAGATGGTTGATTCAATTCAACCTTACACAAACAGCCAATAAAACTACTCTAACCCATATTCATCCAATATCAACAATAAAAGAAAAGTTTAAAGAGTAAGAAAGAATGATGCAAACACAAGATAACACCAAGACGTATTATCGAAGAGGAAACCGAAGAACTCGGCGAAAAACCTCTCTGCTGCCCTCCAAGCGGTAAATCAATCCACTAGAGAATAAGTTGAAGTACACAAATAACAAAAGACCCTCCAAGCCTAGTCTATCCCTTGTACTTGAGCCCTTCAAGTTCCTACTACCAACTGGCTTCTCGAAACCTTGTTTTCTTTAGCTTTCCCGAATCCTACAATTCAACCCAATTGCATCCGCCAACAATTGGCTTCTTCCAATGCTTACTAGCAGCACCAAAAACTCACTTTACACTCAGATTAGGTGTGGTAAGTGTTTGGGCTACCAACCTCTCAAGGATTTAGATATGGAGAGGTAGGTGTAGTGGAAAACCACAAGGAAATGTGTAGATGATTGTGGGTATAACATTTTCTAACTCTCAAGTGTGTATGCTAGGGTATTCTCTTTGAAAGCACTCCTTACAATATATGGGTAATGAGGGTATATATAGTGTGGGTTAAGACTTGGTAAAACAAACATGACAAAAATAGCCAAATAGAATGTTTTGCGAGTATTTCGCGGGAAGGTCTTACCCGTGAGACACTCACGAAAACTCCAGGCTGTCATAACTCTTCGCATTCTAGTCATGTGCTCTACACGTGACTACTTCGCAGGTTAGCTTCTCGTGAAATCCACTTGTTCTTCGTTTTAAGCTTGAGTCTGCACACTCTCTCATACTCATCCCTTACAATTAAAAACCCCACATAAATACAAGGAAAAATGATTGAATAAAATTACAATCAAATTTGGCACGGAATTAAAGCCAACACAAAATAGTTGTAAATTACAACTTTACAATGTATAATGGATAGAATACAGTTTCATTGAATACAAAGACAGACAAAAGTCAACATGTAACAAATTTATAAAATAAAAAAATTACTAGTATGACTAATCCAAACAAATGATCAAATTGCATAAAATTTGGTGACTTGAACGGAATTTCTATGAGGAACTCATGACCATGACTTATGCTACATTGCCACCAAATTCCTTCATTTAGGTCTTTAATAGGTGTTTTTGCTATTTATGGTTAAAAAATTTATTATAACTCTCAATTTAAAAGTTAGAATAAGTTTTGTAATGTTTTGAAAGAAATTATTCATTTTTATGGGAAAAATCATTCTTCTCACAAGAGATGTAAACCTTAGTATGAGACCCATGGTATAAGGTCCACACCTTCTGTGAGAGGAGGGAAGACATCTTCTGTAAGACTTTTTTTTTTCTTTCTTGTTTTGTGACAATCTTCTAGAGTTCATAGGATTTGAATTTGTAATTTTCTCAATTTTATATATTTTTGACAATTTTCTTATATTTTTGTCTAATTTTTTGCTTAATGCAATTTAGAGTGTTTGAGATTATCTACTCTAGTTACCCTATGAATACTTTAGGGTTTCCTAAGGCTCTCTTGGTAGCCCTGAGATTCTTTTGCTATTTCCATGCAATGTTCCTCCAATCCAGTTGTCTCATTGATACATTTTAGATTACAGTTTAGTTTACCAAAATTGAAGACACAAATCAATAGGAAAAATTTATGGTAAATGATTACTGGATGCATTTAACATTTTATTGTTTGTGAAACAATTTAAATTTTCAATTGGATTAAATATCTATCGCCCACAATTTTGGTGCCTTGTTTGGGTTGCGGATCCAGTACATATATATAGCCCATCTATATTCTTGAAATTATTTTTTTGGGGTAAAACCTAAAATCAATTATTTATATACAACTTTGGATTTTTTCTACCAAAAGCCTTAGACAATAGCGTAAGTTACCAAAGACTAGAGTCAGCCCTGTAAAAAAGTGCCCTTCAATATAAACATTTTTTTTGGGAGGTGATACAGTGATACTGAATATATACAGCTCTTAGATTTGTTTTACGTGTTTAAGCATATACTCCCTAGATGAGAACGAATGCCATGTGCATACCCAAATGAGTATATGATTTCCTAGATGAGAAGTATGTACTACCATAACCCAAATTTATATAATTCTTCTTTATTTATGTATAAGTTTAGAGATTTCTCATTGAATAAGAAAATCTCCAATTCATGATCATACATTTATATGGTCGTCTTATTGTACTTGGCTGGCCATTTTCTTGCACTGGACCAGAGCTATTTCGGCAAAAGACCTTGGATTATAACAATCTAAGTTGTTCCCATAGCCTACTCCCAATATGTCAGAGTACCTCTTATATAAGCCAATCCTATTAGCCACATTATCATTATATCCACGGCCACTTTCAATCCCACCATTGATAATGTTGGTGATTACACCATAACCTGGCACTCAACCAGCTAAAGTGTCAGAGGAAGAAGGTCTCCAATTTCCAGTGATGACATCGTGGCTAGATGGTTTGTTTCCTTGTACGGTCATCCAAAACTAAATGGCTGTCTTGAATGATATGATGGGGTTTGTGGCAACAAGATTTGGATTGTTTAAGAGATTGACTCCAATGGCTTTTCCTACTTGATCGTAGTTGTAGTTGCTAACATGTCAATTAAATTATCAAAGTCAGGATCAAAGTTTTTGATTTGTGTATCATAGTAATACTACTGACACATATTTTTCCGAACTGTTGACATATATACTTGTTGTGACATGAGCAACATCAATTTTTCCCAGCAGTTATGAACATTGTAAGTGTAGAATCCATTACTACATCCTTGATCGTTTCGATGTTTAAGCATACTTTCGAAAAGAGACGAGCTGATGAGGCTGCTAACATCGCCATTACAACCTAGCAAGAAGATAGCTAAGTATCAAAGTAAAGAGCTTCATTTTCTTTTTCTTTTTTTGCTTTGAGAATGTGTGTTCAAAACAACGGTGTGTATGTAACTATATATAGGAAAGTGTTATGAGTTCAACTGGACTATACTATTCTAGCAGGACAAAATGGATTGGTTAAGCCTGACTCCATCTTCATCGACCCTATTTCTAGTCCAATTCCTTGTGGAAATTCGTGTTGCTGAGGTTAGGCTGTATTCCATGTCTTGTTTTGTGGATGGACCATCGAGGGCAGGACCCACTTCATCGTGGCTGAAATATTATACTACCGAAAAATGATGAAAAAAGATGCTTGGATTTCTAGATGATGGTTAATTACATGACAATTTTTTTTTTTTTTTTTTGGTTAAATGTTGAGTTTGAATTTTGTGATGTACAAAAGGTATTGAGGGCTAAATTCAAAGACAAGTTTGGTAGTGTGAAATTAGAATTCTTGGTCATGCGAGCACATTCTCGTCACCCATGCTCTAGGCAAAAAATCACGGTAAACTCTCAATCGACCAAAATCCTGCTACAAAATATTTTGAGATTTGCTCCAATTGTCTTTTTAACGACAAACTCTAGCCCAAAACCTTACATAACTATATGCAAATTAACCCTAAACTCTAGAGAAGGAAGACAGCTAAAAAAAAGAAACTTGAACTCAATATTCTTGTCTTCCAACCCTCTCCAATTGTGAAATCATTGGGAGGAGAATTCATCACCCAACACAAGATCTACACCTGTGTTGTTGGAAATCATAGAGACTACAAAAATCAATTTTGCTGTCAGCTAGCAATCGACTTGTGATGTTGGATTACTTTAAAGACAGAGGTTGGGTCAATAGTTGCAGCAAGGGTGTAGAGGTTGAATATAGTGTTAAGTTACTTGTACAGGAGATCATATGAGTCAACTTATATCGCAACTTTTTCATAGTGGATTTGCCGAACTAAGCTAGGTCTTACTGTTAGGTTTTCACTTCGTGAACAATTCCTCATCTTGTGAGGATAATTATTCTTGTTGTGATTGTTTTATCCATATTACACTTATAGACCGCCTAATTAACAACTTGAACTTGATATTGATTAATTGTTTTAAATTAATAGTAACTTGCGCGTGTACAGGCTTTAAACGTGAAATTTTTAAAGAGAAGGGGTTAAGAGGAAAGAAATTGTCCTCTTGGTTGAGAATAGGAGCGTAGCTACCATATAGCTTGGGGGCTTCCCCCCCCCCCCCCAAAAAAAAAAAAAAAATTCAAGTATGTTGTTTATGATTGAGAGGAAAGGTTTACAAAAGTGATTTCTCATTGAATAAGAAAATCTCCAATTCATGATCATACATTTATATGGTCTTCTTATTGTACTTGGCTGATCTTTTTCTTGCTCTGGACCAGAGATATTTAGGCAAAAGACTTTTGTTTATAGCAATCTAAGTTGCTCCCATAGTCTACTCCCAACATGTCAGAGTACCTCTTATAGAAACCAATCCTATTAAACACATTATCATTATATCCTTGGCCACATTCGTTCTTACCATTGATAATGTTGGTGATTAAACCATAACCTGGTTTTCGACCAACTGCAGTGTCAGCAGGGGAGGGTGTCCATTTTCCAATGATGACATCGTGGCTAGATGGTATCTTTCCTTGTGGGGTCATCCAAAACCATATGGCTGTCTTGAATGATATGACGGGGTCTGTGGCTACAAGATCTGGATTGTTTAAGAGATTGACTCCAATGACTTTTCCTGCTTGATCGTAGTTGTAGTTGCTAACATGTCAATGAAATGATCAAAGTCAGGATCAAAGTCTTTGATTTGTGTGTCATAGTAATACTTCTGACACATATTTTTTAACTGTTGATATATATTGACATGAGCACCTTCAATTTCATTTAACTTCACCACTAACATGAGTTTCATTACATACCAATCACAACAAATTATGTCAACCTTATTTGTGAAAGTTTGTATTAAAAAAAAAAAAATTGCACCCCTAACTTATAATTGACAAATTTATTATTTTAAAGACTTACTAAGAAAGTTGGATAGGACCTCGACCATAATATTGATCTCCGGATTGCTTGTTAACTTCCCTAACAAAGCAATATCCCCATGTATATGGTCCATCAGGTGCTTTAGGCCACCCTCCTACACAAAATATAATCATCTTTTGCAATTAAAATTAAGCCAATCCCACATATTAAAACAAATAACTAGTATTCGATGACAAAAGACTTTACCAGTATTATCATAACTGATGTATGTTTTTATACATTACAAAATATAATCATCTTTTGCAATTAAAATTAAGCCAATCCCACATATTAAAACAAATAACTAGTATTCGATGACAAAAGACTTTACCAGTATTATCATAACTGATGTATGTTTTTATACATTAGTAAAAGTTATAGCCTAGTATTCTTAATTATATGAAAAGTAGGAGATACCAAACACGCTTAAATATTATATTATATTGGAGATACTACAATAATGGCATGTTTGTTCTTCTCATTTTGTAAACCTATAAGTCTTTGAGTTATTCTAGGGACACAAATTTTTCACTTGTAATTAGAGTAATTCTAGGGACAATAGTTGTGAACACCTTGTTAGGTCCTTAACACAACTTCAATAGTACAAAAACTACGTAAATAACCTGTGGTGCATTGAGAGGTTTGACCAAAGAAAGCCGCAAGCTCCCTTTTACGTGTAGCATCATCACCAGTTGTGCCAAAGGCACCGAAAGACTGGGCAGCAGTTATGAAAGCATTGTAAGTGTAGAATCCATTACTTTTACATCTTGGATCGTTTCGATGTTTAAGCATACTTTCAAAACGAGACGAGTTGATGAGGCTGCTAACATCGCCATTACAACCAAGCAAGAAGGGAGCTAAGAAAAGTATCAAAGTAAAGAGCTTCATTTTTCTTTTTCTTTTTTTGCTTTGAGAATGTGTATGTAGGAAAGTGTAATGGGTTTATCTGGACAATACTTTTCTAGCAGGACAAAATGGATTGGTTAAAAAAAATGTCCCTTTTTTTTAAGGCCCAATCACTGTCCAACGGTGTCTCCCATTTCCCTTCTAGGCTCTGCATTAACAACAACACAGAAAACAAATCAACCACAAACCGAGTACAACAAATCATCTGCTTTCACAACAAATCAACTACAATGAACTAGCCCTAAACACTACTCAAACAACAAGATTACCCACTAAGACAGAATCTGTGTTTCTCAACCAAAAAAAATTAAAAAAAGAGCAACAAAAAATTTACACCTGATTTAAACCAAAGGTTGACTGATTAAGAGCAACAACAAAAATAAAAAAATCCGAAGGCAGACTGATACAAATACCAACTCTTATTTTTGAACCACTTCAAAGCCAAATATATTATCAACCATTCCAACAAAGAAACATCACAACGATTTTAGCAATAATGATTTCATTAACAAACCCAATGTTACTATAAAAACAAAAAACAAAAAACAAGTTCTTTTACTGAAAAGATTGAAACGAACCTGTGAAGAAGCTTGAGACCGGCGGTGAGCTTGAGGGTGAGTGAGACCGGTGCTGAGCTTGAAGGTGAGTGAGACCGGCGGTGAGCGTGAGTGAGAGTGGGAGAGGAGATTGAGTGAGAGAGGGATGGCGGATAATGAGAGGTTGAGTGAAATGAGTGAGGCCGGGAAGGGCTATTTATTACAACATATATAAACTAAAATTTGGTGATACTTATTACAATAATGAGTGAGATCAGTTGCAATAAGTTTGACACTTTGGCCCTCAGTTGCTCCACTCTTTTTAAGTCTCATGAAAATGGATATTAAATCACATAACATGTAATCAACTTTAATTAATCTGTTGATGACTATAGTCGATCTTCAAAATTTTGGGACTAAGATTTAATAATTGTTGTTGCTATATATATATATATATAATCAAGTTATATTTGATGTAACTTTCTATTAAAGTTACACTATTCAAAACCTTCATATTAGATTAATATTTTAAAATTTCCCCACTTGTATACTTAAAACAATTGGTGTCGATTATCTTGTCATTGTTACTATTGTACTTCTTATTTTTCTTAGAAATGGTTATGTGTTTCTTTTTTTTTTCTTTTATAAGTATGATAGAATTTAATCTATGGTGCCCATTTCAAGATAATTGTTCTTTATCATTAAGCTAATACGTCAATTGATTTTTAGTGCAGATGTAGGGCTCAAATTCTAAATCTCTTCTTATACGATAAGATACTTTACTAATTGAGTTAACTAGAACTCACATTATTATGTGTATGTGTATATATAATTAAATTATATATAGAATGACAAGACCAAATGTAACTTTTTATTAATATGTTACACCTTTCAATACTTTCGTATTATATTAATATTTTAAAAATCCATTTCCTTGTACTTATAAATCAATGGGAGAAAATTTTATTGTCAACGTTACTATTGTCCTTATTAATCATTGGATATCCTATGAAATCCCTTAACAAATTGAGTAATTTAATCTGTAGTTAACTTTGATGCTTACTTTTTTTCTAATGGTTAGAAATACCATTAATAGCTAGCTGTCTATAATCCCCTACCCATAAGAGTTAAGACCCCTCAAATATTTTGTGTTGGGGGAGGTACCAACTCTCCTAAGAAGTGCGGTAGTTGATACTTACTATTGGAGATTATAAAGTTCAAAAGAATCATTATTTGTATAACTTCGATGCTTACTTTTTTTTTTTTAATAGTTAGAAATACCAAGCTGTCTATAATTTGAACCCCTGCCCATAAGAGTTAAGACCCCTCAAACATTTTGTGCTGGGGGAGGTACCAACTCTCCTAAGAAGTGCGGTAGTTGATACTTACTATTGGAGATTATAAAGTTCGAAAGAAGCATTATTTGTATAACTTCGATGCTTACTCTTTTTTTTTAATAGTTAGAAATACCAAGCTGTCTATAATTTGAACCCCTACCCATAAGAGTTTAGACCCCTCAAACATTTTGTACTTGGGACCGGAGGTACCAACTCTCCTAAGAAGTGCGGTAGTTGATACTTATTTGTATAGCTTGGTTGATAACTTTGATGGGAAGTGGTATCAAAAGTTATATATATTAAATGGTTTCAAAGCACCATGGACTAAGTTGATACAATCAATAATTGAAAAACAAAATTTCTCCAACTCAACATTCATAAACTAAAATAGTAATTTGACAAAAAATATATATATTAATTGACTATATAGTACGTAGTGGAAGTCCTTTGATTCCCTATTGGACTCATTTACTAATTGGAGTGGCGTAGTGGAAGTCCTTTGATTCCCTCTTGGACTCATTTACTAATTGGAGTGGCCTTGTGGTCCTGCGTTTCACGCAAATTAGTACCCTTCAATAAGAGAGGCATCTTACTAATGTAGGATAGGATCCTTGTCACCGCAAGGAGACAATTTCCCTTATTCAAATAGATTTAAGATTCCTAGGACCTCGTTGAATAATATAAAATCATTCAGACATCATTTTATAATTTCTATGCCTAACTGAATGTGTATATTATATTATGAAAGATTTAAAAATGTATAGTGGAAGACTATAAGTTTAAATAAAGTCTAAAATTAATAATATGTATACAATGTTTGGATTCTAGTGTATTACATAGATTAAGTGAAAGCTTAATCATGTGTATATAAGTTCTACTCGTGAGTTTGTATCATTTGGTATTAAAGCCAAACACCACGTCAAGTAATCGAACGTAACTCATTGAGTATAGGATCAAATGAGTTGTGGCTTTATGATCGGATCTCCTAGAAGCTAGATTAAAATAACTAATAGGTTAATGGAGCCACCAAGAGGAGAAATGAGTATCATTGGGTCAATGTTAATCGAGTAAGCCATTATGGATGTTGGTTGCAGAGCGTGATTGTCACACCCCAAACCCCAAAGGGTCTGAAGCATGAGAAAGACATCTCAAAGTACCTGTAGATTTTTTTCTTTCTTTCCTTTTTGACAATCCAATCCGCAAAATTATATCAAATTCTAATATCAAGAATTATCATAATAATTCTATTGAATATACTCTCAGAGTAAGTCAGAACTCTAAGTAATAATTATAAAGACCATTGGCCACAAAAGAATAGAGGTCTGAATAGTTAATTACAAATCATCAGCTTGTCTCATCAGTGGGAATAACATTACAACCACTAAAATATACAAAAGAATGAGTCAATCCTATTTTAAGATATACACCATCTAATATACCATTTACAATTTGTTCAGCCTCCATTAGTAGTCAATCTAACTACTATTAGCCACCAAAAAGCTGTCACAAAAGGTTGTTGCCTACTCTGAAAAGTTTATAAAATAATGGGATGAGACAGAGCCCGGTAAATAGCATAATTAATGGGGGTGGGGGAAATGCAAGTTTCATGATGGTAACAATTTACAAATCATGCTTTTAATTCGGGAATTTCCAAATAGTTTCTACAAAATCATTTCTCCAAAATAATATGACAAGAATGAATAGATTGACACAACACAAAGCTTCCCAAAATGTTCTCATGAGATTACATACTATATATTCCTTAAAATATCTCAACATAAAACTACTTACTATACTGTGAGCAATAACAACACCATTCCAAACTAGAAAATCTAACCCAAGGCCACATGACAATCACCGACACAAAGCCGGAACTAAACTGCCGACACAAAGCGAAACTCATCGCTGACACAAAGCCGAAGCTAATAACCATCACAAAGACGGTGCTAAGATACCAATGTCACACAGACTATAGTATCTATTTAGGTAATCACATGTCACAGCACATGGGTAGAATATAAGGAGCTCACAAATTATCATTAATTCAAAATACATAATTCACTTCCAAGTAGTTTCAACCTGAATAGCAGCAGTTTAGTTCACCACTTCATATACTAAACCTTATGCAAATCCTTGATCCCATCACCACCTCTCTCTGTAGCGGTTGAAGAGTTTCTGTTGTGCAAAATGACTGATCAGGCTGACTTCTCCACTGTAGCAGAGTACACAGTAAAGACGCAAGAGGAATTAAATTTGATATCTTCATCTTATTATGCTTCTTCTTGGGCTATTCTTAGTTTGGAATTTTGGCTCAAATAATTGGACATTATTGTATTTGGTGGGTGATTAGTTTTTGGGGTTTTACTGTTAAATTAAATGAATTTATGGTGATTACCTTAGTTTTTCATTTGGAGATTTGATGGCAGACTTCATATGGGTGAAAGTGAAGCAAAAGACTTGGAAGTATTTGATGCCAGACTTCTTCGATTGGTTCCTTTTGTCAATTATGTCATTTTACACCCTTTTGTTAGTGTGGCTTGAATTTTGCCACAAGCCCATAAGGCCCAACCAAGCCTAATCCGGTCATAGAAATTGACCTAATACAAGTTGTATTAGGAATCCCAGGAGCCGACTTTATAAAGTAACATGTATATATATGTGCTTTATGATATGCGGCAAAGAGATGAGAATTGGCAATAGAGATAATTCCTAATAACCTAGCAACCACATAAGAAGAAAGAATAGTGTTTTTCTTGTCTTGTGGGTGACAGAGAGTTAAGGTGTATTGGGATTTGGATTTCTTGAGAGTGTTCTTGTGCACTATTGTATTTTCCCTAATAATAGTGAAATCCCTGCAACTCTGTGGACGTAAGCAAATTGCCGAACCACGTAAATATTTTCTTGTGCATGTGATTATTTTCTTTAGCGTGTGTTTTATCTATTTGTTTTATTTCTCATAAGTTGGGATTTTGGTTAAATTCCCTACAACTGGTATCAGAGCCTAGGGTTAGGTTTGAGTGGGAGCAATGGCAGAGGAAGCAGGAAAGTCATCTGGAATAAAAAATTTTGATGGCACAGACTTTGCGTATTGGAGGATACAGATTGAAGATTATCTCTATGGGAGGAAATTGCATTTGCCTCTCTTGGGGACAAAACCTGAGGCTATGAAGGTTGAGGAATGGGCTCTTCCTGACAGACAGGTACTGGGAGTTATCAGGTTAACTTTGTCTAGGCCTGTTGCACATAATGTTGTAAAGGAGAAGACCACAACAGATCTGATGAAGGCTTTGTCTGGTATGTATGAAAAGCCATCCGCAAACAACAAGGTGCATCTGATGAAGAAGTTGTTCAATTTGAAGATGGCAGAGAATGCTTTAGTAGCACAACATCTAAACGAATTTAATACTATCACAAATCAATTATCATCTGTAGAAATTGATTTTAATGATGAGATTCGTGCTCTAATCGTTTTGGCTTCTTTGCCAAACAGTTGGGAGGCAATGAGGATGGCAGTAAGCAATTCTACGGGAAAAGAAAAGTTTAAGTACAATGACATACGAAATTTAATTCTGGCTGAGGAGATTCGTAGAAGAGATGCAGGCAAAACCTCAAGATCTGGTTCTGCCCTAAACCTTGAGACAAGAGGAAGAGGTAATGATAGAAATTCAAACCGAGGCAAATCAAAATCCAGAAATTCTAATCGGAACAGAAGCAAATCTAGATCAGGCCAACAAGTACAATGCTGGAACTGTGGGAAAACAAGTCACTTTAGGAATCAATGCAGAAGTCCTAAGAAAAAGAATGAAGATGATTCTGCTAATGTTGTAATAGAAGAGATACAGGATGTATTACTTCTTGCAGTAGACAGTCCACTTGATGATTGGGTTTTGGATTCAGGAGCTTCGTTTCATACCACTCCACACCGAGAAATCATACAGAATTATGTTGCAGGTGATTTTGGTAAGGTGTATTTGGCTGATGGTTCAGCCTTGGATGTTGTAGGTATGGGAGACATCCGGATATTGTTGCCCAATGGACCTGTTTGGTTACTGGAGAAGGTTCGACATATTCCTGACCTAAGGAGGAATCTGATTTCTGTTGGACAACTTGATGATGAAGGCCATGCAATACTATTTGTTGGTGGTACTTTGAAGGTTACAAAGGGAGCTAGGGTATTGGCTCGTGGAAAGAAAACTGATACTCTGTATATGACCTCAAGTCCAAGAGACACAATTGCAGTTGTTGATGCAAGTACTGATACAAGTCTATGGCACCGCAGACTTGGTCATATGAGTGAGAAAGGAATGAAGATGCTGCTGTCAAAAGGAAAACTACCAGAATTGAAGTCCATTAATTTTGACATGTGTGAAAGTTGCATCTTAGGAAAGCAGAAAAATGTGAGCTTCTTGAAAACTGGCAGGACACCGAAGGCTGAAAAATTGGAATTAGTACATACTAATTTGTGGTGGCCTTCTCCGGTTGCATCCCTTAGAGGTTCAAGGTACTACATCACTTTCATTGATGACTCAAGCAGAAAGGTATGGGTTTATTTTCTGAAAAATAAATCTGATGTATTTGAAACTTTTAAGAAGTGGAAGGCTATGGTTGAGACAGAAACAAGTTTGAAAGTAAAATGTTTGAGATCAGATAATGGAGGAGAGTACATAGATAGAGGGTTCAGTGAGTATTGTGCTGCACAGGAAATTAGGATGGAGAAGACCATTCTTGGGACACCATAGCAAAATGGTGTGGCTGAACACATGAACAGAACTCTCAATGAGCGTGCTAGAAGTATGAGATTGTATGCTGGACTACCAAAAACTTTCTGGGCTGATGCTATTAGCACTGCAGCTTACCTGATAAACTGAGGACCATCAGGTCTCATGGAGTTCAGACTTCCTGAGGAGGTTTGGAGTGGTAAAGAGGTAAAGTTTTCACATTTAAAAGTTTTTGGTTGTGTTTCTTATTTTCATGTTGATTCTGATGCTCGTAGTAAACTAGATGCAAAGTCTAAACTATGTTTTTTCTTTGGCTATGGTGATGAGAAATTTGGCTATAGGTTTTGGGATGAACAAAACAAGAAAATCATCAGAAATAGAAATGTTACATTTTAATGAACAGGTTATGTGCAAGGACAGGTTAACTGTAGTGTCAGATGTTACAGACATAAATCAAAAGAAATCTGAGTTTGTCAACTTAGATGAATTGACTGAAAGTATTGTCCAGAAAAGTGGTGAAGAAGATAAGGAGAATGTAAATTCACAGGTAGATCAGAGTACACCTGTAGCTAAAGTTCGGAGATCTTCCAGGAACATTAGACCTCCACATCGTTATTCACCCACTCTAAATTATCTCATGTTGACTAATGGTGGTGAGCCAGAGTGTTATGATGAAGCCTTGCAAGATGAGAATTCAAACAAGTGGGAGTTAGCCATGAAGGATGAGATGGATTCCTTGTTGGGGAATCAGACATGGGAACTGACTGAATTGCCAGTAGGAAAAAAGGCTTTGCACAACAAGTGGGTATACAAAATAAAGAATGAGCATGATGGTAGCAAACGTTACAAGGCCAGATTAGTTGTTAAAGGGTTCCAGCAGAAGGAGGGCATTGACTACACAGAGATATTTTCTCCAATTGTGAAGATGTCAACAATTAGACTAGTACTGGGAATGGTGGCTGCAGAAAACTTTCATCTTGAGCAATTAGATGTGAAGACAGCATTCCTTCATGGTGACTTGGAGGAAGACCTTTACATGATTCAGCCAGAAGGGTTTATTATTCAAGGACAAGAGAATCTAGTCTGCAAACTGAAAAAGAGCTTGTATGGCCTAAAACAAGCTCCTAGACAGTGGTACAAGAAATTTGATAGCTGTATGCATAGAATTGGGTTCAAGAGATGTGAAGCTGATCATTGTTGTTATGTTAAGTTTTCTGACAATTCTTACATCATATTACTGTTGTATATGGATGATATGCTTATTACAGGGTCTAGCATTGAGGAAATTAATAATCTGAAGAAGCAATTGTCCAAACAGTTTGCAATGAAGGATTTGGGAGCTGCAAAGCAAATCCTAGGTATGAGAATCATTAGAGACAAGGCTAATGGTACATTGAAACTTTCACAGTCAGAGTATGTGAAGAAAGTTTTTAGCAGGTTTAACATGAATGAAGCTAAACCAGTGAGCACACCCTTGTTTAGTCATTTCAAACTAAGCAAAGAACAGTCACCGAAGACAGAAGAAGAAAGGGACCATATGAGCAAGGTGCCCTATGCCTCAGCTATTGGCAGCTTGATGTATGCTATGGTGTGTACAAGGCCAAACATTGCACATGCAGTGGGAGTTGTAAGCAGGTTCATGAGTAAGCCTAGAAAGCAGCATTATGAGGCAATTAAGTGGATTTTGAGATATCTGAAGGGTTCATCAGATACATGTTTTTGCTTCACAGGTGCAAGTTTGAAACTGCAGGGTTATGTAGATGCTGATTTTGCTGGTGATATTGATAGTAGAAAGAGTACTACTGAGTTTGTTTTTACTATGGGTGGTACAGCTATATCATGGGCTTCAAATCTACAGAAGATTGTTACTTTGTCTACTACAGAAGCTGAGTATGTTGCTACAACTAAAGCTGGAAAAAAGATGATTTGGCTACATGGTTTCTTAGATGAATTGGGTAAGAAGCTGGAGATGGGCATTCTACACAGTGACAGTTAGAGTGCAATCTTTCTTGCCAAAAATTCGACTTTTTATTCAAAGTCGAAGCACATACAGACAAAATACCACTTTATCCATTATCTTGTTGAAGATAAGCTGGTAATACTTGAGAAGATTTGTGGATCTAAGAACCCGGCAGACATGTTAACTAAGGGTGTCACTATTGAAAAGCTGAAGCTGTGTGCAACTTCAATTGGCCTAGCTTGAGGACAGGAGGATGAGTTGCAGGGATGAGGGATTGTGTTATGGAGGATTGTGATTGATGTTTGCAGCTTATGAGCCCTTAAGGGCTAAGGTGGAGGAGATGGAGGAGTTTGCTAGTGTAACTTGATCAATTCAAGCCAAGGTGGAGATTTGTTAGTGTGGCTTGAATTTTGCCACAAGCCCATAAGGCCCAACCAAGCCTAATTCGGTCATAGAAATTGACCTAATACAAGTTGTATTAGGAATCCCAGAAGCCGACTTTATATAGTAACATGTATATATATGTGCTTTATGATATGCGGCAAAGAGATGAGAATTGGCAATAGAGATAATTCCTAATAACCTAGCAGCCGCATAAGAAGAAAGAATAGTGTTTTTCTTGTCTTGTGGGTGACAGAGAGTTAGGGTGTATTGGGATTTGGGATTCTTGAGAGTGTTCTTGTGCACTATTGTATTTTCCCTAATAATAGTGAAATCCTTGCAACTCTGCGAACGTAGGCAAATTGCCGAACCACGTAAATATTGTCTTATGCGTGTAATTGTTTTCTTTGGCGTGTGTTTTCTCTATTTGTTTTGTTTCTCACAGGTTGGGATTTTTGTTAAACTCCCTACACCTTTATGAATTATGTCATTTTTATTTCAAGATAACTCATTAGATCTAATTGGTTGGTTAGATTTTGACACACGCGTTGCTCCATGCTCAAAAATCATTGGTGTTTGTTCTTCTTCTTTTTCTTTTTTTGATAAGCAGAAGGCGATAAATCCTCTATTATCATTTATCCATGTAATGAGTCTGATAACTATTATCCTATTTCAAACTAATCTTTTATGGCACACAAGAAGAAATAAGGAGATAAGCGAAAATCAGTACAAGAGAAAGAAATTGGGATAAATTTTCCCTGTCAATCTACGTCTTTTTTATGTTTAAAAAATATCCTAAAACATATATATAAAGTAGTGACAAAACTTGAAGATAACATGATAAAAATATATCTCTAATTCCCATATAAACATTTCCTGCAAAATAGAATCACTCTTCCACTAATCTACTTTTTCAAAGCAACTATATATTTATTGTTTTTTTTTAAAAAAAAGAAAAACAAGTTAAACAACCTCAAGTTGCAATTTTTTTTTTTTTTTCCTATCAAAAACAGAAAACAAAAATAGATACTAGCCTTTGAGCATGTGCTCGCGCACGTACTCGGAAGCTCTTCTATTAATAATTTTTCATCACACCCCTAGGGTTTTTTTTTTTTTTTTTTGTGATTGGAAAATGTAGCAATTTCAAATTATAATAAATGCTCTAAATTAACCCTTACCCAAAAAATAGAAGAGTCTCTAAGCACGCGCTCACGAGGCTAGTAATTCTTTAAGCATTTTCCTTCCAGAAAATTTTATTACACACTTCATGTTGCACACTCCATATACACTGCCTTTCAAAATCATGTTTTAAAAACTTAATTTCAATCATATATATGACAGCATGCGTGTATAATGCTTGCGTGTATAATAAAACGCGTAAAACTATCATTACTACACTGCCTTTCAAAATCATGTTTTAAAAACTTAATATATGTGACAGCATGCGTGTATAATGCTTGCGTGTATAATAAAAAGCGTAGAACTATCATTACTCTTTTCCTTTTCGCTTGTTGAGTACGTGGCTCGCTATCTAGATACCATAAAGTCCTACATCATCTTCTCTTCTTAATTATTCTTTTTCTTTTTTTCTAATTTTTGGTAGGCTAAATAGTAAATACCGGGTCTAATATGCCTAGAAAAACAACACTTGACGTGGTGGAATATCGTTTGCCAGCAAGAACTAAGATAACATCTGAATCGTCATGACTATCTAGTAACGATACATTAATACATTGGCATCACTCAAAAAAATGGGCAGCAAGAACTAAGATAACATATTTTTAGCCCTAGTGCAATTTGTACACTGCCCACACATACTTAATGGGATTGAAACCGCAGCATTTACTTAAAAGGAGCCGAAAAGAAAAGAATAATAGAGAGCATTAGCAGTTGTTTTATAATATGAATCAAACTATTGCTTTCTAGCTAGTGATGTCAAATTTATTGTGATAATGTTAGTCATCAGATGGTGGGGCATGCCATTTGCATTCTATTATGTTTGACTTGAAAGTAAAACCATATAATGCTTTCTTCATTGGGGGATCTGGCTGATCATCTACATTTAAACAATTTACAGTGGGGCTTGTCCAATTGGTTTTTTTTTTTTTTTTTTTTTGGTGGACAAAAGACCACTTAATGCTTCTCATTATGATTACAAGATTCTAGTAGATTTTTTATAATAAAAAAATGTTATATTTACAATATTTTTACAACAAATTATAAGTTGCAGATTGTTATTAGCTATTATTAGCTAGTGGGCATAAAAGTTATTTCAATAGTAAGTTCAAATTAGAACTAATAACAACTTATGAACATATTTTTTTGTGAAAATATTGTAAAAATGTTGTGAACTTAGTACTTTATTACGTAGATATTTCTGTTAATTATAGTTTTATATTCTCGAAATATTTTGCACAATGTCAACTATTCATATTTTACATTATGTCAAATATTCATATTTTATATGTAATGTAAAGGAGTGAGGACATTTTTTTAGGATGTGTAGACATTATTAGATGTGAAATAATATTCAAACCCCCAAATTTTAAAACAAGCATAGCGATATTAATATATGTAAGTCAGCAACATTAAGACTTATGAATAAGAGCTAATAGCGGTTCCATCTAAAATGGCGGTACAAAAATAAGATTTATAAATCACAGTCTTGATGATAATTAACGGACATCCCAAGTCAAATTATAAAACCATTTGTTTCTTTTGGCCGGTGTATAATATATTTACCAAAACAAAGGTTTTTTCCACAAATCTTCTATGCAAATTATATTACCCTCACAGCTATAAGAGTTCCATGTTTGACCATCACGCACTCACATTTTGTCAACATCCAAAAAAAAAAAAAAATAGTACTAGGTTTTGTAATTGACCTTTTTTCTTTGTTCTGTTTTTAAAATTATCAGCATTCATTTTTTCTTATAGTTTACTGGTAGGAGTTGTATTACAAGTCTTTCCTATAAATATTAAAAAAAAAAAATGAGTTGTATTCCAAGTCAACTAAAAAAAATATTCCATCAAATAAATAGAGGCATGTCCTCTCAAAGACTTTAAGAGCAATTACATCAGTCATTGTAAAATACAAAAAGTGCAAAAATTTACATAACATAGCACAAAAAACACCTGCATTAGACCATATAAAACTTTGTAAATATCAAAACTTGTTACAATAACCGTGCATATATGCACGATTATTGTAACTTTGCATCTTATTATTTTATTAATTTACTAATTTGGCTCTTTTTTTCTCTCTCTCTTTTCCCTCTGAAACGAACTCGAGCTTCTTCTCTTCTCCCTCATCTTCTTTTTTCTCTATTACAGAGCAACACACCCACAAGGACAATCCAACACAGAGACACGCAAACACATCCACACGGACAAACCAACATATAGCTTATGGATCGTTGACGCCGGCAAAGATGCCGTTTGTGAGTCAGCAGAAGTGGATCGGTGGTGGAGATCAGCATTTTTGGGTCAAGTGGATCAATGCTTGTGGAAGAGATAGGTGCTTGTGGAGGAGATCATTGACTTCTTCTCTCTGATAGCTTATGCTCTTTTTCTCTCTCCCCCTTCATCTTGCTCTTCCTCTGACTTCTTCTCACAACAAAACCACAAAATCACCTCTGCCCCAACCTCAACCACCAAGTTTGAGAAATCTTTAGAAGAAAAAAAAGAAAGAATAAAGAGAAGAAGGAAGGGGGAAAAGGAGAACAAGAAAGATGGAGATGGTTTAGAGAAAAAGAAAAAAAGAGGTGGGTGGGGCCATGTGGAGAGTTGTTTGTTTGATATAATAAAAAATTAAAGAAATATTATTATTTAAATAAAATAGATAGTAGAATAGACAAAATGATATACGTGTTTTATAAATGTGAGTATGTAAAATAAAAATTTTTTTTTTAAAAAAAACATGATTTTTTGCAAAATAGACAAAAATTTTGCATCAACTGATGTAGATGCTTAAGGAGTACTAATAAGTATTCCCTTTTATATGTTAACTAGTATTATTCATGAAAATTCATATGTAAGCTCAAAAGTTTTAAAATAATTAATATTAAATTATTAAATAAATAGTAATAATAAATTATAAAATAAGTAAAAAAATTAATTAAAAAATTCACTTTAAATTCTGATTGTTTAGACTTTAGACTTTATCAGTATTTATCTATTTTATATTTTTAAAATTCTCTTTGTGTTTTATGTTAATTTCTTAATATGAGATATGAAATGAGTTTGATCATTCTTATTTGGGTTAATAGTCTAATTGAAAAAATCAACACACTCACATTTTTTTTTAAAGGAAAAACGCACTTACAAATGAAATACAATAACCAAAACCAAAAATTAAAACATACAAAAAAGTGTTCAAAATTTGAGAATATACAAAAATAAATAAATAAAAACTTACATAAGAGAACCAATAAGAACTTAAATGGGTGTCCATTGTTTGCTTCTCTATAGTAAATTTCCTTTGGCATAGTATCCTACACACAAATTCAAAAGTAAAGAATAATAAGTATGATGAATTTATTAGATTAAAACATAAGCCTAAGTTGCATTTTGAAAAAAAAATAATAATAACAACATGGGGTGTATCGTGTGGGATTTAATTATAGGGATGGTTTATTAGTTAAAAGGGAGTGTATTGAAAGCCATGGCTAATTAAATATATGTAAGTTCCAAAATTTTTGATAATAAACTTTTAGTTGGAGTAGAATAATTTAAATTTCTAAAACTTAGATGATAAAGCTTTATCTAAATTAAATTATTGTTAAATCTTATCCCTTAGTCAAGAGCTTTGTTGCTTAATATCCTAATAAAACATTAATTTAATAAGATGCAACTTGAGGAAAAACAAAAACATGGGTTGTGTGGGATTTAACAAAAACATAGGTTGTGTGAGATTTAAGTTTAGAAATTTTTCATAATAGACTTTTAGTTTTGAATAGAATTTAAATTTGTTTTAAATTATTATTAAATCATGCAACTTAAGGAAAACAAAAAACAAAAACATGGGTTGCATGGGATTTAAGTTCAGAAATTTTTTATAATAAACTTTTAAATTGAATAGAATTTATATTGTTTTAAATTATTGTTAAATCTTGTCCCTTAGTCAAAACATAGGGTTCTTTTAGAAAGAAAACGTGAGTTGTTGTGTGGGATTTAAGATTAGAAATTTTTCATAATAGACTTTTAATTTGAATATAATTTAAATTTGTTGAAATTTGAATGATAAAGTTTTACCTAAATTAAAAAATTGTTATATATTATCCTTTAATTGAGGAAATATATCCTAACAAAAACTATAAAATTAATTTATTAATTAGTTAGAGTAGCCACTTGGTGCAACCATGATTTTCTAAACCCAACTTTTATTATATACTAGTGGAAGTCTTGTATGTTGTACGGTTTTAGTCATGAATTTTCTTTATATATTTTTTTGAGAAACAATAACTTAAGGAATTATTATCACATAGTTTTTGAACTCGTATCTAACTAAATAAATGATTATTATTATTATAATAACTTGTAATGAATTGCTTATAAAATGCATAATTTTGTATATTTGTCCTTATATATAATATATCTAATTACATTTGTAAGTGCTCAAAAAATAAAGGTCCAAGCCCACTAAGAACAGTGGCACCTTCTCTTTCAAATCAAGTCCAAACAATAAAATTTCTTTAGAGAGTGAGAAAAAAGTCCAAGTGCAATTCTAAGCTAAGTTTAAGTCTATGGCTGTAGTGCCCCGAATAACAAATAAATGTAACTCAAGTAATAATTGAGAATAATGTTCTCCTCAGGCTAGTCTGAGGTTTAGTTTCTTATATATAATTAGTGCAAGCTTTTCACCAGATAATACACTGTTCACTTCCCCGCTTTTCTATATCATGGAGAAAGTGTTCATCATCCCTTTGTTCTGGGAGGTTCCCTTCCTTTTATACCCTCCCTCCTTGCATCATAGCCCTCCACCTATATGCCTCAAAGCATTGCTGAGGATACTTGTCCCATCAAAGCTCTGCTGAAGGAGGTAGAAGGAGTTGCTAGCTGTGAAATTACTGTTCAGGTGTCATTTTCACATTAATGCAGTTGATATGGTTGGTGTAGGGCATTCAATGCAGAGGTGGGAGGTATATCTTTCAGGAAACTTCCCCCCACGTCCCTTGCTCCCACTATGGTCCTTTCTTCTCTTCCTGGGCTTTCGTAAGATATTAACTACCCTATTTCTGCTTCCATCCTCAGGCCGGTGGAATCCTCGGAGCTTACTTATCCCCTTGGGCTAGTTTATGCAAGCTTCTCCATGGTCTAATCCTCTTTGCTCCTCGGACCCCCCACAACAATGACTACTAAAATATTTTCTAATTTTTTTATCCTTATTTATTTATGAAGAGGGAGTTTTGAACTCTAGTAGTTAAATTGCTTATAATACTTGCATGAATAAGGTTAGCCATAAAGAATTGATTCCATGTTTAAGCTTAAAAAATCAAGTGTACTTGCACACCTAAAAGAAATTCAATTTTTATGTCTTATTTTGATATTTAAATAATTTGTTTTAGTGTTGATTTTATTCAAATGGTTATATCACCCACTTAGCTGTAAAACCGACGTATGTAATAGTATCCACATATAACATTCTAACTTACTAATAAATAAATATAACACCCAAACTTTTAGTAATGTCTCTAATTGTATTGTGTATTAGCCTTTAAGAACAAATATATTAATATTACACATGAAAAAAATAATGAATTTAATAATTAAAACATTTTAAAAAAAAATTAAGGCAAAATCTCAATTCATTAATGAAAAACAATCCAAATTTCTTAACTTTAAAAAAAATGAATACGGAGTTAAGTAAAGATAAACTTACAGAGGAATTTGGACCGATGGATCTAATTTAGCCTAGCCCACATGTAAGAACATTATTAGATCCTTTTTTTTTTCTCTTATATCCAATTTCTTGTTGACAGCAAATTTTGCTTTTAAAGAAGATAGACTACATGGAACAAAGCTCCAAACAAAAACCACAACAAAATAAATCCACAATAAAATATTGATGTCAACAATAAATAATCATATGATGAGAAAATAAATGATACAAATATATTTCTTGCTATATAATCTATTGAAAGGGAAAACATTCCACACCATTACATTATAGTAAAATTCCTTTGGATACCTCTTATTGAAACCTTATAAGCTATCATTAAAAATGTGTGACATCTACAACAACAACAAAAACTAAAAGGTGTGATGATTATGATATTAAGAGAGACAAAAGTTTATATTTTCAGCATAATCCGTAAACACAAACATAGAATTCAACCTAACTATAAAACTTGTTAATAAAAATCATATAGTATATAATAAAAAATCAAGAAATACACAAAATCTATTCAATTTGATGGAAAAAATATACTTGCAAGGTTATAGTTAAGGAAGAGAGAAGAATGAGAGAATATAGCAAACAATTGTAATGTAGGTAGTAGAAAGAAGAATACACCGAAAAATTGTGTTTATATAGAGAGAGAATTTTAAGTTGTAAAGAAGTTGATATGAATAAAAATAAAGAGTTTAGATGAAAATCAAATGCTTTCTTTTGTTGCTTTATTATTAAGAAAAAGATGACATATGATGCATATTTATCCCCAAAAAAAAAAAATGAAACTTAGTGAAAAAAAAAAAAAAAAAAGAGTAGGTTGATCACAATAGTATTCAATTCTATCTTTTTTTTCTTTTTCTTTTTTAATTTTATCTTATTTGCTTTTATGTATTATTTTAATCTCTTTTTTTTATTTAACTTCGATCCTTTTTTTTATAAGTAGTTCTATCCTAAGACTTTGTTGATAATATTTTAGATAGACACAATTGTAGGTTGTATTTGTATGGCACCAACCAACTAAATTTAATCTCTTTTTGAAACTTTAGAAAACACTTATTGTAGGTTGCATGTTTTATTAAAGCACTTATTATTCTTTTATCCAAAGAATTGATAAGAACAAATAAAATGTTGTTTTTATTTAAAAATTACTACAATTTGGTGCAGCCACTTGATGCAACCATGGCTTCTAAATCCAACTTTTATTATATGATATAGAGATGATCTATTAGTTAAGAGGTGAAAGCTTACTTAGTGTATAAAACACTTGTGAATATTTAGACCTTCAAATTCAAATATTCTAAAACAAACTTATATTCAAACAATGTATATGCGGAATGATAAATATAAGCTATGCCCAAATATGCAAACTGCTCTAAGCCATATTTTAATCACAACACAGCAGTAATTAAAAGTAAAGAGTAAGGGATAGAGAGAAGCAAACGCAAGATAACACCAACACGTGTTATCGAAGAGGAAACTGAAGAACCTAGCGAAAAACCTCTCCGCCGCCCTCCAAGCGGTAAAATGATCAACTAGAAAATCAGTTGGGATACATGAATAGCAATAGACCCTCCAAACATAATCCACCTGATGCACCTAAGCCCTCCAAGCTTCTTGCTCCATCAGGGTTCCGTCTAACCTTGTCTTCTCTAACTTACCGGATAATTAGCCCATTGCATCAACCAAAATGAATTAGTTCTCTCTTGAACTACTTCCCAAACACAAAAACCTTCTCACTGATCTGAATGTGGTGAGGTAAGGATTTGGCTTAAGATCCTCTCACGGGTATGACAATGGAGAGGATGGGAGTACAGGAATTTGGAGAATGAAATGTATAAGATTATGGATTAATCAATCTTGTTATTCTCTGGGGTTTCTCTTTCAAAATTCTCTCTAGAAGCTCTCTACATTTTGTGGGTATAAGGGTATTTATAATAGGGTATGAGAAGGAATGTGAAAAGTCAATTTTCAGCAAAACAGGGTGCACTAGTGAGTCATTTGCGATTGGGATGAGTCATAAGTCCCAATCACCAGATAACAGAAAGGCCAGTTTGTAATTTTTGTCCTGTAGTGATCCACCTGTCCTGACCCTTCAACTTTCTACATGCTCCACACGTGTGACACATTCTAGCAAGTCACCACTTGCAAGTCAGTCGCAAGTTGCCTCTTGATTGCACACACTTGATCAATTCTTCACACTCTCTCACACACAACCCTTACATTATTCCCACCTAAATACAAAGTTTCTAAATGCTAAATTACAAGCAAATTTGGCACAGAATAAAACCAACAAATAGTTGAATAAATTCAACCTTACAAGAGGGATTATATCGAAAAATCATAGCTGAATATATATAAGTTCTAAAAATTTTGATAATAGAGTTTTAGTTAGAGTTGAATTTAAATTTCTAAAACTTTGATGATTAAGTTTTATCTAAATTAAATTATTGTTAAATTTTATCCCTTAGTCAAGAGCTTTTTAGCTTAATATCCTAATAAAATATCAATTTAAGAAGATGCAACTTGAGGAAAAAATAAACAAAAACAAAAACATGGGTTGTGTGGGATTTAAGTTTAGAAAATTTTTATAATAGACTTTTAGTTTTGAATAGAATTTAAATTATTTTGAAATCATGCAACTTGAGGGGAAAAAAATTAAAAACAAAAACGTGGATTGTGTGGGATATAAGTTTAGAAATTTTTTATAATAGAATCTTATTTTGAATAGAATTTAAATTTTTTTAAAATTATTGTTAAATCTTATCCCTTAGTCAAAACATGGGTTGTTAAATATTATCTCTTAATTGAGGAAATATATCTTTAATATATATATATATATATAATTTATTTACTAATTAGTAAGAAGAGTCATTTGGCGCAACCTACTACAAATTTTTTTTATTTTTGCACTCAAATATCACTTAACATTCACATGAATGATTTGTTATTCATCAAATGACTCTAAAACCCCTATATATGGCCATATGCATATGTGTAAATGTGAATGTCAAATGTAAATTTTGCCCCCTTGTAACGCCCCAAAATCATAATCAATAAAAGTCTATTTAATCTGAATAATCCATAAAAATATTAAATAAAAGATACTAGCAACCTTGAATCTCATCACAAAAGTCATAGCTCTAATTTGCCAAATACAAAACATCCTCAAAATAATTCTCCAATACAGTGTTTAATGCCATAAAATAGTAATAAAATCCTCAATTCTACAAAAATAGTTCGAACTGCTGTCTCCCAAGAATCTCTACTCCAAAAACCCCTCTAATGTATCTGTAAAAGGAAATAAAGGAGGGTGAGATAACTCAATAAGTGGAATTCACTAACATTGGGGTGTGGGAACAAACCTTCAATAAATAATTCTTATAGCAATTTCATAACTTGTAACTCATCAATATTTATCATTAAATATTTCATGTAAAAGAAAAATATCTTTATATCATGAGCCATCATAATATATATATATATATATATATATATATATATATATAAATACCATCACTTAAACAATTTCCTAGGCTTTTCTCGTGGTCAACGTTTACGCCTCGTTGACAGAGTTGTGTTATCCCCTTTTTGGGACTAGAACCCCCTTTTCATCCCCTTTCTTAAGGATGGCTTTTTTGGAACCTAAAGGTGCACTCCCTTACTAAGGAGCTTCCTTTTTGGATCCTCAATATTCTACTCCCTTGCTAAGGAGCTATCAAATGTGCATTGTCCCCTTTTTGGGACCGTCCCTTGCTAAGGACTAGCTGCAATATGATTGTCCCTTGCTAAGGATATCATACTGAGCTTCTAATCACGATTTGCCATAGGTTTTCAAAACATATACAAGATGCTCACACAAATAATCCATTCAAGATGCTCACAAAAATAATCCATTCATAATTCTCGAAAATATAAGGATATATCACACATACAAATTTAAATAGATTTAGGTTGTCCCACAAGTTTTTCATAAAACGAATAATTAATGTGCACATCAAGAAATTATAAAATATCCATTTATATGTATAGAATAACAATATATTTCTTTGATATATAATAGTTTAATAACAAACACTGTTTGGGAAAACCCCCAAAATTAGTAAACACCACTTACCTCTTAGTTGCAAAAATAAAAGAAATCGACTTCCCTTGAATCACAACAATTCAGTAGAATTAGAACCTAGCAACACCAAAAATAGGTTCATCAATACACAATTTCCCACTTATACATCTATTTTCACACTTAAACGGTTTTATCCTAGACAATATCGATATATCTAAAATTCTCCATTTATTCACCTAACTATCCAATTTACTATTGGAAGCCATGTATTGCCTTAATTTGTTGCTTAGCATTCCCTCTTGATGCACTGGATATCCATTAACTCTAACATTATATATATAAATATATATATTCAACTTAACATTGAAGGCCACGTGAGATTGCTTTAATCTATCAATCTAGTGCTAGAATGCTCTCTTGATGCCGCTGGACATCCACTAACCCTAATATTATATATATATATATATATATATATATATATATATATATATATATATATATATTAAACAAAAGTAAAAGCCACATGATCAATCAAAGCTTGGACCATACTTTGTAGGGAATAGCATGGCAATACGTGATGTAGCATGGCAATTGCATGACAATTGGTCAGAATGCATTCATAGTTTTTCAGCCTCAATGTTGGACTTAGAACTACTATTCCACTGCAGCTATATAAAGAATTGCTATTATAATATTGTAATTATCAACCCAAAGACCCAAAATCTAATACACGGTTGAACTAGTGTGAATGCATATTAACCGGTCAACAATTGTGGCTTAGTGTGAATGCATATTAACACGTCAAAAATTGTGGCTTAGTGTGAATGCATATTAACCGGTCAACAATTGTGGCTTAGTGTGAATGCAATAATCATAAGCACTCTTTTCACTTTAACATGGTGACCAAGTCCAAACCTATTACTCTATTTGGCTCAATTTCAAAGTCTGTGTTCCTTCCTGACATATTGAACAAATCTTTATCTAATATAATACAATTATAGGAGCCCTTTTCTATTAGTATAATGATAGCCTATGTCCAAATCAATTGCTAGCTATTGACATATTCAAACTTCTTAAATCTTGAGCATGAGAAAATCATACCTGAAGACTCCAACTCAACGCCACAGTGAAGAAAAGCAAGGTTCAATAGTCAGCTGAAGCAAAAAGGAAGCCTCCATCAATAAAATACACGTGTGACTAAAGAGGAAGAAGGCTAGGGTTTTCAAGGCCCATATATTTACTTATGCCACCTCACTTGGACTTCATATCCCATAGTATTTATCTTATTTTTAATAACTTAGGCCCAAATTAATTTAATTTAATCCATTTAATTATAGGCCTCCTTTAAAATTCACGTATAATAATTTAATTGGTATCAAAATGGTGGGGTGTTACCATGGTATCAGAGCTGACCCGGTAATCTCATGTGGGCTCAGAGACACTATTCCACAAAGTGGGCCCTAACGAGGACGTTAGGGATTTAAGTGGGGGAGATTGTGATACCCCAATTTGATTGATTGTGTGATATGTGTAGGTGTGTGATGAGTCTTACATCGGGTATTTACTGGGTAGATCTGGGCTTTATTAACAATTACAAGGAGCCTCAATTGTGACTAGTCCTTTTGAGGTATAGCGTAGATGTGGCTAGCGCTTTTTCTTGGGTTGTTACACCCCTCCTCTCCTCAAGTCAAACCCTGACTTTACCAGTGCTAGCTACCCACATAGTATAACATAGCCATATTGGGAACTAGCCACCCCTTAATAATAGAGTAATTTTAGATACTCCTGGAGTATGGAGAATGGTATTCCCTCATCTCACATTGATGATGGAATCCATTTATTAAATTCATGGTAAAGAAGAAGAAAAAGAGTACCTAATAATAATAAGAAGAAGAAGAAGAAGAAGAAACACATGCCCTAATCTTGGGCAAGGCTTTGCCATGTGCAAAAAATAGTCATCACTAATATATATATATATATATATATATATATATATATATATATATATATATATATATATATATATATATATATATTATGGGAAATTATTGCAGCATATCTTTAATAGAAAATCAAAAGCAATTCGGTACATCAGAGGCAATGGCAGTTTCTAAGAAATTGGGGGTTTCCTCATTCCATGCCACAAAATCATCTACAACTTTGCATGATGAGCTAAAATATGGACAGGCTTATTGCCTTCTCTTTTAATGTGTGAAAAATCAAAAGAACGAAAAGATTGGAGGTGAAGAAGAGTGCCATCGATGACATTAGTAACAGCAGGAGGGGCTAGAGAGAGTCAGGTTAGAGCATTGCAGACTTGAAGTATTGATAAACGATATATTTAATTTTTTTCTTGCTGAAAATTTTAAATCAAATTGCTAAACAGGCCAGAAAAAACAAGATCTAAATAGTGTCTAGAAGTGGAATCTTAGTTATCAATGAAATCGATAATTGGGCAAGCTGTTCTGGCCATGAGAGACTCTCTAGTCTTGGGAAATGCTTTATTGCTGTATAAATTAGTTCTTATTTTGAAGATCTTAGTAAAGTAAAAATTGGATACGTAGTTACGTACGCAAGTTCTTGGGGAATTTTCCTCACTTTTGATTGTTGCTATTGGTTAAGAGTTTGCTTTTCATCACATCATAAAAAGGCAGAGGGTCTACGATTAATGGAGCTTTTTGACAAGAAACGCACTCTTACTGTATGTTGAAAATATACCAAACACTCAATTAGTAAGTGGGTTTCTTAACCTAATCTGTTTCTCAAAAAAAAATAAAAATAAAAATCTTAACCTAATCTTTATGGTATCAATGGCATTCCTCTCTGACCATCAGTGGCGGGTCAATCAATCAAAAAAAAAAAATTCTATCATTTATTTATTAAGTAGTTAAAGCACGCCAATCACATTTATTATCACATTAATTTGTCAATTTTATGTAATAAAAATTGTAGTGTCATTTGCAATTTTCAACCACCGCAAACGATACTTGTGAGGTGTTGTCGTCAATTATTTGCAATTTTTATCATTTGTAATAAAAATTGTAGTATCGTTTGCAATTTAGTGCAGTCGTCATTCCACAAGTATAAGTATTTGTGAGGTATAGGGGACAAGAGCTGGGATTTAAATCTCCAGGAGAGAGATTCATACACATATATACTTAAATTAGGCTATAGTAGAATTTCAATCTTGTATAAAAATAAGTAATAAATAAAAAGAAATTTTCAAAATTGTATGATAATAAGTTATTCAACTAATGAAAATAATGGTTGTTTAATATTTCTTCATCTCCAAAAAGATGTCCAAAACATTAAACCAATAAAGAGTTAAAAACCTAACCCAATAGAAACCATAAACTATTTGGGGGGAAAAAATGTTTGAAGCTTTAATTTTTGTTATCAAATATCTTAGACAATGAATTTTTAATATTAGCCACTTAATCTCTCACATGGTTAGATACCAAATAATCTCTTTTTATTTCGTAACACGAAAATCATAATTTTCAATGATGCATCACTTTATCCTAGTTAAAATAAACCCTCTTTCTAAAAGAATAATAAATCTTCATTTCATTTTATTAAATTTTATGCTTGAACCCATAATTTTTGGTCCTCTATATAAAATCAACTTCAGTTTTGTTAGTATTGATACATCAAATTAACCTTAAGTTGATTAGTATTAAATTATTCTTTTTTCTTCTTCTAAAAAAATAATTATATTTAATTGATATTCAAATATAAAAGACCTAGACTTAAGTTTATAGTCTTACACCCCAAACTATATATATTGAAACGATGTTGCTAGTAATCCATAAAGAAATCCTTATATTAAAGTGAACCAATTCCTCAAAAACAGTGTATATATATTGAGGTCAACCTTTTTTTTTTTGTTTGGGGGGGTGGGGGCTTCCTATTTAATTTGAAATTGTGTCATATCATGTGCTCCACTAAAAGAATAGCTTCAAGTTTATTATAAAATGGCAGTTTGGTGTGGTTTAGGAGATTCACGTGAAAAGAACAGGAGAGAGTGTGGAAAGCGCAGAGAGTGTACGTGCTGCAGCGTGACTGCGCGAGATCGTCAGAAAAAGAAGAAAACAGGCAATGTGAGAGCCGGTGATGAGAGAATAATAGCGTCTGCCATTGCAACGAAAATAGGAAAATTTTCTTTAGTTTTGAGACATATATAAAGAAAAGGTTTTTGGGTGCTACGACTGGAGAAGGAAAATTTCCGACCTATCACAAGCTGATACGTCACACTACTAGGTCCACAAAATATAATCAATTACAAAGTGTCACGTATTGCTGTTAGGTTTTGCTATCACTACTCAGAAACCAATAGAAATTTGCCAAGTGTCATGCAAAAACCAATCACACATCAGCACGTGTAAACGATGACACAAGCGGTCCAGCGCGTGTAAGCGATGACACAAGCGGTCCAGCACGTGTAAGTGATGACACAAGCGGTCTAGCACGTGTAAGCGATGACATAGGCAGACCAATCAGGCTGTGACATGTATCACCAATCAGACTCCGCCACATGTCGCTCACCTACCCCCAAACTCCTATAAATAGAAGCCTTCCTAAGGCATTTGAAAACGAAGAGATTCTGAAGTACAAAAGCTCTGCAAGAATCAAACCTCAAAGCCTTCAAGAATTTCAACCCCGAAATCGAAGAACACTCGAAGCAAAATCATCCAAACTATCTGCCTAGATCCTAAAGTTTACGGGAATCAAGCTCAAAGGTTCGAAAAACATCAACAAACCACAAATCAGTGAAGCTCTACAGATTCAAGCCTCTAAAGCCCCGAAGAACTTCCACCATAAACCTTCGAAGATGAAGAACACACGAAGAACATGAAGAACAAAGGATTTCTAACAAGCTCATAGCCAGAGATTTATTGCAATTCCGTTTCAGCAATCTTCGATCCATCCCTCAACCAAATTGAAGGATATTTTGTGTTCAAGTCAAAATCACATTACCACAAATCCAATCAATAAGTCTTGCAAGGAGATTGAATCAGAGGATCACTCTTTTGTAATTACAGAGAATTGTATCACACAATCATCAATACAAATTCGCATTTGTGAAAATATTTTACTTGTTTGAATTATTTTGAACTAAGAAATTTAGTCGCTCTACAAATTCTGGCACGCCCAGTGGGACCTCTTTACCTCTCATCTCTTTCTCCTTCAAAAGAAAAGAAATTCGACATCATTTCGCTACCAGCTTCAATGGCCTCTAGCAAGAATGTTCGAAAATTAGTGGTTGATGCTTCCAATGATGATGATTATGTCAGCCCAATCACTCGCAGTCGATCCAAGGCTCTTGATCTACTTCAACCCCGACCAACCAAAGAAAGCCAACTTCATACTGTCATCTTTTTGGACTTTCTTGCAAATAGGAAAGCTACCACTAAGGATTCATCTACCTCGAAAGATTTGGAGATCAGTAATGAATCATCCCCAACAAAGACATTTTCTATCAACTCTTCACCCATGATGAGAAACTTAAGGAATGAAGTACCTTTGACTCATCCTGTTTCATCATTTTCTCCATCATATATAGAGGTTAGGCTAGTGATGATGACTAACACCTCTACCATGGAAGAAAAGATGGCTGAAATGGAACAAAGGGTCACCCTTCTCACAAAAGCACTTGAAGAAAAGGACGTCAAAATTGCAACCCTAATGAACAAGCTAGAGTTACAAGATTCAGGTGAATCAAGTCTTAGCCCTGAGCACCCACCCGGCTTTACCTTGAAATGAGAAAATGCTAGGGGTGATAAAGGAAAAGGAGGTGAAGGCACTTCTCAACACGGACATTCCACCTCAATGGCCTCGATATCTGTCCAACAACTGCAAGACATGATAACGAACACCATTTGAGCACAATATGGAGGTTCTTCTACAAGTTCTCTCATGTATTCGAAGCCCTATACAAAATGCATTGATAACATGAGAATGCCAAACGGGTATCAACCCCCCAAGTTCTTGCAATTTGATGGCAAAGGAAACCCTAAGCAACACGTTGCTCACTTTGTAGAAACTTGTGAAAATGCAGGGACTCAAGGAGGATTCTTTGTAAAAAAATTTGTCCGTTCACTAAAGGGGAATGCCTTCGATTGGTATACAGACTTAGAACCCGAGTCAATCGATAGTTGGGAACAACTTGAAAGGAGTTTCTCAATCGATTCTACAGCACACAACGCACGGTAAGCATGATGGAGCTTACCAATACTAAACAATGGAAGGATGAGCCTGTCGTTGATTATATCCTCGATGGCGTTCTTTGAGTCTAGATTGCAAGGATAGACTTTCTGAAATATCTGCTGTAGAGATGTGCATCCAAGGCTTGCATTGGGGACTTCTTTACATCCTTCAAGGGATAAAGCCCCGAACATTTAAAGAGTTGGCAACTCGTGCACATGACATGGAATTGAGTATCTCTAGCCATGAAAATATGAAACCTCCCGTTCCTGAGGAAAGAAAAGAAAGACGGGAAGTAAGAAAAAATGACAAGAATGTGAAAAGTAATATCAAAGACTCAATGAATATCAACCCTGCCCCAGTCAAAATTTCAACAAGAAATGTAAAAGCTAACTAGAAGAGGCCCGAGGGAGGCCAACAGCGAGAGATGCATCACTCATCACTTAAGGAGTGGGAACAAAAGGTGTATCCTTTCCTAGATGCCGATATGCCTAAAATGCTAGAACAACTGCTCTAGTTGAAATTAATTGAATTACCAGAATGCCAATGACCGGAAGATATGGGAAAAGTTGATGACCCAAACTATTGTAAGTATCATCGCATCATAAGCCATCCAATCCAAAAATGCTTTGTTCTTAAAGAACTCATCATGAAGCTAGCCAAGGAAAGGAAAATCGACTTGGATTTTAATGATGTTGCTCAATCAAACCTTGCAACATTTTCTTGTGGGTTACCTATTTGCATGTCTCCAACCACTAAGTAAGGGGCAAATACCATGCTCATCCAGTTTGGTTCTCTAAAACCTGTTCCAGTTCAGCTTTCACAAGAAGCATATGATTATAATGATGATAAAAGGTCAGCAATGGATGAGGAAGAAGGCTGGACGATGGTTACTCGAAGGAGATGGAAAAAGAGACGAACATTCCCTCTTTATTTGATCGCCCAAGAGTCCAGAAAAGCACAAAACCATATTCAACCTCAGTCAAGAGAAAGGAGCGATAAGAGGCAAGGGAGATTGGGAACAAAAATGTATGATAATTCAACACAAACCCAAAAACCTCGAAAGCTCATCACATTGGAAGAATTCTTCCCTAGAAAATTCTTTCAAAATAACTCAGCAGAGGCCGTTCACACAGTCTCTCATTGTGAAATTCAGGACGAAAAGGAAGATGTTGACCATGGTGGTCCAAGTGAGACTTTGTCATCTTTGAAGGAACTCCAATCTCGAGTCGATGAAGTTGAACCCTCGCAATCCTCCACTTCACCAAAAGAAGTGCTCACCCAAGCTCTTGAAAAGCCAGAGATGTATACTCCTTCTACCAACACACTTCAACAAACCCAGGAATGTTATGCGTGCTCTCCAAACTTAACTTTCACTAATAAGGACCTATTGTTAGGCTCTAAGCCCCACAATCGTCCACTTTATGTCTCTGGTTATGCTCGTGAACAAAAGATCGATCTTATTCTCATTGATAGAGGTTCAGCTGTTAATATACTACCAAAAATGACTATGAGACAACTTGGCCTTACTATGGAGGAATTATTGCATAGTTGTTTGGTCATTCAAGGGTTTAACCAAGGAGGACAACGCGCAATCGGCATGATCCACCTAGAATTAATCATTGGAGAATTGACAAGCAACATTTTGTTCCATGGCATTGATGCCAAGACAACCTACAACATGTTGTTAGGACGTCCATGGATCCATGGAAACAGAATAGTGCCGTCAACTTTGCATCAATGTTTCAAGTACCTTCAAAGTGGGATAAAAAAAGTCAATGCCGACTTGAAGCCTTTTGCTGAGACTGAAGCTCACTTTGCTGACGCAAAATTTTATGTAGAAGATGACATTCCCAATGAAGTTCTCCTAGTTGAGATCACCTCCATGGAAAGCAAACAGGGTGAAAATGAGCATGTTAGACTCGTCACTAGAAAGGATATCCTTGCCCCAAAGAAAGGTCCAGAATGTGGGAATGATCATTCTAGTGAATCTACCAGTAATTCAGCGAGAGCGAAAATTTCAATGCCCTCCAACAACCCTCCATTCCTTTGTTATGTACCATTGTCACACCGCAAGAAAGGACAATCACCATTTGCGGAATGCCTTCAATCCATAGCAGGAATCGGAAGGCCTCCTGCAAAGCTGACAATGGAGGATGTAGCCATATTGAAAGAAAATCATGCCATGCCTTTAACTTCATCCCCAAATCCTTTGCCCTCGAAGCCACTAAATGGATTCATGAGGCCTTCACAATGTTTGATAGAGCATGGTATTCTACCAAGTGAACGAGCGAAAGAATGGTTTGACCCAAAGGCATATAGGCTGTTGGCCAAAGCAAGCTACGATTTCTCGAAACAATGGGACTTAGGGAAATTAATTCTAGAAGCCACCGGAGAAAAGATGCATGGCCTTAGCAAAACACAAAAGCAAAATGCGGCTTGAAGGGTACGAAATTCCTATCCCAAAGACCGGATTAGGTTATACTCCTGAACAACCAGTTCAGATATGGATCAAGAAAAGAAGCAATGCTTCAAGTTCCCAATACATAACAGTGGAGGTCGATGAAAGTTCGAATCGAAGAAAAGATCATTCTTCATCGCGTGTCTCGGTGTTTGATCGCATCGAGGCCTCATCGTCACGAGTCACAGTGTTCGACAGGTTAAATACAACTTGCTTAACACAAAATCACAACACTCTTGCATGTAAATCAGTCTTTGATCGATTGGGGGCAACAAAAAGGCCTGTTGATAGTCATTCTCAAAATTCAATAAATTTCGAGGTTCAACGGGAGAAGAAAGCTAATAATGAGATCTGCAGTAGCATTCCTTCATGCATGAAGCGTAACTCTACCTTAGACATCAGCACTGAAGGATCACTTAAAGTCAAAAGGCGAACGATTGTACACACAAGTCAGTCACTCGTCCACAATGAGCAAATTGAAGAGGTATCATCTTCGTTTCATATTACAGTAGAAGAGGATACACTTTCAGATGCTGAAGCAACCAATGAAGAGGTCAATGAAGCTCCCCCAGCCTTGGAAGATGGAGTACAAGCTACAGTTGATGAACTTAAAGAGATCAATTTAGGAACTACTGAAGAACCTCGACCAACTTTCATCAGTGCGCTTCTCACTCCTGAAGAAAAAGAAGGGTACCTCAAGCTCTTAGTAGAATACAAAGATGTGTTTGCTTGGACTTACAAGGAAATGCCTGGGCTCAATCCAAGTATTGCTCTACACCATTTGGCAGTAAAGCAAGGCGTGCGCCTAGTCAAACAAGCCCAAAGACGCTTTCGGCATGAACTTATCCCTCAAATAGAAACCGAGGTCAATAAGCTAATTAAGGCGTGCTTCATTCGTGAAGTACAGTACCCAGAATGGATTGCTAACATTGTCCCTGTAAAAAAGAAGAATGGACAAATCCGGGTGTGCGTTGACTTCCGTGATTTGAACAGTGCATGTCCCAAGGATGATTTTCCGTTACCCATCACTGAGGTTATGGTTGATGCCACTACTGGTCATGAAGCTTTATCTTTCATGGATGGTTCTTCAAGATAGAACCAAATTCGAATGAATCCTAAGGATGAAGAACTTACAATTTTTCGTACCCCTAAGGGCATTTACTGTTACAAAGTGATGCCTTTTGGACTAAAGAACGCTGGTGCTACTTATCAACGGGCCATGCAAAAGATCTTTGATAATGTACTTCATAAATACGTGGAGTGTTATGTCGATGATCTCATAGTTAAAACAAAAAGGAGGGAAGACCATCTGGTAGATCTGCAATCCGTGTTCAACCGCTTAAGAAAGTATCAGCTTAAAATGAACCCCCGCAAATGCGCTTCTGGAGTGACATCTGGGAAATTTCTTGGTTTCATTGTGAGGCACCACGGTATTGAAATTGATCAATCCAAAATTGAAGCTATCCAGAAAATGCCAGAGCCCAAGAATCTACAAGAACTTAGAGGCTTGCAGGGAAAACTAGCCTACATACGACGATTTATCTCGAACTTGGCTGGTCGATGTCAACCTTTCAATCGATTGATGAAAAAGGATGTACACTTTGAATGGGATGAGGCTTGTAGCAATGCTTTTGAGCGCATCAAAAGATACTTGCTTAATCCTCCAGTTTTAGGTGCTCCTATTCTAGGAAAGCATTTGGTGTTGTACATCACGGCATAAGAAAAGTCTCTAGATGCGCTAATGGCGCAAGAAAATGAAAAGGGGAAAGAAAGAGCCCTTTATTATCTAAGTCGAACTCTCAATGGGGCTGAATTAAATTATTCTCCTATTGAAAAAGTGTGTCTTGCTCTTTTCTTTGCCATAGACAAACTGGAGCACTACATGCAAGCATATACGATCCGTTTGATAGCAAAGGCAGACCCGATTAAATATGTCCTCTCTAGGCCAGTGGTTTCAGGTCATATAGCTCGATGGGCAGTCTTGCTATAACAATATGACCTTGCATATGTTCCACAAAAAGCTGTCAAAGGACAAGCATTGGCAGACTTTTTAGCCGATCACCCAATTCCATTTGATTGGGAGTTCTCTAATGATTTCCCGGATGAAGATGTGTTTTACATTGAAGTAATTCCACCATGGATGATGTTTTTCGATGGGGCTGCACGTTGGGAAGGAGCGGGGGCAGGTGTAGTGTTTGTTTCTCCACAACGGCAAATACTTCTATACTCGTTCTCATTAAGTGAACTTTGCTCTAACAACGTAGCCGAATATCAAGCATTGATTATTGGTCTACAAATGGCTATTGAGATGGGCATATTGCAACTTGAGATCTTTGGGGACTCCAAATTAGTTATCAACCAAATCTTGGAGCAATATGACATCAAGAAAAAAGACCTCATCCCCTATTGCAAATACGCGAAGAAGTTGCTAGCAAATTTTGAGGCCATCACGTTGGAGCATATACCAAGGAAGGAGAATAAACAGGCTAATATTTTAGCTAATTTGGCTACCGCCTTAGCATTATCCCAAGAAGAGACAACCAAATTTGTTATTTCCTAAAGGTGGGTGGTACCTCTCGTGGTTGAAGAAGAAGAAGAAGAGCAAGCCAACATCATTTCTGTATGCCTTGTTGAAAAAGAGGATTGGCGACAAGTGATCATTGAATACCTTCAACATAGGAGACTCCCGAATGATAAACGCCACAAGACCGAAGTTCGGCGAAGGGCTACTCGATTCATTTACTATAAGGACACTCTCTTCCGCCGTTCATTTGATGGATTATTTCTCCGCTGTTTAGGAAAGGAGGAGGCTAAACAAGCCTTAGAGGAGGCTCATTCTGGAATATGCAGTGCACATCAGTCAGGTCCTAAGTTACACTACAGGATCAAACGAATGGGTTACTATTGGCCTACAATGGTGCAAGATTCCATGGAATGCGCTAAGAAATTCGAAGCTTATCAGTATCATGCGAACTTCATCCATCAGCCGCCAAAACCTCTACACCCAACTGTAGCTTCATGGCCTTTTGATGCATGGGGGCTTAATGCAATAGGGCCATTACCAAAGTCATCCGGTGGCCATTTGTACATCTTGGCCGCAACTGAATACTTCTCGAAGTGGGCGGAAGCTGTGCCCCTTAGGGAAGTGAAGAAAGAAACAGTGGTCAATTTCATTCGAACTCACTTAATCTATCAGTATGGTGTCCCTCGGTATATCATAACTGATAATGGCAAACCATTCTACAATAGGCTGATGACAGAGCTTTGCGAGAAGTTTGAATTTAAACAATACAATTCCTCCATGTACAATGCCCCGGCAAATGGATTAGCTGAAGCATTTAACAAAAAACTTGACAGTTTGTTGAAGAAGGTGGTATCCAAGACAAAGCAAGACTGGCATGAAAGAATCGGAGAAGCATTATGGGCATATCGAAAAACATTTCGAACGCCTACTCAAGCGATGCCATATTCTCTTATCTACGGAGTGGAAGCCGTCCTTCCTTTAGAACGCCAAATCCCATCATTACGGATTGCCATTCAAGAGGGATTGACTAGAGAAGAAAATGCCAAGCTCAGATTGCAAGAATTAGAGGCGCTTGATGAGAAAAGGCTCGAGGCCCAACAACGCCTTGAGTGCTATCAAGCTCGTCTTTCAACCGCATTCAATAAAAGAGTTAAACCACGATCATTCCAAGTTGGTGACTTAGTCCTTGCCATTCGAAGACCTATCATCACAACCCATCGTACAGGCAATAAGTTCACTTCAAAATGAGATGGATCTTATGTTGTGCAAGAAGTCTACACCAATGGAGCTTACAAGTTAATTGATAATGATGGTGTAAGGATCGGCCCCATCAATGGGAAGTTCCTTAAGTTCTTCTATGCTTGAAAATCAAGGATTACTCGTTGGTAAGAGTTTAAACTGCCCACTGTAGCGCTGCAAGAGTACATGATGTTTTCCCATTACCCTTGAAAGCGTACCAATAAAGAGAAATTAATCTCACTCTATGTCACCAATTGCTAGTGTGGCGTAGTGGTTAGATGCCCATGTCACCCTTGAGGCCGTCTCGGGTTCGATTAGCGGTGATACCCACTATTACACATTGAGCCCTCCTTTTTGCAAGAAACACATAAGAAAAAAAAAATCTTTTGAACTACATGATGACTTGATCCCTTTCGAGGGTACGTAGGCAACTTAGTATCTTTTTGCTGAGTTCAGTCACGCATTAAAAAAAATTTATTAAAAAAAAAAGAAGCAAAAAAAAAAAAAGAGAAAAAAAAATCATCCAAAAAGAAATTATCAAAAAAAAAAGATCATCAAAAAAAAAAATCTGTTGAACTATGTGATGACTTGATCCCTCTCCAGGGTACGTAGGCAGCTTAGTACTTGTCACTAAGTTCAGTCACAAGAAAAGAAGAATGATTGCCAGTCTAGCTTGAAGAGTTTTCCAACGATCATCAATAGGCTTTTAAGATTCCTTTGTTGGCAAGGCATTGTTTAAAGACAGTCAATTGCTCAATAAGATGATCAAAGATCATTGTAGTCGAAGATGAAGACTAAATGAAGTCTGCATGGCATTGCCCATCTTCTATGGACATTCTCCCACGTTTTTGAAGTATGATTTGCATCATTTATCTCCTAGGGGCATCTTCTTGTACGTTGCAAGTCTAAGCCACATCATCTCGCTTCTAGGTTGTGCCACTTCATAGCTTTGAAATTTAAACCACATCATCTCCCTTCTAAGTGGTGTCATTTCACATCATGTCTCTGAAATCTGAACGACGTCAACTTCCTCCAGAATGATGATAGATTATATATCCGAAGTCGGTGTTGCATCATCTCTCCTCTATGGCCATGTTCGTGCAATGTCAAAATTCTTGGTGGCATGTTTCGACATCTTCAGAGTCTTTACAGAATACTCTAGCGTCTTCAAAGTATTGTCGTCATTTTTCCCGCATCTTCAAGGTTTTGTTGGCATTTTCTTGCATCTTCAAAGTCTTGGTAGGGACTCCTTGCATCTTCAAAGTCTTGATAAGGACTCCTTGCATCTTCAACGTCTTGTTAGCATCTCTAAAATCTTGATGTTTAGCTATAGTGCTATGCACCCTCGATGTCTAAGCTATGTTGCCTTTGAAAATCAATGCTAATATGAAGTGTTGACGTGACTTCGTGGCTTCATGAATGTTGGCACAACTTCGGTGCAAATGAAGTTTTGACGTGGCTTCATCAATGTTGGCACGGCTTCGGTACGAATGAAATGCTGACGTACCTTCATGGTGAAGATGGATGTTGGCACGATTTCAATGCAAATGAACTGTTGACATGGCTTTATGACAAAGATGAATGTTGTCGTGGCTTCATGACAAAGATGAATGTTGTCGTGGCTTCATGACAAATATGAATGTTGGCACAACTTCGGTATGAATGAAGTGTAGATGTGGCCTCAATGCAAATAAAATGTCGAGGCAGTTTTATGGAAAAAGAAGAGTGCTAGTACAGCTTCATTACAAAGGCAAATGATGGTGTGACTTCATAGCAGATGCAAGTGCAAATATTGCTTCACGGCAAAAATGAATGTTGGCATGGCTTCAGTATAAGGACAAATGCTGGCACAGCTTCATGATAAAGACTCTTGATGTGGCTACGTTACAAAAACTCTTGAACTGGCTGCGTTGAAAAGATAAGTGTTGGTGCAGCTTAATTGCCAAGAGAAGCATGCTGCATAACAAAAACAAGCAACAACAAAGAGCTTGTCAGAAGAAAATCTCATGGCACGTCCAAACCAAAAAAAAAAAAAAAAAAAAATCAACAAAGACAAAGAGCTTCAATTTTAATCTCTAGCCTGTTAAAAAAAAAAAAAAAACAGTTAGTACAAAAAAAAAAAGCATAATTTCTTTACACTTAAAGTATCATACTACCCACTCAAGGCTGTTTGTACAATTTAATGAATACCCCGGGTGGCTTTATATAGAAAAATTTCTGAGATAACATACCAAAAAAAAAAAAAAAAAAGAGAGGAAAAATGCTGCCACCAAAATGTTTGAAGTCAGAGTTTGCAACTCGAATGCACTCAAAGTCACAGAAAACTGCACCCAACCTTGAAAAAAATAGAGAAAAAAGATAAGAGCCCATAAATGCATCATGGTGTCAGAAGGAAAATACTGCACTAGACCTCGGAAAAAAAGTGCTTATAGGCCTACAAAAGTACACATGTCATCTAAAAATCTACTGCACTAGACCTGGGATGAATTTCTAGCCCGAACATTGTTCAAATCTACTTGTGCTGCCGACCTTGAAAGCAGAGACACTTGCGGCTTTACCAATGTCAAACACTGTCAGAATGGCCACCGCCAAAGTAGACCAAGGTGGCAACAAGTCCAACAACATCTGCAGTCTCCCATCTCGGATTTCTAAAATTTCTGACAAGATTTCACAAAAAATCAACCCACAGAAATCTTCTAAGGACTTTGATGTACAAACCCAGAAAGATCTTCAACAACGGAGCCACCACGCACGGCCACAAATTCCCAGCGACCCGCGGGTTTCTCATTCAAATCTGCATAAATCTAAGAAGAATTTTACAAAAAAACAATGCCACCACTAGATCCATCGGCCTCCGATCTACAAAACCTAAAAACTTCAGGCCCAAAAGTCCAACCACGCAAAGCCACAATCTTTCAAACGACCCACAACCTAGGCCCTCAAAACTGTGCAAATCTGCTCATAATCTTAGAAAAGTGACAATACCAGGGTCTTCCACGACCTTAGATCTACAAGACCTGAAAATTTCAGGTCAAGAATCCCAAACATGCGCCTCCACGCGCCACCAAAAGGTCAGGTGATCACCAATATCATTTCACGCTCTCCTATGCGCCGACAAGGACCTTTCACGCTCTCCTATGCGCTGTCATGCGCCGACTCGGATAAGTCATGCGCTCGACGCGCCAACGCGCTACACGCACCAGCTGACACGAGCCTTCAGTGCCATGACGTCATGCATGACTTCATCTCCCACCGACCCGGTTTGACCCATTCATCCTGATCCGGTCCGAACCGCCTGCAAAAAAATTAAATTAAAAAAAAAAAAAAAAACTTTGACCAAGTAGAACTTTGACTTTGACCAAAAAGTCAAAATTTTCAAAAATGGCATGTTCCACTCAGTTTTTCGAGTACATTCCGATTTTGAGATCTGTTTCTTTATTTGAAGCTCAGAAATTGTGTAAACTGTCCAATTCCTAAAAAATTGACTTTTGCACAAATCTTGACCAAAAAGTCAAAATTTTCAAGAAATACCTATCTTGCCCAATTTTTCGCATAGATTCCATTTTTGGGGGTCTATTTCTTCATTCATGAATCCGAAATTGCTCAAATAGTATGATTCTACAGCTGTTGGCCTTAATGTGAACTTTGACCAAGAATCAAGATGTTCGAGCAAAGCTTGTCCTATTCAGATTTTCACATGGGTTCTGATTGTGAAATCCACTTATTTGTTTTGAACTTGGAAACCACCTATGTGACCCACTTCCCCGAAGTACCAACAGTGTCCAAAAGTTAAGCTCCCAAAATCAAGATTTGAGATTCATTCACTTGGTCTGGATTCCCTCAAGGTTATTATTCAGACTTTATCAAGGCTTCCCTTTCAAAATACAAATGAACTCTCACATTGTGTCTTGAACTTGAAATTACACTGGATCACTAGTTCAACCTACCATTCTCATTTGGTGCCTACCAGTCTCCAACCTACCATTCCCGTTTGATGCCTTCCATTCCCATCTACCATTCCCAGCCACCAGTCTCACCAAAAATTCTCAACCGACATTCTCAACTGCCCATCTACCATTCTTCGTCTCTCCACTATAAATAGAAGGGCCGGATTCATCAAGAACTCATCAAGAAAAAGAAAAAAAAAACACATTGAATCATGAAATGAAGATTTGCTTTTTTTCAAATTTTCAAGTCCTCCTTCTCACAATCGTTTCTCATTATGGCCTTATCATTTTCAACACTTAGCAACCAAAATTGCTTCATAATCAGTTTGAAATCAACCCTCTCATGGTTCAGTAGAAACCCTCCTCACAGTATCATTGTAGTTTTGAGATCCAAACAAATTTTGTTTCTCCACTTAACGACTACCTTTGTCCATAAAATTACTCATAACAAGGCCTGCATCGTCCTTCCATGCTTTCGTGGATTTGGTTGGCCAGGAAATCCAAGTCCAGCAGAGACACCTGTTCCTAACCTCAAGGCTCCTGTAGTCTCTCTCCAATTGCTTGGTCTTCCAGCAGAAGCAGTGGTTCGAAACAAACAGCAACTTGGCTGGTGTTTCTGTGCTTTTCCAACAAGTAGCAGTAGGTGAAGATGGTAAAAAGTGTTGGGATATCCTACAAATTGTCTTTCATCCAACACTTATAATGACCTCCAAGGGACCAGCTCATCAGAATTCAACCTTTGGTGTCGGTAAATGGTCACCAAAGCTTCATTCTATATTCCCACAAGCAGGGGACCCAAAGGTCATCGTTGCTGGTACCTCAAAACACATTTTCTGGAATTACTCCAACTTAAATCCAACTTAAAGTATTTCAGAAAGTACTCTTCTTAAATTACTTCAACTTAACGTCCGTCGGCATGGTCCCATCACACATGCGCATTTAATGACTTGCCGTCGGACCTCATTCAACATGCAATCAGTCCCAGATCCCAAGGTGTACTTCCCAGGAACATCTACACCAAAGGGTCCCCAACATACAAGGCCAGCACCATGGGGGTGTATGTTTCACCCATTCATTTTGCTTCATCCCTGTCATCTTCATCACCAACATCAGCACCCCCATAATCCATAAGCTTCTGAAACTACCTCAACTTAACTTGAGTGATGCGATAACACATGCACATTCAACCACATTCCCACATGGCCTCGCCATAATCCAAAGTATACTCTTCCAAGATTACTTCACCAGGAGTTATAAAAAAATAAAATACAAAATGAATGAGGCTAGCCCCATGACCCTGCATGCTGTGCCCAACCAACATCTTCACCTCTTCCCCATCTTCTACACCTTGTGATTGCCGCCAACGATCCAAAATATTCTTTTGAAATTACTTCAACTTAACCTCTGCTGAGAAGGCTCAGTCATGCAAGTACTTTCAAATACTCGCAAACCCCTTTTCGGTCTCCTCAAAGCCTTTCTTGCGGGTGGATCTACTCTTCGAAAATTATCTCATCCTGTTGAAAGCTCCACCACCTTCAACTACTTCACTTAAAGAGTCAAGTGTAAAAATTAGTTTTCGAAACTCATTCCCTCACTACACTTCAAAACTGTGTGAGTGAACGAGTCTCGAGGGGGCATTTGTAGAGAAGGAAAATTTCCGACCTATCACAAGCTGACACGTCACACTACCAGGTCCACAAAATACAGTCAATTACAAAGTGCCATGTATTGCTGTTAGGTTTTGTTATCACTACTTAGAAACCAACAAAAATTTGCCAAGTGTCATGCAAAAACCAATCACACATCAGCACGTGTAAGCGATGACACAAGCAGTCCAGCGCGTGTAAGCGATGACACAAGCGGTCCAGCACGTGTAAGCGATGACACAAGCGATCCAGCGCGTGTAAGCGATGACACAAGCGGTCCAGCTCGTGTAAGCGATGACACAAGCGGTCCAGCTCGTGTAAGCGATGACATAGGCAGACCAATCAGGCTGTGACATGTGTCACCAATCAAACTCTGACACATGTCGCTCACCTACCCCCAAACTCCTACAAATAGAAGCCTTCCTAAGGCATTTGAAAATGAAGGGATTCAGAAGTACAAAAGCTCTGCAAGAATCAAGCCTCAAAGCCTTCAAGAACTTCAACCCCGAAATCGAAGAACACTCGAAGCAGAATCATCCAAACTATCTGCCTAGATCCTAAAGTTTACGGGAATCAAGCTCAAAGGTCCGAAAAACATCAACAAACCACAAATCGGTGAAGCTCTACGGATTCAAGCCTCTAAAGCCCCGAAGAACTTCCACCATAAACCTTCGAATACGAAGAACACACGAAGAGCACGAAGAACGTGAAGAACTAAGGATTTCTAACAAGCTCATAGCCAGAGATTTATTGCAATTCCATTTCAGCAATCTTCGATCCATTCCTCAACCAAATTGAAGGATATTTTGTGTTCAAGTCAAAATCACATTACCACAAATCCAATCAATAAGTCTTGCAAGGAGATCGAATCAGAGGATCACTCTTTTTGTAATCAAAGAGAATTGTACCACACAATCATCAATACAAATTCGCATTTGTGAAACTATTTTACTTGTTTGAATTATTTCGAACTAAGAGATTTAGTCGCTCTACAACGACAACGAAGAGTGTTGCATTCAAGAGGAGTACTAAAGATATCAAGTAAGTTTTTGTATTAACTTGTAGAGTGAATATATTATTGTATTTGGAGTAGATCTTAAATTAGACATAAACTTAAAAAGAGATATTTTAATATTAGATTTATTTGGAGTTTGTTCTGTAATTTTCTTTTAAAAAAATAAATAAATTTTTCACTTATATATTTATGTTTTTCTATGTGAATAATATGATGACTAGATAAATTTGACAATACTATTTTTTTTTTACATTGACTAAAATTATTAATTGATTTTTTTAATTCACACAAAACTAGTCTAGATTAGGAGCCAACCAAATAGTCTTAATTTTCAGTATTGCTAATTATTGCCAATAGGCCTATGACATGTGATTTGCGGAGCTGTTTCAAAGTGTATCTTCTATGTAGATATGTCACTACACTAGTGAGTAGTGAGATTGCTAAACCAACCAAATTTAATAGTAAAAGACAGGATGCGGTTAACGAACCTTTTAAATTAATGAATAAAACTGACACTTTAAAGACCATCTCACGGGTAAAGAGATTTATATCTCAACTAATACTTTTAATTGTTTTCAACGAAAATATTCAGAATTTAAATTTTCTTTAAATCATCAAATCACAAAGAAGTAATTACATGGGACTTCTTCACAAAGTGCTATCAAATAATTGGTCTCGTCAATCAATATACGACCACTCACCATTAGATTTATAATACCCTTAAATTTTAGTTTGTAACTTGTAGCGGGTAAAAAGTAGAACAGAAGAATTAAGTAGGTGTTAATCATATTACTGTTTGCTCACACAATTAATTTTTAGAGATGGAATGCTCACACAATTAATTTTTAGAGATGGAATGCAAGGTCAACCTATAAATACCTATTGTGTGACGAGTTGATAGTTAGATCAGTTTCTAGTGTAAAGTGAATATATTCAATTGGAAAAAGCCTTAGAATGGCTAAATGTTCATCCTCGGATTTGAGTCCGAGGAAAATTCCGTTTTTCTCTCTCTCTCTCTTTCCTCTCCAAAGAATCCTCCCCTAGTTGAGGTGCTTCTTGGCTTGATATAGTCAGTCAAAAATGCATCCAGACTTTACATTTGTAGGGTTAGGATCAGACTTCCGTAATACTTGTCCCATCAAGGCCTTGTTAGAAGGTTTTCCATTCAGGTGTAAGCTGCATGAGCACTATTCATGGTCATTTTCTCATTAATGCAACCAGTTAAGTGATTGCAATGCATTCAATGTGGAGAGGATGTTTGCTTTTTCCTTTCTTTTTCTTCTCTTCCTTGTTCAAAGCCAAGTCACCATTTTTCTCCCTCAGGTTGTGTCGTGCTCCCTTCACCCCTTACTTTTGACTTTCCAAGATTAGGTAGGAATCCTCAGTGTCCTTGTTAACTATAGTGGTTCAACATCTTCACATGGTAGGTGAGTACTTTCCAAGGGCATGCCACCAATATTCCACGAAGTTCACCTCCTTAGAAATGTCCTTACCTATCCTATCAACTGTTTTGGATTCTCATCCCCCCACATAACTAATTCTCTTTCTAACAAAATAAATTTTTAGATAAATTAATTTTAAAACTTTTATGAGAGTTTTTGGTATGTTAACATTTTTATTTAGGTGTGATCATATTAATACTAATGTACCGAATCCCATCAGAACTCCACAATTATGTGTGTTTAGGTGAGAGTAGTACAAGGACGAGCGACCTCTTGGGAAGTCCTCAGGTTGCACCCCTTTCTTTTACTTTCTCAATCAAAAAAAACTTTCAAAATGTTTCATTTGACTATTCTATCACATGTTTTTTTTTAACTCCATTAAAAAAAAAATTACCCAATACTCTGAAGTTTAAATAAAATTATATAATACTAAAAATTTTAAACAAAATATTGAGATTTAAATTAAATATTTTTAAAGCTTAATATTTAAATAAAATATATCCAAAACTCTAAGGTATAAAATTTATTTTTATATTTTTTATAATATTGAAAGAAGGGTTTAAAATTTTATAGGTTGTTTGAAGCTTTTTTTTTTTTTTTTTTTTGTACAAAATAGAAATTTTACTCTACCATAATCTAAGTATATATGTGTGTGAAATTCCCTCCTAGAGACTTAAACCCCATCTCTTATCCCTACGCCCCACAAACACTTATAATTGTGGAATGACCATCGCACCAAACGTGCGCGGTAGTGTTTGAAACCTCATTTATTTGGGGGAAATTATTGTGTACTCCCGGAGTACCATAAATGTGTACTCCCTCCTCTCACATGAATGGTGGGTCCCACTAATTAAATTCAATGTGGGACCCATCATTCATGTGAGAGGAAGGAATACGCATTTATGGTACTCCGGGAGTACCTAATAATTTTCCTTTATTTGGGCATGATTTAAGAAGTAATTTATGTTTCATAAATATTAAAAAAAAAAAAAAAAAAAAAAACCATCTACTAATTAAATAGGATGGTTATGTTAGGGTCAATTATGTTGAGTGCTGGCAAATCTATAGTCAAACTCTTTTTCATGTATTTAAGCTGTAAATTCTAGTGTCTAGAACGTAATTGAAAATTTACAATGAAAACACCAGAGACTATTCAGAAAAGTGAGGGTTTGTTGCCTTGACTGCTACCTCGATCGCACCTCAATCAATCGAGGTTCATTAAACCTCGACTCCAATCGATTGATCGAGCTTCATGATTACCGTTTTCACAAGTTACAGCACATTGACCAAGTAACTTAGAAATCTGTGAACTAGGGTTTCAAAATATATTAAAACATATTTTAGGTCAACATAACAATAGAGAGAACACCAAGCGTAGAGGAGATCTTGCTGCAACACAATTCGTACGTAAGTTAATCAAGACAAGTATTAAGTAGAAAGAAAATCCCTTTCATCTCATCAAGCTTTGTTTGTAGGGCCACTCAACGTGTGAATCACCCATAACTTGGCTCAAATACCAATTTTAATGTGTGGCATCTCACTTAATGAACAAAATCACAATATAAGAGAGATACAATCGATTCTCTTCAAGAAAACTTCAAGTGAAATTAAAGTCAATAATAAAATTTGTCAACCTCTATTAATTTTTAAAGCATTTTTCTCAATAAATGTTAACATTCTAATATATATATATATATATATATATATATATATAACATTCTATTAACATCTTGAGCAGTTCAAGTTTTTCATGAAAAATTTTCATCTTTTATGTTTACATAATATTTTTAGCTCCCTCAAACATGTATCCAATCCAATACATGATATAATTATTAACAAATTAAATGCTACCGTAAAGCCTTTAATGTTTTTGAGATTAGCCATTAAAGTTAGCCAATAATATTGCATGCAAGTCCTGAAAAATATCAGCACGTGTATACATGGCCAAGGAGTTCACATTCATGTGCTCTAACAAAATTGTATTCAATCTCAGTAAAAGGCAGGTAAAGTTAGTAAAGATTTATCGAGAATCAAAAACTATTCATAAACGTCACAAATGATGACGAAAGAAGTGTCTATGATTGCTGATGAATGAACCCATTAAGCACTATATATACTGCCGTCCTTATCTTAACCTCCTCCCATTGAACACTATAATTTGTCTTTTGCATTTTTATATCCGTACGTGTATGGCTGAGTCAGAGCTCATTTTCTATATATAGAGTAATATCACCTATATTACTATCTTGCATTTTGTAGGAGACCCTTATCGTTAGACATAAATCAATGGAGGGTGTGATTCAATGCTCTGCAAACTTTGTACCTTTGACACCTATAGGTTTCTTGGAGAGAGCAGCCATTGTGTATGGTGACGACGTTTCCATGGTTTATGGTACTGAGAAAACTACTTGGGGAGAAACACATGAACGATGCATCAAGCTTGCTTCTGCTTTGGTCCAACTGGGGATTTCTCGTGGTGATATTGTAAGTTTGACACTTTGGTCCTCAATTGCTTCACTCTTTATGTCTCATGAAAATGGATATTGAATCACATAACATGTAATCAACTTTAATTAATCTGTTGATGACTATAGTCAATCTTCAAAATTTTGGGACTAAGATTTAATAATCGTTGTTGCTATATATATATATATATATATATATATATATAAAGGATCAAGTTATATTTGATGTAACTTTCTATTAATGTTACACAATTCAAAACCTTCATATTAAATTAATATTTTAAAATTTCCACCTTTGTATACTTAAAAAACAATGGGAGTAGATTATCTTGTCATTGTTACTATTGTACTTCTTATTTTTCTTAGAAACTGTTATGTGTTTCATTTTTTTCTTTTATAAGTATGATAGAATTTAATCTATGATGTCTACTGATAGAATTTAATCTATGATGTCTACTTCAAGATAATTGTTTTTTTAACATTAAGCTAATACGTCAATTGATTTTTAGTATAGGTGTAGAGCTCAAATTCTAAATCTCTTCTTAGAGGATAAGATATGTTACTAATTGAATTAACTGAAACTCATATTATTGGGTGTATGTGTATATATAATTATATATAAAATGACAAGATCAAATATAACTTTTTATTAATGTTACCCCTTTCAATACTTTCGTATTATATTAATATTTTAAAAATTCTATTCCTTGTACTTATAAGTCAATGGAAGAAAATTTTATTGTCAACGCTACTATTGTCCTTATTATCATTGGATACCCTATGAAATTCCTTAACAAATTGAGCAATTTAATCTATAGTTAACTTCGATGCTTACTTTTTTTTTAATAGTTAGAAATACCTAGCTGTCTATAATTTGAACCCCTACCAATTGCAACTCTCCCAAGAAGTGTGGTAGTTGATACTTACTATTGGAGATTATAAAGTTCGAAAGAAGCATTATTTGTATAACTTTGGTGGATAACTTTGATGGGAAGTGGTATCAAAAGTTATATATATTAAATGGTTTCAAAACACCATGGACTAAGTTGATACAATCAATAATTGAAAAACAAAATTTCTCCAACTCAACATTCATAAACTAAAATAGTAATTTGACAAAAAATATATATATATTAATTGACTTTATAGTAGTGGAAGTCCTTTGATTCCCTCTTGAACTCGTTTACTAATTGGAGTGGCCTTGTGGTCATGAGTTTCACGTAAATTAGTACCCTTCAATAAGAGAGGCATCTTACTAGCGTAGGATAGGATCCTTGTCACCGCAAGGAGACAATTTCCCTTATTCAAATAGATTTAAGATTCCTAGGATCTCATTGAATAATATAAAATCATTCAGAAATCATTTTATTATTTCTATGCTAAACTGCATGTGTATATTATATTATGAAAGATTTAAAAATGTATAGTGGAAGACCATGTGTTTAAATAAAGTCTAAAATTAATAATATGTATACAATGTTTGGATTAATTCTAGTGTATTACATAGATTAAGTGAAAGCTTAATCATGTATATATAAATTTTACTCCTGAGTTTGTATCATTTGGTATCAAAGCCAAACACCACGTCAAGTAATTGAACGTAACTCATTGAGTATAGGATCAAATGAGTTGTGGCTTTATGATCAAATCTCCTAGAAGCTAGATTAAAATAACTAATAGGTGAGTGGAGCCACCAAGAGGAGAAATGACTATCATCGAGTCAATGTTAATAGAGTGAGCTGTTATGGATTTCGGCTGCAGAGCGTGATAATATGTTATGATCCTAATATCCCACATGAATTAAATGTAAGTTTAACCATGTATATATAAGCTCTTGAAGACTCTTCATTTTCAAGCCAATTTTCAAGTTACATGTAAAGAAGTATAAACATAGATTAGTACAAGTACAATAGGCCCCACGAAACTTGAGCCTAAGAATAACATAGTCCAAAAATTCCCTCAAAACTCAAGGTGGGGGCTATAGGACTTTAAGTTTGGAACCAAGTTCATTAGAGCACCCTAATGGATGGGACTTAGTAAAAATATCAGCAGTTAGGTCGGTACTAATACTATGGTCTCAAATGAGATAATCACAGCAAAAACCTATGTTGGAGTAGCAATCAATAAGGTCTCTGAGTGGAGACTAGTTTGTTTCTTGCTTTCACCATGAAATGAGATAATCACCAGTCAAGATGCAAAAACCTACGTTGGAGTAGCGATCAATAAGGTCTCTGAGTGGAGACCATGGTAAGGATGTAGCAAAGAATGCTAAAAACGATAGTAACGTGAGTGAAACGTGGAGTTTCCATGAATTAACTTAGTTGATAAACAGCATAGGAAATGTCAAGATGGATATTTATCCAAAAAAATGTCAAGATGGGTGAAAGACTAAAAGACTTGGATTAAAAAAAATAAAACAAAAAACATAGCATGCATGTTTCATATATTAACACACACAATCACACACACATTATATAATTAATATGGGTTCATCTTAATCACCGCACACCCTTAGTGCGATAGTCACTCTACGAGTATAAGTGTTTGTAGGATGTGGGAAGAAGGGCCGAGAATTTCTATCTTGTATAAAAAATAATAATAATAATAAAATAAAATAACATAACATGGGTTCATCTTATAGTCATTGATTAGTTTCCTTTTCATTCCCATCATAAATGTATATCTTTGTGAAATTCAAAAGCATCTGTATAAATTATGATTTTGGTCCTTGAATTATGGTTAAGTATCAATTTTATAATTGAACTATGATTATGTCAATATACAGGGTTGAAAAGTTTGAAAGACGCTCGATTTTTATTATTTGATAGCTAAACCGTTCAAAAACTTTATGGAATAAGTTGATATGATCATCAATATTTTAAGAATAAATTGCTCTAACACAAAATCAATCATTGATTAATATATTAGAGTGACCTTGTGGTCCTGCGTTTCACCTAAATTCTCACCCCTCAAAATGAGAAGAATCTTACCTAAGTCGGACATGACTTCATCAAGATTCAAGATCAATCATCAATGTCACCACAATGACATAATTACCTTTACTCAATATATTTAAGCTTCTCCCCCACTAAGAGGTTCCTAGTATTGCATTGAATAATCAAATCATTCGGAACTTTTGCTTGTCATTATATAATTTCTAGAAGCATGGCATGTACTCGTTGTTACACCTAACAAAACTGGACCCGAACCCGTTAATTCAACCCGATTCAAAGGAATAACTCGACCCATTGGAAAAACGGGTCAACCTGTACGAACCCCTTTTTTAAAGAACTGAATTTTTAATAAAAATAAAATAAAATGCTTATTTTTTTTATTTATTTAAAGATAAGATACAAATTTCGGCTTTCTTTTGTTCCAATTACTGGATTATAGTGATGAATTTTAAGTTTTATTATTGGTACACGACATTTAAAATTTATAGTGATGATATATTGTACCTAAAAATTTATGGTCTACAACTTTTTTTTATTTTCTATGCGTTTATGGTGATAATATCATTAGTAAACTATAGATTGTGTAAACTTAAAAATTTGGATATTATTACCGCCGCACACCCTTGGTGCGATGGTCACTTCACAAGTATAAGTACTTGTGGGATGTTTGTGGGATGTGGGGGGTAAGAGTCGGGGTTCAAGTATCTAAAAGGGAGTTTCACACACATATACACTTAAATTAGGCTAGAGTAGAAATTCTATCTTGTACCCAAAAAAAAATTTGGATATTATTATTATTATTCTGCTTGTGAAAAAATACAAGTCAACCCATAACCCAATTAACTTGATCAACTCAACCTACTCACAGATGACCCAATTAGCCCGGTCAGAGCCAACCAATTTGCCAAGCCTACTAGCTCATATGTGAATATGAATGCACAACCATGGTTGGGTACCGTGAGAAGAGAGCAAATTCAAGTGATTTTACTATACTTTTTTTTTTTTTTTTTTTTTTTGGGAAAAGACCATTGAGGTATTATTAATCTACTGGTAAATCAACAATTAAAAAGGAAAAGCAGTCAAAAGGAACATCCTCCATCCAAATTAAAAAAGGGGAAGAAAAAGTTGCTCTCTTAACTAAGACATGCGCTACAATGTTGCCATGCCGATAAATATAAGAGAAAAAATAACTTTGTAAAGAGTTTTACATGAACAAGACTTTCTTTTATCAAGTGACCATAAGCAGATCGTAGAGTATCTCCCTGCTTGAGGAAGTTTATGGCTATTTCAGAGTCGCGCTCAAAGATAGATTGGCTAATACCTATTATAGTTTCAGTTGGACAAGTTTGCTTGTCCTCAAAGGATAGATTTAGATCCAATGGGCTCTAATATCTCTAATAGACATCTTTGTTTTTGTTCTGTGAGCAGGTTGCGGCATTTGCACCTAATGTTCCAGCACTCTATGAGCTACATTTTGGCGTTCCAATGGCTGGGGCAGTTATTTCTGCACTTAACACCAAGTTAGACTCAACCATGTTAGCCTTGTTATTGGAACAATTGGAGGCCAAAATTATTTTTGTATACTATGAGTTCCTTGAAGTTGTTCTTGGAGCATTAAACATACTTTCCGAGAGAGAAGGCAAACCACCCCCACTTGTTTTAATAGCTGAGTGTGATAAAAAATCATTCTCGATTGTTGAAGCGACCCCACCAGGTAGCCTGGACTACAATGACCTTCTTGCAATGGGACAAGCAGACTTTGAGATAATTAGACCCAAAAATGAATGTGATCCTATTTCAGTGAATTACACCTCTGGCTCAACTGGGATTCCTAAAGGAGCAATATATAGCCACAGAGCTGCCTATCTCAATTCAATAGCAACAATTTTTCGCATCAATGTGAGAGAAAAGCTTGTGTTTTTATGGACTGTTGACATGTTCCGCTGCAATGGGTGGTGTTTCCCTTGGGCAGTGGCTGCTCTTGGTGGCATCAATATATGCCTCAGAAGTACTCTAACGGCAAAACTTATATTTGATGCAATTCTTGTTCACAAGGTATGACAAATTACTCAAACATTTCCTCCTTAATAAATGGGACTATTGACTAACACATGAAATTTCCAACTTATTAAATGAAAGGTAGAACAGAGACAGGGTTAGGATATAGAAAAATTTAACTCTGATACAATGACAAATTACCTATTGTCCAAAAAATTTAAATTGTTAACAAAAGTTGAATTTAATCACTTAACCATTATTCTGACAGGTAACTCACTTGTGTGGTGCACCCATCATTTTAAACATACTAGCAAAGTCTCTTGCAAGGCCATTGCCATTCAAAGTGGAAATTATTGTTGCTGGTCCATTACCACCACCCCAAGTTGTGACCAAGGTTATTGAATTAGGCTTCAATGTGAGCCATGGCTATGGTATGACAGAGGCTCTTGGCCCAGCCATTGCTACCCCATGTACACCCGAGTTGCAATATAGTTCAACCTTGGATGAACAATCCAAAACAAAACGTCTTGAAGGGCTTCACAACCTTATAATGGATGGGGTCGATGTAAAAGATCCGAGTACTATGAAAAGCATACCTCCTGATGGGAAAACCATTGGTGAGGTAATGTTTAAAGGCAATACTATGATGTTGGGGTACTTTAAAAAACCAAAAGTAACTCAAGAAGCTTTTAGGGGTGGATGGTACCGTACAGGGGACCTTGCAATTAGATATCAAGATGGTTTTATAGAAATGAAAGACCGTGCAAAGGATATGATCATTTGTGGGGGTGAGATTGTAAGCTCACTTGAAGTAGAGGCAGTGTTGCTAAGTCATCCGAAGGTGTTTGAAGCTGCTGTGGTGGGAACAAATAAGCCTTGTGCATTTGTGAAGTTGAAGGAGGGGTGTGATAATTGTGTGCCACAAGAGATTATTGAGTTTTGTGGGGAGAGATTGCCAAAGTATATGGTTCCCCATAGTGTTGTTTTTGGGGATTTGCCAGTCAATTCAACTGGCAAAATACAAAAATTTGTTCTTAGAGAGAAGGCCAAGACCATCGGTATGCAGAATGGCTCTCTAAATGAGCTCGATTGATTGCACAACCATTGTACAATGTTTGTTGCTTGTGTGCTTGTTAGATGAAAATAAAGTAACTTGGTTACTGTATGAATTATCTTTTTTTTTTTTTTTGAGAAACTACTGTATGAATTATCAATTATGCATAATTTACTAATAATGATTGAGGGGTGATTTTATTGAGGTAGATCGATTTGAAATGTAATAATGTCCTAATCAAGGAACAATGCACACAAATAAAACATGAAACTTGAACTTACACCGTGTCCATGTGCATTTGTCTTGGAATGTGGTCCATTGTTACATACCACTACAATCTGTCCCTATAATTGGCCATCCAAATACTTGCAACCAAGAACAAATGGTGAGGTCCTCCAACTTAACCTTCTCTGTCCTACAACTAATGAATTTTCCAATGGCTTGAATTTTCATTTTAAAGTTTTGGGTTTTATATTGAGATAGGGTATGGAGAGGAATCATCAGGAGAATAAAGTAAAAAAGAAATACGAAGAACAAAGAAAATGATGATTTATTTGAAACCTCCTCCGAAACACACTGGCTAGAAGGACACACCAGTTATTCAGCAAAATAGTTAAGAAAAAGTCATTGATTGCTTTGCAAAAAATCACACTGGATGAATGTGTGACCCTGAACAGAACCATGACATAAATCATAATTGTGATGTTGTCTTACTTTCCCATCATTCTTTTTCCATACAAGAAGTGCATTTATCTTAAAATCATCATTGGAGACAGAGTCAATAAGAAACATATTGCATATGTAATTACTAGCCATAGAGACAATAATGTGAATGAAAGAGAAAATTGGGTAATGAAAATTGGAGAGGCAATGGCCTTATTTATACTAAAACATAACTTTTTGAAAAATATGACTGTTAGGAAAGAATAAAGAAATAGTGAAGAAACCATAATAAGTGGGGTAAAAAATATATATATATATATATATATATATTAAAAAGTGTATTTGAAAAAGTAAATAGATAAAATTTTAAAAAAAAAATTGAATTTTTTTCTTCAAATTTGGATTAAAAAAAAAAAAGGTGTTGTAGGTAATCTAATTTCTCAACTGAAGACCCTTTCTCAACCTTCTATATTCATTTCTCACCCAAAAAAAAAAAAAAAAAAATCCCTTATGTATTCACCATCTTGACAAACCCACTCCACTCATACCCATATCAACAACCATCACTCTTCAGAACATCATTGCCATTTTGACCCCATGTCACGTGCAATATTCTCCTTGAAGCCAAACTCATCTCCTATATAACCCACCTCATTCACCAGAGTCCAAAACCCAACGCCCACCACCATATGAACATGGCAACAAAGCGGGGTAGGGACAAATTATAGGTGTCCCCTCCTCCTCCTCTTTTGGGTGGGAAAAATTCCTGAGGATCTCGAATGAGATAAGTCAGGCTAATTGGAAATATTTTACTAATCCAAATGAAATGGCTCCCTTGTTGATAAGATAAAAGTAAAACATTAAGTAAGCTAATGAAGTAACAAGTGTTTTGAATTTGGTAATAAAATATATGTAAAAAAATTGAATTATATGAATAATTTAAATATATATATTAAATAATATATATATATATATATATATATATATATATAGACGCACACATACATTCGGAGTAAGACATGGTGGGACAAGTACAACCCAGACTCATTGCTGGGAAACAAGCCATTGTCCCACCTCCACGGGACGAGGAAAATTTGCTTGAGACAAGACAGGTCAGATGGAACCTGTTTTCTTTGCCATCCACTCATGTGATATCATATTGGAACTGATAAATTTTGGTGCAAGCCATAATTTATTTACACCCACCACACCAGTGAAGTTTTTTGAACAGTCATGGGTGCTGCTGGTTACAATTGAAGTCAAAATCCCCCATTTTCCATACAATCCCACTACAATGTCAGTTGTGTCTAATCTTATGAGTAATTAACTGGTTGCTAGCTTCCCTTTTTTTATTTTTTCTTTTTCTTTTATAACCTACCAATTGAAAAAAAAAAAAAAAAAAAAACAATTGATATATTTGCCTGGATTGGTAATTAGTGTTCTATATTTTACTTAGGGTCTGTCCCAAGCCCAAAAAAAAGGAATAGGGTTAAAATAAGGTTGACCGGCAACATAAAATTCAATTACTCTTTTATAAATGGATTCATCCTCACATACTGATATATTGAAAATTCATAGTCAACTCCCAAAATTTTATAACCTATCAATTGATGAGTCACATGTTTTAGGTGGCATTGGAGGAAGAGTAATGCTATGAATATAACTTTTGTCACAACTTGTTCACGTGACAAATCATAGGTGATAAAGTTATGAATCTACATGAACCTATCACTTTTACTCCACTACTCACAATTTATCACTTGAACAAGTTATAACAAAAATTATAAAACTATTATTTTTCCTAAGAAAATGGTAGAGTTTAAGGGGGGGGGGGGGGGGGGGAACTGAACCGACACACTGATACTGAATAAACAATCAGATTCCTTTAGGAATCAGAATCCTAGCCCCATGCCATGTGCCTTTCTAATCTAGGTGTTGGGGTCCTAGCCCTAGGGACCATATATACAATTATCCAAGAGACTCAAATTATTTTCAGGTGGTTAGTGAAAGTACTGAAGTACCTCTCTACCACATTTACCAAAAAAAGAAGTACCTCTCTACCAAATTATACTAAACACTACTGGGACAGTATCTGACTGCTTGGAAGAATTGTCATTTTTTTTCTTTTAAGGTTTAATTTGACCATTTTTAGTCTTTATATTTTTTTAACATTTCTATCAAATTGCTCCTTTTGAAAATGTCCATTATCGTTAAGTTTAGTTTTTTTTTTTTTGAGAATATCGTTAAGTTTAGTTAATGACATTATATCACATATACGAATGGTGTTAATTCTATAGACCTTAACAGACGGTGGGGTCAACTTAACATGAATGTTAAAGTTTAAGAATTGATAATAAAAGAATATTTTAAAAAAAATGTGGACAAGAAAATGGCCATTTGAAGAAAAAAAAAATTATTTTAAATTTTAAAATTATATTTTAAGTGGATTTTCACATCTTATATTAAGAAGAGAAAATCAATGGACAAGAAACCGGTCAAGTATGTAGTAAAATAATTTGTGACTATAACATTACTCATTTTCATCACCATAATAATTTTAAAAAAAATTTCTTTTTTTAATGAAAGAAAATGTTTTTCTATATAAATACGCATGATATGTATAAGCATCTCATATATGCAAGATTTCATAGAAGAATGGTGATAAATTTAAGTGATTTTGGTGGTAACTCAACAAAAAAATAAATAAATAATGATAAAAATTATGCCTTCTATGGCAGGCAAAAATAAGTCAAACTTGTTTTTTTTCTCACACAATTAATTTGAAGAGGTGGAATGCCAATCAACCTTTTGATACCCTTGTTTAGGTGACCAAAATTGGGAATTAAGCCCATTTTCCAAACTATATAGTTAGTAGACCAAGTTTGAAAAGTATATATTTTACTAACATCTCGAGTCTCAGAGACTCGATTTTGGGCCTATAAATCGAGTTTCAAAGACTCGGTTTCAGTGTTCTCATTACGTCTGATTTGGCATTTTTTCCACATGGCTCCACCTAGAAATCAAGTCTCTAAGACTCGATTTATAAGCCCACCCTACACACAAACACCATCAAATTAAAGAGAGGTCTGTGTTTCTTTTTATCAGATCCTGTTTAAACATGAACCAGTCAAACTCCTTTTTTTTTTTTTTTTTTGCTTTCTTGTTTCTTCACTCTTTAGTCTTTAAAGCCTTTAATTATTGTTTCTAATCTAAGGTTTTTTTTATTCGTAAATTTAACTAAGATGCTTTAGAATGAAAAACCCAAATGAACTCATGTTTTGAATTTTTGTTTTTGGGTGAAATTTTTGTTGATCTTGGATACCCATGATGAAAAACCTAGCTGAACCCATTTTTAGAGTACTTGGGCTGCTTTTACTCTGTGTGTGTGTGTGTTTATTTGGGTGCTTTACCTTCGCTTATTTTGGTGGGATTAATGGAATAGAAAGAGAAGTTTTTTGATACACAGAGAGAGACAGAAAGCCACAATGCACCTGATCGAAGCCATGATTGCGGCTCGGATGCTAATCGAAACCAACAGCGTGGTGGTTCATGTACGTCGGGATCTCTTGCTTCCTTGTCCTCTTTGTCAGAGTTGATTTTTTTTTATTTTTGGGTTTGGGTTTCCAATTCAATTAGTTTTTATTTTGGATTTTGTTCTTGGGTTTTTTGGGGATTTGGAAGTTTGAGAAAGAAGAGTGGGAGAAGAAGAGGACGAGAGGAAGATGGGGAAAGAATGACTTTTGTTTGTTTTGTTGAAGAATAAGGAGAAGGACAATCTAGGTTTAGGTCTGGGTACTAGTACCACTCTAGACACTTGAAAATATTTGCACTGTAAATGTTGCAGATGTAAATCGAGTCTCTAAGACTCAATTTCCAAGTAGACACCAAGTGGAAAAAGTGCCAACTTAGACCCGATCAAAACATGAAAACCGACCCTCAAAGACTAGATTTATAGCCCAAAATTGAGCCTTTTAGACTCGAGATGTTAGTAAAAATATAATTTGAAAACAGTGTCTACTAATTATATTGTTTGGTAAATAGAGTTAATTTCCAATTTTGGACATGTTTAGGTGGACTAAACTAAGCTAAAAATGAAAAGATAAGTGTTAAGTATATGCACGAAAGGCAAGAGTTGGTTAAAGACAACCTCGGATTGCTTATATTACGTTCCTCGGGTTTGGTCCAAGATACAAATTACACTTGCTCTAGGATTACAATGATAATTTTCTATTTCTCTACCTTCTCAGATGTTTTCATCCCCTTTTCACAGAGGCCTCTCTGCCTCATATAGTCTCCCAGATTGTATCTTGGCCTTCCACTTGAAGGGTTAGGGTTTATTTCCCTTGATACTTGTCCTATCAGGGCTTCACTAGAAGGTTTCTACACTAGACTATGAGTTGTGATGACACAGTTCAAGAGTCATTTCCTCATTAATGCGGCCAACTAAATGGGTTCAAAACATTGAATGCGAAAGTGATGGGTGTTTTATCTGCATGCTTCTCTTTCTTACTTGACGACAAATCTTCCTCCTCTTCCTCGGTTTATGCCTAATGGTCTTCAGAACTGGTCCTCAGCCCTTCTGAGGACACATTAGTATCCTCAGGATCCTCGGGCATTATAGTCTCCCTGTGCTTGTGATGAGCTGTTTATATCTTTCCCGAGGACTTGCTGTCAATGCTTTCCAAGGTCTGTTCTTCTAACATTGGACTTCTCTCACTTGACCCTATTCTCGGATTCTCATCCTCCCACGCCTTCTATTTTTGAAAATAAATAAATCAAATGTCCCATAAATCCCACAGGACCTCTAGCACTCGTTTACGAGCGATACAATGGCAAATATACCTTCTTCCTTTTTTCTTTTTTGTCAAACTCTCCAATAAATTTTACCACAACTTATTAAAGTCATCACCTACAACTGATGAATAATCACTTTCATATAAATTCACTACTTTTTCTTCACTATTTATAGTAGTTTTGGAGTATAGTGATGTGGTGTTTCCTTTTCTGACATTGATGATAAATTCCACTGTAAATTTAAGTAGTGAGATCTATCATAAGGTCTCATTTGGTTAAGGTGATTTTGAGGGGATGGAAAATGAGGAAGGAAAAAAGGGGGGGGGGGGGATTTTGAATAGTGCCCTTATTTGGTTTTGGGGTGATTTTGATGGGGCCCATGTGATTTTGGCGAGGCCCATTGGGAAGACAATGGGAGAAGAAAGAGAGACTTAGATGGAAAATTACTCATTTACTATCTACCTCTCCTCTCTCCATGTTAGTTTCTTTTTTCTTTTCTTTTTTTTAATATTTCAATGTTAATGTTTAGTTAATTTTTTCCTAAAGTTAGGGTTTTTTAAACTATTAAATTTTTTTTTTACATAATAGGTATATAAGAATAAATTTATGCAAACATTATTTTTTATCATCTAATTTTTTTCAACCAAATAAAAGAGTTTTTTATTCTTCTACTTTTTTACCCCCAACAAAACATACTTAAGTAAAAATTAAATCTTTTTCTCTTTCCTATTTTTTGATCCTCCCAGCCAAATGTGAAAACATGAAACACCAAGAATTACCGGTGGAATTCGAGTTGTGAAAAAAAAATTCAATCAAAAGTTTTCGCACCAGTTACTTTATCTTTATGATTTTTTGTATGAAAGTTCACACGCAAGTTACTTAAATACTCTTGGAGTATCATAAATGTGTATTCTTCCCTCTCATATAAATGGTATGTTTCACTATAAATTTAATTAGTGGAATCCATCATTCATATAAAATGATACTCCCTCCGTCCTACTTTTTTTGTCCTCTATTCCATTTTGAGATGTCCCAAAATATTGTCATGTTTCTAAAAATAAAAGTCATTAATTTACTAACGTTCCTATTATACTCCTATTAATTTACTAATTCAATTTTTTGATAAATTCTTTTAAGGGTAATTTTGGAAACTTATTCATTTTTAAAAGATAGACAAGATAATAAATTATGTTCCCTTAAAAAATTTGACTTTTCAAACAGGACAAAAAAAATGATACGAGGGAAGTAGAATACATATTTATGATACTATAAGAGTACACAATAATTTACCGTTACTTGTGTCCTACTCCATAGACTTTTCACAAACATTAATTGGACGTGAACCCCACTAGAGAGTTACCAAAATCCAAGGTAACACGTGTTTCATTCTGCTTTACATTCCCAATAATTGCCAAGGACGACGTCATAACTCGTAATAAATAGAAAAGAAAAAAACATGTGAAATATTGAAAAGTAATGCTAGAAATACAAACTTTATTATAAAAAGTTTTATAAACTGCTAATGTGGTAAGTGATTATTAGTAAATAAAATAATAAGGTTAATAGTGGGACTAGATGAAAACTAATACTTTATAAAAATGTTATAAAATAATTTATGACTATAACATTACTCCTGGACCAGAGTCATAGAATAGTGGAATGATTATCTGATCTAAGTGATGGAAAACTATAATATGTTTCAACTATTGATAATTTGATCATTGTCGCACACCCTTGATGCAATGATCACTCTTCAAGTATAAGTGTCCGTGTGATTGGAGATAAAGGTCGAAGTTCAAGTCTCCATTAGAAGGAGTTTTACATACATATATTCTTAGATTATACTATAATAAAATTTCTACCTTGTTAAAAAAAAAAAAAACTATTGAAAAATATAATATACATTTTTCAATTCTTAATTGTATTTTTTTTATAATCGATTTATAATAAATATAATGTGATCGAATCAATGCATTTTACTTTAATCACAATTCAAAATTTCAAATAAACAATAATTATGAATAAAATTGTAAAAATTATTTATGGCCTAGTCTTTTGACAATTTCTCCTGATTTTCAATGATAAAATATATAGAGGCAGATTCAAAATCGAATGAATTGAACCGACAAATCTGGTTGAGAATTTCAAAGCAATGGACAATAATGTCAAAACCAGCATCTAATAATTTGTTATAAATTGTTCCTCAAAAAAAATTACTATTATTATTATTAGTCATAAATTAAAAGCACAATTCAATCATTTTGTTCACGTTATTCTCGGTGTTAGAAGTTAGAACAGGACCAACCCCTATCACTAGTCATAAATTAAAAGCACAAGAAATCATTTCTTTCTTTTTTACTTAAAGTCAATTTGGATACTGCTTATTTTGCTAACAACTGAAAACTAAAAATACTGAATCAAATAATTTTAAAACTAAACTAAACAGTGCACACGTGGGTCTCAGCAAGGATGGACAAATTGTTACGCAAATAAATGTTGAGACATGCACAGTGCACAGTGACTAAAACGTGGTATTAATACTACAAAAAGTACATGTGGGTCCCAGTAAGGATGGACAAATTGCGTGAATGGCTGAAACGTGCACAATGTCGTGGGTCCCACTATTCAAACACCAAATGCCAAACGCAAAACGCGCAATAAACCTTATATCCAAACGCACACTTAGCAGATCACATGCAAAACAAAAAATCAATTTATTAACTATTATTATGGTATCAAACTTTTAATCATATTTATTGATACATAATTTAATTGTAACAAAATTGATCGTAATTTTATTATTTTCCATTTCATAATTCCTCTCTCCTTTTTTTGTTAATCCCAATTAAAAATTTAAATTTTTAAAAGAACATTATTGAATACATTGTGTTTTTAATAAAAAGAGTAAATTTTTAAAACCAGTAATCTTTAGTTTAACTTTAAACTCAAATAAAGCTAATGAAAAAATGCATTAAATTTTTAAACACATTAAATGATATGTTGTGTTTCCTATTAGTTCAACTAATATAGTCTATTATCACCGCACACCATTGATGTCATAGTCACTTCATAAGTATAAGTGCTTGTGGGGTGTAGAGGGCAAGAGCCAAGGTTCAAATCTCCAAGAGTGAGCTTCACACACATATACAGTTATACACTTAGATTAGGTTAAAGTAAAATTTCTATCTTGTAAAAAAAAAAAAAAAAAAAAAAACAAACAAACAAACAAATAAACAAACTAATATAGTCTATTAAAAATAAAAATAAAAACTAATATAATTTTTTAAACTAAAACCAATTGATACTTTAGATAAACCAAAAAGGGTAAATATTTTTTCTTTTGCTTTAAAAATAGGTAGGAGTAAAGATCATATTGTGACTTTCCTATTTAGGACTCGGCTTACCTCCCATGCTCCAGTGCACTAAAGCCAATACAATTCGAATATGTGATAAAAATCAAATACGTGTCATGTATTCAAATCGTATCAACTCCAATATACTAGAGCCAAGTCTTACCGTCCTATTTAAGAGTGACCATAATAACATCCAATCACGTCTAGTAAGCCATAGCACTATTCTATACCACACGCTACCCCCATGTTTTTTTTTTGGGCTGAAAAATGTAATTGATGATTATAACGTGACATGTGATATCCCTGGACTGTAGTTTGCTTTGTATGGTGCTCATACTATGCTAATTATTGCTGCCAGAACGTGTTTGATTAAGACACATGACTTTTCTGCCATTTGCTCTTAATAAGCGATAACAAATGCAATAAATGTGCTCAACAAACTAATAATTCAGAGTCACCTACTCACACACCACAATATAACCTCCACTGCCAAAAGTGCTACATTGTAGCAATCACATTAAAAAAAAGTAGAAAACTCACATACAAATTCATAGCCATTCGTTAAGCTTGTTCGTTGATTCTGACTAAGCTTTCCTCCGGCTAAAACCAGCTTCGCAGGTAATCTCTGTGAGACTGTGACCCACATTTTGGAATTTTCCGATGAACCTTTGCATTAGCTAACTATGTGTTTCAATGGCTAAAATAAAATTCTGTCTTGGGTATTTTTCTGTTTTTTTTTTTTTTTTTTTTTACCCACCTCCTTAAATTTTAAAATTTTTCTCTTTCCCACACGTTTTTCTCAGCAAACAAACGGAAATGAGTTATTTTGGTGATAATGCTGACTGCTGAGTAATGGGTTTGAAGTAGTTAACAGTTGCTTTGCAGAGGTTGTTGCTATATCCGTTAGTTACTTAGTTGTCTAATTGGTTTCGGAGAAAATTGAGGGAAAAGATTAAATTTTTTAAACTAGTTTTTTGCTGTAACCTGTGTGAGTGGTTTTGGAATCCATAATATGGAAGAATTCTATGCCACATTGTAGTTTTGTTCATTTTGGTGGAGGTCTGTGTTTCCTGGTAGCCTTTTTCCTATGTTCTCTTAGCATCCAAGCAAAACAAAAGTGTTTTCAAAGGACAAATCTGAGGAATTTCCTCCAACCAACCCATTATGTGGCGGTTCCAAAGACCATCTGCTTGTATTAAATTACATGATTCATTAAATAATTTAAACAAGTCACATGACTATTCAATAGGTAGTGTGATAAAAGTAGGCATAGAAAGTCTTTTGAATTGCCATGTAGTGAGTTGGAAGAACTTTGTAAAATTCTGACCATACTTCGAATGAGAGCACATTTTCATATGAATAAATGTGAACAAAGAAAGAATGAGGAGAAAGGTATGGTATGGTATTAGTAACATGTTTTTTTTTGGATGTGGTATTAAGTGTCACTTACATGCTGTTTGATCATTTGCAGGAGATTTCCTTGGATCTTGCTCCTGATTCGAAGTTTTTCATAGTTTGGTTATTGCAATATGGAAATAACCCAACTGTCTGGTTCACTGGCTTGTGGAATTAATGTAAAGAAATGTGAAAGAAGGTCAATTAAAAACATGGCGAAAAGATTTGGGTCCAAAATCTCAAGGGAAGGTCATCATGTTCCTTACTTTGCAGCGTGTGATAATAGACAATTGAGGTTTAGCAATGTTGCTAGGCGATGTGGGTTGATTAGTGAGCAACAAACATCAGATTATGAGTTGAGTGCTTCTAGTTTGGAGGTTCAGGATATTGTAGCATCCAAAAATGGGACCCTACCGAGCAAGAGAATCTTGTAAGATGCCAGACTTAAAAACCTTTTTTATTTCTTCATTTTTGGTACTTGTTATTGCAAATGAGTTTTGAGTATTAATTTAAAAAAAATGGTACTTCGAATAGTATTGCATCACTGTGTGAGAACTCAGTGAAGCCCTGAGCTTATCTTTTTTCTTTTTTTTTTTTAGTTACAAAGTTCTGAGCTTATCTTTTGATTCTAGATTTGTTAATTTTATTGAATTCCTGAAAATTTTTACAGTGAGATTGCTGAGACACTCTCAACCAGTGAATCACACACTCCAAGTGTCCAAACTGAGCTTATAATGCTTTCTTTACCAGCAATTGCTGGACAAGCAATTGAGCCCTTGGCACAACTGATGGAAACTGCTTACATTGGAAGATTGGGTTAGATTTTTTACTCAATGAGTTCTCTCTATCAAATAAACCACTACAATTAAACAATGGGTAATCATAAATAGTGGGGATGAAATCAGCTTAATGACATGTGTCATATCTAAAATTGCTGCAGGGCTCCTTTTAGCTTGAGTCATTTTTGTTACTTAAGTTTGTTTTGTCTTAATTAGCAACTTTTTGTCTTGATTTTGGTTGATGTGCATAATTGGTCATCAAATATTGTCAGCTTTGTCTACCAACTATAGTGTCTGGTTTAGGTTTAGTCAAAACTGAGTTGATGCACAATTGGCTCCAGTCACTTCCATATTCAAGAGATTATTTTATTGATTGATTGGGAGGGACACACTTGGAATATGGAGCATGTAGGCTGGTTTATAAAAGCTCCATTTTTTGTCACAGAAGTAATGAGGGAAAGGAAAACCATCTAATTGCTTGAGAAATTAGCTTCCTATCATAAGAATTTTAACCATTTTTCTTTCCATTCCACCCTGTTTCCCGTGATCTAAATGGAATCTGAGAGTTTGGAGTATCAATCTTCTAGGATTTTTTAGTTTATATACTCTTATGTAGTTCACATTTGGCGTATGAGATATTTGGAATATGATGCATCATACAACTAATGCAAGAAATTTGGTGACTGTGTAGTTGGATTTTCATTTATTGGTTACTTTCTCATACTGATTCTTGCTTCTTTGGCTAAAGTTAATATTTTGTGCAAAAGTACCTTTTTAGCATATGCTAAATAAGCCCTTGGTTTTATCCATTTGAAAAGGGCCCTTGGAGTTGGCATCAGCAGGTCTTTCTATGTCAATTTTCAACATCATATCAAAGGTTTTCAATATCCCTCTTCTCAGTGTTGCGACATCATTTGTGGCTGAAGACATATCAAAGAGCGCAAGCAAGGAATCTAATTCAGGTGAAACCACAACAGATGCTAGAATTTCTTCTCTTGAACTTCAAAGCATGCCATATTGAGTTCCTCGCTTACATTGGGGAAAAAAAAAAAAATGAAACACAAGATAAATGACCCTGAATATTGAATCTCATTCTCTATTTGAAATAATTGATGTACAGCTTTTGGTGGAATGGGTGAAAGAGAGCTTCTACCCTCAGTCTCTACTGCCTTACTTTTATCAGCTGCAATTGGTACTTTTGAGGCTTTGGCAATGTATTTGGGGTCTGGAATATTTCTGAACATTATGGGCATATCATCTGTGAGTAAAACTTTGTTAAGAGTACATTTGATATTAGTGCATTCCTATTATTTAGCTCCTATTGACGAGTAACATTTGCATTGTAATTTTGATCTCACAGTCCATTTTCCATTTATAGAGTGAACTAACTTCTAATGCTTATTTCTGTAAAAAGGCTTCATCCATGCGCATTCCAGCAGAAAAATTTCTTAAACTTAGAGCAATTGGTGCTCCGGCAGTTGTTGTTTCTCTGGCCATTCAAGGCATCTTCCGTGGATTTAAAGATACAAAGACCCCTGTATTATGTCTAGGCAAGTTCTCAGCTTACCTTCTGAAACTTATATGAAGAAAGGAATATGAATGTCATTGGACTGCACTGGTATTTTATGCGATGAGCATGTGCCACTGTTCCAACATAAACCCATATATCACAAGAAACAGTCATTTTATCTTGGCTTTTTTTTTTTATTATTTAAAGCATTTGAAGAAAGATTTAAAGAAAAAACTATTTTTTTGATGCATACTAAGCCACCCTAATTTATATATATATATGCCGGCTAAAAGCTATTATAGCTGTATAAACCGGATTTTGCACATATTTGCCTCCCTCTATTAGTCACATGTCTAATGCTTCAAGTAGTGCTCATCTTATGGTAATTTTTGGGTATACAAGTGTGTGTGGAAGTCCCACATAGAGAAAAAGTAAAGAAGTTGATGAATTAATATGACCTAATTAGGTCCAAACCCATAGGCTTAATTTTTTGGGTTAAGTGTTGTTCCATATAACATATTAAGGTCTAAATTGAAGTCTCCCCAAGGTGTTATCTACATAACAGGTGCTATCAGAGCTATGGTAGGTTATTCCTCAAAGAAAAAAAAAATAAAAAGAATAAGCTATGGTAGGTTTTGGCAAGGTGGCGACAAAATGTGTGTACTTGGAGATCACACAAGTGTGCATCATACAAGGCAAGCCCACAATGCCCATATAAAATATCTTGGAAAAAGGCCCTAGAATATAGCATTGTCAACAGTGCTAGATCAATGAAGAATGGCGAAACACAAGGTTCCCATAGATATGAACCGGGTTCCTATGGAGGGCGGGAAAAATTAAAGAAGTAGAGAAATTAATATAACATAATTGGATCCAAACTCATTGGCTTAAACTCTGGGGTTAAGTAGTGTCCCTATATGATATATAAGGGCTCAATTGAAGTGTTCCTAGGGTGTCATCTCCCTAACAGTAACCACACCCCCCCCCCCCCCCAATCCCCTCTTTCCCTGGCTTTCCTTTGATCTCATTGGAATATAACATTAAATAAGGACCTGATAATGTCAAACATCACATGTGCAAGAACATACAACTACATTACATGTAATTTATTTTTCTTAATGAATTTAGTAAGATGGCCACAATGATGCAATGAAAGTGATATATCAAATCATAAAAATGAAGTCACTTTATTCAATTTCTGTTATTAAATATTTCATCTATCATAGAACTCCGTTGATATTGGTTTAGCACCTTATTGTTTCTATCACAAAGTAGTTGTTATTCTACACATGCCAGTTCCCATGGGTTGAATCTTTTGCTTACAACCAGCAGATCTCCAATTCAGCATTATCTATCAGATTTTTTGTTAACTAACTAATGGATGTAGATGATTTATTTGCAGGACTCGGAAATTTGTCAGCTGTGTTTTTATTTCCTTTACTTATGTATTATTTTCGCTTGGGAGTAACTGGTGCTGCCATTTCTACTGTTGTCTCTCAGTATGTGCTTCAACTGTTAGATTTCTTCCTTTTGCTTTTGTTATTCGTAGCCTCATAACTGAAACTAATGCTTTCACATTTTCCAGATACATTGTCACCATTATGATGATCTGGTATCTTAATAAAAGGACTGTATTATCAGTTCCCAGTGCAAAAAGTTTGCATTTTGGTGGCTACCTAAAATCCGGTGAGTTTTATTCTGCTCTTATATTTGGTTTAGGGACATCTTCTTTGACTCTTTTGCTGATTCCATGCGGCTATAATGGAAGTCATTCTCTCCTTTAATTAAATCTGTTATGTGTTTCTCATGTTATATAGTCAAAAAAGCAGGACAATCAAAATTTTGCATTTTCTGGATTGATTGACTGGTTTTTTAATAATGCTTTGATGTTTCTAGACAAAATTCGAAGCTACATAACATGCTAGGAAATGGTGAATATAATCACTTAACCATTATTTTAATATACCACCTCATCTGTGGGCCCAAACTCCGTCTTAATAAGTGGGTCCCAAGTCCCAACATGTGGAATGTTTAACTTTCAAATGGGAGGGAAGATGAAGACAGTTCAAACTCAAGACCACTGCTCTAATACCATGCTAAACTACCACTTGTCAAATGGTGAATGAGCACATTTATTTTTTCCACTTTCAATGTATATGACAGTATCTAATTCTTTGTGCATTGATCACTCACATACCAGAATTTTTTGCTTAGGTGGTTTTCTTCTTGGGAGAACCCTAGCTGCTGTTTTGACAATAACTTTGAGCACATCAATGGCTGCTCGTCTTGGACCATTAGCAATGGCAGCTCATCAGATATGCTTGCAAGTGTGGTTATCTGTATCTCTCCTTGCTGATGCACAAGCTGGATCTGGTCAGGTATGCAATGTGTAATCACAAACCTTCTATTAATCTCCTATAAATCCTCCCTTTTTGCAACCATTCAGAGTCTCCTAACTTTGTTATTTTCATAAATTTCTAAATATGGTAACATCCTGTTACACTTGTATATATTAAAGAGAGATTAAGGTTGATACTTTGGCAATCCATTGCCTTTAATTTTCATGACTAGAAACTCCTTGGTTAGCCTACCTCAGCTTTTAATATTCTGGAGTTAGATTAAAAGGTTTCATTGGTACCTATTTGTTGTCTTCACAGTTAAGGTGTTTGTATATGATTGCAAATTCATTTTCTTTGCTTTTGTTCTTGTTAAATCTTGTGATTGCATTATTATTTTAACATGTTTACATTAATTTACAAAATTATTGAAGAGCATTTATTGAATGTAGGCTCTTATTGCAAGTGCCCTTGCTAAAGGTGACTACAGCACTGTGAAAGAAATCACTTACTTTGCTTTAAAGGTGACTTATTGCATGTGGTTATTGTTTTAGTTTTAGCACATACTTTACAATTGAAAGAATGTGTTTCTTTTTCCCGTTTCTCCCTTTGGGATTATTTTTTATAACATCATATATGTTTCCTCAGACAGGGCTATTCACTGGCATTTCCTTAGCTATCATATTGGGCGTGTCTTTTGGGTCATTAGCTACATTGTTCACTAATGATTCTGAAGTGTTAGGAATTGTAAGATCTGGGTTGTTGGTATGTATCTCTGTTAGCCTTGGATCATGTCCAATTTTTGTTATATGTTTCATCATTTTGTTTATAAGCTCCTGCCTAAATTTGCTACAGTTTGTCAGCGCCAGTCAACCTATCAATGCTCTGGCTTATATATTTGATGGCCTCCATTATGGAATTTCAGACTTTTCATATGCAGCTATCTCTATGGTGAGCTGCCTTGTCATATTGATTAACTATTTAGATAAGATAGTGGTCATGATATTAACCCATTCGATTAGTTTATATCATTTCTTTTAACATATGCAAATAATTTTCAGATGGTGGTAGGGGCAATTTCTTCTGCATTTTTGCTCTATGCTCCCTCTGTTATTGGTCTTTCGGGTGTTTGGTCTGGTTTAACTCTTTTCATGGGCCTGCGAACAGTGGCTGGATACATGAGGTATGTGCAGAATTGTGCAAAAAAAAATTTCTCTCTCTTTACCATCACTATCCTTTGCAAATTGCTATTTACAAGCTATGATTCAAGTTGATATGGCACATAGATAATCAAACTTTGGGTCAAGCTCATCGCACACTTGTATTAATGTGATTCTACTGTATTTATTTGAGGTTTCTGCATATCAGCCACACTTTAGTAGGCAGTGGATGAATTTGGATATGAATATTAAGATTTTGCTCTTAGCAACACCCGTTAAATTTAATTGTTCATTTTTCTTAGTGGAAAATAAACTTTGATATTGATGTCACTTACAAGATCTCTTGAGATTGATATTATCATGTTATTTTGGCCATAGTATTAGCATGTGTGATGGACTAAATTCCAACTGGCCACTTTTGTGCTTTCAGATTATCATCCAAAAATGGTCCATGGTGGTTCTTGCAGGAGGACATCCCTAGCTTAAAGGTTAGTTAAGAGAGGAAGCAAGTTCTTTATTCACAATGTTTTGTTTGTTAAGGTTAGATACAGCATTGTTTCTATAATCCATGACCTTAATGTGAATGTTTATTACCAATTCGTATATTGTGACACAATATTTTGTGCTAGTGTAACCCCAAACTATATCTAGCTAAGATTCCAACAGAGTCTTACCAAAGGTTACTGCAATATAAGCAGGACGGTGAGGGTAAAATCTCATTTTAGCTAAAAGTACGGGGCTCCTTAAATCACAAGTAAACACTTTGAAATCCACTAGATGAAAGAAAATAACTTGGAAAATTTTTTATTGGTAATAAACTACAACTTTCATTTTACAACATAAGGACCAATTTATAGACTCCATAAACCAAATTCTCAAATACCATAATTAATACACTACCATATAATATTACACGAAATATCAAAGATTGACATACCACAAAAATTGACCCCATGTTCTGTCCTACATCATGTACAAAATCCCTTCTATGGTTGAAAAATGCTAGGTAGGATGGCTCGATTTTTATTAATGGAGGTCCCACCAGAATCTAGATTCTAGGATAAAGAGAGCAAAGGTGCCTTCACCACTACAGCTTTTTGATGAACCTAAAATAATGATTCTATAAACTGAGTTAGTTCATTGTGGAGAGGATTCTCTCTATCTCTCTCTTTCTCATGTGATGAAACAACATATACTATCACCTTTTGTTAATTCCTACTATCCAATTTTGGGGTCTTATTGTTTTTTATTTACTTCCGTATCAGGTTGCCATTTGAGCTGCAGAAACTTCAGGATATGAACGTGTGGGCACACCTGTTATAATAGGAGATATAAACCAATTGTTATGTAACTATTCTTTTTATTCCGTCTTCCTTTTATATTTTTTGTGTGTATTCTTTTTCTTTTCTCTACCCAGTTGGCAGGTAAATAGGAGTTGTGGTTGATGTATAGTTGATGTTCTGCAACTCAGATTTGCAAATCATACGTTATTCTATATTCATTTGGTTTGGTTTTAAAATCTCTGCCACTGGATTATAGATCATAAGGGTTGAAATATGAATGGGTCAATTTTGTGCCCTATAGGCTATTGTGTTGTATAAGACACTTTGCAACAATTATTCAATATTATTGACTCTCTCTCTCTCTCTTCAAATGCTGGACAAAACTTATATTTATCTAGATAAACTTATTAGAATTTTGAGCAAAATAAAAAAGAGTAGAAATTGGGTAAACCTGGGTTACAGTGCCAATTGGCACTTTGACCAGAAATCAGAGTGCCCATGGACACTCCCTCCAATCGACAGTTCAATGCCCTGATCTGATTTTTCATCTTTCTTTTTTGAATTTTTATGATATGCACACTTATCCAATCAACACAAGGGATGAATATGAACTAAGATAACTCTTGAAGACTATGATTCAAAGTTCTAACTACATCACCTTGAGCTCCCACCTCTATAAATAAAGGTGGTGTTCTTGACAGTAGAAGCACTCTTTTAGAGAGCCATTAAATTTATTGCAAATCCTTTTTAGCAACAACACTCTCATCCAAGAGCCAAGATATTCTGAGCTCAATGTGTATGTAGGTATAGAGCTATAACCTTTTTTTTTTCTACACGAAAATATTTTCTATAATGATATGGGATGAATGCAACGATGAACATGTTCTCATAATTTAGGGTTTGAATATACTTGAATGCTCACATCAACAAAATTTGGTTTTATCCAACCTTAAATTGTTGCTTAGATTTTTCCATGCTCGCTTTCCTTCTTTATGGCATGTTTAGATGGTTGTATTATATTTGTATGATTGAATGATATGAATTCATGGTCATTAATTTCTAGAAGACCGGTTTAGGCTGGCTAGAATGGGTGCCTAATCCCTTCGCATTTTCATAACCTAGCCACTGAACTTAGATTATTGGTTCTAGACTTCTTCTAAAAAATAAAAAAGTTCTAGACTAGTATTTATACACGTAATTTTACTTCTTCTTTTTTTTAGAATGAAACCAAAACCATATAATTTACATAATATGTACAAGGAAACAAAATTTTGTAGTTTTTCTTTTTTATGTCTACCATGATGTAAATTAAACATCTCCATGAAATAAAGTGATGTATTCTGTTTATTTCTAGGTTTTTTTTCCCCTTTAATAAAAATAAATGGCAACTACAATATAAAACCTTCAATTTTTGGGGAATAATATCATCAATCAATCCATCATTTTGAGAAACAATTTTGCTCGATCTACCCTTTTACATATGATCAGTCCCCACGGTCGTGGCTTCTTACACATACTTTGTATGGCCTAGACCTTTTCCTTGGTGTCTTGTGGTTTGTGAATTTTTATGTCTCTCTTCATCATTAAAAGAGCTAAGACTATTCCTTTCTCTAGATCCTCTTCCTTGATCACATCCACATCCTCTTTTTCTTTGGCTCTATTTCTTTGGCTACATGCATCGTTTTTCATTCAATGTAAGATTATATTATAGAACTTGTTCCAAAACCTGTTGCTTTTTCTTATTGAATCATTTTTTACTGCCTTGTGAAGATCCCATGGTCTAATCAATGATCTTTGACTCTAAATCTTTTGACTCTTCAATTGCCACAATGATCAAATTTTGAAGCTAATGTCCAAAGGATTTTTTCTACCACCCAAGCATCATTCAAAATATCACCATATTTTTTAATTGATTTACAATGTCCAATACTCTTAAAAATAATTTAAAACTGATTCGAATTCTTTCATGTGTATAGTTTCAAAGATGACTCTCAGTGCTTGAAAGCAAATTTTTTGTTTTACATCAACATCCTCTGTTTCACTTTAGAGAGTTCTTGGAGAATCTCCCACTGCTTGTTTGAATGAAGTTGCATTTACAACTTTTTCAAAAATAGTTTTATTCAAGACCTAATAGATTAACGTAAAAGTTTGTTCATATTTCTCTTTCGAGCCTTTTGCAATTATTTTTTATTTAGAGTCAAAGATGTTGCATCTTATGATTCGACATAACCAGGGACGGAGCTATGTTTGTGAGCGGGGGCCATCACAAAACAAACAAAAATAATAATAATAATAATAATTGTTTAAAGTAGGAGAAAATTGAGACCCAATTCATTTTTGTCAAAGCTAGCTGGCCCCCGTAAGAAAAACGTTACCCCCCCCCCCCCCACCCAACTTGTCCACGTTAGTGTCCCCTTCAAGATTAATATAGGACCTTGAAGCTTCATGTTTTAGTATTTTCACTCTTTAGCTATTTGCTTGTTTTTACCTTTTAACTTTTACTATTGAGACCCCTATACATCAGACCATTGTTTCACGTGTACAACTTCCAAAGCTATTGAAACTCGCTCCCCCCATCCCCATCTTTTTAAGCTTCCATCTGGTGCTCTATTCTCTCGTTATCACTTAGCATTAAGGTCCTCCATCTTCCTTAACAAAGAGTCTTGAGCTTATTCGAAGCTTATAGTAAAAATGGCTTTAATATCTTGATAGCTACTAAATTCTTCTTCTCCCTTTTTTCATTTCTATTTATTTATCTTATGGTTTATGATTTTTTTTTTTCCTTTAATTTATCAAACCAATTGATAGGCTTTATTCACCTTTTTTTAATCTAGAATTTCATATTGGCTTATTTTGATTTTGTTATATTTAATTTATGTTAATATTATGTCTTCTTGTAGATGTAGTCTGAAATTCTAGATTTCTTATATTCTAATATCAATTTTTTGAATGCTTATGGACATATGGTTGTTCAAAGCTATAAAAGGACTTATGACTGTTCACAGGTATAAAAGAAACTTAGGGAGAAAGTGACCTTAAAGATGCTCGATTGATAGTTTACTTCTTTTTTTATTATTTATAAATGTAGTTTAGTTTTGTTAGTGTTTTGAGTTCTTATAAGATTTCCATTGATTAAACTAATGTATGAAGACATACATAAATTGCGAATTCCCCCCCTCCCGGCCTCCTCCCCCCCCACCCCCCCCAAAACAAAAAACAAAACAAAAAATCATGTTTCCAACTTTCATCTCGATTTAGAAAGGAGGAAAGCATGTGAATATACTACACCATACAACTTGAACTCTCTCTCTTTTTGATACATTGACCGTTAAGAGTAGGAGGGTCTGAACTCATGAATGTCTTAATTTGAAACATGTAAAGATTTCACTTGAGGTACAAGACTCTTGGCATACAATTTAGACTCTTTTTTGGTTGATAATTCGATAGTTACAATATGGAAGGGGATATGAACTCTTGACATCTCTGTTGAAACTTGCAAATATTTCCTATTAAATTATCTAACTTAAAAAGTTTATTACTCCATACAAAACTCCTTTTTTGTTGGTCATTTATTTCATTTCATAATCTAAATTAAGTAATTCTTAGGTATTGGAAAATTGTGATCTTTCTTCTCACATTCATAATAGAGTCCGCTTATTAATTTCATGTGCAGGGGCGGAGGCACGTTATGCTTTGAGGGGGCCATGGCCCCCCCAAAATTTTTCAAAACCTCTATAATAGTAGGAAGAAATAGGTCTCACACTTTCTCATTTAAGAGCTTGCCCCCCTATGAGAAAAACTTGGCCCCTCCCCCAATACGTAGCCATAAAAATGCCCCACCCCAAATTCCTACTTTTCCTCTTTTTTACTTTTCCTTTCCTTCTTTAAGACATGTCAGTCATATCCCACATTTTTTTTTTCTTGAGTGAGGCCATATCCCATAGCTATTCAAAGACACTAGTGTGGGAATTATCATTAGAGAGTAGAGAGACTGTGAGGGTACAATATTAGACTATTAGTAGGAATGAAATTGATTTTGAATTTAGTTGGGATGAATGAAATTGATTTTGAATTTATGTTTGATCATAGTATTCTAATTTAGTTGAATTTAACTGCTATTTATTTTATGGTTGATTATAGTGACTTTGTTATATTTAATTTCTATAAATATTATTTCTTGTAAATGTAGTCTAGTTTTGGTTAGATTTAATGTTTTTTACTAAAACTAATGTAGGAAGACATGTATGTATGTATATACTAGTTGAAGGCCCGTGCGTTGCACGGTTTTATGTTAAAACTTGTAGAATATATAATTATTGTAACCAAATAAGTAATTATTATAATGAAATTAATAAATTGCATTGGTATAACAACCATCAAATATAAAATGATAGCACCTTAATACAAAATTATCTTCTAGGCTATGTTTGGTTCGTGTAAAAGCATTTCCAGAAAATATTCCATTTTCCGGAAAGGAAAATGTTTTCATGTGTTTGGTTGCATTTCAAAAAAAATTTCGAAAAATATTTTCTTGTGTTTGGAAAAGAAGAAGGAAAAGACAAACCCAGAAAAACACGAACAAAACCCAGAAAAAAAAAAAAAAAAAAAAAAAAAAAATCATCAACGATCGACGCTCGACTGGGTTCGACGGCGCGGTGCTTCGCGAGCTCCAGTCCTACAACCACGCCGTCGATCGCGATCAATGGCGCGATCTCATGAAGGTGAGATCGCGATCTCGGATCGCGGTCGTCGGACTGGAGCTCTCGAGATCGGCGTGGACTGGAGCTTGGGGTTCGCCGGCGATCGTCGGACTGGACTGGAGCTCGGTCTTCTTCCTCTCGCGCGCTCGCTCTCTCTCTCTCTCTCTCTCTCTCTCTCTCTCTCTCTCTCTCTCTCTCTCTTTCCGGAAATACTTTGAAGTGAAAATGAAAGTGTAAAATGATTTCCGTAGTCAAAGCCATTTTTTTTTGGGTCAACGGAAATCAATTTCCGAAAAATTCTATTTTCCAGACCAACCAAACACTCCCATTTCCGGAAAAGCATTTCCGGAAGTGATTTTCACCCAAAACAAACACACCCTAACATAGCAATTGTGCTATAATATCATTTGTAGTTACATGTATCAAACTATTAGCATATGAATTTTATATCTAATGAATCTACAATATAAGTGATTTGCAGTATTGTTAACAATAATATTAATGATTAGTAACATAAAATTGACCACTTTTTAAAGATAGAACTATTTGAGGAATAAAACCTTTGTTCTAATTAAAAAAAAAAATGCAAAGTTCTACATCTAGATTACAAACCTTTCTTAGGATGTTTGAAATCTTTTTTGACAAACTTGAAAAAATAAAATAAAATAAACAGAGTTAAAATAAACAAAGTACCATATAGATTGCAAAATTTTATGTAAATTTAATAGTCTATGATTGGAATTTACTACGACAACTTACATATATATTGGACAACAAAATAATTAAATTGGATCAAACCATTAACATATGAATTAGATCAAACATAAGGAAATTACCCCCTCAAAAAAAGAAAAACATAAGGAAATTAGCTTAAACAAAAGGCAAATACAATTATTCTAATACATGTGGGCTTAGAAGTTCAATGAAAAATTCCAGAGATGGTTTTTCATATAAAAATTGCGGCTGATAAAAAAGAAGTAGATAGAGAGAAAGAATTCATCCGCTGGTACGGCAAAAGTCGTCCTTCTTTGGAACTTAATTCCAGTCGGTGGAATTAAAGTCTTCTTTTATAGGGCTGGTCAAGGAATTTAATTGCTAGATGTGTAGTTAAGATTAGTATCTCTAGGAAAAGAGTTTATCCGAAGGAGGAGATAGGGCGTTGCAAGTTACTTGTTGTACTAATGGAATTAAACTAAACTACTTAATGATAAAAATGAATTAGAGTCGTGGTAGTATATTATTCCTTTTTAGTTTTTTAAAAATCTAAAAATTTAATAAAATTTCTGCAATTTGGTGAAGCCACGTAATGCAACTACGGCTTCTAAGCTCAACTTTTATTATATATAATATGATGTCATATTTTGTATTTTTCTTGAATTTCAAATCAATATGATAATATTACCTCAGCCCCCCAATCAAAAATTTCTAGCTACGCCCCTGTTCATGTGAGTCCACAATGAATATAAGAGGATATAGTACAATTTTTCCATACTCCGAAAATACAAATACCTAAGAAATTTTCATCTAAATCAAGTTTACCTCTCAAGTCTCAACAACAAATGGGATCAAATATAACGCTCAAGTGATTTGTCCGATCGAATCAGTACAGTGAATGACTCAATCTCCGAAATCGCTTTTAGACACAACGGCGAACTTGTCGTCGCCTATAAAGTCCAACATGTTAATATATGCTCCATTTAACATTTTATACGTAAATTTTGTCCAGCTTTCAGCAACTTCACGTGAACAGTGTTAGGATCATAATTATTTATATAACTTTCGCTACAGCTTGCCACTCGAGTTGTGACCGGTAGAAGTATGAAACTACCATTTTTCTCTATTATTCACAATTTGTCAGATGATGAGTTGAGGGCAGAAGTCGTGTCTTTGTTGTCCTAGCATTTTTCATTTCACACTCACTAGTGGCATGAACTAGATACCACTAGAAATCAGCCACGTCACTCTCCAACGTAGTGGGACTGTTTGGTCGTTTGCATGTGAAGCCTAGTTTTATTTGTTACAAGGATACTTCTCCCATGTGGGTTTGGTTGGAAACTTGGAATGGATTTGGAAAGAGAGTCAGAGAGAACAGCAATTTCAATGCAATGGAAAGTGGGTTTGCTTAGAAAATCCCAAACAAATAATAATAAACTATAAATAAGCACATGTTCCAGTGCATAACCATATACACCTAACACCTTCACCAAATGATGATAAAAAAGACTACAGAAGGATCTCTCACTTTTGCAAATTTAAACTTCCCCATTTCCTGGATATTTCACTTTCACTTTCACTAACTTTTCTCACTTGGGTCTCCATATTTTGGGAAAAATATTCCATTTTTCTCTATAACGTGCTTTTATAGAGTTGCATTGAGAGTTCATGGGCTTTTGTTGTTGTTATTCTTAGTGTGGGAAATGGCGGAAGTGTTTAAACAAGGGAGGTCTCTGGCAGAGACTCCAACATATTTGGTTGCTACAGTGGTGACAGTTATGGTCTTTGTGTGCTTGTTAGTGGAGAGATCAATCTACAGATTTGGAAAGGTAAAGCAGGAAAAAGGTTCATGATAATGTTCTATTGCAATGTTTGGTTGCCCAAAAAAATGTGGGAAAATGAGAGGTTTTTGAATCTTTGAATTTTTCATGTGGGACCCACTTTAGTGCTTAGTTAATTGTGTTTGGAGATGTTAGGGAAGTATCAGTTTTTTGTGATTATGCTGTGTTTGATTGCTGATAAATTGTGTGAAGATGAAAGGTTAAGGTAGTGAATTTAAGATCGAGTTTTTTTATTCCTTTGGAACCAGCATAACTATTTAGCTTGATTTAAGTGACACCAAGTGTTTGCAGAGTAACAATCTTGTGATAATGCTGTGCTTGGTCAGTGCAAAATTATGAGAAATTGATAAAAATCTTGCATAATATAGGAGAAATAAAACTAGTTGGCTTATTCTTTTTAAGTTTGGAAGAATAAACCATAATGCTGAACTTTTGCCCTGATGTTTGGGATATGAAATAGATTATTTGGCTCATTGGGGTGAACATAAATTAGCTAGTGAAATGATCTTTTTTCAAGTTGAAAAAGAAATCTAAATCTCATGTTTGCTGTGTACAGTGGTTGAAGAAGACTAGGAGGAAGGCTCTTTATGCTTCTTTGGAGAAGATTAAGGAAGGTGAGTAATTTATCAATGCCAGCTCTCACTTATGTTAATTGTGGCAAGATACCTGATATGGGTTCTGGGTTTCAAGCTTTGATTTTTGCATTGGTTGTTGATTGTGTCTGCCTCTGATGTAGTTTGTTTTTGTTTGAGTGAGACTCGATCTCTGAGAGTTGAGACTATCAAAGCATTCTTTATGTGGGAATTTGGATTGATTGTAGTTGACATTGTTTTCCTTCTTGTTAGAGATGATGCTGCTTGGGCTTCTATCTTTGTTGTTGGCACAATCTGCAAGGTGGATCTCTGAGATTTGCGTAAATTCATCTCTTTTCAGCAGTAGGTTCTATCTTTGTTCTGAGGAAGATTACAGAATGAAGGAGAACATTATGATTAAAAGTTCTTTCTCTTCTAACAATGTTACTGATATTCCTCCAAAAGGTCTTTCAACAAATCAATGTGGGGAGGTAAATTAACTCTCAATATTTGCAAAAGTTAGGATTTGTGGGTGAATTGACCTTACTGATGCCAATAATTGATTGCAGGGTCGTGAACCATTTGTGTCATATGAGGGTCTTGAGCAGCTTCACCGATTCTTATTTGTTCTTGGGATCACTCATGTTCTGTATAGTTGTGTGGCAGTTGGTCTAGCTATGAGCAAGGTGCAGCATTCTTTATTTGTATATTTATAGGACCCCATCTGAGCATGTTCACGTTGGGAGCTTCTTGCTCTTTTAAGGGGGTGCTTGGATATTACATGAAAATAAATCAATATGTATTGTGTTTCTATAACATTGAGGGGGTCATTCAAGCTTATCAAAGATGAATTCATTCACATTTTGGAGCTTATGTGTGGTTCTTTCTCCTTTGAAGGGGTGTTTGGATATTGCATGAAAACAGATTGATCTATTGTTTTTCTGTAATATTTGAAGGCATGAATTCATCTTTTGAAATGGGGTTTTTCAAAATCATCAAATATGAAGTCATTTAATGATTATACAAAAAATACAAGGATGGGTCATTACCGAAATATGAGATTGAAACTCAATGTTTTCTCTGAAACATGATATGGTCCAATCAGTGTGATAAGATAGACTCACTAGCTTTATGGAGCTTGATCCCAAACCCTTGGGGATTGACACCCATATATTTTTCTTCATATTGCCTTATGTTACGTACATATATACTGATTCAAATTCCTCTTCGAATACAATTATAAGATTTTATTTTACCTGATGTCCTTTGCCCCGAAATTACCTGGGAGGTTTATTCACTTCTTAATTGCTTGGCTTTGTAGATTTACAGTTGGAGGAAATGGGAAATTCAGGCTAGCTTACTGGCTGAAGAGAATTTGAGAGGTGCACAACAAAATTGAACATTGGAATGATTAGTTGACTAGTCTTTGTTCTACACTTTAGTTGTGTGACTTTTGAATTCTTTAAATATTATCATTATTCCTGTTTGCTTACTAATAAAATGCTGTGAGATGTTTACCTGCTTTTGAGCCCCAGAACCATTCTGCCCATCTTGTCCTACTTGTCCAAAGTTTGCTGAGATTAGATGATTTTCCACTTGAAGCAATCAAAGTTTCATTTTGTCGTGCCAAGAGCCTTATAATTCAACTGGCACCTCCTAGTCCTAGTGTTTTTAATAGAAACGTCCAGGGTTCAAATCCTCCCTTCTTATTACAACTGTTGAATTATCAAAACAAAAATAAAAAAAAACCTGTCATTTTGTTCCTAAGTAAGAGCAGTAATCCTGCATCACTAAGAAGAGATTAATGAATTTACAGTTGGAGCCTTATATATAAACACTAGTGTTAGGGACTTAGTAACTTATCCCAAATGGGGTTTCTACCCGCATGGGACTTTCACCCAATTAGGGGCCTTGTTCCAGTGGAGGTTCGGCCCAAGTGGAGGGCCTTGGCTGAGGTGGTCCTCCCATACAGAGAATAATAGTGTGGTAGTTATTTTGAGGCTGAAAGAGGACCCAGTGAGACATACGCATAGGTTATGTGAGTTGGTTGTAATAGGCATTGGACCAGTTTAAATTAATGAGGGTTGTCATTGCCTGTAGATGTAGATATGAAGTTAATAGAACCACATAATCATGTCTTATGTAAATTTAAACACACTAAATCTTGTTGTCTTGTATGGATATCTATTTCATTGTTTCTACGGTATGTTTCCACTGATTCCTAACTCTAACATTGCTTTCACTACCACAACAAACTAGGATTGGAGAAAGGATTTTGTACAACACGTTCTTACTTTCCATTAATATTTAAGATCTTGGAGTTTTTAAGTTTGTCATATTTGTCTCTTAACATGATAGCCTCCAAAAAAAAGAAAATGAAATCCAATATGACTATGGAAAAATAACTTTGGTGTTGGCATTACTGCAAGGTGTTAGACATGAAGAAGAAATAGTGATCCTAATTAACTGCTTAACTGCTTATGGTTAAAACCTAGCGTTTGAAACTGAGGGAGATGAGGGGAGAGGAGAGAAGAGTTTCTACTCTCCTTTCCTCTCCCCTCTTCTTCCTTCCTCTCCCCTCTTCTCCCTCTATCCAAAGTCCAAACACACTTATCACAAATTTGTTTCACATTTGAGACTAAAATGAAGGGATTTGAAGACCCCATAGGCCAAGCATGGAAAAAAACTAAGACCATGTGGTTTTAGAATATTGGTTATCCGTTGTTTAGAACTTGATGTAAGGATTTGATTAAACAAGAAAAATGAATTACATAAAGAAAGATTTTAGCAAGACGCAAACTGTTCCTTTATCTCAGAGATCACACTGTAAGATAAAGTAGACCACAAGTAGAAAAAGAATGAATAAAATTATTTTTTAACTTAGGTTGTGCTGATGCTTTTTTTCTGGCCACTACACACTAAATTTAGTTTCCCAAAATGTAGACTGACTAAACTAGTTAGTTTACCTTTAGAATTGCTGCAAGTATGAGATGTGTAACCTTCAGAGGCATCTGCTGCCTCTAGGTATGAGACATTAATTCATGTGCAAAAGGTGATCAGAGGTGTACCCTTTTAAGTATTTCTGCTTCTTTCAATTGATAGGTATTTGTAATGTGATGTCTAGCTTTATCTTCCCGAAATTTGATAGAGATGCAAGTTTGTGTTTTTATTTTGATTATCTTTCTATATCCTAGTTTTCAACAATATTAGCCCTCTAATCTTGGATATGTTTTATAGCAAAGAAACCCAAGGTGATGAGGCGACAGTCCACCTTTGTTTTCCATCACACTTCTCATCCTTGGAGCAGGAGTCGGGTTCTCATTTGGATGGTGATTTTTCATCCTTATTATGAATTTGTAAATTAAGATAAAAATGAATGTACTTGTTTGAAATTGTTTAGGTTAATGAGCTTAAACTCTACCTTGGCTGCCAAAAATTTTTCAAATGAAAATAAAATAAGCAGGAAAAAGGAGGGTAAATTAGCTTAATATAATGCATATTGCATTCCCACACTTTGGAATAAAAGATCATTATGTCTCATGTAGTGGAATATACTTAAATGCTTCTAGATTATATTTCTTCTGAGAGAGTTTGATTTTCAAGTAAATTATCAGAAGAAAGTTTGATTTTCAAGTAAAATTTTACAGCTTATGTTCCCATTCTCACATCATCTTCTCTTATATGTTGATTACTCAAGAGATAATTTCAATTAGAATCAAGCATATTTGTGATGATCTACATCACAGCTGTGGACACCACATTCTTAATTAAATTACTGTACAAGGTTGATGCAACTTATGTTAAATTGAACTCGCTGTGCCATGTTCTTTTACAAATGCATCTCCATCCATTAAGCTTTTCCTATGGTAATCATCACAAAAATTTGTGACAGTCACTTCAATATGCTTTTATATAAATAATACTCTGTCAACTTAGTGTCTAACTTTCAGTTGCTTTTCATTCCTTTCTTTTGAACAAAGTAAAGTAGCATCTTATTTTCCCAATCTGTCACTTCTTTAGCTTTCTAAATTTCTGTAAGGTAAAGTTGATTTGTGGGCTAATGGTGCAGCTCTGCTTTCTACATCAATTCAGGAGTTCAATAAAGAAACCAGATTACTTGGCACTGCGTTTGGGTTTTGTCACTGTGGGTACTTAACTTCTTATTAATACCGTTTTTTGAAAATTCAAAATGAATAACAATTTGATCGTGATTTTAGTTTACTGACAATCGTGCTAGAGACATGTTAGTCAATTTTGGTTAAGGCAAACAAATGCCAAGATTAGCAATGCTGCTCTATGATCTAGTATATTATGTGTGCCTGACTATTTTTGGATTAGCAAAAAATATAATTCATTCATCAAAAAAAAAAGTATAATAGATGTACCAAAAAGATGAAAAGCACACCATATGTCAGTTTAGATTGTTTTATTGTTTCCATTTTAATATTTATTAATAATAAGTAGTTTCATACCCATATTAATATATCAACTGATTTTTTTTTCTTCCTTTTGCTAATTTTCTTTCATATAGCATTTTAAACCTTTACATTCTAGGTGAACATAGATGTAAGAAGTTGCTCAATTATTTGACATTTTTAGGTCACACAGTCATGATCAGAACTGTAACATCATTGCATGACAGTGTTCTCTCCTCATCATTGAATATCATTTACCCTGAACAATAAATACCATATTATATATGTACTGATTTTTGTTGCATGCTTATTTTCTATCCAGAAACACAAACTTCCACATTCTTATGATTTCCATAAATTTATGGTTCGGAGCATGGAAGATGAATTTCAAGGCATTCTGGGGATTAGGTATGCAGTTTTCTAAAATAAATAATATTTTTCATGCAACTCCAATTAAATTGATAGTAAATTATATCTTAATGTTAAACTTAGAACTGAGTTACCTTTTAACTTTGCAGCTGGCCGCTTTGGGTATATGCCATAGTATGCATCTTCATAAATATTCATGGTAAACTGCCATATCTTCAGAATGCAAATGCAGAGAACTTTTTTTTTTTTTTTTTTGGCTTTATTTCATGAAATATTTAGTAGTTACCTTATTGCTGCAGGTCTGAATGTATATTAGAATGCAAATACAGAGAACTTTTCTTTTTTTTTGACTTTATTTCATGAAATATTTAGTAGTTACATTATTGCTGCAGGTCTGAATGTATATTTCTGGCTTTCTTTCATCCCTGCCATTGTAAGTATACATTCACTCACAATGTCAGTATAAGGAATCTATATTCTTCTCAAATTAACATCTCTTGCTCAATTGTTTCGCATTTCAAAAAAGCTTGTCATGTTGGTTGGAACAAAACTTCAACATGTTGTCTCCTCTTTAGCACTTGAAATTGGGGAACAAACAGGTCCATCTTTTGGGGGTCAAGTAAAGCCACGTGACGATCTATTTTGGTTTGGGAAACCAGAGATATTATTATGGTTGATACAATTCATCATATTTCAGGTGGTGATTTGTATTTCATATCCTGCGTCTGATTTATGATTTATATTGTATTTTCTTCATTTGATTTAATGCTTAGCTTCTTTCTTGTGCATGAAGAATGCCTTTGAGATGGCAACATTTATCTGGTCCTTGGTAAGATTAGACTCTCTCTCTCTCTCTCTCTCTCTCTCTCTCTTTCTCTCTCTCTCTATATATATATATAGTGTGTGTGGCTTGTGTTTTTCTGCCTGTGTAAATGCTTGAAAGAAGGTATAAATTAATAGAATGCAATTCTAAAGAAATTTTTTCATTGTGAAACATACTTGATTAGTAAAAAAATGGAGTACCAGAAAAGATAATGTTGAGATAGCTGAAGCTTTAAAACCAGTATGTTATGAATGCAAAGTATTATTTATAGTGGATGTGAAATAAAAATAGAAAAATAGAACAAACAATCTCACAAGGACACAACGATTTTATGTGATTTGGCATTTAGGCCTATGTCCATGAGCGGTGTTGAGGAAAAAATTGCACTAATAGATGCAAATGATGCACCTCAAATTCAAGTCCTGTAATCGACAGATATCTTCTTGTTCTCAAGGAAAAGTTATAGAGAATACATATGTATTACATGTATTATTATCCCTTAAATCTAATCAACAAAATAAAATCTGTAGAAATGTTTGAGTTTGCAATCCTTGCTACTGTTGCTTCTCGTTTACTATATAATGTCCACATGATCTTGATTGCAGGAAAAGATAGCATTTAGTAGCATCATTGTCCTGTTTCTAAAGTATCTTAGGAATGAAATAAACAAAGATAGAGGCTGCATATTTGTTATTCAGAATTACATGTCATGATTAATTTAAATCTATGGGATGCAGGTTCATAATATACCAAAGATTCAAACAACTTCTTTGAGTAGTCCTTTTGAAACTCTGAAGAATTTAAAACTAACAAATCTTTTCCTTGTTAATTGCAGTAATGGTTGGTGCATTAGATAATAATCCGATTACTAGTTCTTTGTGCTTCTTTTCAATCATATAAAATGAAGTTATAATGGTCTTTCCTTTTCTTTTCTTTTTTATCTTTTGTTTAGTGGGGCTTCAAACAGAGATCATGCTTCATGAAAAACCGTTGGATGATAGTCATTCGGCTGGCTTCTGGGTATTTACTTTCTTAATATGCAGTTCTATTGAAGATGTGTAAATTCCTTGTCATGACACTGAGCTTGTAATGCATATTAATTTGGTCTCTAGCTGCCTGTATCAAGCTCTAATGCGTATAATATTTTTGTAACACTCACCCATCAAAACCTAATACCAGGTTCAAAGACTTGAATATGGTATAGGAATGGATTTGAATGCAATCTTTAGGCTTAGAGACAGAAAGAGGAGGGGGGGGGGGGGGGGGTGTGGGGTTGGTGGCTGTACTCAGGTTTTTAGTTTCATTAACTAATGATCAAACTTCAAATTGATATCTTATGAATTTGTTATGCGGTCATATGCATCTTATGATTTTCCTTTTTGGTAACTGCAGTCTTCTTGTCCAGTTCTGGTGTAGCTATAGTACGGTGCCTCTCAATGTAATTGTTACCCAGGTTTGCGTTCTCTTTTAACTGATCAAATTTTAATTCTTAAATATGCTGGCATCATCATGTATTTCAAGTTGGTAGTTAGGCATATAGTCTTTGCTACATAAATGAAATACCGTATATCTCAATCAAGGCAGTTGTAAGAACCTATCGAAAAAAAAGGCAGTTGTAAGAAGAATTCCTAAATTTCCAAGTCTTACAGCAGAATTCCAAGCAGTCATAACTTTTAATCCTATTAGAGTTACAAAACCTACAGCCTGTCAAAATGACGCTCTCGACAACTACTCTGATATTTGGACCTCAAAATCCTTTGTTTTCATCAGTTTCTACTTTGTTTTTCAGATCAATATTTTTTTTTTGTGTGTGTGTGTGTTCTTTTCAATTTAGTCCTTTGGGATTTTTCCTTTATTAGACCATTATGTTGGTTGAAGAGGTCCTGTGTAATTTTGGATCATTTTTAAGTTTTTTAGAATTTTCTTTCTTGTTAGGGTTTGGATTGCAGGCTGTATAAATATATTATATAGAATTCATTCCACATGCTATTATCATCATTAAAACTCAACAGTTTGTTTTTCCTATCTTTCTGGTATGCCAGACTGTCCTTAACCCTTTCTATGGCACTGGTATATTTGTACTGTATAATCATGATATTTTTGCAAATAAAAGAAGTAATTGCATTATTCTTTAATTTAAAAATTGTACTAACTTCCTTTGAACATAATTTATATTCAATCACCATGTATAATGCGTTTGATTGGATGGTTGGTGTCAACAATTAAATTGGGAACCCTTGGGCCTTGGCCAACAATGATTCGTTCAAGTCATTTTTTCACCAGTTCTCTCACCTGCACCATCATCTCTTATATCATTATGTGCACCTTCACACACTTGATATTAAGGAGTATGTTATCTGCAACTCAATCTTGCCCTTACCACCTTCATTCATCAACTTGACTTCTGTAATATAGCCTTATTCTGCATGAATTCTATAATAGCCTTATTCTGCATGACTTAAATAAAATGCCTTGTGCAGGAGTTGTATTGGTTCCCCTGACTTGAAAGAACTACCAAAGATTTCTTCTCTTTTAAATAGAGATAGATCATAGTAATTTAGCTCATAGACTTAATGAAATACATATTGTAGATAGCATGTTTTTGTATCAAATGATATACATATAATGCTATGATCCTTAATGACTTCAGATGGGATCTCGGTTTAAGAAAGCCGTGGTTTCCGAGAGTGTCAGAGAGTCACTCCATAGTTGGTGTAAAAGAGTGAAGGAAAGGTCTAAATTACACGATTCTTTGCACTCACATACCACAAGATCAGTATGTTCACTTGATACAACAATGGATGAGAGAGCTGAAATAACAGTTGCATCTGGTACTTTATCTCGAAGCTCTTCCATTGGCTCACTCAATCATGTAACTGTGGCATCAGATGAACTTGTCAAACCAGTGCTCGAGACTTCTAACATACCTGGAGAAATCTCATTACGGGTGGAAGAGTTTTTATCAGACTCTATAAGGCTAAGTGAATCACACCCTCCCACCTATGATGAAGAAGACAATGCAAACAGTGGAGAGGAAAGTAAGGTGGATACTCTTTTTGAGTTGTTTCAGAAGACATGAAGGTGTTTATCCACCTAGAGTTCAAGCTATCATTCTGAGCCAGAAAAATTGAAGTTAATCTGATTAGTGTTGACTAGAGTAAGGGTATGTTTGGAACGGAGGGAGAGGAGAATAGAGGGAAAGATAACCGGAATATACTAAAATGTAACACGGAAGACATATATCCATTCATCTGATGCATATATACAATTGCAAAATGAGCCATTTTTTCTCTATTTTTATCGCAAATTCAGTTTTGTAGATTTGTAGCTTACATTGTCGATTTGGAATATTAATTCAAACAAACTGCAATTCCTTATTGTGCCAGTGCAAAAGCTACATATCCACAATAATCTTTCTTTTCTTTTCTTTTTTTTCTTTTTTTTTGTGCTTTTGATTTTTGAATAGAAAATATTATAATGATTAGAGCTACAAAAATGTTTCCATTTCCAGCATGTCCACAAACATGAATGATGCTTAATAAGACATACATAAGCCCACACACACGAGCAATCTTGTCAGCAAAACCCATAGAAGATTATTATTATTATTAAGCTACAGCAGTTCATTTGTGACTACAAATGAAAGAAACAAAAAACATAAAAAAAGAGCTACTCATTTAAACACAACAACCATTTCCCTGGACTTTCACCAAGCCACCAAACCAACCAACCAACAAAACATTATGAAGTGACAGAGGGAGAGAGAGCAGCCATAGTGAATGTTTATTCACATTTTTAGCCAGTGAGTTCCTCCTCCTTGTGGGTCTCAATGACAACATCAGACTGTGGATAAGCAACACAAGTGAGAACCCATCCTTCTTGAATCTGCTCATCATCAAGGAAGCTACCATCAGACTGATCAATATTTCCTGCCTTAACTTTCCCTGCACATGAAGAGCAAGAACCAGCCCTGCATGAGTATGGGATGTCAATACCAAGCTCCTCAGCCTGGTCCAGAATGTAAACATCATCTGGGCATTCAAATTCCTGTGGCCCCTCAGGTGTAATGAGCTTGATCTTGTGAACAGCCATTGCTGTTATACGTCCTCCACGACCGCCTTTTACGCCGAAAAGAGCCTGGCCGATGCAAGGAAGTGATCGTAGACTTGTCACCGGCTGCCGGCGGATGAAGGAGGTGCTAACCATGGTGCCAGAGAGAGCAGCTGTGGTTGCCATTTTTCTTGGTTGGTAAGGCTGAGGAGAGAGTTTGGAAGGCTAAAAAGAGTGGGAGAGGCAACTAGTGTTGATAATGGGAAGGGCTTGTGGAGATAGTGTGGCTATTATGTGATGAACTGAGTTGGCAACAAACCCTATCTGCCACTTGGCAACCTCTCGTGGCTCACTCTATCTTTTTATTATCACCATAATTTTATTGGTGATTGTGGTTGACACGATCCTCTGATAAAAATTTGTGTTTTTGGTACTTCTTTAAAGAATGAAAATGGGGTTTATTTTCTCTTATTCTAATATTACGGCAGGATTTCTATTTTGGGGAAGGGGGTAAAAGAGAATTACTTCCTTTTTTCTTTTGGTTATAGATCTGAAAAAATATTTGCCACAAATTGCATAGGTAACGTGCAAATCACATAGCCACACAACATTTTGAAAGAGACAAGGCAACCGCCAATTTTCCAATTTATCATTGACGTTGCAAAGAACAAACAAGAGAATTTATTCAAAATAAATAAATAAATAAATAAAGAACAAACAGGAGAAGAGAAAGAAAAAAAATAGATGGGCAATTTGTCTTTTTCTCACAGCATGGAAATAAATGGACCCTTGTTCTAAGTTCTAACAACAGGTATCTACAAAATGGGCATTTAAAACCTTCTTGAATGCCATGCACACATGACCTTAAAAGTATTTGCTTAACTTCCTGGAATCAATCGAAATGTGTGTGGAATCAAAATTGAAATATTGAAAAACAAAAACAGATTGGATGCGACCCCACCATTTGAAGACTAGACAAAGTATGCAGGTATAGAAACAAAATCTGTGAATTCTTACATATTCATAAGCACAAAATTCATTACTAAAAAAGTATTTTCCCTCACAAGTTCTTTGTCCCAGAGATGTGCACGTACAGAACTAAATAAAAAGAACAGAGGAAATTAGGCATCAATCCTTACACAGGGAACCTATTTGTAAAGGGACAAAGAAGAAAATAATAAATGACGAGAGTCCAATATTTTGCTAAATTTCCATACTATAGAAACAATTTCTGATTCCTAAATTAAGGCTTTTCACTTACAGCCGGGGAAAACACAAAAAATCTCAGGGCATCCCCTAGTCTAGAGAAAGAAGAAGAATACATCCCCATCCTCAAACCCTGTGATTTGAATCTGTAGAAAATGCTGTCCCTCGTACATGACCACAAGCTTCCTCTCAAAATTTATTGTGTCCTAACCGAAGTGCTCACGGAAGTGGCATGCAGTCTCTTTCTTCTCAGAAGAATCCTAGTCACACTTGATGTTTCTGTAGATCCTCCTCACAAACAAATTAGAGCCCAGGTAACCCACAGCTCCTGCACAATTAAAACGATCAAATCAATGTTCAAGCACCAAAAGATAACATCTTTTCTTATTTGTTTGGCCAGGCTGTATGTGGATGTGCCAGTAGCCTATCAACCAGACATTCTTAGCCTCTTCTCAGCCACAAAAATCACCAACATGTAATGTGGTAAATGACTATAAATCAATAAGACATGCTTCAATAGAACCCATGCCAAAGACAGTTGAAACTTACTAGTCAACAACGGAAAACTGAGTATGGAGAACCTAAGGCCTAATAGAACCACTGGCTCAAAAAAATTAAAAATACCTAGTGCCAAGTGCCAAGTGCCAAGTGCCAACAGTCTTGTAGCTCAAGTGGCACCTTCTGGTATTTCCAACAAAAGCATCCAGGGTTCAATCCCTCAACCCCCCCAACTATTGAATTATCAATAAATATTTAAAAGGACCTACTGAAATTTTCATTTCCACCTCCATTGCCTTGACAATTTAAACTTTGGCTGAAGTTACAATGATAAATAAAGATTTCGCCCTGGATTTCCAATCATACAAAGCTCTAGTGTTAGAATAAGAGTTGGATCCCCAAAAATTGAACATAAAGGTAATATATAACCTAGGAATCAACATTCAGGCTTTGCTTGGAATTGGCACCAGGCAAGAAAGCAAAACCTAGGAATCCACAATTAGGGTCGCCTCGAAATAGCACCAAGATATTGAAGAAAACTCCAACAAATAATTTTTACTCACGTAAACCGTAAAGTAAAACCGTAAGCTTTTCCAGTGGAGTACAATAGTGTGCTTATATAAACTACGCTATGACTTAACCCTAAATTTTCTACCTAATTATTAAATTACAAAAATACCCTTGATTCTAGGAATTTAAATTAAAATTCTAATAACATAAATAACTAATAAGAACTAAAATAAAATGCAACGGAAAAAAATGCAATTGACCTTAAAGAAAACTAAATTAAAATAAAATTTTCTTTCCACTTCCTGCATAAGAGAGAGCACCAGCATTTTAAAATAAATAACTCATTGAGAGAGATTTTGACATTAAATCAGAAAAGAATGTCAAAGCAGCAAAAAAAACAAACAAAAGGATTAATGTTACAATAAAATTGTGACAACTTACCACAGAGGATTCCTAAACCAAGACAAAACATCAAAGTGTATCCAAAATAGAAGCTGGTCTGAAAGAAGCCAGACATCTTGGTCTTCACATAATAGTAGTATATCGAATACAGGTACACATAGACAGCTGTCGAGGCAGCAGAGAAGAAAGAAGTCCACTGCCAATGATAGTTCTCAGCATTCAGCAAGAAGTACGTCCCCACGATGGTCACACAAACAGTGACAATAATGAGAATCACGAAAACCAGCAGCATAAATCCATACACATAGTACACCTGTTAAGCATAAAGAGCTAGGATGAGTTACTCAAGTTCAACATTTCCTCAAACTGTATTGTGCAGACATACTAATTTCTATTTTCAACATAAATTTTAACATCCATCTGTGTAAAGAGGCCACCAGGAAATATTAATACCCTTGTTATAAAAAAATAGAAGAGCCAACAAAATATAATAAGCTTTCCAACAAATTAAATTCCTGTCACAAGTAAACTTTCCAGACAATGTAATTGTCAATGGAAATCTGTTGTATTATAATGCTGAATATCAATGTCACTATGTAACTACAACTTAGCACTAAACCGCAATATAAAGCTAATAAATGTTTCCTAAGGCACAGACATGTATGCCATAGTTCATGGTATTTTCAGAGGTGCAAATCAGCCATTGGAAACCTGTCTTCATACTTTGTAAAAAGAGATCACGAAATGTGTTAAAATTTTCACTAGCTGTGTGTGGTAGTTATTTCACCATCTCCTGTAATTCCAAACTAGACAACAGCTTCATGCCTTCAAATGCCACACAATAATCACTTAATAGAAATAACTCCAAATCTTCCTTATCAATCAAAACAACCCACAGAATTGTGGAACTCACCTTGTAATTCCAGAAGGATGTAAAGACAAAATACATCTCAATGAATATGCTGCCAAAGGGTAGCAATCCACCCATAATTGAGACCACAGATGGTGTGAGATACCATTTCTTCTCAGGAATTGGACGAGGAATGGTCTTCACACGACAAGGATTGTTTGGAGCACCACTCCAATTTCTTCCAACAACCGTACCAAGAAGTGCCAGAGGGAAAGAGATGAAGGCCCATATGACAAAGACAACAACCATAGTGCCAAAGGGAATGGCCGCTAGAGAACCGTAGAAGATAGCAACTGTGTTCAAGATGAACCCAATACCAAAGCACATAAACGGAAATAGAGATGCTGTGAGGATCATGGACTTTATCCAATTTTTCCCTGACAGAATGACATAGAAGTTATACAAAAATTAATAATGCACAAAAAAGAAACATCTAAGAAAAGCATTACAAAGCTGAAACAGAACCCAAATATAAAAGCAACAGAATAACAGAAATAAGCAAATGAGGCTACTAATGGTCAAAATTCCTACCCCCATGGCGCGAGTACATCCCACCACTCACATAACCAGAAATGAACGATGTAAGAGCATAACATACAATGAAAGTTGTGATAATCGCTCCTCTCCTGAGCCACATAAATAAAAATTAAAGAACGTTATAACAGCAATGAGAAGATGAAAGCAAAACATATGCTACCAGCAAATGCATCTATGTTACTGTTCAGGTTTATACACCCCAAAATATAAGTCTCAAAACACAAGATGAAATAAATTATAACCCATTAGTCATTAGTAACGCCGATGAGCTCTAAATTAAACAGCACCTCCTCCGCTTGTAACAGCAAGGAGGAGGGTAAGGTCATGAGCTCAAGATTCACCAACTGCATGTGTAATTAACCAACAAAAAAAAAGGTCATCATTAACTTCTCAACATACCCAATATACAACATTCCAACAATTGCCAATAAGATGACGAGGAGAACAAGCAACGCAAGCTGAGCACCTGTACCAACAACAGCCGAAAGAAGAACCAAATTGCGAGGAGGCCGAAAAACATCACCATGCACAAGTTTCCAACCAGACTCTTCACTAACATCTCTCTCCTAAGAAAAAAGCAGCAAAATGGTAAACAAAAACATCAGAGCTAGCAACAATTTTGATTTCTTTAATTAAAAGAAAAAAGGAACATAATTAACAAACAATTAACAAAAGAAAAATGACAATTTTTACCCTTTTTTTTGTTTTTTGATTGGTAAAAATGACAATTTTTACTTTTGTAAATGGTTTTTACCTTTCGTTATTTAAACCAAAAAAAAAAAAAAACAATAGAAAAAATGACAACGGAAATGCAAGTGAATTGAGCACTACCAGAGTCTCCAGATCATCATCTTCCCGAGCATATTTTGCATAGTCATTCCTAAGAGTTCGCATTAATATCATTGACACCAAACCAGTGAGGAAGATAACCATCATAAACGAATTAAAAATGGAGAACCAATGGATCTGCAGATTAACCATACACACACAACTCTCAATAACAGAAACAAGTATGGGAATAAGGGTAATCAAGAAGTCCATAAAAAAAGAAACACTTACAAATATCTGAAATGACTTAGTCAAAAATACAAAATTTGGGGCTCATGATATTGGAAACAATGCAATGTACAGTTAGAAAATAAGCAGCAGCCATATTAAGTTACCTGATGCTCAAAGAAAGGATAATCCAGATAAACATCAAAGCGACGAGCAAAAGTAACATTAGTTGGCATCCATTTGACAGAATATGTCATGTCTAATTTTTTTCCAACTGTCAAAGGCTTTGGGCCCTCTTGAGTGAGATTCACATGAATAATCTGCAAGAATAGAAACATAACCATGATTCTGGGAAGAATCCCAAATTCCCATCATAGAATTCATATGCAATTTTGAAAAGCAAAACCTGATCTTTGTTGAATTGAACAACAATACTCTTATGCGTGAAAAGAACATGCTTGCCATTATCACTGTTCTTATCTGGATGCAACGCACCAACAAAACCTATAACATAAATAAATAAATAAACAAAACAAAACAAATTATCATGAGCCATCAAATTATATTCAAGCTAAATATAACCATCAGAATGAGTTATATGCATACCCCATAAAGGCAGATCATCTGAACTTGTATCCAGCATTCCGAACACCAACATTAGAAAAGAGAAAAGAGATCAAGCGTAAGTGCTCCGATATACCATGAAATAGAGCAAAGGCAAAACAAAATTTGCATACAAAACATATACAACAGCCCACACATGAATTTTCCAGATCACAATAGTATAAAGCAATGTGGTCATTAGATCAACATATCTACACCCGTGTAGGTGTAGCACTATGCAACAATGAATATTGGTATAATTGTGCATTCAAAGAGAGTCAAAAATGCTAGTAATGATTTCCAAACTATTTTTCATGAGTCAGAATCAGTAGTCACAGTATAATTGTGCCTTCAATGAGTCATAAATGCTAGAAATGATTTTTAAACAATGACTTAACTCTTAAGTATCTTAGAATTTCTCATTCCCATCAGTTCTTTAGGTAGTCTGAACCAATAAAGTACGTGCACCAACAAAAACCATTTTTAAGTGTCACAAGTTTTACAAGAATGTACAAGCCCATTCTAACCGCTTATAAATCTACAGTTATCTTCTTTTAAAAAAAAAATCACTTTGTACGAATGTGCTCATGCTACTACACAAGACATACGCCTTTGGGAGGTAGCATAGCAGAAAACCTACTACATTTTCTGTGACTGCTGAGGGAACATGATTTCCCATCATTTTTCTAAGAAATATTTTCTTGTAATGCAAATACAATAGGATTGAAGTTTTTATTATATCCATATCTAGCTTTGCTTTCCCACAACAAATCCAGACCTACTTGCATCTAGCTTTTCTTCCCTCTCTCTGGAATTACATACTAAATGCATTTCAAATAAACATTATAATTTATTTCTGTTCATGTTAGGCATGTCTCTAAACCTTCTACAGGACTCTCATATGCATCAGCCCACATTCTATAATTGATAATCTATACCAAAAATATCATCAACTTATATTATTAAAACATCAACAGATTCAATGAAGAACATACCGACAAAGAATTCAAACCAGTAATTGTTCTCAATTGCATCCTTGAAATGTTTAACCGTTGCCTCATCAAGTTCCAGCTGACAAATGACAGCCTTATCCACATTTTCTGTGAAAGGAAAAGTCAATACATAAGACTAAATTCAATTCAATTAAGCCTTAATTCCAATTATATTAGGGTCAGCTCAAGCAATTAACTCCACTTCAATGTCAAATTTAAGTGATAAGACGGAAATTGTACTTACTATCAAACTTTATATCGATCTGGCTATCTATAAGTTCATTTCCACCGAGGACCTCACCCAGACCACCCCATTTGTGAGCAGAATTGCCTTCTGGACGACAAAACGGAAGGCTGTAATAATTGTATGTTTCTTGTGGATTATTATAGGGACCAACTTTATTTACCCAAAGGGTAACTGGGTCATCTTGTTGATACTGCAGAAGAGACAAAAAGAGTATCAACAAAAGTATCTTAAAAATTCATATCAAGATGCAGATACAACAAAAGATTAGAAAACCATTGGAGTTAAGGAAAAGTCTGCAGTACAGTTCCCACAGCACACACTATACTACACAACGACAATGAGTACACAGACAGAATCTAGAAAAAACAACAGGGCCAGCCCATCTCATATGATTTGTTTTTGAAAAATAAACAAGGATAGATCCTCAAAAAAAAAGGAAAATGTTATTTATATAATTTCCCAATCAGATTGATGTTCCTTTTCTTATACGTACCACAACTCATGCCCCAATACCAAATCGAAACTGTTACTTCACTGATGCTTTTTAAAGGAAGGAGGAATGCAACTTTGATTTGAACAACAATAGAAAAATTTGTGTCTTATTGTACAACAAGAAAATGAGGGAACAAAAAGTAGAAAGAGAATATGATAACCAATGAAGAAGTTCAGAAAGTTTTCTCTAGTTTTTTTCCCCCTTAAATAAAAATACTTGACATGGATCCTAAATGTCAATAACAGCATCTCCCCAAAACTTCATGAATACGGGTCACAGGTGCAAATCAGATAGACAATTGAGATTCATTTCTTGGAGTGCTAGTGGGTGGCCCGGACCCCACTCACCAAAATCTAATAAAATAAACCAAACGAAAAGAGATTGACTGTCTCCAATGACGCAAATATGTTCTTGGCCGCTAAAGTCAAAGCATTCTACACAAGTCAACCAGTATAATTCCTTTATACACAACTCCACATGAAAAATCTCTCAAAACACATCCTATCAGAACTAGATCCAACAAAAAAAATTTCTTCTAATTGATAGGTTACACAAACACCCAATGACCTCAACATCCACTCAACTAGATCCAACATGTAGCAATAACAAAATCATGCGCCGTAAGTCATAATTCTAGAAACTTTAAAAAGCATACAATCCCACTAACCCCACCCCCCTCTACAACCAAATTCACCTATACTGCAACCAAAAACTTCTATCACATTGACAATAATAACACTCGCAATATGATCAACCCACCCGAGATCTCTCTCTCTCTCACAACAATGAATATTGGGTTCATGAGCTTGACTGCATGAGCAGAATTGAGCTAATCAGTCACATTATCTCGCACGCGATAAAATGCACCCATTAGGTTCATTGACTTAAGCAAAAAATTGAGCTAATTAGTTTCATCAACAAGCAATAAAAACCCACTAAAATTCACAAATCAAAGTCCAAATCTTTCGGAAAAACGAACCAAACAAACAAACAAACAAACAGAAAAATCAAACAATTAGGTTCACATGAAGCTTAAGCAACAAAAAATTGAGCTAATCAGATGCAATAACCAAAGTCCAAATCTTCAAACAAATCACGAAAGCGTTACAAATCCCATAGATCTGAATCGGGAATTCAACAACAACAAAAACAAAACACAACGTAATGAACAAGATCTACGAGTCATTGACTCGGCTAGGGTTCGCAGTGGAAAGCTAGAGAGAGAGAATTTACCTTGTGATCTGACTCGGAGGCGAGTGATACGGAGGAGAGGGAAAGGAAGAGGAAGAGGAAGGAAAGGAAAGAGAGAGATCGGACGGTGGAGGACATGGGTGATGGCCGGAGAGAGATGGATCTGGGACGGTCCAGATTCTTCCTTTCCTAAAAGGGTCGCTCAAGCTCAAAGACTTTCCGTTTGCTTTGATTTGCTATTTATTTTTTTGTAAAATTTTTCTTTCCTTCCTGTGTGCTATGCTAAAGCCACCCCACCCCTTCCTTTTTAGAGTGGGTTTGTTTGAGTGTGTTTTGAGTGTGAATGACAAAGTTGAAGCCGTTTACTAAAAATTTCCCCTTTTTTTTTTTCGGTTTTTATATATATGTTTTGTTGGGTATTATAGCCTTAATAGGCCCAAGTTTTGTACTTTTAGGCCTTCGTTTCTTTTGGGTTAAAGACTTTTTGGGCAGGTTCATAATTCATGTATAATTAAGCCTTCTTTCAAGCCCATATTGTTTTACAAAACAACTGTGAACATTGGTGAATAGATTCCATCCACCCTATAATAAGATAAGAAAGTCTCGATTTCTAAGCTAAAGCATGAGTTAATGCATTGTCTTGCCTAAGTGTGTGCGCAAAAGAAAAGTTTTGTAAAGAGTTAGTATAAGACAAAATGTCTTTCACTAGGTGAGCCGAAGGAAGTCTGAGATAATTTCTCACTCTGAAGAGCATTAATGGAACTAATAACATTTTTCTTTGTGTATAAAAAAAAAATTAATAATAATAATAATTTGGGTTCACCCTCCTATGCTTATTCTAGGAAAAAATAGTGGGTTTGGCAATCAGACAAATTAAGGGTAAAACTTAACACTTTGTTGCTTTGATCAATAAAAAAAATAAAAATAAAAAATAGTGTTGTGTTTTCCAAGAACAATTAAATTCAATGCATTCAAGTGTTTGAATTCAATTGTGTATGTGATTTAGTCTTTGGTAAAATATCAAGAGAAAGTGCATTTGGATGAGTCTCTTTTCATTAGCTTATACAATTTATTATGTAAAAATACAATTGTGCCTTAGAAAATATAATATTTAAAAATGATATAAGATTTGCTACAAACCTTAGGCTACAAGCCTAAAACCAACAATAGAAAAATGGCATGTGATCACTTACTACATTACACTACACTTTGAAGTGATTTTATACAATTATTTTTAGTGAGTTGTGTGTACTACACATCACATTATCATGGATCATCTTTCTATTATTGATTGTAGCTTTGTAGCCAAACTCTATCCTTTAAAACTAAGTGTACAACCCTTTTTTATCATGAAAATAAGCTGAATCAAACAAGCCTAGGTTGCAAAATTTTCATCGGTCAGAGCAATTTATTCAATGGCAGCCGAAGCATTTGAAAGAGTTTGCTACTTTGCTTCCTCGTAATTGGGTCTCTTACCTCAATTCATCCCCGAAATATGTCTAGGCCTATTAGGATGCTCATAGTTCATGCATAATTGGGCCTGTCACCCAATGTTTTTTTCCCTATAGCCCAATTATGTGAGATTGAAAGAACCTTCTTGCACTCTTTTCCCTTCTTCTTCTTTTCTATTCCTATCCTCCTCCATTTGTCCTTTGAAAATCGGGGCTAATTGACAAGAAATCAAGGAAGTATAACCATGCCAGGTTTGAGTTGTTTTAATTTTTAAATTGGATTTTGCTAATGTGTGTCCTAAGGGCAATAATTAATTATTTTTGGAAAAAAATTCCTCAAAAATTGAAAAAATGTTGAGAAAATGTTTCTAAAAATGGATGGTTTAGGACACACATTAACCGGACCCTTTTAAATTAAGTTAAATTTAAAATATATATATATATATATATATATATATAACCATTTAGCTGATGGAGCCCGCTACATTGGCAAAATATAACTATATTTATTTGTTTCCACATTAACATTTTTCCAAAAAAAGTATATTTTCTAAAAATTTATCCCAATTTTTTTATATTTGGTAGGAACCTTAAAATGAGTTAAAAAACTATCTTTAAACTTCCCTTATTTATCTTAGCATGAAATAGAGTTGTTTTCCACTAAAATTTTATGGAAAAACAACTTTTATTTCATACCCAACTAAATAAGGGATGTCAAGTGATAGCTTTCCTTTAATCATTTCTTTTTTTTCTCATACTATCAAACACAATAAAATGCATATATATATAAACAAAAGAAGCTTTACCTTTTCAGTATTAAAAAAAAAAAAAAAAAAAAAGGGCAACAACAACAAACGAAGCATAATATATATTTGGCAATATAGGATCAAGTCGTAATTGTTTTTACTAATTAGTATTGATAAATTTATTCCACAACAAAGGAACCAAATTCCGTCTTCCTTATCTGAATTTGGGCATGATTAAATAAGAGCCCATTCAAGAGTCAAGATAGTCGAGTCAATGTATAGCAAGTTTACTCATTTCAATTTCCTATAATAAAAAAATGATAAAAAAATAGTCATTTCAACTTTCCTGGGATGTGTTCACATTAGCATCATACTTGATATGTATTAATCTTATAATTAATAAATAAATAAAATTTACTTATGTTTTAAAAAAGATAATGATATGTATTAAACTTATAATTAATAAATAAATAAAATTTACTTATGTTTTAAAGAAGATATAATGTGTGATTTGTCAAGTCTCAAGAACAATCAAACTTTAAACTTAAAATAAAACAATACAAATAGTCATCTCAACGCGTATTTTCTCTCACATTAATTGTGGGTTCTATCATGAATTTAATTAGTAGAACCCATAATTATATGAAAGGAAATAGTATGTATTTATAATACTCCGATAGTATCCTATAATTACCCTAACGTGACCACCGATTCACAGATCTTTTCTTTCAATCAATTGGCCACTACAATCATCCTCAAAAGCAACGCCCACTTGCTTCCTTCAATCAGCATTTATTGTGCCCCATAGCTTACCATCACATTTAATGCTACTAATCAACATCTCATTTACCTATGAATTGGTACTTGTTGTCCAAACACACATCCCCTTATTTGAACCGAAGGGATGACTAGATGGCTAGTCTTGAGGGAAGGGCTTTCCCGTCATCGATCCATTGAACTAAAGTATGCAAAACTTTGATGTTGTTACTTTGTCAATTTTTTACTTCTCTATTTTTCCGCCAAAGTACTGATTGAAACCATTGGAGCCTCCCTGGTCGAGCCAACCCTCAAGTTGTTTGGGACCAAATTTGAATTTCTCTTTGTTAGGTTGTAAGGTCAGGTTGTAAAGATTATTCAGACCCGTCAAAATCCTATTGTGGTTCTATAATCCCTTTGAAACTTTAGTCCCCACGTGTATCATATGGCATTTGCATTACTTGTCAAAGATTCTCCAACATAAACTAGCCAACAACGACTCTCACTCATAAAATAGTAATATTATTTGCTAAACCAATCCAATTAAACAAAATGTTATGCTACAACTAACGTAATAATTAAAAGTGTCATTGATGTGATCTTCTCATGATGAAAATAAAGATTGCGTGGAGATTATAGAATGGATGGATCTAAATAAAACTATAGTAGTTGTGAGGTGGAGCCAAATTGATTGGTAGATCAAGTGGAATAATACCCAAAAAGAAAATGTGCTTTATAGTTTGGTAATATAATCTCAATTCTCAAATATGTTCATTGTCAATCAAAATGTTAGGCAGAGAAAGATGGTCATGGACGCAAAAGCATGTGATATGGCCCATTGGCCCCCATATAGCCCATGCTTTACTACTATTCTCACTCAACTTGCATTTGTCATCATCATCATCTCAAGCTTATTCTTGGGTTGTTGACAAAAAACAAACCATGCATCTATGTCAACATCAGAAGATGGTTCTTCATCAAGGATACAGATTCGTAGAACAAAGGTGTGTGTTCTTTCAATTATGAGAAAATACCTTTTGTAATAATATACATACTAAGTCATATATATATATATATATTACAAAATAAATGAATGTGATAGGTTTGTCTTATAAAGAAGTATATAATTGACTTGACTAAACTTTCTTAATGGGTAACTTGGTGTATGTGTTATAAGAGATACTCGACATTTCATAAAACTCTATTTTTCTGCTATAAAACTTCATAATAGGAATAAATCACAGATCTAGTTGCTCTCCTTATCTGCCTATATTACTATAAACAAAAGTTTGGTTTTTTATTTTTGTTTTGTATAATTTCCAATAATACCCTCCAATAAATATTATGCAAATATAAAAGAACTTTAATTTTAATTAAAGTAAATTATATATCTTATTTTAAATTTATTGATACTTTTTGGTAATAGAATTTTAGTTTTTTTTTTTTTTTTTTTTATAGGAAATAGAGTTTTAGTTATAGAGTAGCATTTTAAATTTCTTGAAACTTTAAGCAATTGAGTTTTACATGAAGTAGATGATCTTAAATTCTTACTAATTAATAAGTCTCTAGGTACTTGGGTATCAGAAATTTTTTTTTTATTTTTTATTTCCCGCAGTGTTTCCTCAAGGATTTCAACCAGAGACTAATCACTGTTTGCACCTAGTGGGCCCATAAAGGGGTAAAGCGCTGGCCCAGGAAATTCTTTTCAAAGTGCAGATAGCAGAACTCGAACTAGGAAACACACCCAATCGAGCCCAATACAAGCACCTTGAGACCAAGAGCCCAACCAACTCAGCCAACCCCCTGGGTTAACAGAATTGAAACTAAAGTAAACTATCCTATAATTAATGAGCCACATTTCAAGAGCACATATGAAGAGCATATTATATGAGGTGTAGTACATACACTTAAGACCATTGTGGGCTTTGTCCCACGTTTTTAATGAGCTATAACCTATAAGAAGTTGGATGATGGCTTTATAAGTGTCTAAACTACCCTAAGAGTTAGAGTATTCATTTTGGGGTAGACCTAAAGTTTAGACTTAAAGTCTTTGTCTGCTGTGGCCATTATCCTTACAATTGGGACAACCTTAGTACCCAAATTTTTGTAACATAAAATATGATAATATGACTTCCAATAAATCTCTCCAAGTTAATGTTTGATGATAACTTGACCTAAGAACAAGGTTTTCTTTTTTGAAACAAACACACACAAAGGAAAAGAAATGGACAAGGTCATATGGCACTTAAAATTTGGAAAAAAATGGCCTTTGCCCTTTTTAAAAAAACAATCCAGCATTTTGCCATATTTCCTAAACTAATTAGGGAAATGTCCCTCTTTTGAAACTTGATTTTCTCAAAATCAAGTTAAGCTCTATAATGGCGTTTTAAGGAGCCTATAGTGACGTTTCAAAGACCTATAGTGGCGTTTTGTAACTCGATTTCCATAAAGTTGAGTTATAGGTAAAAAAAAAAAAATGGCATGTAACTGACTTTATGGAGATCGAGTTACAAAATACCACTATAAGTCCTTAAAACGTCATTATAGGCTCCTTAAAACACCATTATAAGGCTCCATAATTTATTTATTTTTTTATAACTCGATTTTGAGAAAATTGAGTTTTAAAATAGGGGCATTTTCCTAATTAATTTATGAAATTGGGCAAAATACTGGATTTTTTTTTTTAAATGGCCATTTGCCCATTTGGAGTTTTTTTTTTTTTTTTTTTTTTTTGAGAATTAGAAATGAAAAATTGGGGGTTTTCTTTTGATACTTCGATTGGTAGCTTGGTACTTAACTTGGAAGGAAAAAAAAAATTAAATTAAAAAAAAAAAAAATCCTTCATGCTTGCGCCGTCAAATATAACATTGCACTACATTAATACCAAATTTGTCCATAATCTAAGCATAATCCTTCACACAGAAGTAACATGATATGATATCTATAGAATTCCAAAACAATAGCCTAATAAAAGTGAGTGATTCTTTCTTTTTAAGAATTCCAAAACAAATTGCCTATTAAAAGTGAGTGATTCTTCCTAAAAATAAAGGTGAGAGATTCATGGCATCCATAATAATAATAATCATATTTTTAAAAGAAAATAATAATAATTACAATCATTTTACCCAAAAAATAATAATTATAATTGTATATATAATTTTTAGAGAGTTTTAACCTATGACGTTCACTTCTGATAATATCATCAGACCAAGATACCAATTGATTTTTTATGTAAGCAAAAATTGAATCTCAAATCTCTTATTTAACTATCAGACTATCAGAAATTTACCAATTGAGTTAACTGAACCAACGTAATAATCATATCTTGTAGGACGAAATATGTCAAATTCTGCTTAATAAAATTATTATTATGAAGCCTAACCTTCTCCCAAAATTATTTTTTGAAGCTGTAGACCCACCTATGAAACCGTACACTTTGACACCTATTATAGGATGAAACGTGACCATTGATAATGGAATATAATAATACATCTGATTGTAATTTTTTTTTTTAAGGCCATCTGATTGTAATTTATATCATGATTTTAAAAATATAATTTATATCCATATCTATAGCCTATATATATAGATGAAAAAAAAAAGGTAATTATAGACAAAAAAAAAAAAAAAAACTGAAAAAGCTACTAGATATATAAAAATTCCAAATGTTTAACTTTTGATTAACTTCATAATATTTTACTATAAAAGTTTTAGAAGTCTTACAGTTTTATATATGATCATTATAATATAATATATTTTTAATTGGGTTTAAATTGTATTTTTTATAAGATTCCGTTCTTTTTTTTTTAAAGAGTTTCAACTTATGACGTCCGCTTCTGATAATAGCTCTTTATTATCAGACCAAGACACCAATCAGTTTTTGGTGTAGGCAGGGATTGAACCCCAGATCTCTTATACAACTATCAGAGACTTTACCAATTGAGCTAACTAGATTCCGTTCTTTTTTTAAACACTCTATTAAAATCTTTTGATATCATTTCTTTAATTGGTACAATAGATAGTTTTATATACAAACATAATTGTTATAATAGTTGTTCTTCTAAAAAAAAAAAAATTATAACAAATGTCGATTAATAACTATCATAATTATCGATTTTATATTAAGACAAAAAATCTAATAGAGAAAAAAAAAATCAAACCTTGATTAAATTTTAATGTGCATGGGTTACTAAATAGTAAATACCAGCTAATATAATATAATATGAAAAAATTTATTTTGTTAATTTTCCTCTAATTTGTATCACAAGTTTTCAAAATCTCACTTTTTTATGTCATTATTCTAATATTATATATATACATATTATATTAGCTGAGTTTAAATTTTCTAAAAATCCCTTTTAAATCCGTTATGCACTCTATTAAAATCCTCCCATATTTTATCTCATTATTCTAATATTATATATATATATATATATATATATATTAATTGAGTTTAAATTTTCTAAGAATCCTTTTTAAACCCGTTATACACTCTATTAAAATCTTGTTACATCACATTTTATTTAAATAGTTGGAAGTAATATCATCAGCCATTTAATACTAAAATTTCAGCAACCACCTGCTATACCCAAAATAGCAAGATACACTTGAAAAAGATCTTACAATTTTCAGTCAAATCCATAAAATAAATGTTGAATGTCCTTTCCAGCAGTCTGAAATCACCCAGCTAACCTCATCTGTTTCTACCCAAAGCAACAACTATCTTATGACAACTGTTTCATAATAGCTATCACAGCTTTTCTTGATAGCTGGGACAGCTTTTTCAGAACAGATGTAATAGCTAACCCAGCAGCCTGAGCATTACTAATTTTTCCACATTTGGCTAAAACCAAAACCAATTAAAGAAACTACCTTTCTCTTACTAAAATACTTTCATGTAGGGTCACAATTAACGGCCCAAGCCCAAATTATAAAATTATATGGAGTCTTGGTCCAATGAGCCCAATACAATGAATTTATAGAGAATGGGTCGAAGAACTAAGTCCTAAAGAACGGGACAACGGCTAGTACTAGATCGTGTAACAACTAAACACAAAACAAGAATGTTTATCTCAATGGGCCTTCAGTTCAAGGAGGTTGAACGTGTATATGATGATTGCTCTCAAGTATTAGAACAATTCGGATTGCTGTCTTGTTCCTTTTTTTTTCCTCCCCTCTTTCGTGGAAAGTCTCTTACCTTATATAGCCCTTTTTGAATCATCTTTACCCACCACCTGTTGATCATCTGAACTCTCACTTGAGTACTTGTCTCATCAGCCACCTTCCCTAACTCTCTGTGAGTTACGTTAGCCAAGGTAGCACTGTTTAGACGTCTTCTCCACATAAATGCGACTTGTAAAGTAGCTGTTGTGCATTTAATGCGGTGGTGTCAATCTTCTCTTAGATATTTTCAGATCTTCCTTCTTCTCTCGTGTCCGTGAAACGCGTTCTTGTCATTGAACCTTCTCGAAAGGTCACTTTAATTGTTGTGTTATATATTTTGAATTATACTCATTAAGTCTGAGGAGTATATACTCCTCGAATGGCCATACATTTGCTTTCTTCTTATGGAATTTGGTCTGGGGGTTTTTCATCATTTATTTGCTTATCCTCGGACCTATTTATATCCTTGGATAAAGCACAAGGTCCAATATATGATCCTGGGCCCTTGCCCCTACACTTCCTCTTTTGTTACTCTTTCCCCAACAACTCTTACCCCAAACAGCAAAAACACCTTAAACCTAAACATGCCATTTTTGGCCAAATCTTAGGATGGATTTTCTGAAGATTCATTGCTAGTTGGGACAGATTTTGTCTGATATTCTTTATTAAAATACCCCTTTAAACTCAACTCTAAATAGGACACCCCATCAACACCTCAAAGGGGGGGGGGGGGGGGGGGGGGACACCAAGGGGGAAGAACAACTCTCTCATGAACTTATCTGTTCTCTCTCCCTCTAATGATCTTCTGAAGTTCTCAATAAAGTTATGAGCTTTTAAGTGTTTAGTTTCTAAATAAGGAACTAAACTCTTCAACCCTTAGTTCATAAATGCCTTCATAAGCTCTCATACATCCTCCAGCAAAAAATCCCAGTAGTTTTGTTAATCACACTACAACACCATTACTCTATTATACTCATTATCTCACTCTCCATATTCAGCAAATACACCTATCTTACTACTCCTATCTCCAAATGCCTAAACACATCTCCATACCCTTCTTTTACAAATTCTTTCATCTTGAAAAACAATCTCTACAACTTTTCCAACGGTTGTAATCTTGTACTTTTACTATCCTTAACCTCCATATCTCTCATACTTCCATATATCATACATATTACGAGTATTACATCCCATAAAACATCTATATCTTTTACCATCTCCACGCTTCTTAAATGATACCAAACACTCATACTAAAAACCTTTCTCATGGAAGACATAAACTTATAATGCTAAAACCCTTCTCCTAGAAGGCACAAATATCTCATATCAAAACCCTTCTAATGGAAGGCATAAATCCATCTTACATAAAGCCCTTCTTTTAGAAGGTACAAGTACTCCATACAAAAGCCCTTCTCATAAAAGGCAACACTATTCATAACTTCACAACAACTAAAAGAGCATTGTCGAGAGGAAAACTCATTTCAGTGCATGATAAGAGGGGCAAGCTTAAACAGCCCCTACACACAGCTGGACATACTCTCTCTCTTTCCAGTTGCACCCATTTTTTCTCCTCAATCTTGAAATTATCATGGCAAACTGCTTCTCTACCACTGAGGTCACTTTGCTAGGATATTATCAACTCATAAAAGTTGTACAATTGAGGCTACAAACCATACAAAGATAAGTGACTTTACTTCCATATCTTTAAATTTACGTCATTGAGTACATGATTACTTCACATTTAAATACATATTACTTTATTCCAACTACTATTACAATTATTAATCAGGATTTAAACTCATTTAAATGCATGATAAGAGGGGCAAGCTTAACTAGCCTCTACCGTTGGCATTCTGTTGGAATCTTATTAGCTCACTGATGCTACACAATTGGAGCTATAAACCATACAAAGATAAGCGACTTTGCTTCCATATATTTAAATTTACATCATTGAGTACATGATTACTTCACATTTAAATACATATTATTTTATTCCAACTACTATTACAACTATTAACCAAAGTTTAAACTCATTTAAATGCATGATAAGAGGGGCAAACTTAACTAGCCTCTACCGCTGGTATTCTGCTAAAATCCTATTAGTTCACTGATGCTACACAGCTGAAGCTATAAACCATATAAAGATAAGTGACTTTGCTTCCATATCTTTAAATTTACATCATCGAGTACGTGATTACTTTACCTCTAAATAAATACTATTTTATTTTAACTGTTATTACAACTACTAATCAAAGCTATTATATCGAACGCATATTGTATGTTTATTCGACCATTATCATGATCCTTAAACTTTGGTTTTAATGGTTTTGTAGGCTTAAAAATACGCCGGTGGTCATTGGACTACGTGGTCCAATGTTGAGTTCTGAATGCAATACCCTAAACAGAACTCAGGCCTAGTAAGGTCACTAATCTAACGGATAACACGTGGCCGAGCAACCCAAAAAGGCCCTCGAACAAGTATCAGAATTGAAACTAAAGTAAACTATCCTATAAGTAATGAGCCACATTTCGAGAGCACATTTTTGAAGGGTACATGAGGTGTTAGGTGTAGTACATACAATGAGACCATTGAGGACTTTGTCCCACATTTTTAATGAGCTATAGCCTATAAGAAGTTGGATGATGACTTTTTAAGTGCCTAAACTAACCTAAGAGTTAGAGTATTTATTTTGGGGTAGACCTATAGTTTAGACCTAAAGTCTTTGTCTACTCCAACCCATCCATTATCCTTACAATTAGGACAACCTTAGGACCCAAATTTTTGTAATATAAATATGATAATATGACTTCCAATAAATTTATCCAAGATAATGTTTGATGATAACTTAAACTAAGAACAAGGTTTTTTTTTTTTTTTTGAAACAAACACACACAAAGGAAAAGAAATGGACAAGGTTACATAGTACTCAAACAAAATTTTGGAAATTTTTTTTTTTTTTTTTGTTGAGAATTAGAAATGAAAAATTGGGGCTTATAGTTTGATACTTTTTTTTTTTTTGGAGAAACTTGTAGTTTGATACTTTGATTGATAGCTTGGTACTTAGAAGAAGAAGAAAAAAAAAAAAAAACACTTCCTGCTTGCGCCGTCAAATATAACTGTAGGGTCACAAATTGTAGCCCACACCTTGATGGAAACAGGGAATGGGCCCAATGAGCCCAATACAATAAATTTGTAAGAGAGTGGGTTGAAGAATTGGGCCAACGGATTTTCGCGACAGTTATTGGGGGTAGGGTACTTGGCCGAGGAGGCTAAAACGCACGAATAAGCAGCTAAGATTTTAGGTCCGAGGGGTAAGGTTGAGGCAGTTTTGATGGGTTCTGATCAAGTCCGAGGGGTATGAACTTAGACAAGATGCTCCCTTTTAGGTTATTTTCTTCTAAATGCTACAGTAGCGATTTCTCAATGTTCTTCCCGTACTCTCCTTTTTCTTTTTCTTCCTCTCCCATTTTTTGTGAAGGGTTTGTTCCATTATATATTCCTTCACCGCTCGATCCCATCGTCCACTTGTCTGTCATCTAGCACGGTACTTGAGTTTCCCCTCCTTTTTCTCCAGCTTTCTGATTTTCTGGGGATAAAGGAGACTTTCCACACTGTTCAGGGGTCTTCTCCACATAAATGCGGCCAGGAAATCAGCTGCAACGCATTTAATGCGGTGGTAGCAGCCTTTCCTTGAGATATTTCTGGATCCTTATCCCTTCTATACACGTCGATAGTCTGTCTTTTATTCTGGGACTCGCTGGAAAGTGGATTAAAGGAGAGCCGAAGCTCCTCTCTCCAATAGACGTCACATCCGAGAAGGGTATTCCTCTCGGACCAACCTCCTCGGACACTTACGCGCCCCACTGTTACCTACAACAAGCCTCAACGATTTCTCCCCCTCGGGCGTGCTTTTAATGAAACGGTATTCCTGGGCCTCGATCACGGGCCTTGGTTTTACTCCCCCACAATAGCCCCTCAAAATTCTAACTTTTCTTTCTGATCCGAGGAGGAAAATTAGGATTTTGATATATAAATGTAATTACGATGTAGTCCTTTATTGTAGTTAAATTTAGGCACGCGCAAGGGCCATTTCTGCCATTTCGCAAGGGCTTCTGACGCTTGGGAACTCGCACAATCATCATTGAATGCTTGGAAGTCCGTTTCAACCAGGTATCCTACGGTGGAATGCGAATCCTACGGTCCAGATTGCCATTTCAATATTTGGGCGGGATTGTGGCTTTTCCCTTTCCCATTTCCAACTATAAAAGCTTCCAGGCATTACTTTCGGTTCCTTATTAGAGCTTACAACTTCCGTGTTCGTATCCAGGCGCCTACCAATCCGTCACCAGAAAGAGAGAGCTTGATTCCGGCGATCAGAGAAGCAATCCGCGTTCATCCTTTCGTAAGATTCGCACTCCGACTACCATTATATCCTCGGCTAACCTTCTCGGCTAACCATAGCACCTTATAGAGACTAACCATGGGTAGATTCGAGCGTTTAGTGAACACTCCGGCCAAAGTAGAGCTGTTCAAGGAGAAATATCATATTCCCCAGGAGGTGATGGTGCGCCATTGCACCACAGAGGGGGTGGAGTTCGAACGGAAAAGAGGAGAGGTGGTCATCCCTATGATTGCCTTTATAGAAGGGGGAATGACCGTCCCCATGGGTAGGATCACACGGGACTACCTTCGCGCCCATAGGTTGTGCCCCCATCAGTGTGCCCCCAACTTTTTTAGAGTATTAGGGTCAATCGACGCCTTGGACCGGCACCTGAGGCTAGGACTGACGTGGCACGACGTCGCCCACCTATACGAAGGCCATATTGAGTCCCGGGCGGGTTTTTACCTTAAGTCCCGTAACAATGTGGTGAAACTGGTGTCCTGCCTTCCCAAGTCAAATAAGGGGATGAAGGACGACTACTTAATCCTGTCGGGGCCTTGGAGCGACGGCTTAGCTTGCCCAACCAAGGCCGGGACACCAGGTGGAGCACTTTAGACCTAGGACTTCTAACTTTAGCACTAGGGATTGTTCCGTATCCTTTGTTCATTTATTTAGTTATTTTATGCGAGTATAGCTTATTGCACGTTTTTTTTTTTTTTTTTTTTTTATAGCCGAGGCTTAATAACGTGGTTTATTTCTTTGCTAGACAAATTCCTTACCAATCCGAAGCTGAGCCTAATCAACGTCCCAGCATTGAATTACTTGCTGAGGTCAGAGATCTTTGTGAACGAAGACGGGCAGTTAAGAGCGGTCCACCTCATTTTGGACTTTGAGCCCATTTCTCGGTCTTTTTTAGACGTCGGCAACTCTATCCGAGCGGGAGACTATCGCTTGGCCCGCATTGACGTGTCTCGGCCAAACTTCCTTGCCGACTACGATCTTCCTCCAGTCGACCACCCCATTCCACAGGGAATCCCTCTTGCCGTCGAACCACTACGCGACGTAGCGCTTGGTGGGGCCGTACTCCGAGAGGTGACAGCTTCTTCCTCCTCTCTTGAACTTGAGATTGACGAGTTCAGATTCGAAGAAGAAAGAGTACACATATCGGAGGCCGAGGAAGGGGAGGACGAGCAGTCAAGCGTGCACCCTCCGGATCGGGTGATTACTTACATTGCCGACTCAACTGACGAGGAGGAAGACATGGCCCCCCGGACCGAGCCGTCTTTGAAAGAACTGATGAGGGGCAGGAATAAGGGGCCGCCCTCTCAAGACAAAGGCAAGTCCGTACAGGCTGCACACCCTCCTCCTCCTCCGCCCCAAGTTCCTGCTGATCTTGGGCTCAAACCGAATCCAGATTTAAGAAGGAAGAGGCCAATGGAGCCTGCCGAGGAGGGCGGTTTAGGCCCATCAAGGGGCAATAAACAGGCCAGGCCTGCACAAGAGCGAAGGAGCAGGAGGTCCCACTCCGTGGAGAGCCACGAGGAGAGACCTGCGGCCCGAGTTCGTCAGCCGCCACAAACTTGGTCACCCGAGTTGGAGGTCGATGGCGGCCCCATTAGGATGGACGCCTCTCTTCGGCATTTTAGAGGTGGCCATGCAGGTCGTCTGGCCGACGCTCTGCTACAACCCCTCCTCCTTCCCTCGGACCTGGCGGCGTACAGGAGCATTGACTATCCTGATCTGGTCCTTTCGATGAAAAGGGACTTGGCCATGGTAAGTTGGTTATATATAAAAAAAAATCTTATTTATGTGTTATTATTATTCCTTTTTTTTTTTTTTTACGTTTAAGACGTTTCTTCTTTTTGCTTAATAGGTCGCGCAACAGGTGCACGTGGCCGACGAATGGGCAAAGCGCTTTCGCGATGAGGCGAGGGCTGCTTACCAGGCCCGAGATGCTGCGGAGGACGACTTAAGCGTACTTAGAAACCAGCAGAAGCAGTTGGCCGAGCAAGTGAAGAAGGCTAACCAAGATAAGGCCAGCGCTGAGGCTGGTAGGAATAATATAGAGAAGCAGGCGGAGACTATTCGCGGTGAGCTGCACCTCTGCCAAATCAATTTAGAGACGGAGAGGCAGATGGTGATAGGTCTGCGTGAAGAGCTCCGGCAGGCCAAAGAAGCTGCGCAGCTACAGAAAGAAGCAGCCGAGGCTGAGAAACAAGCTTCTTATGCTCTGGGGGTGGAGGAGACTCAGAGCAGATTAACTGAGGAGTTTGCCTCCGTTGCCAGGGACTACTGCGACGTCACTTGGGGAAAAGCCCTTGACGCCGCTGGGGTTCCTGCTGACTCTACTCTTAGGAGGCCTGAGAGCGTGTATTATGATCCTGAAATCCAACCGCTCTCAGGTTCCGATTCTCCTCCCCCAGAGCAGCCAGCCCCAGTGTCTGAAGCTCCTATGATCAACCAAGATCTTCCAGCTTCTGTGGAAATCCCTACAGCCCCACTTCAAGAGTCTGGTCAGGGGGAAAGCGCTGAGGCCTCCCAGGGTAATGCTTTGGATGCTGCCCCTTCGCAATCCAAACAAGTGGCCGACCGCCAAGACCACCAAGACCTCAAGACCAAGGCCTAGGACATTTATGTTAACGTTTTCTTTTTGTTTTCTATACTTATTATTTTAAGGATTTGTACTTTGTTTCAGTCATTAATGAAAGTGCACTCTTTTCGTTTTACGTACCATATCAAGTAGTATTAAATCTCTTTGCTGTCATTGCGTTTTTTTTTTTTTTTTTTTTTCTTTTGAACTTGTGTTAAACGAACGCCTAACTTGACTAAGAAGACCTGGAAATTGACAAACTAGCTAAACACAACTAAGTGGGAAATCTGAGACATTCACTTGTCCATATTTGAACGTTAAAAATAGAGATGGGACTTAAATGAGAACACCTCATGGAACAATTTGGACGTTAACTAACCCAAGTCATCTAGTCCGAGGACTAGTGAATGATCGGATTTAAGTTTAAGCATTTCACAGGACAGTGAGGGTGTTAACTAACCCAAATCATCCGGTCCGAGGACTCGTGCATGATTGGATTTAAGTTTAAACACTTCAAAGAGCAGTGAGGGTGTTAACTAACCCAAATCATCCGGTCCGAGGACTCGTGCATGATTGGATTTAAGTTTAAACACGTCACACAACGAGGGTGTTAACTAACCCAGATCATCCGGTCCGAGGACTCGTGCATGATTGGATTTAAGTTTAAACACTTCAAAGAGCAGTGAGGGTGTTAACTAACCCAAATCATCCGGTCCGAGGACTCATGCATGATTGGATTTAAGTTTAAACACGTCAAAGAGCAGTGAGGGTGTTAACTAAACCAAATCATCCGGTCCGAGGACTCATGCATGATTGGATTTAAGTTTAAACACGTCACAGAGCAGTGAGGGTGTTAACTAAACCAAATCATCCGGTCCGAGGACTCATGCATGATTGGATTTAAGTTTAAACACGTCACAGAATGTCAAGAGGTATGGAAGGAGGTATATATATTGAATATAAAGAACAAATTTTGATCAAACATAAGTTTATTAATAATAATACCTTTTCAAATTATTGACATTCCAAGGGCGAGGTACTACAAGTCCATCCAAGTCCTCCAAGTAATATGCCCCAATGCCTGCGTTGGAGGTGATGCAGTATGGTCCTTCCCAGTTTGGCCCTAGTTTTCCCCAAGCTGGATTCTTTGCTGAACCCACGACTTTTCGCAGTACCAGGTCACCTGGGACCAAAGGCCTTGCCTTGACATGGGCATCATAACCTTGCCTCAGCTTTTGTTGGTAATGGGCCAATTGGACCATTGCGTTTTCCCTTTTCTCGTCGATCAAGTTCAGATCTCTCGCCAAGTTTTCATCGTTGTCCTTTGGATTGAATGAACTTGTTCTCATCGTTGGGAACCCAGTCTCCGAGGGGATAACTGCTTCAACTCCATAGGTCATTGAGAAGGGGGTCTCTCCGGTGGACCTCCGAGGTGTGGTCCTATATGTCCAAAGTACATGTGGGAGTTCCTCCACCCATCTGCCTTTCGCTTCATCCAGTCTTTTCTTCAATCCGCTGAGTATGACTTTATTTACAGCTTCAGCCTGCCCATTCCCTTGGGGGTAAGCCGGAGTAGAATATCTGTTAGTGATGCCCAATTCTCCACAGTAGTCTCTAAACATTTTACTGTCAAACTGGAGTCCGTTATCTGTGATGAGTACATGTGGGACACCGAATCGAGTAACAATGTTCCTCCAGACAAATCTTTTTGCATCCACATCTCGGATATTAGCCAGGGGCTCTGCTTCAACCCATTTGGTAAAATAGTCAGTACCAACTATCAGATACTTTTTATTTCCCACGGCCTTAGGGAATGGTCCGACGATGTCTAAGCCCCACTGAGCAAATGGCCATGGGCTAGATATCGGATTGAGGATTCCTCCGGGCTGGTGTATACCTGGTGCATATCGTTGACACTGATCGCACTTTTTGACGTACTCCAAAGCTTCTCTCTGCATGTTCGGCCACCAATAACCCTGAGTAATGGCCCTATGCGCCAAGGATCTGCCCCCAGTATGACTTCCACAGATTCCCTCATGCATTTCCTCCAAAAGCAATTCCGTTTGATCGGGATGAACACAGAGTAGATAAGGTCCAGAGAAGGAACGCCTGTATAGCTTATCATCCTGGGATAGCCAATAGCTAGGAGCCTTCTTTCTTATTTTGTCGGCTTCAGTTTTCTCTTCGGGTAGAATGTCATCCTTTAAGAACTGCACGACGGGGTCCATCCAACTCGGCCCCATTCTTACTTGATTGATCTGTACTACGTTTGCTATTATTGAGGGTCGATGCAGGTCCTCAACAAGGATTAGGCGAGGTAAATTCTGTGCCGAGGAGGTTGCGAGAGTGGCCAAGGAGTCCGCATGCGTGTTACCGCTTCTTGGGACATGTAGCAAGCTAAAGGATTCGAACTCCACTTGCATGGCTCTCACTCGGCTAAGATAGCTTCGCATTCTCTCATCCTTGGCTTCAAATTCTCCCTTGACTTGTCCCACAATTAGCATTGAGTCCGAGAAGAGGTTAATGGACTTTCCTCCCATCTTCAGGACCATAGTCATTCCTTCCAGTAGTGCTTCGTACTCTGCTTCGTTATTCGTGGCAGGAAAGCTTAATCTTAACGACTTTTCAATGGTGATCATCTCTGCTGATGTCAACACTAGCCCAATACCCGCTCCTTTTTGGTTTGATGCTCCGTCTACATATACTTCCCACGTCGGAGGGGGACACCTGGTGATACTACAGGCTAGTTTTGCACCTCTTTCCTCTAATGATAGTTGACTATCCGCTTCCGGTTCGGTGAATTCTGCCACCAAGTCGGCCAGTACCTGGCCTTTAACTGAGGTGCGAGGCATGTACTTAATGTCGAAAGCTCCCAGAATTGTGCCCCACTTGGCTATCCTTCCCGTATAGTCTGCACTTTTAAGTATGGCTTTTAGTGGGAGTTGAGTAAGGACGATCACTGTGTGCGCCTGGAAATAATGAGGCAACTTGCGTGTGCCAAGCACCACCGCTAATATGGCCTTTTCCAGTGGTAGGTAGCGTATTTCTGCCTCATGCAGTGACTTACTCACGTAGTATACTGGTCGTTGCACGCCGTTGTCTACCCTTATCAATACTAAACTCACTGCATAGGAGACCACTGCAATGTAAGCAAAAAGGACCTCGTCCGGCTCAGGGCTTGACATGACAGGCGGCCGAGCAAGATAGTCCTTGAGCTGTTGAAAAGCCGCGTCACATTCCGTCGTCCACTCAAAGCTTTTCCATTTATTGATCAACAGGAAAAAGGGTCGGCACCTGTCAGCTGATCGAGATATGAATCTATTCAGGGCAGCGGCCATCCCGGTGAGTTTTTGCACCTCCTTCGGGTTCCGAGGAGTTCGCATACTGGTGATGGCCTTGATTTGGTCGGGATTGACTTCAATTCCCCTATGAGTGACCATATAACCCAAGAATTTGCCTGAGCCAACGCCAAACGAACATTTGGAGGCATTCAAGCGTAGCCTATGGCTTCTGAGAATTTCGAAGACGACTCGAAGATCCTCTAGGTGTTCAGATGCTCTTTTGCTTTTCACCACCATGTCATCTATGTAAATCTCCATACTTTTCCCCAATAATGATTCAAACATCCTCGTCATCATCCTCTGATAAGTAGAGCCTGCGTTCTTCAAACCAAAAGGCATCACCTTGTAGTGGTAGTTTCCCACTGGCGTGACAAAAGCAGTTTTCTCCTGATCGTCCAATGCTAAAGGTATCTGATGATAACCCTGGAAAGCATCCAAGAAACTCATCCGAGGATGGCCGACTGTGGCGTCTACCAGCTGATCAATTTTGGGCATGGGGAACGGATCTTTTGGGCAGGCTTTATTCAGGTTCGTGAAATCAACACATACTCGCCACTTCCCAGTCTTTTTCTTGACCACCACCGTGTTTGCCAACCACTCTGGGTAGAAGATCTCTTTGATTGCCCCTGCCTTCTTTAGCTTTATCACTTCCTGACGGACTGCTTCTGCATGCTCTTTAGATGGCCGGCGAGGGAGCTGCTTCTTGGGGGTCATTGCTGGATTAACATTCAAATGGTGACAAATGAAGTCTGGGTCTATCCCTGGAGCCTCATAGGCGTTCCATGCAAACACGTCTATGTTTCGCTTGAGGAACTCTATCAATTCCTCCTTCTCCAACGGGGGTAGTTGAGATCCGATTTGAAAGAATTTCTCAGGGTCATCTCCTATTATGACCTTTACAAGATCCTCGCATTTCGCCTCCTCGGACAGCCCATCCTTGGACAACATTGGGGGTTTTGATTGCTATAGCTCTTCTTCCTGAGCCTCAGATTCTGCTTCAGGTTCATGTCGGATAGCTGCTATCATGCACTGCCGTGCCATGGTTTGATCACCCAATATCTCTTCTATCTTGCCTCCAGAGGGGTATTTAATCTTCTGATGCAGGGTGGAAGAGACTGCTCCTAAAGTATGAAGCCAAGGCCTTGCAACAATTGCTGTATAAAGGGAGTAGGCGTCCACCACTATGAAATCGACCTCTACTATCTCCGCTCCGGTTTGTATTGGCAGCCTGACTTGCCCTTTCGGGATAATAATCTTCCCTTCAAAGCTTACTAAAGGGGAGTTATAAGGTGTCAGGTCTTCGGCCCTTAGGTTCAGCCCCTTGAAGAGGTCAGGGTACATGATCTCGGCTGCACTGCCTTGATCCACCATTACCCTCTTTACATCGTAGCCCCCAATTCGGAGGGTAATTACCAAAGCATCGTCATGTGGTTGAACTGTTCCGATCTTGTCTTCGTCCGAGAATCCCATGACCAGGGACCGACTCGATTTAGCTCTCTTCGACTCATGAGAGTCATCCTCACGGTACAGACGAGCCACCGACATTACTCTGGAGGGGCATGACCCTGTCCTGCCAGGTGCCGCAAAGATGACATTAATAATTCCAATTGGAGGTCTAGGAGGATTCTCCCTTTCTGACCGAGTATCCGCGTGGATACCCAGATTATTGGAATGGTGCAACAGCTGTTTCAATCTGCCCTCCCGGACAAGCTGGTCCAGGTGATCCCATAAGCTTCTACAATCCTCGGTGGTATGGCCGTGGTCTCTATGATATTGACAATAGAGGTTCCGGTTTCTCTTTTCTGGGTTTCCCATCATCTTGTTGGGCCACTTGAAGAAGGGTTCATTTTTTACCTTTTCTAGGACTTGGTGCACAGGCTCTCGGAATACAGCCCCTACTATTTGGCTGTTGCTGGATGTCTGCTGCTCGGCATAATCCCTTTTCGGCCGGTTATTATTGTACCTGTCCGGCCTAAACTCTCTTCTTTCTTGTGGGACAAGCTTGTCTTTCCCTTTTCCTTGTTGCTGCTGTTGTTGATCATCTTCTATCCTTTTATATTTATCCACCCTATCCATTAATTGTTGCAAGCTGGTGACCGGTTTCCCTGTCAGGGACTTCCTCAGACCATGATCGGAGGGAAGACCAACCTTGAAGGTTCTGACAGCGACCTCGTCAAAATCTCCATCAATCTCGTTAAACATCTCCCAATACCTCTCGGCATATGATCTCACAGACTCCCCCTCCCTCATTGTCATGGACAGCAGGGAATCAAGGGGTTGAGGAACTCTGCTGCATGTAACAAACCGGGAGCAGAATGATTGAGTGAGCTTCTTAAAGGAGCCGATGGAATCAGTCTTCAACCCGTCGAACCATCTCATCGGCATCGGTCCTAGGCTAGAGGGGAATACTCTACACAATAAAGCCTCGTCCTGAGAGTAGACTGCCATCTTTTGTCTGAATTGGCTCACGTGTTCTACAGGGTCGGTACGTCCGTTGTACATAGAGAACGTAGGCTGATGAAAACGTCTGGGAAGCTTTGCCTTTTCTATTCCCCTAGTAAAGGGGGACTTAGAAATTTGGGTCAAAGCCTTCTTCATGTCTTTGGTTCCCACTCCCCGTCTAGACGAACTTTTTCTCCTTCTCTTGTGAGAATGCTCTTCTTCATAGGAATAGGATTCACTGGGGGGAGTCTCTAAAGAATTCCTGTAACTGTCCTCCCCCTCACTGTTGGAGGAGACATCAGAACTTGAAGGGGTGCGATTTCGTTGTGCTCGACGAAGCTTCTTTTTCAATCCTTCTATTTCACGCTGTAAGTCCTTTTCGTCAGCGTGTCCTTGCACCAGATGGCTCTTTCGTCGATAGCCGCTCTTCCCAGCATGGATCGCTCGCGAACTACCCTCACGCTGGTTATCTACGTGGTTATCCCGTTCAAGATTATGGAGTTCATCTTGCTGATTAGCGTTTACTGACTCTGCATGGGGCGGACTGGCTTGTTGCGGTCCGGAACCTGCCATAACTGCCGTAACTTCCTACTAGCGCTAATTCTTTTCCCACAGACGGCGCCAATTGTAGGGTCACAAATTGTAGCCCACACCTTGATGGAAACAGGGAATGGGCCCAATGAGCCCAATACAATAAATTTGTAAGAGAGTGGGTTGAAGAATTGGGCCAACGGATTTTCGCGACAGTTATTGGGGGTAGGGTACTTGGCCGAGGAGGCTAAAACGCACGAATAAGCAGCTAAGATTTTAGGTCCGAGGGGTAAGGTTGAGGCAGTTTTGATGGGTTCTGATCAAGTCCGAGGGGTATGAACTTAGACAAGATGCTCCCTTTTAGGTTATTTTCTTCTAAATGCTACAGTAGCGATTTCTCAATGTTCTTCCCGTACTCTCCTTTTTCTTTTTCTTCCTCTCCCATTTTTTGTGAAGGGTTTGTTCCATTATATATTCCTTCACCGCTCGATCCCATCGTCCACTTGTCTGTCATCTAGCACGGTACTTGAGTTTCCCCTCCTTTTTCTCCAGCTTTCTGATTTTCTGGGGATAAAGGAGACTTTCCACACTGTTCAGGGGTCTTCTCCACATAAATGCGGCCAGGAAATCAGCTGCAACGCATTTAATGCGGTGGTAGCAGCCTTTCCTTGAGATATTTCTGGATCCTTATCCCTTCTATACACGTCGATAGTCTGTCTTTTATTCTGGGACTCGCTGGAAAGTGGATTAAAGGAGAGCCGAAGCTCCTCTCTCCAATAGACGTCACATCCGAGAAGGGTATTCCTCTCGGACCAACCTCCTCGGACACTTACGCGCCCCACTGTTGCCTACAACAAGCCTCAACGATTTCTCCCCCTCGGGCGTGCTTTTAATGAAACGGTATTCCTGGGCCTCGATCACGGGCCTTGGTTTTACTCCCCCACAATAACATTGCACTACATTAATACCAATTTGCCCGTAATCTAAGCATAATCCTTCAAACAGAAGTAACGTGATATGATATCTATAGAATTCCAAAACAATAGCCTAATAAAAGTGAGTGATTCTTTCTTTTTAAGAATTCCAAAACAAATTGCCTATTAAAAGTGAGTGATTCTTCCTAAAAATAAAGGTGAGAGATTCATGGCATACATAATAATAATAATCATATTTTTAAAAGAAAATAATAATTACAATCATTTTACCAAAAAAATAATTATAATAGTATATATATGTTTTAGAAAATTTCAACCTATAATGTTCACTTCTGATGATAACTGATTTTTGGTATAAGTAGAGATTAAATTTCAGACCTCTTATTCAACAACTATACTATTAGAAATTTACTAATTAAGTTAACTGAAACCACTATAATAACCTTATCAATATGTAGAATTCCGCTTAATAAAATTATTATTATGAAGCCGTACCTTCTCCCAAAATTTTTTTTTTGAAGCCGTAGTCCCACCTATGAAACCGTACACTTTGACACCTATTATAGGATGAAATGTGGCCACTAATAATGGAATATAATAAATCATCTGATTGTAATTTATTTTATATTATGATTTAAAAAATATAATTTATATCCATATCTATAGCCTATATTTATAGATGAAAAAAAATATGTAATTATAGACACAAAAAAATAAATAAAAAACCTGAAAAAGCTACGAGATATATAAAAATTCAAAATGTTTAACTTTTGATTAATTTCATAATATTTTACTATAAAAGTTTTAGAGGTCTTACAATTTTATATATGATTATTATAATATAATATATTTTTAATTGAGTTTAAATTGTATTTTTTATAAGATTCCATTCTTCATTTAAACACTCTATTAAAATCTTTTGATATCATTTCTTTAATCGGTACAATAGATAGTTTTATATACAAACATAATTGTTATAATAGTTGTTCTTCTAAAAAAAAAATTATAACAAATGTCAATTAATAACTATCATAATTATCAATTTTATATTAAGACAAAAATTCTAATGGAGAAAAAAAAATCGAACTTGATTAAATTTTTATGCGCATGGGTTACTACATAGTAAATACCAACTAATATAATATAAAATGAAAATTTTTATTTTGTTAATTTCCTCTAGTTTGTCACACAAGTTTTCAAAATCTCACATTTTTTATGTCATTATTCTAATATTATATATGTAAGGACGCAATTTGAGTCCTTAGTCCAAATCATAAATGAACTTAGGCCCAAAAAACTCAATATAATGAATTTGTAGAGAATGGGTTAGAAAACTGGGTTTTAATGAATCAGTCAACAAATAAAGTGGATTCAGATGACAATAAAATGTAGATAGACTAGTTTAATCTAAAGAAAACTGTTCTCGGCACAGTCCGAGGAGATTAGTTCTTATATATTGATTCTTAAGTTTGATTATAAGTTCAATTCTTAATTACTATAGTGTTTATCTTTCTATTTTTTGATCCATTCTCTTAGGACCTTCCTCTTATTTTATACCACATCTCCCCTCTCATCTCTATCTTCCACGTGGACATTAAATTGTTTGTGTTGATATTTGTTCCATCAGCACCCTCTTGAAGTCTTTGGGGGTAGCTGTAAGGCTAAAAAACATTGTTCGGATATCACTTCCTCATTAATGCAGCCAGAGAGTTAGGTACAGAGTATTTAATACAGTAGTAGCAGTTTTCCCCAAAATATTTCTTAGCTCCCATTTTGTCTTGTACGTTCATAGTGCATATCCTTATCAACAGAACTTCTTGGAACGTTACTTTAGATAATATAACTCACCTTCTGACTCCTTCTTCGTTTAGCAGAGGAGATGCTTCTCCTCGGCCTATCTCTACAATCATAGCTGACTCGAGAAATTCAAAGTCTTACGTCTTCTTTACTATTGATCTATTATCGAACCACTAAGTCTCCTCAGACAAAGGCAAGGCCCAACATATATTTTTGGGTCCATTGTCCCTACAATATATATATATATATATATTATATTAATTGAGTTTAAATTTTCTAAAAACCCCTTTTAAATCCGTTATGCAGTCTATTAAAATTCTCACATTTTTTATATCTCATTTTTCTAAGAATCTCTTTTAAACCCGTTATACACTCTCTATTTTTTTTTTTTGAAGGCGTTATACACTCTATTAAAATCTTGTTACATCATATTTTATTTAAATAGTAACAATAAATAATTATATACACAAAGGCAATTATAATAAATAATGGATACTTATCAATAACTATCGATACTCAATACTTATCAAACTCCATAATTAGAAAAAATAAAACAGAAAAAAAGGGATCACATTCTATTAAATATTATTATACATTACACAAATCACTCACTAATCATTTTTATGGTACCCGAAGGAATAAATATATATTTTTAGTTTTGAGAATCAATTTTTTTTTTTTTTTTTTTGAGAAGAAGTTTTGAGAATCAAAATAAAAGTACCAATATATTCTCTAAATAAAATAAGAGTACTAATATATTGGGCAATCCCTTATTAGCATTATGATAATCACCCCGCCGATAGGCGCGTGTTCCGCATTTCCCGTCCAGATAATCCCGCTAAGCGCGTGTTCCCCCATCTCTCTATTCCGCGTGTTTTACACGCGCTCTCTCCCTCTCTCCGAGGTTGTTTCTTATTAGTATTTGTTGTCCTATACATATACATAATACAGTTCTTACTTAGGACACCTTAAAAACATTACACACACAATTACAGTTTCGGATCTCTCTCTCTCTCTCTCTGATTCTTTGCTTTGCTTCGCTTCTAATCCCCACTCTTTATCTCTCTTATATTCCCAAAATAATTTTAGTCTCTAAAATCAAACACCATTGCCACCCAATTTTTCTTCTTGAGCTGAAAACCACGAATTAAGCCTCAATTTTTTGAAAAAAAAAAATTCCAAAATTGAAATTAGGGTTTGTGAATACAATTATAATCACTGGGTTTGATAGAAGAGAGAGAAAAACATGGAAAAGTACGAGCTTGTGAAGGATATAGGTGCTGGGAATTTCGGGGTGGCTAGGCTCATGAGGAACAAAGAGACCAAAGAACTCGTTGCCATGAAATACATCGAGCGTGGTCACAAGGTACATGCTTTTTTTTTTTTTTTTTTTTTTTTCAATTCATAAAATTGAAAAATATAAAATACCCATGTTAGATTTTGCCTCAAAATTCTTGATTTTTCTGCTTTTGCATTTTCATAACCTTGAAAACAGACCAAAAGTTTGGTTTTTTAGAGCAAAAGGAACAACCCAATATGACTCCACTTGTGTATGTATGTGTTTAGTGTCATATATTTTGTTTACGGCTCGGAAAAAGAGGAGGGTTGCGTTAGGTTGACGGCCACTCTATTATGAATAGATCCACCCCATAATACATGTGGCTGACCTGACTACTCTATTGAGGATCATAGCCGATCCCAAAAAGTCTTGGGATTAATGCTTGGTTGTTGTTGTATAATTTCACTGTACGTGTATGTGTTTGTATAGCTTCTGATTGGTTGTTTTATTTGCTTGTTTGGTTGTAGATTGATGAGAATGTGGCTAGAGAAATCATAAACCACAGATCCCTTCGCCATCCCAACATAATTCGATTCAAGGAGGTTTGTCTGCTTGTTGCACTTTAGCTTTTTATGAATAAATATATATGGGTTTTTTTTTGAGTATATAGGATAAGTTTGGATTCTATCATAATTATTTTCAGTGGTGAAATTTGGGGGGTTTTTTGAATTTGTAGGTGGTTTTGACTCCGACCCATCTTGCCATCGTGATGGAGTATGCTGCGGGTGGAGAGCTATTTGAGCGAATTTGCTCTGCTGGAAGGTTTAGTGAAGATGAGGTTTGATCATCGTTCTTGACTGATAGCAAGCTCCATCTTTGTAAATTTCTGGTTTTGTGATTGTGGGTTTGTAGTATCATGTTTGTTTGCTGAGAATGTGTAGGAAAAGAATATAAAAATATTCCCCTTTAGTTTCAATAATATGAATAAGATTCATGTATTTTCCTTTGCATCTTATCAGGCCAGATATTTTTTCCAGCAGCTTATATCAGGAGTTTTCTACTGTCACTCTATGGTAATAAATACAAAGATATTTAGTTATTTCTGTTTCCTTTCTCTGCTTGGTTTTGACTTTTCCTTTAATTTATTTGTCCTGAAGCAAATATGCCATAGAGATTTGAAGCTGGAGAACACCTTATTGGATGGAAGCCCAGCTCCACGTCTGAAGATTTGTGATTTTGGTTATTCAAAGGTTTAATTACAGATTCAACTTGGTATGGGAAGTTTTTCTCTCGGGTATATGTGAAATTTTTTTCCTCTGATTAGTTTTATTTGTGCAGTCATCTCTGCTGCATTCAAGACCCAAGTCAACTGTCGGAACTCCAGCATATATTGCACCTGAGGTTCTTTCTCGGAGAGAGTATGATGGCAAGGTTTGTTGTCCTCTTACATCGTGCATTAACCCTTGTTGCGTGCCTCATTTTTATTTATTTTTCTGTTAATAAGTCAGATTTGGATTTGCTTTGTCTTTAGATGATTCATGCATTCTAATTCTAGGCAACTGAGACAATTGAATAACAATGTGTGGTTATGAGTTGAAAAGTTTCCCTTTAAACTTATAAAAATTTATTATTTTTTGAGCCAGAATGGTGTTTTAAGGACTGGGATTTACGCTGGGTTGATGAGTCAAAGCCTGAAAGAATACAATGGAAGTTGTGAGATATATGTCATGCTCTTTCTTTGGTTATAGTCAGCCCAAAACCCTAAATGAACTCACTACCCAGTTACTTTAGCCCTGTAACTAAAGCATAAAAAAACCGTTATAATGTACTTTTGGCTATCTGCAGATGCCCCTGACCCAATAAGGAAAGTAATAATTATACAAGTTAATTTCTCCTGGCACTATTTTCAGTTAAAAGAAATTATTTATACAGGTTTCACCAACTAGTAACCTCTCGAACAAGGCTGAATATTTCAGCACCAAAACGCTAAAGCTTGTGCAGTCTTGTCTACATTCCATCAAAATAAATAAGCAAACAAAATGCAGTTGTGTACACTTCAGCATTTTTGGAGAATGATTATATGAAAGAATCGGTAAATTTGATAATTGAGGCACTTTGCTGACTACATTAGTATTTATCCATAAGGAATTTATTGGTATGCTGCAGACTAGCATGGTAAACATTTATATTTGGCAAATTCTGTTTCCATCAACCTTTCAGATGAACCATTTTCCTTCAAACTTGCTCCATATCATATCCAGATTACATTCTGCTTTGAAGACCTGATGCATGAGCCTTGTGCTGATCATCTTAACCATTGAGTTTCTGCTTGCCCATGTTCTTGTTTAAGTATATTATAAATCACCTATTGCCCCCACAAATTTGATTTTTTCAGAAGAGGTGGGCACCACTCATATGAAGCAACAAATAATAATGCATTTAGTTAAAAGCATTAAGGACTATGGTCATGATCTTTGTGTATTTCAATGAAAAGGCAATAGCAGAGTACACAATGAGGTTTGACCCCTGGCATCCCTTCCCCCACCTATTCCATTTGTATCTCCTTTAAGGCCCCCTGGCAGGCTGGTGGAGCATGGTCATATGTGATCCTTTTTATGTTTACTTCTCTTGTTTCTGGCATATAGTTTTGCCTGTCAATGTGTTATAGAAATTGCCGATTTTAAATTTTTAATAGAAAAATATCCCACCATAGTTATGGATCAATTAAGGCCATCCTTTTTGTCATAAAATATTTGCTTTAGTCACTACAAAGCCCACTCACATATTAGACACTTTCAGAAGGCAAACATTCAAACTCTTCTCCAGCCTGTGAAGTACAAAAAGTTGTTAAACTATGTTCTGCTCTCTTGTTTGACAAGTATCTTTGTTTATTTATTTTGTGTGTGCAAAGGATATAATATCATTTACTTTGCTGGTCATATGTAATTTTTCTTTTTTTTGTTCAGTTGGCAGATGTATGGTCATGTGGAGTGACTCTATATGTTATGCTGGTGGGAGCATACCCATTTGAAGATCCAGCAGACCCTAAGAATTTCAGGAAAACCATTAATGTAATATATCTTCATTTTGGCCGTCCTTAATATTCTTAAGTTTCTTATTTTAGCAGTTGAATAGCTTCCTTTATCATTCTTATGCAGCGAATAATGGCTGTTCAATACAAGATTCCAGACTATGTTCACATTTCTCAAGAATGTAAACATCTCCTTTCACGCATTTTTGTTGCAAGTCCTTCAAGGGTACGTATCAGACTGAGTTGCTGATCTTTGCTAAGAAATTTGATCTACTTAATTGGAAAGACATGAATGACATCAAACTATTTTGTATTCATACTTGTTCTCAAACACTGCTTTTTCCCCCCTTAAAATAAATCTGAAATGTATTGAGAAAATATGAGGTTTTAGTTTCTTGAAAAATTCTGGCCTTCTAGGAACAGAAACATTTCTCTCTCTGACATAAAGACAAAACCAAAACTTGATGCAACGTGAAAAAAATTAAACAACAATAAGAATAACCTAGGAGTCAGCACCTAAGGTTGCTTGGAGTTAGTACCTAACAGGATAGAAAACCTAGGAATCAGCACCTAGGAAATAATTCCAAGAGAAACAAGCAAACTGTGAACTTCCTTCCTCCATAGGAGTACAATGCTGTGCCCATATAGACCATGCCCGAATCCCAATTCTAGTTGACTAAGGAAACCTAATTCTAAATGACTTGGTTTAATCTATTTGATGAATTACAAAAGTACCCTTGACTATAGGATATTAAATAAGATTCTAATTAACCTAATTAACTACTGCTTGTATTGTGCCTTGTTGGTATTTCTTTAGAGACAAGCATGTGGCTGTTCCATTTGATCAAACTATACTATGAATAATCCAAAGATCATTTGAAGTGCACAGTGTGCATCTAATCTTTTTTTATTTATTTATTTAAAAGATGCTCAATTTTTCTTTTTTTAAAAAGTTATATAACTCAACAGGCACAAGTATGGTGTGTAGGACCTGTTTTATGGAGTACAGGGGAGATATTGTTGTCTAACAGGAGTAAGAGATAGACATGGCTCCTATGTGGGAATAATTTTTTTATTTGGTCCATGCTCTTGATCGTTTTACTGTTATTGATGAAGTGCCCTGTTGCCCATGTTGATGTCATTCATCTTTTATGATAAATATATTGAGAAATTATGGTTTATACTTTATATCATGTTTGCTTTCTTTCTTTTTATTTTTTCTTTTCTTCTTCTTTTTAGAGGATCACCATTAAAGAAATCAAGAGCCACCCATGGTTTCTGAAGAACTTGCCAAGGGAACTAACAGAACCAGCTCAATCAATGCACTACAAGAAAGAAAATCCAAGCTTTTCCCTCCAAAGTGCTCGAGATATAACAAAAATTGTTGAAGAGGCCAAAATTCCTCCACCAGCTTCCCGATCGGTTGGTGGCTTTGGCTGGGGAGGAGAAGAAGATGGTGATGCTAAGGAAGAAGATGCTGCAGCTGAGGAGGAAGAAGAAGATGAATATGAAAAGAAAGTCAAGGAGGCACAGGAAAATGGAGACGTTCAAGTCAGTTGAGGACCTACTTTATTGCTTCTTAATTATTAGAGACCTAAAGAGTTTTGGTTCTTGAATATCTCATGATTTCAGAATGGTTTTGTGTTGTATAAAATTCAGTTTTCTGCTCAGCACATGGTGTTGAATAAATGTTTGTAAATTTATAGTGTTGTCGTAAAGTCTGTGAATTTAAATTTATCTTCGAGTACATTAGGCTTTTAAACACCACCCCCCCCCCCCCCCCCCCCTCTTTTTTTTTTTTTCTTCCAAAAAACAGGTTTAGTATTTTGTTTACTTCCCCCCCTTCTCTACTGGGGTTTGGAGAGGGGGGAGGGGTTGAGCTGTAAGGTTAACCTTAAAGGTTTTGTATGGTCTGCAGGTTCTACCAAAGAACCTGAAATTGTTGTAAGACTATTTAACTCCCTTAAGCTGTATGTAAGGAGGCTTGGCTGTTAAAAGTAACTATTTCAATAAAAATCTGTTAGTATATGCCAATTGAAAAACATAATGTGTATCTGTTGTGGACTTTGAATTCCAGGATATGATTTATTGAAAGAAAAAGGACCCCTGATATAAATCAAAGCAATGAATTGAGCTTTAGAAAGCCACTTTGCACATCTGCCAAACCCCAAATAAATTATCTCATTTTGTGTGAAATTCACAAAATGTGAGAAGAATGATGCATAAGATACCTTCTTATTAATAGAGAGGGAAGTTTTTCGATTTGAGATAAAATTTTACTCTACATTAAATTTAGTGTGTGCGCATGAAATTTCTTTTTGAAAACTTAAACTTCGATCTTTATCCTCTCATACTCTACATATTTGTGGAGTAACTATCATGCAAAGGTTGCATGGCAAGAGAGGGAAGTCCTGGACATTTTGGAGAACACTTGGTGAACTAAATAACTAATGAATAAAAGGCACTACTTGAGAATAAAGTTTATCTATCTGTTTTGTTGTGAATAGAAAATTACTCTCTTTTACAGCCATTTAAAATAGATGAACTTTCCTCAATCTGACTAATTTTACTCCTTCATGGTGGATCATTTGAAGTTACAATACGTTTTTTTCTTTAGCTATCAACTTTTGGCAAAATGACCCAAAAAAAGAAGAAAAAGTGGAAAATGGGAAATATTCTCCGGACCATGCTTGCCACTTGCAAGGCAATGAAAGAAAGAAAATGACTTGGAAATAAAGGAGGGTCGTGTCACTCACTCACTCTATAGTCTTGGGTCTTTCCTTTACTAGTCGTTATGGTCGTCCTGGTTAACGACAGACCTTGTGTTCGGCATGGCGTGTGGTGTTAAAGAGACTTGACCTTGACGTGTCTTTTTGGGAAAAAGAAAGAGACATTAATGGTCATAAATAACGCCGGTTGATTTGGTGGTGGTATGGTGCAGATTTGGATCGTTTGTAGTGCGATTTAGTAAAAATTATAACTGCACTATTTTTTATTTTTATGATCATATGTGTGGTGTAGTGCGATGCAGTCTAGAGTTTAGTCAAAATTATAACTGTACTGTACCTTATTTTTGTGATCACATATGTGGTGCAGTATATAAGATGCGGTTTGAAATTTGTGTATATTTTTCAAATTTTAGACTTTTCCTACTCAGTCCAAAACTATTTTTTTTTCCCTTTGTTTTAGGCCAAGTTTTAAACTATTGAACTAGTTTTTCTTTATTTTGAGCTGACTTTTCTAATCAACACTTGCTAGAGTTATCAAATTTTTTTTTTTAAACTAGGGTTATTAAACTATTAATAATATATTTAATATTAAAAATAAATAAATATATTAATATATAGAGAGAGAGTGCAGTGTGATTTTTGCGGTTTTCTTATTATAAAACTACAAATCGCACCATAGTATGCGATTATGCTATTTTGATAAAACACATGATACTATTCTTAAAATCACGTAAAATTGAAGAGCCGACCCTAGAGACCTTTTTCTATTCATCCAAAAAATAATATTAATAACTGTCATGAATTGACCTTCAACATGTAACAAAAATAAGTCTCTCTAAAGTTATTTGCAATTTACCATTCCGGAATATTATTTGCAATTTACCATTCTGGATTATTGCTTATGTAACAAAAATAAGCCTATTGGTCAATGCCGGTCTTCCACTAATGATTTCAGCCTCTTTATTTTCTTGGTAAGATTTGAACCTAAGCTTTTTAAGCTTATTTGTCTATTTGATCATTTCGTTCAAAGGGAGCAGTTGACAAATTAATGAGTCTCTCTAAAGTTCTAACTTCTCTGTATTTGCTTGTAGTGGGCTTAGGTTAATGTAGCTTTGGAATTTAAGATTTATAATTTAAGTGGATTATGGTCCAAATATCAATGGAAGATTTGGTAGGGAAAGGGAAAAGGTCTGATTTATTGTTCAAATAATGCTGGTCTTCCACTTTGGTAACAAAAAGTGCCCGTTGTACTAGCAACCTTTTCTGGTTGGATTTGTGGACTCTTGTCTATATATTTTCTACGTTCTTTTACTTAGCAAAATAATATTTATCATACTCCAAAGGCAACAGCAGCAGCTTGCTTACAGGCTCTACACAGTTAAGCAACTGAAAAGCAACATATTCATCAAATTTTAGATGGACTATCCAAGCAAAACCCATAATAATAATCCTCAAAAGCTAATTCATCTTTTACAAGTACAACATATGGTTGGCTCAAGGGCAACAACTTACCTATTGTCGATTGCAACAAAAACCATAGGGCAATCCATACAAGACCCTTATTAAAGATTATTGAGAAGGCCATGAAGTATAATACAAACAGCATGTCCATTTGTGCCTTTCCCACATCAACTGTTCTCATTTGGACTAGAAGAACCAACTAAAGTAGTCAAGAAAACAAAAGGTCATCAAATGAATGTGATCGATCTCTTTTACCAATAATATAATATTTTAATATAATTGAAAGATGTCTTCAGCCCCAGAATCTCTCTACTGGTGCGATACCTTAAATCTGCAGAGCATGATCCAAACTAGCTTCAGTACGTTCTCTGCATTGACATTGACTCTGTTAGAATTGCATGCAACTTCCTAGTCTCTGTAAGAATACATTCCCTATCAAAAAGAGCTGAGACAACAGCTACTCCTTTCAGATTCGGCACACCAATTTCCATCACAGAACTTGCATTTGAAGCACCAATACCACCAATCGCAACCACGGGTAACTTAGAAGCTACACAAACAGTTTTCAACCCATCCAGACCAACAGTGAGATTGTTTTCCTTCGTATTAGTTGGATATACGCCACCACACCCAATGTAGTCAGCACCATCAATCCATGCCTGATGGGCTTGCTCAGGTGTCTTGCATGATACACCAATGATCTTATCAGGGCCAAGAAGAGTACGGGCCACATGAGCAGGCATGTCTGACTGACCAACATGCACACCATCAGCACCACAAGCAAGCGCAACATCAACGCGGTCATTTATCAGTAAAGGTACTCCGTGTGAATGGCATATTTTGAGACATGCTTTTGCTGCTTCCAAAAAATCCTGTGTTTCAGCATCCTTTTCCCTGATAGAGCAAGTCAAATAATGTCAATAACAAAAACATTGTGTTCATTAGCAAAATATCTTGCACAGACAACCTCCTTCATGGATAGGTCAAGCTAAGAAAGTATAAAACATATAAATTCAAGGGAACCTCCTAAACTCTTAGAAGAAAGTGAACAAATAACAATGCTATTTCCACTCAACAACTCAAGTTGAGAACATATAAGAGCACTAATGAAAGATTTCAAATTTGTGTTCCACTGTTATAAATTCATTGAAATTAGAGTAGAAGGCATCTTTTAGCTACTTGTGAGAATTTAAGATTACATTCTATAGTCAGAATTTGCAGCTGCAGCAATAAATGATGGTTTGAAACTTGCTACTTAAATTAAAGAAGGATTTAGTTTTTTCTCTTGGGAGGATGTAAGAGTGTGGAGCAGATCACAGAGTTCTTAAACCATAATAAAGCTAGCCAGCCAAACAGCCAATTGAATATTTTGTTAAAAAAGAAAGCAAACTGTAGAAAGTCACATTATAGTTGATATACTTTGCTCAACTAATCACATCATAGATCTAAATAATTTCTTTTGTGAAGTGAAATTTGTCTGAATTAGTAAACCAAACTGACGTTTAACAAATCACTTGTAAATCTTTCTTCTTCTTTTTTTGAGAAACAAAATCACTTGTAAATCTAAATAACTTTTTAAGTTCAAGTCAGACTCGATGTAACTTTTTCTCAACGTCACACCACTAGATGAATACTTTTAACAAATGAACTGCCAGATTACATTGTTCCATTACCTCTTATGCTAGCAAAATATCAAGATGATTAAAGATTAAGAACTTAAACAATGTATGATTAATATTAAATTTGACATGCAGATTGTCAAACATTTGATAGTTTTTTTTTTTTTTTTTTTTTTTTCGGCTAAAGATAGTTATTGAGTTGTGTAACATTAACAAAGAGTTACACTAAGTATAACTTAAAAGCCCCTCCCCCTCCCCCTCCCCCCATCCTTTTTTTTTCTTTGCTAATTATTTTTGAAGGAAAGGGATAGATGAAGGCTTTATAGATGTACCCTAAGCAAAGCTAAGACTGATTCCCATGAAGGCTTAAGAGGTCAAGAGGTGGGGTAACTTAAAGATGATTTGTCATATATATAGCTTTTTTTTTCTTTTTTTTTTACTACAACGGCATAGATTTTATTAATGCGTTACAAAACACAATAAAACAGCCACTAAACAATACATCAGCCAATAGATTTTATTAATGCATTACAAAACACAATAAACAGCCACTAAACAATAAATCAACCAATAATAGATGAGAGAGATCAAGTCCAAAAACAAATGTTTTCTCATGTATATTGAAGAGAGAGAGAGAGAGAGAGAGAGAGAGAGAGAGAGAGAGAGGCTAATTGTAACTCTATTAAAAAAGTCAAGAACATGATTTGAAAGGGAGCAAGGCTGAATTGTAACTAATTGTATAAAATAAGTCAAGAACTAGATTTGAAGGGATTGTAGAATATTGCTGAAAATCCTTGGAGAAAACAGTTGGTATTCACATTTGTAAATTGGAAGATATCACTAGTTGCGAAAGTATATAGAGAGCAACAAACCTCAATTGAATAATGGTAGCACCTCCGTCTATGGCAGCTTTAACAGCATCTGTAATGGAACGGCCCCACTTTTTATTCATCCTAGAGTCTGTAACAGCATACAAGTACAAGTCATTTGGATTAAATCCCACTTGCCTGCATGAATTTTGAACATAACTCTTAAGCCTAAGTAGGTGGTCGAAGGGGCCTTGAGGCCCATTTCCAATGGCAATGTCTTTGCTGTAATCCAAAGCCGTCTCGATGTAGTGTTTAGCTACCTGTCAAAAGATGGTGAATAAGAACTGTATATGGATCCTCCATTTTATTTAAATTCTCTCTCTCTCTCTCTCTCTCTCATATACAAAACACAGAAACAGCATCAACAATAAGGCATGACAGGAAAATAAAATTAAGCTGACAAACATCAATGTTCAAGCAAAATCCAAAAGGCCAAACACAATTCAGATTTCTCTCTCTCTCTCTCTCTCTCTCTCTCTCTCAAACAAAACACAGACACACAGCATCAACAATAAGGCATGACAGAAAAATAAAATTAAGCTGACAAACATCAATGTTAAAGCAAAATCCAAAAGGCCAAACACATTTCAGACTTATTTGAAAAACATTTCATACATTCATTGCCAAACATTAATTCCACACAGCAAGTCTTTCTCACTGGCTAGACCATAGAAAAAGATTAGAAACTAACAATGTTTCACTAATTCATAAAATGCTGCTTGCTAAGTAGTGCTCAGTGCAGAAAATTCACTTGCAAACCAAAGTCCCTGCATCAATTAAGTAACAGAACTTGGAACTAGAAAACAAAAATTATGTACTCACCTTAACAGCTGGCAGCATTGAAGAGCCTTTTGCCAGCTCAGCCGCTATACATGATGCCAAGCTGCAACCAGTACCATGAGTGTTGCGAGTTTTAATGCGCAAAGAACGCAGCTCATGGAAGTCCTTACCTGCATAATCAATTATAAAAATTGAGTTTGTTATTAATATGAAATACTTGGACATATATTAAATTAGAGGAAGCAAAATTACCATTAATTCTGAAGGATTCTAAGTAGTTTAAGCTTACCATCAAAGAAAATATCAACAGCATCCAATGAATCGGGGAGGTCACCACCTTTGACAAGTACATTTCTGCATTCCAAATTAACAGTTTGTGTAAAGTTTAAACACACTAATTTTTCAACTAAGATTAATTTTAGCTATTCCTTCCTAGCTCAAGCTAATGCATCCATTTTGTCAAAAAAGATTTGCCCTATGAAGCCAAAGCCCATGACGTAAGCAAAATTAGCAAACAGAACTATGAAATTCTATTTCTTATGAGAAAAAAATTAATGCAGAACAACTTAAGTGTTTTGGGTTGATATTAGTAGGTAATAATATTTCACGCCCATCCCAGCAATAATGTGCACATATGACAACTTGGTCCTTTGACTCATTTTGAATATTCAAGTATTACACTTGTTTGGCAGAGCATCACTTGGGATAGATAAATCTTTTCTGGTATGATTGATGTCCGGAAACATAAGAAAACTGTAATGTGTCTATGTAGCTAGTTGTGAAATACAACAGTCAACTAATCAGGAGAGAGAGAACTAAAAATTCAAAAAGAATTTTCTAATAACTAACCGTGGGCCCATGTCATGCAACAGTTTTGCAGCAGAACACATGTCAGCAACCGTTTCTAGTTGCTGACCACCAAGTAACGCAGATGCCTCTTTTAAATTTGGTGTGACTATATCAGCGATAGGAAGAAGCTGCTCTCTGCATTTGGGAACCAGAAAAGCACAATTATCAATGACTTACAAAAGAGACAATTTTGGAAGGAAATAAAACAAACATGGGACTTCTTCCTTTCTTGAACGATTACTATGAATAAGATAATGCAATCATTTCTGATTCAAATTGGCATAGAATTAGAAAAGATGGAAAGCTTTGAGAGACAATGGAGATGTGTGAACATGTAAGGGGCAAAAAATAATGTCCATGCAGAGGACTTTGGTGAAAAAGAGAACACACTAACGCAAAACACATAATTGAAAAGGTTGTCAAATTGGCTAATGTGGTTCACATAAAATTTGCAGAATCAGTTGGGAGAATCAATTTCACTTAATGTTACACAGAAAAGTTTAGCATACCTAAATCCAGCAAGAATGGAAGGACCAGCTAGTACATCTCCACTTGTAGATACCATAACAGGATCAACCACTAAAGCTGCCTTCATTGATAGGACTAAGTCAAATAAAAAGCCTCTAGAATTTTATCTAAAATATTCACCATTAATTGCCGACACTACTTTATACCTCGAACTGGAAACTCCCTTAGACCTTGACTAAGAACATTGACAATGCCAATAGAGGGTAGCATGCCTGTCTTCACCTGAGTACATTTCACGATTATGTCAGAATCAATTTATTATTACTAAACTTAACAAAATCATATTTGAAATGATTCTAATCAAACATTGAGCCAAATGTCAGGACATGTTAAGCGGAAACCCAAGCTGACCAACTAACCACACATCCTACATCAAATTATCCAAAACGGCAAACTTTTATTTTTATTTTTTATTCTTCCATAGTATTATTTTTTGACAAGGAAAGACATTGCTATACAATCATTTGGAATTCTTGCGAGCAAACTTTTATTGAAAAAGACTACTTCATGCCAAAAGGGCACGAAGCAGCTAGAAAAGTACAAAGAAAAATCAAAACTATGTACAAGATAAAAGAGACTATAAAATCAGAAGGGAGTCAACTAATCCCTCTACTGTGTACCAAAAACGAAACCAAATAATTTTATTAAAACATTCAAGATTTAAGTGGCATAAAAGATAGTCTCTAGTTTAAAATGATGAGGCAAATTAAATAGTCACACGTAAGATTTAGAATAATCTAATAGACACAAACACATGAGCTCCAATAATGATAAAAACAGGTCTTGACTAAGTACTTCCCACAAGATTGGCTTGGCATACGACTCATAGATCTAGTAGAAAGTAGAACTTACAGTAACCATTAATTCAGACTTACCACATCAACTTGCATATCTGACAACACAGACTTAAGCTGCTCTGCCACGAAATCCTCAGGCACAACACTTACACCCTGACAATTGCAACAAAATTCACAAACACGTGTGCAAGTCTGAGAACTGTCATATATAGGAAGACACCACATTATAAACCCTACATTCACTGAGATATATGGGGAGAATACAAAGAAATAAGACAGTTATAAACTTTTAGCTTTTACTTTTTTTATAAGACAAGCTGGTTTTTAATGTTGTTTTAATCTCTCAACAATTAAGCCAAATATTTTCCATATCACGCTAAAGTAGAATTAAGCATCTGTTTTTAATGGACCTATATAATAAAACAAAATATAATTTCCTTCCTCGGAAACAAATGGAGCATAACTCAGAAAGACAATAACAAACAGCAACCTGAACCCCAATGGTGTTCTGTGCGGTGACAGCCGTTATCGCAGTGGAACAGTACACTCCTCGCGCTGCACAGGCCTTAAGATCAGCCTGGATTCCAGCACCAGCTCCCGAGTCAGAGCCAGCAACAGTTAGTACGTGTGGAATTTTCATCTTCTTAGAGTGATCACTAGTCATTGGAGCACTGTCTTCACGCATCTCCACAAAAATTCGCGTTTGTAAGCTACTGTTGATTCTTGAATTCGTAAACGGTAAGCTCAAACCTAAAGATTGTTGAAACCCCTGTGGAGGAACCTGCAATAGGTTCAATGCCAAACAATTTCAAAGAAAAGTTTCAGTCCAAACTCAAAACAAGTCTTCAATAAATCTAAGGGCACAAAAAATTTCACAACTGCTGAGGTGGCAGTTTGTGATTGATATGCAGTAAAAGTAATATCAGTGGTGGTCTCATGTGAAAGTAATGTATTATAAATCGCAATCTGCCACCTCAACTAGTTGTGAAATTTGTTACGTTTGTAGTATTGTTGATAAGTCTTAGGATACAATCCTTTGTTTGGTTCCCAAGAAACTAAGAGAAACCTCATTTTGTATTTTTAGTTGTGGGGGTGAAATTTGATCCAAGTACAATTTTTTTCCCTCAAATTCAAAAGGTTGCAATTTAGTCCTACAAAAATCTAAAAAGTATTAATTTCATCCCTCCATCCAACATGACGTAAAATAAATGAACCAATCAAGAAATAAATACCTTTTAAATCTTTCCATGATGAAATTTTTTTTGCAACCTTTTAAATTTCAGCCTTTTTTTAATGTTCTTCAGTTTGGAATTATGTTCGAAAAGAGAAACCAATCCAATTAAGCACCCAAACAAAATAGGAATCGATAAATTACTGATTATCCCAAAAGCTTAAGCCGCTAAAAACAACAAATTTAATCATTATTCTAAAGTGGGACCTAAAACTTGTGATTTTTCAGCCTTTTTTAAATGAGAGGTGAAGTGGAGACAAGGTTCGAACTTTGAACTGAATACCATCTGCTATGATACCATGACAGATAAATTACCCAATTGGCCTAAAAAGCTAAAGATTTTAGGAAATGGTGAATTTAAATTTAATCATTTAACTATTATTCTAGTAAATTAATTGAGAAAAACCCTTTGAGAATTTACAGTTCAGAGTCAATCTTTCTTTTCGTTTTCCCACATTTTCTTAGCAACCAAACACAACAGTCTTACCACAAAACTCAACCCAGAAACCGTAATTCTACTACAATTCATGCAAATCAGTTCTCACTCGATATAAACGTGAACACTATCAATAACTTAATAACGTATTCTTCTTCTTCTTCTTCTTTTTTTAATATTTTCATGGAAATTTTTTATTCTTTTTTTTTTTTTTTCTGAGCAACCAAACAGAATTTAATAAATAAATATATAAATAAAGATTTTGACAGAAGTATTTAAAATCAAATAGTTGAAATGGACAATTTAAATTTAAAAAAACAAAAGGAGAGAATGTGTTGTCGTGTTCTGTACCTTGTGGGAGAGGAAGAGGCAAGAACTTGAGAGGCCCTGAGCGTAGGCCATGAAATAAGACTTTTTTTTTTTAGGCTTGAAACAGTGAAAATCTATTGTATCTCACCTATTTTTTTGTTTATAATTGCTGACATGTACTGTTGTCATTGGAGTAAACTTTCTTAACATGGGTTCAAGTTTAGCTAACGAGTATATTTTGGAGTTCAAATTCTGACTATATTGAAAATCGATTGATATCTTAACTAGATGATAAGAATGCAATTATCATGAAGTGGATTTAAAATTCTATCTTATCTATATAAAACGTTACTTTTATTTGAATTGTGCCAACTATTAAGAATTATGTTCGGTTTAAAACTGAAATTCCAGTATTGTCCAATTATGATTGGTAATAGACACCGAGGTTTTGCAATATATTAGATTTATCGTTGTTCGTGTGGAATTTTTTATTTTATTATATATATAAAAGAAAATGATGTCTCAATCTTTAATCATATTATTCCACTTCATATTCATAAGACACTCCAAAAATCCTATTAATCGATAGTGTGGTTGATTGAACTTAAGACTTTCAGATTTATATCACGCCCTAGACCAATAAGCCTACCACCCAGATCCCCTCATGTAGGGATGACAATGGGGTTGGGATTAGGGCTAGGTTGGACCATGGGTGCCCCATCCAACGATCCTTTTTGGGGCGAGAAAAACATGTATAAGGCAAATCAATTTTTGGGGGTGGGTTCAAAATGTTTCACTAACCATACTAAGATTGATAAGATAAACACGAAATAAAAAGTAAAAGAGTGACCGTAAGAGGACTATAAGAGAACGTGAAACAAGTATTTTGGAAATGATAATGATGTATTAAAGATTAATAAATTATAGTTAATATATGTACATAAATGATTAAATTATATTTATAAAAAATTTAAATATATGTTAAATAAAATATGTATATATACATTAGGAATGGTGTGAGCAAAACCCATCTCCACTCCGCTAAGCATATTTAATATTAACCAAATCAAGGTTAATTTGATGAGTTTTATACATGACCTAAAGAATTAGCTAACCAAACAAGAGTTTTTTTTTTGGATAATCAATCAAACCAGAGTTAATTTCATATAGATAATCGAAGTAATATCATAATTTGAGCATACAAAATGATAGTTTGAGTGTAGGTTGGTATTTTGGACAGGGTTGGGCTTGAATTCGAGTGTGTATTGGTATTTTAATTGAAAATGGGTTGGCTGGATTTTATTTGGGAGTGTGACTGTGTGAGTATGTTGGGCTAAGGGGCTGGCTTTGTTACTTGAGTGTGTGGGCTTGACAAAGTTGGGGCCCAAGCTTTGTTAGATTGAATGTGGGCTTGTTTTGAGAGCTAGGTTCAAACCAATGGGTCACACGGGTTGGACTTAAGTTGAGAGCGGGCTGGATTTAAGTGTTGATTGGTATGTGGCTTGGCCCGTTAGGTTCACTTAGTTGTGGCTTTGGTCTCTGTGTTGTTGCAGGGGATTTTTTTGGAAAGGTTGATTTGGAGTTTGAGGTGGTAAATGTATTTGGTTGCTAAAAATGGGAAAAAGGAAGGATTTTCATGTGTTTTAGGGGTTATTACAGGAAAGAGTTTTCTTTGAGCTTGATGAGATAGCCAAAAGCTAGGTAAAAGGATGTATGTTAGAGCACTCACATCAGCAAGTCTAAAACAGAAAAAGTGAATATATATACATCTTTTGGCCCAAAATGTATTTGGTTACTAAAAATGGGAAAAAGGAAGGATTTTCATGTGTTTTAGGGGTTATTACAGGAAAGAGTTTTCTTTGAGCTTGATGAGGTAGTCAAAAGCTAGGTAAATGGATGTATGTTAGAGCACTCACATCAGCAAGTCTAAAATAGAAAAAGTGAACATATATACATCTTTTGGGCCAAAAGGTACCCATATTAGTGGTTGTAAAGATGTGTATACATACAATCTTGCTAAAGTAATTGTGTATGTATCCATAGTTACTGTTCAATTGCAAATGACACTTTTTTTCTCACTTCATTATAGACTCACTCTATTCACCTTATTCCTCAATTTTCTCTTACCCTTTGTCTTCTTCCTCTCTTCGTACAAAATTGCCGCCCCAACCCAATAACAAAACCACCGCTTGCCCCAGCCTCAACCATTGGTCAAGTAAGTATCACCCAAATACAAAAACCCCAAAACTAAAATTAACAACAATCCGTTAGAGAACCAAGCAAAACCCAGATGAAATCAAAACCCAAAATTAACCAAAACCTAGATGAAATCAAATGAGGACCATGGCGGTGCGACATCAAGTGGGAAGGGATCGGAGGTGCTTGTAATGGGTTTAGGTGGTTATGTTTGAACGCAGTTGAGGCTACATTTGAAGCCATGAATGTTTTGTAGTGTAGTCATTTGCACTAATGGAAATTAATGGTTTCTGTTTGATTTTGCTAATTTTAATTTTGAACATTTAGAAAATGTTGATTAAATGTTGATTATGGACGTTGCAATTGAATATTTTGTTGCTTTGGATTAACTTGTGATTTTTGATTTAGTAAAGCAAACGTTGAATTATCCAAAAAAATAGAATCAAATAATTAGTTTGTGGTTTTTGTTCCTTTGGATTAGAACTAATGTGTCATTCTTATTATTATGCTTTTGAGTTTAGGATTGATGTAAATATTAATGTTCAATTTGGAAATATGCAATTAGATAGATAATAGAATGGTAAATTATACTTTTCATCATTGTATGTTCAATTTTTGTCCCTCAAATTTGGTCCTTGAAATTTAAAAAATGGAACACAATTTGATCTCTCCATCGATTTTCTATTTACATGATTAATTGGCATATGAGGCACCCAATTTTTTAGGGACCAAATTTACTCAACCACATATTTAAAGAACCAATAAAAAAATAATAATAATAAAACTTTATATTTGAGGACCAAAATCAAATTGACCCATAGACAAAGGGATGGAATTGTTCATTTTTTGGAAATTCAAGAACCAATTCATAACTTTAAAAAAAAAAAAAGGGTAAAATATCATTTTCGTCCCTAAACTATTACAAAAGTTCGTTTTTCGTCCCTAAAGTTTCAAAAGTTCTATTTTCGTCCCTAAACTTTTCCAAACGTACTGATTTTCGTCCCTCCGTCTATTTTCGTTAACTTATTTCTTACGTGGCCTGACAGAGTGCTAATGTGGCATCTGACTTGGATTACGTGGCCTGACGGAGTCAGATGTCACATCAGCACTCCGTCAGGCCACGTAAGAAATAAGTTAACGAAAATAGACGGAGGGACGAAAATCAGTACGTTTGGAAAAGTTTAGGGACGAAAATAGAACTTTTGAAACTTTAGGGACGAAAAACGAACTTTTGTAATAGTTTAGGGACGAAAATGATATTTGACCCAAAAAAAAAAAATTTTGAAGGACTAAAATCAAACTTATCCCAAATTTTAGTGAACAAAAGTATAATTACTCAGTAAAATACTTGGCATTATGTTAAGGGATTTTTACAAATATTACCTTGAGTTTTGAGTCTTTTGACATGAGTATTATTTTCCTTGGACTTTCAATTTGAGCAATAAATTCCTTACACATTAGGTTAGACTTAATCAAGCATTGCATCGTATACATAGTAAAAATGACATTTCAAAATTATTGATGATGTGAAAAAACTCATATATACATCATATGATTAAATTCACCACTTGTTAATGTAACATACGAATGGAAAGTTTCATTTGTCAATGGTCTACTATATAAGGAGTTAATTGTTCAAAACAAAAAGTTAAAGGTTCAATTAAACACTCATGTCCAGTAATGATATTTGCAAAAATACTAGATAACAAAGGATTATAGAGGACAGATTATTTTAGGAAACATGCATTAACAATTTAACAACAAGAATGCTATTAGAGGTTAGAACTTCCATTAAAAAAAATAAAAAATAAAAAGAAGGAAGAAAAATTAAACAAAAGGGAGATCCAGATGATATATTATTAATAAAAAACGGTATATGTCTGATTTATTACTGTCACACCTGTTTGGCAAATTTACATTATGAAAGTTGTGAAATGTAATCCACTTGCTTTCTTCTTGACAACAAAGGCCAAATAAAATTATCTCCTAGATCTTCCTGAGTACCAATCCTTTCAAGGCCTTGGCAAGATGTTCCTCTCTCTGAACACTCTGAACCCAATTTGCATTTATGTGAACCCTTTCAATGCTCTGCTTCAAGGTTCTAGCAATCTTGGACTTAGCACGACTTGCAAAAAACTCCTCTATTTCCTCGGCCTTCTCAAACGAAGCAAACTGGGGGATAAATAGAACAGAACAAAAAAGGGAAGAAAAAAAAACAAAGATAAGCAATAACTAACAAGTGTATTTGTAATTGAGATCAAAGGACAAAAACTGATACTTATGGAACTAACAACAGAAGAGAGGAGGAGGAAGGGAAGGGAGAGACAAACCGGCGATACAATTGAGCTGACAAAGCGAGTTATTAAATATCCAGAACCCCAGATTTTTGAAATATGCTCCCAGTTATCCTGTATTTCAGTCACATGTAAATCAGGAAAAAAATTGCATTCAACAGCAAAGTGGAATGTACTCATGATGAAAACAAAAATAGAATAATATGGGATCAGTGCCAAAGTAATTCAAAACAAGTTACCCTTTCATTTATACATAAAGATTTTAGCAACAATAAGCTAGAAATGTACTTGTGTTTAAACTAGCAATTCTGATACATATGTGGTCCATGTGGATTAACTTGATATTTCTAACATAAAATCTAAGATATATTTCAGAATCTAAAGCTCCTACAAGCTACTTTCACAGACAACTTCATCTTCTCTGCGGCGGAGATATCTGGTTTTGATCAAAGCCAATGGGATTGCACAAATACTTGTGCCTTAAATAAATAGTAATAATAATAAATAAAAAACTTGGCCAGTTCCTTAGGCATAGGGATCTTAATGGTTCAATGGCATCTCTTCCAACTCATTTCTTGACTAGATAAATATACACTTCTAGCATCTCTCCCATTTACCCATTTATCATCAATAAATACATGAGATGCACCACAAGCATGTTTTTCCTACAGGAAGGAAGGCGAGTGCCCCGTCCCTTGTATATGGTTAAACTCCTTTGTCTTCCTCAAATCCACATGCCAAATCTTAGACCAGTCACCTAATTGTTTTGCACAATTTTGATCAATGTATAACATGGATATAGTGCATACGCATGAACATTTGAATTTCTTCACTGCAATGTGCTTTTTGCATTTTACATCACAGATGGTATTACCTTCAGCCATGTCCAAGCTGTTTCGCGTCCTTCCCTACTAACAGAAAGTCCAAGAACAGCATCTTGGTGACGAACCTAGATCAAATGGGAAATAAAGCCAGCATCAACATCCCAAGCTCCATCATACCATTATTTATCAACTTGTGTTAAAAGGTTTTTGACCTCCACAATTATATATACCTCAGAAGACAACAAAAAGTTGAGAGCTTCAAGAATTATGTTGTGATCTGGAGAAGATGTTAATGAACCTACAAGCACAAAAAGAGAGATGTGTCCAACACACTAGAGAGATTCAAATGTTTTGCAGCATTTTAAATAATGATATGTTATTACTTAGAACGCGTGTTTTCTCCTGGCTTAAATCAGTCTCTCTGTACACTCTCAAAAGAGATTCATAACCAAATCTGTTTGAGGTGCTGACTTCACGCATTACAGCCACATATGATGCCTGCAACCACAGCCCATTAGAATACTTGATAGGTATTGTAGACGGAGAAATTCTAGTGATTTAATTAATGCTTTTTTTTTTTTTTACCAACCTTTCTTATGTCAGGATGGAGGAGTGGTGTATTTCTGTCATCCAAGAATGCATGAAAACGTCTACTTGCTTCTTTTAGTGTCAGATCATGCCCAAACACAACAAGGGCAGTCAAAACCTCTCCTCTCAACATTGCATCTAGATGGCTCTCGCCTGTCTTAGGCTCCCATCCAAGCTTACTGCAAAATAAATTCAAACATTGAACAAAAATAAACAAATAATGATATATATTATATAAAAAATTAAAAAGAAAAAAAAAAGAAAAAAGAAAAAAAAAAGCTAATCTTGCTCAAAGTTTTTTTTGAGAAAAAAAAAAAAATATATATATATATATATATAGTTACAAAAATAAAGAAGGGGGATTTGAACCTTGGTTCTCGTTATAAATAAGAGCAAGCAATACAACTGAGCTATAAGCCTCTTTGCGTTGCTCAAAGTTTTTGAGTGCTCATTATCTTTGTTAGTGATACACATTGGGTATATTTCGATAGTTACAACAAATAAGGGAGGGGGATTTGAACCTTGGTTCTCCTTATAAATAAGAGCAAGCAATGCTACTAAGCTATAAGGCTCTTGGCCTTGCTCAATGTTTTTGAGTGCTCATTATTTGGGTCAGTGATACATTGGGTTTCTATTAGCATGTAAGGTTTGATATAAATTGTTGGTGGTCTGCAACTATCAAGTCAAAGATACCTTCCCTAAACTTTTTCAAACATCCTACATGCTTCCTTATTCCTTAGATAGTTTTATACATATTACATTAGCAACTTTAGATAATTATTAGGGATAATTACAGATAACCCTCCTGTGGTTTGAGCGAAAATCACTTTGCCTACCCGTGGTTTGAAAAGTGTCACTTAACCCACCTGAGGTATGTTTCCGTCACCCTCCGTAACCCACCTCGGTCTTTGCCGTTACAAAAACACCTTTTAACCCCAAAACAGAACATAACGCGAATCAAAACACCCAAAACTCAAACACTTTTCGAGAGAGAGACCCGAGGTGCGATCAGGCTGTTCGTCGTGGTTTGGAGCGATTGGAGGGAGAGAAAGCACTTGTTTTCCATCATCGAAGCTAGGCAAGGTATGTGTGACTGCTGCATTTGTGTTCTTGATGTCAATTTTTTATCGCGACCCATATTGTTAGGTTTTGCTGTTCATCTGCATGTTTATTTTTATTTTTTGTAGGTTAAGTTAAATGTGCATTTTGCTATTTATATGTAGAATCGCTTAGGATGTAGCTAATGCGCAAGTACTTTGGTTGGAAGTACACATTTTAGCGAAATATTAACAAACAAACAAAATCTGTGTTCAACTTCGACTTGAATTATTTAGAAATCAACACAATGTTGGACTATGAACAATCAGGCAAACTTATTTGGTGGTACGTTGATTATAAAAAACATTAAAAAAAATGATATATCAAATATCAAATGAAATTGCTCTTTATATGGGTAAGACAAATAAATCACAATGCACAACCAGGCAATTATATGGCTTTCAATTTTTACCTCTGGAAGTCTCAGAAAACAAAATAAACTAGAGGCTATATATGTAGAAAACAAAAAAAACAAAAAACAAAAAACACCCTGAACAGATTGCATATATATGTAGAATCAAGTTTATTTGTCAATGAGTACACTTGTTGTATCTTTTTGCTTCTTGTCATTTTCTGCATGTCAGTGTGTAAACAAACTACTTTCTTTAATTGCAGATGGTTGACTTCACCTTTGACATTGAAATTCATGTTGGGGGATGTTTTGTGGAGGAGCCAACCATTGAATATGTGGGTGGGTCTGTACATTTACTGACAGATATTGACCCTGACAAGTTGAGTTACTTTGAAATTCGGGATTTATGCCATCTAGTTGGTGCTCCTAAAGAACACAGTAGATATAAGTACTTACTTCCTGAAGGTAATCTTCAAGTTGATTTAAGAGACATAGCAACAGATGCAGATGTTGTAAACATGACTACCCTTCATAGGGCATGGCCAGCTGAAAAAATCATAATCTATACTGACATAGATGTGGAGCCACTGGCAGTTGAGTATCCTGATGGAGGGGGAGTGGCACATGGTGGTGTAGGTGGTGTAGGTGATGTAGGTGGTGATGGAGGGGGAGTGGCAACTAGTGTAGGTGGTGATAGAGGGGGAGTGGCAGCTGGTGCAGGTGTTGATGTACGTGGTTTAGGTGGTGATTCATTAAGGGATGAAATAGATTTGGATAGTGATTATGATGAGGATGATGATGAGGATGATGATGAGAATGATGAAGAAGAAGATGTTGAGGATGTTGAAGATGAAGATGATGATGATTGGCTAAATGAAGGCCTAGAGGGGGCTGAATTTGGTGATGATGTATTTGCTGCTCAAAACTCAGCACCACAAGGTTCTACTCCCAATACAGCCCCAGAATCAAGCAATGCACCCCACACAGCCCCAGAATCAAGCAATGCACCCCACCCAGCCCCAGAATCAAGCAATGCACCCCACACAAGCAAAGAAAGAGGGCTTCTGATGAGCCTAGAAACCCTTACAAAGCAAGTAGGCTGAACAAACCTGTCAGATGTGGGAAATGCAAAAAGGAAGGGCATAACTCAAGAGGGTGCAAGGCTGGCATCACTGGGGAGACACCATGGCAGAGGAGACAGAGACTTGAAAGAGAAAAAACTGTAAGTAATTAGGATTTAAATGGCAAAAAAAAAAAACTTGTTTTTAAACTTACAATAAACACTGTCTTGAAACTTGGTTTTGTTGCAGGCAAGGGGAGGGGTGCCTGCACCTAGATCTGCACCTCAGCCTGCACCCCAGCCACCATCCCAGCAGCCTACCCAGACCTACAACATGATGTCTGCCACTCAGCCTTCATCCTCACAGCAAGGAAATCAACCTAGGTCATCTCATAGGAGAGCAGGATGGTTCTCTTCCTCACAGCCAGAGTTTCACACACCTAGGGAGACTTGGGATACCTTACAAAGTTCTTCACAGGTAACTTAGTTCAGTAACCTCTTTCCTGGATGGTTGTGTTTTTGCTGAGATACTTTTTAACATGTGGATCTAATTTTTAATTTGTAGCCTACCAATACAAATAAGAGCACTGGTGGTGTGAGGACTAGAGGACAGCTTGCTGCACAGAGGCCACCAAAAATGAATTCAGTGGGAGGAAAGAGAAAAGAGGAAAGAGGAAAGAAGAAAGATTAAAGGCAAGAAAGATTAAAGGCTAGTGGGTGCGCATGCCAGCTTGGGAGTGGCAGCTAGGGAACATGTGGGCCTTTTGTTTTTTTGTGAAGGCCACTGTTGGCTTTTTGTAAACTTCACTCCTAGTGTAAAAAACAGTCACCTTATTTTGAGCAATTATATGTATGTGTATATATATATATATGTAGCTAGCCTTGGAATGTGCTTTTTTGTAATTAAGGTACAATACACTCTAGTTGTAATTAAGGTACAGTCACCTTATTTTGAGCAATTATTTATTGCTTCTACAAATTGTGTCCAACTAGATTTGTCCAATATAGACTGAATGGAAGTTGTTATTATTGTGGAATGGTTTTTATAGTATGCACAGGTAACTGTATGGAACATTATTTGTGTAAATCAAATTAGTGTATTTTTCCAAGTATATTATGTGTCTAAACCAAATTATGTGTCCAAGTATATTTTTCCAATATAGTGTATGGAAGTTTTTATTGTGGAATGGTTGGTATGGTATGCCCAATATTTGGTATGCACAAAATACTTAATAATTGAATTGAATGGTTGGTATGCACAAAATACTTCTTCCATTGAATGGTTGTTATGGTATGCACAAAATACTTCTTTCATTGACACATCAAAACATTACATAAGTAGATGAAGTTTCCCGTTACAATGCAAATCCATTAACACCATTGCCATAACTATCTTACTAACCTTCATAAAAAAAAAAAAAACCTACTTACTAACCAATTAACTACTTCAGGGCAACAATCTAGGTCTATTCACTCCAGAAAACTCAATTGAGCCAAAACACAAAAACATAACAATAACAAAAAAGATCCATGACAAAATGCATGTGGACTTCCACATTCTCTGCTTCTCTTCAGCAAACATGGCTTTTTCCTTAGCTTTTGCACAGACAGCTCGAGCCTTTCTCTCCTTCTCCTTCGCTTTGGCTTCCTCTTCAAGAGCCTTTTCTGCCATTTGCCTAGCCTCTTCTGCCATTTCCAGAGCTGTCCTTTCCCTCTCATTGGCAAGTTGGAGAGCACTCTGAAGCCTAGACATCTTCTCTATGGCCAAAGGGGCAGTTTCATTCCCACGAGGACAGGTTGGGTTATCAACCCAAACAAAGAAAGGACACTTAGGACCAACCTTATAACGGCTACAACCCAAGAACCTCCTCCCAAAATTGTTCAAACTCAAACTTGTTCTCAAAACACAAGTCTGCTCATTGCACATGTGTCCACATGAACCCGAGAAATTACCACTTGATGAAGACATATCAACATACCACAATTCCTGGGAAGTACAAATATTCACTTTCACACAGTAAGTTTGCACTTGAACAAACTCTGAAAACCTAAATCAAGAACAAACACAAATACGTGGGTGGGAACACAAATGCAGCAGTCACACATACCTTGCCTAGCTTCGATGATGGAAAACAAGTGCTTTCTCTCCCTCCAATCGCTCCAAACCACGACGAACAGCCTGATCGCACCTCAGGTCTCTCTCTCGAAAAGTTTTTGAGTTTTGGGTGTTTTGATTCGCGTTATGTTCTGTTTTGGGGTTAAAAGGTGTTTTTGTAACGGCAGAGACCGAGGTGGGTTACGGAGGGTGACGGAAACATACCTCAGGTGGGTTAAGTGACACTTTTCAAACCACGGGTAGGCAAAGTGATTTTCGCTCAAACCACAGGAGGGTTATCTGTAATTATCCCTAATTATTAATATGTATGACAATTTTTATCTTAACTAAGATATATAGAATATCTCCAAATAAAAGAAATAAATATTACTATTTGCAACGATCCTTTAATGACTTTTTCTTCTTTCTTAAAGTTCTCATTCTACATTTTGAGACATTTACAGATATCTCCTAGATTTAATGAAAAAAATATCTCTCTCTGTTATTTATTTGCTATTAGCAGCTCTATTTTAAGAAATAAATAAATTGACTTGTACATATGTGACATTTTTTTTCCTGAATTAAGTGTGTGTGTATATATATAATTGATACTCAATAGTAACATATTAAGCACCGGGAAATTATTGTTTACTCCTGGAGTACCATAAATGCATGATCCCTCCTCTCACATGAATGGTGGGTCTCATTAATTAAATTCATGATGGGACCCACCATTCATGTGGGAGAAGGGAATACGCTTTTATGGTACTCCGGGAGTACCTAATAATTTTCCATTAAGCACCTATTAATATTCTAATTTTTCAGTAAATAAAGAAATGATACTCTCATGCTCTAAATCTATCTAAATGTATTGTCAATGTCATACATTCCAGTACCTTAATAGTTAACATCATGTAGGGCTTACTCAACCAAAATTTCACAAATGGAAAATAATCAACTTCAAAGATGTCACTTATGTTGAAAAATTAGTAGACAGAGCAAACTGAATGCTAATAAACAAAGGCCACCATAGGAATTTCAATTATTTGTATATAGGACAACTTACTCTTCTAAATGCAGGAAAAGGCTAATAAAAAATTGTTTAATGTATTCCAGTAACTCAGGGGTTGCATCAGCTGCAATTCTTTCAACTTTATAACTTATCTGTGAATAGAGGGATCAGAATTAGGACTAAGAGCACAACTGAAGTATACTTAAGTCTTAAACAAGAGGTGAACATTACATTGATTAAATTAAACAGCACGGTATATTCAAGTTCCTCCCTATAAGCACCCATCAAGGTAAGCAATGAATTCAAAGACTGCTGGCGAGCCATACAAAGGGCAAATGAATCATCCAGTATGCCTGTTAAACAAATGAGTTGTATTAAGTGCTCTTTTCTACCATAAATACATACCATCATAAGATAATAGCAGATATGAGTAAAAAGATCAAAATTACCATATCTGTCTGTTGCAGACAAGTGTTTGTTCTCTATTGCATTTTGGAGTCTAGCTGCAAGGTCCTCATCATATTTTACCCTATAGAAACCAGTCTGATCGACATTAAGTTTTACCCAAGCAGATGCCAAATTGCTTTTGTCACTCAGGAACTCTTTCATATCAAGAGTTCCAGACTTTGATTCCAATAGAAAATTCATGCCCACATCATATGAGCCACAGCATAATGTTATTGGAACAATCCATTGTCCATCCCCATGAGAACCACTTGCCAAAAATTGCGACTGCCATGATTACATTGATTTGTCAGAAGTCAGTAAGTTTTCAAAATATTATTAAGTGAAACTCACTACAAAATGAAACAACTCAGAATGCATCAGGGTTAAGATATGCTATTTCAAGAAAAAGGGGGTGAAAGAGACCAGACAGAAGAGAAACCTGCTCAAACACCAATTTCTGATCTTTGACTTCAACAGTGATGACTGGGTACCCTTTTTGCCTTGTCCATGAATTCATTAGCTTGTTCACAGGCTCATCGGACCCCTCCTCAAGTGCAGCCCATAAATCTTCTGTCTTTGCATTTGAGCAAGCAAATTTTTTTATATATGAAGCAAGTGACCTCTGATTACCAAAAAAGAGAGAGAGCATAAAACAGTTAATTAAAATCAGGGGGGAAAAGAATTTACATATGTGAGAAAAAATATAATTAATTGACACAGAATTACATAAGAAATATTTTACAAATGAGAAAGCCAAATTGAGCATCTTAATCCAATGAATAAATTAGAAAAATTATCTCATATATTGCAGAAGATGATTGGTTGACAAAGATGAACCTTAAAAGAACGAACTTTAACTGCACTCATTTAAGTAATAAATGGAGGCGAAGAAAGAATCTGGAAGTTAATCAAGCTGAGGCTATGTCACCAGATATCAAGTAGATATACTTTCTACCATTTCTTATCTAGATGAGCATTACCATTGTTTCTATATATAAAGAAATGAGCACTTTTCAAAATATGAATTATACAGTATTCATAATGTTAATGGTTACTTCCTAAACCTCTTTCATTATATCCAAATATTTTTGAACAAAACCCCTCTAACCTCTTAAGAACTCACAAAAAAAGAAAATTCCTATTGTTCTATCTTTCTCAGAGGCTTAATTTATGAAGGGTTTCCAAAACATAAATTTCATGTCAATTTGGGGTGGAGAGAAAGGAGTTTCTTCAATCATAAGAAATATTTTTATTTGGACAAGAAACATATACCAGCAGCAACTCTAACAACCAACCTGAAAGCATTCAGCTCCAAGATAGCTCTGCAGCATCCGGATAACAGATGCACCTTTTTTGTAACTTATCGCATCAAAAATTTCATCAATCTCCCTAGTATGATTTATCTCCACCTAAAAACGTATGCTTATATTGAGATATACTCAAAAAAGTAATAATATAATTTCTTAAAGCAATTATTATACCAAGAAAAAAAATAGCGCATACAGAATTACCTCAATGGGATGGGACTCTGCAAGCCCATCCAGCTGAAGACCCTCTGTATAGTCATCAAGAAACTGAGTCCACCCTTTCCATTCTGGGAACAAGTTATCAGCTGCTAAATAACTAACCTGAACACATTCAAATAACCGATATATAATTTACAAGAATGAAATGAAATAAGCAATAATTTATAGACATAGGACCCTTACAAATAACTCAGGCTACATTCCAGGGAAAGAAAGGTTTATGTTAGTTTATTTAACAATGATCCCAAGCTCAAGCCAAGCTTGATTGATAAACAAGCCAAGTTGAAGCATTGTAACAAGTTAGTGGACAAGCTCATGAACCTGAGGCTTGACTTGTATATGTTATAAGATCATACGATATATATTACCAGTTTTAACTTTTTCGCTTGGTCTTATAAATAGTCTAATTCATGGTTAAAAGTTATGTGTGAATACAAGGTAGATGAAGTTAATTTTTATAGGTCCATGAATAAAAAGAAGTTATCTATGACTATCAAGTAACTTGATCAGATCACCTTAAGCATAAATAAATAAATAAAAATTATATATACATGAGCAAGTTATGAACAGTTAACTATGACTTTATACAAGAAGGAAATAATTTAATAAAAAAATGCATGAACAAGCTTCAGCTTGTTTGACAAAATAAATTATGTAAGCGTAAACATGTTATGTAGCTTGGTGACAAGCTTGAGCTCTCATGTTCAAAACACAACTAAATAAACCAATCTTTAAATTTTAACAGACAGCTCAGTTCAGATCAATTAAAATCCGATGTAATAAATACCCATGTTGCGAACCCCTCATTCAGCCACAAATGAGTCCACCATTCCATCGTTACAAGATTTCCAAACCACTGATGTGCCAGTTCATGTGCTATAGCAATCACAACCTTTACAGTAGCAAAAAGAAAATAATTAAACATTTTGTGTACACATATTAAAACAATAGCTCCATACTGCATTAGCCAAAGTAAATTGTGACAAAAATAGCAGTGTTCGCTGTATGCACATTACCCTCTGCTTATTAGTAGCTGCAGAATGCTGATCATCGTAGAGCAAAGCCATTTCACGATATGTAATCAAACCATAATTTTCCATGGCCCCAAAAGCAAAATCAGGAATTGCAACCATATCCAATTTGGGCAGAGGGTAAGGTACCTCAAAGTAGCTGTAGAAATGATCGTGGTTAATTGGAATTTTAAATAATACAACATAAGCACCAACATGTAACAATTTGAGGGATCGCCAATAACCATGATCCAGTGTCCACTTAAATGCATTATTTAGCTAAAACTTGTATACTTTGTCTCATAATCAATGGTTTGGTGGTGATTCATAGTAAAGCTTACTCTTTGTATAATTCAAGCGTCCTAACAGCAACACCCAATGCAAATTTCGCTTGATTTACTTTACCAACTTGACAGTATACTCTAACTTTAACCCCTGCAAAGTGATAGAAGATTACACTATCAAGAACAAGGATCATAATACCACAGGAAACAGTGAACATAGTGCATTGTTTTACCATCAGATGTAAGATGTTCCACATAATCAAACAAACCAACAACAATTGCCACCAAATAGGTAGACATTATCGGTGATTCTTGGTATGAAACTGTCTTCAGATCCCCATCCACTTTTTCTTCAATAATTGGCATGTTGGAAAGAGCTACCAGTTTGGATGGCACATCCAATGTGATTTTGAACATAGCCTGCAACACTCAAATGCCCAAAAGAAGAATCCAATAAGCTTTTGTTTGCATTCATTTGAAACAGAATCAAGCAAATCTACTTCCAATCCAAAAATAATTTGGTCACAATAATCAAAACACTAGCTTACACAAGCTTCTAAAATGCAGCATGAAGTGTGGTCGGATATAAGATTTCATTTTAGCAAAAGAAGTACAAGAATTTAAATTAATTGAGAGAGAGCGATTGTGACACCTTGCAAGCAGGTTCATCCCAACACGGAAAGCATTGCCTAGCATCAGCTGGTGCAAACTGTGTAACTGCCATATTCTTCTTCTCACCATTGTGATTATATGTACTGGAAAGCAAAATAATAACTTAAATATATACACATTACTACTTACCCAGTAAAATTATCATTTAGCCGAAAACAGAAGACATTTAGCTCCATTTATAAGTAAAATGGCGAAGCGTGCAATCATAGGTTTCAATCCCATTAAAGATCATATTAAGTATATTTGAAAGCACTGGTTTTATTTATTTTTAACTGTTTTTAATATATAGAGGTCAAGTTTTGGTGCGTTGACAGTTGCCTTCCACAAAAAGTGATAGGTTATTGGTTTAAGTTAGGAATCAGCCTCTCTAAAAAAAAATAAAAGGGACCAAACACATCTTGACCCCATCTTTTAACTATATAAATTTTACAAAACTAGATGTATCGTTAGTTACAAAACTTAGTCAATTTTGTTTATTATATTGTTAGAGTGCACTAATGACATTCAATGCTACATTAATTTGTAAAGTTTTTATCATAAACATGACAGTAGCTTTAGTATAAAATGCAACTTCAAGTCACGTTTTCTCGTCTTTTGTGAGTGTGCGTGAAAGTGTTTTCTCTTCTATTTGCAAGATATTATGAAAACAAGCATACTCACTCATTGTAGTACCTTGTATAGAAGCCCTTCATTTTGTCGTTCAAAGTTCCTTGAAAGCGGATTGTGAGAAGTCCCATCCCAATGGGAAGCGTGTCAGCAAACTCTAAAACCAAAATCTCATCTTCTTCAACCACATCAACTTTTGAAGGCCTTAACACCTGCCCAAATTCAAAACTTCATTCACATATAAGCTAGAGCTCAGCAAAACTATATAAAGTTAGCAAGAATAACTTGGAATAATGTTAAGTTAAAGCAGTTACATGTTACTTCCACAAAATCCATTACCATTACCATTAGTTTAAAAGTAAAGTTAGGGTGATTGATACCTTAGAATTAGAAGAGTGAGGAAAGATACGGAGGTGGTATCAACGGAGAGTTCGGCGGCGTTGAGGACTATGAACCTCGTATCCGACACGATGTTGAGCTCGATAGCCACGGAGCCACTGAACTTGCATGCGCTCAGGTCCGGTTTCAGCCGTATGTCGTAGCGTTTTGGAACAGCGAATTTCGGGAGCCGAGGTTGCCCTTTGAATTGTTCCATGATTTGCTGCTTTTTTTTAGCAAAGCAGAGTAAGAAGTGAGGTTGAAAGTTGAAACGAGTGAGACAGTGATCAAAGTCTGAGTGATGAGTGAAAGAGTAGACTGTTGACCATATATAGAGTATAGAGCTCTGTGTAGGAATTTATATAGATTTGCAAATGATAGACTACTTCAAACTTCAAGGCTTGTCTGAGTTGTCTCCACTCTCTAGAACTTCCAGAGTGAGAGAGTTTCATCTATGAGACTTGTAAATGACAAATAATAGAGCTTTGAAAAGTGATATGGGAGTGGAGCTTCCTAGAAGCTTCATTTATCATGATTATAGTTATCCCAAATTCCCAAAATATTCATTTATTTACAAAATTTTGCTTTAAAAAAAATTCATTTATTTGCCTAATAGCTCAAATATGAATTTTTTTTAAATAAACAATCTAAATCCCTTTATTAAGATTTTCATTTTAAATCACTATATTAATAGCAATCAGTAAAGGTATTATTTTATTAATTACTATTGTGTAAGTAATAACTTGTTATAAATCTTGGATGTGATATTGATGTTGAGGCTTAATATTAAATGATTTGTAATATTTGATATTTAGTAATACTTTTTTTGAATTGATAATTTTATGTTATATAAGAATTTTTATTTTATTTTTAAAGAACCCCGAAACATCCTAAAACGGTACGTTGAAATAGACCAGTACTGAAATATTTTGTTTCATTAAACAAACCGAAATGGATTCCGAAACGGTATTCATAACATTGGTCTAATCCTAATATAATAATAAGTTAGTAATAGTTGTGTCTATGTATAGGATTATGTATTCTATTCAAAAAAGTATATATACCAACACAATAAAATGTCACAATATTTTCACAATACTTTTATTTTTAGTTTTGATGGATCACAGTATATTATTTTATTTTAACATACAAGAGTCAGTTACTATGAAAATGTTTTGACAATTTGTTACGTCTATGGCACAACTTTTTTTGATTTCATATATCCATATTTATATAATATTTAAAACATTAAGTATAGTATTTATTATTGTTACTCTCTTATTAAACTACATTAGCCTAGCATTTTGGTCAATTCCATCCAATTTGGTCCATTTAGTGCACTTTGGTCCAATTGAGTCTACTATAGTCCATTTGGTACATTTCGGACTATTTGAGCCTTAAATTGATTTTTTTTTATTGATTGCCTTTTTAGTTTTTTGCTCAAATTTTCTTTCTTTTTTTTCCCTTAAATTTTTGGGTTGAAAAAGTATAAAATTTTATTCTATTTTAACCAAACTCTTTAGAAATTATCAATATTGGGTCCTAAAAAGCAATAAAATGGTAAATACTCACAGAACTATCTTAAAATTCAAACCTCAATAATATAGGTATGATGCTTATATTTGAAAAGAAAAAAAACAATTCAAAAATTCTTAAATTATATAATAAATTTAAATTTAATGTAACATGTTACATATATTCTATGGAATAAGAGTGTACAATTTTTTTTTAAATATTCCTAAATATGTTTGAATTAGTCAACCAATTATAGTATTTTTTATATACTATATGTTAGCTTATAGAGTTTGGATATTTTGAATACAGTTTTTCTGGATTGGTTAGGAGAAAATGTATAACTCATATATATATATATATATGTTAGCTTATAGAGTTTGGATATGGGAAAATAACGTTAGAAACTGAAGTCTAAGAAAGTTATAATGTGGGCTTGTTTTGAGAGAGCTAGGTTCAAACCAATGGGTCACACGGGTTGGACTTTAGTTGAGAGCGGGCTGGATTTAAGTGTTTGGAATGTGGCTTGGCCCGTTAGGTTCACTTGGTTGTGGCTTTGGTCTCTGTGTTGTTGCCGGGGAGTTTTTTTGGAAAGGTTGATTTGGAGTTTGAGGTGGTAAATGTATTTGGTGGCTAAAAATGGGGAAAAAGAAGGATTTTCATGTGTTTTTGGGGTTATTACAGGAAAGAGTTTTCTTTGAGCTCGATGAGGTAGCCAAAAGCTGGGTAAAGGGATGTATGTTAGAGCACTCACATCAGTGAGCCTAAAATGGAAAAAGTGGACATATATACATATTTTGGCCCAAGAATAACCCAAATTAGTGGCTGTAAATATGTGTATATATACAATTTTGTTACAATAATTGTGCATATATCCACAGTTACTGTTCATTTGCAAATGATTCTTTTTTTCTCACATCATTACAAACTCATTCTATTCACCTTTTTCCTCAATTTTCTCTTACCCTTTGTCTTCTTTCTCTCATTGTACAAAATTATTGCCTCAACCCAATAACAAAACCACTGCTTGGCCCAGCCTCAACCACCGGTCAAAGAAGTATCACCCAAATACAAAAACCCCAAAACTAAAATTAGCAACCATCCATTATAGAACCAAGCAAAATCTAGATGAAATCAAAATCCAAAATTAACCAAAACCTAGATGAAATCAAATGAGGACCATGGTGGTGCGACGTCAAGTGGGAAGGGATTGAAGGTGCTTGTAATGGGTTGCTGCAACTTGGGGTTGCTTGGTGGCAGTGCGGTTATGGTTTTGATTTGAGTATGACTTGCATTATTTTGCTGGGTAGTTTATAGAAGAAGAAAAAGATGACAATAATGACGATGACGATGACATGGTTTTGGTTTGGGAAAAGGGACGAGAAGAAGTAGCAGTGTGAGAGTTATCTTTAAAGAGAGTGAAACAATAATAACAAAATGAATAAAATGAGTAATTAAATAAAGTAGAGTATACAATAGATAATCCGATTTGGGTATTTTTAAAAAGTGTTTGTGTAAAATAGAAAAAGTAGATTCTTATACAGCAAATTTTGCAAAGACTAATGCAAATGCTTTCAGCCTTTAGTAGGTGTAGAAATGGAGGTTTTCATTTTGGGTTTAGGGATGTAGATTGTTAGGATTTTCAAGTAGAGATTAGGGAGGATGTTAGGTGGCGAAAGCCATAAAGAGAAATGGTCCATTTGTGGGTTTCCAAGAATAAAATGGATGCTGATTGTTCTTCTCATTCCCTTGGGAAAATGATTAATTTTATTGGGGATCCCTATGGTTTTATGATTGTGGATAATAATGAGTGACCACTCATGGATAAAAATTGGTATTACATATAACTTATATAGAGTTCAAATCACCATACAATTCATTTTTGAGATAATACAATATATGGTCCAAAGTTTTATACATAATAAGTGATTTAAGACAATAGAATATAGGGTCAAAGCATATATCCTCAATACTTGAGTTTAAGAAAAATAAAGTTCATGATTAAAAAAAAAAAAAGTATCCTTACAAATTTTGATATATTTTTTTTAATCCTCAATAGTAGTTTTTTTTTTTAATCAGTACTTTCAGTAAAACAAAAACACAATTGAATTATTTTATTTCTCATTTATCTTTTTTTCTATAATAATTTCAACAAAACACAATATTTATAATGCTAAATAGGCTACCTTCAATTTTGTGGTTGTGAAACACAAACTAATACAATTACAATGTCTTAGAAGCTGTTTGGTAGGGTGTTTTGAGTAATAGTTTTCAGTATTTAAACAATATTACACATATTTTTACATACTTTTTCACTCACACGTATTTTTAAAAAATATAAATAACGTTATTAGAATAATATTATCAAACTGCCCTTAATTTTTTTGATGTTAAGAATAATACAAAAATATAATTTTTTTTTATTTATAAAAAAGAAAAAAAAAGACAACCAAAGGCAAAGGCTAATCACTCGTTAAAAATAATCAAATACAGCAAAATGTCCCGCCACTCCCACACCGCGCTTTCATTTTATTTAAAGTGCTCTCTCTCTCTCTCTCTCTCTCTCCCTTTCTCTAAAACTTGCAGTGTACAAAGAAAACACAATAAGCCCTAACAAAGATTTTCCACATTCCAAAGGTAATCAACTTCAATCCCTCAATTCTAGGGTTCTACTTCATTTCACATCACGCGCACACACACACACACACACACACATATATATATATTTGTTTAGGGTTTCAATACTCCGTTTTTGGATTCAGAGCCCCAATTGATTCCGTATTTTTTTGAATTTGAATTTGTATATCTCTGTGTACAGTCATTATTGTGGGTACCTTGGTTTTAATGGAGGATTAGTAGAAAATGAAAATGTATAGAGATGTTTTCTATAATACCTACTTTGTTTAATTAGAAGAAGAGTGATGTGAACTATGCTAAGTGGGATATATACATAGTTTGGATGTGAAATGAGAAATGTGGTTATGAGTGTATAATTTATATAGGGTTGGGTTCGAGTTACACTCGGGGTAACTTTTATGAATGTTATACCACTCGACAAAATATTCAAATGGTCAGAAATCAGTAACTATATCGTAAAATATTTAAATTTCAAGTTTTTTGTTTTGGTACCCAATACTTTTTATAGCCGGAGCTTTCCTTAACGAGCTGACCTTACTTTGTAAGTTATAAGAAAACTGAGTTGATGGATTGGATATATGTAACATTCGATTTGTACGAAATTTGGTGTGCTTGTTAAGAACAAAGGGAGCGTGTAATCCAACTGTTTGTATATACATTGGAGATGGGCTTGACCTATGATAATGAATTTTTCTGTTTGTCGGATGGAAATGATGAAGTATTTAAGGGTAAAATTCGTGAAGGCTGGGTTGTTTAAAACTCTTACAAACTAGTGTTCTTTGGGCTTTCTGAACTTGATCCAGATTGTCTTGTTATTGATAAGAGGGCTTGGTGCATTTGCAAATCTTACATAAATTGAATGAAGAATTGTTGGAGTAAAACTAGTTAGAGATGCCATATTGCGACCATATCATTGATATGATGCAAAAATCTTATCATCTTCCTGTGGTCTTTGTTTTCTGATAAGAATAGATAATTGGTTATTTGGTTCTTCCAAGGGCAAAAATTAAAATCCATAAGTTAAATGCACATATGATATATTTATGTTCATAATTGTGAACATAGAGTAGTTGTTTCCTCAATAAAATTCTGTTACTTATCCAAGAAAAAAAAATCTTGCTCTTGCCTCATTCATTGGATTTGTGAAAATTGGATGTCTGCATGAGTCATGAATTTGTGAATCACTGATGATAATGTTTCAAGTCATAATTATCTAGTGCACATCACTACTTTTCCTTAGAAGTTATTTCTACTTGCTCTTTCCTTTTTCTTTTTAGAACATGTGTCTTTGACTTTTGTAAAATTAAAAAAAAAAAAAAAACATGTTTCTTTGACTTGATATTTATGAGGATGTCCTCTCCAGTTTTTCATTTTTGAATGTGAGTGGGAGTGGTTGAATATGTTCACCATTAGATAAGGAGCAGAAATGAATGCACGGAGGTAATCACTCTTGTTTTGGTTTTATGTAATTTTTTTATATTCCAGTTTCATTATGTCTACTTTGGTTAGCTCAATTAGTTTGTTACCTTGGGTTTTTCAATTTCGACTTTAGTTTTGTATCTTCTCAAAATTACTTGCAGACTGGAATTCCTTTATTTTGCAGTACATTGAAATTTGTTATTGAGGAGGTTTTATATGGCAGGCTTTTGTATTAATATGTGGATTTTGAGAATGGGGAACTGTTAACTTGGTAGGCGAATATGCTTATCAATGACTATGGAAATGCACATGAGGCAAGAGTTATAATTATTCTCTTTTTTTTTGCACCAATTTCCTTTCCTTTTCCCTAGCTTGTGTAGTTAATTGTTTGTTATTTATGTGCAGCCGGAGCAATTCAGGTCAAGGGCTCAAATGTGATGATAACCTTCCTAAAGTTAATTTGTCACAACATGCTAATGCACATGATAATTTCTTAAGCCAAAATAAGTTTTTGAGTTCAAATTTCCTTTTTTCGTTGTTCTCACAAAAACCTGGTGCTGAAGGAGCAATGTGGGCACGGTATGTTACCGTTAAACACACTGTTTTATTTTTATTTTGTAGTGCACTCTATAATCTCTCTTCCATAGAAAATGAATTTTTATCAATTGATTATATATTGATGCAATGCATATTTTTATGATCGGAATTGGGGCTGTGCAGTTGTTAGAGTACGTTATTCTATATATACAAAAACTTGATGCACATTTGGTATTCTGTGATTGCAGTTTAGAAAAAATGCGAATTCCTTTTACCTAATAACAATATTTTTATGGTGTTGGCTCATTTTCTTTTGACCCCTTATTTTTGCATGATCATGCTTTTTAATGGTTTGCAATTTACATTATTAGTTTAAAGGCCTTATATGAAATTCTTGAGTTCTTATTCCTTAGAATTCACAACTCATTGGTTATTGTAAGACAACACTCCATTAACACAAGTACTTGTATAAAAGAACTCCGTTAACACAAAGAGATCACCATTTTTTTTTTTGTGGAAAAATTTCCTTTATTTGATGCGAGGCTGTTTAATTTTTTTTTCTATAACTAAAAGGTGTCAAAGTTGACTTATTCAGACTTTGTTAAGCTTTTAATATTTGTTTTAATAAAATCTTTATTTTTTCAGGGCAATGGACTTCCAAAGTCAAAATATTGCGAGGTTGCAGAGCCAGAGTGCACAAGTGGAAAAGGTAAAGTTGTTAGGCAGGATCTATGTTCATTTTCAGCTGTCCTAATTTTCTAATTAAATTGATTTATAGCAGTGAATATGTTTTTTAATGTTTCATTTGAACTGTTTTAGCTAGTAGTTCTTTTTCTAATTCATTTTGTAGTTGAAGCTGCTTGCCCTGTGCTCTTATTTATTTATTATTATTTTAAAATTTTTTTTATAACAAAATCTTATGTTTATGATCTTGTTATTATGCTTGGTGTTGACAATCAAAAGGTCTTGTTTCAGTTTATAATTAAGTCAATCAAAAGTTAATGTTCTTAACTTGTTTATCCATTTGTAAACATTCAATGGCCATATTTGTTCATAACTTCTTCTAATTTGGTAATAAATTTTCAATGGAAAACTTTTGGCAGGCTTGGCATACTCTTTCCAATCTTCAGATTTCTTGCAGGAAGTACACAAAACCTGGAAAAACTGTACAGGTTAAGGATCTTCATAATAATGTATCTCACAGTGTTGGAGGAAGAACTATTTCCCAAAGCACATTTAGCAGTGAAAGAAGCTTGGAAGGTATACAAACACATAAAAATTTCAGCGAAACCAACAGCAAGATTAGTCAACCCGGGAGGTCCATGGGCAATAATTTTTCATCAAGTAATGTTAGAGCCATGGAAGCTGAAAAGAGTCAGATAAGACCATCAATAGTCAACAATTCTCATTCTCAGAATTTGGATAGATCATTCAACAATCATACTGTTCATATTGACCAAGTAAAAGAGTCTGCAGGAATTTTTGCTGGTAACCTGGATGATGATGACATACTTGAGGTAATTCATATCACTGTTATTTATGAATTACAATGAAACTTGGATAACCTGAATTAGCTCTAATCAATTTAACTTGGTAAGGAGTAATTCATGTTGGAACTCTATGTTTTTAATTGTTTTGATATCATCAAGTTGGCAAAATTTTACCAATAAAAGAAAGTTGCCATAGTTTCAAGTGCATCAAATAGCGCTTATCAAGTAGCTAAATTTGAGTTTGTTTGTAATATGGTATCTGTTGGATTACATTTTCAAAGAACGTTGTGATTTTTATTTTTTGCTGTTTTGCTTATGAACATATGCAAATGAAGATTTCATAGGTTTTTTCTGATGAATCCAGGTTGCTGGTTAAAAATTATTTCATGTACTTCTGGTTTAAGTGTTGAAGTAGTCCTCATATTTCTACGTATCTGAAGTCATATGTTGTTTTGGCTTTATTGATGTCAATGTTGCTTTCTGCGCATTCACCTGTCTCATTTACTGCCTTTGGGTTCAGAATATTGATGTGGACCATATAGTGGAACGGTACCAATCAACGTGCACACCACAACCATCAATTTCTAAGCTGCCGCCCATTACTCCAACTATAGATAAAGATAATTTTTCTAGGCAAGATGAAAGTAGTTTGCCACTAGAGTTGTGCTCAAACTGCAGTCATGGTCTTAAGGTAGGTGTAGCATATTTTTTTAGTTCAATTGTGACTCCATTTTAGTATACTGTCTGCGTCATATGCCTGATTTTTGGTTGTAATGCAGCTAGGACTGTGCCCCGAAGCTACGACTCATTTGCAGGAAATGAAGGACATGCTGATCGTTATATCAAATGAACTGCTTGATAATGTTAATGAACTCACCTCAGAGCACATTGAGAAGCTTCGCCAAGATAGGTTTGCTTCCCACCTGATCTGTAATTATTGTTCAATATTCTATTTGCCACATATATTGGATCTGTTCAGAGGAAATGACAAAGTGAAATTCTAAATATACAAAGAAATAATATAATATGATGAATAGGTGAATTCATGCAGAATGGTTTATATTGCCTTTTGTTGTCTCATAATAGCACTCTTTCATGTTTTTGTAATACACTAATCATCATTGTCTAAGAGGTATGAGCCAATTCGTGTTTGTTTATTGTTAGGTCACAGCTAAATAAGCAAATTCAGCAGCTTGATGGGTATCTTCGTGCCAATTCAGTCGACGAGGAAAGACAAAGATCACATTATTCTACATCCACAACAGCCATCAGGTCATTCCAATATGAAACACCTCAAGCAGCTGCTTTCAAGACGCCAATGAGATTTGAAGCCCAGGTAAATCTGAATAATGAGCTGGGAGGGAATGAAAGGTGGAATTCATTCTCCTCTGTAGATAGATTTGATGTTTCATCAGGCCCTTTGGAGAGGGAACCGTATGTTCCTAAGTACGTTGAAGTTAATTATATTGAAGGTTCTAATGACAAAAAGTGGAGTAGTCAGAACTTCCCATGGGCAAAGAAGCTGGAGGTGCTTATCTGAATTATTTTCAAGTTTCTTATTTGCATGGATGTCATCCTGATGGTTATTTACATACTTCCATTCTCAGGCCAATAACAAGAAAGTGTTTGGGAACCACTCTTTTCGCCCCAACCAAAGAGAGGTTATTAACGCTACGATGAGTGGTTGTGATGTTTTTGTTCTAATGCCAACTGGAGGGGGAAAGAGTTTGACATATCAGGTAAAAAATGCTTGCAAGGATCTTATGGATCATGGTTCTTCTTCAATTTCTGGGTAATAAGATACTGTTTACCATTTTCATTCTCGGTACATCTTAATGATTGTGCCACCTTACTGATCCCTTTTTTAAAAATGATTTCAGTCATCTGTTGCTTCTAATTTTCTGATCTATGGTCGGTACATCATTGATAATTCTGGCCTGTTTTGCTTGTTCATTTTCTTATAGGCTTGATTTTAGTGGTATTCTAGATCAAGCAACTTGTACGGTGTAGGGTTCCCTTGTTAATATTGGGAAATTTAACTTTTTGTCGTTTGCATTATGGGAGTTTACACTTTGAAATTTTTTGTTTGTTTGTTTTTTTTTTTTCCTTGCAGCTCCCTGCTCTTATCTGTCCAGGTATAACATTGGTAATTTCTCCCCTTGTGTCACTTATTCAAGATCAGATAATGCATCTATTGCAGGTAATGTTTGCTTTATCACTGACGTCTGCAGCCTTCAATACCATCTGGACTATTTATGTGCTGCTTATTGAACGATATACATTTTTTTTTCTCTTAGGCGAACATACCTGCTGCTTACTTAAGTGCCAATATGGAATGGACAGAACAGCAGGAGATCCTTAGAGAGCTATGCTCTGATTACTGTAAATACAAGCTGTTATATGTGACACCAGAGAAAGTTGCCAGGTGAGTGTTTTTTTAATCTTCATGATTACTATTTTGCAAAAAACCATGCACGGATATGTCCTATTACTTTAGCTGCATTACTTGACTATTGCTTGATGAAGAAACACTAGAAATGGACAAGCGTGCTATTTATAACAAATATGGGACAAATTGATACTTCTAGTAGTCCAAGATGAACTAGCCATTCTTTCCCCAATTGTTGATGTAGCTCAACCATTCTTGAGCTTTCTTTAATCTCCAAAGATTTAAACTAGCTAAAGCCATGACCTAGTTTTTTCTTTAATCACTTTTGCACAACCAATAGAACAATGACTAACAAACCCAATTAAAGCAATGCTGAAGTCCATTCTTTAAGGTTCTGTATGATTGGATGTTGGTGATTGGCAGTGTCCCTTTGTCCTCTTCTTTTCTTGATTATATGGATTTTAGATCCTAATTCTTTAACGGATTCTTCAATACACTCCCTACTTCCTAGGTTCTTGTTCCTCCACTTCCAATTAAAGGAAGTGGAGAAATTGAAGAGAAAAACAAAGGATCTTATATGAATTTAAAATTTGACTAAGTGGTCTGTGATAATGGTTTGCTGTGTCATTCAGTGTTTACACAATTGTGGTTGCAAGTTGACCACAATGGTAATGTTAGTGGATGATAGACTAGGGCATGTCAGTGATGTAGCTTAATGGATTGTGATGGTGGTTTTGTTTGTGGGTTTTTGATGGGTTTAGGGTGAATATTCATGGTCATAAGTTTATGTGATGGTGGTTGATGCAGGGAGCACAACCAAAACCATTTCAGATTTAATTTTTGAATTATATATCATTTTGACTTTTGAATTTGGTTGATGGTGGTTTTGATGATTGTAGTTTGACTGTTGGGGTTTGAAAAAAATGGTTAAGTGATGATGATGCGATGATGGATATTAATGATGGTGGTGGCCAGGAAAAATAATGATAGTGAGCCTAGGTTGTTGTGTGGAGAGTTGGGAGATGGAGTGATCCTTGGATTTTAGATTGGAGGATAGGAGTTCAATTATGTTACAATTGAAAGATGGCAGCAGCTAGGAATATAAGTGATGGTCTTATTGTGTTAGTGAGCTAGGCTATGGAGCAATGTTGGGATTCACAACTGAAAATTATGGTACAATGATGCTATAGGTTTGTCGTGTTATATGGTAGAATTTGAAGAGAGGGGGGGGGGGGGGGTGCAGAGTAGATTAGGGTAATGCTATTTTTACAAAATCTGGGTGTTTTTTATTGAAATGGTAGCCCAAAATCACATGATAATTACATTTTTGAAAAAGCCAATACATTTGATTGCATTCTTTTTTGTCTGTGGGTGGGTTGGATGGGGGGGGGGGGTGATGCAGATTGGTTAAGGAAGAATAAAATATTTTAATATTTTATGTTGTTTTCATTTTTCTAGTTGAATTAGGATTTTGATTGTTTTTCTTTTCCTAGTTAAATTGTTTTTCCTTTCTCAAGTAGAAGTAGGTTTATTATTTCTTTTCCTAAAAGGAGTAGGAGAAATTCTATTCTTATAAGTACTCTTTATAGAGAGGTTATTGATGTTATGCGTTGATTAATAAAAGTTTGTTAGAGATGTTTTCTCTATTATTTTGCCTACTAGCCTAGTGTTCTTGTGGAACTTAGGTTTCGTGGAAGAGTTGTAGTAATTGTGTGTTACAGGTTTTGTTTCTACACGCCCACGCAGCATCGGGGGGGGGGGGGGGGAGGGGGAAGGGTTATTTGTCATTCTTTCTAAAATTAGGAGCTATGGAGCAACAGTTCACAGATATGTCTAAGTGCCCATATGCTACACATGCCGGACACTTTTAAGATAGACCTGCAATAGAATATCTGATTATAAGCCTTTAAAGTTGGCAATGAGTTGGACATATTAAACACTTAAACGTGATCTGATGGTCTAATTCACTTTTAAACATCAACTAAGCCACTTAAATAATGGTTCTTTGAGTCAACCTTGGGTTATATGTGATTTATCTTGTCTTCCTTTTATAAATAATGAATACAGAATATTTTATTTAAAATTATGAATTGAGAATGATTTACAAAGTAGCACAAATATTATATGCATGATACTCTATATATGCGTGTGTGGATGTGCACATGGTATTTGTATATAAATAAATATGTATTTTTGTACTCTTTTGTCTCCCTTGTCTTTTGGTTTATTGTGTTCGTGTTTGTGCTGTCATGTTTTGTGTCTTCATAGATTAGAGTTGATTGTACAAACTGGATCTTTAGAAGGGACATTGTAAAGATCAAAGTATGGAGTTGAAAAGTGCAGTTGAACTTTTGTTTCTTTTCTTTTCATTAGTTTGTTAATTTTGGAAACCAATCTTCTTGAATGCAGAAGTGATGTTCTTTTGAGGCACCTGGAGAGTTTACATGCTCGGGAATTGCTTGCTAGGGTTGTTATTGATGAAGCTCATTGTGTGAGCCAGTGGGGGCATGATTTTAGACCAGATTATCAGGTTGTGGCTTTTAAAACCTTATTAACTTAATGCTACAGGTAATATAGCTGCTGCTTAGTGCTAAGCTGTTTTGCAAAACGTCCAGGGTCTTGGTATCTTGAAACAGAAGTTCCAAAATACTCCTGTGTTAGCTTTAACAGCTACTGCAACAGCCAGTGTAAAAGAAGATGTTGTGCAGGCTCTAGGCCTTGTCAATTGCATTGTTTTCCGGCAAAGTTTTAATCGCCCAAATTTATGGTTAGTGTTGAATAAATGTTCACACCCTAGCAAAAAAAAAGAAAAAAAAGAAAAAAAAGTTAGAAGTTCCCACTGAAAATAGAATTCATCACTCACTGTGAACGTTGCAGGTATTCTGTTATCCCCAAGACTAAGAAGTGTGTGGAAGACATTGACAAATTCATCAAAGAAAACCACTTTGATGAATGTGGAATAATTTATTGCCTTTCAAGAATGGACTGTGAAAAAGTAGCTGAAAAGTTACAGGTCAGTCTATCTTATCATTACTTTGTTTTTGTTGGTGGGGTGTGTGTTTTAGTACTTTTAAGAAGGGCGTGATACCATGAATAATTTAATAACGTATTAGTACTCTTGTTTTCCTTTCTTTGATTTACTTTATTGCAGGTCTGAATATTGCTTGTTTAGTCTATTTTAGCTTTGAATTTTTTGCCAATTTATTGCCTTGCTTGGAATCTGTTTGGTATTGAATTTTTTGATACTATGGTCATACTAGATTGATCTTCATTGCTTGCTAGTGTTTAATGAAATTGATTGTCCTGATACATTCTTACGTTATGGTCATCTATGTGGGACTGTGCAAGTGCAACATGACACACCTATTCAAAAATTTGGCTATAGCTGTGCTTGCTTCTGATGAAGGGACTTTTATATTATTTTTGACTAATAAGTCTTCCAGTATTGGAAATTATAATCATAGTTGTTAAATCATTGAAACAATCTTTCGAGTTCATCAAATGTGCTTGCTGTATTTAACATGTTTAAATGACGTTTGTCCATCTAATTTGTGCTGTTTGTGTATGTTGCACATTCTTGAGCAATTGGTTTGTGTATGAAAGGTAAAAAAAGGGAGGACCTAAATTTGGAGTACTTAAATAGTGATAAGATAAAAGACGTTAATTAAGAAACAAATGGCAAACCCCTGAAAACCATCAAATTGACTATTATGCTACAGGGAATTTGTGTGGAAGGCCAAGGGGTGAGCCAAAGATAAAATATAAGATCAATATATGTATTTTTTAATTTTGTGATTCATGTTTGCTTAAGTCTATCATTTCTTCAGGAATGTGGACATAAAGCGGCATTCTACCATGGTAGCATGGATCCTGCTCAACGTGCCTTTACCCAAAAGCAATGGAGCAAAGATGAAATCAATATAATTTGTGCCACGGTGGCATTTGGAATGGGTATCATTGACTTTCGCTGCTTGCTGCCTTTTGATTAATTACAAAGAACAATGTAGTAAATAGTAATGTGTGCATTTCAGGTATCAACAAACCAGATGTCCGCTTTGTAATTCATCATTCTCTCCCAAAATCTATTGAAGGTTACCACCAGGTAATTAATAACAAGTATACCACTATTTGGACAGTGATACTTATGTCAGTAGTTTAGAATTGAACACAACAGTGGATGACTTTTTAAATTCAGCTTAATGATTCTTTTAGCTCATTGTATCACTGTTATGTCTCAGGAGTGTGGCCGAGCTGGTAGAGATGGTCAGCGGTCATCTTGTGTGTTGTATTACAGTTATAGTGACTATGTAAGTCACTCTAGTAAAACTCATACTTCTTGTTGAGTTTTTTTAATTCTATATTTGAGCAATGAGTTTGTATTTAAACATTGTCTTTATTGGTTCTTTTTCCCCACTTGTCTTTTTTTGTAGATAAGACTCAAGCATATGATTAGCGTAGGAGTAGCAGAGCAAACTCCATTGACATCTGGATATAATCGCGTCAACACTGCTAATTCAGGGAGGATACTGGAAACAAATACCGAAAATATTTTGCGCATGGTACTTGATATAAGTTTTGCATTGTAGTTTTTTTGTCTGTTACTAATACCCTATTGATTTGAATGAAAAAGTTCTTAATTAATGTCAAATTGTTTCAGGTCAGTTATTGTGAAAATGACGTTGATTGTCGACGTCTTCTACAGCTCATTCATTTTGGAGAGAAGTTCGATTCTGCAAACTGTAAAAAAACCTGTGACAATTGTTTGAAGAATAAAAGTTTAATTGAGAAGGATGTCACTGGCATTGCAAAGCAATTGGTTTGAAAGCATTTTCATCTTTTAGTTACACCTTTTTATGGATACTGTAGTTCATTTTAATTCACTTATCATTTCATTAATCACTTTTTTATTTGTCTTGCTAGGTTGAACTGGTGAAGTTAATGGGGCAGCAGTTTTCATCATCTCATATTTTAGAAGTCTATAGGGGATCCTTAAGCCAATTTGTATGTTCTTATAAAACTTGTGCTTTGCTTTTTATGTTCATGTCACTTTCTATTATTTAATTCTGTCCGGCTTACTTCAACTAGGTCAAGAAGCACAGACATGAGACTTTAAGCCTGCATGGAGCTGGGAAACATCTAGACAAGGGTGAAGCTTCCCGTATATTGCGTCATCTTGTTACTGAGGATTTCCTTGTGGAAGATGTCAAGAAAAGTGATGTTTATGGATCTGTATCATCAATATTGAAGGTAATTGTAATTTCTTTAGACTTTCATTCTGTATTTTGTATATGAGATGACTTCGATTGAAAGGGGTTAGAAATTGCTCCTTGATGTTGCCCACTACGGTTAGTTTATGCATATAAAATTTCTTCCTTTGTTTTAATTTCTTGTATTAAGGTTTAGTGTTATTTTAAATTTTGTTCAGGTGAACGAGTCCAAAGCTAAAAATCTCTTCCTTGGCGGGCAGACAATCATATTAAGGTCCTTTTTAGCCCTGTTGTGTCATGCTTAGTTGTAAATCTGATATATGCCAAGTCTAGCAAGTCTTTTTGCATGTGAATATGGTCTTGATATGTAAAATTTTGTCAGTCAGATGTTTGCCAACATGACATGTTAATGTCTGATTTGAGTTGCGTACTTGCACCCATATCCAATACCTTTTATTTCTCAAATCTGTGGACTGTGTTATATCCTTTCATAATTATTTTACTAGCATTTCATTTTTTGATTATATGTAATTAATTAGGTTGTTAATTGCTCAAAAAGCATTTTATGTTGGTAATACTGTTGCTAGTTTCTCATGTCATGGATAATGAAGGGATTTAAAAAAAATAATTTTTTTTTGATAAGATGTCATGGATAATGAGGTTAATTGTTTATGGCTTGTCCATAGAAAATTCATATATGCTGCAAGTCACTAATGCAGTTGAATTAACATATTATCTGTTTCACATGTGGTTTAGTTGCTGTGTCTCCTTGATGGTATATTTGAGACCCTGAATGCTTAATAACTTGCTTCTGTGTCCATCTTTATTGCTTGTCTTAGTTGTCTCTTCATGATAAAGGCACTTTAGTGTTTGACCTGGTCTAGTTGTTTTTAGTTTATGATAGACTTGTAATCAAGTAGCATGCGCAAATGGTTGTTGACTCTGTAAAGACCTAGGGAAAGGGGTAGCCACATATTTGCTTATACCCCAAAAGGACTAGTTAAGTGCAAATTGGGCTCACTTTAATTACTTATAAACCTAAAATCCACCTAATAAACACTTGATGTGGAACTCAGCACACATCCTCACAACAACACAAACTCAAACAATCCAATCCAATCATATTTACTCCAATTTGGGGTATCACAATCTCTCCCATTTAGATTCCTGACGTCCTTTTCAGGGCTCACGTTGTGATGCAGTGCTCTCGAGCTACATGGTGTCACCAGAGGTTTGCTTTGATATTATTTGTAACAATCCAAGGAAAGCACTAGCCACATTTATGCTTACACACCAAAAGAATTAGTCAAATTGCAATTGAGGCTCCTCGTAATCACTTATAAACCCAAGATATATCTAGTAAACACCTGATGCGAGACTTAGCACACACTTGCACAACACACACTCAAACAATCTAATCCAATCAAATCCACACAATCTAGGGTGTGAGGGTATCACACACCTAAACAGCCAATTGAAATCTATATTGATGCCTCTTTGTTTATTTTTACTAAAATTTTTTGCCACTTGGCTGTGCAATTTTGGACTGTCTCTATGTTGGGAATGTGTTGTATGTTTCACAACATACTTCTGTATGTAAAAGAAAATGGGGTATTGACCTTAATTTTGAGAGCAAGGGGCTATGGCTCTTTTTTACACTGAAAGGCACTAGTAGTGAAGGTGTGGTTTTTACTATGAAATGAAGTTCTTTATTATGCCTTCATCACTGTAATTTAGTTCTTTATTGTTATTCTATTTTTCATTTCTTGTCAAATAGTTTTACTCTATCCTACACGGTTTAATAAATTATGGCCATGTTGGTATAATTCAACCTTTTAAAAGTTTGATTTCCAGGTTATCATATTAGTTTCTCAAATAAAGTTCTTGCTTGGATCCTCTCCCGGATGTTTTGTAATCAGTGAGACATGGTGTAGATGAATTGTCTATGTATTCTATTGTTTTCTTATTTTTGGGCCTTCTGAAAGGCCAAATTCCTGTAGGCTTTCTGTTGGGTTCCAGGAAATAGGGCTACAGCTGCTCTGTTCCTGGATCAGCTGTGTCTACATTTCAAGTACATTCACTTTTTTTACTGTGAATATATTCTTGCTTGTCGTTTGGAGTACTATTGTGAGTTTAGCAAATTGTTTCATGTGTCTTGGTGAAGACTTAAGTTTGTTATTGAAAGATTAGATTAATAAAAGCTACATTTAAGGACAAAAAAATGCATCTAACACTTACTAGATCAGTGAAAGCTTGTTTTGATCAGAATGTTTTTGGTTGTGTTTATCTGCGACCTGTTATCCTCTTTGATTATTTCCTAAGCAAATTCCAGCAAAGTTTTGTTTAACCAACATGCATTGCTACAATCTCATGCACTGACACCTTGTATACTTTGTAGATTCCATTCCTCCGCGAAAGCGGTTAAACTGAGCAAATCTGGAGTGACTCCAGCAAAAGGCTCATTGACATCTGGGAAGCTAAGTCCTCCTCGAATTGACACTCCTGCCGAGCCTCAACCTGAAGTAGACTTGGTATTTTTGATGGATATTATACATGCATACATGTACATAGATATATGTGCATATATCCATCATCCTTTGCAATCTTCTGCTTTCTGAAATTTATGACCTTCATTAACTGCTAAATCAACTCTTTGTTTTGTTTTTTTTTTTTTTCTTTCTATCAACGTGTTCTACAACAGAATCTCTCAGCCAAACTGTATTCAGCTCTGCGAATGCTCCGAACTATTCTTGTTAAAGAAGCTGGGGAGGGGGTCATGGCATACCACATATTTGGGTTTGTTCTTAGCCATTTCCTATTCTTCCACAATGTTTTCCATTTATGACTATTTTTGTTTATGAGAATAAAAGGTTGTACCCAGTGCACAAAACACCCACTTTTATAGGGCCTGGGAGAAGTCATGGAAGCAAAATAAATTCATTTGATTTTTTACAATTTTTTCAGGATGCAATATTCGTCTTTATAAAAACTTATAAAATTTTCATTGATTTTTTACAATTCTTAAAGGATGCAATATTTGTCTTTATACACATTTATATATTGCTGTTCGTCGTCTCTATCCCACTTTATTTTAATATATGTCCTAATAAGTTGCTTTTACCCCCTTCTCGACCTAGTAATGCTACGCTGCAGCACATCAGCAAAAGAATTCCCAGAACAAAGGAAGAACTTCTTGAGATCAATGGCATTGGCAAGTAAGTTGTGAGGTTGGTTAAGCCCTGGTTACTCCAGAGTCAATTTATTAACTTTCTGGCTTTAATTCAGGGCTAAGGTAAGCAAGTACGGAGATCGGATACTTGAAACCATTGAGTCTACCATCCACGAATACTACAAGACAGAGAAAAACAACAGCGGCAGCAATGACAGTACTGATTCAATGAAGAGGAGAAGGAATACAAATAGCAACCAAAATACTAACTTTGAGGATGATGACTTTTCCGGAAGTACTGGTAGATCAAAGAAAAGAGCAGTAGTGGAGCAGAAGAAAACTAGGGAGACTTGTAATGGTATGAAGCCAGATTCTTACAACCAATGCATAGATGATGACCTAGATTTCTATGATTATGATTTTGAAATGAATGGTTCAAATACAAAGGCTAGTTCAAATGATGGAAGAGTGCTTCCTTTGTGGTCAGCAGCTGGAAACGGGATACAATCTTGATTATTTCAAAAGCATGTATAGTAGAAACTAGAAAGCAATTTCTTGTTGCCTTTAATTTAAAACTATGGAAAAGATTTTTGTGTGACAACCATGCATTTCTGGCTGTCTGGACCAAAGGCTTTGTACCATTTATGTAGTGGATATTTTAGTGTGTACAGTTTTGCAAAACTTGTTAGTAGCCAGTTTCTTATGTATCACACCACGACCAAAGGTAATTTTATAATCGTAGTAGAAAGGCATCAAATGACATTGAGGGCTCGTGAGTTGTGTAATCTGAATGTGATGGTGTCCTGTTTGACTCAATAAGTGTCTGTCTGTGAGTCATTATCATGTAAGTTATATTAGTGACTGAAAACGCAATGTCTCTTGACAGTTGAGCACCGAGTTTGCTTATACACTCTGATTTAATGGCAGAGTTAGGGACCCAATTGAGATGGCAAATTCAGCACGTTTTTTAGGTATATAGTGGGAGAGGAGGTTGGTTCAAACCAGACATGAGATCATCTTGTTGAAAGGTTTTGCAACAATTTATAACTTGAAATTCAGCATTTTGCAAAGGATACTACTACCATTGAAATTTAGCAATTGAGTGCTTTTGCAATATGGTACAGCAAGCAAATGACGTAACTTCGAAAGTATTTAAAGTTTGGGATGGTTTCCGTTTAGCACGAGAGATTTCCTTTCAGCCAAAAAAAAAAAAAGTTGTCTAAATAAATTGTCTCTTCGAACAGACACAAGTAAAAGGTTTGTCTGTATGAGTATACACGAGAAAGGTTATGTTGAACACCAAAAACAAGGGAGGGGTTATGTTTGTTCGAACAGATGTATATTGTTCAAATAGTTACAACTGATCAAATCGACATCTGCTCAAACAGACAAGTAGAGATCTATACAATTTCTACAAGCTCCCTTACAAAATTACCTACACAACACTCTTTAATTGTGTGTATGAGAGAGAGAGAGAGAGAGGTTTTGTTGTAAAATTAGACAAACAACTTAATCCTATGCTCATTATATCATACAATTGTTGAGAATCCTATTTAAGCCAATAGAGCCCTGGGCGAATCACATCTTGAGGAAAGCAACCAAATAACATGCCATGAAGCCATCTCCTTCAATTGGTATCCTCTTACCAAACCTAACGTAGAGTGATGTCAGGGATACCATAAATTTTAGGAAAATGTTAACAAGCACCGTGCGGTGCTTGTTAAGATTTTCCATTATATATCTCACTTAAAAAAAATTAAAAAAGTTGTCAAAAAAACTGCAAAAAATAAAAAATAAAAAGCTGCTAAAAGTTGCCAAAAAATTTGTTGTTAACGGGGCACCTTATGGTGTCCGTTAACACAACCCTAAATTTTATTACATAATTCTTACAAATTGATCATAAAAAAACTACTATGATGACGTTCAGAAGTCCAACAATTACATTCATTGCTACATTACTATGTAAACCTTTATAGTAGCTTTGGCATTTTTTATTACCCAAAAATTTTGACCTCAACCAGAAGTATGAGTACCACTAGGGTCTTGAAGCTCAACCACTCCATAAATGGACTCCTCACCATGAGAAATTCAATCGCGCCTCAAGCAAATAGATCCAATATCCCTAATGACCAATTGTCAAAAGACTCAAAACCATAGCACCAATAATTCCACCCATATCAATGTCATAAATCTAGAATACCTTAACGAGAATGTTAAGGTGATGAAGCAAGAAAATTCTTTGAATAAGAGCATGGTGAGCTGATCATACGCATGTTGGAGAATGAAGGAAGGGTGATGATACTAGTTATCCTAGCTCTCTAATACAAGACATCACCGCCTTCTGCATGGTGAATCGGGAAGAGTTCATGAGGGAAAACTGCTTGCCACGCAAGGTGCATTAACACATAAATGCCTTAACTTACTAGAGATAGTATCCAAAATCATGACTCATCAAATTCCTAAGATAATCAGACAAGAGATTGACCAATAAAATCCAGTATAAAATTCAACTATACTGTGTCAATCAAAGCAATACTACATCCCCCTGAATAATATTATTACATATCTCAAAGCAACACAACTCAAAATAGGAGACACATGAAAATCATGTAGCGGATCTTGTTTTTACATCAATCATGAGATTCCTCCAATCTAGTATGAAATCATAGCATATCTCACCCCTTCTGAGATGGAGTGACATAAGTTTTGAGAATTTAAGAGAAGGTCACGGCGAAATAAGAATGTGAAACACAATTCAGCAAATAAGTGGATAAAAAAGAACATGGAAAAATATAATGAACTAAAAAAGAGATGGGAAAAATGCAAAAAAAGGAAACCCTTGGAGTTTGGGTCAGTTGCAAGTTGACCCTATTTGCTATTAATTTTATACTAGTAAGTTACCTCTGCAATGCACAGATAATGTTGTAATGTTTTATGTAATTTTTTTTTTTGTTGAAAATGTTATACATATATTATAACATATTTATTATAAAACTTTGTTACTAATGAGTTTATCATAAAAAGTAACAATTATAAATTGTACACATGTATCTATTATAATTATTTTGTTCAACTAATGGGCAATAATTAAAACAACTTTGGAGTAATATTGTATAACAAAAGTTGATCAAAGCATATTAATTCTTTCTATATTATTGATTTTTGTTATGTGATATAATAAAAAGCTTCACTAAGAAATCTCTTTTTTTTTTTTTTTTTTTTTGATTTGTTATTGTGGTATAGTGACACTTATAAAGCTTGTTGAGGGGTATTTTGAGCTTTCATCACTTTTTCTTTTGTTGCATCATTTGTGTTAATCACTAATGAATTGGCACCGAGAGATTCTTGATTAGATCTTACTAAGTTTAGACTTTGTCGTTAAGATTTTTCATAGGTATTTGCATTCATATTAAATTTCAATGATCTAAAAGTTTTTTGTAAATGTTTTTATATTTTTCTTTGGTAAATTTTGGAATAGTGCAGCAAAAAGAATTAATATAGCATATTGTATTGTGTAATTTTTTTTTTCCATACCTTTTTGTCATTTGAAGGTGCATAAAAAATCTTAGCAACTATGTAATTTTCAAAACCATCATTTAGATTGAATTCATTCAAATAAAGTAGAAAAATCCTTTTTTTTTTTTCCCAAATCATGTGGGATTCCTTCTACAATATCAATATTTTTACAATAATTTAAATAAGTTGTACCTCAATTTGTTTTTAAGCAAGATCTCTTGTAGATTTATTTAGGATTTTCTTGGCATTTTGATCAAATATCTCAAAAGTTATTTTGTTAGTTGCATAAAAAACTTCAATTTGAATCTTGTAACTGAAGGAGTTTGCAATTGTATATATATAGTAGTTATAGTGAGATGAATATATTATAAATATTTGGAGAGTATGTAGTTAATGTGAGTGCCTCTAACCTTGGGATAGAAAGATTTGTTTTTGTTTCACATTTTGCACACCGAAATGATTTTGTTTGTGGTATGACATTCCTTTCACAAAGCATGCACGAAATGTAATACCAACTCATTGTTGTATCAATGTTATTTATTGTTGCAAAACCCTAGCAGTTCGCATCTTGCAATGAACTTTGAAATTAATATGTATTATTTTTTTATGTAAATGATGGGTATAGTTTGAATTGATTAACAAACCTATTTTGTAGGATCTCATTCAATTCATTTTATCTTTTCTATTGTCTTCATATTCTTTAAAGATAAATCTTCCTATGTAAATTTTTTTGCATGTATTTTTGGTATTTCTTTTATAGGATCATGTTTTTGACCATTCCTATCATTGAATTTTTTTAAAGAAAATATTAAGTAAATGACATTTTGTGAGATGGTATATGCTATTTATTACACTTTTTTCTTATTATAAATTTTAGAAATATGCACTTGCCAATTATTTTAGCAATTTTAGGGATCTCTAGATTTATATATATTTTTTTTGCACAAGTTGATGACAAAGAGAATTTGTCTGCATAAATTGCATAGAACATTATTAATAAACAAAAGCATATTGAATTAAAATTGGGGGAAAATGAAGACATGATTTCATGAGAATGAGATTTTCTAAAAGTATCAACTATACGTGGGGGAGGAGGAAGAGAATTTGTAAGTGGGTAAGAGTTTTGACTTTAATTTACAACTGAAAAGGGTCAAACTTGGGTCATAATATGTAAGGTAATAACTAGCTTTGGGTGATAAAAAATGCTAATTTATATAATAGCAAAAAGAAGTTATTATGATTTATTGGGTAACAGTAAAAAAAAAAATTAAAAAGAGGTAAAAAATGCTAAATTTATATAATAGTAAAAAGAAGTTAATATGATCTATTGGGTAACAATAAAAAAACATAATGAAAAAAGGTAAAAAGGCTAAATGCAACATTAGACTACCACATGGTAGGACTTCATGCACTCTTGCATGAGGTCTTTGAAAAAAAAAAGTGAAAAAAAAAATTACCTAGTACTTTATTTCATGAAAGTAAATTACTATACAAAAAGAAAAAGAAAAAAAATAAAGATAAATCATTCCATAGTCCATAATTCACAATCTAAATACTAATAACTATCTTAAATATTTATAATCCATTTAATAATATAAAAATAAATAAATAACTGAAAAAAAAAAATACCCAATACTTAATTTCTTAAAACTAAAGTACCATATAAAAAGAAAAAAAGAAAAAGATAAATCATTCCACAATCCACACTCTAAATACTAATAACTATCTCAAATATTTTATAATTCACTTAATAATATAAAATTTACAAAAGAAAAAAAAAGTCTACCCATTATATTATTTCTTGAAAGTAAGTACCATACATAAAGATATATATATATATATATATATATATATATATATATATATCACTCCACGGTCCATATTATAAAAACTAATTACTATCTTAAATATTTATAATCCACTTAATAATATAAAAATTACAAAAGAAATTTACCTAATACTTAATTTCTTGAAAGTAAGTACCATACAGAAAGAAAAAGAAAAAGAAAAATCATTTCAAAGTCCACACTCTAAATACTAATAACTATCTTAAATATTTATAATTCACTTAATAATATAAAAGTTACAAAAGAAAAAAAAAATCCTAGTACTTTATTTCTTGAAAGTAAAGTACCATACAAAAAGAAAAAAAAAAAGAATAAAGAAAAACCATTCCATGGTCCACACTCTAAATATTAATTACTATCTTAAATATTTATAATCCACTTAATAATATAAAATTTACAAAATAAAAAAAAAAAAGTGAAAATTTTTTATCCAATACTTGATTTCTTGAAAGTAAAGTACCATACAAAAAGGAAAAAAGAAAAGAAAAGATAAAGATAAATCACTTCACAGTCTACATTCTAAATACTAATTATTATTTTAAATATTTATAATCCACTTAATAATATAAAATTTACAAAAGAAAAAAAATGATATATATATATTTTTTTACCTAGTACTTGATTTCTTTAAACTAAAGTACCATACAAAAAGGAAAAAAGAAGAAGAAGATAAAGATAAATCACTCCATAGTCCTAAAAGTAAAGTATTATACAAAAAGAAAAAGAAAAAAAAAGATAAAGATAAAGATAAATCACTCTATAATCAACATTCTAAATACTAATTACTATCTTAAATATTTATAATCTACTTAATAATATAAAATTTACAAAAGAAAAAAAATATTGACCCAATACTTTATTTTTTGAAATTAAAGTACCATACAAAAAGAAAAAAAAAAGATAAATCATCCCACAATCTACATTCTAAATACTAATTAGTATCTTAAATATTTATAATCCACTAAATAATATAGAATTTACAAAAGAAAAAAAAAGTAAAAAAAAAAATTACCCAGTACTTGATTTCTTTAAAGTAAAGTACCATACAAAAAGAAAAAGAAAAAAAAAAGATAATGATAAATCACTCCATAGTCTTGAAAGTAAAGTATCATACAAAAAGAAAAAGGAAAAAAAAAAAAAAGGATAAAGATAAATCACTCCATAGTCTACACTCTAAATACGAATTACTATCTTAAATATTTAAAATCCACTTAATAATAAAAAATTAACAAACAAAAAAAAGTGAAAAAAAATTTATCCAGTACTTGATTTATTGAAATTAAAGTACCATAAAAAAAAATAAAAAGATAAAGATAAATCACTCTACCATCTACACTCTAAATACTAATTACTATCTTAAATATTTATAATCTACTTAATAATATAAAATTTACAATAGAAAAAAAAAGTGAAAAAAAAAAAATTATCCAGTACTTTATTTCTTGAAGGTAAAGTACCATACAGAAAAAAAAAAAAAAAAAAAAAAAAAAAAGAAGAAGAAGAAGAAGAGATAAAGATAAATTTCTTTACCGTCTATATTGTAAATACTAATTACTATCTTAAATATTTATAATCTACTTAATAATACAAAATTTAGCTACACAGAGCTTTAACCTTTTCTGAGGATAAACGGCAGATATAGAGATTTAATATTTGATGTACACAACTGTGGAAGTGGGTTAACCTTGTAAGTTTTGAGCTACACATGGGTGACAGTTCAGATTTGGGTCATAAATCATAATGGTTGGACTTGTACTTTTTGTTTGTTTTGAGAAGGTAGCTATTTGTTTTTAAAGAATTATATTTGTTTGGTTTAATTGTCAACCTTGGCCCATATCAATAACTAATAGTAAAAATAAGTTACTACGAGTTATTGGGTAATAATTTAAAAACTTAATGAAAAGTACTTTATTTTTTGAAATTAAAGTTCCATACAAAAAGAAAGAGAAAAAAATAAAGATTAAAAATAAATCACTCCACAATATACATTCTAAATACTAATTACTATCTTAAATATTTATAATCCACTTAATAATATAAAATTTACAAAAGAAAAAAAAAGTGAATTTTTTTTTTTACCGAGTACTTGATTTCTTTAAAGTAAAGTACCATACAAAAAGAAAAAGAAAGAAAAAAAGATAAAGATAAATCACTCCATAGTCCACACTCTAAATACTAATTATTATCTTAAATATTTAAAATCCACTTAATAATATAAAATTAACAAAAGAAAAAAAGTGACAAAAAAAATTTACCTAGTACTTGATTTCTTGAAATTAAAGTACCATACAAAAAGAATAAAAAAGAAGAAGATAAAGATAAATCACTCCATAGTCCATATTCTAAATACTAATTACTATCTTAAATATTTATAATCCACTTAATAATATAAAATTTACAATATAAAAAAAAAATTACCCAATACTTTATTTATTGAAAGTAAAGTACCATACATAAAGAAGAAAAAAAGATAAAGATAAATCTCTCCACAGTGTATACTCTAAATACTAATTATTATTTTAAATATTTATAATCTACTTAATAATACAAAATTTAGCTGCATAGAGCTTTAACCTTTTTTGAGGATAAACAGCAGACACAGAGGACACAGAGGTTTAACCTTTGATGTACACAACTATGGGGGTGAGTTAGACCCTGTAGGTTTTGAGTTACACATAGGTGAGAGAGTTCAGACTTGGGTCAAAAATCATAATGGCTAGGCTTGGGCTTTTTGTTTGTTTTGAGAAGGTAGTCATTTGTTTTTAAAGAATTACATTTGTTTGGTCTAATTGTCAACCTCAGCTCATATCAATAACTAATAGTAAAAATAAGTTACTATAAGTTATTGGGTAATAGTTTAAAAACTTAATGAAAAAGGTTTAAAAAACTAAATAGAAGTTTAAAGCGTCACATGGCAAGACTTCATGCATTCCCACATGAGGTATTTGCTTTTATATATAATATATATTCATTTTTAATTCACCATGGTTTAAGAATTGTCTAAATTATTCCTCAAAAAAGAAAAAAAAAGAAAAGAAAAATGGAATTGGTCCCCATGAAAGCAAATGAGGTATTAGGTAAGCAAATGTTAATACTAATATTGATGATGAGATGCTATACACTATAACCTTTGTGTATATGATTGTAGTTATTTTTCCCAAAAAAAAAAAAAACAAATTAAAAAATAAAAAGAAACCTAGTTTATTACTAAAATTAAAATATCATCCCAAAGAAAAAAAAATAAAAATATGCAACAAAGTGAGAAAAATAAAAGGATGCAATGCAGGATCAATAGCTTCATTTTGCTGATTAAAATTACCCTAATAAATATCTATTAAAGCCTTTATTTAATTTTTAAAAATGAGTTTTGACCGTTCGACACTTTGGATTGAGGGGGATGGAAGGGGAGTAGAATAGAGTAAATAAGAAGCTAACTTGACTCTACTCTCCTTCACTCCCCCTCCCTCTCCCCTCAATCTAAACAGGCCCTTGAGTTCAACCGATCAAACTTCATATATGCTAAGGCATTTTTTTCTAAAAATTTGAAGCTGCTCTTTTGAGATCTAAAAGATTGAATCTAATATGAAGATGGACAGTTCTTAAGACCTTATTTTCAAAATCTGTCAGTATATAAAGTTCCATGATATTAGATACACCTTTATTTATTATATTTGATATGAAACATGTAACAATTTTTCAAATGGAGAAGAACCTAATTCATCTCAACTTTTCAAGTTTGCTTAAGCAAGTACTCTGCTTTCTTCCGCAAGAAGCTCCTGTGGCAGAAGATTTTTGTGTTTAAAAATTTTCCATGCCCACCCAGGTGCCTTTTAAGACAGTAAATTCAATTAAAAGAAAAGCATAGTGCAATTCGACATGCTGTCATTTATTTAGAACAAATATACATAACTAGAAACTTACATAACTTACAACTTCCACATAGCTGGCCTCAATTTTTGCAAACCAAGCGAAACAGAAACAAAGATAAACAAAGATGACTAAAAACAAAAGAAAAAAAAAACCCTTCAATTAGTCTAAACACTATTTACATCTTGTTCTTTTACATCAAAGAATTCTCCATAATTATTTATGCGCTTCCAATCCATGTACATACATCTACATACTACACACACTAGTATGTACAAGTGTGTATTATTTTATTCTGTACTACTACACCTTCTCTTCGTTCAAATCCATCACATAGTAGCAGTCAGATTTATATACCATGGCTCATGAACACTAACCGACACTGTGGCAGCCACCACTAAAACTTCAGCAGCTTCCACCACCCTCTTTGTCAACACAGCAGCTCCAACTTGCCGCAATGCCGTTTCTGCTAATTTTATTCCACGAGGTCCGCTCCCACCCAGCACAACTCCTCTAGCAGCCAAATAAACAGCGTGAGACACCTTTTCAAACACAGGATCCCCAGCTTGCAAGCTCTTTGCTAGCATCCTGGCCATTACTACCCTCCGGGACTGAAGCTTCTCGGTGTCTACCACTTCATCACCATGTTCTGGAAAGACACTGATTATTTCAATAATTTGTTCAATACCTGCATCTTCAACACGGTCCAATAGATCCAAAAGTTGCTCAGTACACTTTGATACCATGCTTTCCATGTCTGCAGGGCTGGCTATCACTTTTTCACTCAGGAGGGTCTGTCGACAGATTAAAATGCTGCATTTTACATAACTTTACATTAGTAAGCAACTCATTCTAAAAATTGAAAAAACAACATTAATGACGAAAGACTGTTGTAATATATAGAGGATTAAACCATTTGAATTGTGATTCAAAAAATTGAAGAAATTTCAAAATTCGATGCAGAATGTGTGTTTTACCCTCCGTATATATAAATAATCAATACATACATTCCCATATAATATTGCAAGCCTTTTTACCTTGTTGAAATTACAATAATCTTCTGGATTTGAGCCTGAACAGACCTCAACCTTAAGAGGTTATGCATAAGAGTCTCCGGCAGAGCTTCTTGTGCTAGACCTACTACTCCATTTACCAACTTCAATAAGCCAAGCCTCACAAGCAAGTCAACTTTCCCCCCCTTGCACTCTGGTTGTTGATTTCCTGAATCAAGGACAGAACCAAGTTTATAAAGACTCAATGTGACATCAAAAACAATTTATTTCTCTTCTCAAATTCAATATGAAATGTCAATTTTTTCCATCAAGATTCAAAATTTCCATTTTTTGGATGCTCAAAACCAAGTGTATCAAGACAAACGTAAATGCCAAATCTGTAACAACATATTTCTCTTCTCAGTTTCATTATGAAATGTCAATTTCTTTTCATCAAGATTTAAAACTTTCCATTTTTTGGATGCTCAAAATCCTTTGTTATATAGTTCCACATTAGAAAATAACTAAATGTTGGATCCAAAATCATACCAGTGCTCTTATCAGCAAGGCTTCCATTTGTTTTAACTGGAAAATTTCCACCAGTTCTAAGGGTGGTGGAAGGAAGAAACCCATGTGTTGAATTTTCATTGCTCATCAAAGCAGCAAGAGAATTTGTGTGTTCTTCCCATTCCTGATCTTTGCAATCCAAAAGGGAAGAAAGCCACCGCACCGTCAATGGCAGAGAGGTAAATGCTTCAGATGGAGATCCATAGCGGTTGGCAAAAGCATTTTTAAGGTAATCCAAGCCTGCAGGACCCTTTAACAAAGGCTCCATAATTCTTAAACGTGCTTTGCTTATATCTTGCTTAAGCACCTGTTGAAAAAGGAACACATTATATGAAATGCAGTTACATTAGCAGACATGCAATACACCAAAAAACAATTCTTCTTGACAAGTATCTCTGCAGAAGAACAAAAATATATAAATGAAAACTAAACAAGGGCAGATCATGCAGTTCAAATCCTTTGCAGTTCTCATTTTAAAACAGCAAAGACCTGCCACTAGTAAGGTGCAAAAACTATCCTAAGGAAATGGTTTGGACTTTGGATGATATAGTTAAACTTTCCAAGGCATGACCAATAACCATAACAACTGGTGTAGTAGGTAATCACCAATCCTAGGTCAACCACTCATTTTATAAAAGCTTGGCTATAGAAGACTCTAGCAGCATCAGTAAGAGTTTATCATGCTGAAAAAAAAAGGGAAACTGGAACTGAGACAACTTCAACACATGAACCATAAAGATAACCATCGATTGTCAAGTGAAAATAAAGGACCAATCTTGTAACAAGTAAAAAAAAAGCATAGTGTCAACTATGACCGGTAACAGACACAATCTGTTTTGGGGCTACAGGGCTGAAGCATCTCGTAACAACCAAAAAAAAAATTATGACAAAGAAAGTGAGGCCATATATGATGCATATTTCCCTTCCCAAGTAGCAATTTCATATGCGCTAAGCATGGAAATAAGGAAATCCAATCCCAAACTCCCAACATTTTGCTTGAATATGTCTATAAATATGCTTTATTAAGCAAGTAGGCAACCAACATGATAAAATGAAAATTTTCTTTTCCCTTTTAAGAATAATTCCAGATCAAACCACAAAGCAAAAACAAATGAAAGAGAATGCATGAAAACACACCTGAATCTGCTCTAGGACAAAGCGCAGACCCTTGATCATTGCAATGACACATGAATATTTTGACTCATTTGTGGCATGACACATCTCAAATAACTCATTCAATAACTTCTGATGATTGGCCTTCATTTCATCATCACTAGCTGGTGCAGAAAGCTTCTGCAAAGTTACCAATGCAAACTCTAGAATCCTTCCAAGGTAATCAATGTCCAGGTTACCTGACTTCAGCACCTTCAGGAGGGAAGAAAAGAAGGGTTAATGTTTATTAATGATGGTTTTAACAGTAATATCAATTACCGGCTACAGCAATGGAATTACCTGAGAGAGCACCTCTATATCAAAAGCGTCAGTAACTTCTTGTTTCCAGCTCTGTGGAGCCATCTCGCACAGTTCCTCCCTCACCTCCCTCATGAGTTGAATGACCCGATCATAGTCAGGATCATCCTGTTTCATAGATTCTATGATGCCATCCCAGAAAGCATTCTCCATTGTTGCTCTTATCTTTGTCTGCAAAATTATGAGGCAAGAAAATGAATTACCCAAAATAATAATAATAATCAGCAATGTGTGAACTTCATGTTTCTGCATATTGACAACAGGCAGATATACCATACATTTTTTTCCAGGTGAGTAAAAAATTGCCATATAAGTGACTATAAATATATATAAAAGGGTCTTGGGGTTATAATATGTTTTGGTCACAAAATATGAGTATCAAGTTGTTAGGGCATGGCAGAAAATAAGTTTAGTGAACTTTAAAACACTCACACTCAATACTCTAGCAAAGCATCAGCAGCAGAAGAAGAACCAACATACAGAGTCCTCCATCATTCTCTTGATAAATATGAAGGAAAAAAACATTATACTCAATTACTAACCTTAATACTCTCTTGATCTTCATTAGTGACACTTGGGCTATCTGAAGAAGCATAGCGCTGCTTATGAAGGAATTCATTTACAATCAGTTCATTCTCCGTGATCACCTTTTTACCTGAGGAACCCAGTTGACCATCTAAACTGCTACTATGTGTAGAGACATCAAATCCTTTCACTGGGGAAATATCATCTTCCTTAAATAGGGAGCGAACTATACGGCTTGGCTTCTCAACACCCTCAATCAGATTACTCCTGTTATCTGTGCTAGGAAAAGAAGGACCAGCCGAGGAACTAGGTGGGCTTGGAGTTATGAAGCGTGTGATTGGTGATCCCACTGGGCTTCCATTTTCCTTTGCTTGGAAGTACTTTGATCGAGTTTCAGATAGAGCAAATTCCATACGCTCGATCCCCGCATCTCCACTCAGGTGTTTCACCTTTTCCCTCAAGAGTTTTTGATCTTCTGTAACCTGCATTTCCAAACATCCAAACATAACCATCAGTAAAATCTATGAAAACAAAACTAAAACCTATCAAAAGAACAGTTCAATATCAATGCCTACAACAAAATTTTACAAAATTAGCCTGCATCAGGAAAACATCTTCTCTAAGTCATTTAAAAGCCTATTTTTAGTGACAAAAAACAAAGTTGACTAATGGTAACTTCCAGCAGTTGCATGCTGCAATGCTTTACAAAAGCCTAAAACAATAATTGCATGTTTGATGATTTCTCCAGAAAATATTATTAATAAAAGGGGGGCTAAGGGCAAGACCTGTTTCTGAATAGCCTTCATATCATGGGTAAGAGCACCACTCTCTCCTTCTGGAGTCAGCTTGCAAGTTTGAATCATAGAGAGCTCAAGCTGACAAGCTGCCCTCACCAAATCATCCTCCAACAACTGAGCATCCTTAACCTTCCACACCACAAAGCAATTTAAGTAGGAGCACCAAGCTTTATCAAATGCTGCAAGCTGAGACCTGAAGGTCCAACGTTTTCGCAATCCAAAGTCAGACTCTTCATCAGAACTTTGCATGGGCCCCTCCAGTATAATCTTAATCAATAACTCAAACTCTCGAATAAATTCCTCTGCAGACTTGGCCAGAGCAGTTTCACGCTCTCCTTGACCACTGAAAACTGCATCTGGATGACCCAATATCATGTAAGCACAAAGAACCAGTCTCACTGGATACCTAGATATTTTTTCTGGGCTTCTGGCTGCCTCCCTGACAGAACCTCCTTTCTTTACATCTCTGCTCCTCATAGAAGTCCTGGGAGTAGCCCTTTTCTTTGGGGAAGCAACTCGTTTAAGAAGGTGGTCAATGTTATCCAAAATGGCATGATTAGCAGAAGAAACGGCCCTGGAGACCTTCAAGCGGCTCTCAAACCGGTCAACCAAAGCTTTCACTGTTTGAAGCGTAGCAGATGATTCAATCAGAACAGCAAGCTGATCAAAAGGCACTGACTTCACAGACTGCTCATTGATTTTCAAAGCATCATATGCTTTTGCCAAGGCTAAGGTAGTTCTCCTCAGCTTAAGAAATCGCCTCCAACACCTAATAGAGCAACATATTAGGATAAGAAACGTTCAGTTTCATCCAAGAGAGAAAAATTGCAGGACAACAAATTTTAAAAAAAATATGTTGTTTTTTCCAAAAAAAAGGAAAAGTGTTGGATATGGTTAACTTCATTTACTAAGTTCTGAAATTGAAAAATTATTTGAGCACTGAATTCAAGCAATACCATTAGGCAGTTGAATATGCTTTAACTTCAAATTAGACATTTGGTCAAAAAAACTTCAAATCAGACATACTAAATTGCAATAATATCATAATTCATAAAAAGCATCGCGTAATGCAAATTTCAAAAATTATTTCCTCTTTAAAATAATTTTTTTTAAAAAAAAGTGGCATTATTGTTTTCCTAAAAAATCAATAAGTTCTTGAAAATAGAAATATTTTCTTCATATCGTTATCTGCAATGCTATAAAGACATTGTCACAAACTTGTCATTCATCTCAAAAGCATAGACCAGATATTGCAGGCATTAGATAACTCCATCAAGTTCACATAACAAATAAAAAATATCAGCAACTATGCCCATACAGAGCTAAATGCTATAAGTTTCACCCAGCTCAAGAATGCACAATAAAAATTAACAACAAATGCTTTAGAATTCTGTAGCAGTTTTTTCCTTTTTGTATATGGAAAAAATTCTGTATTTGTAAAGTTGGGTTATATACCATGCTAATTTTCTGGAGAGATGATCAGCCTGCCTGTGCATCCTATTCCACTTGGTGTGAACAGGATTATTTAGTCTTCCTCTCTGCCTCAAATATTCTGCTCTCTGTCTCTTTGCCTAAGTATCATAATAATTTATGAGAAACAATACTAATCAAAACAAATTATGAGAAATAATAAGATAATCAAGCCCCATGAAGGCCACATCAAGAAAAAGTACATAAATATAATATAATATAACTTCAGGCAACATACATACCCTCTGAAGTCGATCTTCCAACTGTTCCCTCATTCTCCTTCTCTCAACTTCACGTTGGTGAGAGACAGATTTAGCCACCCTTCGCACTTGCAACATCCGAGCACGTGCCCTCTTTTTCTCTGCTTCCAGCAAATCCAGTCGCTTTGTCTCGGCAGCTGCACGCTTCTGTTGAATTGCAGCACGTACACGCTCCTTATACTTGCTATCTCGGGCCATCCTTCGCAATAATGACTGAGATGACCTCTCCTTTAGTGTGGCTCTTCTTTGACTGTAAGCCTTGAGGATAAGCATTCTATTTACTTCTGCCTGCTGAACCCGTGATTCCACTTTTGTGCCAAGTTTCTCACGTTCCTTCTCAAAACGCATTTGTACCCCAGTTTTAGCTGCTTGCCGCAACTCATCCAACTTAGCTAGCCGCGTCTGGGCCTTTGCCAAAATGCTCAACCTGTTGGTTTGATAACAAGTAAGCTTAAAAGAATAAACATCCTAGAATTTCAACAAGCAAAACATACTTTGGTTCTCATCAGTGTAAGGAAAATGTTTCTTTATTTACCTAAGCAAACATAATAATCACAGGAATCACTTGGAGGACACATTTGTAAGTCTTTACTGGAACTTAATCCACCTTTATATCCAATTCCAATAATCAACAATCAATGATCTCTTTTGAATTCCAAGTTTTTCTTTTAATCTAAGTTCCATAATTGACAAATGTGAGCAAGCAGCGAATGCATGCCAAGGCAAGACATGGTAAGTCACAGCCAGGTAGTTATTTCCGACACCGATAATACAATGAGGATGAAAATTTTGGTTAACATGGTTCAGAGTTATACATCCCAATTTAGTGATGATAAATATATATAGAAACGTATTTCCATTACGATGGAGTGTTTATGTGTTCTCATCTCCCACCCATAATAAATGCACCATATATTCCCCATACACAAAATCAGATTTTGAATTTGAAACTCTTCTTGATATCTTGGTTTTTCTCTTTTTTATTATATATTTGGTCTCATATCTCATGTAAGAAGAAAGGACAATGATGTCACATCTGGAACAGAAATTTATATTCATAGTAGAGATGTGTATTGGAGTAGTTACTAAGATCGCTAATGAGTGGCAAAGTTATAAAGGAAAAACTTAGAGATGAGGCTATTGGAGACAACTCAAAAGTTCCATATAAGCCATTTGGAAGAACAAGTAGACAATCAAATGGAAATACAGAAAAGCATTCATGCACAAAAATTCTACAAAAAAATGACTAAAGGTTACTGCGCAATACAGAAGAATGTATAATTGAGATAAAAACGTATGCATCTTTGGTAATGCATTTTCTAACTGCACTTTTTCAAAGCACAGCTTTTTCAAACTTCAATTTTTTCCAAGGTGAAGCTTTCTCAAACAACCCCATTTTCAAAAGGCTGAAAAATAAGTTATGCAATACAAAAATATTACCTCTTCTGCTCAGCAGCTTGGAGCTTCGCTTCAAGGCGCTGACCAAGATCTTCCTCATTAGATGAGGACCGTGATGGGCTTCTGGGCTTCGCTCGAGCCTTGTTGGACAATTTCTCATAGTATTGCTGCACCCAAAACAACATGACAGAATAAAGCTCATGTAAGATTCACTATTCAGAGGGACTAAGAACAATTAAAAAAAAACCAATGTAGGATTCAGAAAATGAAAACACAGAAATGCCAACAAAGTGATTTTTTTTTTCATGTAAATAAAGATAGTGACTACAAAAAAAAAAAATTTAAAAATGGGTACAAAACTAAATTTCTTATTGAAAAAGTAGGGGATAATTTAAATTCAATTCAACAAGTAATTATTATTATTATTTTTTTTAAGGAAAGAATGTTAAAAAGCAAAATAATTTGAAAATGGAACAAAGAGAGGCCCACCAGACATGCGAAAAGGAAAGACCAGAAAGTGCAAAACAGAAAAAATTCAAACAGAAGAAGCACCCACCTTTACCTAACAACACCCCCACCCCCCCCCCCCCCCCCCAAAAAAAAAAAAAAAAACCCTTCAATACAAAGCTTTAAACTTTTAACCTCCCAAAAAAAATTTATTTATAATAAAATATCATAACCCATGATTCTTTGAAATTCAGGAAGCTTATATCCAAATCCTATTACCATGTTTGGTTACCAAGAAAAAAATATCAAAATTTTGATCTGCCTCCTGAGAAAATTACAGACTGTACCAACTTTTATGAAACGATCACACCGTTTGGTGATCTCTGAAGATTTTCTGAAAATGAAATTCAGATTGATAAGTCTTCAAAATGTTTAATTAACTAATCAGCACGTTTAAAACAAGAGAATCTTTAAGTACCTGAAGAATTAATTGGCTCAGTTAAGGTCCAAGTAATTTCACAAACCAAATTCTAGTTATTTCTTTCCATTGAATTTGATTTTCTCAGTAAATAATCGAAAAGTTAAGAAATTAAACCATAACCCAAATCTCAGAATAATCATTAATTTAAATAAAATAAAATAAAAAAACGCTCAAAATTCAATTTTCTGAGAAAACAAACAAACCGACTTTTTTTAATTAATCATAATTAACGTGACATAATTATATTTAATTAACGAAAAAAAAAAAAAAAAAAGAACAGTAGAGTTGAGTCTTCAATTTCAAGAACCAGACCAAAAAAGAAAGCTTCAAAATTATCAATCTGTTTCCGTTAATTTTCTCAGTAAACAAACACGAACCTTTTTGTTAGTGATAATATTAATAGTGATTAATTAAACGAATTAAAAAAAGAAAAAGAAAAAGAAAAAGAAAACAACAACAACAGCTGAGAAGAGTAAAGTTGAGAGAGAGAGAGTCTTCATATTCAAGAACCACACCAAAAAGAGAGAGAGAGAGAGAGAGACCTGGCGGCGAAGATCGGCGTGGCGGAGCTTGGCTTCGATATCTTCGACAGTAAAGTTCTGAGGGGACTTAGACTCGGAGAGTCTCCGGCGAAGCCTGCGAGGCAATTTGGGCGAAGAAGAAGAGGAGGACGAAAACGACGTCGCACCACTGTCATCCAACGGAAAGTCCATTACCATCGCTCCTCCAACAACCACCACTTTCCCTTCTCCTCTTCCCTCAGGCGGCGGCGGCGACGACGACGGAGACCACGATTCCACTCCCCCGGCCATCATCGATACGCGAAATCGATCACAACGATGTCGTTTCAGTCTCTATATATATAAATAGAGAGAGTCAGATCGATTACGATAATTGTGGAAAGATCACGAAAGACTGAGCAACACAACTCTTCCTTTAATAAAAGGCTGCGTTTGGTGTTTTCAAAATTTAGAGATAGAAATAGAAATAGAAAAAGAAAAGAAAGAGAGTTTGGTTTTGTGTTTGTGTTTGGGTTTGGGTTTGGTTTTTGTAATAAAGAAAGAGATTTGTTTTTTTTTTTGGGTGTTGTGTGAAATACTTTACTTATCCATGCCACGTTGGCAGAGGCCCCAACGGTACTCTATCTACTCCTACTTTTCTTTTCTTTTTTTAATTATACCTTTAAAAATTTGGGCTTGTTTGAATTTTAGCCCTTAGAATTTTACTTTTTGAGTTTTTTTTTTAGATTTTATATACTGAAATTTCAAAATTAAGGATTTAAATGTTAAATTTTATGGATATTACTTTCTACCTTTTGGGAGTATTTAAATTTTACACCCTAAAATTTCAAAATTTGACGTGTAAAATCTAAATATTTCTAAATTTTAGGGGGTAAAAATTCAAATTCTAAAAAATTAAGGTATAAAATCTAAGAGTAAGTCTACCTACCACGACAATTTTCACAATTTTTGTCATAATTTACTTGTGTGACGAGTTATAAATTGTGGAAATTGGTGAGTCTATGATGCCACCACTTATGAGTCGCCACATGACAAAGTTGTGAAACTAGTAATGACTAGACTTACTCAAAATCTAAACACTTTTAACTTCCGGAAGTAAAATTCAAATTTTAAAAAATTAAGGTATAAAGTTCAAATACTCCAAACTTCCGGCCTAATTTGCCATTTTTTGGTCCTTAATTCCTTCAGCTTTGGGTTGCGTTGCTTGGTTGAATTGCTTTGCTTAGTTCAGTTGTTGTTTGTGGACTGCCAATACCCCTGGGCCTACCTTTTTTTGACTTCAATGCCCCCCTGGCCCCCAGCCTCAGCGCCTTGTGTTATGTTATTTATTTATTTTTTGACCATTTTGTCAAAACAATGATGATAATAATTTCATAAATTAATAATAGGCTTTCTTTTTGCTAAAAATTTGGTTTTTGAAAATTATTTTATTACAAAATTTTTATGCCAACTTACTTAATTATGTGGCATTTTTTGGAACTTAATTTCGTTAAAATTAAGTTTTATACTATTTAATAGAATTCAAGTTTAAGAAAAACGAGTTTCAGGTTTACCACTTTTCACTTTGACAAAATTCAGTTATAGTTTAAACTATATTTTGAGAAAGTCAAATTTCAAAAAATACTATATAACTAAATAAGTTACAATAAAAACTTTTTAACAAAATAATTTTCAAAAATTGAATATTAAAAAAAAACACTATAATAATAAATGTAAATTACAAGTTATTTGCTGTTGAATCTGAAATGATTCAATTAAATCGAATCATTTCCATCTGTTTACCACTAAATTAGTATTTAAATTTATTTATTTTTATAAAACATATTTTATTTTTGTTGCATTAGTCAATAAAATAATGTAATTGAATTCAATTTAGAAACCGAGCAGGCAATACCAATCTAAAATAATATTCTTTTACAGTTTTACTTAATGTTCGTTAAGTCGGTGCAAGGAAAAAAATTAGGTAGTGGTTGCATTAGTTGTTGTCACACGGTTACACGTGTCACACGTTGTAAAAGATATACAGAGGAGAATGGAAAACATTCTATTTTGTCTTGGAGAGGGTAAAATATTTTAATTTTAAACTTTTAATAAAATATATAATATAATAATAATAAGGATGAAAGCTATCATCCATGAACTTCCACATCATATCATATGTAATTTAATATTGTAAAAAAAAGGTCTTTGACTCTTTGCACATGGTGGTTTTCTATATATCATATTATATTACCTTCTCTTTTTCTCAAGAAAAAAAAAAGAAAAGTAAATTGCAAATTATACTACCAAAGTTTAAGGGTGTTTAGATTTTACACTCTGACGTTTCAAAATTAGAATTTAACCCCTACAGTTTTGGAGTATTTAGATTTTATACCCTTACGTTTCAGAATTAAGATCTTACCTTCTAAATTTTAGGGAGTGTTTGGATTTTACTCCCTAAAGTTTAGGAATGTTTAGATTTTACATCCTAAAATTTCAGAATTTGGAAGTATAAAATCCAAATATGTCCAAACTTTATGAGATAAAATCCAAATTTTGAAACGTCAGAGTGTAAAATTCAAACACCAAAAACTTTAGGAGGTAAAATCTAAATTCTGAAAATCTAGGATATAAAATTTAAACACCTTCAAATTTTAGGGATGTATCCAAACACCCCTAAACTTTAGGGATGTAATTTGTAATTTATCCAAACACTTTCTCTTTATATCAATTGGCATTGTTTTGACCCCCAAATCTTTTGAGATCAAATCATAATGGCACATGCCTTGGAGGAACCAAATCTGAATGGATTAGAAGATTATATATATAAAATCTTTACCATAATTAATTTAATGAAAAATTTAACGAATGCCTCAAAAACATTTGTTAATAATCAATTTTAGAAAAAATTTTATGGGAAAAAAAATATTTTGCCAGTTTTTTCTATTTCCTATAAAAATGGTGTTAATGCTTTTCTAAAATTGTTTATTAACAACTGTCTTAATATGACCCTTTATTTAAAAATTTTAAGTCCATTCAACACATATTTATAGCTAGTGTACCTCCATTTTGAACCCTTTTTTTTCTTTTCAATTTTGAATACACCTTTTTTCTTCCTTTAATAATACTAATAATAATATTTTTCAAATTGACATAAATGTATCTTATTTAAAATCATTACATCTATTTTGAGATGAAAAGGGTAGCATTACACTCTGTTTGTTTTGACACTAATACTTTTTAGAAAATGAGTCATTTTTCAAAGCATATTTTCTATAAAATTATCTCAGTTTGCTATGTTTGGTAGAAACCTTAAATGAATTGGAAAATAATCTTCTAACTTCCCTTATTTATATTGTCATGAAATACAGTTGTTTTCCAAAAAAATTTAGTGAAAAACAATTTCTAAAAATAAGTTATACTTTTTATATTGATCAAAAATAACTTTTTTTTACTCATTTTTTATGATGCTACCAAATACTATAAAGCGCGAAAAATTATCTTCATACATGATTTTCCATCTAAACAAATAGATAATATAAAAAATTCTTACATATATAAGTGCTTCTAGTCAAAAGAATTATCTTACACAAGCCATAATTCTACATATATATCACGTTGGACTCTGAAATAGTCTGAATAAGACTGTCTTAACTCTTAATAGATAAATAGATAAAATAATTCTTAAAACAAGTATAAAATAATACTAATTATTTAATTACTATTTTTATTTTCTCTTCTTCCTCTCCTTTCTTTTTATTTTGGGCATCCATTGCAATCCACTGAATTACGCCAAGTACTAATGACTTTACTCTTATTTTTAATTCTTCTTTTAACTTTATTCCCCCCATAGTTTTCAACTTTTTTTTCTCTCTCTCAAAAAATATATATAGTTTTAAACTTTTTCAAGAAACCTCTCTGCTTATTTTATTCGATTTTTGTTAGGTAAATACCCAACCGTTAAGAGAACTTTCTATAAGTTGTTAATTGAGATTGGAATAAATAGTACATCGCAACTCGCAAGTAATTCCCTCGTTAAGTAATTGATACTACATCTCACCACTATTAAATATTTTTAGTATTAGAATATCACCTACTTCCATTTTGTCTTAGCTCAATATTTCAATGATACAGAAAGATTAACATGATCTTTTAATCTTTTTTTTTTTTTGATAGAGTTTTAACCTATAGTGTTCGCTCCTGATGATAGCTTTTTATCATCAGACCAAGACACCAATCAGTTTTTGGTGTAGACGGGAATTAAACTCCAAATCTCTTATACAACCATCAGAGATTTTATCAGTCTTGTACCATTCATATATTTAATATTATTTATCACTAAATCAAATCACCATGAGAGAGAGAGAGAAACATTTATTCAATATTAAGTGGATAACATCTTGAAATTGAAAGGCAATATATTTATTTCTCAATTCCAACTTCTAAGTATGAAATCAAATCTCTTATACAAATGGGTTCCAGTTAGTTCAATTAGTAAAATCTCTAATGGTTGAATAAGAGATCTGGGATTCAATCCCCGCCTACACCAAAAATTGACTGGTATCTTGATCTGTTGATAAAGAGCTATCATCAGAAGTGGACGCTATAGGTTGAAACTTTCTCTAAAAAAAAAATCTCTTATACAACCATTAAAGACTTTACCAGTCTTGTACTATTCATATATTTAATATTATTTATCACTAAATCAAATCACCATGAGAGAGAGAGAGAGAGAGAGAGAGAGAGAGAGAGAGAGAGAAACATTTATTCAATATTAAGTGGATAACATCTTGCAATTGAAAGGCAATATATTTATTTCTCAATTCTAACTTCTACATATGAAATCAAATCTCTTATGTAAGTGGATTCCAGTTAGTTCAACTGGTAAAGTCTCTGATGGTTGAATAAGAGATCCGGGGTTCAATCTCCACCTACACCAAAAACTGATTGGTGTCTTGATTTGTTGATAAAGAGCTATCATCAGGAGCGTACGCCATAGGTTGAAACTCTCTCTAAAAAAATTTTTTTTATGCAACCATTAGAGACTTTACCAGTCTTGTACCATTCATATATTTAATATTATTTATCACTAAATCAAATCACCATGAGAGAGAGAGAGAGAGAGAGAGAGAAACATTTATTCAATATTAAGTGGATAACATCTTGCAATTGAAAGGCAATATATTTATTTCTCAATTCTAACTTCTAAGTATGAAATCAAATGAAGTCATTATTCTATATGATACAACTAATGAAATCCCTTGAAGTTTTAGGTCACAATTCTTCTTGGTTAGCCTTAGTAGGTAATGTTTGATGAGAACATTAACTAAGACTGAATAATCAGCATTTTACCTCATACTTTTTTAAGACTCGGCCAAGAATTAATATTGAAAGAAAATCATAGATGCATGCATACTTTAGGGTGTTCATCAAAGAAAATGGCGTTCTCCCATGTGTGACCAATGCGTAACACTCAAGCTACAATAATCATTATTGCCAACATAAATATGACAATATCAACACCCTTTTTGAAAAGCAAAGATCTTCTCGAAATAAATACATAAACTGCAATAAAAAAACAAAATTGTTAATAGCAATTAATAATCACTAACTCTTCATGATTTCGTTGATTTGATCACATGAATTATCTTGATTTTTTTTTTTTTTACTTTTTTTTTTTTCATTTCACTAATTTAACCTTGTACACATTTGAAAGAAAATGAATAGGGTTATAGAGTTATATCAACATTAATTTGTGTCCAAAATTGGACACATGTTTACATCCTAACGTGTCTAGGACTCCAGTGCAACTCATGCATTCGACACAAGTTCTTCTCTGTTACATCTCCATTATATTTTTGTGTATAAAATCAAATCAAATAATGGTTTGGTTCTCTCCACTCCCTAACCACTATGGTCCATCCTCTTCCTCTAATTGGGAACTAAATAGAGACGTGCATGCAACATTACCTTTTCCTTAATAATTAAACATTCTTTATAAACCAAGTAGGTGTGATTCCTTAAATCACAGAAATTTGTGGTATTTGTTATTTCCGATTAGTATTTTTCTATCAATGATCAAATGTGAAATGGGTGAGACGTGATTTTAATTTTATTCATTTTTATGCTATATCAACAACCAACCTCCAAGGCAAAAATTACTGCTGATTCATGAAAAAGTCATGGTGAATTGATGCAATAATGTTCCTTCCATCGATTATCGCAAGGATAAGTCATGACTCATGATGGTATCAAAGCTTTTTTATAATCAAGACAAATTAGGCTTAAAGGTCCATGATTAGAGAGAATCTTAAGTTGAGGCAGTTTGATCTGACTTTTTTTATCGTCTTTTACACAATTCCTTTACAACTTGCCTTGGATCCAGGAATATGTGTATGATTCATTGTACAAGTTTATCGTTTAGCAAAAGAAAAGAGGAGGAAAAAAAACTCACATCAAGTTACCAATAATGGTATAAAGTTTTTCTCAAAAAATAATAATAATAATAATGGTATAAAGTGTGTTTGATTGAGTAATGCAATGGATTATGGATGATTTAGGAAATTCTTCTTGGGTTTATTTATTTCTAATAAGTATTTATTCGATCTCCTTTTTCAAATTAATTATTTAAAAAAGAAAAAGAAAGAAGTGATCATTAATAACTAGGTTCCACCAATAAACCTAGGTGGCTTCTCCTATGATACTATTATTTTTATTTTTATTTTTTTCTTTTGAGGAAACTAAGATGTCATTATCTTTACTTGTGAACCATAAAATTGTTTGGCTAAGCTTTGGACTGTTGTTATAATTCACTCAATTTAAATGGTTTTTTGAACTTTTTGTTTAATCTAATGACTAAATAAATTAATCCTAAGAGAAGCAATGACTTTTAGGTTAATTGACACTTTTAATGACATGTGTTTTAAAATTTTTTTTTTTTTTTAACGCATGTCATCTATGAGATCTTTTCAATGATTTTATTGGGTAGATAACCATTCAAAGTATATAGAATAATAGAACTACATGCATTCAAGGATTAGTCAAGTGTTCAAGGTTTTTATTTTTTGTAGCAATCAAGCGTTCAAGTCTTAAACCTTTTCTTTTTGTGCTATCAATAATTTTTTATTTAAATGATGTTAGTTAGTTATCTTTTTTTATTTATTATTTTGCTAAGTTGGAAGAATGAGAAAATGATGGATGTTTAAGTGTAATCCCAAATTAATTTCAAATGGGATACTCTAAATGATCTATTTAAAAAAGAAAGTAAGAAAACAAGTGCAAATATGTCTTCAAAAAATTGACTTGATATAATTATATAATTTACCAATAAACATAACCCAAATGTTTACTATCACCTCTTCTTTTTTTTTTCTTTTTCTTTTTTTTAAGGAAAAGATGACTTTAGTTGCGTTTGGATAATTTATTTTTTGTCAATTTATTTTTATATTTAGTTTATTTTTATTATTATTTATAGGTCTCATTTTACTTTTTGGTACTATTTATGGGTCAAACTATATTATTTCAACTAACTTTTATCTTTAGTTAGAATTCTTTTAAAAAAAAAATTTATTTTTACTAAAACAAACGGATTACAAACAGACTCTTCATTAAAAAAAAAAAAAAAAGTACAATCCCGTTGGGCCATAATTGTTATTGGTAAGTGTCACTTCAGGTTATTAATGGAAAGAAAAATACTAGTATATATCACACTTTTTCAACGCTTTAAAGCATGTAAATTGTGGAATTCAAGGGTCTTTTGCCTTTCATACAGCTTTGTGAATTTATGCTGCCATACTTGACTTGTCCCTTGAAAATGCAAAAGCAGAGAGGACTTCAATCTCATCCAATGCGCAATGCCTGGCCCCAACCAAAGAATCAAGAAAAGAAAAAGGTTAAAAAATAAAAAATAAAAAATAAATAGTTGGACTTTTTAGTATTGGGTTAGACTAATGAAAGTAGAAAGTCCAAATAACCAAGTTTAGAATGAAAATTATCTTATAAATCCGCTTACATCATATACTTCTCGATTGGGGAATAATAGTAAGAATCATAAGTTGTTATTATTATTATTATCATGGGAAATGTTAATAAATGACTTAAGGTAATTGGTTTAGAAATTATTTTTATAAAAATTTTAGGAGAAAATAATAAAGTAAATAATTTTTCAGACTTTTTATATTTTTTCATGAAAATAGTGTTAAATTTTTTTTCTAATATAGTTTATTAACAATTATTCTAAAGGCACCCGTTAACATGACCCTATTATTATTATTATTAGTAAGAATCATAAAACAAACCAAATGAATCATACATTTTTTGTTAGCTTGTTTGTTCTCTAATTTGCCTCTCAATAGTATAGTTTAATCTTCATGTTTGCCTCTAAAGGCACCCGTTAACATGACCTTATTATTATTATTATTAGTAAGAATCATAAAACAAACCAAATGAATCATTCATTTTTTGTTTGCATGTCTGCGCACTAATTTGCCTCTCAATAGTATAGTTTAATCTTCATGTTTGGTATCTGTCTCATAAGTTGCAAGCAATCCGATATGAGAATAAAACGGATTGAGTTATTGCAAGAACTATCTGACACCCAACCCACCACAGCTTTAGCATCAAGCTCAATTTCAACACTTATGATTGTATCAATGACTCTACATAACTTTTTGGTGATTTTCAATATAGACATCAAATTCAAATTCCCTCTCATTAATTATCAAATTAAAAAAAATAAAATGTCTATAGTAGAATTTAGAATTGTTAATAAGCTTAATAAGAAAGATCAAAAGGTTAGAGCACTAGTATTGGGGGGTGTAAATACCACCTAGTTGCTATTTTACAATCCAAGACAGCAAAAACCCACTCCATCTGAGTTTGTATACCTAAAAAAATTTGAAACCTATGAATATTTAATTTTGTGGTTGTGTATGAATAGAAAAGATAATGGGAGGAAGGAGAGAGATAAAAATATTTTTTATTATTTTATTTGATAATCTATATTATTTTATTAGGTTGTGTGTAAAAATAAAAATTGAAATGTAGGATAAGTTGATAAAATAGATAAAATAATATTTAAGATGCAAAGTAAGTTCTTTTTTATTATTTTTTAGATAAATTACTATTTTATTTTTCCTCAATAGCTGTCGGAGGCCACCGAATCACCGATAAAAAGATGTGACGCTTCGCCGTGACGTTACACGTCCTTTCAACGAGCGGTGCCACGTCATCCAAAAGTCGTCTCCTCTAATTTCGGACATGACATTCCTCGCGCTGCGAGTACGAAAAACGCAAACTACTCGCTCTATCTAACACACACCTGTCCACCTATCTAATTCAGCACCGAACTAAAGCAATGCGCTGGAACTCTCTTGAGCCTTGAAGTTTTGCTTTACTTGTCATTGACAATGGCCAAGCTTGCGTCTGCAGGTGAGTTATTGTGGATGGTGAAGCAGTGAAACTTTACTCTTAAACCCCACGAAAAGCACGCGGGTTTGCCACGTGTCCGACACTTTTAAAACTTCTGTGGTTGGTGGGGTCAAGTGGGGGCTCACTCACTCTCTGAAAAGTGGGCGGCTTTGGTTCAACCAAGGCTCTAGCACTTGGACAAGAGGTAGGCAGTGCTTACACGTTTGAGCCCACACGGCCATACAAAGAGGAAAAGTGCTATGGTGACTCATCATTGCTTAGTGCTGAGTGTTAGTGGCCTAAACTATAAAATTACTGGCTACCATGGTCTTAAAAATAGGAAGCGGTTCTTATGTTCCCAAGATACTCATAAGATTTTAGACTTAGAGTTCTTATTAGTATCTTGGAGCCACCTTTAAAAGGTTCTATATTATAATATCTTAGTATGTGTCAGACGGAAGATCTTGTATATGCTTGAGAAAATTGTTAGATACCTGAAAATGTCTTTATTTATAAAAAAATATCGAACTAAATTAACCTAAATTGATCATTAGTCTTAACTTTATTAGTGGAAAAGGTTTGACTCTAAAAGTGTTTGAAGTCTTGGGCTCCAATCACTAATAAGAAGATAACATGTGTCCTGTTATGTGCAATTCACATGACTCACTTGGTTGGTTAGGTTAAGTGAATCATATGACAATTACAAATGTCATATTTTTATTGATGGTTAGAGTCCAAAACTTCAAACATTTTTGAAGCCAAACTTTGTTATTTATCAATCAAGTTTAATTTTCTTTCCTTAGATCAATAGTTTTATTAATCCATTGAAAAATATATTGGTGAAATTTGATCTTCTATTTTGAATTTTTTACTTCACTCAAAATTCAAAACGATAGTTGAACAACCCAAAATCTACATTCTTGTTTGCTATGAGGAGCATCATCTCATTTGCTAGAAGCTCAAAGTCATTGATCTCATTCATCAATCATCATAATCAGATAACTTCAATTCATGGATTCATTTTACTTAAAATAGATCTCAAATTGCCTTCACTAGTTATCTCATGGTTTGATTTTGGTCATGGAGAGAGAGGGGAGCAAGGTATTTCCTTATTTGTTTTTGAAAAAATAAGCATCAATCATTAAAATTAATGATAAGTACACAATATGCCTAAAGTATTCCAAAGAATTTCCTTTACTTGCATCATTAGATTGGAATATTTAAGGTACTATATGCTCAAAATTTGAAGTATAAGAAATTACTTAGGGCATGTTTGGTAGACTGTAATAGACGCTGTAATGTAATAATTATTCCTATAGTTTAGTTATTTTTTAGTTTGGTTATGTTTTTATTACAAGAAATAATCATTCCTTATGAATAGCTATTCTTCAAAATGAGGAATAACTATTCCTCTTTAAAAGGTTGTATTTGCTATTACTTAGTAAATGCAATAATTTCAAAACTTAATATATTTCTAAATAAACTATCTTTCCATATACATCTAACAATTATAAAAATAAAAAATCTTAAAAAATAACACATATCTCTCTTAAATTTAAAAATAACAATTTTTAAGGAGATATAATTATATGAGTAAAAAATTTCCTAAAATAAATGTTAAATTTTATTCTAATGTTATAACTCACAACCAAATTAATGAATATGTTTAGTTATTACATTACAACACATTTTATTCCTAGTAATAAATATTACAATTTCTATTGTAATACTCATTTAGTGTACCAAACGTACCCTTAGTATTTGCTTAAGAGGATGTGTTATGTGTAGTATGACTTGCTCCATTCTCTCTTAAAAGTTATAATGACTTTTGAGTTGAGTTTGTGATGTGTTTTTGTATTAGAATCTCTTTCCCTCTCTCTTGTGTGTGTGTTTGTTTCTCAAACTTATGATGTCTGTTTCATAATGATTGCTCTTTAAAATTAGGCCAAAACACCATTAATCAATATATATTGAGCATCTTTATATATTATTTTAGTATTTTTCTTGTTCTTTTAAAGTTTTTGCTCTTAAAAACATTGCAAGCTTCCCTCAGATTAGCCCAATTGTAACACTTAACCCCCTCCAAAAACACTCTCAATTGTTTCACAAATTATAAAACATGCCATATATCACCAGGACTAACCAAAGTTAAGCAAATAACCTCAAAAGCCAAAACCATTGTTGTTTTGGTCCAAACAATACAATCCTACAATTGTATAATTATTATTGAATAATCTAATTTACAACGAATCTTTTGTTACGATCAACATAGGACTTGACATCCAAATCGTGGGATCAATATGAACTTAGTCTTACAATGATCCAAATTTGTCATTTTTGTGATGCTTATTTCAAGGACTCAAACAAATTGTTCAAGTTGCCAACGTTACTTATATATAAATGATCTTCAGCATCAATCTTGTAATGTATCGAAAAATACAAAAAATGTTCATTATAATTTGTCCTTATTGTTCAAATAAAATGAATAAGATAAATTTGGTGGTTTCCTTTATTGAATCAAAATCAAGCAATATCGATGAAACTTGATTAACTTCTTTGGCAGTCACCCCATATTATAGGATATATACTCTTAAATCATGCTGTTTCCTCCGTGAATAATTTTTGTCAATACCTAGGCACTAGTATATTACAAAGTTGAAAAGTTGAAAACACCTATTCCTCGTTTATCTGAAGTTTCAATGTGTACAATGCGAAAACACCTTTCATATATATTAGTTTATATCTGCAAGCAACTACTAATCTTTTAGGTTTATCAAAAAACTACTAATCTTTTAGTATGTTCAAGGTGGAGTAAAAATTTCAGAAGTGGGGACAGGAGACTATTTAGAGATAGGTTAGAGATATATTAGCCCATTAGTATATGTCCAAACTCATCCTCCTTTGTGTGTAAGATAAGTCTTCTACTTAAACTAAAAGTCTAGGATTTAAGACTTTTATACACACTCATTTTATATTCATTGTAATATAGGATTTGTACTACACTCTCGTATAATAGTAATATAGCCCTTAAGAGTTTTTTTAACTACATATATTCTTATGCAAATTTTTAACTAGATATATAGGTAAAAATTGAATTATATGGAAAATTTGGGGAGGGATGGCCCTCCTCAAGCCTCTATATTTCTACAAAAAGTTTCTAGTTTCCACCCAAGGTCTATGTAGCTTTGCCCACAATCAATATGCTAAGAAGCGTTTCCACATGCTTCTCCTTCAATTAAATCGTTGGATTTTAGGCTTTGCTATATGCTGTCATACACTCATAGCAATCTACCAGTCTAATGGTTGAATTGTTTGCCAGTTAGAGAGGGCTTCAACTAACTTTGAATTTGGGTCTTAAAGATTCTATATTTGAAGTAAATTTTTATTTGATTTCAAGTATCTAACGAGTCCTTTCTATTCTTGTCTTTGATACATTGCAGCAACCTCCTTTAAGGAATGATTTGTAGAGATTCATCACATCTACAAGGGAGCTATTTGTAGTGCTAACATGCTAGCTGAAAAGAAGGTGCTGAACTTCCTAGACCCAACCAAGTCTACCGCAAGTGTCCCCCACCTTTTTTTATTATAACTTTTTTCGTGGTATGCTATTATTTTCGTGGTATGCTATTAGAGTGGTCATCCTTGGTTGTATTAAACTATAATCTCATGGCATAAAAAGCTTCCCTTTTGACTGAAAAAACAAACACGGAAAGCTATGATAATGATTTTGGCATTGGGCCACAAAGTATTTTTCTTCCAATATAATGGTGTTATTTTTATTTATTTATTTATTTTTAATAGACAAATCCATGGTTCAAATTCATCTCCTTTGTTGCTGTAAACTTAACCTAAGATCTTGAATGTAATGTATCCACAATTTGAGTTGAGTTCAGTGTAGAGTCAATGCAATTAGGGATGACAATGGGGCGGGGTGGGTTTGAAGGATGGGGTCTTTGCCCCCGCCCTGCATGGTTTTGTCTTATCCATCCTCGCTCTGCCCTGCATGACGGGGAAAATTTTCTTGCTCCTTCCCTGCTCCTTGGGGCCTTGCGAAGTCCCGTATCGCCCCATAAAACTTTACTTTTTGTTAATTTGCCCACAATTATTGCAATTGTTTTCAACAAACCTATTGCATTAATAAAAATATACCTGAAATTAAAAATAAATTTATCCCATCAAATTAAACTAATTTTTAGCAAAAACTGAATATTATTATTAAAGTGTTTAACAAGATAATGTCACAACAAAAACAAAAATCTTGTAATACAAAATCAATGATTCAATAGTATATAAATTTGTTTATAATAAAGATAAAAGAAAATGTTAAAATTAGTATTTTATTTCCAACCTTGTTAAAGAAAAAAAAAGAGGTAGAAATCCTTGTTGGGTAGAATAAAATAAGTTGATGATATGTTTGTTTAAATAGTAGGGTTTTAGGGTATGAAAAATTTATAATTTAACCCTTATCAATGCGGGGCAAAGCGGGGCAGGTTGGGTCTAAAAAGTCTAAACCTATCCCCACTCCCACAACCTTTGCGAGGTAGGGAAAACCCGCGTGGGGCTAAGCGGGGAGGGGCGGGTCAAGTGGGGCAGGGCAAAATTGCCATCCCTAAATGCAATACTCAATCAGACCACATTGAGCAGGAGAGAAAGACGATAGAACTCATCATCAACTGAACATAAACAACAGGTTTGATAGTTCAAGTGTCCACTAGTGGCAGACAAATTATGTCAAAATAGGTTGAAGACGACAATAGTTGCAAATCCAACAACGACACAATTTGGTACTAGGGGTGTGCGCAGTTCGGTTGACTCGATTTTTTCTCAAATTTGTTACCGAACCGATAGGGATCAGTTTTCTCATAATTAAAATCGATGCATACTGCTTAGAGTCGATTTTTCGACCTATAGCGATGCGGTTTGGTCAGCTCGGTTTAATCGATTTGATCGGTTTGAAACATTAAAAATTATATATTTTTTTAATATAAAAAACTGTTCAACCTATTTAGTATTCACACATAAAATCTGTTCAATCTCATCAAAAAACAACAACAAAATCTGTTCAAATTTCACCAAAACTTCATAAAAAAATCTGTTCAACTTGTTCACATAAAATCTGTTCAATTTGTTTAAAAAATAATATCAAAATCAATTCAAATTTCACAAAACTTCATAAAAAAATTTGTTCAACCTGTTCACACAAAATTTGCTTAATCTGCTTAAAAAATAGAAACAAAATCTATTCAAATTTCACAAAAATTTCATAAAAAAAATCTGTTCAACCTGTTCACACATAAAAATCTGTTCAAAAACCTGTTCAATCTATTCAAAAATTTGTTCAATTTGTTTAATATGTTCAAACTGTTTAAATTTGTTCACACATAAACAATAATGATCCAAATTTCATCATTTCATTCGCACATAAACAGTTTGTGCAAATTTTTTACATAGCAAACTTTCCAAACAATTTCACACATGACAAACTATCCCAATTTTTTCATTTCATTCACCATGCAAAAATATTTTGAAATTGCCTCAATAAGAGCTAAGTTGCACGGACACGGACATAGACATGGACACGAACACTGACATAGGGATACCGCACTTTTTGAAAAATAAGGACACGATACGACGGGGACACGACGGTTAAATAATTAATTAAATTTTATATTTAGGCATATTTTTTAATATTTTTAGATATAAAATACGTTTATGTTTAGAATTTAAATTATGCAAGAACTACAAATAAGTAAACTAACACCCAAAGTAGTACAATAATACACATAAAATGTTTAGAGTACAAACCATAAAAGGATAACAAGTTCAACATCAAACTAAAAACATAAAAGGATAACAAGTTTTAAACTTTCAAGATTATCACAGAACAACAACATCATCAACATAGTCATCATTCTCAACAATACTTGTCTCCATCTCTGGCTCATCTAGTGTGAGATAAGCAATCTCAAGCAACCCAATGTTAGGATTAGTGCCCTTAAATCCTATTGTATGATGCTATATATGATATTATGTGTGACATTATGTATGACATGATGTATGACTTAATATTGTAATTAATAAATTTGTTTTGTTATTATCTGAAATAATGGTAACATGAATATTTAAACATTATCATATAGTCCATGAGATACATAGTATGTGATTTATGTGAAAAGTCACAGAAGATATAAATTACAAGTTCTTTATAAACTCAGAATTTAGTTCGTAGTCGGTGATGAAATTGGGCGTTTCATCTGCGAAGACTATAACATATCAACTAAGATGATTTGTCTTGATCATGGAAATGGTGACTTCTAGTTGATATGTTGATATGTTTTAAGAGTTAAGACATATTGAACTGGACCGCTGTGAGATTTATTATTCTCGTAAAGACTGTCAATTGAATAATAAATCTCACGACTTATATTTGCATGAACTCTTAATCCTGAGAGAATAATGGATTTGATCATGAAGTGTAGATTGTTTTGATATATCAGGAGTGAGATCTAAAGTAACGGTCAAAACCTCAGTATATTGGGCAATCACATTTAGTGTTAATGGAACATATATTCTCAAGATAGAATTCATAGTCTCTTAACGGAGATATAAAATATTCCCTTGAGATAAGTTTAATGGGTTTAGTTATTCAGAGAGTTAGGCCTAACCACTTTAGTAAGAAATTACTAAAGTATATATTTATGAAATTGGATTTCATAAATATATGATGAATAACTTAAAAGGATTAAACCAGGTACTCAAGGATTAAAATGTAGTAATTTACAAAGTGGCAGTCTACATTAATTACTTTGTATTACTATGAATATTTTATGAAGGGGTTGCATGTACAATAAAGTTTTGGGATATAATTTATAGATAAGGCCTAGAGTGCAACTATATTTATATAGTGGTATTAAATATAGTTAATGGTAGCTTTGGACTTGTCAAAAGTTGACAAAAAAGCCCAAGGCCCATTGGAGCTAGTGTCTTATTGGTCCCTTTTGGTCCCACTCCAAGCCACACATTTAAGCCCAATTGGAAAGATCCAAAAGGTCAGCCCAATTAGATAATCGGTTAGATACAAAGGGAAAAACGTACAGAATTTGATGAGGGAGAAACATCATTGTGAAATGGTGTAGGTGAGTGTATGTCGCTCTCAAATTCTTCCTTTGTAACCAATTGAGAGTCCACACTTCTTGGGCGTTAGTGGAATTGGAGTGAAGATTAAGAGTATTCCCAAGTGCTTCGATCTTTGTTTTTGAAATTCACCGTTTCAAGGTATGCTCTCTTATACTTGAATTCTGAAATTTACATAGTGCATGTTATAGATTGTGAATGAAGTAGATCCGCTTAACTTTCCGCTGCGTATATCCATATTTCCAACACCCAAGTCCTCCAAATGGTTCATCCCAATTATCTCCACCAATGTCCCACTTCTTAGATTCTCCTGTAGTGTACTCGGGCCTTCTCCTTGAAAGAAGTCGAAGATTAGAATGAACAAACGCTAAATCTTCAGCATGTTTAGGAGTAATTCTATTCCTCCTCATACAATGGATGAAGCCATATGTACTCCAATTCTTCTCAGCACATGATGATGAGCAAGGCTGTCCAAGAAGCTTTAGAGCTAAAGTTTGAAGCACTGGTAAACTGGACCTATAAGTTGACCACTAAAGCATTGGATTGTAGGTCCACCTATCCTCCATGTTATCATCATCATAAGTCTTAATTTCTGAAAACAAACCAAACTCCATATTAACATTCTTCCTATCATCAAGATCAGGAAAGATCCTTTTGAGGCACTTGTTTCTCTCCGTTGCAATTTCAGCATTCTTATGTGGCGCAACACGGCCTCTGACTTCCTCAATCCATTGATTAGTATAATACCTAGTTAAAAGCAAATAAATAAGTACAACTAATGAGTTTAGTTTATTTGCTTGGAAATGTCTAAAGAATATAAACGAAAAGATTAAAGAGATAGAAAAATTACTTCGGATTCAAGGAGTGGGCTAGGTAATGAAATGGTGTGCAATTTTTAGTCCACCATCAATGAGTATATTGTGTACCACATCATAGAATGGAGACTCCTTATAGTCTTCCTTGCCTTTATGCCGGTATATTTCTTTCTTTACATTTTCTATCATGGAATCCCACATTTCATACACCTTATGGAGAACAGGTGCATCCATGTTAGCCACTTGAAGCATCTCATAAATAGGTCCCGTGAATCTCAGAATATATGCAACCTTGTCCCACCACAAATCATTCAAAATATAATCCCTCACAATTTGAGTTTTTCCTACATCATCTTCTCTATATGACATCCATTCCTCACTAAGACCATATTTCAAAAATTATGTTTTACTTGAAACAATCTTTTAAGCATAATGATTATTGAAGCAAATCGTGTTTCAGCAATAACAAGTAACTTCAAAAGGGAATATGAATTAAAAATTGCTAATCTCAAGAATGATTTATGATGAAAATATGAATGAAAGTTGCCTCATCTGAAACTTGTGCGATCCAGTTACATTCATTATATGCAACCTCATTTTGCAAAGAGTTCTTAGGTACACATATATTCCTCAAGGCCAAATTGAGGGTATGCACAACACAAGGTGACCAAAATATATGAGGATATTCAGCTTCAACAATAGATCCTGCAGCCTTCATAACAGTTGCATTATCAGTAATAATTTGGACAACATGTTGATGCTCAACCTCACCAATGACCTTTAGAAACAAGTCAGCAATGAAGTGCTTGTCTTTGTACTTTTTGGTACCATCAATAGATTTGATAAAAAGTGGTCATTTCTCTGATATAGCCATAAAATTGATAAATGTCCTTTTTTGTACATCTGTCCACCCATCACTTATAATGCTTAAACCCTTTTCTTTCCAAATGTCTTTAATTGACCTCAACAACTTCTCAATATGTGCCCTCTCTTTTTGTAACAGAGTTGTTCTTAATTTATTGTATCCCGGAGGAATATAGCCCGCTAAATTATTACTAGCTGCAAATATGATCATCTCAATCCAATACGGGTTCTTAGCAAAGTGAAAGGGAAAACTAGCAGAATAAAATGTCCTAGCAATAAGAAAATCTAATTGCTCTCGACGTTGATTGTTAAAAGCCCTTTCCAAAGGAGAATACCCAACCCTTTTTTTTTGAAAAAATGGATGACTTGTAGCTGTACTACTCTCCCTACTGCCCAAATTAGGACTAGTAGGAGAATCAGTTGGTAAAAACACTAGCTTAGGCTTCTTTAATCTACGCGAAGATTCCTCATACGCATCTTCTAATTTCTGCATTTCATTATGATACTCATCTCCAACCTTGGCACATGGTTGTATTCCAAACTTAGACAGCTTTAACAAGTGTGCCTTCACCCTTGAATAAGACCCCTTGAAAGTTTTTTCATAATAATTACATTTGAAAACAACATTCCCACCACTAACACTTGCTTTTTCTAACTTAGTAACATATTTCCATAGAGGAGTAGCAGCTATCTCAGCTGATGATTTTTCACTTTCAATTTCAGTATTCATTTTAGTAAAATCACCTACAATATTTAACTTTAATAGATAAATAAAACTATAGCTGGACACACAAAAACAAATTTATAAGTTATAACTTATATAAAAAAAAAAAGAAAAAAGAAAAGAAAAAAGAAAAGGATAGAGGGCACTCACAACAGCAGTGAAAAAAAAACAAAAAACAAAACGCGTTATAACTTATATAAATAAGTGAGTAACAGTACACCCACCCATTCACCAAAATTAATATCTGAAAGAAAGAAAGAAAAAAAAAATAGAGAGAGAAAAGAATCAAGAGATCGGACCTGTTGTTCACGCCGAGAGAGAGAGAGAGAGATCGGAAGGGACAGAGGACAAAGGGCATGGCGTTGACGTTGGAGCTCGCCGATCGGCCCGATCTAACTTCGAAGAGGGATAGAGGAAGGGTGGGTTGAGAAGAACATGAGATGTGGTTTCAACTTTCAGTCTAAAAGACTCTAAACTTGCTTTATTGTTTTAGGGTTATCACAAAATCAATGGTATTGGTAAGTCCACCTGTCAAAATCTATGATTTTTTTTTTTTATTGCTGGCGTGTCAGATGTGTTGGAGAAGTGAAAAAAAAAAAGAGAGATCACTGGACACCAGAATCCGGGGCGTCGTACCCGTTTCGGTGTCTGACACATGTTGAACACCAACACGACGCCAAAAATGGCGTGTCCGTGCAACCTAGAATAAGAGTTCAACTCCCAAAATACTATCATGTAGCATATAATATCATTAGTGTCACTGTGTGTGTCAGTGTCACTAACAATAAGCGTTAATGTATCCACTTAATAACATATTACATAACCATTTGTCGCTGTCTACAAATGCCCAAAGAAAGATATACAAATTAAATTAACATTTAGGCAAAAGAATGTTAATTGCTTGTATCACCCATTGATAATTCCACCCATGAATACCTAAATAACTACCATTAGTGAAAAGTCCACTACCAATAACATGTACAAATATAATTAGCATATAGGCAAAAGAATGCTAATTCCTCTAAGTCCTTTGTCTAGTAAGTTTGTGCATTATGCATCATTCTAGAATTCCTACAAAATACTAAACAAAATGAAATAAACACGTATTAATAACAATAAAATTTTTATGAACAATAAAATATTTATAATTAGCACAAGCGAATGATAATAGCAAATATACTTACATAATACTAACTACTAACTAACTCCAAGTAAAGAGCAGCACATCACTCATCATCATTCAACATTATGGTGCTTGGATCCTCCTACATAGGCATTGGGCAAATTGATGTCACTTCTACAATCCCATTCATAACAAAGTGATTCTTAAGTATTGAGCAAATAAATAAACAATTAATACATACAACAAACAAAATGAACACATATATTTTTATTAGTGTCAATCTCAAAACCATTCATATCCTCCACATTATTCATGTACTCCCGAAGCTTTATTGGTCTTTTTTTCTTTGCATCCTTCAACCAATTTTGGGTACAAATAAGGGTTTCAATTGTATTAGGAGATAGTGAACTACAGAATGAATCCAAAACACGCCCCCCCATACTGAAAGCAAACTCTAATGCAACTGTAGAGACAAGAATAGCCAACATATCACAGGCAATTTGGGAAATGACTCGATATCTAGAAGAATTCATTTTCCACCACATTAAGATGTCAAAATCTTCCACATCAGGGTCCTTAGAAGATTCCAACAAATACCTATCCAACTCAGATTTGCTTTCCACACTATCCTCATTCGCCAAGTGTTGCTTAAACCTATTATTATAGCCTTTAATGCAATCAGCCAATGAAGCATTACCAACACTTGGCCTGGAGTCCCTAGACAATGAAGCACCACTACCACTACCACTACCACTACCATTGGAACTCGAAGCATCCTAAACCTTAGAGCTCATCGCATCTCCCTTGTCCTTTCCATATCGCTCCCTAAACCAAAATTTGACATACTTCAATCTATACCTTAAGTCAAGAACAACAGCAACAAAAAGCATTAAGCTGATATTATCTGTACTTCCCCAATACTTATCATATTTTTTTTCCATCTCTACCACCATACTCCTCAAAAGTGGATTCCCATCAACACTACACAACTATTGCAATTGATCTTCAATGCTAATTAGCTCATGAAAGTATGTATTAGAAGTGACAAACAAGGACCCATAAAATCTAAGTGTCACCTCATAAAATATGTCAAGAAATTTCACAAAGGTCTTGACATTTTCCAAATTAAGATAGCTAGAAGGACTGATGGGCTTTTTCCCATTTTCATCCACTTCACAAAAATAAAGTTTGTTATGTCCATCCTCCTCTTCCAACCTATCAAATGCTCTCACAAATCTTAAAGCACAATCTAACATGAGATTGTTGGCACATCAAGGGACAACAAACATTTGACTTTAATTTTTTCATTTTCAACACATTCTTGAAACTTCTCAAACTTTGCGGGAGAGACTCTCATGTATTGCACTGCATCCTGAACCTTGGTAATTGATTCATGAATGGACTTCAACCCATTTTACATTATCAAATTCAAGATATGCGCACAACAATGCATATGTATGAACTCACCACGTAATATGCTACTATCTCTTTCTTTTGTTTTTTTCTTCACATAATCAATTGCCACATTATTAGAGTTAGCATTGTCCGCGTTAATTGTAAACAACTGGCCTATACCCCATTTCAACAAACATGACTCAACTGCTTTACCTATGGTGTTTCCTTTGTGATTAGCTATAGGTCAAAAGTTCAAGATTTTCTTTTGGTAAGTCTAATCCCCATCAATGAAGTGTGCGGTGTCTACCATGTAATTCAAGTTTTGTATGGACTTTTAAGTATTCGTTGTCACACAAACTCGTTGCCCAACAAAAGCCCTTCTCAAAATATTCACCTCATTAGAATAAATCTTCACACAAGCCCTTGCAATGGTCGTGTGATGGGGAATAGGAAACCTAGGCTCAACTATTTTCATAAATTCTTGAAAGCCTTGCCGCTCCACAATTTTAAAAGGTAATTCATCAATAATGATCATCCTTGCCAATGCCAACCTTATCCTCTCTTCACTATAGTTTGCAACCACTAACACATTTGAACCACTTTCCCCTTCCCGCTTAGCTTGGAAAGACAAAATTTTCTGCTTATCATCACGGGGAAAATGCCACTTCTTACACACCTTCATGCGTTACAACATGCCTGAAGTACTATTTGTCTTACCATGACAATTATATTGATTTTTACAATACTCGCATTCAAACCTAGGCTTCTTGGGATCAAGACCAGCCAACTTAATGAAGTGCTGCCATACTATAGATGAATCCTTACCACCTTGTTTAGGTGACAGTGGGGGAAGTGATGCACCAAGACCAATTGGTTCTGCAGGTTCAGGTGGATTAGGGTCAAGAGAAGGTGGGTTAGGGTCCCTAGGTCAAAAGTTCAAGATTTTCTTTTGGTAAGTCCAATCCCCATCAATGAAGTGTGCGGTGTCTACCATGTAGTTCAAGTTTTGTATGGACGTTCAAGTATTCGTTGTCACACAAACTCGTTGCCTAACAAAAGCCCTTCTCAAAATATCCACCTTATTAGAATAAATCTTCACACAAGCCCTTGCAATGGTCGTGCGATGGGGAATAGGAAACCTAGGCTCAACTATTTTCATAAATTCTTGAAAGCCTTGCCGCTCCACAAATTTAAAAGGTAATTCATCCATAATGATCATCCTTGCCAACGCCAAACTTATCCTCTCTTCACTATAGTTTGCAACCACTAACACATTTGAACCACTTTCCCCTTCTCGCTTAGTTTGGAAAGACAAAATTTTCTACTTATCATCACGGGAAAAAGGCCATTTCTTACACACCTTCATGCGTTGCAACATGCGTGAAGTACTATTTGTCTTACCATGACAATTATATTGATTTTTACAATGCTTGCATTCAAACCTAGGTTTATTAGGATTAAGACCAGCCAACTTATTGAAGTGCTGCCATACTATAGATGGGTCCTTACCACCTTGTTTAGGTGACAGTGGGGGAAGTGATGCACCAAGACCAATTGGTTCTACGGGTTTAGGTGGATTAGGGTCAAGAGGAGGTGGGTTAGGGTCCCTAGGGCCACCAAATCCAGGTAAAGCATCGACATCCATCTAATAAAAAAATTTCCAACCAACAAAATTTTTTTTTTTTTTCATAACAATGTCAAATTATAATTTTTCCAGCAAATATAATATCAAATAGCTCACTTTTAATCAATGAATGTCATAACCAGATCCAATAATAGTAATAACTAATTAGTTTAGTTACAACAAGGCAACAATAATAGACTAACAATCATTAGTCATTACTCAACAATTCATGTCACTGATATTAACAAGGAATTCATCATATTATTCTCAATATAAATATAAAATAAGAGTTAATTTTATATATATAAACTTAAAGCAGTTGTTACTGAGTACTAAAAATTTAAAATGAAAATGCTGAATATAGTGAGTGATTAGTGTTTAGTGATTACCTCTCAGTGAAGGATTGAAAGCGAGAACTCTCTCAATGTCCCCCTCAAAAATTAAAATGCTGAAGAAAAAAAAAGGTTAGTACTTACTATTTAGTAGACTGTGACACACAAGTGATTTGCAGAGGCCCCTCTCCTCTCTCACCTCTCGGCAAAAACAAAGCCATAAGCTCTATTTGGATATATATACCTCTAAATTTTTTACAAGTTGCTACTTTTACTCACAATCTGAGATGGATGACATTTAATTAGATAACTGCTTTTTTTTTTTTTTTTTAGGCCTTGTATATGTTTTTGCCAAGAGGTGAGAGAGGAAAGGGGCTTATGGCTTACTGGTGGTTTGCTGTAGGCTCGCGGTGAGTCGGTGACTGTGAGTGGCTGCTGCTACAAAGGCCAGCCGAGCCAAGTGGCGAGAGCTCAGAGGCGAGGCGTCAGGCTAGCGAGAGTGAGAGAGAGAGTTAAGGGTTATGAGAGAGAATAGAGTGAATTTATACTTAGGGAAATCTGAAAACCTAGCATAAAATAGTGCCGTTTTGTGTTTTGTGTTTTTTTTTAATAATTTTTTTAAATTATAATAATACCCAATACAACGACGTTTTAGTAAAAAAAATTAAAATGGATACTCGGTAAACGACGCTGTATCCAAGCATCTGAAAACTATATACATTCATCGGTTCGGTTCGGTTAGACTTGGTTTTAGATTTCCTTCTTTGATGTCTGCATCGCATTGGCATCGGCATCGGAACTCTGTTTGAGTTCTGATCGCCGGCATCGGCTCTGTTAGTCGGTGGCAATGGCGATGTAGGAAGGTCGGTGCTGGTCGGTTTTGTTGGCTCCGGTGCTTTTGCACAGTCTTATTTGGTATTGGTAGTGATAGGGAGAGACAAAGATCTTGAGATCTTTGCCATATTTAGACAAAGATCTGAAGATCTTAGTCATCTTCGGGTGGATATATTGCCAAAAATGAAAGTAAGAGGTGGTTGGTTAGAACGGGTTGAGTTGAGTCAGATTTCCAAAGTAGAGAAACCAAAACATGAGGTGTAAGAGGTAGGTTTTGAAACATTGGACCCACCAATGATAGCCAAATGCCAATCGTCATCAAAAACCAATTGAATCCCAATGAGTAGGTTCAGGTTGAGCAGGTGAATCGGTTTGGATGGGTGTTTCGACAGTCCTAGACTCTAGGACACACACGTTATAGGACTTCGTAGCATGGTTTTAAAAACTGGACCGATCAAAGAAGCAAAAAAGAGTGGTTCTTGGTTTTATGGTCTAACGTTGGTCGAATTGATGGTTGAACTAGTGATGTCATTAATATTTAATTGATAAAATTTAAATTATTAAAATAAATACATAATAAGTTTAAAACTAATTATGTTTAATTAAAAAATATATAAATAATTTTATGTAATTTTTCACATATTATTAAGAATATTAAAAAAAAAAAAAACAGATTGTAACTAAATATTAACATTATAATAAAGTAATAATTCTTAAACCATTGAGATAATAATAAATAGTAATCCTCCAATAAAACCGAAAATAGGTTCATAATTTCATTATATCCAAAATTAAATGTTTTAAATAAAGAAAATTTAATGTTCATTTGGTAATATCATAAGAATTAAGAGCGAATAAATGGATTTAATAAATCTTTCTAAAAAATTAATAGGTTTTATGGCTTTTCCTTTAATAAAGATGAATTTACCAAATTCAAAAAAAGAAAAAAAGGCAATGTGTAGTTGTAACAGGCAGTCAACTATCCAACAATTAAACCACAAATACACACATATTCGAGATTATTGTAACAATTATTTAGCTGACTTAAAAATTTTTTTTTTCTATAATTTCAGCTTAGTAAGCTATTTCCAAACAAACCCTAAAAGAGTTAGTAGGAGACGAGAAAAAAAGAAAGAAAAAAAAAGAAGAAGAAAAGTTTTTGGATACAAGACTTGGTGCTGCACGGGCCGAAAAAGAAGCCCAAAACTGAAAACCCACACACTCCCTCTTCCACTAAAAAAAAACCCAACTCCAAGTCAAACAAATAAAGAAAGTAGCAACACAGCTCATCAACAACAACAACAACAACAACAGTGTCCAGGTACATCCCCTCTGGATTAGAAAAATCTGTACCCGTCGCCGTCATCAACCACCCACGCTTTCTATTCCATTCATTCGTTACTTCTCATACTCTCTCTCAAAAACCCTCTCACAGACTATTCGGGTCTTCTTTTTCTCAAAATGGACTTGACCCACCCGCAATCCACTCTCTCTCTAGGGTTCTCACCATCACCACAACCCTCGCCCCGCCACAACAACAACCACCACCGTGCCCAAATCGCCGACGACTCCATCTGTCTCCAACTCGACTCCTCTCTCCGCGAACCCACTCCTCTCGCTCCTCCCACCATCCCTCTCCAACTCCTCGAATCCAACGGCACCGTTTCGCCCCCCTACCACGACGACGACGAAATCCGCCTCCTCGGCCATTGCGTCAAACGCCGCCGTCCCGACCCCGAAACGACGACCACCACCTCCTCGTCGTCCTCGCCGTCTCCCTCGTCGATCGAGTCGCGAAGGAACTCCGTGCGCGCTTGGGGAGGCGCGCCTCTCCACTCGGCGGACCCGGAGATATTCGAGATTATGGAGAAGGAGAAGCAGCGGCAATTTAAAGGGATCGAATTGATCGCCTCCGAGAATTTCGTGTGCCGGGCGGTAATGGAAGCTCTCGGAAGCCATTTGACGAACAAATACTCCGAGGGAATGCCCGGAGCGCGATACTACGGCGGAAACCAGTACATCGACGACATCGAGAATCTATGCTGCGACCGCGCATTGGCGGCGTTCGGCCTCGAACCGGAGAATTGGGGAGTCAACGTGCAGCCGTATTCGTGTACCTCGGCGAATTTCGCGGTTTATACGGGGCTTTTGTTGCCCGGCGATCGGATTATGGGGCTGGATACGCCGTCAGGTGGGAACACGAGTCACGGGTACTATACCCCGAATGGGAGGAAGGTTTCGGGGGCGTCGATTTTCTTCGAGAGTTTGCCGTATAAGGTGAATCCGCAGACTGGGTATATTGATTTCGATAAGTTGGAGGAGAGGGCATTGGATTTTAGGCCTAAGATATTGATTTGTGGAGGGAGTTCGTACCCGAGGGAGTGGGATTATGCAAGGTTTAGGCAGGTTGCGGATAGGTGTGGTGCTGTTTTGATGTGTGATATGGCGCAAATTAGCGGGCTTGTTGCGGCTAAGGTGTGAATTCGATCTTGCAGTACTTGTTTGTTTGTTTAAGATTGAGAATTGTGTGTTATGGTATTGAAGTTTGTTTTTTTGTGTGTATATGAATTGTAGATTAATGCTTCATTTGCTATGTAGTGGTATTATCTGCTTGTTTCTAATTGGTTTAATGGCTAAAATACAATGTTGGTCCCTAAAGCTGTTTTAGTCCCTGAAGTTTGAAGCTGTCACCTTTAGGGACTAAAAGGGATCACTTTATGTCTGTTAGGGGTTAAAGTGATACGTTAATTGTGTTAGGAATCATAAGCGATTACTTTGAACTTCAGGGACTAAAATTGCTCATGAGCTAATGTTTAGAGATGAACGCTGTATTTTGGGTTTTTTATTTATTAAGTGAGAAGTTGAAAATTGTAAAGCACTCTTTTTAGTTCAGTTGGCTGGACCATTTTTTTAAATGTGTACTGTCATTGGTCTTGAAAAAGTTTTATTTTGATGAGTCATTTGTGATTCTCTGGCCATGACTGGGTAGGGTGGGCAAGAAGTAATCCTGTATGTGAGGGAACCAAGGAAGAATGTTTTGTTTGGTTATTAGTTCAACAGAGTTTGAAAGGTGTAATAATGTGGTTGTTTTAAGTTGGTGTTGGCTTTATACTTGATTTGTAAGCTGGGGTTTGTTTTCTAAGGGTTTCTTAATGGTGTGTAATTCATACAGTGGTTACATATATTTCCACGTGATAACTATTTAAAATGCAATCTTCTAGAAATAGTTTACAAGGTAGACAATTCTAGTTTTTAGGCAGCAATTCACAAATTGACCATAAAAAAGAAAATAAAAAGGACAAAGTGTTTGTAGAAGCTGGGTACCTGCCCTATTGCTGCATCACTAGGAAGTCCACAATTCTTGATGAAGGTAATCCTAACCTAGATAAAAGGCAGGTTATTTCGGCATGCAAAATGATTCACCCTTCCAATGTCATTTCTTCTTAATACATTTGTTTTAACTAGGTTCAAAATCTAGAATTTGAAATACCTTCTGCAATGTTGTAGACTGGACGAGGTCAACAACTAGTTTGCTCTTTCTTTCTCTCCAGCAAAATATGTAGTCAAAGAGATTAGTGTAGTAAAATAGTGATGCCAGACCATGGATTTAAGATCTACAAGTTTTGTGTTTCATTACGAATGGGCTACATGCTGATAGTTTTTTGTGTTGTCCCTTGTAAAGGATTTGAAATCTTGTCTGTTGTTAAAACATCTTCTTCATGCCTATAGTGGATAGCTAGGGTTTGAATGGGTGGAGTGGCACATGGGAGAAATTTTTAAAGGTGTGAATAGTACTGTGGGACCGAAATTTATCTAGAAATCTGTGTTTTGCTGAGTTTGGAGGTACGTAAACAGTACCCATGGGACCCACTAAAAAAACGCTGAACGCATGGATTGGGCAAAACGCCCAATCCAAACGCACACTTACCTTTTTTGTGCATGGAAACACAAACACGCACAAGTTTGATCTGACCAAAAAATCCTCCTGTTTAATGTGTCTGGACTTTTTTACAGGAGTGTGTTAACCCTTTTGACTACTGTGACATTGTCACCTCAACAACTCATAAAAGTCTTCGAGGTCCTAGGGGAGGTATAATTTTTTATAGGAAGGGTTTGAAGCCAAGGAAGAGAGGAATGCTTTTAAGTCAAGGTGATGAAAGTGACCAATATGAATTTGAGGAAAAGATAAACTTTGCAGTGTTTCCATCATTGCAAGGCGGACCACACAATAACCACATTGCTGCTCTTGCCATAGCATTAAAACAGGTGGCTACACCCGAGTACAAGGCATACATGCAGCAGGTGAAGAAAAATACTCAGGCTCTAGCGTCTGCTTTATTGAGGAGAAAATGCAGGTTGGTTACTGGAGGCACAGACAACCATTTGATACTGTGGGATCTAAGGCCTCTTGGATTAACAGGTATATTGTTACAATGCATTATGATGCAAACTGGTTCATTTTATTTTTGCATGTAAATTATCTACCAAAAATGCTAGCAAAATTTTTGTTTCACCTAGTTTAATGTCTGCCTAAAGCCTTCAAATGATTGGAAGGACTTTGTTTGGGGTGTTTTGAGAGTGAAAGATAAATTTGAAAGTTGATTTGCTTACCAACGGTATGGGTGGGTTAACTGCACTATTTTTTCAAAACAGACGTTTGAAAGTGCTTGTGGAGGTTTGGCCATGAAAGACAGCCTTTGGAGGAAATTTTTTTTTGTTGGAGATACTGGGTGACTAGGGTTTTTGGTTGTATACTTGTATTTGACAATGTTAAATTGGGGTCAAGGTCTGTTTTGATAGGAATTTTTTAATTGGAGGTTCTCTCTTGAAGTTTCATTTTGTAGGGTGTATTCTAGCTAGCCTGCAAAGGATGCTTCAATAGAAAACTTGACTGGATTGTTGTTGGGGTGGGTATGCATTGGAGTTTTCCTTTTTTTAGAGGCTTGAATGATTGATGATAGGTTGAGGTGGTAGAGGCCATATATTATGAACTAAATTCACTTGAATTGGAATGATGTGGCTTGATAGTGTGGTGAGGAAAAAGAATAGAGATGGTGTCTTAGCCGCCACCCCCCCCCCCCCCCCCCCCCTCTCCTCCTTTTATTGCATTTTTTTTTGGGAAAAGGTGTTATTGCTGAGAAGTGATGTTTGTATAATGCTGAAAAAAGTAAACCATAAAGTTGAAAAGTTGTTCCCTAATTGAAGTTGTGTTTGGTTATAACCCCACATTAATAACCTTATCATCCAGGGAAAAAACGAAGTAACAAGCCATTATTTTTACGTATTTGAAAAATAACATTACTTGTAAAATGACATCAAAGGGGTGCAAATACTGTCCAAATAACATTACTCTTGGATCCTATACATAGTTTAGACAACATGTTACAAAATGTCTTAAAACATTTGTGGCAATTGTCAAGAATTAATATCAAAGTTAAAAAAAAGGCCTACTCATTCCCCCCCTTCTCCCAAAAAGGCATTTCATGTGGCATCATCGGTGAAGATCATAATAACAATATCCTTTTGCAAATTAGATAATAATTTCGGGCATTCTTATATTTATACCTACAGGGCATATGCTTCATTTATGCCATAAATTTTTTCTTCCAATCTTTGTTGGTGAATGTTCTAGTGAGCTTATTTTCATTAAGAACCTCTACCGAATACAATTCAACAGTGCTCATAGCAGCCCAATAATTCAATCTGAAACTGAAAAATAAATTGACCAATGGGTGTCTATTGAAATTAATTGTTATGACATTGCATGCTGACAAAATGCTAAAATCTGAGAGAACTTTCAAATCTCAAAGCTTACATGAACAATAATATCTCAGTGAAGGGTAGATAAGCTCATCAATGAGTAGGTATTGCTTTGTATTCTGAAACTGGTCTTTGTTGTTTAATTATCATTTAAGGATTTGAGAAAATGACATCATTGACACTTTTTTGTAATTACTCATAATTGACCAATAAAATTTGGAGCATATTCTCTTCTTTTCTGGCTGTTGTTGTTCCCTACCGGGGACATGCAAATTATATTTTGATCCCAGTTCAGACTATTTTTTCCATATCTGATTTCTCTATGTTTGAACTTCTATAATCCTATTCTGTTTGTGTTTTTACAGGTAAGAATTATGAGAAAGTATGTGAGATGTGTCACATAACTCTCAATAAAATTGCTATTTTCGGTGACAATGGAGCCATCACTCCTGGAGGAGTAAGAATTGGTATGTGAAAATTTCATTACATTTCAATTTGCAAGTTTTCTAAGCTTGACACGTCTACTTCAAGGGACAATGTGCTGTTATAATAACTGATGCTCTTAATTCTGCCAGGTACCCCTGCTATGACATCTAGAGGATGTCTAGAGTCAGATTTTGAGACAATGGCTGAATTCCTCCTCAGAGCTGCACAGATTGCTAGTACAGTGCAGAGAGAGCATGGGAAGAAGGGTTTTTTGAAGGTTTTTCAAGGTAACAAGGACATTGTTGACCTCCGGACCCGAGTTGAAAGTTTTGCTACGCAGTTTGCAATGCCAGGATTTGACGTTTGAATGGGTTCAAGAGTTGCTGCATATAAAGGGTTGCTGGTTACCATCCGACATTTGAAAGGTAACTGGAAGGATTACCGTCATCCTCCTCTTATACCTGACAGACCTCTGCTGCTCATGCTACCTTCGAAATTTATGTCCTCTGTTTGTCCTTGTGTTCTTGTTTGGTGTCTCTGCGATTATTTTGGCTATGGTTGATGCAGTCACCAACCTTTTACTACCTAAGGGACACAAGGATTTTGCCCTGATAAAGGGAGGATTGTTTTGATAATTAATTCTTCCTGCTGTGTTGAAAAAAATGGTGGCTGCAAAACAATGAATGAGTATGGTGGTGTTTGGGACATTTTGTCAGCTGTCAAAAACAGAAGATCAAATCTGGATCAACCAAACCTGAGTTCAACCTTAATGTATAGAGAGTGTGCAGAATAGTTTGAATTTGATCTGTATGAATTGAAGTTATGAATTCTTTTCGATAAGGTTAGATAAAGCAAGTGCATTGTTGGATCAATAATCCTTGATCCAGTTAACATTGTCATATTGTTTCTACTAAATAATGTGAAAGATATACACCATACTCATTTTCCTTTCATTCTCTATCTGACTTGTTCAGTGAATTGGTGAACTTCTGAAGTAAACATGGAAAATCTGGATTTGTCTTTACTTCTGTATAGTTTCTTTGAACTCCGTAATGTTAGAGCTGTAGAAAAAAAATGAGGATTTAAAACTTATTATTACCTCAAAAATGCTTTCGGTAGTGCAAGGCTGATTATTTATTTACCTTCGGTGAGGGAGGGAGAGGTGGGTTTGAATCACAAAAGATAATATTATTACTGAGGCATTATTTCATCCTTGAGCAAAGTTGAACTTTGAATACCTTGAAACATGTACGTTAATGTTTATAAACCTGCCATAATTAACTTGGTACTTAGAAACCTGAAAGTTAAAAGCTAACTAAATTATATATGTCGAGATCTGGAAAATAATATAAATTATATTTTGATCATAGTTGATACTAATTCAATTATCTTCAAGGCTTTTTTAGTAAATAATTTGAAGATTGTATAGTTATAATAATCGTTTTAGGAATCTTCAAATATATAAAAAGTTAATTAATTCCGGATAATTAATTTAAATAATCATCACTCTAACATGGCTACATGCTTACAAACCAAAGTAGAAAAAAAGGGGCAAATTAAAGTAAACCTACCTGCCGTTAGGTTCATAACTCACACTTGTTTAAAATATGAATAAATATGTGATTTTCCTCTTTTTTTATGTCTCTCTCCTCCCAAAACAAAAAGAAACATACAAAAACAAGAGAAATAAAGATAAAAAATGCTATTGTTCTAAAAAAGTTTATGCAAAAACCCAACCTAGGTTTTAAAAACTACTAAGTAACTAATCAATTTCATTTCCAAACTCATAAGGTATCACACAGCTGAGAGAGGGAGAGATGAGATTTTTCCAAAACCCCACCCCTCTGAGAGAGAGAGAGAATCAATCAATTTCATTTCCAAACCCATAAGGTATCACACAACTGAGAGAGGGAGAGATGAGACTTTCCCTAAACCCCACCCCTTAGAGAGAGAGAGAGAGAGAGAGAGAGAGAGAGAGAGAGAGAGAGAGAGAGAGAGAGAGAAGTAGATTCCCTACCAAACACAGCTGAGAGAGGGAGAGATGAGATTTTTCCAAAACCCCACCCCTCTGAGAGAGAGAGAGAATCAATCAATTTCATTTCCAAACCCATAAGGTATCACACAACTGAGAGAGGGAGAGATGAGACTTTCCCTAAACCCCACCCCTTAGAGAGAGAGAGAGAGAGAGAGAGAGAGAGAGAGAGAGAGAAGTAGATTCCCTACCAATCTTTGATCTCCATTTATCCACCATGAATCCTAGCTCATTTGCTGTTCGTTGCCACTGCCATCTTGTCGTTCAACCAAAAGTTAGGGTTCAATCAAGCAAAGCTCTATTTTTTTTTTTTTTTTTTTGGGTTATAATGGAGAATTCTCACTCCTTAATTTGGATTTCAATTTTTGCTTTTTGGGTTTTTGTGTTTGTAGCCATGGGTCACTTGGTGGCTCCCTGAAATTGTAAAATAACTTTTTTGTGTGTATCATCTTGCTGTTCAACCAAAAGTTAGGGTTTGATCAAGCAAAGCTCTTCTTTTTTTTTTTTTGGGTTATAATGGAGAATTCTCACTCCTTAATTTGGATTTCAATTTTTGCTTTTTGGGTTTTTGTGTTTGTAGCCATGGGTCACTTGGTGGCTCCCTGAAATTGTAAAATGAGTTTTTTGTGTGTATTAGACTTGTTGTGTTTGTGTGCGTTGCATGCTACCTTTACAATTGCCTTTGTGGATTGTGATTTTGAATTGACTTATTAATTTGATTTATGGGTTTTTGTTTTTGTGGGAATTGTGAGGAAATTGCCTCTAAAATTGAAGGTTGGTCCTTCGTTTTAAAAGTTGTAATAACTTGAATGGTAGGTTTGGTCATGGAAAACAATTTTTAAATGTGCTCATGATGAGAAGAAAATGAAGTTTACAAAGTTGATTGAAAGGTTTGGATATAAAAACTTAAATGGGTTTTGTGGAGAGGAGATAGAAATCAGATATAGATTATGTTTGTTCTTTTTACAAAACCCTAACTTTTAGATCTTATTTTCTCTTGTTTTTGTTTTTTGTTTTTTGTTTTTTTTTGGGCAGAGAGAGATATAAAAGGAAAGAAAAATTACATATTTACCAATATCTATATAATAATAATAATAATAGGTGAATTTGATAGAAACTCAAATTAGAATTCCAAATTAGAGTTCCAATTTTACGTCATGTGTCTTAGATTATTTATTCTTAAAGAGTTTTATTTTTTAATTTTAGAATTAAATGTGGGACTACATCATAAATATTCATCTAAGTGAGTTATTAATAAGTACAAAAATAAAAGAGTTTAGAATAAATGAATCGTAAAAAAAAAGTACTTCACAATAAAAAAAAGGGACAATTTACATTTTATACCTAATAATATCCTTAAAATTTTTTTTAAAGAGTAAACAAAATATAAAAATGACTATTAATAGTATTTAAATTATATATATAAATATATATAGAAACTATATTATGCATCTTATTGTATATCTTTAAATATATCCATGCATATGCATGGAGTTACAAGCTAGTTTTCAATAAAGGTGGGTTACGGGAGAGAGACAGAGTTAATTTCAGATAGATAAAATGTCAAATTTTGAATCACGAGTAAGTAAGGTAAAAACAAGCCTAACTATGTGGGTTTATTGTAATTTACTTTAAAAAAAAACATTTTTTCTTTGTTTGTGAGGGTGATAATTGTAGTTAAGAGTTGCTATTTTGGTCAAATATTGTATAGGCCACATAAAGTAAGATTGTTACTTGTTAGAGAAACAAATAAATTAACCATACAAAATCACACTTGATGAATTGGGTGAAAAATGCATGCACTAAAAAGGTAAAATTGTGCAATTCCGACAGTAGATTCATTACTACCATAATTTCATTATGGGGAAAGGACGAAGACATTATTACAAAGGAGAGTGGAAGGAAAAAAAAAAAAAAAAGATTATAAAAACTTAGGAATCAAAATGAACAGGAAACATGTCAGTGCTTGGCCTTAAAGAGACTCATGAGTCATGAGGGACATTCCATCATCATCAACTACAGCAACTCCTAACACCATTGCTTTCATTTCAAACCAAACAAGAATCAGACAAAAGCTCCATTGAGATAGAAAAAACTGCTTTTTGAATTTTTAGTAAAGCAAACCTAGGAATCTCTCTCTCAATCTCTCTCTCTCTCTCTCTCTCTCTCTCTCTCTGCCTCTATTGATGTCCACTTGTCCTATCAGCCCACTTTTCCATCATTGTTTCCCACTGGAATGATTAGTAATTTACTATCACAACTCTGAAGAATCTCTATGAAAATGCAAAAGATATGTTAGATAAGAATGTTGCACCATTACAATGGCAAAATCTTTCTTGACTAGAGAAGGAAAATTGGGAACAAAAAAGTATAACGAATCTTAATTCTTGCTTCATTTTTCTTTTTCCTACTCAAGTGCCACTGATTTTAGCCGTAAAAGATATGCCAAGAGAAAAGGATGCACCATTACAAGGGTACAATCTTTCCTAACTGGAGATGGGAAATCAGGAGGAAGAAAAAAAAGTATTATAGGAATCTTAATTCTTTGCTTCATTTCCTTTTCCCACTCAAGTGCCACTGAATTTTTAACTGTTTGGCTCATGTTGATAAGGACTTTTAATAGTAGTGCTACTTGCACTGCTGTGCTAGCTTTCCACACTTCATTATGAGTAGAAAGAGAATCTGACTTTGTGCATGCAGCTAATATAAGGTTCAAATAGCACTGAGTAGTTCTATTAACTCATTAGCATGATATGAGACATTCAATCTTTCCTCAAGATCTATTAGAGGGTTGATCAATATTGTTCTTGAAATTTACAAAAAGATCAAATTTTGAGCTATGATATTTCTTCATCTAAACTTGATCAAAGGTGAATCGAGCAACTTTTTTTTTATTATTTTTTTTTTCTTTAATGTTTTGTTTCGTTTTGTTTTGTTTTGTTTGAGAAGATGATGAATCAAGTAGCTTATACTTGGAAAAGTTGAAAAGAAGGTAAGAAGCTGTCCCACAAATAAATTAAGATCGAACTTTCCTTCTTAATTAAGAAACGTCATTGTCTGCAAATGATTTTTTAGATTGTTTTGTGGGCAGGTAGCATAATCTCCTTTTATGGTACAAATATTTCTTAAACTTGACTAGGGAAGTACTCATTGTTGCTTCAAGGCAATTGACAATCCTTGGGAGCTCAATAATTATTTTTATGTAGTCATTGTTGCTTCAAGGCAAATGACAATTAAGGGAGCTCAATAATTATTTTATGTAGTCATTGTTGCTTCAAGGCAGTTGACAATCTTGGAAGTTCAATAATTATTCTACGTAGTAGTTGATATAAGTTTCCTCTATCTTACAAATAAGAATCACTTGACCGACACATTTTGAAAGAGAAGATGCATATATCAAATCCATGGAATACTTTCTCCTCAACACTTGGTCTTATGTTCTTCCTTGTATGGTATTGCTATATTTTCTATAAAGTTTGATTTGGTAGAACTTATTTTTAGGAGTAGTTTATTTTATTTAAAATTTAGGTCGGACAAAAGTAAAGTAGTATTTACAAAAAGAAGGACGTACATAAGCAAATAAGCCAAAAAAGAAGAAGAAGATATTTCAAATTCACTCCTCACATTTTCCTTTTAAGAAATAATTTTTGAAGAAATATGTACCCAAGCTTATTGATTTTTTTTATTTGGATGCTAAAACTTCAAGTATGCTAAAGCTTCAAGCAGTTTGTAAAAAAGTTTATAAAGTAGTTTGGGGCTTTAGGATTTTTCTTAAGGAATTGCAGCAGAAAGTTATTAATTGCATGATTAATGTCTCTCCTGCTTGACTGAATGTTCCAAATTATGAGATTGTGACTTTGTAATATAGTAAAGAAATATTAGAGCGCTACCTACCAACATAAACTAAATAAGGAAAAAGAAAAGAAAAAGAAACTAACAGAAACATTCACAAATCACAATCAAGCTAAACAACCTCAATTTAGCTCATAAAAAACCATCAGAGCTATCCATCTTGATTGTTTTGCCTAACATGAAAAACTATGGCAAAAATTTCCACATAAGTCAATTCAGCGTTTTGCTCAAATATAAAATCGGAATAAACTAATGCCATAAAGTAGTGAAACAGTACCTATTTTATGGCAGAGAGAGAGAGAGAGAGAGAGAGAGAGAGAGAGAGCTACAAGGAGTTAGTATAAAATTAAAGTGCTCTCAGTAACTCTCAAACTGTTTCATAGAAAATTCTGGCAAACCTCATACATGTTAAATACTTAATTATCTGTGACATCTGGTCCAGTGGGACAAACAAGAAGCATCATTTTCTCTACTCCATTTATGTTATCTTCTCATTCTAACAGGAGAAGAATCTGACTTTGGATATGAAAATTGTGCTTTCCATTCAAGCTAGCTATTGGTTGTCTTAATATTCTTCTTGTTCCTTTGGATAGTAATGTTGCTTTTGTTCAAAGCAAAGTATCACATTCTCTTTCCTTCAGAATTTTCCTTTCTGGGTTTGCTCTGACAAAGCTAGCTCAATGCTTCAACACTATTGTAGCTTCAAAACAAAGTGACTTGAAGATATAAAAAGGAAAAAATAAGACAGAGCGAGGGGGAGAGAGAGATGGGTAAGACACTAAGATTAGTTTCAATTTGGTTAAAAAGCTGGACTTTTGTGCACTGAATAGGACCTTTTTGACTTCGAGATAGAAAAACAAAAAAAACAAAAAAAAAAAAAATTGGAGAGAGAGATGGTTGAGATTAATGCCAATTTAGAAGAGTCAGAGATTTGTGCACTGGTTATGAATTTTTTTTTTTTTTTTTTTTTTAATTCTTTTAAAATTTTTCTTCTCAATTTAGTGCTGCTGCACATGTCCAAACTCTCTCTCTCTACCTATGAGTGCACATGTCCAAAAGCTTCTTCCTCCACTCAACTATTTCGTCAAAAAAATCATCAAGCTGTCCAATTATAGTTTCAACCCCACATCTCAACAACCCAAAGCAATTCTTCAACCTATCAGCCCTTTCTTGAATGTCAACCTCAGCTTCATACTCCAAAAACCTCTCCATTTCAAGCTTCAACTCTTCCATGGTGCTTTTTGCTTCCCGGAACTCGTGTAGCAAAATTCCTGGCTGCCCTTCAATTTGACCTATCTCATTTGCCATTCTTTGTTGCAATCTTTGAATTGAGACCATGAAAGCTGAACCAAATATAGCATTTCCCTCGTACCCTCCTTGGCAAAACATCGATGCAGGCCAACAATAGACTAGTCCACAAAGCAAGATCATCAAAAGCAATGAACTGACATTTCTCATTGCATAAAGAACACCTCGAAAACCATTGAAGCCGTTGAACTTTGATACTGTTGAGATGTTCTCATTGAAACATAATGATAGTGGTTGAATTCTTGTTTCCATCAAGCTCTTGTTATCCTCTTCCAACGCTATAATTTCCCTTTGGCAACCACTTATAGCACGAATTACCTATGCATAAATTGTACACAATTATTATAAATCATAATATATATAGTCCCAACTACTATATATGCATAAACTTAAATCATAACAAACTTAAATTGAAATTTTTTTTTTGAATATATTGGAGAAATACATGTGCACATCGAGTAAGTCCTTATAAACTGATGCGCCAACTTTTTAAAAGTTTGAAAACAAATTTGAATATATTTGAGAAATACATGTGCACATCACTCTAAGCAGTTGAGATAATGTTACAAATTGATGTGTCAACTTTTAAAACACAAACCTGACGTGAAAGTTGAGGGTTTAAATGGTGGTAACCATCAAAGGAGGAAGCTATATTGGCACCCGTTGAATAGTAATTTTCCATTCCGGAAGCACCAGATTTAAGTACTTGACAGGCTTCCCAAAGCCTTGAACTTTCATCCATGTACTCATCTAGCCATTTTTCACCTATTGGCAAGTGAAGCTTTTGAACCAAAATGGTTAACTGGGAATGAAAGGATCTTAGTGAGGAGAGCACAGTTTGAAGGAACTGGGTTGACATGAAGTCATGAGAGAGCAAGGATCGATTAAGATCATCGAGTCCTTGGTTGAGAAAGTTGTAGAAGCCATTGACAGAAGAAGGTATGCATGAGGGATCCATCATGGAAGGAAAGATAAAAAAAGATGATATATGGTGGGTAGGGGAGAAAAAGATGATGGAGATTGATGGGTATATATAATTAGAAGATAAAGAAAAATTAAAGAAGGATTGTAAAAAGTACTGGGTAGCTCCAGGAGCTCAGGTTTCTATAGTTAAAAGCATTGTTGGGTGCAATTATGGGTGTTTCCTATAGAGTGGAGGAGATGATTGGGAATCTGCTGTTTCATTGTTAAATGGGCTGTTATGAAAAGAAAGAAATGAAAAAGTTAGAGAGAGAGAGAGAGAAAATAAAAATACTAAAACTAATATCAATTTTACTATAAAAGTCTTACAAATTAATGTGGCAAAATCAACGTTATCTGTGATCTGTTACATTTCACCGACATAATAAAAAATATTTATTTACATTTCACCGACATAATAAAAAATATTTGAATTACATTTTCATAATTAGTATCTTATCAGATTGTAGAGAGAGAGAATAATATCAAACATGAGAACTTCATGGGCTCTCTCCAGTTTTTCTTTATTTGACTTATTACCTTTTATTTCTCTTTCCTTTTTCTTTTTTGCTTGTTTTTTTGGACAATCCTAGGGGGTGAATATATCTAATAGAAAGTAAATCAAACAAAAAAATAATATAGGAATATATGTTAGAAAGCAAATCAACAATCTTGAGGCTCTTTATCATATGATATGTTAGATTGTGTTTCCGTATTTTAAGTCTGACCACTTTGACTGAGATTTTTCTTCTCATTCTTCTAGTTTGATTTGGTTCCCTTCGAAATTGAGTGCTATTTGGCTTCTCTAGCTTTTCTCTTCCTTCACCATCTTTCTACACATTTCATATTGCACCTTTTTGGTGTTGTATTCCAAAACAAGTTGTATTTTATTGTGATTTGGTTCTTTTGAAAGGAATTGGATGGTGAGGGCTTCTCTGTAATAGAGTAGTTTATGTTTTCAAATGCAGATTCTCTCTCTCTCTCTCTCTCTCTCTCTTTTAGACCTACATTCTTCTTTAGTCATTAAAATTCTTGATTCCCATGGAATGGAATATTATAATCTTTGTGCCCATTGATTCTAGAAATCTAGATAACTATGATGGTCCATTCTTTCACACACACACACATGTGTGTGTGCCCCAAGCACTAAAGGTCTGAATTTAAGCAATTCTCAAGGGAGCTGGGCACAGGGGAAACCAAACTCACTTGGGAGCAGAAAATGAATTATGACTTTTTATTGAAAAGAATGATAACTGGTTTAAAGTGTCTTTATAAATACGTAGGTATGAAAAGTATTAAGGATTCATTAATTTAAATTTAAATTCTGATCTTGATATCATAGTCTAGACTAGACGTGTCTACAAATTACATGCGTTTGTGTTAAGGATGACAACAAAGCAAGACAGTCCAATGAGAGAGAGAGAGAGAGAGAGAGAGAGGATAAGAGTATAGATAAAAAAATAAATTATAAATAGGATATATATGTATATATGTATATATATATATTTAAATAAGGATTGAATTAAATATAATAATAATCAAAATATATACACATTCGAGACAAGGTGAGCTAATGCCAAAACCTATCACTATCTCATCACCTCTCTGGGGTGAGGAAAACATGCGCAAGGCAATTAGGATAGGGAAATGCCCAAATTTATTTTGTACTTTGGATGGACTATGGAATAAGATTTTTATTTTAATGGAATTTCATTCAAATCATGTACTTATATAATTAAAGTTGTGTCTTAGATGTTCTCCATTTTATAAACGCGGCTTAATACCCCCACGTTTTGTAGTGAAGAGAGAAATTACATAAAATTAAAAGTTTCTAAAGTTTATATTGTATTTCAAATTAAGTCTCAAGACTTTAATTTAGTTGATTAAAGTTCTAGACATATGAAATAGTTTCAATTTGAAGTCACTGTCCATCTCTTATATTCATTTTTATTAGTCTATATAGTAATGGAGCAGGAAAAAAAAATGAGAAACTGTTGATAAAACTTTGTCTTCCATATAAGTAACCATCTTTAGTTTGTTGGAAATCATTTATTCACTTTAGCCAAAACTTTTTCTCTCTAGACTTAGATTTATCTCTCTACCCTCTTTGTTCAGCGGTTGCCAAATTGAATTAAGAACAAGCCTTAAGTGAAACGCATATTTTGATTAATGGTTTCATGCTTTTCTCTGTTTTGTACCTAGAATAAGGGCAATAAAAAATGGAAATTGACATAAGATTCAAATTGAAACAATTTCTTAAAATTTGAACTTTAATTAATAAAATTAAAAACCTAGGATACTGCTTTTATGTAATTTCTTCCCCCCCCCCCCCCCACCCCCACCTTCCAATTTTTTTTGGTTTTTTTGTTTTTGTTTTTATTTAGTTTGTGTGTGGGAGATTTCCCGCACAAGCTATTTGTCCACTTTGGGGAGTCAAGCCCGCACGGTTTTGTTCTCAAGCGACATGAGTTTCCTCCTCAGGTTCTACCCATTTTTGGGAAGCCTTTGGATTTTGTCCCACATCGGCAAGAAATGCACCCCACGCATGCCTTATAAGCTCTTGGGCAAAGGCATGGTGTACCACTACTACATGCCTTTGCCTAAGAGCTTATAAGGCATGCGTGGGGCGCATTTCTTGCCGATGTGAGACAGAATCCAAAGGCTTCCCAAAAATGGGCCAAACCTGAAGAGTAAACTCATGTCGCTTGAGAACAAAACCGTGCGGGCTTGGCTCCCTAAAGCGGACAAATAGCTTGTGCGGGAAATCCCCCACACAGTTTGCTTGTAAAACTCTACTAAAGTTTCAAGAAGTTTAAAAAACTATCCCAATCAAAATTCTAATACTAATGTTTTTATAAATTTAATAGAAATTACATTATTTATTTTATATTATTTTAACAATCTACCATAAATTTTTATTTTAAAAATAAAAATTGGGTCTTAAATGTCATGCATTGTGTGGGATTCAACGTAAGTAATACATATCATACAACATGTCATGTAATACACTATAAATGGATATAGATTTATTAACATAGTTTACTCTTAGTGAAATTTTATTACCAAAGTTTTTAAAATTTTAAAATACTGATATGATTAAAATTCAATCATTAAAATTTTTATAAATAATCTAATAATTTATTTTTTTAATAAGAACTTGTTCTTACATTATTTGCTCCAACCTTATAAATTTTAAGTAATTTTTATATTTTCTTCTCTACTATTTAGTTTTTGTTCATTTTTAATAAATTATTTACTTTTAGCTTATATATGAGTTTTTATTATTAATTCGTGCATCGCATACGCCATAGTACTAATCACATGGTATATAATAAACATATATGCAATTAGAGTGCCAAGTGGATTCCATATATTTTTTTTCCTCCTTTTGCCATGTGAACAATATCATTGTCCATTTATTTTACACCTTTTCAACTGACCAACAAAAAAACTTTCTTAAAGGTTTGGAATGTTTGAAAGAATTTTCATTATATATATATTTTTAGATTACTTTAATCATCATCCGTAATTTTTATATAGTTTTAATTAACAAAAGTTTGGCCTTTCACGGTAGGCTTCAACTTTTTTAATAACTATTTTTTTGTTCAATTTGTGATTTTTTTTTTCTTCTTCTCCACATGCATTGTATTGTATGAGTATATTACTGATATTATATATAATAAAGAGAGACAAATAGATATGCCAAAATAAATGTCAAAAAGAAGAAACAAATTGTAGTAACATTATGCAAAACTGCACGCAATGTCACGTTCCAAACTCAAGATTTCGTAGTCCCTATGCAATTTCAAAGAGGGCAATGATCATATCTTAGAATCATATAATTTGTTAGGTACGAATTAAATTATAGTATTGTCCTATCAAAGTGGCTTGCTTGGCCTAAATAAAATAGGTCGGTCGTGATCTGTGGAAAAATAGAACACAATTGCTTAAGTTCCATTCATGCAATGTTGTTGTTTCTGTTTGTGCGTGACATATAAGGCTTCAGCAGATGAGCAAAGGAGAGGTGCCAAAATTGACAGTGTAAGGTGTGTCTATTAGGACGGGGGCACTACAAGAAAAACGGGCTATTGCGGCGGTCCAGAACCGCCGCTAAAGCCCAAAAAAGCGCCGCTAAAGGTCCATTCACCCTATAGCGGCGGGTGCTATTGCGGCGGGCCATCCCGTCGGTGTTGCAGTGCCGCTATAGGTAGATAGCGGCGGTCGCAAAAAGCGCCGCTATAGATGTACCTTTTAGCGGCGGGTGAAGGTTTATTGCGGCGGGCATAAAACCGCCGCCATACGTGTTTAGAATTCATGGCATTAACTTTTAGCGGCGGGTCATGTCCGCCGCTATTAGTGTCTACCTTTAGCGGCGGGCATACGGTGCCGCTATAGGCAATCAATCAAAACAAACTAATTGCACCTGTAGCGGCAGGTAGAAACGCCGCTATATGTTTCAACCTTTAACGGCAGGCAATAAGCGCCGCTATAGGCCTTCATTTATTTCATAATTTTAGTCCTTCAGCGGCGTTCAATAAGCGCCGCAATAGGACTTCATTTATTTCATAATTTTAATCCTTCAGCAGCAGGCACAGGTTATTTAATTTTTTTCCCTCTTGGGTCCTAAAACCACATTTCTATTACAAATATCCTGTAATAATTTTAGCTCCACTAAGACATTACTACAAATGTAACTGAATAGCATCACAAATGTCTCCAAACTAACATTATATTAACATATAAATATATTATGATACGTGCTACCCTTGGCAAACCAAATACTAAAAATAATAACTTGGAAACTCAAGGTGTTAAAACACCTCCTAACCCAGAAAAATCTAATCCAATCACTGCTCCTAGAAGCCGCAAGCTCTCTAGAGTCTTGGCTTATTTTCATAATATCCCAATTGGGAATGGTAGAAGGATTTTAAAGGACAGGTAAATATCCCAAACTTTTCCCAAGTTACAAGTTCCTAAAACTTATTCCTAAATAAAATTTCCAAATTTGTTTTCCTAACTAATCTCAGCTCCAAGCAAAAATAAGTTGTGAACAACTCAGGTTAGGTGATGAAATGAACCTAGGAGCACAACAATGAACAAAATACAACATAATACAGCAAAAAATAAATAAATAAATTTGATACATATGGTCCTATATGTATGGTTAATTGGTTATCTATAATGATTTGTTTGCAATAATATGCAAATTGCATTTCACATTATCTATTCAAAATGTTTTTATTTCTTATTTTAATAAATGGAACTCACAAAACCCTTGAGAGTTTTGCACATTATTTCTAAGTTATTCTAGCAATTATATACAGATTGTTGTAACTTCCAAATTTCTACTTTTTTTTTCCGCTACTCACAAACCAATGAGATTCCAACACACGAAAAAAAAAAAGTACATGCAATTATTCTTATCACTTTTTCTCACTATAAAACTAGTATAGTTTTTCTTTACACAATTTTTTGAGTTGTGAAAGTGTATGCCAATAAAGTGGTAAATAAAATTTTTATTTAAAAAAAAAAAAAATCAAGCATTCTTGTAAAAAGAAGATAAAGATTGGGTTTTGTGTATACCTTTGGGATTTCCAACTCTAGAACGAACTGTGGCATTTGGCTGATCCAAGTTACAAAAGAAGCAAGTAGACCTATAGATTCATCATTTAAAAACCATTGGAAAAGTTAAGATAGAGCGGCCAATAGCAAAGATTTTAACTTTAGAGGACTTTGACTTTTCCTTGAGACCCATTAATTACAGATGGTGAAGGAAATTTAAGAGAGGATAGAAATATCAACATAATGCTTTTCATTAACTTCAATTAATAACTAATTATTTAAAAATAAATAAATAAAGGGCACTATTGAAAGGTCAAAATGAATAATTACAGAAGGAAATCTCCTTCAAAATTAAGTTGACCATATAACCACAACTAATATTACAGCTATAAGGCACATCATAGGGTCCAGAACAAGCACAACAACTTAAGTTATTCTAGAAACATAATCATAGCCTACCAATCACAAATATATGTCAAATCTTGTAAGTAATGACCCATCTCGCAATGCAACAATTAATTAAACACTTGATTCATTTTGAAAAAATAGGGGGGGGGGGGGGGGGATGCTTCCTTGGCCCATCAGAACTTAGGGAATAAATATACCCTGACTGCCTTGCAATGCATGACATTTTAACATAAACAATACGAATTGCTACCCACAATCAGCAGTCATCAAAATGGCATATGTATAAGGTCACTTTTTAATTACAATTCTCCAATGCAAGTGTCAATAGAACATATGGCTCCCATTCATCTTATTTCTCACGGGTTTTGTAATTATCAAAAGCATATAGTTCAATTCAAAAAAATTAAAAGCCTATAAACAGAACACATAAAATAAAATAAAATAAAATGCTTTAGAGATGGAGAAAAATATAGATCCAAATGTAAAATAGAATTTTTATTTCAGAATTATCAAAACAGTTTTGAGTAAAAACATTCATGATAGTATTACTAATTGTATGTGCCTACGTGCTTTTGTCTTCCAGTTACAATGAATTACAATCTTTTTTTTTTTGCCGGCAAATCTTTTTTTGTTTTTGTTTTTTAGTTACATGTTTTGCTAGGGAGGAACTTTAAGAATACAAATTCTTGAACTTCCCCTAGAAATCGGTGCCTAGTTACAAAACCATGCTCCTATGTGTGAACACTCTCCATATGTAGGTGTCAACTTTATGTCCAGTCATGGAGACAAATCAAAGTTACAGAGTGGTTCTTCTTTTTTAAGGAAGATTTACTGTTTTCTATTTTCAATTTAAGAAAAATAAAACATTGAATAAAAGTTTGTTTGTAACATTTTATTGTGTGTAACTCGCTGACGAAGCTAATAAAGTAATTTACAAATTGCTGTATAATGAATGTCTGTGAGTGCAAGCTTTCTGCCTGTAGCACCTACTACTAGAGAATGTGACATTGTTCCTCTCCCTAAGACTATGAGCCAACAATTCAAACTAACCCCATATAGAAATTTCATAAATTGTAACACACAATGGCAACTTACAAGCAATACAAACACGGTATATATTTAATTCAACATTGGGTCCATTCAAATTGCCAAAGAAAACACATTACTTTAGTAGTTATAGCTGAAACCAATTATAGTTTCTGACTGCAATTCAATTCCACCACCTAGTTCAATTCAATAGCAAAGTACTAATAGTGAAATCAAGTTCACTCACTACAAATAATCTTCCTATCACAAATAAGCAGCTATAAATAATAGTACAAATAAACAAAAAAATAAATAAAAATAGAAACTTTCCAGGGACAATTGCAAAAGCATACCTGTTAGGAGCAACAGAGGCAATACAAACCATGAGAACAACTTTAGGCCAATACAAATCACTGCAACTCCATCACCTTCTCATCAAATTTCACAAATCCGTTAATGGGTTTTCAAATTTCAACCAAATCAAGAAAACCTATTTCAGGAAACTCCAAATCCCCCTAGAAATCACCAATTTTGGAACCCCAAAATGTGAACTTTTTCTTCTCTCTTTCCGTGTGTGTGTTAAACAGAATTTAGTTTATTTGGGTGTGTGTTTTTCTAAAATCGCGGTAAAAATTTCAATAATCTGTATCAAAAGCACGTGAATAACTGAACTAATTAAGGAAAATATTTTAATAATCTTTTTCTTTGCTGTTTTATTATTGTTTTACTGTTTTACTATCATTCTTTTTTTTTAGAATAATTTAAATATTGAAAATTGATCTAAATAAACAAACCATCAACAAGGAGTTCAGATTCTCAGAATAATTTGAAACCCCAATAACAAAATCAAAATTAAACTAATAGTTTATCTCAACCTGCCAAACTTTACTATTTTTGAGCCAGAATAGTTTACAATGATTACATCCCCAGTTAAGTACCAACTGAGTGACTATTAAATTCTCCAACAATTCATAAAAAAAAAAAATTTTAAAAAACGCAATTAATTAATTCAATGTCAAAGTTATCCAATAACGCAATTGAACTAGATAAAGCCTCACTTTCGGTAAAAGCTAAAAAAGGAAATTAGCATATAAATGATCATATAAATTAAATTGAGTTACAAAATTTAAAATCTCATCCACATTTTGGAACAAAAACATCTTACCAAATCCAATGCCCAGGATCATAACTCGCAACAAATGAGACCCGAGGGCTTATTTTTGGTGGTGCTGCACCCTGCAAGCCAACAACAGCAAGTACCATAAAGCATAATTACTTTTTTTTTTTTTAAAAACACATTTCCCCAATCAGACCATGATCCAAGACTACACTCACACTAACATGCCTTCCTCAAGGCCCAAGTGGTTGGAGGCAACATTCAGAGCTGGTACACATAATAGCAAAATTTATTCACAGTTTGATACTCCATAACTGGTAGTAGATCCACATGCTTAGCAATAGTCAATAGGTTGTAAAGAACCATTGGTGGTTGACTAGAACAGACCCGTCATGCAATATAATTTGAACAAAAAAAAACTACTAGTTATTACAATAAATATTATTGTTTCGAAAAAAAAAAAAAAAAGAGTACCATGAAAAAAACACGGCTGTTCAGTTTAAAACCCAGAAACATGAACAGCAACAATCAACAAATGTGAAATTGGGTCAAGAAAAATGACGATTTTGAGCAACAAATCACATCAGTTACTGAAACAGATACTCTAATTAGGCTAATTTTCCTTCATTTTCCTAGCAACCAAACATAGATTATTTAAAAAAAAAAAATGAAAGAGGGAGGGAGTTACCTAGATTGTCAAGGAGATGATAATGGGGTTTTTGGTATGAAGTTTGGGTTTGAGATTATGGGGGAGAGGGTGTGAGATTATTTTCTTTGCTCTTAGATCTGAAAAAAAAGATTTTCCAGATCATAATCCAAACAGCCGTACGAATATGAATGAAATTCATCACTGAATCAAGATTCAAAGGTTCACTAAATGATCAAAACGTTTTCTCCAAGAACAGATTTACGAATCAAAAATTAGCTTCTCTAAACAAAAGAAAGAATTGATTTCCGATCATTCTAATAAGAACAATCGGATTTAGAATCTCACACGCTCAAATACACACCAAAAACCTTTAAAAATTCAATGTAAAATTTAAACAAAATTATAAATAAAAAAATAAAAATAATAATAATAAAAAAAGAGAGAAAAAATGAATGTACCAGGAGAAAGAGGAGCGAGAAAGATCAACTAGTTTCTTCCATTTTCAAGGAAATCAGAGATTTCATGCTGCGAATTTTAAAGGTGAAGAAGCCATTTTCAAAGCATGAAGAACAATATAAAATTTGGATTCACCTCTTGCAAAAATGTTAAGGGGAGACGCACACAGGGGAAAATAAAAGTTTCAGGAATTATGCTATTTAAGTTACTAACTGCTGCTTAAGATTGTGCTCCGTGTGTACAGCTTAAGCTGCTTGTTTTGACCAATTATTTGTTCAATTCATCAGTTGTATTAAAAGATAAAATCAATCATTTCACAATAGAAATTAAGTTTGCTTAGGGCCGTGTTAATATAAAGTAACTTCTTTTTTTTTTTTTTTTAATTTTTTGAGTAAGACACTAGTAACTAATCAAGTAGCTAATGGGCCTGTTTGGATAGGCTGTTCACAAATGTGGATTTTAAAAACGAACATTTTTAAAAAGTGCGTTTTGAAAAAATCATTTTAAAAACCACAGATAAGCGTTTGGTAAAAATGTGAAAAAATGTGTTTTTTATTTTTAAAACTACATTAAGCATTTGGATAGGCTGTTTTAAAAATGGCTGTTTGGAGTGTAAATTTCGGAAAATGACTTAACTATTTTGTTAAGGTTATTTTGTCATTTTTCCTTTAATCAGTGTTTTTTTTTTAATTATTATTGAAAATATGTAATTAAGCACAATTACATTAATAATAACAATAATGATGTTGTCATTGAAAAGAAATTTCTATAATTTAAAATTGAAAAAAAAAAAAAACCGTTAAGAGGAAGATATTAAAATGATTAGGAAAATAATTATATTAAAAAAAAAAAAAAACTGAGCTAATTGGTATAACTCAATGGAATCAAACAAGTATTAAAGTAAATTTAAGATCATGAAATAAGCAGAACTCATCAAAGTCATTGACAAAGAGTTGAAACTTGAAAGTGAAGGTAGATAATGTTGTCATTAAGTCAACCATATTTTTTTTAAGATAAACAAGTTTTGGCCCCAAGGAAGAGGAATAGTAGTGACATCCACTTCATGAGGCAAAGGTCCCTCCACTTCATGAGGCAAAGGTCCCTAACCGATTATGCTACTCCCTTGGGGTTGTTATTAAGTCATCCATATAGTTTTAAAAAAGTGAGTATTCAAGGTTGTCATTTTTTTTTTTTTAATCAACCTCGTCAAAGGAGCTATACTTCTACCACCAATGGTAAAGTTTTGTCCCAAAATATCTTAGCAACAATGAGCTAATAACGATCATTGTTGAGAAATATCTTATACAACTCTAAATAATACTCATTTGTCCTTTCGGGCAATGTCTATATGATACTTAAAAACGAAGAGTAACAACAAAGTTCAAATGGCAGCTCATAATAAGTTTATTTCCCCACTCAGAGCCTCTTCGTTTTAGAATCACTTTTCAAAAATATCATCCCAGAAAGCTTGTTAAGCTCATATAGCAATCCAACTGAGAACAGGAAACATGTTGTTATACAAACTCGATGGACAGTGCTAGCAGCAATCAGAGCCACTGCTTCTGCTATTAAAACATCATAGAATTTCATATAGTTTTCCCAAAAAATGAAGCTAACCCAATATTAGTAAAAGTGAATGTGCAAAAACAGAATGAGCATTGTAGTTGAACTCAAAATCCACCCACCTCTCAACTAGACTATTCTATAACATGGTTGAAATATATGATTTTTGTTTTTAATTTTTAATTTTTAATTTTTGAATTTTGACGTTGATCAAGAGTGAAGATATAATAAAAACAAAACTTTAGTTCACTGCCAATCACTGCTGTGTTTCCTTTATTATGCTACATGTTTTTCCACAGAATTAAGTCTTCATAAATAACTCTAATAACCATAAACAATTATGTTATGCCTAGTTACACAACCTCATCAAACAAGATATGAAGAACATATATCCCAGGTCAAAATTTTGGCAAATAACACAGTTCAACACACCTCATTATAAACACCTCCTGCCCAAACTCTCTCTGCATATCTGAATTTACACGCTCAGATATGAGGATAAAACTCAGCACAGCATAGTGTATCAACAATGGTGGTAGAGGGGAATCGAGATTGCCTTCATCTTTGAAAATTAATTCCTGGGAAAAATAAAAAAGAGCAGTAGCTAAGATTTCATTGTCTATCCTAATCTTGAACAACATCTCAACTGGTCAGAGGCCCAGTAACTATTATACTCCTAAGGGCATGAAAACTATATATATATATATATATACATATTGCTATATTGAACAATGTGTACATGACAAGTATATATAATTCAACTAACTCTCTAATACTAAACAACCTTTAGCTTTGATTTATACAAGTAAACTACTGTTATTTTACAAGAAATTCAAACTAGCTTGACTTACAATCATGTAACCCACCATGTAAAAAGCCCAATCTATAACATAAATTCAGCAGAAGAGGCGGAGAATTGTTACCTTACAAGTGAGATGAAGAACGAAGCAGAAGCAGGAACAGAGAATTGAGCGCCCGTGGAGACAGAGAACAGAGTAGCAAAAACACATGGAGGAGTATAGAATGTCTGAGAAAATAGAGGAGGAGATATACATGGGGGAAGGGATAAAGCTGGTATTTCTTATTGTATTGGTGCTATTTTGATTTTCTAAAGAAAAAAAAAAAAAGTGGTTAGCCCATCTACGTTTCTGAAAAAGCAAAGCTTCGCAGTGTTTTGTAAACATGAAAAATCTGGATTTTAAAAACGCAAACGTAATGATTTTGTGGAGCCAAACGACTTGGCAAATCACGTTTTGTCTAAAACACACGTTAAGGTTTTGTGAACAGCCTATCCAAACGGGCTCAATATTTGAGTAACGTACACAACGTAAGTATTAAATTCGGTGATCCATGATTAGATTTCTTTTCTATCTGGCTGAGTAATATATTAAATAACATAACTTGAAAAAATTTAATTCGCCAGGTGAAACAAAGCAATGATGTATAATATTTATATTCTGAAAGTGTGCAAAAGAAATTCTTACTTATTCCGTGTATCCCATCCAGAGAGCTCGGCAACTTGAGTCAAAGCAGCTCTCCACGATTGCAACTTCTCTTCGTTCTTGATAAGTTCATGTTTAGCAAAGGCCTCTGCAAAACTGCCCCTTTGATGATTGCTTTGGGACCGAGAATCCTACTAAGAGATGAGGGAAGAGGAAGAGAGGGGATGGGGAATGAGGATGGCGGCTGAATGAGAAAGAGATGAGTAGGGTTTTTTTTTATGTTCAGTTTTAAATAGAACCAAAACGACGTAGTTTTGATAATAGTAACTTTAAAAATGAAAAAAAAAAAAAGAGGCTGTCATGAAGGTTAGAACCATGGACGAGACCTTGAAAGTATGCATGGCACTCGTGTTAACCACTAAGGCAACTAACGTTTTAGTTGTTTATTAATATTATCTTTTTCCTTTATACCATTATTATTATCTATATATGATATAATACTGAAATTTTTGACTTACTTTAGAATTAGGACTAAAAAAATAATTTTTTTTTTTAAATTAGACCTCACATTAGATTTTTTTTAAATATAAAAAAAAAAAAAAACTCACTTTAGGTTTCAATACAAAGAAAAAGAAAAAAGAAAAACTCACGTAAAAATAAATAAAAAATAAAAAAACCTTTAGGATGAAGGAAAAAAGAAAGAGAAACTCCTGTTATGACTCTATCACTATTTAGATTTTAAAAGACCAAATGTTAGAATTTTTTTTTTTTTTTTTTAAAGGACTCACTTTAGGTTATTTAAAAAAAAAAAAAAAAAAAGACTCACGTAAAAAAAATTAAAAAAAAAAACTTGTATTTCAACAATTGATTGATGACATGACTATTAATCTTTGATTCCCTTGAAATTTTGTAAACATAAAAAATATATGAAGATAATGTAATCTAACGGTAGATTTGTCAAAATTCACATCAAATTAAAAAATGTGAGGTTAGATTCAAGTTACACTTGATGTAACTCTAAAAAATGTTACACCAATTAATAACTTATTGTTGAATTTATATTTTGAAAATCCAACCGTTGGATCACATTTTCTATATGTTCTTAACATGCATGCCAATTTTCATGTCAATCGGGTGTAATTTACCATTTGATCTTTAAACTCATCTTTTATGCGTTATTTTAAATTACAAAAACTTGAATTTAAACAATTAATTGATGACATGACTATTAATTTTTGATCACCTTGATATTTTTTATGCTTGAAAAATATATGAAGATAATGTAATCTAACGGTATATTTGTCAAAATTCACATCGAATTAAGAAATATAGCGTTGGGTTCAAGTTACACTTGATGTAACTCTAAAAAATGTTACACCAACCAATAACTTATTGTTGAATTCATATTTTAAAAATCCAACCGTTGGATCACATTTTCTATTTGTTTTTAACGTGCATGCCAATTTTCATGCCAATCGGGTGTAATTTACCATTTGATCTTTAAACTCATCTTTTATGCTTTATTTTAAATTACAAAAACTTGAATTTAAGTAATTGATTGATGACATGACTATTAATCTTTGATCACCTTGAAATTTTGTATGCTTGAAAAATATATGAAGATAATGTAATCTAACGGTAGATTTGTCAAAATTCACATCGAATTAAGAAATATAGCGTTGGGTTCAAGTTACACTTGATGTAACTCTAAAAATTGTTACACCAACCAATAACTTATTGTTGAATTCATATTTTAAAAATCCAACCGTTGGATCACATTTTCTATATGTTCTTAACATGCATGCCAATTTTCATGTCAATCGGGTGTAATTTACCATTTGATCTTTAAACTCATCTTTTATGCTTTATTTTAAATTACAAAAACTTGAATTTAAGTAATTGATTGATGACATGACTATTAATCTTTGATCACCTTGAAATTTTGTATGCTTGAAAAATATATGAAGATAATGTAATCTAACGGTAGATTTGTCAAAATTCACATTGAATTAAGAAATATAGGGTTGGGTTCAAGTTACACTTGATGTAACTCTAAAAAATATTACACCAACGAATAACTTATTGTTGAATTCATATTTTTAAAATCCAACTGTTGGATCACATTTTATATTTGTTCTTAACATTCATGCCAATTTTCATGCCAATCGTGTGTAATTTACCTTTTGATCTTTAAACTCATCTTTTATGCGTTATTTTAAATTACAAAAACTTGAATTTAAACAATTGATTGATGACATAACTATTAATCGTTGATCACCTTGAAATTTTGTATGCGTAAAAAATATATGAAAATAATTTAATCTAACGGTAGATTTGTCAAAATTCACATCAAATTAAGAAATATAGCGTTGGGTTCAAGTTACACTTGATGTAAATTTAAAAAATGTTACACCAACCAATAACTTATTGTTGAATTCATATTTTGAAAATCCAACCGTTGAATGACATTTTCTATATGTTCTTAACATGCATGCCAATTTTTCATGCAAATCGGGTGTAATTTACCATTTGATCTTTAAACTCATCTTTTATGCGTTATTTTAAATTACAAAAACTTGAATTTAAACAATTAATTGATGACATGACTATTAATTTTTGATCACCTTGATATTTTTTATGCTTGAAAAATATATGAAGATAATGTAATCTAACGGTATATTTGTCAAAATTCACATCGAATTAAGAAATATAGCGTTGGGTTCAAGTTACACTTGATGTAACTCTAAAAAATGTTACACCAACCAATAACTTATTGTTGAATTCATATTTTAAAAATCCAACCGTTGGATCACATTTTCTATTTGTTTTTAACGTGCATGCCAATTTTCATGCCAATCGGGTGTAATTTACCATTTGATCTTTAAACTCATCCTTTATGCGTTATTTTAAATTACAAAAACTTGAATTTAAATAATTGCTTGATGACATGACTATTAATCTTTGATCACCTTGAAATTTTGTATGCCTGAAAAATATATGAAGATAATGTAATCTAACGGTAAATTTGTCAAAATTCACATCGAATTAAGAAATATATCGTTGTGTTCTAGTTACACTTGATGTAACTCTAAAAAATGTTACACCAACCAATAACTTATTGTTGAATTCAAAATTTGAAAATCCAACCGTTGGATCAAATTTACTATATGTTCTTAACATGCATGCCAATTTTTATGCTAATCGGGTGTAATTTACTATTTGATTTTTAAGTGGGAAGATGAAAAAATAGAGGGAAATTTAAATGTCTATTGCGGCGGTCCAACCCGCCGCAAAAAGGAGTACATATTGCGGCGGGTCATTGACCCGCCGCTATATCTAAGTTTAATGCCGCTAAAACAAGTCTATTGCGGCGGGTCATTGGCCCGCCGCTGTAGTCCGCCGCAAAATACTTGAACTACTGCGGCGGTTTATTGACCCGCCGCTATATCTAAGTTGAATGCCGTTAAAACAGGTCTATTGCGGCGGGTCGTTAGCCCGCCGCTATAGTACGCCGCAAAATACTAGGGCTATTGCGGCGGACATATAGAACGCCGCAATAGATCTCATGTACAGCGGCGGGCCAAAAATGCGCCGCAATAGGTGATATATAGCAGCAGTTTTTGCACCCGCCGCAATAGGTCCGCCGCAATAGCTCAGTTTTCTTGTAGTGGGGGCTACATACACCTAAGGAAATAATCGGATACTACTCAAAGAGATCTAAATACCTTCGTTTGTAAATAAAAAAAAGGATTTGCAAATTTGATCCAAGGTTAGTTAATCGAGAGTGGGAGTTAAACCAATATTAATTGCCCCATGAGTGGAGTTGTAAAGTCTTACATTGTGATAAGATTCATTTTTAGTTCATTGTTGTTGATATCAGAGCTCAAATTCAATGACAATGGAATTACCTATATTATTCTATAGACAATGGAATTACCTGCTGCGATGCTCTCAAATGGAAATTATAATCGTATGTGGAATGTGGATTATCATATCAAATATCTTTCTTGACTTAAATAACTACTTGAAAATTTTGACAATGAATAATTTGAAATCAAGTTATCACAAAATAATTTTGACCATAACTATAAAAACTTTTTTGAAGAATTCTAGTTTATCACAACATAATGAGATTAAGTTTTCTTATTATGACAAGATTTTTTTTGGTATTCGGGTGTCATCTATTTGATAAATATACGAAGTTTTAATTGTTTGTACTTGCATTTTATAGCCATCGGAGTTTTCTTGGTCACTTCACTTTCGATGGTCTTGGTTGGTCTGAGGTCTTTTTCTTTGGTAAGTGACCAATTTTAATTAAGTGGTCCAGTCTATTTGGCCAAGAGGGTTCATCACCGACTTTTGAGTGCTATTATTCTATGTCATAACATATCTGAATGTAATGGTCTTATTAAGGGTTGTAATATTAATTAGTTTGAAAAAACTTAATATCTAAAACATGTAAATATAAACATAGAAAATGATGAAGAATAATAAAGAAAACATTCACGCACACTTTTGATTTTTACCAAAGGGAAAAAATAATAATAAAAAGGAAAGCAAAAAAGATATTTCCATTGACTATGTGATTCCACCAAAATATACACGTTTCTTCAAGAAAGAGCTTTCGATCTTTCTGGAAGTGAATGATGGAATATTCTTGACAAGCATTTGTTAATTAATCTACATTATTAGTGCTTAAAAATTCTGATTACATTGGGGAATTTGAATCTTCAACTATGAAAAGTTTATCATTATCTCTAATCACTTTAATAGAATCGATTTCTGCTCCCTCTCCATCCATTACCAAAGCATTTCTTGAATCAAACCCAAACTTTTGACCTATAAAAGTTGATTGAATACACTAATAAGGTCAAATTGGAACCATTGAACCCCAAAAATGGGGTCAATCGGAACCTTATATGACTTATATATATATATATATATATATATATATATATATATTCTACCATTAAAAAAAACATATAATATGTCAAGATTCTAATGTGTTTGTGAAGCATAAAGTGAAACGCTAAAAATGAGATATGATTTTTATTTTACAAAAATGTCCTAATTTTGATAAATTAAAAAAAATCATGCTATTAGGTCTTATCAAAATTTACAAATTTTTGAAAGAAAAAATGCTTAGCATTAGTACTCATGAGAATATATATGTACCTGCAATGGTCTTGAGCTGCTCTAGTGAATCTGGCAACTCAATTAACCTCCCAGATTCCATGCAACAAGTTTCTCTCCTCACAACTGGATTGCCTCTATAAATGCTCACCCTTGGAGTACAAATAGGTCCACTGGGTTTTTTCCATTTGCAATTTTGCTCTCCTTCATCAAGCCTCCCCAAAGGCACTTCATTTGGCATGGTATCATGTACTACAATCCGGTGCCCAATCTCTCTCTTTTGCAGCATTTCGTTTAGAGTCGTCGAAGGAAACTCATATGAATTGATATCAATAACATCTGCACCATTCATCATAAGTAGATTTACCATTTCCACATTTTTTTTGGCCATGGCAATCTGAATTGCAGTGTACCCATGGAGATCCTTTGAGTCCACACTTATTCCTTCTTTCAATAGTTCCTCCATCACTGTTATATCATCTCTTTTTGCAGCAGTGCATAAAAGATCACCAGCAGTGTGTGGATCAGAAACAGCAGCATATTGGTAGAGGATTCGGAATATGGTACTGTGCTTCGATGCTATAGCATCCCATAATGCAGTGTTGCCATTTTTGTCTGCAAGAATTTAACCAGAGATAAACTTAAGGTAAGCAAGAATTTGACTAGAAAAAGAAAATGGAAGCTTGTTAAAAAGCATTGGATATTACCTCGTACGTGTACGTTGCATGCATGCTTAAGGAGTACAAAAACACACTCTTCATGCCCTTTTGATGCTGCTATGTGCTGCAAGAATTTTAGTAATATTAACAATCAACATCATCATCATCTGATCAATCTTATGTTGCATGTTCATTTATTTATTTACTTTTTTTCTACATATTTTATATATATAGGTAATCTAATTAAACACTAGCCTCTTTCCATGTGCTATACACGTGTATAAAGTTTAAGTATAAAATGTGTTTCTTAATTTTATGGAATTTGAAGTACTTGATTGTTAAATTATTTTCAATTAGATTATAGAGTTATATATATTTTTGAAAGTATAAAAAACGAATACATAAAAAATTCTATTATATATATATATATATAACATAAAAACATACCAATGGGGTTCTTCCTTCAGAATCTCCAATATCAGGATCAAACCTTGCCCTGAGAAGCTCATCAAGAAAAGCAGCATTGCCTGTACCAGCAACTGTCAACAAGTTGGAAGCCATGTTTGGGTCATCCTCTTCTTCCCCATTGTTCACATTCAAATCTCTAATACTTAGATCCTTTAGTTTTTTTTGATGCTGCATTACACCATATAATAAACCTTGAGTCCTTAATTAAAGAGAACATAAGCATAGTTATCAAAAGCGCACAGGTGGTAAGAATATTTCTCAAAAAAAGAAGAAGCAGGATGTAATATATACTCTTCCAAGAATCAGGTAAAGATTAAAAGTATCAAGGCCTTTTTATTATGTTGCAAAATTTTCCTAATAAGGCTGTGTGTTCGTTTCCTAAAAACTACAATATATTTTTCCTACTAAATTATTTTCTTTAAATGTATATTTCAGTAAAATTTATAGATTAAATTATATATTACACCAATTAACTTTGATATGTTTTCTATGCAACTAGTCCTTTAAGTTTCACATTTTTTTCTTTTCTTATTCCTATCCTTAATTTAACTGATTATATTCACTTCCGTTGTAGACTTGTAGCTAGTGTTGCCATCCAATTTGCAGCATTAACTGAGATGTTTTGAAATGTGGAAAAATACTAAAACTAACGGCAAGACTAGATGAAGGTAGATGAAAAAACTAAATTGAAAATATATTAAAGTTATAGGGTGTAATTTGTAATTTAATCATTTTATATTTTCTTAGTTTTCAATGTGTTTGAATAATTTTTATGTGAAAATTTAGGGAAGAAAAGAACTCTAGATAATAAAGGCAATAAAACCCTCCATTTATAGAGGTTTTGTTTACCAAAACATTTCAAAGCACATTAGTAACCTGAAAAGTGTCTATTAGTGCTTGCAAGTAAATGTGTTCCTAAACTGGTTGACTTTATTATTTCCAAGAGTTTTTAAAGTTCCCTTTTTAAAAAAAAGGTGGAAAATTATGATTTCTCCGAATATATATTTCTAGGAAAAAGTTGATTTCTACAATTGAAAATATAGTTCTAGGCGAAGCTAATTGAAGAGGCATGATAATTAATAAATGTTGTTTAAGCTTGATAAGAAATACCCATTTATATAAACAGAGTCTTATGAATAAGACCTTCTAAAGGGGAAGAAAATCGAAATGTTGAAAGAGAAAAGAGCTTTAAAACATATTCTATCTAGTTACTGACCTGAAGGATGTTCTTCAACATTCTCTCATAGTCTTCTAGTTTAGTATGGGTTGCATCTAATAGAGCAGAGGTTTTGAGACTCAAGAGTTGTGAAAGTGTCTTGGTTCGATATGTATGGCTTTGAGGTCTACAATAAAGTGCACCAACTTCTCCAAACATGTCTCCAGAATGCAAAGTCCCAACCACTTCTTCTTTGTCATTCTCACAATTGATAATTTCAACTTCACCTGATACAATTATGTAAACATCATCTGGTGCTTCATTTTGCATTATAACATCCTCTCTAGGTGGTATGTACTCAGCTTTCATTTTGGCAACCTATTCAATTTCATCATACCACATGTTAGTCAACAGAGCAAGATTGGCAAGATAAATCAACCAAAATCTTGTATACTTTGAGATTTTATTAGGATTGGCTTGTATGTTTGTTTGGAAAATACTAAAACTTTTATCATTTTTATTGCAAAAAAAAGTTTATAAATTGACGTGACAATAAATATGATTAGTGTCACTTTAACAACATAATAGATAAATTTTTATTTATTTATTTATTATAGTACTACTATTACTACATTTGAGATCTTGTTAGGAAGTAAAACAAATATATAGGTCAAACATAGGCATAGTGTGTGAGGAGAGAAGATTAAATCGATTTCACTTTACTATACAACATATTAGAGAATATTTATAGAGAAGTTAGGCTAACCCTATTTTGATCCTAAGTACAAGCTTGCAAATATCATGGTTTTAACAGCACATTTGGGCCCAATGGGCCCTAACACTTCTCACACATAGAAAGGTCTACAATATATACATGCAAAAAATTTCTTTAGATGGAAGATATATTAACTAATTAAGTTTAATTAGTTTAGACTTGTACTATTTTTTTTTTTTTAACAGCATCAAACTATATTTTCGTACCATGATCAACAAGTTTTCCTTGGAGATGCCCTCAAAGAGATAGACCTTCTCCACGGTAGGCAAAAATAAATGCTGGTAAATGTTTTTGCAGATAGACTTTGGTAGCTGTTCAAGTAGGTGCTGCTGGTTTAGGCTCTCAGCCTTAAACCTCAAGCACATATAAGCCAGTATTTGTACTTTTAACTTTGGAGGCAAACGATTTCGGCATCCAAAATTTGATGCTGCTTCAATGCTATTTCTCTGCAATATAAGCCAGTCAAATTCACCACCACCACAGAGAAACACAAACCAATAAATTATGTAAAATGTATAGTGAATTTGAAAAGGAACAAAAATTAATCCTCTATCTCACAATGAGTATTCCACTTTATACTTCAAAAACTATGATATGTCATGTGCCTTTTCTTTTCCCTTTTATTTTTTATTTGTTGTGTGATAATTTTATAAGGAAAAGAGAAATGACATTTGACGGGACAAAGGATTTTATTCATTTGAAAAGTGTGGCCTTAGTTAGGATCTAAAATTATATTAAGTGTTATGTCATTACAATTTTAAATAATATGTAATTTTGTATACTATTAGATTTAAGAAATAAAATTTTAAACATGAAATGAACTTTTCTCGCATGAACTTATTCTGACAAGATAAAATAGGAAAAATAATTTAAAGAATGAAAGCATAGGAGGTGTGAAATAGAACTTACAAATTCCATAGTACGACGAGTTCCTTCAACCACTAAATTTGTCATGTTACCAATTATGTAAGCTGTTAGGCCAAGGTTGAAAAGCATGTAGAAAATAATAAAGACCATTTCCAGAGTGTTTTGTGCATGGAGGTCTCCATAGCCAACTGTGGTCATGGTGGTGATGGACCAATACATGGCTGAAATGTATCGAATCCAAAGGCTTGTTTCTTGAAAATTCGGGTTCAGAACTCCAATCCATGTCTTTCCTTTGTGAGGGTACATGTCAGCTAGCTTGTAGTAGAAACACCCAGCACAGTGCATCGTTAATAGTGTCACCTGAAGCCAACAATTATGCTTATCAAACTAAGTTTTTTTTTTTAAAAAGTCACCAAGTTTTGCAATCTCTAATGTCCTTATGCTTAACTATCTGATGTCATTTTTGTTGTTTCTGGTGTTCATATTAGGTTATTAGCATTCATGGAAAAATATTGTAGTCAAAATTGTATTTAGACGCGGAAGCGAGAGAGAAAAGGAATATGAAAATTTACGTTGTTTAGTCTGATCAGCTGCGCCTACGCTGAAAAAACTCTCAATGATTACATGTTGTTTATTAAGCACTATAACAATGAACCTAATATAGGATTTATATACTAAAGCATACTAGATTAATCCTAAGTTGGCCATAGATATACCCAAGATTAATTTATTTGTCCTACAAGTACATGGACTAACAATTGATTTGGGCCACTTGAGCATTAATATTAATGTCTACCAACACAACATTTAGGATATCCAATAGTATATGTTTCATATATAATTATATAGACAGTATAACATTTTTTATCGCTTAAATGAAGTAAAATGTGGAAAATGAGTGAAAAACAATCCTTAAATTGTTATTAGTAGGCATATCTTGTAGGTTTAGAATAATGATTCAGGCTTGCAAATATATCATATATGTAACTTACAGATAGTAGCCTAGCACATCGGACCCAGAAATAACTGAACCTGATGTCCTTCTCAAGCCTATCAAGATTAAAGAGCCAAAGCAAGTTAATTTTAGAATATGCATGTCTAATTGTGATTTTTAGGACAACACTAACCTGGTGAAGAGTCGCTTAACCCGTCGGAGTCTCCAAAATCTTAGCATGCCCAAGAGTGAATAAGAGAGACCCATTTCTCTGTTGCCTGTGATTAGGTATCCCACTAACTCAAATGGGACTGTTGATGCCACATCCATCAAGAACCATGTTGATAGATACCTAGGATATATATCAAGGGTGTCAATCAGTTAGTCCTAGTGATCATCATCTTCAACACAATTTAATTATTGGGGTTCCACTGATTTTAACCATTGGATTGTTGGTGAGCAAATGGTTTATTAGACTTAAGATCTAAACTTTCAATCCTTCCTTTGGGAGATGAATTTGAACCTCCAATACTTTAGGAACATAGGTTGTCCTAATTAATATTATGATATGCTACTGGTGAATGAAATGTAAATAAACTGATGTGATAATTAATATGATTGATGTCATCACGTTAATAATAAAATAAATCTATATTTAAATTAGAGTTTCTAATTTATTTTTAAAAATTTAAAAATAGACACATCATTTATAAAACTCAATTGGCCAACATTGGTCATATCACAATGAAGATTGGTCACCTCACAACCTAAATCAACCATTCAATAGTCATGATCGGCTATCCCACAGCCTAAATCAACCACTCAATAGTCATGATCGGCTACCCCATGGCTAACCTCAACCACTTGGTGAAGACAATAATTAGCGATCCTTTGTTTAGAGAGAGAGAGAGAACAAAATGGGGAAAAATATAAGTTGGATTATCAAAGATTAAAAAAACACACCCACAAATGGTTAGTTTTGTACTGCAACTAATGGTTTTTTTGTCTAGCTACAAGCTAACCCAATATGAATTCCTTTAATTGGATTGGGCTGTCAAATTTTAGTTAAATCAACTCGATGACTAGTCCCTTACTAATACTAAGTTTACATATCTAAGTCACTCCACACTAGTTTCTCAAAAAAAAAAAAAAAAAAAAAGTCACTCCACACTGTTAACATTTTTTTTTCTATAAGCACACGCGAAATGCCCTGGACTAGTGTCTACTCTACTCTCATGTTATCTTTTGTTTTGCATGCTAATTGCCCATTAAAAATTTATATCTAATACAACCTCTTGACAATTAAGTAATTAATTAACTATTTAATATATAGATATATCTAAAAAATAAAAAAATTTAAAAAATATATCTTTGAAAAAGCCATGTTAAACCACCTTAAAGGATCACTATATTCTTTGTAGTTATGATAAGATTTGAATTTATAGCGTGAGTTCTATGATTACTCTTTAACATATATTAGTTATTAGTGTAGACAAATTTTGAATCTAAATCATCTTATGTGACAATAAATTACATACTTTTAAAAGGATGACCGATAGAATTATTTCAACCTATGAAATTTATTAGTTGAACTAATTATGGTCCAACCTTAATCTTACAATAGTTGCCATTGCCAATGCCATTGTGGTGCCTTCGGATACACCACCCTCCATTCCTTTATACACAACGTACAAAGTTGGTTGAGGGCTCAACGCCATGATTGCCATTGCGAATTTTCGAAAAGAATTGTAATTTTGTATCCACCTTATATTTTCAATTAATTGTACCTTGTTTGCAATGATTGTACTTACTTTACATGTGGGTCAGGATCTGGGTTAGGATTTATAACGAGAAAAGTAGTTTAGAAAAGTGGTCCAATGCAGTGAGCGTCACTCTTTCGTAAAAATTGTGTTCAAGTTCTTGATTATTGTACAGAAAAATCAGATAAATAAAAATAAAAATCTTTTTTTTTGCTGAAAAATAAAAATAAAAATAAAATATTATGAAAGTTTTCCCAACAATACAATTTAACGTGTAATTTCCGTGTCAAAATTAAGATAGTATGCCACTTACATATAAAATAATAGTGGTTGTCGCTATATCCTAAGCTAAAGGGAAGTAGATTCGTAGAATCAAACCTTTTATTTATTTTTTATTTTTTTAGAAACATTGTAGAATCAAACCGTGTGTGTATATATATATATAAAAGAAATGTTTTTTTTTTTCCCTTGTTTTTATGGACTAAAAGTACAGTTATTTGATAAGAGACTTATAATTTAATTGATATTTTTCTAAGTATAAAGTGCTTGAAAATTTATTTAGGGAAAATATATGAGTTGCGAAATTAGCAATATATTATAATTATCTCAACCAAAAAAAGTGGAGTTATTTCAAACATTTATCTTTTTTTTATTGTTTGATAATTGAGAGTGATTGAGATTTGATCTAGTTTTTGTCTATAAATTTTGTTTTTTAATAAACGTTGTCTATGATTTCATTATGGTAGAATAACGTAAATAATAAAACTCCTCTTTTATTCAATATTATCTTCTTTCTAAAAAAATATTCAATATTTTCCTTACAAGTAAAGAACATATTATCTTCCTGACTTCCTTGTTGGGGCCACTAATGCCTCAAACGTTTTGTCTTTGTAACTAAGGACAAAAAATCATTGACTATATCATGTTATTATGGTCGCAAAATCGTGATTCATATCAATAGATCATACGATCTTACTTGGTCCAAACAACTTTTAAAAAATATATATGAAGGCTAAAGCATATTTCAAGATAAAACATTACAAACACTTTATATTTAAAAAAAAATCCCATCAAATGTAACCTTACTAGATCAAAATAAACTTAATTTCGTGAACTTAATAATTTTATAATGGTGTTATTAAGGGCTCATCTGTTGACCTTTTGATAAACGTAATAATTTTATTTCTTGTTAAGTATTAAAGACTTGTAGCTTAACTCGATCACTTTCTATTATTTTTAATGAAGATATTTAGGGATTAAATGTTCACTTATTATTGAAATATAAAATAAAAATAAAAATTACTCCTTAAATTATTACCTGCATGCCACATAACAAAAATAATAATAAAAAATAACCTAACTAATGTGGTGGATCAAATAATAAAATTAATATATCTATTTTACATTCAAAGCTCGCATTTAATAGGTTAGTGAATGCTAATTTTGTCACTATCATCTTTTCTATATAATAATGAGTTTGTTAATAAAATTATTTTTTTATAGCAAAAATCTATGAAAATAATTAAACATGTCAGAAAGCCAATTTCAGCTTCTCCCGTTACCAACTAAAAGGTATTCTTATTCCAAATTTCCAATCATCAACTTAACAAGAACATAATCAAAAAAGTAAAAATGTCAAAATCAAACTTTATTTCATCACTTTATTTTATAATAGGAATAGTGTCTAGACAGCTTTATGGATGAGATATCAGACAAAGACTCAAAACTCAAAATGGTCAAAAAAATTAATTATTTTTTAATTGTACACTACATTTTTATTAAAGTCTTGAAACTTTTGGCTAAGAATTTTTTTTTTCTTTGTTTGAGATGATTGGCCAATATTGAGTCTATTTTGAGATGATTGGCCAATATTGAGTCTATTAAATAGACTCAATATTGGCCAATCATCTCAAACAAAGAAAAAAAAAATCTCATTCCATGTTTCTCTTTTAAAACCAAGCATACATTACTCAATATATAAAATATGTAAGGCCAATAAATTTTCTGCCAAATTAATTTTGATTCGGAAAATAATTAATATTGTACACTAACCTCTTGGCAATCTTTCCAGAGTCACGAACTAGAAGCTGAGTTCTTGAATCAATATATGCAACGAAAAATGTCAAGACAATATCAACCCCAAAAAATAGATCGACAATATTGTCTGCAATCCACAGTTCTCTCTTGGGATAGAAATTGAGAAATGCAACCTCAAATGGGTAAACCCATGCCGAGTAAGCAACCAAAAGCACCATAAATGCCTCCCAAATCCTGCACACAACATGTAAATACCACTTTTATGAAACCCACTATCCATAGTATTAGCTTGCCTTTTTCCTTTTCTTTTTCTTTTTAAATAAAAATTATTTTATTAAAAAAAAATAATAATTTTATTAAAAAAATGATAATTAACCTTAACCTCTAGTACCCATTAGTACAGTGTTTTTTTTTTTTTTTTTTTTTTAAGCTGTTTGAAAAAATATGTATCTTTGAAAAAAATCGGATTTAAAAAAATTATACTTTGAAAAAGTGCAGCATTATTAGGCTCTTCCAAGAAATCCTTAAAAAACATAATAAAACCAAAAAATTCGTCATTTTCAGACTTGAACATTGAGCTAATATACGTAGCTATTTTATTTATAAATAAAAGTGGATTGAAGGTAATATAACTTATATTTCTCTCCCACAAAAAGGTGACACTTTTGCTGATTTAGTACTTACCATTTTATTATCAACTATAATAATTATCAGTGATTATAACTTAATTCACTCCATTTATTATAATCCTATGACTCTATTCCTCAGTCCAACAAAAGCTGATGAGTTTTGTTGAACATGATTACTCAGTACTCAGTAGCCAAGTTAGCTAAGCATGTTTAACTCTAACTACCTAAACAAAGTGAATGCTTTTTAATTTCTTTTTATAATTAATTACAAGTTTACAACAAATTTCATCGAAAGAATCAGATAATGCCATTAAATTACATGAATCTCGATTAAATTCTCGTGCTTAAATCTATGTCATGTGATATATATACACACGTACGTACGTACGTATATAAAATGTAATTGTTCAAAACAGTTTAATATATATAAATGTAAAATATATGGCCATGACATGAAAAATGTACATGAGCCCAGAAAAACCAACAAACAAGAACGGATTTTTCTTAGTTTTTCATTCATCCAAAACGAAGAAGAAAAAGAAATCATTTCTTGTTATATGTTGGTAGTAAAAAATTCAAAATTTCTTGAACTACGTACCTATATCTTGAATCCATTGGCGAAATAATCCGCCCTTTTGACTTTATTTGATTTTGATTATAACTAGAAGCACCCAATGGAGGAAGGATGATCTTGGACAAGTTTCGCATATTGAGAGGTGATGAAATATCATTTTCTTCATGTTGTGAAGTTTCCAGCTCGTTGTGTTGGTCTTTCTGGTTACCCCTCTTCATGTTAGAGGAGGCGAAGTGAAGACCATTTGGACTAAACTTCATCTCCATTTTCCAAAACAACTAGTCTTGGTGTATTTTTGAAGACAAATATATATAGGAATGGATTCTAAAGAATCGTTTTGAAAGAGAAAAAGGCCAAGAAGGAAGGAAACAAAAGTAGTTTGTGAGGAATGGTGATGGTATTGTTGTGTGTGGAAGAGTAGGTTGTGGCCCTCTCAAGTCTCAAGTAGTACTATCTAGCTGAAAAAAGTTGAGGTGTAGAGGAAATAGTCCTCATGGGAAAACATGCATTTGATCAACATATGCTTTGTGATTGTGATAAGATTTCAAATAGAAATGGTGGGGGTGTGAAATTTTTGGCCTTGTTCATGTGTAAGGACAATAAGGGCCCTCTCTATCTCTCTCTTTCTCTCTCAATATAATTCCAACTTTATTGTGTGATGTGCCAGAAAACCTTCTTTTTTTTTAATGTGTATGTTGCATGGCCACAATTAATTGGAAGAGATATGAGTCCCCACTAGAAATATATGGCCACCAAGGTGAAGATTCATCCCTTTCACGGGCATCACAGCATGTCAGCAGCATGTAATAAGCTTCATTTTATTTAATTTTGACATTAAAAATGAAATGAAAATTTCTCTTTTAAGATAAAATTGCTTTTTCTTCTCCCATTGACCCGGGTCCAGTGAATAAAATGTCATTATAACTACATTTAAATGAAATACACCAACTCAAGTTATTTCTGGACTCATTTTTTTGTTCATCCAAAAAAATAAAAAAAAAACTTTCCATGCAATTATCAACTGAATATTTTTCTCTTTAGTTGTTATGTTATTGGGGTCTTATAGAATTATAAAGGGTTTGTATTAACTTATTTTTATTTTGTTTAAAAATTCAATTGTGTAAAAATGAGATAAGAAGAAGTTTTAAAAAATTTACATAAAAAAATGATAAAAATATATTTGATAATTTTAAATTAAAACAAACAGAAACTAATTTACACCGACATCTCTATGACTATCTTGGTGCTTCTGACCCACACCAAATTTTAGGCTTTCAGTTAGGTCAGTGTCCATTGAGACTCCAACTCCTGTAATAAATGTTATTGTCAGTGTAACTGCAAAACACTGACTTTGCTTAATTGGTTGAAGTTTTAAAAAATACTTTACTCACGTTTTAATTCGAGTCACTGCAAAACACGTTTTGGTGGGGGCAGCCTGTTTTGCAGTTCTGCACAGTTGCTTAATTAGTTGAAGTGTTCAATATGATATTGCTCTTAAAAAATAGAGCTTTTAACTGTAGATCTCAGCAGTGGAGCTTGGGCGGTTTGGCAAAAGAGTTTCAATATTAGTTTTTAAAATGGTTTGAACTTTACGTGAAAAAAGTAATTAAAGCATCCGTACCGGTTGTTGTATAAAAAATACTATTTTGTCACATTAAAGATTTACTTTATTATTTTACCACATCATTTTACAACATCTCATTTATCAGATATTTTATCATTTAATTTTATATATTAAAATAATATTTACTACACATTAAAATAATATATTATCTCCTCCCTATCATCACCATCATCAACAACAACCCACATCCGCAGATCAATCGCCACAGCCCACAACCACCGCCCACCCCCACAAATCAAAAACTGACCACCAATATCAGCCACTGCTACTACCAAAAAAAAAAAAAAAAACTCAAACAAACACTACACAACCACAAATCTCACACCCACAACCCAATCTCACTCCCATAACCCACAACCTGATCTGAGACCATCCCAAATCTCACACCCACAACCCGATCAACCTACCACCATCAACCAAAATCAGCCAACCAACAACAATCAAAACAACCAACCACCAAAAAAAAAAAGAGAGAGATATCAGCGAGATTGGAGAGTGATGACGATGGCCCTTCTCGTCTTGGACGATGGCTTGTGCGTCGTGAGCGGCGAACTCACGAGCCATGGTCACCGTGAACAGCGAACTCGCAAACCTCGCCCATGTCGCTTGCACCTTCGGTGATAATGGCCACCGTCAAACTGATCTTAAATTAAAGAAGAAAAAAAAATCTCACCAAATGTGAAGAGAAAATAGGGAATTAGTGAGAGGGAACTGGTGAGAGAGAACAGATGTGAGAGAGAAGAGAAAAGAATAAAGTGAGGAGAGAGGAGAGAGAAAAGAGAATAAAAAATTATTAACCCATATACCATTCTTCGTCTGTACTATTGCAAATTTGCAACATTATTATTCACATGTGGCAAATTTTATGAGATTTGGCACATTTAATAAAAAGGGTTTTTGGTGTTTGGTGTGCCAAATGTGCCAAATATTTGGCATTTGGCACATTTAGCATAAAATTTGGCACATTTAATAAAAAGGGTTTTTGGTGTTTGGTGTGCCAAATGTGCCAAATATTTGGCATTTGGCACATTTAGCACATCTAATGATGATGCTCTTATAGTGTAAAAAACATTTTGATTTTATGCTTCTAAGAGCATCCACAGTAGTGAAGATAAAAATTTAATTATTTGACATTACAAAAAGTTACTTTATCTGTTTTACCTATACATATGTAGCAGCAGTAGATCTATTTTATCTTTCAACATAATAAAATAATATAAATATCACAATAAAATAAGATATTTACTATAATAAAATAATATATCCACTACACACAACCATCACAGCCACACACACAAACGGGCTAGAGAATAAATTTTTTTTTTTTTAACTTTCAGCTACAGGGCACAACCATAAATAATTGTGCACTGTAGCAATGAAGGTAAAAAAAATACCTTTAGCTCCACTACTGTATGGTTGATTTTTGTGTTTTGATGGAGTTAAAATAGCTATATAACTATTTAGCTCTACTGCTACAACTACACTAATAATATATATTTTAAAAAAAACACATACACAATTGAGTGTTTGGTATGAGCATATGTTTTTAAGAAAAAATGTGTGTTTTATGCGTTCTGAACACAATTTTCATGGCTGCATTTTCTTTGTAGAATACTTTTACTTCTACTTACTCTTCTACTTTCTAAAGCAATGATGACATTAGTACTTTTTTTCATGAATATTGTCAAAAGTAAGTTTTGCAATAAAATATAGTTTTCTAAAGAATTCTTTTATTTTGAGAAAAATTATACAGCATTTGGTATAGAAATTACAAATAAATGATTTTTGCAATTAAAATAAAATCGAATTCCATTTTGATAGATCACAAATAATTGAGTAAAAATGCATTAATAAATAGTCTATCATTATATATTTTGATTTTATTTATACTAGAGTATAACTTTGTGCATATGCATGAATATAATTAAAAACAATCACAATTATATGATTCAAATTATTCATTTTTTTTAATTGAGATTTAAATTATACATGGTGTTAGCTTACACCTTTTTTAAACCATACATTTCTTAAATATATAATGGTTTCTTATTACACACACACACACACACATACATACATATATTTAATTGAATTTAGACTCTTTGTTTTTTACACCTAATAACTTGTCACAAAAATTAGATGGACACGTCGCGCAAAATTAGACTTCAAATAAAATCCAATTTAGAATCTAATTTGATTTGAACTCTTTAATTTTTACACTCAATAATTCACTTGACATAAAAATTTAAAATTAAATGAGACACGTGACGCATAATTGAGAATCTAATTGAAATCAATTTGAATTTTCTCTAAACTTTGACTTTTAATATAGATTTTGTTAATATTGAATGAATTCTATTTTTATTTTTATATATTAATTTAGTATTAAAATTTAATATATTTCTTAATTTTAAATTAAAAAAATTATTTCATGCTTTGGCCCCTCCAAAGAAAAATCTTGGTTCCATCCTTGTGAACCATGAAATGTAGATGTATTTTTTTTCTTTCAAAAAGCTCCAAATCTCAATTTTTTTACCTTAAAACTCTTTATTGAAATTGTCAACAATTTTAATTAAAAGAGTTTTAATAGGCTTAAAGCACTTTTTGACCCCTAAAGCTCTATTATTAAAGCTCTTATTACGCGGTCGGTAGGATACTATAATTTGAGCAAAACATGTGCATAATAATTGAGAGACCATTGTCAAGAGACTTGGTTCAATGCTATTGTCAAGTCTTTTCCTCTCCATTAAACAAGTACTAAAAAAAAAAGTTTGTGAAAGAGGATGACAAGAAATTAGGAATGGTAGGTTACTCATATGGTCTCTTAAGATAATTGAGATGGAATGTCTCCCTTTGTGACTTAAGACTTATTACTGGATTAATGGACCTACCATGAAAAAAAAAAAAAAAAAATTGTAAAGTTTCATTGTAGGGATGTCTTTTTGTGTTAATGAAACACTTTTTTTTTTTTTTTAAAAAGTTAAATTCATTTATTGCATCAAGTGGAAGAGAGGAATTCAAATCATGGTTTTAATGATTACGAAAATCGGAAAATGCCACTGAATTACAAAACACATGATATAGGGACATTGGATCCCCCACCAAACGTGTACTATATAGCTAATTCTAGATTGAGTATAGTTTGGTTTTATTTGAACCTGCTAATCTGCTATCTAAACCAATCATGTTAGGTTGGGATGTTAGCAACCAGTGCCAATTGAAACATATTAAGTTATTGATTGATTTTCATTTCGCCTTAGTAGTTGGATTTGGTAAATATATCAAAATCGAACTTGACGTTCTTTAAAATCCCAAAAGTAATTTTATAATTGATTATGTACTAAATTTCAGAATATTTTTTCTTTTGATAAACAAAATCAAAGAGTCTGTTAAATATCATTATCCATTTTGTTACAAAACTTAGTTTTGATAATATTAATTCATGATTTAAATGCTTCTTCTTTTTTCTTTTTCTTTTTTTTTTGAGAAAAGGTTAGAAACATTATTTATAAACTTAAAAGTTTGTACAATCAATTGCCAAAGCAGCAACAAAACAAGAGAGTAGATCCTCTAACCAAACATTAACATTACAACAAAGCCTAGCATATGAAGCCACTAACCTAGCTACTCTATTCTCATTTTTATGCACCAAAACAAACTCCACACCGTATAACACATCATGTTTGCGATTACTTACTGATTCCAAATTCTTATTTTGAAGCCTTAACTTGTGGAACAAATTAACCTTTTTATTTTTTATTTTTTTAGTTTAGAAATCCTAATACCTAATTCCCACCCCAAACTCATCTCTCGAGACTCAAATTAACAAGCACATAAATAACCTCAAGTCCTGATGGCGAGGGGAGCTACCATTCAGCCCAATATAGACCTTGATAAAACAAATTAACCTTTGAACTCCTCGTAGTGTTGGCATATTAATTTGACCTGTACTGTATCGGTATATCTAATGAGGCATAAAATCAATGAATAGTCAAAAGACAAAATGTTAAAGGTAACCCATGGGTTTTTTTTTTTTTTTTTTTTCTCAAATGTTGAAGGAAGTACTTTTAAGTTTTTCCTTTTATCTTGTCCATTTCTTAAATAAATTTTTTTTTTTTTTTAAAAACTTTTTATTCTGTCCAATGGGCCTTTCTTGTAATAAAGGTTGAGCCTATTTCCATCTCTGAGCTTTCTAAGTTGGTGGCTAGATTGAAAGCTAGTTATGCACGTATGGTCCATTCAATGTTATGGTAACAGTAAAATAATGTTCATTTAGCAACCAAGAAATGCCAAAAACCTTCCTCTCTCTCCGTTTTCTCTCCCATCCAAAAAGAGGGTAAATGATTATCACTTTTATTTTTCTCTCCCTCAAAAAAAAAAATATATATATATATATTAAACTTAAATTGCCATAAATATTGACTATATTTTCTCCCACAATTTTTTCCAATTATATACAAACAATACTATTATATTTCCCTATCCAGAAGACTATTATGGTGGCGCGCGTCCCCTCAAAATTGACAGATACACCTACGCCGACCTCTTTTTTTTTATAATTATCATATTATTTATTAATTTTAGATTTAAACCGTCAAAAACAAGTCAACAAATTTGAATTATTTTTCTTACATGGACAACTGTGGCATCTTTGACCAGTACCATTAGCACAATGTATAAAGACATGAATCGTGTTATTTTTGGTCTCTACTCTCCAACCTACATCGGAGAATTATGAAACAATTCAAATGATCATTCATGTTTATTTCATCTAAATCATATAATGAACAAGTTACATAACTTTTAAATAGATGACGTGATTAAAACTATACAAGAACACTCATTCAAGCCGTCATATAAAGAATAGAAGCATCGTTTGGAGGAAAATTTTGTTGGGAATAAATTTGATCTAATCACAAAAGCTACTTCTAACCAAATTACTTAAGATTTTATTCACATTCCACCCTTTGTTGTCTTCAAGTTCAATAGTATCACTAACTTTTAAATTCCCTATCGATATTCCTCATATTTTCATTACTATTGTAAAAGTGCATATATGCAGATAGTTATCAAAAACCCAATTATCTATCCAAAGTAAGGTATCTTTTCCTTTATACACTTGTCGGCTAATACTTTTACAAATAAGATTCCATGCCTTTAAAGTGTTTATCTAAATCCGAGACTTATCACAGGCCTTAACCAGTAAAAAAGAAAGGTTAAAATTTCTTGTATATTTTCCCCTAATCATAGTAATCATAGTATAATCCAAAGTTTGTAATTAATTAATTAAATTTTTTTTTTGGAGAACCGAGACCATTAGCTTGGAAATTTATTAAGAAACCAAAACCAATGGACATCAAAATCTCTATCTATTTTAGCATTCCAAATTTTGTAATTACATTAACTTAAGAGCATTTGCATCGGCTCGTGTAAAAATCTTTATTTATTTTAGAATAAGAACATAATTTTTCTATTTTAAACAAATATTTTTCAAAAACACCAATGTCAGATTATATATTCTATATTTTATTTTATTTAAATAATCATTTTTCATTATTTGCTTAATAATATCTTCATAGAGAGAGAGAGAGAGAGAGGAATTTAATGAGACAAAAGGTGAGAGAGAAAAAAAATTAAAATAATGATATATAAAGCTAAAATAACTGTATAAATATATACAGTTATTTACGTAGTTACTGTAATAATTTTGTAAATTTACACATCTTTAACTTAACTAATGATGATGATTTTGAAACTTAAATATGTACATTTGACACATTTTTCTATTATATAATTACTGATGCAAATGCTAAGTAATGGCTTTCCAAGCCTGTTTGATATTATAACTTACAGTAAAGATTCAAAATAGCTTATAAAGTTTGCATAATACCACTGCAATATTGCATCAAGGAGGGAGTTGTTAAAGCTATGGGCGTTGAGATAAAAAAAAGGGGGGAAAAGGTGTTGCCGGACAGCTTTGATTGTAATGACTACCACATCTAAATATGCAATGATGGTGACAACTAAAATTCTCCACTCTCTAGCTGAACCTGCCGGGAAGCTCACTTTAAAAATTGACAGATGCACCCAAGTTGATATGTAAAGGGCCCATGCTCTTTAATTTTGTTTATTTTATTTTATAGCTTTTATAGGACATGGAAAAAAAAAAAAAAAAAATCCTTTTATGGTACAATTCTACCATAGATGCATGCTGTCTTTGTCTTTAAGAGATTTGTTCATGTAATTACCCATTACGAATAAGATGGAAATATAGGAATCTCAAAAGATTGATCAGATATTCGAAGATGGGAATATAAGAATCTCAGAAGATTGATCGGATATTCGAAGAGATTTGGATATAAAAAACCTTTGTAAAAATTAATTAATACACTTGCAAGTTGTAACCGAACCTTGTGGATGTAAAGGGGTTGTCATGTTCCTATCATTAATGTGCATTTAATCAGCTTATTTATTGTCAGTTTATTTGCTCAAAAGTTAGGCAAAAAGTGATTTTATTACAATAAAATCACTTTTTACTTCACTTTTGAGTAAATAAGCTGGGCATACTAGCACACACAACAAGATTTAGGTTTAGTTTATTTTGACATAAATTTTTTTTTCTAAGGAAATATTTTTCAGTTGAATGGGAAAATTGTTTGTTTCATGGAGTTTGGCTGTGTTCATGCAAATTATCTAGAAATTTTTTTTTTTTTGTGGCATTTGGCTTCTATGAAAAATCACAAATGTTCCCATATTTTATATATTACAACAAAATTAACTTAATAAACAAGTAAAATCAAAGTAAATTATTGAAAATTACACTAACAAGCACAATTAAAATAATAGTGTAGTAGCATAAATAAATAAAATACTTAACAAAAATTATTTAACTAAATTTACACATTCATATGCATAACTACAAACACTTGAACCCTCCATATGAAACTTGAAAGTTTTTATTTTTATTTTTTTTGGTGTGACTTTTAAAAGTTTGGAGATGATTCCTAAAGTTCTAAGGTATAAGGTTGTCATTTTGGAGGTTTCAAGGGGGTATTTTCATGATGTCAAATGATCAATGGTTTTGGGGCATATATTTGTCACTTTGGTGGTTTTAATGACATGCATTTCAATCATATTAAAAATTTTAAAGGTATTTTGTTCATTTTGGAGATTCCTAAGTTATTTTGATCACTTTGCGTGTAGTAGACCTGAAAAATGGGTCAAGTTAGTTGGATTCTGTTTCGACTTATTTGCATACATATGGGTCAAATTCGGTTTTAGTAAACTAAAATGGGTTGCTTATCTTATGACCCTTTCAAGATCTTTGACAAGTTGGAACAACCCGTTATGATTCATATTTTTTCACATAAAATAAATAAAAAGAAACCTGAGCATAATCTTTTGTTTTGTTTTTTCAATACAAAAAAAGGAGAAAAAATAAAGATAAAAACACTCAAATATAAATGTTAAATAATATATAAACTTTTACAATGGTATAGTATAAAATGTGAAGTAAAGTTAATAGAATGATAATATTTCAAATATCTTAGAAAATGAAATCATGGTAGGATCATACAAAGGTTGCGTTGGACAGTCTTTGTTTAGCCCAAATAATTTAAATAAGTTTAAAAAAGATTTTTTAAAAGAAAATAACATCTTATAGAAAATAAGCAACAGCAAAGAAATTTCACAAATTTTATTAAAAAAACATATTTACTAAATTTTTTTAAATAGAGAATTTACATAATGAACTTATTAGAGGTTTTTATGCAGTATAGATAACAAAAGAAAATTCAATATGAGAATTAAAAAAAATAAAACAAATGAGTAATTAAAGATTTTTTTAAGAGAATTAAAAAAATAAAATAAATGTCAATGCTAGCAGACAAAGATCAACCGTCATCGGATAAAGAGAAAAAGAGAAAAGATTAAGAATAGTGAAGAGAAGAAACCGAGAAAGTGAAGCATATAGAAAAAGATTTGCAAGTGAAAATTTGTGAAAATAAAACAAATTTAAAACCAAATTAGGAAAATAAAAAAATTTCCCCCCTAAAAAATATCAACCTTTCATTTTAACAGGTCAAATTCAAATTACCCCATTTATCACAAATCCAAAAAAAAATGTATCCATACAAATTTTATTATCAATCTCTAGTGGACCCCCTTGTTATGATTTTAGTACAAACTTTATTTGCCTAAAACAATACATTTGCCAATTACCTTCATGCATTTCTTCATGGACATGGACAAGGATAAAGACCTCAATATTGAAAGCTTTGGACATTGGAGGGGAGCCACTACTCTTACCAATGATTAGACTCATGAGTCGATTACAATGACAGATATGAGTTCACATTTGGATCCTTGAAAAGCAGGTAAGACGCTGAGTCGACATATTAGGGCATCTTCCACGTATTCTTTATATTTTTGTATTCTTTGAAGGGTAAATAATAATTTTTACTTTTTACCTACTTACTTTTTTTAAATATATTTTTCAATAGATTCTCTACCATTTCTCTATCCCATTTAAAATGATCATTTTTATTTGTTTTGCCAATGAATATTTTATTCAAATAAATTCTTTTGCCAATGAATAGAAGCACTCTAGACAAAGAGAGTGATTGCTCATTAGCAAAACACTTTATAAACTATAAAGAGATTGTTGGAGTTGTGTTTTTAGGTTTTACTCTTGAAAATAAAGCGGATTTTGGTTTTAGCTCATCTATTGCAGAGGCTCTTACACATCTAAAATCTCACATGTGAGAGTGTATTGTATATACATACACTTATTGTATCACAAATTTTTTACAAAAAAAAGGTTAAAATATTATTTTCATTCCTAAAATTTTCATGAAGTTCATTTGTCATGTTTAAACTTTAAAAAATTCGTTTGTCGTCCATTAACTATCAAAACATTTCACTTTCTGTTCTTAAACTTTATATATATTTTACTTCTAAACTATTGAAAAATTTCTTTATAAAGTTTAGTATAGGAATGAAAAATTAGCTTTTGATAAAGTTTAGGGATGAAAATAATATTTTAGCCAAAAAATAAGAGTATATATCATAATTTTTTGTTTATCCAAAGAGTTAGTGGTGTCCAAATCTGACCTGCAATTGACCTACCCGCCCAAACCGCCTAGCCCAAACCGAAAAGTGTCTGACTCGATGTTGGTGAAGGTTGATGGTGGATCTCCATGTCTAGAAACTGAAATTAGCGGGTCAGTTGACAGGTCTTTGCATGAAAAACCGATTCCAACCGACCCAACCAACCTCCCTTCGAAAGCTCGCAGTTCATTGCCCTCCCCCTCTCTCTTAGACGTAGATCTGGTGAGATCTTGAAGACATTTGTCAAGATCTAACCAAATCCCTACCGTCGTTTAAGACCGCTGCTCTCAGTCGATTTTAACTAAAATCGATCACCGCCCACCCAAACCGAAACCAACTCAATATGTGCTTTCCAACAATCAGTAGTAGGTCAGGTCAACTGCTCTACCACCTGAAGTTTTTGAGTTAGTCTGAGTTGGGCATAAACCTAACTCAGACCAACCCGTGGACAACCCTACAAAGAGTGTTTGATTTATTGTATAGAATTAACTAATTATATTTAGATATTCTTGAATTGAAAACTCATTGATTTAACATGCCATTTTGATTTTTTTATTTTTTTTGGATCCTGAATTTAATCTGATGAACTTATTTTTCCAGGAATTCATGGAAGAATTAAATGTGAAAAGCCGTACATAGGTTGCAGCTAAAAGCTTAAAACAAAAGAGTTCATGATGGTCAATATGAGAAACAGCCGCTAAAACCAATATGTATAAATCTCCACTCAATGGTCTTAATTCGTTTTGCATTGGTGTTGGTATTGTCGGGTTAAATTGTTACTACATATATCTATTCTATAATTTGATGAAGAAAAAAAAGAGTTTACGAGGGCTGAATCTGGATCCAAATACATATAAATAAAAATGTCCAAGATGTTATCCACTACAGGGTTTGACCCATAACGGGTGTTGGTATCGTTAGTGTTGTTTTTGGTTAACAAATGGCAATCCTTTTATTCTCTATTGAATATTATGGATTTTAGCAATATTAATGAAAAATATAGAAACTATAGAGTGAAAATCAACCCAAATATATTTTTCGTGGTTTGGCAATGTGTCTATAATCAAAGTAGCTAGCAGCAAAAATCATCACTGTCAAAAAATGTACAATTTTTTTATAGTGCCTTCATAGAAACCCTAATCCGATTCATTGAAATTTATCATTATACCCATCCCATACCGCGGGGGATTTGCTCCCACACCCCCATTAACCTATAACTCAACCCAGGAAAAAAAAAATTAAATAAGTCACGTTGGACCTCATGGGCTCTGCTTCACTCACTCCACTTATGAGGTCTCTAGGCTAGAGACGAATATTAATTTCAATTCAGAATATGAACCATTATTTTTAACATTCTCTCCTTGGGAAAGCAATTTTATTAATTCTTTCTCTGGAAGCTAATCAATTGCAAAAACCTAAGTTTGGAGGAAGAAATATAATAAAGATTATACAAAAACATGTGAGGTCTACATTAAGTTAGTTAAAGCATGGCCAAATTAAGTTTGTTATAAGGTGAGGCTTGATGTTGATGCCTACTGAATTCGGTTATTAGGAGTTAGTTTAGTTGGTATTAGGAATTTTGTGCCAACTTTGTTGGATATTTATCCGGACATAATTCCTAATTTGATAGAGAGAGTTCAAGCCACAGGTTTGTAGCTGTGCCCTTTGATGAATAAAGCTCTTAAGAGTTTATTTAGAGCGCTTTTGTGAGAATGTGTGCTACTTCCCTAAATATGGATATAAGGCTAAATCATATAAATTTGTGTATCGTGTACGATTATGTTCTATTTGTCTATTTCTATTTAGCATAAACCCATCATAATTAATTATGATAAAGTCTTTTGTTATCATATAAGGGACCTTATAAAGTTTCTAAATTGTAATACATCATGATTTAGTACAAATATATCAATTATCAGTTAGTTCACTTGGTAAAGTCTCTTGTCATCGAATAAGAGATCTAAATTTTAAATTCTGCCTACACAAAAAACTAACTGACGTCTTAACCTAATGATAAACAATCATAAATTCTACCATATCTAAAAAAAGATCAGTTATTAAACCATTGTTACTGCAAATTCAGCTGAAAACTCAATTAACAATTCAAGTGAACCATTGAAACTCTGGTAATCTGGGATGACACAGAAGATTGGACAATCAATAATTAGCTCTTATTTCCTGATTTCAAATCCTGTAAGGTATAGTTCAGATAGTATATTTGTACCTCTTGGCAAAGTGGCTGACTCTTAAGTGCACTAGCCTCAGGTAGTTTGATTAGACACAAGGCATTCGACTTGCATATACAAGAGTGGTGAATAGTGGCCGAGGAGCAGATTGATCCCAACACGTCTTTGGCTGTCTCTCATTTGATTGAAGTTAAGTATATGTTTCCACCATGTATGCACAATGTCAAAATCCCACAAGCATGTTGGCAAGCAACAAATGGTGGGCAATGAAATACTGGAATGATGTGGATTGGATTAGAAAAGTGTGTGTTGTATGGACGCATGCGGAGTCCTAGATTGGGTGTTTAGTAGGTCGGATTGGACTCTATATAAAGGTGATTACGGTGAGCCTCAATTACAACTTGATTAATTCATGCTTACATGTTTTGGGGTATGTCGCATATGTGGTTAACTTTTTCTTAGGTTGGGGCAAATTGTTTTTCTTATCAACATGCCAATAAATATTTTTTGATGCATATTGTGGAATGGCAAATGTGCAAGGAATTCAGCTTAGGTTAAAATATCTAGTTTTTCCTATTGAAAAAAAAAAGGTTAAAATATCAAGTTGGTAGCATCTGACTCTTGCGACACTGGGGCAATACATTGATGACATTGAGGAATTGAGAGCAATTATTAAGCATGCAAGCAGTGATGACCTCGATGCCACAAATAAAAACTTCCGTGTATTATTCATTTGAGTGGCAATCACAAGGACTTGGCTCCTTCCTCAGGAGAGAGAGCTTCTTGGCTCTATAAACATTGAGTCAAACAGAAGAAGCTAACCCTTTCTCATAATCATGCTTTATAATGAGGAGCAATTTAACTGTGCCTCACCTCACGTGCAGCATTATATCAAGGGGAAAGTCATGATTGCAGCAAAGGGGCCTGTGCAATATTGGTTTTCAGCTTTTTGCCAACACAAAAACAATCAGTGTCACTCACATTTTAGATGCATGCATAATCTTAATCGCAAAACAGGATGAAAGACAAGTCCGGAAATGGAATGGAAGTTATATTTTGTTAAAGATTTTAGTTGTTTGAAGCACATCATTTCCCTTTGTAATCTATCATTTACTTTTAACAACTTCATGTTTCAAAAATTCTCTCCTTTTGTTTTTTTAGGGGGAGAGGTTGATTTATATCTCCATTTGTCTTTGAAATGGGCATTAAACACTGAAATTTTAGTTTTTCATGAATCTAAAAATACATATTATATTTGTACCCCATTATTTAAAACCAGTTTTCTTATATATGAAATAAAATTTTAAGTGACAACACTCTGAAGTGTGATTTAAGGGGAGATAATTTATGAACATTGGACACTTCTTGAGGGCAATTGAACCATGCTTTGTTTGGATAGGGTAGTGAGGTAACCACTAATATATTTGTGGGTACCATAACTTAAAAATGTCATCCCACCCCAGGTCGCCAAAAAATCAAGTAGGCCTAATCAAAATCCAGGCATTCCATAAGATAAAATCCAGGCCACCAGGCTCTTTAAAGTTTAAACCTCAGTTGAAGAGCAACTGAGAATATAGACTAGTTCCAATAGCAAGCCCCAGGGCTACATTGGATGCGTGAAGAGCTGGAGAGAAGTTCAATGTAGCAGGAGTCCCTGTTGCACTAGGCTGACTGATTCCTTCTCACTCACACCCCACTGGTGGGATATGTGAAAGGCTAAAAGCACACATACTCTCAGCAAGATACACATATCAGTGAGTCTTGAACCTACGACCTCACATGCACCCTACTATTATAAGGTAATGATGTGTTATTTGAGTTATAACTCATTTGGATGTGCCATTTAGAAATCCTTCTCAAAAAAGAAAAAAAAAAGTTTGTGATGAAACAAATCCAACTGAAATCTGATGAAACAGACTACTGAGAATTAATTTTGGTTAGAAACTGTGCTAGCTTGATGCATACAACAATAATTGCCTCAAAATTGTACATGGAAACTATTTTCTTGTATTTTTCCCATGTCTCCCACATTATACTAACTCCAAAGAGTTTCCCCAGAGCCTTTTGAGTACCTCAAATAAGAATCATATGCCCAAGGGCAGATGATAAAATGAGCAAGTTACTGGTTCTACTAAATTCATATAACTTAATTTATGAACTATTAGTTTCTAGGAAGTAACTACTGAGGCAAACCTATGCAAAAATCAGCTGGGGATGGCACATCTCCACAGCTTATTTGAAGGCAATAGCTGCTGAGCTCAAAATCCCTCCTTTGCCATCTAAGCTCCTGGTGGAAAGAAACACTACCTTGAAGTCGAGTACAAGGATGGCAAAGTTTACTGAATGCCTCCATATCTCACTAAAAGGTTCGATTAACTTTGACCTGATATTGTTTGTATATTATATTCACAACTCTGCCTTTGATTCCAAGTCAACCTCAGAAGAACTCTCTTCTTTTGATTCCAAGTCTACCTTGGAAGAAATCTCTGCCACTTCATCACCTAAGAATTTTGCAGTGAATCCTCTTGCTTCCGAGTCGAGATCAGGCCACTCGGAAACTATTCTTCTAGCACCCTGTGAGATTCAGAACAAAAGTTAGTAAATACTCAATCTCTGGGGGGGAAAAGACGACCACATTGATTATTCCATGGTGCAAGCATTTAAAGGAAGAAGGAAAATAACTCAAAGGAACAAACATTTACCTGAAGCTTTGGTTCCTTTGTCATGGGGTTGTTGCAAAGATCGATGGTTTTTGCTTTCGATTTTGTGGCATTACCACACCATGACTCACACCATAGCCATTCTTGTGGTAATGAGAAAATGGGTACTGTATGCTGAGCATAGTTTGGAAGATCCTGAAATAAGAATATAGGTATTCAGCAAAGGAACTTTGAACAGAGGCAGGGAAAAGAAAAAAAAAAAAGCAAAGCCAAAATCAAGAGTTATTCTAAAGCATTGTTTAGCTCCCATTTGGTATCAGTACTTTCAAGTACTCTTTTTGCTTATGACCTAAAACAAGTGGTTTATACTATGGCATCATGTTTGCAGACACTTTAAATTGTGGTTATATAGAGGTGAATCCCTTCCTTTTACAACTGCTTATCAGTCCCATGTGTATAAGTCCTTTTTAATTGAGCTTTACTTCAAAATAACCACTTAAGCACAAATTGCTGACATGTGAGGAACTACTAATTTATAGGATGCATACAAGATGACTCCAAAGGTACTGACACAAAACGAAACTAATCATTTTCACAAGTCATCCAGACAAGAGGAAACTAATTCTAATATTTAGTAATTGTTCAATAATTATGGGAAACATGATATTGCTGACGCATGAGGAACTGGGTTGTTAATGCACACAAAATGAACTCAAATGAAAAGAAGACAGAAAACATCTTGAACTTAACCACTTGCCTGATCCAGATTAGATAAACTGTTGGGATCCTTGCTAAGGCTTTCATAGAAAACTCTTAGATTATCTCCTGCTGCAGTCTCTCGGAATTTCTTCAGATCAACAACATATAAAGCACTGGAAAAAGCATAGCGGATTGTTAAGCCCAACTGAATTTTTGAGGGATCCATCATTTTAGCAACAAAATAAACAAAAGTAGCAACATACCTGATATGATATGGTCTTCCCCGTAAATGCTCTCTCCAGAAACCCTGTTCCACAGAAAATAAAGGAATATAAATACACCGAGGTTTATTAACAGACAATTATGTGTAATGACCAAACACCTACAATTAAGATCTACATAAGAATTAAAATTAATATAGAAAGTGGAATCTACTTGTCTCCAAAATCGATATCCATCCATATCCTTGTTGTTGTCACAAAAAGGAGTATAAGCAAGAGGTCTTCCTTTTATATCCATGTCATAGAGTTCTCCCATGTCTGCCCTGACAATTTGATCCGCATCAACAAAAATGACCTGCAGATATTGATTATTTTTTAGCATACCATATGTGTTAAGCTGGCAAGTGATAGAAGATAAAGAAGCAACAATGAAGCATACTATTCTAAAGTAGAACTAAGAAAAATTCACACCTTTTCCAAAGAAATAGGGAAGATAACATCAAGGAACAAGATCTTATAGGCCCAAATAATTCGCTGTTTCTCTTTCTGCTTATGCAACCATGTGGGCCACTTGTAGGTGATTAACTCATAATCAAAACCATATTCTTGTGCCATATGTGGAATCACATCCTGCATTGTATATCAATAACGAAGAGAGAGAAAGAAAGATTTATTTTTTCTTTATTAAATTGAATGACCATAAGACACCTTCAATATATAGCTTAGATATACACAACCTTAAACTGAGGAGAGAGGTAGTTCTTTATGAACCAAAATTTAACAGGACGATGTGTGTTCTTTAGGACACTTAGAATCATGATTTTCAGAAATCGTTCATATCTGCAAGAACATATCATTAGAACGTTACCCCCCAAAAACAATGCATATTTCACACACACACAGAGTAACACTTGGTCAAACCATAAAAATTAGTTTATAAAATAAAGTATGAATTTCAATATTTGTACAAGCATGCAGTTATCTTTGTGGAGGATAAGTAGGTTTCTCTGCCACATAGAAATTTGCATTGGCAATGGGTGGGTTTCTGTGTGTGTGTGATTGTTCAGACACAATCACATGATCTGAAAATTATCACAAGCCAAACATTCTAACAATTGCATCTCCTCAAATCATTAACTATCAATATCAGCAGAGGTATAGAGTCCTCTCTCTCTCTCTCCCTCTCTCTCACACAAAAAGTTTTTGGAAAACTCTACCAAAAAAATAAATCAAAAGGTGTAGGTGCATTTTTGGAGTATAAATGCACTAGGGCTCCTCCTCTCCCTCACACAAAAAGTTTTTGGAAAAATATACCAAAAAAATAAATCAAAAGGTGTAGGTGCATTTTTGGAATATAAATGCACTAAGGCTCCCCTTGAATAAATACCGACTCTTTTAAACCAAACTAGGTAATGAAACAATCTGATTTTTTTTATAAGTCAAATATTGTTAGTTTGATATAACAACAATAACAACAATGCATTAGTGCCCATTTGAGAGGGCAGCAATGCACAACTTTTAACCCCACTTTTTCCTAGGCACATCTTTTCCAAATAGCCCATTTTCATAAAACCTTCCAAAATAAGTTGTATCAAGCAGACCCTTAATCCCATCACTTTTGGGATCAGCTGTGGATCCTCTACAAACTAATCGGGATTGGCCACATATAGTATTCTCTACCATGTAAAGACATGAAACTGATAAGAGTAAAGTTATTATCTAAAGTCGAAACCCGATGTAAATGTATACTCCCATATACATATGTATGTATATTTCAAACATAAGGTCAAAATAATAAACTGATAAGGCAGAAAATTGTTTAGAGAATTATATACAATTAGAGTGAAAGATAAAGGAACACAAACACTCACAGGTGTCCAGAAGCAATAGAAAAAATATTAATTGTTTTTCCATGTCGCCCACCCTTTCCTTGCTCCTGAATTGAAAAAGGTAAGATTATCACTACTAAAATAAATAAATAAAAGACAGATCAATATCATAATTTGCCAATGATCTTTTACCAAGTGGCATCTCCTTCTAATAAGGGGCGGACAGTGAGGTAATAAGTTCTAATGCTACCATGAGAATTGTAGATCAGAAAAAGCTAATGGTGAATTATATGATTTATAGTTGGATCTGTATGATTCAGTAGACGGCTTGAATACAAACCAAATAAGAGCAAGTGAGTTCACATAAAATGAGGATGGGGAGGATGAAAAAAAAAAATTCCTCACCACTGAAGTGCTCTCACTCTTTCTTGATTGCTCACTGCCACCAATAAATCCAGAAGCCCATTTCAAGAAATTGGAGTTCCAGCCATTTCCCTAAAAAAATTTGATAAAGGGATTTTATAAGGCTACACCAACACAAAATAGTACACAATTCTCTGGCAAACCTTATTCACTAATATGATGTGGACAACTTTCAGCCAAGATAACAAGTACTCACTTTCTTGTCTTCTGAATTGTCATCATCATCAGGAACCAACAATTTGTCATGCTCCTTTCCCTTTTTTTTCACTACTTCCAAATGAACCACTTTGCCCCGCAAATCACTAATAGTGATACGTTTTGAAAATTGGTTCTCCTGACTTCCATCACCATCATCCTTCAGTACATAAAGCTCAGAACTCCTACCTGGAGCAAGTTGCAGATACCAGACTCCAGGAGAGACTTTCATTTGCCAATAACCCAGATTGGCCATCACAATAGTATCAACCAAGTGGGGTGTACTCTTAGTTCCAAGAATCAACTGAAGGCCTCGAGGAGGATCATGATCTTTCTCAGAACAATGACCTGGTAAAGGTGGCTCATTAATTTGACTATTACAGAACTGGTAGCATACCCTTCATCTCATTATTCAGTCATAAATCACCATATTTCAGTTCAGTTGAACAAAAACAACCTTACCAGTGAGGACAAGAGCTTCAAGATCAAACACAGCTTGCAATGTCCTTGTGTCACCGAGGTTTTCAAGCAAAATATTATCCAGGTCATGGCTGAAGATTTAAAACCGACATAAGAAAGGGAAAATGTCAAGAAATGTCATAGATAAAACTTGCGTTGGATAAATGAAAGCCTTCTACATTTGTACAGAACAAAGAAATGATAGCAATAACACAATAACTTATAAAAAGTATGAAACATACACAGCAATAACAGGCTCAACAAGCCAAGGCTCAGGAACATCAAGGTTCATGGTGAGGGTTTTGGACAATGGCATGTTAGCAAAAAATGCTTTAGGGCCATTTATTGTATAGTCAGTACTGCTGAAATCATCCTGCAAATCAGAACAGAACTAAGACACCAAGCATGGGTACTCAAATCAGGATATTTTTTAGAATCACAAGCCTTGGCTATACCATAGTTGGTACTACATATCTGTAGTAATTCTTGAGAGGAAGATCAACAAGCGAGCTCTGCGAGGATATAAAAATATAAATATGTTAGTCCCTCAAAAAGTAGATACAACTTTACCCAATTATTTGATATAAGTACAGGAAGAAACATGCACAGCTGAGTGAATCTGTCAGGACATTTAAGGTAAAATGGGAGTATAATATCTATAAGGAAGGACTGCATTTCATTTTTTATAAATATGCAGCTGTCAACTCATTTTTTATAAATATCTATAAAATATGTTGGATTCCTAACAAGCATAAGGGCTTCAGGGTTAGGGATTTCTATAAAATTTTAGTTGGCAACACTCTCCTTGGTTTTCCATGGAAAAGCATTTGGAAGCAAAAGATTCCTTCTAGAGTAGCTTTCTTTGTTTGGACTGCTGCCTTAGGGAAATGCCTAACGATCAATAATCTTTGGAAGAGGAAGGTGTGGATTCTGGATTGGTGTTTCATGTGTAAGAGAAATGGCGAATCGATTGACCATCTTCTCCTTCATTGTCCTTTTGCTTGGGACCTCTGGTCTATGGTTTTGGGCCTATTTGGTGTTTCTTGGGTTATGCCGCGCACGGTTTTGGGGCTGATAGGTTGTTGGCAAGGAAGCTTCGATCGTCATCGAAATGGTTATATTTGGTCCATCATTCCTCATTGCTTAATGTGGTGCCTTTGGAGGGAGAGAAATTGTAGATGTTTTGAAGATTATGAGAATTCCATTCTGGACTTTAAGTTTCTCTTTTTTAGAACCTTAAGGGATTGGTTGTTTGCCTTGCAAAGTCAATCTTTCCCTTCTTTTATTGATTTCCTAGACTCTTGTAATTTTTGTTTGTAATTTCTTTTCCCTTGTTCACTTCCAGTGTACTTGGGTTTCCTTTTTTTATCAATGCATATATTACTTATAAAAAAAAACTCCTTCCCTTGCAGCATACTAGATGAGAAGGATAGCTCCTCTATAAAAAAAAAAAACCCAAAGCCTAAGGACATGGGAATTCGACCATGCAACTGTTTCAAATATCACAAATGTAAGAAGAGTTTAAAACAAGAATTAGGCATTACGCAAGGGATGATCAAGACATCTAAAATAATCAATGTACTTCACACTTGGCCATCCTATTGTTTTAATCAAACTTTTCTTCACCTATCAAAAAAAAAAAAAACATTCAAGTAGAAGTGACCATTAACTCACCAATGGATTTAGTACAATCCTCATGCTAGGCTGAATGTATTTCTGCAGAACCCTAAGAATTGAAGACAACTTCTGGCCAGATGGACTTAAAGGATCAACAACTGCGTCGATATGAATAGTTGAATTTTCATTATCAAAAACAACAGCACTGCACAGTTAAGAATAAAAAGAAAAAGGTAAGAATTTAGGGTACAAAAGAATTATTAGATTCTATAAATCTATAGCCAATAAATGCTTATTTCATTAAAAACCATATGCTTTTCTATTTATCTTTCTATTGGTAATTACACATGCACCCAATGGGTCTTGAACTTATACTTTCACCCTCTACCTGCTCTTAGAAGGGGATGAGGTGCCATTTGAGCTAGAGCACATTCACTATGTATCCTTATTTCATACCTTATAGAACATAGTATGATCACTCTTGTATGCAATGAGAATAAAACAATAGAGAAAATGTGCCAACTCAAAGTTGCAGTAGAGTCTTTCACCTATATTCAGCGTTCAAAACCTCAAAACGCGCACTTTCAGAAGTTCGATCTCTCATGGCCATTGAAGATGACACAACCATAATAGCATCACTAATGAATTTGCTGCAAGTAACATTTAGAAAATCACCATGGAATGTTATACACACTAAAGAAGACAAGATGCTTAAGAACTAGAAAATGCTGACCAAATTACTAACATCCATATAAGCCTAAGAAAAATAAATAAGCAGATAAGTCTGTTGTAGATTAAAGTCACAGAAGACAGGAGATAGGATTGTTGATAAGACCTGTCTGCATTAGGAGAAGAAATGGTTAACATGGTGAGTGCTTATGCTCCACAAACACATTTAGAAGAACCCTTTAAGCAACAATTTCGGGGGAGATATAGATAAATTACTTCATTCTTTCAGAAAATATCAAACGGAAAACACATTTAATCAAGGACTAAATGGCTATGTTGAGAAAAACAGAAGACATGAGAGGGTACATGGAGGTCAGACACATTGAGAAGCGAACGCAATAGGTGATACTATCTTAAATTTACCAATGGCACATGAAACGATATCGACAAACACTTGATTTAAGAAAAGGGGTTCATCCTAGATAACCTTTTAGAGTGGGTTGAATTTTTGTTAGACTGTAGAGGTCGTTGTAAAGAATGTAAATTGATATGGAATAATTGGTGGATGTGCTAAAATGCAAGCAAGGTTTGCTTCCTATGGGTGCTAATTTCAAAGAGAGGACGATATAGAATCCAGTTTTAGAGGTGGTGGAAAGGAAACTTTCAGGATGGAAACATTTATATTTATCCAAGGGAGGTAGAGTCACCTTAATTAAGAGTACTCTATTGAATTTGCCTACCTACTTTCTCTCTTTATTTCCTATCCTTGCAGATGTAGATAACCAAATTGAAAAACTCCAGGGGAAATTTTTTGGGGTGGTTTGAGGAAGAGACTAAATTCCCTCTTGTTAAAGGGGCAATTGGTTGTGATCCACTTTCTTAGGTGGTACAGGTCATACAAAACTGGGAATTAGAATCCTTGACAACCTTCATGGATACCATTTATGGAATGGTAGTTAGGGGGATTGGGGAGGATAAGATGTGTTGGAAACCAAACAAGAAAAAGGGCAATGAGGTTGGTGTTTATTACCAACTTTTGGGTGCTACTAGTGATCATCCTTTCCCTTGCAAAATCATATGGAGATCAAAGGTCCCTCCAAGAGTGGCCTTCTTTGATTGGACTCCAACATTGGGTAAAATTTTGACAATTGAAAATTTAAAGAAGAACAAGGTAAAGGATTATAGATTGGTGTTATATGTGCAAATGTAATGGTGAATCTGTTGATCACCTATTGCTACTTGTGGTCCATGATTTTGAGTTTGTTTGGGGTTTACTGGGTGATGCCAAAATCAGCTTGTTGGCAAGGTCAATTTGGTCGTTATCAGATGGTCATGTTTAAATGGTTATCCATCCCTCATTACTTGATGTGGTGCATTTGGAGGGAAAGGAAGTTCTGAAGATACCGATACTTCTATGTCTAACCTCAAGTTCTTTTTTAGAACATTATTGGACTGGCTGTCAGCCTTGAGGAATCTTTCAATATTTTCTATTGTTGATTTATATATATATATTACCTATCAAAAAAAAAAAAACTTTGTAAATTTATGGCAAGAGAAAGCGTAACTACATGACTTAAAATGGTAGTATAGACATTTAAATAAGAGATGTAAAAGAAGGCATCGAGGATGAGACCAAGAATAAGATGCTGGAAGGGGATGGAAGAGAAAAACACTTTGTTCAATAATATTATGGTAAAAGACAACAAATGGGACTTAGATGAAGATGCTAATAGGTTGTGAAGAGAGAGTTGTATTACAAGAGTGGACATATAGATTACTATTCTGTGATAGTGGCATTATATTGTTAGTCCCTAAACTTTAGCCCATGAGCGACTTTAGTTCCTGAAGTTTAAGGTGATCATTTTTAGTACCTAACAAACTTAAAGTGGTTGCTTTTAGTCCCTAACAAACTTATTTTAGTCCCTAAACCAGAAGTGATCATGTTTAGTCCCTAATGTGTCTAACAAAGAGATGATGTGTTAGTTTTTAATTTGGCCATCTAGGGGACTAAAAGTAATCACTTTAAACTTCAGGGTTAAAATCGCTCATGGGCTAAAGTTTAGGGGCTAATAGTGTATTTGAGCCAAAAAGAAAAGGCAGGTTTATTAAGCTTCATGAAAACCAGAAAACCCAGAAAAAACCTCCCCACCCAAGAGAGAGATAGAGAGAGAAGTATGGAGGAGATCATCATCAACAAGGAGCAGAGAACCAACAAACCTCGTAATAGCGTCAGGATCTGTGTCCTGCCAATTTACTTCTTCAATAATTTCCACAATGTGCTTTATTCTCTGCTTAAGCTCCACCGACTCTAGAAGATGTAGATCATGGCTCAAAAAGGTGCTTTCATCAATGGGAAACATAACCTATCCAATGCCAAACTATAATATTAAGAAGAGGAAATTGCATAATGGACATGGGAAATTATTATAGCACCATTTACAAGCTATCTCTTAAAGAAATAAAATCAGGAATCCGTTATATTTTTGTGAAAGATGATAAGCTATAAAAAAAAAATACCACTATTATTACATAAAATGAGAAATTCAACAAATCCAGCTAATTTAAAATCATCCCACAGAAACTAAACTAGGATTTATAAACAACTTCTATCAAATGGGGGGGAAGAAAGAGAGATCATAAGACTCACCCTTCCATTAGTAATGACTGCATTGACACCAAATTCCTGTCCAAGTTGCCTATACAAAAAATGTGACACCTGTATTCCGTGATAAGTAGTTAAGTTTCCCAGGGGCAATAGACTTTCAAGAACCCTTAAACTAATGTATACAACCAAGACTATTCAAAATAGAATAAAGGAAAAAGAAGTGGAAGATGGAATCGTCTCTTGAACAGCCATTTGCTATGACCCATAGGAGACCAATTATAATCAAGAAAAAAGAATACATCCAAAAATAAATAAATAAAGCCGTGGCTAATACACTAGAATAGAAACATCTAGAAGCCAAATAGCAACAATAACACACCTTATTTAAGTGTTTTCTCAATTGGTCGATGGAAACTTCAGTAAGAGCAGATTTAAAAGTGTTGGACGGTAACCCATTGGCCTCAGCAAGCTCATAGACCGTATCCAGAAATGCTTGCGTGTTATCAGCTGCTTTGGAAGATGCAAAGATGTACTTTTTCTCATAGAATGAGCAAAAGTTATCCAAAAAGTTCAATGCATTCTTCTTATGACTGCATGATAACATAAAAGTCAGGCATACACATCCAACATGAAACTTGTACTTGAGTTTGCATCCAAAACCATATAACTTATAAAAACAATTTTACAAGATTTATTTACAAATAAGCAACATTAATATATTTAACGAACCTAAATGAGGATGCAGTGATTTCAAACACATTCACAAAAAGGAGACTATATAAATCAGCATCCTGATTCACACTAAATAGCATGCCTACTCGAGCACCTTTAGAACCTTCTATCTGCATCATAATGCACAAATTGCAAAAATATCAATGATGATAATGTTAGTGATACTGATGATGATTAGTCATAGCAGAGATAAATGATGATAAATTAAGAAAACATAAAAAAGACTGGCATCTTGGTCAAGAAGAATAACCAGGTAGCGTAGGCCTTCATGTAGCAACTTCATTCCTTTCTTTGTTGCAACATCAACAGCAAGAAGATGAGTCACAGGCTTCAAATCATTGATAGCTGGGCAAAGAAATCAAAATGTCAGGACTACAATGACTCAGCAAGATTCTAAGCATGAAGCTAATGATTTCATCTTTAATACAGCTTACTTTCAGGAGAATGCAAATAGTTAATATCATTTAACACGGATTCTCCTCCAAGAATGGATGTAGACAGAGATATGAACCTTGGCTTGCCATTAGCAATAATCTACATCAACAAATTAGCATGAAGTATTTAACTGAGTATTGCAACATTATTACAGAAATATCGCCAGAAAGATAATACGAGTAAACAGATTTATCCTCTCACACTAGTCTTTCAAATGCTTTACCTGTGGATTATAGCGACTAATACCATTTTCTGATAGGAATTTGTCCAGCACATCAGTGCGAGAATTTATATGCCCATAATAAACTTGTTCCTGTATTCTGGGAAGCTCATCATTCATGGCATTTATAAGAGCATCCTGTTCAAAGTAATTGCAAAAGAATTATACAGTGACAGGAAAAAGTTTATACACCACATGGTAAACAATGATGTCTCCATAATTATAGTGAAAAAAGAAAATTTTTTAATAAGCCTAGTGAAATAAGAATAATATAGAAGTAACATATATCAGACTTTAGTTGACTGGATAAAAGAGGGGAATCCAGGCTAATGACTGAAGAGCCAAGGAAACTAGCCTGCCTTATGTACTACTATCAATGGGAAATGAGAGAACTTAGAATCATAAGGGACACATGTTGGGGAAGGGGGGAGGGGAACCTTCAGCAATACCTGATTAGAATCAAAGACAAGTCCATTCATCAAAAGGCAGCACTGCAGCTTAGCAAGACCCAACTTGAAAACAAACATGGAGCCCTCTTGTGACAGTTCCTTAAAGGTTTGCTCCCTCTCCAGCTTTAGTAATATATCTTGAGGAGGAGATTTTACATTTGGTCTGCAGAAACAGAATGACTCACTTAATATAAGCTCAGTAGATTTGATAAAGATAACCCATATTGTAGAAAGGAGAGAAGCAGAACAGAGAAAACACCATTCCTCATAAGCATAAAAGTTGTGAAATCAACCTAAGAAATCCTTTTAACTTACAATACTGTTTCTACGAATGCCCCTTCAACATGGTGCATTTCAGGCACATCATCTGAAGAACCATCTCCCTCAATCCGTAACTTATTGACCTGCCAAATATGATCAAAATCTTTATCGAGATATAAAAAAACAGTTTATCATATGATACCACCAAAGCATTAAATGTGCAGTATATGAAAAGTCAAAACATTGCATGGAAAGATTTTTTTATGTTAAATATGTCATGCTGCCATTAAACAAGAAGCAAGTTAAGGGAACAGATCATTTGAACGCACTATAATTACAAATAAGATATAAAGAATTTTTCAAAAAAATAAAAAAAGGAGAGGCATCTTTTCACTTCTTTAATTCTTTAAATTCTCTCTAGATGTATTACCTCCTAATATGCTAATTTATGCAAGACCTAGTTAAGATTACAAAACATCATAAAACAGTAATTACAGATGCACGAGAAAGTGGTTATTTAACCAAAGAAAAACTATATCACTTCATTCAAGATGTATCTACTCTCATCTTGTAATAAATGTGATTGTCTATCTGCAAATTTCAAATGGTTTAGTAACAGGCAACAACAATAGCAACCAAGCCCTAGTCCCAAAATTTTGGAGTCAGGTATAGACCCTCAATACATGAAAATTTGGAACTGATCAACACAATTAGCAAAATTATTTTGACCCTGCTACTTATCTGAATGGCTTGTAATCTTTCCATTTTTAAGTTATCTACTACTTGTACAACTGCTTTTCTTTAATGTTATTATTAGTAAAGAAAAAAGAGCAAAATAATGGCATAAAATTTACAAAGCAGAAATAATCAAGTTTACATGTCAATTGCGGTAACGAATAAATGTTAAATAATACAGGCTAAGAGTCAAATCCATACATTGCCCAAAAACTGGAAAGCTGTTTTAACTCCGTGGTTCTCCTTGATATAAATAAAGAGACGTATTATCTGCCACACAAACAAAACAAAAAAATGTTCATATCTGCCACAAAAATTATACCATGTCATGTGCAGACAGCACAGACAATATGAAAGTGGGAAAAAGCTTACTCTGAGTGGAAATGCAAGACAAATAGAAAAATGAACAAAAGAAAGAGAAAATTACCAAACTAGATATGTCATCCTCATTATGACTGTCATTCTCCTTCACAGAGGAATAAATCCCACCACCGGTCAATTCCAAATGCTTGACAAACTTTGTAGAATACAATATAACCCCAAATCTCATAGGAAAATTATTCTCATATAGAGATGTAATCGTGTCAATTGACTGCAAGATTCCAATAATTATTAAAATATGTATTAAAAATCTCATCAGCAATGCAATGCACAACAGAAATCCAATTATTTAACTGGCAGATAAAACTTGCCTCAAGACCACAAACGGTAGCTGGATCAAGAACATAAACTGCATGGTAAAGGTTCTTACGAATATAACGTAGTTGTCCAGGGAATACTGGCATCAAAATCTGCATAAGTAAAAATTTTAGAAGCCATGTTATCCACAACCTAATCTTACAAAACCATCCCAGTATCAAAGATGAGAGACATAAAGAAGGATTGAACTACCTCATTTAGATTGTTCCGCCATCGCTTATACATAGCATCTTCCTCCAAGTTATTGAGATAATGAACATGCGTTGAACGAAAATCAACACGGAACATACTGGACTCTTGAGGAGGCAAAGATGATAGGAGTTTCCGAATGGTGGGATGAGGAATCTGTGATAAATGACATCAATAAGTTAACATAATTCAGGCTTGGTCAGAAGCTAACTATAAAAAATTGTGCGGAAATTTGAAAGGAACACAACTACAGATTTTTAGAACTATAAAAATTTCTGCCAATTTTCAACAAATTGATTCTCCTTTGTGAAGCATATATGAGAAATAGAAATTAGAATAATGCCAATATTTGATTTTCATGAAGATTATACCCTTATACTCACAGCTTCTTGATTTTCTATTTTACAAAATATATTCATTTCATGCATACTAACTTTTTTTTTTTGATAGGTAAAGGTTTTGACATACTAAGACATGCATGCTTTGCAATGACCTTATTTCTAAGAGCAACCACATCAGTTCATGGATAATCTTGCAAAATACAAAAAGTAGCTCTTTTTACACATTTTGATCCAAAAAACACCCACATCAATGGGTGTAAAATTGTGCATAAATATACAAGAGCTACAGTAACCGTGCATATATACACGGTTACTATAGCTCTTCTATACATTATTTTAATAATTTCCAATTTCACTCCTTTTTTTTCTCTCTCTTTCTCCATCTGCAAAACCAACGCCCTCATTATCTGCTTCTTCCTCTGATACACACACTCCCACAGACAAAATCAAAAATCAATCACAAAAATCAAAAATCAACCATAAAATCAACAACAAAATCAATCACAGACACCATAAAACCAAACACACCCACACACGAACACACCAACGGAGACACAGAGAGTGGATCGGCGCTTGTGGCGGATCGGCGTGCTTGGATTGGTGTGTTTGGATCGGCGTTCTTCTCACCGTGCTTGGATTGGAGTTTCAGATCGGCGTCGTGCTTGGATTGGAGTGTAGCTGTGTAAATAATTTTTTTAATAGTTTCAGATCGGCGCTTGTGGTGGTTGATTGGCTGAACCCATAGTGTTCGGCCATGGTGGTCTAGGCAAGGTGGGATTCGGGTTTAGAGAACTAGGAAGAGCAGGGGTTTAATTTATGTGGGTTTCTGCCTTTGTGATGGTTATGTGATGTTTGGCCATGGCCATGGAGCTCTAGCCATGGAGGTTTGGCTTTGTGACGGTGTGTGCGTGTGTGGAGGCAGGGGGTTTGGGATGAGAGAGGGGCAGAGATTTGAGATGGGAGATATAGATTTTAACGAAGAGGTATATAATAAAATAATAATAATAATGATTATTTAAATAAATTGATATGTATAATAGACAAACTAATGTAAGTATTTTGTAAAAATGATAGTGTAAAATAGAAAAAGTAGGTTTTAGATGTGTAAATTTACAAAAAATTTGCATCCACATCGTGGGGCTAAAAAAATAACTGAAAATTTTAAAGATTTGAGAAGGAAAATAATAGAAAAGTACGAGGATAACAAATTGAAAAAAGCCTTATATAAACTCAGATAGTGTCTTTACATAAGATTGTAAACAATTTTTTTTTTTTTTTTTAATAAGTAAAGATTGTAAACAATTTTTAAAATAATCTAAACAAAGTAATGGAGAATTCAGGACAAATGAAACCTAAATTTATTCTTTGCTCTTGCAAAGAAAATTTTACAAAAAGAAGAAGAAGAAAATTCTTTTCTGCCATAGTTACATTGGAATTGGCATATTGTTTATATCATTCTAGTTTCATTATAGCCCATGTAAACATGATAACCAAATCATAAATATATGGTAGTGTTTATATGTCCATTTTATAACATCGCTGATAGTTATGGATCACTATGGCTTTGATAGATATATTTGATCAATATATTTTTTTTATTTACATGTTAATCTTCTAGTGTTTCAATTTTTAGCTGTTTTTTGTTTCTTTGTACATTGATTAGAAAAAAAAATTCAGCTATTGTAGTTGAATTTTTTTTCATAACTTTCAATTTGATCATTGAAAGAAAACAAGAAAAACTAATTTTCCCTGCACATGAATTTAGGCAATTATCAATTAATTGAACTCAATACAGACCTTGTTTGATTGGATGCGTGCTCTAGGCGGCAGCCGGCATCCCTTCAATGTCATTTGCTGATTTTATTGACACCTTATTTGTGACTGTATTCTTGAAAAGGGTTTGTACACGTCCTATTTATCTCTTTGGATTGGTGTTGTATGTCAGGATAGTGGGGAGGGGGTAAATCACCTTTTCATTCATTGTAAGGATAGGAGGCTTATCAATTGGGTGTTTTGTATTTCGATTTGTTTGTATTTCCTGGGTTTTGCTAGGGAGTGTGAAAGATATTTTGTTTGGTTGGAGGAATTGGTCTGGCAAAAATTCATTGAATATTTGGAATTTGGTTCCACTTTATTTGATGTGGATTCTTTGGCGACAACGGAATAAGAGAACATTTGAGGATATGAAGAGTACAAGAGACTAGCTTCTAGCTCATTTTGTTGGGACTTTGTTTGATTGGTCACAAGTTTGGGGACGCACGAATAGAGATTATGTTCCCATGTTTATTGAGTCTCTATTTCATTGTATATAATTTTTATATTTGTTTGTAATTCTTAAGGCTACTTTATGCCATTTTGCATGAAGTAGTCTCTTTTCAATTAAATTTTCCTACTTACAAAAAAAAAAAAAATTACTTATGAAAAACAATACATATGTAATACCAAAGAGGAAAAAAAAAAAAAAAAAAATCAACTGAAACATAGCCTAGAACACATTAACTGAATTTGTAAGGTATAAACTTAAAGCTTCGAAATGACTGTGCAAGTCTAGGGATAACGAGGTTTAAATACATTTGTTAGTTGAATCCATCAGAATTAAAAAAACAAAGGGAGAACTCTAAACTTGACTAAAAAAATCCGCCTTGAGATGCCAACCAAATAATTTGATTAAGAGATGTTTCTCTAAACTTGATGGTGATTCCAAGAACCCTTTGGTGGTGAAGCCTAGGGTTTTTTCTATCCTTTATCTTTTCAGTCATTTCTATTTCTACTTTATCTGTCCTGCGTCACCATGAAATCAGTAAAACTCTTAATTTCAGTGGCTAACCTAGAACACAGGATTCATTGGAAGTTTGATAGCGTGCAATCTATTAGAAGTTGGATATGTTGGGATTTTAACTAATTATTAAGGAATTTCTGTCCAAAAAAAGTTCCACACTTATTCAGACTTTTATATACAATACAGATTATCAGGTATAAAAATGCAGAAAATGAGCATTTTTTGTCCAACCACAACTATTACATGTTATGAAAAATTTAACCACAACATTAGTTTATCATCAATGCCAATGCAGCTGAGCAAAGAAAATTTAAAAAACATTTTACCTTCAACTTTGAATATTGATCAGCCAACAATAAATCCTGATGGACCATGTCAAGCAACCTGAAATAGGATAAGACATAATAACAGAAAGAGTGAGCCAAAAATTTATTGAATCTTTGAAGCTGTAGGCATTCCAACAAAGGATGCCATTACCACTAGACTATCGCTTGAACCCCAATTAATCCTAATCTCATATATATGTAAAAAAAATTTAAAAAAAAAAATTATTTTATCTAAACATTAAAAGAAGAGTCATCCAAGTATACACAACATATACAGCCAGCTGGGGATCAATACAATCAAGAACACAAATTAAAAGCATCCATCAAATCATAAATCGAAGAGATAGTATGGCTTTCTACACTAGACATCCAATCTCATAGCGTTTTAAAAACTAGAAGTTTTAGATCAATTACATATTTTATATATATATATATATATATATATATATATGTGTGTGTGTGTGTGTGTGTATATAATGTTATGTAGTAAATTATATATATTGCATCTAAACAGCACAAAACTACAAACATAAGGAAAAAAGTTTGTAATTATCATTCATAAGTATATACTTTGAAGAATTCTTTTTATATGTTATTTTTTTATTTTGAATTGTTTTTAGATGTAAAAGAATATTATATAACTATAAATATTTCTTCTTCTTTTTTAAATTACATATCATGTACTCTATGATTTATAAGCCATATGAATATTAATGAAACATCCGTTCATCCATTTGCCAAGATTGTGATTAAATCAATTATAAATCGTAGATGCACTAAAAAATAATTGAAAACTACATGGCAAAATAAGAAATGGTTCACAGTGAAGAGATATTATTTCATTTTATACTAAAAAGACTTAATGCTAAATTTATAACCTAATATAAGAGAAATGCTATGTCCACAATATTTTCACAATACTTTTACAATAAATCCTAAGTGGCCAGTTGTTACAAGTTGTTATTGGTTGAAAAAAAAGTAATTTCAGCGATAGGTTCAAAGTAGAACCAATAATAACTTACCATATATGCTTTGTTGTTAACATAGCACTTCTCAGGTTACTAGGAAGCATAGACACGGATACGATACAGTGATACGAGCAATTTTTGAAAAATTATAACATGATACGGCACCCTAAATGAAGTGTCCGTACTTCCTAATTAGGTTAACTTTAATAAATCACATTCAATGTTGCATCAATGTATAGATTTCAAAGAATTCATGTGATGCAAAAATAGTGCAACTAACTGAAGCCATATTCAAATTACACCTGTAGGCAGATTTTATTTCCATTTTTTAATTAGGGAAAGAGAGAGAGAGGGGGGGGGGGGGGGAGACGGCATAATGTTAGATGGACAAGATTCCTCAACTGAAGGTACTATTCTGGCCTGAAAATAATAAAACCACCCTTTTTTTCCCATGTGCAGAGTAAACTGTTAACATATGACACTTACACACACACAAAAGAACATGCACAGGGAAAACTTAAAAGGAATTTCTAGTGTCTACCTAACTTTAAAATTATCAACCTTAGTTCGGACATTAGGTTTTCCATTTTCTGGATTTATCAAACTTCAATCATGCGTTATAATAATATTGTATGGCCTCCTTAGCAGTTTTATAAATGTCATACATGTATATTTTCTTGAAAAGAATAACAACACAGATATCAAAGCAAAAACTACCCAAAATTATATAGAACTAATAGAAGTATAATGCTCCTGATAAATGGTCATAAACCCTTTCAATTAAACAAATATGTCAACCAGAAAAAACATGAAAGTCTAAAATGAGCAATAGAAGACAACAAGATGCATTGTAGATTGAATAAAGATGAAAACTTTGGGAATGGCCATGATCTTCAGCATGAAAAGAGAAAAAGATATCAGTGAGAGCAAAAGCATTACAGATAGAGGTCAATATCTTCAATATTGATCAAAGCACCATTGAGAGCCATTAAGGACTTGCCAGGTGGGATCATTCGCTGGTTTGCAGTAATTTCATCCTTAACAGAATCATTGAGCTGCCAAACATTTACACAGTTTAATCAGGAAAACACATGGTGCGGTATCTTTTCAGCAAATATTTTGTCCAACAAACTGCTACTTTCTATTTTACCCATCCAACCTGATAATCTGTGACAAAGTATGTACCTTCATGCGAGATAAGGAAGAAACTATGCTTGGAAAATTTTGACTAATCTCCTGCATTGACTGCAGAGGATCAGAGGCATGAACTATTCTCTGGGCAGTTTGATGTCCTAAATCTGTTCAAGGGGAAAAGACCATTATAATAATTGCAGTGTATGAAATTAACAAAAGAAAAACCATAAATTGTAAATACCCTTCAGTTCCCAAACATCAAGAGTATCTGACACTGTTGATGACAATAGATAATCCCTGAAAGCCATTATCTCAGACGTTAATTCAGGTTTGCGTTCCTGCAAGTGGACAAACCAAAATGCATCTTTAGTACTATATTGAGTGTGCGGACATTGGAACTTCAAAATCATCTAAACTAAATATATTAATAAAGATAAAAGTATTATAAAATTGGTTTTATCAAAATCATCTAAACTAAATAAATTAATAAAGATTAAAGTATTATGAAATTGTTGTTATTGTAAGAGAAATTGTTTGCAAATGCACCAGATCAAAAGAAAATACAGATTGAAATCAACTCAGCTTAATGAATTCCTAATTCCAAACATCCTTAAAATAAAATAAAAAAATTCTTGTCATCACCCAGGATTCCAAGCATAAGATGCTAATTGTGCACTTAACGTCCTGACATCATATCCTTTCCTCAATCACTATCTCAAAGAGTTTCATCATAGGGCATAATTATAAAGGCTTGGTGCAATGATAGATACATATTTGAATATCACTTGTATTCTCTCATAGATACCAAAAATATTTATCCTCATAAGTAACAAAGTGATCTTTCTTCCAGTCATAAAGCATCTTCTAATCCTTAAAATCTTGCTAAACATTATTTTCTTTTTCTTTTTCTTTTTCTTTTTCTTTTTCTTTTTTAAGTAAAAATTGTGCTAAATTAAAAAACCACATTATGTCATCATCATCCACAGATTCCCAAGTTCCCACAGGAACTTCAGTTGAGCCATACAACCTTCCCTACTTTTATTTTCTATAGACTTCTTTTGCTTATTAACCTAAGGCAAGGAAACTCTCAAGGCTATGAAATTCAAATCCAAAATTGCAATTCAAACATTAGTATCTTAGATTCAACAAAGCCTTTGTCAAGGTTTACATAATTATAAAAGAAAGCATTTATTTCTTTCTTTCTTTTTCGATATTTTTTCTAGAAGAAGAATCTTTCTGTCTTTCTTTTTTTTCTTTTTTTCTTTTTGTGTGTGTGTTTACAAGCTTATCATCGAATTCTAGAATTTTGAATCTTCTTGATGCTTGTCTACCTTACTGGAAATCAGGAGATTGATAACTAAGAAAATCTCACTATAAGCTTCCTTTTGAGCCCACCTCAAAAGGTTAGTGGCACAAGCAAGTGCTAGTAGCTTTAAATATCCTAGTATGTGTCATCCAAGAGTACTTCTATAGAAAAACAGAAGGATTAATTTATTAATAATAAAAAAAATCACTACATCAATTGTCCTATTTTTAAAAAAGCCAAACTTACTCTTCTAATTTCATAGAGCAAAAAAATGCATCTAGAATTATTCACAGGTACATGATGTATGCTATCAAAAAGAAAAAAGAAAAAAGAAATGATAAAATACAAAAACAAGAATTCACAATCATGATAACTCTTGAGCACCATGATAGCTTAAAGCCAATTCCCAGGTTCAACTTCAGTTGAAACATAGATAATGCTCCATAAAAATAGATAACAGCATACTGTTCATGAATATACTATCCTAGCGTATATTGTCACACCACACCCACACACCCATTGTATTCAAGATACAACAAAGGGTCCTGAAAGTGGTTATAATTTCTAACATGAAAAATAATCTGAACAATTTTGTAACATTAAAGGATAACCAACCAGAATTTTAGAGAATATGAACCCTCTAACTTCTTGGCTAAGATCTTCAGTCCGAGGATCCTCTAGAGTGACACCTGCAACTCAAACCACACATTTTTAACACATAAATTATAAACCAATAAAATCGAAGTACCAAAACATGGTAATACATACGCAAAATAAAACCTTTTTATTACTATTATAGGCATCAATATCCCATCAACATGTTATAAGGATTTTATATTCTATTTATAAGGGTGTGTCTGTGTGCAAGACTTAACGTATTTATATATCCTAAAGCAATTCATTCATCGTTGGCAATCTTTTCAAAGATAAAAAGACATAACTGAACTCAACTCAGCTACACCTTAATCTCAAGTAAATTGGGATCAGTTATGGATACTTATCAACTAATCAAGATCAATTACATGTATTCCTTCCATAATTCTGCAATTTCTAAAGTCACACTCTGTGTCACCTTCTTATCCAACATATTATTCTTCACCACATCTAATAATGTTACTTTAGATCTCCTCATAACTCAGAATAATTGGATAGTGAATATATCTGTAGGGGTGTGGGCCAGAAAGACGAGGAACATGTGTGCATATAAATATCTATCAAAAAACAAGAACCGTATCAAATACAACTTTGAAGGAAGGAAGCAGCAAGTGAAAGAGTAACTTTAATATTCACAGATGCCAAAACTAACAGCTTCTTTGAATGAATTGAATCAGAAACTGGTCAGATATTATTGACTTTCATGAATTGACTTAACACAAACACTGAAAGGAAAACCAAAAAGAATTATTATATAATTTAAGAGGAAGGAATAAAGCACAATCAGTATCACAATAGAAGATAGCATTCCCCAATACAGCTTGCCTTGGACAAAAAAACTCCAGCTTTTAAAGTTTAAGCATAAGTTGAATGAAAGTTGGGCTACAGCATAAAACAACCATTCTAACCTTTCTTTACTGCACTGTCATCCATAGCCTTATATTCCATATTCTTCAAAGCAAGTTCTACACCATAACCGCCCAAGTTCAAGGAATCTCTTGTACCGACAGCACCACAATGGCCAGTTTTTGTTTCACAGCCAGAAGGTAAAACAGGTCTAACAACGTACTTTACTTTTCCCTGGAAGTTATTGAGACAATCTATCAGCAATCATCTTGCAAATATACAAGTATGTAGCAGAGGTGAAGAATCTAGGAGATGGATTATATAGAAATTTAGCTATACCTAAAAAAATAAAATAAAATAAAAGTGAGGCTTTAAAAAATTATACGTAACCAAATAAACAATAAACTAGAAAATAATCTAATACAATGATGCCGTACAAAACCAAAATGATGAAATGACAAAATTGAAAAAGAGAAAAATAAAAATATACATAACCTAGGAGTCAACACCTAGGCTTGCTTGGAGTCAACACCGAGCAAGGGAGAACAAACCTAAGAGTTAATATCAAGGGTAGGATGGACTCAGCACCAAACCATTGGAAACATTCCAACAAAAATTTGATAAATCAATCAACCTTGTCTCCACAGGAGTATAATAGCACGCTTATATAGACTACTAGAACTAAACCCTCATTCTAGTTGACTTAGGGAAGCCAATTATTGAATTACAAAAATAATATTGACTCTAGGAAATTAAACACAAATTGAAACAACCTATTTAACCAATAAGACCTGAAATAAAATTCAAATAAAAATACAATTGACTTCCAAAATTTATAAAAAAAAAAAAAATTTTAAATTTAAAAAAAAAAAAACTAAAATAGAATAAAATTTTCTTAGTGCTTCCTGCATTATTTTCCTCATTAACCAATAAGACCTAAAATAAAATCCAACTAACCAATAAAAATACAATTGACCTTCAAATTTAAATAAAAAAACTAAATTAGAATAAAACTTTCTTAGCACTTCTAAATTCATAAGCAGACTTTGAGATTGATAAGAAAGTCAATCTAACCCTAAGGGGTAGCACAATCTGCAGGGGACCATGTCTCATAAAATGGAGGTTCCCTTGAGGCCAAAACTAGCTTATCCCAACCAAAAAAAAAAGTTAGTCAATCTTCTTCCTCTGTTTTAAGGGTTTCTATAATCGTATTTGGGCTGTATGTATTTAAGGAAATACCATTATCAAAAACAAATCAATTTTGTCTGACAGACTAACCTAGAAAAACAAAACAAAAGCATAAGTAATAAACTTTATTAAAGGGAGGAGGGAAAAAAAGGCAGCCCAAGTACTCAAGGAATATACAAGAGCCATACAACAAAAACCTAAAAATTACAAAGAACTACAAAATCCAAAAAAGAAGAACTACTATTACCAATGTTCTTAATCCAATTCATCATAAAGAGATCTAAGAAAAAAGAACTTCAGTTGAAGCAACAGGGATTCAATTTCTTCAAATGACCAAGAATTATGCCCCATCCAAATGCACCTCACAAGACAATGAGGAATGATGTTCCACATGTCCATGCTGTGGCCCTTAAAACCAACTCTCCAACAAGCTAGGCAGTCCCTCACTGAGTAAGAAATTTACAAATAAAGAGAAACCATAGACCAAGATCATATGCAATGTCATAATGAAGGTAAAGATGGATAATAGTCTTCCCCTTCTTTTTGCACATACAACACCAATCAAAAGTAGACAATCTTGAAAAACCTCCTTACAAAGAAGTAGCAAATAGAAAGTAATAGAAAGTCTAAGACCAAAAATTCTATGATTGGTAAGTTATAAGGAGAGGATGTGCTAGTTGAGTTACAGTTCATTGGCATCTAAGACCATAAATTCTAGTTAATGCAGTTGCCAGTAGCCGAAATTCTTCTCCTTTGATTGGGACAAATTGGGAAATTCCTTCACAAAATTCTAAAATTTTGAGCTTCCAAAATCTAAAATGTATTTAGTAATGAATCAAAATGTGTTGCTAGATAAATGGGATATAGTCATCAAAGAATATGGAATCTCCTAATGATGATCAGTAACACAAAAACAAGAAATCTTTAAGCTCATGGGAAAATCCACCCATGCCCCTGCTTTTCATCTGCTTCCTATGTTACAATCTTTTGCAAATCCATTATAAGAAGTCATTCCAACTACAGAAGCAACAACACTAATTGACTACTGCTTTAACATAAAATATAGTGACAAACTTTTTAACACAAGTAATAGACCTCTTTGGCTGCTTCAACTAGTGTGACATGAAATTTCTTGAAGCAATCAGTTCCAAGAGCACCATAAAGGATGGCAACTGGGCTTCCAGCACTTGAACCAAAATGGATGTGATCAAAATCAAATAGCTCAGGCTGCTGAAACGAATCTCCAGCACTGGCAACCAAGAAATGAGCAAATAATTATGGGGAAGACAGCAATATATGCCAATTATCAGATGATAACAATAATTATCAGATAAATAAAAGAAAAATAAAAACAAGGACAACACATATTAAAAAATGACAGAGCAGAACTTACAGTTCAGTAGGATTACGAAGCCACAACAACATTTCGGAAACATCAAAGAATAGAGACCCACCAGTATCCACCCAACAACATTTTCCACCAGGGCTCTTTGGGTTTACACCAACAAGCAAGAGATCTGATTTTTTATTCTCCATCTTTGCATTTGTTTCTAAAGCTTCCACCCCGACATTGTTTGAGATACCCTCATCAGCCGGTGGAAAAGAAGAAAGAGACTCCTCCGCTAGTTGCTGATAAAGCACCAATCTAGGTGATGATGATCTCATCATAAGAGAGAATTCAAATAACAATGCCAATGGTTCACTTAAAAGAGAGTGCCCATGTTCTAATATTTTCTTAAGGCAGCCTTTCGCTGTAGAAGAATCAAGGCTGTCCTCAGTATGAAGCCAGACCTCAATGAAGTCCCAAAAAAGGTCTTTCCATTCTTTAGATAATAATTCACTGTATATAACAAAAAATGAAAGTCATTACAGGCTTAGGAAAGGAAATATCTTTACTGAATCTAAACCAAGTGAACAAACAATAGATAAACATTTATTTTCTGTTTCCAATTGGGAAATTCTAAACCACCACCAAACCCCCCCCCCCCCAAAAAAAAGGATAAAAATGCAATCCGTTCATTTCTTTCTGCTCACCTTCCAGCACTAACAACCAGAACCCATCTAAGGAACTCCTGGTTCTTCTTGGAGTTGAAGGGCAATTTATTTTAATTCTTAGGCTACATAATTTAATCTGATTTATAGTTTATCTTATATTTCTGTTTGTATGATGTTATTGCTGTGCATTTCATGCTTCCTTGTTATGCTTGATTCTATACCGGTGTTTCTTTAAAATTAAGCAGTGGATTAAATGGGTCTTTTTTTAAAGGAGTTGTCTAAATGGGTTTTTTTTTTTAATATGACTATTTGGTTGTTTTCTGATGTTACTAATGATAACTTCTATGTTCAGTCACAAACACGCTTGTTGGATCTTGAGCCCATGACCCCACCCTCCACCTAGCACTTATAAGGGGAGTAGCTGTCGGCTAAGTTAAAGCTCATTGGCCATTCTGATTTTTTTCAGGTACCCATATGGCGTTGCCTGGTTTTTTGTTACTTTGATGCACTTGATTAGATAGGTGATCTTTAATATTATTCGTCTGATATTGCTGTGTCAAGTTCTTTACTACTTTACTAACGTAATCTATATTTACTTATCCAAAAAAAAATGTAATCTATATTTGGTTTCTTTCATTGTATATCTAAACTTTTCTAATTGCTTTTTCATTCTCTTTTAAATGCATGATTTTTGGTTGTGCTTTTTATATTACATTTGCATAAATTTATACAGTAGAAATGACATGTCATGTTAGTTTCAGAAAATTTTCTTGTTCCAGACAAGCTAAAGAAAAAAATCACAAGCTCTATGGCTAACAGAGGGAGATAAAAATATGAAATTCTTTCAGCAACCAGCTAACTCGCATAGGACGAACAATTTGTTAGTAGCATAAAATATGGGGATACGGTCATAGAATTAAGATGCAATACAAGAGATTTTTTTATAGTTTTATAGAAATCTTTATCAAGAACCTTGTAGTTGACGTCCAAAGATGGGTGGGCTATCATTTGATATGCTAGAGGAAGATGATGCAGGAAATTTGAAAAGTAATTTCATGGAGGAAGAAGTACTTCAAGCACTAAAATCAATAGATGAAGATAAACCATCAAGCCCAGACCGCTTCAGCTTCACTATAACTTTTTTTTCAGAAGTGTTGGAATGCAGTGAAAGAAGACATCACAAGTTTTTTTTTTTTTTAACTTCCATGAGACGGTTACTTTAGTTGGGACTTTATTTCGGTGGGGTAGAATTTGGGGTTTTACACAATGTATTTCCATTTTTGATTTTCTCCTTTAAGTTCGTATCTCTACTTGAGTTACTTGTATCTGTTTTAAGTTTAGAGTGTTCACCATCATGGACATGATGTCCTTTTTTATGCAATAAATCTTTGATTACCTATCAAAAAAAGGTACTTTTGTAGAGGGGGGGTGGAAGCATCAATTTACTCTTTTACAGCTCGCATTACAAAGAAGATTGGTGCTATTGATATGAGGGATTTCAGGCCTATCAATCTCCTTGGTAGTGTCTACAAAATTCTTGCTAAAATTTTTGGCAAATAGACAAACACATGTTGGGGAAGGTCATTTCTAAGACTCAATATGCATTATGGATTCAGTTTTGATAGCTAATGAATGTTTGGATAGTTGCCAACAATCCAGAATCCTTGGAATTCTTTGGCAATTAATTGGAAGAATACGTTATACATATGGCAAATATGTGGGTTTGGAGAAATATGGAGGCAATATTCAGTTTTGCATCTCTACCATCCGCTTTTCAGTATTTATCAATGGAACTCCAAATGGTTTCTTTGACAGTGGTAGAGGACTATGTCAAGGTGATCCTCCCCCATTGTTTTTTGTTATGGTTATGGAGGCCTTTAGTAGATTGATAGTGGGAGGTTGTAAAGATAGTTTCTCCATATATAATCACAATAATGAGACTTTGGTGATATCGGCATTTGTTATTTGCCGATGATACTTTGATTTTTTTATTTTTTTATACAGATGCCAATCAGATTTGTCATTTAAGATGTGTTTTGTTGTGTTTTACTGCTATTACTGGTCTCAAGATAAATTTGATTAAATCTTATATGATGACATATATGAAAGCTTTGGCTAATACCTTGGGATGTAAGGCATCTTTTCTCCCAATGAAATATTTAGGAATCCCTCTTGGGGCTCACTTCAAAGCAAGCAGCATATGGGACGGCATTTAAAGAAAATGGAAAGGATACTATTGGGGTGGAAGGAACTTTATCCATCAAAGGGAGTTCTCACATTAATAAAGAGTATGCTCTCTAGTCTTCCTACTTTTTTCTTGTCTTTGTTTCCCCTACCTGATATGTTGGCTAACAAAAGTTGAGGCAGCTACAACTGGATTTCCTTTCAGGTGGGTTTTTTTTTTTTTTTTTTTTTTTTTTTTTTTTTTTTTTTATATATATAATGATGAGGAACCCCCTCAAGGTATGGGCCAGTGGGACCACCCCTGAGGGGCAAACCCCAGAAGCCTACACACCCCACTGAGCAGGCATCGGGTATCCTTTGAGTGGCATTAGTGGTGAGCATAAATTCAAAATGGGATCAGGGAGTTAGAAAATTTTTTATCTTTAACCCAACATTTTTTTTTTTTTTGGTAAATGGCTGTGGCATTATATGATAGAAAGTGACTCACTGCGGAAGGAGCTGATTAATAGCAAATAAACGCTAGCTGGGGTGATTGGTGTTCTAGTGTTGTTACAGCTACTTATGGGGTTGATTTGTGGAAACACATCAGAAAAGGTCGGAATAAATTTGCCTGTTTTACTCATTTAGAGTTGGAGATGAACTAGCAACCAATACACGTTCTGTTTACAAAATTGCCACAATGAAATGGTCAAATGAAGCACTAAGCTGAGATTCATCTTCTTCAAAATTGCCATCAGGTTAACAAACAGGTCGCAACACATCCCATATGGTCAAATACCCGTCTTGAAACGACTCGATAGCACAAATTGCTAGGAATTGAAAGTGTGCAGCCATGTTCACAACTTTGAAACAAACCAATTCCAACATAAACTTTTCAACACATCTCCTAGCATAACCCATATCAAATTTTAAGCAAATTTTCACGTAAAAAAAAATAATTCACCACCACAGCAATGAATGTTTGAATTACATTTTGTTGTAATAAGTGAGTAAATTTTTTTTTTGGTAAAGATTACTTTGTTTTGGTGATTGATGACACATTCATCAATACCCATTTCATGATTTTGCTAAAAACAACAAGAAATGAAAGCAAAAACAAAATTCAACAACTAAAAACAATAGAACAAGAACTACAAAAAATGGTAACGTATACATACCCAGCTTCCAAAAGCAGAGGAGTACCAGACCACTTGGCCCGAACCGCGACTTGCACGTTTTTGGGTCTTCGATTCTGAGCAACAACCGAGCCAATCTCACAAAGTCCCAAAAGAACAACCACAAGGATCAAAACCCATAACCCAGATCTACAACGAAATGTCCCCATTTGAGAGAGAGAACAAAGAGATGGGTCAAAAGACTAGAACTTTGAGGAATGTGAAGGTTGAGAGGGATTCAACATTGATAATTGGAGAAGGGAGAAATGGATCAGAGAGGCTGAGAGGTTTTTTGGAGAAACAGAGGAAGAAGAAGACTGAGGAGAAGACTCTGTGTGAGTGAGGGAATGAATGAAGGGTTTATGGTATTTTGCTTGGAATGTGGAGGGTGTTTATGTAAATTGGAATACCACGTCATTAGCTGACGTGGCTGTGTTTGATTGAATGAGTTTTGTAACATGTGGAAGGGTTTTTGTGGGTGATGAGGAATATGCGAGTAGACTTTGCTTTGTTTGGTCATTGATATACATTTCCTCGGAAGTTGGAAATTAAAAGATACTACAAGTAGATTCTTAAAAAAAAAAAAAAAAAAAAATTACAAGTACAAAGTACAAACTACAAATCCCCCCAATCTCTTTTATTAGAAGTTGTTTTGATAAATCTACAATTAAATTATATTTTTTTTTATATTCTTTATACTTTTGCGAAATTTTTAGAAGATTAAAGATTATTAGCTATGTCTTAATTAAATATTTAAATTTCAAATTTTTGTAGTCTAAAATTATGTATAAAAAATAAGTTTATGAATCGATTAGTAAATAATAATTGATTGGCACGAAATTTAACACACTTTTTAAGAATATAAAAAACATGCAATCTAACTATTAGATTTTCAAAATATGTAACTATGTTATTATTATTATTTTGGAAGTTATAGCCATTGGCTACATCTAGGGTTGTGTCGGGTTGGGTCGGTTTTGGACCCAACCCACTAGGTTGGGTGAAGGGCGGAAGGACTCGAGACTGACTGTAGGTGTCAATCGGTCAAATTGGTTTCGGTTTCAGTTTCAGGTTCGAATGGAGCTTAAGTCGGTTCTAAAGTTTGCCAAATATTGGAAATTGTTGTTGAAAACTGTAAATTGTTGTCGGAATCTACAAAACTTTGCCGGAATCTATAAATTTTTCACTAGAATTTGCAAATTTTCACTGAAATTTACTATGATTTGGTTGGATCTGGCTAAATCCCACCAGATCTGGTTGAGATCTTGCCTAATTTGGTCAAGATCTCGCCAGATCTAGCTTGGTCTGGTTGGATTTGGTCGGACTTCATCTATAATTCTGGTTGAGTTTGGGTGGCTCGGGTTTTGGAGAAGGAAACCCGCCACTCGACTTGCCCATATCGATTCTTGAAAACGGAGACCTATCGCCCACTGACTAGACCTTTAGTTTGGGCAAGAATCGAGTCGGCGTCAAGTGGTTTGGCCAGGTTGTCGAGCTCTAGTCGAGTCTAGACGACCCTAGCTACAACCATCAAAGAGTCGAAAGGAAAAGATTTTTATGCAACTAGGTCACATGTATGGTTTGTTGCATAAAAATTCCTGCAATCTGGATTACATAAAAACATTGCTCAGAAAAAAAATCTATGTACACATAATTTGACACCAAACTTCATAATATATTGATATGGTTGATTGTAAGTAGTAGACACATAATTTTACACTCGATTTTTATATAGGCTAATCTTTTTTTATCCATTATTAACACACACATACGGAGAGAGGGAATAATATCTTTAAAAAATTGATATTTGTGTATATCCAAAAAGGTCTAACTCTTGGATAACAGACAAGGCCGGCTTAATGAATTGTGGGACCTAAGGCAACAATTTTAAATAGGCCTTTTTATTAATTAAATATGAATTAAATAATTTTTATTTAAATGTTGATATCATTTTTTTTTATATTTAAAGCCTAATTTTATTACTTTTTGCGATGTAAAAGTATTAATCAAATTTTTGTAATCAAATTTTTGTAATCAAATTCTACTAACATTTCCATTTGAAATGATAATTGGCTTATCCACATTTTTTTAGAATAATGGCATAATTGATCTTAAATAATATGTTATTAATAAATATAAGCCATCAATATCATAAATATCATGTTTGAAATAACATTCAAGATATTACAGACAACATTTTTTCAAACTATCATCATTGTTTATTGTACTATGAATTAAAAATATAGCTTGATCTTATTATATATAAAGATGTAGGATCCTCGGATGTACGGATCTTCGGACCAAGGGCTTTGCCTTGTAGTCTTTTACACCGCATCCTTTGGAGTCCCACATCGAAAGAAAACCCCCCCACTTGCTGCCTTATAAGCTGTGAAGCCAAGGGAGTAGTGTACCACTAGAACTCTCAGAGTGTTCTAGTGGTACACTACTCCCTTGGCTTCACAGCTTATACGACAGCAAGTGGGGGGGTTTTCTTTCGATGTGGGACTCCAAAGAATAAAAGAAGGCAAACTCGCATAAAAAAGAAAAAAAGAAAAAAAAGAAGGCAAACTAAAGCAAGAAAAAATAGGGTCAAAGAAACAGAGATTTTAGAGTTAAAATTTCAAACCAGGATGTTGAAGGCTATGGCATAACAAATAAGGAGGTTCGAAGATCCAAAGCTGACAGCAAAGAAGACTTCAGAAAACCACTTTTTCTCTTAGAATGGAAAGAGCGTAGAAATTTCTCAACAATCAATAAAAAAAATTGAGGTTTGAGATTGAATTTATTTTGGGCTTTTTGCTTTTAGTTTGCTTTGTAGACAGGGAGATAGTGTGTGATTTTTCAGCTTCGGTATATGCATGAAATTAAATGATTATTACACTACCCATAGAGAAAACGAACCGTTCAACACATCCAACAATTTTTTGCTTTTGTTTTTCCAGATGATTCTTTAATAATAAAAATCTAGGTTTTAATTAATACTCGTATATGTTAAAGACATATATTTATTGGTTGGTTTTCTGCAAGAAATTTAAAAAAAAAAAATTATTGGTTAAAATTTGGGGGCCTTTTTTCATTTGGGGCCTTAGGCAATTGCATCTGTAGGGTCACAAATTGTAGCCCACACCCGGATGAATACAGGAGATAGGCCCAATAAGCCCAATACAATAAATTTGTAAGAGAGTGGGTCAAAGAATTGGGCTAACAACGCTCTTTACAACAGTTACTGAAGATAAAGTGCTTGGCCGAGGAGACTAAAACACACACACAAGTTGAGATCTCGTGTCCGAGGAGTAAGTTTTGGACTAATTGATGGATTCCAGTTAGGTCCGAGGGGTATGCACTAGGTAGAATGCTTTTCTTTGGGTTGTATTTTTCCAGATGCTACAGTGATTATTTCTTGAGGTTTCTTTTGTTTTTTTTTTCGTCCTCTTCTTCTGGAGGTCTTACTCCATTATATAAGCCTTCATTCTTCAATCCTATCGTCCACTTGTCTGCCATCTAGCTTGGTACTTGAGTTTCCCACTTCTTCTCTTACAGCTTTTTGACTTTCTGGGGATAAAGATCACTTTCAACACTGTTCAGGGGTCTTCTCCACATAAATGCGGCCAGGAAAGCAGCTGTGATGCATTTAATGCGGTGGTAGCAGCTTTTTCTCAAGATATTTCTGCATCCTTATCCCTTCCATATGCATTGGTAATCTATCTTTACCTCCGGAACTTCCTGGAGGGTGGACTAAGGGAAAGCCGAGATTCTTCTCACCATCAGACGTCATGTCCGAGGAGGGTATTCCACTCGGACCAGCCTCTTGGGATCCTTACGCGCTCTACTGTTAGTTACAACGGTCCTCTGTGATTTCTTCTCCTCGGGCGTATTGTTGATGAAACGTCGTTCCTGGGCCTAGATCATGGGCCCATATTTTACTCCCCCACAATAGCCCCTCAAAATTCTAATTTTTCTTTCTGATCCGAGGAGGAAAATTAGGATTTTGATGTATAAAGGTAATTACGACGTAGTCCTTAATAGTATCTAAATTTAGACGCATGTAAGGGCCATTTCTGCCATTTCGCGTGGGCTTCTGACGCTTGGGAACTCGCACAATCATCATTAAACGCTTAGAATTGCGTTTCAACTAGACATCCTACGGTGAAATACGAATCCAACGGTTCAGATCGCAACTTCAATATTTGGGCGAGATTGTGGTTTTAACCCCACTATAAAAACTTCCAGGCGTTACTTTTTGCTTCTTATCAGAACTTACAACTTCAGAGTGTTCATATCCAGGCGCCCACCAATTTTTTCGCAAGAAGGAGAGCTTGACGATCTTCCAGTGACCAGAGAAGCAATCCGTGTTCATTTCTACGTAAGTTTCGCATTCCGATTTCCATTGTACTCTCGGCTAACCTCCTCGGCTAACCACCTCACCTTATAGAGACTAACCATGGGTAGATTCGAGCGCTTAGTGGACACTCCGGCCAAGATAGAGTTGTTCAAGGAGAAGTACCACATTCCCGAAGAGGTGGTGGTACGTCACTGCACCACAGAGGGAGTGGAGTTTGACCGGAAGATGGGAGAGGTGGTCATCCCCATGATTGCCTTCATAGAAGGGGGAATGACCATTCCCATGGGTAGGATTACACGGGACTACCTTCGTGCCCATAGGCTGTGTCCCCATCAGTGTGCTCCCAACTTCTTTAGAGTCCTAGGGTCAATCGACGCCTTGGATCGGCATCTGGGGTTAGGATTGACATGGTACGACGTCGCCCACCTGTATGAGGGCCATATAGAGACTCGGGCAGGCTTTTACCTTAAGTCCCGTAGCAGTGTGGTCAAACTGATATCCTGCCTTCCCAAGTCAAATAAGGGGATGAAGGACGACTACCTGATCTTGTCGGGGCCTTGGAGCGACGGCTTAGCCTGCCCAACCAAGGCCGGGACTCCAGGTGGAACACTTTAGACCTAGGATTTCTAACTTTAGCATTAAGGATTGTTACGTTGCTTTTACACTCATTTACTTAGTTATTTTGTGTTAGTGACTATCATATTTTTTTTTTATAGCCGAGGCATAATAACGTAACTTACTTGTTTGACAGACAAATTTTTTACCAATCCGAAGCTCAGCTTGATCAACGTTCCAGCATTGAATTATCTGCTGAGGTCAGAAATTTTCGTGAACGAGGACGGACAACTACGAGCGGTCCACCTCATTTTGGATTTTGAACCCATTTCTCGGTCCTTTTTAGACGTCGGCAATTCTATCCGAGCCGGGGACCATCGCTTGGCGCGAATAGACGTATCTCGGCCACACTTCCTCGCCAGCTACGACCTTCCGCCGGTTGACCATCCCATTCCACAGGGAATTCCCCTCGCCGTCGCACCGTTGCGCGAAGTAACACTTGGGGAAGCCATCCTTAAAGAAGAGACAGCTTCTTCTTCGTCCCTAGAACTAGAGATTGACAAGTTCAGGTTTGAAGAGGAAACAGTACATATATCAGAGGCCGAGGAAGGGACGGACGAGCAGTCGAGTGTGCACCCTCCGGATCAGGTGATAACTTACATCGCCGATACCACCGACGAGGAGGAAGACATGGCTCCCCGGACTAGCCCTTCTTTGAAAGAATTGATGAAGGGTAGGAATAAAGAGCCAACCCCTCAGGATAAGGGCAAATCCAAACAAATTGCACACCCTCCCCCTCTTCCGCCCCAAGTGCCTGCTGACCTTGGGCTCAAACCGAATCCGGATTTGAGGAGGAAAAGGCCGGTGGAGCCTGCTGAGGAAGGGGAATTAGGCCCATCAAGGGGAAACAAGCAGGCCAGGCCTGCACCAGAGCGAAGGAGTAGGAGGTCCAACTCCGTGGAGAGCCACGAGGAGCGACCAGTGGCCCAGGCTCGTCAGCCACCACGGACCTGGTCACCTGAATTGGAGGTCGATGGCGGTCCCATCATGATGGATGCCTCCCTTCAGCATTTTCGAGGTGGCCATGCAGGTCGTTTGGCCGACGCACTGCTACAGCCACTCCTCCTTCCGTCGGACCTGGCGGCGTACAGGAGCTTTGACTACCCTGATCTGCTCCTTTCCATGAAGAGGGACTTGGCCATGGTAAGTTACTTTAGTTTGATTTCTTTTCATTTGGGCATTATTTCTTAAGTCTAACACACTTTTTCCTTTTGCATTATAGGTCGCGCAACAAGTGTACGTGGCCGAAGAGTGGGCAAAGCGCTTTCGTGATGAGACGAAGGCTGCTCACCAGGCCCGAGATACTGCGGAGGACCATTTGAGCGTGCTGAGAACCCAGCAGAAGCAGTTGGCCGAGCAAGTGAAGAAGGCCAACCAGGATAAGGCCAGCGTTGAGGCTGGATTGAATAATATGGAGAAGCAGGCGGAGACTTTTCGCAGCGAGCTGCACCTCTGCCAGATCAACTTAGAAACGGAGAAGCAGATGGTGGTAGGTCTGCGCGAAGAGATCCGTCGGCTCAAGGAAGCTGCACAGCTACAAAAGGAGGCAGCCGAGGCCGAGAAGCAAGCTTCTTATGATCTGGGGGTGGAAGAAACCCAGAGCAGGTTAACTGAGGAGTTTGCTTCGGTCGCCAGGGACTACTGTGACGTCACGTGGGGGAAAGCCCTTGACGCCGCTGGGGTCCCGGCTGACTCCAGCCTTAGGATGCCTGAGAGCGTGTACTACGATCCTGAAATCCAACCGCTCTCAGATTCTGATCCTCCTCCTCCAGAGCAGCCAGCCTCAGCGTCTGAAGCTCCTGCGGCAAATTTAGGCCTTCCAGCATCTGTGGAAGGTCCAACAGCCACCCGTCAGGACGCCGGTCAAGGGGAAAAAGCCGGGACCTCCCAGGGTAATGCTCCGGGTGCTGCTCCTTCGCAGCTTGAACCAGCAGTCGACCACCAAGACCCCAAGATTAAGGCCTAAGACATTTGTTTTAGTGTTTCTTTTTGTTTTGTTTTTTTTTTTTCTTTAGCTTTCTATGCTCATCACTTTAAAGATATGTACTGTTTTAATCATTAATGAAAGTATACTTCTTTTGTTTTACGCATTATGGCAAGTAGTAGCTAATCCCTCCGCTGTCATTCCATTCATTTTTTTACTTGCATTAAAAGAATGGCTGACCTAATTGAGGAGTTTCGGAAGTTGACATACTAGCTAAACACATATAACCAAACAAGAAATTTGAGTCATGCGCTTTTATCTATATTGGAATGTTAAAAAAAAAAAAAAAAAAAAAGGAAATAAAACAAGTAGTAACTAACCCAGACCATCTGGTCAGAAGTCTCAGGCACGATTGGTTTTAAGTCTAAACACTTGAGAACAGTAAGGGTGTTAACTAACCCAGATCATCTGGTCCGAGGACTCAGGCATGATTGGATTTAAGTTTAAACACTTCAGAGAACAGTAAGGGTGTTAACTAACCCAAATCATCTGGTCCGAGGACTCATGCATGATTGGATTTATGTTTAAACACTTCAGAGAACAGTAAGGGTGTTAACTAACCCAAATCATCTGGTCCGAGGACTCATGCATGATTGGATTTATGTTTAAACACTTCAGAGAACAGTAAGGGTGTTAACTAACCCAAATCATCTGGTCCGAGGACTCATGCATGATTGGATTTAAGTTTAAACACTTCAGAGAACAGTAAGGGTGTTAACTAACCCAAATCATCTGGTCCGAGGACTCATGCATGATTGGATTTAAGTTTAAACACTTCAGAGAACAGTAAGGGTGTTAACTAACCCAAATCATCTGGTCCGAGGACTCATGCATGATTGGATTTAAGTTTAAACACTTCAGAGAACAGTAAGGGTGTTAACTAACCCAAATCATCTGGTCCGAGGACTCATGCATGATTGGATTTAAGTTTAAACACTTCAAAGAATGTCGAGAGGTATGAAAAGAGGTATACATATTTAACATAAAAGACGAATATTGGTCAAACATAAGTTTATTAATAATAATACCTTTTCAAATTATTGACATTCCAAGGGCGGGGTACTACAAGTCCATCCAAGTCTTCCAAGAAATAGGCTCCAATGCCAGCATTGGAGGTGATGCGATATGGTCCTTCCCAATTTGGCCCTAGTTTTCCCCAAGCAGGGTTCTTTGCCGAGCCCACGACTTTGCGCAGCACCAGGTCGCCTGAGACCAAAGGTCTTGTCTTTACATGGGCATCATAACCTTGCTTTAGCTTTTGTTGGTAATGAGCCAATTGAACCATTGCGTTTTCCCTTTTTTCATCAATCAAGTCCAGACCTCTCGCCAAGTTTTCATCGTTGTCTTTTGGATTGAATGAGCTTGTTCTCGTCGTTGGGAACCCGGACTCCAAAGGGATGACTGCTTCAGCCCCATAAGTCATTGAGAAAGGGGTCTCCCCAGTGGACCTACGAGGTGTGGTCCTGTACGTCCAAAGTACATGTGGGAGTTCTTCCACCCATCTTCCTTTCGCATCATCCAGTCTTTTCTTCAATCCGCTTAATATGACCTTATTTACAGCTTCGGCCTGGCCATTACCCTGGGGGTAAGCCGGAGTAGAATACCTGTTAGTGATACCCAATTCTCCGCAGTAGTTTCTGAACATCTTACTGTCAAACTGAAGTCCATTATCTGTGATAAGTACACGCGGGACGCCGAACCGAGTAACAATGTTTCTCCAGATAAATCTTTTCGCATCCACATCTTGGATATTAGCCAGAGGCTCTGCTTCAACCCACTTTGTGAAATAGTCAGTACCAACTATCAGATACTTCTTGTTTCCTACAGCCTTAGGAAATGGTCCGACGATGTCTAAGCCCCATTGAGCGAATGGCCATGGGCTAGATATTGGATTGAGGGTTCCTCCTGGCTGGTGTATACTTGGTGAATACCGTTGACACTGATCGCATTTTTTGACGTACTCCAAAGCTTCTCTCTGCATGTTCGGCCACCAATAACCCTGAGTAATGGCCCTATGCGCCAAGGATCTGCCTCCAGTATGACTTCCACAGATTCCCTCATGCATTTCCTCCAAAAGCAATTCCGTTTGATCGGGATGAACACAGAGTAGATAAGGTCCAGAGAAGGAACGCCTGTATAGCTTATCATCCTGTGACAGCCAATAGCTAGGAGCCTTCTTTCTTATTTTGTCGGCTTCCGTTTTCTCTTCGGGTAGAATGTCATCCTTTAAGAACTGCACGACGGGGTCCATCCAACTCGGCCCCATTCTTACTTGATTGATCTGTACTACGTTTGCTATTATTGAGGGTCGATGCAGGTCCTCAACAAGGATTAGGCGAGGCAAGTTCTGTGCCGAGGAAGTTGCAAGAGTGGCCAAGGAGTCCGCATGCGTGTTACCGCTTCTTGGGACATGTAGCAAGCTAAAGGATTCGAACTCCACTTGCATGGCTCTCACTCGGCTAAGATAGCTTCGCATTCTCTCATCCTTGGCTTCAAATTCTCCCTTGACTTGACCCACAATTAGCCTTGAATCCGAGAAGAGGTTAATGGACTTTCCTCCCATCTTCAGGACCATAGTCATTCCTTCCAGTAGTGCTTCGTACTCTGCTTCGTTATTCGTGGCAGGAAAGCTTAATCTTAACGACTTTTCAACGGTGATCATCTCTGTTGATGTCAACACTAGCCCAATACCCGCTCCTTTTTGGTTTGATGCTCCGTCTACATGCACTTCCCACGTCGGAGGGGGACACCTGGTGATACTACAGGCTAGTTTTGCACCTCTTTCCTCTAATGATAATTGACTATCCGCTTCCGGTTCGGTGAATTCTGCCACCAAGTCGGCCAGTACCTGGCCTTTAACTGAGGTGCGAGGCATGTACTTAATGTCGAAAGCTCCCAGAATTGTACCCCACTTGGCTATCCTTCCCGTGTAGTCTGCACTTTTAAGTACGGCTTTTAGTGGGAGTTGAGTAAGAACGATCACTGTGTGCGCTTGGAAATAATGAGGCAACTTGCGTGTGCCAAGCACCACCGCTAATATGGCCTTTTCCAGTGGAAGGTAGCGTATTTCTGCCTCATGCAGTGACTTACTCACGTAGTATACTGGTCGTTGCACGCCGTTGTCTACCCTTATCAATACTAAACTTACTGCATAGGAGACCACTGCAATGTAAGCAAAAAGGACCTCGTCCGGCTCAGGGCTTGACATGACAGGCGGCCGAGCAAGATAGTCCTTGAGTTGTTGAAAAGCCGCGTCACATTCCGTCGACCACTCAAAGCTTTTCCATTTATTGATCAACAGGAAAAAGGGTCGGCACCTGTCAGCTGATCGAGATATGAATCTATTCAGAGCAGCGGCCATTCCGGTTAGTTTTTGCACCTCTTTTGGGTTCCGAGGAGTTCGCATACTGGTGATGGCCTTAATTTGGTCGGGATTGACTTCAATTCCCCTATGAGTGACCATATAACCCAAGAATTTGCCTGAGCCAACACCAAACGAACATTTGGAGGCATTCAAGCGTAGCTTATGGCTTCTGAGAATTTCGAAGACGACTCGAAGATCCTCTAGGTGTTCAGATGCTCTTTTGCTTTTCACCACCATGTCATCTATGTAAATCTCCATATTTCTTCCCAATAATGGTTCAAACATCCTCGTCATCATCCTTTGATAAGTAGAGCCTGCATTCTTCAAACCAAAAGGCATCACCTTGTAGTGGTAGTTTCCCACTGGTGTGACAAAAGCAGTTTTTTCCTGATCGTCCAATGCTAAAGGTATCTGATGATAACCCTGGAAAGCATCCAAGAAACTCATCCGAGGATGGCCGACTGTGGCGTCTACCAGCTGATCAATCTTGGGCATGGGGAATGGATCTTTTGGGCAGGCTTTATTCAGATTCGTGAAATCAACACATACTCGCCACTTCCCAGTCTTTTTCTTGACCACCACCGTGTTTGCCAACCACTCTGGGTAGAAGATCTCTTTGATAGCCCCTGCCTTCTTTAGCTTTATCACTTCCTGACGGACTGCTTCTGCATGCTCTTTAGATGGCCGACGAGGGAGCTGCTTCTTGGGGGTCATTGCTGGATTAACATTCAAATGGTGACAAATGAAGTCTGGGTCTACCCCTGGAGCCTCATAAGCGTTCCATGCAAAGACGTCTATGTTTCGCTTGAGGAACTCTATCAATTCCTCCTTCTCCAACTGGGGTAGTTGAGATCCGACTTGAAAGAATTTCTCAGGGTCATCTCCTATTATGACCTTTACAAGATCTTCACATTTCGCCTCCTCGGACAGCCCATCTTTGGACAACATTGGGGGTTTTGATTGCTATAGCTCTTCTTTTTGAGCCTCAGATTCTGCTTCAGGTTCATGTCGGATAGCTGCTATCATGCACTGCCGTGCCATGGTCTGATCACCCAATATCTCTTCTATCTTGCCTCCAGAGGGGTATTTAATCTTCTGATGCAGGGTGGAAGAGACTGCTCCTAAAGTATGAAGCCAAGGCCTTGCAACAATTGCTGTATAAGGGGAGTAGGCATCCACCACTATAAAATCGACCTCTACTATCTCCGCTCCGGTTTGTACTGGCAGTCTGACTTGCCCTTTCGGGATAATAATCTTCCCTTCAAAGCTTACTAAAGGGGAGTTATAAGGTGTCAGGTCTTCGGCCCTTAGGTTCAGCCCCTTGAAGAGGTCAGGGTACATGATCTCGGCTGCACTGCCTTGATCCACCATTACCCTCTTTACATCGTAGCCCCCAATTCGGAGGGTAATTACTAAAGCATCGTCATGTGGTTGAACTGTTCCGATCTTGTCTTCGTCCGAGAATCCCATGACCAGGGACCGGCTCAATTTAGCTCTCTTCGACTCATGAGAGTCATCCTCAGGGTACAGACGAGCCACCGACATTACTCTGGAGGGGCATGACCCTGTCCTGCCAGGTGCCGCAAAGATGACATTAATAATTCCAATTGGAGGTCTCGGAGGATTCTCCCTTTCTGACCGAGTATCCGCATGGCTACCCAGATTATTGGAATGGTGCAACAGCTGTTTCAATCTGCCCTCCCGGACAAGCTGGTCCAGGTGATCCCATAAGCTTCTACAATCCTCGGTGGTATGGCCGTGGTCTCTATGATATTGACAATAGAGGTTCCGGTTTCTCTTTTCTGGGTTTCCCATCATCTTGTTGGGCCACTTGAAGAAGGGTTCGTTTTGTACCTTTTCTAGGACTTGGTGCACAGGCTCTCGGAATACAGCTCCTACTATTTGGCTGTTGCTGGATGTCTGCTGCTCGGCATAATCCCTTTTCGGCCGGTTATTATTATACCTGTCCGGCCTAAACTCTCTTCTTTCTTGTGGGACAAGCTTATCTTTCCCTTTTCCTTGTTGCTGCTGTTGTTGATCATCTTCTATCCTTTTATATTTATCCACCCTATCCATTAATTGTTGCAAGCTGGTGACCGGTTTCCCTGTCAGGGACTTCCTCAGACCATGATCGGAGGGAAGACCAACCTTGAAGGTTCTGACAGCGACCTCGTCAAAATCTCCATCAATCTCGTTAAACATCTCCCAATACCTCTCGGCATATGACCTCACAGACTCCCCCTCCCTCATTGTCATGGACAGCAAGGAATCAAGGGGTTGAGGAACTCTGCTGCATGTAACAAACCGGGAGCAGAATGATTGAGTGAGCTTCTTGAAGGAGCCGATGGAATCAGTCTTCAACCCATCGAACCATCTCATCGGCATCGGTCCTAGGCTAGAGGGAAATACTCTACACAATAAAGCCTCGTCTTGAGAGTAGACTGCCATCTTTTGTCTGAATTGGCTCACGTGTTCTACGGGGTCGGTACGTCCGTTGTACATAGAGAACGTAGGCTGATGAAAACGTCTGGGAAGCTTTGCCTTTTCTATTCCCCTAGTAAAGGGGGACTTAGAAATTTGGGTCAAAGCCTTCTTCATGTCTTTGGTTCCCACTCCCCGTCTAGACGAACTTTTTCTTTTTCTCTTGTGAGAATGCTCTTCTTCATAGGAATAGGATTCACTGGGGGGAGTCTCTGAAGAATCCCTGTAACTATCCTCCCCTTCACCGTTGGAGGAGACATCAGAACTTGAAGGGGTGCGATTTCGTTGTGCTCGACGAAGCTTCTTTTTCAATCATTCTATTTCACGCTGTAAGTCTTTTTCGTCAGCGTGCCCTTGCACCAGATGGCTCTTTCGTCGATAGCCGCTCTTCCCAGCATGGATCGCTCGCGAACTACCCTCACGCTGGTTATCTACGTGGTTATCCCGTTCAAGATTATGGAGTTCATCTTGCTGATTGACGTTTACTGACTCTGCATAGGGCGGACTGGCCTGTTGCGGTCCCGAACCTGCCATAACTGCCATAACTTCCTACTAGCGCTAATTCTTTCCCACAGACGGCGCCAATTGTAGGGTCACAAATTGTAGCCCACACCCGGATGAATACAGGAGATAGGCCCAATAAGCCCAATACAATAAATTTGTAAGAGAGTGGGTCAAAGAATTGGGCTAATAACGCTCTTTACAACAGTTACTGAAGATAAAGTGCTTGGCCGAGGAGACTAAAACACACACACAAGTTGAGATCTCGTGTCCGAGGAGTAAGTTTTGGACTAATTGATGGATTCCAGTTAGGTCCGAGGGGTATGCACTAGGTAGAATGCTTTTCTTTGGGTTGTATTTTTCCAGATGCTACAGTGATTATTTCTTGAGGTTTCTTTTGTTTTTTTTTTCGTCCTCTTCTTCTGGAGGTCTTACTCCATTATATAAGCCTTCATTCTTCAATCCTATCGTCCACTTGTCTGCCATCTAGCTTGGTACTTGAGTTTCCCACTTCTTCTCTTACAGCTTTTTGACTTTCTGGGGATAAAGATCACTTTCAACACTGTTCAGGGGTCTTCTCCACATAAATGCGGCCAGGAAAGCAGCTGTGATGCATTTAATGCGGTGGTAGCAGCTTTTTCTTAAGATATTTCTGCATCCTTATCTCTTCCATATGCATTGGTAATCTATCTTTACCTCCGGAACTTCCTGGAGGGTGGACTAAGGGAAAGCCGAGATTCTTCTCACCATCAGACGTCATGTCCGAGGAGGGTATTCCACTCGGACCAGCCTCTTGGGATCCTTACGCGCTCTACTGTTAGTTACAACGGTCCTCTGTGATTTCTTCTCCTCGGGCGTATTGTTGATGAAACGTCGTTCCTGGGCCTAGATCATGGGCCCATATTTTACTCCCCCACAGCATCAGTTGCTTATATGCTTGAGCCGGCCCTGATAACACAGCACAAATTTTAAATCTTTTTTACTTTCACTCATTTTTCAACGTAAGATTAACCTACTATTTTTTCTTTTAAGAATATTAAATATTTTTAACCCACACAGAAAAATAGGGGATAAAGTCCCTGTTATAAAATTAAGTGTGTCAAATAGTATTGGTAATATGCCTTCTATAAAGTATAAAACAAGTGTTTTTTTTTGTTTTTTTTTATTATTATTTTTTATTTTTAAGTTACACTTATACAAACAATTTTTCTAGACTTCATGATAAGTCACTCCTCAAATAGAGCAATAATGACACCCTCTCCTTGAGATTTATATAAAAAGGTGATATGACACTCCTCAAACTAGCAAATGAGACTTTCTTGAAGTTTATATAAAAAGTTGACGTCAGCTCATATTGTATCTTCTTTAACCGAACATTTTTTTTTTAATTAAAAAGAAATCCTACTCAAATTATTATTATTATTTTAATTATGGTTAACTATAATCCTTTTTTGATAGATAACTATAAGAATTTTATTAAAGTGAAACAGAAGAGTAAAAGCTAGGATGAAATGCAACAAAATGAATGCTCAGATAACACTCAATAAAAACCTTCGAGACAGAGCCAGATAAACGATTTAAGAGAGACCAAGAATCTAAACTATGTGCTGCATTGTTAGCTGATCTGGGAACCTAGCTGAAATGAATATTTTGTGAAAGCTTTGCCAACGTTAGTGTATCAGCACTTAACACTGCAATTCTCCGTGGGTCTCTTCTCTATTCTGCTTCTGAAGGTCAACTATAATCCTCATACTAACTTAACTATCTTCTTCCATTATAGCAGACTGAAGATAGTCTTCAATAACCACAACAACAATGATTCAAGAAAAAGTCCTCATACCAAGCCATAAAGATTCTTTATAAGAAGAGAAAATGACAAAAAAAGTACACAGTAATTTGAATCACAAAAAAACTACTCTCTCTCTCTCTCTCTCTCTGATTAATGATTCTATATATATAGAGACATAATTATTCATTGATTTAAGCATCAAAGGATCAATGTCCAGCACTACACCAGTGTTCATTTGATGATCCTTTTTGCATATGTTCATTGTCCACGTCAACAATGCAACCAATTGATTCATCAATCTTGAAAAGTAAAACTATGTATATAAATATGCAATAAAACAAATGCAAACTCTTGTTTTCCACCACTTATTAAAAGAACTAACACCTCATGTTTTTCCACCATTTTTTTAAGAGTAAATGTCACAAACATTATCTTATTATTAAAACTTTTCAACTAAGTTATCATGAAAATTGTTGTTTGAAATGTGAGATTTGGCCCTGTGATCATTTACCCCCTTCCAAAAATAAAAAATGAAAAAATAAAAAGAAGAAGAAGCAGGAGGAGGAAAGTACTTTTTGAATTCCAAGTGCTTGATGTTGTCTCTTTCTGCTCAACAAATTCAACTTGATGTTCACTTGTTTAAGCATTTGATGGGAATACAAACAATTTAATCATATAAATATTTGGGTTCGTTCATTGTTCTAATCATCATCCATCTCCCCAGGCTTTCATTTTACCTGTGAAATTGATTAAAATGATATAGGGGTTTTTCTATACTGCATTATAAAACTGAAAAAATAAAAGAGAAGGAAAAACTCTTTCTCAAACCCTTCTCTACAAAAAAAAACCTACTGAGCTTGCAGCACTACAACAAAGTGGTCAATGATTTCCATTTCCAAATGACAGAGGATTACTTATGCAGGCTATCCAAGCCTCAATCTATAATTCATTGTAACAGAGAAACTCTAACCTTGTATGTACATTTCAATACAGAATCTTTACAAGCTTGAACTGCTAGCTAAATTCAGGTTTAGTTTTTACATATTTCCTTAATCTACAGAAAACCTATTACCAGAAGAAAGAAGTGGTGAAGTGTGAAATCTTCCAAGTACTCAAACCCTACTGAAGTGCTCAACTCTCTCCAGCAAACCTGTGAAATGCAACAACCATTAAGCTTGCGACTTCCCTTTGATGACAAATGGTTCTTGAAGTCAACACAACAACACAGCCAATGGAAGCTTCATAAAGAAGAAGAAAGAAAGAAAACAAACCAAAAAATTTTACAATTCAATATGTAAAAGTACTGATAGCAAGGTTACAAGTGAATTTCCTTTTCAGTGGGATCCCAACTAGTCCTTACATTTTCACACAAGGAGGAAGAATATATGAGAAAATAAGGAATCCTTCATGTAAGATGCTAATTGTTGAATTCCAAATTCTCTCTTGTTTTCCCTCCAAGTTGAGTTTGCTTCTTGGCACAAATACTGTTTGCTCATGCCCATCTTCAATTTCTTTGATTGTGCTGCTAAGTGCTAAGTCTACTTGCCTCTATTTTCAGGAGGTATATACTATGGCTATCAACATTGCCTTACAACTTTATGAATATAGTCAACCCTTCACCTATATAGTCTGGTATGGCCTCCTAGAACCAGTATAATGCTCTTTGGTCATGACCAATATATGCATTTAAATGCTATAACACAATAAATCCATGCAAGGAATGGCCTCCATGCACATGGCTTCCACGTCTCTACAACCTTTCAGCAGTCCATAAATTGTTAAAACTATAACTTTCTTGATTACCTGAGCATGTCCCCGCTATTTAATCGTGGCCCACTTAGTGCCGGTGATATGCTGAAATTATTACCATTGCCACAAAACGATGGATGCCCAAGAGGCGTTGGCCTATCTGGAATTGCTGGAACCTCAATATCTCCTTCTAACATTTTAAGTGCATCCAAAATGGTTGGCCTCAAAGCAACCATCACATGAGCACACATAATTCCAACCATCACAAATCTCTCCATTATGCTCTTTGGATTTGAATTCACAGAATCGTCATTTTTCGACAGAGAAGCTTCTAAAGCCTCTTCCACTTTTCCAGCTTTTACCAAAGACCAAGCCCAATCTGTTATCAGAAACGCACGTGGTGATCCAGATGACAAATCAAGAGCTTTTCTCCCACACATTATCTCCAAAACCACCACCCCAAAACTATAAACATCACTCTTCTCAGTCAGCTGTCCATAGAGTGCATATTCCGGGGCCAAGTACCCGTGTGTTCCAGCCACTCTGGTTGTGAGATGAGACTGACCCTCCTTGATCTGCTTTGCAAGCCCAAAATCTGCCACTCTTGCTCTCATATCTGCATCCAGAAGTATATTTGTGGCCTTGATATCTCTATGATATATTGCAGGCTTCACTCCATAGTGCAAATAAGCTAACCCCTTCGCAACATCCAAGATTATGCTTTTCCTTTGAGTCCATGTCAATGGTGACTTCCCAATTCCACTATCACCTGACGGAAACAAATGATCATCAAGATTGCCATTAGGCATGTAATCGTATACAAGGTACCTTTGACTTCCCCTCTCATCATACTCCTTGTACCCATCAACCACACAACACCCTCTAAGTGGAACAAGATTCCGGTGCTTCAAATTGCTAATAATCTCAACCTCATTGCAAAACTCAGCATCTCCTTGAAAATCAGACTCCACAACCTTCTTCACTGCAACCACAGTCCCATCCGCTAAGGCCCCTTTAAAAACCATTCCAAATCCACCTTGTCCAATAAAATTCTTCTGCGAAAAATTATCAGTCGCCTTCTCAAGCTCCTCAATTTTGTACCAGATTGACCCGGTATTCGGCCTCACTCTTAACTTAGATCCTTGCTCCTCCAAATCATGACCATACCTCAAATTAGACCCCTCACCCTTCTTCCTCCTCCACCTCCTATCATACCAAAAATACATCCCCAACAAACAAGACATAACCACGACAGCAGCCCCAGCTCCTGTTAACCCAAAAACAAGCCCCGAATGACCCTTATCCCCACCCTCTTCTGAATTAAGTTGTAAACCAAGAGGACATGTCATAACACCAACACTCTCAGGTCCATATGCATTAACAATACCAGCAGCATAAAGAACAGCAAAGTAAAAGCAATCAAGAGCTTTAGCTTGAGAGGTATTACCATCTTTAGCAAGCAATTCTTTCTGAACCTGGTACCCAGCTGAGACACAAGCATCACAGGAAGTGAGATCAGTGAGGTCAGACTTGCAACCTGAGTCCAAAGCAGTAGTGGGTCCAAGCTCCTTGACCCAATCTTTGGTAGTCTCTATGTGGGCACAGATGTTTGGTGAAATCACAAACTGAAGAGGAGGGAAGCAAGAGGAGACAAGTGTGGTGGGGAGTGAAAGTGCGGTGATTTTGGATTGGAAATCATTGAGACAAGAAGAGGAAGTTGGGAGGTCAGGGAGGTTAAAAAGTGAGGTTTCTTTGAGGTGTTGGGCAAGGCCTATGCCCAAGAGGGACAAGAGGGTTTGACAACATGAGTGTGCGGTGGTTACGTTTTGGGCAGTTATGACGTCTACGGTTTCTGTGGGCTGCAACTTTTGGCAAAGGGATTGGTTCCATGGGATTCTTAGGACATAGCTAAGATCCATTGGACATGTAACGGAGGTGTTTGAATCTGCTAAGGTTAATAAAGAGAGAGAACACAATAAAAGTGAAAGAAGCAACAGCCCAAAATTAGCAACAAGATTCTTCATGGTTGTTGTGTGGTGTGTGTGCTTGGATTCTGATTTCAGAGAGATATGGGTTATTAAGTACTAGAACTGGAAAGGTGGAAAGGGGTGGCAGCCATTGATGATTCTTACAAGAGTATAAGATTTTTTGAGAGAGAGAGAGAGAGAGAGAGAGGAGATTCAGTTTTAGTCAAAACACAGGCTTATCAGCAGTTCATCTGTGGCTGCTGGGAATGGTGTCAGTGTCACACTTATTGGACATGTGGTGCTTTGTTTTGCGTAAGAAGTCAAAATTACTACTCCACCGAGTTATTATTCTATAGGACGTACAAGGTTACCTACTACTACCAACTTTCCTTAGCGGACGATCCTGCCGAGGAAGAATCTAGCGGATTTCACACCATGGCGAGGCAGCAAAAGTAAATGAACATATTATTACATTCACAACAGATGTGACAAATGTACCAAATATCAAATATTTGACACATATATTATATTAAACACCAAAAATCTCTTTTATCAGATATGTTAAATCTCATAAAATTTACGCATATAAATAGTACCGTTGTAAATTTACAACGATACGGACGAAAATGGTAAAAACAAAAAGAATTTTTTATTCATTCTCTCTCATCCTTTTTTACTTTATCTCTTCTCTCTCTTTCTTTTTATTTTTTCTTTCTCCGCCCCTCCATCTCTGTCACTCCCTTTTCCTCTTTTCTTCTTTCTCTTTTCTTCTTCTTTCTCCAGAAGCTTCACTTCCGTTGGACTTTTCTTCTCTTCCTTTGTTCCACGAGTCAAGGCGTAATTGTTCCCAGAAGATTATTTTTTTAGATATTAATTATTTTTTTAAATTTTTCTGGGTTCTGTGGAGTAGAAGAATCTGGTGGGTGATTTCAGATTTGTCTTTTAGAGCTTACCGAATCTGGGTGTTGTTGCTTGGACTGAACCAAGAAATAGGGTATGTTCTTCTGCTTCTGAATCTCAGTTCTATTGGGATTTGATATTTTGTTGCTTTTGCTTTTGCCGATCTCACCGCCGATGGTTGGTTCAGTTTTTTCATTGATTGATCTGTTGGGTTGGAGTTTTGTAGAAGATTTTGAGTTTTTTTTTTTTTTTTTTGAGGTTTTTGGATTTGGAATTTGTTGGAGGATCCGGTGATTGTGGATGTAGTTTGTGGCGGTGGTTGTTGTTGTGGCGGTGGTTGTAGTGGTGGTTGTTGGTTCTTGGGTGGTGGCGACTGTCATTGATGGTGCATTTGTATATTTGTTGGTTTTGGGTAAATATATTATTTTAATGTATAGTAAATATTATTTTAATGTATAGAATTGAATTATAAAACATTTGATGAATGAGATGTTATAAAATGATGTGGTAAAATAATAAAGTAGGTGTTTGATGTGGTAAAATGACATAATTTATACAACAGCTGCTACGGATTACAACACTAAAATGTTAATATTGTTATATATTTTGAATTAGCATCTATATAGAATTACATTTTTTTATATTTTTAATGTTCATGTCAAATTTTGTTCAAATTAGATGGCTTTAACTATTCAATTTATAAACTTATTTTTTTATGCATAATTTAAGAATATAAAATTTTAGAATTTAAATATTTAAATTGATGACATAACTATTGATTTTTGATCTTTTTGAAAATTTGTAAACATAGAAAATATAATAAGAAAATTTAATTAATAATGAATTTGTCAAAACAAAATTTAGTTATAAAATTAGTTTTAACATAAGGCTACAAACTTAATATCTTTTTATTGGATATGAATTTTGATAAATTCATTGTTAAATTATTTCTTCTTCTTATATCCTCATGTTTGTAAAATTTTTAGAAAATTAAATATTAATAACTATGTCATCAATAAATTTTTTAAATTGTAAGTTTTTGTAATTTAAAATTATACATAAAATATAAGTTTATAGATCATATAATAAATAAAATCTTATTAACACAAAAGTTTACATACGTATTAAAAGTGTAAAGAACATGCAACTCAACAGTTAGATTTTCAAAATATATAATAATATTTATTTTATAGAGTAAAGTTGTAACCTTATACTACAACTTATTTTATAACTAAACTTTGTCTTTGGTTAAAATTCACAACAAATATAAAGATATAAGGAGACTTTGTAGCCATAGGCTACAAACAAAATTTGTTCATAAACATATGCTTTTTTTGACTTAACTAGGCCAATTTATGAATACTAATTTTAGGATATATGACAAATGTCATTTTATATGTCATGTCTTTTTTCCATATTAAATTTTGGTTACTTTATAAGTTAAGAAAAAGAAAAAATGATATATGTCTGGTTGTGATTAATGAAACATTAAATAAAACACTAGAAATTTCCTTTTTAAAAAAACACTAAAAATGAAAGAAATAATTTTTATTCAAATTTTAATAGATAAAGTTAAAAAATTTACATGATAATAAGTAGAATAATTAGTAAAATTTCAAAGTCTTTCAAACTCTCTTATCTGCTTTTTGAGTTATGTCCTTTCTAAAGCTTTGTCACGTGGGTGGGGTCAGCAAACTAAAAGGCAAACAAATGATGAAACAAAGCAAAAACTTGAAACAAGGCAAAAACTAAAGTAAAAAGTTGTAAGAAAAGATGCTAATCGTTGAATTCCGAATTCTCTCTTGTTTTCCCTCCAGGTTAAGTTTGCTTCTTGTCACAGATACTGTTTGCTCATGCCCATCTTCAATTTCTTTGATTGTGCTGCTAAGTGCTAAGTCTACTTGCCTTAGCTTTTAATCTTGCTATGTTGGCTAAGCAAGCTTGGAGAATCCTCTCCAACCCAAATTCCCTCATCGCCCGCGTTCTTAAAGCAAGATACTTTCCCACCGGTGACATTCTTAGTGCTTCTCTTGGCTCCTCTCCATCATACTCGTGGAGAAGCATTTTTAATAGCCTTTGTGTTGTTAGAAAGGGTTCCCGGTGGCGTGTGGGCAATGGCAAGCAAATCCATATTTGGGATGATAAATGGCTCCCCACTCCATCTACTCACAAAGTCATCTCGCCTCCCTCTAATTTTCCTATCTATCCTATGGTGTCGTCTCTCATTGACACGGATACAAAAAGATGGAGACCTGAAATTATTAGAGCCACCTTCCTCCCCTTTGAAGCTGATGCTATTCTAAAAATCCCTCTCAGCCGCAGTCTTCCGGATGATAAGCTAATTTGGATGGGTAATAATAAGGGTGAGTTCACTGTAAAAAGCGCATATCATTTGGCTCATTGCATGGATGAATCTGGGGCTGCTGCGGAAAGCTCTATTGGGGATCCATTAAAACCCCTTTGGAAGACACTGTGGCGCCTCAATCTCCCTGCTAAGGTCAAGATATTTGCTTGGCGGGCTTGTGTTAACGGGCTGCCTACTAGAGATAAGGTTTGTTCGCGGGGCATCTCATCCAATCCTGTTTGTCCTATGTGTGAAAAGGATGTTGAGAGTGTAAATCATGCGTTGCTTCACTGTGAATATTCTAAGCTTGTTTGGGGCTGTTGGTCTGAGATGCCTCTTTCAGTCCATAGCAATTGCTGGTCCTTCCAAGATTCGATTATGTTTCTCCTTTCTAATTTGCCTTCCAATGATCTAGAGCTTTTCCTCGCTGTGGCATGGACAATTTGGTTCAATAGAAATAGAGTTATTCATGATGAGATGCGCTCTTCTCCCTCTCAGGTCTGGCAGATGGCTGTTCACCTCATTGAAGACAACAATGTTGCGGCATCCTCTGTTTCCTGCTATCCCAGTCCTTCCCATCTGCTTGGCTGGTCCCCTCCCCCGCCGGGAGTCTACAAAATTAATGTGGATGGTTCTGCTTCAGAGCTTGAGGACTCTTCCAGCATTGGTATTATCATTAGGGACTGCTATGGACAGACAGTTGCTGCCTACTGCAAGTCTTTTGAGTCCCACTTGCCGGCGGAACTTGTGGAGGTGTTTGCCGTGGAGCATGGTCTTCTTCTTGCTAAGGAATTAAAGCTCTCTCGGATAATGGTTGAAAGTGATGCTCTCACCGTGATTAATGCCATAAATGATTCTTCTTTTGGGGCTTACTTTGGGCATATTATACAAGACATCTCCCTTGCTCAATCATCCTTTGATTTCTGCTCCTTTAAACATCTCAACAGGTCTTTTAATTTGGCAGCTCATGAACTGGCTCAATTTGCGCGTAGAAATGGCATTGTAAATTTGTGGAAAGGGGTTACCCCTCCTTTTCTAGCTCCTGTTGTTCAATCTGATTTGCTGCATTATTCTGCTTGACAGAATTCTTAATGTACTCTCTGTTTTATCTTGAAATATAAGGTCACACTTCAAAAAAAAGTCTACTTGCCTCTATTTTCAGGAGTTATATACTATGGCTATCAACATTGCCTTACAACTTTATAAATATAGTCAACCCTTCACCTATATAGTTTGGTATGGCCTCCTAGAACCAGTATAATGCTCTTTGGTCATGACCAATGTTAAATATTAACATTAATACACCATATTGAATATGCTAGTATGAATGTAGAAGCAAAAGCATAAAGTATAGAACATAGTAACACACGAGAGTTACGTGGTTCAACCTAATGGCCTACATCCACGGAAGAAACCCTAAAGGGCTACATCAATAATATATTAGAGTGTAGTACAAATCCTATGTTACAATGAATCATAACATGTGTATATATAGTAGACCAAACCCTAGACTAATAGACTTCTAGTACAAGTAGGAGATTTGGCTTACACACAAAGTAGAATTAGGCTTGAGCCTATACTAATGGGCTAATATATCTCTAACACCCCATCTCAAACTCAAGATGGAAGCTTGATGAAATCTTGAGATTTGATAAGGTTGAGAAGATTCCTTGAATGAAGTTTGACTCTGTGACGGTAGTTTGAGGAAGGCAATGGTCTTGCAGTGTTGATGCGACTTCTAACGGTGGCTTGACTATACCGGAGAGTTTTGACGGCAACAGTAGGAAGTCAAAGAAGATGAACGCAACAAAAAAAACACCAAGGAAGACAAAGATTGCTCTTAAATATACCGTAAGGACAGAAAATCATGGCCACAAGAAGGTAGCTCTGATACCATGTTAAATATATTATTATTAACAACGCGATGTGTTATACCCAGTTTAACCCAGTAAATACCCGATGTGGGACTCATCACACATCCACACACATCACACAATCAATCAAATTGGGGCATCACAATCTCCCTCACTTAAATCCTTAACGTCCTCGTTAGGGCCCACTTTGTGGGGTAGTGTCTCTGACTTCACACGGGGTTACTAGGCCGGCTCTGATACCATATTAAATTACCGATTATCCCAAAAGGTTAAACTGTTAGGAAATGATGAATTTAATCATTTAACCATAAGTTTAACACTCCCCCTCATTTATGGGTCTAAACTTTCCCTTTATAAATGGAGGCCCAACAAGTGGGATTTTAACATTTTAAATGGGAGGTCGAGTAAAATTAGGGATCGAACTCAAGATCTCCTGCTTTGATACCATGTTAAATATTAGCATTGATACACCATGTTGAATATGCTAGTTGCGGAAGCGAAAACATAAAGTATAGAACATAGTAACATACGAGAGTTACATGGTTCAGCCTAATGGCCTACATTTACGGAAGAAACCCTAAATGGCTACATCATATATTAGAGTGTAGTACAAATTCTATATTATAATGAATCATAACATGTGTATATGTAGTAGACCAAACCCTAGACTAATAAACTTTTAGTACAAGTAGGAGACTTGGCTTGCACACAAAGTAAAATTAGGCTTGGACCTATACTAATGAGTTAATATATCTCTAACAACCAATATATGCATTTAAATGCTATAACACAATAAATCCATGCAAGGAATGGCCTCCATGCACATGGCTTCCACCTCTCTACAACCTTTCAGCAGTCCATAAATTGTTAAAACTATAACTTTCTTGATTACCTGAGCAAGTCCCTGCTATTTAATCGTGGCCCACTTAGTGCTGGTGGTAAGGTGAAAGTATTACCATTGCCATAAAATGATGGATGCTCGAGAGGCGTTGGCCTATCTGGAATTGCCGGAACCTCAAAATCTCCTTCCAACATTTTAAGTGCATCCAAAATGGTTGGCCTCAAAGCAACCATCACATGAGCACACAAAATTCCAACCATCACAAATCTCTCCATTATGCTCTTTGGATTCGAATTCACAGGATCGTCATTTTTCGACAGAGAAGCATCTAAAGCCTCTTCCACTTTTCCAGCTTTTACCAAAGACCAAGCCCAATCTGTTATCAGAAACGCATGTGGTGATCCTGATGACAAATCAAGAGCTTTTCTCCCACACATTATCTCCAAAACCACCACCCCAAAACTATAAACATCACTCTTCTCAGTCAGTTGTCCATAGAGTGCATATTCTGGGGCCAAGTACCCGTGTGTTCCAGCCACTCTGGTTGGGAGATTAGACTGACCCTGCTTGATCTGCTTTGCAAGCCCAAAATCTGCCACTCTTGCTCTCATATCTGCATCTAGAAGTATATTTGTGGCCTTGATATCTCTATGATATATTGCAGGCTTCACTCCATAGTGCAAATAAGCTAACCCCTTCGCAACATCCAAGATTATGCTTTTCCTTTGAGGCCATGTCAATGGTGCCTTCCCCATTCCACTAGCACCCGACGGAAACAAATGATCATCAAGATTGCCATTAGGCATGTAATCGTATACAAGGTACCTTTGACTTCCCCTCTCATCATACTCCTCGTACCCATCAACCACACAACACCCTCCAAGTGGAACAAGATTCCGGTGCTTCAAATTGCTATTAATCTCAACCTCATTGCAAAACTCAGCATCTCCTTGAAAATCAGACTCCACAACCTTCTTCACTGCAACCACAGTCCCATCCACTAAGGCCCCTTTAAAAACCATTCCAAATCCACCTTGTCCAATAAAATTCTTCTGCGAAAAATTATCAGTCGCCTCCTCAAGCTCCTCAATTTTGTACCAGATTGACCCGGTATTTGGCCTCACTCTTAACTGAGTCCATTGTTCCTCCAAATCATGACCGTACCTCAAATTAGACCCCTCACCCTTCTTCCTCCACAAATCATACCACAAATACATCCCCAACAAACAAGACATAACCACAACAGCAACCCCAGCTCCTTTTAACCCAAAAACAAGCTCTGAATGACCCTTATCCCCCGAACCCTCTTCTGAATTAAATTCTAAACCAACAGCGCACTTCATAACACCATTACTCTCAGTTCCATATGCATTAACAATACCAGCAGCATAAAGAACAGCAAAGTAAAAGCAATCTGTAGCTTGAGAGGTATTACCATCTATAGCAATCAATTCGTTCGTAACCACGAACCCAGCTGCGCGACAAGCATCACAGGAAGTGGGATCAGTGAGGTCAGACTTGCAACCTGAGTCCAAAGCAGTAGTGGGTCCAAGCTTCTTGACCCAATCTTTGGTACTCTCTATGTGGGCACAGACGTTTGGTGAAATCACAAACCGAAGAGGATGGAAGCAAGAGGATACAAGTGTGGTGGGGAGTGAAAGTGCGGTGATTTTGGATTGGAAATCATTGAGACAAGAAGTGGAAGTTGGGAGGTCAGGGAGGTTGAAAAGTGAGGTTTCTTTGAGGTGTTGGGCAAGGCCTATGCCCAAGAGGGGCAAGAGGATTTGGCAACAGGAGACTCTGGTGGTTACGTTTTGGCAAAGGGATTGGTTCCATGGGATTCTTAGGACATAGCTAAGATCCATTGGACATGTAGCGGAGGTGTTTGAATATGCTGAGGTTAATAAAGAGACAGAACATAATAAGAGTGAAAGAAGCAACAGCCCAAAATTAGCAAAAAGATTCTTCATGGTTGTTGTGTGGTGTGTGTGCTTGGATTCTGATTTCAGAGAGATGGGTTATTAACTAGAACTGGAAAGTGGTGGCAGCCATTGATGATTCTTACAAGAGTTTAAGATTTTTTGAGAGAGAGAGAGAAAGAGGAGATTCAGTTTTGGTCAAACACACAGGCTTATCATCGGCAGTTCATCTCTGGCTGCTGCGAATGGTGTCAGTGTCCCACTTTGGCAATATTGGACATGTGGTGCTTTGTTTTGCGTAAGAAGTGAAAATTACTACTTCACCGAGTTATTCTATTGGACGTACAAGGTCTACCTACTACTAGTCTACTACAAACTTCTCTTAAAGGACGATCCTGCTGAGGAAGAATCCAGCGGATTTCACTCCATGGCAGCAAAAATAAATAAAGTAACCGTTTGAATTCAACCGAAACGTTTTCCATTTTCAGATTTTTTTTTTTTTTTTTCTCCACACGTGAACAGTATTCACATGATTTTACTGTTAAAAAAATACTGTTTATACACTATTTAGGAACTATTCATATACTGTTCACGAGTTCCACGATACTATTTACATATTTAAAAATTATTTTGTTACAACGTTTTCAGTTTTCAGTTTCAGCAAAAATAAGTTCAACCCAAACGGACATATTACATCACTAAAATGTTAATATTGTTATATATTTTGAATTAGTATAAATTACATATTTTTTATATTCTTAATCTTCATGTTAAATTTTGCTCAAATTAGATGTCTTTGATTATTCGATTTATAAATTTATTTTTTTATACATAATTTAAGAGTATAAAATTTTAGAATTTAAATATTTGAATTGATGACATAACAATTGATTTTTAATTTTCTTGAAATTTTGTAAGTGTGAAGAATATAATAAAAAATTTTGATTAATAATGAATTGGTCAAAGGACAAAGTTTAGCTACAAAATTAGTTGTAACATAAAACTACAACCTTACGTAATATCTTTTTATTGGATATAATTTTTGACAATTCATCGTTAAATTATTTCTTCTTCTTATATCTTCATGCTTGCAAAACTTTTAGAAAATTAAAGATCAATAGTTATGTTATCAATAAATTTTTTTAATTGCAAGTTTTGTAGTTTAAAATTATGTATAAAAATAAGCTTATAAATCATATAGTAAATAAAATCCAATTGACACAAAAGTTTACATATGTATTAAGAGTGTAAAGAACATGTCATTCAACAGTTAAATTTTCAAAATATATAGTAATATTTATTTTATTGAGTAAAGTTGTAACCTTATGCTACAACTTATTTTATAGCTAAACTTTGTCATTTGTCCTTTGTCAAAATTCACATCAAATATAAAGATATAAGGAGAGTTTGTAGCCATAGACTACAAACAAAATTTTTTCATAAACATATAATTTTTTGACTTAACTAGACCAATTTATGAATACTAATTTTAGGATATATGAAAAATGTCATTTTATATGTCATGTCTTTTTTTTCATATTAAATTTTGGTTACTTTATAAGTTAAGAAAAATAAAATATGATATATATCCGATTGTGATTAATGAAACATTAAATAAAACACTAGAAATTTCCTTTAAAAAAAACACTAAAAATGAAAGAAATCATTTCTATTCAAATTTTACTAGATAAAGTTTAAAATTTTACATGATAATAAGAAATCATACTTTTATCTCCCTCCTACCTAAAATAAAATCTCTAGCCAACCCTAAAGACTTCTGCCCCATTAGTCTTTGCAATGTCATATATAAAATTATCTCCAAAACTATTGCAAATCACCTCAAGAAAATCATTCCCAAACTTGTGTCAGAAACTCAAAGTGCCTTCATGTTTGAATTCCTTATTTCTGATAACATCCTTATAGCCTTTGAAACCTTACACCACCATAAAAATAAGAGAAATGGCAAGTCGGGATTAATGGTTTTGAAATTAGACATGAGTAAAGCATATGATAGGGTGGAGTGAAATTTTCTAGAAAAAATTATGGAGTGCTTGGGTTTTGACAACAAATGGATTTCTTTAATAAGTTGTTGCATTCGAATTGTATCGTATTCCATTTTGGTAAATGGAGAACCACGAGGATTGATCCATCCTAGTAGGGGTCTCTGCCAAGGAGACCCTTTATCACCTTACTTATTTCTATCATGTGCAGAAGGGCTCCATGCTTTAATTAAACAAGCAGAAAACAGTGGGAAATTGTGTGGAGTGTCATTATGTAGAGAAGGGCCGAAGGTTTCCCATTTGTTCTTCGCCGATGACAGCTTGTTATTCTGTCAAACAAGTGTTAAAGATTGTCAAACGGTGTTGGACATTTTAGCCAGGAATGAACAAGCTTCGGGGCAAAAAATAAACCGGGGCAAAATTCAGTTGTTTTTTAGCACAAACACAAAGCAGCACATCCAAAACAGAATTTCAGATTTGCTTGGAGTTTTGGCAGTTTCCCAATATGAAAGATACTTGGGTCTCCCATCCTTTGTTGGCCGAGAAAAAAAGCAAAGTTTTAGCTACATTAGGGAGAGAGTTTGGAGTAAAATCAAAGGCTGGAAAGAAAAACTTTTGTCCAATGCCGGTCGTGAAGTCCTCATCAAATCAGTCATACAAGCAGTGCCAACATTCACCATGGGGTGTTTCAAGCTCCCCAAGAGCCTTTGTAAAGACATTGAATCATTGATCTACAAGTTTTGGTGGGGGTATAAGGGGGAGGCCAGAAAAATCCATTGGGTAGCATGGAAGAAGCTCTGCTTACCAAAGTCTCAAGGGGGTTTGGGGTTTAGAGACATTGAAAATTTCAACCTTGCTCTGTTGGGTAAATAGGTTTGGCGCCTCTTTCATAATACTGATTCCCTACTATACAAGGTGTTCAAAGCAAAGTTCTTTCCCACCTGCTCTATCTTGGACAATGACGTGAAACTTTCTGGGTCCTACGCATGGCAAAGTTTCCTTAAGGCGAGGGAAATTGTTAAAAGGGGTTCAATTTGGCGAATTGGAGATGGGAGGCAGGTTCGCATCCATGGTGATAAGTGGCTGCCAGACAAGTTTTCAAGCCGAATTATATCTTCACAGAAAAATCAACCCAACAATGCTCTGGTCTGTGCACTCATTGATGAAGACGGTCCTCATTGGGATGAAGGATGAGTGCAAGTAGAATTTTCGCCCCATGAGGCCCAAGCCATCCTTGGGATTCCTCTCAGCTCACGGCAAGCCCCTAACACACTCATTTGGGCAGGTATTAAGTCTGGGAAGTATACGACAAAGAGTGCATATAAAATGCTCTCTGAAACTCCTGCTTTAGGACCATCAAACCCATTGGCTCACAGTAGCTCCTGGAAACAAATTTGGGATTTAGATGTTCCAAATAAAATTAAACATTTTATTTGGCAAGCATGCTGTGAATCCCTCCCTACAGAGAAAAACCTATTTACCAAGAAAGTAACTCAAAGTGCTAACTATGATCTTTGTCATGATGGTGTTGAGGATGTTATTCACGCACTGTGGGGCTGTCAGGTGATTAAAGAAGTTTGGTGGGAAGAGCCTTGCCTTAGCAATCAGCTTGCTATGCAGTTTGTGGATTTTCGAGACTTATGGATTGGTATTGCAAGAAGCAATGAACACCTTCCGGCAGAGAGGTTTGCTTATGTAGCACGGAGTATTTGGCATAATCGAAATGCTACCAGATTGAAAATTACCTGTACTCCATATAATAAGATTTATGGAGACATGCTTGATCGCCTAAAGGAGTACCAATCTGCTCAAATCCCAACCAAGATAGCGAATCCAGATTCAATGGTTTAGATGCCAACCTCTGACCCTATCCACTGGAAGCCACCTCGAAGTCCTTATTGCAAACTTAATTTCAACGGTACTATATTCCAGGACCTCCAAATGGCGGGCATTGGCGTGGTGAAAAGAAACTCAGTGGTCAAGTCATTGGTGCACTCTCGGACAGAATTCACCTCCCTTCAGCAATTGATGATGTTGAGGCTATTGCCTGCAGAAGAGCAATTTCATTTGCTTTGGATATCGGAGTAGAGGAAGTGGTTTTTGAAGGCGATTCCAAAACAATCATTAAGGCTCTCAATTCAGACTCAAGCTGTTTAAGTTTCTTTGGCCACGTTGTAGAGGACATTAGAGCTCTAGTTTTGAATTTTGGCTCATGCGTTTTCTCACATGTAAAAAGATGGGAATGCAGTTGCAGATAAATTGGCAAAATTTGCCAAATACTCCCCTTGTCCAAGCTATTGGTCTGATGGCATCCCCTGTGATGTCCAAAATCTTGTAGTTATTGACAGAAGCTTCTGTTGATTAATAAAAATCATCTTCTTGTTTCTCAAAAAAAAAAAAAAAAAAAATTAAAGCTTTTGTTAATGGGATGTCCTTGTCCACTAGTTGAGGACGCATCATCATCATCATCATTATTTTTGATGATTTGAAGATATCATTCCTTGTTTGTTAGTCTTACTTTAGTACTGGTTAAAGCCAACTATGGGCTATGGTTATGAAACGTGAAATGTGATACAGTTGCAAGGAAAAAGCTATATACTTTTAATCTTTTTTATTTTATAAGAATATAGATATATATAAAATAGGTAAATCTGAGAGATTATCCAATTAGATTTCAAATTTGAATTCAATTAGAGTATAATTTTGCGCCACGTGTCCCAACTAATCTAAGTTTTTTAATTATAGTGTCAAGTGAGTTAATTTAATGTAAAAATTGGATTTCAATTGGAGTTTAATTTTGCGACATGTATCCCATCTAATCTAATTTTTTTAATTTTTGTGTCAAATGAGTTAATTTAGTATAAAAAAAATGATGAGTCGAATATAAGTAAACCATTAAAAACATAATTTTTGAATGATTTTATATTTATGAGTCTTTTTTTGTAGAACTAAAAACAATTCAAGTTTATAAGTCATATATAATAATAATAATAATAATAATCTATATCTATATCTATATATTACTAAAAGTTGAAGCGTAGCGTTTAATGCTGCTGCTCTCACGTTGCGCCATATCAACTGCCACGTCATTCTTTTTTTTTTCCTTTTCTTTTTTAAAATATAATTTGTCCTACAATTTTAAAATGTTTTTTACAATTTTCAGCTCTATAAATGTAGCCCACTACTTATTTATTTACTTCCATTATCACCCTATAATAAATCCAACTTACTATTTATTTATTTACTTCCACTATCATCTTATAATTAATTCAGCTCACCTCTTATTTATTTAGTTCCACTTTCAAACCCAACCCAAAGCCTTTTCAGTTCAGTTTTAGGGTTTTGTGTGAGCCTTTCAGCTTAAAGAAAACAAAAAAAAAAAAAAACAAAAAAAAACAAAAAGAAAAAAGAAAAGAAAAAAACAAAAACAAAACAAATCGTTTCAAGCTTTAGGGTTTTTTTTTTTCCAATTTTCTTATAATTGTTTTTAACATTTATTTTTTTAATATTTACACTTCTCCAACCTTTCTCTCTCCCTTACCATTTCATCTCCCCACTACTTCTTCAATCTTTCTCCCTCTCTTATCTTTTCATCTCCCCACTACCCACTACCCTCTACATTAATATCATTCTTCCTCTTTCCCTTCATCTTCTTTTATTTTTGTCTCTTCTTATTTACACTCTCTTACTATAAATTTATCGCTATCTCTTCCATTCTATGCATAGTTTTCCCTCGCAAAAAAAAAAAAAAAAAGTTCCCTCTTTCTCTCTCTCTCAATTTTTTGGTGGATTTTTTTTTTTTTTTAATTTTTCTTGCATCTCTTCTTTAGGTCGATAATTTTTTATATTCTTTAAAACCCTATTTTGGGTTAATGCAATTTAGTTTTGTTTTTTAAATTGTGATTTATTTTTGTTTTTTAAATTGTTGTTTTTTTATTTTTTATTCTCTGGGGTTGTTAAATGTTATCCTATTGCGTTCTAAAGAATTAAATATAGCATATAAAAATATAATATTATTCTATTACATGGCATGATTTGGATAATTTGGTATTTATTCTGTTACATAGCATGATTTTTTATAGTGCTCAATTTAGATGTTAAACTATGAGATTTTACTGAATTTTGTTTATTTTCTAATCCTTTGTGGTAGATAAAGTACTTTTAATAGTTGTATTAGAAGTGCTCTATAATGCCATTTATTTAAAGAAAAGCAAAGGTTAACCAAATGAAAATAATCGGATAGGTGACAAATTTTAACTTTTGTAATTTTATTTTTATTATTATTATTTTATAACAATGCATGTATAGAAATTTAATTCTTAGATTTTGATAATAATTGTTTATTTGATAATATGTTTTGGGTGGCCGAAATTATAATTTATACAAAAAAAATAACCTTAATAGATTATCAAAAACAAAATTTTATCATAATATTGGTTCAATTAATCATTTTTAAGTTTTATTATTTTTTTTAGTTTACCTTTTTTTGGTGTTTTGGATTGTTCCTATATTATATTTATGATTGCTTCTATAATAAATAAAAATATAATTACGAAATACAATACTCATTATTAGATTAGTGTGGGGGCAAAAGCTTGAATTTCTACATTGGACCTTAAACCCTATTTGCTAATGAGGATGCGTCCGAGAAGGAGCAAATGATTGGGGAGGCTCCAAAATAGATAGTCGCGTAAGAAAAGAGTGGAGGGCTGAGGTCCGAGGAGGTTACCCTCCTCAGACCGGACGAATATCAATCGAGCAAGCATTTGGGTGACTTGGGCAATCTTCCAAGAGACTCCAACAATGAGGATAGATTTCAGGCAAGTACGGAGAGGATAAGAATACATAAATATCTTAGGGAAAAGCTGCCACCACCGCATTAAATGCATTGCAACAACTTTCATAGCCGCATTAATGTGGAGAAAACCTCTGAACAGTGGTCTCAACCACTACCGTTCACAGAGAGTCAGAGAAGATGCTTGATAAGACACATACTTGAGTGCAGAGTTGGATGATGAACAACTATACAATGGAGATGACTTGGAAAATTCTATATAATGTGAAAGACCCTCCATAAGGAGGGGATTGGAAAAACATAGTGAAGGAGAATAGAAAGAGAACTACTGTAGCACAGTGTTGAACTATCTTTCAGAAATAGTAATTTTATTATTAAACTATCTCTTCGGACGTACATTCCATCCATAATTACATATAGTTTCCTGCTCGGTTACACCTGAAATCTTAGCTAACCATTAGTCAGTCCGCTAAAAGCCCAGTTCTTTCACCCACTTTCTACAAATTTATTGTATTGGGCTTATTGGGTTTATAACCCAATTCTTCTGGGTTTGGGCTACAAACTGTGACCCTACAATTGGCGCCGTCTGTGGGGAGTTCTAGTACTTTAGTGGAGTATAACGGTCATGGCAGGATCAGGATCACACCAAACTAGTCTGCACCATGCAGAATTAGCCAACGTTCGTCAACAAAACGAACTCCACAATCTTGAGCGTGAAAAGGATCTGGACAATTACCAGGAAGGCAGCTTGCAAACGCTCCACACAGGTGGAAGTGGTTTTCAGAGAAAAGGTCATGTAGTGCATAAGCAAGGTGATGAAAAAGCTATGCAACGAGAGATTGATGATTTAAAGAGGCTACTTCGTCAACCACAATGGAAGCAATCCCCTCCCAGCTCTGATGTTTCTTCTAATGACGAAGAAGATACTATCTACAGACAATGGTCAAGAACTCCACCTAGTGAGTTTTTTTCTTGTGAGGAGGAGCATCTTCACAAAAGGAAACACAGGAGTCCATCTCGCAGGGGAGTAGGAACTGATGTTATGAAGAAACCTTTGAGCTAGATTTCTAAATCACCCTTCACACGAGGAATAGAAAAGGCAAAACTTCTCAGGCGTTTCCATCAGCCAACGTTCGCCATGTATAATGGTCGAACGGATCCTATAGAGCACGTAAGTCAGTTCAAACAGAAGATGGCTGTCCATTCTCAGGACGAGGCTTTGATGTGTAGAGTATTTCCATCTAGTTTGGGACCGATGCCGATGAGATTGTTTGACGAGCTAAGGACCAATTCTATCAGTTCCTTCAAGAAACTCATCCAATCATTCTGTTCCCGATTCATTACATACAGTAAGGTTCCCCAACCTTTAGACTCTTTATTGTCCATGTCAATGAGGGAATGAGAGGCCGTGAAGGCGTATGCTGAAAGGTACTGGGAGATGTTTAACGAGATTGATGGCGATTTTGATGAAGTTGATGTTAGAACTTTCAAGGTTGGCCTCCCATTCGAGCACGGTTTGAGGAAATTTCTGACAGGTAAGCCTATCACTAGTTTACGCCAGCTAATGGATCGAGTTGATAAATACAAGAGGATTGAGGACGATCAACAACAAGGGAAAGGGAAAGCTAAGGTTATCCCTCAGGAAAGGAGGGATTTCAGGTCGGATCGATACAGCAACAACCGGCCGAGAAGGGATTACGTAGATCAATCAGGGTCAAACAACATTCAAGTCATCGGTGCAATTTTCCGAGAGCCAATGCATCAAGTATTGGAAAAAATTAAGAATGAACCATTCTTCAAACGACCCAATAAGATGGTAGGAAATCTCGAAAAGTGAAATCGTAACCTCTATTGCCAATATCATCAGGATCATGGGCATACCACTGAAGATTGTAGGAGCTTGTGGGATCATTTGGACCAACTCATTCGAGAGGGAAAATTAAAATAGTTGCTGCATCATTCTAGTGGTCTGGGGGGCCAAGCCAATTTTGGGTCTCAAAGAGATATTCCTTTAAGACCCCCATTGGGAACTATCAATGTTATCTTCGCTGCACCAGGCAAAACATGATCATGCCCGTCTAGGATAATGTCTATAGCTCGTCTATCTTCAGGAGACACTAATCAGGATCCGAAGAAGACTAGAGTGGAACTTCCGTTGGTCATGGGCCTCTCGGATGAAGATAAGATTGGAGCCATTCAACCCCACGATGATGCCTTAGTGATCACTCTCCGAATTGGGGGCTACGACGTGAAGAGGGTAATGGTGGATCAAAGTAGCGCTGCTGAGATAATGTATCCCGACCTTTATAATGGGCTGAACTTAAAAGTTGAGGATTTAACGCTCTATAGTTCTCCCTTAGTAAGTTTTGAGGGGAAGATTATTATTCCGAAAGGTCAAGTCAGATTACCTGTGTAGACTGGTTCGGAGGTGGTGGAGGTAGATTTTATTGTCATGGATGCATACTCTCCCTATACAGCAATTGTTGTCAGACCTTGGCTTCATACCTTGTGAGCAGTTTCTTCCACTCTGCATCAGAAGGTTAAATATCCGTTCGAGGGTCAAATTAAAGAAATACTAGGAGATCAGGCTTTGGCAAGGCAATGTATGGTGGCTGCCATCCAACATAACTCGAAACTGAATCCTCGGTTCATGGAGAAAAGGGGTTGTAGCAATTAAAATCCTCGGCTTTGTCCATCGATAAGCCAGCCGAGGATGCAAAGTGTGAAGATTTAGTAAAGGTTGTTATAGAGGACGACCCAGAAAAGTTTTTTCAGATTGGATCTCAGTTGCCTCATCAAGAAAGAGAAGAGTTGATAGAATTCCTTAAAATTTATCTGTCATCATTTGAAAGTTAATCTGTTAATCACACCTAGGAAGCAGCCCCCTCGGCGTCCATCCAAAGAACACGCCGAAGCAGTGCGAGAAGAAGTGACTAGACTTAAGCAAGCTGGTGCTATCAAGGAAGTTTTTTACCCTGAATGGCTAGCAAATACTGTAATGGTCAAGAAGAAGAATGGGAAGTGGTGAGTATGCATATATTTCACGGACTTAAATAAAGCTTGCCCCAAGGATCTATTTCCTATGCCCAAGATAGACCAGCTGGTAAATGCCACTGTTGGCCATCCTCGGATGAGTTTCTTGGATGCATTCCAAGGCTATCATTAGATACCTTTGGCCTTGGATGATCAGGAGAAGACTGCTTTTGTTACCCCTATCGGGAACTACCATTACAAAGTAATGCCATTCGGTTTGAAGAATGCAGGATCCACATATCAGAGAATAACGACAAGGATGTTTGAGTCGCAATTGGGGAAAAAACATCGAAATTTACATAGATGATATGGTGGTGAAAAGTAAGATGGTTTCGGAGCATTTGGTGGACCTTCGAGCTATCTTTGAAATCCTTAGAAAGTACAAATTATGCTTAAATGCTTCCAAGTGCTCATTCGGCGTAGGGTTAGGCAAATTCTTGGGTTATATGGTCACTCGCAGAGGGATTGAAGTTAACCCTGATCAGATTAAAGCTATTAACAACTTGCGATCTCCTCGAAATCCCAAGGAAGTGCACAAATTAACCGGAATGACCGCTGCTTTGAATAGATTCATATCTCGATTAGCAAACAAGTGCAGACTTTTTTTCCTATTGATCAACAAATGGAAAGGTTTTGAGTGGACTGAAAAATGTGCCACAGCTTTCTAGCAACTTAAAGATTATCTAGCTCGGCCACCGATTATGTCTAGTCCCGAGCCAGATGAGGTCATTTTTGCTTACATTGTTGTGGCCCCTTATGCTGTAAGCTTGGTATTGATACGAGTTGATTATGGCGTACAACGGCCAGTTTATTATGTGAGTAAATCACTACATGAAGCCGAAGTGCGTTATCTACCATTGGAAAAAGCTATCCTGGCAGTAGAGCTTGGCACACGTAAGCTGCCTTATTACTTCCAAGCACATAAAGTTGTTGTTCTTACCCAGCTCCCGCTTAAAACCATACTCCGAAGTTCCGATTACATAAGAAGAGTAGCCAAATGGGGTACAATTCTAGGGGCCTTTGACATCAAATACATGCCTCGTACCTCCATAAAAGGACAACTTCTCGTAGATTTGGTGGCCGAATTCACCGAACCCCCAATAGAAGAGTTGAAATCAACAGAAAACATGGATGAAAAATTAGTTGGCATGATCTTCCAATATGGCCTTCCGACTTGGGAAGTATATGTTGATGGGGCATCGAATCAGAAGGGTTCTGGAATTGGGCTAGTACTGATATCCCCTGAGAAGGTCATCATTGAAAAATCTTTGAGATTGGATTTTTCGGCTACGACTAATGAGGCCGAGTATGAAGCTTTGTTGATAGGAATGACCATGGTTCAAAGAATGGGTGGAAAATCGGTAAAAGTTTTCTCGGACTCAAGGCTCGTCGTTGGCCAAGTAAAAGGGGAGTTCAAGGCAAAAGATGAGAGAATGCAGGGGTACTTGAGTCAAGTTAAATGTCTACAGTTAAAGTTTGATTCTTTCAACTTGCTACATATCCCCAGAAATGGTAATGCACATGCTGATTCTTTAGCTATGCTTGCAACCTCCTTGATGCATGATTTGCCTCGAATTATCCTCGTTGCGGATTTGTACAAACCCACAGAGACGAGAAGAGAGGCATCTCAAGTCCATCAAATTAGAGTAGGGCCGAGTTGGATGGACTCCATAATGCAATTTTTGAAAGAGGATACTCTGCCTGAAGAAAGGGTAGAAGCTGACAAAGTACGAAGAAAAGCCACAAGGTACTGGTTATCTGAGAACCAGAAGCTATACAAACGTTCCTTTTCAGGATCTTATTTGTTATGTGTTCATCTTGAGTTGACCGAATCGCTTCTAAAAGAGTTGCATGAAGGAATCTATGGAAGCCATACTTGTGGTAGGTTCCTAGCACACAGAGCTATTACCCAAGGCTATTGGTGGCCAAATATGCAGAGAGAGGCTCTGGAATATGTCAGAAAGTGTGATTAATGCCAACGGTTTGCACCGAACATACACTAACCAGGGGGAATTTTTAATCCGCTATCCAGCCCATGGCCATTTGCTCAATGGGGTTTAGACATTGTTGGACCATTCCCTAAAGTAGTGGGAAACAAGAAATATCTCCTGGTCGGCATAGATTATTTTACGGAGTGGGTTGAAGCGAAACCTCTAGCTAACATTAGGGACGTGGGTGCAAAAAGATTCGTTTGGAAAAACATTGTCACTCGGTTTGGAGTTCCTCATGTGCTCATCTCGAACAACAGCCTTCAGTTCAACAGCAAAATATTTAGAAGATATTGTGGCGAGTTGGGGACTACAAATAGGTATTCTACTCCTACTTATCCCCAAGGGAACGGACAAGCAGAAGCTGTAAATAAAGTCATAGTAAATGGGCTGAAGAAAATGCTAGATGATGCAAAAGGTAAATGGGTGGAAGAGTTACCACATGTGCTCTGAACGTATAGAACCACACCTCGTAGGTCTATTGGAGAGACCCCCTTTTCGATGACTTATGGAGTTGAGGCTGTTATCTCTTTCGAAATTGGTTTCCCAACGTCGAAAACCAGTTCATTCAATCTGAGTGACAATGATGAGCAACTGACAAAGAGTTTGGACTTGATTGAAGAGAAGAGGGAAAATGCGATGATTCAATTGGCCTACTACCAGCAAAAACTGAAGCAAGGTTATGATACCAATGTAAAATTGAGACCTTTAACTCTTAGTGATCTGGTGTTGCGTAAAGTTGTGGGCTTTGCAAAGAATCTAGTTTGGGGAAAGTTAGGACCAAATTGGGAAATGCCCTACCGTATCACCTCAAAAGCTGGCATTGAAGCATAATTTCTAGAAGATTTGGAGGAGCATGTAATACCACGTTCTTGGAATGTAAACAACCTAAAGAGGTATTACTATTAATAAATATTTTCATGATCAATTTATTCATTCTTTATATAAAGTGTTTATACTTTTTACCTTTTAGTTCTCATAAGTGTTTAAACTTAAATCCAATCATGCCTGAAGTCCTCGAACCAGATGATTTGGGTTAATTAATACTCATTCGCAGTTCTCATAAGTGTTTAAACTTAAATCCAATAATGCCTGAAGTCCTCGGACCAGATGATTTGGGTTAGTTAACATTCATTCGCAGTTCTCATAAGTGTTTAAATTTAAATTCAATCATGTCTGATGTTCTCGAATAAGATGATTTGGGTTAGTTAACACTCACTCGCAGTTCTCATAAGTGTTTAAACTTAAATCCAATCATGCTTGAAGTCCTCGGACCAAATGATTTGGGTTAGTTAACATTCATTCGCAGTTCTCATAAGTGTTTAAACTTAAATCCAATCATGCCTGAAGTTCTCGGACCAGATGATTTGGGTTAGTTAACACTCATTCGTAGTCCTCATAAGTGTTTAAACTTAAGATTCAATCATGCTTGAAATCCTTAGACTGAATGATTTGAATGGGTTAGCATCACAATGTCATACTTATAGATGTTTATATAACTTTTAAGTTGCGCTTGAATGCCTGGGGCTATTTATTGAATTTAAGTTAACTTGTAGTATGACATGTTTATAGGATATGATAGTAGATTTTATTCAAGTTAAAATGACAAAAGGTCGCCATACTTTGACAATGAATCTTATAGCACATATCATGACGTATGAAACAAAAGAAAAATGTCTTCATTGATAATAAAAAGGTGTGGTACATTTCTTTAAAAAGAAACAACAAACAAAACAACAGAAAACATACAAAAATAGTAAAAACCCCCTAGCCTAAGCTTTCGTCTTGGGGACCCCTGGGACAGCAGTTTGGTCGGGCTGAGAGACAATAGTATTTGAGGCTTTCTCTATGGGATTAGAAGAATTTTTCTTCTTATCCTGACCTTTATCCTTGCCCTTGAGAGTTTTAATCTCCTTTCCTTGGCCATCATCTTAGTTGGAGTCTTTTGGAACTTCCAAGGAAGCAGGAGGGACTTAGTCCGCCTTGGGATGCATAGATACTTGAGTGGCTTGTCCAGGGTGAGAGGAGTCAGGACCTGAGAGCTCGCAAATTTCTGAATCGTAGTAAATGCTCTCAGGTCGCCTCAAATCAGAGTCCACAGGGACCTCAGCAACATCAAAGGCTTTACCCCAAGAGATGTCACAGTAATCCCTGCATACAACAGAAAATTCCTCTGTAAGTCTGGTTTGAGTCTCCTCCACCCCAAGCGTGTAAGCAGCCTGCTTCTCGGCCTCGGCTACCTCCTTAACCAGTTGGACAGCTTCCCTGGCTTTCCGAAGCTCTTCGCGAAACTCCGTCACTAGTTGCTTCTCTGTTGCCAGATTGATTTCATTATAGTGCAACTGTTTACTGATATCTTCAAAGTGCTTCTTAGTAGTCTTAAGGCCTACTTCAACGCTATCCCTCGCCCTAACTGCCCTTTTTAGTTGCTTGGCCAGTTTGGAGTGATTTTCTTTTAGGGCACCTAGCTCTACCTCGACCTCAGATCGAGCATCGAAGGTCGCCCTGGCCTCGCTGCGGGCACCTTTAACCCAGTCCTCGGCCACATAAACCTGTTGTGTAATCTACGTGACAAAATAAATTTTTTTTTATCTTTAGTATAAAACACAGCAAAAACTTACGAAAATAACCAAGTATTTAGATAGGGCAATAGATCAAACCACTTACCATGGCCAGATCCCTCTTAAGGGATAGGAAGAGCTCCTGTTGACTGAAGTTCCTGTAAGCCTCCATGTCTTTTGGAAGGAGGAGGGGCTACTCCAAGGCCTCAGCAACATGACCTGCATGCCCCCCATGGTAATGCCTAATGGAGGAATCCCAGGCAATGGGGACATTGTCCACCTCCAATTTACGAGACCATATGCGTGATGGACGGCGCACTTCAGCCACATGAGGATCTTCTCGGCTGTCAACAGAGTTGGACCTCCTACTTCTTTGGTCCTGGGACTGCCTCTGCTGTTTATTTCCTTTTAGAGGGCCTATTTCGCCCTCTTCAGGAACCTCTTAGTGCCCTTTTCTCCTCAGCTCAGGATTGGGCTTTAGCTCGAGATCAGCAGGAAGCTGAGGAGGGGGAGGAGAAGGGTTCACTAGGGGCTTAGACTTATTGGCCTCTTGGGGGGAAGGCGCCTTGTTCCTCGCCTTCATGAGCTCCCTCAAACTTTGGTTAGGTTTTTGGAGCCATCTCTTCTGCTTCGTTATCTGAAGAGTCCTCCACGTAAGTTACTATAGGGGTAGGAGTTTGAATGCACGAGTACTCGTCTGTTTCTTCCTCGGCCTCTGATATAACGATGACTTCTACTTGTGTTTCTTCCTCTTCAAATTGAAACTTGTCAATTTCTTCCTCAAGCGAAGAGGAAGATGTGGTTCCTTCCTCAGCTACAGCTTGTCCAAGAGGCACTTGCTAAAGTGGCTGGGCGGCCAAGGGAATGCCTTGTGGGATTGGATGATCAACAGGTGGAAGGTCGTGTGGGGCTAAAAAATGAGGCCGAGACATGTCTATACGAGCCAAACGATAGTCGTTTGCCCTGATAGCGTTGCCGACGTCAAAAAAGGATCTCAAGAGGGGTTTGTAGTCCAAAATTAGATGAGCGGCTCGAAGTTGTCCGTCGTCGTTCACAAAAATTTGAGATCTCAATAAATAATTGAGCGCGGGTATGTTGATTAAACTAATCCGAGGATTTACTTGTGTTTTATCTGTTAAACAAGAGAACTAAACAGTTAGAAATTTGAAGTTCAGTGTAAAAAGATGAAAGAAGAAGAAAGAAAATCTTTTTGACATAATAAAGCAAGGCCGAGGACAAATAACTTAAATCTAATGTTAGAAAACCTAAATCTAAGGTACCCCATCTGGCTTTCCTAGCTGGGTTAGGTAAGGAAGACCGTCATGCCAAGGTCCTGATACAATGAGGTAGTCATCCTTCATCCCTTTGTTAGACTTGGGAAGACACGAAATAAGTCTGACAGCGTCGGATCAGGATTTAAGGTAATATCCTACCCCTTTTTATTGGTGGCCTTCGTATAGATGGACTACATCGTGCCAAGTTAGCCCCAATCCTAAGTATCGGTCCAGAGCATCAACTGCTCCTAGAATTCTAAAAAAGTTAGGTGCGCACTGTTGGGGGCAAAGCCTATGGTTACGTAAGTAGTCTCTTGTAATCCTACCCATGGGGATAGTCATTCCTCCCTCTATGAAGGTTATCATTGGGATTATGACTTCTCCCACCTCTCGGTCAAATGCTAATCCTTCCGGCGAACAGTATCACAATGATACCTCCTAGGGTATGTGATATTTATCTTTGAATATTTCTATCAAAGCAGGGCTATCCACTAAACGCTTGAACCTACCCATTTCGAATAAGTAGAAAAGAGAAGACACTAGGGGTGACAACGGGGTAATGAAGAATGACGGGCCGAAGAGGCTGTTCGAGGAAATAAAGAAAAATTCGAAGAAGTTAAAACTTACGTGAACTAAAGTAGGAACTGATCTTTGAAATCCTTGAGAGGATCTTTGAAAATTTTTGGAAAATATGATGGATGATCTGATGATTGGTGTGAGTTTAAATGTTCGAGTGCTCTGAAGATTCTGAACTATGATGAAGAAGGGAGAAGATAATTCTCTTATGAGCCTTTATATAAGGGACTGAAAACGAGGGGGATTTATCCCGCCCAAGTCTTGAAGGGAAATACGGTCCGTTGGATCAAAATCCCTCCGTTGGATGCCAAAGACACAGCGCCGCCTAAAGTACTTAATGACGCTTCGCGAATTCCGAAGTGTCAGAAGTAATGGCGAAATGATTAAAATAACGTCCCTACGTGCGTAAATTAGAATATTTTTACAGTTTTAACCACGGTTGCATTGGCAAGTCAAAATTCTATTTTTTCTTCTCAGGTAAAAGGGAAAAAATAAAATTTTGAAGAGCTATTGTAGGGGTAAAAGTTTGAATTTGTACATTGGGCCTTAAGCCCTATTTGCTAATGGGGGTGCGTCTAAGGAGGAGCAAATAACGGGGGAGGCCCCAGAATGGATAGTCGCGTAAGGAAAGAGTGGAGGGTTGAGGTCCAAGGAGGTTACCCTCCTCGGATTGGATGAATATCAGTTAAACAAGCATCCGGGTGACTTGGGCGATCTTCCAAGAGACTCCAACAATGAGGATAGATTTCAGACATGTACAGAGAGGATAAGGATACAGAAATATCTTAGGGAAAAGCTGCCACCACCGTATTAAATACATTGCAGCAACTTTCCTGGCCGCATTAATGTGGAGAAGACCTCTGAACAGTGGTCTCAACCACTACCGTTCACAAAGAGCCAGAAAAGATGCTTGATAAGACACATACTTGAGTGCAAGGTTGGATGATGAACAACTGTACGATGGAGATAACTTGGAAAACTTTATATAATGTGAAAGACCCTCCATAAGGAGGGGATCAGAAAAACATAGTGAAAGAGAATAGAAAGAGAACTACTGTAGCACGGTGTTGAATTATCTTTCAAAAATAGTAATTTGATTATTAAACTATCTCCTCGGACGTACATTCCATCCATAATTACATATAATTTCTTGCTCGGTTACACCTGAAATCTTAGCTAATCGTTAGTCAGTTCGCTAAAAACCCAGTTCTTTCATCCACTCTCTACAAATTTATTGTATTGGGCTCATTGAGCTTATAACCCAATACTTCTGGGTTTGGGATACAAACTGTGACCCTAAAATTAGTTTAAATTGTAAAAAAAAAAAAAAAAAATTAATAAAACTACCATAAAAATAATTATCACGTGCAACGCGCAGGTTCAGGGCTAGTAATAATAATATGTGAAACTGAGAGAAACTCAAATTAAAATTCTAAATTAGAGTTCCAATATTGAGCCGTGTGTCCTAAATTATTTATTTTTAAAGAGTTTTATTTCTTAATTTTGGAATCAAATGTGGGACCGCATAATAAATATTCATCCAAGTGAGTTATTACGTACAAAAACCAAAAAGTTTAGGTAAATGAATTGTAAAAATAACAAAAATAAAGTGCTTCACAATAATTTTTTTTAAATGTTTAATTTACATTTTATACTTAATAATATCCTTACAAAATTTTTCAAAGAGTCAACAAAATATAAAAATGACTATCAATAGTATTTAAATTATAAATATTGGAATTATATTATGCATCTTATTGTATATTTTTAACTGTATCCATGCATATGCATGGGGTTACAAGCTAGTTTGAATTTAAAAGAAGAGAGAGAGAGAGAGAGAGAGAGAGAGAGAGAGAGAGGTAAAATTAGATATTTATACTTTTCTATGTGATAGATAATGTATTAGTGATATTTGCTTTAAATAAATAATTTGTTTAAAGAAGATTTGTAAGAATTACTTATTTTTAGTAGTTTAAGGGTATAATTTGAGACAAAAAGTTAAAGATTACCTTATTTTCAAAGAACTAAAACTTAAATTATTTAAAATAATGTAAAGATTAAAAGTAATGTAGAATCCACAAACAGTACATAAAATAAGTAAAAAAGCTAGCCTATAATCAAATACCAAACACACACTAAAAATAAATCGTGTTCAATGGGACTTAAAAGAATGGTCTTATATATATTTTTGGTAGATAAGGGATGGTCGCATTTGTGCTCTCAACTTCAATGGCATGTAGTTGAAATTGAACTTGATCAAAAAATTGGGGTAGCTTTTTTAACGACAAACTTAGATGAGTCTAATTCTTTCTTTTCTTTTTCATTTTTATTGAAGAAAAAAAAAAAAAAAAACCTTTGGACAAGTCTCATGACAATATCTCTTTACTTGTTACTGACCATAAGGAATTGCTTATTTGCGTCCCACAAAAAAATTCACGACCACAAAGAATTGCTTATTTGCATCTCACAAAAAAGGATCATACACCTCTATTGAGAAGTCAATAAATTTGTTAATACACTTTTGTAGAAGGGGAGTTAAACGACAAGATTTTGTCATTTTTAAATATCCACCTGATGATGTTATGTGACAAAAATCATGCTCACATCTTGTAATTAGATTCTAAAGGAAAATAATAGCAAAATGTTTAATTTGTGTCAAACCTAAACAATTAACTCTTAGGTTAAATCAAGAGTCTAAAAACTAAAATCACTTGCCTTCACCAAAAGCCAAAAAGGGAAAGATGAGTCAAGAATCCAATTAATTCAATTAGTAAAATCTAAGAGACTTTGCTTCGAATTGCACATACGCAAAAACAACAAAAATAGAAAGAAACTACCCGTTAGCATTTTATCCAAATGGTAAAAAAAATAAAAATAAAAAAATGAGGAAAGGAAAGTACTTGTGCTGACTAAATTTAGCAATGGATTCAATGAGCTTATTGCATACCAAGTCAAACACATGGAGGATATACTGCCAAAAAAAAAAAACCTTTGACACCAAAGGGGTAACAATTATGAAAGGAACTAATATGTGTGCGTTTGGATATCGCTTATTTTGTTAAAAACTGAAAATTTAATACTATACCAAAATATTTTTTATTACTGTAAATTACTATTCACCCATTTTTAGCATCAGGCTGATCTATGAACAGTACTATGGACGAGTCAAAAAAACGCATTGGAAACAAACGCAAATGCAGCCGCTGGAAACAAACGCACCCTATATCATTCTTGGACCTAACTTATTGACAATTGAAGTTTTGATGGGAAAATATTTTCCTTGCTTTCGACTTTGGGCCATGTTTAGTTTGAGTGGAAGACTTCTTTTGCCATATGGGTGACTTTGAATTTCTTAATTCTTACTAATTTTCCATCCAAGGTAGGTGCGTTTCAGCACGAAAACAAAACTAATTGACTAATAACAAGTTAAACTAACCAAAATTTACTACCAAATAAAAAATATTTCAAATATTTTTGAAGAAAATGCTACGGGCAACAATTTCTATAGCATTTTTCATACCATTCGATTTAACAAGTTTCTACTTATTCTTATATGAGTTTACCACTGACATTGCTTTCTCACTTACAAAAAATAACTTGCAACATCAACAATTGTGAATTTTTTTTTTTTGTTGGTCTCGAGACTTATTGATATTTTTGATACCTTGTTTCATGTAATGGTACCGGCAGCATTGCTTACTATAGTCCCAATCATTAATTGAAGAGATCCACAAAGGCAAAAGCACTTGCCTATCTATATAACAAATTGGATATTATTATTATTATTATTATTTCTGTTTGGGAGAATGGGGTGGGGCAGAAGTAATGTTATGGATATAATATTTTTCACATTATTGATATGGTCTGTTGTTAGTGGAACAACGCCACTTCCACTTGGACTCACTATTGACATAACTTTTATTTTACATCAATCATAATAAGTTATGTCAGCAGTTGTGAAAATAATGAAAAAAATGTCATATCCCTAGACTTATTGGGAACGCAAGTTGTAACACCACGCACTGAAATAACATTCACCACTCCTGAGGAGCATATGCAAATGATAATTAATCTATCTAATTGAGTGATAAAAAAAAGTGAACCAAACAGGCCCTAATTGTTGATTTCCGAATTCTCTCTTCTTTTCCCTCCAGATTAAGTTTGCTTCTTGGCACAGATACTGTTTGCTCATGTCCATCTTCAATTTCTTTGATTGTACTGCTAAGTGCTAAGTCTACTTGCCTCTATTTTCAGGAGGTATATATTATGGCTGTCAACATTGCCTTACAACTTTATGAATATAGTCAACCCTTCACCTATATAGTCTGGTATGGCCTCCTAGATCCAGTATAATGCTCTTTGGTCATGACCAATATATGCATTTAAATGCTATAACACAATAAATCCATGCAAGGAATGGCCTCCATGCACATGGCTTCCACGTCTCTACAACCTTTCAGCAGTTCATAAATTGTTAAAACTATAACTTTCTTGATTACCTGAGTATGTCCCCGCTATTTAATCGTGGACCACTTAGTGCTGGTGATATGCTGAAATTATTACCATTGCCACAAAACGATGGATGCCCAGGAGGCGTTGGCCTATCTGGAATTGCTGGAACCTCAATATCTCCTTCTAACATTTTAAGTGCATCCAAAATGGTTGGCCTCAAAGCAACCATCACATGAGCACACATAATTCCAACCATCACAAATCTCTCCATTATGCTCTTTGGATTTGAATTCACAGAATCGTCATTTTTCGACAGAGAAGCTTCTAAAGCCTCTTCTACTTTTCCAGCTTTTACCAAAGACCAAGCCCAATCTGTTATCAGAAACGGACGTGGTGATCCTGATGACAAATCAAGAGCTTTTCTCCCACACATTATCTCCAAAACCACCACCCCAAAACTATAAACATCACTCTTCTCAGTCAGTTGTCCATAGAGTGCATATTCCGGGGCCAAGTACCCGTGTGTTCCAGCCACTCTGGTTGTGAGATTAGACTGACCCTGCTTGATCTGCTTTGCAAGCCCAAAATCTGCCACTCTTGCTCTCATATCTGCATCCAGAAGTATATTTGTGGCCTTGATATCTATGATATATTGCAGGCTTCACTCCATAGTGCAAATGAGCTAACCCCTTCGCAACATCCAAGATTATGCTTTTCCTTTGAGGCCATGTCAATGGTGCCTTCCCCATTCCACTAGCACCCGACGGAAACAAATGATCATCAAGATTGCCATTAGGCATGTAATCGTATACAAGGTACCTTTGACTTCCCCTCTCATCATACTCCTCGTACCCATCAACCACACAACACCCTCTAAGTGGAACAAGATTCCGGTGCTTCAAATTGCTATTAATCTCAACCTCATTGCAAAATTCAGCATCTCCTTGAAAATCAGACTCCACAACCTTCTTCACTGCAACCACAGTCCCATCCACTAAGGCCCCTTTAAAAACCATTCCAAATCCACCTTGTCCAATAAAATTCTTCTGCGAAAAATTATCAGTCGCTTTCTCAAGCTCCTCAATTTTGTACCAGATTGACCCGGTATTTGGCCTCACTCTTAACTGAGACCATTGTTCCTCCAAATCATGACCGTACCTCAAATTAGACCCCTCACCCTTCTTCCTCCTCCAATCATACCAAAAATACATCCCCAACAAACAAGACATAACCACAACAGCAACCCCAGCTCCTTTTAACCCAAAAACAAGCTCTGAATGACCCTTATCCCCCGAACCCTCTTCTAAATTAAATTTTAAACCAACAACGCATTTCATAACGCTATCACTCTCAGGTCCATATGCATTAACAATACCAGCAGCATAAAGAACAGCAAAGTAAAAGCAATCAACAGCTTTAGCTTGAGAGGTATTACCATCTATAGCAAGCAATTCTTTCTGAACCTGGTACCCAGCTGAGACACAAGCACGACAGGAAGTGAGATCAGTGAGGTCAGACTTGCAACCTGAGTCCAAAGCAGTAGTGGGTCCAAGCTCCTTGACCCAATCTTTGGTACTCTCTATGTGGGCACAGATGTTTGGTGAAATCACAAACCGAAGAGGATGGAAGCAAGAGGAGACAAGTGTGGTGGGGAGTGAAAGTGCGGTGATTTTGGATTGGAAATCGTTGAGACAAGAAGTGGAAGTTGGGAGGTCAGGGAGGTTGAAAAGTGAGGTTTCTTTGAGGTGTTGGGAAAGGCCTATGCCCAAGACGGACAAGAGGATGTAACAACATGAGACTCTGGTGCTTACGTTTTGGCAAAGGGATTGGTCCCATGCGATTCTTAGGACATAGCTAAGATCCATTGGACATGTAGCGGATGTGTTTGAATCTGCTGAGGTTAATAAAGAGACACAACATAATAAGAGTGAAAGAAGCAACAGCCCAAAATTGGCAACAAGATTCTTCATGGTTGTTGTGTGGTGTGTGTGCTTGGATTCTGATTACAGAGAGATATGGGTTATTAACTAGAACTGGAAGGGGGTGGCAGCCATTGATGATTCTTACAAGAGTTTAAGATTTTTTGAGAGAGAGAGAGAGAAAGAGGAGATTTAGTTTTGGTCAAACACAGAGGCTTATCATCAGCAGTTCATCTCTGGCAGCTGCGAATGGTGTCAGTGTCCCACTTTGGCAATATTGGACATGTGGTGCTTTGTTTTGCGTAAGAAGTGAAAATTACTACTTCACCGAGTTATTCTATTGGACGTACAAGGTCTACCTACTACTAGTCTACTACAAACTTTTCTTAAAGGACGATCCTGCTGAGGAAGAATCCAGCGGATTTCACTCCATGGCAGCAAAAATAAATAAAGTAACCGTTTGAATTCAACTGAAACGTTTTCTGTTTTCGGACTTTTTTTTTTTTTTTTTTTCCCTCTATACATGAACAGTAATATTACATAATTTTATTATATAGAGAAAGAAAAAACATTTTTCATACATTATTTATGAACGGCTCATATACTGTTCACGAGTCTCACGATACTATTTACATATTTAAAAATTTTTTTGTTACAGTATTTTTAGTTTTCAATTTCAGCAAAAATAAGTTCAATCCAAACGGACATATTACATCACTAAAATGTTAATATTGTTATATATTTTGAATTAGTATAAATTACATGTTTTTTTATATTCTTAATCTTCATGTTAAATTTTGCTCAAATTAGATGTCTTTGACTATTCGATTTATAAATTTATTTTTTTATGCATAATTTAAGAGTATAAAATTTTATAATTTAAATATTTGAATTGCTGACATAACAATTAATTTTTGATTTTCTTGAAATTTTGTAAGTGTGAAGGATATAATAAAAAAATATAATTAATAATGAATTGGTCAAAGGGCAAAGTTTAGCTACAAAATTAGTTGTAACATAAAACTACAACCTTACGTAATATCTTTTTATTGGATATGATTTTTGACAATTCATCGTTAAATTATTTCTTCTTCTTATATCTTCGTGCTTGCAAAATTTTTAGAAAATTAAAGATTAATAGTTATGTTATCAATAAATTTTTTTAATTACAAGTTTTTGTAGTTTAAAATTATGTATAAAAATAAGCTTATAAATCATATAGTAAATAAAATCTAATTGACACAAAAGTTTACATATGTATTAAGAGTGTAAAGAACATGCCATTCAACAGTTAAATTTTCAAAATATATAGTAATATTTATTTTATTGAGTAAAGTTGTAACCTTATGCTACAACTTATTTTATAGCTAAACTTTATCATTTGTCCTTTGTCAAAATCCACATCAAATATAAAGATATAAGGAGAGTTTGTAGCCATAGACTACAATTTTTTATTTTTTCATAAACATATAATTTTTTGACTTAACTAGACCAATTTATGAATACTAATTTTAGGATATATGAAAAATGTCATTTTATATGTCATGTCTTTTTTTTCATATTAAATTTTGGTTACTTTATAAGTTAAGAAAAAGAAAAAATGATATATATCCGATTGTGATTAATGAAACATTAAATAAAACACTAGAAATTTCCTTTAAAACAAACATTGAAAATGAAAGAAATCATTTCTATTCAAATTTTACTAGATAAAGTTTAAAATTTTACATGATAATAAGAAATCATGCTTTTATCTCCCTCATACCTAAAATAAAATCTCTAGCCAACCCTAAAGACTTTTGCCCCATTAGTCTTTGCAATGTCATATATAAAATTATCTCCAAAACTATTGCAAATCACCTCAAGAAAATCATTCCCAAACTTGTGTCAGAAACTCAAAGTGTCTTCATGTCTGAACGCCTTATTTCTGATAACATCCTTATAGCCTTTGAAACCTTACACCACCATAAAAATAAGAGAAATGGCAAGTCGGGATTTATGGTTTTGAAATTAGACATGAGTAAAGCATATGATAGGGTGGAGTGAAATTTTCTAGAAAAAATTATGGAGTGCTTGGGTTTTGACAACAAATGGATTTCTTTAATAAGTTGTTGCATTTGAATTGTATCGTATTCCATTTTGGTAAATGGAGAACCACGAGGATTGATCCATCCTAGTAGGGGTCTCTGCCAAGGAGACCCTTTATCACCTTACTTATTTCTATCATGTGCAGAAGGGCTCCATGCTTTAATTAAACAAGCAGAAAATAGTGGGAAATTGCGTGGAGTGTCATTATGTAGAGAAGGGCCGAAGGTTTCCCATTTGTTCTTCGCTGATGACAGCTTGTTATTATGTCAAACAAGTGTTAAAGATTGTCAAACAGTGTTGGACATTTTAGCCAGGAATGAACAAGCTTCGGGGCAAAAAATAAACCGGGGCAAAATTCAATTGTTTTTTAGCACAAACACAAAGCAGCACACCCGAAACAGAATTTTAGATTTGCTTGGAGTTTTGGCAGTTTCCCAATATGAAAGATACTTGGGTCTCCCATCCTTTGTTGGCTGAGAAAAAAAGCAAAGTTTTAGCTACATTAGGGAGAGAGTTTGGAGTAAAATCAAAGGCTGGAAAGAAAAACTTTTGTCCAATGCCGGTCGTGAAGTCCTCATCAAATCAGTCCTACAAGCAGTGCCAACATTCACCATGGGGTGTTTCAAGCTCCCCGAGAGCCTTTGTAAAGACATGGAATCATTGATCCACAAGTTTTGTTGGGGTATAAGGGGGAGGCCAGAAAAATCCATTGGGTAGCATGGAACAAGCTTTGCTTACCAAAGGCTCAAGGGGGTTTGGGGTTTAGAGACATTGAAAATTTCAACCTTGCTCTATTGGGTAAATAGGTTTGGCGCCTCCTTCATAATACTGATTCCCTACTATACAAGGTGTTCAAAGCAAAGTTCTTTCCCACCTGCTCTATCTTGGACAATGACGTGAAACTTTCTGGGTCCTACGCATGACAAAGTATCCTTAAGGCGAGGGAAATTGTTAAAAGGGGTTCAATTTGGCGAATTGGAGATGGGAGGCAGGTTTGCATCCATGGTGATAAGTGGCTGCCAGACAAGTTTTCAAGCCGAATTATATGTTCACAGAAAAATCAGCCCAACAATGCTCTGGTTTGTGCACTCATTGATGAAGACAGTCCTCATTGGGATGATGAACGAGTGCGAGCAGAATTTTTGCCCCATGAGGCCCAAGCCATCCTTGGGATTCCTCTCAGCTCACGGCAAGCCCCTGACACACTCATTTGGGCAGGTACTAAGTATGGGAAGTATACGACAAAGAGTGCATATAAAATGCTCTCTGAAACTCCTGCTTTAGGACCATCAAACCCATTGGCTCACAGTAGCTCCTGGAAACAAATTTGGGATTTAATTAAACGTTCCAAATAAAATTAAACATTTTATTTGGCGAGCATGCTGTGAATCCCTCCCTACAAAGAAAAACCTGTTTACCAAGAAAGTAACTCGAAGTGCTAACTGTGATCTTTGTCATGATGGTGTTGAGGATGTTATTCACGCACTATGGGGCTGTCAGGTGATTAAAGAAGTTTGGTGTGAAGAGCCATGCCTTAGGAATCAGCTTGCTATGCAGTTGGTGGATTTTCGAGACTTATGGATTGGGATTGCAAGAAGCAATGAACACCTTCTAGCAGAGAGGTTTGCTTATGTAGCATGGAGTATTTGGCATAATTGAAATGCTACCAGATTGAAGATTACCTGTACTCCATATAATAAGATTTATGGAGACATGCTTGATCGCCTAAAGGAGTACCAATCTGCTCAAATCCCAACCAAGATAGCGAATCCAGATTCAATGGTTTAGATGCCAACCTCTGACCCTATCCACTGGAAGCCACCTCGAAGTCCTTATTGCAAACTTAATTTCAACAGTGCCATATTCCAAGACCTCCAAATGGCGGGCATTGGCATGGTGATAAGAAACTCAGTAGTCAAGTCATTGGAGCACTCTCGGACAGAATTCACCTCCCTTCAGCAATTGATGATGTTGAGGCTATTGCCTGCAGAAGAGCAATTTCATTTGCTTTGGAGATCGGAGTAGAGGAAGTGGTTTTTGAAGGCGATTCCTAAACAATCATTAAGGCTCTCAATTCAGACTCAAGCTGTTTAAGTTTCTTTGGCCACATTGTAGAGGACATTAGAGCTCTAGTTTTGAATTTTGCCTCATGCGTTTTCTCACATGTAAAAAGATGGGAATGCAGTTGGAGATAAATTGGCAAAATTTGCCAAATACTCCCCTTGTCCAAGCTATTGGTTTGATAGCATCCCCTGTGATGTCCAAAATCTTGTAGTTATGGACAGAAGCTTCTGTTGATTAATAAAAATCATCTTCTTGTTTCTCAAAAAAAAGAAAATAAAGCTTTTGTTAATGGGATGTCCTTGTCCACTGGTTGAGGACGCATCATCATCGTCATCATTATCATTATTATTTTTGATGATTTGAAGATATCATTCCTTGTTTGTTAGTCTTACTTTAGTACTGGTTAAAGCCAACTATGGGCTATGGTTATGAAACGTGAAATGCGTTACAGTTGCAAGGAAAAAGCTATATACTTTTAATCTTTTTTTATTTTATAAGAATATATATATATATATATATATATATATATAATAGGTAAATCTGAGAGAAAATCCAATTAGATTTCAAATTTGAATTCAATTAGAGTCTAATTTTGCGCCACGTGTCCCAACTAATCTAAGTTTTTTAATTATAGTGTCAAGTGAGTTAATTTAATGTAAAAATTGGATTTCAATTTGAGTTTAATTTAGCGACATGTATCCCATCTAATCTAATTTTTTTAATTTTTGTGCCAAATGAGTGAATTTAGTGTAAAAAAAACGATGAGTCTAATATAAGTAAACCATAAAAAACATAATTTTTGAATGATTTTATATTTATGAGCCTTTTTTTTGTAAAACTAAAAACAATTCAAGTTTATAAGTCATATATAATAATAATAATAATTTATATCTATATCTATATATTACTAAAAGCTAAAGCGTAGCGTTTAATGCTGCCGCTCTCACGTTGCGCTACATCAATTGCCACGTCATTCTTTTTTTCCTTTTCTTTTTTAAAATATAATTTGTCCTACAATTTTAAATTTTTTTTTTTTACAATTTTCAGCCCTATAAATGCAGTCCACTACTTATATATTTACTTCCATTATCACCCTATAATAAATTTAGCCTACTACTTATTTATTTACTTCCACTATCACCCAATAATTAATTCAGTCCACCTCTTATTTATTTAATTCCACTTTCAAGCCCAACCCAAAACCTTTTCAGTTTAGTTTTAGGGTTTTGTGTGAGCCTTTCAGCTTAAAGAAAAAAAAAAAAAACACAAAAAGAAAAAAGAAAAGAAAAAAACAAAAACAAAACAAATCGTTTCAAGCTTTAGGGTTTTTTTTTTTCAATTTTCTTATAATTGTTTTTAACATTTATTTTTTTAATATTTACACTTCTCCAACCTTTCTCTCTCCCTTACCATTTCATCTCCCCACTACTTCTTCAATATTTCTCCCTCCCTTACTTTTTCATCTCCCCACTACCCACTACCCTCTACATTAATATCATTCTTCCTCTTTCCCTTCATCTTCCTTTATTTTTGTTTATTTTTATTTACACTCTCTTACTATAAATTTGTCACTATTTCTTCTATTCTATGCATAGTTTTCCCTCGCAAAAAAAAAAAAAAAAAAGGTTCCCTCTTTCTCTCTCTCTAAATTTTTGGTGGATTTTTTTTTTTTAATTTTCTTGCATCTCTTCTTTAGGTTGATAATTTTTTATATTCTTTAAAACTCTATTTTGGGTTAATGAGATTTAGTTTTGTTTTTTAAATTGTGATTTAGTTTTTTTTTTTAAATTGTTTTTTTTTTTATTTTTTATTCTCTTTGGTTGTTAAATGTTATCCTATTGCATTCTAAAGAATTAAATATAGCATATAAAAATATAATATTATTCTATTACATAGCATGATTTGGATAATTTGGTATTTATTCTGTTACATAGCATGATTTTTTATAATGTTCAATTTAGATGTTAAACTATGAGATTTTACTAATTTTTGTTTATTTTCTAATCCTTTGTGGTGGATAAAGTACTTTTAATAGTTGTATTAGAAGTGCTCTATAATGCCATTTATTTAAAGAAAAGCAAAGGTTAGCCAAATGAAAATAATTGGATAGGTGACAAATTTTAACTTTTTGCAATTTTATTTTTATTATTTTATAACAATGCATGTATAGAAATTTAATTCTTAGATTTTGCTAATAATTTTTTATTTGATAATATGTTTTGGGCGGCTGAAATTATAATTTATACAAAGAAAATAACCTTAATAGATTATCAGAAACAAAATTTTATCCTAATATTGGTTCAATTAATCATCCTTAAGTTTTATTATTATTTTTTTTAGTTTACGTTTTTTTGGTGTTTTGGATTGTTCCTATAATATATTTATGATTGCTCCTATAATAAATAAAAATATAATTACGAAATACAATACTCATTATTAGATTAGTTTAAATTGTAAAAAAAAAAAATTAATAAAACTACCATAAAAATAATTATCACACGCAGTGCGCAGGTTCATGGCTAGTCTATATCTATATATATAATAATAGGTGAAGCAGAAAGAAAATCCAATTAGATTTCAATTGGATTCTCAATTTTGAGCCACTTGTCCTAACCAAAACTCAAAAAAAAAATTTAATTAGATTATAAATTTGACTTCAATTTTGTGTCATGTTTCTTATCCAAATTTTCTAATTTTTGTGTCCAAATAAATGATGCATTAACATTTAACACGGAAGCCAATAAAACCACAATAATAATGTTCATTGGCCTAAGCAAAAATATATTACCTGCACACTTTTATGGAGATTATAAATTGGACTCCAATTTTATGTCATGTATCTTATCTAAACTTTCTAATTTTTGTGTCCAAATAAATGATGCATTAACATTTAACACGGAAGCCAAGAAAACCACAATAATAATACTCATTGGCCAAAGTAAGAACATCTCACCTGCGCACTTTTATGGGTGATCTCAATAAAGTCTGGAGCTCTTCTAATCCCACAACCAGAACCAAGGAGTCCAACGAGAAAGACTATAAAAGTAAAACATCATCTCCTCCTAATTCCATATTGTCATCCCATGTCTCCTCCTCTCTCAACCTCTACCAACTAGATCCACACACTGCCCTCTCCTTCTCCTTACGGATTTCTTAGAGTAAGGCCGAGTTCAAACACAATGTTCAATCTCACTCTTCCTTGCTTCACATTCTCATACATTAGCGCTTCATTAGCACCTCTAAGAAGATTCCAAACTCAATGATCAGTTCTTATTTTTTAATAGTTTTTAGTGTATCTGGATTAAGATTTTGTTAATTTGTTAAAAGTGACAAAAATATAATCATATATATTATATTAAGTTGAAGTTCAATTTTAGAATTCAAATTGAATCAAATTAATTTCTAATTGTAGTTTAATTTTGTGCTATGTGTCCAATTTGATTTTTAAATGTTGGTGTTAAGTTATTTCCATTCATAATACTCAATGTGGAAACTGAATTTACTAAGATAAACATCTTATCATCACAATTGTTAATATTTCCGTGCGTAAGCACGGACTACATGCTAGTAATAATAATATGTGAAACTGAGAGAAACTCAAATTAAAATTCTAAATTAGAATTCCAATATTGCGCCATGTGTCCTAAATTATTTATTTTTAAAGAGTTTTATTTCTTAATTTTGGAATCAAATGTGGGACCACATAATAAATATTCATTCAAGTGAGTTATTAAGTACAAAAACCAAAAAGTTTAGGTAAATGAATTGTAAAAATAAAAAAAATAAAGTGCTTCACAATAATTTTTTTTTAAATGTTTAATTTACATTTTATACTTAATAATATCCTTACAAAATTTTTCAAAGAGTCAACAAAATATAAAAATGACTATCAATAGTATTTAAATTATATATATTGGAATTATATTATGCATCTTATTGTATATTTTTAACTGTATCCATGCATATGCATGGGGTTACAAACTAGTTTGAATTTAAAAGAAGAGAGAGAGAGAGAGAGAGAGGGCTAAAATTAAATATTTATACTTTTCTATGTGATAGATAATGTATTAGTGATATTTGCTTTAAATAAATAATTTTTTTAAAGAAGATTTGTAAGAATTACTTATTTTTAGTAGTTTAAGGGTATAATTTGAGACAAAAAGTTAAAGATTACCTTATTTTCAAAGAACTAAAACTTAAATTATTTAAAATAATGTAAAGATAAAAAGTAATGTAGAATCCACAAATAGTACATAAAATAAGTAAAAAAGCTAGCTTATAATCAAATACCAAACACACACTAAAAATAAATTGTGTTCAACGGAACTTAAAAGAATGGTCTTATATATTTTTTTGGTAGATAAGGGATGGTTGCATTTGTGCTTTCAACTTCAATGGCATGTAGTTGAAATTGAACTTGATCAAAAAATTGGGGTAGCTTTTTTAACGACGAACTTAGATTAGTCTAATTCTTTCTTTTCTTTTTCTTTTTTATTAAAGAAAAAAAAAAACCTTTAGACAAGTCTCATGGCAATATCTCTTTACTTGTTACTGACCATAAGGAATTGCTTATTTGCATCCCACAAAAAAATTCACGACCACAAAGAATTGCTTATTTGCATCTCACAAAAAAGGATCATACACCTCTATTGAGAAGTCAATAAATGTGTAAATACACTGTAACAACCCAAGGAAAAACGTTAGTCACATCTACGCTATACCTCAAAAAGACTAGTCACTATTGAAACTTCTTGTAATTGTTAATAAAGTCCAGATCTACCCAGTAAATACCTGATGTGGGACTCATCACACACCCACACACATCACACAATCAATCCAATTGGGTTAGGGCCCACTTTGTGAGGTAGTGTCTCTAAACCCACATGAGATTACCGGGCCGGCTCTGATACCATATGGAACAACCCAAGGAAAAGCGCTAGCCACATCTGCGCTATACCTCAAAAGGACTAGTCACTATTGAAGTTCCTTGTAATTGTTAATAAAACCCAGATCTACCCAGTAAATACCCGATGTGGGACTCATCACACACCCACACACATCACACAATCAATCCAATTGGGGCATCACATACACTTTTGTAGAAGAGGAGTTAAAAGACAAGATTTTGTCATTTTTAAATATCCACCTGATGATGTTATGTGACATAAATCATGCTCACATCTTTTAATTAGATTCTAAAAGAAAATAATAGCAAAATGTTTAATCTGTGTCAAACCTAAACAATTAACTCTTAGGTTAAATCAAAAGTCTAAAAACTAAAATAACTTGCCTTCACCAAAAGCTAAAAAGGGAAAGATGAGTCAAGAATCCAATTAATTCAATTAGTAAAATCCAAGAGACTTTGCTTCGAATTGCACATATGCAAAAATAACAAAAATAGAAAGAAACTACCCGTTAGAATTTTATCCAAATGGTAAAAAAAAATAAAAATAAAAAAATGAGGAAAGGAAAGTACTTGTGCCGACTGAATTTAGCAATGGATTCAATGAGCTTATTGCATACCAAGTCAAACACATGGAGGATATACTGCCCAAAAAAAAACCTTTGACACCAAAGGGTAACAACTATGAAAGGAACTAATATGTGTGCGTTTGGATACCGCTTATTTTGTTAAAAACTGAAAATTTATTCCTAAAAATACTGTAGCAAAATATTTTTTATTACTATAAATTACTATTCACCCATTTTTAACACTATGCTGATCTATGAACAGTACTATGGACGAGCCAAAAAAACGCATTGGAAACTAACGCAAATGCAGCCGCTGGAAACAAATGCACCCTATATCATTCCTGGACCTAACTTATTGACAATTGAAGTTTTGATGGGAAAATATTTCCCTTGCTTTCGACTTTGGGCCATGTTTAGTTTGAGTGGAAGACTTCTTTTGCCATGTGGGTGACTTTGAATTTCTTAATTCTTACTAATTTTCCATCCAAGGTAAGTGCGTTTCAGCACGAAAACAAAACTAATTGACTAATAACAAGTTAAACTAACCAAAATTTACTACCAAATAAAAAATATTTCAAATATTTTTGAAGGAAATGCTATGGGCAACAATTTCTACAGCATTTTTCATACCATTCGATTTAACAAGTTTCTACTTATTCTTATATGAGTCTACCACTGACATTACTTTTTCACTTACAAAAAATAACTTGCCACATCGACAATTGTGAATTTTTTTATTTTTTGGGTCTCGAGACTTATCGATATTTTTGATACCTTGTTTCATGTAATAGTACCGGCAGCATTGCTTACTATAGTCCCAATCATTAATTGAAGAGATCCACAAAGGCAAAAGCACATGCCTATCTATATAACAAATTGGATATTATTATTATTATTATTATTTCTGTTTGGGAGAAGAGGGGTGGGGCAGAAGTAATGTTAGGGATATAATATTTTTCACATTATTGATATGGTCTGTTGTGAGTGGAGCAACGTCACTTTCACTTGGACTCACTATTGACATCACTTTTATTTTGCACCAATCATAATAAGTTATGTCAGCAGTTGTGAAAATAATGAAAAAATGTTATATCCCTAGACTTATTGGGAATGCAAGTTGTAACACCACACACTAAAATAACATTCACCACTCCTGAGGAGCATATGCAAATGATAATTAATCTATCTACCACCTTCAATTCACTTGTAAGAAATCTTGAGAATTCTGGTTACAAGTATCAAAATTCATTTGGAATCAGTGCCTATCCGGCTTCAGCTTCAACCCAAAGAAAAGGAAGTATTACCTTGAAAATTATTATTCCCTTTCTTTTCCCTCCTTTGACAAAAGGAAAAAGGCCCTTCATTAATGTATTCCATCCAACATATTCATGATAGATGATAGCATATGTCAAACTTCTTCCCTGTAATGAAATCATATAAGAATCAGTATAACTGGGGGTTTACACAGCTTCATTTAACTAAAAGAAAAAAGGAAAATCACTTTTTATTTTGCTTACAATAAGTGGGGGAGGAGAATTTAAACCAAGTTCTCCATAAAGAGACGTGTAATGTCACTGATCTACAAGACTCTTGGTAACATAGAAAATTCATTGTCAAAGTTTTCCCCTTACCTAGCTAAACTAAAGATAAGAACCATGCTTCCTCTATCTATCCTCCCCACTACTTATCTCCTGTACCGTAGCAGTTGCACTGGATGTGACAGCAATGGATGATTCAGGAGGATCAATAGGAGCAGTAACAGCAACGGTTGTAGGACTTGTGGATGGTGGAGAAACAACAGCAATTGATGTAGGTGGTGTGGATGGTGGAGAAACAGAAGCTGGATTTGCAGCAGCAGCTTGAAGTTGAGACTTTGATATAATGTGTTTCAGCCTGTTGTTCTTAAAGTTCTTCCAGAAGTAGAATTGCTGCCTATGCACCAACTCCTGCCAACTCCGGATAATTTTCAAACTCATTAGCTAATTTACATGAAAAAATTTGTAGTGTCAATACAAATGGAAAAATACATTTAATTTCATTGACTGTTATAAGTCACTTTCATTTCAACCCAGAAACTCAAATTCATTACTCTCTTAATACATACCAACAAGTGACATCTAATAAATATAAATGTCTGAGATTTAAGAGATGCACTTAAGACATTGTGCCAAAACTTAGCAACTAAAAGGAAAAAAAGAAACAAAGAAGGAAGGTTTGCCACTGCATTTATCTGATTAGGTAGACATTTTTCTACCCATAGGCCATAATAGATAACTATATGAACGCAATAGACAGGAACTCAATTTATCATTATTTATTTTCCCTTTTGTGCATGTGTGGTGGTGTGGTGCAGGGGAGAAGGCGTAATTTCATTCCTTAGCTAGGTCGAGGGTAAACAGACATCTCTGTGGCTATGATAGCATCATGTTGCCTCTCTCTCTGAGTCAGGAATTAAAAGTGAACTTATCATTCTTTTTGCAAAACTTAAGTGACCACTTGTTCCCTAGCTTAAGCCATATAATGGAATCAACATCAACAAATAAACTACTTAAGTAAGTGAAACCATCATTTTGATCCTCAGTAGGTAACAAATATACAACCATTACTGAACCAGTTAGTTGTTCCAAGTAAAAAGATATTCGATTTCAAAAAGCCACTCTGTTGCTCAAGATACAAAATAAGTGGGGTGGGTGTCCAGTCCACTGTCCAGAAAGTCAGATCCTAACCTTGTTGAATTCCAAATTCTCTCTTGTTTTCCCTCCAAGTTAAGTTTGCTTCTTGGCAATAATACTGTTTGCTCATGTCCATCTTCAATTTCTTTGATTGTGCTGCTAAGTGCTAAGTCTACTTGCCTCTATTTTCAGGAGGTATATACCCTGGCTGTCAACATTGCCTTACAACTTTATGAATATAGTCAACCCTTCACCTATATAGTCTGGTATGGCCTCCTAGATCCAGCATAATGCTCTTTGGTCATGACCAATATATGCATTTAAATGCTATAACACAATAAATCCATGCAAGGAATGGCCTCCATGGACATGGCTTCCACGTCTCTACAACCTTTCAGCAGTTCATAAATTGTTAAAACTATAACTTTCTTGATTACCTGAGTATGTCCCCGCTATTTAATTGTGGCCCACTTAGTGCTGGTGATATGCTGAAATTATCACCACTGCCACAAAACGATGGATGCCCAGGAGGCGTTGGCCTATCTGGAATTGCGGGAACCTCAATATCTCCTTCTAACATTTTAAGTGCATCCAAAATGGTTGGCCTCAAAGCAACCATCACATGAGCACACATAATTCCAACCATCACAAATCTCTCCATTATGCTCTTTGGATTTGAATTCACAGAATCATCATTTTTCGACAGAGAAGCTTCTAAAGCCTCTTCCACTTTTCCAGCTTTTACCAAAGACCAAGCCCAATCTGTTATCAGAAACGCACGTGGTGATCCTGATGACAAATCAAGAGCTTTTCTCCCACACATTATCTCCAAAACCACCACCCCAAAACTATAAACATCACTCTTCTCAGTCAGCTGTCCATAAAGTGCATATTCAGGGGCCAAGTATCCATGTGTTCCAGCCACTCTGGTTGTGAGATGAGACTGACCCTCCTTGATCTGCTTTGCAAGCCCAAAATCTGCCACTCTTGCTCTCATATCTGCATCCAAAAGTATATTTGTGGCCTTGATGTCTCTATGATATATTGCAGGCTTCACTCCATAGTGCAAATAAGCTAACCCCTTCGCAACATCCAAGATTATGCTTTTCCTTTGAGGCCATGTCAATGGTGTCTTCCCCATTCCACTAGCGCCCGACGGAAACAAATAATCATCAAGATTGCCATTAGGCATGTAATCGTATACAAGGTACCTTTGACTTCCCCTCTCATCATACTCCTCGTACCCATCAACCACACAACACCCTCTAAGTGGAACAAGATTCCGGTGCTTCAAATTGCTAATAATCTCAACCTCATTGCAAAACTCAGCATCTCCTTGAAAATCAGACTCCACAACCTTCTTCACTGCAACCACAGTCCCATCCGCTAAGGCCCCTTTAAAAACCATTCCAAATCCACCTTGTCCAATAAATTTCTTCTGCGAAAAATTATCAGTCGCCTTCTCAAGCTCCTCAATTTTGTACCAGATTGACCCGGTATTTGGCCTCACTCTTAACTTAGACCCTTGTTCCTCCAAATCATGACCGTACCTCAAATTAGACCCCTCACCCTTCTTCCTCCTCCACCTCCTATCATACCAAAAATACATCCCCAACACACAAGACATAACCACAACAGCAACCCCAGCTCCTGTTAACCCAAAAACAAGCCCCGAATGACCCTTATCCCCACCCTCTTCTGAATTAAGTTGTAAACCAACAATGCATGTCATAGCACCATCACTCTCAGGTCCATATGCATTAACAATACCAGCAGCATAAAGAACAGCAAAGTAAAAGCAATCAAGAGCTTTAGCTTGAGAGGTATTACCATCTTTAGCAATCAATTCTTTCGTAACCTGGGACCCAGCTGCGACACAAGCATCACAGGAAGTGAGATCAGTGAGGTCAGAATTGCAACCTGAGTCCAAAGCAGTAGTGGGTCCAAGCTCATTTACCCAATCTTTGGTAGTCTCTATGTGGGCACAGACGTTTGGTGAAATCACAAACTGAAGAGGATGGAAGCAAGAGGAGACAAGTGTGGTGGGGAGTGAAAGTGCGGTGATTTTGGATTGGAAATCATTGAGACAAGAAGTGGAAGTTGGGAGGTCAGGGAGGTTGAAAAGTGAGGTTTCTTTGAGGTGTTGGGCAAGGCCTATGCCCAAGAGGGACAAGAGAGTTTGACAACATGAGTGTGTGGTGGTTACGTTTTGGACAGTAGTGACGCTTGTAGTTTCTGTGGGCTGCAACTTTTGGCAAAGGGATTGGTTCCATGGGATTCTTAGGACATAGCTAAGATCTATTGGACATGTAGCGGAGGTGTTTGAATCTGCTAAGGTTAATAAAGAGACAGAACATAATAAGAGTGAAAGAAGCAACAGCCCAAAATTAGCATCAAGATTCTTCATGGTTGTTGTGTGGTGTGGTGTGTGTGCTTGGATTCTGATTTCAGAGAGATATGGGTTATTAACTAGAACTGGAAAGGGGTGGCAGCCCTGATGATCCTTACAAGAGTTTAAGATTTTTTGAGAGAGAGAGAGAGAGAGAAAGAGAGATAGGAGATTCAGTTTTGGTCAAACACAGAGTCTTATCATCAGCAGCTCATCTCTGGCTGCTGGGAATGGTGTAAGTGTCACACTTATTGGACATGTGGTGCTTTGGTTTTGCGTAAGAAGTGAAAAGTACTACTCCACCGAGTTATTCTTCTATGGGACGTACAAGGTTTACCTACTACTACAAACTTTTCTTAAGGGACGATCCTGCTGAGGAAGAATCTAGCGGATTTCACTCCATGGCGTCGGCGATAAAGCAAAAGTAAATAAACGTATTACAACACTAAAATGTTAATATTGTAATATATTTTGAATTAGTATCCATATTGTATTATATGTTTTTTATATTCTTAATGTTGTTGTCAAATTTCGTTCAAATTAAATGGCTTTGACTATTCGATTTATAAACTTATTTTTTTATCCATAATTTAGGAGTATAAAATTTTAGAATTTAAATATTTGAATTGATGGTATAATTATTAATTTTTTATCTTCTTGAAATTTTGTAAGCGTGGGGAATATAATAAAAAAATTTAATTAATAATTGATTTGTTAAAAGACAAAATTTAGTTATAAAATTAGTTGTAACATAAAACTATAATCTTACTTAATATTTTTTTAGTGGATATGAATTTTGACAAATTCATCGTTAAATTATTTCTTATTCTTATTTCTCTATACTTGTAAAATTTTTAGAAAATTAAAGATTAATAGTTATGTTATCAATAAATTTTTTAAATTGCAAATTTTTATAGTTTAAAATTATGCATAAAATATAAACTTATAAATCATATAGTAAATAACGTCCAATTGACACAAAAGTTTATATGTGTATTAAGAGTGTAAAGAACATGTAACTCAACGGTTAGATTTTCAAAATATATAATAATATTTATTTTATAGAGTAAAATTGTAACCTTATACTACAACTTATTTTATAGCTAAATTTTGTCATTTTTCAAAATTAATATCAAATATAAAGATATAAGGAGAGTTTGTGGCCATGGACTACAAACAAAATTTGTTCATAAACATATGCTTTTTTGACTTAACTAGACCAATTTATGAATACTAATTTTAGGATATATGACAAATGTCATTTTATATGTCATGTCTTTTTTTTTCTCATATTAAATTTTGGTTACTTTATAAGTTAAGAAAAAGAAAAAATGATATATGTCCGGTTGTGATTAATGAAACATTAAATAAAACACTAGAAATTTCCTTTTAAAAAAAACACTAAAAATGAAAGAAATCATTTTTATTCAAATTTTACTAGATAATGTTTAAAAATTTACATGATAATAAGTAGAATAATTGGTAAAATTTCAAAGTCTTTCAACAACGTAACAAATTAAAGCTTTTGTTATTGGGATGTCCATGTCCACTGGTTGATGACGCATCATCATCATTATTATTTTTGATGATTTGAAGATATTATTCCTTGTTTGTTAGTCTTACTTTATTGCTGGTTAAAGCCGGCCATGGGCTATGGTTACGATTCGTGAAACGCGTTACAATCGTAAGGAAAAAGCTATATACTTTTAATCTTTTTTATTTTGTAAGAATTTGAATTTAAGAGAGAGAGAGAGAGAGAGGTAAAATTAGATATTTATACCTTTCTATGTGATAGATAATGGATTAGTGATATCCGCCTTAAGTAAATAATTTGTTAAAATAAATTTGCAAGAATTGCTTATTTTTAGTAGTTTAAGTGCATAATTTGAGACAAAAAGTTAAAAATTAGCTTCTTTTCAAAGAACTAAAACTTAAATTATTTAAAATAATGTAAAGATAAAAAGTAATGTAAAATCCACAAACAGTACATAAAATAGGTAAAAAGCTAGCTTATAATCAAATACCAAACACACACTAAAAATAAATCGTGTTCAATGGGACTTAAAAGAATGGTCTTTTATTTTTTTGGTAGATAAGGGATGGTCGCATTTGTGCTCTCAACTTCAATGGCATGTAGTTGAAATTGAACTTGATCAAAAAATTGGGGTAGCTTTTTTAACGACTAACTTAGATAAGTCTAATTCTTTTTTTATTATTATTTAAAAAAAAAAAAAAAAAAAAAACCTTTAGACAAGTCTCATGGCAATATCTCTTTACTTGTTACCGACCATAAGGAATTGCTAATTTGCATTCCACAAAAAAATATTCACGACCACAAAGAATTGCTTATTTGCATCTCACAAAAAAGGATCATACACCTCTATTGAGAAGCCAATAATTGTGTTAATACACTTTTGTAGAAGGGGAGTTAAACAACAAGATTTTGTCATTTTTAAATATCCACCTGATGATGTTATGGGACAAAAATCATGCTCACATCTTGTAATTAGATTCTAACGGAAAATAATAGCAAAATGTTTAATTTGTCACAAACCTAAACAATTAACTCTTAGGTTAAATCGAAAGTCTAAAAACTAAAATAACTTGCCTTCATCAAAAGCCAAAAGGGGAAGGATGGGTCAAGAATCTAATTAGTTCAACTATTAAAGTCTCATCATCAAATAAGAGACTTTGCTTTGAATCGCACATACACAAAAACAACAAAAATAGAAAGAAACTACTCGTTAGCATTTTATCCAAATGGTAAGAAAATAAAAAAAATAAAAAAATGAGGAAAGGAAAGTACTTATGCCGACTGAATTTAGCAATGGATTCAAAGTCTATTTGAATACTGCTTATTGTTGAAAATTGAAAATACTGTAGTAAAATAATTTTTAAATGTGTGAATAGTGTTGTGGGACCCAATTTTAAAGAAAAATTTGCTGAAATCTATACTTGCTGGTCTGTGAACAGTGTATGAGACCCACACAAAAAAAAGCAGACGCACACGTCTGCTGTTTTCAGTGCAATCCAAACATACACTCAATGATCTTATCGCATACCAAGTCAAACACATGGAGGATATACTGCCAAAAAAAAAGCCTTTGCCACCAGGGGGTAACAACTAACAACTATGAAAGGAACTGGTATATAGTGGTTTTCCAATATACTATATCATTCCTGGACCTAACTTATTGACAATTGAAGTTTTGATGAGAAAATATTTCCCTTGCTTTCGACTTTGGGCCATGTTTAGTTTGAGTGGAAGACTTCTTTTGCCATGTGGGTGACTTTGAATTTCTTAATTCTTACTAATTTTCCATCCAAGGTAAGTGCGTTTCAGCACGAAAACAAAACTAATTGACTAATAACAGGTTAAACTAACCAAAATTTACTACCAAATAAAAAATATTTCAAATATTTTTGGAGGAAATGCTACGGGCAACAATTTCCATAGTATTTTTCATACCATTTGATTTAACAAGTTTTTACTTATTCTTATTTGAGTCTACCACTGACATCACTTTCTAATTTACGAAAAATAACTTGCCACATCAACAATTGTGATTTTTTTTTTTTTTTTTGTGTCTTGAGACTTATTGATATTTTTGATACCTTGTTTCATGTAATACTACCGGCAGCATTGCTTCCAATAGTCCCAATCATTAATTGAAGAGATCCAAAAAGGCAAAATCACATGTCTATGTATATAACAAATTGGATATTATTATTATTATTATTATTATTATTATTTCTGTTTGGGAGAAGAGGGGGGGGGGGGGGGGTGGAAGTAATGTTAGGGATACAATATTTTTCACAATATTGAGATGGTCTATTGTGAGTGGAACATTGCCACTTTTACTTGGGCCCACTATTGACACCACTTTTATTGTACACCAATCATAATAAGTCGGGTCAACAATTGTGAAAAAAAAAAATGTTATTTCCCTATACTTATTGGGAATGCAAGTTGTAACACCACAAACTAAAATAACATTCACCACTTTTGAGTGAGCATATGCAAATGATAATTAATCTATCTACCACCTTCAATACACTTATAAGTAAACTTGAGAATTCTGGTTACAAGTATCAAAATTCATTTGGAATTAGTGCCTATCCTGCTTTTCAACCTCAACCCAAAGAAAAGGAAGTATTACCTTGAAAATTATTATTCCCTTTCTTTTTCCCTCCTTTGACAAAAGGAAAAAGGCCCTTCATTAATGTATTCCATTCAACATATTCATGATAGATGATAGCATATGTCAAACTTCTTTCCTGTAATGAAAACATATAAGAATGAAAACATATAAGAATCAGTATAACTGGGGGTTTACACAGCTTCATTTAACTAATAGGAAAAAGGAAATTCACTTTTTATCTTGCTTACAATAAGTGGGGGAGGGGATTTGAACCAAGTTCTCCATAAAGAGAACATGTAATGCCACTGAGCTACAAGACTCTTGGTAACATAGAAAATTCATTGTTAAAGTTTTCCCCTTACCTAGCTAAACTAAAGATAAAAACCATGCTTCCTCTATCTATCCACCCCACTACTTATCTCCTGTACCGTAGCAGTTGCACTGGATGTAACAGCAATGGATGATTCAGGAGGATCAATAGGAGCAGTAACAGCAATGGTTGTAGGACTTGTGGATGGTGGAGAAACAACAGCAATGGCTGTAGGTGGTGTGGATGGTGGAGAAACAGAAGCTGGAGTTGCAGCAGCAGCTTGAAGTTGAGACTTTGATATAATGTGTTTCAGCCTGTTGTTCTTAAAGTTCTTCCAGAAGTAGAATTGCTGCCTATGCACCAACTCCTGCCAACTCCAGATAATTTTCAAACTCATTAGCTAATTTACATGAAAAAATTTATAGTGTCAATACAAATGGAAAAATACATTTAATTTCATTGACTGTTATAAGTTACTTTCATTTCAACCCAGAAACTCAAATTCATTACTCTCTTAATACATACCAACAAGGGACATCTAATAAATATAAATGTCTGAGATTTAAGAGATGCACTTAAGACATTGTGCCAAAACTGAGCAACTAAAAGGAAAAAAAGAAACAAAGAAGGAAGGTTTGCCACTGCATTTATCTGATTAGGTAGACATTTTTCTACCCATAGGCCATAATAGATAACTATATGAACGCAATAGCCAGGAACTCAATCTATCATTATTTATTTTCCCTTTTGTGCATGTGTGGTGCTGTGGTGCAGGGGAGAAGGCGTAATTTCATTCCTTAGCTAGGTCGAGGGTAAACAGACATCTCTGTGGCTATGATAGCATCATGTTGCCTCTCTCTCTCTCAGTCAGGAATTAAAAGTGAATTTATCATTCTTTTTGCAAAACTTAAGTGACCACTTGTTCCCTAGCTTAAGCCATATAATGGAATCAACATCAACGAATAAACTACTTAAGTAAATGAAACCATCAATTTGATCCTCAGTAGGTAACAAATATACAACCATTACTGAACCAGTTAGTTGTTCCAAGTAAAAAGATATTCGATTTCAAAAAGCCACTCTGTTGCTCAAGATACAAAATAAGTGGGGTGGGTGTCCGGTCCAGCAGTGGCAGCTCTACATGCAAGCCAGGCTGGTCACAGGACACACCCTGCAAAAAAATGTATATATACACTTGCCAAAAAAATATTATATGCTAAACTAACCTATTGTGACTACCCTCATAAAAATTTTGAACACCCTGACTTGAAAATTACAAAAATTTAGATTCAACAAAAATAAGAGTAGTGCTACTATATTCACAACATTTTCACAATAATTTTACAACAAATCTAATGTAGAAAGCTATTACTGATTCTAATTTGGGCAAAAAACTAATATTATTTTTTTACCCACCAATAATAGCCTTTTGCATAAAATTTATTGTAAAAATATTGTGGATGTAGCATTACTCCAAAATTAATTCTGCCTCCAAACATAATTCTTAATCCCTGTTTTTTTTAAAGCTTAAATAACAACAATAAATATCAGTTCAAATAACAACAAATATAAACCAAACAAAAACAAGATAAGGCCAAACAACAAGAAGTGAAAAAATTATTCAACAAAAAGCGTATTATAAAACAAAAAGTAAAAATTTGTAACTCGTTCAACCTATTCAATAAAAATAATTTCTAATTTCATTTTTCTTTAAAAAATGGTACCAATAAAAATATTGCGATAATTTAAATTTCTTAGTGACCACCCTAAAAAAAATTCCTAGAGCCGCCACTAGTGTCCAAAAGGTTAGATCCTAACCTTGTTGCCTGGATGTGCCATTGAACTGCAAAAGTTTGCATTTTGGAGAAGTTCGAGAAAGTACAGGCAATGTGGATACCTGATACAATCCTAGTAAGTAAGTATATGTATTTGGATGTCACAATATAATGATATATATAAGACCATTAATCGACAGAATCAGACAATAAAATAAGCAGTTGCTCAGCTTTATTTCAAGCCTAATGCTACAGTTATTGGATAAGTAGAATTAGCTCACATTATAAATTTTGCATACTCTGGTCGTTGCCAGTATTGAAGGTATCTCAAATAGCCAATAAAAGCTTCATCCTCAAAATAGCGATTTTGAGCCAAATCTGCATCAGAAATGAAAAAGATTCTCAAGTGCTTGGCATATATGGTATAAAAGGCTAAGTATTAAGAACTGGCATGTAGAATAAACAGCATACTAATGTTACAAGACAAAATGCCTTTGTAATTACTTTCTGAATTGGCTGCTACCACCATTGACAAATATTAAGTAAATTATCCATATTAATGAGCTCTATGCTTTATCACAATTACCTTTTAAAGGAAGATGTGAGTGAGATGCAATACAAGCACATTACTTTCTCTGCTTCCATCTTTCACCACACAAATCGATAGGTTTTTATTTAAAAACTTGAAAGCAGTAAAGGTACATATAGAAGTTCCTTTCTGTCAAGTAAGCACTACCTAAGCTAGTCATATCACCTATACTTATAAATGCAAGACTTGCTTAGGAAGGCAAATAGCCAAGGCATCATCTGGATATCCTGACAACAGAATTGAAGAGTTGGGAGGGGGAGGGGGTTGTTTGATGCAATGATGAGTTTATTGTCCACATCGTGTACAACGAAGATTCAACACTTCATGACTCTGTAATTTGGTTCAAATAGCAAGGAAAAGTTTTAGATTAATGTGACATTGATGGTCAATTTTAGATTCAATCAGAAACAGGAAGTTGATTAACCATGTCAGCCTTGAAATACATTTAATGCCTAGTAATGCTCTTTATACTAATCTAAAACAGATTCTTTATTTTCAATAAAGAATTTGACATTCCATACAGATTTTAATTGCACATGCATAAGGTATGGATTTCATTTGGATATAAATATTTCCAAGGCATATACAAGATCATTCAACCAAAATCTGTGGATCACCAAATGGATGCTTTCTATTCCATTTCAAATGAGAGTAAGAGTATCCTCATGCCAATAGTATAACACCACTACCATACTAATTTCACACGAAAGTAACCAACTTACAGTGTATGTAAGTCGGATTAGCTAGACACTGAACAAATTCAAGTTCGAGCAAAAATCTCTGCCTCCCATCATCAGGATCTTTATACAAGGTTCTTGGCCTGAAATTAAGACACCCAAGTCAGTAGAGTGTACTTAGTCGTTTTACAGCAACGCTGCTAGTTTGGTTGCACTGAGCTGAAAATTCTCTACCTCTTTGTTCTAAATAAAATTCTCATTCATTTATAACAAATAATAATAATAATAATAAATTAAGATACCCATTACCCATTATTAAATAAGACAAATAAAAAAGACATTTTTCACATTCTTCTTAAGGTCATATCCAATGCACAAAACTCTCACTTTTGCGGGTTTTGAGAAAGGTAATTTGTAAATTAATAAATCATTATTATAATGGTTTTCCATTTTAGAAGTATAAAAAAACTTTTACTTTCTCAAACCCCAAATAATATAATAACTAAATAAAATATTTAGTTGAGATTAAGGCATTCTTTTGTGTATTTGTTCAATAGATATGATGCATTCTTTAACATCCCTCCAAAGCACCAATTTGCTTCTTTTTGTCATAGGTGGAATTTAAAACTCAAGTCCTTATTCGAGAACAAAAAAAATTACCAATTGAGCTAGATTTCTTGTGTTTGACATGTAACTCATGATATATTTCAATTTCTTTCCTTTTCACACCATTTCTTGGCAACCGAACACAACACACATTTTACACATACAAAAAAGTGAAAAGAAGTTTAGAGATACTTACGAGGTTGGAATAGCTGTGTCCTCACTTTCTGCATTGGAAGCCATGAAACAAAATAAACCTCCACATCAACCACAACCCAGAAAATAAACAAACAAACAAACTAAAAGTTTAGAATAAAAAAAACTGCCTTGTTATATAAAAAAGAATTTACATACCAGATGACATCCTCAAAGATTGTAGCTTTTTCGAGGAAACCGATGTTGGTGGAGTGTAAGCTTTGTTTGGTAGCTGAGAAAGATGGAAATGGAGAGTTTAAAATGTTGTCTGGCGTTGCCGTTATGGCTTTCGTGATTTTGGGGCTGTGAAAGTGTGAAACTCTTTCACATTTTCATTTCTTTAATTTTTTTCGTGTCTGCAATTTCTTAGCCAACAAGAAACTAGTGTGGGCCCAGCAGTAATGAATTAACCATATGCTATGTGGGCCTCAATTTTTTAGTTTGCTAGGTAAGGCAACCTAAACAATTCATCTCTTTTTTTTTTTTCTTTTTTTTAAAGATTATGTAGAAAGTTGCGTGTATACCATTTTTCAAAAGGTTTTTAAATTTATAAATTAAAGTCCTAATTTAAAATACCATTTCAATTTGAAACCTTTATCAATTTATATTATTTATTTCCACCAATTCTAGTAATAGAGTTAAAAAAAGCAAAAAATTATTTATTAAATTCTTCATTTCACATAGAGTTTGTTCATAAATCAATTTGGTAATTATTGATTAGAAGGGTAAAAAAAAGAAAGCTTCATTTAGAGGAAAATTTTTCGCTTAGAGTGAGAAAGTGATTGCCAACAAATTGAAACTTGATACCTAAGTAAAACACAAAGTAAAATGAATAACACAAATAGATAGAAAATTTAAATTGAATTGTTTCGTAAGTTTGAGACTTTATAAATTAACAAAATTAAAAACCTTAGACCTAATCTAAAATATGGTATAAACCTTGGAGCTTTTACATAATTTTCTTGCTTTTAATAATTGCTGAAGTGACATGTTATAATTGGTATATAATAAAAATAATGCCGAATAAATGATCCCAAAAATTCTATATTATACCAATCATAACTTGCCATATACACAAGTTGTGAAAAAACATCTTGGGCATTACCCTATTGGGAAGTTAAGGGATAAATTTTTCTTGAATACTTATCATAGAATAATCCACGTCATCTTTATTGTGTAATATTTAAGTAACTAAACCAAGTTACATTATTTAATAGATAATGTGACTAAAAGCATATGTAGGATTACTTTTAAATAGATTGGAGGAATTCTCTTCTAATCGATTTGAAGAAGTGGAGAAATTTCCCTTTAAATTGGTTTAAATTATATTGTATAAGATGACACTAAACTTTAATCATTGAGTATTTTCTTTTAAGTATTTATTTCCAATTAATTTTTCTATGTGCAACACCTTTTTCCATTAGTGGGGAGGAGAGAATAGAATTAAAGAAGAGATAAGAATAAAAATTCATAAAGATAAGAAATGAAGATAGGAAGGGAAAAGAAAAGAAAAAGTTGAGACACATATTGACTGCAACAAATCAAAACAAATTAAAAAGTAAGGTGAGGTAGAATATGATGTTAAATGTACCGATTTCGTGATTAGAATGAATCATTTTGACCGTTCTTATTAAAATGGAATGAAATTCACAATCGTGCTTGAACACACCAATTCATTTTAATAAACATACCAAAATGTTATTTATAATATTGGTTTGATCAATGAGATTGAGTGGCCTTATTATAGCCTCTCTCTTTTGTCCCCACTCCAAAATAGATAATAATAAAAATTGAAAAAAAAAAAAAAAGATAAGGAAAAGAAGATTAAATTTGTTACACTTACTTATTAGGGAGGCTTGGGGCATGCCACTCTTTTCTTTTGGGGTTTTTAAATGTAAAATTATGGAAATTAATTGGTTTGCTCACATATGTACACTGTCTCACAGGCAATGTCACACTGTCACATAGGCAACTGTTAAAAAATTGTGTACTTTAAACAATTTAGTGCATGTGATTTTACATTTAGTCACAAAAAATTGGTTGTTACAGAGTAACATGTAACAAAAATTGGTCAGTTAGACATGACATAACAAATTTTATACATTAATGTAGGAAACAAAATTTGGAGCTCCAACTACATCTAAATATAGCAAAAATAAATGTAAGAAACAACTAATTGAGAAACAAAATGACCCAACATTTGCCTTATTTATAAATGGGAAACAAGAGGCTCTCTCTCATCTTTGATTCCACACACATTGATTCTCATTTTTTTTATCACATTTTTTTTGTGGGTTTCATCCTCAACCTTTTTTTTTTCTCTCTCACTATTTTCATGGGAGACCCTCCACGTTCACCGTCGACTGATCCCTATAGCATCCTCACAATCTCGAAAGATTTATGCAAAGCATACAAATCCCTTTTCAATAAATTTCATTCTGAAAAAAGCCCCATAAGCAAAACAGAAGTTGAAGCCAGATCACCAGGCATTAAGAATGGAGCCTATAAGGTACGTAAACATCAATTTCTCATGCATCTTTCTCTTAAATCCATGCAAAATTAAATCAACGAGATAGGTTATTAAATTTCTGTTTTAACCCAAATTTTCATTTGGGGTATTTGACCCCAGAAGGAATTTTATTTTTACTTCTGGATTTTATGAATTTTAGGGCGAGAGAATTGTACTTTCTTTTTTTACACCATAAAAATTGGGTGAAAATTGAATTCTGGGGCTATAAACTTGTAATTTCTTTTTTACACTATAAAATTTGGATTAATTTTGTTCGAGCTTCAATGAAATATTCATTATAAATAAATAAAGCCTCAAGCAAAAGCCCTTTCTTTTATTTTCAAGGTTTTGTGCTTTAATGCGATAACAAGTAAAGTACTTTCCAGTTGGTAAAAAAAAAAAATTAGGATAAAAGGTGGAATTGAGAGTTTTGTGCACTAGGTAAGGAATACAAATATTTTATTCCAATTTTAGTGTTTTATTTACTTTATATGGGGAAAAAGAATGCTACAAGTATGATTGAGATTTGCGGTAATATAAATTGGAACACTAAAAATAGGATATGACATATGATTTTTATTTTGAAGACAACATTTAGTGTGCGTTTGAGTAATGGCATTTCTACGTTTGCGTGTGTTTGCGTTTTTTTGGCTGGTCCCATGGCACTGTTCATGGACCAACCAAGTGATAAAAAACACGTGAACAGTATTTTTAGCAATAAAAAATGTTTTGCTACAGTGTTTTCAGTAATAAATTTTCAGAAAAATAAGCGGTATCCAAAGCATTTAGAATTTTAGATTCTATATACATGGGATTTTTCATTTTAGTTTTATGTACACAGGATTCTTCATTCTAGCTTCTATATACGTAGGATTTTTCATTGTAGTTTCTGTATAAAGAGTATTTTTTTATTTTGGGTTTCTTCCATTTTTAGGTTGTCAATGGAAGATATGACGAAGAAAGAAGAAGAACAACTAACGATTCAACAACACTGGCGGATTTTATTCGTCAAGATCAGGACGATGATGAAGATGGCTTCTTCACACGCAGAGCTTCCCTCTTCTCAAGGAGTTCAAGTAGAAGAAGAAGCAAAACACCAACCCCACGTTCAGTCACAAACACTAGTACTCCTAATACAAGAAGGTACTCCACCCCACTATCAAGAAGTATGAGTAGAAGGAGCACATCAGAGACTGATTTCCCTATGCTATCAAGAGATATGAGTAGAGGTAGCCCATCAGAAACAGAAAGCTATCTATTAAGAAGTAAAAGCAGAAGGAGCAACTCGGAAACAGAAGCCTCTATATTAAGAAACATGAGATCACCAGAAACCGAGAAGCCAGTAAGCCCCGTGCCTTCTCTATCAAGAAATACGAGCAGCCGAAGGAGCAGCACCCCGATCATATTCTCGCAATCAACTGCGCTTAAAAAACCTCCACCCGTCGAGAAGAAGCTCAAGTGCACTCTTGAGGAGTTGTTTGAAGGATGCGTCAAGAAGATCAAGATCAACAGAGATGTCATAACAAATACTGGGTTAGTTAATCAATCATTTCCTATGTTCTCATTTGTTTCAACCTATAAGAGACATAATCAAAGCATGTCATGCATCATATATTATGCATAATTTATGTTTTCTAATCCTGCCAAAATAAAAACTTTGATTACATAAAAAATGGTTCTATAGACAATGAATGATTTTATTCAAACTGCAGTGTTTTAATTCATAATGAAGTTGATTTGAATTGGAAGAACAAAGGAACACAGTTTCTTGAATACAAGGCTCATTAAGCTTGATTTGATCTAGCTTATTTTCTAGGACTTATTTTAGTTAAAAAAAATAAGCTTGGTATAAGTACAATTGTACTTGGTAAAAGCAATGCTTTAAAAAGTACGTAAGCAAATAAAATTAATCATAATAATCAATAAAAAATATTAACACAAGCACTGATAAAAGCCTAACTTCATATTTTGCCTTTCAATAAGACTAATGACACAACAAACTTCAAACTTTTTTCACAATTGCTGAGGTGGCTGGTTGTTAGTAGCGTGAAATAAAAGTAATGTTAGTAGTGTGAAAGTGATGCTGTACTAATGAAAGATTTGTCAACTAAACAAGTTGTAAATATTTTTGTGTTTGTGTCATTGTTATTGCCTTTTTCTTATAATGATGCACAATGTGACAGGATGATCGTCCAACAAGAGGAGGTACTGAAGATACAAGTAAAACCTGGATGGAAGAAAGGAACTAAGGTTACATTTGAGGGAAAGGGTGATGAGAAACCACGCTACTTACCAGCTGATATAATCTTCTCAATAGATGAAAAAAGACACCCCTTGTTTACAAGGGATGGTGACGATTTGGAAATTGGAGTTGAAGTCCCTCTACTCAGTGCTCTCACTGGCTGCTCAATTTCGGTTCCTCTATTTCGAGGTGATAAGATGACATTGTCATTTGATGATATCATATATCCTGGCTATGAAAAGGTTATTAAGGGCCAAGGCATGCCAAATCCTAAAGACCCAGGAAAGAGAGGTGATCTTCGAATCAAGTTTCTCGTTCAGTTTCCCACAGAATTGAGTGATGAAAAACGAGCTCAAGCATGTAGAATACTACAAGATTGTACTTGATGATCATCAACTTATTCTTTTTGTTTTTATCCCTTCTTTATGGCATTGAGATTTACTTAGAATAACTTATCAAAAAAATGAGTGAAGGGAACTTAATACTCAAGTCCTAGTGCCTTGAAATTAATAATGTATATAATTTAATAACTTTTATGGGTACACATAAAATTATTGTAACTAGTGTGTAAGCTATGCTTATGCACGAGAATGATGAATTGTAGTAGTGTTATTGATGTTAGTTTGAGTTATTAAACATATAAGATATAGTTCAACCAGGACATTTAGAGGTACTAAAATAGTTTTTCTTTGCAATTTTCATGATATTGGTTACGCTAAGTTTCTCATTACATTGCTATTATGAATATAATTTTGAAAATCACTATTAGATACTACATATATAATATCAATTCGTAATTATTGTTTGTAAAATTCTACTAAATATACACAAAATAAAATAATAAATTGTTCAAATATATCTCCTAAATTGAATGATGATAGGTGCATGAGATCATTCAGTTCAATTACAGTTTCTTACGTTCAGTATCTTTGCTTTTCTCAACAACAAAAAAAAAATATATATATATATATATATCTTTGCACATAAAATATCTAAATAGATACAGCATAAAAAATATGCTCATTAGTTTAGAGAAAAGTAACAACAAAAATCTAAACAATTTAATTTGTATGGAAAGATAACAAAATCGAATCCAAATTTGATTCTAATTAAATTTTCTTTAAACTTTGGTTTAAAAAAGCAAAAAAACATATATATATATATATATTTTTTTTTTTTTGAGAAACAAACACACATACACAGGAGAGAGAGAAAGGGGTACACAAATGACTTATATATATATATATATATATATATTTATATATGTTTTTTGCTTTTTTTTTAGAAACAAACACACACAGGGGAGAGAGAAAGGAGTACACAAATGACTTATAAGTTTGAATTATTTTTAGTTATACAAAAAAAAAAAAAAAGAAACTCATAAATATAAAATCATTCAAACTTTCTTTTCCTCTAATTTTATATATAGAGTTAAATATATGATTAGGTTTTTTTATAGTTTATTTGAACTCCTTGTTTTCTATACTAAATTAACTCATTTGATACAAAAATTAAAAAAACTTAGATTGAATGAGACACATGGTGCAAAATTAAACTCTAATTAAAATCCAATTTGTACACTAAATTAACTCATTGGACACAAAAATTTAAAAACTTAGATTAGATGGAACACGTGGTACAAAATTAGACTCTAATTGAATTCCAATTTAAAATTTAATTAGATTTTCTCTCAGTTTTACCTCTATATATATATATATATTCCAACAGTAATATAACTTGCTCGGAGAGGAGTCAGAAATTGAAGACATCACATTTTAGTCCAATCGACATTTGATGTTTGAAACCTCGTATCTCTAATCCAACAGCAAAACAAGTGCTCTAGCCATCAGGGTAGCTTTCACCTTTTAAGAAAACGGGACCAAATCGCTTTTAAACCAATCTACCATACTACTTTTGGCCAAGACAAGAAAACCCACTGTCCAAGGGGCAGAAAGACCACTCCTACACATTGGTCTTTCCCTCCCATTTCCTACTTTCATATTTCAAGACCTGATTAAGGACTATAAACAAGAACTAGGAACCAAGTATCAAACATCTTCACCATTGCCATCATCAGTCATCACCATAAAAAAAATGACATTTACATCTGATAGTGGTGAAAAATGAGATCAGATAACAATCGGTAAAAAATTGGGATTCAACTTAATCTACATGATAATTGTACCTCAAGAACTTGAACCACGTGATGGTGGGCATTGCTGTGCAAGAAAAGGAACTTCCACCACTGTCCCTGTGATGTCGTCTCCAACGATTACAGTGTCTCCTTCTGAAGCAGCTTGCCTCTTGATATAGCCTAAACCAAAATGCTCAGATTCTTTTCTTCCAGATGCATAACTTGTTATCTTTCCCACCTGCACAAAGTTCACAAATATATTACAACCATGAAGTTCCCCTTCATTATTATTATTATTAGTTTTTTCCCTGCAGATGCGACCATACAGTGCATGTTAACCCAGAAAGAGTAATTGCTTAAAGGGAACAGAAATGAAAATTATATACATAGGCATTATTTATTATGGATTGGTGCTTTATGTGCAAGAGCCATGAAGAGAGTATGGCTTGCTTTTCATTTATTTATAATAATAAAAATAAAATAAAATAAAAACCTTTTGTTTGGAACTTTTCCTCTGTTTACTTCCCATGTATTAGGGTTGCAACCCCCCCCCCCCCCCCCCTCTCTTTTATTAATTTATCCAAACAAAAAATTGATAAAAGACCACCATTGCATAAAAAATCCATCTGCTTTTTGAATAAACTTAGTCTAATTAAATTAGCATATTATTATCTTTTGATTTCCAAAGAAGAAAACTAAATAAAGTAACTAATTTTTTTAGGTGGTTGATTGGATATTTTGTTTCCAAAGCTTTCATAAAATGAGAAACCTAATCCGCAAATTAATTCCATATTCTTCATTCACCTTTCTTCAGTGACCAAACACAGTATAAGCGAGAAAAAAAATTTTATATGGGTTATTTTTCTCTGAGTCATGACTAGTACCTTTTTCCCATTAATTGTGATGGGGCTGCCAGGTTCTGCTGGTGCTGATAGACGAATTCCCCAGAGTCTCTGCTTGACTCCATCATATGTTACAAGTCTAGATATAGTCTCCTGTCCCTTGTAACACCCTGAGAAGATTGAAATTAGACCTCCCATCTTCTTTTCCTATGTAAATGATTTTACAGGAGTTAAAACTTTAAATACCCTTGTTCAGAGAGATGGAATTCCAGAGATGAGCCTCCAGGACATTAAATTCATTAGTAAGTTCCTTTTGAGGAGCCGGCCTACCTGCAATAATGAAATTCCATTCTCATATTATATAGATACAAACATGCAAGCCAACAGACGCAATAAAGAATTCTCCACCTTGGAAAACCCTTAGTTTTTCCCACACATTAGAGCCCACTGGGATAGCTCCCAGAGAAAGAATGGTTTTCCAGACTGATTCAGCAGCAGCTGGTGTCAACAACAGAGAAAAACCTTCTTCAGAAATGACATTTCCCACCCCTACAGTAACTGGCATTCCATTTACCTGCAAATTGAAAAAGGATTTTGGTTAAGATCAATTGCAAATGATAATTGTGCACAATAAATTGCTGCTGTTCTTGGCTTCCTATACTTCCATAGTGCATTATTCTAATTGTGAACTTGTAATTTGAATGATTATAAATTTAATTTTTTTTTAGTATTGTAGTTTTTAAAAGACACAAGCATTAACCTATTTCAGTACAGAAGTTGTTAAAAGACAAAGTGTTAAATCAAGGTATTGGTTTCTGTAGATATTTACTCCAAGCCAAAATTTGACACTTATAGGTACAATTTTTAAATGGAGTTAAGTCATGGGCTGCTGAGGACACACCATTTGTCACATAAAAAAAATTGTCATATGAGGCAAATTACAATGATGTAACATGTAATTTTCCCCAGGTTGGTTGTAACATAAATGCTTTATTAATCACACTAGAAAACTGACGTACACACAATAGAACCATTTTATGTGAAAAAAAAAGATCCCTGAATTATGTATCAACTTAAAATGAATATATATATATAGCATCAGACTCCAAAATCAAGTCATTGACTGCAATAATGATCATATATTGTACCAGATGAAAATTGTAACAGAATTCATTGCATATATAGATTTGACCAGCAAAATGAGGTAAGATAGAATGTCCAGTAATTCTCACACGAGAATAAACCAATAAGCACAAATTGCCCATACAACAGTCCAGAAAATCATTGAAGCATACACTAAAATGTCGATGTGTGCCGTAAGGTTGTCCAACAAGATCACCAAGGTTCAACCCCTCCATTACCTGATCACCATGATTACAATCATTAATCTCATCAAATTCAAACCTTCAAAAGCATCACATAGAATGCTGGAAAAATATCTAACAATATATGAGAACTTCAAATCTTTCTTACTTGATTGCTTCTGGGTCCCACCAAAACAAATAAGCTAGTTTGCTTGGTGATGTCTTGAATCTCGACCTTGTCAGCTGGAAATATGTACCTACAATTGAATTCCTCATAAAAGGTTTACTGCATGAATCTTTTCTCTTGATATCATATAGTGAGCAAAAGATTTAATATCACAAGACAATAACTTAGGGAAAAAAAAAGTTCCATACAAAAAAATATATTCACTCAACTAAACAAGACCTTAATTCAACAACATGGATGAATTATTTTTTCTCCATTTTACTGTGTTGGTATCATCTAATCTGTCAAAAGCCCACTGTATAATTTTATTGACAGCCATTGAACCACATTTTTTCTGGACATAACAAATACAATCCTTATTTGCAATACAAAAGACTAATAGTAAATAATAACAAGAAGAAATACAACAACTCAACAAGATGCACCTACTTGTTCAGCATTTCAGTTATACTTTGACATGTCACTGGTGAAACTACTAATAAAACTGCATTTTTCTGTGAACAAAAGCAACCAAAAGAAATTATAATCAGCTAACAAAAATACTAAGATTATTACATTGCAAGAAAGCCATCAGCCACAGGAGAATGATGAAGATTACCATGATCCACGCATGTGAAAGATCAATTGTCCGAGCTGTTGGTGTAACAAAAACAGTGTCACATCCCTACGGATTTCAATGAGAAATCCTGTTACTTAAGCCTGTAAATTTGTATTGATATAAGTAGGAACTCCATGAATGTAAAGAAATAATTTCACATCCTACCAAAACTTACCTGTCCTTCATGAAGACATTCAAAATCTGCAGTGCTTTGGTTGTGAAGAAACTGGATACGGTCTTCTCCACTAACTTCATGTTAGTTGAATCCATATTATTCATAAGGGAAGGAAAAAAAAAAAAAAAAAAGAAGAAGAAGAAGACAAAAAGAAAAGAATGGAACCACCATATACAGCATGAGCTTTAGATAAATTAGAATGGAAAACCTCAAGCATTCAATCAAAAAATACATCATAAGTTTAATAATATGAAGAAAAAAAAACCATGAGTTCAATGCAAAGATGACGGTGAAAAGGGTCAATTATTAAAATAAGGCAATTTCTGAACTTGTAATACTTAATATGTCTCATAATAATACCAAAATGTTAGCTAACATGATGATGATGATAAGGAAAGAACATGAAAGAAAAATGTACCTCTTATCCGGCCATAATGTGAAAGGTCCACGACCTAAGATGTCAGATGTCACAAAAAGAAATACAATCAAGCCATAAAGCCATAGGTACATGATCAAGATTGGTCAAAACTCAAACACAATGCATTACTAAAAGCTTACCAAAAGAAATAAGTTCAAAGACTGCTTTCAGTCTTATAAAACTTGTAAACAATGTCAACAAAATATTCCATAACAACTGCAGGGATTAAATTATTTGAAGCTACATAATAGGCACAGAGTTGTACTTAGCAAATAATTACGAGCTGTGATTGGCTGATCCAGCTGACTAAGCCCAAGCATAAGCCTAGTCCATCAATGCCTGATAGTTCTAGCTGCTTTGGCACGCCCAGAGCTAGGTTATATTGTATTATTTATTCATGGATTCCTCAAAGCACTTCAAATACTTGTTTCGGGAAACTAAGTGGAGTGTCTTGCTTAACACTAACTAAAATATATTCTAGGGTATTCAATGGTGAATATGTTCAACACATTTCCAAGTTTTGCCACAACTATGTCTAATTGATCAGAGAACAAATAATGGAGCCATGACTAAATCTTCTTCTTATTGATAGTTACCAAAATAAAATACCAATTAAAAATCAACATAGAATTTATCTGCACCAGACTCTGCAATAAAAACCTTTTAAAAGAAAATAATGACATCTGATAATGCAACTTCAATGGCAAAGTATAAAAATCAATACTCTTTGCATGTGCATCTACTTGTCATGTCTTAAAAACTCAGCAATATGTGAAGCTAAAATGAACTCATGCAATTCACAAATATGACAAAGCTGGAGGATCATATAAGCATAGAACCATTTCCTTCACAAAGTTAACCAAACTAAGCAATAGCATGAGGAAGAAACAGAAGAGGAAAATGAGCAGAGGTTTAGAACTATGATCAAATCAAATACGCACCACAACCCCATTATCAACCGCATCTAATGCTTCATCATCATTGTCAAATGTTTCAACAATCCCATCATCCGAAACCTTTGTACCTGAAAGTGTCAGAGCATCCTGCAAAGATTCAAGCTATTAAACCTACGTCATTATTTGATTCATTATATTCACAAAATTTTAAAATCCGGTAACCATTCTTCCAATTCAGATAAAGGTATCCTTTTTTTTTTCTTTTTTTCTTTTTTTATATTGTACAATATTAATATTATATAAGTAACACATGCATGCATACGTACACAATATCTGTATAATATATATAAAATAAAAATAAAAATGTTTAACTTTTGGTTCACTTTAAGAAATCTTTCCACATAAACTTATGAGACCTCAAAATTTTACATGTCATTATTCTAATGGTACATATTTTTAATTGATTTTAAATTATATTTTACATTAAAACCCTCCATTAGAATCTTACTACATGTCCGCCTAGCATTGGCTTATAAGCCAGTTTTTTTACTTTTAACTTTTATATACAGCTTTTTAAAAGCCTCATACTTTAGCATTTTTAGCAAAAAGTTAAATAAGATATTCTCAAACGGACAATATATCATATTTTTTTTAATACCCTATTAATAAACGACAAGGATTATTGACCAGTATATATACATTTGAACTTTGACTCCCCCATTGAAAACATCAGGAAGTGCTAGTTGAGCTACAAGGCTCTCGGTGCATATACATAAAACATTAGTCACAGTCTGAAATCGTGTTTTCAGTTCAGTTGAAGTGTGTGCGACAGTGTATAACTCGGCGTGTGTAACAATAATTAGGGCGTATTGCATATATAATACAAGATGTAGAAAAAATGTTAGAGAGAAGTTACTCTAAAAACTGTTAATTCTAAATTACCACATATAAAAAATCCTAATTTTGGAAGCATAAATACACTTTTGGTCACTTCAATATATATATATATATATATATATATGAAATTTTGCAGAAAAAAATGTAGGCATGTAGTGAAAATGAGGCTACTACTTACGAGGAAGTCGTGATCGATTGGAGGAGGAGAGAGATCGAAGGGCAAGGCAGCAGGCAAGGTAGGAGAAGAGCTTCTGCTGGTGCTGCTGCTTCTGCTAATTTTTGTGGATGAGAGAGAGAGAGTGAGAGTGATAGAAATCGAGGGTGTTTTCTTGGCCCAAAACGATCCGTTTTGGTGTGGAGAAGAAAGGTTCGAATTCCAATTCAGAGGAATCATCGATGGGAGAGTTACTGTTGTTGCCATTTTTGGGATTGTTGGACTTGGGATTCTTCTATGAAGCTAAAATGGGAGAGAAGAACTATTTTACTGTGAATGTTTTATTTTTATATATATTTTTTAAATTATAGTGATAATAATAAAAATAAAAATTGTGTGTGTGAAGGAATTTGTTTTAATTTTAATGATTTATCTTATTATAGGAGTATATTATTATTTTTATGTATCATAGTTGAGAGGAGGTGGAGGGATTTAAATTCTTTCCTTTAAAAATATTTTCTTAAATATTATATATTTCATCTCATAATTTAGATCACTTCCAAACATTGGCAAAAATTATTAGATATTGAAAAAAACAATGAATAATTACTTGTTGAAGTACATAATTTAGTTTAGGCCAACGGGAGTTGGTTTAGTTGATAAGACTCAAACGCTTTATTTAAAAGGTGTAGGTTCGAGTCCTATTGCCAACAGTCCTTCTTGATGGGTGATTTATAAGTCCAATGTAAGTCCTCTTAGAAGTCTGCAGTTTGTCTTGACCCTGGTATGGGGTAGCCTCCCCTCACATAAACTTTTTTAACCAAAATAATAATAATAATAATTTAGCTTAAAATCCTTTGGCAAACTCCTTGTATTTTCAATGGAAAGTGTAGGTTTTTACATAAAGATAACAATTTAATCAAGGAAGTATAAGGTGTTTTCACCAGAAAATGTAAGCCTTTGAGTTTTGACATCTATATCTATTTAATATCTAAAACCTTTCTATATTTTTATTGAATCACATTAGCGTAGCATTTCAATCCATCTAATCTATTTTGGTCAACTTTGGTTTACTTTGATCCACTAGGTCTATTTCAATCTTTTTGGCCCACCCTTTCCATTCAATTCACTTTGGTCCATTCGATCCACTTCGGTAATGTTTAGGGAGGATAGGTATGTGTAAAAAAGAAGAGCTGCTTTATTAACAATTATGTCACATTCTTAGCCTAATGTGGATATATTCTTGATAAAATTACATTTTTTTTTTGTTAAAGTCTTTTTTTCCCCCCTAATATAAGTAATTAATTTACTTATATCGGTTTCTTATTTAGGTCATTCAAGATATATAGCAGATGTGTCATTTGTAAGGAATACTAGAAACAAATTCTAACCACACATCACATTATTTACAAAATATCTCGCCTTATATAATAATTAAATGTAAATGCATTATATTTCCTCAAAAAAAAATTCTTACAAAATTTAAAACACTTATATATATATATATATATATATAGTTTAATTAGAAAATATAATATATTGTATTAACTATACCGTGTTAGAAACTCCAAAAGGTTGGCTAAGTGGTTTCTAAAATCTCATCATACCTATGAGATCGTTGATTCAAAACTTCTTGCCAGCGATTGGTTAATAACATCCTCCGAGTAGTAATGCCTGGGAGCTTTCCTCTTCAAAATAGGGACATGTTTGCGGTTTAAACCCACCTCCACTGCCCACCATACCCATCTTTAAAAAAAAGGGTAGATATCTTTGTTTAACATTCAATTTGATATACTAACCGTATGCCCAACTAAGAAAAGCAAAACAAAGTATTTCTGATAACTGTATATAAGGTAATGACTAATGAATATTCACGACTAATGAATATTCACAATCTCACATGATATATTTCTTTAATTATTTTTTTTTCCGTCTCCTAAGGACAGAAGTAAGGGGGTTGACTGTATGTTTGTAACGTATCCGCCGTATATAATTTCTATACAGACAAGTACATCCAGTTAACCCTGTGCTATACTATTCAACATGAACATATAATACAATCTAAAACTAACAAAGCAGCACTGAAATCCGCTTCAAAGTTAATGTTCCAACATTATCGCACATTCTGATTGGCGCGGTTTTCAGCATAAACTTGTCCTTGCTCTCTCACATCTCTGAACATGGAAAGGAATGAGTTGAGGCCTTCAGAAGAGGCCCCTCCTAAGATCCATAACAAAAGCGAACTGAATGCATTCATTGCCCCAGGGTTGGGACCATTATCTGCCTGCTGAAGAGGGTTCTCTGCTCTGTTTTCACTTTCTGATTGTTCCTGAAGCCCGGCTATGTCCATTTCTCCATTTGCTGGCATTGCTGGGTTGGACCCAGGTCTCAACCCAGTCCCAGTTGTCAGGTCCGTGTTAACTGGACCAGGATTCCTTGTATTCAATCTTGTGATGTGTAAAGTCGATGCAAGGATGGTTGAGGAGGTAATGTGGAAATCTGGAGGCTGCTGAAGCTGTGATCGACGGTGCTGCATAAACCTTTGTAAAGCAGGGACCTGAGATGTATTTAAAACCATTATAATACTTTGAGGTTGTGAAAGTTTTATACCGATTTCTATATGTTCCAAAAGTAATCTTGTTTGTTAGCAGCTAAATATCTATCCTCTGGCAACTGCAGTAGAAGAATCATATATGATGGCTTAAAGTGAAGATGCGGACAAGCCTATTGACCAGAAACAAAAATGAGAAACAAGCCTGGCTCATTTTTAACTACAGATTCTGTAGCCTATAAATATTTGCAGTGAAAACAGTCCACACAAAGGGAGAAGTTGAATAATTATATCATCTTCATGCAATTGCAAACTTATAGTGACTACTGGCTTTATCATAAGACAAAAATAAAGCCAATGGATATGTGTCACCAAAAAAATAAAACCCATACTTGGAGGCATATACCATAATGCTTACCTCAAAACGGTTCCAGAAGTAGAGAATTAGGTGCTGCATAAATGCTGCTGTTGTAGAGAGAGCCAAATATGAAAAACCTGGAGAAATTATCCAACCAATAATTTATGAGAAAAATTAGACTTTCCACCAGAAACAGAAATAAGTCCAAAAAGTGATAGGGCCATACCATAAGCATAGGAAAAGAAATAAATGTGAAAAACCAGAAAGTAGAGCAAAAAGAAGCGAGGAAAGAACTTCATTGATATTGGTGTCCGGACGCTGCAAGACATTAGCAAGCAAACCATATTAGAACAGCATGTTACATGAATACACCTGTGAGCAGACACACATGTGTAGACACACACACACACGAAAAATATATTAGATGCTAGGTGCAAGGGGCAATTAGTTGGAGAGGATTTTCAAAAAGGGTTCATCTGTTGCCTCTCTGGGCCACAATAACCCATGTTATGGTCATTAAAGAAAATAGTCAATCATTGCATCAAAGAAAATTTATCTGGGCATTTTCTATTGGACCAGTAATGGTTTTTTATGAACTAAAATACTGTTACCATGACGTTCCATACTTCCATCACAGTCCAACCCACTTCACTGCCCCAAATTTAGTCTTGACCAAGTGTAACTTTGCCTAGCTGAAAATTACAACCCAACCCATACCCAATAAGTCAAGAAATCCAAACAATGTCTATATTAATATCTAACCACAATTCTGACTCACCTATGGCATAAACTGAACCAACCTGTCTCATTACAAACCATAAACTTCCACATCGAATAAAGTAAAAAAATTAATCTTGAAAAAAATCCCAACAGGCTGTTGCGCAGATTGAGATTATTATATATATATTTTTTGTGTGTGGGGCCCAACACAGCAATTAGATAGGCTACCTTGCCCACATATATGCATTCTCAACCAAACACATGTACAAGAATACCATGCATAGCAAAAAAGTGGCCATATATTTATGAGAGAGAGAGATACCTGATTAGGGTAAACAGTTCACTCAACCAGACAAGAATTAAAACCATGAAAGCCAACAGCTGATCATCATAAAACTCGAACAGAAAAAACAAAATACCAATCATAATCTGCAAAAACCAATATAGAACTCTATTAGTCAATACAACCTGTAAAAATCAAACTAGTTGTGCGGAAGAAGACTAGAAATAATTTATGACAATTTGAGAATGGTTTGGTAGATATGCATACAAATAAAATAAAAATGAATGCTTACCGGTACAAAGACAAGCGATTCGATTACATGCACAAAGATCAATTGAAATGTTGGAAGCCGATGTCGAGCATGGTGTTGAAGCTGCACTGCAATAAATTGACAAAAGGGGAATTTTAAGGAAGTGCAAGAAGAAGCTTGATTTATTGTGGCACCCTCATAATGTGCCACCTCAATCCTTGTATCCATCAGATTCACCCATCAAGAAATCCAACAGCAAGAGGATACTTTTGAAACCCTCTTGCAACACATGAGATGAAAAAATAGGTCCAATTTCAAACAAAAAGTATATATATTCAACTGAGATGGTTCAATGGACTGATTGACAGAATTTGTGTATATGAGGCAGCGGGAGAGGGGGGGAAGGGTTGGGTTAAACAAACCTGTAAACTTCAGCATGCGGGTCTGTGTCTCTCTCAATGTAAATGAAACTGACATTGTGGTAGTAAAGAACACAAATAGCGACATCATAAGTACACCACACTTGGTCACAAGGTAGTCTGCATGGAAACCAGATGAATGGCACAAGTTCAGCACAATTTATATCCAGAAAAAGGGAAAAAAACATAAAAATAGAGGACAATCTGCATGCAGTTAAATGTCCCTCAGAAAAAAATTTCAGGTTCTTCACTTTTTGTTTACAGTGAAAGAACAAATGCTTTTGGTTATGCTAGTAATGCAGCTATAGAAGATTGAATTGTTGTGGTTATGTGTGCTACAGTGCACTTTTGTCAATTTAAATGTTCCTTTTGCTGAAAAAAATTTCATGTTCTTTGCTTTTTGTTTGCAGTATAAAAACAAACACTCCTTTGGTTTTGATGGTAACGCAGCCATGGAAGATTGATCCGTTGTTGATATGTGTGCTACTGTGCAATTTTGTCAATTTCAAAGTTTATTTTGCAGGGTCCACATGCCATGTCCAATTGAAGCAAGAGCCCTACAGCTACGGCTTTAAAGGCTCTCACATTGCTTCCAATTTGGGTCACTTGTTTGAGAATCATAGCTGTTTTCATGTGCAAGTGCAACAAAACATTTGAAATTTCATAAACATCTTGTATATACTTCTATAGTTAGGATAATTTTCATAATTCAGTTTGATCTAGATTATTCAGTAGGAGTCTTCTATTGGGTTTGGGTTTTAGGAGCCTTAACACTACTGGCCCAAGAAAGAGTCCCTATGTGCCAAATGGCACTTCCCTCCCAAGTGGAGGGACCTGTCTGAGGGTCAAAAAAAGAAGAGAGAGAGAGAGAGAGAGTCATTATATATGTGCTAGTGCAGACACAAAATTGAACGTATTGATGTTGATTGATTTCATTAGACCTAAACGATCATATGATTGACACAAATTGATTTTATTTCAGCCAAACCACAATTTTGGTCCTTGTACATGTCACAATTACAATTTTGAACCTCTATATTTAATTGTGTTAATTTTGTCCTTTTAACTTTCAAAATTAATGTCCCTCAACTATTAATTGTGTCAATTTCGTTTCTCAACTTTCAAGATCAAGTCAATTTCGTCCCTCAAGGTAAGCTACACACATGCCCAACCCACAACCTCACCCTCCACCAAGCACTTGCAAGGGAACAAGGTGTTAGTTCAGCTAGAGCTCATTGGCAATTTGTTCCTCAACTTTCAAAATCAAGTGGAATTTTTCCATGTTCTTCAAACTGTCCTCCACAATCCAACAGTACCCTTCCGTTCCAGCATCAGATAAGAATAACAATAACAATAATAAAAACAATTACGAAATATTAGCTTGTTTACCTAACAATATGTCAGAATAAGCAACTCTAAATGTTTACAAATCTTGAAGCAACTCATCCTTCAGTGATATCTGACTCAATGCTTTCTGACTCAGTGCTTCGGGGTGTCAGTACCCTGCCTTTCAATCTTAGAGTTGAGATTCAATTAATCTATAGTTAGTCAAGGTAATGAAGGATTCAATGGGTTACTTTATTGACCATCCTAATCTTCATTTTAATAATCAAGGAAAAACTTCATGTATACAGGTTATATGCTCAACTCTCTCCTCTAGGTAATTCACACATATGAAAAGCACAAAGCAACTACAAGACTAGAAGGTCCACACTCATCTAAAGATGCATTCTCTCAACTGAGTTCCTTCCCCCTCAGAAGTCCTCCTAATCCTTTCCTTCCATATTCTCCACACGTCCACATGAGACTCTAATACTACATTCCATACTCTGTCTAAAAGACTTAGGTCTCCTCCTCCAATGTTGAAGCAACTTCTGAACCCAGTAGTCATCATCATCACCCATTTAACTCCAACCAACACAAAAACAAAAGTCCACAACTACTCAGCTATTGTGCAATGTGGTGGCGAATGATCCTGCATTCTCACCACTACATTTACACAGTCAGATACAGCACTACTCCACAATTATCATTTTTTTTTTTTATAAGTAGCACTAGTCCACAATTATTATCACTCATTTTATCGGATTATTTATTGTTAGAATTTTCCCAAAAGACACAGTCCATACAAAAAAGGAAACCTTCATTAGTGCCTTCACTCATTATTAATTACCCAAACTGAAATGCATAATGACATTTGAAATCAGATATTGCAACCTTAGTGTATTAAAAACATTCCATCAATGCATATAGAAGGCATAGCTCAACAAACCTCCAAATCCTGCAGGACCTTCTGGGGGTAATTGTGCATAACTAAGATTATAAAACTCTTTTGTTTGATAATTGTACAGATAACCTGCAATGAAGTACCAAAACATGCTTAGATAAAATAGAACAGATCACTAACCCAATTATCGACTCTATTCATGCTTATATTATTGGCAATGTGCAATAAGAATTCAAAACAGATGGATCAAATCCAACCAACCATCAAAGGTTTGATTAAAGAGTTAGCATTCATTTACCTCACTGTGTACAATTCAATTCAAGCATGCTTCACTCCAACCACAGATCATCAAAGACATTTAGAAGGAACAAAAGCGTTCAATTGTGATTCTTTAGGCAATTCCTTTGAATCTATTATATAATTAGGTTCTCCTCTTTCTAAAACAATTTTCATATTACTTACAAAAAATAAAAAAAGGAATTAACGCAGCTAAGATAGGTCAATCAAAATGTATAAAACTACCACAAACCATACACAAGTTCAATAATTTAAATATAAAGAGAAAGTCATCATCATCATAAGCATTATAATTTGAAGTTTTGAACTAGTGCAATAAGGACAAATAAAGAAAGTAATGCAATACAAAACCAAAACGGATGCAGCAACAAAATAGAAGAACAGAAAAATATAAATAACCTAGAACTCAGCACCTAGGGTTTCTTGGAGTTGGTACCAAGCAAGATAGGAAACCTAGGAGTTAGTAGTTAGGGTTAGCTAGAGTCAACACCAGACCATTGGAAAAATTCCAAGAGTAATTTTATTAATCAAGCAAACTGTAAACTTTTGAGTACAATATTGTGCTTATATAAATTACTGACTTAACCCTTAATTCTAACTTACTAAAGAAACTTAATTATTGAATTACAAAAATTACTTTGACTTAAGGAAATAAAATAAAATAATAATAATCTAATTAACTAATATCTATAATAAAATCCAATTGACCAATAAAAATACAACTGAATTCCAAAATTGAATAAAACTAAATTAAAATAAAATTTCTTCGCACTTCTCCCCTAATTAGAAAAAACTCATCCTCAAATTTTGAAGTGTGGAAGAATAAGAACTTTTGCAAGTGAAACTTGCTTCAACTCAAGAATTGTCTTTTATCTTATTTTCTTTTTTGTGGCAAGTTCAATTCATTAAAAAGTTAAAAAAGCATACCAGTATACAATGAGAAAAAGACAGCAAGTAAAAAAGAATACATAGCATAAAAAAGTCAAAGCCAATCAACGGCAGGGCATAAGGAATCTAGGAATTCCATCAAAGAAAACATGGATAGAGTACTAGATTGTGATGACCAATTGAAGAAAGTCTTCAAAAAGAGAAACTTGAGATTTCGTAAAGATAGCTCCTTTCCCTCAAACGGATGGCAATTATGTTCCACCCAAACACACCACATCAAGCCAGAGCTACCCTCCAAACTTTTACATATCCACAAACTCCCCAAACTCCAACCCAAGACCCCAACATAGCTTCAACTGAACTTGGCATAACCAAGCAAGCCCGACTATGCAAAATAAGAAAGCCCACATCTCCGAAACAGTAGGAAAATGCAGCAATAGATGGCTAACAGATTCACCATCTGACTTACATAAACAACACCAGTCCACTATAACAAAACCTCTCTTATGAAGATTGTTTGTTGTCAAAATTTTGCCTACGGCTGCGTACCAAACAAAATAAGAATGCCCAAATCTCATGAATCATCTTTAATAGCATTGAGAACAAACATGCCTTGTGTTCCACCACATCATTATATTCGTATGGAATTATAATCAATTGTGCAAATTATACATCCTAATCTTGATCCATCGGTCTGGTAAAGTTTTGACGGCAAATAGTACGTGAACCAAGGGCGACAGTGACGAGACAATACCAACAAATTCATGTAGTTTGTGCCCTCGTCACAGTTAAATTAAAAAATAAAAATTTTAGAAAATTGGGCAAAGTTTCAACAAAACTAAAACTAATGCAATAACATAATTGAAGTTTTTGATTTGATAGATTTATGTAATTTGCATGATTTATTGTATAGTCCCCAGTTGTATACTGCCTATATTCTTGGGTGACTCTATTTTTCCGATATCAACAAAATTTCCATTGCTTATCCAAAATATAATAAAATAAATAACAAGAAAATAAAAATAACCTAGGAGACAGCGCCAAGAGTTGTTTTTTATAGTCAACACCAAACGAAATAGAAAACCTAGGAGTAAGCACCAAACAATTGGAAAATTTTCAAGAGAAATTATATTAATCAAGCAGACTGTAAGATTTTGAGTACAATATTGTACCCAATAGAATGCTACAACTTAACCCAAGTTCTAATTGACTTAGAAAACCTAACCATTGAATTTCCCAAAAAAAAAAAAAAATACCACTTGACTCTACGAAATTAAATAAATATTTTTTTTTATAAGTACGAAATTAAAGACTTTTATTTAATTTAAAACGAAATTAAATAAAATTCTAATAACCTAATTAAGTAATAATGCCCAAAAGAAAATCCAACTGAATAAAATACAATTGACTTCCAAAATTAAACAATAAAAAAATCTCTACTAGATCATATGACAAGTTGGCAATGGTTAGAAACATGCCAATTCAAAAATGACAGAAAAATAATAATGAAGAATTAGATAACACAAGGGTATAATACAATAGTGTGAGAATGAAAAAACTCTTGCAATACGTACAGAAAACAAGATTTTAACAAATAAATTTGTAATGGGATGTCACCTTGACCAGTAGAAGTCAATAAACTATTCATCAAAATTGTATCATATCCAACGATTCTGTTTATGAGGAGTTGCTGCCACCTGGTAATAAGAAAATATCCATTTACGTTCAACTCTCTACAAATATGCATACACCTCAAATTATAAAGTCAAACAATTGTTAGACAAAAATGTTTAAAGCATAATTAAGTTTACCAAATTGTAAGGAAGCTGTGTAAAGCTTTCAATTGATCTCAAACAAGCACACTAATGGTATACTTTTTTGATAAGTTGCACACTAATGGTATACTGAAGTTAGAACCTTTGTATTATTCCTAGAAGAATGCCGGTACATTATCTTCCTAAACAGGCATTGACACAATTGTTCTCAGTGGCTCTAGCTAGTCAACAAAAGAAAAGCTTTAAGGTTTAAATCACAGATAATTCTCAATCTGTATTCTAGGTTTCATACTACAGAAAGGCAGCCCCAGTTCCAGTATTGGAGGAAGCACATGGCATGGAAAGCATGTACAAAGGTCCATGGAAATTAAAATTTTGATACAGACTGATATCAGAATTATGAATAAAGGCTTAAAAACCAATAATTGAAGCAAAAATAAGCTCTAGACAGAAAAATTGCCACTTCCAAGCTCAATTCAAACCAGAGTTATGTTCAGAAGAAATAACCTGTTACCAAAACAGGAATGTCGAGCTGATATGCTAATGTTAACGGTACGAATATTATGGCGAGACCTTGCTTCTTCAGGTAGCAAAAAATATCCCTGCAGGACAAGCGCTTGTTAGAATATTGAAATGTTAGATGTTAGAAAACCACAGCAGAGTGTGCAGACAAATTTCATGAATTGCAAGGAGGAATCAAATTTGGTGAAAAGATTACCTTTTCCATAGTGTATATATATGTTGGCTCAAATGCTTTGATTCTCTTCTCAAGTGAATGCACTGAAACAGATGCAAAAAGTAATAGCAAAAAACAAGAAATATATAGCACAACTTAGGAGATCAACAAAGTGAATTTGTTATCATTAAACTTCTATCACAATAGGAAAACAAGGTGGTTCAATACCTCTACAGTCCTTACCAAAAAAATTATCTTAGCAATTATTATTAACACTTTCTACTTATCAACAAAAATTATTATTAACACTTTCCCAGTTCCCCCCTCCCCCTCCCCCAATAAAAAGGGAACAAACAAACTTGAATATCTTCTCTCTATATCTCTATAATGGTCTAACTGTCAGTTGAGTGATGGGTCCCACCCAAATAATTAGGTATGCTTCAGTACAGATATTCAGTGAATAATGTAGCAAGATCATAATTGGGGTAAAATGTAATTATTGACCCAACCCTTTTACAATTCACCCAAAGCTGCCCTTGGCAGCCCTAGAGAATGCTGCTAAGCAAAAATAATAAAAATGAACTCCCAAAATAAACTTGTGTCAATGGATTTTGTCCCCGTTGTATTTTGTAAATATAAAACATTTGCCAACTAACCAAAAAGCTGAAGTTAGATTGAGCACCAATATGGTAAACCAGCATTCTAGAATTACAGTCAGCATGGCTACTAGGGACTCACATTCATCCAAGTGAGGACAATAAATTTTAAGAGACTACAGTTCTACCTAAGAGTTTTCAATTTTTGCATATTCACTATAATTCTGCAACATGATGATAGTAAATAAGGAGAACTAAAAAAATTTCCATTTACCTGCATATGAGTTAAGCCTGTCCAAATGAAGTATATGCAACCACTTGGGAATATCAATATTTAAATTTATACCTGCAAGATTCTGCACTTGAAATTTCAAATTCAGCAAATAGAGACTTGGCCTTGATACAATAAATCAAATATGGTACAGTATAAGTTTCTCCTTATAATGCATTTAGAAACCAAGCAACTTTCACAGTGCATGTTTGGAAAAATATGAGAGGGAGAGAGAGAGAGAGAGACGGTTTTTTTTTTGTAAATAACTGAACAACATATGCATCAAATATTGAAGCCACCAGTCAGTCCTGCCGGCTGATAATAACAAGAAATATTAAAACCTGTCTGTTATGAGTATGAAGACCAATAGAGGGCTTCCATCACACATTTAGTATGACTAGAATTTTTTAAAAAGAAATTCAAATTTTAATAAATTAATAAGATGACATGATTTGAACTAAGCAGAACTTCATGATAGATATATGAGATTTTCCAATACAAAAAATATGTGGAGATTTAGCCTCAGGGTACATGCATCCGCATTGACCAGTATCTAGCCTCATGTCTTCTCCTAGTATATCTTTTTTTGATAAGTCGATAGTTTATGTCTTCTCCAAGGGCATCATCTATATATCAATAAAGTTGAAACTAAGTGCCTGTTTGGGAGGGCAGTTTAAAACCAGACTTTTTCAAAGTACATCATTTTAAAACCTCACCTTTTTAAGCGTAGCTTTTTCAAACAACCCTTTTTTATATAAGTAATCAAACAACCCTTTTTCAGAAAAGCTAAAAATTAAGCTGTACCAAATGGACACAAAAACCATTTTAAAACAATGTCACATATATTCACCCAGAAAAAGACAAATCAAAAGAATTGAGACAATATATAAATTATAGGATCATTACGTTCTACGATCCACAACATCTAGAAAGTACCCAGACCCAGAGGCAGATAACTACAACAGAACACATGCTCATATTTTAAAAGGAAACCTAAAATCTCAAAAACAACAAAAATGACAAAGAAAAGGACACGAGCGATTAAAGTGCTGGTTAAGATAAAAATAGCTCCTAGTAAAGCAAGCAGAAATTTCCATGATTCAGTAATAAAAAAAAAGGGATATTGTATTGAATACATAATAATCTAGCTACATATAAGAACATTTTCTTCATCTACTCACCCACAACTTCCAGAAACTTCTAATGAGCTGCACTGCATGTCGCCAAATAAATAACAGACGCTTGTACCACTTTTTGCCAAAATGAAATACTGCTGCTTTAAATGTCTCTCTGGCAGATAAAGGGAAACTACGCCGCTCCTCTTTATCAATTTTGATGACTGTGTCATCTACTGTTGGCTTAGAGCTTTGACAACTCATTGAAGTTTCTGCTTGATGCTCGAGAAGCTCGGTGTCAGTCTTCCAGAACTTCCAGGCTAGTTTGCTCCTTCTAGTACCAGAACCAACCCAATTTAACCAAAATTTTGAGGCCAAAAATGTCAATCCATCTCCATCCACATTTGCATTTTCCAATTTATTCGTCACGGTTTTCAAATCAGGAACATCAACCGCATTAGATTCAGACTCATTGTGCGACCACAACCCTGCACTAGTTATCTACACCAAAGTAAAAAAAATTGGTTACAAAACATGACTGTTTGGCCAACTTAAGAAACAAAACCAAAATCATCTGTCAAATGCACAGTAAATCACACAAAATAGATCACCATAGATCTCAAAAAAAGTGATACATCCAATTTTCAAAGTAAAATTTATGATTTTTCACCAGGAACAAAAAAAATATGAGAGTTAACAAAGAAATCTACCACAGACACACAATATCTAATTAATAAGCATTAAACTCTAGTTGTAACTACTAAGTATTAATGATATCCACAAAAACCTCCAAAACAACAATTGATAATGTCCTAGGAAAAAATTAACTTGAATGCAATATAGACAGAAATTCCTGAAAACCAGGTCATAGCTACGTATGAATCAACGCCAACAAATTACACCACAATATTTTCCCTATTTCCCATGAAGAAATGGGGAAATTAATAAAGAATTAATAAAACTACAATGACAAAGGACATAGTTGCAACACCCTGTTGTTAGCCAAGATCGACTAGTTGCAGATTGAGAAAGTATATGATCTGGAAGGATGAAAATTCCCAAAGTCCAAAGGGAGCTAAACATGATGATACCAAGCCCATTTACACTCCATTGATTTTGATGTTAACGTTTTTTGAAAAATGAATCATTTTCCAAAAAGTATTTTTTTGGAAAACTATCCCATTTTCCTATGTTTCGTAGCAACCTTAAAATGATTTGAAAAACTATCTCTTGGCTCCCCTTATTTAGCTTGACATGAGATAGAGTTGTTTTCCAGAAAATTATAGTGGAAAACAACCTCTAAAAAATAAGCCATGGTTTTAATAGGTTTTCCGTTGACCATAGATAATTTTCCTTCGACCCTTCTTTTCTAATACTACCAAACATAGGAGAACGCAAAAATCTATCTTCACAGAGGGTTTTCCATTAGTAACTTGCAGAAACACAAAAATAAAACTAACCTATCAGAAATGAAAGACGATATATTACCTTAATTTGGATGAGTTGTGCTTCTGTCATTTCAACTCCAGAGAGCTCACTAGAACAGCCAGGCTTCAAATGCAAAAGCACAGATTTTGGTTAAAGCACTATGGCAAGACATACATTTCTCAATTTGATAAACATAGATACTCGAACAGGGGAGTCAATGTTTAATTTCCAGTCATTATCATTACAGTGGATCACTAACATATATCATAAGTTAGAATAATTTGGTTGAGATAATGTATTAAGTTACTAAAAACTGTAGCAATCAAGAGTCAACTACATTCTTTCAATTCTCAAACTGTTAAAACTACTTGAATATCAAGAAACCACCATGGTCTAGTTTTTCATTTCTTTCTAACCCTAACACTGTTCAATCGGCAATCAACTAGAAACTGAGTTTAAAAAAAAAGACAAATTGGCAAATAGAAATTGAAAATTCAACAACAACACCAACAACAACAAAAAAACCCTGAAGATCGAAAATTGATAAGATTTTTGTACCTGTTGAACGTAATTGGCGTGCATAACAACGAGGATACAGAACAAAGTGATGGCGATGAAGAGGTACAAGTACTCCAAAACAGCTCTCACTTTGGGTCTCACCATCTGTGAGAACCGCTCTTGCACCCGTATGAACGTTTGCTCTGGATCCATCTCTCTCTCTCTCTCTCCGGACGGAGAATTTTCCCGAGAGAGTGACAGAAAACTTCAAAGCTCTTGACTCACTTTTTTCTCTAGTCTCTATCCTATTCCCTCAAGACACGTTTCAAACGATGCGGATTATATTAATAAGAAAAAAAAGGTCAATTGGTTTTTACTTTTTCACTCGTTTTGACCAAAATTATACATTCCTTCTTACAGTACTCTACTGTTTTGTATGAGAGTGGGAAATTCCTTAACAGCATGTTTGGTTGGGTGGAAGAGGGAAAGAAAATGAGAAAGAAAAAACTGTTTTTGTATGTTTGGGATTTAGAGAGAGAGAAAGTAGAGAGAGAATAAAAAAAATCTATATATATATAAACTAGCCTCATGTTTCGCGCTCGCAATAGACTCTTTTTTAGTGGTCCTATTTTTTAGAAAAAAAATTTTGTTTTTTATTTTATATATATATATAATTTTTATTTTAAAAATCTAATTTATAAGTAAATAAATCAATTTGAAAATTAATAGGAGAGTAGTCCTATTTTTTAGGCAATATTTTAGTGAGAGTTATAGTTGCATTTTTACGGGATTGTCTTTTAGTTTTGTCTCTACTTAAACATAAGGGTTTATGAACATTTTTGAACTAAAAAATGAGGAATCCAAATAAGAGAAACTCCTTAAATAATTATTTTAAAAATCTAATTTATAAGTAAATAAATCAATTTAAAAATTAATAGGAGAATAGTCCTATTTTTTAAGTAATATTTTAGTGGGAGTTATAGTTGCATTTTTACCGGATTGTCTTTTAGTTTTGTCTCTATTTAAACATAAGGGTGTATGAACATTTTTGAACTAAAAAATGAGGAATCCAAACAAGAGAAACCCCTTAAATAATAGTATAGATTAATAGCCAAAGTTAAGAGAAAATATAATTAGATTTTAATTGGATTCTTAATTTTATACCACATGTCCCATTAAATTTTTAATTTTGTGTCAAGTGAACTATTGAGTGTAAAAATCGAAAAGTCAAAATTCAATTAAATTCTAAATTGGAGTCCCATTTTTCTTTACATATTCATTTTAGTTTTCAATTTTTGTGGCAAGTAAATTATTGGGTGCAAAAATTGAAGAGTCTAAAACCAATTATATATACACAATGAGAAACCATTATTTATTTTTAAAATGTATATATTAATAGTCAAACCTGAGAGAAAATCCAATTAAATTTTAATTAGAGTATAATTTTGTGCCACGTGTTCCATCTAATCTAAATTTTTAAAGTTTTGTGCCAAGTGGGTTAATTTAATGCAAAAATTTGATTTCAATTAGAGTTTAATTTCACCCTTAAAAAAAAAATTAGAGATTAATTTTGTGTCATGTGTTACATTTAATTTAAGTTTTTTAATTTTTGTGTCAAGTGAATTAATTCAGTGTAGAAAAAGAGTTCAATATTTTTTTTTTTAAGTAAACAATAATACTTATTAAAACACACATGAAAATAATAATAGTGTTTTAAACCGGACAAAATGGCATAACTTTTATAGTTGTAGACTGGGGTTATAAACAGCGAACACTAAACACATACAACCAATGTGGGATAAACATCCCTAGTTCAATATAAATAAATCATAAAAAAAAATCTAATCGTATATCTAACTATATATATAAATTAGAGGAAGAAAGAGTTTGACTAATTTTATATTTATGAGCTATTTTTTGTGTAACTAAAAATAATTTAAATTTATAAGTCATTTATGTAATATACTAGGACAATGTATGGTCCATTCAATTTAGGAGATACTATTGGATCAATTTATTCTTTTATTTTGTGTTGTATTTAGTATAATTTTATGAATAGTGATTGTAAATTGATATTATATATGTAGTATCCAATAATAATTTTCAAAATTATATACGTAATAACAGTGCAATGGGAAACTTGACATAATCAATATTATAAAAATTGTAAGGAAAAATCGTTTTAGTATCTCCAAATATCCTGGCTAAACTAATGTCCTATATATTTAATAACTTAATCTAACATTAATAGCACCACTACAATTCACCATTCTCATGCGTAAATACGGGTTACATACTAGTTAATAATAATATGTTATTAAGAGTAAAATAATATTTTGATCCTTAATTAATTATGAGATTATTCCGTCAAAAAAAAAATTATGAGATTATAAAAGTAATTTCACCAAAAAAAATAAAAAATTCAAACCTTTCTAAAAGTATAAGACTAATTTTAAAGATTTGGAGGGAAATAAAAAAAAAATTTGGTAGGACCCATGGAATTCATTGCTTCCCACATTTCCTTTTACTCCTCTTTATCTTTCTAACCAAACAGAAGATAATGAGTCATTTCTCTTCTATTCTTTCTTATTGTCTTAAACCAAACAAAGACTAAAAGGTCCCATTCTGATCAGATCCCAATCAAAACACATCCCATCTTATAAATATTAATAGTATCTAATATTTCGAATGTTGCATCACACTTATCATATATTTTTTCTATGTACATTCAAAATATTAGATATAGTCTCCTTTACATGGAAGTAGTTCTCGTGCTAGCGTAGAATGTTATATGCAAGAGATTACTTGGCACAAATATAGTATATAGGATGTAACTTTATTATATTAAAACACAATATTAAGGTGTGATTTTTATCATATTAAAACATAACTAAAACATTTAAAATAGATAATAAATTTTATTTTAAAATTCTTGAAACGTTTGGTAATATAATTTCAGTTGGACTAACATTTTAAGACTACTTTGTAAATTACACCCTTTAGGTTTAGGGTCTTGATGCAGGCCGAGACTTGCTAGATAGGCTAAATCAAAGTTTTAACTTAATGATAAGATGAATAGTTTTAGGAACTACGATGACACTAAACCTAGCAGATGTCACTCAATGTTATTAATCGCGGATGTCACTCAACGCGACCAAGTCACACACTTGATTGTTAGGAGAAATCACTCAACTCCAAAGTAAGGACACTTGCAAATAGTAATTTTTTTGAATAGAAACTCTTCTCCCTTCTTCTGATTTCTTGTTGATAATTATAGGTGAAACAATTGCATGTGAAATAAATGCTTACACTAAATGCTTGATAACTTTCAATACAAATGACAACTCCCTATACTGACTTCACATCACCCTATGATCAGATTTATTAGTTTGGAATAACTACCAACAAGACTTTTAATTAACTTTGACTAAATAATAAAGATAAATAAAAGACAAATGGATTTAAAAATAATAAATGACACATGTTGCCTATATGGCTGCCACATAAGTTGCTACTATGCTCTTAGAGAAATTATAAGATCCACATGGTGGACAAGTGATATGGTCTACCTTTTCACTAAAAAACTTCTACTTATTTAAAATTGTTAGTTAGAAAATTTTTTTAAACATAAATTAATTACTAACTCTGCAATTTTAAACAAGTGAAAGTTTTTTAGTGGAATGGTGGACAAGTGACATGGTCCACCAGAGAACTTTATAATTTCTCATGCTCTTGCATCAAGTCTAAACTTTGATTCGAGTTAAATAAAAAGATCTTTTTATTTAATTTTGAATTTTGAACCATAGCGTCATATAACACTTTGATTCGAGTTATTCTATTTCTATCCACAATTATTGTTGATATTGACATTAAAGTTCTCATATAGAATCCTCCATTTGACTTGACTTATACCTTTCAAATCCACTCGTCGAACTCAGAGGGCTCAAGCTTCTCCCCAATGCTGTTGAGTATGTCTGTACGTATGTGGATCTTTGAAATCAAAACAAAAATCTTTTGTAGAGTGCTTCTATTAGTTTGGTAGGGTTCCTCCAAAGAGTTTTGTAGAGAGTCGGAGTTCGAGGTTGATGTGAACAAGTTCATTTGTGGACGAAACTTTATTGAAGAATTCCGTAGTTCTGGAGCCATTGTGTAGTGAGAGGCAAACGTTATTGAGGTCACAAGTCATGACTAGTCTACAAAAGTTTTGTGAGAATAAAACAATTGTAAAATTTTCATTTATAATGTGAATTTCCTTTGGATATTGGATACCCCCAAATGGTTTTTCTTTTGAAGAGTTCATCAAAAGTCTTCCATGTTGTCACCAAAATCCACGTGTTCTTTTTGTTGCTTTGGATTGTAGAGATTATTACTACGGTTGTGAGAATTGTTAAACCATTACTTTTGGCCATATTTGATGTTTTATTCGGAAGTTATAAATTTATTTTTTTAGAGAGAGTATGATAACTCTTTATCATCAGATCAAGACTTCAATCGGTTTCTAGTGTAGGCGATGATTAAACCCTAGCTCTCTTATTTAATCATTAGAATTTTTACCAGTTAAGCTAACGAGAATCCACGGTAGTTATAAAGTTTGATTCAACCTAGGATTTTTTTTTTAAATGGAGGAATAGAATTTTATAGGACTTGGCACCATATGCACCATTTATGAAAACTGAAATGGACTATTTCCATTTTGAGCCACATGGAATGGATCCAAAATCTGTCTATTTCTCTATAATAATATATAGCTTAAATATGGTTTCATAAAAAGGAATGGATAGCATCAAATCTTAACATAATTAAACCCTAAAATCAAAGAATGAAAGAGAAAAAGAAGTCGCCAGTGTCATCTAAGATTGTCACTCATCATGAGTATCTAAAAACATACACTAACATCCTCATCACAGTTTGTTTCCCCAAATGTAAAGGGGTTATGGAAGAAGCCTGTACTACTGCATATGAGAGCACTGTACTTGCATATACATGGCTAATTGTACTTCAGAGATAGTACGTAGTATATATTATATATAATCTAAAGACTTTAAAGGAACTGCGTTCTGCCCTTGAACACTTATCATATGCATTATTTAATATCTTCGTTGGTATGTGTCATAGAGAGCCTATTGAGCTAAGCAATTTTTTAATGTAAAGGTTCCAAAAGATTAGGTTCTTATCTAATACTTTGCTTATTTAAATACTTTTTTGGCTCTAGGTCATGGACACCTTATTGGAAACCCCATTTACCTCTCTCTTTGTCTCCCTCTTTTGTCCATCATCAAAAAACTCTATCATTTTCATCTGTATAGTACATTGACTTTGTGGTTTGTGCAGTACAGACTTTAGATGTGTACATGATGCATAAGAGGTACCTACCTAATTTGTCCTCCTGATCATTATAGTTAGAAAATATGTTTTCTTTTCTCTCTCTCTCTCTCTCTTTTCCTGTTATAAGATTTGTATTTCCATTAACTAGTTTTGCTTGCCTCTCTTCTTTTTCTTTTCTTTTTTCCTTATAATGAACCCCTTTTGTGCAAATTCAATATCGTACTTAAACATAATGGTGCTTTTGCGTTTGAGAGATTTTTGCTATTATTTCAAAAGGATTTATTATGATCACAAACTTCACTTTGTATTCTTGTGAAAACATTACTTGGAAATGGGGTTTCTCTCTTTGTCAGAACTTAATTGGTTTAAATTGCAAATCATTTTTCATGATCTGTGTATGCTACACAAGACACAAAGTATAAATCTAACAGGTTATTTAAGTCAGAATCATTTATTGGATGCACTGAAACACGTTGATGTAAATCTTAGTTTGGGCTGTGAGATATGAAGGAAGACAATGGATCACCTTGGTGCATGGCCTGGACTTGATGACCCGCTCTACCTTGAAAGTAAGTGATGTATATATAAATTTCTTCCATATTTTTCATCTTCAAAGTGAAAACTTTATTTTAGGGTTTCAGATATTTTACAGCTAAAATTTTCTCAATAATGTCTGCGATAGTCAAATAAAAGTTCCTTTATAATTTTACTGAACTAGATTTATGGGGTGTTTTCTTTGGTTGGAAAAAATATATCATGGAAACTCTTTTGGGAACATCAACAATAACAATGTATAACTTCTTTTTAATAAAGATTATTTAACTTATTTTGAGTGTTTCACTTTATATTCCATTAATTGTAATTTGTTACAATTATTTTTCCCTTATAAATTAAGTAATTAATTAAAATTTAAAATGGAAAAATCAGACCCATAACATTCTGCAGTTTGTGGAATATAAAGTTCAACAAAAGAAAGAGCACATGATTTTTAGTCGATTTTTCCACATCTTCCCCAGTACACAGATAACAGTTTTGTATGTGTGTGGTTCTTGAAGCTTCTGATAATTTATGGCCACTTCTGGGAGAAAGCAGCATATCAAAGCCTAGTGAACTTGCAGATAACATTAATGATGTGTTGGATCCAAGCGTGTTCCTTGCTCAAGAACATTCAGCATCGGTGGAATCAAGGAATAATATTGATGAAGGGTTACAAGAAAATGGTCTCAGTTTCCACAAAGATGACAACTTGTCCACCATTCTTGATTCTTCAAATAATCCGTGGCCATTTCCGCAAGAAAGTAATATAGATCATGACACTAATTGTGCACTGGATTCAAGCATGCTTCTTGATCAAGAACTTCCAGTACCGTTGGCTGATTCTAGTACTGAGAAAGTAATGTCTGGAAAAGGTCTCAACTCTAAGAGGACTAGGGAGAGAAACCATGGTTTAAAACGCATACAACCTAGAAAAAAGGTGGTGGAACCTAATGCAGAAGAAGGGTCAGCTTCTAAGAAACAAGACCATAATGCTAAAGAGAGAGTACGGAGGAAGAATCTCAATTCTTCTTACCTTGCCCTGGGTTCATTGCTACCGGATTCTCGAAGATCAAAGGTGGAGTCACAACCACAATGTACCCTTTATTGAGCTTTCAATTGGATAACAATTTCAAAGTAATCACCACCTGTTAGCTATATCAAGGCCTAAGGGCTAAGTCCATTGCAGTATGGCACTACAAAGTAGATCTTAGTACATAAAACTGGACTAATTAATTACAAAGGACTCGAGCCTTAGGCCTTGATATCTCTAACACTAGGCTACCATCAAATTTTGTTTTACTCTCATGGTAAAACCCATGATCTTCTCCTATATGGTACCGGTTTATAGTTTTCAAGGACCATGGTCTATTACAAGCTAACAATAGATAGTTTTAAGAAATTTTTTATCTATCAATTAAATAATAAGATTTAGGATAAGATCAGTTTCCTCTTTCTTCTTTTTCTTTTTTGGATAAATAAATAAGGAAAAAAATGTTAGCTTTATTGATCAGTTCAGTTATAATGATCCATGTTTAATCAGTTGCTCTCAGGAAGTTTTTTTTTTTATTTTATTCTTAGAGCTTTGGCAATTTGGCCTTGACTCGGGTGATAAAAGGGTTTGGTAGCATTTATCTGCTGCTGGTTTATTTACTTAAAGTTGACATAAAAAATGGCTTTAAGCAAATAAGTTGGCTTGTTTAAAACTAATTTATTTGTTGTTTAAAGTTTAAACTCACTTTTGTGATCACTTTTAAACAATGTACTCAGTAATCAAATATTAATTAGCTTCATTATAGGGTAACATTTGTAGGTTTTAAGAGAAGTATAAAACATTTAGACCAGCATTTTGTCTTTACATTAACATCATGTGCTGAAGTAAACAAAGTGCCAAAGTTATTACCAATTTTACTTTAAAAAAAAACTTTATAAACTAACATGATAATGAATATAATTAGTGTCATTTTAATAATATGATAAATTAATTTTTTTGTGATTAATAACACATGAATTTATAAGATTTATGAAATAAAATTTATAGTAATTCTAATATTGCTATCAAGAAAATTATAACAGTTGTATTCTATCAAGGTGTGTGTATAAATATATATATATATATATAAAAGTTTTCTTTAAGGTATATATAATAGTATATACTTATCCCAAAAAGAAAAGGCACATTTGCTATATGGTTTCTCTCAGTTTTTTGCTGAATATATTGCAGAAGAGATGGAGTGCACCAGTCATAATGGATAGAATTCTTGACTACGTTCCAGAGCTAGAAAATGAAATAAAAAGGCTAACTCTCAGGAAGAAGGATATGCTATCAGCACTTGAAAACCAGCAAAATCTCGATCAAACCCCACACATAAAAGTTCAAGCTCCCACAGTCTCTGTGCATGAAGTTAAAGAAGGCCAAGTGATCATACAAATATGCTTGCAAAAAGATAGAGAAGATGTTCTTTCCAATTTGATAAGGAATCTAGAAGCAGAAGACATGTGCATTAAGAGTGCTTCAACTTTCCATATTTCTGATGATAGTTCCAGCTACCATTTACATGTTGAGGTATGTCTTTAATTTGTTTGTCATCCTACTCTATTAGGTCAAAATTTAAGTATAGTTCCTTACGTGTAGGGACGGGGCTAAATATTGACCAAAGGGGGCTATTGGCCCCCCATAGCTAGACTCAATAATTTTCAATAAATTGTATGTGTTTTTTTTAAAATCAAAACTAAAAGCTTCAAGAGTTTGGCCTACAACAAAAATGAATTGTCCCCTAAAAGAAAAAAACCTAGTCTTCTAAGGAATTTAAAAAAAAAAAAAAATTGTAGCACCTCATAAAAAAAAAGAAAGATTAGCAATAGGTTATACAAATTTTACAAAAGCCTACTCAAATAGTCAAATTCATTATTTTTATGAAAAATGTTTATTACTGGTTGTAATACATTTTTTTAAGGAATCTAATGTAATATTTTTAAGGTATGTAACAAAATAAAATCCATTGTCAAATTCAAAGTAGAATATCTATTTAGTATGAGATTCTCAAAAAAAAAAAAAAAAAAAAAAAAAAAAAACCTATTTAGTATGAGTGATAAAATATTATTAGAGTTTTAGGTTTTGCAAACTTAGTTTCAACAATGCAATTTTCATATTATGTTTTCAATATGCTTAGTTTTCATAATTTTGTTGAGTACTCAAATTTGTTTTCTTCAATTTATTATTATAGTATTTAGTTTGTTGATCTTTGTGACAAGAAAGAGTGCAAAGTCACATGAGATGTCATTAAAAATAAAATCGAGTTTTAAAAGAGAATTTGATTTATAAGTAAGTTTTTTAAGATATTGATTGGAAATGATAATTTTTTTAAATGATTTTTTTTTTATGAACTTTTTAAAAAATGATTCTTGATTGGTCTAATATTGGCTATTGATTTGATATTTGTGGGTCAAATATAAAACATATGCTTTGGATTTAGTGTATTGCACAAGTTTGTTAATTAGCATTGTGAGTGGTAAATGATTTTTTTTTTTTTCAAAATTTAAATTTAAATGTTTGAGAGGTCATAAGTTTCAATAAAGTAAACATATCTCATAATTCATGAATAAGCTCAAAATATATTGCAGGTACTATATGAATGCTTGATTTAAATTTAATTTTATATAAAACATATCTCAAATTAAGAATTATTCAGTCATACGTAGTTATATTTAATAAAATATAAAAAATTTCACTAATCTTTTCAAGCAAAATAACAACATATACATAATTGTTTTTGTAAGTTTATTGAGAGATTGATCTAACGATAATTTCTTAAAGTAATTATTCATTTGGTGTTTCCAAACGCATACATAATTATGTGTGAGCATGTGTGTGTTTATGCATACACGCGCTTTGAGTTTCATACTATTTCATTTTTGTCTTAGAAGTGGGACACCCAAGAATAAATTTCTAGCTTAGTCCCCGGCCACTTAGGTGCTTAGGCTTACCCTAAAGTAGATAATTGAAGCATTATACAATAATGAGTTAGCCCCACTAACTGTTGTATACACCTCTACTGCTAGCTCGAACTGACTAACATTTATATTTCACAGCTCAAATCCTATGACACTAGGACTGCGCCTCTAACTTATGCCGTTACTACACATGCATTTTTATTTTTCGTCAAATGATGAAGTTATCATAATAACTTTGAAATAGTTAGAGAGGTCCTAACTCCTAATTAATCTTAGCTCTTAGGATCGTAAATGTATTGAGATCATTCATATGCCCATGCATTGTTGGTAAACATTAAATGATGAAATTATCATCATACATAATATAGAGGGGTACTTATTCGGAGTTTTACGACTGTAAAACTGATTTGTTCCAACTCCTATGCTCTACGGAAGAAAAAAATGGCTTGTTATATTCACTTATTTAACAAACAAATTAAGATTAAGCTTAAGCTTAAGTTTGACTATTAAATGATATTGTGATTTGAGGATATAGCATTCACAAATAAGAAAATAAAATAGTCACTCGAAGCAAACTAAAATATCTAATATGGTTTGAACAACTTCAAATCCGATCTAATATTTAACATTTTAGAGGGCTGAAAATTCGCAAAATTTGGCTATAAATCCTATCAAAATGGAAAATGATTCATAGATGTTGCAAGTTAGGATGCTCTGAATAAATGAAAAATTAAAATTGTGACTTATATATATATGGTTTTCTATTAACCCTAATCATATTTAGTTTTACTTTTTCCTCATAGCAATGGTAGAGCCAAATTAAAAAACAATGTTGAAGGCGAAATGATTAAAAAAATTACTAATTAATGTAATTAATAAGCAATTGAAAGAAACTTTTACTTGCCACACAAAATAAAAGAATTTGTAGAGAATAAATAATCGTTATTATTACTAAAATTTTCTTTTTTACAATCAAGTAATAAGTACAACTATATATATTCACCAACATATTAACTGAGAAATTAAAGAGTATTCTAAATATAAGAAATTTGAAATAAAATTTTTTTTTTACTTAAGACTAAATTGAGAAAATAAATTGATATAAAGTATTTAAACGTATAATAATATACTTCAAACTTTTTCAAAAAAGTTCTATATTTAACTTAAGAAAATATTTGGTACGCAACATTTCTTCTATTTTCCTAATTTTCATTCCGGCTGTTAAAAAATTGTGTTTGTTGTATAGCAAAAACCCTAAAAAAGGTGTAGTGGGACTATGGAAAGAATTTAAAAAGAAAAAATAAATAGCATATTGGAAACTAAAAGAGAAAAAGATGACATACCTTTCTCAACAATCCATTGGACACCTATGTTGTATATCGCTTTGCTTTTCATTTTAATTTTTTTAATTTCAAATGAACATTTCACTACAAAGTAGTGAAATATAACCTTTTGTTGGATAGTTAAGAGTTTTTTTTTTTTCCTTCTTTTTATTGATTGGATAGTAAAGAGTGTTAATTATTTCCAATTTCGGTTAGACATCTTTTTAGTTATGATGGTTAAGTGACAAATAAGAAAAGTGATAATCATATTTAAGAGTAAAAATTAGACTTCAAAGGAATGATCAGTGAAAGAGTTCCCTGTTGGGCTATCCCCAATGTGTTATTATTTATGGACAAAAGCAAAGGGGTTGTAATGTTCGCTTTGGGGCTATATGGTTTGTTGTGATGTGTCTTTAATATGATGCATATTACAATGATGTGACATTAAGGTTTTTAGTTTATTTTATTTTTCCTAACATTACCATTATCTAAAATTACAAAATATATCACATCACCTTAATCTAATTATTTTCCTAAACAATGTAATGTTATATACTTGTATTGAGATTACATTAATGTAATATTACGGTGTAATATAACATCACGGTAAACCAAATACCCCATTTATTTCAAGTACAAGACAAAAATAAAGAACTTATTGTGATATGAAGGTGCTTCGATTTGAATTTCCATTCATATATCATATTTTTGTATGCGCAGATGGATGGAAGTTCACTTGGAGCTGAGTGTATTGCAGTTTTAAAAGAGAAGGTAACTTCTTGGTTGTGTTGATTCCTTGATGTTGATTGCTATAAAAAAATTTCACTTACCCAAAATAAAGGATATGTAAAATCAATAGAGTCTGCAAAGGTTGTCAGCTACTATTTTTTTTATTTTTTATTTTACATATAGCAAAAATACAAAAAAGAAGTTTTAGAGTGAATCTTGAAAGAGAATTGCTTGAGTACAAAACAACTACAAACTAATGTGACATTTTAGTCATAACAAACAGTTCCACTCACCCATCTCTTGTAAATTTGGAGAGAGCATTTCATCAAAAAATCTTATGAGACAACTCTCTTATAGAGTGTGAGATCCACACGTATTGTGAGAGAAATTCTCATAAGACAATCTTATGAGATTCACAGTGCCAAGCGTCAAATCCAAATTACCAATGATCCTATAAGACTTCACTCAATATGCTATGAAAAGTTATTCATTTATATCTTCAACTTTAGAAAAAAGCCCGGATGTAAGGAACAGATTTCTTATGATGTTGGTAGAAAACTTAGCCAAGATATTTAATATCCTATTAAAATTTATTTTTGCAACAATCTTTTTTCAAGACTTGTAATGAACCAAGATGTTTATATATAAATATTCCGAGTTTGGTATGAGAAAAAAAAAATGCTTATGTTTGTTTATTTAATAAATGAACCATTAAACTTAAACACAAGGTTAGACTCAATTATTAAACAAATCAAGCTCAAATACATTAATGTGCTCGTGAAAAAATTAACTCAAGAGTATAATATTATACATATGTATAAATGTTTAAAATAAACTTATATAAACTTGAAATTGGATAGCGTAAGTTTGTAAATAAATTTATAAGATATTAAATTATTATTCATAGTTTATTGATAATTGTGGGGACAATTTTTGCTTTAAAGACCAAGGGCTAGATCATTGGAGCCTTAGGCATTTTTGTTGTCCCACATTGGAAAGATTGTCTTCCCATTTACCTTATAAGGCATGAACCAATGGTTGAAGCCAAACTAGTGGTACTTTTCAACCATTGGTTCATGCCTTATAAGGTAGAAAGAATCTTTCCAATGTCGGACAACAAAAATGCCTAAGGCTCCAATGGTCTAACCCTTGGCCTTTGAAGTAAAAATTGTCCCCACAATAATATAAATAGTCTATTTATAGTGAAATTATATATAATTTTTAACAAAACAATGCTGGACAATCAAAATTTTCCAACTTCATAAAAGAAAATTATTCTATCTAATTATCATAGAGAATATAATTTAACCACAATTTATTAATTGTTATAGTATATATTTGTAAAAGGGTAAAAGAATTTATTGGATGTGTTTACTATATATTGGAAAAAAAAGATAATTAAATATTTTATGAACAAATTCGAGCTTATTTGACAAGAAAATTAACTAATTAAACTTACTAATTTGATAATAAGCTCAAATTTGGCTTGTATTTGAAATAAAATTAATAAAAAATTCATGCTTTAATACTTGCTCAACTCGTATATAACCCTAGTTATCCATTTGGTTTCTCAATTACCAAAACTTATAAATTGCTCCCTTTATTAAAATATTGATGTCAATGTCATGCTTTTGTCATGATCTATCTCTCCAATCCAAAAACAACATTGTTTTTAAAGGAAAAATATTTTTAAAAATGTATAAATTAGTTATAACTGTTATAATAATACCAAAAAACTCATTTTCATTTATGGGTTTTTTGTGGATCAAAGCATGAAAAAAATGTATCACCATTAAAAAATAAAAAATATATTAAATTCAAAACTAAACTACATACAAAATAATTGTTCTAATTATGAATGCAACGATTAATTTATACTCATTGGTGAAATAAACTAGCAATTTTGAAAACATCTGAATATCATTGATGTTTTTTTGTTTTTTGTTTTTTTATTATTTTTTATCTTTTTGGTTTAGGATTTAATTTGAACTATCAAGAACAGTTGTCTCCCTTTCCTCTTTAGACTATCTATTAGTTCATAACTTTATACGAAATGTGCTGGGCCTCTTAAATTAAAATAGGCCTAAAAGAAAAAGGCCCAAAAAAAAATTAATTAATTATTTTTGTCATTGTTAATTAATTTTACTTTAGCAGGAGTGCTACAGCAGATCTGTTTGTTATTAAGTGGAATTTGTATATATTATACCTAAATATATAGAAGAAAAGAAGAAGAAAAAAAAAGAAAAAAAGAAGAAGCCAAGATGCACTTATAAAATCTTTTTTTTGGGGGGGGGGGGGGGGGGAGGAAAAAAAAGAAGAGTGCTTGTTACAGCAGATCTTTTTATTTTTTATAATACCTAATCTTCGTTAAATAACAAGAAAAGCAGCATCTTTTCTCAATTGCTCAACAAGAGCAAGAGAGAGTGCTTGTTACATAATCCAAAAAGCCTATGAGCAGCAGCAAATTTAGCAAGGGAATGTGCAACACAATTAGCATTTCCCCTAACTCAGCTAAAAACGCACTAGAAAAATCATTTGCTAAGTTCAAACACATTACACAAAAGGGTGGAAGTAGACCACTTAGTAAAAGATAATCTTCTGAAGTCCCTCAAATTTTACAATCTGTAATGCCCAAAGGAATGCTGCAGCTTCGGCCTGAAAAGGGTCACACAAGGCATTATGTTTTGTCCAAGTTATAAGTATCTCACTAAAAGCATTTCGAGCTTACTATAGTTAAAATAGTGAGGTATTTGTCACAGCATCATCAACATTGAAATTTACTTCATTTGATGGAGGGAGCCATCTACAAACTTGATCTAGGTCTTGTTCTTGGTCGAAAACTTAGCCAAATATTTAATATGCTCTTAAATTATTATTTTTGGAAAAATACATTTTTGCACACTCTTATAGGGAGTTATCTATTTGGTCCCTCAACTACCAAAACATATAAATTGCACCCTTCATTATAATATCAATATCAATGTTGTATTTCCATCATGATTTGTCAAAAACTCGCCTTAACCAATCCAAACTCGTTTTACAAGAATAATAGAAAAAGAAATGCTTTATAAAAAACAAACACAAAAGATAAATTAATCAAATTTTCTTAATAAAAATTCACCTCCTTCCATCTCTCTTCCTTCATCCTATCACCATCGACTCATGGCTTCCTTCAACTCAACCCTAATAAAGGCAACAACAAAAAATTCACCATTCAAGAATAAGAAATATACTAAAATTTAAAATTAAATTAATACATAATATCCTCCTAATTTGATAAAAATAACTAAGTCAAATTATATAAATGTTCTTAAATTTTCTTCCCTACCCAAAATAATGAAGCTCATCTTTCTGTCTATCTATCTATCTATATATTAATAACCAAAGTTTAGAGAAAATCCAATTAGATTTTAATTAGATTCTCAATTTTGCGTCACGTATACCATTAAATTTTTAATTGTGTTAAGTGAATTATGGAGTGTAAAAATTGAAGAGTCCAAATCAATTAGATTCATAATTGGATTTTAATTGAAGTCTAATTTTCCGCCATATGTTCATTTAAGTTTTTAATTTTTATGGCAAGTGAATTATTGGATGAAAAAATATAATGCAAAAATAGAAGAGTCTAAAACCAATTAAATTATATATATATTATGAGAAATTATTACATATTTTAGAAATGCGGGATTTAAAAAATGTATAAGTTAATATCATGTATAATTTAAACATCTTCTAAAAAAAATTATATAATTTTAATTGTATAATTATGATTATTTTTAATTATACATATATATATATGCATGAGACTACACACTCATTCATATTAATGTTTAGTCACATCAAGGTAATACCTCCGTAAAAAATGCATTATTATTTTTATGCTCAAACAATGAAGTTGATATCTGAGTTCTTTTGGAAGAGATCAACTACTTGTGATGTTGACATGTGTTACTCATGTATTTTCTCAAAGGATTTGATCAAAGTCAAAGCCCTAGTTCAATCAACCGTTAAATTTGTATTAATACAAATACTTCTGACAATGTATGATTAAACAAGTGTATTAATACACTTGAGAATGTATTGGATTTATCAAAGTCCTTAGTGTCTGTTTTGGTGCAATTTAGGGGTTGTTTGATACCAGCTTTTAAATAACAGTTTTTAAAGTTTAAACAATAATAACACTTTTAATACGTATTTCTATAATATCCAAACATGTATTTTCATAATATTGAAAACTGAACAACAATACTTAAACACTGCTACCAATCGAGCTCTTATATTTTACTTTTTTTGAAAATGCAATTGGTGCCAAATGCCAATATCCTTATTGTTGAGTTGGTACAACTTATTTTTTATTTTTTACTTTTTGAAAAGGAGATTCTTAGGGGGGAAAATAAACAATATGCCAAGAAAAGAGTGAAGTTTAAAAAAAATTGTGTTATGAAAAAGTGCACTTTGAAACTGCTTTACCAAACGTAAACCAAGTACTCGTTTGGGTATAGTCGAAATAGACTTGCGTCTACGTTTCAGTGTTTTCCTTTTCTTTTTTTTCTTTTTTTTAAGAACGTGCACCGGTGTTTTTTTTTTGCTTTTCCAGTGCATCCCGTGTACTGTTCATGAGATCCACAAACCTCTTTTTTCAACAAAACTTTCATTAAAAATGGGTCATGTGGCACTATTTACATATTTAAAAATTATTTTGCTATAGTGTTTTCAATTTTCAGTTTTTAATTTTCAGTAAAATAGGTGGTATCCAAACATCATAAGTCCAATTCCAGGAATCAAACAAAAGAACAAAAAAGAAAAGACGGTATGACCAAAAAACAATCTCAACATATGATAAGATTTATCTAAGAACAGTGTGAATTACAAGATTATTATTGGCAATTGAAACCAACAATCTACCTCAATAAATTACTGATAAAAAAATATATATTGAAACTGCACACATGAAAAATATACAAAAACTTCTTCTAATTGAGAATTGGATGCATTGTTGTGATATACAAACCCCCAACAAAAAATAATAATAAATAAAAGAACATAACACAGGAGCCAAACCCAAGTAAGACAATAAATTTTGAAAGAAAATGAATATTTTAAATATTGTGAAACTAGAAGAAAAGGCAGTGTCTCCACACAGGAAAAATGGAGAAGGCACTGGAATCAGCAGCAGGACCAATAATCTGCAAAAATGAGCAAGAATTTCTGAATTTATGTTTGCTGTAACGATGAAATTTAAAAGAATAAAACATGGTATTGCTAAATGGAAACACAGCACTACAATAAAGCATAATTTTAGAGACTCCAATTTTCAGCATGTCCATAGAACTAAGTGATATGATCCACCAAAGACACGATAATAAGATTCCAATGCTATACTGAGACAAAATAATCAATTTGGGACTGTAAACTTCAAGCTTTGTTGGTCGACATTTTCAGGAATGTTTTCAATTTCTAACATATCAAATCAAGAGTAGAATGGTAAGACTATGGCGTTATGAACAGTCACCAAGAGAATCTAGAAGCAATGACATTTAGAACCAAATGTGCATATATTAACAGAATTTTAGGGAAATCTAATACAGGTTTTATGTTTTTTATGCCTAATCATTTGTAATTTCCCATATCAGACACTTACCTGGTTGAGATGATGAACTTCTTTCAGGTCCCACAACTTTCAAACTAAAAAATAGGTATAACAAACAATCCCCTTAGAAAAACAAATTTGGTAGTCAAAGAAGTCAACATGACGGGAAAGAATGACAATTTTTGACTAGGTATCAGCTTCTTGGGGCAAATGCAGCTAGTGCATTAGCATGCGCTGGAGAAAGGTTGCTTAAAAGGGGTTGCATTTGTTGACCATATAGAGAAATCAAGTGAGAGAAAGCTCTTCCCACTTGAGCTTTAACTTCAGAAGTTTCTTCTGGGGACACCACTACTTGAGCAAATAGATTAACCAACTCAGGAACTAGAGTGAGGATCTGCTTTGCATCAAAAGAGAAAAACAAACAAGCAAAAACATCAGTTCTTGAGAGAAGTAAATATTAAACAACTAGTTAGCCAATTTTACATTGCAATCAGGAAATGAAACAAATACCTGGGGATTTGATGATAAAACAAGAGTAGATACACAACTATAGACTGCCATGGACTCTTCATGATCTTCTTTTAAGGGGAGAGCTTTTAGGAAGACGGGAAGAACCTGAGAAAAGTAACCAGGACATGGACAGACATAAAAGGAATAATTAGCTATAAGGAGTAATGGTACAAATTCATTGTTTTCCTTTCCTAAAAGAAGAAACCGGAAGAAAACCTGGTTTAATGGGATGGACTCAGGATAAACCATTATCATCCTTGCCACAGCGCCAGCTGCATTATCCCTGACAGCATTGTCTGGTTCTGATTCCCCAAATAATGGGAAAAGTCCACGCAATATATCACCATAGTATCTAGTACTGATGAAAGGAAAAAGCTACAGAATGGCAATGAAAGTTTCTAGGGAAGATGAGATTCAATTCCAACAAAGAAATGTAGAAGACTAATCATAGACTATGTATGCCCCCACTTAAAATCCGATGACCCCACAACACACAGTAATTAAAATTTACAACTACCAAATAGGGTATGAGAGAGGAAAGGAGAAGAAAAAGAAGCAAAATGACTACTAAGAAGGATACTTTAAAGTTGACTCGCCCCCATTTTTGCACAGCTCTCCAACACAAAATGCAGCATTCCTTCTATTAGTTGCCTCAGATGAAGCTAGTTCTTTTAGTACTATGGGCATCACTCGCTGAAACATATGCCATTAGAGTCACAAATTAGACACCATTAATGTTCCAAAAATTAGAAGAAAAAAAAATGTGAGCTGAAATACACTTTCGGTCCCTAGAATTTGGCCTAGATTTTATCCTCATCTCAGAATTTTGGAAGTTTCAATTTTGTCCTCAAAATATCTAAATAGTAGCATTTAGTCATTCCATTTATCAGCTGTCAAAGGAGATGCATATGTGGCAGACCTAGAGATGATGTGACACATTAAAAAGCTGGCATGGTCGTAGACATGACAAACAGGGACACACCAGCATAGGGCTTGCATCTCATCCACTTCTCACTTTTTTCTCTTTTTCTTTCATCAGAAGCTGTCTTTCTACATTTTTCTCCCAACCAGCAAGCCCTCCTCATACTCCCTTAATACTCCGTCACATACCAACACCCACTTTTCATCACCTCACTCCAACCCTCCATATATTTCCAGGGATATCACATCACCACAACACTCCTTCACCAGTGTGCTCCAAACTCCATTAACGATCCACCAATACCCACACCCACACTCCTGGTATACCCATGTTGCACACGCCCACACCTATGCCTGCACCCACAGTCATTGTTGCTTGTGAGTGTTGGTGGTGGTTTTTGGGACTTAATTTGAAAGCTCCAAGCTTCTCTTCCACATGATTGTGTTTGGGCCTTGAATATTTCTTGCCTTTTTATCTCACGTTCAAGGGAGAGAAAATGAAAGATAAAAAGGGAAGTGAGTTGAGAGAGAAAGAGTGAACAATTGATGGACAGAGGACTATTTTGGTAGCATTTAGATATTCCAGTACTAAGGCATAGCTTTTTACATTTAAGGGACCAAAAGTATATTGCAGGAAAATATTTAAGAGTAATAAAATTTACATCGACATAGCCAGCAATTGGAGGACCCATATCCTGAGCTACTTCAGCGAGGCAAGCAACCACCATAGTACGATCCTGCGGAGGGCGTGAAGCTCTCTGCATTTTCCAATAATTAAAACAATGAGAAAATAACACAAAGAAACAATAGCATAGAAATGCAAGTACATATACCACAAAATCAGGTGCTAACTTACCGCAAATTTCATTAAAGGATCGAATAGCTTTGCAAAGATAGGTGCAAAATGAGAACCCATGGACTTGGCAAATGCAGGAAGAAGATCAGAAACTGCATCCATAAGCTCTTCGTCATGTTTGGTATCATCATCATCAATGTCACCGTCAGATTCTTCTTGCTGACAACAAGATTCTTCCCGGAGCAATACCAAAGTAGCATCAACAAGCCGAGGCACATCTGAAATCAGATTACGTCAAAAGGCAAGTTCCAACTATGTCATTTCATTTGCATCAGATATATTCCTACGAACAAAAGGCAAAATGAAGGCAGCAAAATTTAACTCACATTGCTCAATGGCCACGTATCCATATTCCTTGATGATATCAGCTATGCTCATACAAGCTTGAGCGACAACTTCCTTGTCATCATCTTCAGTCATAGTCTTGATATAAATATTCATCACAGCATCTGTAGATTACAAAAGGCACTATAAGATTTCTACTACTGCTAGAAAAATAGAAAACCAGCCAGGCCAACAATTTCAAAGCTAAGATGTTTATCATTCCTACATCATGTTCTTACCAAGAACTTCTTTTGTTTTTGCCAGTCCTTCCTGCAAAACGAGACAAAGATTGTGATCACTTCAGTAGTATATATTTCCACCTATGGGATTTAAAATGACATAAAGTAACAAACCAAAGCTAGCTTTCAACTGAAGTTGCAAATCTGAAGAGGCTGCTTCTAAAAGCATTGACAACTAGATAGTTCTTTATCAACTAATATGAGATCAAACCAATATTGGCTAATAGACAGCTCCACAGAATCTTAATAAACAAAATCCAGATGACAAATTAATGCCACGGTTTGGCAAGTAGAAGAATCAAAATTAGAGAGAGAGAGGATTCTGATGCAGACTAACATGTTGACTCTGGTAGATCGCCTGTGCTGCTGTTAATATGTCTGCAATTAAAATTAATTCCAATATGAGCATTCTATAGATTCATACACAAACTTGAAACACACGAAGTACAAAGTGCCACAATAATTGGACTTATAAAGTTTACCAGCATCTACCACTTTCTCTATTAATTACAGAATTAAATCCCATATAGTTGAGAGTAAAGTTAAGACAAAACAAAGAAACAATGACCTGGAAACATAGCTGCCTATCTCAAGTAACAAGATTATATAGGAATACAATTGCCACTAAATATAAACCTGTTAGCACACCCGATATAAAATCTTCACTCACTTCTCATACAGGTTCATGAGTTTGAACAAGAATATATTCTTTTCAGATCACAAAACCATAAGATCATAAGACAAAGAGTTGGAGTCGAGGCTCTCCTGATTATGACAAGATTATGCTTGGGTTAAATGAAATTTACAAATAATTTTGCCACAAGCAGATAGCTACTACTCACGTTTTAAACCTATGATTGCCTGAAGCCGAACATCTTCATGAAAATAGCCTGAGTGTCTCACCAAAATTTTCTGTGACTCCTCCAAATAGCTTTAAAAAGTTAAGAAAACGCCCAAAAAAATACTTCTTTATTTACAAATATGTAATCTACCCATGGAATCATGAGATAAAATATATATATATATATATATATATATATATATATATATAAAACATGTGAAAGGATACGGTGCATAAGAAATCTTTGTGTGTTCTGCGAATAAGCCAAGTGCCTGAGTAGCAGCTGCCTTTTCATCAAGAACTCCGGTTCTTATACTGATATTTCGTACTCTTGGCTCATCATGAGCTTCATCGTCAGAGGAAACTCCACCAAATCCATTAATATTTTCATCATCAGACTCATCAATGTCCACTGCAGAGCCATCATCCAGATTGCAGGAAGCAAATGCCAGAGGCACAACATGAGGAAGATACTGTTTACCAACATAAATATTCATCCATGAATATAGGCAAAATAAAATCCACAAAAGTATATTATATAAATCCACACCTGTGCAAAGCCATCAGCCAGTATTTCTGCTATATTGCTGAAAAATCCATGGGTGTACTCCCGAAGCTCACTATACTCCAATCCAAAACCCTGAGAATGAAACACAAAATTAAGTACTAGAAAAGACAACAATTCCAGTCAAAGAGATGTGCCAAGGCAATTACTGCAATTGCAGCTTCTATGAAAGGCGGTAGAATCGGTTCCATCCCCATTCTTCCTACAGACATTGCAACGATTCCAACTAGTTCAGTAGCCCTTGCTCTTGAACAGAGATCCTCATCCTTGGTAAGCACCATGAAATTTTTCATCAACTCCAGAACCCTTTCAGCATATGGAAGGAACGCTTGCTCTGAAGCTGATGCAACTGAACCGATTGCAGACTACAAGAAAATTAAAATAGAATCTAAAATTAACACTTAAAGACAAGAATATGAAACTTGAGGTTTATCAAACCATATTCAAACCAATAATGTAAGTCTTTAAAGCATATAAGATACATCTTCGTACCATGCATGTCTCCTGCAAATTTCGAGGGCTACTTTGGAGGGCAGCCAATAGTCTGCCCATCAGAGGATCAAGAAAAGGAAGGATCTCCTCCCCCATGTTCTCACAGAATGCAGCCAAAGCATAGTATGACTTCTCCTGTAAAAAAAAAGACTGAGTTGCGCTCAGACAATAATTTACAAATAATTAACCCCAGAATTCAACACTTTTTCTATGTTTACCTTTACTTCATCAGATGCATCCTCCAGGGCATTTAAGATACAGGGAAGAACACTTTCATAATGGGATACAATTTCAGGCTGCAAATGCTCAGCGAACTGACCTAATGCAAATGATGCAGCCCCTCTAACCATTTGTTCGGGATCCCTTAAAGCCCCTAAGACAATATGAAGAACAGGCTCCAACTTATTTTTCATCAACTCCAAACAACCCTCTGAAATGACACCTAGAGCAGTTACAGAAGCTTCCCGAAACTTTGGATTTGCATTCTGACTACTCAAAGAAGCAAATTCTAAAACAGGGGCAAACACATGCTTTGGAAGATTCAAAGCCATAGTGTCAATAACTTCAGCGGCGGCTCTATCTGGTGCAAGATCATCATCTTCACCTCCATCAGTTGATTCTGCAAGCAAAGGGCACATAACTTGCAGGATAGGGATGACCAACTTATGCTTTTTAAGGGAATTGGACTTGTACTTTGCCAGCCATGAAATTATCTGAATAGCCTGATAAATTGAACAAAGCATAAGAAATAAGCAAAGTATCTACAATACCCAGGAGGCGTAAGAGCAATAAAATGGAGCAAAATCAACAGTTAACAAAGCTTTATACCAACTAGCTAGGTTGACTAAAATATGAAAAACAAGGAAATAGATTGATGATCCTTCCTACCTGATGACGTGTGTTGGATTCCAAATTTTGACTTGAGCAAACTTCAAGGGCGAACTGCACAATGGATTTGATAGATTCACCAAGAAGAGGTGCAGGAGATTCAATCAGCTCATCAAAGATTTCAAAAGCAATTACAGCTACATCTTCATCTCCAGAGGCAAGGCACTGTCTTGATACGTGCAAAATGCTAGGAATGAACTCACGAAACTTGACCTGCACAGGTATCATATAATTTAATGAAACCCAAAAGAGAATGAAGGAGTAAATAGCAGTCCTGAGCTGCAAAAAGCTTCACCACCAACATAATAAAAGAAATCATGAAAAATAAATAAATCACACGTGCTCATGTAACCTAAGATTTGCACAAAAACCAGAAAATTAGTTCCACTGAAAAAAGTAGCAGCAAAGGAATATAACATCATATTTTAACACTAATACTTCTTTCATTGGTAACCATGCAGCCAACAGGTTTTGAAATTTGAAACCACGAGATAAGGGGGAGGAGGTGCCATTTAAGATAGAGCTCATTGGTATTAGGCCTATGCAAACACCCATGAAATTCTAAATTATATAATAAATTCAATTATCAAAGTCCAGGACCCAACCAGCATATGTACAGAATCAAGTTAGGCTTCTCACAACAAATCAAGGGTAAGATTTTTTTTTTTTTTAAGAAGAATCAAGGGCATGGTTGATTCTAGACTTTGGTGGAACACGGGTACATTATAAGCACCAGAAGAAAAAATGCACATCCATTAAATATATGAGGGCTCGTCCCATAATGCCATTCTAAGTTTCATTTTATGATCTTAGAATTGAAATAACTCCCTTCCAATATTAACAAGTTTGCACACACTGATCTTAGGCAAGAATTTTGTCAACGTCGTAATAATGAAATTCTAACTCATGATGTCATCCATGTTTGGTTGTATTTGTCTTTCTTTGATCTCATTCTGTAAAAACTAAATCCAACCTCCTTAACATGTACATCCAAGATGGATAAAAGCCAACATAAATTCCAAACCAGAGTAAAAAGTATGACAACAAAATTAGTATCTAAGGTATAAGACACTCAAATACATGGCTGATGTTGAAGACTATTCAACTCAGAATCTATTTCTAGCAAAACCAGACAACCACAATAAATGGGCAGGTTTATCCCATAACCAATTCCAAATTCCATCCACTACAAGATAATTTCTGCTCTGTTTGGAGTTCATTCTACAAGCAGCCTTCTGTCCAGGAAGACCACCAGCCTCACAATGAAAATTATATAACGCAATACCAAGTTCCTGATAAACAATTCTAATTATGAACTTTATACAGAGCACTAATCCTGTAATCCAAGAAGAGTAAACAATGCATAGGAAGTGCTAATCCAAGAAAGCGTAAACATTAAGAATAAGTATACAAATCCATTTCAATAAAACAAGCCACTTCATTATTTGAAAACTTTGCAGTGTCAAATACAGACTTTGCTCTTGTCCTTTCACATAGTCCTAATCATTGTCATAAGAGAGCAACCAATCATAAGTATGGCAAGGCAATTCAAAACCCAACACCTCTTGCACATTAACCATATTGAATATATACAAAAGTCAACACGACGGGTCCACAGCAAGTATTCCCAAAAGCAAACCATATACCCAAATCCTAACCTCAATTCAAACCAAATCCTTCAATAAAACCCTATGAAAGTTCGAATAATAATCACAATAAGAAATAGTATCAGTCCTGTATTCATAATCCCACCCCCCCCACCCCACCAAAAAAAAAAAAAAAAAAATCAGTATTTAAATCATGCCAGCCAAAAATATAAGGTAATTTGGCAATAGAATCAAACTTCAAGGTAAAATAAAAAGTTGCAGATCCATGCATACACCCTATAACTGATTAGCAATTAAAGAATCCTCAATGCCTCCCAATCAATAATAGTATATCACTCATGCATGGGAATAATAAAAAGCATTACTACAAGAACTGTACTGAATTTTTCATATAGAAAAGGATCATTGTCAATTTAGATGCCAAGACTCAAAACAATTTTGCTCTGATTGAATACATTATTTTTATTGCACGTTTTTAATGCCGTCTCCACTTACCCACTTACTTTCACAAGCCATCACTGCATGATACGCAGATGCAACCCCAAGCTTGTCATGTCTTTTCCAAGCCGAAACACCCACTGATTCCCCCCCCCCCACCCCGCTCTCAGGTATCTTATTATATGAAGTGTTGTCTTTTTAATGCCTTGAGACAGGCATGAGGCATCTTGATGGTTAGTGTCCAATCCAAAGGACACCCCAAAGTTACATCCCAAAAGTTTGAAGATCCAAGAATTTCCAAAAGAAGGGGGAGAAATGAATATCAATTGAAAGCACATGACCGCAGGAGAGTGATCACAAACATAAGTTTAAGCTTTCCAGAGGAGTCCAACCTCATCAAAGCCCAAGATACTTTCCCGGATAATACACCACATGAAGCACTTTCCAATACAAAGCAGAACAAACAACTGCGGCTCTCCCAAATTGCCCTTTCCAACATACAGCAACTTCACTTATGCTTAAGGTGAACACAAATGACCTTATAGATCTCTTACAACCAAAGAGTGAAGAAATGGTTGACCGTTTCCCAAAATTTTTGCACACAAAATACCAATCAACAATTACTTCTTCAAAAGATTCTCCATAATTAGAAGCTTACCAAAGCAATTGTCTAATCCAACAAGGCAAAGCCAGTAATCTCTTTCTATGTATACATGCCCAATATCCACAGGATGGCCCATAGCGATAGTCCACCATGTCAGAAATTACTGGTGTACATCAGTTTCGTATACTTGCCATTTAATTCACATGAAAAATGATACACAATACCTGTCATATTGCATTATGACCATAAAATTGTGAATGTCTATACTATTTTTAGTAAAAGGTCTTAAAATTTATAACTTAATATGGCTACATATTTTAGTACACACTTGGAATCAATTTTATCTTAATGCCAAATTTTAATGTTATATTTAGAGTATGAACTTTTGAGTTTTGATACTAAGCTCAACAAATGCACATTACTAAATATGCATTTCATCTCTCAGCATTAATATAATTTTCTGCTGTCCTTTCTAGAAGCCTGCTGAAAGCTTCTTGTGATCACAGCACACAAAGCAACAAGAAATGCATAACCTCAGATATTACACAGAACTGAATTAAAGATAACACACAAAGCAAGTCATCAGAATGAGTAACGTTGTTTCTCAAAAAATAAAAAGTATAATTCAAGCACATATTATAACTGCTTGATCAAGTAAAAATGGATGGATAGCCAGATTCTTTCCAAAGCATGAATGTGCATTACAAATTAAAACAAAAGCAGGAACAAATGAGCCCCACAAAACTACAAGTAGATATTATATTACAAACTCACCACTTCAGCCCCATCGTTCGTGAACTCTAGAAAAGATCCCACTGCTCTGGTAACACAGGCAAAAAATTCTAGTAAGCAACCATATGATATTACTATTTCACAACAGAATGAACACCATAAATGTCGAAAAGAATACAAAAAGGACTTTTAAATTACTTGAGAGCAGCAACTCTAACACGATTGCTTGTCTCATCCTGTAGACACTTTAATAGAAGAGCTTGCAAATCAGCAAAATGAGGTTGAAAACTATTCCCAATGGTTTCAGTTAAAGAGCTGAAAAGGATCAATGCCACCTTATACCACCAAAACCAAAACAACCATATAAGTTAGTCTATTAAACCTGGTAAATACGAACCAGGAGCAAGCATCCATATGAATTAATTCACAGCAAAAAGAAACATCAAGGATTGATGAGCAAAAAAATTCATTTTTTTATAGGTAAAAATAATTTTATTGAAAAAATACTACATGCAAGATGAGCGAAAAATATTCATGGTAGTTTAAGAATAAAGAAAAACAGATTTGACCATAATTTATCCCATTAAGCAATACAGTTGGGGTTTCATGACAAGTATGTCCTTAATAAGTAAGGAACTTATAGGTGATAAAGCATTGCTATATACATTTTAAACTAAACTCACTACTTTACAATCATGACCTTGGAGATAAGTTCTGAGCAAGTTCCCTAAATTTAAATACTATTAAATACACGAATGATATTACAGTTGGACAGAAATGGAGAAATGAAAAATTCACAGCTCTTTTTTTTTAACACACACACAAAATCATTTCCTAAATTTCAATCAGTCGGGAAAATATGGCACATTTAACTTCATGTAAGCCATCAATTTGATCATGCTGTGATATATGTACATAGCTCCAAACTACCTATTGCACAGAACCATCTTGTCTAAGGTTATAATTGTATTTAAAACATGTTGCCGATAACAAGAGTTGTGACTTGTGAGTAACTTTAAGTACTGTAACTGGCACCACATGTAAACAAAACCCCGATTTTGAAGTCTATACAAGATTATCCCATCAAGGTTAATATCCTCCAACAAATTTAGACAATCAAAGCAACCATAAATATGTGGATGAGTGTTTGAAGAGGTCCGATTTGGCAACAATATAGCGATGATGAGCAACATAAGACATTAAAAATATCATAATTAGGAAGTGCAACCAGATAGCTTTTAAGAGTCATAAGCTTACTTCTCTATGGTCTTCCTGTGCACTCTGGCTACATTGGAACAAAAAGGGAAGCAAGTCAGGCCACTCTCCTGCTGGAACGGCATACTTTGCTATGATACTGACCACATTTGCACTTGCTCGCCTCACTGGCGGACTGCAGCAACAGAATCAACAAGATCATATCAAAATTCCAAAGAAAAACAATTACGAATATACTGCCTGTGTGCTTTAGTTCCTAGTTTATTTCCAATTTTTTCAATGAAGCATTATTACTAATAAAAAAATTACAAATACAATAAAGTCAAATATCAAATACAGTTAACTAACCAGTAGAAAAGGTGATACTCAAACTTAACAAATCCCAAAGTAAGGGTAAAGCAGAAATGACAAGTTTTTAAAAAAATAGGTCACATATAGATAAGTCTTAAGAAAAAAGGCTGTTAGAGATGAACTATTGAGCAACTTCTTTGTCTCCAGAACGTTAAAAAAAAATTTCCTTGAGATTCACTATTTTGAATTGCATTCCCTAACTCTTCTTGGGAATCAAAAATAAAAACTGAAGTCCTCAAAAATGTATTAAAACTAAGATCAGACATGAAAGAGTCACTAAATGATCAATACTGAATGCAAATATAATCAAGGGGTATCACAGTGAAAACTCATTCAAGTGTCCAATTGAACCAGTAAACAGAACAAAGTGAGCTTACAAATTACCAAGAAATTAAATGCTCAATTTCTATTCATCATTTTACAAGCAAAACAAATAAGCTTCCAATCAAGTTGAAGCCATCAACAACCACAAGATGAACCCTCAATCACATCATATAGAATCTCAACAAAGCCAAATTGTTGTATCAAGCACAAAATAAAATGAAATGAGAATCCAAACTTTAAGTCTCTCTCCAGCTCTCAACTTCCCCGATCAACCAAATGTAGGATATAAACCCATTAACTTAGTCCACATATAAGTACAGTAAGATATAATTAAACTCAATCAGAAATTCCAAACTCTTACTACTTCATCACAAAACTCAAAGTTCAATTCAAAACTCATCAGAATATCGCAATTCAGGTCTAATGCAATAACCAAAGACAACCCACTAAAGGAGAATTCAGTCCACAGTTCAAATCAATCATACCCATATACACAATTCAGCATAGAAAGGAGAATTCAATCAGCTAAACCGAACAAAAAACATAAGTAATGCCAAGAACACAACTTTTTTTCTAAAACTGCTAACACGATGCTACATCACTTTCACAAAGTGCTTCTTTTCATAACCAAAGAAGTCCATAATCCAAATCAAATGGTAATGCTAAGGACACGGCATTTAACTCCTAACATGATCCATTGTGATTGGAACAATATAACTTCTACTAGGTTCGCCACTAGCACCACTTTTATTACCACCCTCCAATCACAATATGCCATGTCAGCCATTGTGAAAAAATATTGTCCCTATGCCATTTCTGATTCCAATAACACTAAGACTTTATATTCTATTATTCAAATCAAACAAACCCATCAAATCCACACCCACATTCATCATAACAAGAAACAAAAACAACAACAAAAAATTTTCCAAATAAGTTAAAAACCTGTGTTCCATAGTGATGCTCTCAATCAGTGATTGCTTGACCAAATGCTTGAGTTGAGGTGACAGCTTGGCCCAGTGTCCGGTGATCTTCTTGCGGAGGAGCACGGCGGCGAGCTGGCGGACGTTGGGGGTCTTGGCGGTGCGGAGGTGCTGCACGAGCGCAGGGACCACTTGTGGGTCCTTTGCCAGCCGCTTTATCTGCTCCTCCGCTTGCCGCCGAGCATCGTTGTCAGGCATCAAGAATTGTATCAACAAAAGCTCCAAAGACTGAGCCATTTCTTCCTTCTCTCTTTCTGTGTGTCTGTGTGTATGTGTGTTGTGTTTTTTTTGGTTAGAGAGAGAGAAAGAGGCTGCTGTGCCTGTTGAGGGTTTTTGGGTTTTGCTTTGCTTTGCTTTGTATTTAAGGGTGGTTTTTTTTTTTTTTTTTATGGGGGGTTTTGTTGTGGCGTATAGGACAGGTTTTTAAAAAAAGGGTCTTGTACGTAGGACCATTGTTGTGTGTTGGGTCCACCGTCCACGCGTGGTGTTTGTACAGACTACAGACACAATATATAATGCCAGCACCATTTCTTTTTATTTTTAACACAACACTCTCTGTTTTTAGAGAGAAATAAATTTTATTAACTAATTAAAGGATATAGTTATAGTCTTCTAAAAAATATTAAACTATAAAGGTTTCATTAAAAAAAAAAAAACAAAAACAAAAAAAATTAAAGGATATAGCAAAATGAGTGATATTAAAGGATATTAGACCTAAACTCACTCCTTAATGCATATGAAGCGTGTAACTCACATAATGAGTGATATTAAATTATTAGTAATATATTATCCACAACTAGAGAATTTTATTTATTTATTTTTATGTGTCCACATTATGTGGTATGCTTTCTTATCTAATAAGAGTAGGTTTTATTGTGTTTGGTAACATTAGAAAAAAAGAGTCAAAAGAAAATTATCTCTAGTCAACAACAAAAAAGTATAACTTATTTTAGAGATTGTTTTTCACTAATTTTTGTTAAAAAACAACCTATCTTATAGAAAGCTAAATAAAGAAAATTAAGAAATTGTTTTTGTAGGGCTAAGGGCCCAAAATCATGCATTAGGTCTTGGGTTTTGTCCGAGAACGTTTCGGTAATCTAAGGTGGAACAAATAGTTGTTAGAAATTTCAATCGAAGTTTCACAAGTAAGGGACGAATGGAAGATGGTCCGATGAGGAATTCCTCCTCGGACATAATTAATGCAGTTCAAGTATGTATTTTAGCCATTAGAATGGCCCTCCAGGAAGCTCCACTGATGGGAACATGCCACACGGGCATACAAAAACAAAGGAAACCCAAAATATCTAAGAAAATGCTGTTACCACCGCATTAAATGTATTACAGTTGCTTTTTTGGTTACATTTATGTGGAGAAGATTTTTGAACAGTGCTGTCTTGGCTACCGCAACTCACAAAAAGCTAAAAAATGTGTCTGATGGGACAAGTACTCAAGTAATAGCTCAGATGATCAACAAGTGTAGGATCAAGATAGTCCATGAAGAGCCATATAATGTGAAAGACCTTCCATGAACAGGGGAATTGGAAAAAACTCTAGAAGGAATACTGTAGCAATCTAATCTGTACTTATACTTAGTTTCAATCGATTTATATGAACGTGAACCTCCTCGGACTGAGGATCTATATATATTTGTGTCTACTGTTCTATTCAAATTATCTTTTAAACTTATACTAGCCGCTGTTCAATTCATTAGGGCACACTTCTTCAACCCACTCTTTACAAATTTATTGTTTTGGGCTCATTGGGTCAACATACCTCATATTTTTGGGTTTGGGTCACAAACAAAGACCCTACAATTTTTTTTATAACTTATTTAAGGTTGTTATCAAATATAGAAAAATGGGATAATTTTTTTAAAAATGATTAATTTTTTGAAAAACATTATCATCGAAACAAACAGAGTGCTTGATTTATCTCAAATGGTTGCGGATAGTTTCGACCTAGTGGGCCTATGACACTGGGTGGTAAGCTTGAAGAAGATATCAATATTTTGAGTGAGAGTTGGATGTGGGATCGTCTTACCCAAAAAAATAGATATGCTCGAATATTAAAACAAATAGAACAACTAACCTTTACACATGACACAAGTCGACGATGGGGGATGAGAATTAAAAAAACATCAATATTCATCTTGCAATGAGCCAATAAACTACTAGACTTTAAAGTGTACACTTCATCGACAGTCACAACCATGACTTCGGTGCCCCCCGGCCATGGTGTCATTGTCGTAACTCGTAAAACAAAGGTCCCCCAACATTTCCATTGCTAGATCTCCTGAGTTGGTATCTATATGATTATCCCCTACTGGAGCCAAATATAGGTGGGTGAAATGGAAAACATATAACTACAATAAAGATTCCATTTGATATAAAGTTTGGACATGCTAGGATTCATGGGTGCCTGGGTGGGTAGCATTCAAAAGAAGAATATCCTTCTCACTAAGTTGAGACCAACTTCCTTCAAAAAAAAAAAAAAAAAAAAGGTTGAGACCAACTAGTGAGGTTGGTCAAAAAACACTCCAATAAGAAAGTCAATGAAGAAAAACACACAACAAGCTCAATGAAAAATGGCTAAGTGTTGGAATAAGAAGTGCATATATTTTGTCTTAATTTGTTTTGATCCATTTTGTTAAGGTTGGTGGGTATTAATTTCTCAATAACAGAGCTTAACATAATTTTTTTTATCCAATTAACCTTAAATATCAAAAAATTTCGTTTGTTGTCAGATTTCAAAACTATATGAGAAACTAGTATCTCGAATGTTTAAAACTTGAGATCAATGCAGAACTCGGGCTTTTAATCCTTGATTTCAAGATTTTTTTCATACACTTGGGTGGACAATTTTCCACATGGAACCACGTAGAACTCGAGTTTTAGACACTTGATTTTCCTTTCCTCATTTTCTCCTTCGTTCTTCCTGCTCTTCCTTTTCTCCTTATACCTCACCCATAGATTCATCAAATCTTGGCACCGGAGCAAAAACCCAAACCTAAAAATCACGATCTCAGAATCGAAGCAGCTCCCTAAGTTTAGGTTTGTCAATCTTGGCACCGGAGAGGCTTAGGTTTGTTGATCTCAGCATCGGAGTGGCTTGCGTTTGTTGATCTCAGCATTGGAGCGCGCTTAGGTTTGATGTTCTGTCTAGTATTGTTGCTTGGTTTTTTTATTTTTTATTTATATATTTTTTTATGGGTTTGTTGTCTTCGGAAGTGGGTTTGGGGTTTTGACAGTTAGAGAAATTGGCAAAAGGGAAAATGGAGAAGAAAAAATAGCAAAAATAGAACTCGAGTGTCTAAATCTCGAGTTCCATGTGGATTTAAGCCAACACCTCAGCTGTGCTAGCACATTGAAATCAAGCCTTTTATGCTCGAGTTGCTATAGTAAACTTGAGTCTAAGAGACTTGAGATGCTATTTTACAGAATTATTTCAAACGCGTACTAACTAACGATATTCTCTCCCAAATGCTTGCTAGTTAGAAAATTACCTTGAGCTTAACGACACACCGTCTTATTGATTTAGTGGCAAGACATGGTCTTATGATGCATTTTTCATAATTGCACAAAGCCCTTGTCACGTTATATTAATTGCAAGTAACAATAAGTGAGCCATAATAAGTGTGCATTTGAGTTCAGCTTAAAAAGCCAGTTTATTTTATTAATGAGCTTATTTTTGCTACTATTCATGGGTTCACTGCACTTTTTGGTACTATTTATGGATCCTATTGTACTGTTTTAGCTAATTTTTACCTTTATTTATAGTACTTTTAGCAAAAAAGTTTTCAATTTCAACAAAATAAGCGGATTCCAAATAGACCATAAATGTAAACGTGAAGGTTGATCATCCTTTGTAGGCACCATGTAGGCTGTTCTTCTATGCTCATTATATAAGAAAAACTATCTTATGTTGTGTTCATTGGTTCATCCTATAGTCCTATGCATACTTGTGAGAGAAGCGTCCAATAGGATAAGCAAAAGATACGCTTTCATTTACATGGATTGATGGAGGGGCCACTTTAGTATAATGTTTTTTTTGGGGGGCACTTTGGTATAATGTTGAATGCATATTTAACATGTGACAGCTATGATCAACCTCTCAAAAAAAAAAAAAAAAAAAAAAGTGATAGCTATGCTCCACCGGGTACAATGCTAACGTGAGATAGTAACCCGGGCGTTGTGGTACTTTGGTGGTGTTGCACATGTTGACTACATAATTAACCCGACCCGTATACCCGTCCATAAAACAGGACACAAAAAATGTAAAAATTCAAAAACGAAATTCAAAATCAAAGCAAAAACAACTCATCAGTCAATCAGACACCTTTATCTTTCTCTCTCTGTCTGTCTCTCTCTCTATCTTTTACCAAAATCAGAGCGGTGCAGTGCAGTGCGGTGCAGCGCAGCGTGAGAAATGAGGAAACGCACCGTTTACGTATGGGTAGTAGCGATTGTGTGCTTCGTGGTGCTTATGATCGTGACCCCAGCCATTCCTCAGAATGAAGCTTACCACGATTTCGCCGATACTCGCGAATTCTTCGGTACTGTTCTCTTTTTTAGGGTTCCTAATTCTTCATCAATTTCCTCTTCTTCTCTTTTTATATATTTGTATAACATATGATAGAATATTTTTGCATATATATATGGGCTGCGATGCATTTATCGGCGGTGATATGTGTGTGCGTGTGTAATTTGAACTGCTTTTTCTGTCGTTGTTGTTTCCGTTTTAGAGAGAGAGAGAGAGAGAGAGAGAGAGAATTTCACATTCTGAAACCTGAATTGGATGTTGATCCAGATTTAAATCCTCGTTTTGATGCTAGGAGATGGGTATTAACTAAACTAAGATTTTGAGGCCTAAGAGGATGAATTTCCAATTTGTTGAAGAAGGCAAGTGGGCAAAAGAGGTCGAGCATATTAAATTTAAGAGTGAATTTGGAGAAGCACACGCAAAAGAGCAGAAGGTGAATTAGTGATATTAATCCAAATTTGATAGAGGTAGCGCAGAGAGTTATGACCAAAGAAAAACCGGACCCAATTCCTGATATTGAGTGGTGGGATTTGCCTCTTTTGTAATCTGGTACTTATGGTGACATTACTGATAAAACCATGGTTGAAAAATAAACTAAAGATGGAGAATATCACTATCTATGTTGAGCACCTCGCCCAGTTGAGCGATGTTTGGCTAGGGAGAAAGATAGGCAGGAGGTAATTAGACAAAGCCTGATTGAGCCTCCTAAACCAAAAGTTAAAATGAGCAATCTCATGAAAGTCCTTTGCTCTGAAGCAACCCAAGATCCAACTAGGCTTGAAATGGGAATTAGGAGTGAAGCTATGCTGAACGCGAGCAAGCTCACGTAGATAGGAATATTGCTCGCAAACTCACTCTTGCTGAGTGCCGGGAAAAGAAAGAGAGAAAGCTTTTTGATGAGCCGATGAGCCGAATACACTGGAGGCCATTGTATCGGTTTATATGATCTATGACCTGTCACATCCACAGACCTGCTTTAAAGTTGATGTTTATGCCCAAGAGAACCGCTTGTGTGGATGTGCTGTGATTTATGATGATATTAGTGTTGTCGTTGTGGAAGGTGGAAACAAGTCCATAAAGAGGTATGGAAAGCTTTTGCTTGAACTCATAAATTGGGCTTCTGCTGTAAAAGAGGAAGATGAAGATGAAAGTGACGATAAAGCTGCTAACAAGTGTGTCTTAGTATGGCTAGGATGTGTTGCCAAATTGAGTTCAATAAATTTACCGTTCACGAGTGCATGACTGAAGCTGCTGCTCGGAAAATATTTGTTGATGCTGGCATTGATCGTTGCTGGGATCTTGCTGTTGACTTTTCAGATGATCAAACGTGATAGATTTTCTTAATTTTAAGTGTTGGTACTAGCTACCTTTTATGGCTCATTTCTTTGGTAAATTGCTAGTGTATATGGTTTGCATAATCTTTGGCACTTTTATAAATTTCTTATAAACAAAAAGCAAAAGAACAAAAAAATGTCGGCATTCATTCAAAGAGGCTAAAATATGTGTTTAACATAGAAACTTCTGTTGGGGCTAGGGCATTTATGGTTACGGTTATATACTTATATTCAAAGTCTTAGAGGCATTTGTAAGTTGCATTTATTGTAAAGTGACCATAAAATATTTTTTGATAATTCAATAGTTAGGGGAGAGGGAATTTGAACATTGGATGTCTTTTCTGGAAACACTAGAAGGTGCCAATCAGTTGAGTTACAAGGCTCTTGGCAAAGTGACCATAAATTACTTTAGAACTCAAAAAAGATATTTGGGGCTATTTTGAAAACCTTATTTTTAGCCTGGGGTGTATATGTTTTATGCTTCTTATATCTTCAATACCGTGGCCTTTGAGACTCACAAGTATCCTGTGATGCACGTGTTTTATGCTTCTTATCTAGTAGTGGCATGGACCTTTTATTTTCACGCCTTCATGCCTTGGCCATTGAGCCTTATAATTTCCCATGAAGGCATTGACTTATCTTTTAATGCATAGCCCTTTTCCTGTGTGGCTTATGCCTTTGTCAGGCTACTACAGCAAGCCTTTGCTTAAATGTTCATGTTCAATAAACATTAAATAGTGAGAGTCAAGAAACCTGCCGTGACTTAGCTACCAATTAGCCTTAAAGAGTGTTAAAATAAAACTTTGACAGTATTTGTCTTTTGTATGTTGAATAGGTTGGCTTTTCACTTATGCTCTGTTTGTTTCAGCAATAATGTTTTCTAGAAAATGAGTCATTTTCCAAATTTTTTTTTCTATAAAATTATCTTATTTTCTTATCTTTGGTAGTAACCTTAAATAAGTTGAAAAACAATCTTATAACTTCCTTTATTTAGTTTACTGTGAGATAGAGTTGTTTTTCCAAAAACATTAGTGGAAAACAATCTATAAAAATAAGCAATATTTTTTATGTTGACCAGAAATAGTTTTCCTTTGACTCATTTTTTCTAATGTTACCAAACACCAGAAAACACGAAAAATTATCTTTACATAATGTTTTCCATCGAAAAAACGGAGCGTTAGTGGCTGTGTTGTTTGTGATAATTCAATAGTTGGGAGAGGGGATTTGAACCCTAGGGGCCCGTTTGATAGAGGAATTTGAGTAATGTTGTTTGTATTTTTTTGAAATACGTGTGGATGAAAAAGTTTGTGGAAATGTGTGTAATGTTGTTTAAAAACTGAAAACATATGTTTAAGATGCTCTACCAAACGGGGCATAGATGTCTCATTTGGAAATATCAAGAGGTGTGAACTAGTTGAGCTACAAGGCTCTTGGCACTTATTGGTTGTGTTACGAGCGACCAATATCAATTTAACTAATTATTTAGTTGATATGCGTTGGGCCTATCCAAGGATGCTTATGTTTTCTTGAGTTTTTAGAATTTTGGAATATAGAAGAGGGGGGTGGGATGGGGTTGGGGTTTTTTTTTTTGGGGAGGGGGGGGGTGAGGGTTTTGTTTGGTTTGCTTGCCCGCAAGGGTGTGGGCCAATTGGTGAGGTTAGTGGACAATCCCACTCCAACTGGAGTGACTTGGTTCAGTTGCTCACAATACACCCTCACTTACTTGATATTTGTGGTTCGCAAGCAATTGCAAGCATCCAGGGTTTACTCTCTAGGGATGGGTGGGTCCAAAGGGCCCTGCCTTGGTGAGGTTCCACGACACAAAAAAGAAGCTTTTTAATTTTGCCTATCCTTCATGTGGACAGGTTTTTTAAATTCACTTTATTATGAATGGATCCAAGCCCAAGATGGAGGGCTGTGGTAGGTTGACAGAGCCTAAACTTTAGTGCCCCCCTTCCCCCGCTCTTTTTAAAATCAAAATTTATTCATTTTATTGTTAATGGATCCAGCCGACTTGGTTATTGTTGTTGTTATTAATGGATCCACTGCATCAAGGATCCATAGCCGACCAAAAATGTTGGGACTAAGCTTGATTGTTAGTAAAAAAAATGTTACAACTGACAGCTTTTTGTGTGTAATTTTTCAGGTATTCCTAATACACTAAATGTGGTTTCAAATTTTCCATTCCTGGTTATTGGTGTCGTAGGGCTTGTACTTCGCTATTATAGGAACTATTTTAAGCTGAGGTAATTTGGTTTTTTGGTTTTTCTAACTATCATTTTAATACATCCCCAAATGAGCTTAAAAAACAAAAAGAAATCCCAAAGGAATTTTTTTAAGGCTTGTAAGTACTGATCATGGTTCATTATTTACATGAAAAGTATGCAAGGTGAGCTTTGGGGTTGGACATGTTTTTACATTGGTGTTGCTGCTGTTGCTTTTGGATCTGCATACTATCATCTCAAGCCAAATGATGCTCGTCTTGTGTGGGATCGCTTGCCAGTAAGTTTGTTCTTGTGATGAAGAAATTCAGTTTCACAGAAAAATGTTTAAAAAAAAAAATGTTTATACGGTATTATTTCAACTCTGATGTATTAGCTGTTAATGACAAACACAGATGACCATTGCCTTCACATCAGTAATGTCGATCTTTATCATCGAAAGGATTGATGAGAGGAAGGGAACAATCTCCCTCATACCACTACTTATGGCAGGCATAATAAGTATTTTGTATTGGAGGCAAGCACATTACTTATTTCTTTGGTTTAAGCTCTATAGGGTGGTGATTTCCAATAAACTTTCTATATGCAATGTCTGGTCCTTCCTTATATTAGTGAATTTTAATATATTGTTACTTATAATATATGTGCATGTATGTGTGTGTGTGTGTGTATTGTGAAGTGACTTGTTTTCTTTTCTGCAGTAAAATGAGTTATGATTTTGGCAAAAAAATTAAGAAACCCTTAAAAGAATATTTTCAAAATAATTGAAAAAAAAATTATTGGAAGATATTGTATGAAGATTTCTTAATTTCATATAATATTTCTAGATTCTTAATTTCATATAATATTTTAAAAAATATTTCTAGATTCTTTTTGAAGCGATCCCATTTGCCTACCACCTGTGTCATTTGATTGCAACCCATTTTAGTGCCTTTTATTATCTATATTCTATAAAAAAATATTTAAAAAAAAAGGAAAAATCAGATCCCTAGAGATTTTTATTTTTTTAATTGCATTTCCAGTTGAGTGTGTAATGCTGGAATTTGTTTTTGCAGTTGTTTTGATGACCTCCGCCCATATGCCCTGATTCAGTTTGTTCCTTGCATTGCCATTCCTGTGATGGCTATCTTGTTGCCTCCAATGTACACACATTCCTCATACTGGCTTTGGGCTGCAGGTTTGTGTTTTTCAACAATTGGTTTCCTTTTCTATATGACCAAAATCTCTTAACGCTTGTGCTATGCTGAGTATGACTCTAATTCATTGCATGCAGTATTTTATCTTCTAGCTAAGGTGGAAGAAGCAGCCGATAAAGTGATTTATGAATGGACGCATCATATTGTCAGTGGGCACACGCTCAAGCATTTGTGTGCTGCCATGGTTCCTGTGTTCCTAACACTCATGCTTGCAAAGAGGAGTATTCAAACAGAGAGGTAGTTTTAAGTTTCTACTTTTCCTTCTTCAGCTTATTATCATGGGATATTTGGCCTTTCATAATATAGATATATCATACATGGAAGCCCTTACTAAAGAAGCATTGTGTTGAATTTCATTAAATATACCGAATCTTGTCAATCATGCATGATAATCCGAATCTATCCTCTGGAACTTAATAATTTTAGATTTATATGCAAGATCTGTCACATTTTACAGTAGCTATCTCAACATAGATCTCTCGTCTATGTCGAGATGGTATGGTTGAAATCATTTCACTTTTTTGTTATTGGCTGATAATTATGAAAGCATAATTTTAACACTCTTTTTCTGTTAAGTTTCATCTGGAATTGGTTGTTATTTTCAATATGAACAATCAGCATCTAATTCTTAGATTAAAGCATCAAATTTCTTTAATTTCAATCAAAACCTTAAAGCACACATGATGCCTACAAAAATGTAAATCATTCTGTTTTCAAGAGCTCGGTTCTGGCTGTAGCTGCTTTTGGTCCTTATTACAAAGTGTCTTCTGGGTTGTGGAAATAGTAAGTGATCTCTTAGGGATGCATAATCTATAGCTTGCCACTCTTAATGTTTTCTGAATGATTTCAGTGCTAGCTAACACATTTGTATGATCCCACTGTGGGCTTTTCCCTTCTCTCTCTCACATTTGCTGTGGTCTCTTGAATGCAGGCAAAGTCTGCTCCAGACCTGGAGAGTTTCCTGGACCAAGTTCAAAGAGAATGGCTCTAGGGTGGAAAGTTACACATGTTCATACTCGACCGTCCCAGTTGTTGAATCACCATAATTGTTCTATACCAGCTTTCACTTTGAAAGAATAAAAAAAAAATTGCTGTATATAGACCAAAGTAAAACTGACCACACTAACCTTGTTATTAAACATTGGCTTAATACCAAATAGAAAAATATCCATTTGAGCTGGGTGCTCAACATACTCTTTTTTTTTTTTTTTGGGTGAATGGATGCCCAACATACTTGATCTTTTCTTTCTTGAGCTGAATATGAATATTGAATATTTTAGCAATAGTTTGAGGGTCAAAAAAGCTTCCCTCAATTTGGAATGAGTCCACTGCTTGGATTTAAAATCAATAAGATCAGATCGGCAACCAAATAGAATTTTACAACTGTGCCAGTTATTGGCTTTGATCTAAAGTAAACTGCATTGGGAATACACCGGTCTTCCCATATGTTAATATTGGGTCCATTTACAACTTTGGTAGCATATCTCCTTACTCGTCACTGATCAGCTCCATAAACTTATTGATATCTCTGCATAACCGAGAAAATTATTTAGGCCTTTGAGAACTTAGGATAATTTGCCTAGAAGAGATTTGCTTCCAAAATCTGTGTCCACAAACTGTTCAGATCCCCCACCTGCTCCCAAACTAGTTTTGCTACTGATTTGAGATCAGGTACTGCAATGCCAGGTGGTAGTGCACCCAATATAATTGCACACATTTTCTTACTTTCGTTTTTTTTTTTTTTACTTCTTCCAACTTTTTTTATTCAATGGTTATGGTTGAAAATTATTTTTTTCAACTCTCAATTGCACCTCTTCTTAATCTGTTTTGCTACTGTGTCTTTATCAGAACTAGCACGACATTCGCAAGCCTCGTCTAAAGCCTAATCTACCATTAGACCTTTGGGCCATAGATTGAGATTGAATCCGAGGCTTCAAGAATACAAGAATGAGATTTTGATTCCTTTGATGCCCACATAAATCTACGATAAGGAAGAAATTTTACTAGGAAGGAAAAAATTGAGGACGTTATGCAAGAAGGTATTGAAGAAGCAACATACGTTACATACATTATAATCCAAGTCAAATTTTACGTGTGGACAATTTTGCAATGACAATATATAATCTAATTGGTGGTAATATCTAATTAATTTAGTAATGATGGTCCGGTTTAATTAAATCATTTTTGCCATCCGAAGCTGTATTAACTATTAAATGAGCCAAAAGATTCTCTAATTTATAGTTAGTTAAATAAAGTAAACAAACAGAGCCAACGTCGGGGTGGTGGCGCAGTTGGCTAGCGCGTAGGTCTCATAGCTTCTGAGTCATCCTGAGGTCGAGAGTTCGAGCCTCTCTCACCCCATCATTTTTTGTTTTTTACGTTTTCCATGTCTACGTACAAAGCCAGACTATCCCATCCCATGCATAAGACATTTTGAAACCCTGATAAAAAATTTTGGGAGTCTACTATTTTGTCGAATGAGTTCCTCTTGTCTGTTCAAGAATTTGAGGGCATGAACTACAACCACATATATGTTTCCTTTCCATAACTGAAATGAACTGATCAACTAGAGGCTAGAGCTCCATTTTGGCCAAAGTGCAGGCAATGGAGCCAACGGTAAGTGCAAGGCTGCAAGCCATGTTAACACAAAGAGCTATAAAGAAGAGTAGATTTTCATTTCTCAACTGTTCAATATATATAATGCCTCATACAAAATAGTACATTTTACTATGTACACTATGATGTATCATTCTAATATACAATATTCCACCAAATAAAAGAAGACAAGACATCATTCCATCATTTCATGCAGAAAAAAATCTCATAACATTTCATTATCTCCACTATTAGATAAAAGGACATTCCATTCTCATCACATCCAAGAATATGTGTGCGTTTATTTCAGCTTTTAGAAGCCAAAACGCACTTTTTGAGACCAAAAAAATAAAATGTGTGTTTGGTAATGGTTTTAAAAGTTGATTTCTCAAAAAAGTTGCGTTTTCAAATGTGAAGGATGAGACTTTAATGTATGGACAACTCTCAGCTGCTTTTGCAAAAGCCAAAACGCTTTTAATAAATATTACCATTGGATTTGAAGGTCAATTACCAAATTACCCACATATTTTATTGAAAACCAAATTTTACCCTTTGATAAATCAAAGGATAACACCATCTCTGTAGCTCATGCAAGAAATCTCATCTACTTGCTTTGCTACAGAACAACTATCCTCTTCATGCTGCTGCAATACTCTCCGTGTTGTAGTAAGTCTTCTTCCTCTTTTTAAAAAAAAAAAAAAAATATATATATATATTTATGTCTTATATATCTGAACTGAGAAAAACATTTTGAAGGTAGAGTTTTTGATCAAAAAAACACCAAGTAACATTGGTCTGCTACCAAAAATCACCAGGTACTATCAGAGATTTTGAAAAATTTGTTGAAAAATTCTCAGATCTGTGCACGCTTTATTTGTTCTTGCTATTTACATGATCTATTTGTTCTCTTTTGGGTATTGAAAATATTTGTGGGTATATGCTCTGTATTTTTTTCTTTTTCTTTTGCGGGTATATACTCTGTCTTTACATTATCTGTATATTTCCATGTTCAAGTCACCTTTTAATTTATGACAAAAAATCGTCCAAATTTATGATCTGATGGAGGGACTGGTCTTTGTTTTTGGATTGAGATCTGATTTTTTAAGTTTAAGCATGATTTGGTTCTTTTTTAGAATTGGGTATTTTAGTTTTTGTTTCAGGTTTGACTTTTTAAAGCAATTTTGTTGTCATGTATCCATTAAAAAAGAAAAACAAATAAAAAAATTTACTTGTACTACTTTCCATTTAACCAATCAATCATCTGAACCGCTAATTCATCATCGAATATTTTAACCCAAAAAAAAAAAAAAAGTCGAACTTTCTTCCTATTTGAACATTGTTAACATATTTTGACGAAGGGCACGATTTCCCACCTTCTAGCCACTTCTCTTTTTTTCAACCTTTTCATTGTTAACATAATAACATGTTTCAGCCACTATCAAGTCTCGGTCAAGGTCTTTGAACATGAAAAGTCAGTCTCGGCCGACCAATTTTATTGATTCTCGTTTAGCAGATCATTGACATCATTATTTCACATGTATCGACTTCTCAGCTCCATAATTGTGGAATATTTTGTGCCTTCTGACTTAACTAGAAGAGGAAAACGCATATGACACCAATCCTATATATAGTTACATACCCATGCCATTCTTTTCCATAAATCACATTGCTGCATTCACACTCTTAAAGATAAGAAAATGAAGCTCGTTTCTTTGATACTACTTTTCTTAGCTTTCTTGCTTGGAACCACAGCAGAACAATGTGGAACACAGGCTGGGGGTGCAGTATGTCCAAATGGGCTATGTTGTAGCCAATTTGGATGGTGTGGCAACACAAATGATTACTGTGGAAATGGTTGCCAAAGCCAGTGTTCTTCTGGTGGTTCCCCTACAACTCCATCTCCTACTACTCCTAGTGGTGGCAGCAGCGGCGATGTTAGCAGCCTCATCAACGCGTCTCTTTTTGACCAAATGCTTAAATATAAGAACGATCCAAGATGTAAAAGTAATGGATTCTACACTTACAAATGCTTTCATAACTGCTGCCAAATCTTTCAATGGCTTTGGCACAACTGGTGATGAGACTACACGTAAAAGGGAGCTTGCGGCTTTCTTAGCTCAAACCTCTCATGAGACCACAGGTTAATTAGTTACTTAGTTTCAGTACTTTCGAAGTTGTTATTGTTAAAAGTTTATTCACAAAATATTTTTTATAATTTTTTTTACAACACTATTGACATGATTGTTGCAGTTGGTACATAATAAAAATTGTATCAATGTGAATGCAGATGAAAGATATGTTATTATAACTAGAATAGATTAAGTTAATAGTTGCGAAAAATGTTGTGTCTCTAATATTTGCTCAATGGCATGTATGTTCACAAAAAAAGAATAACAAATATATGTACTTACCAATAAATAAGATTTGTCTAAAGTTAGACCAAATATGGGCTTAGTTTTTATAGTTGCTAACCCTAAAATTATATTACAGTAAGTGTTATAGCAGGTATACCAACAAAACATACATAGACAAAACTGGGACAGGAGCTATAGACAGACAAAACGTGGTGTTGGCGCGCTCCCCGTTTCGCTAAAGCATCCGCACAGGCATTTGCTTCACGGAACACGTGAAGCACGTGCACCACCCAAGCCCGAGCCAAAAGGTTCCTGCAATCAGAAATTAAAGGCAATATATTAGTAGGGTAACTTTCAGATGTTGTATTTAGCCAAGTAGCAACTGTCATGGAGTCAAGTTCAAGGTGAATGGATCTAAATCCCATATCCCATGCTAATATTAATCCCTGGCGGACGGCCGCCAACTCTGCCATATTGTTTGAGGAAATACCCAAGTGAAGGGAAAAACCTAAAAGCCAATCGCCCGAGCTGTTTCTCAAAAGGCCTCCCGCTCCTGCCAATCCCGGATTTCCTAAAGCACTACCGTCAGTATTAAGTTTAATGAAGGGATCAGGGGGAAACTGCCACCGGATGACTTGCGAGATTGTGACACTACTGTGGTGCACTGGCCCCGCTAGGAAATGGAACTCAGTAGCTGCATTTACAGTAGCGTGGATAAGACCCTGTTGGGACCGAGAATTGTTGTTAAAGATGCGGTCGTTTCTAGCAAGCCATAGCTTCCAACAAAGAAACGGAAAATAAGTGCGCCAAGGAGGATGGGTGGGTGGCAATACGGTGTCCCCAGTAGAGTTACTACGGAGCCAAGCTTGAAGCGGCATGTGGAAAAAAGACAAAGGCAAAATAATAAGTTACTTGATTTTTATTTTAATTTGCTGGATTGGCTTTATTTTGATTGCAAAATGAAAATTTATTATTTTTGTAGGAGGATGGGCAAGTGCACCAGATGGCCCATATGCATGGGGATATTGCTTTATTGCAGAAAATAACAAGCAAACCTATTGTACACCAACAGATTGGCCATGTGCTTCTGGCAAACAATATTATGGTCGAGGACCTATCCAACTCACTCAGTAAGTTTTTGAAATCATGAATTTGTAAATTTGTCATTAAGTTAGGGGAAAAAAAAAAAAAACTTTTCATAAATACTAATTAGTGGTCATAAAATTAGTGTCAATGATGGGCTTAGATGTAAATTAGTGTCATTTAAATGATGTTATGTAAATCAAAACAAATCATGTCGATAGTTAAAAAAAAAGTATTATGTCCCTAACATAATCTCTCTCTCTCTCTCTCTCTCTCTCTCACACACACACACACTCTCTCTCTCTCTTTTTCATCAAAAGACTGACTGTGAGTTTTTGATTATTTCAATAACTATTATCAGCAACTACAACTACGGTCAAGCAGGTAGTGCCATTGGAACGGATCTCATAAACAATCCAGATCTAGTAGCCACAGACCCCACTATATCATTTAAGACAGCCATGTGGTTTTGGATGACCCCACAAGCAAGCAAGCCATCTAGCCACAATGTGATCATTGGAAGCTGGACTCCTTCTGCCGTTGACACATCTGCTGGTCGAGTCCCAGGCTATGGTGTAATCACCAACATTATCAATGGTGGACTTGAATGTGGCCATGGGTCCGATCCTAGGGTGGCTGATAGGATTGGGTTCTATAAGAGGTACTGTGACATATTGGGAGTAAGCTACGGGGACAACTTAGATTGCTATAATCAAAGTCATTTTGCCTAATTAACAACGTTGGTCCAAGGCAAAAAAATTGTTTAGCCAAGAACAATAAAGAGACGATATAATTAATTTATAAATGTATGAATTGGAGATTTTCTTGTTCAATGGGAAATCTCTAAACTTATTGATGAATAAAGAGGAATTATATTAAATAAATTCGAGTATTGATAATGTAGCCAGCTTGACCAAATTTTGCGATTTCACATTATTGTCAATATTATTCACTAATTTGTTGGCTAATCATGTGAGGGTGCTCACATCACAAACTCATTCGTTTAGGTCCGTAACATGATGTATATATCAATATCATACCCGATTGGCCATGCCATTGCAAAACTTAGCACAATCAAAGAGTCGCATACATACAAGTTTCTTTTAGTAAGGTTTTTAGCTTATAACTAGCTAGGCATTTGGTTTCAGACCATTGCCACCACCACCAACAACCATTACTTTGCCAAGGGCACTGCGCGCGTGCACACACATTCAAACAAGTAATAGACCATTTTTATTACTCTTTATCTTCTCCTCTCCTCAACCTCTTTATGAGTGTTACTTTCTATAAACTTCTATCAAGAAACTTGATATTACTGAATCATTCTCATCAGTATTCTAGAAACTTACTATGTTATCCAAATTTCCACTCTTACATCCACACTGAAAATCAAAATACTTAATTTTTCGCTTATCATCTTCTCTAACATGGGAGGCCACTATAATTTGTTTAGAAATGATTAAATCCTGTGATTATACACATTTTTAAAATTAAACCCACTGCTGGGTGGTTGCTGCATTTTTAATCCTAGAGATCAACACCTTGAATTCCATAACAAAGAGATATAAGGGAGACATTGAATCTTCTTGTGTGATCTCTTCCTAGAGAAATTTCCTTCAAACCTAGGAGATAAAATTTTATAACTAATGACAGATCTACTAGCCCACCAAGGCATTTGTCAACTGAGCTGAATGCAATTCATATGTTCTTGTTTTGTTTTAAGGAGTATCAATGCAGTTTATTTGTTAATTGTGAATTACAAGTCTCATCGATTGATAACTAACAAAAATGATGAGGAAGGACAGAGCTCGAAAAAAAAAGCAAGGAATATTCTAGTTATTCCCCATGAAATCTAGGGACATTGCATAGTTGCATTCGTCCATCCCCACAAGCCACACCATAAAAGTTTGTAACTATATATTTATCAGTCATCCAAACTTTGTTCTGCTATAAGTTTTTTGGGCATACAAGCACCTTACATACGATCTTTGTACAAAGCAAGTAAATTCGGGTGACAGACATTTATAGCGTTTCTTGATGGACTCTGATAATCAGGCAATGGTGACAACTCAGTCAATATATCAATCAGGTCTTCTATGCTTTTCATGCCGTCTTTACCTTCACTGATTGCAAGCCACTTGGGCACTTCAGCATTGCTAAAAGCCCTCTTCTGTTGAAAATATTTCCAACACTGGATTCAAAGGCAAGAAGGATTGTTGTATCATCATTTGCTTGAGGTATAAATTTTGCTGCTGGTGTTGCCCTTGCCTGTCTCTCTATACTTTGTTGTTTGGCCATTTGATCCTCAGTTGCTAGAACTCATTCAAGCGAAAAAAAAAAAATGCTAGAACTCATTGAAGCAACAGTTAGAATGATCAAGGCGAGTAAAATATTTCGATCTTAATTACTAGTGTTGACATAAGGAGATGTTCTAGTTTATTAGCAGAACCTATCGAACGCTTTCAATCTTAATTCATCTCGTAAACCTCAAGATAGAGGATACTTAAAGAGGAACAACTAAAAGGAAAAGCATTGCAAAAATAGAAAAGTAAAAGAAAAAGGTTTAATCTACAATAAAGAACATTACTGTATTCACCAATAGATTAAAATGCAATTTTGGAGCCATGGCCTGAAGAAACTTTTCTTAATATTCATCATTTGATACTCTTTTAGATATCATATAATTTGAAAAACCAAGACAAAGAATCCTCCCCCTTAAAATTTTTTTTTTCTAAATAAAATTTCTAGAGACAACACACTCGTCATTAGATATTACGAAAGAACTAATGATGGGCTTCGAGTGTCACCTTCTTCAGTGTAAGATCCAAATAAGGATGTGGACTCCAAAAAATATAAAGACTGCACACTTGTTAGATATTACAAAAGAATTTATGATTTGGGTTTCAAGTGTCACCTTCTTGAGTGTAAGATACAGATAAAGGATGTGGACTCCGTGTGTATGTTACCAAGCCACCAGATAAGGCTAATGCAGCAAAGAATGAAAGAAACAATATTAGAAATTTTGTCAGAGATAGGATCCTTTACTTAAATCCAGATACTGATGTTTGAGAACTAGCAATACCTGAAAACCATTAGCAACATAATGTGGAAAATGCTCCCTAAATGTAGAGGCCATGGTTTCAGCCAGCATCCAAGAAATCCATGAGTTCCCAAAGCGAAAATGCTCAACTCGAAGCCTAAACTTCTGAAAATTTGCGTAGATACTTTGGGACTTTGGCGTTAGAATTCCCTTTGGCAATTGGCATCCGCGTCAAAGTTTGAATTTTATATTCAAATATGGTGCAAGATGAGCAAAATTGTCCTGATAAAGTTTACAATAAGAACCAACTTCGGGGTGGTGGCGCAGTTGGCTAGCGCGTAGGTCTCATAGCTTCTGAGTTATCCTGAGGTCGAGAGTTCGAGCCTCTCTCACCCCATCATTTTTTGTTTTTTACGTTTTCCATGTCTACGTACAAAGCCAGACTATCCCATGCATAAGTCATTTTGAAACCCTGATAAAAAATTTTGAGAGTCTAATATTTTGTCGAATTAGTTCCTCTTGTCTGTTCAAGAATTTGAGGGCATGAACTACAACCACATATATGTTTCCTTTCCATAACTGAAATGAACTGATCAACTAGAGGCTAGAGCTCCATTTTGGCCACCAAAGTGTAGGCAATGAAGCCAAGGGCAAGTGCAAACCATGTTATCACAGAGAGTTATAAAGAAGAGTAGATTTGCTATATTTCATCTCTCTCTCTCTCTCTCTCTCTCTATATATATATATGTGTGTATATCCTATTATGTACATTATGGTGTATCATTCTAATATAAAATATTCCACCGGTTCACTCATTCCACCAAACAAAAAAAGACAAGACATCACTTCATCACTTTATGCAAAAAGAAATCCCATAACATTTCATTACACATCCCACTCTTACCACGTCCAAAAACACACACACACACATATATATATATATATATATATATATATAGAGAGAGAGAGAGAGATAGGTTCAAATTACACATGGTGTAACTTTATAATAATTACACATTTTTTAAACCATTGATTTCAAAAAGATCTAACGGTTAAAAATGCATCATTAAATGTTTATTACTTTTGACATCCATACCTAATTAATTGCATCTTTTTTTTCTCTCTTTCTCTCTCCTTGTTTATTCCTCTCCAAATTCCACCTCATTAAACGGGCATGCCACCACTTCTTCCTTCTTCTTCTTTTTCCTTTTTTTTTTTTAAGAAACCATGATCAATTTTATTGCAAAAAAAAAAAAAAAAAAAAAAAACTAAGGAATTGTGCTGTAAACAATCTTGAGAGACTTTGTTGCTGTTACCTCTATGTTTCTATAATCCTCTCCACTGAAATTATACTTCAGCAGTTCAATTTCCTTTCCCATAAATGATGTCGTATTTGCGTTTGAAAACAATGACCCCTCATTCATAGACGCTAGTGGATTCATTAAAAAAAAAAAAAAAAAACCAGATTTCAATTTGTATTCATAAACGCTAGTGGATTCAGAAACTCAAAATCTCCTAGCAAAAGCAATTATTAATATTCAGTTGCAAAGCCAAAGAGGCAGTATGTTTTAAATACTAGCTTTCAAAAGAATAAAGAAGTTAGAAAGAAAGTTTTATTCTTTTAAACTTTGAAGTTTGAAACAGTAAAAGTTTTCATGTTTGTGTTGTTGTCTCAAACACAAGCTTTCAACATGGGGGCATCAACCCTTAATTTTTTCACAGCACACAAATATTATGTATTTTATGTTCTCTTATTGTGAATCACGTCCTTAGTATATTATTATTGATGGCAGTTTCAACTCACTGATTTGCAACCTAAGAACGTTAAGAATAAGACCATGAGAAAGCAAATTTGCAACTTAATACGGTAAGAATAGGCACTTGTGCAAGGTTAGGGAGAAATTAATTAGGAGAGAGAAAAAAAGTAAAAAAAAGAAATAATATAATATTCTCTCAAATTAATTTAGTTGGCTGATGTGATTTTTAACTGTTAGATTTTTTTGAAATCTATGGTCCAAAAAAGGTGTAACTTTTGTAGAGTTACACCAGGTGTAACTTGAACCCATCTCATATATATATATATATATATATATATATATATGCATCCTACAAAATAGTACAACCCTTATGTACATTCTATTATTCAATGTGGTGTATCATTCTGATATACAATATTCCACTAGTTCGCACATTCCATCAAACAAAAGAAGACACGATATCAATCCATCATTTCATGCAAAAAAAATTCCATAACTTTCCATTATCCACGCTATTAGACAAAATGACATCTCACTCTCATCGCATACAAGAATATATATATATATATATATATATATATATATATATATATATATAAATAAGAGGATTCCCCTCTTTCAACTGGACTTTTATGTGGTTTAAAAATACTCTCATTAATGAAGGGTAAGTTCATTTAGAAATAGCATCATAAATGTTAAATAACAAATTTCATTTTGAATTCAAAAAGAGAACTCCTAAAATTTAGAATTTTTTTCCCTTCACGTTTAAAAAAGAAATTACAATTACTGCTTATCTCTAAAGTTTATCATTTTTATTTTTTTGAAAAATAAAAATATATATTTCTAAATTATAATGGATGCAAATTATTAATCTTTACCTAAAAAATAAAAGAGCCTCTAAGCACGCACAACGTGCGTGCTTAGAGGCTAGTGTGTGTACATATATATATATATATATTCAATATTTATTCATTAAAAAAGAAAAATAAGTGCGTAATAACACTAAAATTGTAAGTCTTAACTCATAATTTTGAAATTGAAAATGTAAATTAAATTCACCACTTTAGTGTAATTATCTCTAAAGTTTATCATTTTTATTTGTTTGAAAAATAAAAATATATATTTCTAAATTATAATGGATGCAAATTATTAATCTTTACTAAAAAATAGAAGAGCCTCTAAGCACACACATTGTGCGTGCTTAGAGGCTAGTGTGTGTACATATATATATACACATTCAATATTTATTCATTAAAAAAGAAAAATAAGTGCGTAATAACACTAAAATCGTAAGTCTTAACTCATAATTTTGAAATTGAAAATGTAAATTAAATTCACCACTTTAGTGTAATTATAATGAATGCAAATTATTAACCTTTATCTAAAAAATAGAAGAGCCTCTAAGCACGCACAACGTACGTGCTTAGAGGCTAGTGTGTGTACATATATATATATATATATATATATTCAATATTTATTCATTAAAAAAGAAAAATAAGTGTGTAATAACACTAAAATTGTAAGTCTTAACTCATAATTTTGAAATTGAAAATGTAAATTAAATTCACCACTTTAGTGTAATAGTTTGTGTTATTTAACACTAGAGTTTAATAAAGTAAATCCAAAAAATTTAAGCCCTTAAAAATACTCTACTGCAATTTTGGCATGACTAGGCGGATACCAATTGGTCTTGCTAATTAGCTGAACCGAAAATTCATCATAAAATATTTTAACCAAAAAAATAATTTGAAGTTCTTTCTAACTTGAACATTGTCAACATATTTTGACGAAGAGGGCAATTTCCCACCTTCTAGCCACCTCTCTTTTTTACAACCTTTTCATTGTTAACATAATAACATGTTTCAGCCACGATCAAGCCTCGGTCAAGGTCTTTATCAAAAAACCAAAAAAAAAAAAAAAAAATCTTGGTCAAGGTCTTTGAACATGAAAAGTCTGTCTTGACAACCCATTTTCACTTTGTAATCTTACCCACGATACTTTTCACTATAAATGAGTTGTTAAGTTTTTATTGATTCTTATTAAGACTCATTATTGATAATATTATTTTATATATAACTATTTCTCAGCTCCATAATTGTGGAAATTTTTTGTGCCTTTTGACTTAACTAGAAGAGGAAAGCCCATAACACCAATACTATATATATAGTTACATACCCATGCCATTTTTTTCTTCCATAAATCACATTGCTGCATGCATACTCTTAAAGATAAGAAAATGAAGAACGTTTCTTTGATACTACTTTTCTTAGCTTTCTTGCTTGGAACCTCAGCAGAACAATGTGGAACACAGGCTGGGGGTGAAGTATGTCCAAATGGCTATGTTGTAGCCAATTTGGATGGTGTGGCAACACAAATGATTACTGTGGAAATGGTTGCCAAAGCCAGTTTTCTTCTGGTGGTTCCCCTACAACTCCATCTCCTACTACTCCTAGTGGTGGCTGTGGCGGCGGTGGCGATGTTAGCAGCCTCATCAACGCGTCTCTTTTTGACCAAATGCTTAAATATAGGAACGATTTCATTACTACTGCCAAATCTTTCAATGGCTTTGGCACAACTGGTGATGTCACTACACGTAAAAGGGAGCTTGCGGCTTTCTTAGCTAGCTCAAACCTCTCATAAGACCACAGGTTAATTAGTTACTTGGTTTCAGTACTTTTAAAGTTGTTATTGTTAGAAGTTTATTCACACTTTTTTTTTTACAACTTCTGACGTGATTATAGCAACTGGTACATAATAAAAACAGTATTAACGTGATGCAGATGAAACTCATGAAAGTGATGTTACTATAACTACAATAAACCAAATTAATAGCTGCGAAAAATATTGTGTTTTTAACATTTGCTCAATAGCATATATGTTCACAAAACGAGAAGAACAAATATTTGTACTTACATAATATATAGACTAACCCTAAAATTATATTACAATCAGGTTTATAGCACATATAATGGACTTAGAATCAAACTCTAAACCTGTCTAACATACATAATATAATAAGTTACTTGCTGTTTATTTTAATTTGTTGGATTGGCTTTATTTTGATTGAATTTTTTGTTGTTGTTGTTGTTGTTGTAAGAGGGTGGGCAAGTGCACCAAATGACCCATATGTATGAGGATATTGTTTTATTACAGAAAATAACAAGCAAACATATTGTACACCAACAAATTGGCCATGCGCTTTTGGCAAACGATATTATGGCCGAGGACCTAGCCAACTCAATAAGTTTTTAAAATAATAAATTTATAAATTTGTCATTAAGTTAGGAAAAAAATTACTTTTCATAAATACTAATTAGTGGTCATAAAATTAGTGTCAATGATGGACTTAGATGTAAATTAGTGTCATTTAAATGATGATACGTTAATCACAACAAATTATGTCAATAGTAAAAAAAAAAAAAAAAAAAAGTATTATGTCCCTAACATAATCTCTTTCTCTCTCACTCACACACACACAAAGAGGTTTGTAACTTTGTTTATCAAAAGTCTGACTATGAGTTTTTGATTATTTCATTGGCTATTATCAGCAACTGTAACTACGGTCAAGCAGGTAGTGCCACTGGAGCTGGTCTCATAAACAATCTAGATCTAGTAGACACAGACTCCACCATATCATTCAAGACAGCCATATGGTTTTGGATGACCCCACAAGCAAGCAAGCCATCTAGCCACAATGTGATCATTGGAAGCTAGACTCCTTCTGCTGCTAACACATCTGCTGGTCGAGTCCTAGGCTATGGTGTAATCACCAACATTATCAATGGTGGGCAAGAATGTGGCCGTGGGTTCGATCCTAGGGTGGCTGATAGGATTGGGTTCTATAAGAGGTACTGTGACATACTGGGAGTAAGCTATGGGAACAACTTAGATTGCTATAATCAAAGGCCTTTTGCCTAATTAACAATATTGGTCCAAGGCAAAAAAATTGTTTAGCCAAGAACAATAAAGAGACGATATAATTAATTTATAAATGTATGAATTGGAGATTTTCTTGTTCAATGGGAAATCTCTAAACTCACTGATAAATAAAGCGGAATTATATTAAATAAATTCGAGTACTGATAATGCAGCCAGCTTGACCAAATTTGCGATTTCACATTATTCTCAATATTATTCACTACTTTGTTGGTTAATCAAGTGAGGGTGCTCACATCACAAACTCATTCGTTTAGGTATATATATCAATACCATACTAGATTGGTCATGCCATTGCATAACTTAGCACAATTAAAGAGTCGCATACGTACAAGTTTCTTTTAGAGCATCCATAGCAGTGGAGCTAAAAATTTAGCTTTTTAGCTCCACCAAAAGTTACTTTATCTATTTTACCTACACTCATGCTGCAGCAGTGGATCTATTTTAGCTTTCAACACAATAAAATAATATAAACATCACAATAAAATAATATATCTATTATAATAAAATAATATATCCACTACAATAAATAACAATCACAACCACCCGCAACCGCTACTGCTGCCACTACCACCACCGCCAACGCCACCGCCAACGCCACCACCGCCAACTCTTCTGCCGCCAATGCCATCGTCGCCGCCGCCGACTCTTCCACCGTCAACTCTTCCACCGCCGACGCCACATGATAGAATAATATATTTTCTACAATAAACAATAATCATAGCCATTACCACCACCACTGTCACTGTCACTGCCACCACCGCCACCGCAACCGCTACCATCAAAAATTATTTTTTTTTCTCACAAATATTAGATAATAATAATCTACCACTTAAAATTTATTGCAAAAATATTATGGTAAAATTTCTTAATTTTAATTTCTTATTATTCTTTATTTTATTTTTCTCATTATCTTATTTTTTTTTCTTTTCATCCAAATACACGTTTCTTTCTTCTCCTTTTGCTTTTTTTTTTTTTTTTCCCTCTTTGTTTTTCTCCTCCACACACGTACTCCACTTATCTCATCCACCCTCAGCCACACCTTTTAACTTTCAACCATCTCTTATTTTTTATTGTTTTATCTTTTTGTTACTTTTTCTCCTCATCTCCTTCTCCATTCTTCAACTGTGCTCTCTTTATATCTCTGTCCAAGACACAAGCTTTAGTTCCACTCAGCCCATTGTTTTTTTTCAACTGTCCTCTTATTTCTCTTTATTTCTCTGGTTCATGGTTTTTTTTTTTTTTGGGTTCAAAGGAAAAAATTGTAGAAGAAACCATTTTGGCCGTGGGTTTTGCCCATGTTTGCTTCTTTTTTTTTTTTCTTTTTTTTTTTTTCCTGGTAGTGGTGGGTTTGATGAGTGTGGGTGTGGTTGGGTTTGTGATTAATGTGGTGGTGGTGGGGGTTGACGTGGTGGTGGAGGTGGTGATTGATATTGATGGTGGTGGGTTTGATGAGTGTGGGTATGGTTGGATTTGTGACTGATGTGGTGGTGGGGGTTGCCGTGGTCGGAGCTGGGTCTGCGGCGTCGTGTGCCGGCGACGTGGGGCAGCGGCGTGGGTCAGGGGGCGGCGGCATGAGAGGTCTAAAAGTTGAGAAACTGTGAGAGTTCTGAGAAGAGAAGAAAAAGAAAAAAAAAAAAAAAGGAAAAAATAATATTCTAATCTGGCTGAGGAATAAAAAATTATTATTATTTTTTGCTTTCAGCTACAGTGCACATCTATAGATAGATGTGCACTGTAGCAATGGAGCTAAAACTTTTAGATTTAGCTCCACTGCTGTAGTAAGATTTTTGTGTTTGTGGAGCTAAATTTTAGCAATATAGCAATATAGCAATTGGAGCTAAATTTTAAGCTTATAAGAGCAATTACATCAGTTTGTGCATAAATTTTTCCATTTTGCACATCTAAAACCTACTTTTTTTATTTTACACACCTATTTTTACAAAATGCCCACATCAGTTTGTCTATTCAACACATTCTTTTATTGAAATAATATTTTTCTCACAATTTTTTATTATTCACAACTACCCATGACCCCACCAATTACTTTAACCCACACGCCAAAGTATATCTGATCTCTCTCTCTTTCTATTTCTTTTCACTTTCCTTTTTTTTTTTCTTTTCCTTCTCCTTCTTTCTTTTCCTCAATTTTTTCTTCTTCAGTGTCTTCGTCTTTCTTCTTCTTCTTCTGCTAATGCTGAAACAAGAAGCTAAAGAGAGAAAACTCTGGTGGGTAAGCTTTTTTCTGCATTTTCTTCTTGTTCTTTTGCAATTTCGGTTTGATTATTTACATGGGTTTGATGATTTTTTTTTAGGAGAGGGTTTGATGAATTTGGGGTCTTGATTTAGATCAAGTTTGAAGAATTTTATGATTTGTTGTTGGATTTAATAGAAGATAAAAGGATTAAGAGGGCAGAAGAAGAGAGAGAGATCGAATGAGAGAGGAGAGATAATCAGATGAGAGTTGATAGAGGAGAGAGAAAGAAATATAAAATAATAAATAGGAGCGCTACAGTATCCGTGCATATTTGCACTGGTACTGTAGCAACTTGCATTTATACACAAGTTTGCCCAAACTGATGTGGGTCTTTTTTTTGCTCATATTGTGTAAAATGATCCCCTTTTTCCATTTTGCACAATTTTACATAATTTTTCACTAGCTGATGTAATTGCTCTAACTAGCTAGGCATTTGGTTTCAAACCATTACCACCACCACCAACAACCATTACATTGCCAAGGGCACTGCGCGCATGCACACACATTCAAACAAGTAATAGACCATTTCTATTACTCTTTATCTTCTCATTTCCTCAACCTCTTTATGAGTTTTACTTTCTATAAACTTCTATCAAGAAACTTGATATTACTGAATCATTCTCATCAGTATTCTAGAAACTTACTATGTTACCGAAAATCAAAACACTTAATTTTTTGCTTATCATCTTCTCTAACGTGGGAGGCCACTATAATTTGTTTAGAAATGATTAAGTCTTGTGATTTTACACATTTTTAAAATTAAACCCATTGCTGGGCGGTTGCTGCATTTTTAATCCTAGAGATCAACACTTCCAATTCCATAACAAAGAGATATAAGGGAGACATTGAATCTTCTTGTGTAATCTCTTTCTAGAGAAATTTCCTTCAAACCTAGGAGATAAAATTTTATACCTAATGACAGATCTACTAGCCCACCAAGTCATTTGTCAACTGACCTGAATGCAATTCATTTGTTCTTGTTTTGTATTAATGAGTATCAATGCAGTTTATTTGTTACTTGTGAATTACAAGTCTCATCGATTGATAACTAACAAAAATGATGAGAAATTACAGAGCTCGAAAAAAAAAAAGAGCAAGGAATATTCTAGTTATTCCCCATGAAATCTAGGGACATTGCATAGTTGCATTCATCCATCCCCACAAGCCACACCATATAAGGTTGTAAGTTGTAACTATATATTTATCAGCCATCCAAACTTTGTTCTGCTAAAAGTTTTAACACCCTCTCACACACGAAATTATTTGCTTTCCTTTATAAGGAGAATCAGAATTCAAATCCATTCCCCTTAAATTATTGTAATTAACAAATTATAATAATAATAATAAAAAACACTCCCCCACGTGGCATTGTGTATTCTCAAGGAGAACCAAAATTTAATACTCTTCATTATTGTATTTGTCATATTATAAAAAAATAGATAAAAATAAAAACATAATACACTTTGATAAATCACTAATTATCTTTAAAAACTTACACTATTAAAAAATGGTAAATTTAATTATTTAATCATAATACTAACATTTAACACATACCTCAAGAAAGTAGAATTGTTTTGGACTTTAAACTCGAAATAAATCTCTTTCTCATTCCTCGCAAATTCATACTTGTACAATGGATTCGGTCTTAACCATGGTATTCCCGTAAAATGAAGGCCATTCCAAAACCCTATTCTAACCTTTATTTTGTCTCCCTTCATAACAACTAATTGTGGGAGCCCTCGACGATCTAACCCTGCTGAAATTTCATTTGGAGCGGGATCTTCTGCACTCTTCCAAGATGTTAAATACCTGTCTAGACCGTTAACCAAGTCCCATCCAATCTTCATTTCCGATAGTACCATGTCACAAGGATGATCAAAACTTTGCCACAAAAGACTCTCAATATTTCCATCTTTCACAACAAGATTTCCTGAATCCAATAACTGTGCAGTTGGATTGTTGATATTATTCCCTGCAGTTCTTGATGTATTGGATGACCAAATAGTAGTATTTGTGCTGTCAAGAAGGACAAGAATTCCTTTGTTGGTAACCTTTAAAACTCCACAGTGATTTTCAAGAGGGGTTTCTCTGTTAGCTACCCATACAACTGTGTCATTAGATACCACAAAACCATATTCCCATATATCGGCTTTTCAAACTGCCCGGGCTGAAGAATCCCAATTCAAAGATTCTACCAGCTGAAACCAAGGTCTCACCATCTCTGATAGATTGACTTGGAGTGATGGTGTCTAGTGTAGTGGAGGTTCTTAAGAAGGATAGTAAGAAAGAGTATACAAACAGAGCTGTAAAGCAGTGACGGAGCCAGGAATTTATGTTAGGGGGGGCAAGATTAAAAGACAAGATTGGAAATAAAAAATTAATCAATATTAATAACAAAATAAGTAAACAATTATATGATAATGTAATTGTCATACATAATCTAACATAAAATGTAAACTTTAATTTATTTTTTCACTCCTAGCTTATTTTACTCAATTGCCCTCAACGATTTTTCATATCTTGAAACCATTGCATGATTTCTTCTCGCTTAATAGTCTTGAATATATCTTTCTCAATATATGTGACTAAGCAATCATTCATTTACTGATGTCCTATTTGATTGCATAATCGATTTTTAATTATGTTCATTGCTGAAAAAGCTCTTTCAACAGTAGCTGTTGCAACTAGTAAGATCAATGCCAAAATCACTAAGGAGTAAACCAATAGATATGAACTATTCCTTTTCATTTCTACCATCTTTTCTACAAGCTGTCCAATTCCTCTAAATGCTGAAAACTCTTCAGTGGATTGCATGTCATGGATGTATGTCTCAAGTTGGTTATTTAAGAAAGAAGCTTGAGACATAAAAAAATTCTACAAGCAGTTTGGTCTAGTCCATCAAGTTTACTAAGTGGGACCCCCCCCTGAAATTTCAAATCAATGAAAGCCGGTAATTAATTAGAGAAATTATAGAGTTCTCTGGTGGACCACGTCATTTGTCCACAATTCCACTAAAAAACTTCCACTTGTTTAAAATTGCTGAGTCAGTAATTAATTTCTGTTTTAAAAAATTTTCTAACTAACAATTTTAAACATGTGGAAGTTTTTTAGTGGAATGGTGGTCCACCATGTGGTGGTGGACAAGTGATGTGGTCCACCATTCCACTAAAAAACTTCCACATGTTTAAAATTGTTAGTTAGAAAATTTTTTAAAACAGAAATTATTACTGACTCAGCAATTTTAAACAAGTTGAAGTTTTTTAGTGGAATGGTGGACAAATAACGTGATCCACCAGAGCACTCTATAATTTCTCCCATTAGTGGGGCACATTTTGCAATACATTTTGGAATAATTATAGTGCCACACATTTTTAGGATTGAGATTAAGTGCACTTGATACAATAAAATAGCTATTAGTGACAAAGACTAAGAGTAAAAAAAAGTAGTTTTCAATCTTAACTATTAAATATTAAAAAAGTGATAAAAAGTAAAAAGGTGAGAGCGGTAAAAACAATTTTTGGGTGGGATGGATTAATTGCATCTGATTTTAATTCACATTTTCACACACACTTTATCACGACTTACACATTTATCTATACTTAAATTACGTTATTTACAGACCACCTTGACCCCGAGAAGGTATTTGGTATCAAATGATACCAGGCCAACGATATCAAAATCCAATAAGTATGAAACATGTTAGCAAAAAATAACTAACCCACTAACAATTGATACCATGCCAGCGATATCAAAATTCAATAAGTGTAAGACATGTCAGCAAAAAATAACTAACCGATTAACAATTGAAAGACATGTATTAGTTAATATTGAAAAACATGTATTAGTTGATAGTTATTTTTACACACATATTTCTTGTTTATTGAATTTTGATATAGATACACGGTGTATTCAACACAAAATACTTTTTCCAATTCTTGGTGGGAACAAGTCAATCACCATTTGATAAGTGTGTGTGACGTAGACTTTTAGTTAAACAAATAGTCCAATCAAACAATTTGGGCTGAATGCAAAAGTTCTCCCAATTGATAACATAATCGGCTACTCAAGCACTCGGCCCAGAAAAAAGCCCATAATTAAAACCAATCTCTTTTATCTCTCTCCTTTCATAATAATTTCCCACTCGTTTTCTCTCTCTCTCTCTCTCTCTCTCTCTCTCTCTCTCTCAAAATTATAATTTAGAAGAGGAAGAGTATCAAGTAAATCAAGTTGGCCGGGAAGCTCTTTTTCTCAGATCTCAGCAATCTTATCTTTCTGAATTTTATCTCATTATCTTTGTAGAATTCAATTTAATGTAAAGCCGGCCGAGTTGTTGAATTGTGCTACTCATATGAGTTTTTCTTTGATTTTCCTACATTTTCTTGGCAACCAAACAATCTTTTATGCTATCCAGATTGGTCTGTCCGCAATTGTTGAGTTTCGTTATATTTTTTTTGAACCACACCAAGTATTGTTTGTACCTTTTAGTATTAATATTGTAAAAATTATTAGTATAATATTGAAAATGTTGCAATATCTTTTTTTTTTTTTTTTTTTGGGACTTTGTGGAGGATAATACTATTTGATCTGGTTCAAAATTTCCTAATTCGTTAGATTTTGACAAAATTGAATGTTGTTTTGTAAAGCATTAGAGAGTGGAATTGGAATTAACCATACGCTGCTTTATATGTCATGATATGATGATGATTATGATGATGATGATGTTGATACCCATAGTTGAAGAAGGTATCTAATGCGTCTCTCACGCCATGTGAGTCCATTGTTAGAGAGATGATACATATATCCATTAAATGACATTGTGTGAGCTCGATATAGGCATCAGTTCTCAGAGTGTGGGTCCCATATAACTGTAAGGCATGTCCACTCTGAGAGGGAAGATGCATATATCCAATGCATGAAATAATTATTGCCATAATTAATTGAACTCTATATGCGTGCCCATGCTTGTAAGGGTTCCTTGTGTGATTTTGGTTATAAGTGGTTGTAATTCATGTTGTAATATTTATGAGGTTGACAAGGATGTTTTATTCTTTAGGTGCTGGATACAAGTCTCAACTTGTTTCTGTGGGTTCTCATTTCTGAACAACCAAGATGGTAAGAGTTTTTATTTTATTATATATATGTTTCAATCTCTTGTTTTTGTCATTTCTGATGTCACTTAAAGTAGACAAAACTGAGGAAAGTAGACAATTTATTATATAATAACAAGATTTAGATTCTCTACTCTATAATACATAGTAATCCATAGTTTATTATTCAGGAAATGATTTGCCCTCTAGGCATGTAGAGATTAGGGATCAAAATGTTCAAATTGGAGTAAGTAGTACGTTCTTATTCCCAAGTAAATGTAAAGATCAACTTTGTGCATAGTGCAAAATTCTTTTGAATTTGACTATTAAATCGTTTTGTAATTTTTCAGTTTTTATTTAAGAGCTCATACAGAGTTCATATAGGAGCCCCCAAGTAGGAATTTATGATGCATGGGGAGTGGGGATGATACTATGATGTACAATTCAGCAAAAGTGTCAGACTCCATCCTTATAATTGCATACAGGTTTAGCGAAAATAAGCACTACTTCACAAGGAATGCATGAATTTCCATACATGATATCTTTTGGTATGAAGGCTCCATTTCTCTAAACAAAAGATATTAAACCGTTCTGTTGTCAACTATCAGAATGATGGAAGAAAGAAGAAACAATAGCCTGAAGAAGACAAGACTGAAAAGAAGATTTAGTGAAAGTTGAATAAATAGATCTAAACAAATGTAGTTTTACCTTTGTTATTAGTTTGGGTGGCAGTTATGCTCTTCCCTCTTGTATATAAATAGAGGTCATATTCCTCTCTAATCAATGAAGTTCATATTCATACATTTCCAATTTTCTAATATGAACAGCAGCACCTTGCAACTTTCTTTTTCCGTCACTCCATTTTGCTGTCAAGTCTCAATTGATGATACCCTACCTTGCTTTTAACATTGTACAGGTGATCTCATTTCTTGAGGAATGATCTTCTCCAAGTAGAGCCTTATCTGTAAAAAAACCTGGCTGCCCTGGATTAGGCAATGAATTATCACTGCTTAACATTAGAACCACGGATGACATGTTCGGCCTATCTTCTGGTTTTTGTTGTACACATAACAAACCCACATGAATGCATCGTAACACTTCAGATAAAATGTAGGAGTTGCCTAAAATTAAGAATTCATCTATCAGATCCATTGGCTTATCTTCAATCCATTGTGTCCATGCCTAAAACAAAATCCAGATATTGTTGGAAAACTAGAATTACATGAGACCGAATGATTTCGCATGTCAATACTTACTTGAAATAGAGAGTTCATTTCATGAATAATATTTTTTTTCACAAGTGTTTGTCATTTAAAAGTTTTAATAACACGACACTAGATACACCTTAAATTTATAATATTTAATCTGAAGCATTAAATGTATCCATTTCGAATCGAGATATCCTAATATCACTGAAATAGTGGAATGTCAATGAAAATACTTACATGTCCTAGAAGATTAAGGTGTTGGTCAGAGTTACACAATTCCTTGCTCTTCTTCCCACTCACAATCTCTAGTACTAAAACTCCGAAGCCAAAAACATCAGTTTTCACGGAGAATTGTCCATACCCGGCATACTCAGGAGGCATATAACCACTGTAAAATTAAAAAGAAGTAAACCCAAAAAAAAAAAAAAAAAAAAAAAACCTCCAAGCAGAAACCATAAAAGAAGTTTGAGAATACTCACTATGTTCCAACGATTCTATTGGTATCAACGTTTGTTTGATCTCCATCAAATATTTTAGCAAGGCCAAAATCAGAAATTTTTGGGTTCATATCATTATCTAGAAGGATATTGCTAGCTTTGAGATCTCTATGGATAATTCTTAATCTAGAGTCTTCATGAAGGTAAAGAAGCCCTCTAGCAATGCCACTGATAATGTTGTGGCGCACATGCCAATCAAGTAGTCTACTCTTCGATTGGTCTGTCGATTTTCATGTTATTGTTAGTACATACTTGGCTAAAATCTAAACAACATAATTCATTAATAAAAGATGAAATGGCTAAACATGAATGTGCTTGATTCAATAACAAGGATCAAAGTTCAAACCAAAAATAAATGAGTCCAAGCTTTTGTTGGGCAAGTATTCATAGATTAACATTTTTTCATTTTCTTGAATGCAAAAACCGAGTAGCTTCACAAGGTTGCGGTGCTGAAGTTTGGCAATTAATGTAACTTCGTTTTTGAACTCATTGAATCCTTGTCCAGAATTCTTTGAAAGTCTCTTTACTGCTATTTCTTGCCCCCCATGCAATGTACCCTAAAAGGAAAAAGTTCAGTTAAGTTTGGAAAAGAAATTAGTTCAACTGCTTAGGTTGTTATTTACCTTGTATACAGATCCGAAGCCACCTTCTCCTAACTTGTTGTTTATTGCAAAGTTATCAGTGGCATTAGATATGGTTATCAAATCAAAGATCGGTAACTCCATATCTTCGTTCCATCCTTCATTGTTAGAATCATTTTGGCATCTTATATTCATTCCTGAGACAGTAAGAGAATCATTTGGTAGAAATAATTTCGACAATTGTATAGCTAAAAGCAAATTGTTGACCACCTTCTCTAAGATTTTTCTAGTTTAAAGACTTTAGATTCAAATTATCTGGGTAAAAATCTGTTATCATGCATAAAAAAAATTGTAAGAATCCATGTCATATAAATTACCTTCCATTCTAAGTTTCTTCCTCCTTACATATGAGAGTAGCCCCAGTACAAGCATTACCATGAGTAGCATTGCACTACAGATTATGATTATTACTTGATTTTTTTGGCCAAAGTGCTTGCTCTTCTCAGTATGATCTGAAAGATTAAAAGTAGAGTCAACAAACTTATATTTTTTACTATATGATTTGCCATATTAATTTTCATCACTTTTCTGTTGTATATTTTTTTACTTTATGATTTGCCATATAAAATTTTATTTTCTTTTAATGCTAAGCTTCTAAGATGTATGGTAAAACTTGTTTCGCATTTTATAAATCTTTTCGCAACAACAATTGAGTTTTACTTAGTTCATATTACGTAAACACTTTTAAAATTTTAATACGTCTACATTTTGCCAATGCGTATATATTGTGCCACATGGGGAAAGAAGAAAATATGAAGTTAATTTGGAAACGTAAAGGACCATCACTTGGCACAATTATAAGATGTTGTTTTATTTAATATATTTTTATTTTTACATAGTAGTTGATAATGTAATATATAATTTTATAATGATTGGGGGACATAATAAAAATGTTGTTTGTGGTGGACAGAGGTGATTTTTTTTTTTAAATTCGTTTATTTGATAATCCGATAGTTACAATGGGAAGAGAGATTTGAGTCCCAGATGTTCCTATTGAAAATACTAAAAAGTGTCAATTAAACTACAGTACTTTAATATAAGTGAAAACTAACGTTATTCCAAGCACAACAAAATATATTAGTCGTTGTTAAAAAAAGTTGTCAAAAGTGTAGTAGCGGCTCTAGGAATTTTTTCTAGGGAGGTCATTAAGAAACTTAAATTAAACACAAGTTTAATTAATTTTTTTTTTGAATATATTGAGTTATCGAAAACAAATAAACACAAATATATGAAATTTTTCAATTTTCTTTTACGAGTTTTCATATTTTGAAATCGTCTCATGATAGTTTATTATAAGTTTTCATTATCTATTGTCAATATAAGTATGACCATTTTATTTTGTTAAGTTTATATAATATTTTTTTTTTTATGCAATTGTGGTTATATATTTGTCATTTTTTTTATAAAAATATTTTAATTTAAATGAAAAAACTCAACTCCACTTGCATTGTATAACTATTAACTCACACAACCACACTCATCTATCCATAAATAATACAATAAGTTGTTGTTTGATTGTGAGATAAGCTGATATGTGATCAGAGTGTGTAAGATTTAAAACAAAGTATGCAAAAATATTTTTAAAAGTATTAAATTAGTAAAGCAATATATTATATATATATATATATTTTCAAGTCAGGGGGTTCATTTGAACCCCCTGAAATGTATGTGCAGCCGCCCCTGCAAAAGTGTTGTCTTCGTAGCATTACTTGAAAATAAAATGACTCGATAATAAAAGAAAAGGAAAGAGGATACCCAATACTGAAGCGGCCACACGAATATAGAGGTCTTGCCCATCAATTTGGACCACTACTAAATCAACCAAGTTAGCAAACCAAAGCAAGCAACCACTTCCTCCATTCCTAATATCTAAATTGGCATATGCTTTGCATGAGCAGTTTTCCAAACACATTTCTTCACATTTCTTGAGACTCATGTTCCTATCAAACCAGGAAGAAGAAGATGTGTCTGGCAATTTCACACTCTTGTAGGCGAGGAACCCATCTCCATCATTGCAACCCAGTGGAGTCCCTCGAACACACCCACCAGACCAATCTGCAGAATTCCAATCTTTTGGAGATTTTGGTATAAATCCTTTCAAGCATGCACATACAGGAGAATTATTGATATCACAGCTAGCGTATGCACCACAATGGGCATAATTTTCACACTCATCTGATTGGGTTGTAGTTGTAAGCTCCCAACTTTTGGTGTGATCCATCCATTTAAAACCCTCCCCAATGCCTGATGAGTTTATCACATATCTTGAGAAAACAAAAATTTTCAAATGTTAGAAGTAGAAATTTATACTTGTAAGTCATAACAAGTATTTTTCTCATTTTGATAAATTACCGATTACCCCCAAAACTTAAGTTATTAGGAAATATTATTTTTAATAGTTATTTTAACACCATCTCATGCACGAAATTGTTTGCTCTCCTTTATAAGAAGAATTTTGATTCAAATCCAATCCCCTCAAATCTATATATGTATATATATAATAATAGGTGAAGCTGAGAGAAACTCAAATTAGAGTTCCAATTTTGCGCCATGTGTCCTAAATTATTTATTCTTAAAGAGTTTTACTTCTTAATTTTAAAATCAAATGTGGGACCACATCATAAATATTCATCTAAGTGAGTTTTTTTTTTTTTGAGAGATAATTATAACATACTGCTAACCTCGCAGCTCGAACCCTTTCCCTCCTAGACCTCCAAGCACTTTGTGCATGGGGAGGTGCCAATTCAGCTATAAGGCCTTTGGCATCCAAGTAAGTTATTAAGTACAAAAACCATAAAGAGTCTAGAATTAATGAATTGTAAAAAAAATAATAAGAAAAGTGTTTCACAATAAATTTTTTTTTAAAAGGGACAATTGACATTTTATACCTAATAATATCCTTGCAAATATTTTTTTTAAAGAGTTAACAAAATATAAAAATGACTATCAATAGTATTTAAATTATATATATATATGAATTATATTATGTATTTTATTGTATATCTTTAAGTGTAATTATATTAATAATAAAAAACACTCTCCCCCACGTGGCATTGTCTATTCTTAAAGAGAACCAAAATTTAATACTCTCCATTATTGTAATTATCATATTATAAAAAAAAAAAATTTAAAACATAGTATACTATGACAATTCACTAATTATCTTAAAAATTTACACTATTAAAGAATGGTAAAGAAGAAATCATGTAACGAAGGGGATTCTTATTTGTACAAATGGTACTTTGAACTAATTTTGATGCAAAAAAAAAAAAAAATTGTAAATTTTTCTCAAAAAAGAAGTAAATTTAATTATTTAACCATAATACTGTCATTTAACACATACCTCAAGAAAGTAGAATTGTTTTGGACTTTATACTCGTAATAGATCTCTTTCTCATTACTCACGAATTCATACTTGAACAATGGATTCGGTCTTAACCATGTCATCCCCGTAAAATTAAGGCCATTCCAAAACCCTAGTCTAACCTTTATTTTGTCTCCCTTCATAACAACTAATTGTGGGAGCCCTCGACGATCTAACCCTGCTGAAATTTCACTTGGAGCAGGATCTTCTGCGCTCTTCCAAGATGTTAAATACCTATCTAGACCGCTAACTAAGTCCCATCCAAGCTTCATTTCCGATAGTAACGTGTCGCAAGGATGATCAAAACTCTGCCACAAAAGACTCTCAATATTTCCGTCTTTCACAACAAGATTTCCTGAATCCAATAACTGTGCCGTTGGATTATTGACCTTATTCCCTGCAGTTCTTGATGTATTGGATGACCAAATAGTAGTATTTGTGCTATCAAGAAGGACAAGAATTCCTTTGTTGGTAACCTTTAAAACTCCATGGTGATTTTCAAGTGGGGTTTCTTTGTTGGCTACCCATACAACTGTGTCATTAGATACCACAAACCATATTCCCACATATCGGCTTTTCGAACTATCCGGGCTGAAGAATCCCAATTCAAAGAATCTACTAGCTGAAACCAAAGTCTCACCATCTCTGATAAATTGGCTTGGAGTGATGGTGTCAAGTGTAACGGAGGTTCTTAAAAAGGAAAGTAAGAAAGAGTATACAAACAGAGCTGAAAAGGCTTTCATTGGTTTTCCAGTTGGTGTATCAACCAACTAATCAAGTGGTTTACAGGACTTATTCTTCGATTTTCTTTGCCCGACACAACATATAAGAACCATGCACAGTCCTGAAGAAGTATGTGAAGCAGTTAAAAAGACAAACCGAGTGGTTTAAAATGGTTAGATTTAAAACGTCACAATCTCAATCACGTTTCGTGTATGACTCGACAGCTCTTTCCCATAAAACTTTCTTTTCAATGACTTGCTTTTTGAGTCTTTGCTCGCTACAATCGAGTAAGCACTAGTTTGGTCAGATTCAAGTTTCGGCATTGGTGGTATTTGAGTCTGCTTACCCTGTATTCCTCACTTGGTCAATTGTCCGCGCTGGTGACTCTTGTGAACACTTGAAAGCTTTTGACTTGAATTGGTAGACTGAGATGCCGCTGTGTGTAGGATAAAGAGATAATGGAATCCATTAGCAACACACATTTTGCAATACATTTTGGAATAGTTATAGCACCACACATTTTCAGGATTGAGAACCGTTGCACCTGATACAAACAAATAACTATCAATGAATGAGATTGAGAGTTGAAAAGTAACTTTCAATCTCAACTATTAAATAAAATAGTGATAAAAAGTAAAAAAGTAAGAGTGCTAAAAACAATTTGTGAGTGGGATGGGGTAATTGTACCTAATCCTAATCCACAATTTCACACACACTTTACCGTGACTTGCACACTTATTTATATTTAAATTACACTACATACAAACCACCCTGACTCTGAGAAGGTAGTTTGTATCAAATAATATCATGCCAGTGGTATCAAAATCTAATAAGTGTGAGATATATCAGCAAAAAATAACTAATTCACTAACATTTGAAAGACAAGCATTAATTGGTAATTATTTTTGCACATATTTTTTTTGTTTATTGAATTTTGATATAAATGGCATATAATATTCGATAGGAAATACTTTTTCCAATACTTGGTGAGAACAATTCAATCACCATTTGATAAGTGTGTGTGCCCGTAGACTTTTAGTTAAACAAATAGTCCAATCAAAGTATTTGGGCTGAATGCAAAAGTGCACCCAACTGATAACATAATCGGCTACTCATTAAGCACTTGGCCCAGAAAAAAGCCCATAATTAAAACCAATCTCCTATATCTCTCTCCTTTCTTTCATAATAATTTCCCACTTGTTTTCGTTCTCTCTCTCTCTCTCTCTCTCTCTCTCTCTCTCTCAGAATTAGAAATTAAAGAGGAAGAGTATCAAGTAGATCAAGCTGGCTGGTAAGCTCTCTTTCTCAAATCTCAGCAATCTTATCTCTCTAAATTTTATCTCATCATCTTCGTAGTATTCAATTTAATGTAAAGCTGGCCGAGTCGTTGAATTGTGCTACTCAAATGTGTTTTTCTTTTATTTTCCTACATTTTCTTGGCAACCAAACAATCTTTATGCTATCCAGATTGGTCCATCCGCAAATTTTGAGTTTTGTTATATTTTTTTAAACCACACCAAGTATTGTTTGTACTTTGTAGTATTAATATTGTAAAATTATTAGTATAATATTGAAAATGTTGCAATATATATATTTTGGACTTTGTGTAGTATAATACTATCTGATCTAATTCAAAATTTCCGAATTCATTAGATTTTGACAAAATTGAATGTTGTTTTGTAAAGCATCAGAGAGTGGAATTGGAATTAACCATACGCTGCTTTATATGTCATGATATGATGATGATTATGATGATGATGATGTTGATGCCCATAGTTGAAGAAGGTATCTAATGTGTCTCTCGCGTTGTGTGGGTCTATTGTTAGAGAGATGATACATACATTCATTAAATGACATTGTGTGAGCTAGATATAGGCATCATACCTCTCAGAGTGTGGGTCCCATATGACTGTGAGGCCTGTCCACTCTGAAAGGGAAGATGCATATATCCAATGCATTAAATAATTATTGCTATAATTAATTGAACTCTATATGCGTGCTTGCACCTGTAAGGGTTCCTTGAGTGATTTGGGTTATAAGTGGTTGTGATTCATGTTGTAATATTTATGAGGTTGACAAGGATGTTTTATTCTTTAGGTGCTGATACAAGTCTCAGCTTGTCTCTATGCATTCTCATTTCTGAACAACTAAGATGGTAAGAGTTTTTACTTTTATATATATATATTTTATTCTTTAGGTGCTGATACAAGTCTCAGCTTGTCTCTATGCATTCTCATTTCTGAACAACTAAGATGGTAAGAGTTTTTACTTTTATATATATATATATATATATATATATATGTTTCAATCTTTTGTTTTTGTCATTTCTGATGTTGCTTAAAGTAGACAAAATAGAGGAAAGCAGACAATTTATCATATAACACCAAGATTTTGACTCTCTACTCTATAATACACATTAATTCATAGTTTATTATTTAGGAAATGATCTGTCCTCTAGGCATGTAGAGTCATAGATTGGGGATCAAAATGTTCAAACTGGAGTAAGTGGTACATTCTTATTCCCAAGTAAATGTAAAGATCAACTTTGTGCATAGTGCAAAATTCTTTTGAATTTGACGATTAAATCGTTTTGTAATTTTTTAGTTTTTATTTAGGAGCTCATACAAAGTTCATATAGGAGCCCCCAAGTAGGAAAACTCAACCAACTACTAGGTAATAGTTAAATAAAACATTCAAGTATCCTTATCAATTTATCTCAAAATTTTAGACATATAAACTGGGTTAGTACCTAAAATGAGGATATCAAGTTGATTTAGCATCTACTTCAAGGATAATCTTACGGATATTCAGGTAGACCATCCTTGAGTCCCCAAAGTTCCACTATCATTGTGTTTATTGACCAATGTTTCTTGAAAAACCTTTGATCCATAATACATTTTATGTTTTTAAAACTGTTGTTATATTCTAATGTGAAATGTTTAGTTTATTAACAAAAAAAACCTTATTTAAAATGTTCAATAAACATTAACTGTGATAAATGTTAGGACATATATAATTTGATGTTAGGAACATATGTCAACATTTTATGTAATTGACTAATCTTTTGACAAAATGCATTCTACTTGTAATTGGGTAGATCTAGGATGTGTTTAATGCTTCAAGAAACAAGATTTCAAGTTCAAGTGTTAAAGCTATGCAAGTCTATCCAAGAATCAAGTAATGAAGAGCCAGATTTTAAAGTTTGACAGCTAGCATTTATCGAGGTTTAAAAGCTGCTAAAGCCTGTAGCTCAACAGCTAGCTCGATAGATGGCTATCTATTGAGGTTTATGAAATTTAGTTTTTCAAGCTGTTTTTCATCCAATCCGTGAATTTATGTTTGAGCTTTCTTTTCTCACAACCCTAAACATATATAATGATTATTTTAAGAGCCGTAAAAGGTTGCACAAGAGCACAATTCCACAAGTGTGAAGAAATGTGTGACCGGAAACCTAGTTTGCCCTAGTTCTTCTTTCTCTTGAAGAAGCTGCTATGTTTGTACACCGTAGGGTTTGTGACCAAGCAACTGCATGATCTTTATCGTGTGATGAACTGAAAAACTTTGTAGCCAACATCTTTCTCAAGTTGGTGATCAAGTCGCGTATTGGGATCCGCGCAATTGGTTAGTCACGTACTGAGAGCCATGCATTGAAAATGAGAGATTGTCACTACAGAACAAGTCCAATTGGGTATTGGAGTAATGGTTCAATTGTAGGTTGGTATAAGGTACTGGGATTCCTTTACTTGTAACCGCTTGTTTTGATAATAATGGATTCTCGGGAGTGGTGACCCTAAAATCACCTGGTGGGGTTTTGCCATGGTAGTTTTTCCCATTCGTAAACAAATCACCCATGTCAAATTTATTTTCCATTGCATTTCGTTAATTGGTGATTTATTTGTGCAACCACGCATTTTGCATATTAATTGAATTAATTAATTAACTTGACTAATTAATTTGCTAATTCATCATAAGGGGTCAATACATTCTTGGCCTATCAATTAATATTCTTTTAAAAATATTTACACATTACTTAATGAAAGAAAATTATTTATATAAAACTAATATGATGGAATTTTATTGTATACATGAAAATAATATATATATATATATATATATATATATATATATATATATATAAAATAAATCATGATAAAGACATGTATTAAATACAAATTACACACATACGTGTGTTATTTTGAGGATTTAAAAATTATTGATATGTTTAGCTTGGTCTCCTTAGAATTTTTTTTTTTTTGACTCCACCATTAGGAGCTTAATTATTGTTTAAACCAAAACCATGCAACTTGTCTTGGGAATAAGTTTCTACAATGCAAACATTTATTTTTAAAAAAAAGTTTCTTAGATGCAAAAATTTATTTTTAAAAAGAAAATAAATGTGTCAATGGATTTCGTTAGAGATAAGCTCTTCTAGTGTGTGACACGAGAGGAAATTAGGAAAAGGGGAAAAAGTAATCATTATTTAGTAGCTTTTATTATTATTATTAGCAGTAAGGAGTAAAAATTAAGGAATTGATGATGCATGGGGAGTGGGGATGATACTATGATGTACAATTCAGCAAAAGTGTCAGACTCCATCCTTATAATTGCATATAGGTTTAGCGAAAATAAGCACTACTTCACAAGGAATGCATGAATTTCCATACATGATATTGTTCGGTATGAAGGCTCCATTTCTCTAAACAAAAGATTTTAAACCGTATGTTCTGTTGTCATCTATCAGAATGACAGAAGAAAGAAGAAACAATAGCCTGAAGAAGACAAGACTGAAAAGAAGATTCAATGAAAGTTGAATAAATAGATCTAAACAAATGTAGTTTTAACTTTGTTATTAGTTTGGGTGGCAGTTATGCTCTTCCCTCTTGTATATAAACAGAGGTCATATTCCTATCTAATCAATGAAGTTCATATTCATACATTTCCAATTTTCTAATATGAACAGCAGCACCTTGCAACTTTCTTTTTCCGTCACTCCATTTTACTGTTGAGTCTCAATTGATGATACCCTACCTTGCTTCGAACATTGTACATGTGATCTCATTTCTTGAGGAATAATCTTCTCCAAGTAGAGCCTTTTCTGTAAAAAAACCAGGTTGCCTTGGATTGGGCAATGAATTATCACTGCTTAACATTAGAACCACGGATGACATGTTTGGCCTATCTTCTAGTTTTTGTTGTACACATAACAAACCCACATGAATGCATCGTAGCACTTCAGATAAAATGCAGGAGTTGCTTAAGATTAAGAATTCATCTATCAGATCCATTGGCTTATCTTCAATCCATTGTGTCCATGCCTAAAACAAAATCCAGATATTGTTGGAACACTAGAATTACATGAGACCGAATGATTTCGCATGTCAATACTCACTTGAAATAGAGAGTTCATTTCACGAATAATATTTTTTTTTTACAAGTGTCTGTCATTTAAAAGTTTTAATAACATGACACTAGATACACCTTAAATATATAATATTTAATCTGAAGCATTAAATGTATCCATTTCGAATCGAGATATCCTAATATCATTGAAATAGTGGAATGTCAAACTCAAAGTAATTACATCAGTGTGTGTGGTCCATCATCCTTGGAAATTTACAATGATTGGCAGTCCTCGAACTCAAAGCCCAGATTAGCTAAAATGGGATTGAGAAAGCAATTGCACCATGCAATTACATCACTTCCTTCACAAATTTTTTTACATTTTTTATTTTTTAACTTTAACTTTTTACTTTTATTTTTTATTTTTTTATTTAATGATTGAGATTGGAAGTTACTTTTTGCAATTTTCAATCTCAACCGTTCATTGCTATTGCATCCAGCGTAATACCCTAAGTATTGGTATTGTACTGGATCCTAATTCACTGAAATGATTCTATCACTTTATTATCTATTATTACGGGTCTGTTTGGGAACAGCTTATTTAGCTGAAATTGAAAATTTTTTATTGAAAGTATTGTAGATAAAACTAAAAGATAATTGAAATAGTACAGTAAGATTCATAAATAATACCAAAAAATGTAATGGAACACATGAATAGTAGCAAAAATAAGTTGAATAGTAAAAAAGGTAGCTTTTTAAGCCAATACCAAACACACACTACATTGACATTTTGAAACCTTGATAAAAAATTTTGGGAGTATACTATTTTGTCGAGCTCCTCTTGTCTGTTCAAGAATTTGAGGGCATGAACTACAACCACATATATGTTTCCTTTCCATAACTGAAATGAACTGATCAACTAGAGGCTAGAGCTCCATTTTGGCTAAAGTGCAGGCAATGGAGCCAAGGGCAAGTGCAAACCATGTTAACACAGAGAGCTATAAAGAATAATATATTTGCTATATTTCATTTATCAACTGTTCAATATATATATATATATATATATATATATATATATAAATAATATGCATCCTACAAAATAGTACATCCTGTTATGTACACTATGGTGTATCATTCCAATATACAATATTCTACCGGATTACACATTCCACCAAACAAAAAATGACAAGGCATCACTCTATCATTTAATGTAGAAAGAAATCTCATAATATTTTATTACCACCGCTATTTGATGAAAGGACATCTCACTCTCACCACATCCAAGAATATATATATATATCAATATTTATTCATTAAAAAAAGAAAAGAAAAAATTTACTTGTACTTCTTTCCATTTGACCAAATAATCATCTGAACCGTTAATTCATCATCAAATTTTTTAACCAAAAAAAACTCGAACTTTTTTCCTACTTGAACATTATTAACATATTTCGACGATGATTACAAGCAATTTCCCACCTTCTAGCCACTTCTCTTTTTTTCAAACTTTTCATTGTTAACATAATAACATGTTTCAGCCACTATCAAGTCCCGGTCAAGGTCTGTGAACATGAAAGTCAGTCTCGGCCATCCAATTTTGACTTCGTAATCCTACACAAGACTTTTCACAACAAATGAGCTGTTAAGTTTTTGTTGATTCTTGTTTGGCATCTGTGGAATATTTTGTGCCTTCTGACTTAACTAGAAGAGGAAAATGCATAGCACCAATCCTATATATAGTTACATACCCATGCCATTCTTTTCCATAAATCACATTGCTGCATTCAAACTCTTAAAGATAAGTAAATGAAGCTCGTTTCTTTGATACTACTTTTCTCTGCTTTCTTGCTTGGAACCACAGCAGAACAATGTGGAACACAGGCTGGGGGTGCAGTATGTCCAAATGGGCTATGTTGTAGCCAATTTGGATGGTGTGGCAACACAAATGACTACTGTGGAAATGGTTGCCAAAGCCAGTGTTCTTCTGGTGGTTCCCCTACTACTCCATCTCCTACTACTCCTAGTGGTGGTGGCGGCGGCGATGTTAGCGCGCAGCCTCATCAGCGCGTCTCTTTTTGACCAAATGCTTAAATATAGGAACGATCCAAGATGTAAAAGTAATGGATTCTACACTTACAATGCTTTCATTGCTGCTGCCCAATCTTTCAATGGCTTTGGCACAACTGGTGATGACACTACACGTAAAAGGGAGCTTGCGGCTTTCTTAGCTCAAACCTCTCATGAGACCACAGGTTAATTATTTACCCTTTTTTTTTTTTTTTTTTTTAAGGAAGGTTAGTTTCAATACTTATTGAAGTTGTTAACGTTAAAAGTCTATTCACACAATATTTTTTATAATTTTTTTTACAACTATTGACATGATTGTTGCAGTTGGTACATAATAAAAATTATATCAATATGGATGCAAAGATAACTATACTAAACTAGGTTAATAGTTGTGAAAAATATTATGTCCTTAACATTTGCTTAATAGCATGTATGTTCACAAAAAGAAAAAAACAAATATATGTACTTACCAATAAATAAGACTTGTTCAAAGTAATACTAAATACGGGCTTAGTTTTTATTAATAGACTAACCAGATTATATTACAATCAGGGTTATAGCACGTAAAATGGACTTAGACTCAGACTCCAAACCTGTCTTACATATATAATAATAAGTTACTTGCTGTATATTTTAGTTTGTTGGATTGGCTTTATTTTGATTGCAAAAATTAAATTTTTTTTTTTTTTTTTGGTAGGAGGGTGGCCAAGTGCACCAGATGGCCCATATGCATGGGGATATTGCTTTATTACTGAAGAAAACAAGCAAACCTATTGTACATCAACAGAGTGGCCATGTGCATCTGGCAAACAATATTATGGTCGAGGACCTATCCAACTCACTCAGTAAGTTTCTAAAACCATAAATTTATAAATTTGTCATTAAATTAGGGAAAAAAAATACTTTTCATAAATACTAATTAGTGGTCGTAAAATTAGTATCAGTGATAAATTTAGATGTAAATGATGTTACATCAATCACAACAAATTATGTCAATAGTAAAAAAAAAAAAAAAAAAATGTATTGTCCCTAACATAATCAATCTCTCTCTCTCTCTCTCTCTCACACACACACACACACACACACACACAAAGAGGTTTGTAACTTTGTTTATCAAAAGATTGACTGTGAGGTTTTGATTATTTCATTGACAATTATCAGCAACTACAACTACGGTCAAGCAGGTAATGCCATTGGAGCAGATCTCATAAACAATCCAGATCTAGTAGCTACAGACCCCACCATTTCATTCAAGACAGCCATATGGTTTTGGATGACCCCACAAGCAAACAAGCCATCTAGCCACAATGTGATCATTGGAAGCTGGACTCCTTCTGCTGCTGACACATCTGCTAGTCGAGTCCCAGGCTATGGTGTAATCACCAACATTATCAATGGTGGGCTTGAATGTGGCCATGGGTCCGATGATAAGGTGGCTGATAGGATTGGGTTCTATAAGAGGTATTGTGACATATTGGGAGTAAGCTACGGGGACAACTTAGATTGCTATAGTCAAAGGCCTTTTGCCTAAACAACATTGGTCCAGGGCAAAAAAATTGTTTAGCCAAGAACAATAAAGAGATGATATAGTTAATTTATAATTCATCAAAAAAAAGATATAGTTAATTTATAAATGTATTTATTGGAGATTTTCTTGTTCAATGGGAAATCTCTAAACTTATTGATAAATAAAGAGGAATTATATAAATAAGTTCGAGTACAGATAATGCAGCCAGCTTGACCAAATTGTGCAATTTCACATTATTGTCAATATTATTCACTACTTTGTTGGCTAATCATGTGAGGGTGCTCGCATCACAAACTCATTCGGTTAGGTCCGTAACATAATGCATATATCAATATCATACCAGATTGGCCATGCCAATGCATAAATTAGCACAATCAAAGAGTGAGTATATTTGAGATATAATTGGCTTTATGCCCACACACACATACATACAAGTTTCTTTTAGTAAGGTTTGAAGCCTATAACTAGCTAGGCATTTGGTTTCAGACCATTACTACCACCACAACCAACGACTATTACTTTGCCAAGGGCGCTGCGCACGTGCACATGCATTCGAACAAATAATAGACCATTTCTATTAGTCTTATCTTCTCCTCTCCTCAAACTCTTTGAGTGTTACTTTCATAAACTTTTATCTAGCAAATTGATATCACTGAATCATTCTCATCAGTATTCTAGAAACTTACTAAGTTACCCAAAATTCTACACATAATTCCACACCGAAAATCAAAACACTTAATTTGTCGCCTATCATCTTCTCTAACATAGGAGGCCACTATAATTTGTTTAGAAATGAGTAAGTCCTGTGATTTTACACATTTTTAAAATTAAACCCATTGCTGGGCGGTTGCTGCCTTTTTAATCCTAGAGATCAACATTTCCAATTCCATAACAAAGAGATATAAGGGAGACATTGAATCTTCTTGTGTAATCTCTTTCTAGAGAAACTTCCTTCAAACCTAGGAGATAAAATTTTATACCTAATGACAGATCTACTAGCCCACCAAGGCATTTGTTAACTGAGCTAAATGCAATTCATTTGTTCTTGTTTTTGTTTTAAGGAGTATCAATGCAATTTGTTTGTAAATTGTGAATTACAAGTCTCATTGATTGATAACTAACAAAAATGATGAGAAAGGACAGAGTCCGAAAAAAACAAAGCAAGGAATATTCTAGTTATTCCCCATGAAATCTAGGGACATTGCATAGTTGCATTCATCCATCCCCACAAGCCACACCATAAAAGGTTGTAACTATATATTTATCAGCCATTCAAACTTTGCCCCGCTTTAAGTTTTTTGGGCATACAAGCCTTGTACTGCAAGTTTTTGGGGGTAATTAACAAACAAACAAAGAGATGGTATGGTACCTTACGTACGATCTTTGTACAAAGCAAGTAAATTCGGGTGACGGACGTCTATGGCGTTTCTTGATGGACTCTGATAATTATGGCAATGGTGACAACTCTGTCAATATATCAATCAGATCTTCTATGCTTTTCATGCTGTCTTCACCTTCACTGATTGCAAGCCACTTGGGCACTTCAACATTGCAAAAAGCCCTCTCTTGCTGAAAATATTTCCAACACTGGATTCAAAGGCAGGAAGGATTGTTGTACCATCATTTGCTTGAGATATAAATTTTGCTGCTGGTGTTGCCCTTGCCTGTCTCTCCATACTTTGTTGTTTGGCCATTTGATCCTCAGTTGCAAGAACTCATTCAAGCAAAAAAAAAAAAAGTTGCTGGAACTCATTGAAGCAGCGATTAGAATGATCAAGGCACAAAAAATATTTCGATTTTAATTCCTAGTGTTGACATCAGGAGATGTTGTAGTTTATTTGCAGAACCTATAGAATGCTTTCAATCTTAATTCATCTCGTCAACCTCAAGATAGAGGAAACTTAAAGAGGAACAACTAAAAGGAAAAGCATTTCAAAAATAGAAAAGTAAAAGAAAAAGGTTTAAATCTAAAATAAAGAACATTATTGTATTCACCAACAGATTAAAATGCAATTTTGGAGCCATGGCCTGAAGAAACTATTGAAGAAACTTTTCTTAATATTCAACCTTTGATACCCTTTTAGATATCAAAGAATTTGACAAAACCAAGACAAAGAATCCTCCCCCTTAAATTTTTTATTTTTTATAAATAAAATTTCTAGAGCAACACACTTGTTAGATATTATGAAAGAACTGAGGATGGTCTTCAAGTGTCACCTTCTTCAGTGTAAGATCCAAATAAGGATGTGGACACCAAAAAATATAACGTCTGCACACTTGTTAGATAGTACGAAAAGAACTAATGATTTGGGTTTCATTGTCACCTTCTTGAGTGTAAGATACAGAAAAAGGATGTAGACTCCATGTCCATGTGTATGTTCCCAAGCCGCCACCAGATCAGGCTAATGCAGCACAGAATGAAAGAAACAATCTTATAAATTTTGCCAGAGATAAGATCATTTACTTAAATCCAGATACTAATGTTTGAGAACTACCAATACCTGAAAACCATTAGCAACATAATGTGGAAAATGCTCCCTAAATGTAGAGGCCATGGTTTCAGCCAGCATCCAAGAAATCCATGAGTTCCCAAAGCAAAAATGCTCAACTTGAAGGCAAAACTTTTGAAATTTTCCATAGCTTCTTTGGGACTTTGGCGTTAGAATTCCCTTTGGCAATTGGACATCCACGTCAAAGTTTGAATTTCATATTCAAATATGGTGCAAGATGAGCAAAAGTATCCTGATATGATTCAAACATATCACCAGAGAAGTAGGAAATAGAAAATGCATAAGAAGCTGAGGACTTGGCTTGCTTCTTAACATGCTAATTACCAATAATCCCCATAGAGCGGGACACGTCTGTAAATTGATGAAATTGATTCACATCCCTCAAAATTATCCTGTCGTACCTAGTGCACAAAACTCCCACTTTTACAAGGTCTAGAAGAGGTCATGGTAGGCAGTCTTATCTCCTTTCCATATATTATTTATACGAACTTGGTGGCTGTGTGACAATCTCCACAAATTGGAAGGTTTTTTGTCACACACAGAAGTACAGCAGGACTGGTGTTTAAAAGCCCAAAAACAATGGTTAACTTTTCACTGTGGATTTTCTTTCTACTCTTGAATAACATCATGCAAAACAAAACTAGCGTCAGGTGTTTAGCCAGCTGACTTAATCCTGTCAGGCAATGCCTCCAATAACATATAAATTTCCTTTGCCTGAGGGTGAGATGCATCTCCACCAAGAAATAACTAGGCTTTCCCCTTTACCTCATCCAACTGCATCCAGGACTTTTCTTCATGCCATGAAATTTTAGAAGAGCTCTCAAATTGTCCACCTCTTTCCACTTGCCAACTTCAGCATACATATTTGAAAGCAGGACATAATTCCCACTATTTTCTGGTTCCAAGACGAACAACTTTCTAGCTGCAATTTCTGCAATTTCCAAATTACAGTGGCTCCGACAAGCAGCCAACAATGCACCCCATATGCTTGGTCCTGCTTGCATGCGCATTTGATCAATAAGCTTTTTTGCTTCCATCAGTCGCCCTATACGAGCCAAAAGATCAACAACACAAGCATAATGTTCAACTCTTGGTTTGATGGAATGTTCTGTGTTCATGCAGTTGAAGTATTTCAAGCCAACATCAACAAGACCTGAATGGTCACATCCAGATAATAACCCAGTAAATGTGATGGTATCCGGTTGAATACCCTCTCGGATCATGTCCTCAAAAGTCCATACACATTCCATTCCGCATCCATGGAAAGCGTAAGCAGTTATCATCGTATTCCAAGTAACCAAATTCTTTTCACGTATCCTATCAAAACATTGACGAGCATCAGTGAGGCTTCCACATTTAGCATACATTGCAACAAGTGCTGTCAGCACAGAGGCATTCGAGTCCAAACCAATCCTACTAGCAAAATCATGAATCCGTCTCCCATGCTCAAGACCCGAAGACTCAGCACAAGCAGGAAGCACACTCATTATAGTTACCCAATTAGGCTTTACTTCTGAATCTTCCTTCAACATCTCCTCAAACAAACACAATGCCTGCTCAGCCAATCCGTTCTGCGTGTACCCTGATATCATAGCAGTCCAAGAAACAATATTCCTACACGGCATTGTTCTAAAAAAACCCTCAGCAACACAAATCTCCCCATCCTTCATATAGCCCGCAATCAATGCATTCCAAGACGAAACATCTCTTACAGACATTTTATCAAACACCATATGAGCATCCCTCAACTCGCCGCATTTCACATACATATCAATCAAGGAAGTCCCAACATACAAATCAAACAACAACCCAAGTCTCAAACTCATCCCATGAACACATTTCCCCATCCAACTACTCGACAAGTCCGCACAACACTTGAGCACAAAAGGGTATGTAAAGCTATCACCTTTAATTCCAAGAGAGTTCATTTTGAAATATAAATCAATGTTTGTTTTTGAATACCCATATAAAGCACAAGCACGAAGTATAGAGTTATATAAAAGAACAGTTGGGTAATGGGTTTTTTGAAACAGAGCCATGGCAGTGTTAAAATGACCAGAACTTGCATACATTGCTATCATCTTGGCAGCTAGGTAGGAATTGGGTTTGAGGCCACGAAGGGTTAAGTGAGCATGGATTTGTTGGCCTAGTTTGGAGAGGTTGAGGCCAGTTAAGAACTGGAAAATGGATGCGTAGAAGAAAATGTGAGGTGGGTTTTGGTTGAGTAGTGGTTCTAAGAGGATATGTAAGTGAGTGGAGGATTTGGGCTGTGATTGTGGTGGTGGAACATTGGTGCAGTGAGAGTGAGAGTGAGAGTGAAGGCAGGAGAGAATGCATTTGAGTTTTGGGTTTGGGACTGTGGTTGATGTTGTGCGTAACAGTTGGACATGCAGCATTGACAGAGAGATAAATGTCTGTGTCCAACTCAACTTTACGTAGGAAATATTAGGAAAGAATGTTGGGAGTTTATCAATGTAAAACTTAAAATTGTAGTGCAGAGGACCAATCAAATCTCTTTGCTTAAGATGATATTTGTTTCCACTGATTGAGTTTACTAATATGCTATAAGCAAATCACCTATAGGATTTTTATTTAATTAAAACTGAATATATAAATAGCAATTTTAGAGAATTTGTGAATTTAACTCTAATGGTTTGCAGAGTCTATAAAAAGCTTTAAAATTCATCGAATTGTGTAAATAAGTGAATATGGATGAATAGTGATCAATGAAAAGTTGCATTTGAAAATGTTAACCTGAAATAACACTATGATTGATATAAATTCTCTAAAATGTTGTTTTGGTTGATACAAGTCGTCAGTGGCGACACCACCTTATGGTTAGGGTGATTTTGGGACACCTCGACCTGAAAAAAAAAAAAATTATATATAATAATTAAAAAAATTATATTTATTTACCTTTAAAAAAAATTTTGGGACCACCCTGAATTTTTTTTATGCTAATAAAATTAAATTTTGGTTCATAATTTAAGCAACTTAACAATATATTGGGGTTTTTCAAATAAAAAGGAAAAGCTCAAAAAAAAAATTTGAACTAAAATCTTTTAAAAAAAAATTATAATAAAACTACTACAGGTTAGGTGGTGACTTGATTCTTTCGACTAGGCACATTGTCCAATATAACACAATTTTCAGCTTTTTATTATTTTTACAGTACTATTTTTCCTCACCAGACATATATTACTTACTTCTCATTTTTAATTATTTTTTCTTGTTTATTCTTAACCACACATGACTTTTGTCTTCTCGATTTAAATTTTATCACATCTTTATCTACACTTTTACATTTACGTTTTGTCTTCTTCTTTGTTCATAACTTTTGTGTCTTCTACCAGTACCAGTGCGGCAGTGTCTCTTCTCAAGTTTTGAGTCTCAAATTTTTCAATTCGATTTTTTTTAGCTGTACAAGTACCTTTGTTCATTTCTTTTCTTTTCATTTTTTTCCTTTTGAGATTTTTTGGTTTACAGAATGCAAATTTGTTTTGGTTTTAAGAACCCTTTTTTTTTCTTTTTTTTTTAAGTTTGGCCGAATCTTGAATTTCGGTCGGTAGTTACCGAAACACCCGAAATAGAGCAGAATGACCCGAAATTTTTTCCGAAGTAGAATAGGGTGGGTTACTATTTCGGATTGTTTACCAGCACGGTATTTTTCGGCCGTTACAACTGGAACGGAATGAAATTAATAACATTGAATCAAACCTAATTACCTAAAGGCTAAAAAGAAATAAGATTGTGTAATTTATGAACACCCTGAACAAAATTCCTAGAGCCACCACTGCTAGTGGTTGGGGACCAAAAAAAATAAAAAAGAAGAAGCCTCCTTTCCCTCTCTTTCTTTTTTCTTTTTCTTTTTTTTTTTCCTCCAAAATTATGCAAAACACACATTTTGCAACTTTCTTGATCAAGCGAGAATGAGCTCACTTGGGCAGACTTACCATCTTACTCAAGCGACAATTGAACAAGCTCTTGCTTGTGCTTATGTGTATCTCGCTCGTATTTGCTTGACCAAAATACCGATTCACTAACTTCATTTTCCGATCTACGAATTCATTTACTGATCAACATTGTGACATTGTTCAAGCAAGCCACTAAACTCAGTTTTTAATTTTTAAAACTTTCTCTTTATTATGCTACTATCAAAGTAAGAGCATGTAAATTACAACCTATACTTGTATATATTTATATATACAACAAAGAAAAGTGAAAGTATAATGAAAGATCATAGTTTCAAATTCATTTGTCTCTCTTAACATTTTTTGTTGGAATTAAAATGTACATTAGACTTTTACATGCCATTGATCGACTATTGATCAATCATTGATTTATTTTTTAAATGAAATTTTTAGATCAAATTAGTTGCCTTCCGATTTAATTTTTTTTATAGAGCTTTAATTTGAGGTATGTTTTCCCATTTGAGGTTTTTTTTTTCCTTAGAAAATTTAATCTGAGATATATTTTCCTGTATTAAATTTTTGTTCATATAAATATTTTGAATTACAAGAAATACAAATGATTTTCCAAGTGAACCAATTAACGGAATTTTTTTTGGATTAATAAGTGTTGGGGGGAAATTGATGCCTCTGAATGAGATGTTGGGAAAATAGACCGAAACTCAACTATGGGCTCTTGAGATGACACCTAAAGGCTATCAGTGTGATGACAAGCCTACCCAAGCAAGGAAACAAATGCTGCATTTAACAAAACAGCAACAAAATCCCAATGAAAAAATACTTTATAATACTTAGTTAGTACATTAGTGGTCTTATTCTGATAGTTCAAAAGGAAAAAGTTCTCCAGCGGTAAGGGTGAAGTTACACTTAAGTCCAAAAGATGAATTGTCCAACTGTAAAGGTAGAATTACACGGTCCAGCAATCAATGATTAGACAAATTTAAGCAAATTTTAGGTCTTTATGTGTCTCATTCAAGAGGAATTTATTGTGCTTTCAACCATCATTACATCAATGTGAGGGAAGAGTTTGATAATTATAAATACATCATATTCTTCAACAGTAAAGTAAAAAGTAAAAATTAAAGGTTCCCTAGGAAGAAAAAATGGAGGATTAATTGGCATGGTGTGAAGGGAGAGAGAGATCCTAGCTCAGTGCAGCGAGTATTAAACTAAGATTTCGGTGAGTATGTGTTTATAAGGCATGGACGAGCTGAATATGGTTTGTTTTTTGAGTGAGTGGTATAGGACTGATGCTGAGACTAGTATTTTATGAGTAATGTGACTAGCTGGAAGACATTCATAAGCTGTGATAGTGTAAAGGGGGGGAGAAGAGTATCTGGGATTAGATGGGTGTAGGCTAAAGATGATGGGTGGTGAGCTAAAAGAGAGCTGAACCACCAGTAAAAATGGCCAACGAATCTTAAAGTCTTAGAAAGGGGGTAGCTAGGTCGTTTTTTTGGTTAGTTGCTTGTGTTTTTATAATGGAGTTTTAGGGAAGCATTAATTGACAAGAATCTAAAAACGTATGACTATTCAGAGGTGACGAATCAAGGCCAAGCTTTCCTGGGATTTTTGATCAAAAGTAGGAAAATCTATTTTAGGGGTTGCCTTGCTTCTTTAGGTAATTATGGGATTTTAGAGTTTTTTTGCATTAAATGCCAGGATTTGGGGCTAAGGTTGATTATTGTGATTAAGGCGTGTATCAAGAGCGAATCCTAATGCTGCAACTAAGATTCAGACTATTGAGAAGTAAGATTTAACACCCCAAGTTAGGTGTCAAGCTCTAGTCTACTTTAGGGAGTTCGGCTAGAGATCCCTTTATGCCTTCAAAACCACATGTTCCCAAATTTTCCTTTTAGGATTCATGGGCTTGGCACATGAATCACGTCTTGAACGTTTTCAACATTCATAGCATCAACTTGTTAAAGCTTGGATAATTTGGTTTCAACTCCCCTTTTGCTGGAGGTGCAATTTTGAGGAAAATGATGGAGTCCCATCATTCTTTAGACTTCAGCTAACATGACAACCCTCGGGCACTGTTCACGTCAGGTAGAAGGTGGTAGAAAACTAATGGGACAACCCTTAGTCCATTATCAAAGGCTTAGCTCTCTTGTATGAGTCTCTAGTTGCTCTTTTTGGTTAGGGATGATCAAGAGTTGGTTGCCCACTCTCAATCCTTTGCCTCCTGCTGGTGTTTTTTTTTTTTTTTTTTTTTTTTTTTGTTTTTGTTTTTGTTTTTTTGTTTTGTTTTGGGCTTGCTTACATGGGCTGGTCCTTTGGGTCAGGTTGTGTACATCCTGAACAACACATTTGCCATGGGTTTTCATCCTCATGGAGTTTTGTTAGTGAATACTTTGGGTTTTTCCATAGATACTTGCAGTGGGCCTTTGGTCAATTGTAATGTTTGAAACAATAAGACATGTTTCAAAATATTTTCGTAATTAACATTTACTATGATGAATTCCATTTTGCAAATAATGTTCATGGTTTCTAATAATCGCATCATATCTTAAATAATGAGTTCGCAGATTTGAATATTTACCATGAGTATTGAAGGTATATATTACGGATGTTGTGATGCAAATGATGTCCATGCATTTCATGATTTTATAATATGAGAACATAATCTGCAAGATAACTCCTAATGAGTTTTTGCAAGACGATTGCCATGGTTTTTTGCTATGGTAATATTTTACTATGATGTTTTTTCTTTGCCAAGCGTTGATAATCTTGGGCTCCTTTTTTGATAAAGTAGTGCCCATGAAAATTGGGTTTTGGATATTGCCAGTGGGAACTGGGCTTTTGATATTGCCAATGAGAATTGAGATTTGATGTTGTCAATGAAAATTGGGTTTTGATGTTGCCAGTGAGAATTGAACTTTGATATTGCCAATGTGAATTGGGTTTTGGATAAATAAATTGCCATGAGTTTAAATCATGAGCTTTGATTATGGATTTGAATTCCATTGATAGAATTGTTTTGCCATGGACTTGAATCATGAATTTTTCAAATATTGTCAAGCATAAGTGTTCTTGGACTTTAAATAAAATAGGGTGTGTGTATTTGAAAGTAAATAGGTGGTAATAAAATTAGGTGTAAAAAAAAGTACCCTAACAATAAGTTTCAAGATTGCAACCAAATATAAGAAACCGAACGTAGCCAACAATCTAGCAAACACCCTATAAAATCCAAGTCTAAGCCAAACTAAACATAGCTGAAATGGGTCTGCCAAAGTAAGTGCGTGTGTGTCCATTATTGCATTAAAACATAGGGAAAAAAGGCCCAAAGTAGTTACAAAAGTGTGTGGACCATCATTTATGGAAATTTACAATGATTGGCAGTCCTCAAAGTCAAAGCCCAGATTAGCTGAAATGGGTCTGCCACTTTATTATCGATTATTACATAGACCCAGGTTTAAAAAACGATTTTATTAATATATGCTCTTAAGGTATGCATTAATAAACTATTTAAAGAAAAAATAATTTGTGTAAAAATGAAAAAGTGACTAATTTTTTTGACAAATTTTTTATAAAAAATTTCTTAAAATAGATAATTAATGAATGCCCTTAAAGTATACATTAATTAGACTCTGAAAAAATAGATAATTAATGTATACTTTAAGGACATTCATTAATTGGACTCTGAAAAAAAAGCCCAAAATAGATGTGTCAAGTATTTAATTAACACTTATAAAAAATGCAAGGCCCAAAGAAAGTAAATATGAGAGAGAGAGAGAGAGAGAGAGAGAGTCCGTCTTTTTAAGAAACATGATTAGTGTCTTTTTACTTGAAATGAAGAAAGCTCATGTCACAATTAATGTTTTATTTTGAGTGGAATTATAACTTATAATATTTGAATTTAGAGCTCATTAATATAATATAATACGTAACATTCTTATTCTATTTACTTATCTCAAACCAAATGATAGAGATACTTGAAAACATAACGTCTCAAACTAGTGTTGGATAATGTTAACTCTTTTTGCTTTTTACCTCACCTTTTTCTAAGTAAATAACAAAGTTAATCTTTTTAAAAATAAGTGAATTTTTATTTTTTCGTTTCGCCTTTAGTAAATAAGTTACCAAAATCTATGTGAAACAGATAATCAAGTCTAGAAGGATGTATAATATTGATATAGAAATGATAACCGTATAAAATACCGAAGGATTAGGTGGGATGGTTGGTCCAAATTAAATTATATATTTTACAAAGAAATAATTAAGACATGAAACATTTTGAAGCTTTTAAATTGTAGGTTGGCTTAGAAGAGGCATAGCAGCTTAGGCCAGAGACAGACTGTCCTTGCGTGACTATCAGTATTTTGATTTGGTCTTTGGCTATTAGTTTGCTATTTTTTTTTTTTTTTTTTTTTATACTGAATATAAAATATAACTTGTTTAGTTGATACCTAATAGCAAATAAATTCTTTTAACTCTTCAACAATTTTAATAATAATCTTATGTATTGGATATATACATTCTCGGTTATAATATGTGCGCGTTATAAATTATAATGATATGAAACTGATATGCATGCATGTGAACTGTGAAACATAAGATATCTTCTCTTAAAAACCTGAATTCTATGGTATTAGTCAACATCCACATATGTCGCCCATGGTTTTATTATTTAGCTTTCAATTTCTGAATTTTAAAATGTTCCAACTTTTTTTGTTTAGTAGATTATCCATAAGTTGTTGAAAACCTCTTCATTTTGCATGTTCCTGAGAGCAGAGTAGTTCAAATTTGGAGCCCACGGCATGCACATGCGGGAAAAGTTGTCCATATGTTTATACTTTATATCCCATTTGATTTTCAGCTCCGGCCATATATTGTTGACCTGTGCAATTTTGTGCATTCATCGATCTTCTTCTAGGTGAGAAAATTATTAGATATTTTTAGAATACGACAACGTAGTGTTCTCATATTTTATATTTATCGTGGACACCATTATGAGTTTAATTAGTTGGATCCTTAATGAGAGAATGAAATATTGTGTTTCCGTATTCTGAGAGTACTTAATAATTACTCGTTGATTTCTTCTCCCAACGTCTTTTAATTAGTATATTTTTTTTTTTTGGGTTTCACTCTTGTTTGTACTTATTTTAATTTTTAAGTGTTGATTTGATCATAGGATGCACTGAAAATCCATGTTTAGCATTCGATTTTGTCATTTTGTGATGTGATTTCATTTCTAAAATGGTATGGGTCCATTTTCCCTCCATTTAAAAGGACTTTTCTCGTATCTATGATAATCCTCTATTATCATTGATAAATATGTTAATTTTGCTATTTTCGGTTGTGGAATTGATTATGTATCAAGTGTCGACATCAATACTATTTCAACTTGTCTTCTTTTATTCATGCTAGAAATAGTACAATTTTTGTAGTTTTATTTATGAGTAATACTACAGACACAAACTAGTTTACAATTTTTTTTATAAATTGTTGATGTGACAAATTCTTACTAATTTTAACATGGGTCCATTATTAACATCATGTTTTTACTTACAATAACTATTTGGAAAATACTAAAATCACATCAACAGTTTGTAAAAATGTTGTAAAATAATTTGTATTTGTAGCATTACTCTTTATTTATATTTCTTTGCTGCCTTTTACTTTAATGTAAATAAGAGTAACTTGTATCATGCCCTTAGATTAATGCAAGTAAATTTCTTCAATTTCATAATTGTTGGACATATTTGCATTAGTTTAAATATTATTTTCCAACCTTTCCTTCCTAACAAGTCATTTTGGTTGAGACATACGAAATCCATTTGATTCACTTGAAAAAAAATTTAATTCAATCATTTGAGTTAGTAAATAATTTTTTGTAAAACAAATTTTCTTCCTTATCAATCCCCATTAAAAGAGAATGATTGGAAAGTGTAATTAATTATTTTTAAAATTAAATTACATCTAATATTATAGAGTTTAAAATATAATTTTCCCTTCTTTTTAATTATAATTTTCTGGTAGAAACTTAAAATATGGAATTCGTTAGGGGCACCCCAAAGTTTAGGGGCCCTTAACCCAATCCTAAGTCCTTTCTATCTTTTTTTGGTAGAAAAGTCCTTTCTATCTTTGGTACTTTGTGTTTGTGTTTGTGGGAGCCCTCTGTGGACTGAGTCAGATCTTTTCTTTTTCCTTTTAAAAAGTAAAGTCATATTTTCATAGACAAATAATAATAATAATAAAAAAAAAAAATCATAGACAAAATAAAGCGGGCCTTTCCCGTCGCACGTTGGGCTACCTCTAAAAGACAAATTTTTTTTGTCCTTGTAACCCAAATTATTAAGAAGATTCTTTTTTCTTTTTCAACAAAAACAAGAAGATTCTTTTTCGTTTAATCTCTAACGGGGATCCCCAGTTGTTCTATTTTTGTAGTTTAAATATATTTTTAGTATTGACTAGGTATTTTAAATAAGCAGAAAAAGAATGAGTCACATATGGAATTTTATATCAAACTTAGGATATTTTTTTTATATAAATTATCTATATGAAAACAATAAAATTAGGAATACAACAAAAATTCACATAAATTAACAAACTTAGAGGGCCTATCTTAATAAGGCTATAAATAAATTGAGTTTTTTATTAACATTTAGGGCATTTTTTTAAAAGGAATACTTAGGGTTTGATTAGGAAAAAGCTTATTTATTTTTGTTCATTTAGTAAATGAGTCAATTTCAAGTTTAAGTTTAGATTTGATTATTAGATATGATACTTTACTCACGAACAAGCTTGTGAGTATGAGACTTCATTTAAAGTATATATAAGTATAATATTAATTGTTTATATGTATAAATACATTTATATAAACTTAAAATTGGATTGTATAAATTTATAAGATATCAAATTATTATTTGTAGTTTTATTCATAATGATTTTAAAAACTAAATTGGATTAGTCGGTTCCATTGGAAAATGGAGCCTAATTTGGTCCGGTAAAAATCCACAATTCAACCATAAAAATTTTCAATTGAACTAATAGTAACAAAAGACTAGAAAATTTTTCATTTATTTGACCGGTCCAGTCTTCAAAAAACAAGGACTAAAACCCATTCCTTCTTCTTGTTTTGAGCTGTACTTTTAATCTCAATTTTAATAGAGGTGTGAGGTGTCTAATATTATTATTATGTGAGTGCATTACAGTTGTGAAATATTACTTATTGCATTTTATATCTTCTTCTCTGTTTCTTCCTTGTTCATTCAACTCTCCTCTCAGACACATTCATGACTCAGGCTCTGACTCTGACTCTCCCACTTCTCCTCAAACCTCAACGCCACGGTCTTGACCTTTAGCCTTTTGTTTCCTCAAGGGCCCGACCCGACCTGCCTTGGGACCAAACACAGGTGAGTCTTTTTGTTTTTGATTGAAACTGAACTAAAGATGAGTGGTAAAGAGTGTAAACGCTAGAGCTGAAAAATGAAGTGCTTGTGTTTCTTTTTTTTTAAGACATGGGAGTTTTTGAGAAAATCCCATGTGTTTGTTAAGGAATCTGAATTATGGTCACTTTAGCTGAACTTGTTAAATGCTTTGAATGAATAGTGTTTAACTTTGGATTGTATGGGAGCTGAAAATCGAAAGTTCATGGTTGTTGTGATGAGAGTGGAGAGTGGGTGGGTGATTGCTTGTGTTGTTTTGGAACCATATAGGAAAAAGTGAGAGGGGAGCTGATTATTTGTTTTGGACTGTTATGGGTTGTTTCTGGTTAGGATTTTGGAAGTGTGTATAACTAGTTTAAGGGAATGGGGAGATGTATTGTGCTTGTGTGAAGCAAGATTTACGCGGGTTCTAGTTAGCTTAATTGGTAAAGGGTTGGGTTCAATTTAAATCTCGCTTACATTGGAGACTTAGCCTGACGGTAAAAGACGATTATCATGGAGTGGAGTAGATGCTAGCGGTTTGCCTATAATGTCTTAAAAATTAGGATTTTAAGCCTTCTTGAGCTGGTTGAAGTTGAAGCCAAAGTCCATAGAGAGAGAGAGAGAGATAGTGATTTGGGTGGGGTTGTCCTTGTGATTCGTGCACAGGCTACAGGATATTATTATTTTTTGATAGGTAGCTAAAGGATATTATTATAATCCCCATTGTAAGTAAGTAGGAGTCATATTGTTTAATTTCAATTACCAAAACTTTAATAGTTATAGTAATAGTTATGGATGGAATACAAAGTTCATTTTGGGAACTGTATCTGTTTGTTCAACTAATCCCTCCCGCAATCATTACTATTATTGAAATTTCCACATTATTTTTTATTTACTGTAGACTTTAGAGAGCCAAACCCAACACTTTGTTTAGAGCTAGATACAGAGAAAGAGAGTCAAGGATCTCATGCCCCCAATTCTCAAATGTTGTTATGAAGAAAGGTAAGTTGAAGGGTCTTTTATTTATTTATTTTAATTATTTATTCTTGTTTTGTTTTAATTTCATATCATCTTCTAGTTTTGCTTTTCTTTCTTTTCAAACTGCTTGTTATGTGGTTTTGACTTTGGTTGCTATCTGTTTGTTCTTGGTTTTTGTTTGTGCTTAAGTAGTGAGCTACTTTTGGTTGGGATTTCATTTGTGGGTTGCCCATTTCTTAGCTAAACTTGAAGGATTTATTATTATTAATTTTTCTATGTGGGCTAACAGGTAACACCTTGGTTTGAATCAAAATTTTTGCTTATGGTTATAGTACTTCCTTTTATATCAATTATCTTTTGGGTGCATGAGTTTTGTTGGCATGTTTTGGTTGCTTTCCCTCTTACCACTCCAAAGTTTGTTGAATTTTATAAGTATTTTGTCATTCTTTTGTAAATAATTTGAACTGCAAATTGATTTCTCAGAATTGTAGTTTCTCTTTATTTGACAAGAAAATGCAGGAAAAGGAAAGTCCTGAGATTATTGGTATGGGACTTGGATGGATTATGCTAAAAGCTCAACTTAACTGATCATATTTAGATCATTTGCTTATTTGAGTTTCTCATGTTATCAGACTTAAAAGAGCAAAAGATCAATTCTTCCAAAATAGGATATAAGGTCCAGTTAAAGTGTGAAAAATAAAGCAATGTTAATGAAACAACTATAAGCATAATCCTGCTTTGTGATATTGGTGTAAAAGCAAGCAGAGGAAGTACCTAATGCAATACCACTAGATTTTAATAAATAATACCCACAAGGAAAATTATGAGATGCCTGCAACAAAAAGACATATATTGGAACCACTTATGGCATGGAAAATCTTGGCAAAGAGGGGAGTCGCATGTATGCTGAGTCCAACCCTTCCAAAAAAATTCAAAAGAAATGTTTTACCTAAGATGAAAACTGATTTGATTCTAAGCTTGCTTAGATATCAATATTTTTAGCCTCTAACACAGGTTCCCTTCTTTGAGAAACTAGCTGATGTGCCTAATTTCGATAAAATATCTTTCTTTCTTAAGGAATTATTAAGCATATTCTTTTCTTCTATCTAAATGTTGCCAATAAACAAAAGGAATGTCAGACAAGAAAGCAAGATCTTGTTCACATTTAGTATCTTTCATACATTTGTTTGCAGAAGCCAAAACAGAAGTCACCTTTTGATTGAACAAAATTGGTTGCATGTTAAAAATCTGTTAGTGTGTTCTTTCTAATCGGCTCTGGTTAATTCTTTATTTCCATTTATTAATCCGGTAATGAATTGGATTGAGAGGTTCTGACAGAGGCCCATACAACAAATTCTTGTTTTCCTGTATTGATGATGCTACTCCTTGTAATTTGTTGTTCGGTTGTCGAAATTAGTAGTATTTAGCTTGAGTTGATAGGCTGCTTGTTTGGTGCAAATGGTCAAGAAATTCCAAATGTTTGACAAAACTCATATCAATGCATGGGCCCTTAGATACATAAATAATTTATGTATGAGTATATTTCCACACAAATGATGTAACCTGTTTCTTCTTTTGGTCAAAGTGTAACCTATTTTTCAACAAGCTGACCACATGTTGATAGTTTGGCAATATGACTTTTTTTTATCCTACATCAGCTTATCATCATTTTACTTTTATGAACTACAATTCTGATGGCTCCTCTTCACCTCTCTGTTTTAGATTTTCATTTTTAATAAAGGATATTTCTTACTTGCTGCAAATTGTTAAAATTATCACCTCAAGAATAGGAACATTAAATGGGAACACCTGATAACATAGATGGAAGTTTTTGTTTGCTACCTAATTGTCACTTGTCTCCTGATGCCACAGGGTTCTTGAACTATTTAAGAATAGATCTACAATGGCAAAAGATTTGTGACCATAATGGATCCTCAGGCTTTTATTAGGTTATCTATAGGCTCACTGTGGCTGAGGATACCTAGAGCAGCTTTGAACTCGGTGAATTCTGGAATTCATGCAATCTCTTCGCCATGTTCATGCGAAATTCGTCTTAGAGGTTTTCCTGTGCAGACTACATCAGTACCCTTAATAACCTCTCCTGAAGTTACACATGATTCTCACAGTATTGCCTCGAGCTTTTATCTTGAAGAATCTGATCTGAAGGCATTGTTGGCACCGGGCTGTTTTTATAACAGTCATTCATGTTTGGAGATTGCTGTTTTTTCAGGAAGGAAGGGGTCCCATTGTGGTGTAGGCATCAAGAGGCAGCAGATTGGGACGTTTAAACTGGAGGTAGGTCCTGAATGGGGTGAAGGGAGGCCAGTGATTCTTTTTAATGGTTGGATTGGTATTGGCAAAAGCAAGCAGGAAAGTGGAAGACCAGGAGCAGAGCTTCATTTGAGAGTGAAACTGGATCCTGATCCAAGATACGTTTTCAAGTTTGAAGATTTGACCAGATTGAGTCCTCAAATAGTTCAACTTCAAGGTTCCATTAAGCAGCCTATCTTCAGTTGCAAGTTTAGTCGAGAAAGGTGATATAATTTACATGATCTCTTCTACTTTGATCAGTCGTATAAAACCTTCAAACCTGATAAGAGGATTACCTTCCATGCCAAAATATATGATAGCTTTTTTTAAAAAAAAATTTTGGGGTTGTCCTTTGTCGTCCCAAATATATGAAACTTTCCAAAAGTGAAAATTTTGTTTTCTATATTATCCTTTAAAAAACAAAAAAAATACAAACAAGATTATTATTAAAAGTCGTGCCATTTCTAATAAAGAGTAAAGGACATTTTAAGAAGATTATTATATTTTTTATTTTTCATTAATAATTGTGTCATTTCAAATGTTTTATTTATAGTGTAGAGAGCATCTAATATTGATATCTTGAGAAAAATTTAATATTCTTATTAAGTTTTCAAAAGGTCTTGCTAGCTTTAGATTCTTGTAGGATGGGTATGCTTTATGAATGGTGTAGTTTTGGCTACATCTGTTTCAGGAGCTACTCCTTTAAGGTAGATGGAACTTTGGGTGACATGCACCTTTTGAGTGAAAGAAGCACAAAACTTTTCTTCCTTATAATAGAATTGGCAAGGGAAGTGATCTTTCTTGATGCTCTATTTGACCACCAATGAACAATAGGAAATGTAACCATGGGTCTCTTGCTTTTTGTGACAAATATTGTGCGTGAAAAGGATTTTTATACTATTTTCTTGTTTCCGTTTCTCTGTTAGTCATGTAATTGAGTAGGATGAACTTTTGTTTTCCATTAATTTTTTGATAGTGATTAATGATAATGAATTGACAGGGTACCCCAGGTGGATCCATTGAGCACTTACTGGTCAGTTTCTGCCGATGGTTCTGACCTAGAGATGGAGAGAAGAGAAAGGAAGGGGTGGAAGGTGAAGATACATGATCTCTCTGGCTCGGCTGTTGCCGCTGCCTTTATTACAACTCCATTTGTGCCAGCAACAGGTTGTGATTGGGTGGCCAGGTCCAACCCAGGAGCTTGGTTAATTGTTCGCCCTGATATTTGCAGGCCTGAGAGTTGGCAGCCATGGGGAAAGCTTGAGGCATGGCGTGAACGTGGCATCAGAGATTCTGTCTGCTGTCGATTTCGCCTTCTTTCTGATGGCCAAGAGGGAGGGGAGCTTCTCGTGTCTGAGATTTTTATCAATGCTGAAAAGGGTGGTGAGTTTTTCATAGACACTGACAGACAAATGCGAGCAGCAGCAGCAAGTCCAATACCAAGCCCTCAAAGCAGTGGAGACTTTGCAGCGTTGGCTCTAGCTGTTGGAGGTTTTGTCATGAGCTGTAGAGTGCAAGGGGAAGGGAAGAGTAGCAAGCCATTGGTACAACTGGCCATGCGACATGTAACATGTGTGGAGGATGCTGCCATTTTCATGGCACTTGCAGCAGCTGTTGATCTCAGCATTGAGGCATGCAGGCCCTTCCGTAGGAAGATCAAGAGAGGGTCTCACCATTCTTTGTGATGTATGTAGAAAATTGTGATGATTAATTTCCACGAACACAATACTTTTTCTATGATTGCTGTGATATTTGGCATTGTACAGGATTCCCTAATTAGATACTGACTTCCAAAAATTGTTTGACTCAAGCATAGTATTTACAACCTGCAAGAGAGCAATCTGCCCATGCATCACTTGGGGCTTTTGTACATTTTTTTTGGTTTCTGGGGGTGGTATTTTCTTTCCAAAATCCACTAGAAGTTGTGAACTTAGTTGCTGTTCATATTTCCACAGAGGGTATTTCCAAAACTTTTAAAGTTATTAAATACTGAATTAACAGATTGTCATAGGGTTTAACTAATTGGGACACAGGTAACTAGTTGACTTGCTGGGAGTAGGGTAATCCCATATTGATAACCTCTCTTATATCCTGTTTGCTACAGTTCTTTCCAAAAAAATTGAATTTGTTTTGTCCACCCTATTGCAGTATGAGCAGAATTAATTGAAAAGCATTTTGGACTGAAATCTTGTTAACTAAAATATGGTTTGTCTTGATTTCCTATGGAGTATGACTTGGATGTGTTGACGTAAGGGCTTCCCATCTGAACTAAAGGAAAGGGCTTAATGCATTGTGTTGTGCTGCTTTTCAGGCGTTCAAAGTAGAAGAATGTTTATTGCTGCCGGTTCTTCAGCCAAAGATGATTACTAAAAGTACAGATATATTGTACAGGGGAATAATATTTGAACATTCTTGAAATACTGATTGAACTTGATGAATTCCAAGGTTTGTTCAATTACTAAATTGGGAAAGAAGGGTTTTATAAGTCATACTATGCACAAGAATCAGGAATTTTAATCCCAAGCGGATCAATGGTATCATTTTGAAAGTATTCTCAAAGACTGTGGTCTAATCCAACAGTTTTTCTTTCTTTTTCAAAATCACTCTCTACTCACTGGTTAATCCAACAGCCCTATTAAGGAAGCCATGGTCAGCAGTCGAGAGAGAGGAAGCCCTGATGCTTTGTCCACATATTTACATCAAAATTAAAATCACATGATACAAAAACTTTAGGTAGTCGCTGCAGTTGTTCTTGTAAACCAAGTTAGTTTCCATTGTTCTCTTGTCCCTCACTCAGGTCCCATAAAATGGAACAAAAAGGAACACATTTGATTTATAGTATAAACAAATAAGTAAACATGCCAATTAGAAGCAAATCTGGCAAGAGAAAATTCTATTCATAAAATATCTTTTAATTTTTTTAGACACCAACAACAGACATGAGAGCTCACAAAAAAGCAAGGTTCCAAATCTCATCAAGATGCATTCCATGCAAACTGGCTGTAAATGGGAGGACAACTTATATATAAAGTCAAACTCCCTCCATTAACACAACATTAAGCTTCAGTTGTTTGAAACAACTGTTCAACCTCCACTATAGTGCTTTTTGCTTCCTCAATCTCCGTGCCTTCCTTTTGGTTTGACTCCTCCAGCTCAGCCTGAAAATGAAGCAGAATGCATTTCATAAAACTCAGTTCACTCTATTGATTAATCCTTCATTGACATGAATGATGAGTCCGCATAAATGGGGAAGCAAATAAACCTAACTTTCATGTATTAAATAAATAATCTTATTCATTGCTCCATATTCTGGAGATTTTTTTTTTGGATAATTCAATAGGTGGGGAAGAGGGATTTTAATCCTAAATGTCTCTCTTAGAAACACTTAGAAACACCAAGAGGAGCTCACCAGTAGGCTCCATATTCTGGAGATGAAACCACTTGAACAAGAAATTTCCTTGTTATCCAATGCAAAGCCCTTTTAAAATTAGGACAAGGTTTCCCTTCAAACTTCTCTTATATTGGATGTGAATTTTGAAAATCTAATTGTTGGATTTTGTGTTCTTTATGTTCTTAACACCTATGTCAAATTTCGTTCAAATCAGATGTTATGTACTATTCGATCAATACACTTATTTTTTATGCATAATTTTAGATCACAAAAACTTCAAATTTAAACATTTGATTGATGACATCACTATTGATCTTTGATCTTTTTGAAATTTTGTAAGCATGGAGGACATAATAAGAACAAGCAATCCAATGGTTAGATTTTCAAAATTCACATCATCTAATAAAAAGATATCGGTAGAGTTTGAAGGGTTTCTCTATAAATTAGTTTGGAGAGACCTTTTCAGGCAAACACACACTTAAGTTTGAAAAAAGGGCCACTCTTGGGAGTTACCTTTACCTTCCAATAATATATTTTTAAAGAAACCAAACCTGGTCAGAAAATCTAAAATTTTAACCTAATTTAAAATGCTACATTGCTTATACCAATCAAGAAGATGCACTTCAGTATGTATAAAGGCATGTAAATTGAGAGAATGATCAATTTGTAATGTCCTTTGACCTGCCAAGACATTTCTGAACAAAAGTGATCACTTCATAGTCTCAGCCCATTACAATGTGTCAAAACCCACAAATCAGAAGGGTCACCAGTCACCAGAGTTAGTAATCCCATGGTCACAATCCATTTAAAGCATAATTTTTCATATACTTCTTGCCTTAGCCCTCTAGTCTTAAAGGTCAATGCTATAAAGAGTCTATAATTAGCAACAATCTCATAGATGAAGCCTTTAGCTTGATGATGCTAAAACACATTTGATTGCCAAGAATCACTTGAACCAGAGTCCTGCCCACTTAAATGTGTTGCAACTTGCAACCCCAGACTACAAGGGTGGACCACAGTCAGTAATCTACTTGTCCAGTCCTATTGCAATACTTAGTGCATAAGCCATAGAGAACATGAATTGATAACATTCTCCTCTACAACCCAACCATCAATGCACTGCAGTACAAATTGTGATGATCTCATTGAATTAACCTTCAACCTGCCTGTGTCCATAGTTATTGCCCAAAACAACATAAGGAAAGCAAAAATTAGGTGTGCCAGAACCCACGGTTAGAAGGGCAGGGCAGTGTCAGTAATCTAATTATCCAGTCCTAAAAGAAATAATCCATTAAAATCACAAATTTAGAGCACTGCCCCTATATGTTCTCACTGCTGAAAACTACGGAGAAAGGGAAAGCATGAAAAAATTACCATGTATTCTGGTATATAATAAAGGTGGCATGCTTAGAATGGAAGCAATAAAAAGGTGATATTCAGAAAGCACTCGAGAAAATAATGATACAGTACCAAAGTTCCTTTCAGGTCAGCTAGTGAGGCCTCTAGACGCTTGCGACAATCAGGTATCATCATCCTTGACTCAGCAAGCACATTCTCCTGTTCAAAGATCCAACAAAATGAGAATTTCTAAGTAGGATTCAACAACAACAATGAGTACTAGTCCCAATTTTTTTGGGATTGGCTATGGATGCTCAATGTATTAGTTAGGGTCAGCCGCAGAGCGTCTAAGTAGGATACTACAGGTATCTTTTTAAATCCATTTTATGTAGGGGAGGGGGGATTTGAACTTGAACATCTCTATTGGAAAAATCAAGAAATGCCATTTGACGTAAAGGTCGTTGGCGATACTTTCGAATATGAATAGATTCTCATTCCTTCAGTCAAATAGGGAATTGAGGTTTTTAACAATGCAATCTGAAGTATGATTTTTAGTCTGCCATATCATACCTGCTGCTTAAGGTCGTAAGGGTCGGCTCCTTTCTCTTTCATGTCTGCTGTTTTGGCAGCTTCTCTCTCAACCTCTTTCTCATACGAATGCAACTCCTTAACAATACGTTTACAAGTTCCAGTCTTGATTTTCAGATTTCTTAAGGTTGCCATAGGAACCTGAACCTATCATAGGAAAAAAAAAAAAAAAAAAAACCTCTACATGAATTTTTGCACATTACATCAATCTTAGGTTCCTCAATTAAATTCAAACACATGACTGGATTGAATTTAGTGGTTCTTATCAACAACATTGTTTGTGCTGCATTGGTTAATGCAATCATGTGTTTGAATTTAATTAGAAAATCTAAATTACAGCACCTAAGAAATTGACAAATTGTACCTAAGTTTTGCTCACATTCTTTTAATTTGAGACATATTACACATTTCTTACCTATCAAAATAATAGTAATAACAACACATTTCCTTAAAAGACAATCATGTATTAGGACCAAATTTATTGAACAAACAATCATGGTTTAAAAATCATAAATTTCATTCTTAGATACAAGCGAGAAAATCAAAATTTCCTATGCCCCCTTTTGCCCCTAGAGTTTCAGATTAAAAATGTCAATAAAGTTTTCTGATTTAGACCCATAATTTTGAGTCCTGAACTAAATCTTGATATCCATAACTTGAATCAATCAAATTGAAGAGAGAGAGAAAGAGAGAGAAACCCTCTAACCTTGCTTGGCCACTTGTCACCGCCGGTGAGCACTTGAAAGAGTTGTTTGATTTGATTTGGGAGACGGAGATGCCGCTGCGCTGTGTTTGTGTGGGAGAGTGAGGGAGGCACGTGAGATGAGTCTGTGCGGGCCTGAGATAATGGGCCCATTGTTTTTTTTTTTTAAGAACTAGGCCCATTTGGTACAGTAATTTAACGATATGTTTAGTTTTTAAATAACATAATAAGCATTTTTTTACTCTTTTCACCTATACATATTTTCAAAAAATTCAAACAATGTTATTAGAATAACGTTACCAAACGGCTCCATAATTAGATTAATGCTTTATCCTTGATATTTTCAGAACAAATCTTAAATGGCGGGTTATTATTGGTAGGCAAAAAAAGCCACTTATTGTAAAAATGAGGTTTGGCTTACCTCTAGTATATTTTTAATAAGACATGTCCTTTTATTTTAAATTTATAATGATAAGTGGTAGTGAGTTTTAATCCCTACATTTTATTTAGTTAGTGGGTGATGTAATAGTCTTTCATTAAAACAAAAGGAAATTCCTATTAAAAAATTATTGGAGGTAAGCCATGTCGAAATGTTGCCCAATTAAATTGTAGTTCTTCACTTAGTAATGTCTACATGTGTAAGTAATTTGACCATTTAGTATCAATCTAATATAAGTATTGTCTACATGTCACTCATATAATGCTAGGTGTCACTATATTACTAATAGAAATGGCCAGTATGAAATAAAAGTCAAATATGAAGAGCCAAAATGAAAAGTTTGAAATGTAAAAGACCGAGGTGAAAAAGACCTCAAACTTTTAAAAAATAGTTATATATAATAGAAAAAGTAGATTTTTGTGCTAAAATAGACGAAAAATTTTAGAATAACTAATGCAAATACTCTGGGTCTATTTGAAATTCGTTTATTTTGCTGAAACTGAAATTTTTTTGCTAAAAGTACAGTAAATAAAGATAAAAGTTAACTGAAATAGTATAGTTGGACCTATAAATAATATCAAAAAATATAGTAAGACCCATAAATAATAGTAAAAATAAATTAAATAGTAAAATAAACTGACAAAATTAATCGTGCCAAATTGGTCTTCTATCTCCTTGCAAAAAAGTCTTTGTCTATAAGGCCCATGAATCCAACCTCTCTGGGGTCCAAGAGTCCAACATCCTGATCCTGTCCTCAAAGACCTCAACGCCAAATTACGCAAATCACGTGATCTCTGGGATTTTGAGTTGGAATCACTGGAAAGTCTCAGCGGTGAACGTTTCTTAATCCTCACCATGATTTCCATGAAGTGATGCCTCCAAAGTTAAATTTTGATGCGAACACACCCAAAATCAAAGTCGTTTTGAACAAAAAAAAAATAATAGAAAAAAAAGGAGGAAAGAGAAAATGGTGTTTTTAGGCGAGTTAACGACCTAAATGTGACGGTGTAAGGGCAAATTAGTATCATTAAAATAGTTAAAATATGTAAATTGCAAGTTTTAAAAGTCAACGGATTTAGAACCTAAAACTTAGAGGGTGTAAAGTGCATTTTAATCGAACATTGTCAACTCAAACGTTTATGGCAACGTTAATGTTTACGGAGATTACAATTCTGAGGGTGGCATTGCATTTGAAAGCAATACCAGTGGGTGTCTTGGCAGTTAAAATTGTCAACCGTTCAGGAAAATGAAGCTCCACTAGGAATGCAATATTCTGCGCAAAATAGACTCAACTCATTCCAACTAATGATTATATACGGTATGAAATTAATTCCAAACCACATTCCAAATTTTATTCAAGACTGAACCTAATTGGGTGCTTATCTTTTTTTTTTTAATTTTTTTTTTTGTTGCTGTTCCTATATGTGTAGTGTGTATATATATATATATATATATATATATGAACAGGGTTTTGTTTGTTTGTGCGTGTGTGTGTGACATTCATTTGTGATATATTTTGTTCTTGCTGCATCCATCGTAAGCATGTCCGGGAAAGGTGAGTTCTTTGCTTGTCACTTGCACTTTTTCTTTGAGTAGAGTAATAAAAAATCTTTGATTCCCTTGCTATCAATCTCAACAACCATACAACTTGATCAACAGCAACTCCTAACGAATTACAATCTCAAAGTTTAAAGATCAAATTTTATGAAAGAAGAACAAAGACTAACTAGCACACACATACAATCGTACAAAATTGTCGGGAATGGAGATATAAGTGAAATCAATAGAAGCTCAATTCCGTCAAAATTCTAGCTATTATTTTCTCCTGAAATTATCCAAGTAAGACATAGTGGAACAGATATTCTTAGACTGGTCAGACTTCCCTTGTCAGCAAGCAAACAAATTAACAAGTTTCTTCCCCATCATCCCTCTTACCCCAAACATGAACACGAAAAAGAAAAAAAAAAAAATTAGAGACCAAAATTGTCTTGGCTTTCCTTTTATGATGATTGCACTTTATCTTTCAACCAAGATATTAATTGGTTTTTGGTATAATGAGATTCGAATCCGAATTTCTTATTGAACACACACAACTGGGCTCCCTCTAAAAAAATTTCTATTCCACCACTGAACTAGAGGTTAATTCTTGTTTAAGCCAAAACCCATGCAACTTTGCGTTGGGAATAAGCTTATTTTGATAGTGACATTGGGGAAGGAGGTTAATTTTGGTTGTCTAGGAGGAAAAGCCAATTGAGCTATACAAGGCTCTTGGCAGAAATAAGCTTCTTAAATACAGAAATTTTATTTTAAAAATGGAAATAAACATGTCAATGGGTTTCATTTGAAATAAGCTCTTCAAATGTGGCACAAGAGGAAAAGGGAAAAAAAGTTAATCATGACTTAATAGCTTTTATTATTATTACAATAATTAAGGAGTAAAAATGAAGGAATTGATGATGTTGGGGAGTGGGGAAAATAGTTTAAGGGCCACCAGTTTCTTCCTTCTAGAGAACGTGTATGATGTGCAGTTCATCAAAAGTGTCAGATTCCATAATTCTAATTGCAATTAGGTTTAACGAAAAGAGTGGTGGCACACACTGCACCATGCATGTCAACTGAAGTCATACTTTGAAAACATGATTTCAGTTCAATTATGAGTTTGTAATAAAAATTAGCCTAAAGAAAATAAGCAGTATCTTACAAGGAACACAAATTTTGCCATACATGACGTGCGGAGTAAAAGCTCCATCCCTCTAAACAAAAGCTATTAAACCGCACACTCTGTTATGAACAACACCACCTTGCTTCTTTCTTCTTCGGTCACTTCTTTTTGCTCTCAAGTCTCAAGTGATGTTATCCTACCTTGCTTCTAACGATGTAAAGGTGATTTCATTTATTGAAGGCGCTTCAAGCGTTCTTGATGAATAATCTTCTCCAACTGGAGCCTTTTCAGTGTAAAAACCTGGCTGGCTTGGCTTGGGCAATGAAATCTCACTACTTAACATTAGAACCACGGATGACATGTTTGGCCTATCTTCTGGTCTTTGTTGTACACATAACAGACCCACATGAATGAATCGTGACAGTTCCGATAAAGTGCATGAGTTGTCTAAGATTAAGAGTTCATCTATAAGTTCCGTTGGCTTGTCTTCAATCCATAGTCTCCATGCCTAAAACAAAAACCAGATTTTGTTGGAATACTAGAATTACATGAGTATTGTATGACCGAATGAGTTCGCATGTCAAGACTCACCTGAAATGGAGAGTTCATTTCACAGATAATCATTTTTGTACATGTGTCTGTCATTTAAAAGTTATAATGACGTGAAGCTAAATATTCCTTTAAATTTGAAAATTTTAATTTTTGAAGTATGAAATGTGTCCAATTTTGTATGAAGATATGCTAATACCATTGAAATAGTAATGAACTAATGTCAACGTTAATACTTACATGTCCTAGAAGATTACAGAATTGGCTAGAGTTATGAAATTCCTTGTTCTTCTTCCCACTCATGATCTCTAGTACTAATACTCCAAAGCTAAAAACATCGGTTTTCACTGAGAAATGTCCATATCCAGCATATTTAGGAGGCATATAACCACTGTCAAAGAAAAAAGAAGTCAAAAAAAAAAAAAAAAAAAAACCCCTCCAAGCATAAGTTATAAAAGAAGTTTAAGAATACTTAGTAATTACTCACTATGTTCCAACAATTCTATTGGTATTAGCCTCTATTTGATCTGTCCCAAATATTTTAGCAATGCCAAAGTCAGAAATTTTTGGGTTCATATTATTATCTAGTAGGATATTGCTAGCTTTGAGATCTCGATGGATAATTCTCAATCTAGAGTCTTCATGAAGGTAAAGAAGCCCTCTAGCAATGCCACTAATAATGTTGTTGCGTAGACACCAATCAAGCAATTTACTCTTTGTTTGGTCTGTCAATTTTCATATTGTTATTAGTACACACCTGGCCAAAATCTCAACAAAAGAATTCATTAACAAAATATGAAAGGGTAAACAAGAATGTGTTTGATTCAATGAGGATCAAAGTTCAAACCAAAAATAAATGAGTCCAAACTTTTGTTTTGCATGTATTCATAGATTAACAATTTTTCATTTTCTTGAATGCAACAACCGAGGAGCTTCACAAGGTTGCGATGTTGAAGTTTGGCAATTAATATGACTTCATTTTTGAACTCGATCAATCCTTGTCCAGAATTCTTTGAAAGTCTCTTTACAGCTATTTCTTGCCCCCCAAGCAATGTACCCTAAAAGGAAGAACTATAGTTATGTTTTGAAAATAAAATAGCTCAACTAGTTAGGTTGTTACTTACCTTGTATACAGATCCAAAGCCACCTTCTCCTAACTTGTTGCTGCTTGCAAAGTTATAAGTGGCGTTAGAAATGACCATCAAATCAAATATCGGTAATTCCAAATCTTCTTTCTTGTCTTCATTGTTATAATTGTTTTGGCATCTTATATTCATTTCTGCAATAGTGAGAAAGTCATTGAGCACAAATAATTGACTTCAACAAATTGTTAAAAGCAAATGGTTTGACCACCTTATTTAAAGTTTCTTCTCAGTATAAAGACTTCACACTCAAATTACTTAGCTAAAAATCTATCATCAGGCATAAGAAATGATTAGAATCCATGTCTTATAAATTACCTTCATTTCTAAGTTTCATCCTCCTTGCATATGAGACCAGCCCCACTGCAAGCATTACCATGAGTAGTATTGCACTACAAACTATGATTATTACTTGAAGGTGCCTCTTCTTCTCAATATGATCTGAAAGATCAAAAGTAGAGTCAACAAGCTTATATTTTTTACTACATGATATGCGATTTTAATTTTCCTACCTTTTCTTTTATATATTTTTTTACTATATGATATGCCGTATATATATATTTCTCTTCTTTTAAGGGTAACTTTTGAGATGCATGGTAGAACTTGTTTGACATTTTATGAAACTTTTGGTACCAACAATAGAGTTTTACTTATAGCAGATTATGGAGATAATTTTAATACGCCTAAAAGTATGCCACATGAAGGAAGAAAGAGGAAAATATGGGAAATTACACTTTTCCATCCTAAATTATACCCCATTTTACACTCTCTCCATGAACTATCGAATGAATGATTGACATTCTAAAGTTGTAACTTTGTAACACTTAAGTCCCTGCTGTTTGTTTTTGGAAGTCCAACAAAATTTAGCATTAAAAAACCAATTTACCCTTCCCTCCAAAACAAATGGTAGAGAGTAAATTGGTCTTTTAATATTACATTATGTTAGATTTAACACCAAAATAGATGACATGGAGGTTGATCATGCATTTCAATAGTTTAGGAAGTAAAGAGTAAAATGAGGTATAGTTTAGGGTGGAAAAATGTAATTACCCCAATAAAATATTAAGATTGGAAATGTAAAAACATTCACTTTTTTTTGAGAGTATAAAAGACATTTACTTGGCACAATTATAAGACAACTTTTCTTACATAGTAAATGATGACATAATATGTGATTTTGAAATGGTTAGTGCAAAATAAAAATGTTGTTTGTGGTGGAGATAGGTGATTTTTTTTTTTCAATAATTAAAATGGAGGAAGGAGGATTTAAACCCTAAATATCTCAGTTGAAAATACTAGGAGATGCCAGTTCAGTTACAAAACTTAGATGACATAAATGGAAGCTAATTTTATTCCAATCATAATAAAAATGTCAATAATTGTGAATAAAAGTTTTCAAAAGTATTGTCTTCATAGCATTACTCGAAAATAAAATTACTTAAAATAAAAGAAAAGTAAAGGAGATACTTAGTAGTGAAGCCGCCTCACGAATATAGAGGTCTTGCCCATCTATTTGTAGTACTACTATATCAACCAGATCAGCAAACCAAAGCAAGCAACCACTTCCTCCATTCCTAATATCTAAATTTGCATATGCTCTGCATGAGCAGTTTTTCAAACACAATTCTTCACATTCCTTGAGACTCATGTTCCTATCAAACCAGGAAGAAGATGTGTCAGGCAATTTCACATCCTTAAAGTTGAGGAACCCATCTCCATCATTGCAACCCAGTGGAGCCCCTCGAACACACCCACTAGACCAATCTGCTGAATTCCAATCTTTTGGAGATTTTGGTATGAATCCTTTCAAACATGCACATACAGGAGACTTATTGATATTGCAGCTAGCGTATGCCCCACAGTGGCCATAATTTTCACACTCATTTGATAGGCCTGTAGTTACAAGCTCCCAACTTTGGGTGCTATCCATCCATTTAAACCCCTGTCCAATACCTAATGGGTTTAACACATACCTTGAGAAAACAAAATTGCTCAAAAGTTAGTAGTTTATACTTGAAACATGTATTTTTCTCATTTTGACAAATTAGCAATTGTCATAAAAACTTAAGTTATTGGAAAATAGTACATGTAACACGACATTATGATAATAATAATAAATAAAAATAATCTCCCTCACGTGACATTGTATGTTCTCCTTGTTGTTGTAAACTTTTTTTTTGGGAGATAAAAGATAGATTATTGTTGTAAACTTGTAACTATCAATTTATAAAACAATAATTAAAAAAATATAAAAATATTGATACCAAGATAAATTACTAAGTATCTAAAAATTAAGCGGTTAGAAAATTGTAAATTTAATAATTTAATTATAATTCTAACATTTAATACATACCTCAATAAAATAGAATTGTTTAGGAGTTCATACTCAAAATAAATCTCTTTCTCATTCATCATGACTTCATACTTGAACAACGGATTCGGTTTTAACCATGACTTCCCCGTAAAATAAAGGCCATTCCATGACCCTGATCTAAACTTTATTCTGTCTCCCTGCATAGCAACTAATTGTGGGAGCCCTCGACGATCAAACCGTCCTGAAATTTCACCTTTAGCCGGATCTTCTGCGCTCTTCCAAGATGTTAAATACCTCTCTAGACCACTAAGTAAGTCCCATCCAAGCTTCATTTCCGGTAGCAATGTGTCGCTAGGATAATCAAAACTCTGCCACAAAAGCGTCATTGGGTCACTAATATTTCCATCTTTCACCACAAGATTTCCTGAATCCAAGAGCTGTGCAGTTGGATAATAGATCTTATTCGCTCCAGTGCTTGATGTATTGGATGACCAAATAGTTGTATTTGTCTTATCAAGAAGGACAAGAATTCCTTTGTTGGTAACCTTTAAAACTCCATAGTGATTTTCAAGTGGGGTTTCTCTGTTGGCTACCCATACAACTGTGTCATTAGATACCACAAACCATATTCCCACATATCGGCTTTTCGAACTACCCGGGCTGAAGAATCCCAATTCAAAGATTCTACCAGCTGAAACCAAAGTCTCACCATCTCTGATAGATTGACTTGGAGTGATGGCGTCTAGTGCAATGGAGGTTCTTAAGAAGGAGAGTAAGAGAGAATACACAAACAGAGCTGTAAAGGCTTTCATTGATTTTCCAATTGGTGTATCAACCAACCATTCAAGTGAGTTTACAGGACTTATTCTTCGATTTTCTTTGCCCGACACAACATATAAGAACTGCAGAGTCCTGAAAAAGTATGTGAAGCAGTTAAAAAGACATAAACTGAGTGGTTTAAAATGGTTAGGTTTAAAAAATCACAATCACAATCACGTTTCGTGTATGACTCGACAGCTCTTTCCAATAGAACTTTCTTTTCAATGAATTGCTTTTTAAGTCTTTGCTCGCTACAAACGAGTAAGCACTAGTTTAGTCAGATTCAAGTTTCGCCATTGGCGGTATTTGAGTCTGCTTACCCTGTACACCTTACTTGGCCAATTGTCCGCTGGTGACTCCGTGAGCACTTGAAAGCTTGTGATTTGAATTGAGAGACGGACTGACGGAGATGCCACTGTGTGTGGGCTAAAAAGATAATAGAATCCCTTAGCAACACACATTTTGCAATACATTTTGGAATAATTATAGTACCACACATTTTTAGCGTTGAGAACATGTGCACTTGATACAATACAATAGCTATCAATGACTGAGATTGAGAGTTGAAAAAAAGTAACTTTCAGTCTCAACTATTAAATAAAAAAAGTGATAAAAAGTAAAAAGGTGAGAGTGGTAAAAACAATTTGTGAGTGAGATGGGGTAATTGCGCTTGATCCTAATCCACATTTTCACAAACACTTTACCGCGTCTTGCGCATTTATCTATACTTAAATTACATTACATATAAACCAACCTGACCTTAAGAAGGTATTTGATATCAAATGATATCATGCTAGGGGTATCAAAATTCAATAAGTGTGATACATATTAGCAAAAAATAACTAACTCACTAATAATTGAAAGACACGTATTAGTTGGTAGTTATTTTTGTACACATATTTTTTGTTTATTGAATTTTGATATAAGTAACGTAGTATATTTGATACAAAATATTTTTCTAATATATGGCAAGAACAATTCAATCACCGTTGAGAAGTGTGTGTGTGTGCCTGTAGACTTTCAGTTAAACAAATAGTCCAATCAAAGAATTTGGGCCGAATGCAAAAGTGCACCCAATTGATAACGTAATTGGCTACTCATTAAGCACTTGGCCCAGAAAAAAGCCCATAATTAAAACCAATCTCCTATATCTCTCTCCTTTCATAATAATTTCCCACTCGTTTTTGTTCTTTCTCTCTCTCACAGTATTAGAATTTAGAAGAGGAAGAGTATCAAGTAGATCAAGCTGTCTGGTAAGCTCTCTTTCTCAGATCTCAGCAATCTTATCTCTTTGAATTTTATCTCATTATCTTCATAGTATTCAATTTAATGTAAAGCCGGCCGAGTTGTTGAATTGTGCTACTCAGATGAGTTTTTCTTTGATTTTCCTACATTTTCTTCGCAACCAAACGATCTTTTATGCTATCCGAATTGGTCCATCCGCAATTTTTGAGTTTCATTATTTTTTTTTGAACCACACCAAGTATTGTTTGTACTTTTAGTTATTAATATTGTAAATATTATTAGTATAATATTGAAAATATTGCAATATATATATATATATTGGGAATTTGTGGAGTATAATACTATTTGATCTAATTCAAAATTTCCAAATTCGTTAGATTTTGACAAAATTGAATGTTGTTTTGTAAAGCATTAGAGAGTGGAATTGGAATTAACCATATGCTGCTTTATATGTCATGATATGATGATGATTATGATGCCCATAGTTGAAGAAGGTATCTAATGCGTCTCTCGCATTGTGTGGGTCCATTGTTAGATAGATGATATATATATCCATTAAATAACATTGTGAGAGCTCGATGTATGCATCATCCCTCTCAGAGTGTGGGTCCCATATAGCTGTAAGGCCTATCCGCTCTGAGAGGGAAGATGCATATATCCAATGCATGAAATAATTATTGTTATATTTAATTGAAATCTATATGCGTGCTTGCGCCTGTAAGGGTTCCTTGTGTGATTTGGGTTATAAGTGATTGTGATTCATGTTGTAATATTTATGAGGTTGACAAAGATGTTTTATTCTTTAGGTGCTGGATACAAGTCTTAGCTTGTCTCTGTGGGTTCTCGTTTCTGAACAACCAAGATGGTATGAGTTTTTACTTTATTTTATATATATATATATATATATATATATATATATATATATATATATATATATATATATATATATATATGTTTCAATCTTTTGTTTTTGTCACTTTTGATGTTGCTTAAAGTAGACAAAACAGAGGAAAGTAGAAAATTTAACATATAATACCAAGATTTAGACTCTCTACTCTATAATACATATTAATTCATAGTTTGTTATTCAGGAAATGATATGACCTCTAGGCATGTAGAGTCTTAGTGGTGCGGACACAAGGTACAAGCCCCCAATTATACGCATGTATGGGAGGAAGAGCAAAATGAAAACGGCCCAACTTGTGGCCTTATGGATGGAGCCTGTTAGTTATTGGGCTTAAGATTAAGCAAGCCTGAGCATTTAATAATTAGGGTTTCTTTATGCATTTTTTTGTTAGCTATTTAAACACTTTTTCTGATTATTGTAAGTCAGTTTTGAGAATTATAAAAAAACGTGTGTTTCTTTTACACTGGTGCCGACTCCAGTTTTGCTTGGTGCTGACTCCAAGCAACCCTTAGGTGCTAACTCCTAGGGTTTATTTTGTTGTTTATTTGTTCCATTGAAATTGTGTTGTTGTCCTACGTCAATTTTGGTAACAGAGCAGACTTCCGGTCCATATAACACAATCGTAGACAACCACTTGAAAGCAAAACCATCAAAAGAGCAAGCCAGCCAAATATGACAGTACCTTTCAAGTTTTTGCCCCATGAGATCTTGAACAGGCCCAAACCAGCCCCTGTAATCCGTATATACCCCCAAGGCCCACATGAGTTTTTCACCCCCAAGCCAACAGAGAAGCCAACGACGCCTCCTAAGTTGGTGACCACCATCTGTGCTCGCCTCTGATCATAGAACCCACAAGCCACCAAAAAAAAAAAAAAAAAAAAACACCATGCAAGCCCATCAGCCACCAGGCACTGAGACCCACAAGTCAACTCTCAACCGACGTAGACCCATTAGCCATTTGCTGCAGACCCATCAGCCACCTGCCGCTGACACCATCTTCACCCTCGACCACCATCGCTAAGGACATTGACCACCGTCGATGCCAAGACCCAAGACAAGCAGCTGCCACTCCTCCCCAATTCGAGCCACCGCTGTCTTCCCCGTCTTCGCGCTGTCACAGTCGTCGATCCCTAGCACCGCATGTCCATTGCCGAACCTTTTTTTTTTTTTTTTAGTTTAGAGATTATGTTGTCTCTTTTAGATTTTGTGGTTTTCTTTTTTAAGCCTGTAGTTTGAGTTTCTTTTAAAGTCTATCATTTGCATTTCTTTTAAGTTTGTAGTTTCTTAAGTCTAGTAGTGTATTTTATTATTTTGCAAAAAAAAAAAAAAAAAAAATCAGAAGGTAATAAAAGAAGGAAAGTCATGTTGCTGTGACAACCCAATGCATGTATTAGGCCTTTAAATTGTTCATCCATAGGTCACTTTGTCCAATTAGACCCATTCAATTGAGGAGCCAAGCCCGTGACTATCAAGTGCAGTAAGTTGGCCACTGACAAGGGTACAGTTCTTACTCTCTTTTTGGTGGATTCAATTTTGTCTCATTAAAGAAATATTATCTTTATATTTTTTTTATGTGCACATCCCACCATACTCCATTGGCCTACCCATTTTGTGCTCAAGTTAGCTGTTTTATTATTTATGCTTTCTTTCAGTGCCCACTCTAAAATTCCAAAAAAAAAAAAGAAAAGAAAAAAAAAAGAGACATAACCCAATTTCTTTGAAATATCTGATTCTCATTATTAATTGTGGAGCTTATTGGAATTTGACTTTTATTTAGGCTATCTCTCAATATTGTGAATATTGTCACTACTTGACTGCAATTTATTCCTTTGATTCTTTGATCTAGTCTCTACATGTACTCTTGCTTGACCTTGATTTTATATTGAGAATTGGTTATTTGAATTTTTGGGAATCTCAACTACATTCATAAATATAGTGTTGCATACATCTATGTAGTGGTCGCATCATGTTAAACCTTGAACATCAATCCACTTCTGAGCCTAGGCCCTCCTTAAAGCAAACCATAGAAGACCTAGCAAAAAGTGTCCATGCTTTATTGGATAGGGTAGAGCAAGTTGAAGCATCTCAAAGAGAGACTATTAACCATGGAGGAGATAACATGCTTAGGCCAAATAACCACGGTTACTTTAATAGGGCTCCAAAATTTGAACATGATCACTATAATCATAATGGCCCTAGGGATTGTGATGATAGGATGTCTAAGGAGAAGATAGAAGCACCCACCTTTGATGGTTGCCTAGACCCATGGGTTTTCACCGATTGGTTACGTCAAATGGAGAAATTCGTTGACTATTACCATTGGGTTGAGAATAAGAAAGTGAGGTATGCTAGGATGAAGTTAATTGGAAGAGCTGACCTTGAGATGAATGATGCACTCTTGAGGAATTATCTTCCTCCAACGTATAGGAGCTCTCTCCTTGAATGGGATCGCCTAAAGCAAGGCACTGCTCCTGTGGCTGAATATATAGAGAAATTCAAGGAGTTTAAGAGGCGAATTTGAATAGTTGAGAAAGAGGTTGTCTCACTCAATAGGTTCAAGAAAGGTTTTTATGCTAACCTACTAGGCGAGATTATCACTCGAGGAGTCACTACCTTAGGAGAAGCATATGACCTTACTAGGAATTGTGAATTAGCATCCAAATCTATCTTTTGGCGACGTTTTGAGCTCTGGAGTGTTCCCACCAACCCTCAATCTTTTGGTAGCAAATCTAGACTTGCCTTGCCCCTTAAGGTCAATCCCAATAGCACCCCAATAAAAAAAGAGGACAAGGGAAAATGTGTGGTCAATGAGCCTTCAAGAGTAGGCTTTCGCCTCCAATGCTTCAAATGCAATGGGGTTGGACATATCGCAGCTAGATGTCCCTCTAGAACCCTTGTCATTCAAGAGGATGATGAAAAGGTAGAAGATGTTGAGGAGTTGGTGTATGATTCAAATGTTGAAGAAATCCTAGATGTTGAGGCAGAATGGGAAGATGATCCTAGCTACCTCGCGTGCATTAGAGCCATTTCTCCTCAGGTTGATGACTTTAAGGACATCTTTGGTGTCCCTAGAGTGCATGTGGTAAGGTGTGCTTTGGCAGAGCAGAGGGACACTGATGATTGGCGAAGGAGTGATCTTCCAAACTTACACCAAGTGTGGGGACAAAAATTGCAAGGTTATTATAGATAGTGGGAGTTGCATTAATGAGGTGTCCTCTAATGTTGTTTCCCACTTAGGTTTGAAATTGATCCCACACCGTAACCCATATAAAGTTTCTTGGGTGGATACTTCCTCCATAACCATAAAAGAAAGATGTTTTATCCCATTTCAATTCCTCACCTACAAGGCTGAAATATGGTGTGACGTAATTCCCATGGAAGTGGGGCATATTATCTTAGGTAGACCTTGGTTTTATGATTTGGATGTCACCTTTCATGGGCGATCCAACTCTTGCTCATTTGTGTTTGAAGGTAAGAAAATTTTGCATAATCCTTTGAAACTAAGAAAATTGTGCTCAATCCTTTGAAACCCAAGCCAATTAACATAAGCAAGAAGACAGAAGCCCCAAAGGCGAAAGACTTGAACATCATAAGCCCAAAGGCATTTGAACGGGTAGCAGTTCAAGAATCCGTTGTGTTTGTCTTAGTTGCCAGGGAACTTCATGGAGAAACCCGTGAGGAGCAACCTGAAGAGGTTCAGTCAGTTCTCTAGGAATTTAAGGAAGTTTTCCCTGAGGACCTCCCGGATCATTTACCGCCCATGCATGACATACAACACGCCATAGATTTTGTGCCTGAAGCGACCCTCCCAAACTTGCCTTACTATAGGATGAGCCCTATAGAGCATACCGAGTTGCAAAGGCAAGTAAAAGAACTACTTGGGAACGGTTTTGTTCGCAAAAGTATGAGTCCTTATGCAGTCCTTGCACTCTTAACTCCAAAGAAATATGGAACTTGGAGGATGTGTGTTGATAGTCGTGCCATCAATAAGATCATTATGAAATATCGTTTTCCCATCCCTCGGTTGAATGACATGTTGGATATGATGGCTGGAGCAACGATCTTCTCAAAGATAGACTTGAAAAACGGCTATCATTAAATTAGGGTTCGTCTTAGAGATGAGTGGAAAATTTCCTTCAAGACGAAAGATGGTTTATATGAGTAGATGGTCATGCCTTTTGGATTGTCCAATGCTCCTAGTACCTTTATGAGAGTGATGACTTAAGTGCTCAAGCCTTTTATGGGGAAATTCTTGGTTGTGTACTTTGATGACATCCTCATTTATAGCAATTCTAGGGAGCAACACCTAGACTACCTAACTCAAGTTTGTACTACCCTTAGGAAGGAGAGTTTATATGGCAACCTCAAGAAGTGCTCTTTCTTTACCGATAAAGTCGTCTTCCTAGGTTTCATAGTATCCTCTGAAGGAGTTTCTGCCAACCCCTAAAAGGTTCAAGCTGTAAGGTTGAATTTAATCAACCATCTTGTTGGCTTTATTCCGTGCCAAATTTGCTTGTATTTTAGCAATTAGAAACCCTGTATTTAGGTGGGAATCATGTAAGGGTAGTGTGTGAGAGAGTGTGAAGAATTGCTCAAGTGTGTGCAAAGAAACAGGGACTCGCGGCTGGATTTCGCCGGTGGCTCGCGGCTGTAAGCCGCCAGATTGAAGCACATGTGCCAAGCATGCTGGAAGTTGAAGCGTCGCACCAGCTGTTCACTACAGGACAAAAGTCCTAGGCTGGCTAGGCTATTCGCTCGCGGCTTGAACTTGTGACTCAACCCAGTCGTGAGGTCAAATCGCCAGAACACCCTGTTTGGCAAAATATGACTTTTCACATTCCTTCTCACCCTACTATATATATACCCTTATACCCACGATTCAAAGAGAGCTTATAGAGAGAATTTTGAGAGAGAAACCCTAGAGAAAATAAGATTGACTCATCCACAATCTTTACTTAAGAGATTCTTCAAATTCCTCTACTCTCTTCCTTTCCATTGTCAAATCCTTGAGAGGCTCTTTACCAAAACCTTTTCTCACCATATCCATTTCTGTGAGAGGGCTATTTGGTGCTTTGGGAAGCAGTTAGGAAGAAACCAATTTCGCATTGGTTGATGCTATGGTCAAGTAGCGGAATCCGGGAAGCTAGAAAAGAAATAGGTTCAGCGTAACCTCGTTGGAGCAAGAAACTTGGAGGGCTTAGGTACATTGGGTAGATTAGGCTTGGAGGGTCTATTGCTGTTCATGTATCCCAACTACATTTTTTAGTGGATTACTTACTGCTTGGAGGGCGGCGGAGAGGTTTTACGCCGATGGCTTCAGTTTCCTCTTTGATAACACATCGATGTGTTGTCCTTGTGTTTGCATCTCTCTTCCTTTATCTTTGCTTTTCTTTTCTGCTGTGGATGTGTTTTTAAATTGGCTTAGATTTTTTATCAATTTTGTTTATAGCTTGTGTTCATTTTCCGCACACTTTGTGTTTGTCATATAGCTTGAATTGGTAATTTTTAATTTGGGAGTCTAAACGTTCATAGTGTATTTCACACTATTTGAACTTTCACAAGCGATTATGGATTGGCCCGAGTCCAAAAATATCCATAAAATTCGAAGCTTTCACGGACTTGCTTCCTTTTATTGTTGATTCATCAAAGGGTTTAGTACCATTATGTCCCCCATCACTGATTGCATGAAACAAGGGGAGTTTATTTGGACAAAAGCTGCTACTAAGGCTTTCAATGAGGTCAAACAAAAGATGACTGAGGCACCTGTCATGCGTCTTCCTGATTTTACCAAGCTTTTTGAAGTAGAATGTGATGCCTCAGGTATTGGTATAGGGGGAGTACTTAGTCAAGAGTGCCACCTAATTGCTTATTTTAGTGAGAAATTGAATGATGCTAAGCAAAAGTACTCCACTTATGACAAAGAATTTTATGCCATTATTCGAGCTCTTTGGCATTGGCGCCATTACTTGTTGTCTCGAGAATTTGTTATCTACTCTGATCATGAAGCTTTGCGCTATCTCCAGCCCTAAAAGAAGTTGAATTTTAGGCATGGTAGCTGGGTTGAATTTTTGCAACGCTACCACTTTGTTGTGAAACATAGGAAGGGAGTTGAGAATAATGCTGCTAATGCACTAAGTCGAAGGTTGTCTTTGCTGTCAGTTATGAGTGTTAAGGTTACTGGGCTTGAACGACTCAAGGATGACTATGAGTCCTACCCAGATTTTGGGGAGCTCTACACTAGCCTACGTAATGCCTCACGGCCAGTCCTGGATGATTATACCCTTTAGGATGGTTACTTGTTCAAAGACAACAAGTTATGTATCCCTTGGTCTTCAGTGAGAGATTTCCTAGTTTGGGAGATACATGTGGGAGGCCTGGCAAGTCATTTTGGCCGAGACAAAACAATTGAGGAAATGGAATGTCAATTCTATTGGCCTGGTCTTAAGAGGGGCATTGTCAAGATAGTTGGTCAGTGTCGTACATGTCAACTAGCCAAACATCGCAAGCAAAACACTGGCCTGTACACGCCTTTACCTATGCTAGATCGCCCATGGTAGGATGTAAGTATGGACTTTGTGTTAGGGCCCTGCACCTTTAGGAAGCATGATTCTATTCTAGTAGTTGTTGATCACTTCTCTAAGATGGCTCATTTCTTACCATATTTTAAGACCTCTGATGCTTCTAAGATTGCAAAGCTCTACTTTAATGAGATTGTCAAACTTTATGGTCTTCCCAAAACCATAGTGTCTGATAGGGATGTTCACTTCATGAGTTATTTTTAGAAGACTTTGTGGCATTTAGTAGGCACCAAATTGAAATTTTCCACGACATTTCATCCTCAAACTGATGGTCAAACTGAGGTGGTTAATTGTAGTCTAGGCAACCTCCTTCGATGTCTAGTGGGTGAAGCCAATCGGAATTGTGATTTAATTCTTCCTACAGCTTAACTTGCATATAATAGCTCTGTCAATAGGTTTATCAGTGCTAGTACTTTTGAGGTTGTGCATGTGTATGCACCTAGGAAGCCCTTAGATCTTTTGCCCATGTCCCCACATGTTAAGATTTCTGAATCTGCTGAGGCATTTGCATGACATATTCATGATTTGCATAATGAGATTCGTAAAAAAATTCAGGTAAGTAATTCTCAATATAAAATTCATGCTGACACTCATTGGCGTCATGCAGAGTTTTAGGTAGGGGATTATGTCATGATTCGGATTCAACCTGAATGGTTTCCCTCTGGGACCATAAAGAAATTGCAGGCTTGTAGTGCTGGACCATTCAAGGTATTGAAACGAATGGGCCCAAATGCATATGTCATTGATCTCCCTCATGATTATAGTATTAGCTCCTCCTTTAATATTGAGGATCTAGTTGCTTATAAAAGCCCCACAGCTATTCCGAATACCCCTTTTGATGAGCCTTTGCTTGATCCCATTGATGCCCCTATTCCTACCCCTTTACCCTTAAATCTGCCTTATGCACATAAAGAATATATTGATGCTATTTTAGATGAACAAATTGTTTCTACCAGGGATGGAGGAGTTCATTGTTTCCTAGTTCGGTGGCGAGGGTGACCAGATTTTGATTGCACATGGATTACTCGAGATGAGCTACATTGACTGGATCCTGACTTGCTGGAGTACTATTAGAGCTCTTCAGATTTCCACTCGACGGGGTCGAGTTCTTCTCACCTAGAGGGAGTTGGTGCGGACATAAGGTACAAGCCCTTAATTATACACATGTATGGGAGGAAGAGCAAAAAGAAAACGGCCCAACCTGTGGCCTTATGGATGGAACCCGTTAGTTATTGGGCTTGAGGTTAAGCAAGCCCGAGCATTTAATAATTAGGGTTTTTTTTATGCATTTTATTGTTAGCTAGTTAAGCACTTTTTCTGATTATTGTAAGACAGTTTTGAGAATTATAAAAAAATGTGTGTTTCTTTTACACTGGTGTCGACTCCAGTTTTGCTTAGTATTGACTCCTAGGGTTTATTTTGTTGTTTATTTGTTCCATTGAAATTGTGCGGTTGTCCTACGTCACATAGATTGGAGTTTGAAATGTTCAAACTGGAGTAAGTAGTACATTCTTATTCCCAAGTAAATGTAAAGATGAACTTTGTGCATAGCGCAAATTTCTTTTGAATTTGACTCTTAAATCGTTATGTAATTTTTCAGTTTTTATTTAGGAGCTCATACAGAGTTCATATAGGAGCCCCTAAGTAGAAAAACTCAACCAACTTCTAGGTAATAGTTAAATAAAACATTCAAGTATCCTTATCAATTTATCTCAAAATTTTAGACATATAAATTGGGTTAGTACCTGAAATGAGGATATCAAGTTGATTTAGCATCTACTTCAATGATAATCATACGGATATTCAGGCAGACCATCCTTGAGTCCCCAAAGTTCCGCTATCATTGTGTTTATTGACAAATGTTTCTTGAAAAACCTTTGATCCATTATACATTTTATGTTTTTAAAACTGTTATTATATTCTAATGTGTAATCTTTAGTTTATTAAAAAAAAAACCTTATTTTAAATGTTCAATAAACATTAACTGTGATTAATATTCTTTTAAAAATATTTACACATTACTTAATGAAAGAAAATTATTTATATAAAACTAATATGATGGAATTTTATTATATACATGAAAATAATATATATAATAAATCATGATAAAGACATGTATTAAATACAAATTACACACATATGTGTGTAATTTTGAGGATTTAAAAATTATTGATATATTTAGCTTGGTCTCCTTAGAATTTTTTTTTCTTTTTTTTGACTCGACCATTAAGCAAGAGCTTAATTATTGTTTAAACCAAAACCATGCAACTTGTCTTGGGAATAAGTTTCTAAGATGCGAACATTTATTTTTAAAAAAAAGTTTCTAAGATGCAAAAATTTATTTTTAAAAAGAAAATAAATGTGTCAATGGATTTCGTTAGACATAAGCTCTTCTAGTGTGTGATACAAGACGAAATTAGGAAAAGGGGAAAAAAGTAATCATCATTTAGTAGCTTTTATTATTATTATTAGCAGCAAGGAGTAAAAATTAAGGAATTGATGATGCATGGGGAGTGGGGATGATACTATGATGTACAATTCAGCAAAAGTGTCAGACTCTATCCTTACAATTGCATATAGGTTCAGCGAAAATAAGCATTACTTCACAAGGAATGCATGAATTTCCATACACGATATCATTCGGTATGAAGGCTCCATTTCTCTAAACAAAAGATATTAAACCGTATGTTCTGTTGTCAACTATCAGAATGATGGAAGAAAGAAGAAACAATAGCCTGAAGAAGACAAGATTGGAAAGAAGATTAAGTGAAAGTTGAATAAATAGATCTAAACAAATGTAGTTTTACCTTTGTTATTAGTTTAGGTGGCCATTATGCTCTTCCCTCTTGTATATAAACAGAGGTCATATTCCTTTCTAATCAATGAAGTTCATATTCATACATTTCGAGTTTTCTAATATGAACAGTAGCACCTTGCAACTTTCTTTTTCCATCACTCCATTTTGCTGTCGAGTCTCAATTGATGATACCCTACCTTGCTTCTAACATTGTACAGGTGATCTCATTTCTTGAGGAATAATCTTCTCCAAGTAGAGCCTTTTCTGTAAAAAAACCTGGCTGCCTTGGATTGGGCAATGGATTATCACTGCTTAACATTAGAACCACGGATGACATGTTTGGTCTATCTTCTGGTTTTTGTTGTACACATAACAAACCCACATGAATGCATCGTAACACTTCAGATAAAATGTAGGAGTTGCCTAAGATTAAGAATTCATCTATCAGATCCATTGGCTTATCTTCAATCCATTGTGTCCATGCCTATAACAAAATCCAGATACTGTTGGAACACTAGAATTACATGAGAACGAATGATTTCGCATGTCAATAATCACTTGCAATAGAGAGTTCATTTCACGAATAATACTTTTTTTTTTTACAAGAGTTTGTCATTTAAAAGTTTTAATAACATGACACTAGATACACCTTAATTAAATTTATAATATTTAATCTGAAACATTAAATGTATCCATTTCGAATCGAGCTATCCTAATATTACTGAAATAGTGGAATGTCAATGAAAATACTTACATGTCCTAGAAGATTAAGGTGTTGGTCAGAGTTACACAATTCCTTGCTCTTCTTCCCACTCACAATCTCTAGTACTAAAACTCCAAAGCTAAAAACATCGGTTTTCACGGAGAAATGTCCATACCCGGCATACTCGGGAGGCATATAACCACTGTAAAATTAAAAAGAAGTAAAAAAAAAAAACACCAAGCAGAAACCATAAAAGAAGTTTGAGAATACTCACTATGTTCCAACAATTCTATTGGTATCAGCCTTTGTTTGATCTCCCCCAAATATTTTAGCAAGGCCAAAATCAGAAATTTTTGGGTTCATATTATTATCTAGAAGGATATTGCTAGCTTTGAGATCTCTATGGATAATTCTTAATCTAGAGTCTTCATGAAGGTAAAGAAGCCCTTTAGCAATGCCACTAATGATGTTGTGGCGCATACGCCAATCAAGTAGTCTACTCTTCGTTTGGTCTGTCGATTTTCATGTTATTGTTAGTACATAGTTCGCAAAAATCTAAACAACATAATTCATTAATAAAAGATGAAATGGCTAAACATGAATGTGCTCGTTCAATAACAAGGATCAACGTTCAAACCAAAAATAAATGAGTCCAAGCTTTTGTTGTGCATGTATTCATAGATTAACATTTTTTCATTTTCTTGAATACAGCAACCGAGTAGCTTCACAAGGTTGCGATGTTGAAGTTTGGCAATTAATGTAACTTCATTTTTGAACTCATTGAATCCTTGTCCAGAATTCTTTGAAAGTCTCTTTACTGCAATCTCTTGCCCCCCATGCAATGTACCCTAAAAGGAAAAAAGTTTAGTTATGTTTGGAAAAGAAAATAGTTCAACTGCTTAGGTTGTTATTTACCTTATATACAGATCCGAAGCCACCTGCTCCTAACTTGTTGTTTATTGCAAAGTTATCAGTGGCATTAGATATGGTTATCAGATCAAAGATTGGTAACTCCGTATCGTCGTTCCATCCTTCATTGTTAGAATCATTTTGGCATCTTGTATTCATTCCTGAGACAGTAAGGGAAACACTGAGTAGAAATAATTTTGACAATTGTATAGCTAAAAGCAAATTGTTGACCACCTTATCTAAGATTTCTTCCGGTTTAAAGATTTCAGATTCAAATTACCCGGCTAAAAATTTGTTATCATGCATAAAAAATTGTAAGAATCCAAGTCATATAAATTACCTTCCTTTCTAAGTTTCTTCCTCGTTACATATGAGGCCAGCCCTAGTACAAGCATTACCATGAGTAGTATTGCACTACAGATTATGATTATTACTTGATTTTTTTGACCGAAGTGCCTGCTCTTCTCAGTATGATCTGAATGATCAAAAGTAGAGCCAACAAACTTATATTTTTTACTATATGATTTGCCATACATATTTTCATCACTTTTCTTTTGTATTTTTTTTTTTACTTTATGATGTGCCATATATCTTTTAATGGTAAGCTTCTAAGATGTATGGTAAAACTTGTTTGGCATTTTATGAAACTTTTGGCAACAACAATTGAGTGTTACTTAGTTCATATTACGTAAACACTTTTAAAATTTTAATACTTCTATATTATGCCACATGGGGAAAGAAGAAAATATGAAGTTTGGAAATGTAAAGGACCATCACTTGGCACAAATATAAGACATTGTTTTATTTGTTTGTTTAATTTATTTTTATTTATATTTTATTTTTACATAGTAGTTGATAATGTAATATATAATTTTATAATGATTTGTCGTGGACAAAGGTGATTTTAAAAAAAAAAAATTTATTTATTTGATAATCCGATAGTTTCAATAAGAAGAGAGATTTGAATCCTAAATGTTCCTGTTGAAAATACTTAGAAGTGTCAATTAAACTACAATACTTTTGATGATAAAAGTGAAAACTAATGTTATTCGAAGCACAACAAAATATATTAGTCGCTGTTGAAAAAAGTTGTCAAAAGTGTTGTCTTCATAGGATTACTAGAAAATAAAATGACTCGATAATAAAAGAAAAGCAAAGAGGATACCCAGTACTGAAGCGGCCACACGAATATAGAAGTCTTGCCCATCCATTTAAAGCATTACTAAATCAACCAAGTCAGCAGACCAAAGCAAGCAACCACTTCCTCCATTCCTAATATCTAAATTGGCATATGCTTGGCATGAGCAGTTTTCCAAACACATTTCTTCACATTTCTTGAGACTCATGTTCCTATCAAACCAGGAAGAAGATGTGTCTGGCAATTTCACACTCTTGTAGGTGAGGAACCCATCTCCATCATTGCAACCTAGTGGAGTCCCACAAACACACCCACCAAACCAATTTGCTGAATTCCAATCTTTTGGAGATTTTGGTATAAATCCTTTCAAGCATGCACATTCAGGATAAGGAGACTTGATAATACAGCTAGCGTATGCACCACATCGGCCATAAATTTCACACACACCTAATTCGGTTGAAGGTTGAAGCTCCCAACTTTTGGTGTGATCCATCCATCTAAAGCCCAACGTATTGCCTGATGGGTATAACGTAGACCTTGAGAAAACAAAATTTCTTGGTAGTGAGAAGTAGAAGTTTATACAATTATACTCATAACAAGTATTTTTCTCATTCTGACTGATTACCAATTGCTCCCAAAACTTAAGTTATTAGGAAATAGTACTTTTAATCATTATTTTAACACCCTCTCACATGCGAAATTGTTTGCTCTCTTTTATAAGGAGAATCAAGATTCAAATCCATTCCCCTTCAAATTATTGTAATTAACGAATTATAAGAAATTAATTGTAACAAATAAATAAAAATAGTCTCCCCCACGTGACATTGTCTATTCTCAAGTAGAACTAGGATTTAATACCCTCCATTATTGTAATTGTCAAATTATAAAACAATAATAAAAATTAAAAACATTGATACCATGATAAATAACTAATTATTTCAATTTTTTTTTAGAAACAATTATCTCAAAAACTTAAACAAATAAAAAATAGTAAATTTAATCATAATATCAACATTTAACACATACCTAAAGAAAATAGAATTGTATAGGATTTTCACCTCGTAATAAATCTCTCTCTCATTCATCACGAATTCATGGGTTAACAATGGCTTCTGACTTGACTGTGGTATTAACCATGGGACCCCCGTAAAAGTAAGGCCATTCCAAGACCCTGCTCTAACCTTTATTTTGTCTCCCTTCATTAGAACTAATTGTGGGAGCCCTCGACGATCTATCCTTACCGAAAATTCACTTGGAGCAGGATCTTCTGCGCTCTTCCAAGATGTTATATACCTATCTAGACCACTAAGTAAGTCCCATCCAACCTTCATTTCTGGTAGGTATGTGTCGCTAGGATAATCAAAACTCTGCCACAAAAGACTCTCAATATTTCCACCTTTCACAACAAGATTTCCTGAATCCAATAACTGTGCAGTTGGATTATTGATCTTATTCCCTACATTTCTTGATGTATTGGACGACCAAATAGTAGTATTTGTACTATCAAGAAGGACAAGAATTCCTTTGTTGGTAACCTTTAATACTCCATGGTGATTTTCAAGTGGGGTTTCTCTGTTGGCTACCCATACAACTGTGTCATTAGATACCACATACCATACTCCCACATATCGGCTTTTCGAACTACCCGGGCTGAAGAATCCCAATTCAAAGAATCTACTAGTTGAAACCAAAGTCTCACCATCTCTGATAAATTGGCTTGGAGTGATGGTGTCAACTGTATTGGAGGTTCTTAAAAAGGAGAGTAAGAGAGAGTATACAAACAGAGCTGAAAAGGCTTTCATTGATTTTCCAATTGGTGTCTCAACCAACTAATCAAGCGGTTTACAGGACTTATTCTTCGATTTTCTTTGCCCGACACAACATATAAGAACCATGCACAGTCCTGAAAAAGTATGTGAAGCAGTTAAAAAGACATAAACTGAGTGGTTGTTCTTGTGAAATAGATGTAATTTTGTCTTTTCCTTTTAAAATGGTTAGACTTAAAAAATCACAATCACAATCACGTTTCGTGCATGACTCGACAACTCTTTCCAATAAAACTTTTTTTTCAATGACTTGCTTTTTAAGTCTTTGCTCGCTACAAACGAGTAAGCACTAGTTTAGTCAGATTCAAGTTTCGGCATTGGTGGTATTTGAGTCTGCTTACCAGTTACCCTGTATAGCTTACTTGGTCAATTGTCCGCTGGTGACTCTTGTGAGCACTTGAAAACTTGTGATTTGAATTGAGATGCCATTGTGTGTAGGTTAAAGGGGAAATTAATGCATACTCCTTCCTCTCACATGAATGGTGGATCTCACTAATTAAATTCATGGTAAGACCCACCATTCATGTGAGAGGGAGGAGTATGCATTTATGACATTTCGGGAGTACCTAATAATTTTCCGGGCTAAAGAGATAATGAAATCCATTAGTGGCGCACATTTTGCAATACATTTTAGAATAATTATAGTACCACATTTTCAAGATTGAGAACAGGTGTACCTGATACAATAAAATAGCTATCAATGACAGAGATTGAGAGTAAAAAAAAAGTAATTTTCAATCTCAACTATTAAATATAAAAAAAGTGATAAAAAGTATAAAAAAAGTGATAGCGGTAAAAACAATTTGTGAGTGGGATGGAGTTATTGCACCTGATTTTAATCCACATTTTCAAACACACTTTACCACAACCTGCACATTTATCTATACTGTTAGTTTTTAAACCCCTTAAAGCCACAATTGGATTAACCTAGGTAATTAGCCAAGCTGTTACTTAGTCAAATTATTCAAATCTAGGTTAACACAATCAAACAATCATATCATATAGAGCAGCGGAAATATAAAAGACATAAGATATGATCACCCAGGAAACCAAATCGGTAAAAACCTGGGGAGGATTTAACTTAGCTATCCTTAAGGTAAAAAGCAAATCCACTAGAAAGAATCGAAGTTCATACAATAAGACTTACAAGCCCCCACGCTCGACTTCTTATTGTTACCCACCAGTAGAACTTACTGACAGGACCACGTGCAAGCTCCGAATCCACGGACTCCTTCTTTCTTTGGCCTTTGCAAAACACAAACACCCACGTTTGTGACTTTGAGATCCCACTCAAAGGTTTAGCAACACCAACTCTCCTGTTTGTGACTCCAAGACCACCCTTGAAGGTTTAGATCATCAGCACCTTTGATGACTAGAGAAGGCAGCAACTTCTACAACACCGAATCTTGAGATTCTTCAAGGAATAACACCGGTAGAAGACATAAGAGAGCTTTTGGGTACAAAACCCTAGATCTACAAAAGAGGCACAAGATGCACTCTAATCTCTCTAAAAAACTCTCAAAACCCCACCTAGGGTTAGCTTATAATGTCCTTTAAATACTGGAAAAAATGGCTCGTGATTTGGGCTTCAAATGAATAAGTTATGGCCTTTTTACGTTTGTTGATTTTGCTGATACGCGAATTTGGATCGATCGAATCTGTCTTTGGATTGATCAAACCAACCAGCTTGTGACTCACTTATTTTTATCCCAAACTTGAGTTTTTTGTCTTGGGCTTCAATGTAGACCGTTCTAAACTAATAAGACTTAGTTTTTGTCATGTTTTGACATGGTTTGCCAACATTACAAACTTAAAATCTAACAATCTCCCCCTTTGGAAATCCGTGACAAAACACACATACAACATAATTCCCATATACAATAAAATGCCCAAATACATCACAAATCCCAATCTAAGACTCCTAACCTAGAAGTTGCCAATAAGAGGTAGAAGGTCTTAATCAGAATGTACCTGTCTTTCCTGAAACATTCAACAAACACATCAACGCGTGTGTGGAAAGAAAGACATATAAACAATAATATGAAATAGAATATAAAAAACAAAAGTAAACTAACTCTCCCCCTAAGTTAGATACATCAAAAAGTTTTTATATTCTCCCCTTTTCAAATAAACAATTTCAACTCCCCCTAAACAAAACAAACAAGATTCCCATAGATTCTCATCTAAATCTCTCTCCCCCTTTTTGTCACATATTGACAAAGGCAACCCAATCAGAAGGTCAACAGAGAACATATACAACAGAGAATAAGAGAAAATAGAGAATTAAGGGAATACAAAACAATTCAACTCTATAGAAAATAGAGACAACTCCTCCTATGAACAACACAGGTTAAAAAAAATTTCTCCCCCTACAAAAATAGGAAAAATGAAACAAGTTTTGGGAAAAACAGTTTTGGGGAAAAATAAAGGGGGTGGGGATAAATAAAAACACACACACCAAACTTAAAAAAAAAACTAAGTTGAGGATACACATGAAGATAAATATTCTCTCTTTCAATTAATGCAAACTTGACACTGTGCGACCCATAAACAGTTGCATGAGTAGAGAAAATATTTGCACATTGATTATCCATCATATCTCTTAAGAAAAATATTTTTTACAGTTCACACAAAAAAAAGACATATATTAGAAAGTACATAGCTCAAAAACTAATCAATCAATTTTTTGATCAAGTTGAGTACCCAATGTAGCAAAGTGTATGCATGTTATGTGTGAAAGCAATGAGAGATATGACTGCAAAACTGCAAGATGGATACAAAAACAATGCAATGCATGTGAATCCTAAACATAAATGATGCATAGAAGAATAGATTGGTCAAAAACTTAAAAACGGAAAATTTTTAATCGCAATTTTGATTGATCGAAAAACAGATTCGATCGATCAAAAGTCTGGAAAAAACAGATTTTTGAAAAAAAAAGCATTTTAATGCAGAAACTCCTCAAAGCACATTGTTTTATAAAAAAAAATGCATGAGTATGAGACGAAAAGTTTTTCAAGAAATACTTGAATTCAACCTAAATCTTCCAAAATCAAGATTTTCAATCTAATTGTCCTCAAAGCGCAAACATTAAACACATTTTGCATTAAAATCAAGGAACTTTTAATCTTGGATGGCCACAACAAAATCACACACAATATTATGTACCAAGTTTAGCAAAGAGTAACTTGTGTAGTATGTGCAACTAGCAAAAGCTTAAGATATATGTGAGGTGATATGTGAATAGCAATCAATCACAAAGTCTACAAAATTCATCACATAGAATTTAAAAGAGACTATCATCTGAAGAGTTACATCATATAAGTCCCACATCTCCTAGAACATAAACTTGCAATCATGTAAGTTTCTTGAAGTTTGCCTCATAATATACACACCAATTTTTAATTTAAGTGATTTGGCATTAAGCCTAATAGTACACACCAAATTTTAAGCATTTATCAATTAAACTGAGGCTTCACCTTATGTTCTTTTTGTGCATGTGCTACACTTTCTCGAGCACAAAATCTTATGATATGCACTAAGGTGTTCATGATTGACTAGTGCACAGTGGTGAGATGGTTATTTATGCCTTTCTCAAAAGGATCAAGTCTGACAGTCAAATAACATGTGACTTCAAGATTAAGACAACGTGATAAACACCAAAAACATTTTTCCCACACAACATGCACTACAAAGCTTCAACTAGTCAAGTGCAAAGAAAATAAACTCATCAAAGCTAAACAAGATACATACACATGTTATGTAAAGATAAAATGGCCAATCTTTGATTATAAATCCAAGATGTGAAAGACAAAACACAAAAATCTTTTTGGTTTTTTTTTTTTAAAAAAAAATTTATGACCAAAAACAAAAAGCACATATTATGCTAAATGAACAATGCAAATGTAATGCATGACGGTGCTTAACTAAGCTATAGAGGGTACACAAACAAGAAATATCAATTTCTTAATTAACCCTTGAATACATGTACAAATTAGTACATACCCACACAAAATCAGAATTAGCTTAGCACTTATATAACATATACTATTCAAGTTTCTTCATAATGTCAAGCATGTTCTAAATCAAGAGAGAGATATCTTAATTTATGTAATCCTCAAGAAAAATAAAACTAGACACAAAATAAAATATTTTTGTCTTTTTGAAATTTTTCAATGTTTTTGGATTTTTTTTTTTAAAACAACCTAAAAAACAAAACAACCAAAAAACAGAATCAAGACATGTCCACAAACAATTGAAAGAATTAAATCAGGGACAAGTTAGCAATACTTACCTTGGAGAATCTTTTCTCACCCATATAGCACAAGTCTTTGGCTTTGTAGGTGAAAATCCATGAGATGCAGAGTGTATTTGAGGAATTACACTAATCTTCTGAGAAAGACTAAAATCCTGCAAATTCCTTTCACAAGCCAACAAGCTCAAATTTTTCAAAAGAATATGAAACAATTTATATGGACTTATGGCAGGAGAAATATCATCACATATCTTAGATTGAAATATAGAATTTTTAAATTTCAATTTATAACAATTAGGACGAATATGACCATGGACACCACAAAAGTGGCAAACAGGAACAAATTTAGGAACATCAGTATTCCTAACAGCAAATCTATTCTCAGATTTTGGTTTTTGCCTCAACAAAGAACAATTTGGTCTAATATAACCAACAACACCACAAAGGTGACAAGTAGGCACAAAAACAAATTTATTATGCTCTCTAATAGTAGGTTTAGACTTAGGTTTAGAAACATAAGCGTCTACATCAGAACTTTTACCTTTGTCTAACCTAGCAAAATAAGTCTTTTCTTTATTATTCCTCTTAAAAGGAGGGATATAAACTTTCTTAGTTTTAGGCTTAAGAGAAACAAAAACACTTCTGTTATCAACAGCAGGCTTGGCACTAGTTAAATTTTCAATTTTAGCTTTAGATTCAACTAACTCTTGTTCCAAGCTTTTCATCTTCTTATCTTGAGAAGAAATTTGATTTCTCAAAAATTCATTCTTTTTATTAGATTCATCTAATCTAACAACCAATTCCTCATTTTCAAGATTAGCCAATTTTAACTCTTCCTTGAATTTCTTAGCAATTTTCATAGATTTCAATAATTCCTTATGAAGAGTTTCACAGGCATCAATAAAATCAACAGAAGCATGAGTAGAAACATGATCAGAAAAACACTTCAAATTATCTATGACAATAGGGGCCAAGGATCAGCTCTTAGATCAAAAGATCTAAAATAGAAGAGCAACCCGCTCTGATACCACTTGTTAGTTTTTAGACCCCTTAAAACCACAATTGGATTAACCTAGGTAATTAGCCAAGCTGTTACTTAGTCAAATTATTCAAATCTAGGTTAACACAATCAAACAATCATATCATGTAAAGCAGCAGAAATATAAAAGACACAAAATATGATCACCCAGGAAACCAAACCGGTAAAAACCTGGGGAGGATTTAACCTAGCTATCTTCAAGGTAAAAAGCAAATCCACTAGAAAGAATCGAAATTCATACAATAAGGCTTACAAGCCCCCACGCTCGACTTCTTATTGCTACCCACCAGTAGAACTTACTGACAGGACCACGTGCAAGCTCCGAATCCACGGACTCCTTCTTTCTTTGGCCTTTGCAAAACACAAACACCCACGTTTGTGACTTTGAGATCCCACTCAAAGGTTTAGCAACACAAACTCTCCTGTTTGTGACTCCAAGACCACCCTTGAAGGTTTAGATCATCAGCACCTTTGATGACTAGAGAAGACAGCAACTTCTACAACACCGAATCTTGAGATTCTTCAAGGAATAACACTGGTAGAAGACATAAGAGAGCTTTTGGGTATAAAACCCTAGATCTACAAAAGAGGCACAAGATGCACTCTAATCTCTCTAAAAAACTCTCAAAACCCCACCTAGGGTTAGCTTATAATGTCCTTTAAATACTGGAAAAAACGGCTCGCGATTTGGGCTTCAAATGAATAAGTTATGGCCTTTCTACGTTTGTTGATTTTGCTGATATGCGAATTTGGATCGATCGAACCAACCAGCTTGTAACTCACTTGTTTTTATCCCAAACTTGAGTTTTTTTGTCTTGGGCTTCAATGTAGACCATTCTAAACTAATAAGACTTAGTTTTTGTCATGTTTTGTCATGGTTTGCCAACATTGCAAACTCAAAACCTAACATATACTTAAATTACATTACATACCGACTACCTTGACCTCGAAAAGGCATTTGGTATCAAATGATACTATGCTAGCAGTATTAAAATTCAATAAGTGTGAGAAATGTTAGCAAAAATAACTAACCCACTAACAATAGAAAGGCATGTATTAGTTGGTAGTTATTTTTACACACACATTTCTTGTTTATTGGAGTTTGATATAGATGACGTGGTGTATTCTATACAAAATACTTGGTGAGAACAATTCAATCACCATTTGATAAGTGTGTGTGACTGTAGACTTTTAGTTAAACAAATAGTCCAATCAAAGAATTTGGGCTGAATGCAAAAGTGCTCCCAACTGATAACATTATCGACTACTCATTAAGCACTTGGCCAGAAAAAAGCTCATAATTAAAACCAATATCCTATATCTCTCTTATTTCATAATAATTTCCCACTCGTTTTTGTTCTCTCTCTCTCTCTCTCACAGAATTAGAAATTATAAGAGGAAGAGTATCAAGTAGATCAAGCTGGCCGGTAAGCTCTCTTTCTCATATCTCAGCAATCTTATCTCTATGAATTTTATCTCATTATCTTCGTAGTATTCAATTTAATGTAAAGCTGGCCGAGTTGTTGAATTGTGCTACTTAGATAAGTTTTTCTTTGATTTTCCTATATTTTCTTGGCAACCAAATGATCTTTTATGCTATCCGGATTGGTCCGTCCGCAATTTTTGAGTTTCGTTATATTTTTTTTGAACCACATGAAGTATTGTTTGTACTTTTTAGTATTAATATTGTAAATATTATTAGTATAATATTGAAAATGTTGCAATATCTTTCTTTTTTTTGGAACTTTGTGGAGTAGAATACTATTTGATCTGATTCAAAATTTCCGAATTCGTTAGATTTTGAAAAAATTGAATGTTGTTTTGTAAAGCATTAGAGAGTGGAATTGGAATTAACCATATGTTGCTCTATGTCATGATATGATGATGATTATGATGATGATGTTGATGCCCATCGTTGAAGAAGGTATCTAATGTGTCTCTTGCATCGTGTGGGTCCATTGTTAGAGAGATGATACATATATACATTAAATGACATTGTGTGAGCTCGATATAGGCATCATCCCTCTCAGAGTGTGGGTCCTATATAACTGTATGACCTGTCCACTCTGAGAGGGAAGATGCATATATCCAATGCATGAAATAATTATTGTTATAATTAATTAAACTCTATATGCGTGCTTGCGCTTGTAAAGGTTCTCTGTGTGATTTGGGTTATAATTGGTTGTGATTCATGTTGTGATGTTTATGAGGTTGACAAGGATATTTTATTCTTTAGGTGCTGGATACAAGTCTCAGCTTGTCTCTGTGGGTTCTCATTTCTGAACAACCAAGATGGTAAGAGATTTTACCTTATTTTATATATTTATATATGCTTCAATCTTTTGTTTTTGTCATTTCTGATGTTGCTTAAAGTAGACAAAACTGAGGAAAGAAGACAATTTATCATATAATACCAAGATTTAGACTCTCTACTCTATAATATGTATTAATTCATAGTTTATTATTTTGGAAATGATCTACCCTCTAGGCATGTAGAGTCATAGCTTGGGGATCAAAATGTTCAAACTGGAGTAAGTAGTAAGTTCTTATTTCCAAGTACATGTAAAGATGAACTTTGTGCATAGCACAAAATTCTTTTGAATTTGACTATTAAATCGTTCTGTAATTTTTCAGTTTTTATTTAGGAGTTGATACAGAGTTCATATAGGAGCCCTCGAGTAGGAAAGCTCAACCAACTACTAGGTAATAGTTAAAATAAAACATTCAAGTATCCTCATCAATTTATCTCAAAATTTTAGACATATAAACTCGGTTAGTTCCTGAAATGAGGATATCAAGTTGATTTAGCATCTACTTCAATGATAATCTTACGGATATTTAGGCAGACCATCCTTGAGTCCCCAAAGTTCCACTGTCATTGTGTTTATTGACCAATGTTTCTTGACAAACCTTTGATCCATAATACATTTTATGTTTTTAAAACTGTTATTATATTCTAATGTGTAATCTTTAGTTTGTTAACAAAAAAAAAAAAAAAACCTTATTTAAAATGCTCAATAAACTTTAACTGTGATTAATATTTTTTAAAAAATATTTACACAATGCTTAATGAAAGAAAATTATTTATATAAAATTGATATGATGGAATTTTATTATATACATGAAAATAATATATATAATAAATCATGATAAAGACATGTATTAAATACAAATTACACACATATGTGTGTTATTTTGAGGATTTAAAAATTATTGATATATTTAGCTTGGTCTCCTTAGTTTTTTTTTTTTTTTTTTTTTTTGACTCCACCATTGAGCAAGAGCTTAATTATTGTTTGAACCAAAACCATGCAACTTGTCTTGGGAATAAGTTTCTAAGATGCAAAAATTTATTTTTAAAAGGAAAATAAATGTGTCATTGGATTTCGTTAGACATAATCTCTTCCAGTGTGTCACACAAGAGGAAATTAGGAAAAGAGGAAAAAAGTAATCATCATTTAATAGCTTTTATTATTATTATTATTAGTAAGGAGTAAAAATTAAGGAATTGATGATGCATGGGGAGTGGGGAGTGGGGATGATACTATGATGTACAATTTAGTAAAAGTGTCAGACTCCATCCTTATAATTGCATATAGGTTTAGTGAAAATAAGCACTACTTCACAAGGAATGCATGAATTTCCATACATGGTATGAAGGCTCCATTTCTCTAAACGAAAGATATTAAATTGTATGTTCTGTTGTGAATAAAAGCACCCTGCAACTTTCATTTTCATTCACTCCTTTTTGCTCTCGAGTATTAAGTGATGATACTCTACCTTGCTTCTAACATTGTAAAAGTGATTTCATTTATTGAAGGCATTGCAAGCTTTCTTGATGAATAATCTTCTCCAAGTAGAGCTGTTTTTGTAAAAAACACTTGGCTACCTTGGATTGGGCAATGAATTGTCACTACTTAACATTAGAACCACGGATGACATGTTTGGACTATCTTTTGGTTTTTGTTGTACACATAATAAAGTCACATGAATGCATCGTAACACTTCAGATAAAATGCAAGAGTTGCTTAAGATTAAGAATTCATCTATCAGCTTCGTTGGTTTATCTCCAATCCATTGTGTCCATGCCTAAAACAAAATCCAGATATTGTTGGAACACTAGAATTACATGAGGCCAAATGATTTTGCATGTTAATTCTTACTTGAAACAGAGCTTTCATTTCACGAATAGTATTTTTTCTTACAAGTGTCTGTCATTTAAAAGTTTTAATAACATGACACTAGATACACCTCTAAATTTATATTATTTAATTTGAAGTATGAAATGTATCTATTTCGAATGGAGATATCCTAATATTATTTAATTTGAAGTATGAAATGTATCTATTTCGAATGGAGATATCCTAATATCACTAAAATAGTGGAATGTCAATGAAAATACTTACATGTTCTAGAAGATTAAGGCGTTGGCCAGAGTTACACAATTCCTTGCTCTTCTTCCCACTCACAATCTCTAGTACAAAGACTCCAAAGCTAAAAATATCAGTTTTCACTAAGAAATGTCCATACCCGGCATACTTAGGAGGTATATAATCACTGTAAAATTAAAAAGAAGTAAAAAAAGAAAAGAAAAAAGAAATCCAAGCAGAAACCATAAAAGAAGTTTAAGAATACTCACTATGTTCCAACAATTCTATTGGTATCAGCCTCTGTTTGATCTCCCCCAAATATTTTAGCAAAGTCAAAATCAGAAATTTTTGGGTTCATATTATTATCTAGACGGATATTGCTAGCTTTGAGATCTCTATGGATAATTCTTAATCTAGAGTCTTCATGAAGGTAAAGAAGCCCTCTAGCAATGCCACCGATAATATTGTTTTGCATACGCCAATCAAGTAGTCTACTCTTTGTTTGGTCTGTCGATTTTCATGTTATTGTTAGTACATACCTGGCTAAAATCTCAACAACATAATTCATTAATAAAAGATGAAATGGCTAAACATGAATGTGCTTGATTCAATAACGAGGATCAAAGTTCAAACCAAAAATAAATGAGTCCAAGCTTTTGTTGTGCATGTATTCATAGATTAACATTTTTTCATTTTCTTGAATGCAATAACCGAGCAGCTTCACAAGGTTGCGTTGCTGAAGTTTGGCGATTAATGTAACTTTGTTTTTGAACTCATTCAATCCTTGTCCAGAATTCTTTGAAAGTCTCTTTACTACTATTTCTTGCCCCCCATGCAATGTACCCTAAAAGGAAAAAGTTCAGCTAAGTTTGGAAAAGAAAAATAGTTCAACTAGTTAATTTGTTATTTACCTTGTATATAGATCCGACGCCACCTTCTCCTAACTTGTTGTTTATTGCAAAGTTATCAGTGGCATTAGATATGGTTATCAGATCAAAGATCGGTAACTCCATATCTTCATTCCATTCTTCATTGTTAGAATCATTTTGGCATCTTATATTCATTCCTGAGACAGTAAGGGAATCATTGAGTGGAAATAACTTTGACAATTGTATAGCCTAAAGCAAGTTGTTGATCACCTTATCTAAGGTTTCTTCCAATTTAAAAACTTCAAATTCAAATTACCTGGATAAAAATCTATTGTCATGCATAAAAAATTGTAAGAATCCAAGTCATATAAATTACCTTCCTTTCTAAGTTTCCTCCTCCTTACATATGAGACCAGCCCCAGTACAAGCATTACCATGAGTAGTTTTGCACTACAGACTATGATTATTACTTGATTTTTTTTGGCCAAAGTGCCTGCTCTCCTCAATATGATTTGAAAGATCAAAAGTAGAGTCAACAAACTTATATTTTTTACTATATGATTTGCCACATTAATTTTCCTCACTTTTCTCTTGTATATTTTTTTACTTTATGATGTGCCATATAAATTTTATGCCATATGAAATTTTCTTTTCTTTTAATGGTAAGCTTCTAAGATGCATGGTAAAACTTGTTTGGCATTTTATGAAACTTTTGGCAACAACAATTGAGTTTTACTTAGTGCATATTACGTAAACAATTTTAATTTTTTAATACGTCTATATTGTGCCACATGGGGAAAGAAGGAAATATGAAGTTTGGAAACGTAGAGTACCATCAATTAGCACAATTATAAGACATTGTTTTTTTTTTTTTTTTACATAGTAGTTGATAGTGTAATATATGATTTTATAATGATTGGGACATAATAAAAATGTTGTTTGTGGTGGACAAAGGTGAATTTTTTTTTTAAAATTTATTTATTTGATAATCCAATAGTTACAATGGGAAGAGAGATTTGAATCCTAGAAGTTTCTTTTAAAAATACTAAGTAGTGTCAGTCAAACTACAATACTTTTGGCAATATAGGTGAAAACTTACGTTATTCCAAGCACAACAAAATATATTAGTTGTTGTTAAAAAAAGTTGTCAAAAGTGGTCTTTGTAGCATTACTTGAAAATAAAATGACCTGATAATAAAAGAAAATCAAAGAGGATACCCAGTATTGAAGCGGCCACGCGAATATAGAGGTCTTGTCCACCCATTTGGAGTACAACTAAATCAACCAGGTTAGCAAACCAAAGCAAGCATCCACTTCCTCCATTCCTAATATCTAAATTAGCATATGCTCTGCATGAGCAGTTTTTCAAACACAATTCTTCACATTCCTTGAGACTCATGTTCCTATCAAACCAGGAAGAAGATGTGTCTGGCAATTTCACACTCTTGTAGTTAAGGAAACCATCTTTGTCATTACAACCTAGTGGAGTCCCTCGAACACACCCACCAGACCAATCTGTTGAATTCCAATCTTTTGTAGATTTTGGTATAAATCCTTTCAAGCATGCGCATTCAGGATCAGGAGACTTATTGATATTGCAGCTGGCGTATGCACCACATTGGCCATATATTTTGCACACATTTAACTGGGTTGTACTTTCAAGCTCCCAACTTTTGGTGTGATCCATCCATTTAAACCCCAGCCCAATGCCTGATGGGTTTAACACATACCTTGAGAAAACAAAATTTCTCTGAAGTTAGAAGTAGAAGTTTATACTCATAGCAAGTATTTTTCTCATTCTGACAAATTAGGAATTGCCCCCAAAACTTAAGTTATTAGGAAATAATACTTTTAACCATTATTTGAACACCCTCTCACATGCGAAATTGTTTGCTCTCTTTTATAAGGAGAATTAGGATTCAAATTCTTTCCCCTTCAAATTATTGTAATTAAGGAATTATAAGAAATTAATTATAATAAATAAATAAAAATACTCTCCCCCACGTGACATTGTCTATTCTCAAGGTAAACTAGGATTTAATACTCTCCATTATTGTAATTGTCAAATTATAAAACAATAATAAAAAATAAAAACATTGATAACATCATAAATCACTAATTATTTCATTTTTTTTTAGAAACAATTATCTCAAAAACTTAAACAATTAAAAAATAATAAATTTAATCATAATATTAGCATATAACACATACCTGAAGAAAATAGAATTGTTTAGGACTTTGAACTTGTAATAAATCTGTCACTCATTCATCACGAATTCATGGGTAAACAATGGATTCAGACTTAATTGTGGCATTAACCATGGGATCCCGTCAGTGGTGGCGCCATGTTCAAGCCAGGGTGTTCCCAGGAACACCCTGACCTGAAAAAAAAAAAAAAATATAATAATTAAAAAATATATATTTGTTTACCTTTAAAAAAAAATTAGGAACACTCTCAACCAAAATTAGGAACACCCTCAACCAAAAATGGATTCCGGGCTGAAACAAAAACTCTTGATTTCCCATACAAAATAATGAAAATATAAACCTATAATCCAAACAAAGCAGATATAGATCAGAAATGGAGGTTGAGGAGACGTTATGCCGGGTAGAGGCGGCTTGAGAGAGGAGAATGGAGGTGCTATTAGGGATGAATGATGCTTTTTGAAAGAAGCAAGGTGGCGGCATAAAACGATGCTTGAAGAGAACATTGAGAGAGAAGAAAAGCTGTGACTAAGAAATAAGGACGAAGAAAGAAAAGAGGAAAGTAGATCTGAAGAAAAATCTAGAAGAGACAGGATATGTAAAGCACGTGTGAAGGAGGGTTAAAGCAAAAATGACACATAATTAAAATAAGAAGAAAATAATAATAATAATAATAATGAGCCTTGGAGGTTTCTGGAGCTATAGGTCCATTGTTTTCTCTGGGCCGTTCTGTGCTTGTAAAGCTCCTGGGCCGGGTTTCTTTTTGTTTTTTCTTTTGTTTGTTTTTTTTTTCCTTTTGATTAATATGCTTCTACTATTTCAGTCAAAAAAAAAAAGAAAAAAAAAAAGACCTCGCAGAGAAAACAAAGGAAAAGGGAAAAAAAAGTTATTAAAAATTAAATTAAATTAAAGGGTGGGCCTTGGTTTATGGTTTGAGTTTTGACACGGGTATAATTTAAGGCTTGGGTTTATCACTTGATTGGCACACTCAACTCTTAATTATATTATACATATTAATTATACACATAACAAATTATAGAAGACAATTAATAAACAAATTAAACAACTAAATTATGTTAGGTTAAACAATAATAAAACATTACATTATAAAAGACAAACAAATTAAATTATGTTAGGCTAAACAATAATTAATAATTTTATAATTAATGAAACAACAATATAACAAATTATAGTTTATATTTGTGGGTTCCAGTTAACTCAACTGGTAAAGTCTCTAATGATTGTATAAGAGATATGGGGTTCAATCCCCGCCTACACCAAAAACTGATTGGTGTTTTGGTCTGATGATAATGAGCTATCATCAGGAGCGGACGCCATAGGTTGAAATTCTCTCAAAAAAAATTATAGTTTATAAAAGACAAACAAATTAATAAAACAACTAAATAACAATAATTAATAATTTTATTAATATTTCAAATGAACTTATAGTTTATTGTTTATTCTTTTGCTAGAATTATGGACAAATATTTTATAAGAAAACCACGTAGAAAGTAATTGTAAACTTTATGTATTTGCGTGTTTTTTTATTGTTATTGTTGTCAATATACAAAATTTTCTTTTTATTAGATTGTGTAATTTATGCTTATTAGGAATACTCTGAAAAAAATTCCTGGAGCCGCCACTGATCCCCGTAAAACTAAGGCCATTCCAAGACCCTAGTCTAACCTTTATTTTGTCTCCCTTCATAACAAATAATTGTGGGAGCCCTCGAAGATCTAACCTTGCTGAAATTTCACTTGGAGCAGGATCATCTGCGCTCTTCCAAGATGTTATATACCTATCTGGACCACTAAGTCCCATCCAATCTTCATTTCCGGTAGGAATGTGTCCCTAGGATAATCAAAACTCTGCCACAAAAGACTCACAATATTTCCATCTTTCACAACAAGATTTCCTGAGTCCAATAACTGTGCAGTTGGTATATTGATCTTATTCCCTGCAGTTCTTGATGTATTGGATGACCAAATAGTAGTATTTGTACCATCAAGAAGGACAAGAATTCCTTTGTTGGTAACCTTTAAAACTCCATGGTGATTTTCAAGTGGGGTTTCTCTGTTGGCTACCCATACAACTGTGTCACTAGATACCACGAACCATATTCCCACATATCGGCTTTTCGAACTACCCGGGCTGAAGAATCCCAATTCAAAGAATCTACTAGCTGAAACCAAGGTTTCACCATCTCTGATAAACTGACTTGGAGTGATGGTGTCTAGTGTAGTGGAGGCTCTTAAAAAGGAGAGTAAGAAAGAGTATACAATTATAGAGCTGAAAAGGCTTTCATTGATTTTCCAATTGTTGTATCAACCAACTAATCAAGTGAGTTTATAGGGTTTATTATTCCCTTGGTTTTCTTCGCCCGTCACAACATATAAGAGCCATGCACTATTGTATTCTCCTGAAGTACATTTCCTCTCTCTTACAGAAGAGTGGGTCTCACTCACATGGGGCCTAATCCTCTATGAGAGAGAAGGAGAATATTGGAGTCTTTTGGCTTAATATTGCCATTCTCAATCTTAATTAGCATTATAGGTACTATTTGAACTTAATTAGCAAATTGAGGAGAGAGAAAGAATTTCGACAACAATGTTGCCGAAATTCAACAAAAATAAGGAGAGAGAAAAAGAAAAAGGGGGAGAGAGAAAGCAGAGGAATTTCGGCAACACTGTTACCGAAATTCCTCTGCCCAAAATGCTGCCCGTTCAGTTAAAAAAAAAGCAATTGCGGCAACGCCATTGCCGAAAAAGGAAAAAAAAAAAAATTGTTTTGGCAATTGTGGCAATGCGATTGCCGAAAATGGAAAAAAAAAAATTATGAAATCTGTGAATGAGTAAAAAAAAAAGTTGTCACGTACACAATATTTTTACAATATTTTCATAATAAATCACACATGATTAATTATTATTAGTTCAAAAAATTTGTGACAAATTAATTGTGGCAATGGCATTACCGAAAATGTAAAAAAAATAAAAAAATAAAAAAATCATTTTGGCAATTGTGGAAATCCCATTGCCGATAATGCAAAAAAAAAAAAAAAAAAATATTTTGGCAAATGTGGCAATCCCATTGCTGATAATGTAAAAAAAAAAAAAAAAAATTATTTTGGAAATTGTGGCAATCCCATTGCCGATAATGCAAAAAAAAAAAAAAAATATTTTGGCAAATGTCGCAATCCCATTGCCGATAATGTAAAAAAAAAAAAAAAAATTATTTTGACAATTGTAGCAATCCCATTGCTGAAAATGGAAAAAAAAAATTATGAAATCTGTGAATGAGTAAAAAAAAAAGTTGTCACGTCCACAATATTTTTACAATATTTTCACAATAAATCACACGTGATTAATTATTATTAGTTCAAAAAATTTGTGACAAATTAATTGTGGCAATGGCATTGCCGAAAATGTAAAAAAAAAAATATATATATATTTTGGCAATTGTGGCAATCCCATTGCCGAAAATGGAAAAAAAAATTATGAAATCTGTGAAAGAGTAAAAAAAAAAAAGTTGTCACATACACAATATTTTCACAATAAATTACACGTGATTAATTATTATTAGTTCAAAAAATTTGTGATAAATTAATTGTGGCAATGGCATTGCCGAAATCACTGAAAAAAATCAAGTACAACTTACACGCTGTAAACTCAAGTACAATATTCTTATTCTAAAGTGATGTAAACAAAAAAAAAAAAAAAAAAAAAGTACTCAGAACACAAGTACAATATTCATATTCTAAAGTGATGTAACCAAAAACAAAAAAAAAGTACTAAGAACACAAGTACAATATTCTTATTATGATTCTGAAGTGTTGTGAACAAAAAAAAAAAAAAAAAAAAGGTACTCAGAACACAAGTACAATATTCTTATTCTAAAGTGTTGTGAACAAAAATAAAAAAAAAGTACATTCTAAATAGATAAGGATAGATTAAGTACATCTTTTTTTATTTTAAAGTGCACGCTGTAAATATAAACAAAAAAGTACATAGATTTTTATAGAACAAAAAAATGATTGATGTGTAATCAAAAAACAAAGAAAGTATATAGATTCTTAGTATAGAAAAGATAAAAATAATTGATGTGTATACTGTAAAGTATATAGATTCTTACAATATAGAAGAAAAAAATGATTAATGTGCACATGGTAAACCAAAAAAAGTAAAGAAAGTACATAGATTATTACAATACGGAAGAAAAAAATGATTGATGTGCACGCTATAAACCAAAAAAAAAAAAAAAAGTACATAGATTCAATTATCTGATTCTTACGTACATTCAATCATCTTACGTGCACGCTGTAAACAAAAACACAAAAATTCAATCAACCAATCACCTCAACTCCTCATCTCATCTGATTCTTATTCGGCATTATTCTTACGTACATAGATTCTTATTCTCCAACGAGTACTCTCTTCTGTCTTTTTATTCTTCAGTCTGTAATAAAAGGCAAGGCAAGTGCTGAAGAATCAAGGCAAGTGCTGAATACAAGAATTGCTTCTCCTCACAACCATTTTGTCCTCCCTCTCTTGTTCAGTTACTCTTTTACTTTGCTTCAGTGTGCACAACTAAGGATCGTAAGTTTTTTGTTCATGTAAGTTTTTTTGCTTTGCTTATTAACTTACGGCTCTAGAAATTAACAGATTTGTTATTATTATTATTATTATTATATAAACATGTGCTTTGTAAATAGTCAGTTGCTAATACATTGTAAAATATTGTGTATTGTTGTAGTTGTAGTTAATATTATTTGTATGCCTATGATTATGATTATTGTTGTTGTTGTTGTTGTTGTTGTTATTCAAATTTTAGATTAATGAATTATTTTTTATGCCTATCTGATTGTGTGTGTGTGTGTGTGTGTGTGTTTTTTTTTTTTTTTTTTGCAAGTATCACTCTATAATTCTCACTTTCTCAGTTGGCATCACAATTGTGGTAAGCATCTCAACTCTCTAATTAAATTTATGTATGTGTTCTGTTAATTTTAAAATTATGGTAACTCATTGTAGCATTTAATGTAGGATATATTTGAAATGGAGCAACAACGATATCATATCTCTAATGATGCAATGAAAGGCAATGTATGTTGCAAGATCCAAATTTATTAATGTCCTAATAATATCTACAATTATTCAATTTACATTAAAGTAATTTCAACATTAGCAATATAACATTGTATATATATGTACTTTTTGTTTTTTGTTAAATCAGGTTTCCACTTTACAAGTGCGACCCCAACCGTTTGCACCACCCCCGCAGTTAGGCGAGCGTATCACACCATATTTGCATCAATGTAGACTATACCGTGTTACCCGCCTACCGCATATAGATATAGATTGGAGTCTTGTTACTTCTTTGGTGGAGTGATGGCAACCTGATACCCATACATTCCACCTACCTACCTGTGAAATGTCTATAACTCTACAGGATATAGCAATCCTTACAGGATTGCCTATTGATGGCAATGCAGTGTGTGGACCAACGAATATGGTATGGGAAGCAGTTTGTGATACGCTCCTCGGGGAGATACCACCTGCAACAGCATTGACATATGGAAGCCTTAAAATAACATGGGTAAGGAATAGATTCTCAAACCTACCAGAGGGTGCCAATGCTATAACAACCCAACAGTATGCTAGGGCATACATGTTCCAAGTTTTGGCTTTACTATTTGGAAATAAGAGCCAAAGTAGATTGCATTGCTGCTTTCTTAAGCTGTTAGATGACTTTGGTGTAGCTGGGGAATATAGCTGGGGTAGTGTCACACTTGCTTTCCTTTATAAAGAGCTGTGTACTGCTTCTATTCAAAAAACCACGGAGATTGCAGGTCCTGTTTTCATATTACAATTATGGGCATGGGAGCATCTTCCATATCTAACCCTAATTCCAATAAATCCAATAAATTTAAATGGCGAGGACCCATACGGTTGCAGGTATAATATTTACTTTATATTTTTAGACAATATTGTATACTGTAGCATTTATCCTTGATACTTCCAAACCCAAAAATCAGTGGCAATCATTAATTGTGTGTAGGTGGGATACCAGGAGAACGTATACTCACACACCAACGCATGTTCTGCGTGCATACCGTTCTAATCATGACACACATAATAATGACCAGGTAATATATCACAATGCATCAATGGTTAATTTACTAGTTATATTATTGTCTTGATTGATTATAACATAGTTATTGTAATTGGAATTTCAGGTTGTTTGGACACCATACGATAATTATCTGCATCCATGGTGTCTTGTAGAAAAAAATCTATGGACTACAACGGCGCCATTATTATGCTTCCAAATAGTGGAGTATTATCATCCAGAACGAGTCATGCGACAGTTTGGGTTGTTGCAACAATGTCCAAAGTGGCCTACAGATAATTTTGATAAATCAGTACATTGTGTAAAGATGACAGGAAAGTCTGGTGCCAATTGGCTTGAAAAGCATGCACATTACAACCAGCTTTGGAACATGCGAGCTGAACGTGTAGTTGGGGATGACAATTTCATTTTAGGTGTGGACTACACCACATGGTACCATCAAAATGGTCACCTATTCACAACACCAGAGGCAGCTGCCCACATGTACCAGGTTGTTATAATAATACTTCACTAATATTGAAAACAACTTTTTTACACAAACAAAATACTACATTAATATTGATAAGAAATTATTATTTTAGCTTATTCAATCATACTGCAGTAATAAATGTTTTTATTTTATTTTTTTGTGGCAGCAAAATGAGATCAATAATATGCTAAATTTGGCTGTTGCAAATCAACAAAGGACTGATCTCACTGCACAACAAGTCCTTCCACCAATAGTAGAGGGCCTTACCCGACTAAAGTTATCGATGGAAGAAAATATTTCCTCCGTCCCTACTGAAAGGGTGAGACACTTCGGGCGACGACAAAGGCACCAAGGAAGACAGCCACAAACCTCTACACAACGTGGACAACACAGAAATGATAAAGCTGGACCATCTACCTCTACACAGCCCAATATGTACAGCTCTACCCAAGCTGGGCCGTCAACATTTGCCGGTAATGAGCCAACCACCTTAAGTGAGTATAATCCAATAAATATCAACGAGTACTGTATTAATTTATTTCAAAATATTGGGGAGATACCTACTTCAACAGGATAAGGATTTGAGAATTTGTTTAGCTATGACCATTATTCTCAACCTAGTTCAACACCCGCCTCCTATCACCCATCGCCACCTCCATCCTATGCTGGGCAATACAATTATGGTCAAGATAGCCAGTATATCTATGATTTCTGCACACCACAACCTTCCCAAGCATCCCCTAATGTTGGTGATTTCTGCACACCACCAAATACATGGGCATGTGCTCCAAACTCTGAGGAAGAGGCCTCCGTAACAGACTCTGAGGAAGATGCCTCAAATGAGGACAGTGGGGAAGATGCAGAAGATACAAAAGAGATGGAGGCGTCTTCAAATAATGAAAGTGACGAAATGGGTAATTATCAAACAGAGGTTGATATTAGAACACAGCCGAGGCGCATGGGGAAAAGTATTGTGCAAGCACAAAGGTACCCACAACGAGAAAATAGGCAAGCTCCATGTTGTGGAACACAAGAAAAACTTCATGTACCCCATCGTCGCAATCACTAATCAATGTAAAATGACTGTTTATTAAAAATATAATAAAGTATTATCATTGTTATTCACAATTTCGCAAAAAATATTATGTCTTTTCCTCTGCACGAGGAGATTGGACTTATGTTGGTACTTATGCAAAAAACCAATAGGAGAATAAGAGCAAATCTCTGTCTCTATATCTTCTTTTTATCTTTTTTCTCTTGTCTTTTTCTTTCTTGGCCTTTTCTTCTTTTCTACGGTCTGTAACATGGTGTACATAGAGATTCTTTAAGACTATTATTTACTTTTGGTTTTTGCCTGTCTTTTATAACTTCATCTTTTGTGTCTAGCTTTCTAAATAACTTTTCACTATTCTATCTTTCAATCATTTATTTTGCTTTGTCTTGTACTATAGTGTTAGTCTTTTCTTGTTTGGCCTTTTCTTCTTTTCTACGGTCTGTAACATGGTGTACATAGAGATTCTTTAAGACTACTATTTGCTTTTGGTTTTTGCCTGTCTTTTATAACTTCATCTTTTGTGTCTAGCTTTCTACATAACTTTTCACTATTCTATCTTTCAATCATTTCTTTTGCTTTGTCTTGTACTATAGTGTTAGTCTTTTCTTGTTCTAGCTCTTCTTTTAACTTCCCACGTAGAGATTCTTCAAGAGTACTATTTTCTTTCTTTAACATTTCTTTTACTATATCTTTATTTTTGTCTCTATTTCTAGCTTCTTACACATAGTGTCGCAATCACTGAGCTAGCTTCTTTTTTATTGTGTTGCTTTTCCACCATTTGCATGATGGATATTGTGGTGTACATTTCTATTTTTCCTCTTCAGATTGTGGCCCTTTGATTTCTTTCCTCATTTGAAACTTTAAAACATGGTAAATGACCCAAGCACTCCATAAAAAGTAAACATAGTAGCAGGTGTTAATCAAATATATATAGACACACACACAATAAATATATAGACACACACACACACATATATAGACACACACGCAGTCCACAAAAACTATATTTTTGAATATATATATATATATATATATATAGACACACACACAATTAGAAGCCTTTTATTCTCCAGAATTAGCAATATTCAGCCACAATATATATATTTCAGCAACACCTTTTATTCTCTTGCTGAGCTTTTTTGTCTGTTATGGTACTTTTGCTCACATGGGTGTTTTGCCTTTTCTATTTGTAAGTGTTGTTCTTTAAGACACATCAAGTTTTCTTTTATTTTGTTATTCACAATATCATGTGATAGAGCCACACAAAGTAGACCAGGGTATTCTTGAAATATCCAAAACCTCATATCCATAAGAAAAAGAAAGCAAAACGCATTATCTAGATTCTACGTAAAAAGAAAAATAAAGGCGAAAAAAAAAATTTACTCAAGCGAAAAATATATATACACACACACAAATATAGACACACACACACACACACACACACACACACACACACACACATATATATATATATATATATATTTATATATATAGGCACACACATATAAACAAACTAAATAAACGTACACCCCAATCCAACTTGCAGTGATAGAAAACATTATAGCATACGGAATTAATACCATGTTCTTTCAAATAATACAAACTAACAATATGGTACAACTCCTAAAAATAATAAAAAATAAAAACAGTCCAACCAACGCACAAAGTAGATTGAATACTTATGTTGGGTCATTCAGTTTGGCCACTAGTGGAGCCAGCCACAGTTCGAGTGGGGCATGTTCTTCTATTATGGCCTTCTTGCCTACAGAGACTGCACAATGGCCTTGGTTGATGCTCTGCCCCTTCGTCCATTTCATTTCGAAGTCGAGTTGTTCTTGGTCGACCTTTTTCACGGCGCAACTTGACATTAGGATACAAGACCGGGAAATCAGGCTCATTCCAATGTACACTATCTTGAACCATGCGAAATCTAGGTGCATAGCAAGCAACTTGTTCTTCCAAATAGTAGCAGCGGTCGATATATCGCATTGCAGAGATGCCTTGATATTTACACACGGCAATGACATGTGAGCAAGGAATCTTATAAACCTGCCATTTTTGACAACTACAAGTGTTGGCCCTCATATTTACTTGGTGACGATGATTACCCCTATATGCAGAGTTGGGATTTATTGGTGTTCTGACTTCAAACAGGCCATCTTCATGATTGAACACAATAACTGAATGCTTTGGTGCCTTTTTTTCCCATTTATTGAATTTATTCTTTGCATAGGCTGTAATGTGTTCACCGGCAGTAACCTCTGCGCATGCCTTAATATACTGATCTGCAAAGTAGGCTACACAACGATAGTATGTATGTTCAACTAATGCAGTTATGGGCAGATTTCTAGCACTCTTCAGAATTCCGTTGAAGCTTTCAGACAAGTTTGTGGTCATTGCCCCATAACGATGTCCACCATCGTGTGCTAACGTCCACTTTTCCACCGGTATTTCCTTTAAATAATTTTCACCATCTGCACTTAATTGAGTAATTCTATCCCTGGTTATTTGATACTTTCGCAACTGATTCTCCATGCCTGCCCACATTACCATAGCCTTCAAGTTTTTACTCCTAATTTGTTTATTGAAATTGCTAGCCACATGGCGAAGGCAAAAACGATGATACCAACGTGTCTATTGACATATAGTCCGTATCGCTGTCATTATACCAGGGTGACGATCAGATATGACACATAACCCTTCCCGATTAGTGACATTAATCTGAATACAACCCAAAAACCAATACCAGCTATCATCATTTTCCTTCTCCACAATGGCAAAGACAAGTGGAAAAAGTCTGTTGTCATCATCCCACGTTGATGCAATCAGTAACGTACCTTTGTACTTACCATATAGGAAAGTTTCATCTATACTAATCACTGGCCTACAATGTTGAAAACCTTCAATTGATGGACCAAAAGCCCAGAAGACTCTCTCAAATATCGCACAGCCTGGCATAGTAGCAGGTATTGTTTTCCAAATAACCCTGCTGCCTGGGTTTGAATCAGTCAAAGCTTTCAACCATTTTGGCAATAATTGGTAAGATTTGTCCCAATCACCAAACGCTCTACCAATTGCCTTTTCTTTCGCCTCCCACACCTTAAAATAAGAAGGCCGGTATTGGTACTTATTGTAAAGAGTCTGTTGAAGTGAAGCAATCTTTATGGTTGGATCATTTTTGACAACATCCCTCAACTCTTTCTCAATAACATGGATGTCTAATTGCTCGTGATCTTGTGTGAGCGTGGACTCTGTACATGTGTGTGGACCATTGTATTTTCTAACCTCAAACAACCCATATGTAGCCCGGAAGCATGCTCGAAGACGCCAAGAACAATGTTTGCACCTTACAGACCAACATTCTGGATCTGACTCGCTTACATAAAATGTTTGGTTCCTCTTGATGTGATAGCGTTTAACAGCAACTTGTAGTTCATCCTTATCAGCAAAAAGCAAACCCACATAAAACTCTTGGGTAGGGTCCCAAATACTTTGAGTGGGCTTTTCAAATGGTGGGGTTGAATCAATTATATTATCCCACGTGTTTTGTGAAAAGTTTACTGATGAAGGTTGATGGAATGCCGTAGTTGGACTGCTTTCATGATTACCTTCATTAAAAGGCTCCTGTTCATCTCCAATATCATCAAGGACCTCTTCCTCATCAGGTTGGGCATCACTATCCATGGCCCGCATCCTTTCTGATAATGTATGGACCGCATTTTCAGTAGTAGCAGCTATGCAATGTGTATCATTGGGATCATTAGCAGGGAACTGAGTGGCGGTTTGGTCATACTGAGCTTCAAACACAGTTGGATTTTCATAGTCAGCATCACTGGTGTTCATTGGCCGATAAGGAACATGTTGGTCCTCAGTTGCAACATCGGTATATGGAGCACAATAGTCAGCACTGCCAATGTTGATTGGGGAATGAGCCGCATCTTGAGAATAATGACCAATATGAGTGGCATATGGATCATGGAAGTGGCCGCCATGTGAATAACTAAACGATGCACTCGGTCCTTTGTTGGCATATCGAATGGGAAAAACATCTCGATGGCTTCTTATGGGCTCTACACCCAGGTATAACTCTGCACCTACAAATCCATATTGGCGATCTAACATATTGAATATTGCATTAACACCATTATCATCTTCTATCAAAACTTGCTGGAAAGTCACAGGATGTGGATGGCATTGAAAAGGAAATCTATACCAAATAGTCAGTTTTGAATCTTCTCTGTTTATATGAAGAGTGGATGCTAATGCATTACATAGACCTTCAAATGTAACACCCTGGCTTAATGAAAGCATAGAAGGAGGTGGCCCTTCGTAATAAACCCCATTTTCTCCATGTTTAATTACTCCGCCGGAATGGATAAGAAAAATGAACAACTTTTCTGCCATCTACACTAAAACATAATAATAGTATTAATATATTAACAGTATGAACAAATAATTTAACAAAAACAAGATTTTCATGCTTAGCTATGCCCCTAAAACATATCAACATGAACATTATAAAAAGAAAAGTAACTATTTAAGAGATTTAACTCACCTTCTAAGAGATAAAAGAACGGATAGATATTTGTAAGTGTTGTTACGTATAGTTGTTTGTAGAATGTATGACACTCATGAATTGAAAATGGTTGGTAAACTTATGAGGGGAATAAGAGTGGAGTGGAGTGGAGTGGAGAAGAAGGTTGATGGAAACACAAAGCAAACTGTTTCGGTCAAAAAAATACTAAAGAATAAAAAGACAAAAAAATCTCTTAGGCGTGATATGATGAATAGGTAAATATATTGCATGGAGAGAATAAGAATCAGATGAGATGAGGAGTTGAGGTGATTGGTTGATTGACTTTTTGTTTTTTTTTTTTATAGCGTGCACGTAAGAATTTATGTACTTTTTTTTTTTTTTTTTTTGGTTTACAGCGTGCATAATCAACGTACTTGAAATAGGGTCTGTTTCGTAGATTACTTTTACCATAAAAGACTGTGACGAACCAAACTTTTTTTTTGTTTTTGTTTACATCACTTTAGAATAAGAATATTGTACTTGAGTTTACAGCGTGTAAGTTGTACTTGATTTTTTTCAGTGATTTCGGCAATGTCATTGCCACAATTAATTTGTCACAAATTTTTTGAACTAATAATAATTAATCACGTATAATTTATTGTGAAAATATTGTGTACGTGACAACTTTTTTTTTTTTACTCTTTCACAGATTTCATAATTTTTTTTTTTTCCATTTTCGAGCAATGGCATTGCCACAATTGCCAAAATAAATTTTTTTTTTTTTTTTTTTACATTTTCGGCAATGGGATTGCCACAATTGCCAAAATAAATTTTTTTTTTTTTTTACATTATCGGCAATGGGATTGCCACAATTGCCAATATATATATATATATATATATATATATATATTTTTACATTATCGGCAATGGGATTGCCACAATTGCCAAAATAATTTTTTGGCAATGGGATTGCCACAATTGCCAAAATAATTATTTTATTTTTTTTTACATTTTCGGCAATGGGATTGCCACAATTGCCAAAATAATTTTTTTTTTTTTTTTTTTTACATTATCGGCAATGGGATTGCCACAATTGCCAAAATATTATTTTATTTTATTTTTTTTTACATTATCGGCAATGGGATTGCCACAATTGCCAATATATATATATATATATTTTTTTTTCCATTTTCGGCAATGGGATTGCCACAATTGTCAAAATAATTTTTTTTTTTTTTTTTACATTATCGGCAATGGGATTGCCACATTTGCCAAAATATTTTATTTTATTTTTTTTTTTGCATTATCGGCAATGGGATTGCCACAATTGCCAAAATAATTTTTTTATTTTTTTTTATTTTTTTACATTATCGGCAATGGGATTGCCACATTTGCCAAAATATTTTTTATTTATTTATTTTTTCATTATCGGCAATGGGATTGCCACAATTGCCAAATTTTTTTAATTTTATTTTATTTTTTTTTAACATTTTCGGTAATGCCATTGCCACAATTAATTTGTCACAAATTTTTTGAACTAATAATAATTAATCACGTGTGATTTATTATGAAAATATTGTGTATGTGACAACTTTTTTTTTTACTCATTCACAGATTTCATAATTTTTTTTTTCCATTTTCGGCAATCGCATTGCCACAATTGCTAAAACAAAATTTTTTTTTTTCCTTTTTCGGCAATGGCGTTGCCGCAATTGCTTTTTTTTTAACAGAACGGGCAGCATTTTGGGCAGAGGAATTTCGGTAACAGTGTTGCCGAAATTCCTCTGCTTTCTCTCTCCCCCTTTTTCTTTTTCTCTCTCCTCATTTTTGTTGAATTTCGGCAACACTGTTGCCGAAATTCTTTCTCTCTCCTCAATTTGCTAATTAAGTTCAAATAGTACCTATAATGCTAATTAAGATTGAAAATGGCAATATTAAGCCAAAAGACTCGAGAATACTCCTAGTCCTGGAGTATTCGGGTAAAATAGATGTAATTTTAGTCTTTTTTATTTTTATTTTTTATTTTTAAATGGTTGGATTAAAAAAAAAAAAATCACATTAACAATCACGTTTAGCGTATGACTTGATATCTCATTCTCTTTTCAATGACTTGCTTTTCTAAGTCTTTGCTCACTACAAACGAGTAAGGACTAAGGACTAGTTAGATTCAAGTTTCGGCAGCTCATTCCCATAAAACTTTCATTTCAATGACTCGCCTTTTTAAGTCTTTGTTACTATACACAAATATGGACTTCTCGGCATTGGCTGTATAAGAGTCTGCTTACCCTGTATCCGTACTTGGCCAATTTGTTGGGTGCATTATAGCACCGTGTGGGTCCAGGCCAAGATGGTAAGAGATTTTACCTTATTTTATATATTTATATATGTTTCAATTTTTTGTTTTTGTCAATTTTTTTTTTTGAGAGAGTTTCAACTTATAACGTCCGCTCTTGATGATAGCTCTTTATCATTAGACCAAGACACCAATCAGTTTTTGGTGTAGGCGGGGATTGAACCCCAGATCTCTTATACAACTATCAGAAACTTTACCAGTTGAGTTAACTGGAACCCACTTGTTTTTGTCATTTTTGATGTTGCTTAAAGTAGACAAAACTGAGGAAAGTAGACAATTTATCATATAATACCAAGATTTAGACTCTCTACTCTATAATACATATTAATTCATAGTTTATTATTCAGGAAATGATCTGCACTCTAGGCAAGTAGAGTCATAGATTGGGGATCAAAATGTTCAAACTGGAGTAAGTAGTACGTTCTAATTCCCAAGTAAATGTAAAGATCAACTTTGTGCATAGCGCAAAATTCTTTTGAATTTGACTATTAAATTGTTTTCTGTAATTTTTCAATTTTTATTTAGGAGCTCATTCAGAGTTCATATAGGAGCCTCCAAGTTGGAAAACTCAACCAACTACTAGGTTAATAGTTAAATAAAACATTCAAGTATCCTAGGCCTTATCAATTTATCTCAAAATTTTAGACATATAAATTGTGTTAGTACCTGAAATGAGGATATCAAGTTGATTTAGCATCTACTTCAATGATAATCTTACGGATATTCAGGCAGACCATCCTTGAGTCCCTAAAGTTCCACTATCATTGTGTTTATTGACCAATGTTTCTTGAAAAACCTTTGATCCATAATACATTTTTGTTTTTAAAGTACTGTTATTATATTCTAATGTGTAATCTTTAGTTTATTAACAAAAAAAAAAAAAAAAACCTTATTTGAAATGTTCAATAAACATTAACTGTGATTAATATTTTTTTAAAAATATTTACACATTACTTAATGAAAGAAAATTATTTATATAAAACTAATATGATGGAATTTTATTATATACATGAAAATAATATATATAATAAATCATTATAAAGACATGTATTAAATACAAATTACACACATATGTGTGTTATTTTGAGGATTTAATTATTATTGATAGATTTAGCTTGGTCTCCTTAGAAATTATTTTTTTGACTCCACCATTAAGCAAGAGCTTAATTATTGTTTAAACCAAAACCATGCAACTTGTCTTGGGAATAAGTTTCTAAGATGCAAACATTATTTATCTTTAAAAAGAAAGTTTCTAAGATGCACAAATTTATTTTTAAGAAGAAAATAAATGTGTCATTGGATTTCGTTAGACATAAGCTCTTCTAGTATGTGACACAAGAGGAAATTAGGAAAAGGGGAAAAACGTAATCGTCATTTAATAGCTTTTATTATCATTATTAGCAGTAAGGAGTAAAAATTAAGGAATTGATGATGCATGGGGAGTGGGGAGTGGGGATGATACTATGATGTACTATTTAGCAAAAGTGTTAGACTCCATCCTTAAAATTGCATATAGGTTTAGTGAAATTAAGCATTACTTCACAAGGAATGCATGAATTTCCATACATGATATCGTTCGATATGAAGGCTCCATTTCTCTAAACAAAAGATATTAAACTTTATGTTTTGTTGTGAACAAAAGCACCTTGCAACTTTCATTTTCATTCACTCCCTTTTGCTCTCGAGTCTTAAGTGATGATACTCTACCTTGCTTCTAACATTGTAAAGGTGATTTCATTTAAGGCGTTTCAAGCTTTCTTGATGTATAATCTTCTCCAAGTGGAGTCTTTTCTGTGAAAAAACTTGGCTGCCTTGGATTGGGCAATGAATTGTCATTGCTTAACATTAGAACCACAGATGACATGTTTTGCCTATCTCCTTGTTTTTGTTGTACACATAACAAACCCACATGAATGCATCGTAACACTTCAGATAAAATGCAAGAGTTGCCTAAGATTAAGAATTCATCTATCAGGTCCGTTGGCTTATCTTCAATCCATTGTGTCCATGCCTAAAACAAAACCTAGATATTGTTGGAACACTAGAATTACATTAGACCGAATGATTTTGCATGTCAATACGCACTTGAAACAGAAAGTTCATTTCACGAATAGTATTTTTTTTTACAAGTGTCTATCATTTAAAAGTTTTAACAACATGACACTAGATACACCTTTAAATTTATAATATTTAATCTGAAGTATAAAATGTATCCATTTCGAATGGAAATATCCTAATATCACTGAAATAGTGGAATGTCAATGAAAATACTTACATGTCCTAGAAGATTATAGCATTGGCTAGAGTTACACAATTTCTTGCTCTTCTTCCCACTCACAATCTCTAATACTAAAACTCCAAAGCTAAAAACATCGATTTTCACTGAGAAATGTCCATACCCGGCATACTCAGGAGGCATATAACCACTGTAAAATTAAAAAGAAGTATATATATATATATATATATAAAAAAAAAAAAACTCCAAGTAGAAACCATAAAAGAAGTTTAAGAATACTCACTATGTTCCAACAATTCTATTGGTATCAGCCTCTGTTTGATCACCCCCAAATTTTTTAGCAAGGCCAAAATTAGAAATTTTTGGGTTCATATTATTATCTAGAAGGATATTGCTAGCTTTGAGATCTCTATGGATAATTCTTAATCTAGAGTCTTCATGAAGGTAAAGAAACCTCTAGCAATGCCACCGATAATGTTGTAGCGCATACGCCAATCAAGTAGTCTCCTCTTTGTTTGGTCTGTCAATTTTCGTGTTGTTTTTAGTATGTAAATACCAAGCTAAAATCCCAACAACATAATTCATTAATAAAATTTGAAATGGCTAAACATAACAAGGATCAAAGTTCAAACCAAAAATAAATGAGTCCAAACTTTTGTTGTGCATGTATTCATAGATTAACATTTTTTCATTTTCTTGAATGCAATAACCGAGTAGCTTCACAAGGTTGTGGTGCTGAAGTTTGTCAATTAATGTAACTTCATTTTTGAACTCATTGAATCCTTGTCCAAAATTCTTTGAAAGTCTCTTTATTGCAATTTCTTGCCCCCCATGCAATGTACCCTAAAAGGAAAAAGTTCAGCTAAGTTTGGAAAAGAAAAATAGTTCAACTGGTTAGGTTGTTATTTACCTTGTATATAGATCCGAAGCCACCTTCTCCTAACTTGTTGTTTATTGCAAAGTTATCAGTGGCATTATATATGGTTATCAGATCAAAGATCAGTAACTCCATATCTTCGTTCCATCCTTCATTGTTAGATTCATTTTGGCATCTTATATTCATTCTTGAGACAGTAAGGGAGTCATTGAGTAGAAATAATTTGGACAATTGTATAGCTAAAATTAAAGATTTCAGATTCAAATTACCTGGCTAAAAATCTATTATCATGCATAAAAAATTGTAAGAATCCATGTCATATAAATTACCTTCCTTTCTAAGTTTCTTCCTTCTTACATATGAGACCAGTCCCAGCACAAGCATTACCATGAGTGGTATTGCACTACAGATTATGATTATTACTTGATTTTTTTGGCCAAAGTGCCTGCTCTTCTCAGTATGATCTGAAAGATCAACAGTAGAGTCAACAAACTTATATTTTTTACTATATGATTTGCCATATAAATTTTCATCACTTTTCTTTTGTATTTTTTTACTTTATGATGTGCCATATAAATTTATGCCATATAAAAATTTCTTTTCTTTTAATGGTAAGCTTCTAAGATGTGTGGTAAAACACTAAAACTTGTTTGGCATTTTATGAAACTTTTGGCAACAACAATTGAGTTTTACTTAGTTCATATTACGTAAACACTTTTAAAATTTTAATACGTCTATATTGTGCCACATGGGGAAAGAAGAAAATATGAAGTTTGGAAATGTAAAGGACCATCACTTGGCACAATTACAAGACATTGTTTTATTTATTTTATTTTATTTTTACATAGTAGTTGATAATATAATATATAATTTTATAATGATTGGGGGACATAATAAAAATGTTTGTTTGTCGTGGACAAAGGTTATTTTTAAAAAAAAATTTATTTATTTGATAATCTGATAGTTACAACAGGAAGAGAGATTTGAATCCTAAATGTTCCTATTGAAAATATTAAGAAGTGTCAATTAAACTACAATACTTTTGATGATATAAGTGAAAACTAACGTTATTCGAAGCACAACAAAATATATTAGTTGTTGTTAAAAAAAGTTGTCAAAAGTGTTGCCCTCATAGTATTACTTGAAAGTAAAATGACACGATAATAAAAGAAAAGCAAAGAGGATACCCAGTACTGAAGCGGCCACACAAATATAGAGGTCTTGCTCATTCATTTGGAGCACTACTAAATCAACCAAGTCAACAAACCAAAGCAAGCAACCACTTCCTCCATTCCTAATATCTAAATCGTCATATGCTTTGCATGAGCAGTTTTCCAAACACATTTCTTCACATTTCTTGAGACTCATGTTCCTATCAAACCAGGAAGAAGATGTGTCTGTCAATTTCACACTCTTGTAGGTGAGGAACTCATCTCCATCATTGCAACCCAACGGAGTCCCTCGAACACACCCATCAGACCAATCTGTTGAATTCCAATCTTTTGGAGATTTTGGTATAAATCATTTCAAGCATGCACATTCAGAATTAAGAAACTTATTGATATTACAGCTAGCGTATGCACCACAGTGGCCATAAATTTCACACACATTTGATGGGGTTGTAGATTCAATCTCCCAACTTTTGGTGTGATTTATCCATCTAAAGCCCAATGCAATGCCTGATGGATTTAACACAGACCTTGAGAAAACAAAATTTCTTGGAAGTTAGAAGTTTATACAATTATACTCATAACAAGTATTTTTCTCATTCTGACTGATTACCAATTGCTCCCAAAACTTAAGTTATTAGGAAATGGTACTTTTAATCATTATTTTAACACCCTCTCACATGTGAAATTGTTTGCTCTGTTTTATAAGGAGAATCAAGATTCAAATCCATTCCCCTTCAAATTATTGTAATTAACGAATTATAAGAAATTAATTATAATAAATAAATAAAAATACTCTCCCCCATGTGGCATTGTCTATTCTCAAGGAGGATTTAATACCCTCCATTATTGTAATTGTCAAATTATAAAACAATAATTAAAAATAAAAACATTGATACCATGATAAATCACTAATTATTTCATTTTTTTTTTTTTTAGAAACAATTATCTCAAAAACTTAAACAGTTAAAAAATAGTAAATTTAATCATAATATTAACATTTAACACATACCTGAGGAAAATAGAATTGTTTGGGACTTTCCACTCGTAATAAATCTCTCTCTCATTCATCACGAATTCTTGGGTTAACATTGGATTCGGACTTAACTGTGGCATTAACCATGGGATCCCCGTAAAACTAAGGCCATTCCAAGACCCTGGTCTAACCTTTATTTTGTCTCCCTTCATAACAACTAATTGTGGGAGCCCTCGACGATCTAACCTTGCTGAAATTTCACTTGGAGCAGGATCTTCTGCACTCTTCCAAGATGTTATATACCTATCTAGACCAGTAACTAAGTCTCATCCAATCTTCATTTCCGGTAGGAATGTGTCCCTAGGATAATCAAAACTCTGCCACAAAAGACTCAATATTTCCACCTTTCACAAGAAGATTTCCTGAGTCCAATAACTGTGCCGTTGGATTATTGATCTTATTCCTTGCAGTTCTTGATGTATTGGATTGCCAAATAGTTGTATTTGCACTATCAAGAAGGACAAGAATTCCTTTGTTGGTAACCTTTAAAACTCCATGGTGATTTTCAAGTGGGGTTTCTCTGTTGGCTACCCATACAACTGTGTCACTAGATACCACGAACCATATTCCCACATATCGGCTTTTCGAACTACCCGAATCCCAATTCAAAGAATCTACTAGCTGAAACCAAAGTCTCACCATCTCTGATAAATTGACTTGGAGTGATGGTGTCTAGTGTATTGGAGGTTCTTAAAAAGGAGAGTAAGAGTATACAAACAGAGCTGAAAAGGCTTTCATTGATTTTCCAATTGGTGTATCAACCAACTAATCAAGTGAGTTTATAGGGTTTATTCCCTTGGTTTTCTTTGCCCGTCACAACATATAAGAGCCATGCACTATTGTATTCTCCTAAAGTACACCTCATTTTTCTTACGGAAGAGTGGGTCTCACTCACATGGGGCCTATCCTCTGTGAGAGAGAAGGAGAATACTCCTGGTCCTGGAGTATTCGGGTAAAATAGATGTAATTTTAGTCTTTTCCTTTTAAAATGGTTGGATTAAAAAAAAAAAAAAAAAAATCACATTAACAATCACGTTTAGCGTATGACTTGATATCTCATTCTCTTTTCAATGACTTGCTTTTCTAAGTCTTTGCTCCCTACAAACGAGTAAGGACTAGTTAGATTCAAGTTTCGACAGCTCATTCCCATAAAACTTTCATTTCAATGACTTGCCTTTTTAAGTCTTTGTCACTAATCACAAGTATGGACTTCACGGCATTGGCGGTATAAGAGTCTGCTTACCCTGTACCCTTCTTTGGGGAAAATTCTGGTGACACAACTTTGTGCATAACTCACCACATGGGCAGCTTGTGCACAAAGTTGTGCACAGAGTTGTGGCACCAGAACCACTCCTTACTTGGCCAGTTTGTTGGGTGCATTATAGCACCGTGTGGGTCTGGGCTATCCAACACACTTAGTTGCCACATTTGTCAATGCTCATTTGTGAGTTGTGAGTCTTCTGACAAGTCAACTTCTCTTATGCTCCATTTGATTGGAGTGAAAATAGAAGGGATAGAAAAAAGAGGTAGGAAGATAGGGAAGAACCCATTTTTCAGTTAAAGAGAGAAAACAGAAAACACAAAGAATAGAAATCAAAGGGAGAAAAATCCACACAGGCCCACAAATTTTTATCCTCCCAATTTAGGAGGAAAATTGAAAATAAAGAAGAGACGAGGAGTTTACTTTTTGAATTACACATTTAACCCCCCCCCCTCCCAAAAAAAAATGTCGCGCTATATTATATTCACTAGTCACAGACCCGCGCATTGCGCGTGATTATTTTTTATAGTGATCTCATTATTATTATTATTATTATTTTGTAATTTGAACTAATTTAATGAAAAGTAATGCATTTCATAATCATATTTATCACAAAATAATTTTTTTATTATTGTAGAATTGTTTTATTTAAAATTTGAAACCTTAATTCTACCATAGTTGGTTGACTAATTTTTACATCTCTAAGTCAATTAAACACGTTTTGCATGCTACATGTAAACCTTCTTTTCCATAAGGGTTGAAATAATGTACGTAATATTTTTTTTTTCTATGGAAGTTAAAAAGAATAAAATTCACCTTGTCTTGATGTTTTCTAAAAATTAAATTTGGAGATTCTCTTCCAATAATTGTGAAAATTCCAAGCAATAATTCAGAAGGTAATACATGTTACATGTTCATGCTTTGATTGTGTAATTGTATGATTGATTTGGGTTGTAATTTATAAGTTGAATATGGTGGTGTATATCCAAAAGGGCCTAATTATGTTGTTTAGGATATTGAATATAGTGTTGTGTGTGATTTATAGAGTAGCGACGGTTGTAGTAATTAAAAATTGGTTTTTCATTGTCTTTTAAGTTAATAAAAACCTTACATCTACTTTTTTTTTTTTTAAAAACCTTTACATATTTTTTTAACGTGAATCTTTACATATACCTTAATAAGTAAACCCTATACATTTCATTTTCTTAGATGCATAAAAAAAAGACATCTATTCCATAATAATAGTGGCTAATTAGTTTTTTCATGTTCTCATTTATAACGTTTCTTACTATTATCATATTTTATTGGTTGTTGATTTTCATAATAGAGGCATTAAATGAGAGTTAAATTCTTCGAACCTTTCATTAGATTTTAAAAGTCATGGTGTGTGCCCTTGGTGCGGTGGTCACTCCACAAGTATAAATGTTTGTGGGGTGTGGGGGGCAAGAGCCACGGTTCAAGTCTCCAAGAGGGAGATTCACACACATATACACTTAGATTAGGCTAGAGTAGAAATTTTATCTTGTATCAAAAAAAAAAAAGAAAGTCATGGTGTGTGAAGAATATAAGCATTTAAGGACTTTTTTATATATTTTATTATTTATAAATAATGTTAAATGAAATGTCAAAAAAAAAAGATTTTGAAAATTTTCATCTTTATTTCTTATATATTTCTATTATTACTGAAAAACGTTTTCCTTTTAGTTTTGATAATAAATATGATTTTCTAGATTAGAGTTTGATTAGTTTCAAGTTTAAATTTTGTATGATTTTATTTAATTGTTGATTATATGATTTAATTAAGTGAATTTAACGATTTATTTATTTGCATTGTAAAGTTTATAATAACATTCGTAGGGTCATCTTTAATTAATTTTTTACTCCTTTAGCTGTCGGTCTCTTTGTTTTCCAATTAACGGTTACTAATTAATTTATTTAATTGACGTTTGATTTCTTTTACTAATCTCTTACTCTCCCTCTTTGTTAACATCCTATTGTTTTCCCAAATTTGATGATAATTCTAATGTACTAAATATGCATATTGTAAAGTTCATTTTTATTTTTATTTTACTCCATTTTGCTGCCATGAAGTTAGTACATCCATAACTATTAGTTTATTATTTTATGATATGTTTGGTTTGATATTATTATTATTATTATTATTATTATTATTATTATTATAAATTTAGTGTTTCTAAAATAGCATGTGTTTTGTATTCTCTTTTTCTATTAATGCATTGTAACTTTTTATGGGAATACTTTATAAGAAAATTGTTTATTCTTTTTTATTTATTTATTTATTTTAAAAAATTGAGTTCTAAATTGATATTTGTTTTGTATTTCATTTTTCCATTGATGCATTGTAACATTTCATGGGAAGACTTTATATGAACATTTTTTATTTATTGAATAAAATATTCTACGTTTAATTTAAAAAAAAAATGAGACAAAATATAAATAATTATGATATGAAGGATGTTGCTAAATTTAAATGTTGAATAAAATAAGATGAAAATAAAATAATAAAAATGAAATGTATAGCAATAAACAACATTTATATATAATATTATATTTTTATATACTATCTTTATAATGCAATAATATAACATTTAACAACTAATGTGAATAAAAAAGATAACAACATAAAATATAAAACTAAATCGTATCAAGTTGGATTACCTGTCAATTCCAATTTTAGCAAACTAACTGACTTTTAGTAGTCTAAAACTGATTTCTGCGATGCATTTGGTGGAGCTTTCAATACTGCATCAGTATGTTTTGATGGTCAACCTGTTACACTAAAATTAAAAAAAAAAAAAAAAAATATATATATATATATATATAGAGAGAGAGAGAGAGAGAGAGAGAGAGAGAGAGAGAGAGAGAGAGAGGGGCTTTTGTGTGTGGAAAAATAGAAATTATGCATGGAATAAGAGGGAGAATGACAATTTTATAGCATGAGGATAAGAATAAGAAGAGTCAAAAATAAAAGAAGATAAAAAGATAGAATAATATTAATATTGAGAGTAGTGGGGATATGAAAAGTTGAAATGGAATGAGAAAGGTTGAAGAAAGTTAAGGTAAAGAGTAGTGGGGATATGAAGTAGTGGGGATATGAAAAAATAAAATGGAATTGAAAATTTAATAATAAATAAGAATAATTAAAAATAAGATAAATTAAATATGATATTTTGATTGTAATATAATAGAGTTTTTAATTCACTTTAAATGTTAAAAAATTGTATAAAAAAAATTGGAAAAAAATTGATAATGACATGGCTGCTGACGTGGCTCAATGGAAGCGTAGCAACATTAAATGCTACGCTTCAGCTTTTAGTAATATATTGATATGTGGTCTTTTTAAAAAATTTATTTTATTTTATGGGAAGTTGTGTATTGATCCTCATCTTCTTTTTTTTACGTTTTTTTTTTTTTTTTTTTTTTTTTTTTTTTTTTTTTTTTTTCCTTCTCATCCTTCCTCCTTTTTTTTAATACTTTTCTTTTGTTCTCATTTTTCCTTTTCCCAACTGTTTTGGATTTTTTTTTTTTTTTTGGAGAAAAAAGTTTTAGGTTTTCGAACTTTGTTTTTGTTGGTTAATGAAGTAATCATTCATACATAATTTTTTAATAAAATATAATGTGTTATTTTTTGTTTTACCTAATTTGGACATAATTATAAATTTATATAAACTCTATTTTCTATCCTCTCATTTTTCTTCTCAACTAAATAAAAGAATTTTCCATTCCTTCACTTTTCTACCCTCCCAACCAAACACATATGAGAGAAAACTAAATCTTTTTTATCCTCTCACTTTTCTATCCCCTCTCCATTTTCTATCCTCCCATTTCTCTACTCCTCGAACCAAACGGACCCCTAATGAGAAGTGATGCTAAGCGTATTTTACAAGCTGAAAGAAAGGGAAGAGCTGAAGCAAAAAGAGAGGCCACTCGACCATTGTGTGAGTTTCAAAGAATGAGCAAAAAGCACTAAGAGATTGAGAGTTTCGGTGAGAGGTGTAGTTTGAAGAGATAGAGAGAATATATAGTGAGAGGGTATGAGAGTGAAAAAGAAAAATGAGACATTTTTCTTTGCTCAAGCTACACACAAGGAAGATAAATTGGTGGAGTTCTCTTGGAAGTTTGAGTGCTACAACCACAGAGTTTTGGAGTGTTCAAAGGAAGATCTTGCTTCTGGGTTTTGTGGTGAGATTGTATTTACTCCTTGAGTTTTATATGTTGTATATCCAATTTATTGTGAACTCAAGTTTGGCATAAACTTGAGAGTTGTAATCTCTATTTTCATAATGGTGTGAGGTTTCCCAACAAGTAATATTAGAGCCTATGGTGGTGTGTGACAAAGGTGGCGAGGTGTTCATGGTCCCTACTCAGTGGGGACAGAGCAAGCCTAAACGACCCACACCTAAAGATCCTAGAGAAAAATCCCAACAAAGAAATGTTGCTTATAGTGTGGCGCGAGGTTCCCATGGACATGGATGTGCGGGGATTCCTTAGATGTGCATGCGGGGTTGACACATGGTTCTCATGGATAGCGTACAAGAGGCCTATGGGAATAAAATAAGTTATCTAATAGTACATCTACATGAAAAAGCTTCCAAGTGACAAAAATTCTAGGTTTGACATGACACGCATCGGAGAAGAAGAAAATGATAGTGAGAATATAAAAAGGACACAAGATGTACGTGGAAAACCTTAGGAAAGGAATGAAAAACCACGGTTTGAGAAAGAATTGAATGCTCTTGCTCTACTCAGATTTGTATTATGTGAGGAAAGGAGGTCACTCTTGTACAATAAGGGTGTTCTTTAAAGAGAGACATTGTTTTCTAGCTTCTTATCTTATCAACTTTCTACTCTCCTCTTTAAATATCTACTTGGGTTCTTGCCCTAAAATACAGCTGTATGTTCCTCTTATAATCTGAGGAATAAGGCTGAGTACAAAGACAAGTGTTAAGTCATCATTTCCTTATTTTGGACATTTTCACAGTTGTGATATTATCTACTCACTAGAGGACAGAGATTTCGCCAACGTGGCACTGGGACCCATGGGTAGGTGACTTTGTCACTGCTTGGGAAACATGCCTTGGACATTGAGAGGGACATCAAGAGTATTGTGAATGATACACGTGCCTCTGAAGTGGTCCAACATGTATTCAACTAATAAGGGGTGTCCTCATAGCTGCTGACCTTAGAAAGTCACTATCTCCCTTTTTGTGATTTCTTGAGTACCATGTCAGGTGCATATCTTACTTTCTTCCTAATGCAGTCACGCCTTTGGCACAGACCAAGAATAGGATCTTTTAGCTAACGCTTCCTCTTCCTTTGCTCACAACCATTCCATGTGTAGGGTCTAGATCCAACCACATATGCATTCTCCCATGCCTTAGTGGTGTAATGTACACAAGTTAATGATGAAAATATCCCATAAAGCAAGGAGGAGCGAGTATGACTTGTTCATGGCCCATGGAGAGACCTTGAAGCTCACAAAGAGACAGAGACTCACATGTGAGCGGGAGACTGTTGGGTATATATGTGTGAGTCCCATATTTGAATAATGATGAGAATAATGCGTGGTTAATATAACATAAATGAATATATACTCATTGGGGTTTAGGCCTTTTGGGTTAAAGTGTGTCTCTATATGTTATATTAATTATTTAAGAAAACTTCCAAATGTGTTTCTCTCTCTGGCACAATTCTCACCATCGATGACTTGGTCAGCACTTTATAGACAGTTGTGTGTGGGCTCAAGAGATGGGGTCCATTAGCGACACATTTTGCCATTCATTTTGAAATAATTCTAGTACCACACTTCATACATATTTTGGCTATAACTTACATATTTGTTAGTTTGTAGTTGGATTATATCATTTACACATGGACCACCACCGATCCTTGATGAGAAGTAATCTAATAACCATTTGATATATTCACTAAGTTGTGGTAATGCTAATGTATGTGATGAAGTGTGTTAAACAAATAGCCTAATCAAAGAATTTCGGTTGCATGCTAAAGTGCACCCACTGATAACATAATTGGCTACTCTTGGCCTAGAAAAAGCCCATATTTTTTCATAATAATTTCCCACTCGTTTTCATTGTCTCTCTCTCTCTCAAAGAGAATTATAATTTAGAAGAGGAAGTATCAAGTAGATCAAGCTGGTAAGCTCTCTTTCTCAAGTCTCAACAATCTTTATCTCTCTGAATTTTCTCTGATTTTATTTATAGGCTTTATTTCATTTTTCTCAGTGCTCTCTTTGTAGTATTTTCAATTCAATGTAAAGCCGGCCGAGTCGTTGAATTGTGCTCTACTCATATGAGTTTTTCTTTGATTTTCCTACATTTTCTTGGCAACCAAACAAACTTTTTTGCTATCCAGATTGGTCCGTCCGCAATTTTTGAGTTTTGTTTTGTTTTTTTTTGTTAACCACACCAAGTATTGTTTGTACTTTGTAGTATCAATATTGTAAACATTATTATTCTATTAAAAATGTTGCAATATTTTTTTGGACTTTGTGGAGTATAAATGTATAATACTATTTGATCTGATTCAAAATATCCAAATTTGTTAGATTTGACAAATTTGAACGTTGTTTTGTAAAGCATTAGAGAGTGGACTTGGCATTAACCATACGCTGCTTTGTATGTCATAATATGATAATGATTATGATTATAATGATGCCCATAGTTAAAGAAGCTATCCTATGCATCTCTCGTGTCTTGTAGGTCCCATTGTGGGGCCTATACATTGTTAGAGAGATGATGTATATATCTGTTACCTGAGATGATTATTTACTAATTTACTATATTTAAGTTTTGTATGCTCTCGATATATGCATTCTCCCTTTCACAAAGTGTGGGTCCCATATAACTATAAGGCCCATCCACTTTGAGAGGGAATATGCATTAAATTCAATGTATGAAATAATTGTTGTTATAATTGAGATGTGTTTGTGCGCTTGGGCTTGTAAGGGTTTTTTTTTTTTTTTTTAATGTGATTTGGGTTATAAGCAGTTGTGATTCATGATGTAATATTTATGAGGTTGGCAGGGATGTTTTATTCTTTATGTGCTTGATACAAGTATAGTGTTACTTGTCTGCCTTTCTCAGCTGGTCTCTGTGGGTTCTAATTTTTGAATAACCAAGATGGTAAGAGTTTTTACTTTATTATATATGTGTGTGTGTGCGCACGTGTGTGTGTGTGTGTTTCAATCTTTTTATTTTTTTGTCATGTCTGAATGCTATTGCTTAAAGGAGACAAAACTGAGGAAAGTAGACAATTTATCGTATAATACCAAGATTTAGACCCTCCACCCCATAATCCATATTAATGCATAATTTATTATATAGGAAATCATCTGTCTTCTATGTATGGACTGGGGATCAAAACATTCAAACTAGAGTAAGTGGCTAGTTCTTATTCCCAAGAAAGAAATTAGAGCATTTTATATGTATATATCTGGTGCAAGTAGATGTGAAGATCAACTACGTGCATAGTGTAAAATTCTTTTGAATTTGATTATTAAATCATTTTGTAATTCTTTGGTTTTAATTTAGGAGCTCATACAGAGTTCATATGGGAGCACCCCTTGGAAGATGGTGGTTGTTAAAACATGTTTAATGTGCAAATGCAGTTCTGAAACCATTGAGAAGATTTTACTTCATTGTCTCTCAGCAAAAGAGGTTTGGTCTTCTGCACTCACAGCTTTCAATGTAATACTTGTGTTGCCAAGGCAGGAGATAGATTTTGTTGGTTGTGTGGAGAGGAGTGTTTTGGCCATCACAAGAACAAGGTGTCTGGCAAGCTACTCTGCCTATTGTCTCATATGGATGATATGGAGAGGGGAATTGTCAAAAGCTATCTTCGGAGGAAATTTAGAAGAGTTTTCAAAAAAATCTCTGTAATTATACTTTTTTTTTTTTTTTTTTTGAGATCTTTGTTTGAATATTGTACTTAGATCGGGGTCGTCATGTAGTTCCAATGTTGATTTTTTGGATTATATGAATGTTCGCTTGTAATTCTTTATGGACACTTGTTTTTGGACACTCCTTCATTTTAGTAAAACATTTTATGCTTTTTGAAACTATTATTATATTGATATATTCTAATGTGTTATCTTTGGTTTATTTACAAAAAATAAAAAGGTAAAACCTTTATTTAAAATGTTCAATAAACATTAACTGTGACTAATATTCTATAATAAAAAAAATACTTACACATGACTTATTGAAGAAAAATTATTATATTGAATTATAGAAAACTGATATGATGGAATTTTATTATATACATGAAAATAATAGTTTGAATGGGGGAAAAAGTAATCACCATTTGATAGCAATTATTGTTATATTTAGCAGTAAGGAGTACAAATCAAGGAATTGATGATGTATGTGGAGTGGGGATAATAGTTTGAAAGGAAGACGGTTTCTACTTTCTAGGGAATATGTATGATACTATAATGTACAATTCAGAAAAAGTGTCTACTTCACAAGGAATGCATAAATTTGCTATACATGAAATCGTTCGGTATGAAGGCTCCATTTCTCTAAACAAAAGATATTAAGTGCAAGTTGAAGAAATAGATCTAAACGACTGTAGTTTTACCTTTGTCATTAGTTTGGGTGGCAGTTATGCTCTTTCCTCTTGTATATAAACAGAGGTCATATTCCTCTCTAATTAATGAAGTTCATATTCATACATTTACAGTTTTCTAATATGAACAGTAGCACCTTGCAACTTTCTTTTTCAGTCACTCCTTTTTCCTGTTGAGTCTCAAGTGATGATACTCTACCTTGCTTCTAACACTGTACAGGTGATCACATTTCTTGATGAATAATCTTCTCCAAGTAGAGCCTTCTCTGTAAAATAACCTGGCTGCCTTGGATCGGGCAATGGATTGTCACTGCTTAACATTAGAACCACAGATGACATGTTTGGCCTATCTTCTGGACTTTGTTGCACACATAACAAACCCACATGAATGCAACGTAACACTTCAAATAAAGTGCATGAGTCGTCTAAGATTAAGAATTCATCTATCAGTTCCTTTGGCTTATCTTCATTCCATAATCTCCATGCCTAAAAAAAAAAAAAAAAAAAAAAAAAAAAAAAACCAGATACGGTTGGAATACTAGAATTACATGATCATTGTATGACCAAATGATTTCACATATCAATACTCACTTGAAACAGAGAGCTCATTTCACGAATAATACTTTTTGTATAAGTGTTTGTCATTTAAAGGTTTTTAATAACATGACACTAGATACACCTTTAAATTTATAATATTTAATATGAAGTATAAAATGTATCCATTTTGAAAGGAGATATCCTAATATCATTGAAATAGTGGAATGTCAATGTTAATACTTACATGTCCTAGAAGATTATGGCATTGGACAGAGTTGCACATTTCCTTGCTCTTCTTTCCGCTCACAATCTCTAGTAATAAAACTCCAAAGCTAAAAACATCAGTTTTCACTGAGACTTGTCCATACCCAGCATACTCAGGAGGCATATAACCACTGTAAAAAATAAATAAATAAATAAAGTAAAAAAAAAAATATATCCAAGCATAAACTATAAAAGAAGTTTAAGAATACTCACTATGTTCCAACAATTCTTTTGGTATCAGCCTCTGTTTCATCTCCCCCAATTGTTTTAGCAAGGCCAAAGTCAGAAATTTTTGGATTCATGTTATTATCTAGTAGGACATTGCTAGCTTTGAGATCTCTATGGATAATTCTCAATCTGGAGTCTTCATGAAGGTAAAGAAGTCCTTTAGCAATGCCACCGATAATGTTGTGGCGCATACGCCAATCAAGCAATTTACTCTTCGTTTGGTCTGTTGATTTTTATATTGTTATTAATACATATTCAGCTAAAATCTCAACAACATAATTCCTTAATAAAAGATGAAATTGCTAAACATGAATGTGCTTGATTCAATAATGAGGGATCAAAGTTCAAACCAAAAATAAATGAGTCCAAGCTTTTGTTGTGCATGTATTCATAGATTAACATTTTTTCATTTTCTTGAATACAACAACCGAGTAGCTTCACAAGGTTGCGGTGTTGAAGTCTAGCAATTAATATAACTTCATTTTTGAACTCATTGAATCCTTGTCCAGAACTCTTTGAAAGTCTCTTTACAGCTATTTCTTGCCCACCAAGCAATGTACCCTGAAAGGAAAAATCCATTTAATTTTGAAAAAAAAAAAAATAGTTCAACTGGTTAGGTTGTTATTTACCTTGTATACAGATCCAAAGCCACCTTCTCCTAACTTGTTGTATCTTGCAAAGTTATGAGTGGCATTAGATATGGTTATCAAATCAAATATCGGTAACTCCATATCTTCATCCCAGCCGTCATTATTATAATCATTTTGGTCTTTTATATTCATTCCTGAAACGGAAAGGGAGTCATTGAGTAGAAATCAGTTCAACAATTGTATAGTTAAAAGAAAATTATTGACCACCTTATCTAAGGTTTCTTCCAGTTCAAAGACTTCATATTCAAATTACCTGGCTAAAAATCTATTATTATGCATATGAAATTGTAAGAATCCATGTCTTATAAATTACCTTCCTTTCTATGCTTCATCCTCGATAAATATAAGACCAGCCCCACTACAAGCATTACCATGAGTAGTATTGCACTGCATACTGTGATTGTGATTATTACTTGAGGGTGCCTGTTCTTCTTAATATGTTCTGAAAGATCAAAAGTAGAGTCAAAAGAGTTATATTTTTTTTACTATAGGATATACCATATTAATTTTTCTCCTTTTTGTTTATATATATTTTACTTTATGATGTGCCATATGAATTTTATGCCAAAATAGACTTAACACCAAAATAGACAACATGGGGGGTTGATCGTGCATTTCAATAGTTCAAAGAGTAAAGTGTAAAATATTGAATAGTTTAGGGTGGAAAAGTATAATAATCCGTAGAAAATATTAGGATTAGAAACATAAAGGACATTCACTAGGCACAGTTATAACTTATAAGACATTTAATTTTTAATTTTTATTTTACATAGTAAATGATGACATAACATGTGACTTTGTAATGATTAGTGCATAATAAAAATGTTGTTTGTGGAGGACATAGGCGATTTTTTTTTTTTAATCCAATAATTATAGTGTGGGAAGAAGGATTTAAACCGTGGACGTCTCCATTGAAAATACTAGAAGGTGTCAGTTGAGTTAAAAGGCTTTTGACAACATAAATGAAAACTAATGTTATTCCAATCTTATCAAATATACCTGTAATTGTGAATAAAAGTTGTCAAAAGTGTTGTTTTCATTAGCATTACTTGAAAGTAAAATTACTAAAAATAAATAAATAAAAGAAAAGCAAAGGGGATACTTAGTACTGAAGCAGGCTGACGAATATAGATGTCTTGCCCACCCACCTGGGCTACTACTATATCAACCAGGTCAGCCAACCAAAGCAAGCAACCACTTCCTCCGTTTCTGACATCTAAATTTGCATATGCATTGCATGAGCAATTTTTCAAACACATTTCTTCACATTCCTTAAGATTCATGTTGCTATCAAACCAAGAAAAATAGGTGTTAGGCAATTTCACATTCTTGTAGTTTTGAAACCCATCTCTGTCATTGCAAGCCAGTGGAGTTTCTCGAAGACACCCACCAGACCAATTTGCTGAATTCCAATCATTTGGAAATTTTGGTTTAAATCCATCCAAACATGAACATATTGGAGATTTATTGATGTCGCAGGTAGAGTAGACACCACAATGGGCATAATTTTCACACACATCTGCCTGGGTTGTAATTCCAATCTCCCAACTTTTGGTGGTATCCATCCATTTAAAGCCCTCCCCAACACCAGATGGGTTTAACACATACCTTGAGAAAACAAAATTTCTCAAAAGTTAGAAGTTTATTATACTCATAACAAGTATTTTTTTCTCATTCCAACAATTCACCAATTGCCTTGAAAACATAGGTTATTAAGAAATATTTTTTTTAATCATTATTTTAACACTCTCTCCCAGGCAAAATTGCTTACTCTCCTTTATAAGGAGAATCGAGATTCAAATCCATTCCCTTCAAATTATTGTAATTAACGAATTATAAGAACTTAATAATAACAAATAAATAAAATTACTCTCCCCCACCACCCCACGTGACATGGTCTATTCTCCTTTATATGGAGAACCATGATTTACTACTCTCCATTTCTGTAATTATCAAATTATAAAATATAAAAAAAAAAGAGATAAAAAATAAAAACATTGATACTATAATAAACTACTAATTATCTTAAAAACTTAAACCGTTAAAAAATGGTAAATGTAATCATAATACAAACATTTAACACATACCTCAAGAAAAAAGTGTTGTTTGGGACATCGTACTGGAAATAAGTCTCTTTCTCATTCATCACGAATTTATATGTGAAAAATGGATTTGGTATTAACCATGGCATCCCCGTAAAATGAAGGCCATTCCAAGACCCTAGTCTAACCTTTATTCTGTCTCCGTCCATAGCAACCAATTGTGGGAGCCCTCGATGATCAAAATATCCTGAAAATTCACCTTGGGAAGGATCTTCCATACTCTTCCAAGATGTTATATGCCTATCTATACCACTATCTAGGTCCCATCCAATCTTCATTGACGGTAATAATGTGTCACTAGGATAATCAAAACTCTGCCATAAAAAGGTCTTTGGGTCACTAACATTTCCATCTTTCACCACAAGATTTCCTGAATCCAAGAGCTGTGCAGTTACATTGTTGATCGTATTCCCTGCAGTTCTTGATGTTTTGGATGACCAAATAGTAGTATTTGTGCTATCAAGAACGACAAGAATTCCCTTGTTGGTAATCTTGAACACTCCCTGGTGATTTTTAAGGGGAGTTTCTCTGTTGGCTACCCATACAACTCCGTCATTATTAGATACTGAGTACCAAATTCCCAAATATCGGTTTTTCGAATTACCTGGGCTGAAGAATCCCAGTTTAAAGATTCCACCAGCTGAAATCATAGTCTCACCATCTCTGATTGATTGACATGGAGTGATGCAGTCATGTGTTGTGGAGGGTCTTAAGAAGGAGAGCATGATAGAGTATACAAACAAAGCTGAAAAGGCTTTCATTGATTTTCCAATTGGTGTATCCACCAACTATTCAAGTGAATTTACAGTGCTTATTTTCGCAGTTTTCTTCGCCCGGCACATCATAGAAGAGCCATGCACTCCAGAAGAGGTATGTGAAGCAGATGAAAGAACCAAAATTGAGTTATTGTTCTGGAAAAACAGGTGTAATTGATTTGTTCCCCCAAACCAGTGGAAAAAATCTCAAAAAGTGAAGACAAGAAGACTGAAAGGGTGATATGTCCTCTTAAACAACACATTTTTCCATCTTTAAAATTTGGGTTAATTAGATTTTTGCCCTTAAAAGTTTCAATATTTTGATCTGCACCAGTAATATTATATATAATTAGGATTTAAGTAGTTCCATCCACGTGTCTTGATAAAATGTTCGTTAAGTGCTTCCTAAAACTTTGAGAGTGTAAATTGCAAACTAATTATTAAAAATTTAAAACAACATAGTTTTGAATGAAAAAAACAACTTTGTTTTGAGCTTAGTTGGTACTTAACAGACAACTCATTATAGTGCATTGATGGAAGAACTAAAATCCAAACTATATGTATCATTTTCCCAAATTTTAAGGATGCAAATTATAATTTAGTTTCTTCTTTTTTATAATGTTGGATTTATTTTTATTTTTTATTAATAATATTTTTTTGTATATAAAAAAAAAAAAAATCACACTCATGTTTCGTCTATGATCCACAGCTCATTCCCATAAAACTCTCATTTCAATGAAACCATTACTTGAACGTAATAAGAGTCTTCTGTTGTAACCGTGCTTCTCATGTACTACAGCTAAAGAGACTTTCCAGAGAGATTCTGTTGGGATGTGGGTTGATGACCATTTCTTTTACCGTACATTCATATTAGCTATCGTTTTCATAAAACGAAAAAATAAGAGTTCTTTTCCTACCTGACTTGCTGTTTTAAGTCTTTGCTCGCCACAAACGAGTAACCAATAGTATTTTTTTTTTCTTCTTTATTATTTATTTATTTGGTCTTGTTAAAAAGTGTTAGAACATTTGTTATTGACCAACTTTAGGAAAATTGTAATAAAACTTTTATGGATAATATAAAAAGTTGTAAAAAAAAAATTAGTTACTTTTTTCCTTTTTCTATAAAAAGTTTCTAAAAATAGTTTATAAACTAATACACTTAAGACATCTGTTAACATTTCCTTTAAAAGTCTTTACTTGTTAACTTTTCTCTTTTAATAAGTCTTTACTCAATACAAACAAGTAACCAATAGTTAGATTCAAGTTTCGATGATGGAAGAGCTAGGGTGTTTTTTTTTTTTTGGTTGGGGGTGGATATTGCACTGATCTCATCCTACCAAAAACCAACTAGTCCTAATCATAATTATTAATTGGGATCTTCGCAAATCATAAGTATTATTATTTTATATAAATGTGTGTTTAGTATTTGGAATTTTAATCTAAACAATTATAAAAAAAAAATTAAAAAAAGTTCTTTTCTTTTGCTAAATAAAACAACTAATTGATGTGTAATGCTATATATAGTGCCCCCTTACAGGGGAGTAGGTCTCATGCTTGTGGGGTTCACCCCATCAACATGTGAGGGAGGCCTCAAATACACATGATACATCTAATAATAATAGGGATGAGTCTCATACTTGTGAGATCCACCCATATGAAGGGGGCATATATATGTCATATGCTCATAAAATATAATATTTTTTTAATCGATGGCTAGTGCTTGAAATTCACAAGACTCCTTTGACAATTTTTTTTTTTCCTTCCTTTTGCTAAATAAAAGCCATAAAACCACTAATTGATGGCATAAACTTGATGTCCGGAAGATTCTATATGGTCTGTTTGGATCGAGGGAGAGGGAGGGGGAGTAGAGTAGAGTAGAGTAGATTTGGCCTAAAATTAGCATACTTTTAGCTAATTCTACTCTACTCCCCTTCACTCCCTCTCCCTCCCCCTCTCAATCCAAACAAGCCCTTAATCTTTGGAGTTTTCTCTAATTTGACTTTGGGTTTAGGTTTGGGCATTAGACATGGTTTGGTCTTTCCCTCTCTCCTAAATTTTAGTCATATAATAGTCATATTCCTTCTTTTTTTAGGGAAATTATTGTGTACTTTCAGAGTACCATAAATGCATACTCCCTCCATTCATGTGGGACCCACCATTCATGTGAGAGGGGGGACTACGCATTTATAGTACTCCTACCTAATAATTTTCCCTTTTTTAAATTCCAAGCTATGACTTTCATTCCAAATTGAATACCAAAGAAAATAAAGAGGCCCAAAAAAAGGGAAAATTATACCATTGAACCCATTTGTTGTGAGAGAGAAAGGCTGCATGTAGCGGATATATGATATACTTTCTCTCGACAAAGATAACATATTAGTATTACAATTTTTTAAAAGCTATTATTATATTTTAACCTGAAATCTTTAGTTTATTAACCCAAAAAAAAAAAAAAACTGGATTTAAAAAGTTCTATAAACATTACCTGTGATTAATATTTTTTTAAAATTATTATATTGAATTATATAAAATTGATATGATGGAATTTTATTATATACATGAAAATAATATATATAATAAACATGTTAAAGACATGTTGTAAAGGTAATTACAGTAAATTCACATGTGATTTGTCCAGTTTTAATAATAACTACTTGTGATTTGGATTTTATCACTCTACCCACTTGAATTAGGTTCTGTTAGAATTCCATAACTCACATGTATGTTTTAAAGGTAATTCCAGTAAATTCACATGTGGTTAGTCCAGTTTTAATAATAACTACTTGTGGTTTGAATTTTATTAATCTACCCACTTGAAGTAGGCTCCGTTAGGATTCCATAACTCACTTGTGGAATTTTACTGTTAAAAACATATATAAAACACATCATAAAAAAAAAAAAAAAATCAAGATTTAAAAATGTTATTTGTAAAAATTTTGAAAATTTTAAATCTTCAATGAACTCTAAATTCAAAACCCTAGATCTTCATAAATGGTTTTATGGATCTATTTATAGTCACTATAATGTCCGTCTCTCTTACTCTATAGTCCTCAAGCATAGAAAGCAATAGAGTTGTAAATGAACCAAGTCGTTCATGAAAAACTTGGGCTTAGTTCGATAAAAAGCTCGTTCACATTTGTTTGTTTATAAATAAGCTAAGCTTAAGTTTTGGTTTTAGGCTTGTTTAATAAACAAGCCGAGCTTAGGTAAAAAAATATTGTTCATGAACAAGCTCGTGAACACCAAGGCTCGATACAAAAGTAAAAAAACAAGTCAAGTCTAGGCTTATTTATGAGTTTGGTAATAAAACTGATATGAGCTTGACATATAAACTCATATCCTTCTAAGATTTTAATTAATTATAAGTTAAGACCACTCATCAAACCAAATAGGCTAGATAATAAACTTGATATAAGTTTGATAATATACTTGTGTTGGATCTCAAACTCAAAAACTTGATATTGAGCTTGATATAGAGCTCGAACTTGGCTTGACTAATGAACCAAGCCAAGCCAAGTCGAGCTCAAGCTTTTGTACTTTATAACAAGCTCAAGTTTGAATATTATTTGTAGGCTCGTATCAAGTTCAAGCCATGGTTGAACGTTCTACTTTTGCTATTGAGCCGAGCTTGAACATTTACTACTCTACAAAGCTTAGCTTATTTACAGCCCTAGAAAGCAAAGCATACCCGAGCCACCTTTTAGCCTCACACATAGCAGCTCCTGTTTAACCATCTTTCTTAACTGAGTAAAACCTTTATAGTAATTTTAGAAATTAATCAACAAAACCAATATGACAATGTCACAAATTAAACAAACCAATAGCAATTTCACAAATTTAAGCAAAACCCAGTTAGCATTTTTGCACTAGGCAAAGGTCCAAATTGACGATTTGAATATATAAGCAAGATTAGATTTGATATATAAGCAAACACTGGATTCTGACCCCTTAAAACAAAGACTAGATTCGATATGTAAGAGAGAGAGAAAAATGTCAGAACATCCTCATTCCCATGCATCAAAATCCCAACTTCTTCACCATCATCATCCTGTCCTTCTTCTTCATCAACCATGTCTTCTTCTCTCTTTCTCTCTGACCTTTGAACCGATCCACCCTCCCATCTCATTTTCACATCATGCAAACCCCACCTTAGCTGATCTCTCTCTCTCTCTCTCTCTGTGTCCTGGGATTTGGGTTTGCTTTCTAAATGAGTTCAGATGTGGGTTTTGGGTTATGTAACTATCTACATTATGTGGGTTTTGGGTTTAATGTGCAGAGGGTTGAAGGATGTGGCTGATTGTGTGTTGTTCTATGTTCTTACGGGTTTGAATATATTTTATGGTTGTTGAAAGAGGTGTGTTCTTAACTTTTACACAACCCTAAATTTTAGATCTTCATTTATTTGTTTTTGTTATGTTTTTTCTGTTTTTAACTGCAAAAAGATGAGGTGGGTTCACGGATGCCTAAAAGAGCCAACTTCAGATGAGTAAAGCTATAAAATCCATACCACAACTAAACACTATTATAATCAGCCTAAACATAAATGGGTTTATTGTAATTATTCTATGTTTTAAATATAAATTATACATAGCCTAAACATATGTGTTTATTGTAATTATTCTATGTTTTAAATATAAATTATACATATGTGTGTTACTTTGTGGATTTAAAATGATTGATATATTTAGCCTAGCCACTTTTGGAAAAAGAAAAAGAAAAAAAAGAAACACTTTACTCCACCATTGAGCCAGAGCTTAATTATTGTTTAAACTAGAACCATGCAACATGTTTGGGGTAAGTTTCTTAAACGCAAAAAATTATTTTGAAAAAGAAAATAAATGCGTCTTTGGATTTTGTTAAACATAAGCTCTTCAAGCGCAGGTAAAAAAAGAAAAAGAAAAAAGCTCTTTAAGTGTGTGACACAAGAAGAAATTAGGAAAAAGGGAAAAAAGCAATAATCATTTAATAGCTTTTATTATTATTATCAGCAGTAAGGAGTACAAATTAAGGAATTGATGATTTATGTGGAATGGGGATAATAGTTTGAAACTTGAAAGGCCAATAGTTTCTACTTTCTAGGGAACCTGTATGATAAATGATGAACAATTCAGCAATATAGGTTTAGCGAAAATAAGCACTACTTGACAAGGAATTCATGAGTTTTGCTATACATGATATCGTTTGGTATGAATGCTCCATTTCTCTAAACAAAAGATATTAAACCATATTGTTAGGTTCTAAATGTTTAGAACAATTGGCAAATCGTGAACACAAACTTGTCTAGATATAGATCTTAGAGTCTATAGGTTTTATTAGACAATTCTCAAGGTGATTCAAGTCAAGATTCAAGAACATACAAGTTGTAGGAAGAAGACTTCATATTCTGCCTAGTTCGATCGATTGAAGAACAGGCTCGATCAATCGAAAATCGTATTTGTAGAATTTTAAGTCGGCCCAAATAGCAGCTTAAGCCCATTAAGGATTAAGGTTTCAGATCTACTTCTCCCACTATATAAAGGAAACCCTAAGCCACGTTTTTGAGACTGAAGAGAGAGAGATTAGAGTGCCTCTTGTGCCTCTTTTGGTTTTAGGGTTTTGTACCCAAACCTCTCTAAAGTCTTGGTTGCTTGAAAGTTGTATTGTTGCTCATATTGCGGTTTGTGTGAATCTCTTGTGAGATCTTTGAGGAGCTTTCCTTCACATAAGCTTAGGGTTTTCAAGGAGAAGAAGTTTTGTACACCTTGATGATCAATTCAGTTGCTGCCATTGAAACCTAAAGAAACACAAGTGTGGTGCTTGTATCTAGTGGTGAATCCAAGAAAGAAGAAGTCCGTGGATTCGGAGCTTACACGTGGTTGTGTCAGTAAGTTCTACTGGTGGGTAGCAATAAGAAGTTGAGTGTGGGGGCTTGTAAGTCTTATTGTATGAACTTCGATTCTTTCAAGATAGTGGATTCAAGTTTACCTTGAGGATAGCTAGGTTAAATCCTCCTTAGGTTTTTACCGGTTTGGTTTCCTAGGTGATCATATCATTGTATTATTTATCTTTCCGCTACTTTACATGATATGATTGTTTTGTTTGTGATAACCTAGATTTGGAATTTGGACTAAGTAACAACTTGGCTAATTACCTAGGTTAATCCAATTGTAGTTTTAAGGAGTCTAAAAACTAACATATATGTTCTGTTGCCAATTATCATAATGATGGAAGAAAGAAGAAACAATAGCCTGCGGAAGACAAGACTGAAAAGAAGATTAAATGAAAGTTGAATAAATAGATCTAAACAAATGTAGTTTTACCATTGTTATTAGTTTGGGTGGCAGTTATGCTCTTCCCTCTTGTATATAAACAGAGGTCATATTCCTCTCTAATCAATGAAGTTCATATTCATACATTTCCAGTTTTCTAATATGAACAGCAACGCCTTGCAACTTTCTTTTTCAGTCACTCCTTTTTGCTGTTGAGTCTCAAGTGATGATACTCTACCTTGCTTCTAACACCGTACAGGTGATCACATTTCTTGATGAATAATCTTCTCCAAGTAGAGCCTTTTCTGTAAAAAAAACCTAGCTGCCTGGGATTGGGCAATGGATTGTCACTGCTTAACATTAGAACCACGGATGACATGTTTGGCCTATCTTCCAGTCTTTGTTGTACACATAACAAACCCACATGAATGCATTGTAACACTTCAAATAAAGTGCACGAGTCGTCTAAGATTAAGAATTCATCTATCAATTCCCTTGGCTTATCTTCAATCCATAATTCCCATGCCTAGAAGAAAAACCAGATATTGTTGGAACACTAGAATTACATGAACATTGTATGACCGAATGATTTCACATGTCAATACTCACTTGAAACAGAGAGTTCATTACAAGAATAATATTTTTTTGGTTATCAAATCAAAGATGGGAAACTCTATATCTTCGTCCCAACCATCATTGTTATAATCATTTTGGCATTTTATATTCATTCTTGAAACAAGGAGTCATTATTGAGTAGAAATAAGTTCAACAATTGAATAGTTAAAAGAAAATTGCTGACCATCTTATATAAGGCTAAAAGTCTATTATTATGCATAGAAAATTGTAAGAATCCATGTCTTATAAATTACCTTCCTTTGTAAGTTTCTTTCTCCTCACACATAAGAGCAGCCCCAGTACAAGCATTACCATGAGTAGTATTGCATTGCATGCTATGATTATTAAGTGAAGGTGCCTTTTCTTCTCAGTATGATTTGAAAGATCAAAAGTAGAGTCAAGAAGCTTATATTTTTTACTATATGATATGCCATATTAATTTTCTTGCGTTTTCTTTTATATTTTTATACTATATGACGTGCCATATATATTTTTCTCATCTTTTTAATTTTAGGGTAACTTCTGAAATTCATGGTAAAACTTATTTGACATTTTATGAAACTTTTATAGAGTTTTATAGAAATAATTTTAATATGCCCATGCCCCATTTTACGTTTTGTTTCCTGAACTATCAAAATCCACAATTGACCCCCAAAGTTATAACTTTGTAACACTTAATCCCCTACCGTCAACAGTTAATCCCCTACCGTCATTTTTTAATCTAAGTATAACGAAATTTAGTATTAAAATATCAAGTTACTCCTTCCTCCAAAGCAAAAAGTATAGGGTAAATTGGTCTTTTAATACTACATTCAAATAGACTCAACACCAAAATAGACAATGTGGGGAGTCGTTCATGCATTTCAATAATTTAGGAGGCAAAGTGTAAAATGAGGTATAGTTTAGGGTGGAAAAGTATTGACGGGCCCAGCCAAACCACCCGTATCGTCCAGAGTCATGATCAAGGACGAATAAAACCTTCAGGATCGTCATCCCAGTGATGGTCGTCAGTCCAAGACGAGCAATGTCACCCTCGTCCGTCTTCGGGCCGTTACAGAACATTTACCCCACTTCCTGCCGTTGAAAGGACAATTCACCATTAGTCCATCGCCGAAGCATTACAAAGAAAGAATGAATATCACCATTAATGTCCCAACGGATAAAGAGAGGGGCGCCTACACACGCACAGAGATGTGTATATAAACAGGAGCCCCAGAGGGGAAAAGGTGAGAACACACACTGGATACCCTTTACACCTACTAAGCATAATTTTTCGTATCTGGGCTACTCGTTCTAACTTTGGCATCGGAGGCTCTGTGGCAGGCGCCACACCGGTGCAACATAGCCCCTTGTTGTCTTTTTTCTTCAGGATTAGGATACACCAGGACGATTCCCTTCTGGATGATTTTATTTGACTGACGATCCGTGCATCATCAGTTTGGCGCCGTCTGTGGGGAACGATTGCTCCTCAACTATAGAGCACTGTTCTATCTAGTTCAACGCTCCAAATGGAATCCACTACTAGCCAGGACCCTGCCGCGGTGGCAGTGTAGGTCCAGTCGCTTGCAGCCATGGTAGAAGAACTTACCAGGCAAAACCAGGAGATGAGGCAGCAGCTGCAACAGGAACAGAATCAGATAATCGACAACGGAAATGACGGAGTAGACAGCAACGGGAGGCGTACTAGCACGCCTGAGGAGATGAACTCAGACCTTCTCAGGGAAATGAGAAGGGAGATGGACGAACTAAGAAACGCCATCAGGGAGAAAACGGACCAGAGTTTGGACAGGATAGTCAGGAAGACGGATTCACCATTCACCGTGGCTGTCCAGGAGTGTCCTGTGCCCTCCAAATTTCGATTACCTCAACTGGAACCTTTCGACAGGTTGAAAGACCCACTGGACCACTTGAATACATTCAAGACGACTTTGGGCCTTCAACAGCCCCCTGACGAAATCCTATGCCGCTCATTTCCCACTACACTCAAAGGAGCGGCCCGAGAGTGGTTCAACAAACTGCCTACATCGTCCATTGACACTTTCGAGCAGCTGAGCGGTTCCTTTGTCCGTCACTTCGTCGGCAGACAACGGCCAAAAAGAACCGCCGACCACCTCCTTACCATCAAACAAGGGGAGAAAGAAACCTTGAGATCCTATGTGACGCGCTTCACTCGGGGGATGCTGGAAGTGGATGAGACGGACGATAAAGTGCAACCAACAACCTTCAAGGCGGGGTTGAAGTCTAGGGACTTTGTGGCCTTTATGGCTAAAAATCCCCCCCAAAACAATGGCAGAAGCATTACTGAAGGCGCAGAAGCATTACTGAAGGCACAGAAGTATATGAACGCCGAGGAAGCCCTAGCGGCCATAGATGGAGCAGACAAGACCAAGAAGAAGGATAGGGAAAACGATCGAAAAGGGCAGAAAAGAGACCGAGCTGATCGACGGAACGATGAGGGCAATAAAAGGAGGGAAGAAAAGAACCCTCGTCCAGGGAGGTTCACACCGTCAGTAATGCCCGTTGATCAGATCTTGACCGAAATAAAGGACGAGCCGTCTCTCAAATGGCCCAGGCCCCTCCAGTTGCCACCTAACGTGCGCGATAAAAGAAAATACTGCCGTTTTCACAAAGATCGCGGGCATTATACGGAGGATTGTAGGGATCTGAAGGAGCAGATAGAAGAACTTATTCGAAAAGGGAAGTTGCAGCAGTATGTGAAAAAAGGAGATTCCGCCAAGTACGGACAGAAAGGCCAGCAAGGGGGCTTCCGAAGAGACGAAAACCATACGCAGCCTCGTCCACAAACAGCACTGGGTGAGATAAAAACTATAACGGGAGGACCCACCACAGGGGGTTTGTTCCGTTCCCTCAAGAAGTCGCACCAAAGGCAGGTAAATAGTGTGCACGGTCCACCACCACTGAAGCATAGGAGGACGAGCCAAGACATATGTTTCTTAGAGGAAGACGCCAGGGGTGTGAAGCAACCCCATGACAACCCCCTGGTCATCATGATCCTGATTGAGGGGTTCAACACCAGAAGGGTCCTGGTGGATAATGGGAGTTCAGCTGACATAATTTACCTCTCCGCCTTCCAGCAATTGAAACTGGACTAGAGAAGGCTTCGTCCTTTTGATTCACCCCTGGTTAGCTTTAATGGAGACAAAGTGTACCCCAAAGGGATAGTGACGCTGACGGTCACGGCTGGATCACACCCCTTCCAAGTGACGAACAGGCACAACTTTCTGGTGGTGGACTCACCCTCGTCCTACAATGTGATCATTGGACGACCAACCCTCAATCGCTGGAAAGCTGCCACTTCTACGTACTGCCTGAAGGTAAAATTCCCAACAGAACAGGGGGTTGGAGAAATCAAAGGAAACCAGGTCTTAGGAAGAGAATGCTATCAGGCCATCCTAGACTCAAAGGAGAACCATACGTGGACGATTGAGGAAAAAACCCTAGAGATCATCGAGAAATTGGAAACCATAGAACTGGTTGAGGGAAGTCCCGAAAAGACGACCCAGATTGGGACTAACTTAAATCCCGAGACGAAGCAAGAGATTGTTAGCTTTCTGAAGGACAACCTCGATGTGTTCGCCTGGAGCCACGAAGATATGCCAGGGATCCCAGCAAGCATAATCCAGCACCGTCTAAAGGTAGACCCAGAGAAGAAGTCAGTCCAGCAGAGGAGGAGAGTTTTTGCCCCGGAACAAAATAAAGCCGTCATGGACGAAGTGAACAAGTTGCTTACTGCAAACTTTATTCGAGAAGTCCACTATCCCGAGTGGTTGGCGAACGTGGTCATGGTCAAGAAAGCAAATGGGAAATGGAGAATGTGCGTCGATTTCACAGACCTAAACCAAGCTTGCCTAAAAGATAGCTTCCCCTTGCCCAGGATTGATCAACTCGTGGATTCAACGGCCGGGCACAAGCTCCTCACTTTCATGGACGCCTTTTCTGGTTACAACCAGATACTAATGGCCGAGGAAGACCAAGAAAAAACCACCTTCATCACCAGCCAAGGTCTATACTGCTACAGGGTCATGCCATTTGGGCTGAAGAACGCCGGAGCTACGTATCAGAGATTAGTGAACCAGATGTTCAAGAAACAGATTGGGAGGAATGTCGAAGTATACGTTGATGATATGCTCGTCAAAAGCAGAAAAGAGCAGGACCACCTGGACAATCTCAGAGAGACGTTCAACACCCTCAGACAATACCACATGAAGTTGAACCCTTCCAAATGCGCCTTCGGGGTTTCCTCAGGGAAATTTCTTGGGTTTATTGTCTCACAGAGAGGAATTAAGGCAAACCCCGAGAGAGTCAGGGCTATCCTCGAAATGAGCTCACCCAGGACGACCAAAGAAGTGCACTTTCTTACTGGTAGGGTAGCAGCCCTCAATAGATTCGTCTCTAAAGCGACGGACAAATGTCTTCCATTCTTCAAGACCTTGAAGAAAGCGTTTACGTGGACAGACAAGTGTGAAGCAGCATTCCAAGAGTTGAAGCACTACTTGAGCAATCCCCCACTATTGAGCCCGTCCAAGGAAGGTGAAGATCTATTCTTGTACTTAGCGGTATCCGTTACAGCAGTCAGTGCAGCATTGATCAGGGAAGAAAACAGGGTGCAACTCCTGGTGTATTATGTTAGCCAGGCCTTCTAGGGTGCAGAAGCGCGATATCCACCCATAGAGAAGATAAACTTCACCCTGATAGTAGCTTCAAGGAAACTTCGTCCATACTTCCAAGCTAATCCCATCATAGTCATGACCGACCAACCAATCAGAAAAGCAATGAACAAACCCGAAGCAGCAGGACGAATGGTTCAATGGGCAATTGAACTCAGCCAGTTTGATGTAGAGTACCGTCCTCGGACTGCTATAAAAGCTCAGGCATTGGCAGACTTTATAGCTGAGTTTACCACCCTCGAGGAAGCAAATTGTCCTAAAGAACTCTGGACAATAAATACAGATGGATCGTCCACACAGCATGGGGGCGGAGCTGGCATCGTCATCACCTCCCCTGAAAACGATGTTCTCGAATATGGAGTCCAACTCAAATTCCCAATAACCAATAACGAAGCAGAATATGAGGCTTTACTGGCAGGCCTGAGAATAGCGAAAGCAGTAGGGGCTTAAAAGATCGTGTTGAAGAGCAATTCACAGCTCGTCATAGGACAGGTCAGAGGAGATTTCGAAGCAAAGGAAACGAGAATGCAGAAATACCTTAAACTGGTAAACCAGTTAGTAAGTACTTTTCTTCATACAAAGTTCATTCAGATCCCACGAGATCAAAACATAGGAGCTGACAAAATAGCACGAAGCGCCTCGGCGCATAGCCCAGGTGATATGAACGATTGGAAGTTAGAAGAACAGAACTCCCCTAGCATCACGGAGTTTCAGACTTTTTCCATACGAAACAGCTCGGGATGGATGAACCAGATACTGTCATTTCTTCGTGATGGACGATTGCCCCAAAACCCTGAAGAAGCTAGGAAGATCCAGAAGCGTGCTGCCAGGTTTACGGTACTAAATGACGAGCTGTACAAAAGAGGATACTCCCAACTCTACTTGAGATGCATAGAGAGAGAAGAGGCCAAATACGTCCTGGAAGAAATACACGGAGGAGTTTGTGGAGATCACATGGGGGCAAAGTCATTGGTCAGGAAAGGAAGATCATGAGGACGGGCTATTTTTGGCCCACGATGCAACAAGACGCAGCGGAATTCGTGAAGAAATGTGATAGTTGCCAGAGATACGGGAACGTCCAGCGAGTTCCAGGTGAACAGATGACGACTATTTCCTCGCCCTGGCCGTTCGCACAATGGGGGATCGACATTATGGGCCCCCTGCCACAGGGAAAAAGACAGATGAAGTTCCTGCTCGTCGCAATTGACTATTTCACAAAATGGGTGGAAGCAGAAGCGCTTGCAACGATCACAGAAACAATGGTACAAAATTTTGTATGAAAAAACATTGTTTGCAGGTTCGGGATTCCAAGGACGATAATTTCAAACAACAGTCGTCAATTTGACAGCCAGGCATTCAGGTCATTTTGCTCAAACCTAGGCATCAGGAACAAGTACTCGTCGCCAGGGCACCCCCAAGCCAACGGACAGACAGAAGTAACTAATCGGACCTTGCTAAGACTTATCAAGTCCCGATTAGTGGGGGCAAAGGGAGCATGGCCTGAAGAATTACCAAATGTACTATGGGCGTATAGGACAACGACGCGAACACCCACGGGGGAGACACCGTTCAACCTGACCTACGGCGCAGAAGCAATCATCCCGGTCGAAGTAGGGCTCACCAGCTTTAGGAGGGAGTTTTTTGACGAGCAAGACAACAACGACCAACTAAAGCAAAACCTGGATCTTGTGGACGAAGTAAGAGATCAAGATGTGCAGAGGATGGCCAAGTACAAGCAGAAGATAGTTGAATACTACAATCGAAGGGTGAAGCTGAAAAAATTTAAAATCGGTGACCTCGTCCTTCGAATGGTAACTCTAGCGACGAAGGATCCGGCCCAAGGCAAGCTTGGTCGAAATTGGGAAGGATCATACAGAGTCGTCCACTACTCACGCCAGGGAAGCTACCATCTAGAAGACGCAGAAGGAAAAAGACTCCCTCGTCTATGGAACGTCGAACATCTCAAAAGGTACTTCGAGAAGGAATTATAGCCTGACTGTAAAATGTAATTTGATTTATTATCTCTTTGTTAGAAATAAATGATTATCCAAGAGTTTTCCAAGTATTATCCAGCATTTTGGAAGTGTTGATCTCCAAATATATAAGACGATAATATTTCCAAAGGGATGTACATGGTCCTCTACCACAAGAGACGACGATATACCTTAATGGATGAAAGTCGTCCTTACCCACTTAAGGACGAAAGAAAGCAAACTTGCAAACAAAGGGTTGCAAGTGTAAAAGCTATCCACGTTTAAGTCCACTTAAGGACGAAAGAAAGTAAACTTGCAAACAAGAGTTGCAAGTGTAAAAGCTATCCATATTTAATGAAAGGAAGCAAACTTGCAAACAAGAGTTGTAAGTGTAAAAGCTATCCACGCTTAAGTCCACTTAAGGACGAAAGAAAGCAAACAAGGGTTGTAAGTATAACAGCTATCAATGCATAAGTCCATATAAGGACGAAGGAAAAGGAGCTTGCTAACAAAAGTTGCAAGTATAAGAGCTGTCCAAGCATAAGTCCACATAAGAACGAAGGAAAATAAACTTGCTATCCATCCATAAGTCCATATAAGGACGAAGGAAAATAAAACTTGCTAACAAAAGTTACAAGTATAAAAGTTATCCATGCATAAGTCCACACAAGGGACGAAAGCGAACCTGTTAACAAAGATTATAAACATCCAAGCATAGAAGGACGACAAAAGGTAAAGATACTTAAAGAATTATGAAGTGTAAACATCTAAAAGCAAGAGAGAGATATCAAGCAAAGAGCATATCATATAAAATTGATTGTTCAAAAGAAAAGCCCCAAAAACAGGAGGGGCATCCAAAAAAAAAAAAACTTCCAGTGCCTTAAGCTTGAGCGGCATCACCATCGTCCCTTTCAGCCGGAAGAGGTTCAACGCCAATGGACGCCGCCGTCTGAGCCGATACTTGGGCAGCCTCGTCCTCTTCCATCTCTCTATCAACGGCCTCGAAGTCCAGATTCTCAAGATCCACGCCCGAGCCGTGTTTAATCATATACCTTCTGAGAAGTTCGAAACCCTTGAAGTACCACTGAAATAGTATAGTGTTATACTCTTCAGTGGTCTGGAAAGCAGTGACGGCCTTGGCTACAGCAATCTTCATCTGTTGGCCAGCATTTGCCAGGAGGTCGTCCTTCTGCTTCACCACCAGCTTCTCGGACTCCAACTACTCAGTCAGGATCTTGGTTTTCTCCTTTGAAGCATTGAGGGCGTCCATGGCAACACCGAGGTCGTTCCGCAAATCCGAAGCTTCAGCCTCTAGCACCTCAACTTTGGAGTTGGCTACAACGGCCTTCTCTTCCTTTGCTAGGTACTGGGTCGTGATATGCATGGTCTCACCCAACACCTTACCAACGGAAAGCCACCCCAGGAGTCAACAAAAAAAAAAAATTAAAAAAAAATTAAAAAAAAAAAAAAAAAAAAGGAACGAAGACAGGAGGGATTACCTGCACGAGCTTATGGACATGACGGCTGACCATCTTATGAGAAGGTGTGCTCGAAATCTCCTTCATTTCCCCAAGGGTAAATAATTCATTGACACGATCCACGGCTGCCTCTGCATCAGACCAGACGCTAGAACCGACCTTCTCTTTCCCTTTACCTCCTACCTTCAGCCTTTTAAGAGGACGAGCTACCTCCTCAACCGAAATGCCTGGCGAGGCCTCCTGACCGTCCAACTCCAAAATAGGAGTGGACGAACCCCTTTCCACCATCTCTTTCTCTTTCTCCTTCTCTCTCTCCTTGTCCGTAAACCTCAGCTTCTTCTGTCCGATACTAGAGAGAGGTTCGTTCTTCTTTTCCTTGATCTTCTTATACATCTCCTTGTTGAACTTGGACGTCATCTCTGCACCAAAGAAAACAAGAAGCTTAAAAGAAAAGAGGGGAAGAAAAAGTTGAGAGGAAATCCGTCCTGGACGCTAAGGCAACTTACGTTTTTTCTCTTCCCGATCAAAGGCGCTAAGGATGTAGAGTGAAGGCTCAGGCCCTAGACAGTGACGAGCAAGGGTACGGGGATCAATAAGCTCGTTAAAATCCTCGATTGTCCTTGCATATCTAACTGCCGCCTAGACCCGTTCATCAAACTTGCTCTCAAGGTCTGGACACTCTTTCACTGTAAAAGGCAAAACACAAGGATCAGAATAATGACCAAGATTAAAGAAAAAAAGAGAAGGAAAAGGGAGCATCTCTTGAAGAGCAAACGCACCAAGCAACGGGGTCTCCCATCGGCACAGCAACCTAGGGACGTCCCCCCAAAAGTCATCAAAAAGTGTCTCCCAACCGTCGCCTGACACAAAAAAATATCTGGACTTCCAGTAATGGAAGGACGACGGAAGATCAGCGACGAGACGAGACTTTCTATCCCAAGGGACGAACTCATAATACCCAAACTCCTTGGATTCTTTTAAACGATAAAGGTGGACGAACTCATTTACCGTCAACATATCCCCATCGAAAATGGTCGTCCAGATGACCATACAGCTTATGACTATTCTCCATGAATTGGGCATAAGTTTCCCCGGTGCAAGGTTTAGATGATGAAGAAGCCTCATGATGAAGGGATGGACGGGGAACCTGAGGCCGCACGAAAACGCAGCCTCATAGAAGCAAACTTCTCCATGCAAAGGCACAAGCCCTCTCATCCTTCCTAGGGAGATGAGCCCTGGTCCCCTCAGGAAATTGAAACCTATCTTTGAACTTGCTAAAAACCTCAACTTTTAGGGAACACCTCTCCTTAAGGGCGTGAAACATACGAACAATGGCAGAGGACGATGGCGCAGAAGTGGCCGTATCTGCCCCAATCCCTTCCCTGCCAAGGTTAGAGGACACTCCCCTCTCCAAGTCACCTGACCCCACATCAGACCCCATAACTTCCCTCCTTAAGACCTCTCGAACAGATTTAAACCAAACCTGAGATTTGTACAACAAAGGGTATAAATCACCCAACACTAAGCCTAAGCCACCGCTACTAAAAACGAAACCCCCAATCGGTGGGTAAGTACCTACAGGTGGGAGCACACCTAAGGGCTTAACAGAAGACTCTAGCAAGGCCCCTAATCGGGCGAAAAGAAAAGCAACAAAGGGTGAAGTCCGTTGGATTTCCGAGTAACCCACCATTAAAACACTACTTACCAAAGGAAAATGCAGAGAAAAAGAGAGAAAAGGAATTCAAAAGACAAAAAATCAGAAAGGAAATAAAGTTTAAATAAGGAACATACCTTAAAATTAGGAGGAAATTGAGAAGACAAAGGGCGAAATGCGCAACGTAGGAGGTTGGAGACACCACACGCAGAAGGAAAGTAAGAAAGTAGCAAGAGGGAGAAAGAGCAAAAAGGAAAGGTTAATATCAAAAGGCCTTTGCCTTGAAAAATGCAGGAAACTGAAAAGGTTTCCACCGGAAACGAGGCTTCCCAACCAATCGGAGTCAAACACGTGGCCACAACGTGTGCCACGCCGCCAGTGAGCCATCAATGCAGAACAGAGTCCCAAGCGTCAAAAAAAAAAAAAAGAAGAGGGAAGGACATATATATATACATATAAAATATCTAGTCACACCCAACCAAAGTATGTGCATCCGTGCGAAAGTAAACAAACCTCCTTATATTCCTACGTCCGTCTGAGGTATGGACGACCCCAAGAATAGGGGGCAGCTGACGGGCCCAGCCAAACCACCCGTATCGTCCAGAGTCATGATCAAGGACGAATAACACCTTCAGGATCGTCATCCCAGTGATGGTCGTCGGTCCAAGATGAGCAATGTCACCCTCGTCCGTCTTCGGGCCGTTACAGAACATTTACTCTCCTTCCTGCCGTTGAAAGGACAATTCACCATTAGTCCATCGCCGAAGCGTTACAAAGAAAGAATGAATATCACCATTAATGTCCCAATGGATAAAGAAAGGAGCGCCTACACGCGCACAGAGATGTGTATATAAACAGGAGCCCCAGAGGGGAAAAGGTGAGAACACACATTGGATACCCTTTACACCTACTAAGCATAATTTTTCGTATTTGGGCTACTCATTCTAACTTTGGCATCGGAGGCTCTGTGGCAGGCGCCACACCGGTGCAACATAGCCCCTTGTTGTCTTTTTTCTTCAGGATCAGGATACACCAGGACGATTCCCTTCTGGACGATCTTATTTGACTGACGATCCGAGCATCATCAAGTATAATTATCCCAAGAAAATATTAGGATTAGAAACGTAAAGGACATTCACTTGGCACAATTATAAGATTTATTTTTTTTATTTTACATAGTAAACGATGACAGAACGTGTGATTTTGTAATGATTAGTTCATAATAACAATGTTGTGTGGTGGACATAGGTGAAAGCTTTAAAAAAAAAAAAAGTTCAATAATTAAAATGGAGGAATGAGGATTTAACTCCTGAATGTCTTTGTTGAAAACACTAAAATGTGATAGTTAAGTTATAAGACTTTTGACAACATAAATGAAAACTAATGGTATTCCAAAAATATATTAGTAATGGTGAATAAAAGTTGTCAAAAAGTGTTGTCTTCGTAGCATTACTTGAAAATAAAATTACAAAAAAATAAAAGAAAAGCAAAGGGGATACTCATGAGTACTAAAGTGGCCTGACGAATATAGATGTCTTGCCCACCCACTTGGAGTACTACTATATCAACCAAGTCAGTAAGCCAAAGCAAGCAACCACTTCCTCCATTCCTAATATCTAAATTTGCATATGCTTTGCATGTGTAGTTTTTCAGACACAATTCTTCACATTCCTTAAGACTCATGTTCTTATCAAACCAAGAAGAAGATGTATCAGGCAATTTTACATTCTTGTGGATGAGGAACCCATCTCTGTCATTGCAAGCTAGTGGAGTCTCTCGAACACACCCACTTGACCAATCTGCTAAATTCCACTCTTTTGGAGATTTTGGTATAAATCCTTCCAAGCATGCACATATAGGAGGCTTATTGATATTGCAGCTAGCATATGCACCACAATGGGCATAAATTTCACACTCATCTGACTGGGTTGTAATTCCAAGCTCCCAACTTTTGGTGTCATCCACCCATTTAAATCCTTGTCCAATGCCTGATGGGTTTAACTCATACCTTGAGAAAACAAAATTCTCAGAAGTTAGAAATTTATTTTCAAAACAAGTATTCTTCTCATTCTAACAAATTACCAATTGCTCTAAAAACTTAAGTTATTAGAAAATACTACATTTAACGTTATTTTAGCACTCTCTTCCACGTGAAATTGTTTGCTTTCCTTTACAAGGAGAACCAATATTCAAATCCAATCTCCTCAAATTATAGTAATTCACGAGTAATAAAAACTTAATAATAATAAATAAATATAAAAATACTCTCCCCCTAGGTGACATTGTCTATTCTCCTTTATAAGGAGAACCATGATTTAATGCTCTCCATTGTTGTAATTATCAAATTATAAATTACTAATTATATCAAAAACTTAAAACTGTTAAGAAATTATAAATTTAATCATAATACATACATTTAACACATACCTCAAGATAAAAGAATTGTTCAGGACTTCATACTCAAAATAAATCTCTTTCTCATTCATCACAAATTCATAGTTGAACCATGGATTCAGCATTAACCATGGCAGCCCTGTAAAATGAAGGCCATTCCATGACCCAAGTCTAACCTTTATTTTGTCTCCCTTCATAACAACTAATTGTGGGAGCCCTCGAGGATCTAACCCTCCTGAAAATTCACCTTGGGCAGGATCTTCTGCGCTCTTCCAAGATGTTATATACCTATCTAGACCACTAACTAAGTCCCATCCAACCTTCATTGTTGATAGTAATGAGTCGCTAGGATAATCAAAACTCTGCCGCAAAGCGTCTTTGGGTCACTAATATTTCCATCTTTCACAACAAGATTTCCTGAATCCAAGAGCCGTGCAGTTGGATTGTTGATCTTGTTCCCTGGAGTTCTTGATATATTGGATGACCAAATAGTAGTATTTGTGCTATCAAGAAGGACAAGAATTCCCTTGTTGGTAACCTTGAGCACTCCATGGTAATTTTTAAGGGGGGTTTCTCTGTTGGCTACCCATACAACTGTCTCATTGGACATACCAAACCAAATTCCCACGTATCGGCTTTCCAAGCTACCTGGGCTGAATAATCCCATTTCAAATCTTCCACCAGCTGAAATCAAAGTCTCACCATCTCTTATAGATTGACTTGGAGTGATGGTGTCTAGTGTAGTGGAGGTTCTTAAGGAGAGTAAGATAGAATATACAAACAGAGCTGAAAAGGCTTTCATAATTTCATTGATTTTCCAATTGGTGTATCGACCAACTATTCATAATTCAAGTCAGTTTACAGGGCTTATTTTCTTGGTTTTCTTTGTCCTTCATAACATATAAGAGCTATGCACTCCTGCACGCAGAGGTATGTGAAGCAGATAAAAAGACAAAAACTGAGTGATTGTTCTGGAAAAATAGATGTAATTGATTTGTTTCCCTCAAACCACTGGAAAGAGTCTCAAAAAGAGAGGAAAAGAAAATTGTAAATGTAATGATTGAAAGGGTGATATGTCTTCTTAAACAACACATTTTTTTTCATCTTAATAAATTGGGGTAATTAGATTTTTTTTCTTAAATTTTCAAATTTTGGATCTGTCCTTAAAGTGTCCATTAAGTGCTATCTCAACTTAAAATGACATAGTTTCATGGATTTAAAATTTGAAACTTTAGGATATAAAATCAAAATTTCCTCAAACTTTAAAAGTATAAATTGCAAACTAGTAATTAAAAATTTAAAACAATATAGTTTTGAATGAAAAAACAACATTGTTTTGAGCTTAGTTGATACTTAACCGACAACTTATTATAGCACATTGATTGTAGGACTTTAATCCAAACAATATGTAACGTTAGGAATACTAGTTCAATTTTAAAATTTTACGGGATAAATTCAAAATTATCCCAAATTTTAAAGGTGCAAATTATAATTTACTCCCTTCTTTTTTATATGGTTAGATTTATTATTATCATTATTATTATTATTATTGTATTTCACATTCATGTTTCGTGTGTGAACCATAGCTCATTTCCCATAAAACTCTCTTTTCAATGAAACCACTAATTGAACGTAATAAGACTACTGTTGTAACAGTGTTTCTCATGTACCATAGCTAAAGAGGCTCTCTAGAGAGTTTCTGTTGGGATATGGGTGGACGACATTTCTTATACTATAAATTCAGATTAGCTATCGTTTTCGTATAAAAAAAAAAGTTCTTTCCCATCAAAAAAAAAAAAAAAAGTTCTTTTTCCTACCTGACTTGTTTAAACTCTTTTCTCGCCAAAGTATTTATTTATTTATTGAGTTAACAGGTTTCCTTAAAACATTTGTTAATAAATTATTTTAAGAATTTTCTAATATTACTTTTATGAAAAAGTTAAAAAACTATCCAAAAAGTTAATTATTTTTTTCTTTTTTCATTAAAAAAATTTATAAAAATAGTTCTTAAACTGATATTTTTAGAATATCCGTTAACTTTTCCCTTTTAATAAGTCTTTGCTCATTACTAATAAGTAACCAATAATTAGATTCAAGTTCCGATGTTGGTAGATTTAGGGTTTTTTTTTGTTGGGGGTGGATATTGCACTCTCATCCTGCCAAAACCACCTAGTCCTAATCATAATTACTGATGGGGACCTTCACAAATCACAAGTATTACTATTGGAATGTACTTGACATAAATGTATGTATAGTATTTGGAATTAATCAAAATAAGTATATAGAAGATGCTCTTTTCTTTTGCTAAATTAAACAACTAATTGATGTGTAATGGTATATATAGTGCCCCTTCACAGGGGTAGGTCTATATGCTTGTGAGGTTCACCTTATTCCCATGTGAGGGAGGCCATAATTATGCCTAACACACCTGATAATTATAGGAATAAGTCCCATGTTTGTGATATCCACCCATATGGAGGAGGGGGGCAATATATATATCACATCATATAACATTTTCTAATTTATGGTTTGTACTCGACGTTCACATGACTAACATTTTTTTTTTTCTTTTGCTAAATAAGTCATAAAACCACTAATCGATGGCACATACTTGATGTTCGGAAGACTCTTTAGTCTTTGGAGTTTTCTCGGATTTGACTTTGGCTCAGGTCTCGGATTTGGTATTTCCCATCCCTCCTAAATTTCTATCAAATAATAATAGACTAATAGTCGTATTCCTTTAATTTTTTCTTTTCTTTTCTTAAATTCCAAACGGTGATTTTCATTCCAAATTGAAAACCAAAGAACTAGAACAAAGAAGCCCAAATAAAGGGAAAATTATACCATTAGACCCGTTTAGTGTGAGAGAGAGGCCACATGTAATGGATACATGGTATACTTTTGTTGATACCATTTTTTAAGGTAGCCTGGTAAGAAATAGGGCCCAATAAGCCCCTATGAAGAAGTGCACAAGTGAGAAAATGGCAGAAGAAAAGCCCAAATGTTATGAGAGAAGAGAAAAGCCCAAAGATGGCCTCTTGCAGGGTTGCTTGGAAGCAAGAAAGTAACATCCAACAGGCCCAAAGCTCAGTTAGATGAATTTTTCCTTACATGTGAACAGCAGCACCTTGCGACTTTCTTTTCCAGTCACTCCTTTTTGCTGTCGAGTCTCAAGTGATGATACTCTACCTCGCTTCTAACATTGTAAAGGTGATTTCATTTGTTGAGCTTGAAGGATTCTCAAGCTTTCTTGATGAATGATCTTTTCCAACTAGAGCCTTTTCCGTATAATAACCTGGCTCCCTTGGATTTGGCAATGAATTGTCACTGCTTAACATTAGAACCACGGATGACATATTTGGCCTATCTTTTGGTCTTTGTTGCACACATAACAAACCCACATGAATGCATCTTAACACTTCAGATAAAGTGCATGAGTCACCTAAGATTAAGAATTCATCTATCAGTTCCGTTGGCCTATCTTCAATCCATAGTCTCCATGCCTAAAACAAAAACCAAATATTGTTGGAATGCAAGAATTACATGTGCATTGTATGACCGAATGATTTCACATGTCAATGCTCACTTAAAACAAAGAGTTCATTTCACCGATAATATTTTTTTGTATGAGTGTCTGTCATTTAAAAGTTTTAAAAACTGCTTTTAAATTTATAATATTTAATCTAAAAGTATAAAATGTATCAATTTCAAATGGAGATATCCTAACATCACTAAAATAGTGGAATGTCAATATTAATACTTACATGTCCCAGAAGATTGAGGCATTGGCTGGAGTTATAGAATTCCTTGTTCTTCTTCCCGCACACAATCTCTAGTAATAAAACTCCAAAGCTAAAAACATCAGTTTTCACTGAGACTTGCCCATACCCAGCATACTCAGGAGGCATATAACCACTGTAAAAGTAAAAAGAAGTCAAAAAATCTCCATGCATAAACTATAAATGATGTTTAAAAATACTCACTATGTTCCAACAATTCTATTGGTATCAGCCTCCGTTTGATCTCCTCCAAACATTTTAGCAAGGCCAAAGTCAGAAATTTTTGGGGTCATATTATTATCTAGTAAGATATTGCTAGCTTTGAGATCTCTATGGATAATTCTCAATCTAGAGTCTTCATGAAGGTAAAGAAGTCCTCTAGCAATGCCATTGATAATATTGTGGCGCATACGCCAATCAAGCAATCTACTCTTTGTTTGGTCTGTAGATTTTCATGTTGTTAGTACATACCTAGCTAAAATGTCAACAACATAATTCGTTAATAAAAGATAAATGGCTAAACATGAATGTGCCTGATTCAATAATAAGGATCAAAGTTCAAACCAAAAATAAATGAGTCCAAGCTTTTGTTGTGCATGTATTCATAGATTAACAATTTTTCATTTTCTTGAATGCAACAACCAAGCAGCTTCACAAGGTTGCGGTGTTGAAGTTTGGCAATTAATATAACTTCATTTTTGAACTCATTGAATCCTTGTCCAGAATTCTTTGAAAGTCTCTTTACAGCTATATCTTGCCCCCCAAGCAATGTACCCTAAAAGGTAAAAAGTTCAATCAAGTTTGGAAAAGAAAATAGTTTAGTACTGGTTAGGTTCTAATTTACCTTGTATACAGATCCAAAGCCACCTTCTCCTAACTTGTTGCTGCTTGCAAAGTTATTAGTGGCATTAGATATGGTTATTAGATCAAATATTGGTAACTCCATATCTTCCTTCCAATCTTCATTGTTATAATCATTTTGGCATCTTATATCCAATCCTGAAATAGTGAGGGAATCATTGAGCACAAATAACTTCCACAATTTTATTGTCAAAAGCAAATTGTTGATTAACTTATCTAAGGTAGTTTAAAGACTTCATATTCAAAATACTTAGCTAAAAATCTATTATCATGCTTAAGAAATTATCAGAATCCATGTCTTGTAATTTACCTTCCTTTCTAAGTTTCATCCTCCTTACATAAAAGATCAGCCCCAGTACTAGCATTACCATGAGTAGTATTGCACTACAGACTATGATTATTACTTGATATTTTTGGCCAAAGTGCCTGTTCTTCCCAATATGATCTGAAAGATCAAAAGTAGTGTCAACAAACTTATATTTTTTACTATATGATATGCCATATTAATTTTCCTACCTTTTGTTTTGTATTTTTTTACTTTATGATGTGCCATATAAATTTCTCTTTTCTTTTCATGGTAAGCTTCTAAGATGCCAGGCAAAACTTGTTTGACATTTTAGGCAACTTTTGGTAACAACAATAAAGTTTTACTTAGTGTAGATTGCGTAAATAATTTTAATACGCCTATAATGTGCCACATGAATAAAGAAGAAATTATGATGATTGGAAACATAAAGGACATTCACTTGGCACCATTATATGACATTAAAAATGTTAATTGTTAGTGGTGGACAAAGTTAAAAGTTTTTTTTTTTAATTAATTAATTTATTTGATAATTTGATAGTTATAATGTGGAAATGGGATTTGAACTAGGGAAGTTTTCGTTAAAAACACTAAAAAATGCCAGTTAAGCTACAAGGTTTTTGGTGATATATGTGAAAACTAATGTTATTCCAATCACAACAAAATATATCAGTAGTTGTTAAAAAAAGTTGTCAAAAGTGTTGTCTTCGTAGCATTACTTGAAAATAAAATGACTCAAAAATAAAGTAAAAGCAAAGAGGATACCCAGTACTGAAGCGGCCACACGAATATAGAGGTCTTGCCCATCCATTTGGAGTACTACTAAATCAACCAAGTTGGCAAACCAAAGCAAGCAACCAGTTCCTCCATTCCTAATATCTAAATTTGAATATGCTCTGCATGAGCAGTTTTTCAAACACAATTCTTCACATTCCTTGAGACTCATGTTCCTATCAAACCAGGAAGAAGATGTGTCAGGCAATTTCACACCTTTGTAGTTGAGAAACCCATCTCCGTCATTGCAATCTAGTGGAGTCCCTCGAACACATCCACTAGACCAATCTGCTAAATTCCAATCTGTTGGAGATTTTGGTATAAATCCTTTCAAGCATGCACATACAGGAGACTTATTGATATTGCAGCTAGCGTATGCACCGCAGTGTGCATAATTCGCACACTCATCTGACTGGGATGTAGTTACTGGCTCCCAACTTTTGGTGTGATCCATCCATTTAAACCCTTGCCCAATGCCTGATGGGTTTAACACATACCTTGAGAAAAGAAAATTGCTCAGAAGTAAGAAGTTTATACTTATAATAGGTATGTTTATCATTCCAACAAATTACCAATTGTTCTAAAAACTTAAGTTAGTAGAAAATAGTGTATCTAATAATTTAATCATTATTTCAACACCCTATCATGTGAAATTGTTAGCTCTTATTTATAAAGAGAATCAAGATTCAAAGCCATTTTCCTCAAATTATTGTAATAACAAATTATAAGAAATTAATAATAAAAAATAAAAAATACTCTCCCTCATGCAAAATTTTCTATTCTCCTTTATAAGAAGAACCAATGTTTAATACTCTTGTCAAATGCCTTGTAGTTGAATTGGTACCTCTCTACGCACAAAGTGCTTAGGGGTTTAGGGGGGAAAGGGTTTGAGCTGTAGGTTAGCAGCATGTTGTAATTATCTCTAAAAAAAAAATGTTTAATACTCTTAGTTGTTGTAATTATCAAATTATAAAACAAAAATAAAGAATAAAAACATCGATACTATAATGCAATGATAAATTACTAATTATCTCAAAACTTAAACTTTTAAGAAAATGATAAATTTAATCATAATACTAACATGTAACACATACCTCACGAAAATAGAATTGTTTAGGACTTTATAATGATAATAGACCTCTTTCTCATTCATCATGAATTCATACTTGAACAATGGATTCAATCTTAACCATGGCATCCCAGTAAAATAAAGGCCATTCCAAGACCCTGGTCTAACCTTTATATTGTCTCCCTCCATATCAACTAATTGTGGGAGCCCTCCACGATCTAACCCTTCTGAAATTTCACTTTGAGCAGGATCTTCTGCGCCCTTCCAAGATGTTAAATTCCTATCTAGACCACTAACTAAATCCCATCCAATCTTCATTTCTGGTAGTAATGTGTCGCTAGGATAATCAAAACTCTGCCACAAAAGACTCTCAGTGTTTCCATCTTTCACAACAAGATTTCCTGAATCCAATAACCGTGCAGTTGGATTGTTGGTACTATTCCCTGCAGTTCTTGATGTATTGGATGACCAAATAGTAGTATTTGTGCTATCAAGAAGGACAAGAATTCCCTTGTTGGTAACCTTGAACACTCCATCGAGATTTTCAAGTGGGGTTTCTCTGTTGGCTACCCATACAACAGTGTCATTAGATACCCCAAACCATATTCCCACATATCGACTTTTCGAACTACCTGGGCTAAAGAATCCCAATTCAAAGTTTCCATCAGCTGAAACCAAAGTCTCACCATCTCTGATAGATTGACTTGGAGTGATGGTGTCTAGTGTAGTGGAGGTTCTTAAGAAGGAGAGTAAGGAGTATACAAACAGAGCCGAAAAGGCTTTCATTGATTTTCCAATTGGGGTATCAACCAACTATTGAAGTGAGATTACAGGGCTTATTCTCTCGGTTTTCTTTGCCCACACATCATATAAGAGCCATGCACTCCTGAAGAGGTATGTGAAGCAGTTAAAAAGACAAAAACTAAGTGGTTGTTCTTTAAAAATAGATGTAGTTGATGTGTTTCCCAAAACCAATGGAAAGATTCTCAAAAAGAGAAGAAAAGAAAATTGTACATATAATGATTGAAAGGGTGATATACCTTGTAAACAACACTTTTTTTCATCTTTAAAATTTGGGGTAATTTTGATTTTTGCCCTTAAAGTTTCAAAATTTTGATATTCACTTGTAATATTACATATTGTTTGAATTTAAGTAATTTTATCTATGTGCTATGATAATATGTCCGTTAAGTGCTACCTCAACTTAAAATGACATAATTATATGGATCTAAATTTTAAAATTTTCAGGTGCAAAATTAAAATTACCCCATACTTTAAGTGTGGAAATTGCAAACTAGTGATTAAAAATTTAAAACAATATAATTTTGAATGAAATAGTGACACTATGTTGTTTTGAGCTTAGCTGGTATTTAACGAAAAACTCATTATAGTGCATTGATGGAAGGATTTAAATTCAGACGATATATAAAATTAGAAATACAAATCTAAATTTTAAAAATGTTTATGGGATAAAATCAAAATTAATTATCCCAAACTTTAAGGGTGCAAATTATAATTTAGCATTTTCTTCTTTATATGGTTCAATTGAATTTTTTTTATATGTTAAAAAAAATCACAATCATGTTTCATGTATGATCCAAAGCGCATTCCCACAAACCTTTCTATTCAATGAAACCAATAATTCAACGCAATAATAGTCTTCTTTTGTAAGTTCATTAAAAAAAAAAAAAAGGTCTTCCTTTGTAACATGCTTCTTTTGTATTATAGCTAAAGTGGCTCTGTTGAGAGATTCTGTTTGGATATGGGTAGAGGACCATTTCTCTTGCCCTGTATTTAGATTAGTTTCAATCAATAAAGCTGCTATTGTTTTCACAAAAAGAAAAGAAGAAAAAGAAGTCTTCTTTAGTTCTTTTCCTACCTAACTTGCTTTTTTAAGTCTTTGCTCGCCACAAACTAACAAACAATAATTTTTTTTCTTCTTTCTTATTTATTTATTATTATTTTAAGTAGGGGTAACCACTTTTAGATTCAAGTTTCGACATTGGCGAATGGCGAGTCTTCTTTTCCTACCTGACTTGCTTTTTTAATGAGTCTTTGCCCGCAACAAACGAGCATAACAGTAACCAATAGTTAGATTCAAGTGTGTTTGTTGTTGGGGTTCGATATTGCACTCTCATCCCGCAAAACCACCCAGGCCTAATCATAATTCCTTATTGATTGGAACCTTCACAAGTATTACTGAAATTTGAATTTATAATTTCAATCTGAACAATTATATATATAAAAAATGTTCCTTTCTTTTGCTAAATAAAACAACTAATTGATATGTAATGATATATATAGTGCTTCCTTATAGGAGAGCGTGTCTCGTGTTTATGGGGTTCACCTTATCCCCATTTGTGAGAGGCTAAATACGTGTGATACACCTAATTGTAATTGGATGAGTTTCACGCTTATGAGATCCACCCATATAGAGGGGCATTATATATGTCATACCATAAAATATTTTCTAATTGATTGCTTGTGTCTGATGTTCACAAGACTATTTCAACAACTTTTTTTTTGTTTCCTTCTGATAAATAAAAGATTTAAAATCACTGATTGAGGACATGTAATTACTGTTCAGAAGTCTCTTTAGTCTTTGGAGTTTTCTCGGATTTGACTATGGTTCAGGCCTTTCAACCGTCTTTGGTCATTAGTGATTAGACACGATTTGGTCTTTCCCTCCCCTCCTAAATTTCAATTAAATAACAATCACATTCTTTCTTTTTTTTCTTTTTCTTTTTTCTTTTTAATTACAAACCGTGATTTTCATTCCAATTGAAAACCAAATAAGTACAATAAAGAAGCCCAAAAAAGGCAAAAATTATATCATTGGACCCTCCTACTATAAAGGGGAGGTTACATGTAGCGAATACATGTTATACTTTCTCTCTACATGGATAACATATTACAATAAATCTATAACTATCTTGTTGTAAGAGGTGAAGCATGGTGGTTTAGTGCCCTTCTAGATTTGCATGTTCCCTGAAGACTTTTAAGTTGTTGCATTAACTCGTGTGCCACGTGTTAGAAGTGTGTGTTTAAATGTTTAAATTTACCATATTCTAATAGTTTAAACTTTTAGGACAATTAGTATTTTAACATGGTATCAGAGTAGGAGGTCATGAACTCGATCATTGTCTCATCCACACTTGTGAGGGGGAGTGTTATAAGTGTGTGGTTAAATGATTAAATTTACCATATATTCCAATAACTTAAACTTTTGAGAAAATTCTTTCAGAGCCACATTCGGAGCGATACAATGAAAAAGTGCATGAGTCATAGATTCAACATCTTCATCACAGAGGAAATACCCCATCAGTGTCAATACCCCTCCTTCATAGATTTTGCAGTGTGGGAAGAGCGTTTATATATGTGTATATAGGCCTGTTTGCAATTGGAAGCAACTCATGGTGTATGTGGGCACAACCTGAGCAATTGCTTCAAATAAGGATTTATCTTCCCCTCATGGATAATAACTTCTCTTTCCATCCAATGAGTTTCTTTTCCACCCGCCCCTTCTCTTATGAGCGTTATGACTAAAAAACACCAACGATTTATCAGTGTTGATCTTTTGTCTCAAGGCAACTTCATATGCCTCAAGTATTTCCTTTAGCTCCTAGTGCTCTTGGCCTCTCGTCCTACAGCATAGTATGTTATCATTTGTAAAGAATATGTGAGTGGAATATGGGCATCCTCGACATATTGAGATTCCATGAAGAATTTGGTTTTGTAAAGCTTCATTAATGAGCCTCGAAAAACCTTCTACACGCAATAGGAAAATATATAAGGGGATTATGTACCCATGAGTGGCCCTATTATTTAGTGTTGAATAGGAAACAATAGAAATACAATGCATAATCAGATTAATCCATTTTCAGGGAAACCAAATTTCTCCATCACCTTTTCAATAAAACCCCATTTCACCTTATAGCTTTCCTTCCTCTCTTCCAAAAAATTTTCCTGAGATCTTTGTTTGGATATTGTACTTAGAATTGGGTGACGAGGGGGTGGGGTCATCATGTACTTCCATTGTTGATTTTTTTTGGATCATATATATTGTTTGCTTATAATTCTTTAAGGAGGCTTGCCTTTGGACAATCCTTCATTTTTAAAAAATATCTTATAAAAAACTATGGTGAGGTATATAAAGGGTATTTATCATTTTATTTGTATACATTTTATGTTTTCTAAAATATTATATTATATTCTAATGTGTAATATTTAATTTATCTAACAAAAAAACACCCTTGATTTAAAATGTAATTCAAAGAACATTAACTGTGATTAATATTATTTAAAGGATACTTTCACATGACTTAATGAACGAAAATTATTGTATTGAATAATTTGAATTACATAAAACTGATATGATGAAATTTTCTTCTATATACATAAAATTAATATATACAATATATCATGTTAAAGACATGTTTTAAATATAAATAATACACGTGTGTTATTTTGTGGATTTAAAAATTATTGATATATTTAGCTTAAGTCCCCATTAAAAAAAAAAAAAAAAAAAAAAAAGACTCTAACACTGAGAAAAAGTGTGAAATTCCATCCTTACAATTGGACTTAGGTTTAGCGAAAATGAACACTACTTCACAAGGAACACATAAATTTTTCCATACATAATATCGTTCGGTGTAAATTGTTAAGGCTTTATCTCTCTAAACAAAAGATATTAAACTGATCGTTTTTCTCTCAAGACTCAAGTGATGATATCCTATCTTGCTTCTAACACTGTAATGGTGACTTCATTTATTGAAGGCAATTCAAGATTTCCTGATGAAGAATCTCCTCCAAGTGGAGTCTTTCCTGCAACAAAACCTGGCTGCCTTGGATTGGGCAATGAATTGTCACTGCTTAACATTAGAACCACAGATGACATGTTTGGCCTATCTTCTGGTCTTTGTTGTACACATAACAAACCCACATGAATGCATCGTAACACTTCAGATAAAATGCAGGAGTCACCTAAGACTAAGAATTCATCTATCAACTCCGTTGGCTTGTCTTCAATCCATAGTTTCCATGCCTAAAACCAAAACCAAATATTATTAGAACACTAGAATTACATGAGCATTGTATGACTGAATGATTTTCACATGTCAATACTCACTTTAAATGGAGTGTTCATTTCATGGATAATATTTTTTGTACAAGTGTCTTTCATTTAAAAGTTTTAGTAACGTGACACTAAATATACCTTTAAATTTGTAATATTTAATTTGGAATATGAAATATATTCATTTTGAATGGAGATATCCTAATATCATCAAAGAAGTAAAATGTCAATGTTAATACTTACATGTCCCAGAAGATTAAGACATTGACCAGAGTTACACAATTCCTTGTTCTTCTTTCCACTCACGATCTCTAATAATAAAACTCCAAAACTAAAAACATCAGTTTTCACTGAGATTTGTCCATACCCGGCATACTCAGGAGGCATATAACCACTGCAAAGTAAAAAGAAGTCAAAAAAATCTCCAAGCATAAACTAATAAAAAGAAGTTTAAGAATACTCACTATGTTCCAACAATTCTATTGGTATCAGCCTCCGTTTGATCTCCCCCAAATGTTTTAGCAAGGCCAAAGTCAGAAATTTTTGGGTTCATATTATTATCTAGTAGGACATTGCTAGCTTTAAGATCTCTATGGATAATTCTCAATCTAGAATCTTCATGAAGGTAAAGAAGCCCTCTAGCAATGCCACCAATAATGTTGTGGCGCATACGCCAATCAAGTAGTCTACTCTTCGATTGGTCTGTCAATTTTGCTACTGTTGTTAGTACATATACTTGGCTAAAATCTCAATAACATAATTCCTTAATAAAATATGAAATGTCTAAACATGAATGAGTTTGATTCAATAATGAGGATCAAAGTTCAAACCAAAAATAAATGAGTCCAAGCTTTTGTTGTGCATGTATTCATAGATTAACAACTTTTCTTGTTCTTGAATGCAACAACCGAGCAGCTTCACAAGATTGCAGTGTTGAAGTTTGGCAATTAATATAACTTCATTTTTGAACTCGTTCAATCCTTGTCCAGAATTCTTTGAAAGTCTCTTTACAGCTATTTCTTGCCCCCCAAGCAATGTACCCTAAAAGGAAAAAAGTTCAGTTATGTTTGGAAAAGAAAATAGTTCCACTGGTTCGGTTGTTATTTACCTTGTAGACAGATCCAAAACCACCTTCTCCTAACTTGTTATTGTTTGCAAAGTTATCAGTGGCATTAGATATGGTTATCAGATCAAATATCGGTAATTCCATATCTTCCTTTTTGTCTTCATTATTATAATCATTTTGGCGTCTTATATTCATTCCTGAAACAGTGAGGGAGTCATTGAGCACAAATAAAGGAAACAATTCTATTGTTAAAAGAAAATTATCAAAATCCATGTCTTATCATGCAAAAGAAAATATCAAAATTGGATCCATGTCTTATAAATTACCTTCCTTTCTAAGTTTCCTCCTCCTTACATATGTGACCAGCCCAAATGCTAACATTACCGTGAGTAGTATTGCACTGCAGACTATGATTATTACTTGATATTTTTGGACAAAGTGCCTGTTCTTCTCAATTTGATCTGAAAGATCAAAAGTAGAATCAACAAAGTAATATTTTTTTACTGTAGGATATACCATATTAACTTTCCTCCTTTTTGTTTATATAATTTTTACTTTATGATGTGCCTTATGAATTTTACGCCATATAAATTTTCTTTTCTTTTAATGGTAAGTTTCTAAGATGCATGGTAAAAAAATGTTGACATTTTATGAAACTTTGGTAACAGATTATGTAAATAATTTTAATATGCCTATAGATTGCCACATGAAGAAAGAAGAAAATATGAAGATTGGAAATTTAAAGGACATTCTCTTGGGACAATTATTAGAATTTAAAAAAAAAAAAACAAAAATTGTAAATGATAATATAATATGTGATTTTATTATGATTGGAACATAATAAAAATGTTGTTTGTAGTGGACATAAGTGAAAGCAATTTTTTTTTTTTTTTTTGATAATTAGATAGTTATAATAGGGAGAGGGATTTGAATTTTGGATATCTCCGTTGGAAATAATAAGAGGTGAGAGTTGAGCTACAAGGCTTTTGGCGATAGGTGAAAATTAATATTATTCCAGTCCCAACAAAATATATCAATAGTTGCTAAAAAATGGTTGTCAAAAGAGTTGTCTTCATAGCATTACTCAAAAATAAAATGACTCAAAAAATAAAATAAAAGCAAAGAGGATACCTAGTTCTGAAGCAGCCACACGTATATAAAGGTCTTGCCCACCCATTTGGAGTACAACTAAATCAACCAGGTCAGCAAACCAAAGCAAGCAACCACTTCCTCCATTCCTAATATCTAAATTTGCATATGCTCTGCATGAGCAATTTTTCAAACACAATTCTTCACATTCCTTGAGATTCATGTTCCTATCAAACCAGGAAGAAGATGTGTCAGGCAATTTCACCCCCTTGTACTTGAGGAACCCATCTCCATTATTGCACCCCAATGGAGTACCTCGAACACACCCACTAGACCAATATGCTGAATTCCAATCTTTTGGAGATTTTGGTATGAATCCTTTCAAGCATGCACATACAGGAGACTCATTGATATTGCAGCTAGCGTATGCACCACAGTGGCCATAGTTTTGACACTCATCTGACTGGTATGAAGTTAAAAGATCCCAACTTTGTGTGCGAGCCATCCATCTATACGCCAGCCCATTACCTAATGAGTTTAACACATACCTTCAAAAAACAAAATTTCTCAAAAGTTAGAAGTTTATATTCATTATTTATATTTTTCTCATTTTGATGAATTAGCAATTGTCGAAAATACTTAAGGTATTAGATAAAAAAAAATTTAATCATTATTTTAACACTCTCACTCATGTGACTATGTTTGTTTTTCTTTGTAAGGAGAATAAGGATTCAAATCCATTCCTCCAAAATTGTTGTAACTATTGAATTATAAAAAATTAAAAATTACTCCCCCACATGTGACATTTTTTGTGAGAGTTCAATACTCTCATTTGTTGTAACTATCAAATTATTAAACAATAAAAAATAAAAAAATTTAAAAACATTAGTATCAAGATAAACTACTAATTGTCTAAAAAAATTTAAATTGTTAGAAAGTGGTAGATTTAATCATAATTTTAACATTTAACACATACCTTAACAAAATCGAATTGTTCAGGAGCTTATAATTATAATAGGCCGCTTTCTCATTCAACACAAATTCATACTTGAACAACGGATTCGGTCTTAACCATGGCTTCCCTGTAAAATAAAGGCCATTCCAAGACCCTGGTCTACCCTTTATTCTGTCTCCCTGCATACAAACTACTTGTGGGAGCCCTCGACGATCTAGTACTCCTGAAAATTCACCTTGAGCAGGATCTTCTGGGCTCTTCCATGCTGTTAAATACCTATCTAGACCACTAGCTGAGTCCCATCCAATCTTCATTTCTGGTAGTAATGTGTCGCTTGGATGATCAAAACTCTGCCACAAAAAACTCTTTGGGTCACTATTATTTCCATCTTTCACAACAAGATTTCCTGAATCCAAGAGCTGTGCAGTTGGATTATTGATCTTATTCCCTGCAGTTCTTGATATATTGGATGACCAAATAGAAGTATTTGTACTATCAAGTAGGACAAGAATTCCTTTGTTGGTAACCTTGAACACTCCAAGGTGATTTTTAAGGGGGGTTTCTCTGTTGGCTACCCACACAACTGTGTCATTAGATACCCCGAACCATATTCCCACATACCGGCTTTTCGAACTACCTGGGCTGAAGAATCCCAATTCATATCTTCCACTAGCTGAAACCAATGTCTCACCATCTCTGATAGATTGACTTGGAGTGATGGTATCTAGTGTAGAGGAGGTTCTTAAGAAGGAGAGTAAGAAAGAGTATACAAACAGAGCTGAAAGGGCTTTCATTGATTTTCCAATTGGTGTATCAACTATTCAAGTGAGTTTACAGGGTTTATTTTCTTGGTTTTCTTTGCTCGACACAATATATAAGAGCCATGCACTCCTGAAGAGGTATGTGATTCATGTGAAGTAGTTAAAAAAGACAAAAACTGAGTTGTTGTTATGGAAACATTGATGTAATTGATCCCCCAAAAAAAAAAAAAAAACCAATAGAAAGAGTCAAAAAGAGAAGAAAAGAAAATTATTAATATAATGATTGAAAGGGTGATATCATATGTCATCTTAAACATCATCACATTTTTTTCATCTTTAAAATTTGGGGTAATTAAAATTTTTTCCCTTAAGTTTTCAAATTTTGGATCCACACCCGTAATACTATATATCATTTGGATTTAAGTAATTTTATTTATGCGTTATGATAAAGTGTCTGCTAAGTGTTACCTCAACTTAAAATGACATAATTTTATGGATCTAAGTTTTGAAACTATATGATTCTCAAAAAAAAAAAAAAAAAAAAAAAAAAAAAAAAATTTGAAACTTTAAAATGTAAAATCCAAATAATTTGTAATGTGTAAAATTTGGATCAAAACTTTAAATCAGAGATAAAAGCAAAATTATTACAAACTTTAAGGGTGTAAATTATAATTTAATCTTTTCTTTTTTAATGGTTAGAAAAAAAAAAATTCACTATCATGTTTCGTGTATGATTCACAGCTCATTCCGATAAAACTTTCTTTTCAATGAAACCACTAATTGAACTCAATATCTTCTTTTGTAACATGCTTCTCATGTATTAATTATTATAGCTAAAGAGGCTCTTCTCAAAGATTCTATTGGGATATTGGTGGAGGACCATTACTTTTACCATACATTATAAGTTCTAATAATTTTTTTTTTTTTTTTTTTGGTTAAAAAAGTTCTAATAATCAACAATAAAGCTGCTAACGTTTTCATTAAAAAAAAAGTCTGCTTTTCCCACATGCGCTTTTTTATCTTTAAAAAAAGACTTGCTTTTTATTTTTTAAAGGAAAAAAAAAAAAAAAAAGACTTGCTTTTTATTTTTTAAAGGAAAAAAAAAAAAGACTTGCTTTTTTAGGTCTTGTACTCGCTAGAAACATCAAACGTTAGGTCTTGTACTTGCTAGAAACGTCAAACGTGAAACGTGTAACCACTAGATAGATTCAAGTCTTGACATTGCTGAGTCGGTGAGTCTTCTTTCGCTACTTGACTTGCCTTTTTAACAAGTCTTTGGTCGTTTCAAACGAGTAACCAATAGTTAGATTTAAGTTTTGACGTTGGCAGAGCCAGGGTGCTTTTTGTTGGGGTGGATACTGCACCCTCAATCTCTCATCCTGCCAAAACGAGTAACCAATAGTCCTAATCATAATTATTGATTTGGACCTTCACAAGTATTGCTTTTTTTTTCTTTTTTTTTTTTTTTGAGTTAGATACAATATGCTAACTTTTTTTTTTTTTTTTTTGGAAAAACAAGTGAGATATAACAAAGTCTTTTATGCTAAATTTGTAATTTGAACACTTTTCGTCTTTTTCCTTTAAATCCCTAAACACTTTGTGAATAAAAAGATGTCAATTAAAGCTCTTGGCTTCACAAGTATATTACTATTGGAACTTGGCATAAATGTATATTTGGTATTTAGAATGAATAATTCTAGTAAACGTTGATTCGAAAAAAAAAAAAAAAATTTCTTGTACACTTTGCCACAACTATTCTACGTGGTAAATTATTCGTGGTAGAGAATAAAGATAAATAGTGAATCTATATGATAGTGATAGACAACTGATTATAGTCTGTCATGTAAGACAATTGTGGCAAAGTGTGTGGTACTAGAATTATTCAATTAAAATTTCAATCCTGAACAATTATTAAAAAAAAAAACTTTTGCTAAATAAAACTACTAATTGATGTGTAACGGTATGGTTTTAATTGAGAAGATTAATCCATCCACACACACACAAAAAAAAAAAATGAGAAGATTAAAATTATCTGTTTAACATTAGATTCTACTTTCTATACTATGTAGCCCATAATGCTGGCCCAAGAAATCCCAACATTTTGGGTTGCATACAAAAGTATACCCAACTGATAACATAATCGGCTCATTAAGCACTTGGGTCAGAAAAAAGCCCATAAACCCAATCCCATATATTTTTCTCCTTCCATAAAATTTTCCCACTCGTTTTCGTTGTCACTCTCAGTCTCACTGCAAGAGAATTGAGAAGGAGAGGTAGTAATTCAAGCTGGTAAGCTCTCCTTCTAAGATTAGATCTCAGCCGTCTATTTCACTGATTTTTCTCCCATTTTATTCATAGATTTCGTTGATTTGTGCTACTCAGATGAGGTTTTCTTTGATTTCCTGAATTTTCTCGGAAACCAAACGGTCTTTTATGCTAGCCGGATTGTTCAGTCCGCAATTTTTGAGCTTCGTAATTTTATTTTTTAAACCACACCGAGTATTGTTTGTAGTATTAATATTGCAATTATTATTATATTGAAAATGTTGCAATTTGTTTTTTTTTTTTTTTTTTGGACTTTGTGGATTATAATTCTATTTGATCCGGTTCAAAATGTCCGAATCAGTTAGATTTTGACAAAATTGAATGCTGTTTTGTGAAGCATTAGAGAGTGGACTTGGCATTGCAACAATTCTCTGCTTTATATATAATGTTGTGATGATGATATTGATGATGATGATGCCTATAGTTGAAGAAGGTATTTCATGCGTCTCTCACATTGTTACGGTCCCACTGCGAGGTCCACACATTGTGAGAGACAAATATCTGTTACATGAGATAATTATTACTAATTTGCCATAATTGAGCTTTTTGTGCTCTCGATATATGCATCATCATTCTCAAAGAGTGCGGATCCGATATAACTGTAAGGCCCATCCGCTCTGAGAAGGAATTATTGCTATAGTTGAGCTTTGTGTGTGTGCTTGCACGTGTAAGAGACGGTTGTATGATTTGGGTAATGATCAGTTGTTATTCATTTTTTTAAATCATGTTGTAATATTTATGAGGTTGACAAGAATGTTTTATTCCTTAGGTGCTAGATACAAGTACATTGTTACTTTCCTGCCTTTTTCAGCTGGTCTCTGTGAGTTCTCATTTCTGATTAACCAAGATGGTAAGAATTTTTACTTTATTATATATATTATAATCATTTGTTTTTCTCACTTCTGAATGCTGTTGCTTAAAGGAGACAAAACTGAGGAAAGTATACAATTTATCATATACTACCAAGATTTAGACTTTCCACTCCATAATTCATATTAATACATATTTCATCACTCAGGAAATGATCTGCCCCTCTAGGTATAGACCGGAGATCAGGAGATGATTTTTTCTTTTGCTACAATACTATTTACCTTTAGGGTCACCTCTAAATCGGTCTGTTGAATATGAAAACTAGTCATTTACACCATCGAGTATTACTACAATGTCAATGTATCCCTTCTATCAGCATTCATTAGAAGCTTTGATGTGAACACACCCAAAAACAATGTTGTTTTGAACAAAAAATAGAAAAACAGAGGAAAAAAAGTGTCGTTGTTTTTGGGCGGGTTTCATGATGAAAATGTGATGACTGACCATAACAGAAGGGACTCATTGATATCATTATAATAGTCATTGGTGTTAATTGCAAGTTTTGAAAGTCGAGGGACCAAAACTTAGAGGGTGTAAAGTGCATTTTAGCCATAAATTTTCTATACTTATAACAGACCACCTTTCATGATAAGCATGCATCATTTCATGGCAACACAAACATGTATGAAGATTACAATTCTGTGGGTGGCATTGCAATTGAAAGCAATATTAGGCAGTTAAAAATTGTCAACCATTCAGGAAAATGGAGAACTACTACAAATGCAACATCCTGCAAACAGACTCAACTCATTCCAATTAGTGAATAATGGTCTAAAATAAATTTTAAATCTCATTCCGATTTTCATTCAAGACTGAATCTATTTGGGTGTTGATTCAATTCTTTTTTCTTTTTTCCTTTTTTTGCTCTTCCTATATTTGTAGTATATATCTGAATAGGATTTTGTTTGTTTCTTTGTGTCATGTTTGATATTGCTTCTTAGTCACATTCATTTGTGATATATGTTGTTCTTGCCGCTTCCATCGTAAGCAAGTCCAGGAAAGGTGAGTTCTTCGCTTGTCACTTGCCCTTTTTCTTTGAGTTTAGTAATAAAAAATCTTTGATTCCCTTGCTATCAATCTCAACAACCATCCACATGATCAACAGTCTTGCTATGATGCATCTAACAAAATTTATTGAATATATTTTTGCCTTTATTTTTTTGGAGGCTTTGAAGATTGCATGTTTCCTTGATGCTCGCTTCATTTCAAAGCCATGCTATTCTTTTCACCTCATTTCTATGTTCAATTTTCGTTTGTGCGTGTGTGTGTATGATATTAATAACCAAAAGATGGAATTCCAAGGTCTGCAATAGTCTATGATAGACAAGAAGCATACTAGACTACTAAAGAATTACAATCTCAAAGTTTTAAAAGATCAACAAATTCTACAAAAGATGATTGAAGACTAACTAGCAAACATACAATCATACAAAGTTGACAGGAACAGAGATTTAAGTGAAATCAATAGAAGCTTAATTCCTTCAAAAGTCCAGTATTCCTTCTTAGACTGATCAGACTTCCCTCACCAGCAAGCAAACAAATTAACAAGTTTCTTTGTAAAAGCTTCATCCCTCTGAATGAAAGCTATTAACTCTTTTTTATTAGACCATACATTTTGTCGTGAACAACAGCACCTTGCATCTTTCTTCTTTGGTCACTCCCTTTTGCTGTCAAGTCTCAAGTGACTATATCCTACCTTGCTTCTAACAATGTAAAGGTGATTTCATTTGTTGAAGATGCTTCAAGCTTTCTTGATGAATAATGTTCTGCAAGTGGAGCGTTTTCTGTATAAAAACCTAGCTGCCCTGGATTAGGCAATGAATTCCCACTGCTTAACATTAGAACCACGGATGAAATATTTGGCCTATCTTCTGGTCTTTGTTGCACACATAACAAACTCACATGAATGCATCGTAACACTTCAGATAAAATGCACGAGTCGCCTAAGATTAAGAATTCATCTATCAGTTCCGTTGGCCTATCTTCAATCCATAGTCTCCATGCCTAAAACAAAAATCAGATATACACTAGAATTACATCAGCAATGTATGACTGAATGATTTCACATGTTAATACTCACTTGAAATGGAGAGTTCATTTCACAAATAGCATTTTTTGTACAAGTGTGTATCATTTAAAAGTTTTAATAACACTAGATACACCTTTAGGGAACCCATCTCCATCATTGCAACCCAATGGAGAAATCCTAATACCACTGAAATAGTGGAATTTCAATGTTAATACTTACATATCCTAGAAGATTAAGGCATTGGCCAGAGTTACAAAATTCCTTGTTCTTCTTCCCGCTCACGATCTCTAGTACTTAGACTCCAAAGCTAAAAACATAATTTTTCACTAAGAAATGTCCATACTCGGAATACTCTGGAGGCATATAACCACTATAAAAATAAAAGAAGTCAAAAAATTCTCCAAGCATAAACTATAAAAGAAGTTTAAGAATACTCACCATGTTCCAACAATCCTATTGGTATTAGCCTCTATTTGATCTCCCCCAAATGCTTTAGCTAGGCCAAAGTCAGAAATTTTTGGGTTCATATTATTGTCTAGTAGGATATTGCTAGCTTTGAGATCTCTATGGATAATTCTCAATCTAGAGTCTTCATGAAGGTAAAGAAGCCCTCTAACAATGACACCGATAATGTTGTGGCGCATACACCAATCAAGTAGTTTACTCTTTGTTTGGTCTGTCAATTTTCATATTGTTGTAAGTACATACTCAGCTAAAATCTCAACAACATAATTATTCAATAAAAGATGAAATGGCTAAACATGAATGTGCTTGATTCAATGAAGATCAAAGTGCAAACCAAAAATAAATGAGTCCCAAGCTTTTGTCGTGCATGTATTCATAGATCAACAACTTTTCATTTTTTTGAATGCAACAACCGAGCAGCTTCACAAGATTGCGGTGTTGAAGTTTGGAAATTATTATAACTTCATTTTTGAACTCGTTCAATCCTTGTCTAGAATTCTTTGAAAGTCTCTTTACAGCTATTTCTTGCCCCCCCAAGCAATGTACCCTAAAAGGAGAAGGTTTAGTTAAGTTTGGAAAGAAAATGGTTCAACTGCTTAGCTGTTATTTACCTTGTATACATATCCAAAGTGACCTTCTCCTAACTTGTTGCTGCTTGCAAAGTTATCAGTGGCATTAAATATGATTGTCAAATCAAATATCAGTAACTCCATATCTTCCTTCCTGTCTTCATTGTTATAATCATTTTGGCATCTTATATTCATTCCTGAAATTGAGGGAGTCATTGAGCACAATTAACTTCTACAATTCTATTGTTAAAAGAAAATTGTTGACCACCTTATCTAATGTTTCTTCTCAGTTTAAAAACTTCAGATCCAAATTACTTAGCTAAAAATCTATTATTATACATAAGAAATTATCAGAATCCATGTCTTATAAAGTACCTTCCTTTCTTAGTTTCATCCTGCGTACATATGAGACCAGCCGCAGTACTAGCATTACCATGAGTAGTATTGCACTGCATACTATGATTATTACTTGATTTTTGTGGCCAAATTGCCTGTTCTTCTCAACGTGATCTGAAAGATCAAAAGTAGAGTCAACAATCATATTTTTTTACTATATAATATGCCATAATAATTTCCCTCTGTTTTCTTTTATATATTTTTTATGATGTGCCATATGAATTTTTCTCCAGTTATGTTAAGCTTCTAAGATGCACGGTAAAACTTGTTTGACATTTTATGAAACTTTTGATAACATCAGTAGAGTTTTACTTAGAGCAGATAATGTAAATATTTTTAATACCCACTATAGTATGTGCCACATGAAGAAAGAAGAAAATATTAATATAGTCTGGCACATGAGGAAAGAAGAAAATGTTAAGATTGGAAACGAAAAGGATTCTTTTTGTTTTATTATTGAGAATCACATAAAGGACATTCACTTGGCACAATTATAAGACATTTTTTTTAACATAGTAAATGACAATATAATATGTGATTTTATTATGATTAGTACATAATAAATGTTGTTTGTAGTGGACAAAGGTGAAAGGTTTTTTTTTTTTAATAATTCAATAGTTGTAATAGGGGAATAGCTATTTTAACCCTAGATGTCTATATTGCAAACACTAAGAGGTGTCAGTTGAGTTATAAGGTTTTTGGTGATATAGATGAAAACTAATTTATTTCAATCACAACAAAATATATTAGTAGTAAGGAGGATACCCAGTACTAAAGCAACCACACGAATTTAGAGGTCTTGCCCACCCATTTGGAGTACTACTAAATCAACCAAGTCAGCAAACCAAAGCAAGCAGCCACTGCCTCCATTCCTAATATCTAAATTTGCATATGCTTTGCATGAGCAATTTTTCAAACGCAATTCTTCACATTCCTTAAGACTCGTATTCCTATTAAACCAAGAAGAAGATATGTCAGGCAATTTCATATCCCTGTAGTTGAGGAACCCATCTTCGTCATTACAACCCAATGGAGTCCCTCGAACACACCCATTGGACCAATCTGCTGAATTCCAATCTTTTGGAGATTTGGGTATAAATCCTTTCAAGCATGCACATACAAGGGAGTTATTGGTATTGCAACTAGCGTATGCACCACTGTAGGCACAATTCTCACACTCATTTGACAGGGATGTAGCAAAAATCTCCCAACTTTGTGTGTGATCCATCCATCTAAAGCCATACCCAATGCCTGATGGGTTTAACACATACCTTAAGAAGACAAAATTGCTTCGAAGTTAGGAGTTTATACTCATAATACATATTTTTCTCATAATAAATTGCTAATTGTCGCAAGAACTTATGTCCTTATTAAGAAATAGAGAATCTAATTATATAATCATTATTATAAATTCATTAAAAAATAATTATTTTAAAATTCCTTTATATGGAGAACTAGAGTTCAAATCTCTTCTCTCTCTACTGTTGTAATGATTGAATTATAAAAAATAAATAATTGGAGTTCAAAATAATTATCGAATTAAAAAAATATTAAAAAAAAAAAAAACCTCCCAAGTGTGGGCATAGATTATTCTTAATAATTGGATCCTAACACATGGGAATTTTATCTTTTTAAATAAGAGGTAGAGGAGAGACACTATATATTATGATAAATTGCCAATTGTTCCAAAAATTTAATCCATTAAAAAATGGTAAATTTAATCATAATTCTAACATTTAGCACGTACCTTGAGATAGCAGAATTGTTTAGGAGTTTATACTCAAAATAAATCTCTTTTTCATTCAACACAAAGTCATACTTGTACAACGGATTTGGCCTTAATCATGGCCACGCCATAAAATAAAGGCCATTCCAAGACCCTTCTCTAGTCTTTATTGGCAACTACTATTTGCGTGAGCCCTCGACGATCTATCCCTCCTGAAAATTCACCTTGGGCAGGATTATCCATGCCCTTCCAAGATGTTATATACCTATCTAGACCTAAGTCCCAGCTAATCTTCATTTCCGGTAGAAATGTGTTGGAAGGATAATCAAAACCCTGCCACAAAAACTTCTCCTGGTCACTAATATTTTCATCTTTTACAACTAGATTTCCTGAATCCAAGAGCTTTGCAATTGGACTATTTATCTTATTCCCTGCAGTTCTTGGTGTATTATTGGATGATCAAACAGTAGTATTTGCTGTGCTATCAAGAAGGACAAGAATTCCTTTATCAATAACCTTTAAAACTCCAGAGTGATTTTCCAGTGGAGTCTCTCTGTTGGCTACCCATACAACTGTCCCCTTAGATACCACGTACCATATTCCCACATATCGGTTTTTCGACCTACCAGGGCTGAAGAATCCTAATTCAAAGTTTCCACAATCTGAAACCAGAGTTTCACCATCTATGATGATGGATTGACTTGGAGTGATAGTCTCTGGTGTACTGGAGGTTATTAAGAAGGGGAGTAAGAAAGAGTATACAAAGAGAGCTGGAAAGGCTTTCATTGATTTTCCAACTGGTGTATCAACAAACCATGAAAGTGAGTTTACAAGGCTTATTCCCTCGGTTCTCCTTGGTCCTTGCCCGACACAACATATAAGAGCCATGCATTCTTATATTTGAATGGTAGTTCTGGAAAAATACATGTATTTGATTAGTAATTGACTTTTTTTTCCCCAAACCAATGAAAAGAGTCTCATAAAGAAAAGAAAAGAAAATTGTAATTTTAATGATCGAAAGGGTGATACGTCCTCTTTAAAGTTTTTAGTTTTAACATTACATTTCAGGGAAGAAAGATTTTTTTCTTTTTTAATCGAGTTAGCATTGAAAAAACGAAGTTTACATGTCAGTAACCAGTAGGTTTATACGTAAGACCGAGTAAACTTGAATAAAACCAACTGGTTGGATTTATCCCAACCAAAAATAGTTATCAGAATCATGTTTCGTGAATGACCCGACAGCTAATTCCCATAAAACTCTCTCTTCAGTGTGACTAGTAGTTGACCGTAGTGTTTCCGTTAAAAAAAAGTTGACCATAGTGTACTTCACACAAGAATTTTTATATAGATGAAATTCTTCTTCTCGTACTTGATGTGCTTACAACTCTTTGTCTGCTATTACGACGATAATAGGTAATACCAAATATACCATTAGGGTCTTAATGGATTTATCATCATGGACACAAAAGATTCGTTGAAACGCAATTAGTCAACCCACTTAATTTCTACCGAGCATTATATAAAACGACATGAGGACTCGTACTACCAATCCACATCCTATGGTAGTATTGGAATTTGACGTTAAGTGTTATATTGCTATTTGAAATTTCTTTTTGAACACTAATCCAATTTGGAATCTTGGATTTTATGTCTCTAAAAAGTCAAACATTCTTTTAATAGTTTCAATGGAAGTTTAACAAATTTTGAATAATTTAATCAACCGACCAACCTGTTAAAAGAAAAAAGAAAAGTTTCTCCAAATGTTGCCCTCATATTTTTAAAATGTTATATATTTCAAATTTAATTCTTTGATTTCTTTAAGTTCTTTTCATTGAATACAACATTTATTTTATACGCTACAATTGGATTTAAGGATTAAATTAATATATCAGAAGAATAATTATTATTGCCAATTACTTGGTTTTTCTATTTCTCTCTCTTTTTTTCTTTTTTTTAGGAACCACTTGGTATAAATTTTAAGAATACGTTATGAATACAATTTGAAACTTAAAATTGCATTTGTGTTATGAATATTAAATGGCATCTCATACTCAAAAAACTCCAAATTTAGATATTAATAAAATATATACTCATAAAATTTATTTAAGATTTTTTTTTAAATTACATTTAATATTGAAATTTTAAACTAAAATCGATATCCAACCTTTTCTTGTGAAGTAAATTTCATGCAAAAGTTTTTTGAATCCTTAATTATGACTTGTCTTTTTTGTCATTGCAATACAATTTACATGTGCATAATATTTCGTATGACAATTAAATTTTAATTTATTTTGTTACTTATATTACTTAATATTTTTCCAACTAGTTTTTCTTTAATATTATTTTTAATCTTTTCCCCTTAATAAATCTTTTCCAATTAGGATTAAAATGTGGGTTTAATCCTCAGTCAATTAAACCTTTTGACTCTTCAACAATTTAACCCAAAAAAAAAAAAAAAGACTACTTCAACAAATTTGACTTTTGTGTCTATTAGAAGACTGGGGTCTATTAGATTGGAGTTTTCTCAGATTTGACTTTTGTGTCTATTAGATTAAACCCGACTTGGCCCCTCCCTCCCCTGCTAATTATCAATTAAATAGTAATAGTGACATTGCTAAGATGCACGCATAATTAGGGTACAAAATGAATTCCACTAAAGGGAAATTCAATGTAAGCCTATCTTAAACTAAGATATCTTTATTCTTTAGGCACTTGATAAAATATCATACAACTCTCTCTTCAGTAGTGGAAGCCTATTTACTTCAATGGGTGCATTAAACAAGATTACATCCATAAAAATCTTAGACAACAAAAAGTTGATAAAGTATTAAAAAAAAAAATTACCTATTGAAAAGAAAAGTGAGCTCAATTCTGAGAAACCATTTGAAAGATTTTATTTTCCTTAAAAAAAATTGAAATATTTGATTTTACTACAATTTTAAAAACTTATATTATATGAGTATATACATATATAAAAAGGAATGAAAAATATGTATTGTTTGACATGTGATCTAAAGGAAAAATGAGGAAGAAAAAAAAAAAAAAAAAAAAACAGTGGACGTAAATAAAAAGTTATTTAAACTAAGCTCTACTTACAATATGTTAGACTAGGCTACTAGTAGCCTAGTCTAACATATTAGTTCCGAGCCAACCTTCTTTCCTCTCCATTTTGTGGAACCAACTTAACCTATTATTAAATTGGATTATACTTATTTGATTATTAAATTATTCCGATTGAATTTTTATATTAGCATTTTTATCATCTAATTTTTGAATAATGAATTATTTATTGGCCTCACCTATGACCTATTTTTGCGTGGAACACAAACCAAAAGATCCACTATTTTGAGGACCAATATACTAGAGAGAAACTAATTGCTATTCTTTATCCTGCTAAACACCCTTCACATGATGGTCACTTTATAAATATAAATTCTTGTGGAGTAGGGAGACAATGGCCAAGGTTTAAGTCTCCACGAGGGAACTTCACAAACATATAAGCACTTTTTTTCTTAAAGATTAGGCTAGAGTAGAATTCTATCTTAGATAAATAAATAAATAAATAAATAATATCTATACACACACTAAGAGAGAGAAAGTAAGGAATAATGTATTTCTTAATATAATACCGTAATTTCATAATGTTTTAAGCATTGACAAATATAACCATGCTTAGAAAATCCAAATTTAACCCTGCTTATGTTGGTCATGTACAAATTTTCAAAACTATTCTCATTAATTTAAATTATATAGAAAGAATGACTTTGTCTTTTTAAATAAAGTAAATGGTAAAATAGAAATTTTATTTATTAATTTTGGAAAGAGAACTTCATTATTGGACATCCCAAAATAGAATAGAGGACTTACAATTTGAGATGGAGAGAGTAAATTTGAACACCGGTCTTTTATTCGATGACAGAAAATTTTACCAGTTGAACTAATTAAAATTTATCTACCTTATAGAATTAGATATCTTGGATTGAGAAGATTAAAATTATCTAATCCAAATTAGTCTTTAGAATGTGTAGCCCAAAATGCTGGCCCAAGAAATCGCAATCGTTTAGGTACTTGGTCCAGGAAAAAGCACATAAAACCATACTACTATATCTTTCTCCTTTCCTAAAAATTTTCTACTTGTTTTTCTTGTCACTCTTTCATCTCAGTCTCTCCGTGTGTAAGACAGCAAGAGAATTAGAATTTGGATCAAGCCCGTTAAGCTCTCTTTCTCAAATTAGATCCCAGCCACCTATATCACTGAATTTTCTTTCATTTTCCTCAGTGCTCTCTTCATAAGTGGAAATAATTAAAGGTCCTTAGGTACCAATAGAATTGACATAGCTTATTTGAATGTAGGAAATGTTTACAGATTATAATCATGAACATGATTCTGTATTGATAATTCTCTACGAGTTTCATTAGTACAAAGTTCTTACCGAGCCCCCAATAATGTAATCGTTATTTCATTGGTCGAAGATGATTCTTGCTTACTTGAGAAACAATGCGCTTCATTTGAATCTTTTTCCAAGAAGAAACCAGGTTGTTTGGGCTGAGGCAATGCACTCTCACTGCCCAACATCACAATCACAGATGACATGCTAGGCCTATCCTCAGGACGCTGTTGCACACACAAGAGGCTAATATGGATGCAACGGAGAACCTCAGACAATGTGGACGATTGTCCTAAGCATTCATCAGTCAATTCTAATGGTTTTCCCTCATTCCACAGTATCCATGCCTAAAAATATAAAAAATTTTGTTAGCAACACAAAATTTTCATTGACTTTTTCCACATTACTGAAATAGTCATCAACATATTGTGAGATTGGGTATCTGTAGACTTAGAATGTAAAAACATGATTCATCATTCATTTGTCCAACATATCTAGATAAGAAATCAAGTGTTAGAAACTTACATATCCAATGAGGTTATGGCTATGGTTTGGATGAAAAAACCCTCTACTTTTCTTCCCGCTTATGATTTCAAGTAACAAAATCCCAAAGCTAAAGACATCAGATTTTGTTGAGAATTGCCCATCAAAAGCATATTCTGGCGCCATATAACCACTACAAGATATCACTAGTTTTAAGTGAGAAAGACTAATTAGGAAAGAAAGTAGATTTACATTAAAAGCGTTTCAAGATATACTTACTAAGTTCCAAACACTCTATTTGTGTTTCCTTCTGACTGATCTCCTCCAAAAGTTTTGGCTGCTCCAAAGTCTGAAATTTTAGGATTCATCTCACTATCAAGTAAAACATTACTTGCTTTGAGATCTCTATGTATGATTCTTAATCTGGAATCTTGATGAAGATATTGAAGCCCCCGAGCAATTCCGCATATAATATTAAAGCGCATGGACCAATCTAACAGTTTACTTTTTGTTTGACCTGGTAAGTTTCAAATTCAAGTTAAATTTTAGTCAAAATTGAAATTTTTATTTTATTTTATGAAAAAGCAAGACTTAGATACTGTTCCTTAGGTTGCTCTTTAAGATTCTACCATGTGGATTTTTTCTTATAGGATGAAAGTGTATTTTTTAGTTAAGTAGCCACATGTCTAAATCTTAAGAGAAGAACCTAAGGAATAACACCTAAAGTATTGTACCTAAATTTTATCCTTTATGAAATATTGATAGCATAGTTACACAAGCTCAACCAAATGTATTAGGTTTGTGGACTCAAACCAAAAATGAAGGAGTCTAGACTTTTATTGGGCATGTATTCATAAACCAGCATTTTCTCTTCTCCTTCAATGCAACAACCAACAAGCTTTACAAGATTCCGGTGCTGAAGCTTGGCAATCAATCTTACTTCATTTTTGAACTCATTCAATCCTTGTCCAGAACTCCTTGAAAGCCTCTTGATGGCAATCTCTTGTCCATCTTCAAGTATACCCTGAAATTCTCATATGCAAAAAGATTGCTAAAATCTGTAACAAAAATAAAATAAAAGATTGTCTCATCATCTGTCATTGTTTTTGTACAAGCATATCACAAGTTTACCTTGTACACAGGTCCAAAACCACCTTCACCAAGCTTGTTGTTGAGTGCAAAGTTGTCAGTGGCATCGACTATTGTGGATAGGTCTAAGAAAGGGAGCTCAAGGTCTTCCCTTTGACCTTCATTGTTCTGATGACTTATAATTCCATTCAGCTCCTTTTTTACTGAAATAGAAAGGACAATTAGACAAAAACAAAAACAAAAAAAAACAAAAGGAAAGAACTGAGATATGAACAAAACATGAAGTAATATATTGCACATGACAGTGTTTAAGTTGAGCTGCAATAATTACAACAATCTCAAATTTAAATTTCTATCATAGCAGCAATAATAATGACTTATAAACGCAAATTCTTTCTCTCAGAAAGATACTATCGAACTTGAACAATGAAATTAAAATGAAACTGAATCCAATACTTAGTGATTTGAGCAGAGTCATGCTTATATAGTGATTTAAAGGAAATCAAGGTACTATTAACCTCAAATAAATAAATAAAAACTATGCTAATCAAACTTGAAAAGCTTTTTTTTTTTTTTTTTTTTTTAGGAATAAACTTGAAAAGCTTTTAGAATCCAACTTGTATTAATTAAGACTAGGCCAAGTCTAACAAGCATCTTGCTAATTTAACCATTGCAACTGATATAGACTAAAATGAGCACCTTGGTCTATCCATTCAAGAATGTCCACTTGGAAGTTGGAACCTAATATTTTGCTTTTTTCCGTTTGCTAAGTAATTAAGGATAACGTGACAAGTGGATGAAGGCCTTATAGGTGTAAGCCACAAGCCAACCTCAAAAAGAAAAAGAGTACTCTATTCAAGAATGTCCACTTGGAATTCAAGATCATTAAACGTCTATATCATACCATTCACCAAGCAACAAATTGCCTAAGTTTGCGTAGTCTGATGACACTACACGGCTCAATTTGTGAAACTGTTTTGCAAAGCACCGACAAACTTTGAACAAGATTTTATCATACATCATTATAATCCTAGTTCAAAATATTGTATTATGAGATGGGAATAAGTTGACTTGATTCTGTTTATATTACTAATAGATTCCATTTTAAAAAGCCTTTTAAGGAGTTCCATAACTCATTGTCAAGGTAAAGTTATGTTACCTTTTATGTTTGTCCTGATTCTGCAAATATAAAAGCCAACTAAGAGTGTGCCAGAAACTACAACAAGGGCAACAGCAACTGACACTGCAATCTTGATCTTAGGACCATGTTTTTCCTCTTCATAATTGAATTTGACACAGCAACAGAAATATAGTTAGAATACAGCTAAAAGATATGAAAAAACAAGGGAAGCATTAAAGATAATAAATTTAAAAAGTTAATACTATTACAAAATGGTGAATTACATCGCTTAAGCTTAATTATTTCATTATTCGATCTTTCTCCTTCACATGTGAGTCCAACACTTGAGATTTTTAACTTTTTAAATAGAAAATAGAGTGGAGGCAAGGTTCGAACTCAGTTTCATTGAGGAAATTTTCCATTTAACATGATTTCTGAAACATTTTCGTTGGTAAGCACGTTTTTTAAACTATTTTGTAAACTAGCATCTCGAGTCTCTAAGACTTGAGTTCAATGATAGATTCCAAGCCTTTAAAACTTGAACTGAAGAAGAAGAAGAAGAAGAAGAATGCAACTTAAGTAGTTTTAAAGACTCAAATTTCACATTAAACTTGAGTTTTAGAGTCTCGAGATGCTAGTTTACTAAATAGTTTTACAAAATTGGCAACTAACTAAAATACTCTTGTAAAATTATAATTTACAATTATGTTTTATGTTGGCTTTATTCCATGACAAAAAGTGTTGTAATTGCAATAAATTATTTCTTTGTATTTTGTGGGATTTTATTGTATTGGGTTTAGTATTAAATTGGTGAAGAATCAAGCATGCAATGAAAATCAGTGCAGTTTCGCGATTAGCTCACAAGAAGCTCGCAACTTAAGTAGTTTTAAAGACTCAAATTTCACATTAAACTTGAGTTTTAGAGTCTCGAGATGCTAGTTTACTAAATAGTTTTACAAAATTGGCAACTAACTAAAATACTCTTGTAAAATTATAATTTACAATTATGTTTTATGTTGGCTTTATTCCATGACAAAAAGTGTTGTAATTGCAATAAATTATTTCTTTGTATTTTGTGGGATTTTATTGTATTGGGTTTAGTATTAAATTGGTGAAGAATCAAGCATGCAATGAAAATCAGTGCAGTTTCGCGATTAGCTCACAAGAAGCTCGCAAGTAAAGTTACCCATAAAAAGGCCACATGTGAAGTACATGATTAGAAACTGAAGAGTCATGCTAGCTTGTCATTTTGTGAGTACTTCGCGAGAAAGGCCATCTCATGAGGTACTCGCGAAACTCTCTGTTTAGCAAAATAAAGTGTGACTTTCCTACCTTTCACTCATCTTATATATACCTTCATTACCCACAAAATTGTAAGGAGGCTATTTCAAAAGAAAACTCTAAAGAGGTTTCTACAACATACCTACCTTTTAGAGAGAGAGAGCTACTTATCATTTAGTGAGAAATCATTGTAGTCTCTTCTCCTTCCCTTTCCTATTGTTATACATTGAGAGGAGATTTGTACACAATCACAACTCACACCTATTCAGAGTGTAGAGAGTGTTTTGGAGTTTGGGAAGTATTTGAAATTTGCCAAAAGAAACTAGTGAGACTTGGCAGATTCAATTGAGCAGTATTACGGGATCTAGATAACTAGTGAAGACAAGACTTCGAGAAGTCCTTTGGTAACAAGAGGTTTGAGGGCTCAAGTACATTGGGTAAATTAGGTTTGGAGGGTCTTTTTGATATTAGTGTACTCCAACTTATTCACTAATGGATCAATTTCGACTTGGAAAGTCGTGGAGAGGTTTTCGCCAAATTCTTCGGTTTCCTCTTTGATAACACATCTCGGTGTTATCTTGTATTTGTATCTTTCTTCCCTACTCTTTAAGATTTACTTTTATTGCTCATTGTGATTGCTTGTGGTTTAGAGTAGTGTTACTAGTTTATTACGCTTCATTTACTCTTGTTCTGCACTTAGATAAAGTAAAAGTAATTTAGCCATAATTTAAAATTTAGGGTCTGAACAAATTTTAGTGTTTTCACACTTATTGAACTTTCAATTGGTATCAAAACAAGTACACTTGTTTTGGTTTAATTACCTAAATGTTATCCTTGACCCTTTGTGTTATTTGCCATGGATAGTGCTTTATGTGCTTCTTTGCATGTTTTGGATGATATTGATTGTAACATACCATGTGTTTGTGAAAATGCCTCTATGAGTGTTTATCCTCATGCTTGTGATGACATATTACATGAATCTATGCATGTTGTTAAAATTCTAAATGTCAAACTCTTGAAGAAAAAGTTTAAGAAGTTTCATGAGAATTAAGCAAGTTCACTAGTGAAAATGATGATTTGATTGCTAAGCTTAATAAATCCAACAAATTGGTTAAAAAGTATAAGAAACTTGCTGAAAATTCTTGTGAAATTTGAAAGAGTTTGAATATTTGAATGTGGACTTGGATGCTAAACTTGTTTTGTCTAACAAACTTGTTGATGATCTTAATTGTGAAAATGAATCTCTCAAGATGCATATCAAGTGTTTAATTGCTAAACCCATTGCTAAAAAGGAAGAAAATCTTTATTGCAATCATGTTGTGAAACCTAATTTTGTGTCCATTATGAGCTCTACCTCTAAAGACAAATCGGTGTACATTCCTTCACACAAAAGAAATCAAAAAGTGGAGAGAAAGGCTCTTAAGCCAAAGCCTTCATTTAGGTCTCATCTTAAGGATTTGAATAGATCTAAATTTGTTCCTACTTGCCACCATTGTCGTGATTGGTCACATAAGACCTTAATGTTCCATGTTGAAGAGAAAACAAAACCATATTGCTAGATCCCTCCCTAAAAGGCCTAGTAGACCTAAACACATTGTTTGTCACTATTATGATGCCTTTGGTCATCTAAGACCTCATTGTTCTAAGTTTCAAGCTCTTAAAAGAATCAAAAGAAAAGAGAAATTTGAGCTTCTTGAAAGTAGTGCTTTGCAAGCTAAACTGGATTTGACTGAAAGTGGTAAGTTATTGAAACATGTGGTTAATTCTCTTACCTCCTTGTCTATGTGCATTTTCGGTTCTCATTCTAAACAATCGTTCTGTTTAGATAAGGAAGGTTCACTATGGTTGAGCTTATGCTCTTTTGGTTCTTAATCCACTTCTTTCAATCTTTGTGGGACTCTTCATGCATTAGATGTTATTTCCTCATGCATCTATTTATATTCATTGTTTTTGTTGATCTTACTTTTTTACTTTGTTTTGTGTGAGTAAAACAATCCAAAAACTCATAAAAAATATATAATTCAAAAAGTTTGATCGTATATATTTGAGTACATATCACATGTAAAGTTTGGCCTAATACCTCCATACTAATGGCGTAGTGCATTTACGAGCTTAGCTTATTATGTATATATATTTTTAAGTGTGAGCGAAATTTAGAAATCTATGTTTGATTATTGTAAATAGATTTTCAAGTTTGTTATGAATGTTTAGTCAATAGTCTTGTTTAATCTTGATACATGAGTAGACTTGATCCTATATATCTCCTCACATTTATTTTTATGTCAAAAAGCTCTTCAAACGTTAATTTCTAAAAAGATAAAGAGCTAAAAAGGTCTTTTTTCGAAAACTAGTTTAATTAAGAAAAGGTGGAGCAAAATGTATTCAAAATGTATGACATCAAAGCCAAGGGCTTATTCTTCAAAAAAATATCAAAAATTTCATGGCATCGTTGCTCAAAAATTGAGTTGTTTAGATCAAAAAGTATGAAAAATGGAAGCTAAATAAAAAGTTTTCAATCAATGTAAACACTTTGGTGAGGGGTCATATATGTTCATTTCTACTAGTGAGATGGGTCACTTAACTTCGTGCTATTTGTGCATAACTTGATTGAATTGATCATTGAAACTTCATACAGACTATAGACTAATTCATACTTTATTTCCGCACACAACACACAAGTCTAATGTTCAATGAATTCTTATTTTATTTATGTGATTGTAAATGTTTAAATGTGATGTGTGTGTACTCAACCATATGTGGATCAAACCAAAAAGATTTTGAACATTTTATTTGTATTTGGAAGTGTTTTTCATCACTCTTTGTTTTTAAGTTTTGTACTTACTTTGTTTTTCAATGTTTCAAGCTTGTTTTTATGTTGAAAAATAGGGGTCAGAGTCTTTCGCGAGTCGTTCGCGACTTAGCTACGAGTCCCAAAACTGAAAAAATGCATTTTTGGTCATCAGGCAGTGGGTTTCACGAGTAGCTCGTGAGTCACTCGCAAGTAGCTTGCAAGTCACTCACGAGTTGGCCACTCGCGAAATGCCCAGATCAACTATTTCATAGGTATTTTGTGAGCTTTGGTCCAAAAGTCCTAATATGACTCTATTATGACTCCATCCTCTCCAAACCCTCTTTTTCAAAGCTGCTATATCAAAACCTAACTAATTTCAATTGTTTTACATTCCATAAACATCTCTAAGGTAATCTTTAACACTTTTAATTAATTTTAATCCTTAGATTATGCTTTTGGGGGTTTTATGTTTATAGTTGGGATTTTCTCAAATGGGGGTTAGAAAGTTTAATTTTTGTCGATCTTGTTGATTGGGTTTTGTTTTAAATATCTATTTTCTTTGGATGTTAGCCCCTTGTAGCAAAAATAACTTGTATTAAGGGCAGACTTCACCATGTTCATACATTGCTATTCTTAGTTGTTCATGTGTGCATACTAAGTATTTGATAAAATACTTCTATGGTATTTTTTTTTCACTCTTTTGGACCAACAAGTACCAAACTTTGGGGTTTCTCATATTTCATCATTAGAAACATGTTTGGTTTATTGGTTGTGTATTTTACACACCTTACCCCACATATGCATTTCTCATACTTTGCACGTAGCCACCTCTTGCACACACCTTTGCTGCCTTAGTCATGCCTAGGTCTATATCTTATTTCTTCATCCTTAGCATGTCATGTTTACTTTATGCTTTGTAACATTTTGTTTTCATAGTGTTTTATTTTTTGTTTAAGTTTCATTTTCTCATTCATTTTGTATCCCTCATGCATCTTTACTCTTGTTCATATCTTCTTTTCTTTCTCTCCTTCCTCTTGATTCATTTGTCTATTCATGACAAAAATTGAGAGAGTATACTAGAGAGTATACCGGAATGTATCGTCAATTCTATATAACTCTTGTGCACATTCGTAGGGGAAGAAATTCTTTGGGGAGATGCATATACCAAGGGGGAGAAAACATAATTTCTTTTCAAGAAAACCTTACTTTGTTTGTTTTACTCTTTGTTTTTTTTTTTTTTTTTTTTTTTCCTTGTTTTTTCTTTATGGTGCTTTGAGTTATGTTTTTTTATCTATGTTTTGTTGTTCTCATCACATCGTATTTATATGTTAGACATACATACATCCTTATGCTATTATGTTTTAATGATTGCATGTTCGGATGATCATTTGCTTTGCTATGTGATCATTGTAATCATTTTCATATAACTATCATGTGTTTGATCAAGTTGCTCATATATTTCACATCTTGATTATTTTTTACTTGTTACATTATACTTGTCCTTTTATTACTTACTTTACCTTGAGGATCTAACGTGTTTTTGTGCAAGTGTTTCAGGATACAGGTATTTTGTTTCAAGTTCATCACAAGTTTTAGATTTTGATGTGAGTGAGTTTTGCCATTATTCTCAGCCTCATGTTTAAGTTTAGAGTCTGTTATAGGGTATTTTTGTCACGGAATAACCAAAAAGGGAGATTGTAAAGTTGTGATTTACAACTATATTTTATATTGGCTTTATTCCATGACAAAAGTGTTGTAATTAAAATAAATTATTTTCTTGTATTTTGTGGGATTTTATTGTATTGAGTTTAATATTAAGTTGGTGAAAAATCAAGTATGTAATAAAGATCAGTGCAGTTTCATGATTAGCTCATGAGAAGCTCGCAAGTAAAGGTACCCGCGAAAAGGCCACGTGTGAAGCACATGATTATAAGCTAAAGAGTATGACAGCCTGTCATTTAGCGAGTACTTTGCGAGAAAGGTCATCTCACAAGGTACTTGAGAAACTCTCTGTTTAGCAAAATAAAGTGTGACTTTCCTACTCTTCACTCATACTATATATATTTTCATTAGTCACAAAATTGTAAGGAGGCTATTTCAAAAGAAAATCTTAGAGAGGTTTCTATGACACACTTACCTTTTAGAGAGAGAGTTACTCATCCTTTAGTCAGAAATCATTATAGTCTCTTCTCATTCCCTCTTTCATTGTTATACTTTGAAAAAAGATTTGTACCCAGACACAATTCACACTTATTCAGAGTGTAGAAAGTGTTTTTGGAGCTTGGAAAGCATTTAGGATTTGCCAAAAAAAGCTGGTGAGGCTTGGCAGAAGCAATAAGGTGGTATTGCGAGAATTGGATAACTAGTGAAGACAAGTCTTCGAAAAGTCCGTTGGTAGTAGAAGCTTAGAGGACTCAAATACATTGGGTAAATTAAGTTTTGAGAGTCTTTTTGATATTTGTGTATTCTAACTTATTCACTAGTGAATCGATTTCAACTTAGAGAGTCGCGGAAAGGTTTTTCGCCGAATTCTTCAGCTTCCTCTTCGATAATACGACTCGATGTTATTTTGTATTTGCATCTCTTTTCCTTATTCTTTAAACTTTACTTTTATTGCTTGTTATGGTTGCTTATGGCTTAGAATAGCGTTACCAGTTTATTGCGTTACCAGTTTATTGCGTTTTATTTACTCTTGTTCCGTACTTAGATAAGTTAGAGCAAAAACAATTTAACCGAAATTTAAAATTGGGGGATCTAAACAAACTTTAACATTTTCACACTAAATGAACTTTCAATTTCAAAAATAATGTTAAATGCCAAAAAATATCTCAGTTTCTTTGATTCTAATATCCTAATAAATTACTTATTGTTTAAAAAGTTTAAGTTATTAAAACTAATAAAATTTAATAATTTAACTATTATTCTAACGAAACAAACAAAATAGAAACAGAATGCAAAGCATAATGGAAACAGTAATTTAAATCCAAAAGTAACACCATACCTAGTAGCTCTGACGCCGACATTCTGATATATAGATCTTGCCCACCTGCAGGAAATTGTCTAATATCCATTAAATCACCAAACCAGATGGCGCAGCCACTACCTCCTCCGCTGATATCCGAGTTTGTATAAGCCATACAGGAGCAGTCTTTCAAGCATTTGACCCTGCATTCTACAAGGCTCATACTTTTGTTCACCCAAGAATATGTAGTATCTGGCAATTTCAAGTCAAAAAATTTAACAAACCCATCTGTATGGCAGCTCAATGGCTTATTGCGGACACAACCTTGAGACCACTCCATTAAGCTCCATAATTCAGGTGATTTAGGCTTGAATGCTTTTAGACATTGGCAGACCGGTGAAGCAGTAAGGACACAATTTCCATTGGCTCCACAAAGGCCATAATTGTCACAGTAGTCCCTAGGTCTTGATGAATAGACCCTCCAAACTTTCTCTGTTTCAATCCATGTATAGCGATCACGGGTATGGGTGGTTTGGTTCACAACTACTCTTGAGATTAGAGACTTATTTCTGAGGGTGTACATGAAGTAAACTTCATTCTCATTAGACACAAAGTTGTAATCATAAACTGGATTGGGGTTTAAATCTGGTGAACCACTGAACCTAAGGCCATTCCATGGACCAGCACGGTAGAACTTTTTGTTGCCTTTCCAAACATAAGCTTCAGGGTATGAATGAATTCCCATTTCTGATAGCCCATGAGTGAAATCTCCAGGAGATGGATCATCTGGTTTTTTCCATGCTGTAAAAAGCCGGTTAATACCTTTCTTTAAGTCCCAGCCGAACTTCATTCCTGGTAAAAAAGTATCAGTTGGATAGTCGAAGCTTTCCCACAAAGAGATTCTTAAATTTTCATCTCTCTCATCCGTTACTGTTAGTACAAGATTTCCTGAGTCAAAGAGCTGTAACAGTGGATTATTAGCTTGTCTTGGTGAACTTGTTGACCAAACAACAGCACTCTTATTCTGACTCATAAGCACAAGACTGCCTCCACTACTATTTATCATCAACAAGCCAGAGGAGTCATTGATCGGGTATAGTCGATTTGCAACCCAAACAATAGTTTTAACTGGGATATTCTTGTACCATATTCCCAGGTAACGGTTGTTGGAACTACTAGGACTGAAGAAACCCAGTTCGAAGCTTCCATCTTTGGAAACTAAGGTGTTTGCTTCACTGATAAATTGGGATTGATTAATGCTATCTTGTGCAAAGGAAACTTTGGAGGATAAAAATAGTAAATAAGTAGGAATAAGAATAAAGGAAATAATGTCCATTGGTTTCTTGTTTAAGACCACCATGGTCATCACTCACAACTTAAACTTAAACCTACAAGGACACCGAAAACAGCATAGATCGTTAAATGAAGATGTGACCAAAGCTCTGCTCCATAGGTCGTTAAATAAAGATGCGGCCAAAGCTTAGCTCCACAGAAAAAGTAGGTAGGGATTAAATGAAGATGTGACAACTTTTCCATATTTTAATAGAGCATTTATGCATCAGATTGCCGTGTTCCACACGGAAAATTAACTATTCGCATTTTTTCTTCAAATGAAACTTTAGCGAGGGAAAATGCATACTATTAGGGTCCGTTCGGTTGGAAGAGTGAAAAAGTGAAAAGATGAAAAATTGTGAGAGGATAGAAATCGGTTGGAGGAGTGGAAAAGTGAAAAGATGAAAAATTGTGAGAGGATAGAAAAGTAGAAGGATGGAAAATATTTAGTTTTTTCTTGTGTGTGTTTGATTGGAGGGATGGAAAAGTGGGAGGATGGAAAACTTTTTTGTTTGGTTGAAAAGAAAAGTAAGGATAGAAAAAGTAGTTTATATAAATTGACAATTATACTCTTGTTACATAATTGGTAAAAAATAGATTTATTTATACTCATTAAATAATATAAAATTTACCAACTATTATATTTTTCAATAAGAAGTGTTACGTCCACAACATTTTTTGCAATACTTTCGCAACAAAATTTATGTGAAAAGTTGTTACTAGTTTTAATTTGAACTCACCACTGAAATTATTTTTTTACTCACCAATATTAACTAATAACAATCTGTTACTTAAAATTTATTGTGAAAATATTGTAGTAACATTTCTCAATTAGGATTTTTTATTTTTTATATTATTTCTCTTTTCAATCTTTTCATTACAGCCATACATTTTTGTTTTTGTTTGTTTGCTTGTTTGTTTTTTTTTCCTATGCTATCTCCTCCACCACACACGTTATCTCTATCCCCACCCCTTCTTTTTCTTTTTCTCCACACACGTTCTAGCACTCTCATTCTCCCTTCATCTTCTCCAGCTCGCTCTCTCTGGTTTTTTTTTTTTTTCTTCTTCCTCCATACACGTTCTTCATTATCTCTTTATCTCCCCCTTCTTTTCTTTCTTTTTCTCCCTCATTCAAGAAGTGCTTTCTCTCTTTTTTTTTTCCAGCTCTCGGTCTCTGGTTTTTTTTTTTTTTACTTGATTCTAGGACAGCCGTTGTGTTTGTGAGGAGGGTAGGCGGGAGAGGGAATTTGTGTAATTTCACGTTAAGAGCAGCTTTCTCTCCACAGTTTTCCTCCCAATTTGGGAGGAAAAAAATTGGTGGGTTCGGGAGGAAAATTTTCTCCCGGATTTTCCATTCTCTCTGTTTTCCTTTGCTTCCCAAACAGTGGAAAACACTGTTTTCCACACCATTTTTTAGAGAAAAGGACCTGGACACGGTCAAAACTCAAGAGTTAGGAATTTTTGTCCCGAGTATTTACATTGGATCTTGCAAACAGGGCCAGCTCAAGGCCTAGGCAAGTTAGGCCTAGGCCTAAGGCCCCACTAAAAAACAAAATTTTTTTAAGAAAAAAAACCTCATTTTTTATAGTTAGAGGTCTAAATTTTTATAAAATTATATATATTTTCTAAAGATTGTACTTTTTTTTATTAGTGATCTACAAATTTTACTATTAGCTTACAAATTGCTATATTATTAATCACAAAAAATATGATATAAACATTCATTAGTTAAATTAATGAAGTTCATTAATGAGAGACAATATCATATTATATTTTGAACATTTTATAGTACTTTTAATTAGCGCATTTTTCTTTTTCATTTCTATTAGGACTCTCAAAGTACGAGACAACCTTAACTCAATTGAAACCCTAAAATATTTCAAAAAGATGTTGCAAATGTGTTAAATCATCAATTATAGATTAATCTCCCATAATAATTTGAGACTTTGATTTTTATAAACTAATATCCTACAAAATCATACACTAAATAATATCTCTCTCTCTCTCTCTCTCTCTCTCTCTCTTAAAATCAAAATATAAAAATTAATAATTAGATTACAACTTTATTTAACTATGCATCGTCTTATATCCAAAAGAAAATATCTTTTTCAATCGCAATATATTTTTATTTCTTTTTATTAATGTTTATAATTCAACTATGATATTCAATTCTCTATGTGAAATTAACATTAGTCTAGTTGGTATTATTTATGTATTTAATGTATCAAATTAACCTTAATTTGATTAGTATTAAATAATTTTGTTTAATTAATATTTACATATTAAAGGCCCTGCATAAATTTTTCGCCTTAGACCCCAAATTATATTGGGCCGCCCCTGCTTGCAAATGGTACATGGTAAAAGATTTTAGCATTAAAATTATAAAAGTGTTTAAAAGTGTACATTATACGGTACTGTAAATGTAAACAAATTAACAATTGTGCTATAACAACATCTTATTTATATGATGCTACTGTAGCTTAATGATATTCTTAAAAATTATTTTTTGATGGTCTCTTTCCTACTTTTTATTAATAATTCCAACAAAAATTCTCTCTCCTACTCTTTGGGTTATATATTTTATTATGTAAATATATTATTTTAATATGTTGTATAGGAAAATAAAAATTAAATGTTGGGTGTGTTGTAAAATGGTATGTTATAATTAACAAAGTAAGTTTTGAGATGGTAAAATAGAATGCTTTAAAGAAACTGGATGTGAATACTCAATACATTATAGTGTTTCAAGGTGTCACATAGGTAAGGAATAATTAACCACTTCCTTAAAAAAAAAAAAATCATTTAGCTTTAAACACACAATGATGTCTTTTATCTTAATGGATAAGACGAAATTTCTTACACTAAAGTAGGAGTGGTAATATTTGACACGACTCGCGAATACGACATAACTTGACAAGAAATTAGTAGATTATAGGTTGAGATTTGACGAATTTGTGTCATATTCGGGTTGACACAACTAACCAATTTAATAAATGGGTCGGGTTAATGTCCAACCCATAGAACTCATTTGACCCGTCTGACCTGTTTAATTAAATGATATTTCACCAATATATACCCTTCAAACCCTATATATATAAACTTATTAGTTGTTGTTGTTTATTTGCCTTAACATATTGTAATTTATTATTTGTGATATTGAGATATGTTTTAATTTTAAATGATTATTTATGATGCATTTACTCTTTAGTTCTAAATTTTATATTTAATTTTTTTTTCATAATTTAGATCAATTCGGTTAATATTAAAATTTGTAATTTTTTTCGCTTTGATAAAATCTGATAAATGGGTCAACATAACTAGCCCGTTTAATAAATAGGTTGTGTCAGGGTTAAGAAATTTTGACCCGATTAATAAATATGTCAGATTAATGTTGACCCATATAGTTGAATACTCATTATTCGACAAAACACAAACCTAACACGCGAACACGAATTGCTACTCCTATACTAAAGAGTGCGTTTGGAATCAGATTTAAGCTTTAGATCAAATCAACTTTTAGCTACCCCTTTGGCCATTTCCCTCTCCCTTGTGTGTGTGTGTGTGTGTTTGTTTCTAAAAAAAAATAATAATAATAAAATAAAGAGGGTAATTGTCCCACATTGCTTAAGAGAGTGTGTTGTGTATAGTATAATTGCCTCATCCTCCCTTAAAAGTTACAATGTTTTTTGAGTGGAGTTTGTGATGTGTCTTTGCATTAAAACCTATTTTCCCTTTCCCTTGTGTGTATGTTTGTTTCTAAAAAAAAAAAAAAAAACAAATTAGCTTTAGGTTTTCTTTGGATACTATTCATGGGTCTCATTGCATTATTTATAAGCCCATATTGTTGGAAAAAATTAACTTATTTTGTGTATGTGCATCAGTTGTTGTGTTCATGGAAGCTCTCTTCAACTCCAATGCAACAATGTTTTTGCTGACTATTATGTCAACATTTTTGGGTACTATTCATGGGTGACAACTATTGATGATCATTTTTGAAAGCCCAATAACATGGGCAGAAAAGAGTTAGTAAGTGAATAAAAAAACCATTAAGCCAAAATGGCAGGAATGATGGATTACAGGCCCATAAAATAAGCAAATGGGCCTTGAGGAAGTAGACAGGCCTAAAGGAGCCCAGAAAGAGAGAAGAAGTAAACCTATAGGCAGTATGTGATGTAGAAAAGTGAGAATGAGCCACAGTAGGCCTGAAGTAATGAAAATAAAGAAAGTAAGGGGCTGATGTAAAGTCCATGAACCCCAAAAATGAAGGATAAGGTAATTAAGCCAGGGAAGCCCAAAGGAGTTAGTAAAAGCCCATGGGAATGCAGAGCTAGGAAAAGGGCCCAAGGAAAGTAAATGAGCTAAGGATGCCTAACGCAACCAAAAAGGCTAAAATAACTATATTGAGTCATTGAGGGAAAAATAAGCCACAAGCCCAAAAAGGCCCAGCAGGCTTGGGTTAAATAACGCCACGACAGGAATGGCAAAGAAGTAGGCAGGACACACAAAGATTGCAGAAAAGAATAAGAAAGTGGGTTGAAGGAGGAAAAGCCCACGGCCAAACAAAAGCCCAACCCCAAAAAGAGCAAGGTTTAAAGAATGGGAATCTAGAAAATGGTTCATGCCATAAAAAGCCAAGGATGGGCAGCAAGATGTGCAGACAAGTCTCCAGACCATGACAGACGCGTGAGCAGCAAGCAGATTACGAACCCAAACATCATCAGCCTATACCCAGCTAATACAGGAGGTGGTGAGGTCATGGGTTAGAGGTAAGAGGGCATGGTCTGGCAGTGGTGAGAGGGGAAAACCTATTATTGGGTTCTTGCTCGGGCTTTTTTGGGGGATACATCCTGCTGGGATGACATACCACCCAAAGGAAGCAAGGATAAGTTGGGACCACTAGATGCATGCCATAAGTGATAGGAAGAGAGAGAAAGCACTCACTATAGCACGGCAAGTAAACAAACAAAATAGTCTTCTTTGTCTAGTGTCACGGCCAATGCAGTGGTCGTGGCTGGCAAACCAGTAAGTGGTCGGTAAGAACGCCCAGACCAAACAAAGGTTGTTAAAGACTAAAATAATAAAATCCGGTCGTAGCAGGCACTATAAAAAGGGGCTTTGCCGTGCACGGCAAAGGGGAGCACATCAGGATCACAATCACAAAAATATTGTAATAGCAACCTCCAGGAGAGTATCCATAAAAAAAAAAAAAAACTATGAAGGATAGCGAATATAGAGTATAGAATGGCAGGCATGCACCAATATTCTCTATCATTTGGGCCTAATACCGCAGGAGGCAACCCAGCCGAACATTGTAAAGAAGGCCCACTACATTAAATTGGCAACTTCACTGGGGAGTTGGGAAATAGATAGGGACAGAACGCAGAAGCCCTCACAAGCAATTCCCCCAAAATCCAAGGCGACGCGAAACATGAGCGTCATGCCCTCGCAAGCAGAATCCAGGCCAATAACGCCCCACCAACAGTAGCCTAACCTGACGGAAGGCGCCAACAGAACAGGGGTTGAACCCTAACCACAACCAAGAATCCCTACAAACAATACCAACATCTTCATAGAAGTGTTGCAATCGTTGTAGTACTTGCAGCAGCAAATGATGGAAGAAATTCATCAGCTAAAAACAAACAAGACAACAGAGAAAGGGAGCCAGCATGTCCTAGACCATGCGGCAGACAAAAAGGAGACACCAGCAGGAGGTGTCCCGCAGAATACTAGCCAACTTTTTATCACTATGGCCGAGGTAGCGACTCTCCTGGAACTGGAGAGGACCAAAGCGCCTAAGGAGAGATTTTATGCATGAAGACCTCCATATCCACTAAGGGTGCTTAGCAAATCATACCCCAAGAGGTACGAGCCACGGGCCTTTGCGTAGTACGATGGCAAGAAAGGAAGTGTTGTGGAGCACGTGAGCAAGTTCATTGACACTCTTGGCCCTTACGCCACAGACGAAGACTTATGTCTTCAGGAGTTTTCCAAATCACTATGTGACCGAGCGTACACCTGGTACATCGGCCTAAAGCCAGGATCAATCCCAACTTAGGATGACATGATAGACGTATTTTGTACTAAATACTTCCACGAGGAGGAAACAGTAATGCTTACAACCCTACAAGCAACCAAGCAAAGAAATGGTGAGGATTTGATGGAATATATCAAAAGATTCAGGGACATAGCACTCGACTGCTATGATCATTATGAAGAAAGAACATTGGTAGAAATGTGTATGACAAACATGATTAGGGAGTACAGGGCAATCCTGAAAAAATTGGAAATCTCCTAATTCACACAATTGTTGCAAAAGGCCAAAAAAACTACCTAGTCAGTGAAACCAAGTTCCGACAAAAGGAACGCTTTGCAGGCCATAGCAGTATCCATCGGTGAGCGGAGAAGGAAGACTAATGGAAGGGAATATGATACTCCCCCACCAATACCATGCATCCCAAAAGAGTTGGATGTATTGCTAGATAAGTGGATAACAGACGGAGTTTTCAAGCCTAATCAAGTTTCTAGAGAGCCCATAGAAGAGGAGTGGAGGGACCCACGCTTCTGCCGTTTGCACAACTATATGCAACATCCTACTATAGAATGTTGGGCACTTCGTGGACTGGTGCACCGCAGGATCAAAGAAGAGACTCTGGAACTATCTTAGCAAGAAGTTCAAAGAAACCCACTCCCAAACCACAAAGGGAAGGGTATAGTAGCGGTAGTAATTTGCGCAAATCTAGGGGAGGACGAAGAGGAAAATCCAGCCCTGCCTGCTGCGGCAATTACCACCTTACAGCAAAGCTCCAAATTCAAAAATTTGTTTAAACAGTTGGGACTTACAACAAAGGAGAGAAAGATAGCCATAGAGGCTTTGGTGAGCATTGCCTATAGGGCAAGAGTAGAATGTTTATCAGCAGAAGTCATAAATGACAGAGCCCTCTTACAAGAGTCAACTAAAATCACTTTTAGTGATGAGGATATGGAGGTGGGGTACCAGGACCACAAGAGGCCCCTCTACTTAGCAACGTTTATAAATCAAATCCCCATCAAGAGAGCCTTCGTAGATACAAGTTCTTCTGTCAATCTCATTCCATTTAGCACTTCACAAGCAGCAGGAATTTCAGAAAGAAAGATTCAGGGTTGCCCAATGAAAGTGACAGGGTTTGGCGGAAGAGGCAAATACACTGCAGGCCACATCCAACTGTTGTTAAAGGTGGGCCCTATAGCTACCTTAGCCCGATTCCACGTAGTGAAGACGGAAGTCTCATATCATGTGCTTTTGGGGAGACCATGGTTGCACAAACACCGATTGGTCCCGTCCACTTATCACTAGTGTGTGAAGGGAAGGATGAATAGCATAATGATACGCATAGCAACAAATCCCTCGCCATTCGAGCAAGTGGAGGCTCATTTAGTAGAAACTATGTTTTACAACCAATGGGCTCCATCCGGGGAAAGTTCAATGTCAAAGCCATGAGGCACCTTCGTACCCAAGTGGGAAGACATCCAAAGTGATCCGGAACCTGATCTAAGGGAGTTGCTAGCACGAAAAAAGAAAAGGAAGGGAGCACCCACCGCAGAATCAGATGACACACCGCAATGTGTTAAGGTCATAGGCCCCGATGGAAGGATTGTGTACAAATTATGAAGGCGCGTGGGGCCCACCTGTGGGACACAAGCGGGCTCCACCCAAGAGTGGCAGCATAAAAGTTTGGTGTGTTGTGTGGCCCAAAGAAAACCAGAGGAAGAGGGTAACAAAGAGAAAGATGAAGAAGTTGTGGCAGAAATTGTTGTACAAGTCGTGGTAGAAGAAGAGTTGGAAGAAGTTGACCTGGGGTCTGGCTCACAAGATCTAAGGCCTATCTCAATTAGTGCAAGTCTGATAGAAAAGGAAAAATCAGAACTGATACTACTGTTGAAAGAGTTCAAAGACATCTTCGCATGGATTACAGTGAAATGCTAGGGCTAGATCCTGGGCTAGTAGCGCATACGTTGAATGTGGACCTAGAGGCCAAGCCAATGGCCTAACTTGCCAGGATATTCCACACTGAGATAGAAGGGCAAATAGTCAAGGAGGTGCAGAAATTGATGGCCACAGGATTCATTAAGCTTATTCAACACCCGCGCTGGCTATCTAACATAGTACTAGTAAAGAAGAAGAACAGGTAGATAAGATGTTGTGTAGATTTTAGAAATCTCAACAGAGTATGTCCGAAGGATGAGTTCCCTTTACCAAACATGGATTTGTTAATAGATTCTGTGGCAGGAAGCGCCATGTTTTCATTCATGGACGGATTCAGTGAGTACAATTAGATCAGAATGGCACTAAGGGATGCAGAGAAAACTGCTTTCAGAACACCCATGGGCAACTTCTACTACACTATGATGTCTTTCGGGTTAAAAAAACGCAAGTGTAACTTATCAACAAGCAATGACGGCCATATTTCACGACATGATGCATCAGAAGCTGGAGGACTATATGGATGACATAGTGGTAAAAACAAAGAGAAGAGAAGAACACTTCCGCGTGTTAAGAAAGGTATTCAAGAGGTGTAGAACTTCCAAACTAAGAATGAACCCTCTCAAGTGCGCATTTGGAGTATCCTCTAGGAAATTCTTGGGCTTCCTGGTTCACAACAGAGGAATAAATGTGGACCCGATCAAAGCCATAGCCATAACAACAATGGGACCTCCGGCCACGGTAAAGGAGTTAAAAAGCTTCTTAGGGAAGGTCTCATATATCCGGAGATTCATCACTGGGCTAGCATCAATTACTTCTGCTTTCACCAAATTACTTAAGAAAGGGCAAAGCTTTGAATGGGGAGAAGCATAGCAGACGGACTTCAAAAGGCTGCAACAGATCATAATGAACCTCCTTACTATGCAAGCCCCAATCCACAAAAAACCATTGCTACTCTACCTAGACCAACTTGTATGTCATTGGTGCATTGATCACCCAAGAGGATGGAGGTGGCATTGAGCAACCAGGGTACTACATCAGTTATGCCTTAAAATATGCATAAACTCATTACCCAAGGGTAGAAAGGGCATGCCTAGCTATTGTGTATGCTTCGCAGTGGTTACAACATTATTTCTTAGCTTACGAGGTATGGCTGATGACCAAGTCTCATGCAGTCAAAACTTTGTTGCAGCCACCAATCCTCTCTAGCAAAATATCCTAATGGCTGTTACAATTGTCACAATACGACTTGAAAGCAGGAATGCCTGAGGCTGTAAAAAGTTAAGCTATAGCAGACTTGTTGGCGCAGTTTCTAGGAGAAGAAGAATTCCCGCTTGATGATGAAGTTCCGGGGGAAGTAGCCATGGCAGAAGAAGTCCAAGAACAATGGGTAATGAAGTTTGATGGGTCTTCTACTGCCCAATCAGGAGGAGTGGGAGTAGTTTTATACCATGAAGAAGATGAGGCAGTGGTGCTATCATTCAAACTGGAATTTCCTTGTTCGAACAACACAGCAGAATATGAAGCTTATCTAATCGGGCTGGCCACGGCTCTCGAAATTGGAGTCAAACATTTAAGGATAATGGGTGATTCAAACCTGGTGGTCTGCCAGGCCAAGGGGAGCTTCTCCCTAAAAGAACTTAGCCTAGTCTCATACAGAGCATTGGCCCAGAAGATGGAGGAAAAATTTTCAACCTTCGAAATAGAACATGCTCTGAGAAACTAAAATTGATTCGTAGAAGCATTGGCCGCATTAGGCTCACAAATAATTTTCGAATGAGATAGCACCAGAATAGAAGTTGGTAAGAGGAAAAAGTCTATTATTGAGATGTTGAAGGAAAGGTTCCAGGAGGAACAATGTGAAGGAAATTGGCGGATTCCTATAAGGGAGGCCCTAACGAAGGAAGAAGACACCGTAGAAATGAAGATCCTGAAGGACTATGCCTTGGTAAGAGGGGAATTGTACCGCAGAATGCCAAATGGGGTCTTATCCAGATGCATGGGATAGGAGAAGGCCCAGAGAAAGTTGAAAGAAATACATGACAAGACTTGTGGATCCTGCAGGGAGGTTAGCCTTTACAGCAGGCTTCTATTGGCCGAGCATGGGTAAAGACGCAAACTGAGTCCAAACCAAGTGCAGGACCTGCCAGCTTACAGTAGATAGAGAGGAAAGTTACACTGTGTTCGCTAGTGAAGACTGGAGAAGCCCATTCACGCAGTACTTAACGGAAGGTATCCTGCTACAAAAGCATAGTGAAAGATATAAGTTTAAGAGATTGGCAATGCATTACTTTTTGCATAATACAGTCCTTTTTAAAAAAAATGGTACTTTGGGGACCCCTTAAGATGTCTGGGCCCTGAGGAAGTAAAAGAAATGATAAAAGAAGTGTACTCAGGAGAGTGTGGGGAACACCAGGGGAAGAAAAAAGGGGTACAGGTGTCTGCTGCAAATGGGTTACTACTGGCCTACCATGAAGAAAGATAAAGCAGAATTTGTAGAAAAGTGCCACAGTTGCCAAGTACAAGCCAACCTGATTCACACTCACCTGTAGAGTTTGCATAGTATGGTCACTCCATGGCCCGTCCACATTTGGGGGCTTGATTTGGTAGGGCCAGTTAATCTACTGTCACGTGGATACATATGGATCCTAGTGGCTACGAAATACTTCATTAAGTGGGCAGAGGTAGTACCACTCCGTAAAGCAACAAGAGGAGCAATAGCAAACTTCATCAAAGAAAATATAATTGTGAGATTTGGGATACCCTATAGGATCATTAGTGATAATGGCACATCCTTTGTCAACAGTAACGTAAGGAAGATGTTGGAGTTCGACCAAATCAAGCACCATCGTTCATCGCCCTATTACCTTCAAGGAAATGGGCAAGCAGAGGCAACAAACAAGATCCTCATAAAGATCATCAATAAAATAAGCCAAGAGTATACGGGAGGATGGGCAATGCACCTACCAGACGCTCTTTGGGCCTATAGAAATTCATCAAAGTCAGCCACAGGGTTTTCACCTTTTTCCTTGGTCTACGGAACAGAGGTGATGAGCCCGGTAGAAGTAATGACTCCGTCCTTGAGAGTTATACGGATGTGAGATAAAGAAAAAGAAAAGGAAGTCTTTGCGGCATAAAGATGCGAAGACCTAGAAGGCCTTGATGAAAAGAGGGAAGAAGCCCAAGAGCGCAACCGCAAATACAGATAAGGATGACCAAAGCCTATGGCAGGATGACTAAAGAGAGAGTGTTCGTAGAGGGACAACTCATGTTAAAAGTAGCAGACTACATCAGGCGAGGCATGGCGGGACCATCTAAGTTTTCACCCAAATGGGAAGGACCCTTGTGATAAAAGAGGCACATCCAAGTGGGTATTACTGTTTGGCTCAAATGGATGGCAAAGACCTGATGGACCCTATCAATAGGAAGTGGTTAAAGACTTATTATGCTTAAAGAAGAAGTTATGCAGTTATCCCTTTTGCTTAAAGAATTTTATGTTTCTTTTTTTTTTTTCCTCCAAGTGATTATGTCACAAGGCAAGATTGTAACATGTTTTCATGATTATGTAATGAAAAAGTACGAAGTATTAGCATTCTATATCATAGCAATAACAAAGTGTAGCATCATAGTTACAAACCCAAACTATGGCAAACTTGCCAACTAAGTGCTATAGGAAACATAAAATGTGCTAGGTGGGGTAATAAGGGAAAAAGAATAACAAGAAAAAGGAGGAACTACATCATCATCAACGAAGTCCGAAAATGAGAGGCTGATCTCCAAAACGGCTGGACCTACTAATGCTAGAAAGAAGGTGCTCGTGACGACCTTCCAAGTATGCCACCTCCTTCCTTAGAGCCTCAATCCGTGTGTCAATAGCGTCAACAGCAAGCTGAACTCTCTTCATGAAAATGGCTTGGGCAATCTCACAGAGGTGGTCCAGAATGAACTCTACAGCAAAGCCCACACTAACAAGCTCTTGAACCACAGCTCTCCACTGTAGGATCCTCTCGGTGGAGACAGTATCAACAAAGTTATGCTCAATGTCATTCATCACACTCCCTTGCATCTTCAAAAAGTGCTCTCTAGCAAAACGGCCAAGGCGGAATCCCTACATAAAGTCACCACGGTTACTGTAGATTGCCACCAAATGAGAAGCACAATCCTTGGGAACTCTGAAGCCATGGAAGTCTACATAGGGAGGCTCAGAACCCCAGAAATCTGAAGGATCAAGGTCATTAACCTCAGGCTGATCAAAGTGTGTAAAGAAGGCTGCAGCCTCACCCACAGGGTCCGGAACGGTGGCAAAACTGCTACCCATCTCGAACAAGAAGCAGTAGTAGGAAGTGGACCTATCAAGAAATCATAAAGTGCAATATGAGAAACCGTGATCTGAGAAGGACAAACTCACAAGGAAGAAATGAAGAAAGAGATAAGGGAAAGGAAACTCATCAGGACCCATGAGAATGGGGGCTGTAGGAAGGGCAGAAACAAGTACAGAAGGTACGGCAGAAACTGGCACTGAGGGAATGACATAAACAGGTGCTGTGAGTGTGGTAGGGGGAGTGGCTGTGGGCATCCCTACATCTATTGCAGCCCCTGGCTCTCCCGGAGTCTCTGCAATCAAAGAAAATGGGCATACAAAATAATGGGAGACCATAGCAAAGGGGTTACACAAATAGACATATAAAGTGAAGATAACAAAAAGGGAGGAAGAAACTTAGCAAAAAAAAAAAAGGGAAAAGAGGCACACCCATGAATTCGGTCTTGGAGTCAACACTCTCCTCTTCATCAGAGTTAGAAACCCTCTTCTTTTTAGTAGGCTCATCGTCAGGATCCTCAAGAACGTCCTCGGACCCCTTAGAGGACAAGTCCGCGTTAGGCCCACGTGTAGCAGAGCTAGGATTAGAAGAAAGGGTAACCACCAAAGAAGAACCGTCCTTCATAGCCTGAGATAGAGTTGCGAAGGAGTCACTAGTGGAGATAACAAGGGGTGTGGTAGGAGAAGCGACCTCAGTCTGAGCAGCAGTAAGAGGAATGACTTCTTCTTAGGGAGTAAGTGTCTCGACTAGAATAGGAGTGGCCTCACTAACCCTCTCAGTATGAGTACACTCACCTGTGGGTACCGGCCTAGTGGAAGGGATAAGAGCCTTTGAAGGAACTCCCTGTGCAACAGTTGGAATGGCAGGAGCTGAGGTCCCAAACACAATATCAGCCCATCAAAGAAGTCTTCCATAGGTGCGCCCATGGAGGCGGAAAGCTCCTCAGCTGTGGGGTGATATACAGAGAGAGGCTCGAGCTTATCTTAAAAAAAAAAAGGAAAAAAGAAGAATGAAGAACAAAGGAGCCTATAACTGGATGAGACAACCAAAGGCATGTGGCAGAGAAAACACATGCAAAGAAAAAAAAAAAGGGGAAGGAAAGAGATGTACCTCGAACTCAGGCTCGTCAAGCAATATGGGGCGAGTGACAGATATATCCTCCTTATGCTTAGACTATGAAGGAAAAAAGAACAAAAGATAAGGTTGAAGAGAGAAGTCAGCAAACGTGTCAAGGTTACCACAAGAAAGTCAATATATATATATATATATATATATATATATATATATATATATATAAACAAAGCAGAGTTAGAGGTAACATACTCTCCGCTCAGTGGCAAACGTAGGGTGAAGAGATGTCTTCCTCTTACTATCTCGTGTCCTGCTGGAATGGGGAGCATCTGTAGGTGGTCGTGGAGTAATAGGCTTGGGCTTGCTTGCAGACTTAAGCTTGGTAGGATCCTTCTTACCTGACGCAGAAATGTTCGTCACTTTCACTTTCTTCTCCTAACCTGGAGGATAATCACCAGCATGCGAATGCCACCTTCTATCCTCCTCACTCCACTCGAAGATGGCAAACCGACTCTACTTTCTGGCATACGCTAACACAGACTTGGAGGGCAGGAGCAACCGAGGATTGGTTAAAATAACCATACTAAGCCCATCAGGGGGAATAAGGGAGAAACCACTACTACCCATCAATTCCTGCTCAAACGAAATCATCACAGCCTGCCAGTAGCCGTGCATAACAGGAGTGCAAGTACCCTCTCTCAATGAACCTGGAACGGTAACTACAATAAAATGCTGGCTCCAGAATTGAAAAGAGGTATGCTACAAGAATGGTCAGACGAAAGTAGGAGACTCCATAAGAAAAGAAAGATCATCAGGAATGTCCTGATCTAGTCCGAACTGTCTCCTCACCCAGTTGGCAGGATAATACATGAACCTGAGGCCCTCGTCAGCTAGATAAGGCAACCACCCAGCATTAGTGGCTACCTAGTAAGTGATCTCGGTCTCCTCGAAATCAGTCAAGGGGGTGGTGGTCCCGGCAATGTCAACAAATAGACCCATAGCAGAGTCTGCACATGTGTAACCCGCACATAAGTTCCTATAAGCTCTCCAAGAAAACCCAATTCCTTTGTCAAAAGACTCAACAGCAAAATGATCAATTGGCTTCAAACCAAACCAACGGAAAGCCAATGGAAAGTCAGACTCAAATCTACCGCAAAAATCGGTAATTACTCTTGGGCACGATTAATACTTCTCTTTGGCAAAACGAACGGGCCTACACTTCGCCAAATGTTGGGCACAACACTCAAACAACAATTGCTACAGGATAGTACTGTGAATGCAAGTAGTGACTATGTGGCAAGAGCCTGCCTAACTCTCATTGCTCCGCATAATGTCCAATTGAACATACAAATGCCCCAAGAACATAGGAGCTAATGGCAGACTCACCCTGGTAGATATCTTAATAGCTAAATGAAAATATAAAGGTTTCAAAGCATAATGGGGATGGGAGCCAAAGATAAACTTACAGAGCCAAAAGGTGATAAAGGCCACACAATGAGCAACATCGAAGATCTTAGTAGGAGAACTAACCCAATATGACAACTTGGCATTCCCACTCATCCTTTTCTTCAACTCGGCCTCCATGGCCTCTTCCTCCGAGGAAAGCTCTAAAGCGCCAGGATCAACATCGCCAGGGATAGGCAAAAGCAACTGATTTGCTACATCCTCTAAAGTCACGGTAACCTCGCCACAGGAGAAAAAGAAAGTGTGAGTGGTGGTACACCACCAGTGGACCAAATGACGAAGGTTGAAAAGGTCCCTGTAGTTAGACAAACAGCAGGATGAAACAATGGCCTTCAATACACCGGCCCGCTGTAGCAACCCCATGAAACCCATGTCAGATAACTCCCTGTCCACCCACTCCCTCCAACCCAAGGCGGTGTCGGACCCAAACTCGAAGTGAATAGGCACGAGGAGTGAAGTGCCTTGGCGAATGACAAGATCAGGGATCGAGGAGGCCAACGGGGCCTAAGAAATATCCGTGTTTCGCCGGCAAAGAGCAAGCCACACATGGCTAGGCGGCAACGGCGAATAATCACCGAGAACCTTAGGGAAGTGGGGATGGATATCGTACCAAGGGTCAATAAGAGGGGCGCACTCACTATCTGAGGCACGTGGCACTTCTTCCTCGTCAGAATGGTCCGATTCGAAATAAACGACTTCTTCGCCCACATTGTGTGCGATGGGAGAATCGGAGACAATCTCTTTTCCCTTATAGCGGGAAGAGCTTTGACCTTTCGCCGGCATCATGGCGCAGCAGTTGATCGAAGTAAACATATGGGAGTGTTGGAGAAGGAGAACACAGTGAAGAGAGGGAAACGAAGGAAGTGTTTGTGTTGGAAAGGGAGAAGATGTTTGTGTCTAGAGTGTGAAGGGACTTCCCCTTAAATACCAATGACATTAATATAGGCATGAAATGATGCGATGGGTCAGCCATCAGATAAGGGATGAAATTTTTGAAACGGCAGCTGCATATCAGAATAACTGCTAAATTGGGAAATTCGAAGAGATAAAACTGTTCATGGCAAGAAAAAAAAAAAAAAAATATATATATATATATATATATATATATATATGTATGTATAAACTGGGGTCCACTGTTTGAAAAAAGCTCGCAAAGGAAAAGAAGAAGCAAAGAGAGAAAAGGTAGGAAAGTCTTCTATTCACATATGAACTGCAGGAACGCTTCATTTGTTCAGGGGGCTAAATGTTGATGATCATTTTTGGAAGCCCAATAGAAAGAAGAAGTCTACCAACATGGGCATAAAAGAGTTAGTAAGTGGATAGAAAAACCATTAAGCCCAAATGAAAGGAATAATGGATTGCAGGCCCATAAAATAAGCAAATGGGCCTTGAGGAAGTAGATGGGCCTAAAGGAGCCCGGAAAGAGAGAATAAGCAAACCTATGGACAGTATGTGATGTAGAAAAGTGAGAATGGGCCACAGCATGCCCGAAGTAATGAAAATAAAGAAAGTAAAGGGTTGATGGAAAGTCCATGAACCCCAAAGATGAAGGATAAGGTAATTGGGCTAGGGAAGCCCAAAGGAATTAGTAAAAGCCCATGGGAATGTAGAGTTAGGAAAAGGGCCAAAAGGGCCCAAGGAAATTAAATGGGCCAAGGATGCCCAACGTAACCAAAAAGGCTCAAATAACTATACTAAGTCATTGAGGGAAAAATAAGCCACAAGCCCAAAAAGAACCAGCAGGCTTGGGTCAAATAACGCCACAGCAGAAATGGCAAAGCAGTACGGTAGGACACACAAAGATTGCAAAAAGCCTAGCCCCGAAAAGAGTAGGCTTTAAAGAATGGGAAGCTAGAAAATGGTTCACGCCATAAGAAGCCAAGGATGGGCGGTAGGATGTGCAGACAAGTCTCCAAACCACGGCGGACGAGTGAGCAGTAAGCAGATTGCAGACCCAGGCATCACCAACCTATACCCAGCCAATACAGGAGGTGGTGAGGTCATGGGTTAAAGGTAAGAGGGCATGGTCTGGCAATGGGGAGAGGGGAAAACTTATTCTGGGTTCCTGCTCGGGCTCTTTTGGGGGATACGTCCTGCTGGGATGACATACCACCCAAAGGAAGTAAGGATGAGCTAGGACTACTAGGTGCATGCCATGAGGGATAGGAAGAGATAAAGAGCACTCATTGTAGCACGGCAAGTAAACAAACAAAATAGCCTTCTTTGTCTGGTGTCATGGCCAGCGCAATGGTCGTGGCTGGTAAACCAGTAAGTGGTCGGCAAGGACGTCAAGACCAAACAAAGGTTATTAAAGGCTAAAATAGTAAAATCCGGTCACAGTAGGCACTATAAAAAGGGGCTTTGCCGTGCATGGCAAAAGGGAGCACGTTAGGATCACAATCGCAAAAATATTGTAATAGCAACCTCCAAGAGAGTATCCCCACAAAAAAAATAAGAGAACACAGAGAAAGAAAAGAGAAAATAGGAAGGATAGAGAATAGAAAGTATAGAACGGCAGGCATGCACCAATAGGTTGATCTCCTCTCTCCCTCTAAGGGTCTGCTCTTCATCAAAAAGACAAAGGATAACCCATTAAACATAAACCATTTAGGCCCATTCCCTCAAAGCAATTAATTTCTTTCCCCTGAGAAATTAGTCGCATTGAAGAAGTGGTTTACCTTCTTGGTTTCAGCTCCACGGCATTACTTGGCATGGCAAATTGATTTCCCCCCCTTTAATACAATAACCCCATTATTATTATTCCTCATTTGTTTCTCTATTTTCGGCCTACAGATTGCCTCTTACCGCTCCCTTTTATTCATTTTGTCTATCATTTTCTTGTATTGTCTTTATCATATTTGCCTGCCATAACTTACCCATAGCAGTTTTGCCTACCATAGGCCTGTGATCGAAGCCTGGCAAACGGGGCATAGTTTGTGCACAAGTCGGATCAAAGTGAATTACAGTTGGACCGATCCCAACTCCCTTACTCAGAACATTTGAGCCTAATACCGCAAAATGCAGCCCAACCCAACATTGTAAAAAAGGCCCACTACAAAAATGTTTTTGAATATTATTAATGAGTTCCATTCCTACGCTATTATTGTTATAATTACTATTCATATTTCGGTATTTCTTGTCAAACTCTAGTTGACTATTGTTATAATTACCATTAACATTATGGCATTCTGGAAGTCATTTGTTCAATGGTTAGGATTTGTGTAATTTTCCCTATGATTTTTAAACTTTAAAATTGGGTTTCTTAGAATTGAGCTGATTAAAAAAAATTAAAATTATTTCCTCTACGTCAGAAGGCAGCCCAAAATGCTGACCCAAGAAATCCCAATAGTTTGGGTCAAATGCAAAAGTGTACCCAACGGATAACATAACCGGCTTCTCATTAAGCACTTGGGCCCAGAAAAAAGCCCATAAATCCAAACTCCTATAACTATCTCTTTTCGTACAATTTTCCCACTCGTTTTCGTTCTCTCTATGTGAAAGAGAATTAGAATTTAGAGGAGAAAGTATGAAGTAGATCAAGTTGGTAAGCTCTCTTTTTTTCAGATCTGATCTCAACCTTCTATGGCTCTGAATTTTCTCTCATTTTATTTGTAAAGTTCATTTCATGTTCCTCAGCGCTTTCTTCGTAGTATTCAATTCGAAGTAAAATTTGCCGTTTGGTTGAATTGTGTTAATCAGAATTCAGATCGCGATTAGGTTTCAGTGAGTTTTTATTTCATTTCCCACATTTTCTCGGCAACCAAACAATCTTTTATGCAATCATGATTTTATTTTTAAGTTTTTTAAACCGCACCGAGTATTGTTAATTATTTGTATTATTATTATTATTATTTTTAAGATGATGTTGCAATTTAATTAAATAAAAAATAAAAAAGAAAGATTTTGTGGAGTATAATTCTGCTTTGTCTGATTCAAAATTTCCGAATTAGTTAGATTTTGACAAACTGAAAGTTGTTTTGTAAAGCATTAGAGAGTAGACATGACATTGCAATTATATGCTTCTTTATATGATGATGATGATACCACATGCATCTTTTACATTATATAGGTACTGCACGATTGTGAGAGAGATGATACATATATTTGTTACATGAGATAGTTATTACTATTTTGCTACAGTTGAGCTTTGCACGCTCTTGATAAATGTATTGGCCCTCTTAAAGAATGTGGGTCTCATATAATTGTAGGGCCCATTCATGTGAGAGGGAAGATGCATATAACTGATGTATGAAATAATTATTACTGTAGTTGAGTTGCTCATGTGCATTTGCGCGTATAAGAGTTGGTTGTATGATTTGGGTCATAAGCGGTTGTGATTCATGTTGTAATATTTATGAGGTTGACAAGAATGTTTTATTCTTTAGGTGCTAGATGCAAGTATATTGTTACTTGCCTGCCTTTTTCAGCTAGTCTCTGTGGGTTCTCGTTTCCGATTAACCAAGATGGTATGAGTTTTTACTTTATTATATATATATATATATTAATCATTTGTTTTGCTCATTTTTGAATGTTGTTGCTTAAAGGAGACAAAACTGAGGAAAGTAGAGAATTTATCATATAATACCAAGATTTATACTCTCCACTCCATAATCCATATTAATACACAGTTTATCATTCAGGAAATGATCTGCCCCTCTAGGTATAGACTGGAAATCAGAAGATGATTTTTTCTTTTGCTACAATACTATTTGCCTTTAGGGTCACCTCTAAATCAGTCTGTTGAATATGAAAACTAGTCATTTACACCAGAGTATTGCTACAATGTCAATGTATCTCTTCTATCAACATCCATTAGAATCTTTGATGTGAACATAGCCAAAAACATAGGTGAGTATCCCTTTTTTTTTTGAGGCTTTGAACATTGCATGTTTCCTTGATGCTTGCTTTAATTCAAAGTCAAGCTATTCTTTTCACCTCATTTCTATATTCAATTTTCATGTGTGTGTGTGTGTGTGTGTATGATATTAATAAGCAAAAGATGGAATTCCAAGGTCTGCAATAGTCTGATAGGCACGAAGCATACCAGACTACTCCTAAAGAATTACAATATCAAAGTTTTAAAAGATCAATAAATTATACAAAAGATGAATGAAGACTAACTAGCAAACATACAATCATACAAAGTTGTCAAGAACAGAGATTTAAGACTTAAAAAAAAAAAAAAAAGGAACAGAGATTGTCCATGTAAGACATAATGGAATAGATATTCTTAGACTGATCAGACTTCCCTTGCCAGCAAGCAAACAAATTAACAAGTTTCTTTGTAAAAGCTTCATCCCTCTGAATGAAAGCTATTAACTCTTTTTTATTAGACCGTACATTTTGTCGTGAACAACAGCACCTTGCATCTTTCTTCGGTCACTCCTTTTTGCTGTCAAGTCTCAAGTGATTATATCCTACCTTGCTTCTAACAATGTAAAGGTGATTTCATTTGTTGAAGACGCTTCAAGCTTTCTTTATGAATAATCTTCTGCAAGTGGAGCCTTTTCTGTATAAAAACCTGGCTGCCATGGATTAGGCAATGAATTCCCACTGCTTAACATTAGAACCAGGGGCGGAGGGAGGGGGGGCGAGGGGGGGCAGGTGCCCCCCTTGAACTTTCAAATTTTTTAACTAATATGACCTGAAATACCATCTTTGCCCCCCCCTACACAAAAGAAAAAAAAAAAAAAAAAATCTCAATACCAAGCCGCCTGTAGAAGTCTCTAGCTATTCAATGAATTCACATTATTCAATAAAGTCGTGGGTCCCACTTGGTACTGATTAAAAAAATAACAACTTTGCTACCTCTAAACAGAATAGGAATTATAACTAGCATAAAACTCTAAAAAAAAAAAGGTATATATAATGCAAACAGTGCACAGCCTCCAATCAAAAACAAAAAAAATTTATTTTCAAACCAGTCTCTTTCTTTGGATCTTAGAGTTTCTTTGCAGTTTTTAAAAGCATTCAAGTTGAGTTTTTAAGTCACACATTCAAATATTCTTAGGTATGTATATTCTTAATACTTTTGTTTTAATTTATTTGTTTATTTAATTTTTTAAAGAATTAAATTATGTGTTTAAACTGTTTATATTTAGATGAATTGATTTGACTATTTTTAACAATAAATTTATAATTCAAATTATATGTTTAAACTATTTGTATTTATAATGATCTCTTAATTTGATTATTATCATAAATTGTAATTTTTTTTCTTTATTTTAATGATATGACATATATATTTGTAGTTAATTGAGATTATGGAGAATCCTGATCATAATAATGAGTCCGGATCAAATCCTAAACGAACTCGTATCGAAGTGGATGTTGCAAATCTTCCCACGGATCCTGGTTTAAGAATAAAATTTTTTAACTATAATGCTAATGAAAGAGATCAAATTAGAAGGCATTATCTACAAAATAAAGCTTGTCAACCAGTTAACCATGATTTTCCACAAAGTCAATTTGGTAGAACAAAGCGTCGATTTAATCCAGTGTGATTCAAAGAATTTCCTGGTTGGTTGGAATATAGCATTACGAAAGATGCTGCATATAGTCTATATTGTTATCTATTTCAACCTGATATTGGTGATCAAGGAGGGGGAGACTCATTTATTACTGAAGGATTCAGAAATTGGAAAAAAAAAAGGAGAAATTACAAAATCACGTTGGGGATCACAACAGTGCACATAATATAGCTCAAAGAAAATGTGAAGCTTTGTTAAACCAGAGACAAAGTATTCAAACATTTATGAACAAGCAATCAAATGTTCAGAAAAGGGAATATCAGACTCATTTGAATGCATCAGTGGATTGTATTTGTTTTCTACAACGGCAAGGATTAGCATTTCATGGCCATGATGAATCTAAAGACTCCAATAATCAAGGAATTTTTCTTGAATTATTATGGTTTCTTGCAAATCACAATGAAGAAATTGATAAGGCAGTCCTCGAAAACGCTCCTGAAAATCATCAAATGACCTCTTCTGATATCCAAAAAGAAATAGCAAATGCTGCAATCGCTGAGACAATAAATGCTATTATTAAAGATATTGGAGACTCATTATTTGCTATTATAGTTGATGAATCACGTGATATGTCTACTAAAGAACAAATGGCAATTGTTTTGCGCTATGTGGACAAATTGGGACATGTGAATGAGTGCTTTTTAGGCATTACACATGTTAATAATACATCAGCAGTGACACTAAATAGTGCAATTGAGGAAGTATTTAATAAACATAGCTTAAGCATTAGTAGATTGCGGGGACAAGGTTACGACGGGGCAAGCAACATGCGAGGTGAGTTAAATGGACTAAAAACTCTTATTTTGAAAGATAATCCTTCTGCCTATTATGTCCATTGCTTTGCACATCAACTTCAACTAACATTAGTTGCAGTAGCAAAAAATCACATCCAGATTGCAACCTTTGTTAACTTGGTTGCAAAGGTATTCAATATTGTTGGAGCATCATGTAAACGTCGTGATATTCTTCACGAAAAGCATAATGCTAAAGTTATAGAAGCACTAAAAAATAATGAAATTTCAACTGGTCATGGCTTGAATCAAGAAATGAGTCTAAAAAGACCTGGAGATACACGTTGGAGTTCTCATTATGGTGCACTTGTTAATCTTATTCTCATGTTTTCTTCTGTAATTGATGTGATTGAAACCATTATAGAAGATGGTTTAGATCCTGATCAAAGAGCAAAAGCAAATATCTTAATTGGTTTACTCCAGACATTTGAATTCGTGTTTGATTTACATTTGATGAAAGGTGTGCTTGGCATAAGTAATGAGTTGTCACAGGCATTACAACGAAAAGATCAAGATATTGTGAATGCTATGAAGTTGGTTGACATTTCAAAGCAACGTTTACAAGTCATGAGAGATGATGGGTGGAACACTTTGCTAGAGGAGTTTTCAGCATTTTGTGCAAAAAATAATATTGATGTTCCTGATATGGATGATTTATATCAACCTCAACCACGACGAAAAGCTCAAAACATGAAAAATTCACATCATTATCAAGTGGAGCTTTTTTATACTGTTATAGATATGCAACTTCAGGAACTTAATAGTCGTTTTGAAAATTCTGAATTATTACTTTGTGTTGCGGGTTTGAACCCAGATAACTTATTTTCAGCATTCAACAAGGAGAAATTGATTCGGCTTGCTTAGTTTTATCCAAGTGATTTTTCAACAATTCAAGTTTCTTTTTTGGATAACCAACTTGAGACATACATCCATGACATGCGGTCCACTGAAGAGTTTTCAGCACTTAAAGGAATTGGACAGCTTGCTAAAAAGATGGTAGAAATGAAAAAGAATGTTTCGTATCCATTGGTTTACTCATTAGTGACTTTGGCATTGATTTTACCAGTTGCAACAGCTACTGTTGAAAGAGCTTTTCAGAAATGAACATAATTAAAAATTGATTACCCAATCGAATAGGAGATTAGTGGATGAATGATTACTTAGTCACATATATTGAGAAAGATATATTCAAGACTATTGAGTGCGAAGAAATCATGCAGCGGTTTCAAAATATGAAAAATCGTCTAGGGCAATTAAGTAAAATAAGCTAGGTGTGAAAAAATAAATTAAAGTTTACATTTTATGTTAGATTCTGTATGACAATTACATTATCATATAGTTGTTTACTTATTTTTTTATTAATATTGATTAATTTTTTTAGACTAATTTTTTACTTCCAATCTTGTCTTTTAATCTTGCCCCCCCTGATCTAAATTCCTAGCTCCATCACTGATTAGAACAACAGATGAAATGTTTGGCCTATCTTCTGGTCTTTGTTTTACACATAACAAGCCCACATGAATGCACCGTAACACTTCGGATAATGTGCATGAGTCGTGTGAGATTAAGAATTCATCTATCAGTTCCATTGGCTTATCTTCAATCCATAGTCTCCATGCCTAAAACAAAAATCAGATATTGTTGGAACACTAGAATTACATTAGCAATGTATGATTGAAGGATTTCACGTGTTAATACTCACTTGAAATGGAGAGTTCATTTCACATTTAGCATTTTTTGTACAAATGTCTATCATTTCATAGATGCACCAAAAGGAACCCATCTCCATCATTGCAACCCAATGGAGAGATCCTAATACCACTGAAATAGTGGAATGTCAATGTTAATACTTACATATCCTAGAAGATTAAGGCATTGGCTAGAGTTACAAAATTCCTTGTTCTTCTTCCCGATCACGATCTTTGTACTAAAAACTCTAAAGCTAAAAACATCAGTTTTCAATGAGAAATGTCCATACCCGGCATACTCTGGAGGCATATAACCACTGTAAAAATAAAAAGAATTCAAACAATTCTCCAAGCATAAACTATAGAAGAAGTTTAAGAATACTCACTATGTTCCAACAATTCTATTGGTATTAGCCTCTATTTGATCTCCCCCAAATGTTTTAGCTAGGCCAAAGTCAGAAATTTTTGGGTTCATATTATTATCTAGTAGGATATTGCTAGCTTTGAGATCTCTATGGATAATTCTCAATCTAGAGTCTTCATGAAGGCAAAGAAGCCCTCTAACAATGCCACCAATAATGTTGTGGCACATACGCCAATCAAGTAGTTTACTCTTTGTTTGGTCTGTCAATTTTCATATTGTTGTTAGTACATACTCAACTAAAATCTCAACAACATAATTCACCAATAAAAGATGAAATGGTTAAACATGAATGTGCTTGATTCAATGAAGATCAAAGTTCAAACCAAAAACAAATGAGTCCAAGCTTTTGTTGTGCATGTATTCATAGATCAACAATTTTTCATTTTTTTTGAATGCAACAACCGAGCAGCTTCACAAGATTGCAGTGTTAAAGTTTGGAAATTATTATAACTTCATTTTTGAACTCGTTCAATCCTTGTCCAAAATTCTTTGAAAGTCTCTTTATAGCTATTTCTTTCCCCCCAAGCAATGTACCCTAAAAGGAAAAAGTTTAGTTAAGTTTGGAAAAGGAAATAGTTCAACTAGTTAGGTTGTTATTTACCTTGTATACAAATCCAAAGCCACCTTCTCCTAACTTGTTGCTACTTGCAAAGTTATTGGTGGCATTAGATATGGTTGTCAAATCAAATATCGGTAACTTCATCTCTTCCTTCCTTTCTTCATTGTTATAATCATTTTGGCATCTCATATTCATTCCTGAAATTGTGAGGGAGTCATTGAGCACAATTAACTTCTACAATTCTATTGCTTAAAGAAAATTGTTGACCACCTTATCTAATGTTTCTTCTTTGTTTAAAGACTTCAGATTCAAAATACTTAGCTAAAAATCTGCTATTATACATAAGAAATTATTAGAATCCATGTCTTATAAAGTACCTTTTTTTCTTAGTTTCATCCTGCATACATATGAGACTAGCCCCAATACTAGCATTACCATGAGTAGTATTGCACTGCATACTATGATTAATACTTGATTTTTATGGCCAAAGTGCCTGTTCTTCTCAACATGATCTGAAAGATCAAAAGTAAAATCAACAATCATATTTTTTTACTATATAATATGCCATATTTAATTTTCCTCTGTTTTTTTTTTTATATATTTTTTATGACGTGCCATATGAATTTTTCTCCTGTTAATGTTAAGCTTCTAAGATGCATGGTAAAACTTGTTTGAAATTTTATGAAACTTTTGATAACATCAATTGAGTTTTACTTAGAGCAGATAATGTAAATAATTTTAATACCCACTATAGTATGTGCCACATGAAGAAAGAAGAAAATATTAATATAGTCTGCCACATGAAGAAAGAAGAAAATGTTAAGATTGAAAACGTAAAGGAATTTTTTTGTTTTATTATTGAGAATCGCATAAAGGACATTCACTTGGCACAATTATACGACATTTTTTTTATATGGTAAATGATAATATAATATGTGATTTTATTATGATTGGTACATAATAAATTTTTTTTGTAGTGGACAAAGGTGAAAGTTTTTTTTTTTTTTGATAATTCAATAGTTGTAATAGGGGAATAGATATTTTAATCTGGGATGCACAGACTCAGCTCTAGACCCCTCACACCCGCGTCCGACGCGGCAGGATGCGGCGACGCGGGAGGGACGCCACTGACCATGCGTTAGGCCGCGTCCTGCCACGTGGATTCCCCGACTCGAGTCGATGCAGCTCAGACTCGGGCCGATTCGTGCTGAATTGGGCCAACTCGAACCGTATCGGGTGAAACCGGCGAACTCATCCCCTTACAGTAGTTTTCCAACACGTCAACGGTTGCTAGAATGAACCCAGGCCATGGCAAAGGCGGCTGCTGCTTCTTCTTCTTCTTCTTCTTCTCCTTTCTTCGTTTTGTCTGGTTGTCCTTTTCAATTCTATTTTAAATTTTCCTTGCCTTGTTTTATGTTTTCTTTTTGTTTTGTGAACCTAGCACGTGACTGGGTGTTGGAAATGATAAAGAGATTTGACAAAAGCTTTATTTCTATGGGCCCACACGTAATACTAATATATGAATAATAAAACTATTTTAATATTTAACTTGAGCCTTTATATTGTGTTTTTAATAGTAATTTTTTAAAAGAATATTTTAATAGTAAAATTGTTTTAATAGTATTATTATAATTATTGGATAGATATTTAGACTTGAAATTGATAAATTAGCTGAAATTAGCTTTCATTCTTGTGGAATGTTTTAGTTTCAATTTTTTGGGTTGTATTTAATTTATGAACATCATGTTTTAGTTATTATCTATTATTGCTCTTAAATTTGGTATATGTTTATATAATGTGAAAAAGTATGCTTAGCAATATATTAAAAATATAAATGAAAAGATTTTTAATAATTTTTTAATCGTCGAATCCTGCCACATCCGCACCCACCTTTTTCAAAAATTGCTAAGTCCCGCACCCACACCCGAGTCCCGAAACGCACTTGTGCTTTGTAAATTTTAACCCTAGATGTCTATGTTAGAAACACTAGGAAGTGTCAGTTAAGCTATAAGGCTTTTAGTAATATAGGTGAAAACTAATGTTATTTCAATCACAACAAAATATATTAGTAGTAAGGAGGATACCCAGTACTAAAGCAATCACACGAATGTAGAGGTCTTGCTCACCCATTTGGAGTACTACTAAATCAACCAAGTCAGCAAACCAAAGCAAGTAGCCACTGCCTCCGTCTCTAATATCTAAATTTGCATATGCTTTGCATGAGCAGTTTTTCAAACACAATTATTCACATTCCTTGAGACTCATATTCCTATCAAACCAAGAAGAAGATGTGTCAATCAATTTCATCTCCTTGTAGTTGAGGAACCCATCTCCGTCATTGCAATCCAATGGAGTCCCTCGAACACACCAATCAAACCAATCTTTTGAATTCCAATCTTTTGGAGATTTTGGTATAAATCCTTTCAAGCATGCACATACAGGGAAGTTATTGGTATTGCAGCTAGCTTCTGCACCACAGTAGGCATAATTTTCACACTCATTTGATAGGATTGTGGCAAAAATCTCCCAACTTTGTGTGTGATCCATCCATTTAAAGCCCTGCCCAATGCCTGATGGGTTTAACACATATCTTGAGAAAACAAAATTGCTTTGAAGTTAGAAGTTTATACTCATAATACATATTTTTCTCATGATAAATTGCTAATTGTTGCAAGAACTTAAGTTATTATTAAGAAATAGAGAATCTAATTATATAATCATTATTTTGAATTCCTTAAAAAATAATTATTTTAAAACTCCTTTATAAGGAGAACTAGAGTTCAAATCTCCTCTCTCTGTTGTTGTAATTATTGAATTATAAAAAATACAAAATAATAATAATAAGAAGAAGAAGAAGAAGAAGAACAACAACAACAACAACATCAACTCCCCCTCATGTGACATTGCATATTGTACTTTATAAGGAGAATTGAAGTTCAAAATAATTATCAAATTAAAAATAAATAAATAAAAACCTCTCAAGTGTAGGCATAGATTATTCTTAATAATTGGATCCTAACACATGGGAATTTTATCTTTTTAAATAAGAGGTAGAGCAGAGACTATCTATCATGATAAATTGCCAATTGTCCTAAAAATTTAATCCATTAAAAAAATGGCAAATTTAATCATAATTCTAACATTTAACATGTACCTTAAGAAAGCAGAATTATTTAGGAGTTTATACTCAAAATAAATCTCTTTTTCATTCAACACAAAGTCATACTTGAACAATGGATTCAGTCTTACCCATGGCCACGCCGTAAAATAAAGGCCATTCCAAGACCCTCCTTTGGTCTTTATTGTGTTTCCTTCCATAGCAACTATTATTTGCAGGAGCCTTCGACGATCTAACCCTCCTGAAAATTCACCTCGGGCAGGATTATCCGTACCCTTCCAAGATGTTACATACCTATCTAGACCTAAGTCCCAATATCCAATCTTCATTTCTGGTAGAAATGTGTCGCAAGGATAATCAAAACTCTGCCACAAAAACTTCTCTTGGTCACTAATATTTTCATCTTTCACAACAAGATTTCCTGAATCCAAGAGCTTTGCAGTTGGGCTATTTATTTTATTCCCTGCAGTTCTTGGTGTATTATTGGATGACCAAACAGTAGTATTTGCTGTGCTATCAAGAAGGACAAGAATTCCTTTTTCAGTTATCTTTAAAACTCCAGAGTTATTTTCCAGTGGAGTTTCTCTGTTGGCTACCCATACAACTGTCCCCTTAGATACCACATACCATATTCCCACATATCGGCTTTTTGACCTACCAGGGCTGAAGAATCCTAATTCAAAGTTTCCACCTGCTGAAAAGAGTTTCACCATCTATGATGGATTGATTTGGAGTGATAGTGTCTGGTGTACTGGAGGTTATTAAGAAGGGGAGTAACAAAGAGTATACAAAGAGAGCTGGAAAGGCTTTCATTGATTTTCCAACTGGTGTATCAAAAAGCTTAGGCTTTTTGGGTTAAAGTGTGTCTCTATATATTATATTAATTACTCAAGAAAGCTCCCCAAGGTGTTTATCTCCATAACAACTGGTATCAAAGCCCATGGTGGTGTGCGGCGAAGGTGGTGATGTGTTCATGGTCCCTACCTAGCGGGGACAGAGAAAGCCTAAATGGCCCACACACAAAGATCCTGGAGAAAAAAAGAAAGAAAAGAAAAGCCCAACAAAGGAATATTGCTAATGGTGCTAAATAATGGTGTGGTGCGAGGTTCCCATGGACATAGACGTGCGGGATTCCCATGGATGTGCGTGCGGGGTTGACACGTGGTTCCCATAGATGGCGTACGAGAGACCCATGGATGATGCATTGATGAAGTGAAAAGCCCATTAGGCAAGGGGGAGTGAGTAGGACTTGTTCATGGCCCATAGAGAGGTCTTGAACCCCACAGAGAGGCAGAGACTCACACGTGAGGGGGAGATTGTTGGGTTACACGTGTGAGTGAAGTCCCACATTGAATAAAAATGAGAAGAATGAGTAATTAATATAACATAATTGAGCACATACCCATTGGGCTTAGGCCTTTTGGGTTAAAGTGTGTCTCTATATGTTATATTAATTACTCAAGGAAGCTCTCCAAAGTGTTTATCTTCCTAACACTAAGCATGCAAGTGAGTTTACAAGGCTTATTCCCTCGGTTCTCTTTGCCTGACACAACATATAAGAGCCATAGAAAAATACACCAGTTGAATGGTAGTTTTGGAAAAATACATGTATTTGATTAGTAATTGACTTTTTTTCCCCCAAACCAATGAAAAGAGTCTCATAAAGAAAAGAAAAGAAAATTGTAACTTTAATGATCGAAAGGGTGCATGATACGTCCTCCTTTAAGTTTTAACATTACATTTCAGGGAAGAAAGATTTTTTTTTTCTTTTTTAATTGAGTTGGCATTGAAAAAATGAAGTTTACATGTCACTTGTCAGCGGCCAGTAGGTTTATACATAAGACCGAGTAAACTTGAATAAAACCAACTGGTTGGATTAATCCCAACCAAAAATAGTTATCAGAATCATGTTTCGTGAATGACCCGACAGCTAATTCCCCTAAAACTCTCTCTTCAGTGTGACTAGTAGTTGACCGTAGTGTTTCCGTCAAAAAAAAGTTGACCGTAGTGTACTTCACACAAGAATTTTTATCTAGATTAAAGCATCCACATATGTTATATAAAAAATGTCATTTTAACACACAAAAGCCTACTTTATTATTTTACTATATCATTTTACAACATCTCATTTATTAGATGTTTTATCATTCAATTCTATACATTAAAATAATATTTACTACACATTAAAATAATATATTAACTCCTCCCACCATCATCATCATCAAACACAACAACAACAGCAGCAACAACGCACAACCACCACTGCCGCAACAACACCAACAACCACCACTGGCACAAACTCACATCCACCAACGCCAACTAAAAAAAAAAATCCACCATAACCCGCCATTTTCACAAACCTTTAAAACCCATCCCAAATCAAACAAACCCACAACCACAACTGCCGCAACTACACCGACAGCCACCACCAATACAAACCCACATCCACTAACACCACCTTAAAATATATATATATATATATATATATATATATATATATATATATATATATATTAAAAAAAAAAAGCCCAAACTTACATTCGATCTCCACTAGTCGACCTCATTGGTGAGGCCAAACTCCACAGTAATAGCCGATCTCAATGGGAACGGTTTAGGTGGAGAAAAAAGAAGAGAGAGAGAGAGAGAGAATGACTAGAAGAAGGAAAAAAAAAGAGACAAAGAGGCGCAAAGAAAGTGATAGAAAAAAGAAAAAAGGAAAAAAAGAGAGAGAAAAAGAAAAAAATAGAAGTGAAGTTTCTAGAGAAAGAAGAAGAAAAGAGAGTGACAGAGATGGAGTGGCGGAGAAAGAAAAATGAAAAAGAAAGAGAGAGGAGAGAAAGTCAAAAAGGATGAGAGAGGAATGAATAAAGAACTTTTTTTTTTTTTTTTAGCATTCTTGATATGCTTACAAGTCTTCTTCTCGTACTTGATATGCTTACAAGTCTTTGTTTGCTATCACAGCTCGATAATAAGTAATACCAAATATACCACTGGGGTCTTAATGGATTTATCATTATGGGCACAAAAGATTTGTTAAAACGCAGTTATTCGAACCACTTAATTTCTACCAAGCATTATATAAAACGACATGAGAACTCTTACTACCAAACCACATCTTATGGTAGTATTGGAATTTGACGTTAAGTGTTTATTTGAAATTTCTTTCTGAACACTAATCCAATTTGGAATCTTGGATTTTATGTCTCTAAAAAGTCAAACATTCTTTTAATATTTTCAATTGAAGTTTAACAAATTTTGAATAATTTAATCAACCAACCCACCTGTTAAAAGAAAAAAGAAAAGTTTCTCCAAATGTTGCCCTCATATTTTTTAAATGTTATATATATTTCAAATTTAATTCTTTGATTTCTTTAAGTTCTAAATATAATTTAAATCATAAAATTACATTTGTGTTATGAATATTAAACGCCATCTCATACCCAAAGAATTCCAAATTCAGATATTAATAAAATATATACTCATAAATTTTATTTAAGATTTTTTTTTTTTAAATTACATTTAATGTTGAAATTTTAAACTAAAATCGATATCCAACCTTTTCTTGTGCAAGTAAATTTCATGCAAAAGTTTTTTGAATCCTTAGTTATGACTTGTCTTTTATGTCATTGCAATAACAATTTACATGTGCATAATATTTCGTATGACAATCAAATTTTAATTTATTTTGTTACTTATATTAATTATTGTGGGGTGTCCGAGGACCGAGAAGAATAAGGAGTGGGATGTCCTACAACCACTCATTTGTAAAGCGCATCTGACTTGAGAAGTTGGTCTACCCGAGAAGAAGATGGGGAAGGTGCTTAAAATCTGATGAGCATCTGAATGGGAGAAATAGCATTCTAAGAGAGGATCAGCATGGTAGGAGGAAGCTTCCTCAAAGGGTATACCTTCCACCCTTGCGTTGAATGTTTTGTAACAACCTTATTAGCTGCATTGATGAAGAAGTGATCCTTAAACAGTGTCTTCACGGCTAGTAAACCATTCTACCACCTTTAGCAAAACCTTGATGGGACAAGTATCCATGGAAAAGCTTTGGGAGTTTGGGGCGTACAAGTGGAGGGTCAAGATGTCAAGAAGGAGGATATATAAGAGGAAATAAGCTCTATAGGGAATGGAGGATATTTTCTGAGAGAAACAGAATGAGAAATAGAAAAATGAACAGTGTATTGCTTGATAAAATTAAAGTAAGAAATATATAAGAACTTTTACTCGGAATTGACCAAGGAGTACTTTTTTCAACAATGGCTTGATTCATTCTTCCTTATTTGTGAACCACTTCGTTAGCCCTAAGCTTAGGTAGCAACTCTATTGTAATTGTCTTCCCACCTCTACACAAAAACAATTCTATTGTTTGGGTTTGGGATGAAGTGCAAGGCACTACTAATCTAAGTGGGCTCGGGCTTCCAAATCCAGCTCTTACAATTATCATTTTTTCAATTAGTTTTTCTTTAATATTATTTTTTAATATTTTCCCCTTAATAAATCTTTTCCAATTAGGATTAAAATGTGGGTTTAATCCTTAGTCAATTAAACCTTTGACACTATCAACAATTTAGCCACAAAAAAAAAAAGATTCCTTCAACAAATTTGACTTTTGTGTCTATTAGATTAAACCCGATTTGGCCCCTCCCTCCCTTGCTAATTATCAATTAAATAATAGTTTTTTTATTTATTTTACAAAATAGAAATTTTACTCTAACCTAATCTAAGAGTATATATGTGTGAAACTCCCTTCTAAAAACTTGAACCCCGGCTCTTGTCTCCCCCAACACCCCACAAGTATTTATACTTGTAGAGTGACCATCGCACCAAAGATGTGCGGTGGTAATAATAGTGATATTCCTAAGATGCATTATTAGGGTACATAATGAATTCCACCAAGGGAAAATTCAATGTAAGCCTTTCTTAAACTAAGATATCTTTATTCTTTAGGCACTTGATAAAGATATCATACAACTCTCTCTTCAGTAGTGGAAGCCTATTTACTTCAATGGGTGCATTAGACACGATTACATCCATAAAAATCTTAGACAACAAAAAGTTGATAAAGTATTAAAAAAAAAAATTTACCCATTGAAGAGAAAAGTGAGCTCAATTCTGAGAAACTATTTGAAAGATTTTATTTTCCTTAAAAAAAAAATTGAAATATTTGATTTTACTACAATTTTAAAAACTTATATTATATTGGTATATACATATATAAAAAGGAAGGAAAAATATGTATTATTTGACATGTGATCTAAAGCAAAAATGAGGAAGAAGAAAAGAAACTGTGGACGTAAATAAAAAGTTATTTAAACTATGCTCTACATACAAAATGTTAGACTAGGCTACTCATGGTTCCGAGACAATCTTCTTTCCTCTCCATTTTGTGGAACCAACTTAACCTATTATTAAATTGGATTATACTTATTTGATTATTAAATTATTCCAATTGAAATTTTTATATTGGCATTTTTATCATCTAATTTTTGAATAATGAATTACTTATTGGCCTCACCTGTGACCTTTTTTTGCGTGGAACACAAACCAAAAGATCCGCTATTTGAGGACCAATATACTAGAGAGAAATTAATTGCTATTCTTTACCTTGCTAAACATCATTGGCGTGATGGTTACTTTGTAAATATAAAATTCTTGTGGAGTAAGAGGGGCAATGGCCAAGGTTTAAGTCTCCACGAGGAAACTTCACAAACGTATATGCACTTTTTTTCTTAGAGATTAGGCTATGGTAGAATTCTATCCCAGATAAATAAATAAATAATATATATACACGCTAAGAGAGAGAAAGTAAGGAATAATGTATTTCTTAATACAATACAGTAATTTCATAATGTTTTAAGCATTGACAAATTCAATACTCCCTCTGTACTAAAATGTTGTTCATGTTTAGAAAATCCAAATTTAACCATGCTTATGTTGGTCATGTACAAATTTTCAAAACTGTCCTCATTAATTTAAATTATATAGAAAGAATGACTTTGTCTTTTTAAATAAAGTAAATGGTAAAATAGAAATTTTATTTATTAATTTTGAAAAGAAAACTTCACTACAAACATCCCAAAATAGAATGGAAGACTTACAATTTGGGATGGAGAGAATAAATTTAAAATTTGAACACCGGTTTCGATAACATAAAATTTTACCAGTTGAACTAATTAGAATTTATTTACCTTTTGGAATTAGGTTTCTTGGATTGAGAAGATTAAAATTATCTAATCCAAATTAGTCTTTAGAATATGTAGCCCAAAATGCTGGCCCAAGAAATCACAACTGTTTAGGTACTTGGCCCAGAAAAAAGCACATACAACCATACTACTATATCTTTCTCCTTTCCTAGAAATTTTCCACTTGTTTTTGTTGTAACTCTTTCATCTCAGTCTCTCTGTGTGTAAGACAGCAAGAGAATTAGAATTTGGATCAAGCCGGTTAAGCTCTCTTTCTCAACTCAGATCTCAGCCACCTATATCTCTGAATTTTCTCTTATTTTCTTCAGTGCTCTCTTCTTAAGTGCAAATAATTAAAGGTCCTTAGGTACCAATAGAATTGACATAGCTTACTTGAATGTAGGAAATGATTACAGATTATAATCAAACTTGATTCTGTATCGACAATTCTCTATGAGTTTCTTTAGTACAAAGTTCTTACCGAGCCTCCAATAATGTAATTGTTATTTCATTGGTCGAAGATGGTTCCTGCTTACTTGAGAAACAATGTGCTTCATTTGAATCTTTTTCCAAGAAGAAACCAGGTTGTTTGGGCTGAGGCAATGCACCCTCACTGCCCAACATCACAATCACAGATGACATGCTAGGCCTATCCTCAGGACACTGTTGCACACACAAGAGGCTAATATGGATGCAACGGAGAACCTCAGACAATGTGGAGGATTGTCCTAAGCATTCATCAGTCAATTCTAATGGCCTTCCCTCATTCCACAGTCTCCATGCCTAAAAATTTAAAACAATTCTGTTAGGGACACCAATTTTTATCATTATTGAAATAGTCAACATGTTGTGAAATTGGATGTATGTAGACTTAGAATACAAAAAAAAAATGTTTGTACTACATATCTTGATAAGAAATCAACTACTTGAAACTTACATATCCAATAAGGTTATAGCTGATTTTTGGATGATAAAACCCTCTGCTTCTCTTCCCACTTATGATCTCAAGCAACAAAATCCCAAAACTAAAGACATCAGATTTTGTTGAGAATAGCCCATTAAAAGCATATTCTGGCGCCATATAACCACTACAGGATATCAGTAGTTTTAAGTCAAGAAGACTAATTAGGAAAGAAAGTAGATTTACATTAAGAGCATGTTATGATATACTTACTATGTTCCAACCACTCTATTTGTGTTTCCTTCTGACTGATCTCCTCCAAAAGTTCTGGCTACTCCAAAGTCTGAAATTTTAGGATTCATCTCACTATCAAGTAAAACATTACTTGCTTTGAGATCTCTATGTATGATTCTCAATCTGGAATCTTGATGAAGATATTGAAGTCCTCGAGCAATTCCGCATATAATATGGAAGCGCATGGACCAATCTAACTGTTTACTTTTTGTTTGATCTGGTAAGTTTCAAGTTCAAGTTAATTATATATCCCTAAATTTCAGCCAAAATTTGAAATTTTCTATATTTTATGAAATATTGATAACTTAGTTACACTAGCTCAAATGTATTTAGGTTTGTGGATACAAACCAAAAATGAAGGAGTCTAGACTTTTATTGGGCATGTATTCATAAACCAGCATTTTCTCTTCTTCTTGAATGCAACAACCAACAAGCTTTACAAGATTCCGGTGTTGAAGCTTGGCAATCAATCTTACTTCATTCTTGAACTCATTCAATCCTTGTCCAGAACTCCTTGAAAGTCTCTTGATAGCAATTTCTTGTCCATCTTCTAGTATGCCCTGAAATTCTCATATGCAGAAAGATTTTTAAAATCTGTAACAGAAACAAAATTAAAGATTGTCTCATCATCTGTCATTGTTTTTGTACAAGCATATCACAAGTTTACCTTGTAAACAGGTCCAAAACCACCTTCGCCAAGCTTGTTGTTGAGTGCAAAGTTGTCTGTGGCACCAACTACTGTGGATAGGTCTAAAAAAGGGAGCTCAAGGTCTTCCTTTTGATCTTCATTGTTCTGATGACTTATAATTCCATTCGGCTCCTTTTTTGCTGAAATGGAAAAGAAATTTAGAAAACAAAAACAAAAACAGAGGGAAAGAACTGAGATATGAAAGAAACATGGAGTAATATATTGAGAATGACAGGGTTTAGTTTAGCTGCAATAATAACAAAAATCTCAGATTACTAAATTTCTATCATAGCAGCAATAATAATGATTTATGCACGCAGATTCTTCTCCTACCCATCCAGTCAACTAGCACATCCAGATCACCGTCTCTAATGCTGTTTCCCTAGCTGTTTTCTTTAATTCCTGCTCTTTTGTGTGGGTAAAGAGGAACTGCAATTCTGCAGCCCATGCAGCTGCAAATTTTGCTCTTGCCTCTAAACACTCTTGTTTTTTCAATAATGGTAATCTTCCCCCTGCCTTGGCGGCAATCTGTAAGGTTGATTACCCCTTTTGTTCTTTTCCTTCTCGTTAATGCATTGAAGTTTATCAAAAAAAAAAAAAAATGCAGATTATTTGTCCCAGAAATATACTATCCAACTTGAGCAATGAAATCAAAATGAAACTGAATCCAATACATTGCAATATGAGCAGAGTTATGCTTATATAGTGTCTTAAAAGAAATCAAGGTACCATTAACATAATAAAAACTGTGCTAATCAAACTTGAAAAGCTTTTAAAATTCAACTTGTATCAATTAAGATAAGGCCAAGTCTAATAAGCATCTTGCTAATTTAACCATTCCATCAGATATATACTAAAATGAGCACCTTGGCCTATATATTCAAGAATGTCCACTTGGAAGATGGAACCCAATGTTTTGTTTTTTTCCTTTTGCCAAGTAATTAAGGATAACACGACGAGTGGATGAAGGCCTTACAGGTGTAAGCCACAAGCCAACCTCAAAAAGAGTACTCTATTCAAGAATGTCCACTTGGAATTCAAGTTCATTAAAGGTCTATATCATACCATTCACCAAGCAACAAATTGCCTAAGTTTGCCTAGTCTGATGACAGTGCCATGGCTTAATTTGTGAAATTGTTTTGCAAAGCACTGACAAACTTTGAACAAGATTATATCATGCATCATTATAATCCTAGTCCAAAATATTGTATTAGAGATGGGAATAAGTTGACTTGATTCTGTTTATATTACTAATAGATTCCATTTATTAAAAAAAAAAAAAAAAAAAAAGCCTTTTAAGTAGTTCCATAACTCATTGTCCTGATTGTCATTTATTAAAGAAGCCTTTTAACTCATTGTCATATTAAAGTTATTTACCTTTTAAGTTTGTCCTGATTCTGCAAATATAAAAGCCAACTAAGAGTGTTCCAGAAACTACAGCAAGGGCAGCAGCTGTCACTACAATCTTGATCCTAGTACCATGTCTTTTTTCTTCATAATTGAATTTGACACAGCAAAGGAAATATGGTTAGAATACAGTAAAAGATATGAAAAGGCAAGGGAAGCATTAAGCATTATAAATTTAAAAAGTTAAGTTTTTACAAAATGGTGAATTACAAAGCTTAAGCTTAATCATTTAACCTTTTTTTCGAATACTTCCCTTCACATGTGGGTCCAACACTTGAGATTTTAACTTTTTAAATAGAAAATAGAGTAGAGACAAGGTTCGAACTTAGTTTCATGGACTCTAATATCATGATAAATTACTGATTGTCCTAATAGTTTAAGCTACTAGAAAATAATATATATATATATATATATATATATATATATATATTTTTGATAAGTAATAAATTTTTTTGATATCAAAAAAATGGATACCCTAGTACACAGGGAATGTACAAGGGGTCAACAAAAATTATAAGAATCAAGAAAGGAAGAAAATTATTGGTTTCGCAAAGTAGCCAACCAATCTAATAAAGTCCTAAAGAAAAAAAGCTTGAGATCTGGTATAGATCTCTCATTGTCTTCAAAACACCTACTATTTCTTTCCTTCCAAAGATATCACATTAAGCAATAGGAAACAATTTACCATGTATGACCATTTCTATGATGACCAACTAGAAAATAATAAAATTTAATCATTTAACCATTATTCTAACAAAACAAACAAAATAGAAACTGAACGCAAAGCATGCTGGTAAAAGTAATTTAAAGCCAAAAGTAACCCCACACCTAGTAGCTCTGAAGCCGACATTCTGATATATAGATCTTGCCCACCTGCCGGAAATTGTCTAATATCCATTAAATCACCATACCAGATGGCGCAACCACTACCTCCTCCTCTGATATCCGAGTTTGTATAAGCCATACAGGTGCAGTTTTTCAAGCATTTGACCCTGCATTCATCAAGGCTCATACTTTTGTTCACCCAAGAATATGTAGTATCTGGCAATTTCAAGTCAACAAATTTAACAAACCCATCTGTGTGGCAGCTCAGTGGTTTATTGCGTACACAACCTTGAGACCACTCCATTAAGCTCCACAATTCTGGGGATTTAGGCTTGAATGCTTTTAGACATTGGCAGACCGGTGATGCAACAAGGACACAATTTCCATTGGCTCCACAAAGGCCATAACTGTCACAGTAGTCCCTAGGTCTTGATGAATAAACCCTCCAAACTTTCTCTGCTTCAATCCATGTATAGCGATCACGGGTATGGCCGGTTTGGTTCACCACTACTCTTGAGATTAGAGACTTATTTTTGAGGGTGTACGTGTAGTACACTTCATTCTCATTAGAGACAAAGTTGTAATTATAAACTGGATTGGGGTTTAAATCTGGTGAACCACTGAACCTAAGGCCATTCCATGGACCAGTACGGTACAACTTTTTGTTGCCTTTCCAAATATATGCTTCAGGATATGAATGAATTCCCATGTCTAATATCCCATAGGTGAAATCTCCAGGAGATGGATCATCTGGTTTCTTCCATGCTGTAAAAGACCAGTTAACACCTTTCTTTAAGTCCCATCCCAGCTTCATTCCTGGTAAAAATGTATCAGTTGGATAGTCGAAACTTTCCCACAAGGTGATTCTTGAATTTTCGTCTTTCTCGTCTGTTACTGTTAGTACAAGATTTCCAGTGTCTAGGAGCTTTAACACTGGATTCTTGGCTTGGTTTTGTGCTTTTGTAGACCAAACAACAACACTGTTATTCTGACTCATAACCACAACACTGCATGTACTATCGTTTATCATCAACAAGCCAGAGGAGTCATTGATCGGATTGAGTCGATTTGCAACCCAAACAATGGTTTTAACTGGGATATTCTTGTACCATATTCCCAAGTATTGATTGTTGGAACTACCAGAACTGAAAAAACCCAGTTCGAAGGTTCCATCTTGGGAAACTAAGGTGTTTTCTTCGCTGATAAATTGGGATGTAGTAATGCTATCTAGTGTAAAGGAGACTTCGGAGAATAAAAATATTATGCAAGTGTGGATAAGAATGAAGGAAATAATACCCATTGGTTTCTACTTTCTAGTTTAAGGCCTCCTTAAACATAAACCTCTATATAGTATAGCACCTAAAATGATATAGCCGTATAGGTTGTGAACTACAAAGGTTGGCTTGTGTTCAACATAACCAATCAAGTGCAATGGAGTGCTACAGAGTTTTGCCCCCACATAAAAGGAGAACTTTTCTACATTTCAACCAAGAGAATTGCTTTTTCATGCATTGGTATGATGAAAGTCCACACGGACAGTTATTGGCATTTTGTCTTCAAATGAAAATGGAGAGCTGCCTTACTGCCTTGTCGCATAGATTGTGAGGGGAGAAGGATATTTGTAACAAGAAGTCTTTCGGGCAGTTGCAGCCACAAGAGGACTCTCCATGGTCAGAATTTAGGAATTTCTGTCTCTGAGGACCGAATATTTTTAGTGCGCAGACTCGTGAGGAAAAGTTTGGTAGAATTTTTCTTGGATGGTCTAATCAAAGAGTGATGATAGTTATACGTTGTGTATACATAAAAAATAAAAAAAATAAAAAATAAAACACGAATTTAGCAAGTGTGTAGAAGAATGCATAATTCAGAAAATATAATATTTGTAGAGTAAACGATCCATATTTATTATTTGAAATTGTACTTTAATTTTTGTAAGTTTTCTTCTTCTCTTTTTTTGGGATTTTTTTTTTTTTTTTTAATAAGTTTTCTTGTATCCTTCCAGTTACGATCATTTCAACTTTACTTAAACTGAGGTCTTTTATCTTAATGGGCAAGAAAAAATTTCCATTCAATTGATTATATAGAAAATGATTTAGAATAATTATGTTATGTTTAATAGCAACTGTAGTGATACTTATATCTTCAATCCTGAGCTAAATTTTATAGCTGTAAATATAAATAAGTTTTGTTGTTTATGTTGAGTTAGATATATGGAACACTTAAAATTTAAGGGGGCGTTTGGATCGCCGTAATGTTACATTACACCTTAATATTACGTTATTGTAATTTTACATTAATGTAATCTCAATACAAGAATACAATATTATATTGTTTAGAAATGTGATGAAATTAAGATGATATAATATATTTTGTAATTTTAAATTATGATAATGTTAAAAAAATTAAATTAAATAAATCAAAAACCTTAATGTCACGTCGTTGTAATGTACATAACATTAAGGGCACATCACAGCAAACCAAACACCTTCTAAGTGTCATTTTTGAAACATTTGGAGAAGTGTTATTTGATGAAATCTCAGAGAAGATTGGTCTAATTTCCCTTATAATTTTAAACTTTTAGAATTGGGTTAGTTAGAATTTAGCTGATTAAAAAAAAATTAAAATTGTAGATTTCAATTAGTTTGATCGATAAAGTTTTTTGTCATCAAATAAGAAATTTGGACTTAAACTTTGAACCCCATTTACACCCCCCCAAAAAAAAAAAAAAAAAAAAATCAATCAATCAATGTCTTACCCGGATAATAATGATCAATTGGGCATTATAAATTAAAAGTAAAATCATATTTAACAAAATCAAAATCAAAATTATTTGGTCCACGTTAAGGTTTAGCCCAAAATTCTGGCCCAATAGTATGGACTGCACTTGCAATCTTGCATGCAAAAGTGTCTGATAACATAATCGGCCCAAAAAAAAGCCCATAAAACTAATCCCCTATTATCTCTCTGCTCACAAAAATTTCCCACTCGATTTCGTTCTCACTCTCTCTCTCTCGAAGAGAATTAGAATTTAGAAGACGAAGTATCAAGTAGATCAAGCTGGTAAGCTCTCTCTTTCTCAGATCAGATCTCATCCCTTTAATCTCTGAATTTTCTCTCATTTTATTCCTAGAATTCACTTCATTTTCCTCAGCGCTCTTTTCGTAGTATTCAATTCAATGTAGAATTTGCCTAGTGGTTGAATTGTGTTAATCTGAATTTCAGATCGAGATTCGGTTTCAGTGAGTTTTTCTTTCATTTTCCTACATTTTCTCGGAAACCAAACGATCTTTTTATGCTATCCGGATTGGTTCGCTCGCAATTTTTGAGTTTCGTGATTTGATTTTCAGATTATAACCTCGCTGATTATTGTTGTGGTAATGTTGTAATTATCATTGTCATTATGATATTTTCGCAGCTTTTTTGGATTCTGTGGAGGAAAATGTTATTTGATCTGATTCTTAATTTCCGAATTCGTTAGATTTTGACAAATTGAATGGAAATTGTATGCAAGATGATGCCTATAACCGTTGCATGAGATATATAGTGAGGGGGGAGGATGCATATAACCGTTGCATGAGATTATTATTGCTATGAGCTATATCTCTGTTGCTTGAGATGATTATTGCTATAGTTGAGCTCCGTGTTTGTGTGCGTGCACGTGTGTAAAAGATGATAATTGCTATAACAAATGTGTGTGTGCACTTGTGCAACAGATTTGGGGTTCACACACAGTGAGAGGGTGGATGCATATACTCGTTGCATGAGATTATTATTGCTACATATAGATTTGTGTGTGTGTGCACATTTGTAAGAGTTGGTTGTATGATTTGGGTTATATAAGTGGTTGTGATACTTGTGAGGTTGATGAGGATTTTTTATTCTTTAGGTGTTTGATACAAATACAGTGTTTCTTGCCTGCCTTTTGCAGCTGGTCTCTGTCGGTTCTCAGTTTTGAATAACCAAGATCCAAGATGGTAAGATTTTATACTTTATTATTATTTTTCTTAATCTTTTGTTTTCTCATTTCTGAATGCTGTTTCTTAAAGGAGTTATGAGATTTGGATATAATTTCATTCCATAATTCATTAATTGGAATGAGTTGAGTCTCTTTGCTGGATTTTGCATTGCTGCATACGGAGTATCATTCATAGTAGTTCTTCATTTTCTTGAATGGTGGACAATTTTTACTGCTTAAAATTGCATTCAACTGCAATGCCACCCTTAGAACTTTGATCTTCATAAAAGTTTGCAATACCATAAAGTGATGCATGATTATCATGAAAGGTGGTCTGTTAGAAGTATAGAAATTTTTTGGCTAAAATGTACTTGACACTAGTTTTGGGTTACTTCTAAATCAGTCCCTCGAGTTTTAAACTTACAATTTACACCTTCAAATAAACGATGTCAAATGTGACCCTTCTATTATGGTCTGTCACATTTTTGCTGTTAACCTGGCTACAAACAACACTGTTTTTTTCTATTTTATGTTCAAAATGACGTCATTCTTTTTCCTTATTTTATGTTCAAAACAATTTTGCTTTTGGTTGGTTAACACCAAGATTCTAATGGATGTTGACAGAAGGGATACATTGACATTGTTGCAATACTCAAGGTGTAAGTCAAGAGACCAATTTAGAAGCGACCCTAAATTGACAAGGATACCTGAATGTTTTATTTTACTATTAACACTAAGTAGTTGGTTGAGTTCTGCTATGGCAGGGCTCCTATATGAACTCTATATGATCTCCTTAATAAAAAAAGAAAAATTGAAGAACTCTGTAATGGTTAAATTTGAAGAATTGTGCTCTATGCATGAATTTGATCATCTTATCTATCTGTACCAGATATATACATACAAAATGCTCAAATTCCTTTCTTAGAAATAAAAATTTACAAACAATTTACTCCAGTTTGAACATTTTGATCCCCACTCTATACCTAAAGGGCAGATCATTTACTGAATAATAAATAAACTAGGTAACAGTATGGATTACGGGGTGGAGAGTCTAAAGCTTGATATTATATGATAAATTTCCTACTCTTCTCTGTTTTTTCTCCTTTAAGCTTTCCCTGAACTTTTTGTTTAAGACTGAACGTAGTTTAGATGCTGCTTCAATTCATTTTTGGCACTTTTTTTTTTTGGCTGTTCCTATATTTGTAGTATATATCTGAATAGAATTTTGTGTGTGTGTGTGAATTGCTTCTTAATCACACTCATTTGTGATATAGGTTGTTCTTGCGGCTTCCATCATAAGCAAGTCTGGGAAAGGTGAGTTCTTTGCTCGTCACTTGCACTTTTTCTTTTAGTTGAGTAATAAAAAATCCTTGATTCCCTTGCTATCAATCTCAAGATTCTCAACAACCATCCAACTTGATCAACTGTCTTGCTTTGATACATCTAACAAAATTTATTACAATTATTTTTGCTTTTTTATTTAATTATTTTTTACGGCTTTGGAGAATTTCATGCATATCCAATCAAACAAGGTTTTCGGGAATAGAGATTTAAGTGAAACCAATGAAAACTCAATTCCTTCAAAAGTCCAGCTATTCCTTTCTCCTGAAATCATCCACATAATAGTGGAATAGACATTCTTAGACTGGTCAGATTTCATTGCCAACAAGTAAACAAATTAGTAACTGTATATGGAATCATCCCTCTTACCCCAAACATTGAAAGAAAAACAGTTAACCTAAATTGTCTTGCTACCACATAGTGAAGTCAAAGCTGATTTACTGTTTTATCTTTCCTTTTACATATTACACCAATCCATTATAATTATGCCCAAATTTTGAATATTGTTCATTGAAAAAATCTTCCCCCAATTCAGTTGTCCGGTCAAAGATTGCAACCTTTCAGAACCATTACCTTCCATATATTCTTCAAATTTTTCTATGATGGTAAGAACTAATATCAAATTTACCAGTTTGTGTGACCTCCAAGACATCCTATTTACTGTCCACTAGAAGAGAAATTGCTTCTTTTTTTCTTTTTCTTTTTTCTTAAAACTCTGTACTTCACTCCAATGACACATCTTTGCAACTGATCCTGTTCTACTCCAATATTCAAAGCCACTTTCCTAATAAAGCCTGGTTAAAAGTACTTGATTTCCTCATGGTCAAACCACGTGGTATGTTGTTTATGGGATTTGGTTGATTTGTATTTTGAAAAAAAAAAAAAAAAGACTCATATTATCATTGAGCCTTGAGCATTTCTGTTGTCAAATGTGTTTACTATGGTATTTGCTGTATTTATGATATTATCTGTGTGTGTCTATACATACATACATACATATATATATATATTTCATATCAATAAAAAGATTCTTTCTCCCTACATTTTGGGCAGAAAATACTTTTTGCCTTTTTTTTTTGCTTACTGTTCCTAGATGTGTCAAGTCTAGACCAGGATCTGTTATTGATTCCTTGCTCTGTATTCCTTTTTTTTTTCAGTGCTTGTTTCAAGGCAGTTTGTGGATATGTCTCGTATAAGAATTGAAGGTCTTCTTGCGGCTTTTCCCAAGTTGGTAGGAACTGGAAAACAACACACATATGTTGAGACAGAAAATGTGCGCTACGTTTACCAACCAATTGAAGCTTTGTACTTGCTACTTGTGACAAACAAACAGAGCAACATCCTTGAAGATTTGGAGACTTTGAGGCTGCTATCTAAGCTTGTATCCTTTTCTTGATGATATATATTCCAGTTCATGTTCTTGTATTGAGTGCAGCATGATTTTTTTGATCCACCTATTTTGGATATTTAGGAGAATAATGAAGTTGTTGCTGTAATTATAACATGATTTGCTTGGATCCAAATCCCAGTTTAGGAACTTTCAGTTTCAGCACTAAAATTTTCCTCAGAATATGGTTTGATATAGAAAGGTTTAGCAGTTGTTAGGGCATGCTGGAAGATGATTTTGGAATACAGTTAGGATTTTTTTTTCTTTGTAGGTTTAATTGAAAGATTTAAGGTCTGGTTATTTGGATTTAGATGGTTTTAGGAAAACAAAGATAAAGAAATTAAAAGCCTAGGTACTTGCACCTAGGTTTCCCAAGCAATTACACTGGAAAGCATGTGATTACACTCTCTTTCAATAGCTTCAAAACTACTGAAGATTCTCTGGATTAGCTCTCCTAAGTTGACAGGTTACATGGCCAATCTACATATGATAGATTGTAAGCTGACTACATTTATATGCTGATTTGGTGAGCTAAGCTTAGGGAAAACTATAATTTAAGGGCTCCAATAGGTGAGGCAGCATGACTAGGGTTTATAAGTGGGTTGGGCGTTAATTCATGAGTGACTGACTCTAGGATAAATTCAGGTTGTAGGGAATTCTGGGTAACAGCTTTAATAAAGTTTGTTGGATGACGGTTTAGTGTAGAAAATCATTTTTTTTCTGATTTGGGTTGTGTTGTAGATAGAGGTTAGTTATGTTTAGTCTAGGAGACAGCGAATCAATCAATAAACATAATTTCATTACAAAAGTCTACGAAAATTTGAAATTCCATTGCACATTAAGTTGTAACAGTAAAATTTTTTACTCAAGTAAAAACTGATTTAACCCCATACTTTTATGTGGCATTTGGGTCATGGAATATTTTAGGATGCCTAGGAGTCGTCTCAAATTATCAGGTCTTCCCACATTTGGTTGTCCAAGGCTTATAGGAGTCAAGATGCCTATAGGTATCGAGATTTCCACAAATTTTTGCTTATGTGAGGATGTGGATTCCCATTGAAAAAAATGAGAGTCTGCTTTCCCATGGCTTTGGAATGTGGCTGTTTTAGTTGAATGACAAAAATAATATCAATTGAATTTTTTTTGTTAGATAAACATGTAAATGTTTTTTTTAAAGAAATTTTTTTTGTGTTTTTATGCAATTTATTCAGCAATGTATTTGATTTAACATTGTAGCATCCTTATTAAATTTAGATTAACAATTAAACAAACAATTGTTGCAAGGTTCCAAAGAATAAACCAAATGTGGACATTTCATATTCCTGGAAATCTAGTTAGCTTCTTGAATAAACTAAACTGAATATCCTTATTCTGAGGCATTTGCCATTTTGGACATTACACTCCCAACAATTTAGTTGCCATGGTTCATATTGAATCTCCTAAACTAGACACTATGTTAGTGACTGAGTCACCTAGTCTTCAAATCCACATAACCCATGTCTCCATTGGATGTTGTATATAAACCCACTCAATAAAAATTAAAAGTTCCCAAATAGAAAGTTTGAAATTAACCACCAGCCACGCCCTTTCTCCATGGCTGCATCAATGGACTGCTCCATTCCGTGAAATCTTGAAAGTATTAGATTATGTCTCACACAACTATACGACTTTGAAACCATAAACATATCTGTATCAGGGGCATACTATCTTAGAGAAAATAACAATAATCATAATTGAATTTGAGACAATCAACTAGACTTGACGATGGAATGCCCCAGTTGGCCTCCAACCATTATTTTATATTATTTGCATTCCATTTTTTTTTCTTTTGATCCTATTTTATTCTTCATAATTTTTTATGTTCACAATTTCTGAAGTTTCTGTGGTGTGCAATGCTTTTTAAGATATTTACATTAAAGCTGCTCACAAAAGATATACATGTCAAAGATGTCAAACAGGGGCAATGAGCTTTTTCCTTAAATATTTCTAGGTACCTGAATATTCTTATCCTTTAGATGAAGAAGGTATTTGCAGGACAGCTTTTGAGCTTATCTTTGCTTTTGACGAAGTCATCTCTCTTGGGCACAAGGAAAATGTAACTGTTGCACAGGTTAAGCAGTACTGTGAGATGGAGAGTCATGAAGAAAAGTTGCACAAACTGGTATTGCAGAGTAAGATCAATGAAACCAAGGATGTTATGAAGCGCAAAGCTAGTGAGATTGACAAAAGCAAGGTATATTTCAGAGACCTGTTATGGCTTCTGTCCTTATTTTTTGTCTGTTTCCCCTTGTGTTAAGTCATCCATTATTGAATTCTTATTATGTATTCTGCAGATTGAAAAGGGCAGAGGTGATAAAGGAGGGTTTGGGTCAATGTCTATACAGTCAATGGGCTCTGGAAGACTTGAGAGTAGCTTTAGCGATATGAGCATATCTGGTGGTGGTGGAGGTGGTTTTGGAAGTGGTTCTGGCTTTGGATTGAGCACTGACATTGATTCCTTTTCTAGCAAGTCTAAAGGTTTGTTCCAGTTTATCTGCATGAATTGTACAAGGGCACTTCCAATTTTGATGATTTGTGGATGATGTTGATAAATAACACATGCTGTCTGTTCATTTGAATCTTCTGAGCACATTTGATTATTTATAAAAAAAAATGTATCAACCTCTAGAAACAGGTGCTGTAATCTCTTTTAAGTAACACTGCAATGCTGTGTGTGTAAGGTTTACATTAGTTGCCTCTTTGCAGAACATAGGTGACTTTTTCTAGATTTGTTTTTGGTATGGTAAGTATTTCTCACTTAGAACACTATTGACAATGTATGCATCATCCTTAGGTCGTCCACCTTCATCTGCCACTGCTCCTCCAAAAGGTCTTGGCATGCAGCTTGGTAAATCTCAAAAGACAAACCAATTCTTGGAATCCTTGAAAGCAGAAGGTGAAGTAATTGTTGAGGATGTGCAGCCAAAAGCAAGCCATTCCAAATCATCTGCTCCACCACCTACTGATCCCATCACTTTGACTGTTGAGGAGAAAATCAGTGTGACACTGAAACGAGATGGGGGACTTAGTAACTTTGATGTTCAAGGAACATTGTCACTTCAAATTCTTAACCAAGAAGATGGGCATATCCAGGTTCAGGTATTCTGTGTGCGCGCGCGCACGTGTGCATAATTTAGGCAGTACTTTGGTTTCAAAATATTTTTTAAGCTTGGGACTTTCTTTTCTAACTAAGTGAAAACAAAACAAATGGGGTTGTACTTTACATTTGCATCTTGGGAACTATAATAAAATATTGTTGCCAAGAGGAACTTCTCTAGTTGCATTTTTTTTCCAGAAGTTTAGTTGAAATTTTTGTCCTTGCTTTGAATTTTTTATTTAGTAACAATCTTTTTCTGGCTTCATATTTTCTGCAAACTCTATTTAATTGGATGTCGGCATCAGGAAGTCTCTTTTGCTCAAGCTTATTAGAGTTTATCGATAGAACTTAGAAATGTTGAGCCTCTAGTATACAATATGTTGAGCATCTAGTATACTACTTGTGTACCCGATGATTTTTCATTTCTAATAAATTTTTTTAAATATAAAAAAAATAATGAAATTATATATAAATATATATATATATATATATATCTATCTGTTTCTGGCTGCATTGAAACAAGTGACCATGGATTTTATGCTTTGTTTCGTTGCAATTATGATATATCATGCCTTATTTTTCAGATTGAAACTGGTGGGAATCCAGGCGTCCTTTTCAAGGCACACCCTAACATGAACAAAGAATTATTTGCCAATGAAAATATTCTAGGACTGAAGGACCCAAATAGGCCTTTTCCCACAGGTCAGGGTGGTGATGCAGCAGGTGTTGGTCTTTTGAAGTGGAGAATGCAAAGTACAGACGAGTCAATGGTGCCACTGTCAAGTGGGTTAAAAACTTAAAGCCTTACACTTCTCATCTTCCCGGTATACAATTTGTGTTGTATGCTCTAATCATTTACATAAATAAATTTATGTTACAGTCAACTGCTGGCCCTCTGTTTCTGGAAATGAAACTTTTGTCAGCATTGAATATGAAGCTTCGTCAATGTTTGACCTACGAAATGTTGTGATCGCGGTACCTCTTCCAGCTCTTCGAGAGGCACCAAGTGTTAGGCAGATTGATGGGGAATGGAGGTGAGAAGTTCAAGTTTATTTTGTTTTCTTTAATTTTAACTTCTAATTTGTGAAGGTTTACTGATGGGTGCCATAAGTGGCTTATAGACTATGAAGTCCTTGACTCAGGTTTCTTATGTCCTTGGGTATGTCTTACCTATAAAAAAAAAAAAGGGTATGTCTTGGTAAAAGTTAAAATTTCGTGAGATACTGGTGGTTTCCACAAGATGTTCACTTGGTTGACATGGATCTGTTTTAAATTGTGTTTTGTCCCACATTTTTCTTCAACTTTTTGAACCCTCCAAATTCATTATGTACTAAGTTGTTTTAAAAGCATGAGTAGCTTTGGCCCATATGAAACTTCCTCCTCCCACAAAAAAGGATGGAAGATGAGGTCGTAGGTTTAAAACCCTAGGTGTGTGGGTCACTTACCTATAAAAGAAAATAGTGAACTATTGAGAGGAGGAAAAAAAGGAAAAACTTCAGGGAAATTGTTTTGAATTGAGATTTGACTGTTTGTATTCTTACTCGGTGGAGTTCCATTCATTACTCTGGTACAAACTTTTCATTGCAGTTGCAAGCTGTACCTAGAGGCTTTTATCAAATTTTTTTTTTTTTTGGTGGACAAGAACTTCTAGAACTAATTGTAGAGCTCTAGCAATTTGTCACATTCAGATCTTAAAATCACAATTTAAAATAATAATCAAAAGAAGGTGCCAAAATCTGTTTTTTTTCTTTCTTTTTTTTCTTTTTTTGTACAGAAAACTTGAGAAAATGTTTATAGTTAACATATTTAAAATTATATCTTCCAAACATCACGTGGTTTAAATTTTAAACATTTTGGCTTCTTTAGTTTTTTTCTGTATCCATTATATTTTATGCACCACTTATGTCTTGCAGGTATGACTCGAGGAATTCCGTCTTGGAGTGGTCTATACTTCTTATTGATGACTCAAACCGCAGGTGTGCAAACCTTGGGGTGTTATTTTCTCTTCAAAACTCTGTGTGCTACATATATTTTTAATACTAGTGCTTGCAGATTTCTTATATTTCACTTTTGAATCCTTGACAGTGGATCAATGGAGTTTGTTGTTCCCCCAGCAGATTCATCTGTATTTTTCCCCATATCTGTGCAGTTCTTAGCTACTAACACATTCAGTGACCTTAAGGTTTGTTCTTGCTTCTTATTTGATATTATTACAGGCTATGTTTCTGAGGTTCTTTCTGTAAGTTTTGCTTTCTGCTTTACTTGCTTTGCCCCAGTCAACTGCAACAAGCACATGTGCTTTATAGCAATTCATATCTAGATCATTTTGGGCAGTTCATAATTTGATTTATTTAGTTGTCAAAATTTTTTTTTTTTTTAAAGTTTCACTTAGTATAATCAAGCTCTTTTGTGCTTTACGATTAAGTATGTTCTTGTTTATAACATCATATATGAACCTTAGATGTCCTTTTTTACTTGCTCAATACTACTAAAATGGAATTTAATGCCTTAGCCATTAGCCATCTATAAAGCATGTAATTGAACATCGCACAAGCTTGCATCTCTAGTCTGATGCAAGTGAACATCACACAAGCTTGACAGGAAAAATTTCAGAGTCTCAATTAAAGTCAATACTATTTAGTTTGCCTGACGTGTAGAAGACCCATCTATTGCTTAACTAAAGTAGAACCATATGTAATATTCTTATTTGTTTCTTCCGAAGATGGTTGAAAAGGAAATTGGGGTCATTTGATCAATTCGAAACCAATCCCATGCCATTAGCTATTGTGATGCCCTCTTTTCTTTTTTCTTTTCTAAATCACCTTTTATGATAATGGGTATTGAAGAAAGATGGGGCCATTGAATCTCCACAGAATGTCTGGAATTATATGCTACTAATTGTTTTTCTCTTAATTTTTATTCATTTCATCACTCACTATCTCCTATTCTCTTATGATTCAATGCCTTGTATTAAGTTGTCTTTAAATTCCGTTTACAGGTTGTAAGTGTTATACCCCTGAAGGGTGGAGCCCCTCCCAAGCATTCCCAAAGAACGCAGTTGATCACAGAGAATTACCAAGTGGTGTAACTGGTGCTTACATGCTCTACTGGATTCAAATTCTGAATCAGCAGTTGCCTTTCATGTTATTCCTTTTCTACTTAAAGTGAAATAGCTAGACTTGCTATATCCACTTATATTAACCTGATTTTTTCTCTATTAGGATATCTGTTGGTATACATAAATGCAATTTTTCGCTATTTGCATAGCTTGATTTGTTTTCTCTAACATGATACTCTAGCAATTGTCAAGTCAATGCGCATTATAGACTACCAATTCTTCTGCTCATTAATGGATGTGCATAATAGCAGTGCTCATGAAATAATAATTTATTACCACAAGAATTTTCAGATGGAAATGGGACACAAATCTCTTTTTTTTTTTAAAGGGTATTTGTCATTTTGATTGCAAATATTGTTGCCTTACCGTGATGTGGAAAGGGCAACAGTTTAGAAAGTCAAAACCCCTATTTAGAGAAAAAAAAAATCACTCCCACCTATTGGATGCATGATTATACCACCGCATGGCGTAGCTTGTCAGTTGTCACGAGAACAAAAACAAAGTGTAATCTATATATACATACTCAAAACCCCAAAATAATAAATATCTGTAGTTTGTCAAGCTCTAACACATATACTTAGAGCTCAAAATACATAACTGCTAAAATTGAAATTAAATAAATCTCAATCATTAGTATATATACATCTCGAGTTTGATGCATAAGAGAGTCTATAACTCCTCACCTTGCATTTGACCGTAACGGCTTCTAAGGGAACCAGTTCACTGTAAAAATAAAAATAATAAAAATTAAAAATGGACAAATGTGAGATCTTTTAAAGGCTACGTGACATGAGAATTTAGTAAACATGCATGAGACATTTCATGCTATATGGATATGCTAAACAGATAAATTTTCTCATAAGTGCATCTCATGTTTTCTCATCCTTAAAAACAACATAGTAACTTTCATGAAAAGATTAAACTACATCAGCATAATCATGAAATCCATGCTTCTAAATTTTATAAATATTTCTTATGATCATAATAACAAAACTACCCATTAAAACAACATTAAGGTCAGCCAATCTGCTAAGTTTATAAAGGCTTGTGGAACGTCCAATTCTACAGCCAAGTATCCAGCGCTCCCCTCAAGGTTGATAACTTCATCAACCAAGGAGATGGACTTAGCCAAACAAAAGCCAAGTGCATCATTCGTCTCACTAATTGACAATCAAAAACAACATTTACCATGGAAGGCCCACTAATTTCACCCCTGCTGATCAAGTTTAGAATATACCATAAAACTTCACCCATGCTTTCACAACATTCAGTGTAATGTGGCGTATGCACTATATTCTTAAAATATAATGCTCATGAAATATGTAATACTTCCAACATAAATAAATAAATATTTTGAATTTCATGTACATGAATGTACACCTTTTTTTTTTAAATGTTAAGTACTACTACTATGTAGACCCAAGTCCAGTGAAGGTACACCTATTGAAACATACTGTGTGTGACATTTCTCAAACATTAATGCACGATAAACTTTTTAAATACAGTTCATGACAAATTAAAAGCTCATATCAATCACTTACTTGAAAACAGCAAAAACAGGAACTTAGAACCAGAGAAACTCAAGTAAACTATTTATTATTAAATATATATAAATAATTTAGCACATATATGATCCCCATGGACAATGTATAGCTTTTTTTTTTTTTGACAGAGAGTTTCAACCTATGGTGTCCACTCTTGATGATAGTTCTTTATCATCAGACCAAGACATCAATCAGTTTTTGGTATAGGCGGGATTAAACCCAAAATCTCTTATATAACTTAGATGATTATGAAAGTTAATGACAATAATAGAAATAGTAACCACCTACTATGATAATCTTAATGAAGCCAAGAAAAACACAAGTGTGAGGTATGACAACTAGAGCTTGGCTAAAGCTCAACATTACCATGCCTAAATCTAATAAGTGCCTTTGCAAAAAAATAACATTAAGCTTGAACTTAGCTAAAAAGCCAAGAAAAACATGAGCCCAACTTAAACTCTATGCTAGCATAGGACTGGGCCAAGGATTACTTCCATTTGTGTATCACAGGACCCAAGAATTCAGCTTTGCATGGAACATGATGCATTATGCAGTCAAACCAGCTATAGAAATGATGAACTCATGCCAGTTGAAGGATAACATACCAACTCTTCAACCAAGAACTGGCTCAGCTTCTGTCATTGGCAGCAAGACATCAATAGAGTTTGCGTATTGGTGAAACTGCAACCAGCCATAAAACATTGGATTATCTTCAGTTCAAAACTTACAGACATTGAAGGCACCAAAACAACTGACTAGGTGAAAGCAGTATTAAGAAAGAATTTAAGTTTGGTTTCCACATTTCCTAAGTGAAAGTAAATAGTAATAATAAATCATTGAAACAGCATGATTTAGTTTCATTCAATATGGTTCAACACACTTATCCAAAAAAATATTACTATGGATCAACACATCCATGATTCTGAAATCTTAGATTCCATTTAGTTGATCTTTTTGTTTTTTTTTTTTTTTTTTTTTTTTTTTTTTTTTTAAATATCAATATTTTTAAATATTTTTGTTATATGTTATGAAGTAAATGCAATACAAATAAAAGCATGCTTGGTAACTCTGAAAGACGTCCTTGATAACTTCCTAAGCAAGTAAGCATCATTGCTTTTTCTTTTTTCCTTTTTTCCTTTTTCTTCTTTTATGAGTGAGTTTTGGGCCTTTTGGACCCAATGAGAAGGGAGGAGAGATTTGAACCAGTAACCTCTGCTTCATGAGATGTGGTAATCATTTTCAGTTTCATATACAATCTTTGGCATTATTTCATGTTTATTTTTCTTAATGCATTACAATTATTTATAGTAATGCAGTACAAGTATCTTTAGTGGATCCATTCATAATAAAGTGACTAAATTTTACTCTGGCCGTCAACCTACCACAACCTCCTTTTCCTAGGCATGGAACCAGCTATGAACAAAATATATTACACTGAGCACAAACAAAGACGGAGTTATTTTTCTTAATGCATTGTCCACTTAAAAAGACTACTCAATATATATTTTAATCATTTGGTTCTCTACATCACTGATTCCTATCTTTATACCAAGGCCCTCTCTTTCGGAATTTCATTCAAGGTTTCATGTTTCTAATATGTTTGAATGATAAAGGTTCTGTAATTTCTCTTTTCTTTTCTTTTTTCCTTTTTGGTAAAATAAGGTTCTGTTATATCACTTGTTTTGTAAACAATTTTTATTTTAAAAAAAAAAAATTCATATCCAGTGTTCATCTATTTCTGTGCATTGCAAGGGTAAAGTGGAAATTTCAATTTCATAAGAGAACCATATACATATAGGTTCAAGAAGGGAATCCATTTAAGTTCACCTCTTTCACAATCTCTTCAGATTTTTGAATTAACGCCTGCACTTTAGCTGCCCCAGATTCTTTTATTGAATCAGCTTTTGAAGTTTTGGCATCCACCTATTAATTGCAGAACAGAAAAACTAAAATTTAGGCAACTTCATATCAATGGCTAACTCCACAATGAAGAGGAGATGCAAAATACCTCCACTACCACAGCTTCAACTTTCTTTTGCCTTGCTTCCAGCTCACGTCTCCTAGATTCCACCTCCAATCTCACATTATTGAACTCTAAGGTAGCCTCCTCACACTTCAAATCTCTTTCTTTCTCTAACTGATTTCTTAATTCATCCAACTGTTCAGCTGGGGATGAAAGAAGAAAGGTTTAAGCTCACAACTACTGGCTCAGAAGAGGAAAATACATAACATAGCATGGATAAGAGGTTACCTTTGGCTTGCCTTTCCACCAGTTTAGCTTCAAGTGACTTATCTAGTATTCCTTCATCACTAATTTTAGCTTTTAAAGCCTTAAAGTCCTTCTCAATGGATTTGGCAGAGTTTACCTATTAAAGGTGCTGATGTTATAAGCTTTATTATGAACAAAGTCAAAAATGACTATCTTAAGCATAGGAAAGCTAATAAATTTTTCACATATAAGGAAATTCCTAAATGGCCATCACTTCATTCATTCAAATTACACAAATTCTTTCCCCTCACCAAACACAGAATCTGTCAAATCATAAAATGCAGAGTATAAGATAACCAGCAGAGCATATACTCACCTGTTCTTGTATAGCCTGCATCTGAGCAAAATGTTTTGACATTTTCTTGGAAACCTGTGAGAAAGCACACAAAGAAATCACCAATTACCCTTTATTTAAACTGTTTTTTTTTTTTTTTTTTGGGTTCACATGCATGTTTACTATGCTTAGTCTTGGACTACTTGGCTCCATAAATCAGAGGACAGCAATATCTACCACATAGGTGACTAACTTCTATGTGTTTACACGGTCTAGAAACATTTTACAAAGAAACCAACAGCAAGATGAATGGTATGATTCTCAATGACCTTTTGACTACAATTATTTGAAAATTTTGAGGATATATGCATGCAAGCATGCATCTTTGTCCAATCCAGGAAATAAGGTAAAATAGCACTAGTGTGATCAACTTGTAATTCAATACATGGAAAACCACTCATCAAGACGACACCCCATTCAAATTGATTAAGGAAAAGCAACATGTGCACATAAAAGATGCCATTAGTATATGCTGAAAACATCAGATTAGTAGAAGTTGAAGAACAATGTCTCATTTATGAGGTTGATGGTAGCTTATGTAAACTGTGTATCATGTTGTCAAAAGCCATTTTAAGAGTGAAGGCATTAAAAATATATATATTTACCTGAAACAGCCCAACCAAGCTTTCTAAACCATGAACATATTAACGCAATTTTTGATAGCAAAACTTCCAAAAATCTTAAAATGAAAGAGAGCATTAACAAATAGGTCCATGAAAAAAGTATGGCATGCAAATGAATGAGAAATGAGAATAAATGGTTAAAATGGAAGTAGTTGATAATACACCTTTGTATAAAGCTCAACAACGGAAGTCTTGTCCTGATAGGCTTGTGTAGCTATTTTTTCAGCATTCTTTGCCGCCTCGCGAACTATTTTATTCTCCTCTAAAGCCCTCTTTAAGTAAAAATGTGAAGAAATTAATTAAATGTTGATAAGAAAAGCATAAAGAAAATCATTAATGTGTGAACAATAGAAACAACCACACCAACCAGAAAGAGAAAAATATCACAAAATTAATAGATTGCATCACATTTAAATTTTCTATCTACACATTGCAGAGAATGAATCAAAAATACTTTACTTTTGAAAAAAACTAATGAAACAAGAATGAAATTGTAGAGCCCTTTTATTTAAAACCCATGATATGTTATCAAGGATCGTAGTATCCACCACTACATGAATTTGGAAGTATAAAAAGAGACTTTATATTTGCACACAAGTTGCCAAATGTTTAACCATGCATGCACAATTCAACTAGCAAGAATGGAGGAACAAGTTAACAAACACCATAATTAACAATTTAACACACAAGTATAGATGATAAATAAAGAACAACCAATGAGAGAAAAAAAAAAGGAACTGTTTGGTAGGTGAGAGGGGCAAAGAGGGAAAGTTAGATAGAGGTAGCTTCCATAAATTTCACATTCAACATTGATAAAGTATCACTTGTCCCAAAAGTTTTTTTTTTTTTTTTTTTTTTATATAAGTAAAAGTATCACTTGTCCCAAAAGATTATGTTGATAGGAAATTGTAAATTTTATCCTTGAACCATTTTTCTGACACTTCCCACTCACTTGTGAGCCCAGACTCCCCCTCAAAAATGGAGTCCAACAAATGGATTTTTTTTTTAAATTGAAGGTAGAGTAGAGACGAGGTTTGAACTCAAAAGTCATAACCATTGACTCTATTGTTCTCAAAACTTAAGCTAATAAAAAAAGGTGAATTTAATCACTTAATCATTACTCTAACATTAACAAGATGCTCATCATTATAGGAACTGTGATGAATTCTAAGTTCTGGGAGTAATTAGTCTAACAACATTACTGACTTTGCTAAATATGAATTTTGCATCATGTTCAAGATAAGAAGACTTGGCAAGAAGAGAATAATAACCAATATGTGAAACTTGGGACATCCAAAAACTAAAGTCAAGAAATGAACATCTCCAGTGAGGTGATAGTTACTAAAATCCCACCCTGATGTTTAGCTTCGCTGTTTACCCATGCTAGACACATGTGGGCCAGCATGTCAAACACCATCTGGGACCTTAAAAGAGAAAAAGCTATAGTACCATTCATTTCAGTATGAATCCGCTGTGTTTGACATCTAATATTTTTTTTTTTTTATAAGTAAAATGATTCGGTTTTTTCATAAGTGTTTGACATCTAATATCAGTTTTGTAAACAAACATCAACTTTTCAAAAAACTAAGTTGATCCAGGGTATTACCCATGACATTAAAGAAAAACTTAAAATGACCAGTATAATCATACAATTCTCAATCTCATAACTGCCAAGACATAGTCATTTAGTGATTGAGTGCTGCCTACAATGAGTATAGGTGGGCTAAGGCCATTTATATATCACTGTGGAAACGTATCCATTGTTACCTCTTTATCTAAACCCAACTTCTAATGCAAAATCATGTTGTGGCCTTTACGCTACAATGAGGTTTTCATAGCAAACGCTAAAACATATTACTAAGACAATTAGACCAAAAAGTTTAAACTATATTTGTTTTGTGTCTAACTGTAGCACATGTATTGAAGTTCAGTATCCTAAATGATTGAAATCTTGGATATAATCAACATAAATGTAGTACCTGTTTAGTGAATTTCCATATCATACTTTATGAGAGAAAAATAAAATACCTGTAACTTATCTGGTGATTGGACAATTTTTGAACGCAAATTTGCATTTTCTTGGACACTTTGTACTAGAACAAACTCAGCATTAGAAATCTGGAAGAAAAAGAAAAAACTGTAACAACAAGAGCAATAGTGGCTATAAAAAGAAGCATGCATATTTGTATAGCCAATCTAAATGATGAACTTAAAACAGGAAACTTCTTTTCAATACAGCAGTAAGACCTTAAACTGTAGCTAATGTGGAAAGCCAGCTCCACATGAATAAAGGGAAATTTCTTAAAATATACAAAATTATTTAATAGTTAAAACTCAGGTAATGGTTCAAAAAATAATCACCATACCTCACTAGCTCTTCCAATCTAATAATGAAAAGATAATTAAACAATCTAACAATTACAGTAACACACCTTTGACAGATATCATTGCAGTCAAAGCGGACAAGACACAAGCACCACTACAAAAATGAAGTAGCTACTAATGAAATGAACAGGAACTTCAACAATTAAATATTAGCATACGCATATGCTTGCCCTTATTTTGTAGATATAATCAATCAAGAGTTCAAGTCTTTGCTATACATTTATCATAAAACAATGGATTGATTAAATAGTTTTTCCATATTAACTTTTAAACAATTTGATACTGCTAAGCATAGAACTCAAAACAAACAACAAACAATTGCCCTGGTTGTCCTAGCAAACCCAAAATTTGCAAAACTAAGCTTAGAACTCAATCTGCTAATTTTCCATAACCTCCTGACCTTCTCATCCATTTCTCCAGCCTTCTCCTTTAACTTGCGATAAGAAGCTCTCATTGACATCTGTTGATTGTTAAGGCCTGCAATGGTTTGACGCAATTCTTTAACCTTTGCATCTACCTCTTGAACAAGAGGTAGCTCCCTCTCTCTTGCTTCATTGTATTCTTCAATCTCTGCATTCAACTGCAATGCAAAAACATTTAGCACATTTGGATGCTTATACAGAAACATTCATTTTTTTTCTTCTGGATCTAGTAGAGAAACCTGGGAAATCCGAGCCTCCGACTCTCTTTGCTGCTCCTCAAGAAAGTCCAATTCATCCACAATTGGCCGTAGGAAATCTAGTTTCGCCTGTCTGAGATTGAAAGCAACCAATTAACATATAATAGAAGTTCAAAGATTACTGAACCAATTATACAAATTCTATTAATACATATTTCATTAAATTACAATTTTTACCCCCTTGTGGCTTGGTCGTACCCAGTGCACAAAGCTCCCTTTGTGGCTTTGTATGGTCACAATTTGGTTCACAAACTTTCAATTGCTACATTGAACCCCCCAAAGTTTGGACTAAAATGAAATTGTAAAGTTCCATCCAAATTAACAGAATTTGCATTTTTTGGACAAATAAATCATCCCCTTGTGATTTAACCCAATAACAATTTTATCCTATAAGTTTTTCAATTGTTACAGTTTGACCCCTTAAGTTTGGATTAAAATGAAATTGCTAGGGGTACTTTGAATGGAAACATAATGATTTCATTTTAATCCAAACCTTATAGAGTCAAATGAAACAACTAATAGTTTGTGGACTAAATTGTGATATGTCCAAACCACAATGAGGCAAATTATAATGTTTCCCTATTTTGTAAACAAAGCTATAAAACTAAATTACATAATAACGCATTTGAAAGTAAGAATTTTATGAAAATGTGCCGATCCTCTTTATTTTCATTTAAATCTTAATGACTCAACAATCACAAATCATTTCTTCGAAAATCCACGGTTTACTCAACTAAACAAAACTCAATCAAAAAATATAATTTTTCTTTTTACTGCAAATTGATATATAATAAAAGTCCAAAGATTATAGAATCAATCAAACGAACAAATCCTATAATAGTAGATAACTTCATTTCATTAATAAAGCTATTAAAACTACAATCTCATAATGCAATTGAAAGCATTTTAATATAAAATTCAACAATTACAAATCATTTCTCGGACAATGCATCGATCGCAAATGATAATTTTTTTTTTGAATGCCAATTAACATATAACAGAAGTTCAAAGATTACAGAAATAATTAAACAAACAAATCCTACTAGCAGATAATTTCATTTCATTAATAAAGCCATTAAACTACAATTTCATAATGAAATTGAAAGAGTATTTTCATATAAACTTCAACAGCTCAACAATCACAGATCATTTCTTCGACAGTCGCATGGTTTACTCAATCGCAAGAGAGAATTTCGCAAATTAATACATAATAGAAGTTCAAAGATTATATAGAACCAATTAAACAAAAAAATTCTAATGTAATTGAAATAGTAAAAACTTCATATAAAACCTCAACAACTACCACAAAAAATCATTATTAACCCTAACCTGTGAAGACCGAAATTGAGAATTGCGCTAAGAAAAAGTTCGGTCCGATCAGACGCAGGTTTGATGAGGTCTTTGAGGGTAAAACTCTTGGGACAATCCATGGAGGCCAGTACATCCTTGATCCGATTGTAGAGCTTGATAATCCGCACCGATTCGACGTGAAAGTCCGGATTCTCGAGGTGATCCAGCGCCGCGAACTCCAACTGTCCATGCTCTTCTTCCCTGCACAAAAACTCAAAACTCGAAGTTAGGGTTTTTCTGGTTTGGTTTGGATTTTGAAAATCGAAGAGAGAAATGAAAGAATCGAGAGGGAATGGAATATAAATAGGAAGAGTACTCGTGGAGACAGTCGATGTGGAAGAGGAGTCGAGTGTAGAGATCGGAAACGAAATCGAAGTTCGGTTTGGAGAGATCGTTCTCTGAAATGTTGGCGATTTGGGATTCGCTCAATATCGCTACTATTTCGCCTCGAGACATCATAGGGCACTCGTACTTCGACATTTTTTTCTCAATTCGATTCAATTCACTGTAGGTTGAGATTTCACAGAGAGAGAGAGAGAGAGGAAAGTGGCTCTGTGTGAGAATGAGAGTGAGTGAGTGACAGTGTTTTCCCGCCCAAATACTACTTGAAAAGAGTCATCTGTAGTTTTTTTTTTTTTTTTTTTTTTTTTTTTTCCAATTTCATCCAAAAAATAATAATAAACTGCAAATTATAGCTTCTAAGGGTTGTTTGGTTTTTGTTTTTAAACAACAATTTTTAGTTTTTAAACAACATTACACGTATTTCTACACATTTTTTCATCCACTCGTATTTTCACAAATGTTTTCAAATATAATTTTCAATTTTTAAACACATGCACTAAATAGACCCTAGTTTTTAGAGGAATTCATTTTAGTTCTCTAATTATAGATTTTTTATGTGAGAAATTTTTTCAAAAATATTTTTTTATTATTTAATTGTTTACTTAATTTCAATTTTTTTAACAAAATTGAACAAAAATATCTTAATTGATTAAATTTGAAATTTATGGGACTCAATTAAACAAAAATAAAGTTAGAGTAATTAAATGAATTTTAATCAAACTTATAAGGTGCAATTTGCATTTTAACCAAAATAATACTAATAATAACAATAAAGCTAAAATGCAAGTTGTACCCTGTAAGTTTGACTAAAATTCATTTCAGTCTTCTAACTTTTACTTTCATTCAATTGAATACTCTAATTTTCAAATTTATTCAGTTCATGGTTTTTATCCAATTTCATTCAAAAATTTTCATTACGGAAATTTTTTTCTCACATTAAAAAATATATAAAATTAATAAAAATATTTTATAGATTTTTTATGTGAGATTTTATATTAGGTAATTGCATACTTAACGGCAAATTTTTAACATAATTGGACAAAATACCTAAATTTAATAAATTTAAAATTTAGAAAACTAAATTGAATGAAAGTAAATTTAGAGTATTGAATTTCAGTCAAACTTAGAAAGTGCGACTTGCATTTTAGCCTAATAATAATAATAGTAACGAGTAATAATGCTGCATACACAACAATTTTTATTATATTTTTCACTATACTTGATTTAATAGATTTTTATTAGCTTTTATTTGAGTCTACCACTAACATCACAAAAAAGTTATGGTTTTGATATGATGGAAGTATTGGGTTATTTGGTATACAATTTAATGGTATTATGAAACTATTTGGTGTGTTTGGTATTGATGACATATTGAGTTGTGGGTGAATTGTTTGTGTAATTTCAATATTTTTTAACATTTTAAGTTTTTGACAAAATTGGTAATTTATAATTTCTTATTCCTTCCCTCTTTTTAAAGAAATTTATATGTTCAAGTTAGGCATGGCTTTTTATTTTTTATTTTTTATAAGGATTGAGTTTACTTCCAACCAGTTTCGAGGAAAATTCGTTTATCTCATATTCTCATTGTATGGTGATTTATGAAACCATTTATGTGTGCATTCCCACAAAATAATTAAAATACAATTAATCATGTAACATGCTGATTAACAATTAATATGACTTAGTCCCTAATTAAAGGACTTTAAATAAGAATATATTTTTGTTTATGCATCGATAATTGAAAGAAAAAAATATAGTAAAATTTCTTGCCAGAGTTTGCAACAAGTACAAAGATACAGAGGATAGCAAAGAAACAACTATATTTAGAATTACTCTTAATCATGTTTTTCCTTGTTTTCCAACATACAAATTGCAATTATTATAGGTTATAGCATGAATGATCGAGAAGAAATAAAAAAATGTTATAGCATGAACTGCTTGAATTAATTATATTTACTTATTATTTATTCAGTTGAGTGAATTAGACCCATTTTCATGGACGGAAGGGGAACCTTGACCCCGCTAAAAAATAGAGAGCCAACCCTTTGGGAACTTTAAAAGGTTGATCAGTGAGTCTTATTTTAAAAGGGAGCAAAAAAAGGAAAAGTTTAAAATCTAGGTGATTTGCAATTTTAATAAATTCATTTTATAGTAATACTGTCCTTCCAAGTTTCATATCAATTTCAGTTTTTTTTTAATAATTTGATAATTGATAGGGGAGGATTTAAACGAAGAACATCTTTGTTGAAAGTAAACTACTAGTACAAAATGTTATATATGATTTCCATCAACTCATGATGTCTTTGAATATGGGATTTGGTTCCAACAAGCTTATTCCAAACTCAAAGCATCATCAAACTTCGGACCTTGAGTTTGAGGTGGAGTATTAAAGATATATACATACATATATATATATATATATATATATATATGGGTTTATAATAATGTATGTATTGGCCCAAAAGACCCAATTATAGAATAAGTTCATGTACATCTAACCCTAGCTCATATTCTCTTTGAATAAGCCCTATTAGGGTCAATGTAACACACACTAGTAATGTCAAATATGTAGAAATCAAGGGTTTTATCCCGTGAACATGAGCCATCAAGTTGAACCACATAATTCTCTCTTTCTCTCTCACTTTTACATCTCTATTATGTTTTCTATTTCCTTCAAATTATTTAGCATTTTTTCTACTAAATTTGATAGTTACAATGAAGAATAGAGATTTTAAAAATGTTGAATGTCTCTATTAAAACCATTAGAATGCGTCAACTAAGCTACGATGACACACACACACACACACATATATATATATATATATATATATATATATATGTATGTATATGAATTTGATACCTTGAAGTAGTTAATATATATATATATATATATATGGGATAGAGTTTTACCTATAATTGTTAGATGTCTCTTCAAGTTCTTAATAGCTAATCAGAACTGGTCTATTGCTTGATATATGCTTCGTCAAAGATGAACCAATTGAAGTTCCAATTATAGTTTAGTTTATAGGGGGCAAATTTTAATAAAACACCAGATGTGGCTAGTGGAGGAAATCAAAGGAATCAACAGCGGAAGTGCTTGTTTGAAAATTAACTTGAAGAATTTGTATACAATCCTTTAATTTTTTTTTTTTAAAGGCTTGTTTGAAACCTACCTTGAAGGATTTGTACAAAATTCTTCAATTAAAAAAAAGTATAATCATCGTTCTACCATAATTGACAAGTTTCATTAGCTTCTTTAAGTCTCTTGAATAACTTTTATTATAAATGAATGGTTTTCTTCCGAGTTAACACAATTATTGGTGAACAGGTTTTCTATATTGGTGAACATTGCTGACTTAGTGACTTGCTGTGACATGTACTCATGTTATCTCCTAAGAATATTAGTGTGTTGTTTTAAACGTAAAACTTCCTTCAGTTAGCCACATAACCAATTAACACTAAAAGTTAGTACTTAGTAGAACCATTGGCCTTCAATAATTGGCTATCTTATTGCTCATTGTAGCTCCCTGAAACTTCTTTATATATATATATATATATATATATATATATATATATATATATATATATATATATATATATTTTAGGCAGAAATATAAATTATTATTATTATTATATCCAGAAAAAGGGTATTTTAATTTTTATTCTTCCTCCTTTTATGAAATTCATAAGTTCAAGTTATTCACAGCTTATCTATAAGACTATAAGTACGGAGTTTATCTCCAAATCAGGTTAGAGGAAGATTCCTCTAACTTATTAATGAAACCATTTATGCGTACTTTTAGTTGCATAATTTATTTAGGTGGCGTTTAGTACGGGAGAATCTACATTAGTCCTAACATCCAGATTCTTGGGAATATGATGTCTTACAATCTAGATGCCTAGAAATGTAATTATTCCTATGTTTGGTTTAATTGGAAATCTAATAAGATTCCTAGAAATGTGAAATTATAATTTTTGGTTTATTCCTAGAAATCTTAACTGAATTATTTATTTTTTCCATTCTATCTTTAGATTTGTAAATCCAATATAAGTCTTTTTTTTTTAAATAATAATAATCTTCCTCTAAATAAATAATGAAAAACAAAATATAAACTATAAATTATGACAAATTCATTAAAACTATAGTTGTAAGGACACAGAAATCAAACAGCTCAAGCCCACTTAGAATAGTGAGGTTTGCACAGTTCAATCAGGCCCAAATCAATATATTTGTGAGAGAATGGATCAAACAAAAAGGGAGGGCTCAGCCCGATGACAAAAACAGGGAAGAAAAACAAAAGGCCATGAATTAATATACAAAATAGGCTTATTACAAACTTGCCCGAGGAGGCAAATCTTACCCAGAAGAAAACACTATTCACTCTCTTCTCTCTCTGTTCTTGTTCTAGATTCTATTCTTTTCTCTTTTTTCGGATCCCCTTTTCTGGAAATTTTCTCTCCCTTATATACTCCCTTCCTCTTTACATCTTGACCCCCCCATCTTTACCTAACCAAATTCTCATCATGACACCTGTCCCTTTAAACATCTGCCGAAAGCGGTAAAATGAGCTACTTAGCTGTGAATTACACTGTTCAGGTCACTTCCCCATCAATGCAGCTGATAAAATTGTTGTCCACCATTTAATGCGGAGGCAACAGGGTACTTCTCACTGGAAACTTCCCCTACTTTCCATGAATCTCTCTCCTCTACCCATCCTTCCCACCTGAAGCTCCCAAGAGACTTTTGTCTCTTCTCCTCCTCTCTTCAGGTGAATTCCCTCCTCGAGCATGTGATGTCTCAATAACAAGACTAACAGCTCAGCAATCCCTTCCGCAGTCCTCGGGCACCTACAATAACTCCCTAAAACTTTGCTATCAACTTTGAGATAGAAGCAAGGTTTTAGTTTATACAAACTAGCTTGATACGTGTCACATGCGTTCCCACGTGGTAACATCCCCTCACCTCTCTCCAACATGCTCTTGATACTTCGGTATCCACAATTTCACATTTATGGTGTCAAGCGGCTGCTTGTCCCCCCACGTTCTACAGTGCAATGATGATCCTACGGTCCTCGTTTTACCTCATTTATAGGCAGGAAATTTACCGCTCATTTTTCACCCCTATATATGGAGGGGCTGTGGCTGGCTTTCTCTCATTTTACTCATTTGGCAATTTTTATTAAAGCAGCTACTAGAGGAGAAATTCTTCTACTGCACATAGGTGTGCTCAGATTCTTTTTTTTTTTTTGCACAGATTTGTATTTCTTGTACTATAAAATTCCATGGGTAGATTCGCTAGGCTAGTAGACACACCTAAAGGCATGGACGCCTTTAGGGCTAAGTATAGGATCCCTAATGGTGTTGAACTCCGACATTGCTTACTGGGCGAATGCCTGGTCATAAACAGACCTCACGAATCTGTAGTTATTCCGATGATCGCTTTCATAGAAGGCGGGATGGAAATCCCCATGGGAAGGGTCACTAGAGACTTCCTAACGAATTATAAGCTAACCCCCACCCAATGCTCCCCAAACGTTTTTAGGGTCCTTGGGAACATAAACATCATAAACAAAAAAATGGGGACCAACCTCACATGGCATGATGTAAACTAGGTGTACAACTGCCAAAAGGGGAAGGATACTAAATACTACATCAAATGTAGGGTCCCTTTCGTTAGGTTAATCTCCTGTTTGCCTGATTCAAGCAAGGGTATGGACAAGGACTTCCTCATCATCTCGGGAGACTGACATGATGGACTGCATTGTCCCACCCAAGAAGGGGAACTAGGCAGGGTTCCCTCGGATCATAGACGTGCATAGGATCTTTCCTAATTTTTATAAGGGATTTTTTTTTTTTTTTTACTAGCTTATAACTCTTATTGTTTCTTCATTAGCAGATGAATACCATACCACCTCGTCCAAGCATCTCGTGAACTTTACTAACCTAAACTAGATCCTTAGGTCAGAGATTTTTTTGCACAAGGACGGTCAACTTCGGGCGATACACGTCATCCTCGGTTTGAACCCATTTCAAAACGCTTTCAAAGCTCGAAGAATGTCATTAAAGCTAAGGACTTATGATTAGCTTTAATTGACGTCGCAGTCTCAAGCTTTCTGTTAACTGAGCCACCTCCAGTTGGAACCCAAGACGCTCAACTTCCAGCCCCACTCGTAGCCAAACTCCTCTACTCACAAAAGCCTCCCATTCCTTCAGACAAAGAAACTAAGGAGCCCACACCTAAACCTAATCAGGAGATAACAATCAAAGATTTCGAGGTCTTTTACCAACAAGAGGACCTTAAGGACGCTCCTAGCACTTCACACCGCCCTTTGTGCCTTACCCAAGTCAGTGCTAACCAAGAGGTGACTAATATTCTCGAAGGAATGGGATTCAAAGAAAAGACCCCAAACCTCCTTGCTTTGCTAACAGCCCATGCTGGGGGTGCCTCTCCCGCTATCCCAATGATGCCCCGACCACTAACTTTGGCTCCAACCAGCACATCTTTTGGTGATGCCACGGAGAAGAAAAGGAAAAGGGGCTAAGGAGGCAAAGGCACTGAAGCTGCCAAGGAAGGAGAAATTACCCATTCCTCTTAATAGCCCCCAACTAAGGAAGCCCGAACAACCAGGGCTCAACAGAAGAAGAGCACTTCCATTGGGACTTCAAGAAAGTCTGAGGGGGAGTAGCCACCTAAGCCTTTTGTTTGGAGACCCTCCTTCATTTTGAGTTCGAGTGGCCCCGTCATGAGTGACGCCAACCTGAGAGACCACCAAAAAGGTAGGGTTGGCCTCATGGCAGAATGCTTGGAGAAAGCCTTATGCCTATCCGAGGACATGCAAGAGCTTAGGTCCTTCAGGAAATGTGAGGTTTTCCTGTCTCTGAAACGAGACACTGCCAAGGTACATAATTACACCCCTTTTCTTGCTAATCCCACTAACACATGTACAAATACTAAATAGTGTCAATCTTGCAGTCTATCCAAGCTGCTTTCTTGGCTAAGGAATGGGTGGACCACGCTTTGAACCAAGGTCGGAAGGCTAAGGGCAAGCTGGAGGCAGCTGAGAAGGCCCACGCCGAGGTTGATAAGTGAAAGTTCAAATAGTGTGTAAAACACCTATGAACGTTTAGACCCCCATATTAAAAATACCAACACAAGCTAATAAACAAACAATATATGTGCCAAATATGACTATATGCTAAACCCAAATTGGTAGAACACTCTAATCCATAATTAATCACAAACACAACAACAATTAAATGATAAAAAGTAAGGGAAGAAGGATGCAAACACAAAGATAACATGGCAATGTGTTATCAAAGAGGAAACCAAAGTACTCGGCGAAAAACCTCTCCGCCACCCTCCAAGCTATCAATAATCCACTAAAGAATAAAGTTAGGATACATAAATAGCAAAAGACTCTCCAAGCCTAATCTACCCAGTGCACCTAAGCCTTCCAAGCTTCTTGTTTTAATAGGGTTATGCCGAATCTTGTCTTCTCTAGCTTACCAGATCCCACAATAACCCATTGCATCAACCAAAATGAATTGGTCCCTTCTGAACTGCTTTCCAAGAACCAAAATACCTCCTCACTGATATGGGTATGGTGAGATAAGGATTTGCCTAAATGTACCTCTCAAGGATATGTCAATGGAGAGGGTGAGAGTAAAGGAATTTTGAGAATCAAAAGATGAAAATTGTGGATGAGTCAATCTTGTTTTTCTCTAGAGTTTCTCTCTTAAAATTATCTCTGGAAGCTCTCTACATTTTGTGGGTATAAGGGTATTTATAGTAGGGTGTATGAGGAATGCGAAAAGTCATTTTTCAATAAACAGGGCATTCTGATGACTTGACCTCGCGACTGGAACGAGTTGCGAGTTTGAGTCGCGAGCTAACTGCCTAGCCAGACTAGAAGTTTTGTCCTGTAATGCTCCAACTGTCATGACCCTTTAGCTCCCCCTACATGCTTCACACGTGTGCCATTCTGGAGACTTGCCGGTCGCGAGATCCAGTCACAAGATTCCCTTGAATTGAACACTTCTTGAGATTTCTTCACACTCTTTCACACACTACCCTTACATAATTCCCACCTAAATACAGGGTATCTAATTGCTAAATTACAAGTAAATTTGGCACGGAATAAAGCCAACACATGATTGAATAAATTCAACCTTACAATAAAAAGCTTAAGGAGACTATTGCCCAGCTAACCGAAGCAGAGAAAGCTCAAAGGAACGTTGAAGCTGCTTTGAACAGCTTCAAAAGACAAGCGGCAGAGTCCCTTAAGGCTCAGAAGAAGGTGGAAAACAAGTTGGCCTTAACGATGGTGGGGCTTAAACAGTTGCAAAAACAACTAGAGACCAAGGATGCCGAGAAGGCTAAGGCTAAGCAGGCAGCCTATGATACAAGCATGACGGCCGAAAGTCTAACTACCTAACTCAGGGACATTGCTCGGGCCTTTTGCCTGGAGGTGTGGGGTCAAGCTCTGATTGCAGTTGGGGTCAACACTGAGTTAGAGCTCAAGGCTCCTGATAGGGTATATTGCCTTCCAGCCTTGCGCTTGGCCCCTAGTCCTTCCCAGCCTTCAACTGACCCCGGCCTAGCCCCCACGTCTTCCTCGGCATAGCCTACCACCACTCCACCTGCCACTCCAGCCAAAGAAAAAGAGAAGGAGTAACTAGCTCCAACAAACGTTGTAGACATGGAGATAGAGGAAGTAGTTGAAGTTGCCCAGTTGAAAAGGAAGAAGAAAGAAAAAGAACAAGAAAAGAAAGGTGGGAAGGAAACAGAAACATCAACATAGCCTAGCTCTAGCTTAGAAGTTACTACTTAGCTGTGTAACTAGGCTTAGGCTTAGTTTGTGCCCCATTTACTTCTGTTGTAATCCAATTTCCAGGCTTCAATGAAAATAGTTAATCTTTATTTCAATACTTTTCATTTATCTTAGCTTTATTTATCTACTTGCAATTCTGGCTATTTCCCTTTCCTCAAATCATCTGCAATGTACTAACCTTTGACTGACTAAGTCAACTTCCCATACTTTATTAGTTAATTTGACACAAATTTCGAGAAAACTGATAAACTATCTCTTGAAGTAATGTATTAACACTTAACATAAATTCTAAACAACACTTACCTCAAATTGGGTTTGGAATTCCAAGATAAACCAATCTGCATTGTATCTGTAATCCAAGGAAGTAAGCAAGCTTTATAACTTTACTCTACACTAAGACAATTTCTTGCGAAGGCCACTTTATCCACAGTTTGTGACCTGAGGAGCCAAACCAACCTCAGATCTTGATAAACACTTAAAAACTTTTTGCACACATGTTAATTTACCCAAGGCTTGTGATTCGAGGAGTCGAACAAGGCCAAAGTTTTGTTTAACACTTAGAGATTTTCCATGCAAGATTAATTTACCCAAGACTTGTGACTTGAGGAGCCGAACAAGGCCAAGGTTCTGTTTAACACTTAGAGATTTTCCATACAAGGTTAATTTATCCAAGGCTTATGACCCGAGAAATCGAACAAGGCTAAGGTTCTGTTTAACACTTAGAGATTTTCCATGCAAGGTTAATTTACCCAAGGCTTGTGACCCAAGGAGCCGAACAAGGCCAAGATTCTGTTTAACACTTAGATATTTTCCAAACAAAGGTTACACCACCAATTGCTTCCATAATAAAGTGCAAATAAACCAGGCATGAATAATAACAAAGTGCATATCATTAATAATAATAACGTCGCAAGTTATTTACATTCCAAAGACGTGGAATTACATTTTTATCCAAGTCTTCTAAGTAATAAGCCCTAATGCCAGCCACTGAAGTTATCATGTATGGTCCCTCCTAGTTGGGACCCAGTTTTCCCTAGGCTAGGTTCTTCGTTGTCCCTACCACTTTTCTCAAAACCAAATCTCCTTGAGCTAATGGCCTTAACCTTACTCCCTTATCATACCCTTACTTAAGTCTTTGCTAGTAATGCGCCATTTTTACTGCAGCCACTTCTCTCCTTTCCTCAACCACATCTAAGCTGTCCGAGAGCAAATGATCATTTTCCTCAATACTGAATTGATCAGTTTTTAGGGTCGAGAATCCTGATTCAAGAGGAATTACTGCTTCTGCCCTATAAGTCATTAAAAAAGGAGTCTCCCTAGTTGAACTTTGGGGTGTTGTATGATAAGTCCACAGCACGTGAGGCAATTCATCCACCTATTTCCCTTTTGCATCATCTAACATTTTCTTCAACCCAGACACTATGACCTTATTAGTCGCCTTGGCCTGGCCATTCCCTTGAGGATAAGCAGGTGTAGAATACATGTGCCTAATCCCCAACTCCCCATAATATCTTCGAAAAGCTTTACTATCAAATTGAAGGCCATCACCCGAGATCAGTGTGTGTGGGACTCCAAACCTGGTGATGATATCCCTCCAAATAAACCTCTTAGCATCCACATCCTTGATATTAGCAAGTGGCTCAGTTTTTACCCACTTGGTAAAATAGTCCATTCCAACGAGGGGCCACCTTCAGTTCCCTATGGTTTTTCTCTTTGGTGAATCTCAAAAGAGATTGGTGTAATTTTTTTATTTCAAAAAAATCATACATAAAAACAATCTAACGATTTTTATTTTTCCTCATTTTTATTACAAAATTTGAAAATATATGTCAAAATTTATCATCCCATATGTTTTTATTTAAATTAATCAGTGTAAGGGCACTTAGTTTGTTTTCTTTTTTAATTTAATATTCTTACTCGATAATCCACACAATGCCTAGAAAAAATTAAAATATAATATGATTTTGTTTTTGTTTTTTTGTTTTTTATTTTTTATTTTTTTATTTTAAATACGAAAATTTGATTTTTATGAAAAAAATTATGATAGTTATAAATAGCAACTGTAATTTATTGTGAATGTATATGTATATGAAAATACACATTCTAGCATAGTAGCATTAGACATTGAATTCTTACGATTGTGTTTGAAAATTTGAATATGGAACCATATATTTTATTATTTAAAGAAAATATGTTATTAGAGATTCTAATAGAGGGTTCAAATATAAAATAAATTTTAAATTCAATTAAAAAATACATCAAATTTATGATGTGTAAAATTGTGAGACCTCAAAGTTTATGTGACATAATAGTATGAGGCTAATCAAAAATCAAACTACTTCATTTTTATATATATTATAGATTATGTCATTGTTTAACAATTAAAAAATCAATAATCAAGCCCATCTACCAAGTGCTTACTATTGGAATTAGTTAGGTTAGAAGAGCACTAATTAAGTTTTGACTTTGAAAGGTAGCTAGTTAAGCTATGTCTTCTCGATTTGCTTACTATTGGAATTTGGAAACAAGCTTAGCCAAAGGGGAAAAAATTGAGTATGCTCTCTTTTTACATTAATACTAACGAACCTGTTTGGTTTTTTTTGTGGCATTAATTGAAGTGCAAATTAACAAAGATGGAGTTTGACTTGACACCAAAGTTTGCCCAAAAGTTATTCGAGGGAGATGGCGGCTCATACTATAGTTGGTCAAGTTCTGAATTCCCTTTACTTCGTGAGACCAAGGTCGGTGCTGGCAAGCTTGTTCTGCAGCCATGTGGCTTTGCTCTTCCCCACTATGCCGATTCTCCCAAAATTGGTTATGTCCTTCAAGGTTAGTAAATATTTATGTCTGACATTTGCTATTTAATCATCATACTTTATCAGTAGAATATGACATCAATAAGTATTGATTAAAAAAGAAAATGTTAGCAAGTTTTTCTAGGTGTAGGCGAGATTTAAATCCAATTCCTTATTTGAAGAGGGGAAAATTGTATTATATACCATTTAAATTAATTGAAAACCACAATAGATCTACATCTCTTGTTTTTTTTTTTTTTTTTTAATTTGTATACTTTGGACTATTTTTTTTTTTTTTAAAGAATACTAAATATTTTTAACACACATACAGAGAGAGGGGATAAGGTTTTTTAAAGAAACTTACAGTTGTGTATATCTGTATACTTTGGACTAAATAATGAGACCAATGATAACAAAAATATTAATATAAGAATGAGACCAATGACTTATTGCGAATTTAATTTGTTGCAAACCTTTTCTACTTTATAAAAAGTGGTGGGCCTCTAAGGTTTAACCCTTAATGACAGTTTTTATGTTTGCATTAGAGGGAAATTAGTTAATGTTAACATGCGGTAAAAAGGACCTTTATCAAAGGAATCCTTTGATTCCAAACCAATAAGGAAAAGGATCCTTATCATTTCCATAGTTAGTAAAATATTATATTGTATATTACACGGACATCATATCCTCTTTAAAATTCCCATTTATTGTATGAAAATTTTATTTTTCTAAAAAATACATATTTTCTAAATTAAATGTATAAAACACATATTCAACGTTTTTTGTATTATACTTTGTACAAAAATACTTCAATTTGTTTATCAAAAAAAAAAAAAAAACTTCAATTTGTCTTCCCTTCAATACTTTTATCAACAAAATAATTTTTTTATTTTATATACGATAATATTGAAATGATCAAAATTAGTATTTTTAATTCTATTTTTTAATATTTTTATTAAACATCAACAATATTTTCGTATTAATATTTAGCAAAAAAACATTTTTGTGTTTTATTATAATCTTGAATTTTTTTCATCTTTTAAGATTTTCTATAATTTGAATGATTATATCTTATATATAATATGTCTGTATGTATATTAGATTTTAAATCAACAAAAATAAAATTATTTTAAATTATGATACTACGAGATTATTTTTGGGTTCCATCCATCAAACCTACAATGAATAAAAGTAAAACCTAAAACTAGCCAAGGGCGGTGCTATGTTGAACCCCCTAACCTGGAAAAAAAAAATTACTTATATAATATTTTTGTAAAAAAATTTGTTTTGAACCCCCTACAATAAAAATTTGCACACCCTAAAAGCCCAATTGAATTTAGCTTTAAACTCCAAAAAAAAAAAGTCCAACATAAAATTTTTGGTCTTTAATCTCAGAAAAAAAAGCCCATAAATCAAATTTTAAAAAATCATAAAAAAAAAGGGGCCAAACCAAACTTAAGAGAGAAACTTAGTCCTCTCCCACTATCCTTTTTCACTCTCCAAACCCAAAGGAAAAATGTAGACATTTCACCCACAAACAATCTGCCACCATCTAACCTAGATCTGCCATCGCATCACCGACGCTTGGACTATCATTGATTTACCGCCACCACCGCTTGATCTGGTATTTTCATCTCTCTTTCTTTCACTATGAGAGTGTGTGTTTAAAGTGCTTTGATAGACTTCTTTGTGTGTTTTTAGTATTTTGATAGACTTCTTGAGTTCTTTCACTGAGGCTATGTTTGTTTTGGGTGTAAATGATTTCCGGAAAATATTTTACACCTAGCAGTGTGTCTGGGTGCACATATAAAATAAAGTTTTCCAGAAAATCTTAAACTTTGACTATAAAATAAGCCCTTTGACCCGGAAAATCATTTACACTTCTCTTTTACCTTCAAATGATTTTTGAACTCAAGACACCTGAAGAGAGAGAGAGAGAGAGAGAGAGTGAGAAGAGAGAGTATAGAGAGTGATCTAGAAACACAAACAAGCACACTCCACCTGAAGCACATCCTCGCCAAACTCACACCCAGAGAAAGAAGACCCATCCCTCAAGCCGAGCAAGGAGAGGATACTTCACCGACCCATCCCTCATCCTCACCGTCTCCTTCCTTCTATGTGTCTGTACTGTTAAGTTTTTGTAGTGTTTGATATATGGCATTGAGTTATGAGTTTTGTTTTTTGCACTTTTGAGACTTTGACCGAAGTCAGTGGGAGTGGTTGTTGCAACGTGGGCAGGTTAGTACCTTAAAAATAAAAGACAATAAAAATATGAAATATTTATTTAAAGAGTTGTAAACTTATAAATTAAAGAATTGCAAACTAATAAACAATTATTGTAAACACTTAATCGGTGGGATAGAAACTAACAAATTAAATTAAAGAGTTGAAAGAAAATATAAAAGAATTTATAAAAATGTCTTGTGAATTCAATAAAAAATTTGTAAAAGAGTAAAAAAAAAAAAAAACTAATAAATTAAAGTATTCTAAGTAATAATAATTAAAGTTCATTTAACAACAATTATTAATAAATTATTGTGTTAGGAAAAAAAATGTCAAATGAACTTATAGTTTATATCTATATATATATATATATATATTAGATTTTATATAATTTATGTTTCTTATAAACTCCCCTAAACAAAAATTTTGGAGCTGCCACTGAATTAATAGCTTACAATTTGAGAGGAGACTTAAACTAGATTCCCCTCATGCTGCAATAATAATGATTAAATAATTAAATTCGTAATTTCTTATAAACTTAATCTTTTGAAATAATTAATAATTTATCATGATTAAAATTTTCAATTTTCCACTTGTTAAGTTTTTAAGACAACAAGTAGTTTAATAGTTAAATTTATATTATTTCTTTGGATAATCCATGAGTTTCTGTGCTTCGATAATCCTTGAGCTACTGTACCATTCCATATACGTAACAAGGGCTCTCATATTTGTGAACAAAAATCTTATTAACTTATAAGTAGTGCAGGTAGTGATGGAGTAGTTGGAATGGTATTACCTAACACAGCAGAGGAGGTGGTATTGAAACTTAAGAAAGGAGATGTTGTACCAGTAGTACTGGGATCAGTGTCATGGTGGTTCAATGATGGAGATTCTGAACTGGTTATAGTATTCTTGGGTGAAACCTCCAAGTCTTACATTCCCGGAGAATTCACCTACTTCATTTTAGGTGGGGCTCAAAGTATCATGGGAGGTTTCTCACCTGACTTCATTAGCAGAGCTTATAATGTGAACAAAGATGATGCAAATAAGCTTGCAAAAAGCCAAACTGGGTTCCTAATAATTAAGCTTCAAGATGGAAAAAGATTGGCTAAGCCCAACAAAGACAATACCAACAAATTGGTGTACAACATCAATGTTGCAGTGCCTGATATTGATGTCAAGCATGGTGGACTAGTCACTTCATTGACTGAGGCCAAGTTTCCTTTCCTTGGACAAGTTGAGCTGATTGCCAAACTTGTTAAACTTGATGCTAAAGCCATGTCTTCACCAATTTATACTACTGATTCTTCAGTTCAACTAATTTATGTAGTGAAAGGAACTTGTCAGGTTCAAATTGTGGGCATTAATGGTAAGCAAGTCTTGGACACGGAATTAAAGCCTGGTCACTTGCTTGTGGTGCCAAAATTTTTTGTTGATGCCAAAGTTGCAGGCGGTGATGGACTGGAGTATTTCTCTATAATAACAACTAGCAAGTAAGCATCAGTTTCATTTTTCTCTAATCAAGCTTGAATATGTCATACTAGAGAATTCTATGTCAGACACTTTTTTATAATTTTTTTTTTGGTATGTACTATACTTACCTAATCTTAACGGTTAATATTGAATATTACCTTATCTAATATATATTTTATAATAATAGATGAACAGTTAAGATTAGATAGATTTGAGACATACAAAAAAAAGTATGTACAATAATATGATCCGTCTAATAATATAATTATTGTTTGTTTAATAATACTTATTCACATAAAAAGTTAATTAACATTTATTTTTTCTTTAAAATATATATATATATATATATATATATATGTTTTCTTTGCAGGCCTGCCTTTGAAGATTTAGCTAGCAAGGAATCAGCTTGGGGAGCATTATCTCTTGGGGTGGTAGAAGCTTCCCTCAGTGTTTCCGCAGAGTTTGGGGAACTTTTCAAGTCAAATATTGGAAAGAACAAAATCCTCATCCCTCCAGAGGATTAATCAGCTTGCAAATCAAATATAATGCTGTGTGGTTAATTATATAAAATAAAATATGTTTTTATATAAAATTGTAACTCCTAAGGAATAAACTATATTCTCTACTTTGGAAGAAGCAGATGTATACTCTTTTTGGTGGTGTAAGAAGCAGCTATATAAGCACTTATATTTGAGGAGTTGCGTTGCATACTTGTATGTCACAACTTCGTGAATTGTAAGAACTTTCTATTCAAGGTCAACACAAGGTATATTATAGACTAAAATACAAATTGTACGTTCTAAGTTTAACTAAAATTTATTTCAGTCTTTTAACTTTACTTTCATTCAATTGAGTCTCTAATTTTCAAATTTATTCAATTCAAGCCTTTAGTCTAATTTCATTAAAATTTTTCCATTAAAAAAAAATACTTTTCATGAAAAAATCTATAAAATTAATATAAATTTTTTTATGTGAGAAATATTTTTCAAAAAATATTATTTTTCATTAGTTAATTGCATACTTATGGTGTAGCATCTTTCCACCATAAAATATAAAACATCCGGCTTTTTTTTTATTATAGACAATTTAAACCTATGACATTATCTTCTGATAATTACTATTTATCATCAGATCAAGACAACAATTGATTTTGGTATAAGCAGAAATTAAATCTCACATATTTTATTCGACGACAAGACACTTTACTATTTAAGTTAATTGGAACCCACACTACATCGGACCTAAATAGCAAAACCAAAGGGGAAAATGTGAGAAAACTTAAATTCTAGAATTAAGACATCAAAAAATGATATATAACAACTAGATCAAGAGGGCTTACCAATCCATGTGGGCTACCTTCTCCATTTTTCAACCGTCTACACAGATGCTTGCCTGCTCAAGTCTGATTACTGTAAAGACGATTATACTCCAGATGATTTCCTTAGTAATTTGGTGTGAAGTCTATCATATGCTCAGGTTTCTCTACTGTCTTTTGCTATCCTGCAGTTTTATTCTAGTTGAGTCCCTTAGACAGACTTATTCCAAAAAAAAAAAAAAAAAACCTTGGTCATGATCCGAGACAGGCAAGGACAACTTTTTAGTCAATAATTTTATTCAAAGTAAATTTTTTAGTAGGTGAAAAGAAATTATACTGTACATTGCATAACACTATTCCTTTCCACCTTCACTTTTGTTTCTAGTTGTTCAGAATTGTCATTTATTGCTAAATACTCAAATGATTCATTTAGACAGAAATATTCGGGAAAATATGTTCTGATTTCAATTTCAATTTAAATAGTTTAAGTATAATATGAAATTTACATTTTTCTACTAATGAAAATTATGGATGATTTTTTTTTTTTTGGATAAAATCATGGATAAGGTTTTTTTAAAATAAAAATAATGGATAAGTTTAAATCTCAACATCTCTTCAAACTTGGTCTGGACGAGAGCATGATTTTTGGTTAGATTTGGGTTCAGAGGTCAGAGGGATGCTAAATAATTCCACTGGTTTTGGCTTTTTTTAACCGTTAAGTTCAATAAAAAAAAGGATCGATCAAGGAGACCTTGCATTGGTGGCAAATCTTATTAACAGGTGAATATAAATGATTAGATATATGATATAATTTTCAATTCATGGTATGTACATAACACCACTGAGACATGGGAGAATGCGTAAGTGGTTGAATCTGGACTCTACACGTGGAGCAACTATGAGGGAAGGGAGAATAGGTGTTGGCTAAGAGAGCTTGTCTTGGTCTGTGCTAAAGGCGTGACTACCTTGGGAAGGAAGTAAGATTTACACATGACATGGTACTCAAGCACTCACAAAAAGAGAGATAGTGACTTTCTAAGGTCAAAGGCTATGAGGACATCCCTTATTGGTTGAGTGCATCATGAGTCACCTTAGGAACACGTGTACCAATCATAGTATTCCTGATGTCCCTCTCAATGTCCAAGACCTGTCTCCCAAGCAATGGCAAAGCTACCTACCTATGGGTCCCAGTGCCACGTTGGTGCAGCTCTTATCCTTTAGTCAGCAGACAATATCACAGCTGTGAAAAGATCCAAAATAGAGAATATGATGACTTGACACCTGTCTTTGTATTCAACCATGTTCGTGGTTTTTTATCCATTCTCTAGGGTTTTCCACGTACATTTTGTGTTATTTTATTAATTAGCTTCTTCTTTTTGTTTAAATGTGCATCTATTTCATGTCCTACCATGGCTTTCTTTATTTCTTGTTTGAGTGTCATGTTGAAGCTTGCATCTTCTCGAGCTTTTTTTTTTTTTTTTTTGAGTAAACAGTAATACTTATTAGAACACATACGAAAATAGTAATATTAGTGTTTTAAACCAAGTTTATAATACATTACATAACCAGAATACAACTACAAAAAGGCCTAACCTTCGTAGTTGTAGATTGAGGTTATAAATAGCGGACATTAGACACACACAACCAATGTGGGATAAACATCATTTTTTTTTTTTGAGTAAACAGTAATACTTATTAAAACACACACGAAAATAGTAATATTAATGTTTAAAACCGGGTTTATAATACATTACATAACCAGAGTTCAACTACAAAAGGGCCTAACCTTTGTAGTTGTAGACTGAAGTTATAAACAACGAATACTAAACACACACAACTAATGTGGGATAAACATCCCTATTTCTTTTTTGAGTAAACAGTAATACTACTAGAACACACACGAAAGTTAGGCCCTTTTGTAACCTTAGTCTATATCTACAAATGTTAGACCCTTTTATAATTGTACTTTGATTATGTAATATATTATAAACCCGGTTTAAAATACTAATATTACTATTTTTATGTCCTACATCAGCCAATGATATTTCCTTGGAAGAATGGAGGTTATTTTTTATGTCCCACATGTAAACCACCGCGTAAGGTTTCATTTTTGTGACATGATTTACATTTTCCAACCCCAGGGCAGACTTAATCACAACTTCTAAAGGCCTGTAAGGATTAGCCATAAGGTGTAGCTAGCTATTGGAGAGACTGGCTTGGTGGTTTTGTGTTTATTACACACATGAGACACGAATATCAGGCAATGCAGCTTCAATGTTATAGACCGATTTGTTAGTGTAGTTTTCATTTGGTTTAGGCATAGTTTTTCCTTCAATGTAGCCTAATTATCAGAACCCCAGTTTGGCTTTTTGCGAGCTTATTTGCTTCATCCTTATTCATTTTATAAGCTCTACTAAGGAACTCTGGTGAGAAACCTCCCATGATACCTTAAACCTCACTTAAAAGAAAGTAGGTGAATTCACCAGGAATATGTGACTTTGACGTTTCACCCAAAAATACCATAACGAATTAAGAACTTTGAAAACCAATAAATCAAGTGTCATTTATGAATTGAATTTAGAACTTCTGAATTTACGTCACATCTGAAACCAAAATCGATAAACCCACCAGCACTGTCATGTGGATGCTCCTACTAAATTATTATTGTTGGACATATGTGAGTCACTTGTTAGGAACATATGCCACTATTTTATGTAATTGGCTTATCCTTTGATAAAACGTACTTTACTTGTATTTGGGTAGATCTAGGATGTGTTTAATACTTCAAGAAACTATGTTTTAAGATCAAGTGTTGAAGACATACAAGTCTGTCCAAGATTCAAGCTGAAGAAGTGCTATTCATTAAAGCTCGACAGCTAGCTATCCATTGAGCTTAAGAAGCTGTTCCAGCCTTGTGGCTCGACAGCTGCTCGACAGCATCTCGACAGACAGGTATTTGTCGAGTTTTATGAAAAACAAAATTCCAGTTCTGTTTTGACTCTAATTCGTGATTATGTGTTTGGGTGTTCTTTTTTCACAACCCTAGACATATAAAATGATTATTTTAAGGGCCATCAAAGTGTACACAAGTTGCACAAGTGTTGAGCAAAGTTTGTTCAAGCAATTTGTAACCGAAGACAAAATTTAGCCCTAGTTCATCTCTTCTGAAGAAGTTGCTGTATTTGTGCATCGTAGGGTTTTGTGACCAAGCATATTCTAGATCTTCATCATGTGGATGAACTGAAAAACTTTGCAGCCAACAACCATCTCTAGTTAGTGATTGAAGTCGTGTACTGGGATCCGCGTAGTTGGTTAGTCACGTACTTGGGAGCCGTGCATCAAAAAATGAAATTGTTACTAAAAAACAAGTCCAATTGGGTATTGAGGTAAGGGTTCAACTATAGGTTGATATAAGGTACTGAGATTCCTTTACTTGTAATCGCTTGTTGTGATAATAGTAGAATTTCGAGAGTGGTGATCTGAAAATCACCCGATAGAGTTTTTTGCTGTGTAAGTTTTTCTTATTCGTAAACAAATCACCGTGTCATTTATTTTCTGCTGCATATTTAGTTATTTGGTGATTTGTTTGTATTATCACGCATTGTGCATGTTAATTTGATTAATTAATAAACTTGACTGATCAATTCTTTTTTGGCCTATCAATTATACTCTAGTAGGGCACGTGTCATGAAATGTTGTGGTCCTAGCGGTGTATAATAATTGAAGTAGAATTGCCTTGCCAGCACCCTTATGCTAATTGGCAACCATGTGTTAATTAAGAACGTGGTATGAAAGTGACAGCCAATAGACTTTTGGTGAACATTTATCCATATTGTACAGACAGAGATCAAATATAATATGAATGGGAGATTAATGCACTGTCATTGTATATACCGTAGTCGTAGAAATGAGTCTCTCAAGTCTCATCCAAGCCTCACAAACTGAGGGACGGAGAGACATCTTATCGTAGAATCCACTGTCGGGGAGATAGGATTGAGTTTACAATTTTTATTTATTTATTTATGGGTAAAGGAATCACGAGATGGGAATTCTTACCTTGATTGGTAGTGAGAAGGGGGGCCTCTTTTTAAGACAGCAAATATTAAAATCCTTATCAATTTTACTATAAAATATTCACAAATATTCATGATAATTAATTGGAAATCTGTGTAATATATGGAAAATTTAACATAATCTAAAATAGTATGATTGTATTTTTATATAGATTTTTTTTTTAAAAATAGTTTGATAGTTACACTTACAATAGGGGAGGGGATATGAATCTAAAAGATTGAATGTTTTGGAAATACGAAAAAGTGTCAACTAGTTGAGCTACATATTTTAGAATTAGACTTTAGACATATATTATAAATTGGGAATAACATGATCGGTTTAATAAAACATTGAGAATATTTCAAAATAAATTGGGCCAGGAAAAATATTAACACATATTTCAAAAAAATCAAATGATCTCTCTAATTAAAATAAAGCATTGTTTTAAAGGGAATCTTATCATGTGTCTCAAAATATTTAGGAAAAAAAGAGTTTACTTTTATTTTCTGAACATTTTGACATGTTGTCCAAGGAAATCATAGAAGATTTTTCAATAAAATTCCTACATGCTTTCTTAAAAAAAAAAAAAATTGCATACCATTTTCACCTAATTTTTTTATTTGTTAAACACACACACACATATATATAGGGGAAGGAGGATGAGATAAGAGAATACACTCACACGCCAACACCAAAACTGCATGCACCATTTTCACCTAATAAATGGCCAATAAGTTTTTTTTTTTTTTTTTTTTTTTTTTTTTTTTTTTTTTTTTTTGTGCAATACCTCACTCAACTTAAGGTTGATTTTCTTTTTGAGAAGAATTTAAGTTTGATTTTTACCGGTGAATAATTAAATTGTAGGGAATTTCATATTCTTTAATAAAGAATCACTCTTATCCTGATTGGATGGTAATGAGTATATTTAAATTTAAGACAAACGAGCTCAAAATTGGCTACCTTCAATCAAAATTAGGGTTTGACCATAAATATGAGAAATTCATCATTTCGAAGTCCGATCAAGGTCAACAAGTCCAGTGAAACCATATTTTTGGTGTCTTTTGGTAGAATAATATTTTTGGTACATCCATGTATTGCATGAAATATTTTTAGAAAATTAATTAGGGCCATAATGGGGTGCTGTCACCCACCAATATGTCACCACCCCCTTATGGAATTTTGTTGAGGCGAACCCAAAAGTTTCTTTCAATATTATGAAATTAACTTTACATAAAAGAAACATTTCATATAATCCATTTGATATACGACAATATGTCTAGATTTTATCTCTGGTATGTGAAATAATATATATTTGGTACATATACGTTTATGAATCCATAAATGTATTTTATTTATTAATTAATATATTAGTAGGAACAACAAAACATGTTGTTACTTTTATTTTACATAACTACAAAACATTATATTTAAATGACCAGGATCTAATTTAATTCTTGAAAGGGATAAGGATAGTGTTTTTTCCAATTTTTGACTTGAAAAGTTCTCCCAACTCTGTAGAAACATTGAGGGAGGCTTCAATCACCAAAGGAGATAATGCTTGCCATACTGATGCCTTACTAGCTAAATCCTCGAAGGCAGGCCTGCAGAACATTTAAAATGGGAAGAGAGAGATGTTAAAAAATATTTTATTGGATAAAATATTTTGACAAATTTAACCCAAAAAAAAAAAAAAAAATTGCCATCCAACTTTAAATTAGTATGATTGGATTTGTTATCTCATTCAATTGGTAGGACAACGTACAAAATGGAAACAAGTAAATTACACTTCAACTCATAAAGCTTAAAGTTATTTTCATTTTGGTACCTTAAGTTTGAGATGATTCACTTCGATCCACCTAATTGATTTTGTTTTCAAAGTGTTCATTATGTTTATTTTCATTATAAATTTGGCCTTTAAAAGAGGGGGTCCAAAAAGAAGGCAATAACTAATGTCGTTTTATTGGCACTTAATGGCCATATCAATCATAGAGATGGATTGAAAGATCATTTTGAAAATTAAATCATAGAGATTAATTAGCTTGGCCACTTAGATAGATAGAGTGATCATTTTGAAGATGGAATCAAATTTGATGAACTAAAATGAAGAAGAAAATAAAAAACTTAATATTAAGAAACTAAAATGAAAACAACCCTAAAATTTAAAAGTGTAATTAGTCTATAGAAAATGGTAAAATATAACTAATGCTTACTTCTTAGATGTTGTTATAGAGAAACATTCCAGTCCATCTCCACCTGCAAGTTTGGCAACCACAAAAAATTTTGGCACGACAAGCAAGTGACCAGGCTTCACTTCAATGTCCAAGACTTGCTTACCATTAATGCCCACAATTTGAATCTGACCAATCCCTTTCACAACATAAATCAATTGAACTGAAGAATCAGTAGTATACGTTGGTGAAAACATTGCATTAGCATCAAGTTTAACGAGTTTGGTGCTCAGCTCAACTTGATCAAGAGAAGGAAACTTGGCTTCTGTCAATGTAGTGACTTGTCCACCATTCTTGACACGAATATCAGGCAATGCAGCTTCAATGTTATAGACCAATTTGTTAGTATAGTTTTCGTTTGGTTTAGGCATAGATTTTCCTTCTTGTAGCTTAATTAACAGAGCCCCAGTTTGGCTTTTTGCGAGCTTATTTGCTTCATCTTTATTTATTTTATAAGCTCTATTAAGGAACTCTGGTGAGAAACCTCCCATGATACCTTGAGCCCCACTTAAAAAGAAGTAGGTGAATTCGCCAGGAATATATGACTTTGAAGTTTCACCTAAGAATACTATAACCAATTCAGAATCTCCATCATTGAACCACCATGAGACTGTTCCCATTACTACAGGTATGACATCTCCTTTCTTGAGTTTCAATACCACCTCCTCTGATGTGTTAGGGAATACCATTCCAACAATTCCATCACCACCTGCACCAGTTAACAGTCAATGATATATATTAGGGAATGGTAGGAAGCTTATGGATTATCAAAAGAAATCATGAAATATTGGCCGGTTGGACGATGAGTCTCGCATAATGTAATTTTCGATAACTTTTTTGTTTCCAACATTTTACCAAATAAGTAATAAATTAACTTATATATATTTTCCTGATACAAAGAAATAGCTTTTTAATTAACCTTTAGCCAAATTATTCCACCTGGGGCAGAGTTAGGATTTTTTGTTTAAGGGCCAAATTTTTGTATTAATGTAATAATTACAAATCAAGATAAACCATCACATATATGCGTAAACAAACATACACATATAAATTTTAATATTTTGATACTAGAATAAGTCATAATTTATAAATATATTATATATAAAATTAACAACTTTCATATATGTATATTTGTAAAATAAATTTTTAGAAAAATTTATCATCTTTTAAGTTTCAATGAGTAGGCAAAAACTATCTAGTTAAATATTAAACATATACAAAAAACAAATTTGAGAAAACAAAAACTATCTTGTCTCCATAACTACTAGACCGATTGACAAATTTTATTGATTTTTAAGAGCATCATTGAACTAACTCAAACATTTGGGGAACTTCTATATATTTTTGTAGTTAAATATTTAAAGTTTTTAATAATTATATATAATATAAAATAATTTTTTAAAATTTGGGGGCCATGGCCCCCCAAACCTTGCCATAGATCTACCCTGCACCCATTGTCTATAAAACATTTTGAAAATATATCTCATAGACCGATAATATGGTGGATTGAATCTAAAACTTACATATTTACGTCACATATGAAATTAATAAACCTATCACTCAAGTATTCAGTGAGGATAATGTCCATACTAAATTATTATAAATTGGTAAGAACATGTCTTATGAAAACTAGCTTGTAACCCATTGCATAATTGCATATGCATGGATATACATAAAATATATAAATTAAGATGCATAGTATAATTCTTACGTATATAATTTAAATATTATTGATAATCATTTATATATATATATATATATATATATATATATATATATATATATATTTAACTCTTTAAAAAGTCCTGTAAGAATATTATTGGTAGAAAATGTAAAATGTCCATTTTTTTTTAAATTATGTTAATTAATTCTAAACTCTTTGATTTTGTACACAATAACTCACTTTGATAGATATTTATGTTGTAGTTCCACATTTGACTCCAAAATTAAAAAATAAAACACTCTCTAAAATAAATAATTTAGAACACATAGCGCAAAATTGGACTTTAATTGTAGAAGTTAATTAGATTTTCTCTAAGTTTTTCCCATTAATATATATATATATATATATATATATATATATATATATATATATATATATATATATATATATATATATAGATGTTGTGGTCCCAATTAATGGCGTATATGTATTGATTTTTTTTTTTTTTGGAGGGGCATATATGTATTGAATTTGAATATTGTAATTTCAGCACCACCGCTGATTGGCAGCCATGAGTTAATTAATACCGCTGTATGGGAATGTCAAATGTGACCAACTGCCAGTGTCAATAGACTTTTGGTGAACATTTATCCATATATATTGGATTGACAGCACTGGAAACTGATATATAAATAAGACAATGTACTGTTATATATATATATTTACCCAAAAAAAGACTGAATATCTTATGGTATATATATATATATATAGACTGAATAAGACAATGTACTATTATGGCGTATATAGATAGAGTACAAACTGAATATCTTATCTTATCCAAGCCTCACAAAATGAGGGAGAGAGAGAGATGTCTTAGGAGATAGGATTGAGTTTACACATTATGGGTAAGGAATCACGGTATGGGAATTCTTACATGTTTTCAACAATATTTTTTTTTTTGAAGAGTACTTCAACAATATAATAAACTAGTTGGGAACTCATATAATACACGAAAAAGGTTAACATAATATAGATTTTTTTCGCTTTTTTCTTTTTGTGTTTAAATCTGAAATTCAGTGATTATGAGAGTTATTGATAGGTGTTTTTTATGATTGTGTTTATATATATATATAAACAATATAATTAATTTTTTTTTGAGAATATCGTCATGTAATATTATAAGATCCCAAAATTTTTTGTAATATAATATTATAAGATCAACCATAAGTTAAACGTTTACAATTTTGTGTATATATAATAAATGAAGAAAAATATTCAAGTTACTATCAATTTTATTATAAAAGGCTTACAAACTGACATGATAATTAGTGTGATTAGTGTTACTGCAACAACTAATAAATAAAGAGTAATGTTAGAGGTATAAATTTTTTTACAAAAACTTTTACAAACTATTGATGTGATGAGTGGTTAGTGGTAAATGAAAAAGTAATGTTAATAGTGCCTAAATGAAAACTAATAAGAAATTGATCACATCAATAGTTTGTAAAAATATTTTAAAATATTTTGTGAATGTAACATTACTCAAATTATCTTTATATGATTGATAATATATTAATTTGTAAGATCTATGCAGTAAAATTTGTTAAATCTTAAGCATCACTCCTAAATGAATATTTGAATTAATTTTTTATGATTAATTATGCGTAAAACTTATGTAATAATATATATAGAAAATTAGAGTAGAGTCATTAGTCCTATAATACAATATTTACAAGTGAGATATAGATTTGTTATGTATAGACATATTGCACTAACCTCCAAGAACATAACCGACTTTGGAAGAACCTGCATAGTGGGGAAGAGCAAAGCCGCGAGGCTGCAGAACAAGCTTACCAGCACCAACCTTGCCCTCACCAAGTATCGGAAATTCAGAACTTGACCAACTATAGTATGCTCCACCTTCTCCCTCGAAAACCTTTTGTGCAAACTTGGGTTTCAAGTCAAACTCCATCTTTTTCTTGCACGTCACTTAATTAGTACTACCATTCAAAAAAGAAAAGGAAAAAAAGAAGAAGAAGAAGAAGAAGAAGCATTTTGATTAGTGTAATGTTTAAGAAAAGGAATATATTGTCTTCAATGAATCAATCAATACAAAATTGGGTTGAGAAGTTAAGATGCTGATCACATAAGTGCATTTACAGTCATTTGAAATTTGATCACATAAATGTGTTTCCGAGGGTGTTGGTTCTATAGATTTGATTCTTGATTTTTACGTTTTGGAAAAAATTAAAGGAAAAAAAAAAAAAAAACTAAGTTCACTTGTTTGTTTAAAAAACTTGTTTTTTAAGTTTCTGGAAATTTGTTAAATTGTAGTTATTTTCCTAACCAAATGAGACTTTAAAAAATTGAACATAAGTAAATAAACTTTTTTTTTAATTAAAAAAAAAAAACTATTAACAAACATATAGATACACTAACTAAAATAAAGAAAATAAGTACCTATCAGGGCAAGCCAAGCAACCATAAGATAAATTTAATCAAGATACAGAGAACACAAAGAGTTGTGAACTTATGATGATTATCTACCAACATAATTTTCACATTATCTTTATATATATATATATATATATATATATATATATATATATATATATATATATATATATATATATATATATATATATATATTTGTTACGTTTAGAGCAAAACAAAGTACAGAAGTCAAAAAAAAAAAAAAAAAAATCTGGCAGCAATGAATTTCGTGTACCTGTAAATGTATTTGAGGCTAGAAAGAACACTAGCAAATAGTAATTTCCACTATATTGATAGAACTAATTAAGGAAATATGTACTTTTCTTTTTTCTCTTTTGGAAACAAATTTTTTTTTTTTTTTTTTTTTTGAGAAACTGGAAACAAACTTAAAAGGAAACCATATGATGAGAAGAATGAAGAGGTACGTTGAGCTTGAGCAGTGCACTCCATTTATAGGCAAGTTTGAAATTAATCGAAGGTGGTCTTTGGTTGAGTATAAAGTATAAACTGTGCTGGCTCTTTTGTTGGAAGTACAGATGTCATTCATTCCTTGGCTGTCTACTTTTCACGTGGACTTCGTCTTTTTGTTAGATAAACACGTACGTGTACAATGCTTCGCCGACCTGTAGTTGTAGATCAATTTTTCTATGTCCTTCACGTTGCCAAATCGTTTTTGTTCAAAAAAACCTCGTTTTTGTTCGACAACAATGATGTTGTCTCTTTAAATCAAAAAATTGTATACGTAAGAAACCATCAAGGCCTGTCCTTACTCTCATCTCTCTTGTGAATCCTAGCCTGTCCTTTTCATGGTTTGAATCGAATATATTTATTTATTTCATTGTTTGAGTTAAATATGAAAAATTCTAGTGATTAAAAAAATGTAACAAAATTTTTATAATATAATTGTTTTAAGTTGTAGTGGACTCATGTATATTATTTTTATTTAATTTTATCTTGACGTATGATGGGATAATAACTTTAGCTTGTTGTGATATTTTATATAGAAGAACTAAATTTAAAGATATATCCATAAATATGTTATTTAAAATTTTAAATGATATGACATTCTATACACTTTAAATCTAAGGAAAAAAAAAAAAAAAAAACATTAACTATTAAATAGACTTTCTCCCAAGGGAGACAATATATACCATATCAAAAGTTAGTTTGGTTTGATTAGGGAAATTAAACATTTTGGTTTTGATAATACTAGTGTACCATTTAGGGTTTATTGTTAATTTCATATATTTAAATATATAGATAAATAGTATAAATATTTATTTATTTACTTATATGATCATGAGTTAAAATTTTATATAAATTATTAAAAATATATATAAAATCATAAGTTCACATCTCATTTAATATGTTAATGAACTAACTAAAATGTCAAGTTATTATTAATAATAGACCATTGATGTACTATTATTATAATAATAATAAAGATGAGTTCAATTTACACCTGGTGTAACTCCTTAAGGTCTCGTTTGGAAGGAGAGAATGGAATGGAATAGAAATGAATGAAAAGAATAATTTTAGAATATTCTTTCATTTCCTTGTTTGGGAGTTTTAATGGAGGGAATGGAAAGTCCATTCCCTTATTTGGGAGTTTAAGTGGAAGAGAATGGAATGGGTAGGAGGGAACACTCATTCCTCTCTATTCTCTTAAAACCTCAAATGTTCATTCCCCCTGAAATTGGGAGGATTGTGAGGGAATGAAATTAGATTTAATGATTTTTTTACTAAAACTCCCAAAATACCCTTATATATTCAACAATTTATTTTAAAATAGAGGTTTAATAGTAATATTGTCATAAAATGATTTCATTCCATTCTCTCCATATTGCTCCTAAACAAAATTACTTAAATTTCATTCATTTTTATTCCTTTATTTTAAAATATCCAATCAAGGTTACTTAATTTCATTCCATTCTTTTCTATTCATTTCCTTTTATTTAAATACATTCCATTCTTTTCTATTTCCTTATAATCATTTCATTCTATTCCATTCAATTCCCTTATGAACTCCCAAATGGAGCCTAAGAGTTACACCTTATTTGTACCATAGATTTCTAATAGATCCAATGGTTGAAAAAATAGCATTAAATAATTAAGAATTTCCACCTTATTTACCTAATTAATAACAAATTTTCTCTATCCTCATTTACTACTTTCCATAGACCTTATTGGGTATTGTTTAATTGTGTCCCTTTCATCCTAATAAAAAACAAAAAAAAAACTCTTTGCAAGCTTAGTAACAAAAATTATTTTTATTATAGAACACACTTTTGACACTCTGCCACCTTCTCTCATTGATTGACATTCCACAAGATCTGATGCTTTCTTTACATAAACACTCTTCTCGTCCTACTCCCTTCTTTATTTTATTTTTTTTTAATCTCAAATCCGCCATATCTTCATCTGTAACAGCTTTAACTGAACCCATGGATATATATAGTGAATGGATTGATGAATGTGAGCGGGTCAACAACCTTGAAGATGATGGTGCGTAGGAAGCCATTAAGATGTTAATAATATTGTTTCTCTATTGGAAGAGAAAGAGCAAACCAAAAAGTATGTAGTTATTGCGTCTGGGTGTCTTGAGAGGACCTCGTTGGTGAGGTCTCCATATTTCTGAATTCGATATAGCTAGGACTTCTCCATGTATAGTAAGTTTGTAATACTTTAGACGACCGTTTGGTAAATATATAGATCTTGTAACTTAATCGGGTTGTTTGATGATAATGGCCTTATTGGGTTAAAAAAAAAAATAAAGAAAGAGAAAGGAAGAAAGGGACATAGTTAAACAACACCCAATGAGGAGTAATTCTACGGTACCCCTCCAAAAAAAAGGGGGGGTACGGTACCCACTAGTAGGTAACCTGTTACACTAGGTTACTTTTTTCTCACATTTGACGGTTTCATTCTCACATTATGCAGTTCTAACATCACTTGTAACAGTTCTTTTCTTATATTTGATGGTTCCCTTACTTTTTTCTCACGTTTGATGGTTCCATCCTCACATTGTGTAATTCCAACATCACATGTAATAGTTCTTTTCTCACATTTGGTGGTTCCTTTACTTTTTTTTTCCTCATATCTGACGGTTTCATCCTCACATTGTACGGTTCCACCATCACATATGACGGTTCTTTTGTCACATTGGGTGGTTCTCTTACTTTTTTTCTCACACTTGACGGTTTCATCCTCACATTGTGTAGTTCCAACATCACATGTGACAGTTTTTTTCTCACATTTGGCGGTTCCCTTACTTTTTTCTCACATTTGACAATTTCATCCTCACATTGTGCAGTTCTAACATCACATGTGACAGTTCTTTTCTCACATTTGGTGGTTCTCTTAGTTTTTTTTCTCACATTTGATAGTTTCATCCTCACATTGTACAGTTCCAATATCACATATGACACTTTTTTTGTCACATTAGGTGGTTCCCTTACCTTTTTCTTATACTTGACGGTTCTATCCTCACATTATGCGGTTCAAACATTATATATGACAGTTCTTTTGTCACATTGGGTGGTTCGCTTACCTTTTTCTCACACTTAACAGTTCCATCTTCACATTGTGCAGTTCCAACATTACATAGACAGTTCTTTTGTCACATTGGGTGGTTCCCTTACTTTTTTTTTCTAACATTTGACGGTTTCATCCTCACATTGTGCAATTCCAACATCACATATAACAATTCTTTTCTCACATTTGGTGGTTCCCTTACTTTTTCCTCACATTTGACGGTTCTATCTTTACATTGTGTAGTTCTAACATCACATATGTCAGTTCTTTTGTCACATTATGTGGTTCCCTTATTTTTTTTTTTCTCACATTTGACGATTTGATCCTCATATTGTGCAGTTCCAACATCACATGTGACAGTTCTTTTCTCACGTTGGGTGATTTCCTTACTTTTTTCTCATATTTGACGGTTCCATCCTCACATTGTGCAGTTCCAATATTACATTTGACAATTCTTTTGTCATATATAATAGTTCCTTTATTTATTTATTTTCTCAAATTTGATGGTTCCATTGTTATATTAAGCAGTACCAACATCGCATCTGTTCTATTTTTGTTACATGTGACAATCATGTGTCACGTGTGACAGTTCTTTTATCACATTTGGTGGTTCCCTTACTTTTTTTCTCACATTTGACGGTTTCATCCTCACATTATGCAATTCCAATATCACATGTGACATTTCTTTTATCACATTTGGTGGTTCCCTTATTTTTTTTTCTCACATTTGACAGTTTCATCCTCACATTGTGCAATTTCAACATCACATGTGACCGTTTTTTTCTCACATTTGATGGTTCCATTGTCTTATTAAGTAGTACCAACATTGCATCTGACTCTATTTTTGTCACATTCAGTGGTACCCTATTTTTTTATTCTCAAATTTGACCGTTCCATTATTACATTGGGCAATGCCCACATTACTTCTGATCGTACTTTTGTTACATTCGGTGGTACCTTATTTTTTTCCTTAAAATTGACAGTTCAATTGTCACAATAAGCACTACCAATATCACATCTGACCATAATTTTACATTTAGGCTTATCAATGAGGTAACTTTAATAACCGCTCATGACAATAATAATTTTTTTTAAGTTATTAAAAAATTTAGATCTAAAATCGAAAACCAAAAAAAAAAAAAGCATCCCATGAATTTAGCCCAACCACAATAATTACTCTTATTCACAAAAAAAAAAAAAAATCAGCTGGAATTATCTTGGTTTCTTCCACAAATAATTGAATATACTAATTAACTTCCGACGTATCTCCCTTGGTAGCTTCCATCACATTCAGGGGCATACCTCCCTATAAAATAACATAGTTGAGGTCATTTTCTTGATGTTTATATTTTTATTATTTATATATGATGGTGAACCAAAAATTAGACTATTTCTAGTTCGTCCATAGTGTCGTTCAAGAATAGAAAGGTCATCCAAGTGCAAGAAGGTCATCCAGCATGGAGTCACCTCGACGACTGCCAAACACTTAGAAATTTTCGGAGTAAATCTATATCCAAAAGCTTATGATTTAGACCACATTCTACTATTTTGAAGTAGGAGCAAAATTCTTATTCATCGCCCTAACTTTCCACTAAGTTCTTAACTTCTAATGGCAATTGTAGAAATTAAGTCTGAACCTTCTAACTTCCATCCACGTTGAGGAAGTTATTAAACAAGTAATCACTCCAAAGCTCACTATAAAAGGACTCAGCCATATGAAATCAAAGTAAGTTTTTCACCACTTATAGATTTGAAATTCCTGATTTCAAGAGAGAAAACTAACTTAACCATCGGAGGGTTCTTGGCCAATTCATCCCAGTCACCTTTGATCTTGTGCTTCTTTCTCTCCAGGCCTTCCAAGCAATCTCAAGCCCATTGAAACCCGAAGCATTCAGCCTACTGATTTTCTATGTATCATCAATATATACTATAAAATTGAAGATGTATAACTTTATGTGCTCTCTAATTGTTCTTATGCAACATATGCAACTTGATCACAGTTGTGTGTTTATTGTGGTGTCTAAGGTTGGAAATAGGGTGACTATACAATTAGCAAGTTATGCAAAAAATCCAATACAAAAATTGTTGACAATTTTAAAATTTTCAATAAACACTTAAAATTGAAACTACAAATCCAATATGAAATAGTCATCAATCAAGGCCACTGCACTAGGTTTTATATTTTTTAGACATTTTCATTAGATCCACGTGTGCGGAAGTGTTAAATGACTGTGTCTGACATGAGTATAACCAACCCAGCTAAAGTATCTATGCAGTTTTTTTTTCATAAAATTATTATTATATTTAGACCCATCTAAAACAAAATAAACATCCCAAAAAATTTCCACAATAACAAAAATTACCAATAGAAAAGTTAAAAACAATTAAGCACAATTGTCCGATTTTACAAAAAACGAACAACCCAGTATTTTTTTAAAAAATTATCAAAATAATTTTGTCATTGAGAGTTTAGCATATTGACCACAATGATAAGTGTGAGCCTCATTTGTGTCAGCAGAGCCTCCACTAGCTAAGTCTGAGAGAGCCCTAATAGCAATGAAATGTTTTCGTTGTTGAAGACTTATCGGTGCCACAAAGCACTTATCTCTCTCTCTCTCTCTCTCTCTCTCTCTCTCTCTCTCTTTGGGTTTCGCAAAATTTATACAAACTCATCATTCTAAAGCCATTTGGTATTTGTTCCTATAAAATATTGGAACGTGTAATTTGAACATAATTGGCTGTTAAAAGGTCAATTTTCATCTCTATACTTTGTTTGAATCAGCATGGTGGCAAGTCAGTATATTTTTTGCTGAGCAACTCTAGTTCGAATCCTTCACGCTTGCAATTTTATTTTTTTGAATGTTCAATTTTCGGTCTATAAGCTGAAAAGCGCACAAGATCTTACGCCCAAGAAAAACCCTTGTTCATCCCAAATCTTCTTTCCTTCAATGTCAGTGATAACAACCACCAATTTTCCTCTCTTTCTCTGCCCTTTTGTTTGAAGTCTCCACCGTTTCTCGTCGCTAAAAATCTCAGTACGACTCATCCTTAGACAAAGGCAATCTCTCAGACATTTGTATTGCAATATTTCCCATCCATCTGGTTATGAACAGCTTTGACAATAGTAACTCTAGCAGCAGTGGCAGCTCTACTTGCAACCAAGAGTACTTCAGGGAAGGTTAATAGCATTCTTTGCAATTTTCTCACAGCAACCTGCAATTTTATCACATAAAGGAGTGTGAAAGTGTGTTACAGTATTTACTTGGAACAAATTGGTGGCCATCCCACAACCTGTGCTCTGCCACACACAAAACACATACAATTAAAAATTATTTACTCTGAAATTCTTTAAAAGGGTGTCATAATCAACTTCTTAGGTAATGCAATTAAGATTGTATAACGAACAGAGAAATTCAATTTCCTTTGTGAAGGGCCAAACAGTTGAAATTCCCAATGAATAAGACTCAGATAAAATATTTAGAGACAAATCTCTCCAAAAACCCAAAATATAGGCAGGGCAAATCTTATTTACTTTTCTATTTAAGAGAAACTACAAAACACAAGTACTGGGGAAGGGATCTTGAGGACAAACTTATGCTTATGCAAAGCCCAATGAGATCACCAAAAAAAAAAAAGGAAGATAAACAACTAAGTGAAGCACAAGGACAATATCATTTGGTTGTTATAACTTTTCCACCCTCAAGAATGGAGCCAATATCATCAAGGACAAAGCCCTAACGATAAAAATGGTTGGGATGTTAATACCAAGTTACCTCAGGAATCCTTCAATATGAGAGCAATAATCATACTCATTGTGACAAAAATGTTATTCCCAACAAATCAGATGTGTGAATCTGGTTCCAAAATTTGCCAAATATTTAATAAAAATCTCATAATTTCAACACTTTCATTATCTGCAAAACAGACAAGACATTGTGACATAGTCATTCCGGCCTTTTGTTATCAAAGAACAAGATCTTGGAACTAGGACTTTAAACTTGGTATATGCTCTCCATCATAAACCATATGATACAACCGAACACAACGAGATTTACTTGAGTAAAATCCACAAATGTTGTGGTCATATGTTAAGCCTATTCTAAATAGGTCTTAAGGTCAAGATAGAGAAGTGAAATACTGAAAAAATATCATAAATGATCAAGGGTCTCTCAGGCAATTGCAAGAGATTAAAATAAATAAATAAAAACTAACAAACAAATAAGTGAAACACATGAATGATCCCAGATATTTTCTCTCAATACTTAATCATCTGCAAAAGTCTAAGTTGACAAACAACATGGATTCTCCAAGATGTATATTCTTGGTGAAACCTAATTATTAATAACTTCAGTAATTGTTGAAGTTCAAAATTGCGTAGTGTCAAACTCGGCAATTTGTTGGTGACTTTGGTTGTGACTTTTTTTGCGTAGTGCCATTTTGTTTTTGTGACTTTGGTTGGTTCCAACATCGAATTGGAACTAAGCCATGGATAAGAGGATTTTGAAACAGAGGTGACGAGATTGAAATTTTATAAGCAAAAGACCCAAGATTTTGCAAGGATTTGAATATCCAAGGACCGTCAAACATGTAGAGATTAGGAATTTTAGGATTAAAAAAAAAAAAGACCCAATATCAAATACAAATTGATAAGATCATAAGACTTAAAAAAACTAAGAGTAAAAAGAATTGAAGAAAGCCCACAATCACAGGTCGGTGACAGAGATCCACTTGAGAGTGGAGACAGAATTTGGGTCGGCAGGTTTGAAAGAGCTCTTGAAGGAGAGAATGTTGATTCCTTCTCTCTCTTGGGCCACCGATGAAAGAAGAAGAAAAACTCTTGCTAGGTTTTCAGTTTGGGAGAGAAGAACACGAGAAAGAAAAGACTCCATTTGTTTTTTGATGTGTTTTTGCTTTTATACATTACCTGCTTATTCGGTAACTAGTTTTCATTAAAAATAAATAAATGGTCAGGATTAAGACATGTAAAATATACGGTCAAGATTTAATGGGGGTATGGTACCCCCTAAAAAAATAATGGGTACTGTAGAATGACCCCCCAATGAGGTCTATGAAAAGTAGTAAATAAGGATAGATAAAATCTGTTATTAATTAAGTAAATAATGTGGAAAGCAATAATTATTTAATGTTATTTTTTCAACCGTTGGATTTATTAGAAATCTACAGTACAAAAAATGTGTAACTATTAAGAAGTTACACCTAGTGTAACTTGACAAAAGTTACACATTTTATAGACCATTGATTACTATTAGATCTAAGAGTCAAAAAACACTCATAATAATGTTATTATTATTCCCTAGAAATTAGTGATTTAGATATTAACTCTTATTATTTAAAAAAAAAAAAAAAAAAAAAAAACATATATAGTTGCTTCCACCATTAATGCAACACCTTTACTGTCACTACCACCAACATCATACCATCTTTATTTTTGTCCTCACCATCACTCCTTTAACATCGCTGCCACCACTATAGTCTATGTTGTCACCATGCCTATATAAATATTAATGATTTTTTGCACATATAAACAATATAAAATGCTTTGGAGATTAATTCAGAGTAGACGTTGATGGAGTGTAAAAAAATATCTATAGTTATTTTTGAGAGAGAGAGAGAGGAATGGTCCGAATGGAAGTGGTAAAATAAAATAGAGAGAAAGTTTGGGAAATGATATTATCAAAATTTTAAACTCTTTATTCAAGTTATTAAATTAATACTTAAAAACTTAAAAATATTTTTTTAAATAATATAAGTACATAGTTATTGTTGAGAAAGAGAAATTCTAATGACAAATTTCTCAATTGAAAAATACTTTAAATTTCCAGTTTAGTTTAATTTTTTTGCCAAGTGAAGAATGAAGATGTCAAAGTTAATTTGAAACCCAGATATATATCCACCACAAGAGTAGAAGTTACAATAAAACCAAAGAGCAATTGGCTAAAAATCCGTTTTCACGGTTTCTATGTATACTGTTGGGAAAAATTCTACATAACTGTCAATAAATTTTAGCAAGTACAGCGAAAGCACAGTCATACAAGAACACAAAGATTTACGTAAAAACCTTTTCTCCTTGAAAGGAAAAATCACGGGACAAACTTTAAATAATTTCACTATATTAAATAGTGTTGTAACACTTAGAAATACAACTTGAATAAAAAAAAACTCTCATTTTCCTTTTACTCACTGCTCTCTTCCTCACGGTGTATTTTCTCTTACTCTCTCTATTTTTCTCTTCTTTTTTACTTGCTCTCACTCATGCAACTCTTCAAGACTGCACCTAGTCCTCACGCTCTGGGACTACACTTCTTTTTTTCCTGCCCAAATGGCCGAATGGCCTCTCCATTTATCTCTTCATCTTTTCCTTTTTTTTCTTCCTTTCACACTCTTCACGTCAAGTCACAATAAATGCAAGCCAACTTATCTTTGACGGTGCTTCAACCAATTTCTTTTCTTCAGCTCTCCCTTAACCGAATGGCCCATGCCTTTTGCTTCTTTCTTTTCTTTCTTTCTTCAGCTCTTCCTTAACCAACCCCAATAACCCATGCCCACGTAATAGACATGCTCATTTAATGAGCATGTCTATTATGTGGGCTGGACTCATGGTGCAGTGCACCCAACATATACAATTAGGGGCACCAATTTCTTCATTGAATTAATATGGCCAAAGTCACAATTGTTTTGGAGAAAGCTATCTTTATTTTGTTTGTTAAAACAAAATAAAGATATCTTGTATTAACAATTTAATATTGAGCATTTTATGAACGGTGGAGACCTGAAAGTATAGTGCAAAAAGAAAAATGGAGGAAGAAGATGATGATATGGAAGGAAAAAAAAGAAAAGAAAAAAAGTGTTAATGCTTTTTTTTTTCCTTTAATAATAAGAGCTAATGCCTAAATCACTAATTTTTAGGGAGTAATAATGATATTACTATGATTGTTTTTTGACCCTTAGATCTAATAGTAATCAATGGCCTATAAAATGTGTAACTCTTATAAAATGATTTAAACCCATCTCTCTCTCTCTCTCTCTCTCTCTCTCTATATATATATATATATAGCAAAGCTGAACATCTAATCTTTACAAAAAAATAAAAACTTTTATCATAAAAGAATAAAATGCAAACTGAGACGTGTATACAAGAGCGGCCTAATAAATTTGGAGGCTTAAGGTGATATAATTAAATGGAGCATTTTTATTATTACTTAAATAATATTTAACTAGTATTTAATATCATAATTTTTTTAATGACAAAAATCTATTCCTTTCATTTTGTAGAATATGCTTTGGGGGGGGGGGGGGGGGATTTTACTAAAAAAAAATTTCAAACGGTGCAGAAATTAATGTAATTAATGACACCTCAAGAGTCAAGAAGATAATAAACAAGCATTTGAATAAATGATGTTAAGGATATTATAAATTTTATAACATGAGGCTTACAAAGATGTATCACTAATCACAAAAGATAATTCAAAAAAAATGCATTTAATAGGTTATTGATGCCCACATATCATATTAATTGTTACATCAATTTGTAAAATTTTCAAGTAAAATTAATAATATTTCTAACATTTTTTTATCTGAATTATTTCTTGTGATTAGAAAAACATATTTTTGTAAGAAAAAATGCTAGAGATACAAATTTTTTACAAAAACTTTTACAAACTGAAGATGTGATAAATGATTATAGATAAATAAAAAAAGTTATGTTATCGGTGGGTCTAAATGAGAACTAGTAAGAAGTTAACTATAACAACAATTTATAAAAATATTGTAAAATAATTTGTAACTGTAGCATTACTTTATTTGAAAAACCCATATATTTAAAGTTGTATTATCTCTATCATTACTCAATTCTTTGAAACTCCTTAATTAAAAGCAGAGGAAAAATATAAATATAATTTTTTTTTTAAATATGTCAATTTCTCCCTCAAAATTTGTGACCTTTCTCTGGTAGGCCCTAGGCGGTGGCCTAAGTGCCCTAGGGCCGGGCCTGCGTGTTACAGTATACCACGTCGTTTATTGACAGGGTACTTCGTTTGGTAGTATATGCCAACACGTGAATCATTGTTTTGTACGTGTTTTTTGACTTTGTTTACAACTATAAATTTGGGTGGCCTTAAAATTCTGCATCTGTATAAGTAATTATTGAAGGCCTGTCCTGTCTCTCATTTTCCATATGAAGGCTATCTAAACTATAGGCCTGTCCTTCACGTCTCTTCCTTCTATTTTATCTCTTTGAGTTTTTACAACTCATGCCGTCTATTCCTTTCCCTCGTATTTATCCTCTAGAGCATCTCACCAGCTTGTGAATATTAATCTAAAATATAAAAATTACTCCAATTTACACATTTTATTTCAAAAACCTTCCATATCAATCTTGGTAAAAATGTTTAAATATACATGATGATCTTGTAAATGAACAGTAACTGTGCATATATACACAGTTACTGTTCACCGTGTAAATGATTTTTTAATTCTTTTTTCTCTCTCCTCCATCAAACTCCTTCTCTTCCCTAACATTTACAACAACCCAGCATGTCAGAATAACCACCTAACCACCAAACCCAACGCCACCACAAAACACCGCAACCTAGCATAGAGAATTAACCTAAAATCAACAAAAAATTAACCCAAAATCAACGAAAAAGCAATTAGAAAATCCAACTCAAAATCAAGACAAACCCACTGAAAACCCAACTCAAAATCAATCAAAACTCACCTGTAAACCCAACCCAAAAACAGTCCAACCCATCGAAAAACCCAGCCCAAACAATACTCAACAGAAAACTCACGTGAAATGCCCAATGGAGCCGGATCTGCTGCCACTGCTGCTACCTGATGGTCTTTCATTGCTGCCACCGGATCTTCCATTGTTGTCGTCGGTTGGGGGTGGGAGGCGAAGGGTCGTCGACTGGGGGTGGGAGGCGAAAGGTCGGTGGTGGAGGAAGAGAGGGAGGGGGAAGGAAAGAGGGAGGGCGAAATTGAGAGGGAGGCCGAATTGGCAGAGGGCTAAGGCGGCGAGCAGGACTGGCAAAGAGTTGGATCGGCAGCGACGGCGGGCTTGGTGAGGTGGCGGTAAGGAAGAGAGTGAGGGAAAGAGAGGAACGTGTGAGAGAGCTGATGTTGTGGGTGTTTATGAGAGAGAATGGGTATTAATAGATAATAATAAAAAAAAAATAAATAATATTATTTAATTAGAATAGATGTGTAAAATAGATTAACTGATGTGAGTGTTTTGGAAATGTGGTAATGTAAAATAGAACAAATAGGTTTTTAGTGTAAAATAGACGAAAATTTTTAGACAGACTGATGTGATTGCTCTAAGTTTTTGCACTTCATGCTGTTGTACACTTTTCTAGTTATAGGGACGGCGTGCTAGCTTAGGAGTTTGGTCTAAGATAAAGAAATCTGATCCTTAGAAAGTGCTAGCCTAGGAGTTAAGTCTAATACAGGAGAAGCTATTTGCTATCAAATTATACCATGATAGCATATCAAAATTCAATAAGTGTGAGATATATTAGTAAAAAATAATTACTCCACTATCAAATGAAAAACATGCATATCAGCGGTGATGGGTCCAGCCAAACCCCCGGCATCGTCCAGAGTCATAGCTGAGGACGATTGACACCTTGGGATCGTTATCTCAATAATGGTCGTCGGTCCAAGACAATCAGTATCACTCCCGTCCATCTCGGTGCCGTTACAGAACATTTACTCCCCTTTACTGCCGTTGAAAGAACAGCTCACCATTAGCCCATCGCCGAAACGTTACAAAGAGGGAATGAATATCACCTTTAATGTTCCAACGGATAAGGAAAAGAACGCCTGCACACACACAGACAGGTATATATAAACGGAAGCCCCGGAAGAGGAAAGGGGTAAGAAAACACACAGATACACTGACACATGCCAAGTATAGCTTTTCTTTAGCTACTCATTCTAACTTTGGCATCGGAGGCTCTGTGGCAGGCGCCACACCGGTGCAACATAGCTCCTTTTTGTCTATTCTCAGGATCAGGATACAGCAGGACGATTTCATTCTGGACGATCTTATTCGACTAACGATCTGAACATCATCAGTTTGGCGCCGTCTGTGGGGACGATTACTCCTCAACTGTAGAGCACCGTTCTATCCAGTACAACACTCCAGATGGAATCCACTACTAGCCAGGACCCCGCCGCGTTGGCAGTGCAGGTCCAGTCACTCGCAGCCATGGTGGAAGAACTTACCAGGCAAAACCAGGAGATGAGGCAGCAACTGCAACAGGAACAGAATCAGCTAGTCGACAGCGGAAACGACGGAGAAGACAGCAACGGGAGGCGTACCAGCACACCCGAAGAGACGAATTTAGACCTTCTTCGGGAAATGAGAAAGGAGATGGACGAACTAAGAAACGCCATCAGGGAGAAGACGGACCAGAGTCTAGACAGGATAGTCAGGAAGACGGATTCACCGTTCACCATGGCCGTCCAAGAATGTCCTGTGCCTTCTAAATTTCGATTACCTCAACTGGAACCTTTCGACGGGCTGAAAGATCCACTAGACCACTTGAACACGTTCAAGACGACTTTAGGCCTTCAGCAACCCCCCGATGAAATCCTATGCCGCTCCTTTCCCACTACACTTAAGGGAGCGGCCCGGGAGTGGTTCAACAAGTTGCCGACTTCGTCCATCGACACCTTCGAGCAGTTGAGCGGTTCCTTCGTCCGTCACTTCGTCGGTGGACAACGACCAAAGAGAACCGCCGACCACCTCCTTACCATCAAACAAGGAGAAAAAGAGACCTTGAGATCCTATGTGACGCGATTCACTCGGGGGATGCTGGAAGTGGATGAGACGGACGATAAAGTACAACTAACAACATTCAAAGCGGGGTTGAAATCCAGGGACTTTGTGGCCTCTCTGGCTAAAAATCCCCCAAAAACGATGGCAGAAGCACTACTAAAGGCACATAAGTATATGAACGCTGAGGAAGCCCTAGCGGCCATGGACGGAGCGGACAAGACCAAGAAGAACGATAGGGAAGACGACCGGAGGGGGAAGAAAAGAGACCGAACTGAACGGCGGAATGACGAGGGCAGTAAAAGGAGGGAAGAAAGGAACCCTCGTCTAGGGAGGTTCACACCACTAGTGATGCCCGTCGATCAGATCCTGACCGAGATAAGGGACGAGCCGTCTCTCAAATGGCCTAAGCCCCTCCAGTCGCCGCCCGACGTGCGTGACAAAAGAAAATACTGCCGTTTTCACAAAGATCATGGGCATTATACGGAGGACTGCAGGGATCTGAAGGAGCAGATAGAAGAGCTTATTCGGAAAGGGAAGTTGCAGCAGTATGTGAAAAAAGGAGATTCCGCCAGGTACAGACAGAAGGGCCAGCAAGGGGGCTTCCGAAAAGACGAAGACCAAACACAACATCGTCCACAAACAGCACTGGGTGAGATCAAAACTATAACGGGAGGCCCCACCTCAGGGGGTTCGTTCCGTTCCCTCAAGAAATCGTACCGGAGGCAGGTAAATAGTGTGCACGGACTACCACCACCGAAGTATAGGCGGACGAGCCAGGATATCTGTTTCTCAGAGGAAGATGCTAGGGGCGTGAAGCAACCCCATGACGACCCCCTGGTCATCATGATCCTGATTGAAGGGTTCAACACCAGAAGGGTCCTGGTGGATAATGGAAGCTCAGCTGACATAATTTACCTCTCCGCCTTCCAACAACTGAAATTGGACCAGACAAGGCTTCGTCCTTTTGATTCACCCCTTGTTAGCTTCAGCGGAGACAGAGTGTACCCCAAAGGAATAGTGACGCTGACGGTCACGGTAGGATCTCACCCCTTTCAAGTGACGAACAGGCACAACTTTCTGGTAGTAGACTCACCCTCATCCTACAATGTGATCATTGGACGACCAACCCTCAACCGCTGGAAAGCTGTCACTTCTACGTACTGCCTAAAGGTAAAATTCCCAACAGAACAGGGGGTCGGAGAAATCAAAGGAGACCAGGTCTTAGGAAGAGAGTGCTATCAGGCCGTCCTAGCCTCAAAGGAGAACCATACCTGGACGATTGAGGAAAAAACCCCAGAGATCATCGAAAAGCTGGAAACGATAGAGCTGGTTGAGGGAAATCCTAAAAAGACGACCCAAATTGGAACTAACCTAAATCCTGAAACGAAGGAAGAGATTGTCAGCTTTTTGAAGAACAACCTCGATGTATTTGCTTGGAGCCACGAAGATATGCCAGGGATCCCAGCTAGCATAATCCAACACCGTCTAAAGGTAAACCCGGAGAAGAAGCCAGTCCAGCAGAGGAGGAGAGTTTTTGCCCCGGAACGAAATAAAGCTGTCATGGACGAAGTGAACAAGTTGCTTACTGCGAACTTTATTCGAGAAGTCCACTATCCCGAATGGTTGGCAAACGTGGTCATGGTGAAGAAAGCGAACGGGAAATGGAGAATGTGCGTCGATTTCACAGACTTAAACCAAGCCTGCCCAAAAGACAGCTTCCCCCTGCCCAGGATTGATCAACTCGTAGATTCAACGGCCGGGCACAAGCTACTCACTTTCATGGACGCATTTTCGGGTTACAACCAGATACTGATGGCCGAAGAAGACCAGGAAAAAACTGCCTTCGTCACCAGCCAAGGCCTATACTGCTACAAGGTCATGCCATTCGGGCTGAAGAACACCGGGGCTACATATCAGAGATTAGTGAACCAGATGTTCAAGAAACAAATTGGAAGGAATGTCGAAGTATACGTCGATGATATGCTCGTCAAAAGCAGAAAAGAAGAGGACCATTTGGACGATCTCAGAGAGACGTTCAACACCCTCAGACAATATCACATGAAGTTGAACCCTTCCAAATGCGCCTTCAGGGTTTCCTCAGGGAAATTTCTCTAGTTTATCGTCTCACAGAGGGGAATTGAGGCAAACCCCGAGAAAGTCAGGGCTATCCTCGAAATGAGCTCACCCAGGACGATCAAAGAAGTGCAATCTCTGACTGGTAGAGTAGCAGCCCTCAATAGGTTCGTCTCTAAAGCGACGGACAAATGTCTTCCATTCTTCAAGACCCTGAAGAAAGCGTTTGCATGGACGGACGAGTGTGAGATAGCATTCTAGGAGTTGAAGCACTATTTGAGCAATCCCCCGCTATTGAGCCCGTCCAAGGAAGGCGAAGATCTATTCTTGTATTTGGCAGTATCGGTTACAGCAGTGAGCGCAGCATTAATCAGGGAGGAAAATAGGGTGCAACTTCCGATGTATTATGTCAGCCAGGCCTTCCAGGGTGCAGAGGCGCGATATCCACCCATAGAAAAGATCACCTTCGTCGTGATAGTAGCTTCAAGGAAACTCCGTCCATACTTCCAGGCTAATCCCATCATAGTCATGACCGACCAACCAGTCAGAAAAGCAATGAGCAAACCCGAAGCCGCAGGACGAATGGTTCAGTGGGCGATTGAGCTCAGCCAGTTCGACGTAGATTACCGTCCTCGGACTACTATAAAAGCTCAGGCACTGGCGGACTTTATAGCCGAGTTTACCACCCCCGAGGAAGCAAATCGTCCTGAAGAGCTCTGGACGATACATACAGATGGATCATCTGCACAGCATGGAGGTGGAGCTGGAATCGTCATCACTTCACCTGAAAACGATGTTCTCGAATATGGCGTCCAGCTCAAATTCCCAATAACCAATAACGAAGCGAAATACGAGGCTTTACTGGCAGGTCTGAGAATTGCGAGAGCACTAGGGGCTCAGAGGATCGTGCTGAAGAGCGATTCACAGCTCGTCATAGGACAGGTCAGAGGAAATTTTGAAGCAAAAGAAACGAGAATGCAGAAGTACCTTAAACTGGTAAACCAGTTAGTAAGTACTTTCCTTCATACAGAGTTCATTCAAATCCCACGAGATCAAAACACAGAAGCCGACAAAATAGCATGAAGCGCCTCGGCACATAGCCCGGGCGATATGAACGACTGGAAGATAGAAGAACAGAACTCCCCTAGCATCATGGAGTTTCAGACTTTTTCCATACAGAATGGCTCTGGATGGACGAGCCCAATACTCTCCTTCCTTCGTGATGGACGATTGCCCGAAGATCCCGAAGAAGTTAGGAAAATCCAGAAGCGTGCTGCCAGATTTACGATACTGAATGACGAACTGTACAAAAGAGGATACTCCCAGCCCTAATTAAGATGCATAGAGGAAGAAGAGGCCAAGTACGTCCTGGAAGAAATACACGGAGGGGTCTGCGGAGATCACATGGGGGCAAAGTCATTGGTCAGGAAGATCATGAGGACGGGATATTTCTGGCCCACGATGCAACAAGACACAGCAGAATTCGTGAGGAAATGTGACAGTTGCCAAAGATACGGGAACATTCAGTGACTTCCAGGTGAACAGATGACGATCATTTCCTCGCCTTAGCCATTCGCACAATGGGGGTTCGACATTATGGGTCCCCTGCCACAGGGAAAAAGGCAGATGAAGTTTCTGCTCGTCGCAATTGACTATTTTACGAAGTGGGTGGAAGCAGAAGCGCTTGCAACGATCACAGAAGCAAAGGTACAAAATTTTGTGTGGAAAAACATTGTTTGCAGGTTTGGAATTCCAAGGACGATCATTTCAGACAACGGCCGTCAGTTCGACAGCCGGGCATTCAGGTCCTTTTGTTCAAACTTAGGCATCAAGAACAAATACTCGTCGCCAGGGCACCCCCGAGCCAACGGACAGACAGAAGTAACTAACCGGTCCTTGCTCAGACTTATCAAGTCCTGATTAGTGGGGGCAAAGGGAGCATGGCCTGAAGAATTACCAAATGTACTATGGGCGTATAGGACGACGACGCGAACACCCACAGGGGAGACACCGTTTAACCTGACCTACGGCGCAGAAGCAGTCATCCCGGTCGAAGTAGGGCTCACCAGCTTCAGGAGGGAGTTTTTCGACGAGCAAGACAACAACGACCAACTGAAGCAAAACTTGGACCTTCTGGACGAGGTAAGAGATCAAGCTGCGCAGAGGATGGCCAGGTACAAGCAGAAGATAGCTGAATACTACAATCGAAAGGTGAAGCTGAAAAAATTTAACGTCGGTGACCTCGTCCTCGCAAGGTAACTCCAGCGACGAAGGATCCGGCCCAAGGCAAGCTCGGTCCAAATTGGGAGGGACCGTACAGAGTCGTCCACTACTCACGCCGGGGAAGCTACCATCTAGAAGACGCGGAAGGAAAAAGACTCCCTCGTCCATGGAACGTCGAACATATCAAAAGGTACTTCGAGAAGAAATCATAGACTGACGGTAGAATGTAATTTGATTCATTGTCTCTTTTATTAGAAATAAATGATTATCCAGTTCCAAGTATTACCCAGCATTCCGAAAGCGTTGATCTCCTATATACAAATGAGAGACGGTGATATACCTTAATGGGCGAAAGCAAACTTGCAAACAAGAGTTGCAAGTATAAAAGCTATCCACGTTTTAAGTCCACTCAAGGACGAATGAAAGCAAACTTGCAAACAAGAGTTGCAAGTGTAAAAGCTATCCACGTTTTAAGTCCATTCAAGGACGAATGAAAGCAAACTTGCAAACAAGAGTTGCAAGTGTAAAAGCTATCCACGTTTTTAAGTCCACTCAAGGACGAATGAAAGCAAACTTGCAAACAAGAGTTGCAAGTATAAAAGCTATCCACGTTTTAAGTCCACTCAAGGACGAATGAAAGCCAACGTGCAAACAAGAGTTGCAAGTGTAAAAGCTATCCACGTTTTAAGTCCACTCAAGGACGAATGAAAACAAACTTGCAAACAAGAGTTGCAAGTGTAAAAGCAATCCACGTTTTAAGTCCACTCAAGGACGAAAGAAAACAAACTTGCAAACAAGAATTGCAAGTGTAAAAGCTATCCGCGCCTAAAATCCTCCTAAGGACGAAGGAAAGTAAGACTTGCAAACAAAAGTTGCAAGTATTAAAGTTATCCATGCATAAGTCCACAAAAGGGACAAAAGGGAACCTGTAAACACAGATTATGAACATCCAGGCATTGAAGGACGACAAAAAGGTAACAATACTTACAAGATTATTAAGTGCAAATATCTAAAGGCAAGAAAAGAATATCAAGCAAAGAGCATATCATATAAAATTGATTGTTCAAGAGAAAAGCCCCAAAAACAGAAGGGGCACCAAAAAAAAAAAAAAAAAAAAAAAAAAAAAAAAGAGAAACTTCTGGTATTTTAGGCTTCAGCTGCACCACCCTCGTCCCTTTCAGCCTGAAGAGGTTCAACGCCAGTGGACGCCGCTGTCTGAGCCGATGCTTGGGCAGCCTCGTCCTCTTCCATCTCTTTATCGACGGCTTCAAAGTCCAGGTTCTCAAGATCCACGCCCGAGCCATGTTTAATCATGTACCTTCTCAAAAGCTCGAAACCCTTGAAGTACCACTGAAAAAGTATAGTATTATACTCTTCAGTGGTCTGGAATGCAGTAACGGCCTTGGCAACAACAATCTTCATCCTTTGACCAGCACTTGCCAGGAGGTCGTCCTTCTGCTTTACCACCAGCTTCTCGGACTCCAACTGCTCGGACAAAATCTTGACTTGCTCCTTGGAGGCATTAAGGGCGTCCATGGCAACACCAAGGTCGTTGCGCAAACCCGAAGCTTCAACCTCCAGCACCTCAACTTTGGAGTTGGCCACGACGGCCTTCTCTTCATTTGCCAGGTACTGGGTCGTGATATGCATCGTCTCGCCCAACACCTTACCAACAGAAAACCGCCCCGGGAGTCAGCAAAAAAAAAAAAAAAAAAACAAAACAAAACAAATGGGACACAAGGGCAGGAAAAGTTACCTGCACGAGCTTATGGACATGACGGCTGACCATCTCGTGAGAAGGTGTGCTGGAAATCTCCTTCATCTCCCCAAGGGTAAAGAATTCGTTAACACGATCTACGGCCGTCTCTGCATCAGACCAGATGCTAGATCCGACCTTCTCTTTCCCCTTGCCTCCTACCTTCAGCCGTTTCAGAGGACGAGTTACCTCCTCAATTGAAACGCCTGGCGAGGCCTCCTGACCGTCCAACTCCAAAATAGGAGTGGACGAACCCCTCTCCACCAGCTCCTTCTCTTTCTCCTTTTCCTTCTCCTTGTCTGTAAACCTCAGTTTTTTCTGCCCGATACTCGAGAGATGTTCATTCTTCTTCTCCTTAATCTTCCTATACATCTCCTTGTTAAACTTGGACGTCATCTCTGCACCAAAGAGAGCAGGAAGCTCAAAAAAAAAAAAAATAAATAAATTTTTTGAGAGGAAACACGGTCTAAACGCTAAGGCAACTTACGTTTTTTCTCTTCCCGATCGAGGGCGCTGAGGACGTAGAGTGAAGGCTCCGGCCCTAAGCAGTGACGAGCAAGTGTACGAGGATCAATAAGCTCGTTAAAATCCTCGATCGTCGCTGCGTATTTAACTGCTGCCTGAACCCGTCCGTCGAACTTGTTGTCAAGGTCTGGACGCTCTTTTACTGTAAAAAGCAAGACACAAGGATCAGAATAATGACCAGGATTAAAGAAATAAAAGAGAAGCATCTCTTGAAGAGCAAACGCACCAAGCAACGGGGTCTCCCACCGACGCAGCAACCTAGGGACATCCCCCCACAAGTCGTCAGAAAGTGTCTCCCAACCGTCGCCTGACACGAAAAAATATCTGGACTTCTAGTAACGGAAGGACGACGGAAGATCAGCGACGAGACGAGACTTCCTGTCCCAGGGGACGAACTCGTAATACCCAAACTCTTTGGATTCTTTCAAATGATAAAGGTGGACGAACTCGTTCACCGTCAGCATATCCCCATAAAAAATGGTCGTCCAGATGACCATACAGCTTATGACTATTCTCCAGGAATTAGGCATAAGTTGCCCCGGTGCGAGGTTTAGGTGATGAAGAAGCCTCATGATGAAAGGATGAACGGGAAGCCTGAGGCCGCACGAAAACGCAGCCTCATAAAAGCAAACTTCTCCATGGGCGAAGGCACAAGCCCTCTCGTCCTTCCTAGGGAGACGAGCCCTAGTCCCCGCAGGAAATTGAAACCTATCTTTGAACTTGCTAAAAACCTCAACCTTCAGGGAACACTTCTCCTTAAGGGCGTGAAACGGACGAACAACGGCGGTGGACAATGGCGCCGAAGTAGCCGTATCTGCCCTGGTCCCTTCCCCGCCAAGGTTAGAGGATGCTCCCCTCTCCAGGTCACCTGACCCCACATCAGACCCCATAACTTCCCTCCTTAAAACCTCTCGAACAGATTTAAACCAAACCTAAGATTTGTACAGCAAAGGGTATAAATCACCCAATACTAAGCCTAAACCACCACTACCAAGAACAAAACCCCCAATCGGTGGGTAAGTGCCAACAGGTGGAAGCACACATAAAGACTCAACAGAAGACTCTAGCAAGGCCCCTAATCGGGCGAAAAGAAAAGCAACAGAGGTAGAGGTCCGTTGAATTTCAGAGTAACCCACCATGAAAACGCTACTTACCAAACGGAAATGCAGAGAAAAAAAGAAAAGAGGAATTCAAAAAGACAGAAAATCAGAAAGGAAATAAAGTTTAAATAAGGAACATACCTTAAAATCAGGAGGAAACTGAGAAGGCAAAGGGCAAAATGTGCAACGCAGGTAATCGGAGACACCACACGCAGAAAAAAAGTGACAGAATAGCAAGAGGGAAAAAGGAACAAAAATGAGAAGTTAATATCAAGGGACCTTTTTTTGCCTTGAAAAATGCGGGAAACTGAAAAGGTTCCCACCGGAAACGAGGCCTCCTATCCAGTCGGAATCAAACACGTGGCCACCACGTGTGCCACGCCGCCAGAAGACATCAATGCAGAACAGAGTCCCAAGCGCCTTAAAAAAAATAATAAATAAATAAAAATAAGGGGAAGAAGAGGGAAGGACACATATATACAAAATATCTAGCCACATCCAACCAGAGTATGTGCATCCGTGCGAAAGTAAACAAAACTCCTCATATTCCTGCGCCCGTCTGAGGTATGGACGACCCCATGAATAGGGGGGCAACTGATGGGTCCAGCCAAACCCCCGGCATCATCCAGAGTCATAGCTGAGGACGATTGACACCTTGGGATCGTTATCTCAATAATGGTCGTCGGTCCAAGACAAGCAGTATCACCCCCGTCCATCTCGGTGCCGTTACAGAACATTTACTCCCCTTTACTGCCGTTGAAAGAACAGCTCACCATTAGCCCATCGCCGAAACGTTACAAAGAGGGAATGAATATCACCTTTAATGTTCCAACGGATAAGGAGAAGAACGCCTGCACACACACAGACAGGTATATATAAACGGGAGCCCCGGAAGAGGAAAGGGGTAAGAAAACACACAGATACACTGACACATGCCAAGTATAGCTTTTCTTTAGCTACTCATTCTAACTTTGGCATCGGAGGCTCTGTGGCAGGCGCCACACCAGTGCAACGTAGCTCCTTTTTGTCTATTCTCAGGATCAGGATACAGGAGGACGATTTCATTCACCGTCAGCATATCCCCATCAGAAATGGTCGTCCAGATGACCATACAGCTTATGACTATTCTCCAGGAATTAGGCATAAGTTGCCCCGATGCGAGGTTTAGGTGATGAAGAAGCCTCATCAAGCGGGTAATTATTTTTACACACATGACTTTCATTTATTGAATTTTGATATGGATGATGTTGTATCATTTGATACAAGATACTTTTTCCTAAGATAAAAAAATCTAATCCTTAAAAAGTCCATGTCACGATTAAGATTTTATTTTCTAAATTTAACATTATAGAATATATCACATTATTCAAATTTTAAATGACATAACATGCATTTTGATTTTGTAATATTTAGTGTGCCTTTGGTTAGCTATTATAAACCAATAAAACACATCTTTTTATATAATTTGTGGGTCCCATATGAGTCATGCAATAATGAATATTTATTTTTGCTTTGACGGCTTATTGTTCAACTGGTTGTGGATTTATTCATGGAAAACTATCTAACTTTCCAATGTTTTGGAATGACCTCGAAAATGAGTTTGAGAAAATTTCCTAGTGTTTGGTATACACAAAATTTTTATAATATTTCTTGTATAATTCAAAACATGCATAAGCATGAGTAATATGTAAACCCAACTAATGTAATCTAAATAAATAAAAAAATAAAAAACCAAGTATGAATTTGGTTTTCAAACTAATTAAAATTTTTGACAACAAAATTGTCATTCTAATGCTACAATATTTTTAAAAATTTAAGTCCTTGATAAATTGTACCGATCATACTTCTCATAATTCAAAATAACCATAAGCTCCATTTCAATTAGTTCAAAATGCCCCATAGGCCGCATAGGCTAAATAGTTTAATTTGCAAAATATTCTAGTACAAATAGTTTGATAAATACCAAAATATCAAATTGTCCAAATAGAGACATCCAAATTCTAACAAAATGCACTTACATAATCAAAATTGGCCTAAGGGGTTATCAAAGAAGTTCTGCAACCATTGTCTATACGGAACATTTTTCAACATGAATGACCTAGCTTGTTTTTCATCCACATTCAAATGGTCAAATGAAGACGCAAGCATAATATTTTCAAGCCCATCCATCTGCATAATTTCTTCATAACGATTACCAAAATTTAATTGATTTTTAGAAATATTTTTTATTGCATAAGCAACCGTACCAAGTTAATTGTGTAGACAAATCTTTGTAAACAACATCTTCAACCACAGTGGCATGACTTCATTTCTTGTGAGAACTTGTTTGATTTGAGGCCACATGCAAGGGATCAATGTCAACATCAATTGGTTTTGACCCAACAAGTGAAGGTGAGTCATCCAATGCTTTTCTAGACGTCTTTATCACCAGCTCCTTTGGAAAAACCTTTGTAGTCATGTCCTTGCCCACAACCAAAGCCATCTCAACAAACATCTTAATTTTTTTGTTCAGAAATTGTGCATGGCTAGGATGTGCCTGTGTTATAAGCAAGGCAAAGAAACAATTACCAAAAATAAAAAGATAAAAACTAATACGAACATCAGCTTATTTTATTTTTATTTACAGTACTTTTAGCAAAAATTTAGATAAAATATTTCCAAACGAATACTTAATTTGAACTATACAACTGATTCATTTTAAATGGGAATGATCTTAAGACCTAGGGTATGCCTTGAGAAAACTGTCTGATTTCCATTATCTCGTAAAATTTGGATCCTTTTTCCCAAGCATGCATGGCCTCCATGATATATATAGGCTGAAATGAACATATCTTTACATTTTGATATCCTTTTGCCCAAGCATGCATGGCCTCCATGATATGTATAGGCTGAAATGAACGCATCTCTATATTGCAATACCAAAGTGTTGTTCTGTGTGTTTCAAAATTTTTTTTTTCTTCCCTTCAATTTTACATTGGTTGGGAGTGTGCTTTTATTTGAGTTTATATTGGTATATTAGCCGAGCAATGCATGAGAGAATTTACCAAAATAATTTTTTTAAAATATAAGGGGTGATAATTATATCAATTATTAATAGGTATTTATTATGATTGTATTTATATATAAAATTATTTATTCTATTTTTTTTTTAATATACAAGATAAACATTCTACTCTAGCCTAATTTAAGTATATATATATATATATATATATATGTGTGTGTGTGTGTGAAACTCTCTCCTAAAGACTTAAACCCCGACTCTTGCCTCCCATACCCCACAAGCACTTATACTTGTGAAGTAACCATCGCATCAAAGGTGTGTGGTAGTATATATTCTATTATTAAAAAAAATATTATGTCGAAATTTTTAATGGAGAGTGTTAATGTATTAGGCTTTTTCAAGAATTTTTATAGCATTTAAATTTATCTAATAATGTAAAAATGTGGACTTTTAAAAGTTTATGCATCAATATTTTAAAATGTGGACTTTTAAATTTATCTTTTTTTTTTTTTTTTTTGAGGAAGGCTACATATAAAAGATGTATTAAATATTTTCTTTTTTACAATGTGTGGAACTCATATTTTGTGTGGGACTTACATGCTATAAAAAAGAATGATGTATATATATCTGATACATGAGATATATCTACCTTGAAAATGGGACTTGTTTTCTTCTCCTTAATTTACTACCAAGGAAAATCTTATAAATTTAATTCTTTGAAATAATAAAAGACTATGCTGGTTTTTTTTTCATCAGCATGGTTTGTTCAATATCTTGGTATTGGTTTCTAAGTATACTACATAAATTTCGAGAAGAATTTTAGGTGTAAATTATAATTTGATTTGTATTGATTAGAGCAATTTTTTCTAGTGAGGATGTATCTCATTCAATTTCTTCTTTGATTAGCTTATTGGGATTGGGATTCATTAAAATTCCTAAACTACTCTATAATTTTTAAAATTCTAACCGTTCATGGATAAAGGAATAATTAGAGGTTTTTCCACATAATTCATGACGTAAACAAATACCAAATTAGTGCTAGTAAATGTTTATTTAAATGTTTACGATGTGTCAAAATTAGACTACGCATTAAATAAAACAAAGTAAAAATTTTATGATGGAGTTATCCTAAAAACTTTAGAGATGCTAATCCAGCTTCTTGCTATAGATATATGTTTCATCACTTTATTAGATATAGTTGTTTATTATGTTCTGATCCTAAAATAATATCGATGAATTTCTTTGCAATATTAAATTATAGTCGCTTCATTAGTTTTCACGTAGGGGAAAAATGGTTTTTTAATGTTGAAAAATCTAAGACTTGCTTCTCTGAAAAAGTACATTGTGACTTATAGTTCGGTCTAGTTTAGATTATAAAACAGATGATTATCTATATGCAATGTCTCCAAAGAATGGGACTACATTTGTTGAACTTTGTTGAGCTTATTGGTTCGACTAAGGCAGGACATGAACAGAGCTATTTGTAAATAATTTGGGCTAAGCTCATTGTTGTTAGGAAAAAGTTTACTTCCAAACCAGTTTGGAGGAAAATTTTGTATGTGTATAGTTGATCATATTTGTAGCTCATAGCTAGGTCACCTAGATCACAATACCAACAAGGGCCAATATCAAGGACCAGTTTTGGAAGTAAAATTTGCTAGGCATTCTAACAACAGTGGAATTATACGCATCATTGTTTTGCCAATCCTGTCCATATTTTGTAGTCTGCAATGAAACATTAAGTATTGTGGCACTATTGGGTCTGACTAGTGACTACTAGTGTTCATACACCTTTTAAGACTATAGTGCTCGTTTGGGAGAGTTCATCTTTATAATAATCTTATTAGGCTTAAAAACTAATCAGTGCAAATTACTGCATGTACATAAATTAAATAAGCTAAATAAACTAAAAATAATGATGCGGAAGACTCAAAGATAAAACTATTTTAATTTAGTTTTATTTTATTTTACAAGTCAATTGTATTTTTATTTTAGGTCCTAGAAGCTTATTAGGTTAGTACAAATTGTTTTTTGTAATAAGACATTTAGGGTTTCCTTCGCTAGTTAGAGTTAGGGTTTAGTATTCCTACATACAAAAGTACATGTGCTCCTATAAAAGGGAGATTATTTTGATAGATAAAACTTTGATTTAAATTGTCTCCATAGTCTGGTGTCGGTTCCAGCCAACCCTAGGTGCTAACTCCTAGTGGTTTTTCTTTCGCTTAGTATTGACTTCAAGTAAACCTAGATGCCAACTCCTAGGTTCTATCCTTTATTTTCTTGTTTTTTAAATTTTCCTATTACAAAGATCTAGTTTATCCTGGGTCAAATAAGCTCTCCCAAATTTGTTTGTGAGACTAGTATAGATGTACAGAATTCTATTAGTTCAAAAATCATATGCATCTCAATCCTTTTACATTCATATTTTTCATATCAAATTAATTTTACATTTTCTAATGGCCTCAGCCCCACTTGCTTTTATGATTTTTGGTATGCTAACATGGTGTATATTTTCCAGGGGAAATATTAGAGTCACCAGGACAAGGTGAGGTAAATCCTAGAGAGCTTGAGTCAGAGATTAAGAAGAAAAGGGGACAATACCAAAGTGACCTCCAACCATTCTACCAACTGTGCAAAATGAATGAGGTTAGTGCTTTCCTATATGCCAATAATGGGAATAATAAGTGAGTATATGCATAAAACTTTGGAGTTTGCAGGTGAAGTTGGAAGTCCAATTTGCTGCAGGATTTCGTCCCTGCCAATTAGCAGTAGAAGAAGCACAAAAATCTAATGCCTGCTGGGTCGTTTTAGACAGTTACGAATGCTCATCATCTTACAAAAATAGAAGCCAAGGTGGTGTTCAAATACCAAATGAAAATTAGATCATTCTGTTCTGTTTTTCATTTAAGCAATTATTGCATACATATGATTGGGGGCCTTTGATATAAGATAGATATAACTGAGTGCCATCATAGCAAGGTGATAAGATGTTTGAGATATGATAAATTACCGATTATCCTGAATGTTTAAGCTGATAGGATATAGTGAATTTAATCATTTAACTATTATTCTAATAGAGTCAAAACAAAATAATAATATCAGTAATAATGATGATGGTCATCATCACCTGTATATGGTAGCAAAATCATCAACCTGATCATAAATATGTTCCTGCTTGTACTGAGATTGACTTATTCCTTTTCTTGGATAGCTGGATAGCTGTTTATAGGATTGAGATTTACATTTACTCATTCAATTGGCATGTAAGATGAAATGGACTGATCTCATTCCCTTGTTGTGCCTAATAGCCTAATAAACTAACATTTGTCTCAAAAACTTAATCTGCTAAGAAATGGTGATTTTAATCATTTAACCATTATTCTAACATATCCTTCCAAGGCTCAAGTTGGGTTTATCTTCTCTTTTATTTATGTATTCTTTTGGTTGGCAGTTACTTCAAGAAATTCAAAGAAGATATAAGGGGACATATAAATTGCAATCTTGCAGTAGTGAAGGGAAAGGATATTGCAGCAATAATGACATCAACAGCAGTGCAGAATGAAAATTTTGAAACCCTTCCTCCGGAAGAGGAATCACCTGCACTCCTGTCAGATCCTGAAAGTCCTTGTTGGTATCCACTGTCTTGGAGAAGTGGTTTTCCACGATCTTTTGATCACAGTGAACTAAAAGTGATAACAAATGACTTTGATGGTTATAATATTGTCAAGGAAGAGGATGGCATGAAAGTTTATCATGGGTTTTTGCAAGATATAACTGTTTTAGTCAAGTGTTTCTTAAAAACTGATGAGCGGTTTTGGTCAACGCTCAAGATCCTTTCCCAGTTACGCCACCGCCATATCAGGAACATTGTTGGGTATTGCTGTGCTGATGATTCTGTGTTCTTGCTCTGTGATTGCCCATGTATGGATACTGTTGAAGTGAATTTGCAATGTAAGTATACCTTCTTTTGTTGAAATCTAATATAACTCACTACCCCCAAGAAGACATATTGCTGTCTTCTGATGCTTTGTATTTGCTTAATAGATTGCCTATAAGAACCTTAGTAGTTACACTATAGATGACTGAATTATTAGTCACAATGCAATGCTATACATAACAGAGTATTTATAGGAATTCTATCCCTATTCTAATTCAAGTAGGACCAGGAAACCTATCCTGCAAGTATAGGTTTACCCTATCATGCTTGTGCTTTAAATTCTATCATGTATAGTCCTGCTCTCCAATTGATCAGAATTCTGGCATCAAGAGTTGAAAAAAAGACTAATTGGCAAAATAAGAAGGTGGGATAATTGGCCTTGTCGGTAGGGGTAATTGTAATTGACCTTGATTGATCATATATTGATTAGAATGTTGTAGTGACAATTATGTGTTCTTGGTAGAACTGTTTCTCAGTTCAAAGTTCAAACTAGGTGGTGATATCCTTGTCAATTTAAGACCAATATGAATGGAATAGTTTATGAATTAATGAGTAAACCATTTAGCACTTATAATTTTGCACTCTTCAATGATGTGCCCCTTTGTACATATTTTTACTGGGCATAGCCACAAGTCAGTGACTGGATGACCTATATCCTCTCTTTGGCTGCTTATTTTCCTTCTTGGCTTCATTCTAACCCCATAAGTTTGTGCTTCCCCACAGTATTATTCCATTTATTCAATGCTTGTCATTTTGTTTTTCTGAACTACACTGCTTGGGATTTACCCTTTTAAGCTTTAGAAGTTTATAGGTGACGATTTGGCTAAGGTTTTTGGGTGGAAATCAAGGTGGTGCGTTGATCTAGAGATAGGTGGAAGCCTGCGTTACCTTCATGAGGAGTGTGTTGATGGACCTATTGTTCACCTCTCTGTGTGTTCTGCTCATGTTGTAAATACTCAAGGTAACTCCGCAATGGTAAGTACGAAGTTTAATCTTCATAAGAAATTTGGATTTTGAGATTCTCATTTTTATCTATCTGAAGCCTACAATGCTATCAAAGTCTCCACTGAAGTGAAAGTTCTATAAATTTTTCCTACTGTTAATTGAAGGCTTCACAACTTGTTGCAGGAAGCAGAATTTCTTGTATCACAATATTTTTTTGTTGTCACAATTTCTTAGATAGAAACTGAACATCTGCCTTTGACATCTATTCTAGCTAGGCAACTTCACAACTGCTAAGTGGCTTACGGATAAAATGTCCCCAAAAGAAGATTCACCAGCTGAGTAAGAAACCCTACTTAACTTTATCTTGAATCTTGCACTGGTATGTTTTACTTCAAAGTTATTCCTTACCACTCTAAAGAAGCTATTAATAATCATAGAAAATATAACAACAACAACAACAACAACAACAACAATAATAAAAAAAAAAAAAAAATTCATATGATGGGCATTCTTAATAAATTTAAGGCCTCAAAGTTTCATGCTTAACAATTTATTTGTGCAAGTGGCATGCTATGTTTGTGACCTATAACTAACTATAGCGTTCTGATGTTTTGAAGATCCCAAAATCTTGAGGAAGATGAGCGCCTCTATGTAGATGTTCATGATTATGGGATGTTCCTCCTTGAGCTCATAACGTTTCCAAGCCCAAGGCAAGGGTCAGTCATTGGTCAACTGGGTAAGATCTTTAGGCCAACCTACAAGTAATAAATTAACCAAATATTTTAGTAGTTTGGTGTTTATGTAGGTTTTTTCATGGAAAGTGTGAATTTAGGGAAGTCACTTTGGATAAGTTTTCTAAAAAAGTATTCCTTGAATAAGAAAATCAGAATAGGCCATTGGTAATCATCCTCTATGCCTGCTAGAATTATAATACACACTGATCTTTGTTTGCAGAAGCTAAAGATTCTATTAATGTGTCTGAATTCATGCGTGTTAAGGACTTAGCTTTTAAAACTCAAGCGCATCATTTTCTTAAATTATACTAAAAACTTTTGCAACTTCATTGATTTTTTCCTCTCTTGCAAAACAGACCACTCCACTTCTAGAAAATGGTTCACTTAGCCAACTGATGGATCACAGATTAACGGATACTAGTGATATGGAGGTGGTTAATCATATGGCAAATGCTGCATTGTGCTGCTTGAAGAATGTTAAGGGTCGCAGGCTTTCTATGAGTGAGGTAAGATATATAATATATGCTTCGAACATAGTTGTTCTCAGAAAGGTCCCCATTTCCATTGGCTGCTGTGCTGTTTCATTTATTTAAAAATAAATAAATAAATAATTGGAACATAGGCTTCAATGGTAACATGTTAAAATGTGTGAGATAGAGAAATTGCAGTTATCCAGCAAAGAAAATATAGAAATAGAAACATTTGCCAACATTAAGAATGCCTTGAGTTGAAAAGATAAATGAGGCATGTGTTTTACTTGTTGAAAATTTAACAGCCTTTCCACAAATTATCGGGTTCTTCAAAAGTCATATATCTCATTTCACATTTAGGAGCTGTGTAATTGGTTAGTTTGGTGTGTCTATAGAAGCATGAAAACTTTTCCTCCCCTTTTGCTGGTTTTCTATGACTATTGTCTCCATAATCCAATGCTAATTAGAGTAACTTCTGCAGGTTCTGGCTGTGGTTCGTGGTGAAGAGCTTGCATTATCAAAATACGGGTTTTCAGAATAAAATCTGTAGATTGTTCTTGTTACTTGTAATTCTAAAATAATTGGTATAGAGGCTTAAAATTGTACTTATTAATAATAAAAAAGCAGATATAACGGACTTGCTGGTTATTCCTTTGTTGGGTTTTATAATGAATTGATCATAGGTGCATTATCACAGTTTAGTATTAACAATCTGTATATTCATTTCCAGTGGCAATGTACAACTCAAAATGCAGGTAGAGATCTCAATAAATTCAACCATTTTGAGGGGATGGTCCATTGTTGCCTATGGCTCTTTCTTTTTAGAGGAAATACTATTTTTCAAGAGATTTTTTTTTTTAATTTATTTGAAATTTGGTTGCTTCCATTGCCTTGCCTGAAATTGATTTGGAAGCAACAAACATTTTCTTTTCTTTTCTTTTCGGTATATCTCTCTTACTTTCAACTAGTGTGACAATACAAAAAACGCCCTCCAATAGTTTCTCTGAAATTTGCTGTTTCAAGGGATTGCAATTTTGGAGGAACCAGCAGTTGAAGCCTGCTTAAGAATTGTCCCTGTAACTGTGTCTATAACCTCCTACAATTCACTTGTTTGCCAAACAGGTTAGTCCACGGACTATTGATTAGCTATTATCTCAGGCCCACGACTGCAACACAGGATGCTTTTGTAACTTCTTCCAGAAGAGATTATCCTTGATACAAAGAGCAGTTTGACATAATTATTGGATTCATTAGTGATTTGTGTCTCATCTACTTTTTTTAAATCGATTTTGACGTTGAAATTGAAACAATCATCGATCAATATTTATTTTTGAAATTCTTGTTACACTTGCACATTCTTTATTGTACACTCTCTTTGAATTTGTGTTTTAGAAACACAATTTCTGTCCACATGGTAGTGTTTGGTGAGTGTGTAATAAGGATTAAGGAGAGTAAGATAATCATTACTTTTTGGCTTATTCAATTTACCAACTTATTTTTGCAAGTCTAATTATAAATTATTGAAATAATTAAGATACACGTTAATTTACATTTTAAAATTCTTAAAACTTTCTTATTAAAATTTTCTCTAAATCGCTTAATAATGTTGATGAGTGCATTTGGCAAGCCCCACATCCAAGAAACTTTTTCCCCTCCGTTTTTTTACAAGGAAAATGTTAATGAGTGTCATACGGCATTTGTTAAGAATCTAATTAAAAAAAGTTTTTATAGAAAAAAAAAAAAAGAAATTAATGTTTTGATAGCTTTTTTTATTTCCCATAAAAGTGATGTCAAAACTTTCCTAAAATGGATTCTTAACCAATGCTATACGGCACTCGTTAACATGACCCTAACAATACTATCAACAAATAAAGCAAAATCAGAAAACACTCATTAAAATGCACGCACAATATACATTGAGAAATTATAAGATCCACATGGTGAACAAATGATATGGTCCACCATTCTATTAAAAAACTTTCACATGTTTAAAATTATTAGTTAAAAAAAATTTTTAAACAGAAATTAATTATTAACTCAGTAATTTTAAACAAGTGGAAGTTTTTTAGTGGAATGGTAAACAAATGAAGTGGTCCACCAGAGGACTCTATAATTTCTCGTACACACAACAAAACTTAAATGCAGATCCTACATGGCTACAACATCTATTATTTATGCATAGCTACATAGCAAACATGTAATATATAACCCAAATTTTAACATTAACTAAAGAAATTACAGTGGATAAATACAATATTTCAAAACGAGTAATGCGACTTATTTTGAAAAAAAATTAGTAGAATTGTAAATGACATAGTAATTTCAAACCTGATAAAACTTTGCAACGAGAAGACAATCACTCAACACAACATTTATCAAGTAAAATAAATAGAGTGGAGCATCAATGTGAAGACTGTCTTTAGTAGCACAGGTAAGAAGAGGTAAAAGTGCAAACAAAACAAGAGACCACATATGATATATCTCATAACCATCCTAACAGCGCAATCACAGAAAGATGGCAAAAAAGTATCTTTTCCATCCATCTTTTTGATACCCAGAACACAATTTGATAAAATTAACATCCACATAAAGGGGCATGGGAATGCATAACCAATTTACTGCGTTTGACAATACCATGCTAAGGAATGATGCAGGATAGATTTTTGTAGATTTGGAGACAAATCTATTAATGAGAGAAGAAAAAAAGGAACATAAGGCATACAGAAATTCACAGATATATATACATGCATGACTAAGTATGCTTGCCATAGATCAAAATTTGCAATCCTTATCCAAACAAGGCCATCATTTTATGATTCTATGGGGGAAAAAATGACAAAATTCCACAGCATTGAAGAATGATGTTCCTTGCTTAGAGGATTCACAAAGGACGAGGGGCAACGGCAGCATCTTCAATATAAAATTTATAAGCGAACCCACCCTCAAAGTGAAACAGAACCAATACAGGAAACCATAACTGACTTACGAACCACTATCCGCTGTGAAAGAAACAGCCATTTATCTGGATCTCACGAAACAAGAACCAAGAGAAACATAACCATTTATCTGGATCTCAAGAAACAAGAACCAAGAGATGACACGCATCTAGGAAACACAAGGGGACAACAAAAATCTTCCATCACCAAGAAGGGCATTGCAGAAGAAAGACCCATAGGAGAAAAAAAATTATGAGCAAACAGTTGCTGCATTCACCAAGAACTCCAACACAACCTGTCACGTGTTTACAAAAAATGGAACTCTCCATCAGTGCGCCATGCAGGAGTGTGGCTTATGTTGAATTAAATTGTAGATGGCCTGTTGCGGGCGAAAACACTGACAATTTAAAAACTAAAAACCATACATGTCCAATTAGCAACAAAGTAACCCAATCATGTATCCATAAAGACCATAAATAGCGAAGCATCCTGCCAAAAGGTTAATAACATTAATATAGCACATAGAATAATTTAAGAACTAGCATGCACATGTAATTAAGATAAATATATTACCCGCTTGACTCCTGTTTTTAGTAAGATACTGAAACAGGGTAGCCAAAATGGGCATTTACTTCTAAAACCGCTTCTACTTCCCAAGTGAAAAGAAGCAAACTCCCAATGACATACCCTTGAATCGATCCTCCGAATACACATCCAACCAAACAACCTTCCCATTTTGCAATTGCCTATGAGAAATGATCAATGAGGATTGGGCAGCAATTATGGTGTTTGCAATTCTATGCATGAAAGTCACAAGATATCCAGCAGCAATAATGGCATTCACAGACTACAAGACCAATTTCCAAAGTGCATGTCAAGCAAGCATAATATCCCATCGAACCAAAACATCGAAATGAGCATTTTTGGAACACAAAACAGGTGAATATTCGTGCCAATGTTTGCACTTCAAACTACTGATATACTAGATTGATCCACCAAGACAATTTTCATAAGAATGTATCCAGCAAAAGGAAACTTGGAACACTTTGAAGACAGTAGCTGCGGCACCACCAGTTCCAAAGCTGCAATAGCAAAATGACATAATTCAGTTACAACCAAAGTAAGCACAAAATACATGCAAAGTTCAATATATATGGTACATACCAGAATCACAAGAAGTCACTCTATCCAGAGCGGAAACCTCCTCCACCACCACGGCGTTCATAAGGACCTCCACGGTCACGGCTGTATCGATCTGCTCCAGAACTTGCACGACTACCAGAATCCCTGCTGCGCCCACTAGACCGATCTCCATTTCGGTCAGGACCATAACGCCCACTCCCGCCGCCGCCACCACCACCAGACCTATCATCCCTACCACCATACCTGCCCCCACCTCTAGAGCCTTCACTTGGACACTCCCTAGCAAAATGGCCAGGCTTCCCACACTTAAAGCACTCCCCACCATTAGATCCACGCCCACCTCCATAGTCACGACCTCTGTCACGATCACGACCTCGGTCACGGTTGCGGTCACCATCATAATCTCTACCTGAACCTTGGTGAGGCTGAGCTTTATCAACAGTAATAGTTCGCCCATCTAATTCCATTCCATTCATTTCATCAATAGCTTCTTCCATTGCTTTCTTATCATCAAAAGTGACAAACCCAAATCCACGAGAACGCCCAGAGAACTTGTCAACAACAACCTATTAGTAGAGAAAAGGTATCTTATCCATCAGAATTTCAATGACGCCCATCAACAGTAATTCACATATGAAAGTTGAACAGTTTAATAAGTTCTTGTTAAAACAATATAAAATCTATTTTATGATCTTAGACCAACAAACATGTCTTCTGTGGGCAAAGACAAGAAGAAGAAACCATAATCAATTTGAAACATACTCATCAAAAGCAAAAGAGGATAAAACAAAATTTCATACAAGCCAAATGAATTAAAAAATAGAAATAATAAGCACACAAGCATAATAAAGGGGTCGTTACCTTTGCTTCAAGAAGCTTTCCAAACTTGTCAAATGCATCTTTTAGACCTCTATCTGATGTTGACCATGAGAGGCCACCAATAAAGCAGCGGTATTCTATCTCCTCTGACATATTTTTCACTGCTTTTTTTTTCCCATTTCAGATAAAAAGTAGGCATGTAAAGCTTAGACTGTTCAATTAGCATTAGTAATTATGCAATCTACATACATACATAGACCGAAATTGCCTCACACAAATCATAACCAGACAGTACAACCCACTATTTCTATTTAAGCATATCAAAGAAAAAAAAAATAGTCTCTCCCAAGAGTCAAGAACAAGAAGCAATAATCGGTAACTAGATTTGTACAAATAAAATAAAAAATTCGCAAATCAGTACCATACTCTTCTTTTATAAAACAATTCCATATCATCAAGACAAAGATATGGGCCATTCTCCTTCAGCTTCCACGGCTAACTTCATCTCTACCTAATTATTACCACATATGGTAAATGACCAATGGGCAAAACTTAGGTACAGTTCCTTGTATGCTGTACCTTAGATTCCCCTACTGAATTCAACCACACAAAAGCATTGATCGAAAACAGAATTAACTTTTCCAACAACAATTAAATTCAACCGTGTGGTTCATCCATCAATACAATTATATGACTAAATTCAATTGGCAAACCTAAGGTACAACACCAAAGTAACTGTACTTAAATTTTATCCACCACCCATGTCCTTAAACACTTCAATTTTACACAAGTTAATCAAGTTTTAAGATATTACTATCAAATCTACATCTTTGGAACTTTCATAAAAGTTAAACAAATACAAAAAAAATATTAAAATGAAGCACCCAAAAACCCTTACAAATATGCCCAATACAGCATAATTTTAACCTAATTAATTGTCCACTAAAAACCCAAAGTAATTAGAGCTTTGTGTCAACGAAACCCTAATTATCCACAGCAACAAAAGCTTCAATTTTTATTTGTTCCAATAATAAATTAAAATCGTAAGCATAAATCTCGGAAACACAATTACGAATAATAGATCCGTACCAATTACTTCGCAGACAAGTAACAAAAGAAAAGAGAAAAAGAGGAATCGGCATACCTGTAGAAAGGAAGGGTTAGATCTGAAAATTCGGCGGAGAGAAAGAGAGAGAGAGAGAGAGAGAGCGGCGAAAAGCGAGTGTGTGTGTGTGTGTGGAAGTTGAAGTAGCGTTAACTTTGCGTAGTAGAAATATAGAATAGAATTAGGGTATGAGAGACCTGACCTGGTCTTTTTATAATACAGCTATTACTTCTTTTTCTTTTTTGGGCTTTTGGGCTTTTAGGTGGGGTTGATTGATTACGGGCTTTATTGGGCTGAATGGATTTTGGGGTCATGACTCAAGAGTACGAATTAAATAAGGAGAATTGGGGGATCAAGTGGGCTAAATGAGAATATTAATGGGTAAGTTCAAAAATTTTGGGCCGTCTGCTGTTTGGTTTGTAAAATGTATTCCTTTGGAAATTATCTTTTGAAATCGTTACCACCTACTTGGTGTGATTTAGTAGTAAGAAGCTCTTATAACCCATCATACATGTGAGTTTCGGAAGTTATGGGTTTAAGTTGTGGCATGTCCCATTATTACTCGAACGGTCCCACACCATACAAGAGTAGGGTTTAAGTTGGTAGGGGACAGTGAACACCTATGCGACCCCTTTTTTTTTTTTAATATAAAAGATATATTCTTTGAAATCTTTCAATTCTCAAAAATATAGAAGTCTTAAGTTTAGTTTGTTAGTGAAATTCCTGGAAGTGTGTAGTTGTAGAATACTAAACGTTTTCTATTTGTGCTTTATTTTGATATAAATGGTTCTAAGGAGATGCAGGCATGAGAATGTTGCTACCGTTCATGTTTTAAAAGTTTTCTTGTTTTTGTGATTCCGAGTTCATTTCTTATGTTGTGTTTGGGTAAGATATTTGTAAACAGAACTTATATTCATAAAAGAAGATTGTCCAACAAGCTTTCCAATAACACCTAACTCACACGAATCAGATATTATTTAACCAAAAAAAGTCAAAATTTCCTACACTTGTATGGAAAACGAGCTACAAGTCATAATATTTCCTTTATTTTCACAACATATTGTCTGCGTTATATCCAATATTCCTAAATGACTACTCATTTTTAGAGAAGAAAAAAAAAATGAAATATCTAGGTTATGTGTTGATAATTGTTTTTGTTTTCTATTTTCAAAAACTTGTTTTTAAGAATTTAAAGAAAAATCAATTTTCTTGTATTTTTAAAATTAAAAACATGTTTGGTTAGTTGAAATTAAAAAATATATATATGGTTTTTTGAAGAAAAAAATAGAAAATACTAAAATATGTTATCACTAGGATTTGAACTCTAATACTAACTCATTAAATGAGACAGATTCATTAAATCAAATATGTGTTTTCATTAACTTTTAAAAACTAGAAATTGAAAACAGCATTTTGCATGTTTTTAGTTTCCTTCACAAATTGAGTTTTGAAAACAATTTTTGTTTTCTGTCCATTTTGAGTTATCAAATAAGTTTTTTAGTCTTAAAAATAGAAAATTATTTTTGAAAACATAAAATAAGGAGAAAAAACAGTTACCAAACATACCCTTATGTTTTGGTCCAATATTCACTTCAATCAGGCGGTTGGATTTTCAATCAAGATTGATTAACCCCAATCAAACTTAGTCAAATATTGTATTTTGCAATAAATGTTTTAGCCATTTTGCACTTAGAGCATTCTCATTAGGAGAGGCAAAACCTAATTTTTATCCTCTATCTTTGCCCCTCTCTTGCACATTTTCTCCTCTCTCCACCGTAGCAAATTTGAGTTGTTGTGGTGGTTGCAAATTGGTTGTGGTGGCCGGGGTTGGTGTGGTCACAAATTGGGTTGTCATGGTCGGGGTGGGTCATTGGCGGTGTTGGTGGTCATCGACATGGTTTGCTGCTAGGTCAGGGGTGGATTTGGTTTTGGATTTTGGTGCACCAATGGCAATAGATTTGGAAATGAGGTGGTGGTGTGTTTTTTGTTCAGTTACTATTGTTGGTGCGGGTAGAAAATAGATTATATTAATATTATATAATGCAAAATAAAAATTAAGATATAAAGTCTACTAAAGTGGGTATTTAAAATAGATTAAAAAAATGTTTTTTTGTGAGCTAAAATAAAATGTAATTTTTTTTGTTTAATTAACGGGTGTCTTTAGGACATTTATTAATAGACCATTCTAAGAAAGTTTTTATGCCACTTTCATGAGAAATATAAAAAGTTATAAAAAAGAATTAGTTACTTTTTTATTTTATCATAAAAAATTTCATAAATAAACGGGACTGTGTTAACTTTTTCCCTTTTTCTTTTATCATTTTCGGATGAGAATCTTATCAAACGAAGCAATTGACCTTGGCCATTATACGTAGTTGACTTTTTGACTTAAATTTTATTTCTCTCTATTTTTGTGCCTGAGTAAAGAAATATTTTATGGGATTCGGCTTTTGTCTAATGGCCAATACCACTGGACACATTGGATTGTGAACACGTCCTGACGAGTCCAATGGCCACTAGACAAAAGCCGAACCCTATTTTATGAGGTGAATAAGGGGGCAATATGGAACGCATTCGAGAGTGGACAGAAACATAGGGATTGAAAAAGAGTAGAAACAGAAAACCATCTCTCTAATTACAGCTTGTTTGGTTCCTAATTCCCACTACACATGTCAAGGTTAACATTTAGCTAACTATTTTGTTTTTTCTTTGTTTTTTGATAATTTAGATGACTAGATTTCAGTTTCGTGACTGGCATTCACATTAATTACCATAGTATTCACATTAGAGTGTGCAGTGTGCACAAGGAATGCACAAAATAAGGTGTGCTAGTGCAACTATCACAGTCCAAACCCAGTATATCTAAAACTACGTACTTTAAAATACCATAAGAAATGTCTTTTAGAAGAAAAGAAAGTGCAATGTTTATTGCACGCACCTTATTATACACTCAGGGCTATCCACAAGTTGAATCGAATCGGATTTAGGTCTAACCCACATCCGACCCAATTGAATTGGGTGAATGGAAAATGGACCCGCGACCAATCGAACGTTTGGGTCGAACTCAACGGCACGGGTCATCGGTTGAGAGGGTCGAAGCTGATCGGGTGATTTTGGGTCTCAGGCATAATAACATAGATTTCAAAACCCAAAACAATCTTCTCAAAAATAAAATCCAGAACAGTCTTCTAAAAAAACTAGAATAGAGAATATAAAATCCAAACCAAAAACCCCAAATTTATGAGACTAAAAAAAAAAAAAAAGAGAGAAGACTAAACTGGCAGCACCACCACCACTCCCTTTCCCACCACCAACACATCCATCAGTACATTTTTTTTTTAAATAACTTTTTCAACTGACCTACCATCAAACTGCACAAATCAAAGTTTCAAGACTTCAATTTCAAGTAGAGGATGGCGAGTGCAACAACAACTTTGAATCAGCAACAACAGCATAGGGCTAATTGGGCGACATCGACAAGGAGGCTATGGTCGGTGGTTGCGATAAGGCCCAACTTGGCGTCGACGGCAGCAAGGAGTATACGGTTAGGGATCTGAGAAATATCAGAGAAAGTGAGAGTGATAAATTAGACTTTAGAGAAAGTGAGAGAATTTTCTGGAACTGAACTCTGAAACGGAAAGACTTCAATTTCGAAGCGTGGAGAGAGTTGTGGTCGGCAAAGTGGTCCCTTGAAACTAAATAGCTTTAAATATGGAAGACATGTTTATAAGATTATAATAAGAGTTAAAAACTGAGAATTTTGATTTGAAATTTCATTTTGATTTAATGTTATGTCTGCCGTTTACGTGCAAGTATTAGTTTGTCAATAGTACTCAGTAACTTTAGTAGACTTCAAGATTAAATCTTTAATGGCCAACCAACGAATGGATTAGAGCATTCTCATTAGGTGTGTCAAATGCCAAATATTTGGCATTTGACATAACAAACACCAAAAAACCCCTCTCATAATATGTTCCAAATCTCATAATTTTTACTACATGTGAACTATCTTTGGAACGGTATGGATTGAGAATGTTAAAAAAAAAAAAAAAAAAATTATTCATTTTTCTCTCATCTTTTATGACTTTCTTTCTTCTCTCTCTTTCTTTTTCTTTTTGTTCTTTCTTTCTCCACCACTCCATCTCTATCACTCTCTTTTCCTCTTTTCTTCTTCTTTCTTTTGAAGCTTCACCTCTTTTTTTTTGTTTTTTATTTTTTTGGTCATTCTCTCTCACTTTCTTCTTTTTTCTTCGCCTAGACCATTGCGATTGTGGGTGGTGGTGGAGTTATTTTTTGGATTGTTGTGGATTTTATTTTTATTTTTTATAAGGTGGTGTTGATGGATTTTTTGTTTGACGATGATAGAGTAGAGTTAATATATTATTTTAATGTGTTATAAATATTTTTTTTGAAACAATTGTAAATATTATTTTAATGTATAGAATTAAAGAATAAAATATATAATGAATGAAATATTATAAAATTATATAATAAAATTATAAAGTTAGTTTTTGCGGTGTCAAAGTGGTATTTTTATTTATTTTTAAAATAGAAGAGCTTGTAATGCTCTTAGTGTTTTCATGGCAGCCTTTCTACCTTTTCTTTATTGATTTTTTAGCTTTTGGCAGTGTTTAGCCTGTCTTGTCTTGAAGCCCAAGTTGGGATGTAGGCCTGCGTGGCTCAAGAACCCTTCATACACGTTTGTAATTTTGTTAATTTTTAATATACCAACTCAACCTATTTCAGAAAGAGAAAAAAAAAAAAAATTCTTATTACTTTACCTCTAGGCTACAAGCAATCTTATCACTTTACCTAGAAAGTAAAAACTAATATTTTTTTCCTAAAAGCAGTTTTTTATCCTTTAACCCATTATCCGAACCGAATCTTCGGTTTTTATTAACCAAAAAAATCCGAATCCGACCAACCATGCTCTTCGGGTCCTCCCGTTGGGCTTCGGGTTAGACGGATCTGGTCGGTTTGGTCAGGACACTTAGCCCGCTGGACAGCCCTAAATATACACACTTTTATACCTTCTAAAATTGAACGTAAATCATGACTTAATAATTACATGAACTAATGTGTGTCAATGTCTGTATAAATATAACAGGTGCATGGACTAGTTTTTAGTTTTTACCCGTAAAGAAATGATACGTGTAAACTGTAAAAAGGAAAAGCTTGATGAACTGGGAAATTACTTAAAAGAAACAAAAAAGTAAGTATAGGAAGGAGACAAAGCACATGCATGTTAGTTGACACATTGCCATCATATATATCCTCAAAGCTGTCAACTTATTAAGAACCACTGAGGTTCAGGTTTCGTCTCTCACATAACTCTGAACCCCTATGTATTTTTCTTCCTATATATATTGCTCTCCTTTACTCGGCCCTCTTCATTTCTTAACTCATCCATGTTTTTACAATCATCATTCATGGGGATTCTCTTGGTTATCATAGTAACATTTTTTATTGGGACTTGTGATGGACAACTGGCTTTTCGTTTCTACGCACAAACATGCCCAAATGCTGAGTCTATAGTTCTCTCTGTAGTTCAAGATGCCATTGCCAGAGATCCTACTGTGGCTGCTGCCTTGCTTAGGCTCCACTTCCATGACTGCTTTGTTGAGGTTTCTCTCTCATACATACACACATATTCCACGTTTCCCAACAGCTTTTTTTTTTCAAGCTTTTTAGTTTATTTATTATTTATCATTATTTTTCTTATAACAAGTGAAGAGGGAGATTCAAACCTCGGTTCAGTGCTACTGAGATCAAAAAGTTATCCACGACTTATTTACTATATTTTTAACCAATTTTTAATAAATAAGATTTTAGCAAATACTACATATTGATTGATTGATGGGATTGATTTTGATGGCATGAATAGGGGTGTGATGGTTCGATTTTGATCGACAATGGACTAACTTCTGAGAAACGAGCATCGCCACACCAAGGCCTTAGAGGGTTTGAAGAGATAGAGAAAGCCAAAGCAGAATTGGAAAGTGTGTGTCCAGGAGTGGTTTCTTGTGCAGACATAGTGGCTTTAGCCGCTCGAGATGCTGTAACCTTGGTACAATTTTTTGATACAAGAAAAGGGATTTCTTTAATTTTGTGAATTTTTTTCATTTTTATTTTATGCTATAGTAATTAATATGGAGTATTTAGTACAGTAATATTTATTTTGTGTGTAGGCAAATGGACCAGGATACCAAGTTTTAACAGGCAGAAGAGATGGCCGGGTTTCTAATATTGAATTGGCAGCTGCTATGCCGGATGTGGATGATTCAATTCAGCTACTTAAGGCCAAGTTTTTCGAGAAGGGACTCACAGAGAAAGACTTGGTGCTTCTTAGTGGTATGGATATATGACAGTATTAAAATTATGCCCCTCTCTCTCTCTCTCTCTCTCATGCAGTTCAAATGACATTATGGTTGGTGAAAACTTAAACTGATATGAACAAAGATTTTTTTTTCCTTTCTTTTCTAACTAATAACACTGAAAAAAGTTACCTGGTAAGATAAATCTTAGGATTATTATCCTTAATGACTGTGCTAAGGACACAAATTTAAGAGTCAATTGTAGTGCACAATTTCCCAAAAAGGGAACACCTTGTTCGTTGTTACTCTCGACAAATGGTTGTGTATTTTTCTTGATATCTATGTTTAATTTAACTTTTTGACCGGTGTCCTAAAATACACGTGTGGGCAAAAGAGCGATAAATAATATATATTTTTCAAAAAAAAGGAAATTGTCAACAATTCATTGGTTATAGCTACAGGCATAAATTCAATGTTTTTGTGTATTTTTCTTGATGTTAGAGGACAAAATGACCCTTATTTTTTTATAAATACATTGTAGTACAAGAATGTTTTTTTGGAGTTATTTATTTTACGGTTGTTAATATAATTTATTATAATTTAAACATCATGTTGACCTATAACCAACATTGATATTATTTTATTATAGGGTAAATTTCATTTATACCTTTTAAGATTTTGACAAATGTCTAAAACTTTTCAAAATTAACCAATTCGTTCTTTAAAGCTTTTTTTTTTTTTTTTTTTTTGAGCTATCTAAAGGCAATTTAATCTCTAAAACAATTAAGAAAAAATAACTAATTGTTTATGAACTAAATTGGCTTTAAGGACTAGATTGGTTAGTTTTAAAAAGTTTTGGAGTTGATTGATATTAGCCCAAACTTCAGAGTATGTTAATTAGTAGAATTTAACCTTTATTATATACTAATAACAAGACAAGACGTTAACAATCTTATTGTAATGATTATCTTGGTACTGACCCCCTTTTGTGTTAAAACTTTCAGCTTCACATACAATTGGAACCACAGCGTGCTTCTTCATGAACAAACGGCTTCACAACTTTTTCCCAAATCTAGAAGGAGTCTCGTCTGATCCATCTATCAACCCTACTTTCCTTCCAGGCTTAGAGGCCAGGTGCCCTATAGATGGAGATGTTAATGTAAGGTTGGCAATGGATAGTGGGAGTGAACAATTATTTGACATCAATATTTTGCAAAACATTAGGAACGGTTTTGCTGTGCTTGCATCAGATGCTAGGCTCAATGATGATGAGACAACCAAGAGTGTAATAGATTCCTACTTTAGTTTACCCAGTCCATTGTCTGTACAAGCTTTTGAGGTTGATTTTGCTGATTCCATTGTCAAAATGGGTCGGATTGGTGTTAAGACAGGTTTTCAGGGAGAGATTAGGCGTGTATGTTCATCTTTTAATTGAATATTATGTGTCAATTAATAAATTAAGAAAAATGAATGTAATAGAAGGATTTTTATATGTATAAATAGCAACAATAGAAGGAATGTTTTGATTTTATATATAATATATGTGAATGTGGTTGATAATTGTTCTTTTAATGTGAGTAGCTGTACATCTTTACTATAGTGGTCCATTTGGGATTTTATTTTCTCTCTCCAAAATAAAAAGGCTAGAAGGGCAAGGGAATCCAAAAAACACTGGTTCTTTTTTTTTTTTTTCACTTATAACAAATGAGGTAAGGGATTCAATCCAATATTTTTCTTACAGTGCAAATTAAAAGTACAAGGAATTTATTCATTTGGCTAAAATTTTAAGGGTTTTTATTATATATATATATATATATATATTGCATTTTATCTAATAAAAATAATATTTAAATATAGAAATGAGAAAGGATAGAGAATAGAGAATAGAGAATTTGATATTGGCCAATGTAAAAACAAATGAATTTTTAAAATTAGAAAAATTGCTATATCTTTCAAAATTTTGCTAAAATATGAGTTTAGAGGTAGATCATTTTTAATAAAAAAAATTTCATAACATATTTTATGACCGTGGAAAGTCTAGAATAACAGCAATATTCAACAATATATTTTATAATTCTTAAAGTAACAAATTTAAACAATAAAATTGTATGAGTATAGGTTCATATGAGAATTAATAATAACTTATTAATTCAATGATAATAAAACTAAATTTTTGTTCTCAAATTTTTTGAGGTCAGGTATTGATCTTCAATAATTAATAATAACTTAATATTTCAATCAATATAGCCAAGAATCTTATAGCCACCATGTAGCTCAACTAGCATATTTTCATGATATTTTCAACGGAAAAGTCTATGATTCAAATCTCATTTCTTAACCATCAAATTTATTTTTTATTTTTAAAAAAATCAACCAATATAAAATATATTGTGAAAATTATTATATATATATATATAATATTACCCTTTTTTTTTTATGGATAGCTCATAAAAGTTAAAACTATATGAGTTTATTCAACTCAAGTAATAAAGTATAGTTTAGATATAAATCGTAAAATTGAATCACATTTTTTATCGTAGAATAAGTTTATAAGAGATCTGAAATTAAATTTTAAACCTCATCTACGTTAAAAACTAATTAATATCTTAACATGATGATAAAGAATGCAACAATTATCATAATGGAGCATTAAATAGTGTATCATTTCTAAGACAAAAATAAATAAATTAAAACCGTGAAAAAATAAATAATAATTAAAGTTATGGCCTACCTATTACGTGCAAGTAGGTTTTAATAAATACGAAGAAAGAAGATTCAGCGAAAAAAAAAAAAAAAAAACAAACAAACAAACCGATGAAAGAAGAAAGAAGACAAAAGGTTAGGTCAATTGGTCTTTGTCAAAGCCAACTTGAGTGGTAGTAGAGGAGATTCTGGATCTGGAATATTGCTGAAGATCACTACCACATCGTTGAAAAACTTTTGCTACTTTTTTCCTATCGGCTTTATATCCGTGTGGGATCAACATGCCAATATTCTACTATTTTATTTTGATCAATGTAAATGAGATTTTCTTGGATTTTCTAAAAAGTAATTAGTCTTACTTCATAAAATTTGTACTTTGATTTCTCTTATTATTGTGTTGTGATCATTATACTCCATCACCATGAATATATAATATTCGTAATACCACATCAATTGAAATCGTGTTTTGAAAATATTATTTTACTTGAGATTGTGAAATTCTGTTTAAAACATGATTTCACGATTATAAGTAAAATCGTATTTTTAAAATACGATTTTGCAGGATGTATGTAACAAAATTGTGTAATGAGGAATAAACAATAAGATTTAACTTTAATTATTGATGATTTGAGGATTTTTTTTTTCCCAATTTAAATCTATTAATGTTTAGGTTACTCCAAACTCTTGTGAGTTTGATCACTAACCATCTAGATAGGTTTACCATCTAACTCTTCAAGTTTGTAAAATCATTTTTCATTAAGACAAATATGATAGGTATACCACACAATGCAAACCATATAATTAAAATTAAATAAAACACACGTGTCACATATGTAATTAAAATATTAAAATAAATTGGAAAATTTATATGAGAAGGTATCTGAATCCATTTGGATTAATTACTTATACAGATATATAGCTAGTTTATATATATGAATATCACTATCTAACTATTTTTCTTGAAAAATACGTTTATATCATACTTATGGGTGAAGCTTGTATCCAGTGCCTTTTTGCATTGGACACGCTACGATTCAGACATGTGTCCAATTTCGAATACATGTCCGCATCGTAATGTATCCAGTGTAAAAATGCACTGGACCTAAGCTGTATCCCATACTTATAATGCCAGGATTCACAATACCAAGTGTGGGCATGATGAAGATGAATTGCCTTATTAGTCTAGTTCTTATCTACCAATCACTATTTCTAGATAATCTTTCCTTTGTAGTCCGTCATTAAATTTATTGCAAGAAATTGAATACAGAGAAATTTACTTTCCATAATTACATAAGTTTAATTTTGCTTTATCAATCATAGTAATCTCTAAAGGAAAATAAATTTTAATGCTATTTACAAAACGTTCTTAAAACCCTTTTTTTCTCTCTTGAAAACTTGAAATTTATCAAAATTCCTTTCCCAAACTTTAAATCTTTCCAATATCTGTTCATTGCCTATATTCTAATCAGTGGTTAGATCAAGCAGAAGTGCGCGGAAAAAAGGTAAATTGCTCACTATTTTTTGTTTTTAGAATTCAATTGCTCTTTTAGTTATTTATTTCGGAGTTCAAGAAATGGGTAATGCAGGATCTTCTTTTGCTTCATTTTGCTCAAGTTTATTGGCATAAGTTTTACGTTATATGTTTTGATTTTTTATTATTATCATTTTTTTTTTTTTTTTTTGGTAATATGCAGTTCCAAATGCAATTTTGACTGTGCTCCTTATAGCTTTTTTTTTTTTTTTTTGGGAAAAAAAATCAATACAAAATAATTATTTTCCTTTTTATTGAAGTACAAAATACATACTTAAAGCTTTTATGGTGGCATAAGTGGATGATAAGATTTCCACAGGGCCCACTTCATATACTTACATGGCCACCCAATGTTCAAATTGATTGTAGTTGCTTTTATTATTTTCATGTTTTGTTCGAATTAGATTAATGTGGTTTAGCATGAGGGTCAAGTGTTTATTATTATATATTATAAAATATAAAACATAGCTTTAATATCATTTTGAAAATAATAGGACATAGTTATGATATAATGATAAAATATGAGAATTTATGAAGAAGAAAATAAGGGCAAAAATAAAAAGAAAAGAAAAGAACGCATGAAATTACTGTGGTTTGATCTTAAGGGCCTACATTCATAGCTAAAAGTCTTTACTGACCATATTTTTACTATCACGCCTTATGTTTTATAATGAACCCATTGAAGGATACACATTTTAGGTTAAATTCTGAACTAGTATAGAGTTATAATGCTAGTACTCCGGTATAAAAAACTTGGGTTCCGATATCTTTTACATCTCCTTTCAAACTCAAGGTGAAAACTTGGAAATAACTTGAGTTACAAAGAAGGTGAGACCATGAAGGAGCATAATCGGATTTTATGTGGAGTAAACTAGGCAAGACCAAATTAAATGAAGTGTGGATGATAGGTTGGAACAGAATGACTGTAGCTTGAATTATTATGCGTAACTTTGGAATGTAAAATGTAATTAGGTCAGAACATGTGGGAGAGATTTGGGCATGTGGGTGACAGCAGATGCCAGTGGTCAGCAACATAGGATGATGATGGCTGATAACGATTGCAAGAAAATACGTTAGCAAATGAAAGCGTCGTGGGTGGCCAAAAAAAAAAAATGATCGAGTTGATGCGTCTCCATCATTGTGAGGCGCATGAGTGAGTATGGTCACATGATGAGGCATGAAACTAGTGCATATTGGCATATGTGTGCCTATATGTTGCTGGTAGGTGAAAGCTTGCGAGCGGCTCTTTGTTTTTTTGTTTGCAAAGATGGAGATGCAACTATTCCCCATGTTTAGTTGTTAACTTGTTATGCGAACAAGTAGTAGTATAGATAAGAAGGGCAACAATACAAATATAGATCCATCATAAAAAGGAAGTTTTGGAGGAAGGGATGTAATTGCGTATAAAGACAAAAGGAAGTTGATGAGGACAAACATGGTGAATGTTCGAGGAGAAAGAAATGGTTTGAAATCGATAGAAGAGCGTTAGGTTCGATGCCACTCTGAAAGCTACAGCAAACAAATCCAAATGGGCAGTATCATGTGAATATGTGATTTTGTGGATAATGATGGATTAAAAAGGAATGTGGATTATTGGTTTAGTTTTAGAGTGGTGGTGGTTTGCATATATTTGGGTCAGTATAGGTTTAGACGTTTAGTACGTTTGCTCTTGACACCGACTACCTACTTAGAATTATTGTTGAGGTAGAGGGCAGAACGTTGCATATGAGTCAGAGTACTAAAATTTTAAGTTTATTCATTTAGTTTTATTTCCAACATAAGTTAGAGCTTATTAAGAAATAAAATTATGTGTTCAAGTTTGGTTTTTTTTTTACTGAACAAATCAAATTTGTTCATAAGCTACTAGTTTAATTTATTCTTTTCTCATATATAGTAAAAACTAGACTAAAATTTTTTACCACTTCATAAATCTATGAATTGACAATATATATTATCAATAAACTACAAATTATAATTTGTTATCATATAGATCTATTTACAAAATTATAAAATCCAAACTCAAATCTATATATATATATATAAAGAGAGAGAGAGAGAGAGAGTTAAATCAAGCCTCATGTTCACAAATTTATTTACAAACACATTATTATGTTTGAATTTGGCTCATTTAATAATCGAGCCTAAACTTGTGCTTTTGTTTGGCTTATTTGTTAAACAAACCAATATAAACAAATTTTTTTTTTCAATCCAAGTTCCTGTTGTTCATAAACAACTTTGTTCGTTTATAGCCCTACCTATATCCATAACCAAAAACTCTTGAACAATTTCATCTTTATTATTATGAACTATGTGTTAGCATGAACTCTAGTATAAGGTTTATTAGTTTATATACTAGTTAATCATAAACTAATCCTAAAGTTGTAGTGCTTGTACTATATATTATGATTATTTTGTTTACTTTACAACTATATGGAATAATCATGCATTATATATATAGAAAAATTTGAAACTTCAAAATCATTAAACCATGAAAGTGTGTACATCTTTTCTTTGTTTGTGTGTGGGGTCAAAGAAAGGATACGAAATTAGGGTAAAAGCAATAAGGAAAATGTTAACAAATGCCCTAAAAACATCGATTTAAGAAGTATTTTTATAAATTTTTATGAGAAAAAGAAAAAAAATTGATTTTTTTGAATAACTTTTTATTTTTCTCATACAAATAATATTAACTTTTCTAAAATTATTCATTAATAATTATCCTAAAAGAACTCACCGGACTCAAACAATAAATAAACATTAAAATTCTCTTTATTATGGAATATGAAATTGAATTGAGATATAATTTTATTCATATATATGTGTGCAATAAATACTGGCCATGTTGCAATAAAGAGTGGCAAGCCATGACGTATGTTTTACAGTGCGTTTTAGACTTTTTTTTTTAGAGAAAGCGTGTTAGACTTTTTTATTCAAAAATGATGTCTATGTCCATTTATTAGTTTTTAGTGCTATAATAAATAGTGGCAAACTATGTCGGAGAAGTTCTGTGTTTTTGTTGCATATTTCTTCTCTCTTATACGGAAGTGGACCCTTAAGTGTGGGGTCCATCCTAGGGAGAAGAAATACACCATGGAAACGGGGTGAATTTTTCCCTCCTGTAGGCCATTAGTCATAAATTTTGGGGAAACTGAGACCTTTTCTTTTCTTGAACGGTTGACTTGTTCCTGTTTATTCCACTGTTAGAAATTCAAGGATGAGTAAATGATTATTCACAGTACCTGTCTTCCCCATATTAATTGTAGCATCTAGAAGGAAATTTTCTTCCAAAAAAAAAAATTTTGTGGCATCTAGAAGAAGGATAAAAGCTAGTATTTTGTTTAGCAACAAGACATTTATAACAAAAAAAATTTGCTAATTTTTAACTTTTTTTAAATGTTGTTTTAATTTTAACCATCCAAAGTCCAGACAAACTGTCAGTGTTTTATTGTTTTGAAAAAAGCTCTTAAATTGTGTGGTATGCAGTTGCTAATGTGAAATTCCAAGAAAATTAAGCCCTAAAATTTAAGGTGTAGTTTACCATTTATGCATAATTGTGTGTTAATATGTATAGGTCATTGGGCTTAAGGCCACTCACATTGTTTTGCACTAAACACATACTTATATTGCCAGTTAACACGGTCATAATTCATTGCAATAAATAATAAACGATTTGATGCTTTGTTTTTTGTTTGGTAGAAAATGATTTGATGCTTTGTTTTTCTTTCCTCAGGGGTGTACCAAGCCAGCTGTTTCCAATTCGATGGAAAACATATTTCTTCCACCAGGTTTCCGTTTCCATCCAACAGATGTTGAATTATTAAATTACTATCTCAAGAGAAAAGTCATTGGAGCCCCATCCCATTTCCAAGTGATTTCGGAGTTAGACCTATACAAATATTCTCCTTGGGACCTTCCAGGTATTTGTTTGATATATAATATGTGTGATATGAATATTAGAGACCAAGAGTATTGTGATTTAGTAGCATTATTCGATTTTTTTTTTTATAGAGAATTTGGGGTTAAATACTCCTAACTCTTGTATTGAAAAAGTAAAAAAAATGAAGAACAAAATTAGTAAATGTAAATAAATAAATACCTTTAATATCTAATGCTTTAAAATAGATATGAGATAAAGGGTCAAATGAATTTTAGGTACAACACTTTGTACCAATTTTTAACTGTCATATTTCATTCATTTTAAATCCAAATTAGATTAAATTTGCATTGGTTTTGAAGTTTGCAACGTCCACTTTCCAATGAAATAAGCTTCACTCAAAATTTCTTTGTAGTATTGAATATGTCAATTAAGTTACAAGGCTTTTGGTAGACACAATTATATACAAATCATAATTTGATATATTTTGGCACTAGGATTTACCAAAACATATATAAACTTAACACATGTTTTAGTTTCATTTAGCTTGGTCATGTGATAATTAATACTAATTACATTTTTATCAACTATAGGAAGAAGTCAATATCAATCTAGTGACAACGAGTGGTACTTCTTTTGTCCCCGAAACAAGAAGCACGCAAATGGTTCAAAGATAAATCGTGCTAATGAATTTGGATACTGGAAAGTTAGTGGAAGAGATAGAACTATTTCTCATGGGGAACAAAATTTGGGAATGAAGAAGATCCTTGTCTTTTACACTGGTCGGCCGCCAAGAGGTGCCCGAACAAGTTGGGTAATGCATGAATATAGACTACTTGATAAGGACCTCGATATCAATATACAGGTACCTTTTTTCCTTTTTGGAGGTTGATTTATTTATTTTTGAATAATTATTAAATACTCTCGAAATACAAGTGATATAATACTATATATTGATTTTGGTTAATGGGTGTTCTTAGGACTATTTGTTAACAAATTATTTAAAAAAAAAATTAATACCACTTTTATAAGAAATATATAAAAAAAAATGTTAGGAAAATTAGTTGCTTTTTTCTTTTTCCAAAAAAAGTTTCCAAAAATATTTTCTAAATCAATTTTCTTAGCTTTAGAGCATCCTTTGAAAAAAATCATTTTTATATATTATTTATATTTATTGGTGCGAAGACCACGTCATTATACCACAAAAGTATTTAATAATTTTTCCTTATTTTATGGTTCTACTTAAATAACTTTTGTACATTAGCTCAGCTTCATAGACAATCGCATTGTTTGCCAATTGTTCTAGCTATTTAGCCACTGTTTTCTGAGATTTTTTTTGGCGTAAATCATATGATGCAGGATTTGTACGTACTCTGTAGAGTTATCTATAAGAGTGGTGTACAGAGTGGAACACCATTGAACCAGGAAAATTGGGACTCATGTCAAGATGATATGCTAAACAATGCTGCTTTTGAATCACCCCAACTTCCTGACCAGCCCCCTTCACAGCATGTGATGGCTAACGATGATCAAAATATGTCTATGGTGATGAAAAGTATGCCAGTTGACACAAACGTCTTCTCATCTTCGATAGAGGCTTTTCCCATTTTAACAGAGTCAAGTGGAGAATTTACTTTTTCCTTAGAGGGTGACAATAACTTAACAAAGGTTGAAGAAACTACTTGCCCTGTCAACAATAATAATAAAAATGAGGTTGGTATAATATCTCATAATTATAACCGACCCTAACTAATCTATAAGAATCTATAATTAACTCCAAAATTTTAGGACGAAGGCTTGACTATTGTTGTTGTCTATGTTTGTTATAAAGTCAGTTTCTTTTGGTGTGTTTAGAGTTTTTATTTCAGCATATAATATGAACAATTCAAAGTTTATCTCTAAATTCTTTATGGTAGTGTTAATGCAATATTAAATCCAGACTATTGTTCCCCTCTCCCTATATGGGTGTTAAAATACTTAATATTCTATAAAGAAAAAACAGTAGGTTAATCCCACATTGAAAAATGAATGTGAGTTAAAGAGATCTAAAGTCTGTACTGTATATTCAAAAATTAGACATTTTTGAATATAAACCACTGTCAGTTTATTATGGGTTTTTTTTTTTTTTTTTTTGGGTGGGCTGAAATAAGTGAACACACATAATTTCCTAATAATATGCTTTGTAATCTAGTACATCCATCAAACAATGGACTGAAATATGCAAATCAAGGTGTTCAATTTGCAACCACAAGAACAATGGGCACTAGATATTGCATTGCTTGATGACTGACTTTCATTTTTGTTCTTATTATCTGTTGTGACTCGGTAACATCAATGATAGAGCAAGTTTTACTTAAGCAAATATTTTTCCATGTTTGCCACCAGTATCAGGACTTGTTCAATTTCAATCAAAGTGAATATGAAGCCCCACCAAGTTGGGATGGTTGTGATATATTCAAAGATTTGGAGGATCTTGGCTTCCTGGCAGAACTTAACAAGATTAATGGTCACTATATCTGCAATAGTCAGGCAGCAGATTGTGTTACAGATCAAATGTTGCTTGAACAGAATGAGTTCTTGAGAGCAGCAAAAGAGTCTGAAATTAACCCTAATGCGGGATTTGGTGTGCACTATTCAGAAAGATTATATGATCCAATACTACTTGATATTCCTATGCCTCAATCAATTGATGGGGAACCAATGATCCTACAGGAACCACATTGGTCACATGAGCCTCTTGATATGTCTTCAAAGGTAACTAACTAGGTTTATGTTTGTTTGTTTGTTTATCTTTATAATTTTATGAATTGGCCCCACTTGGAAATAAAATCTGGCTTCACCCGTGTTAAACCCACTAACCATGTTATAATATAGGCTTTGGTTATAATTTTACTTTTATTCTGTTGATTATCTGATTACTGCAACTTTTTACCAGCTGAACAACAATTTTGAAGTAACAAAAATTAATGAAGATGAAGTATTGTCTTATAACCAAGCTACTGCTCCCTGGGAACTACACAAAGAATATGAAAGCTTTTCCGTTACAGAATCTGGTAAGTGGAACTAGTATATTCTAGGGTAAGGACACAACTTTCACAAATTCTTTCACAACAAATGAGCAGACATGTTGTGTGGTGGACCAGTGTGAAAGTGATAATGCTAGTATTAATATTCTCCTTTATGGCTTTGATATATATTTATCTTTTTAATTCATAATTGTAACATGTGTTTACAGGAACACAAAGTGCCATTCATTCAAGTCTCCAATCCTTATTGGAGTCCATCCCTGCAAGCCATGCCTCAGCTGTAGAAAATCCAGTTCATAATAGCGGATGGTCCTTGGGGGTGCAATCCTTTGATAAACTATTACAAATTAATGGCTCAAGCAAGCATCCTTCACCTACTCATAATTACCAAATGCTTAATCAACCTTGGAAGAGAGCTTCACCTGGAAAGGGATATAAGTTTGTGGCTGGCCTAGTCGTGCTCTCAGGGACATCATGGTTTGTTCTTGTCTTAGTGGTTGCCAAGATTGCTCGGCTTCTATGGAAGATGATCTTTTCTTAATTGTGTCAAATTTATCGAATATCTTTCTCAAGTGCTACCATTGCTTTAAAACACAGCTAGCTAGGCACACACATTTTTTTTCATGACTATTGACATGGACATTATGGTTTGTTCTTGTCTTAGTGGTTGCCAAGATTGCCCGGCTTCTATGGAAGATGATATTTTCTTAATTGTGTCGAATTTATCTAATATCTTTATCAGGTGCTACCATTGCTTTAAAACACAGCTAGCTAGGCACACATTTTTTTTCATGACTATTGACATGGCAGGTTATAATTAAAGTGGTAAAAAATCATATTCTTATTCCCCCTCCCCCTAAAAGTAAGGTTGTAAAAAAGTTAAGCAATCAAGTATTAAACAAGATTATTCATTTAATTTTTATTTTTAAATATAAGCTGAGCTCATGCTCATTACCAAATGAGATTACTTGTTCAAGTTTGGTTCATTTTATTGTAAAATAAGCTCAAGCTTATTTACGAATTATTTGATTAACTTATTTATTTCCCACATATTGTAAACATTTATAAGACTAACATTTTTTATCCCTAAAAAATGTATGCTAATTATTAATAAATAATTAAAATATTATAGTTGAAATTATATTATTATAATCAATTAGATAGAATGATTTCTTTTTATGATTATAAAAATTAAATTCATGAACCTTATGTTGTTTAACATTATATATAATTTTACTATAAAATGGACTATTTAATATTGTTAATTAATTGCAAATAATCATTTGATATCTTATAAACTTGTTTACAAATTTATATAATCTAATCTCAAGTATATATAAATATATTTTAACATTTATAAAATCTACATAAAAACATATATTATTATATATATTTTAACCAAGCCTCATACTCTCAAGCTTGTTTATAAGTACATTTTTATGTTTGAGCTCAGTTTGTTTAAATATCAAGCATAAATTTAAGCTTGAGTTGGCTGTTTTGCTAAATGAACAAAAATAAACATTTTTTTCCCCAAATTGAGCCCAAACTATTTATAAATAACTTGGTTTTTATATTTTTTATTGTTATAAAGTTTGGGTAAATTTTAAATATTTATCCTAAACTATCACTTGATTTGCAAGATCCAAGAGACTTTTGTTTTCCTTTTTCATATTTCACTTTGAGGGGCATAGGGGTGCTTGTGCAAAGCCTCATATGTGTTCATAAATAAATAAATAAATAAAACGAACTCCATATGTTTCCAAGTTCTACCTCAGTTCTTTATTCATCTCTCTTCTTAAATTTTTTTGCTAAATATCCTTTTGCATGATTCTTCAGATTCACTCGAGTTTGTCACTTGAGAGTTCAAAAGGCCAACCCTACATATATGATGTAAATTTGTTTTCCATGGAAAGTTGTACATGTACGTTATAGTATTAATGAATATAAATCTTCTTTGACAAGTTTTGATTGATAGAGTACAAAGCGGAACACATAAAATGAAATGGAGAATTTATATTCTAGCTGTAACTATTCACTTACAATTTTTTGTGTGGTCATAACGAGGTTGAAAGGGTCAAAGGGTTTTGACAACAGAAAAACATATAAATTCATTTTAAAACAAACTTTAATTACAATTTCTTAAATTCTATATCTTAATTTTTTTTTCATTGAATTCAACTACATTATTGTATTAACTAATAAACAAACTTAATCATGTGGTTTAAATTATTGAAGTTAATTGGCGATTCTAATGAATAACACTTAAAGAATTAACCGTACCTAAAATTTGCCCTTCATTAAAAAAAAAAGAGGCCTATGATTTTTAATCATTGAGTCAAACACTTTTAACTGTATCAAATATCGAAGTGCCATATGGATCATTATCTCCCATCAAATTTCCATGTTTTCATGCTAAAATTAAGGCTTATGCATGGTCCATTGAAATAAGGAGGGTGTAATTAATCCTTGGCAATCGGAGGAACAAAGAGATGGAAAATAAGAAGAGAGCATTAGACAAAACAAAAGGAAAAGGGAGAAGAGAAGAGAGCTACGTATAGAGATGAGAGAACAACAATCCTTTTAACAGCAGCTAGCTGCTGCCCATGGAATTTTTTCTTTTAGCTGGAAAACAAACTTTGATGTGACTGTTGTACAATTTAAGCTTGTACTACAATATAAATTCCAAAAACAAATAAAAAAATAAAAAAATTCTCAACCATTCTAAAGATTGAGGAAGATCGTCTAAGGTGCTTTTGGAAGCAGGTAGGATATCTTCTTCTTCTTCTTCTTCTTTTGGTGTCTGTGTGTTTGCAGGATTATGTGTTGGTGGGATAGGCCATTCATTTCATTGACTTGGTGTAAAGAGATAAACAAGGGGATGTGATAATGCCTTTTTGCCTTACTAGATTAATGGTTAAGGTTTTTGTACTTATAATTACGTTAATACATCATGGTATCATCATTAACACCTGGTATATCACAAATATTGTAGTATTTTCTCTTTTATGCATGCTACGGATTGTCCTTAATAAAAGCTAGTATAAATGTCATTTTGTTGTATATGAATGCATGAATGAATCCAATTTTACAAAATGTGTATAAACTGACATGATAATTAATGTAATTAGTGTCACCTTAACAATATAATAAATGAATATTTGAATTAGTTTTTCATAATTGAAGATTTGCATATCACTCAAAAACCATTATAAGGAAGCTTTTGTTTTGTCAGATCAGCCTCACCAAGTGAAAACAAAATAACCATATTTCTGACTTATATAAATCCATGGCTCCAAGCACAATCAGAAAAGCCATAGGAGCAGTGAAGGACCAGACCAGCATAAGCCTAGCAAAAGTTGGAAGCAGTAACTCACTAGGAGACCTTGAAGTAGCCATTGTGAAGGCAACAAGACACGATGAATACCCAGCAGAAGAGAGACACATACGTGAAATACTTAGCTTAACATGCTATTCGCGTGCATATATAAGCTCTTGTGTGAACACCCTCTCTAGGCGCCTCAGCAAGACTAAGAATTGGATTGTGGCACTTAAAACACTTATTTTGATCCAACGGCTACTCTCTGATGGTGATCCTGCGTATGAGCAAGAAATCTTTTTCTCAACTAGGCGCGGCACGCGTCTTCTTAACTTGTCAGATTTCCGCGACATTTCACATTCAAATTCATGGGATTATTCTTCGTTTATAAGAACGTATGCATTGTATCTTGATGAAAGGCTTGAGTTTAGGATGCAGAGCCGGAGGGGAAAACGCAGTGCTTTTGCATTAGAAGAAGATGATGAGGAAGCTAGCCAACATAACCAGGCACCTCCAAGAGCTACACCAGTGCGTGAGATGAAGAATGAACTTATATTTTCAAGGATGCAGCATTTGCAACAGCTTCTTGAGCGACTCTTAGCATGTCGCCCTACAGGTTTGTATTAATGTGCACCATTACCATTTTGTTATGAATGCTCACTGTATTCAAATGCATGTATGTTTACCACGTATAAGGGACGGCTCAATACATTTCGGAGCCTAATTCCACCACTATATATAAGGGCCTTTTTTTATATTTAAATATTAATTAAATAATATATTTTTAAAACTTTTAATAATATTATTATTAATTATACATTTATTTTTCTGCATCTTTTGAAGTGTAAAATTAATAATTAAGTTTAATTATGTGATAAATGAAGAGAGATCTTTTACATTTTACTGTAATCTCATCTAGCCTAGTTAGAAGCATATCTGATTTTGCTATAAAGATTAGTACACCGGTAACACAATGTATAAAAGATAGAAACATAGAAAACTAGCTGACTAAATAAAAAAATTATTTTGCTTTTGTACAATACATGTTGGGGAAGCCAAAATTAACTAATAAAGAACCTTTTTTTTTTTTTTTTTTTTTTTTTTTTGCTTCTATACACATAACATGTAAAAAGAGTTAAAAGCTAAATCTAAATAAAAAGTATTGACCATATTGAATGGATAAGCATTGAGTGCACAACAATAAGTTCTAAAGAATGTGATTTTTGTTTTGTCCCTAGTATTATTCTTTTCAAGAAAAATACTAATTTTTGTTGTTTAGAAATTTTGGGACAGATCTATTATTTTTTTGCTAAATGAAAAGCCCTTAATAGAGGCAGTCTTCTTCCATTTGGAGGCCTTAGACGACTGCCTCAATTGCCTATATAGTTGAGCCGGCCCTACCACATATTAGGATCTTCTAGAAGTTCTTAGAATAACTGCACCATTAATTTCTCAAAATTCAAACCATTCATTTTAAAAGGTACAAATTTAATTTTGCCAGATTATCTATAATTTAAATAATTCTAAAATGATATTAGTCAATATTTGTTTAAATGTTGATGACACGTTACAAGATCCAATTTACTTATTTTAAAATGAAAAGATAGGACAGGGTTCTAAAAACTCTATAATATAATAAAGTTCCCTTAAGAACTTTAGAAGATCTAATCAACGTACCACTTCTAAATATGTTCATCTTTAGTGCCGTGTCAAATGATACGATAGGATTAAGAGACTACTGTCTAAGCTTTTTCAATGTTTTCACTCTTCATTCATCAATGTAACTATTTTGTCAATAATTCTTTAAACACAATAATTTTTACAACTTTTTTATTACTAATGATATGACTTATTGTGATTGGTGTATAGTGTCAATGGAGAACCTAGATGAAAGTTATGCTACTCCAATTACAATTAGTTATTTAAGTAACTGTGAAATATGTTTTGTATTGCATTACTCATACTTTGGTGCAATCAGGCACTAGTGATTATAAATATGATAATTTTCTGGATTGGAGCAGGTGAAGCAAAGAACAACCGAGTTGTGATAGTGGCTCTCTACCCCATTGTGAAAGAGAGTTTCCAAATATACTATGACATAACAGAAATAATGGGTATCTTAGTAGACCGCTTCATGGAGCAAGAGGTCCAAGACTGTGTGAAGATCCACGAGATGTTTTGCCGAGTTGGCAAACAGTTTGATGAGCTCGACATTTTCTATGCCTGGAGCAAGAGCATTGGGATTGCACGCTCTTCTGAGTACCCAGAGCTTGAGAAGATTACCCGAAAGAAACTTGAGATAATGGACGAATTCATAAGAGACAAGTCAGCTTTGGCACAATGCAAAAAATCAAAGCCTCAACAAGAAGAGCAAAAGGAAGTGCCTGTGGAAGAAAATGTAGAAGATATGAATGCTATAAAGGCTCTGCCACCACCAGAGGGTTTTGTTGAAACCCCAGTTGTGGAAGAGAAAAAGGAAGTAGAACCAATAAAGAAAGAGGAAAAAGAAACCAAAATTACACAACAAGAAGGTGATTTGTTGAACTTAGGAGAAGGTACAATTACTAGTGAAGAACATGCTGATAAATTAGCCTTAGCCTTATTTGATGGGGGTGCACAACCAACAAATCAAGCACCAGCTCTTGCATGGGAAGCCTTCAATGATGAGAATGCAGACTGGGAATCAACATTGGTACAATCAGCGAGCAATCTGTCAGGGCGGAAGCCATCACTTCCAGGTGGTTTTGACATGTTATTGCTTGATGGCATGTATAAACAGGCAGAAACAAATGCAGCAATTCAGGTTCCTGGCTCTGGGGTAAGTGGAAGTGCAAGCAGTGTTGCACTTGGTTCAGCTGGAAGGCCAGCAATGCTAGCATTGCCGGCACCACCAACACCCGAAGGCAGCTCAGTTATGACTAGTAGTGCAGACCCTTTTGCAGCCTCATTGGCAGTGGCACCGCCGCCTTACGTGCAAATGTCAGATATGGAGAAGAAGCAGAAGCTGTTGGTGGATGAACAATTGATGTGGCAGCAGTATGCTAAGGATGGGATGCAAGGACAGCTTGGAATTGCAAAGATGCAGCAACACAATCCTTACAACATGGGAGGTTACACACACAGCTATTGAAGCTTTTCTTTGTTAATTAGGCCTAAGTTATATGTGTTGGATTTTTTTTTTTTTTTTTGGGTCTCCATTTTTTGCCTTTGCTGTTGCTCCCTTATTTCTCATTGAGGTTAAAGAGTTTCTTACTCTCTGTAAAAAAAACATTCGCGAGTAAACATTTGGTAGCGTAATTGGAATGCATTCAAAATAGTTTTTTTTTTTTTTTAATTGAGCATTGTTATGCTAGGAGTACAATAAATTTGACTATAGAAGCATTAAAATTTATCAAAAAAGTTTATTTATTTATTTTTTAATTAAGCAATTAAGAGCTTTATTTTTTTTATGTTGGCACCAATCACAAGTTTTTTTTTTTACTTCTTAGGTTGTAAAGTTTTCATAATAAAATTTCTAATATTTTTAATTAAGAAATTAAGAATTTAAGAGCTTTATTTTTTATGTTGGCACCAATCACATAAGTTTTGTTTTTACTTTTTAGTTTGTAAAGCTTTCATAATAAAATTTCTAACACTTTTAACATTTTTCTTACGAATAATTGGCTCATGAGTATTCCTCCAAAATCTAAATGATGTATACTTATTTTTATCCATTTTTATATATATACTATTTTTTTATGCTTTATGCAAGCTTAAAATCTAGCCCTCATTGCATATCTCACTTATTTAATAAGATAGAAATTAAAATCATAGAGAAAGAGAAATAAACAATTTTATACCAAACCTTGTGAAAACGAAAGTAGGGAGAGAGCATGAGATAAAAACAAAAGGTGGGTGTATGTGCAAGTTAGATTTGAACTTATATGGGAGAGTGAGTAAGCTATCTAATAGTACATCTCGATGGAAAAGCTCATGAGTGACAAAAATGCAAGTTTTAACATTATAATATCAAGAGAAGAAGAAAGTGATATCAAGAATGTAAAGTGGACACAAGATGTATATGGAAAACCCTAAAAAATGGATGAAAAACCATGGTTTGAGCAAGAAAGAATCATTCTTACTCTGTTCAGCTCTGTATATGTATGGAAAAGAGGTAATTCTTGTACAATAAGGGTGTTTTTTCTTAAAAGAGAGACCTTGTTTTCTACCTCACTATCTTATCAACTTTCCACTCTCTTCTCAAAAGATCTACTTGGGTTCTTACCCTTAAAGTCCAGCTACATGTTCCTCTTATAATCTGAGGGATATGGCAGAGTACAAAGACAGGTGTCAAGTCATCATTTTCCTATTTTGAACCTTACTACAGCTGGGGTATTACTTGGTAATTGGAAGAGAGAAAGTACGCCAACATCAGCACTATGTCATGTGGGTAGGTGACTTTGTCACTAAATAGGGAACAACTTTTGGGCAATGAGAGGGATATCAGAAGCACTGTAAGTGATATATGTGTCCCTGAAGTGGTCCAACATACACTCAACCAATAAGGAGTGTTTCTATAGTTGCTGACCTCAGAAAGTCACTATCTCCCTTTTGTGAGTGCTTAAGTATCATGTCAGATGCATACTTTACTTCCTTCCTAAGGCAGTCACGCCTTTAGCACGGGTTGAGGATAGAACTTTATAGTCTATGTTTTCTCTTCCTTTGCTCATAGCCACTCCACGTGTAAGGTCCAAATCCAAATACATCAACATTCTTCCATGCCTAGGTTGGTGTACTGTATGGTGGGAGAGAAGAAAGCTAAGTAAGATAATGACAATTCCTTTTTAAGGGGACAAAAAACATGGATGTGACTTTTGTACAACCAAATTTTTTATTACAACATAAATTCAAAATCAATATCTTAACCATCCTGAAGATTGAAGGCCATCTAAGGTGCTTTTGGAAGCAGGTAGGATATATGATGCTTTTCTGCCTTACCAAGCTTCTTGTATTTATAATATATATATATATATATTGATAGGATCTTGTATTTATAATAGCATTGATACATTTATAGGTTACACATTTTGAATTTGAATAATAAGATAGAATGAAGATAAACCGAAAATTTTTTAAGTACTCCTTGAGTATGTGACGTGGTGCTACTCTTTTCTCTATTTATGATGGATTCTACCATAAATTAATAAGGTCCATTATAAATGTGAAAGAATGAAGTACCACGTCACCCTACTAGGAGTAAGATAAACAAGATAAATGGAGATAATATCTCCTAAAATTTTGGTATAATTATTTCCATCATCTTCTTTTTTCTTTTTTAAACCAGATAGATGGAGATAATCTCTTAGGATTTTGCTGTGATAACCTCTATCTTTTTCTTATTCTTTTTAAACAAGATAGATGGAGATAATGTCTCCTAGGATTTTTCTGTGATTATTTGTATCTTCTTCTTCTTCTTTTTTGTGGAAATCTCTATCATATCTTTAACTCTTGAATTCCAGTGTGATTCAGTTGAATTCGAATTTGAGGCTGAATAATGACGTCATCCTCAATAGACAGTATCTCACCAGTATTGTATTTTCTCTTTATACTTAAAGAAAGGCTAGTATAATCTAATCTTTAATTAGGCCTAAGTTCTATGTGTTTGTTCTTTCTTTTTCTTTTTTTCTCTATTTTTGGCGATCCATTTTTTGTCTTTGTTGTTGCTCGCTTATTTCTCATTGAGGCTAAAGAGTATCTTACTCTCTGCATGAAATGCATTAGCGTGAAAACATTTCGTAGTGATATTCCTCGTCCTTCTATCACATTTTTTTAATATTTTCATATTTAATTTATTTTTCAGGCAACTTGTAAACTCTCTTACCTCCACTATACTAATGCCAGAATGTGTTATAATAATAGCTAGATTAAGCCTTAAGCCATCATCTTTGAAACAACCATAGTATAGAGTCTATAGACAAACAAATTTCTTGTTATACTATAATAAACTAACAATTATCCTAAAAACCAAAATTGATTAAAAAATCATATGCCCTTTTTTGTTCCAATCCAAATCTATAACAAGTCAAAATTGAATTTTACACTTTCTATTGGTTACAGTAGTTCCTTAGAGGTGAAATTTAATTAAATAATTGGCGAAACTACAATATTGGTCCCTCAAGTTTATTTTGTGTGCACAATTGGTCCCTTAAATTTCAAGTGGGTGCAATTAGTCTCTCAAGTTTTAAAAATGAGTTGTATTAGTCTTTTTACTAACTACCGTTAGTGATGTTACTTATGTAGCTAACAGAATAATGACTTGGCATTTTTTTTTAATGATGTGGAAACTAATTATTGTAATTTTTTAATTAAAAAATGTCACATTATTAAAAAAAATGTCAAATCATTGTTCCATTAGTCATGTAAGTAACACCACTAACAGCAGTTAGTAAAAGGACTAATATAACTCATTTTTAAAACTTGAGGAACTAATTGCACACACAGGGTAAACTTGAGGAATTATCATTATAGTTTTGCCTAATTTTTTAGTAGGATTTATCCATGTTGTTCCCCTTTTCCTTTTTTTTTTAAAATTTATATTTTGAATATTAGCAGTTTTATTTCGACTAATTTATGTAAAGCGTGCATAGAATTATGTATATGTTTGTAACATTAATTAATATATTTTTGCTAATTATTAGTATTTTTTTTATTCACATTGAATTTTCACTACTTTACCTGTAAAATAGAGACTGTTATCACAACTTGATTTCTGTTGGGTATACACTAGTTAGTGTAAATTGCAAATTACACTCCTAAAATTTAGAAATGTTTGAATTTTATATCCTAAAATTTTAGAATTTGGATTTTACCCACTAAAGTTTAGGAGTGTTTAGATTACACCCTGATATTTCAAAATTTAGATTTTGCCCCCTAAAGTTTGGAAGTGTTTGGATTTTATACCCCCAAATTCTGAAACTTTAGAGTATAAAATCCAAACACTCTCAAACTTTAGGTAGTAAAATCCAAACACTTTTAAAATTAAGGTGTAAAATTCAAATTTTGAAACGTTAGAATGTAAAATCCAAACACCTCCAAACTTCAAAGGGTAAAATCCAAATTTTGAAACTTCAGGAAGTAAAATCCAAATATCCCAAAACTTTAGAAGTGTAATTTGCAATTTACCCTATTAGTTATAGGTGACCTGACATACATGCTTTTGTGAATTTGCACAAAACCTAGGTATTTAATATTGAAGTAACCTGTCTTTTTAGAACCATCAATCTGTAAATTTCAAAAGCAATAGGGAAAAATGTTCATATACCCTCCTAAACTTTGAAACAGTGGCCAAAACATCCCCTAAACTTTTTTATTGGCTAATTTACTCCATAAACTTTACATACTTGCCAAATCAATACATCCAATTAGTCTACTGTCAAAACTAATGGAATGGTCATGTGAGACACACAAATCAATACATCCAGTTAGTCTACTATCAAAACATTATCCAAAAATATAAAATGGAGATCATGATGTGCGATTGGGATGCAATTAATAGCCTTTTTTTTTTTCTTATTCTACTTGTTTTTCTTTTCAAACATATTATAGTATTAATTTTACTCCATATACAATTAAATATAATCTATTATATTACTCTTTTTAATAATATATTTGTTCCTACATTCAAATGAAAAAAGAAAAAGAATCATTTAATATTTTGTGAGTGTTAATAGGTAAACACCCATCTAAAATCTAAATTTTAAATTAAGAACATTAAAAGAAAAAAACCAAAACCCAACCAATCGCACCTCCACCGAGAAAATCCAAACCCAAAGAGAACTTTTGTTGATTTTCTTTCATTTTCTCAGATTCCAAACATATCTTGAGCCTCTAACCCTCATAAATCTCACTGATTTACTTATCATTTTCGCTATTGCCTATCCTAAGCATCTAACCCTAATCAATTCAGCTCAATACACTAATTAAGCTTGAAAATTTAAATTCTTTCAATTTTCCAATGTTTTCTCAACAACCAAACAAAGAGAGAGAGAGAGGGACCTTGAACCGAGATCCTCAGTGTGAGAAGAGAGCAAGCCGATTGGGATGGAGAAGTGAGGCATTGACCAATTCGATCACTAGACTATTACCATCACCATTGATGCCAATGAAGTCTTGTCGGAACCCTAACCACTCTTCAATGCATCCCTCTACCTTTTGAAAATCACCACCAGTTCCTCCCTACCATGAAAGCTATCTCTTGCAAAAAGAACACAAATTCATATTAGAACAATCAAATCCTTCAGATTTGAAAAATCAAATGCCTCAAAATTGAGCTTCATTCATGGCTTAGTTTGGTCCTTTGGTCTAGCAAGAAAGCCAAAGAAAGAGAGATAACATTTTTAGAGGGACCAAGGGTAATTTGATCGTTTAAAGGTGTGGGGCATTTTGGTAATTTTACATGTTTTTTTTTACTCTTTGTAAATATATACTGATATACATGTGTTTAATAATTGGTTAAATGAGTGAATTGGATACCCATTAGATTAAATAGGTTGGGTGGGTAATGGGTATTTAATTTATATTTAAATGGATAACAAATGGGTTAATGGTAAAAGTGTACCCAACCCATTTATGACCCAATCCAAAATTGACCCAACCCGCCCAATTACCACCCCTACCCACAATCAACCTTAATCCGGGCCTAACAAGTCCTAATAATAGAAGGTCTTAACAACTAAACAAAATGAAATCTAATCAAGCCATCTCCCTCATTACCAACCTAAATACCCTTATTCCACCTTCACCCAATTTACCCCCACAGTCCAATCAAGAACAACAAACCAAGCCCCCACCAAAATCAACACCGCAAATTAGATCAACAACATAGCACCCAATCTAGCCACATCAGTCATGTGACCAGTTGGATACAAGTCCAATTAAGAGACGTATACTAATAACATATGGATTGAGATTAGGTGGGTATTGCAGCCAATGTAATTGCTATAAATGGCTGAGATTTGAAATTGCAAAAAGCGACTTTAAATCTCAACCACTGAATAAAAAATAAAAATAAAAGAGTAAAAAAAGTAAGATTAGTAAAAAAATATTGTGAGAGGGATGGGGGTTAATTGCATTATTGAAATTGAATAAGATCTCAATCCTATAATAGATGGCACAACAAAAACTACCAAATGAAGACAAGTCTATAACACTGACAGAGATAGTGGCAAAAAGCTGTGTCCTCTCCCCATTAACTCACCTGAGCTCCCACATGCCACGTGGAGCATATCCACAATGTGACCCCCAGAGTTCAATTCAACCAATGAAGAAGCCAAGCCTTTACCCAACACCATTTGGCTTCTCAACCCAGACCATAAACCCCCCATAGAACCCTAAAACTATAACAACACACCAAGCCCAATAATTCAAGATTTGAGCCTAATCAAGCACTTGCACACTGTTAAGCTGAGATTTCAAATGGATAACATTTTTTGTCTTATTATAATAAGTTCAGATTCTCGGTCTCGACTTCATAGTTTAAATCAAAAAACCGAAACACAAAAACACAAATGAAAGAAAAAGAAAAAGTATACAATAGTTTTCCTAGTACTACCACATTCATTTCTTTCAAAACCATCTCTTTCTATTCTCCTCTTCCTCAATCTCAAAATGTCGACTTAATTTCTTCCCAACTTTCAACAACTCCACCCAAGCACCAATAAGTTCCCCAACTCCCACAATGCCATCCATCCCTTCTAATCCTTCCTATAAGGACATTGTCAAGATCATCCTCCTAGTGGTGTTCTTGGCCATACTCTTTGTTGTGTTAGTGTCCCTTCTTTGCTTATGGGTGACACTACACATTAAGAGTTGGCCTAGGCAAGTGGGCATCCCACCACCAGAGGTCGCCCCAGAATTTATAGATATTGCACTCACCGATGAGGATGATGGTGAGGACGACATTGCTGAGGAGGAGGAGGTTGAGCTTTAAGGTTGATCAGGAGACACTACAAGAAAAAAATGTTTATTACCAAAAAAAAAAAAAAAAAAACCATTGCAATAGTTGATGTGAGTTATTGCAATAAAATTTGAAGTAATAAGCTTGTACAACAAAAAATTTCATTGTAATAATCAGTAGATATTTTAATAACAACTTTGATACAATGATATATATGTTGTTGCAATAAAAAATTTATTGCAACAATATATTCATTGTAATAAATAATTGTTTCATATTTATTATTGCAATAGATTATAAAATAATTGATATCAAGTTATTGCAATGATATATTCATTTCATATTTGTCATTACAATAAATTATAAAATAAAATATCAAATAATTACAATGATATCTTTATTGCAATAAAATATCACTTTGAAATTTTTGTTGTAATAGATTGCAAAAATAATTGATATCAATTTATTGTAACGATATCTTTATTTTAAATTATTTCAACAAATTTTCCTAAAGTAGTACTAATAATTATAAGTTATTGCAACTAATTATTGTAAATACGATAATTTACCACTTTTAAGTTATTATTGCAACAATTTTTTACTTGTAGCTACAATATTATGTTTAATACCACTATACTAATATTGTTATATTAACATTTGCTATAATAGACTTATTTTGATGTAGTGTGCTTAATTTTTTTTTTTTTTTTTAGTATTTGTTCATTTTGCATATATTTGTTAGATGTTCTTGTGTTTAGTCTTGGACTAACAAATTGTACTGCCGCTGCACATGCTAGAATGTGACTCTAAGTCATCAACTTCTTTCTTCAATTTTTCATTTGCAACCTTTATATTGTTCTCTAAAAGTCAGTTTTGTATAAATACTATATATCTATGTTTGACACCTTGACAGCCGTAATATTCTATTCTAAAATTAAATTCAAAATATATGATACTTATTTTAATGCCACTTTGTCAATATTGATTATATTGATTTTTTTTTTTTCCTATGAGATCTTTTCAATGCTAAATTTTTTTTGTATTTTGCTTTTAATCTTATTTGTACTAATCTTTATTTATTTGTTTTTAAGTGCAGAAGTTCAGAAGCTATGGTAAATAAGACTGACTTTCCATCTTGGCTGCTGTAATCGAAGATATCTATTAGGATGGATTCATTGCAGCATATGCTTTTTAATTTTCATTTAGCTAAAAAAAAAAAAAAAAAACTATTCTTTAATTACAATGTAGAAAGCAAACTTGTTATCAAATGATTAGATATCCCTATATTATGATTTGTGTCTTTAATTTAAGTTGCCTTTAGAAAATGATTTGATATCCCTATATTATAACCAGTAAAAATGGCTCATCAATTTGTAAGACTACTATCAATGAGAAACGAAATCTCCTCCATCTTTAATTTAAAACCAAAATTCTCAATTTCAAAATAGAGTAAACCATAAAACATTGATGAAATGTTGAATTATCTAAGAATCACTCAACTATCAAATGTTTTAATTAATAGCCTGTTTGGATTGAGGGGGGAAGGGGAAGGGGAACAAAGGGGAGTAGAGTAGAGTTCTTCGAAAATTACACTAATTTTTAGTCAACTCTATTCAACTCCCCTCCCTCCCCCTCAATCCAAATGAACCAATGATCACGTGTGGAGCAGTTTTCCAAATAACATTTATTACTTCAAGAAATACTGTTCTCTCTATTTCTATGAACTGTATTTCTTTATCTTCCACTTTAATAAAGCTAGCAACCCCTTCTTTTCCCATAAACGCTGTTATTTACATTCAATAATTTGTGCTTAATAGAGCTTTCAACTTTTTCTTGGGTTCTTTTGTTCATGTGTACAATGTTAAACAATGACCTCACAATAACATCACCAAACAACTCCAAAACTTCTAAAGAAATCACCAAGCCACTAGCAACCAATTTGAGTAAATTTGATGCCTCTGTAAATGTGTCCTCTCCACATAAAGAAAATACGACAAAAATTGGTATCTTCACATTCTCAAATACAGACTTCACTATCCCATCAACATGTTTCTCTCCACCAATATATATAAGAAAATAAGCATCCTCAGAATTAGAAGCATTTAAAGCAACATTTGCAGTTTGTACATTCCTAGATACCAAAGTGTTAGGAGCTTTACTTGTTGATGATGATGGCATGTGGAAGGATGGTGCTTGTGCAGCATTAGGCCAGTCACATGGCTTTATGTCTCCTCATGCCAAATTCGTTATGCTTCTAAGTGCTCTTTAAGGGGGATATGCCAGGTCTCCCAACTCGAGTTGGATCGATGAGCAATGTATAGGGGTAGCACGTGGAATCACCTAAACCCACATGATGCCCTAAGGTCAAGGCAGCGTAGAGCCATGGTGGGCAGAGTTGGTTTCATGATGGGTGGCAGCAATTGGTATCAACCCTATGTGGTGGTGCAACTCATTTGTGGCTTAGTGTCTGGTTGCTTATGTGTGGGCTATGTGGCTTATGTGCAAGGCAGGGCTGGGCTGCCATGATGATGTGCAATCATATGTTGTGTGCAAGGCATGGGCTAGTGGGTGCTGGCCTAGTGCATGGACAGATGCTAGTGGGCTGATGGGTAGTTACTTTGTCTGTGTGTGCGCGCGCGTTGCATGTGGGCATGCTGTGTGGGCTGTGTGGCTAATGGGGAGGGCTTAGGCATGGGCCAAGCCTCCCAAAATGTGGATGGACATGCTATGTGAGCTACTGAGTGATGGAAAGAGGCCTCATGATCTGCTAAGACATAGGCTGTGACATGTGCTGATGTGCGGTGGCAGTTACAAGCAATTCTTGGTGTTCCTAATGTTCTAGCTTGCTATGTAGGGGCTGGAAACATGGATAATGAGCCAAGACAGTAGCAGTTGATGGTGTCCTAAGTCAAACTCAAGTGGCAAATTATCCAAGACCTAAGCAGTTACTCAACAATAACTACCATAGCAGTTATTTCTGTGTATATGACCATCATGTTGTTGGAGTGTCAACAGCAGAATGTGTAATTGACTTAGAGAGAATTCTATGTATTTCTCTAGGCTTTGTAAGGGTTTTCTTTGTATTTGAGATTGAGTAATAAAGGCTAGGGGTGGTTCCCTATAAACATAGTGCGTGATGTGTGAGTGTGTGACCCTAACAAACTATTCTAAGTGTTTCTACAATGTGTGTGTGTGTTGTCGTCGTCGTCGTCGTCTAAGACTAAGTCAAGGACTTAGGGCTATTACAAGCAAAAATTTGAGTGGAAAATTGACCTTGTGGCACAAAGGAAGTACTACTAATTCAGGCTTCGAATCAATTAGTGTGTTTCTCACCACAATGGCAGGAAGCCCTGCAACAGAAAAGAAGAAACATTTAACTTACCACATTAGACTATTCCTAGCATACAATTTAAAAGAATCTTAATGGAAATAATAAATACAACTGACATGTGTAACCTAAGAATTAAAATAAATGTGGTCCAGGCTAAACCGAGAATAATAATAACAAAGCCTTAGTCCTATGGTCCTATGTATCCTTAATAGACTAATTGAGATTGTTCACAAACAGCATCTTAGCCTACTTTATTGAAAGCATTCTGACTAATCACAATGACCAACTTGAGTATATGAGTTATATGACATCTAATTCTGCACCACCACTTATTCTACTAACTTCTAAGCTCTTTGTCCCTCAAAAAAAAAAAAACTTCTAAGCTCTTTAATACTGAAAACTAACATGACGGAAGCCTTCAATGAATCAGAAGCACAGGTAAAGCTTTATTGAATTAACTTTTTTGTTTTCTTAAATGAGATTCATTGCTCAAAACCATTGCTTTGAAACACGGACCAAACGTGGTTCTCTGACTAGGTTAACTAGGAACTGGCTCAAAGGCTGGTTTTCTAGTTCGGTTTTCAGTCTCCTCTTTGTTTTGTTAAAAATAGTTAAAGAATCAAAAGAACAGATAAAACATTATTAAATTATCTATTTAATAAACTTTTTTTGTTTTCTTAAATGAGATTCATTGCTCAAAACCATTGTTTTGAAACCAGGATCGGACCGGGCTGTCCAAGATATTTATACTTCATTTCACATTGAGAAATATAAAACTCAGACTCATGTGACAAGTCACGACCCTAAAAGACTCACTAATGAAATACACGAGAATGAAGGACATTTAGATCTACAAAAGGATAGTAACAACCAAAAGAAAGGGAATTACAAGAGCTATTGCAACTAGCCACGCATTCGCAACATTGCATTAATTAATTAATGAAAATTAATGGGAGCAATTATTCTTTTGAATTGATGTATGGACCATGTAATAGTGATCAGCATACATTATTTTTCAAGGTTATCATCAGAAAAATGGAGGAAAAAGCTTATGTCAATCTAGGATTATATTTAAGTATAAAAATAAATAATTTTCCTGAATAAAAAAATTTATAATGATAATAACAACAACAAACTGCAATCCTAGAGTAAGTCAAAATAATTACCATAGTTTTAAAAATCAGACCAAACCGACCGGATCGACCAATTCAATCGGAAATCGGGTGCCAATTTAGACTGATAAAACCGGTTTATTAACCAGTTCAGTTTTTAAAACCATGATAATTACTTAACCTAAAACACATGCGCACAAATCATATTTTCGAACATTAAATTGCAAATGATAAGTCTATCAATCTGTACCACAAGATAAAATGTCTTACTTCTGGAAACAAATTGGGGCAATTAATCCACGATCTGACGAGCAAGATTCATTACAGCAGGTGAATTACATGCCTCCCCCATAGTGAATTACGTGCCTCCCCCATAGTGATATTGTTAAAATAGAAAGCAGCTAGATTATCAACAGCAGATGCACACTGAAAAAAAAAAAAAGTTTAAAACTTTGGACTTGAACGAGTACTATATCAGAAATGAGCAAATACACAATATGGTATGCAGTTTAGATAAGAAAGAGACCAGCTTAAATTACATGCTATCACGTAAGGACAAAATCTATCTTACTAATGTTTGTCACAATTTTGAAGTAATTAAGTACCTGCTTGGTAACACTATTTCAAACCGCACTGTTTCAAAGTACGGTTTTCCTACGCTTCACTTTTTTCTAGGTATAGCTTTTTCAAACAACAACTAGGGGTGTCAATTCGGGTTAGCGTGTCGGGTTCGTGTCGTGTCGAGGTAGGGATATTCGACTAAATGGCTCAACCCTAACCCGACCCATTTAATAATTGTGTCATGATCCTTCAACCCTAACTCGACCTGTTAATAAGGCGGGTTGACCTAACCCAACCCATTTGATACGCTTAATAAACGAGTCGTGTTAGGTTGACACGAATGTAACACAACCTATTTCAACCTACATAATATTAAATATAACATCCATCTAAAAAAAAAATTTCATCCCAAAAAGCAATGCATACACTTCAAGTTTTCAACCCACATTCAAAATAATCTAATTCAACAAAAATATAACATTCATCTTAAAATAAGTTCTTTACACTCCAAAAAAAAGTGCATACACTTCAACCCAAATTCAAAATAACAAATTTTGACAAAAATAAAATAACATAGTTCAACAAAAATATACTATTCTTGAAACTCGCCAAATGCTAAATATCAATATTGAAAGAATTTGAGCAAAAAGTAGACTAATCCTAACTATGACCACGATTATCATCCATAGATTTTTTGTTGATATCCAAATTCATAACATTTTCCACAAGCTCATCCAATTTCATTTGTGTAAGTTCTATGCCAAAAAAAATATATATATATTAGTAGTTCTAGGGTCTATAAAGTTTCAATTTCCAATTATATCCCTTGTAAATTTTTGTAATTACTCACTTTTCTTTTTAAATTTAAAATATATGTTGGATATAAAAGGTATTTAACAAATCTAAAATAAAATAAATATTTATTTGTTATACAAGTTAAACAGGTTATATTAAGTGGATCATTTCGGGTTAACACAAATAAATTGGCGTGTCAAACGTGTCTATTGCGGGTTACGCGGGTTGACCCGTTTATGACCCGTTTTTTATCGTGTCACTTTCGGGTCGACCCGTTTATGACCCAAACCCATTAAGGCCCAACCCTAACCCGAAAAAACCCGTGTTGGGTTCGTGTCGTGTTCACGGGTTGGGTCGAACATTGACACCCCTAACAACAACCCCATATTCAAAAGGTAAAATAAGTCGCAGCAAAGTCTCTTGCTTGCCTGCTAATAACAACATAGAACTATAGAAGATGCCGTCCGTTTCATATTATGATAGTCCTCAACAAAGGAAAGGGCGTATTATGCTTCTAAACTAAAGAGGGGTGTGTCAAACAGGCACAAAGTGTGAGTCCCTTTAAAAGAGAACTAGTAGCAAAACCATTAGGCCAATTTCAATAGGGACCCAGCTCTAAGACATGATTTAGACCGTCAGAATCATGTTAACCCTAACAAACCTAGAGACCACAATGAAAAGGCAATAAGGAGTATCAAAGTTGCGGCATCTTCTTTTGAGAGTTGCCTTGACCAATGGCCTTCACTGACTATTTACGTGAGATGGGTCACTTCCTTGACCAACTTATCTTATAAGAGGGTTAAGTTCACCAAGATGAAACTCATGCAGTGCCAAAGTTTTGGCAAAGTGCTAAGCAGCTCCTCTTTAGGAGAAACCAACCTGCCATAACTGATTAGGTGTTTTTTAAATAAGTAAATCTCTTTAGGAGAGGCTTGAGGAAAAAAACCTACCCTAACCCTATTAGGGTGAACTTCTAGATTAGTGGAATAGTTAAGACAAGGAAACATACTCACTGTAGACTGCGTGGCACAATTCAATGATGCAATGTAGTCGAAGATAGTGACGACTCTAGAAATTTTTTTGAAGGTGGTCATTAAAAAACTTAAATTATACAAAATCTTATAAAAAAAAGAACTTCATATATTGACGACAAAAAAAACAAGTGCTCACACATACACACATGCAATCACATAAAGTCTTATAATTTCCTTCTATGAAGTTTCTTATTTTTAAATCGTTATATGATGGTCTCATTATCAATGTTACAAGTTACATCTCTTTTAAAATTTTAGTTAAATAAAATTTTTCTTGGACTTTTTTTTTATGTAAGGACCTAATATATTGTTAAGGAGACTAAAATTTAAGGACAAAGTTTGGCTACAAATTAAGTTGTAGCACAAGACTACAACTCTCACTAAAAAAATTAACATTGCTGCATATTTTGCAAATCTAACTGTTAAATTGTATATTCTCTATGTTCTTAAAACACATATCAAGTTTCATGTCAATCGGATATTATTTACTATTTGATTTATAGACTTATTTTTTATGTATAATTTTAGGGTACAAAAACTCAAAATTTAAACATTTGATTGATGACATAATTATTAATCTTTGATCTTTTTGAAATTTTGCAAGTACAGAGGATATAAAAAGAAAATATAATTAAATTGTGGATTTGTTAAAATTCAAAACCAATAAAAAAAATATTAAATGGAGTTGTAGCCTTAACTTACAACCAAGTTTGTTGCCAAATTTTGTCCAAAATTTAGTTATGTTGAGCCTAAAAAATATTTAAGGTTGTCACAAAGTCTTTTTAAAGATAAAAATATCATAAATTTTTAAAATTTATATATAATAATTATTATTTCTTCTAGGCCAGGTGGTCAGGTGGTTCTGTGACCACCCTGAGCTCTATGTAAAGCCGCCAATGGTCAAAGATGAGAGAATGACCTTGAAAAAGTATAGAAAAGACTTCAATATAGATGTCAAGAAGAAACTTGCTCTACGTGAGGTCACAACCTTATGACAAGACTATGAAGTAGTCACTAAGCATCAATTAGCAAGACACCCTAAAGCCAAAAGCCAACCCTAGCAATAAGCCAATTGACAAAGAAGACACAGAAAACAGAGTGGCTAGTGAACCTCTTAAAAGTCTTAACAGATAAAATGGAGTGGCTAGAAAACAGAGAAGACAGAGCCATTTGGGGATGTATGGGAGGCCATGCTAATTTAAAGGTTGATAATTATGTGGAATACCTTGTTTTAAAAGTCCAACAGTTATCAACTTATCATGCAACTTTTTTTATGAGCCTTCTTATAACCTAATTGCAAACCCTATACGGCTATACCTGATCCAGCACTTCTAAACCCACCATCAACAAGTAACATATTGATGGTATTTTGGATGAGCATATTATTTCCTCTAGGAATGAAGGAGTTCAATTCTACGTAGTTCTTTGGAAGGAATGGATCACCAAAGGTTAGCTACAGTAGCTACCATGACATGTTTGAGTACTTTCAGAGCTGCCAGGAGCTACACTCGAAGGGGTCAAGCCTTTCCCACCTCGGGAGAGTTGGTACAAACACCAGGTACCCATAGGACCAGATTAATGATTGATTCCGTTGGATGAGATGTTGATTGAATTTATTTGATTTTATTCCGCATTGAATTTGTTATTAGCTTTCTATTTTCTACATTTGCTGTAATTTGATTACAAGTTATTCCCTGTCCATATTTGATTTAATTAAGAAATCCTATTTAAAGGGTCCCATGCATATTTCACCATTGGAATAATTGATTAAATAATAAAATTTTAATGGCGTTTACCAATGACGTGGTGTTGAATCTAGGCAACCCTAGGTGATAACACCTAGGTTTCTATCTCCTCTCAGCTTGGCGTCAACTTTGTGCAAATCTAGGTACTAACTCCTAGATTATCTTTTCTTGTTTTTGTCCTTTTGTTCTTCTTTTACCCATTTCCACACATGCCCTCTTTGGAATTGCTTGTGCTGCATTATATCATTGATTTAAGGATATAGCGATGCCTGTATCATGGAAACAAAATCCCGATTTCATAAGATAAGTAGCCCCTACCCAAAAATCAACTTAAATATAAAAGAAATACCTACACCCACGCCCACAAATATATATATATATATATAAATAAAAAATAAAATTGTTAGGCAATCAAAGTTTTATTGAATAAAGAAAACATCATGTTCCTGATGGTGAATACTCTGCTTCAAACTGAAGAGGGTAAAAATGTGAGATAAGGCCTGGTAGGCCCGATGGGCCCATGTCCGCAAGCCCAAAGAAGGTAGAGCCCATTCTTCGCGTGGGCCCCTGACAGGACGAAGGCCCGGACTTGCCCACCACTTTTCAAGAGGCTTGCTCAGCAAGGATGAGAGGCTTGCTCTGCAAGGATGGGAGTCTTGCTCAGCAAGCTTGAGGGGCTTGCTCTACAAGGAAAGGAGGCAGGGCCTCACCACTATAAAAAGGCCCCAACACCCCCACAAAAAGGTACACGTAACTGACCCCTCTCTAGCACTCTAGAGTTGTAAAAAAGCGTTTTCTGACTTAACCTTCGGAGGGTGTTTGGCCGGCTCCACACCGGTGCCCTTTGAAGGAGTTGCTGTGTTTTTATTTCTTTCAGGCAACGGTCATTCGAGTACAAGGACTGTGCATCTCACTAGTGAACATTTCGGCATCATCAGTTGGCGCCGTCTGTGGGAAACGACGATCGTGACAAGTTAAGCCATTGTCGCCTCCCGGACACAAGAGTTGCATGGTACTCACGCGCTCGATGGCCAACTCCAACGACGTGCAAGGCGATGAGCCGCCAAGGCCCAACGCATTAGAAAGACAGGTTCAGACCCTCGCGGCCGCAGTAGAGCGCCTCACGAAACAGAATCATGACCTGGAGGAACAGCTGCGACAGAAGAACGCGGGGCATAACGTTCAGGAGGAGAACCAAGGGGACAGCTCCGAAAGAAGAGGGACTGAGAAGCAAGGGGGCAGTAATGAGCCCAGTAAAACGGAGAGGCGCGATTCGAGCATGCCCTCCCTCACAAATGCAACGCCACCGCCCATCCTCGCGGAGATGCAAGCGATGAGAGAGCAGATGGAGGTCATGATGAACGCACTGAAGGGACGCGTCTCCAGCGACCTTGACGATTTAGTGAATAGGACGGACTCGCCGTTCACCGCATCGGTCAACTCCTGTCCCCTGCCACCGAAGTTCCGGATGCCACAGGTCGAAAGCTATGACGGGGTCAAGGACCCATTAGATCATCTGGAAACCTTCAAGACCATGATGCACCTCCAGGGAGTCCCGGACGAGGTCATGTGTAGGGCCTTCCCTACAACACTGAGGGGCGCGGCTAGAGTCTGGTTTAGCAGGTTGACGCCAAACTCGATTAGTACTTTCAAGGAGCTGAGTGCACTTTTCACCTCGCACTTCATCGGGGGGCACAGGTACAAGAGGTCGACAGCATGCCTAATGAGCATCAAGCAGCGGGAGGACGAGACGCTGCGGTTGTACATAACCCGCTTCAACAAGGAAGCCCTCTCCATTGATGAGGCCGACGACAAGATTCTGGTGGCAGCCTTCACGAATGGCCTGCGGAAGGGAAAATTCCTATTCTCCCTGTACAAAAATGACCCGAAGACCATGTCTGAGGTCCTATACAGGGCCACGAAATACATGAATGCGGAGGACGCACTGTCGGCTAGGGAAGACAAACCCAGGAAGAGGGAGAGACCGGAGGATGCCGGGCAGGACCACGGAAAGAAGAAACCAAGAACGGGAGATAGACGCGAGGATAAGCGTTCTAAACCCCTAGGAGGGAGATTCACGAGATTCACCCCTCTGAACGCTCCGCTAGACCAGGTGCTGATGCAGATCAAAGATGAGGGATCTCTGACATTCCCGGGAAAGCTAAAGAGCGATCCAGCCAAGCGATCCAGGAACAAGTATTGCCGTTTCCACCGAGATCACGGTCACGACACCGCGGATTGCTACGATCTGAAACAGCAGATAGAGGCCCTCATCAGAGATGGAAAACTGCAGAAGTTCGTCAGCAGAGAAAGGACGGATGTCCAAGCGCGGGAGCAGGCCCCCCGGCGGGAGAATGACCATCAGAAACCCCCCGTTGGGGAAATAAGGATGATTATAGGGGGCACGGCAGCAACGGGATCGTCCAAGAAGGCCCGGAAGACCTACCTTAGGATGGTCCAACATGTGCAGACCACGGGTTCTGTACCCAAGATGGCGCGGAGAGAAGATCCTATCATTGGGTTCTCGGAGAACGACGCGAGGCGCCTCTACCATCCACACGACGACGCCCTCGTCGTCAGTCTAAGGGTAGGAGAATACAACGTGCACCGGATGCTGGTCGACAACGGCAGCTCGGCGGACATCCTGTACTACCCAGCGTTCCAGCAGATGGGAATAAATAGAGCACGGCTAACACCGACGAATGCCCCTTTGGTTGGCTTTGGGGGAACAAGGATACTCCCATTAGGAGCAATCACGCTCTCGGTGACAGTCGGTGACTATCCGCAGCAGATCACTCAAGACGTGACCTTCTTAGTGGTCGACTGCTCATCCGCGTACAACGGTATCATAGGGCGACCGACGCTGAACTCTTGGAAAGCAGCAACCTCAACATACCACCTGATGGTCAAGTTCCCCACCGAGTACGGGATTGGAGAGTTACGGGGAGATCAGGTGGCCGCCCGGGAATGCTATGTCGCCATGCTGGAAATGGAGGATCACAAGCAGACGTTATGCATTGGCGAACAGCGGACCGTCGCAGAGCCGGTAGAAGAGTTGGAAGAAATCACTCTCGATGAATCAAGACCCGGACGGACGACAAGAATGGGCACCATGGCCAGCCAGACGATAAGGCAAGATCTGGCAACCTTCCTGAAGAGTAATAAGGACATATTCGCGTGGAGTCACGAAGATATGCCAGGAATCGATCCGTCAGTAATAGTACATAAGCTGCATGTCAACCCGGACTCCCCCCCGGTCCGGCAGAAGAAGCGGGTGTTCGCGCCGGAACGGGATGAAGCGGTTGCGGAAGAAGTTAGAAAGCTGCTGGAAGCAGGGTTCATCCGAGAAGTCTACTACCCCGACTGGCTAGCAAATGTGGTCATGGTAAAAAAGAGTAGCGGAAAGTGGAGAATGTGCGTTGACTTCACGGACCTGAACCGGGCGTGCCCGAAAGACAGCTATCCACTCCCGAGGATAGACACTCTGGTGGACTCGACGGCCAGACACGAGCTCTTGAGTTTCATGGACGCCTTCTCAGGCTACAACCAGATTAAAATGGGGGAGGAGGATCAGGAGAAAACCTCTTTCGTGACCAGCCAAGGACTTTTCTGTTACAAGGTAATGCCGTTCGGGCTCAAGAACGCGGGGGCCACGTATCAAAGACTGATGAACAAGATGTTCGCGCACCAGCTCGGCAGGAACGTACAAGTCTATGTCGACGACATGTTGGTAAAGAGCGTGCGCGAGGGCAACCATCTCAGCGACCTTCAGGAGACATTCGACACCCTTCGGTCGTACAACATGAAGCTGAACCCAGGTAAATGTGTGTTCGGGGTTACGGCCGGGAAATTCTTGGGATTTATGGTTTCCCAAAGGGGCATAGAGGTCAACCCAGAGAAAGTGCGAGCCATAATGGAGTTAGAACCCCCGAAGACAGTAAAGGCAGTTCAGAGCTTGAACGGGAAGGTTGCGGCCCTGAACAGATTCGTCTCCAAAGCGACGGATAGGTGCTTGCCCTTCTTCCGAGTACTGAAGAAATCGTTCGAATGGACGGACGAATGCCAAAGAGCATTCGAAGATTTGAAGAGGTACCTGTCGTCACCGCCACTTCTCAGTCCATCCGTACCCGGGGAGGAGCTGTACCTCTACATTGCAGTCTCACAGGCCGCAGTCAGTGCAGCCCTGGTGCGGGAAGACGGACACTCCCAAAGACCCGTCTATTTTGTGAGGGACGTTCCGAGGAGCGGAAGAAAGGTACCCACGGATGGAGAAATTGGCCCTTGCCCTAATGACCGCAGCACGGAAACTCAAACCGTATTTCCAGGCCCACGTGATCGTGGTCCTGACGGACCAGCCTCTGAGGAGAGCAATGGGCAACCCCGAGGCGGCAGGAAGGATGGCATTGTGGGCAATTGAGCTGAGCGAATTCGACGTGCGCTACCGTCCGCGGACTTCGATAAAGGGGCAAGCGGTGGCAGATTTCATAGCCGAGTACACTCAGCCGGAAGACGAGGGGGCAGAAGGGCCGAAATTGTGGATCATCCACACGGACGGATCATCAAATCAGCACTCAGGAGGAGCCGGCGTAGTCATACGGACACCAGAAGGGGACAAGATCGAGTGCATGATAAGACTAGACTTCCCTACAACCAACAACGAAGCGGAGTATGAAGCCTTGATAGCCGGATTAGATCTCGCAAAGGCCGCGGGCGCCAGTAACATGGCCATACATTGCGACTCCCAGGTGATAACCAGTCAGATCAATGGCGATTTCGAGTGTAGAAACGAACGGATGAAGAAGTACCTGGAGGAGGTGAAGGGTCGAATCGCAGGCCTCGAGGTCAAATTCATTCAGATTCCACGGGAGGAAAACGAGTGCGCCGACCGTTTGGCCAAAGCAGCCTCCGCGGAGTTCATGAATGCGCCTAAACAGGTATTATCCTTCGTTCAAACTCACCCACTCATTGATGATGGAAAAAAGATACAGGCGATAGATGTTGGAGAGGACTGGACCACGCCCTTAAAAGGATACCTATAGTCGGGCTCTCTGCCAGACGGAAAGGATGCTGCAAGGAGGCTGAAGGTCCGGGCCACACGATTCGTGCTGATCAACGACACTTTGTACAAGAGAGGTTTCTCTCGGCCTTACCTAAGGTGTCTAAGCCAGGGCGAAGCAGAATATGTGATGAGGGAAGTCCACGAGGGGATTTGCGGGAATCACTCTGGAGCACGGTCTCTAGTGCACAAACTTGTCCGAGCCGGGTACTACTGGCCCACGATGCTCACGGACGCCCAATCGTATGTGAAGGCCTGTGACAAGTGCCAGAGGTTCAGTAACCTGATCAGACGACCATCAGAAGAACTCTCACCCATCACGGCCCCATGGCCGTTCGCGCAATGGGGATTAGACATCATGAGCCCTTTCCCAACGGCTCTAAGGCAGCTAAAGTTCCTCGTAGTCGGCATCGACTACTTCACGAAGTGGGTCGAAGCAGAACCCCTCGCCACTATTACCGAGAAGAACATCCGTGCTTTCGTATGGAAAAACATCATATGCAGGTTCGGGATCCCGAGGGTGCTTATCTCCGACAATGGAAAACAGTTCGATAACAGCGCTTTCAAGAATTTCTGTTCAGAGCTAGGCATTCGGAATCATTACTCCTCACCAGCACACCCGCAAGCAAACGGACAGGTAGAAGTCACAAACAGGACACTACTAAAGATCATCAAGACCAGGCTCGAGGGGGCAAAGGGTATTTGGCCAGACGAGCTGCCAAGCGTCTTGTGGGCATATCGGACGACCGCAAGGACACCAACTGGGGAGACCCCGTTCCGACTTGCATACGGAGCCGATGCGGTCATACCAGCAGAAATCGGCCTCACCAGCTACCGCGTGCAGAACTACACGGAGGACAAGAACGAGGAAGCAATGCGCCTTCAGCTAGACTTGGTGGACGAGGTCCGGGCAGTGGCTGAACAAAGATTGGCGCGATACCAGAACCTCATGTCAAAGAACTACGACTCAAAGGTGAGGCACAGAGATTTCCAGATCGGCGACCTAGTACTCCGAAAGGTCATGGGCGCTACTAAGGACCCTACTCAGGGAAAGCTCGGACCAAATTGGGAAGGACCGTATAGAATCACATCATGGCATAGGAAGGGCACGTACCATCTTGAGACCATGGACGGAAGAAAACTCCAGCATCCGTGGAACACGGAGCACCTTCGGAGATACTACCAGTAGAAGTCAAGTTTTAATCCCCCAATGTATATTTACTAGATTTCAGTCATTTTGTAGCAGTCGGGCAACTACTTTCGAACTTTTTGTATTTTGGAACCTTTGTTAGCCCAAGAAGGGGCAGGTACTTTCCTCTACAAGATCGAATTTAATGAAGGAACGTTCAGAACCTTGCTGTGTAAATCTTGCTACTAAACGACTGCTATCAAAAGTCCTAAAGAGGACGGACCCCACCATGGGTCAAAATTTACGAGTCCTAAAGAGGACGGACCCCACCATGGGCCAAAAAATTTACAAGTCCTAAAGAGGACGGACCCCACCATGGGTCAGAAAATTTACAAGTCCTAAAGAGGACGGACCCCACCATGGGTCAGAAAATTTACGAGTCCTAAAGAGGACGGACCCCACCATGGGCCAAAAAATTTACAAGTCCTAAAGAGGACGGACCCCACCATGGGTCAGAAAATTTACAAGTCCTAAAGAGGACGGACCCCACCATGGGTCAAAAAATTTACGAGTCCTAAAGAGGACGGACCCCACCATGGGCCAGAAAATTTACAAGTCCTAAAGAGGACGGACCCCACCATGGGTTAGTAATTTACAATTCCTAAAGAGGACGGACCCCACCATGGGTCAGAAAATTTACGAGTCCTAAAGAGGACGGACCCCACCATGGGTCAGAAAGTTTACGAGTCCTAAAGAGGACGGACCCCACCATGGGTCAGAAAATTTACAAGTCCTAAAGAGGACGGACCCCACCATGGGTTAGTAATTTACAATTCCTAAAAAGAGGACGGACACGACCATGGTTTGTAAATTCATACAGATCCACTAGGTAGACAGACACCAACATGCACTAGAAATGTACACGAGTACAAAAAATGAACGGACCCAACTGGGTCACAAAAACATAAAGGTCCACGACGTGAACGGATCGAATTAAACAGGTATTTAATATCAGGACGGAGCATACATCAACATTATCAATACGCTATTAAGAGAAGCATTTAAATAAATCAGTTTAAATGTCAAATACAAATGATGTAAAATAAGCCCTACACACGACGGGCAAAAATCCAATGAGTTTTCCGATATAACTAATACAAAACAGAGAACGGCTACACGCTGGGGGCGACGGGGTCTTTGGGCTCTGGGGTCTTCGCTTCTTCAGCTTGGGGCTCAGGGGCGACGGAAACAGGCTTCTCCTCAGCAAAAAGGTCGGCAGTGTCATCAGAGGCGTCTGGTTGGACGGACATGCCTTCCGCGACGTTGATATCGACGGCTGAAAAGTCGAACTTGGGGTATAAAGCCTTGGCCTGACGGAGGGCATCCTCAAAGCCATCAGTATACGAAGACCCAAGCTCCGTCAAGAGGGCGTCCGAGTCGCGGTACTCTTGGACGGCCTTCTCCTTGGCCAGACGAAGCTCGTCCTCCTTATCTTCCAGGACGGCTTTGAGTTCCTCCACCGTCCTCTGAAGCTCGTCCCTTACCTCCTCCGCCAGCTTGAGTTTTTTCTCCGTCACAACCTTCCAGTTTTTGAGCTCGAGCAGCTCCTCCTCCGTCACCCTGGCCTGGTCACGGACCCTCTCCAACGCCGTCTCATTGCGAAGAGCCCGGTCCATCAGACCCTTCGTCATGAGCATAGCCTGACGATCAAATTGGACTTAGTAAAAAAAAAAAAAAGATGACAACAAAAGAAATTGAAAGATGAATGGTGACGGGTACTCACTTGGGCAATGCTGAAGAGGCCCGTCTCCCCCATGGCCTCCGTCGAATGGTTCCCCAAATCCTCGTAGTCCTCGCTCCCAATGATGGAGGAGATCTTCCCCAAGGCATATTTTGGGTCCTCGCGGAGTAGGACGGGCGGTTTCTTCTGGCTGCCCGGGGGAGCAACCATCAGACCTTTCCCCGCCCCAGGCTTGACAGGGGTCACCGTTTTCTTTCCCTCCGCCATGAGGCCTATGACGGGCTCCGTGGAAACTTTCTGTTTCTTGGGCGCACGGTCGACCCTGGGCATCGGTCTCTTCGCCAGGGGCCTACTCGAGCCCGTCCCCATCACCCCTACGTCCGTCTCTTTGTTCTTGGCGGCTTTGCTTCTGATGACGGCCCTCCTCTTCGCGTCGTCCATCTCTGTAGAAACAAGAGTAGACGGGTAAAACTCAAAACGAATGAACAAAAGAGAAGAGATTTGACGGACTTACGCTGACGGGTGCGTTCCTCGTATTTTATCGCGGCGGCTGTAGGCTCCGGTCCGTCGCAATACCAGTGGACGGTGTTTAGATTGACAAGCTTCGCCCAAGTCCGTTCCTCTGGTTTCGTCTTTGAAAAAATCTTCTCCAAAAAGCTGAACTCCTCTAAGTCAACTTGTGGACGCCGTCGCACTGAAAAAAAACGGAGAGAAATTTAGGACGGCTGTTAAAAAGTTAAAGCAAAATTACCTACGTAACGCGACGGGCTGAACTGTACCGGACGGGTCCAAGATGCCCCAAGTTTTGTCGACGGGCAGAAAATCCGTCTCCCCCGGGTGGCACATCCAACCGTCACCCTCCAGGAAGAAGTAGCGGCTCTTCCAATCTCGGTTGGAGTCCGGGGTCTCATAAATGACTTTCAGGACGGACTTCCTAGGAACAAAACTGTACATGCCCCTCGACTTGTCTATCTCGTCCGGACGGTAGCAATGGAGGAACTCTCGTGCAGTCAACGACCTCGTGCCGTTGGACATGGCTCCGTACAAGACCTCCATTGCAATAAAAACCCTCCAGGCGTTGGGGGAAACCTGGCTGACGGATATACCTAAGAAGTGGAGGAGTTCTCGTTTTACCCTGTTCAGGGGGAATCTAAGTCCGGCCTTCAGCGCTTGTTCGTACACTCCCAAGTCATCCACCCCGTCGTAATAACACTTCTCGGATTTGTAGGGTAGACGGATGGGGATGTGATCAGGTATTTGGTAGATCGCCCTAATTGTCTTGAAGTGGACTTCCTTAATTGTCGACACAAATTTGTGCACCGTCCACTCAGGCAGCATGACGAACTCCCTAAGTCCGTCATCCCCGACTACAGTTTTATGTTCTCCACCGTCGTCAGAACCTTCCCCTGGTTCGGCCGACTCCGTATCCTCATCTGTTGAGGACGGTGAAGTGGCAGACGGAGTCCTCTCGATCAATTCGTCTGGATCTTTGTGACCAGACGGGTACAGTTCCTCGTAACCCGCTCCATCGCGGACGAAGGACTGGTTACTCGACGCACTAGACATTTCCTACAACGGATTGACAAAGCCTAAGACGGACTGTCTAAAATAAAAAAGGGAATAGACGGATGCGAGAAGTCTGATGTTTCTATCATGACAAATATGAAAACTGAAGGAACATCAAGGGGACGGATAGGATCACTTACCGAATAAAGGAGCGAACGGGTTGATCTCGTTGCTGGAAGATGTGAACGGGTAAACTCTGACAAACGACGGACTCGCTCTGACAGTGAATTTTCTACGCAAAGTAGAAAAATGAAGGAGAAATGCTGGTTTTTATAGGTGGAGTGCACGGAAGACGAAGCGGCACTTCGATCCAAGATACGGACCAATCTACGAATGACACGTGTCTTCGTCTTAAATGCTTCTGTAGTCTTTCAGACCCCCACTGTCATGACGGTGCCCCTATCCGTCGCCCCTTTCCGGAGATCCTCATCACCATCCATTGAGCTCTGGTCGTCACCTCTGTTACTCCGTCTTCCACCAATCTGTACTTATGGTTGCCGCCCCAGTTCTTTGTTACCGTTCGCTCATGCCCATCCGTCACCTTCGTAAAGGCGGACCATCTCTCTTGTTTGTTTTTGACCGTCACCCCAATTGACCGTCCGCACGACGGAGACGGGTCAAATGAGGTGAAGGGGGCAGCTGAAGAGGGTAAAAATGTGAGATAAGGCCTGGTAGGCCCGATGGGCCCATGTCCGCAAGCCCAAAGAAGGTAGAGCCCATTCTTCGCGTGGGCCCCTGACAGGACAAAGGCCCGGACTTGCCCACCACGTTTCAAGAGGCTTGCTCTGCAAGGATGAGAGGCTTGCTCAGCAAGCATGAGAGGCTTGCTCTGCAAGGATGGGAGTCTTGCTCAGCAAGCTTGAGGGGCTTGCTCTACAAGGAAAGGAGGCAGGGCCTCACCACTATAAAAAGGCCCCAACACCCCCACAAAAAGGTACACGTAACTGACCCCTCTCTAGCACTCTAGAGTTGTAAAAAAGCGTTTTCTGACTTAACCTTCGGAGGGTGTTTGGCCGGCTCCACACCGGTGCCCTTTGAAGGAGTTGCTGTGTTTTTATTTCTTTCAGGCAACGGTCATTCGAGTACAAGGACTGTGCATCTCACTGGTGAACATTTCGGCATCATCACAAACAATTACAAGTAACATATATATTGCATAGAACAATTCAACGCGGGAAAGTTGACATAGTTTTCAGCAAGACCTGTAGAGAAAAGAAGTTCACATACCTTATGGAACGCCAATATATCAGCCAGAGGAATTGATAGTGTCATCTTAAAAGCAAACATCTAGTGCATCAGAGAGTGCTCTATCGCCATATATTTCAAACACACCAAAGTTGATATAATTTCCAACAAGGGCTGTCATTTGATGGTGAAAAAAAAAAAAAAATCAGCTTATCACATATAGTTTTCATCAAAAAACAAAATATTTAATAACACTCGACCTATGTACTGCATAATTACTTATTACTATATGCTCCAGACCACCAATACCAACTCTTACTAATTTCAACTATACTGTGCCAGAATATCAATATGGCTAAAATTCTGAAAGCTGGATCTTTCCGTATGCTATGCAACTGGAAAAGTATTCAAAAGTTCTGTAATGAAAAAAGTTACAAAATAAAAAATTATTAAAGAGCATAAACTAATGCTATAATTGGCAACTTTGTAGATCTGGCCAGTGCATGGGGTATAGCAACAGACGATGATGCAAAGAATGATATTGTATCTGGAAGAGGACATTGTGACCAAAAACAAAATTTAGGAAGGATGGAATCATATCCATTTTGTAATTATATAGTAAATCAAGACTCTAAACAGTAGAGCAATGAGATTTTGTTTTGATAATTAAAAATATAACATGAATGATATTCAGAATTCGCCTTTAACTAAGACATTTTACAGCATTTTTATAAAATAAAATGAACTTAATAATACATTTATTTAAGACATCTATCACCTCTCATTCAAAAGAAACTTTAAAAATTTAATAATGTCACATTAGTTCAACAACAGATATAACATTAAATTTGTTGGCCTTAATAGAAGCAAATTTACAGGAAAAAACAAACAAACAAACAACAACAAAACCAACGTACACTAGATCTATAGCCTTAATAAAAAAAGAAATAAGTTGTCAAGTTTTCCTTTTTATTGTAAAGGTCACTGACCCAAAAACAACAAATTGTTGAGAGATAAAAAGGGGAAGGGGGTAATTACATTTTAAGGGAGAGAAAGAAAAGAGGGTTTGAATTGAAAAAAATTTAAAAGTTTATCGTTCAATTGGCATATGAAACCATTGGGTTTAATTTGAAACCCCCCCACCCCCCTAAAACATAATATTTAATATGTAACTTATGAATCCATAGGGTTTCGTTTGCAAACCTTCCTTAGTTCCTCCCACGCCGCCCCCCCCCCCCCCCCCCCCCCCCCCCGGCGCCCGGCCCCCTAGATTCAAACCATTTGATAGAAACTATTGTTGCAGTAGAATTTTGTTAATTAAATTCGTAACTATTATCTAACAGTAATAGAAGTTATGGGAAGTGAACCTTATACAGTGCCTGAAATTGTTGTGAAATCCATCTTCATCAATGAAGTGGCATAGCAAAGTTATAAGCATAAATGATTAACATCTAAATTTATCCATTTCCAGAGGGAGAAAGTTAACCAATTGCTCAATGAATCAAGCATAAGTCATGCCATTGTTTGTGACAATCTCCAAAAGATATACCTAGGAAGAGATGGAAACCTTGAAAAACTTGTCGTGCAAGGAATATATCTTGCTGTACCTTGGAGGGAATGCTTTGGTATGCTTGGTCCCAAAGGTGCAGGCAAAACCTCTTTTATCAATATGGGTCCGTATACAAGGTTCTTTGTCTTTTCAAATAACATACAAAGTTTTGGGAATTTGCATATGAGTTTTTATGTCGGTGGGAGTGGACAGAAAATGCTTTCAAATGAGCTTCTTTTGAAGCATTCACCTTTATTGCATCCTACCCAAAAATTATTTAATGTTGTGGATAGATTAAAAATATATAGTTTACCTTGACTAATTAGGAAGTAGCAATAGCCTTTATTTAAACTGTAATTTGATTATTGGACATTCTTTGGCATTTACTTTATGTTTGCTTCTCCGTGATATTCTATTGGACTTGATTCCAATATGTCTCTCTTCATCAAGAAAATATTATGGGCTTTTGTCACTTTTGTTAAGGAATTTAATGCATCTTTTGTACTTTCTTACAAAGCCAACTTCAAGCACTACATTTGTTCAAGGTCTTGATATATGGACACATATGGATGAAATATGCACTAGCATGGGTGTATGCCCACAGCATAAGTAAGCTAGATCATCCTCTTGTTCCCTTTGCTTTGAATTTGTAAGTCTGTATATTTCTTTTATATTTTGTGTTCCTCGGATGGCAACTTGCTTTGGGAAACACTAACAAGAAGGGAACATTTACTATTTTATGGGAGACTTAAGAACCTTAAAGGTTTTGCATTAACATAAGTGAGTCAATGTTGCTTTCACACTCAGTTTGTTAAATGAAGGTTCATTTGTATTTGAGAGCCATAGGTCCTTGTTGGGGAGGGGGGTGCATTGTGTTTAGAATTTGAGTGTGGCCTTAGATGTTTTGACCTACTTTTTTTAGATATAAAAGTTCAACGTAGGAAAATTGACTTGATATATGATAATTGCTATAAATTTGAAATGGAAATTTTAGAATTATGTAAAAGTTGGAAAGAAGAGAGGGGGGGGGGGGGGGAGATGCCACAGGTACCAGTTCTAGTGTGCTATGTTAAGTATTTATGACATAAGATGAAGATAATTTTGTGGACTATGGCTATATCCAGTGTTTAGATAGCTTAGTTTTGAGAGAGAGAGAGAGAGAGAGGAATATTATGATAAAGCTACTATAATGCATTAGTTTGCTGATCATCTTTAGCATGACATGTATTTTGAGTTTTGTTGTCCATTCCTTTGCTCTATCTTCAGGCAGTAGAAGGGTCTCTTAAGAGTCTGAACCTATTTCATGGAAGAGTTGCTGACAAACAAACTAGAGAATACAGTGGTGGTATGAAGAGGATGCTAAGTGTAGCCATTTCATTAATTGGGGATCCCAAAGTATGTCTTCATTTTTGTTTCAATTTACTTTGTTGCTTGATACTTTTTTGGATATTTATCTTATTTATGGTGTAATCCTTGGGAATTCTACAAAGTTGTTTACATGGAGGAACCAAGTACTAGATTAGATCAAATTTCAAGGAACAACTTATGGAATGTTGTGAAGAACACAAAGCAAGATCAGACAATTATTTTAACAAGTTCTCTCTCTCCACCAAAATAAAAATATTTCTGATGTTGGATCATTTAGACAACCTGGAATTGCAGTTTTATAGGTTTGTAAATGATTAAAAAATAAAAAAATAAAAAAAATAAAAAAGAAAAAGAAGAACTATTGCCCTCCTTACTCTACTATATGGTTCCATAACTCCATCACAGTTACACTTGTCTTTCTAGACAACAGCATAAAGGCTTTATTATTGATTCTCAAAAATAAATAGATAAATAAATAAAGGCTTTAATATTTTCTCTCGTACTTTCACTGATGAAGCTTGTACACATGGTTTCAACTCAAATAATGGAAGAGTTAGAGTACCTATGTGACTAACTAGGATTTTTTGTTGATGGCAGCTTGCAGTGCATAGGAAATCCAAAAGAGATACCTCGATAATCTAATTCATATTTATAGAGTTTTTTTTTTTTGGAACGTGAAGTGACACATAGAAGACTTTTGCATTATGATTAAGGACCACTCAATAATTATAATGCAAAAGTCTTCTATTTCTATGTCACTTCACCCTCCAAAAAAGAATCTTTATGAATATGAATTATATTATCGAGGTACCTCTCTTGGATTTCCTACGCATTGCAAGCTGCCATCAACAAAAAAAATCCTAGTAGGTCACGTATGAACTCTACCTCTTCCATTATTCAAGTTGAAACCGTGTATATAAGCTTCATCAATGAAATTAAGAGGGAAAATATTAAAGCCCTTATTTGTTTATTTATTTATTTATTAGAATCAATAATAAAGCCTATATGATGTCTTCTAGAAAGACAAATGTAGATGTGATAGAGTTATGGAACCATATAATAGGGCAATGAGGGCAATAATTCTTTTTTTTTAATAGGGCAATGAGGGCAATAATTCTTTTTTTTTTAATCGTCTACAAGCCTATAAAACTACAGTTCTAGGTTGTCTAAATGATCCAACATAGGATTTTTTTTTTTTTTTTGGTGGAGAGAGAGCACTTGTTAAAATAACTACCCAATCTTGCTTCGCGTTCTTCACAACATTCCATAAGTTATTCCTTGAAGCTAGATCTAATCCAATACTTGGTTCCTCCATGTAGACAACCTTGCAGAATCCCAAAGGATTACACCATAAATAAGATAAATATCTAAAAAGATATCAAGCATCAAAGTAAATTGAAACAAAATTAATACATACTTTGAGATCCCCAATTAACCAAATGGCTACACTTAGCATCCTCTTCATACCCCCACTGTATTCTCTAGCTTGTTTGTCAACAACTCCTCCATGAAATAGGTTCAGACTCTTCTAGCAAAGGAATGGACAACAAAACTCAAAACACATGTCATGATGAAGATGACCAGCAAACTAATGCATTATAGTAGTTTTATCATAATACTCCTCTCTCTCTCTCTCTCTCTCTCTCTCTCTCTCTCTCTCTCTCTCTCTCTCTCTCTCTCTCTCTCTCTCACACACACACACACACAACTAAGCTATCTAAACACTGGACACAATCACATACACAATCCACAAAATTACCTTAATCTTATGTCATAAATACTTAGCATATCACGCTAGAATTAGCACTTGTGGCATTCCCCCCACACCCCAACCCCTTCTTTCCTTTCCAACCTTTAAATAATTCTGAAATTCCCGTTTCAAATTTATAGCAATTATCATATATCAAATCAATTTTCCTACTTTCCTTTCCAACTTTTAGATAATTCTAAAATTCTCATTTCAAATTTATAGCAATTATCATGTATCAAGTCTACTTTGAGCTTTTATATGTAATAACAGTAGGTCAAAACATCTAAGGCCACACTCAAATTCCAATCACAATGCACACCCCCTCTCCCCTCCTCAACAAGGACCTATGGCTCTCAAATACAAATGAACCTTCTTTCAACAAACTGAGTGTGAAAGCAATATTGACTCACTTGTGTTAATGCAAAACCTAGTTTTAAGGTTCTTAAGTCTTCCATAAAATAGTAAATGTTCCCTTCCCATTAGTGTTTCCCAAAGTAAGTTGTCATCCAAGGAACAAAAAATATATAAGAAAATATACAGATTTACAAATTCAAAGCAAAGGGAACAGAAGGATGATCTAGCTTACTCATGCTCTGGGCATACACACATGCTGGTGCATATTTCATCCAAATGCAGTGCCTAAGGTTGGCTTTGTAAGTCCAATCACGTGTCAACAAATGTTTTAACTACTAAATATTGTAGAAAGCACAAAAGATCCATTAACTTCCTTATCAAAAGTGACAAAAAGCCAAAATATTTTCCTGATGAAGAGAGACATCTTGGAATCAAGTCCAATAGAATATCACGGAGAAGCAAACATAAAGTAAATGCCAAAACGTGTCCAATAATCAAATTACAGTTTAAATAAAGGCTATCAATACTTTCTAATTAGTCAAGGTAAACTATATATTTTTAATCTATCCACAACATTAAATAATTCTTAGGTAGGATGCAATAAAGGCAAATGCTTCAAAAGAAGCCCCTTTGAAAGCATTTTTTGTCTACTCCCACCAAAATAAAAACTCATATGCAAATTCCTTAAGCTTTATATGTCATTTGAAGAGACAAAGAACCTTGTATACTGACCATGTTGATAAAAGGGATTTTGCCTACACCATTGGGACCAAGCATACCAAAGCATTCCCTTTGAGGCACAACAAGATATATTCCTTGCACAACAAGTTTTCAAGGTTTCCATCTCTTCTTGCGTATATCTTTCGGAGGTTGTCACAAACAATGACATGGGTTGTGCTGGATTCATAGGGCAATTGGTTAACCTTCTCCCTCTAGAAAATGATAAATTTAGATGTTAATCATTTATGCTTATAACTTTGTTATGTCACTTCATTGATGAAGATGGATTTCACAACAATTTAAGGGACTGTATAAGATTCACTTCTCATAACTTCTATTATTGTTAGATAATAGTTACATATTTAATTAACTAAATTTTAATGCAACAATAGTCTCTATCAAATGGTTTGAATCTAGGGAAGGGGTGGGGTCCTGGGGGAATTGGGGGGGGGGGGGGGGGGGGGGGGGGAAGGAAAAAATGAAGAGAACAAATTTATAATATAAAAAGATAAAGTATGTAATCATGAGATTGAATTCACAAATAATTTGGAGTTTTTTTTAATATTTCAACATATTTCAATAAGATCTAAGACAATGTCTACCACACCATGCAGATAAAACACACAATCAGAATAAATTATGTTTAACGTATACAAGCTTTATGCCACTGTACCGAGCGCTAATAGAGCTTCTTCAAAACTCACTACTAGTGATGGTGGGTGAGAAATTCAGGATATAAATTAGGAAAAACAGAAAGTTACCTCTTGGTTAACATCAGCGCTATCCATCTAATCAGGAAGTGTGGACTCCTTACTTCCTAGAGAAACATCTCAAACTAGACCATATGCAACAAAAAGCACCACCAACCACTCCACAAACATTATAATCAAGACCTCTGTCATCCCATTTTCACTATCATTTAAATCTTCCCACCACATTCCACCCTTCAATTAAGCATATTGTGCAAACTTATATATCCCACGATATAGAGAAAATCCTGGATATAGCTCCATTATCATAACCCACATTTCTGCAACAAAAAATTAGCCTTTAGAATGATTAGAGTAGGTGGAAAAGATTCTTGCAAAGGGTTGAAACAATGTCGACAACACTAAAAAGATAATATCTAAGCTACCAAATGATTGAGTGTGATTCATAAACCAACAAATGGTTCTACATGTTTTATTGAAAACCACACCTAGTATGTTACTCCAGTTAAACAACAAATTCAGCCTAAGCAGATATCCATATTCCTCGACTACCCTGAACGTGGATGATCAAACAATTACTGCAACAGCTAATGGTTGTATCAAGAAAAGGTTCCAACTTGCCTCCAATATTGGCAGGAAATCCATATAGATGACTAAATTAAAGCATCAAATATTTATGTTTTTGCAATTGAATTCAATTCTTAAGAGAAACACAACTTTTTTTTTCTTAGAAGCACTAAACTACTGTGAATTTGTAATGCGTAAGCCACTCCACTCCACCACTATTTATAATAAAAGAGAGTAGCACTGCTCTTGCATAATTAAGTTTTGCCTAGCCTAGGGTTATGGTCATTCAATAGAGAACTCTGCCCCAATCGTATAATTTTAATAATAAAAAATTTCATTACTTCCATACTTGAATAGGTACTTCCAAAGGTACTTAAGAATGGTTTTTTTAGGAACCCCATATGCAAATCAGAATATTTTCAATGTAGAAGTGTTCATCAGTTCAATTGAACAGAAACATGAGCCTGGGGTTTTTTCGCTATCCATTCACTTGTATAATTTATATAAATTTCAATGAACAAGCAGCCCAGACATAAATTAAATTTATTAAGACAATATTATTATTTGTGCAAACAAAGGTTGCCTCTATTGTACATCTTTGTATCTCCAGCCCCAACCTTAGGGAATGGTTTTGGATACCAACAAAAGAGTGACAATCTGCAAGAAAATTCCTAGATATCAAGCTTTTTTTTGTGTAAGATTAATTATCTACTTCGCAGGGCCATCAATAGAAACATGAGCCTTCACTACAGAAAACAGTGTTAAAGCCAAAAAAAATCAAAGGTATATATATGAAGCTATGAACAACATTATAGATACTACTTTTTCACTATTACTACCACTTAGTTGGAAACGAGTCACTTTCAGGAAGAGATTGAAAAATAAATCTTCCTAATAACCCCGTTCCAAAGACGTATATGTTTGCTATTACGGCAAGCATCAAATTTCAAACAGGACCATGTGTTAGCTAGTAATCTTTTAATTGGTAAAGTGATTTTACCCACTAGTATAGTAAACGTCAACCTGTAGCTGTCTTAACACTTGATACAACAATTTGTCTGGCTTATGAAGTAAAAATTTAATTTAACACTTGATACAACAATTTGTCTGGCTTATGAAGTAAAAATTTATAAAATTAAAGTGCAATTAGTAAACCACAACACAAAACCTATTATCAAAAGTGAACCTCATAAGTTGAAATTATCTCTCAGAAGAAAAAGTATGCCACAACACAAGGTATTTACACGGTCAACAAAACAAATAGCACACTTACATCTAAAACACAAACAGAGAGAGCGAGAGTTTAGTAAGAGAGAGATACCAGTACTGCAAATCTGTAGGGAGCCGGCAGAGTTGTGAAGCAAACTGTGGAGTACTCGTGGCTTTGCAAATTTGTGGAGTTGAGGCCTTAGATTTTTTTTTTTTTTTTTTTTTTCTTCTCTCTCTCTTTAGTCAGATTCTGTATATATATAGATTTGGAAATTGGAAGAGTCCTGATTTACAATGGTATTTTTTTCTTTTATCCTTAACCAACTAAAGTCGAATTTTAAGGGACTCAAAATTCTAGGGGGACGGTACGCATATATTTACAATGATTCGTTTTATGTTTATCCATATAAAAACCGTATGCCAAAGCATACACCTCTATTACGTTACGTAGTGAAATTCTTTGAGACTTTGCATGCCAAACCTGTTTTATCCCCTAATGTGTTGACATGTGGCTAGATTTGAATTTCAAGCCATTAATTGAGTTGGTTTTCTTCAGTTAATATTTGTCACAATGTTTTTGTGTTGAGTTTTGATCTCTTTTACTACAACTTTTTTCATTTTTCTCTTTTAAACTTCTATGTGGCTAAGGTGTGTTAGCCGACTTTGTCTGTGTTAGAGAGGTGTGCCTGGGTGTGTTACAAGTTGTGAGATTTCGCTTTGAGTGTATAGGTTGTTTTGGTCAGACTGTATACACTCCCTCTTCGTAGTTCTGCAATTTGGTTTAAGAGTCGCACCTTTGAATTAGTTTGTGCCACAAATTTGTTTGGAAGTTCACTCTTTGGTTTGTGCGCAATTTATATTCGGTATTTTGTGAAATCTTTGGTTCATTGGTTTGGTTAATCGGAGAGAAATCCCTCTGATGGTGTTGTGCAAGCTGCAATCCCCTAACCTTTTTTATTTGTAAGAGACAAGTATTAGGGTGTATCTGACATTTGTGCTTGTAAGAGTGACTCTACACTAAACTTATATTCTCCCAAATTTAATATATTGAAATTTTCTCACAGTGGCATGTGGATGTAGGCCATTGCGAAATCACGTAATTTTTTTGGGTTTTTTTTGTGCTTAATTTTCTTAATTCCTATTATTTTTTTGGAGAATCTTTTTAAGCCCAAAATATTTTCACAATCAATATTAGTAATTTGAGTTTCTGTTATTTTACCACATAATGCACCTATGTTCTTCTCAATTTTTTTTTTAATTTTATAAAATGCACCTATGTTTTCATTTCTCACTAGTCAACATTTATGATAAGAGAAAGACCAATGCGCTCAGTTAATCTAATCATGTATTTTAATTTGAGAATTTTTTTTCCCCTCAATAGTCATATATTATAATCTAAACATTTTTTTTTCCCTAAGTCATTAAGGAGGAGAGAGTAGAAGAAGGTAATCATTGACATGACGTTACACTTCACACTAATGGCCGAGTGTTTTGTAAAAGGGTAGAAATAAAATGTTTTGCTCTAAAATAGGTCAATGGCATTGGGGAAATCCAAGATCACAGACCCGGGCGTTCCGGCCTTGGACGGTGTATAGGAACTAGGAAGGGGTAATGGAGGGCAAGGGCAAAAGTTGTAATATTGGTAGATTTGTTGAGTTGTAGTTTTAAAAGCTGAGTTCACTTATGTGTAATTTTTTAATGCCATGTCACTGTTCTATTAGACACATAATCAAAAAAATTAACAGAAGTTAAATGAGGGACCAATAAAGCTTATTTTTTAGATTCAAGGGACCAATAGCATTCATTTCAAACTTCGGGGAACAAAAGCGCTCAATAGGTAAACTTGACCAACAATGTAATTTTACCTAAATAATTAGTAAAGAGCCTACGCTAAGATAACATAAAATGGTTTATCTGTATTAGAATTCACACAAATTAGTGCAAACAATATACATGAAATACTTATATAATATATGGCTTTGATGTGAGTCATATAATATACAAGAACTATCCCCTTAATATAATTTACATGAAACGACCCCTCTTTGGTATCCCAAAGAATAATGCCTCAATCACCTAAATTACAACTTTCCAAATTCGGCAGCCCATTTCCTGATAGTTTCTTTGTGGAGACACCCAACGTCATTCCAACATAAACTAATGTCTCGAGTGATCTGGCGCTATTTGATAGAAGGTCCTCGTCTATCTCAATCGCACCCTGCATAAAAATCCATAGATTAAGCTAAATACTTACAAAAGTTACTGATATTATATATAGCACCACCAAATTTGATCATTGGTAGAAATAGCTTTCATAAGAGCAAAAATTCTGCATATGCAGTTTAGTTTTATGAGCAAATAACACAAAATTTTGCACTTTAAATACTGTGTTTAAGATTTTATTTTCTAAATTTGTTAAGTGTACAGAGTTTGTACCCCTTTAGAGTTGTAGAATTTAATCTTAACCATGAAATGGATTTACTTCAAAGTTCAAATAGAAGAGGTTTTCGTGTTACAATCAAAAACGCCAGGGAAATTTTGTTACACAGTGTTAAGTATTACACTAATACACTCAAAACCTCAAAGGGGGTTCCAATAGGAATGGCAATTTTTCCCTGCCCCGCTTAACCCGCCCCTCCCCGCTTCGCCCCGCGCGGATTTTCCCTGCCCCGCAAAGGCGGTGGGGCGGGGATGAGGCAAGATTTTAGCCCCGCACCACGGGGTGGGTCGGGGATGGTTTTAGGCTTTTTAGACCCACCCCGCCCCGCCCTTCCCCGTCCCCGCCCCGCGTTACTAAAAATTATAATTGTAAAATTTTCATACCCTAAAACCCTACTATTTAAACAAACATATTAATATTAGCATATTTTATTCTACCCATTGTGATTCTCTGTCTTTATTTTGTTGTGTTATACTATGAGATTTTTATTTATTTATTTATTTTTAATGATTGTCTTGATAAACACTTGGATATATTATTCAATTTTTTCTAAAAATTGATTTGATTTGATGGGATAAATTTAGTTGTAATTTCAAGTATATTTTTATTAATGAAATAGGTTTCATTAAAAAATTGTACTAGTTGTAGGGCAAATTAACAAAAAGTAGAGTTTTACAGGGTAGGGCGGGGCTTCGTGGGGCCCCAAGGGGCGGGGATGGGGTGAGAAAGTATTCCCCGTCATGCGGAGCAGGGCGGGGATGGGGCAAGAAAAAACCATGCGGAGCGGGGATGAAGACCCCATCCTTCGGCCCCGCCCCACCCCATTGCCATCCCTAGGTTCCAATGTTTTAGAGAAAAGGGGTTTTGTGTATTTTTCCCTATAATTTATAGAAACCTTACTATATTAGGAAATTAGATATGAAAAGGATAAAAGTTTCCATAAATATTCTACCATATTTAAATCAACCTTGTCCTAACAAGTAGACAAGGATTCTAATTCTCATTTTAGATCTATACTTGACATAAAGTCTATTTGGGATTAACTTATTTTGCTAAAACTGAAAATTGTTTGCTGAAAATATTGTAGATAAAGGTAAAAGTTAACTGAAATAGTACAGTAGGACCCATGAATAGTACCAAAAAGTGCAGTGAGACCATGAATAGTAGCAAAAAATAAACTGAATAGTAAAATAAGCTAGTCTTTTAATTTTTGCCAAACACACACATAGTGACATCTATTACTTTGTTAATTATTCCAAACTGATGCATCAAGCAAATCACCCAAAAAGAATGAGGGTAAGTAAAATAAATTAATTACAAAAGTAATTTCTACCATTAGAAAAGTGACATGCAAAGCACCTATCAAAAAAAAAAAATGTGACATGCAAATATTATACATACAAAATGCGTGGCATATCAATAACTCTCTAAACTATATATAAATGCAAGGAAAACATTATTGTCTGAAAGTTGTACCACAGCTTATTTTTGCTACTATTCAGCTTATTTTGAGTACTATTTATGAATCTCACTGAACTATTTCAGCTGCTGTTTAGCTTTATCTACAATACTTTCAACAAAAAGTTTTCAGTTTCAACTAAATAAGCTAAAAGGTAGCTAAAATAGTACAGTAGAACCCATAAATAGTATCAAAAAATGCAATAGGACTCATGAATAGTAGCAAAAATAAGCTGAATAATAGAAAAATAAGTTAAATAGTAAAAAAAAGGTTTTTTAAGTCAATGTCAAATGCAACCTAATTATGTTCCTGAAACTAAGCCATCTAGGCCTTCGTAGCAAATTCATTAACTTTGAAGAAAATATTTACCAAATGTGCAGATAAAATGGAAAATAAACATCAGTCTATAAACTAGCAAAATCAGTCCACATATGCAAGAATTCTGCATTTTCTAAGAGTTGAAAAATTAAGGAAAATACTCATTTTAAGTTTATTTATGTAAATAAATATGTGCTTCAGCAAGAATTTTCTTGCCCCATTTGTGTATTAAATAAAAATTTAAAACAAAGAGTAAGACTAGAGAACGAGCATGGTTCTAACAATGAAAAATTGAATGGCGATAGCTAAATATGCCAGATGCCTTAGAAAACCAAATGTTGATCTTTTTAAAGATATAACATTAAATGAATTAGAACATTTAGAGGTAATATATTAAAATCCAATCAATTAATACCTTCTCAAAAGCACAAATAACTGTGCTTCCACCAAATGAGAAATATCCAAACTGCACATTGGAGGAATGAAATGCCAATCAGAAGCAAAGAATACATACTTCAACATTAAAAATAAAAATGATAATAACAATAATAATAAAATAAATAGATAAAAGGCATCAATTTATGAATCAAAAACCTCATCTCCCTTCCTGACATGATCACCCTTTTCCTTTGAAAAGCTGATGCTACCAACCATAGTTGCTCCAATTGCAACAAAAGCCACCTGTTTAAAATTTTATTCATAAGTTCTCATGTAGTCCTCCATGATTCACGAATGATAAAGTGTTGGTCCTATCCTATAAAAAGCACAAGAAAGGGCACAACACATGTACATGGGATGTACACGAGAAATGCAAAGTAAACTAAAAACCTAACTTCTAAAATTTAAGAGATCTCAGAAATCAAACAAAGATATAACAAAAGTCTTCTGTGCAAGTCAGTAGAACAACCACAGTATTAGGCATCACCAACATTACTCCAAAGAGAGAAAACATAAGCACCATGATTGTCTAGTGCCAAACAATGAAGAAGATGATGCTTGATGATTTAATATTTCATGCAATAATACGTATATCAAAATAACTTGAATTACATAGAGCATTACCAGAACTGACGTCTGAAGAATCACTTAGTTTTATCATCATGTATCAAGAGACAAATTGAATAAGACAAATGATTGCACTGACAAACCTTTCCGAAATCTGCAGTCGAAATAATTGATACAACTCGCTTATTCTCAGTGAAGACATTACAATACTTGCTATTGACAGCAATGGGGTTGACCTAAGGAGAAAAAAAAAAAAAAACAGGTAAGAAAATCTGAAGACAAACAAGAAACAAATGGCAATTCAAACAAGGATTTATAAGATAGATTTCAGCATACTGTATATAAGCATCCAGGTATATTTACGAACTGCTCAATGGTTCCAGAAACTGGAAAATGGAATCGATGATAATCCTGAAACAATTGATAGGTGAGGAAGTTTGAAATTTGAAATTAGACTAAATTAAGTTTTAAAACATCAATGGTACAATGTATTAAGGCAAGAGTTTGAAAAATACCTGTGGTGCCAAACGAAATATCACCAATGGTCCATCAATAAAAGCACTGGAACTTACATCTTGCCCCAACAGGCCTTGAATTGAAAACTTTCGACCCTATAAGTAACCAATGATAGTCCTGGGGTGAGCAATATTGTCCAACGAATGAATTTAAAATGAAAATGTATTAAGAATAAGGACTTGGAATATTGCAATTTTGAAGAACATAACATCCCAGTTTCTAGGTGATTTATATCAGAAGTAGGTTGGCCACTGTATAAATTTTTTAATATAATGTCAGCTATCACGTCATTAAAAAAATTCCACCTCATCGCTCCGTTAGCCACATACACAAGAAAATTAACGGAACTAGACGAAGATACCAATAGCTCATTTTTTAAACTTTAGGGAATAAAGCACTCATTCAAAACATCTGGGACTAAAATTGCTCAACACGTAAACTTTAGAAACCAACAATGTAATTTTGCCTTTTGTTTATAATATTCATCTTTTTCCCCCCTTACTGGCCCCCCTGTTAAAGGCTGAAATGTATGTAGTATGGCATCAGACAGTCAATTGACTCCCACAAACTTATTTAGAAAAGGGTTGATCCATGGAAGAAAATAAGAGCTCTTATAACAATTATTGGTAGTTTGAAACCCCTAAAGGGTATTAGGGACAGCAAAGCTTGTCTTCAACCTGTACTTAGACTTGTGTTTTAGGCTACTATCACTATATGTGTATATATACACACACACATTAACTGGATCAAGTTACACGTAGTGTAAATCTTTATGAATGTTACACCACTCAATAACTTTTACTTGGATTAATATTTCAAAATCCCTACTGTTGGATTATATGTTATCATTATTTTTAACACACATCATTTTTTGTTAATCAGATGTTATTTACTATTCGATCAACAAACTCATGTTTTGTATGTATCTAAAATTTTATAATTAGAAAAATAAAATAATAAAAAAAAACCCTTAAGATTTAAACACTTTATAGATGAGAGTTATTGATTTTTTATCATCTTGAAATTTTACAAGTGTGGAAAAGTTATAAGGAGAAAATATAATCTAACAATAGACTTATCAAAATACACATCCAATTAAAAAAATATTAAGGTGTAACATTGTTAAAAGTTACACCAAGAGTAACTTGAGAATTGAGCCCGACCTATATATATATATATATATAAAGTAATTGTACTCTAAGGGTGGCAGTCTTACTTTGTTAAAGAGTACTCTTTCGAGCCTTCCTACTTATTTTTTATCTCTGTTCACTATTCCTCAAGCTGTAGCAGCCAGATTGGAGAAGATACAAAGGAATTTCCTTTGGGGGACTTCTAATGAGGTCTTTAAATATTCTTTAGTCACATGGGAGAAAGTTTGTTTACTGATGAAGGAAGGTGATTTAGGGATAAGGAGGGTGGGGTTGTTTAATCAAGTCTTGCTTGGTAAGTGGTTATGGTGCTTTGGGAAAGGTCACAAGTTATGGCATCAGGTTATAGCAACCAAATATGGAGTGGATAGTGGGGGTTGGTGTACTAGGGATGTTCAAGGGACCCATGGCTGTGGACTGTGGAAGAATATTAGAGTAGGAGCTGAGAGTTTCTTTAGATAGGTGAAGTATGCTGTGGGGGAAGGCCATCGTATTTGTTTTTGGTATGACCCTTGGAGTGGGCCTATCCCTCTAAAGGATCTCTATCCAGATCTGTTTGCTTGTGCTATTTCCAAAGAAGCTTGGATTTCTGATTTGGTTGTTCCTAATTTAGAAGGGGGTAATAGAAGCTGGAATTTACAGTTCCGTTGAGCTTTTCATGAAAGGGAGGTAGAGAGAGCACGTTCTCTGCTTAAGCATATTTATTCTAATATGCCAAGGGGTGAGGGAGATTATACGTTGACTTGGAAGTTGAATCATTCTAGTGTCTTTGATGTTCGCTCTTACTATAACTTGCTAGTTGATGGCTCTTCTTCTATCCCTTTTCCCTGGAAGTGCATTTGGAGTACAAAGGTACCTAAAATGGTGTCTTTCTTTTTATGAACAGAAGCTAAGGGTAGTATTCTTACCATTGATAATCTGGTTCTTAGGCGTTTACCACTGGTTAATTGGTGTTGCATGTGCCGGTGTGATGAGGAAACTGTGGATCATCTTCTACTTCATTGTAAGTTTGCTTATGCCTTGTGGAGTGAAGTTTTTTTTATATTTGGAATCCAATGAGTGATGCCGAAGACAGTAGCCTCCCTTCTTTTTGGCTGATGGAATTGGCCAGAGAAGCATTCCTCTAATATTTGGAATATGGTTCCAGCTTGTTTGATGTGGTTAATTTGGTGGGAGTGTAATTATCATACTTTTGAAGATATTGTGAAATCAATAGATCTTTTGAAGCCTATACTAGTTGGGACCTTAATTTAGTGGGGTAAAATTTGGGGTTTTACACAATGTATTTGCATTTTTGAATTTCTTCTTTCTATCCGTATCTCTTCCTGAGGTACTTGTATTCGTTTTAAGTTCTAAGTGTTCCCCATCATGAACATGATATCTTTTTTATGAAATAAATCTTTGATTACCTATCAAAAAAAAAGTGTATACAGGAAGTATACAAAGATGTAGAAAACAGAAAGAAAGGCAAGCTATAGGATTAGCTATGAGTCTAAAAACTCCATCAGAGAAAAGATTGAGAGAGTAAAAGAGAGCGTCACCCATTTGAAGAGAGTTTTCAAGAAAAGAAACTTGAGATTCACCATACACAGCTCTTTCCCCTCAAATTTCCGCTGATTTCTCTCTCCAAAGGCACCATAAACAGGCTGGCCCTACCCCCATACAGTTCCATACCTACAACACCTTTTCATTCCACTTCAAGACTCCATCATAGCGTTGACTTAACCCAAGCAATCCCAATGGCATAGAAGAACAGAAATTGACATAAATTGTAGCTAAAACCAATCTAGACAACAAATGCTTCATGTGAATCACATCATATTTTGGTACCAAATAACTCTTAAAATTACTTTAAAAGCTTTATAACAAATAAATAGAATTCAATGAAGAGTGATCATTTTGTAAGTTTTTTATCACCAAAATACCACATGGTGTACACGTGATGGGTATTTTAGTGCGCAAATAAGTTTTAGATGCTGTTTAGTCAATTTTTTGTTAGTCGTAATTTATGGTTACTCTTTGAAGGGGTGAATTGAAACAATTTAAAAAATTCAGGTTTCAATTGAAAATATTCAAAATCTAGGGTTTAATTTAAAATTAACCCCAAACTTACAAGGGGAATTATGTAATTTTCCTAGTAAATAATCTGCTGAAGACAGATTTCATTGCAGTTACAAGAGGCAGGATGCTCTCATCATAAAGTCAGCATAATTCTTCTGCTAACATTACTTTTTTCTTTTCTTTTTATAAGTAAGCTGCTAACATTACTTGTATTAAGTGATCAGGTCAATCTAGTTCATGTGGACAATAAGAAGTAGGTGGTACATGGTACCAAATGTCTCCTCCCCTCCTCCACCCTCAACTTTAGAGCTGAAACAGAAAAGTTTCACTCTTATACATAGTGCAAGCACCAGCACTAGTAATCTATCATATGTAAGATTTAGGGGCTGTTTGGATTTGTTGTTTCCATAACTCATAACTCTGTTTCTATCACTCATAATTCAAAATATGTGAGTCCCATGAAAAAAAATCTGTTTGGATTTGTTTCCAGTTTTTGTTTCCACACTCAATTCTCTAATTTTTGAGTGATGCGTTATGGAATCTGAAAACACATATGAGGTGTTTTCAATTTCCAAAACTCAGTTTCCAATGGCATTTTGGTAATTAAACACACACTGAGTGACCCACTAATCAGAGATCAGCCACAACTTTTGACCTTTTTTTTTTTTTTTTCACTAGGTTCGATGAGTTTGGGTCTTCTTCTTCTTCTTCTTCTTTTCTTTTCCCTTTTACGCTGGGTTTGGTTTGGTCTTCTTCATCTTCTTTTTTTTTTCCTTCTTTCTTTCCTTTTCAATTCAAACAATACCCACAAACTTTTCAATTCAAACAATCTCCAAAAAAAAAAAAAAAATTTGTTGGAATGAAAATAAAAGAAATCCAGATCAGAGCCTTCTCAGATATAAGAAGCAGAAGAATGAAGATTCAAACATTGAAGTCACTGACTCCAATCTCAAATCAAACCAAACCAAAAACCCAAAAAAAAAAAAAGCAAAAGGGATCTCAGCATGGCACGGCACGGCAGTGGAATGAGGAATATTTTCGTCAGCCATGTCCAACTCAACATGACAGGGAAAATGACGAATCGGTGCCACTGGGTTGAGAAGGTGGGAGATCGGCGCCGCTGGGTTGAGAAGGCAAAGTCGATGAAGCTGAAGCCAAAGCTGAGGTTGCTTTTGTCGTCAAGATCGAGTCCTTGAGAAAATCTAAGAGGACGAGAAACACCTCAATTTTTCTGATGAGAGAGCGCGAGTTCTTGCGCTGGAACTCCGGGTTGTTGTTGTTGTTGTTGTTTCTATTGTTGTTGGTTGAGGAAGATGAGGTGGGATTGGGGTTTGGGTGTTTAAGGAGGCCTAGGAAAGGTTTGATTAGCTGGGTTCGGGTTTGTGTCTTGGGAGAGTAACAGGGGTGAAGGGAAATGAGAAAAGAGAAAATGGTGGGGAATGGGTTCCGTAGGTAGGCTTAACAGAAGGGTTTGACCAATTTACAGGAATGGGTCCCACAAAAAAGTAGAAAAATTGAGTGATGAGAAGCTGAGTGAAGTGTGCCAAACGGATGGGCATAGGAAATTGGAGTATTTTAAGTGATGAGTGATGAGTGATGAGTGATGAAAATTGAGTGAGGAGTGATAAGTGATGAGTGATGAAAAAAAAAAAAAATCAAACAGCCCCTTAGTCATTAAGGTTCAAGCTAGATTGGCATCATTGTAATGTATAATCTACATTGCGAGTTCAGTTGATTAACTTGTAGACTTCATTAAACCAGGTTTTGCATGTCAATATTCCAAATCGTCAACCTTCAAATTTAAACTGAAATATCTGTTACGAAATGTGAGAACAAGAAGCACTAAATGATCTTTGGAAATTTTCATGGGAAAAATTCCAATAGAAAGTGCAGGAAGTACCTTAATCCAAAATCTTAGACTATCATTAGCAGATTTAAATGCCATTAAACGGCTATCAGCTGCACATACAGCAACATCATCACGTTCCATACAGGCAATTGGCCTTGCACCAGGCTTCAATTCTCTTATGAAAAACTCATTGAAAGTCTGCATGCAAAGTTTCAAAAGCTTATGTAACCGAGAGATCAGAACAAAATCCAAGTGTGCAAATAAGGTGAAGATATTACAAGAAACAAGCAGAGGCTTTATTTGCATGCAACAATATAACGAAATTCAGTTTGTTATAAAAGTCCTGACCTACCTTGAAATGTTCCAGAGGGTATTTGACTTCTGCCAAATTGATTTGATCCTACAACACAATAGTTAAAGCATATCATTTATAAGAGGGTGTAGCTCAATGCATGTGATCTCAGCATATGAAAAGTGCACACTAATTCATTCAAAATTTTAGACATTACAATACGAAGGAGTCAAGAAAAATAATTTTAATATCGATATAAGGAGATAGCTAAAATATGTTTAAGGACCCACATGATAAACAATCTAGAGCATTCCATCCACGACCTGATATTTCTTTTTAGATGCAAAGAAACCATCAATAGATGAAGAAATGATATATTCTTTTTATTTTTTTGGCTGAATGAAAGAAATTATAAATCTTCCTATCACCTATTACATATTAGTATAATCCAATAAGACATGAAAAGAAACAGGATTAATATTTTCTTCAGAAGTTACACATTACTCAGGAAAGAATCAATGATCTTCGGGTATACTGACTTAACTATGTGTACATCTGATATCACCAAGAGTATAATAATTAGAATTGGTCTTGAATCTAGTAACACAAGGGAATAGGGATGCACCCAAACTGACATGCGTAAACAAATCTAGCTAGAGCATAACACCTACACACACAAATGTATGAGGAAAACTCAGAATTGCACAAGACAAAAAGACATAATTTCCAATGCCATAAATACTTCAACAGAGTGCTTGCATTGATTTGGACAACTGTACTTCTCGAATCCTCCCCACATATAGAGATACAAATCAAATTAAAATTTCAAATCTGGTACATCATATACATGCAGAGAACACACCTCAAATGTAATAATACTATCTGTTTATAAAATATATTTGGAATATTACTGCAGAAGAAAGGTTTTGGCATATGTTGTCCCTAGGGTGTGAATTGATGCATTTTTTGTTAATTTAGGGCCAGTTAGGGATGGCTTCAGCTTTCTAAAAGCTGCTGCTTGGAAAAGCAACTCTTGGAGCTTAAGAGCAGCCTAAAAAGCTCAAGCTGCTTTATAAAATCCACAAAGAGTGGAAGCACCCCTAGGTTACCAAACAGCATAGAGGTAATTTGTGATTATTCAAATCTTAAGCACCCTTAGAGCAGCCTCACCTAATAGATCCTTATTTGTGATTGAAAAAGTGTAGCTATATCATCTTTAAAATTCATTTCAGTCAAAACCAAATTATCACAATCTAAAAGTACTTTAAGAAAGTCAAATTCGGAACAAAGAATCATTAAAAATATCATTGAGTAATAAATGCTACATGCCTTAAAAGATTCAACAAACTTTGGTATATCTTTAGTAGATTCAGTTGAACTCATTCGCCTCCCCTGCTTTTCGGAGATGCTCTGTAAGAGCTCCTTTGCCCCTGTGACCAAATGGTGCAGCAACATAATTTACATACAGCAGAATCACAATAGAAAAAATGAAAAAGTTATTAAAAAAAAATAAAAATTTAAAAAACCCAGAAATAACATTAGGCTAATAAACAAATGCTCAACTAGTTTTTTTTTTCTCCAAGATCAATTCAATCAAGCATAAAATACAAGCCCTACAGACAATGATTAAGTAAATACTGCAGTTTTCTAAAGTTGCTCTTGAGTATAAGCATCAAAAAGCATTCACAAGAATTTTTTGTCATATTCTTAGGGAAATAACTTCGCCTATGTCAGTGCTTAGTGTCATATTTTTTGCTCATAGGCTATCTCCCAATCCCAAACAAAGGAGGGCTGCAAATTTAGTCACTTCACATGAATGGATCCATACAAGTACACATTGGGCAACCCATACTAGCAACATCAAGCCCCTAATGGAGTGAAAAATGGGTAAAGGTTAGCCAGGGCATTTTCCGTAAGTGATGCAGTACATCGACGCCAGGGTTTAGTGAGAAATGCGAAAAAATTCCTAGACTTTGATGGATAGGGGTGGAAAAAGAAATTAGTCCAAGAGAATAAAATTTGTATAGGCACTTATAATAGCCGTTAACAGGGAAACTAATGGAAATAATAGATAAATGATTGGGATTTGGGAGAGAGGGGGGGGGGGGGGGGCAATGAGAATATATTTTGAGAAATTAAAGGTAGCAAAAGGACAGGATGAGAAAAGCCCAAAGTCATGGGTTTTGTGAAATTAAAGATCAACAACTGCATCAGAGAGCAATCAATACAAAATCAAGACATCAAGGTAGTGCTTGGACTGAAAATTTGGAAGACATGGTAGACTCACCCCCAATTAGTCAGTACTAAGGCTTAGTAGAGTTCAGTTAAGTACTTAAGTGGAAGACTATCAATAGTTATTTCATAGAATTTATTGGGCAAACTAACAGAATTATATAAATGGGTCCCTAACCGTCCAGATAAGGATTCCTCGAATTCCTGAGAGAGAGGTTCAGACAGTGTACATATTCTACAAGACTAAAACTTGTTTTTAGAATTGACATTTCCAGCTTTCACACAATACCTGTGTCCATTAGGCCCAGCCCAAATTTTGACTGATAGATAGCTCTCATTGACAATACAATCTTTCCATTAATTAATTCTTCCACTAGCCTCTTTGTCCTCCGATCAAATACCTAAAGCAATACACTATTAACTGAAAGATAAAGTAAATGAGAACAACTATAAGTTTTGAAACTAGAGAGATGTAAAGAAATGATACCAATGGCATCATTGCTGAAAACATTCCAATATTACAATATGATTGATACTCTTACCCATTCTTTTTCACATATTACCAACATAGCTTGATCGTGGTTATATCTGCAGAAAAACTTCCTGTATCTTGTGATGAGGTAGATAATAACGTATCAAATTTAAATATGATATATATGGTTGATGAATCTAGTTGAATGGGTCTATTTTGGAGATGACTTGAGAGCCTATAACATCATTCTTTACCTCTCCAGTTTTTTCCCTTTTTTTTCAGAACTGTAAATTTTTTATTTACCTCTCAAGTTAAAGAAACATATAAAGAAGGATTTAATTATTTGGGGGGCAAACCATGTTCCTTTAAAGTCCCCTCAAGGATAAATGAGTTTTTTTTTTTTTTTTTTTAAATTGATGAGGAGATGATATGTTCGGGTATTCTACACTATTTTGAAACAGTAATTGATCCAGACTTTCTTTCTGACATTGTTTTGATAGTGATCAGAGTTTAACTCATCTACGAAAGCTGAGATCTCTTTTATGGAATTTAAAATCCAATATTAATTTTTTTTTTCTATCATATGATTATATTAGCAATATTGTCAATGATTATATTAGCAATATTGTCAATAACCTTGTGGACCTTGCATTACTCTGCAGGTAAGACCAAGGGCCGCTTCATTGATTTGGACGCTGTTCTATTTGTGTTTCTTATCATTTTTTATATTTAAGATTGATGGATTATTTGTATGGTATTTTTAAAGATGGATGATTTTAAATTAAGGGTACATTTGGTACACTGAATATGGATTACAAGAGGAATGGTAATCTTTATTACCAAGAATAAAACATGTTGTAATGGAATAACTAAACCTATTCATTATTTTGGTTGTGAGTTGAAATATTAGAATAAAACTTATGATCTATTTTAGGAAATATCTCATTCATACAATTATATTTCCTAGAAAATAATATATTTTAAATTTTAGAAAGATGAGTTATTTTTTGATGATTTTTTATTTCCATAATTGTTAGGTGGATATGGAAAGTTTATTTATTTGGAAATATATTAATATTAGAAATTATTACATCTACTAAGGAATAGCTATTACAACCCTTTTAGAGAGGAATAGTTATTCCTCATTTTAAAGAATAGTTATTCATAAGGAATGACTATTCCCTATAATAAAAACATAACCAAACCACTGAATAACTAAACCATAGGAATAACTATTACATTACAGTGCCTATCACAGTCTACCAAACGTGTCCTAAATTTCAATAACAATCAGTAACTAAAACTTCATTTTTCAGAAGACAAACTGACAGACATGACAATGTAAGTGTAGTGAAAGAAATATATTGTTAAATTTGTATTGATGCAATCGATTAAGCGTCATTGTAATTATTTTTGACACATACATGTTAAATGTTTGAAGTTTAAACACACATACACGCACAAAGGATTTTATTTTTTATTTTTGGATAAAGTGTACACACACAAAGGAAACTGATTCATCATACAACGCAAAAGGATGACAACTATAACTAAAGCATAGAACCATGACTACAAAGATGAAAAGCTAGAAAAGGAAACCATTTTTATAAATTTATTAAAAAAGAGAAAGGTTCTACCCAAGAACTCGAGAAGCATAATGACATACAACACTACAAGAGAATAAAAACAAGAAGTAAAAAAATCTACAAAACTAATTAGAACTCAAGGAGTCTATGAAATCCAAGAAACCCATGACTAAAAAAGCTATGGACTGCAAAGTCCAATCAAATAAAGTCTTCAGCAGTAGATATTTCAACTTCACCTCACTCAATTTGTGGCCCTCAAAGCACCGAGCATTACGCTCTCTCCATAAACTTAAAATACCACATGACCAATAATGGGACTATACCGTCCCTTCCAACACACAATTAAATCTCAAATTGACTCGAGCATTACCCAAGAAACACCAAAAAACCTAAATATCATAGACCACATCTCCCAAGCCACAAAACAATGAAAAATTTAAATGATTTACATCCTCCCCATGACTTTTGCACATGAAGCACCACTTCATAATAATAATAATACCCTACTTCCTTTTGTTATTAATTGTCAAAACCCTTCCCAGAGCCACACACCAAGAAAAGAACGCCACCCTCAGCAAAGCATGGACTTTCCAAATACTCTTCCATGGAAAATCTGCCTGTCTACCCTCAGAACATGATAATAACTCTTTATTTGGAAACCTTTGTTTGGTGAAGGGAGCCACACCAACTTGCCAGCATTCCCATCCTGGACCTCTGTGACATGAAGATCTTTCAACAACTATGCCACCACTTGAGCCATATAGCCCTCAATTTATGCTTCCAATTATCTCTTTTTACATGCAAAATCTCTTCTAATCCAAATTTAAGAAGTTTCCATCCAGAATTTTTTTTTCTAATAAGTAATTTAATTTAGGGAAAAAAAAAAGACCACCTCATGTAGAAGAAATTTAGCAATTTCATCGTGAGATAAAAGGCCATCACCATCCTTCACAACAAGGGCCAGCATCTCCAACAAATTCCAATTCCTAACCCCCAAATCCTCAATCAACTCCTTTTTTTTTTTATAAGTAATAAAAATATATTAAAAAGGGGTGTCACCTGAGTATACAGGAAGTATACATCAAGGACAAAAACAAATCAAGTGCATAAAGTACAAAAGTCCATGAAACCATGGACTGAAGAAAAAGAACGAAAGCCTAATACTGTAACCCAATCCAGAAGAGTCTTAAGGAAGAAGAGTTTAAGATCTGAAACTAATCTCTCTAAATCCTCAAAATGCCAGTTATTCTTCTCCCACCAAAATCCTCAATCAACTCTATCTTTTACCTTTCCAAATATTCCTTCAAAACCCTTGATCTACAGCTGATCACAAAACTAGAAGAGCTACTGATTAATTTGATCACCAATTCTTTATTTTCTCACCTGCAAGATTTCTTAAGGCCGCACCAAAGTAAATGTACAATGTGATCACCAGGACTCCATACACTCATAAATCCAGTGCCATCTTCCTCTTGCATCTCAACACAGAATCTTATTCTCATCTTTTCCATTTTACCTATAACTATTTGCTTAGGCATTAATATATTAAATAAAAGAAAGTGAAAATAATATTTATAAAAAATCACTAGCGACTGCTAATACACTGCAGTGGCAAATATAGAGCTTTTAAGGGCACATACCTTTCTGACCCCTCTTAAAATATTTAACATTCAATCTACTTTCAGCAATTCATACCGTATGACCCATAGCATTCTGCTTAATCACCATCCATTAAACTTCCTACACCCAGTACATAAAGCACTAGACAGAATGCAATCTCAGAAATTCCTGACCCAAAGGAGAGGAGAGAGCATAACTTGGGATACATTAATCAAATTGGACAATAGAAAACTATCTACAGTTATTCCATGACTAATAAAAGTTCCAAATTAGATTGCCACACATCAAACCTTAGCTGAGAACTTCACCCAATATGCCCCAAATATGACATCCGCCTTCTTTTTTTGATATTTTGATAGATAATTGGGTAGGGGGGATTTGAACCCTAGACATCTCTATTGAAAACACAAGTGTCAGTTGAGCTATAAGGTTCTTGGCAACATCCACCTTCCATTTCTAATAATCTCTCAGACATGAGCTGCACCTAGAAGGCCTATATACTCATAACAGGCAACCGATGTATCATGCCATAGAAATTTCAACTGCCACCAAATAGTTTCTTCAACTTAAACAAGCATCTCATAAAATTTCTCCAAGCCTAGCAGCAAAAATACCTGGCTTGAGAGTCCACACATTTCTGATTTTAAGTTTCATGATGTGCATCCATCCAACTGACAAGGATTTTTCTCAAGAACTTTTGGCTTTTTCTCCTACTGTTCCCACAGCTTGCCAATCAATTCAAGCATTAAAATAAATAGAAAGAACTAAAGAGAAAGTGTAGGAGACAAGAAAGATGATGAAAATTTTGAGGGGGAGGGGAATTTAGCCTATAAAATAGATTGATCAACATCTGTGGCAAAGCTGCCAGGTAAAATTAGCTTGAACATATTTTCAAGTCTAATACTTCGTCAACAAGAAATCAAGTTGTTGATTACAATGCTTACATTTTGTCCAAAGAAACCTAATGTTGTAAATGGAAAATATAAAGTACCGTACCATGTCCGGCATTTGTGCTAAGATAAAAAGTTTAAGTCAGAGAGTCAGCCATTGACTACACCACAATACAACTCCCACTCATCACCAGCAATATTCCTACACACCCAGGAGAATGTTGAGATTCTCACCATAACGTTTTCAGGAGGCTTCTCACCAATGTAGTTTGGTTCTCATTATTTGCAAAGCTACATGTAGGCAGTTTTTCAAATTTTCTTTGTTCACAATTCAAAATGCAGTTTCCTACTTCATTGAGTGAATATCTCTCCATTGAAAGCTTCTTTGGTTCCTTGTCTGATAGATTTCATTTTTGAACAATAGTAACAACATTGATACAAGTATTAACATGTGGCTTCTATAAGCATAAGCAATCATGTAAGCTAACATGTCAAAGGTTGGTCTCTTCAGGTAGATAGTTATATTCCAAGCACATTATGATCAGGACGAAACCATTGCAGTTCAATGTATATGTGAACTTTTAGAATATGTAGTAACCATGTGAACTGCTAAGACAGGAAATTAATCACTAAGATTATCTTTTCTTGTTGCAATAAGGGTTCACAAACAATGCAGAAAAATGAGGCAATATTGCCACAGAGTTTCATCTCTCAACACTTTTATAATTAACCAACTTCACTCTAATAGAGCAACCCAATGTGTACAAAGAAAAAGAAAAACCAGGAAAGAAAGCATACCACAATATGGGAAGCACTTGCTCCAGAGTTTAACCCAATGTCATATGACGAAAAATGAGCCCATTCACTTAGTTTAAACATCCACCTACAAAGATATAATTTGGTCTTGCAATTTCAACCTTGCCACAGGATTATGATAATGAACATCATACTGAAATAAAGCATAATTAGACACCCACCCCCTAGTGCTCTCTCTCTCTCTCTCTCTCTGAAAATAAAACTCAAATTTTACAGAAGGGTCAACAATGAAGAATAAATAACAAGGTTCTCACCCAGATGATGCCTGTTTATCAGTCAAAAATCCTCCAGTCATGACCTGGTTTCCAGTTCCCTCATCAAAACAGAGGGTCAAATGAATCATAGTGTTTAGGTTATCAGAAACTTCCAGGATCTCACCACAAACAGGGCAGCAATTTATTAGTGGTTCCCTGCAATGCAAGAAATTTAGAATTTATGACTAAGTTACAGGATAGTCAATTACCTACTAATTAAGTGTCAGAGTTCATGAAGACTGCATGTTTCATACATATGCAATGGGTAAAAATGGGCAGCTGAAGGGTGTATCAAAACCTTATAAGATCCAATATTGTGGAGGACAAAGAGGAGATTGTGGTCAACCAGAAAAATTTATAAAAATATCAATAATATAAGGGGTATTTGGACAAAACACACAAAATGATTAGTTGTAATAAATGCTTTTTCTAAAACTATGTGTATTCCTCAAAACAACAATAATTATGGGAACAAGAGATTACCAGTTGAACTTCAAATGACAACAAGTCAACAACCAACAATAACAAATATGAAAAGCTAGCCCTCCCTATAGTTTAGATGGGAAACTGGTCCACGTGATATATAAGATTGAAGAGAGTGGGAGAGAGAAGATAGTCACATTATCGTATCTCTTATGAAATGATGATTATTGAATAAAGAAAATCATGATCAATGACTTACGTTATTAAAAATATGAAATCTACCTTGCATATCCCACATAAGAGGTAAAAGAAAGAGCTTATAGACAGAGATGGAAGCTATAAGTACAGAAAAATATAAGAGCAAAGATTCATGATTCAAACTCATTCCTCCTAATTGAGTCATTACTTTTCTTGTTGAATAGCAAGTAGGTCAGCCAACTCATCCATGCTAACATCACCATCACCATTCTTGTCAGCCACTTTAAAGAGCTCCTTTTTCTAGTAAGTAAGAAAAAAAAAATTATAAGTTAGTAAGCAAGAATATATTGTTAAGACGAATAAGATTTACAAACCAAAAAAAAAAAAAAAAGAGAGAAACAAATATCATAAGGTAGCAATTTGAATTTGAGGACTTGGAGGACACAATAATCTAGGTGAGTTGAGTTCCCAATAAGATCTACCAAGCACTCAAGAATGAGGATTAGGATTAAAACAAATCCAAATAGCTCATTTTCTACCCCTAATTCAAGGAATTAAACAATACAAGGTATTATATTGATACATATATTCAAATGTATTGTTTTAAAATCAGCTTTCCAAATCCCAATCCAAACTCAAGAAATATAGTAAGTATCCGTTTGGATACACATCCAGGTCCTTGCGTTTCTGCATTTCACATTTTTTGATTTTTTTTTTTTTTTTTTTTTTTAGAAGAGCGTTAACTGAGTTCCAATGGGTCCCGTGCACTGTTCGCGGGACCTACAAACCTCTTTTTCCAACAAAACTTTTATTAAAAATGGATCTCACGGTACTATTCACACATTTAAAAATTATTTTGCTACAGTGTTTTCACTTTTCAGTTTTCAGCAATATCCAAACGAATCCTAAGTTTGAACTTTATGACAACAACTAAGGAAAACATATGCAAAGAATTGCTTCCAAAAACAAATAATGTCCAAACCTTGGTAGCTGCTTGTTGATTGCCAAAAGCATTAATTAAGTCTGAAAATTCAGAGAATGAAAGCTTCCCATCTTCATTGTAGTCCTGCAAGGAGTACAAGGGATAAGAATTTGCAATGTTAACTAATGGTGAAAGCAGCAAGCTGCTCTTATATTTCCAGGCCTGATAAATATATCTACGTGGTTCAGCAAGTTGGAATCTTTACATCTAAGTTTCAGGACTAGGTGTAAACTTTATATTAATCAACCATTTTAACTGTACTTTTGACTTGATACCTAGGATATTGAGATGGTATCTATAATCTGTCTAGAGAATCAAACAGCATTGAATGAGAGAAAAACTCAAATTCTATAAATATACAAATAAAAATGTAAAGGTCATACTTTTTTTGATAGAACAGTCTATCTTACCTCTTTTTTATGGTAGAAATATCACCATAAAATAACATCCCTCTACCTCTTTTTACTCCTACAACTTGAATTAAATCACTTCTTCTCATCAATGCATTAATTGGTCTCCATTGCACATGACTAAACCATCTTAAGTGACATTCTGCGATACCCAAAATTAATTGGATATTGATTGAGTGTGTGTTATGTGAGGGGTTTTGGATGCCCACATAAGGCATATACTATGTTGATCTGGGCTTTGTAAACAACTATAAGGAACCTCGATTATGACTAGACTAGTCCTTTTGACGTATAGCACAGACGTGGATAGTGCTTTTCCTTGCATTATTAGTTATGGTATCACAGCCAACTTAGTTCCCATGTGAGCTCAGACACACTACTCCACAAAATGGCCCTAACGAGGATGTTAGGGATTTAAGTAGAGAGTTCATGACGTCCTAAATTGATAAGATATCAATTGGGTGTGTTATCCATCCCACATTAAGTATATACTAGGTTGATATGGACTTTATAAAAAACTATAGAGCCTCAGTTGTTATTAGACTAGCTTTATAAACAACTACAAGGAGCCTCAATTGTATTAGACTAGTCCTTTGGGGTATAGGTTACACTCTCCCTCATCTTTGGCTCAATAGAAGCCACCTATACCGGTATACCTTAGAATGGATAACTTCATCCCTTATCATATCTTTCCTTATTTCCTCTTTTTATTTTATTTTTTTGCTAGGTAAATAAAGAGTCTATAGCTAACTCTCTCATTTGGCTACTCATTTGATGAATGTGTTGATTCTTCACACCCAAACATTTTATACCACATACTAGTATTCCTCATCACTGTCAATCTTAGCAATAGAAATTCCAAGCTTCCCTATTCTTGAGATCACAGCATCATCCCATGAACTTCACCTTAATTTTGCTCTTTCAATGGCCTTTTGACTTTTGCATCAAAAACAAAAACAAATGAAAAGATACTTCTCGGCAACTTTAATGGCCCAGAAACACAAATGAGTTTATATGAAGATCTTATGAAATAGACACTAGAATATTATATAGAACATACCACTATAGATAAGATGCGTCTTGCAAATCTTTTCTCTGTTTCACTTGGATCCTGTCAATTTATTCAACAAAATGTCACAAATCTTTATCAAAGAATCTACAATACACTAAAATTATTGTTACATGCTACACACCTCAACTGAACATGAAATAAAAATGCTTCCGACCAATATATCAGATGACGATGGATCTAACAGGTCAAACACCTCAGAGTCTGAATCTGAATGCTGCAATATGACACATTTTAGTGATATATTCTCTGCAATAGTTTTGATACAAAGCATGTGAATGTGAAACAAAAGCATCAAGCAGACAACACCCAGACCATATTTGAATGACATGTGAATGATTCAAATAAAAGCAATGATATTGGAGAATGCATTAGAAAAGAAAAACACAATTGTAAACCTCTACATAGTAACTTTAGGCCTACTCTACTTTTGCATCCCTCCACTTAAATTATATCACTTTTTCTGTAAGGGAAACAGAAGGAAATAGCTGTAAGGAAGCTTTTGTGATGTACTCATACCCATGGTTATAAAAACCGGTACAGTCAAAGAACCGGTTTTGGCCCCGGTTTCTGGGTTTTGGCCAATTTTGGAGCTTTTTACCAGACCAGATTGGTGCCCAGTCCCGGTTCAACCGGTTGAACCGGCCAGTCTGGTCTGGTTTTTAAAACAGTGCTCATACCCACCTCCTTTTGTTGTAAGCCAGCATTTGACAAATGCTTGGAAATTAGTTACCTTAGACTTTGTTATTCAATGGGTAAGAGGTGTGGGGAGTCGGTGGATCATCTTCTACTTCATTGTTCCATAGCTTGGGAGTTGTGGTCTTTGGTTTTCTGCTTGTTTGGTATTCAATGGGTTATGCCTCATACTGTTCTTGAGTTGTTTGAGGCTTGGCAAGGAAAGTTTGTGCGACATCGTCACATTGATGTTTGGAAATTAGTGCCTCACTGCTTGATTTGGTGCATTTGGCATGAAAGGAATGCTAGAAGCTTTGAGGGTTGCGAATGCTCTTTACTAGAGATTAAGTCCTTTTTCTTACACACTCTCTTTGATTGGAGTGTGGTTTTTTCTCATTTTTCTTGTTCTTCCTTTTCTAATTTTCTTGACCATTGTTCTTTTGTCTCTTGATTTGTGCCCCCATAGTACATCCCCAATGTACTCAGTTTGGCAATTTTTATTATTAATAATATTCTTACGTTATTTATCAAAAAAAAAAAGTTACCTTAGACTTTGTAGTACTTAATTTTTATTTCATTTAAATTTCCTTTTTCACCAAAAACAAAATATGATGTTTCACTGATGCAGCACACTTCAGGTTCAAAGTTTTATGGAATTAATGATTGTAAATAATGAAATATGAAAGTTTAATGATGAAGGTTACTCACCCGTGTTATAAATTCAAGGAGATCAATCTCACGATATCCTACAATATTGCTGCTGGACAATCTATTGGTCTGCATAATATGGGGAAAAAATAGTGAAATGAATCACAATATACAAACATAATACCAAAACTTAAATCACTTTTTTTAATATTTTAATATAGGAGAGGGGGGGAATGGAAAAAAGTTAAGCATCTTAAGAAAAACTATGAGTTAAGCTTTAATTATCAAAAAATGGTCAACGGTCCTTGGACCAAATAGCATCTCCACCCCCCCACTATAGGTAGAGAGGTACATTCACAAGTTTTATCCCTTGTGGGGGCCTTAGTTATATCTACATATCAAAAATATACAAAATAAAGAGAAAAAGAAAACAATACTTTAAGTCGGACTGTAATAATCAAACAACTATATCTGCAGCAAACAATTATACTCATAAATTATGGGAACACCTAAAGTGTCACATGACCATAGTAAGCATAAGAAGAGATCAACACAAGTCCAACAAAAATGTTAGAATAATGGTTAAGTAATTAAATTTATTTCTTTACCATTAGCTTCAGCTTTTAGGACAAGTGGTAATTTATAACGGTATCAAAGCAAGTGATCCTAATTTCAAATCTTGTCTACATTCTACTTCTCATTATAAACAAATATCTCACATGTTGAGCCCCACTTATAAGGGTCAATCTAGGCTCACACATTAGGATGAGTGTTAGAATAATGGTAAATTGATTGAATTCATCATTTGCAATCAAACTTAAGCTTTTGGGACATGTAGTTATTTTCCAAAAACAAAAACAAACTCCTATTTATAAATGCCCATTGCGCTTAGACAGCAAACTGAGTGTTTAAATAGCTTAACCCTGTCCCAGACCTAGAAAATGAAACAAAATTATAAAGATGGAAGTCAATTTTCTATCAAAGAAAAATTACCTAACCTCATCATATATGAATTTGAACATGTAAACCCAAAAATATGAGAACTTAGATGATATTACGTGCTCATACACTTACCATAGCTGCAGCAAACTGTGTAACAACAAAACTACTTGGTTTTTGCCATTCCCGGTTTCCCCCATGACATACAATAACACCCTATTTATGTGTAAGGCAACGATGCATCCAAATTTTATGAATACTTTGTAGGCACCATTCATCCATGTCAAGAAAAAATAAAAAAGTGTAGTATGTCCCCATTCAGTTTCACAGGGCACTGAACTTCTTCCTCTTACAGTAATCACTACAAAAACTGCATTAATAAATTAATTTCTGTTCTTTTGAACTAAATTTTATAATCAGAAATTCTTCATAGACCAACTACCTTGCCCAATTCAAGGTGCATAACATTGCAACAACAAGGCATATTGTGAGATCAAAAATGTATTCCACACCTCAAACACAGAGATCCTTGCAATATGAGGTCCATTTTTCTCCAAAAGAAGTTTTTTTTCCTGCAGAAGAGTCATAAAAAAAGGGTAAGTTCCAATGCAGCTTGATCATACTAAGAAACAATTGAAAAATAAAATAAAAAGGAAATTATTTATCCAAAAAAAAAAATCAAAATGGATTGAGTTTCCAGTATTTTGAAGAGCATACAAAATATTGCAACAGATTTTCACAATGATGATATCATCAAAGAGCATTAGTTATAATAGCAGCTAGACCATAGCCCTTTAAACCTTAAAAGCACAACATGCTAGCATTAAGCTAGGGACACAAATAATGAAAGATTCTCCCTACTGCTTTCTAGTGTGTGATCACTTCAAACTCTTGTATTCATTCCTAATCACCCATGAATGGCAAACCATTTCCCTAATTACCAATTTTGTGATGAATCCTTAAAAAGGCATGCATTACCTATGCATAGCACACAGGCAAGGCTCTACACACACCCATATCTGATCACTATTAGAATCCTGGCCTTTGATGATATAGCCTCACATTGCTTACTTTCTCCCACAGCTGGGAAATTAGACCAGAAGACAAATATAGCTTATTAAACGTATTTTAAATGCAAATGTTGCCAGAATTGATACAACTATTGTTCTAAAAGCACAGCAATATCATCATAAACCACACACCCACTTTCCATGACACATTTCAAAGCTGGCTTACATCTACTAAACTTGGACAAGAAAAAATATATTAAAATATATAAATAAAAGTGAACTTTTTGAGAGACTAAGAGAAAATTACACACTAGGTGCATTCAATTTTTCTAATAAGGAAATCTTACCTTTGTAATTTTATTACTTAAGTAGCCTAATTCCAAATATATATATATATATATAGCAACAAGAATCTAAGGCTATCAAGTACAACCACAACAAAAGATGTATGCTACATTGCTTTGGAAAATTATTTGGGTAACATGATGGCATACCGAGTAAATTTCCACTAAAATATGCTAGGTAATGGCATGATTAAATAGAGGACAAGAAGTGGGATGCTTGGGTAATTGCTAAAAAAAGATATTGTTTAGGGTATATACTCACTGAGTTCCAAACGGGGCTGTCTGTGCTGCAACACAAATACAACAAAAACAACACACATAAAAGTCAAAAACAAAGTAAAAGGTTTCTCAAACTGCAAAAAGATAATACAACTTTACATCACATTATTTTTTAACAAGTTCACAAAGATGGTAAATAATGAACACTTTTTCAATTAATAAGTAAAATATACGACTGGTGACCATTTTCTCTAATTACATTGCTATCCAAAGAGTATTACCAATTGAGATGAATGTTTCACATACCAAAACAAATAATCTTACATTATATAGGGTGAAAATACAAAAAAGAATTGCAATAGATGCATCAGTGTTTGACTTACTCCCTCTAGCTTACCCCGAGTATTAGAACAGGTGTATTATAGCAATAGTGCATTGTTGGCTTGCTGCCATACTAAAGAGGTAACCACACCTTCTTTCACCTAAGAATAGTAACTAACTCCTTCCAAACCTCTCCATAAGCATAAATATCCCCCCCCTAAAGCTTCTCCAAGTATTTAGCCATTGATCCGGAAAAGTGAATGGAGACCATAATGTAAGAAATTGACTAGAAAGCATGCTTTTATGAACCATGATGCTAGCACCATTCCTAAGTGAGAGTTTCTTCCAATTTCATCAAATCAAGTTGATCTTGGTCCACTAAGCCTAGTCATGATCTGGAGTCAATTTACAAAACTTGACTGAAATTCTCTCAAAGAAAGCAACAAAAACAAAACCAAGGGTAGATACAGGGTCTCTACTCTCCACTCAATGTTTGATGATAGACAAAGCTTCACCAACCCAAAGAAAATGAATAAGTTTGCAGAAATTTCCTACAATCACTCATTTAAATCTTAATAACATAATTACTTGCTCATTATGATATCACAAAGCTTTTCTTTTCTTTCTTTTTTCGGTTGGTAAGTTACACACGTACACGGCAAGTCTTGAATCCATGTCCTCACCTTCCAACTCACTCTTTTACACAGGGAGGAAATGCCATTTGAGATAGAGCTCATTGACACGAATTTAATTTCATGTTAGGAATTCATAAAGCTCTTTACAGTTTTTACGACATGTCTGTTATGTGTGTCTGAGAGAGAGAGAGAGAGAGAGAGCATGTGAACCGTGTGTCTATGACATGTCAATTCTTGGTGAGTTGGGTTTTTACACACATCAAGTAATTTTTAATTTTTAAGTACTCTCGAAATATGATAACAAAATGCTTCATCATTTCACATTCATGTTATGTCGGACCCCACTAATTAAATTCATGATAAGATCCCATAAAGTAAGAGAAGAAAGCACCATGTCACCGTCCTTCGGGGAAAATACCTAATAATTTTCCTCCATCAACTCAATTCTCTCCCTGAGTTCCAAGATTCACTTCGCTTGTGTATCATTCTTTGCAATAACTTTTTTAAGTCACCCTCTAGGCTCTAGTGTTGAGAATTTTACAGTACTGTACACACTTTTATATGTATACCATAACTGCCTAATATTAACCTTTCATACATTATTATAAAATATATAAAAGGAAAAACAGTAAAAGAAGAGTTTTGACAGAGCTTAACTGATCAGAAATCTCAGTACGAAAGGTCTGCTCTCCAAGAGAAACACACGCCATCCACTTGTCCTTGAATTTCATCTCCGCCTAAACCAACTCCAAAAAAGTCAAAATAAAATAAACAAACACACGTTTCAATGAATCAACAGAGCAATAAACACACACATATATATAACAACAACAACGTACACGCATGAGAGTGAGATTAGCAATTCCGGCGAAATCGTCAGCATCGATGAGGGCTTTATAAGCGGAGTCATTGTTGGCATGACGACGATGGCGGTGAAGGTGAATCTTATTCTTCAGCCGCGAAAGACGCGATGGTTCTTCTTCTTTCGCATGCTCTTGCTCTGAAATGCCTTTCGAGCTTCCATGTCCCATTCTCTGATCTAATTTTCAGTGCTCTGTGTCTGTGCGTGTGTTTGTTTTTCTGTGTCTGTAACTGAAATGTCTGAGAGAGAGAATTTATAGTTGGCTGGCTTGGCTTGGCTTCTTTCTTTTTTTCTTTTTTTCCTTTTTTTGTAACGAATGGATGGCCTTTTGCGTAATCATTAATATTCAGAATATCCCCTTTCTGTCCATGGATAAAGTTGACTTTTTCGAGAAAGTTGATAGCCACTTTTTGGCCGAAATGGGTAAATAAGCATAAAAAAGAAACTATTTAGTTAGTAGGCGCTGATTAGAAACTATATATATTTCTAGCAACTCGAGCCTCAAAGGTTCGATTTTGGGCTCCTAAATCGAGTCTTTAATGCTCGATTTTCATGGGTTGCTCCCTCTTACGTGGCACTTTTTTCAGGTGGCGTCTACATGGAAATCGAGTCTCTAAGACTCGATTTACATTTAAAAAGAAAACAAAAAAAAACCACAAGGGCAGCACCAACGTTTTCATCAGAGAAGAAAGAAATAAAAAAAAAAAAAAAAAAACCCAGAGAAGAAGGTGTTCATCAGAGAAGAAGGAAAGAAAAAAAAAACCAGAGACAGTCGCGCAGCGACCTGGGTTCGCCGCGCAGCGAACTGGGTCGCGGTGCGACCTGGGTCGCGCGCCGCGACCTGGGTTCGGCGCGACCTGGGTCGCGGTCGCGCGGCGCTACCGTGGCCTGTGTCGCCGGCCTGGATCTAGCGCGGCCTGGGTCTTAAGCTGATCTCCATCTCTTCTTCTTCTTCTTCTCTTTCTTTTTTTTTTTCTTTCTTTCTGCGTTTTCTTCCGCTATTTCTGCATTTTGGGTTTACATTTTGGCTCATTGATATTTTATTTTTGGGTTAGAAATCGAGTCTTAGAGACTCGATTTCCATGTAGACGCCACCTGGAAAAAGTGTCACGTAAGAGGCAAACAACCCATGAAAATCGAGCATTAAATACTCGATTTAGGAGCCCAAAATCGAGTCTTTAAGGCTCGAGTTGCTAAAAATATATATAGTTTCTAATCAGCGCCTACTAATTAAATAGTTTCCTTTTTATAGTTATTTACCCATTTTGGCCCCACTTTTTATTGCCTTTTCTTTTTGTATCTTCCGAATTCAACATAATTCTTTTTCTTTTTCTTTTTCTTTTTACGTGTAAATCTCTTTTAGTATAACTATAAATAGTAGCTCTCAACATTTTTATAACATTTTTAAACTATTATTAATTGTTAAAAAAGCTGTGTTAGTGGAGTCCAAATTATTACTAGGACTTTAGTTTTTTTAGTCATGGAATCAGCTTTTTTTACTGTATAAAATAATTTGTGTGTAATAACTAATAATTAATAAACACAATTTTTTTTAAGGCTCAACTTTTTTTAATGATAAACTCAAATAAATAAAAAATACAAGTTTTATCAAAAGTGACATCATTTTAGGTTATGTTCCTATTTTCCTTTTTTTTATTTTATTTTGTAATATATGTTTACATTTGAGGATCCCTCACTTCAACCATTTTGTCAATGTTAGGCTACATTTGCTTTTCTTGAAATTGATTTTCCGGAAAATATTGCATTTACGGATGATTATCTTTTCAAAACTCTCCAATAAACTCTATTTATTCACTGATCTTTGAGTTTCTTGGTTGATTAGTTAGGATACTAGCTTACAAGTTCATTCCAATCATGAAAGGTAAAATGAAAATGAGATTTTTTTTTTTTTTTTTGGTTACTTGTTTTAGGTAAAAAGATGAGGAGTTTTAGGATTTCATAGAACAATTTATTAATATAACATTAAAATTTCGTCGTTACTCAATTCAAAGTTTAAAATTCAAATTTATGTTAAATTAAAATGAGTTTTATTTATATATGCATTTTTTTAATACAAAAATATATATATTCATTACACCATTGAAAATAACTCAATATAAAATATAATTAAATGTTGTATTTTCATGAGTTGCATCAAATTCTTGTAGGCCATCTCATTCTTTCAATGATTTCTTTTTCCTTTTTCCCAACAAACAGAATTCCTTGAGTCTATAAAAAACAAAAAAAAACAAAACAGAATTCCTTGATAATTATCATCACAAGTAATTATTGTTTGAAGCTCATCAATCTATTCATGACCTGCTTGACATGAGTGGTCAAATAGTATTTGCTGTTGTGCACTAACTCTGACATCCACTGAGAAAAGCAATTCCACACTATTACAACCTTCATGATATTGCACTGCAAATCCTATCCATCTTTCTTTATTTGATCTTGATCATTCGACAATATTATGAGGCCAAAATGGCCAAATAGTCATAAAATTCTAACCATATAGTTAGTAGTTCTAGTTTCTAAATTATATTTTTTACTAGCAATTCAAGTCTAAGAGACTCGATTTAGGGACTATAAATCGAGTTTTTGGGATTCGATTTTTATGGGTTGTTCACGTCTGATGTGGCACTTTTTCCACATGGGATTTACATGGAAATCAAGTCTCTAAGACTCGATTTATAACTAAAATAAAAAAACAAACAAAACCGCAACAACAACAGCGACAATAGCAAAAGAAAACCACAACAACAGATAATGTGTGTTCATCAGAGAAAAGAAAACCACAACAACAGAAATATGTGTTCATCAGAGAAGGAAAAAAAAAAAAAACAGAAACAGAAACAGGGGTCGCGCTGCAGCCTGGGTCGCACTGGGGCCTGGGTCGCGCGCGGCCTGAGTCTACGCAGCCTGGTCTTGCTTGAGCTGCATCTCCATTTCTTCTTCTTCTCTTTCTTTTTTTTCTTTCCTGAGTTTTTTTTTGCTATTTCTGCATTTTGGGTCATTAATAATAATTATTTTTGGTTAGAAATCGAGTCTTAGAGACTCAATTTCTATGTAGATGCCACGTGGAAAATTGAGTCTCAAAAACTCGATTTATAGACTCTAAATCAAGTTTCTTAGACTCGAATTGCTAGTAAAATATATAGTTTGGAAACTAGAACTACTAACTATATAGTTAGGATTTTATGGCCATTTGGCCATTTTGGCCCATATTATGAGTTTTGCCACTCCCATGAGGATTTTTTTTTCAAAATAATACCTTTTTTCAAACATATTAGTTAGTTAGCACGTTTTTAAAATTATTCAGAAAACTAGCATCTTAAGTATAATAAACTTGATTTTGGAATGCTAAATCGAGTACAATGAACTCGATTTCAACATCATGCAACCAGTTGATGTGAAAATCTGTCCACGTAGACATAAAACTTGAGTCAAAAGGACTCGAGTTCTGTCATATAGAAATCAAGTCCCTAGGACTCGATTTAGTTTTGCTTCGTTTTGCTTCAAGAACTGATCTGAAACAAACTTTCTTGTTCTTCCGGATCAGATCTTCTCTAGATGTGAGTTCTTGCCATCTCACTCTCCACTTCCAAGTCCCAAAAACCCATGAACAAAACCAAATACAAAACCCAAAACAAATACATGATCAGATCGAATCTTCTCCTCTAGCAAGACCTTCTCTAGAACTCCAATGTGTTTTTCTCCTCCACTAGAGCGGCAGCGACATCATCGGAGCAGCTGTAAGAAACCACACCCACATTAAGTCCGATCCGATTTCCCTCGCCTGAAACCTTCGCCGCCACTGCCTGGGTTTAGTCAGAATCGCCGCCTAGGTTGCTTCTCCTCTAGCAAGATCTTTCCTAGAACTCCCACATGTTCTCCACTAGAGTGGCAGCGACATCACCAAAGCAGCAGCAAGAAACCACACCTACATCAAGTCCAATCTGATTTCCCTCGCCTGAAGCCTTCACCGCCATCTCCTGAAGCTTTCACTGCCTGGGTTGCTTTGTTATTGCTTCTCTAGTGCTTTGTCGTTGTTAGTATTGTTGGGTACCGAAATCAAGCCTTACAGACTTGATTTCAATTTAAAAGAATCGACTTTGTAAGGCTTGATTTCCATGCCTACGTGAACAAATTTTCATGTCAGTTGCAGCACGATGTTGAAATTGAGTTTAGTGTACTCGATTTAGCACTCCAAAATCAAGTCCAACAAACTTGAGATACTAGTTTCCTAAATAGTTTGAAAACGATGCTAACTAATGAATATGTTTGAAAAATTATGTTATTTTGAAGAAAAAAAAAATCCCTCCCATGAACTCTAGTGCCATTACAGTTCATGTTTTACATTATCCCAAACTGCATTGCATAAGTTAAACAAGTTACTAGCATTTTATTGATGTTGTATATGAGTTTTGGGGGGTGTATTTCATTTTTGTGTGTCCATAGTTGTTAGATAAATATTATGGAGTAAATAAGAAATTGACTCATAATGTGTTCACTTAAACATGATATTAAAGTGATGAGAATCCTAGAATCTCACATAGGAAATGATAGAGAATTTGAGTTTTGGGTTGGATATTGGGTTGGGATTTAGACATGTGTGGACTGGACCCACTTATCCAATTAATAATATTATTTTATTATTTTATTTTATGAGTTAGTAAGTCTGTATACAGTAGTTATTTTCTAAAATAGCGTGTCTATTCAACAGAGTATATTTTCATAGTCCCTCATTCATGAAAACAAATTTTCAGAAGACTCTTTTAGAGAAAATATTTTTGTGCATTCATTTGGGTCAAAGATAGAGAAAGAAACATAGAGTAGTTCGCAGAGTACGGACCTTGTGTGTTTCTTCTCTATGCTGTAGATCATTTTATCCTAGGAGGCAGACGTCTGTGAGTCTCAAAACACCATAAATTGTGTGAGGGGGCAAAATCTGCTTTAAGGAAATTGTGTCAAACATAATACTTGATCTGAATGCGAGTTTTTAATTATTTGCAGATTTCTTCTTACATATTATTTATTGCTTTTGCCTGTCATATCTATTTGTGTTATTGTTCGTATTTAGATCTGTATGTTGTTCATTTTGCTTAATCACAAAGTATACTGTTGAAATATATCCAAGTGACTTGAGTAAGCAAATCACCCTGATAAAATGATTCAGCCACTCTTTTTCTTGCAACTGACTTTTTTGTAGCCATTGTCAAATCCATTAATCCAAGCTTTGAAAAATCTATAATATGTCTATTCTTGAAGTAGATGGAGATCCAAAGCATATACTAGCCTAGCAAATTCACATTTGAGGAATAAATGTTCAGTTGTTTCTACTTTCTTTGCACAGAAAGCACAAAGAAGTTGTTCTACAGACTACACTAATGGACTTATTCAATAAATCTTACTTTACTGGAAAGGAGTTGAGCAGTTTCCAAAGAAAATAATAACTAACTTAAAGGGAATTTTGAGTTTCCATAGGAAATTCCAAGGTTGGCTCCTTGTGAGTTTCCATAGGATCTTCCTGCAGAGATTTTACTCGTAAGTTTATCTGATTCTTGTGTAGTTGAAGTGGCAGTGTTTATGATATGGGTTGCTGTTATCTTATCTTACAGTTGGAAAACAAGCATTGCCTTCCATTGAGAAGACGGGTGATTTGTTTGGTTCAAGGGAAGAGAGGTGGAAGGGAAAAGGGGTGATGGAAAAAGGAAATTGAAGGATTTTGTTTTCCTTCAAATCCACTATTTCCTTTAATTTCCTTCCACTTGAAAGAGAGTGAAATAAAATTTTTTTTTTATAGGAATTGAAATAAATAAATTAAAGAGAAAGTTTAACTAAAAAATTGGTTATAGTCTAAGGTTATAACCTTCCATAATATTTTTTTTATTGGAGGTTAATTTTGACAAAACCACCAATATTGGATTACATCTTCTTCTTAGAGCATCAACAGCAGTTGATCTATAATTTTAGTTATTTAACACCAATAAAAGTTATTTTATCTATTTTACCTACACACATGCTACAATAGTGAATCTATTTTAGATTTCAATACAATAAAATAATATAACCACTACAATAAAATAATATATCTCACTATCCAAAAAAACATACATAGCACTAACCACCTCTACCATCAGCCACACAAACACCTACACCCACAACCACAACCACCCCCACCACCACCACCAGCCACAACCACCACTCTAATTTGGCAACCACAACATAACATAGAAAAAAACAAAAAAAAACAAAACCACAACCCCATCACCACCAGTCACCACAACAAAAATCCACAAACCCACTGTCAAAATCATCCACCACCACTACCATAGCCAAAATCAACCACCAAACCCATATGAAAATACATTTAAAAAAAAACAAAAAAAACAAACAAACAAGCAAACTTAATCACAACAAAGAGAATAAAGAGATGGTGTGGGTCTGATCGGAGGACTGGGCGAAGGCGTCGGTCGGAGGCGTGGATTGGCGGCTTGGGGCTTAGGTTGGCTTGGGCTAGTGACGTTGAGGCCGACGGAAGGGCACGAACTGGGCAATGGGGCTTGGGGAGATCGGCGATGGGGCTTGGCGTGGGTCGGTGAGCTAGGTCGGAGGAACAAATTGGCGATGAGGGAGCTGGTTGACGAGTTGAGGGATGAGGGAGATGAGGGAGCTGGCCAGCGAGCTAGAGAGAAAATAAAATCGAGGAAGAAAGAAAAAAGAAGAGAAGCCAAAGAGAGAGAGAGAGAGAGAAAAGGAAATGTTTATTTAACGAGAGAAGAGAGAGAAGTGTAATAAATTTTTTTTTTTTTAATACCTTTGAGCTATAGTACACATCTAAAGATAGATGTGTACTATAGCAGAGGAGCTAAATCTTTTAGATTTAGCTCCACTGCTGCATCATTGTTTTTTGTGATTGAGAGCTAAAAAATATCATTATACCTATATAGCACCACTGTTGTGAATGCTTTTATATCCTCCATGCTTGCAAAATTTATAGACAATTAAAGATCAATAGCTATGTCATCAATAAATTGTTTAAATTGAAAGTTTTATAGTTTAAAATTATGTATAAAATATAAGCTTACAGATCATATAGTAAATAATATCTGATTGACACAAAATTTGACATATATATTAAGAACGTAAAAAACATACAATTTAATGATTAGATTTTCAAAATATATAGTAATGTTTATTCTATTAATTAAGGTTGTAATCTTAGCCTACAACCAATTTTGTTCATAAATTAAAAAATATATATTTAATTTTTAATAATAAATGGAAACTATATCCTTCTACTTTTCCTTACTAACCAAACAACACGAATGATAGAATATTTCTCCATTTCTATTTTCTCTCATTCCCCTTTTTCATCTTCTTTTCCTTTTTATTCCTTGTATATTTTGCCAAACATAATATTAAGAGTCCGTTTGATTGGAGTGAAAACAACATCGAACTCTTTAAATGGTAAGAGTCCTTTTGGTTGAGAAAATAACGTGAAGGGTACTCAACAATATGATTTCTAGGATAAAGGGACAATGGAACTGATCAAACATGAACACCTCGTTTGGGAGTTTATAAATAATTGAAACGGAATGAAGTAATTTTATTTTGATATTTTAAAATAAACGAATAAAATTTAAGTAATCTTATTTGAAAGTAAGATAAAAGGATTATAATGAAATTATTTTTATAACAATATTATTATTATACCCATGTTTTAAAATAAAATGTTGAATGTTTAGGGATGTTTTGAGAGTTTTAGTGAAAATTCAATTAAACTTAAGTTCATTCTCTTCGATTCCTCCCAAATTTGCGGATGAAAACTTAAGGTTTTAAGGGAAGATGGAGGAACCATTCTCTCGCACCTTTTTTTTTTTTTAGAATCCTCTCACACTTAAACTCCCAAATAATATGATAGTTATTATATTCCCTTCATTAAAACTCTTAAACAAATGAATAAAATGAATATTTTCTTTATAATCATTTATTTTCCTCGTTCTAGATAGAGTGGAAATGACAAAATAAAAATTTTAATACATAAAGAATCTTAATAAAAACAACTTCAAACTCTTCAAACATTAAGAGTTTGTTTGGTTGAGGTAAAAACAAGAGGGAATTTCCTTTCAAACTAGAGAGAAATTTTGGGGGGGGGGGAGTGGGCTTAAGATAGGAAATTACCCATCTACCCCTCTCCCCCCTTCAACGTTTTGATTTTTTTTTTTTTTTTAAGCTTAATGTCTATGTTTTTTTTTTTCTTATAAATTTTTTTATTTTTATTTTTTATTTTTTATGTAATATAGGCATGAGAGTAAATTTATACAAACACTATTTTTTATCCTCTTATTTTTATTCTTAACCAAAAAAATGAGTTTTTTACCCTTTTACCTCAACCAAACATATATGAGGAAAATCTAAATTTTTTTCATCCCCTATTTTTCCATTCTCACCATTTTCTATTTTCTCACTTTTTCATTCCCTACCAAACAAGGCAGTATCTACAATGGAGACATACAAGACCCTTCCCCACTAATCAAACTTAAAAAGTGTACTTTAATTTTGTGTTTAGTTATAGCATTTACATCAATGGGTTCATAATAGAAAAATGTGTCAACTTTACATATTTTTCTTCAAAAAACTCTCCACATTAGTCTATCCAAAACACTGCAGATTTTCATTTTTGCCACAGTACTTGTGTAAATATACAAATTAGAGCATTCACACCAATGAGTCTAAAATAGAAAAAGTGGTAAAATATACACATTTTGGCCCAAAAATTGCCCACTTTAATGGGTGTATAGATGCGCAAGTATACAATCTTGCTATAGTAACTATGCATATATCCACTATCATTGTTCATGTATAAATGAATTTTGAATACTTTTTCACTCTCTTTGTAACAAACCTATTCATCTTCTTCCTCTATTTCCTCTTCCCCTTTGTCTTATTACTCTCTTCGTACAAAACTGCCACCCTAACCTAACAATAAAACCACCGCCTAGCCCAGCCTCAACCACTGGTCAAATACAAATTCCCCAAAACTAAAATTAGCAATAACTCATTATAGAACAAGCAAGAGCCCATATGAGATCAAAACCCAAATTTAACCAAAACCTAGATGAAATAAAGTCAAGACCATGGTGATGCGACATTAAGAGGAAAGGGATTGGAGGTGCCGGTGATGGGTCAATGAAACTGGGGCTTGCTTGGGTTGTTGGTGGCAATGTGATGATGTGATGTTGGTGGTAGCGAGGTTGATCGAGAGAGAGATGATAAGTGAGAGGTGGGGATGAGAGAGAGGTGAGAGGCAAGAGTTATGATTAGAGAGAGAGAGAGAGAGTAAATGAAAAATTACTATAAATTTGTTATTTAAATAAAATTGAGTGTATAATTGATAATTTGATATAGGTGTTTTTGAGAAGTGATTGTGTAAAATAGAAAAAAATAGATAGAAAATTTTACAAAAACTGACGTGAATGCTCCTATCATAGGTTTGTATTTTATTTTTTAAATATTTTTTCTCTCACTTCTCACATCAAATTCTCTCTCTTCTCCCCTGACTATCTTCCTTCTCTATCTCCTTTTAAATCTCTGCAAAATGCTTTGCAAATTCATCAAACACATCCTAAATCTAGATCTCAAACTCATTAAACCCATATGGCTTTCCTAAATTTATATTTCAAGCTCATTAAACTCATATACAAATCCATATGGATCATCAAACCCATATACAAATTCATGTGAATCATCAAAGAGGAGAAGAAGAAGAAAAAGAAGTGGCCAAGAAGAAGTAGTGGTGGTAGCAGTAAAAGAAGAAGAAGCAACAACAACAACAAAAGAAGGAAGTAGAGGTTCGTCTTTGTGGTGGTCATGTCAGCTTCGTCCATGACTATAGAGGTCCAACCACAGTTAGGAGAGAAGAGAGTTGATAGATGAGAGAAAACATGATAGTTAAGAGAGACGGGAGATGAGAGAGAATATGAGAACAAATAAAGGTAAAAATGATAATAAAAAAGAATAAAAAAATTATTATTTAAATAAAATTGGATGTATATTAAATAATTTGACATATATTTCGTAAAAGTAAAAGTGGTTATATATAATAGAAAAAATTAGTTTTTATACTCAGATATACAGAAAAATTTAATAAACTAACGTAAACCATAGATCTCAAAGCTTGGTCATTTGGATTGAGGAGAAGGAAAAAGATAATAGAGAGAAATAAAGTAAAATTATAAAAAATTAGTATATTTTCAAAGTAACTCTGCTGTCCACTCACTCTCCCTCTTCGCTCAATTCAAACTGCCCTAGTATATCAAAAAAAAAAAATTAATGCAGAGTTTAGTCTATTCGGATATTCCCCAACACAAAATATTTTATTCCCCAGAGAGGACGACGAAACTGGAAGGAAGGTATCCAAAAAAACTGCACTCTTTCACGTCACACCACGTGACCACTCAAAATCGAGCGTCATCACAATCACACTCACACTCAACAGCGCGTGAACAACCCCTCCCATCTCTCTCTCTCTCTCTTCTTCTCTCTCTATGAGGTCACCCAGAAAAGAATGACAGACTAAAATAGTAGCGTGGAAATGACTCGACCTCAATCACATAACCAAATCCCTATGGTTTTTCCCTCTCTCTCTCTCTGAAATTTTCTCAAAACTCAAACCCCCAAAATTGAAATTTACTACTTTAACATAGAAAGTTCAGTACCGCTAATTCAAACCTCGATTTCTTTGCCCCCACCTTGCTTTTCGTAAACCCTAACTCTCTCTCTCTCAAATTCGCGTTCTCGATGATCGATTCGCCACTCTGAACTGCAATTTCCGGTACCAACCTTGTTTTCTAATTATTAGGTTTTTCAAGTTTTGAAATTTTCCCTTGTTTTCTTCGCTCCCAAACAGAGTCCCACTTTAACTTTTACTTTCACTCTCTGAATTTTTTTTAAACGGTTTTTTTTGTGAATATTTTAAAGCTGTGGATCTGAGATGTGGATAAAAAAGACATATAGCCATGTGCTAACGAATCGTGGCTTCATGTGACGCCTATCAATTTATTGATTTTTTTTTAATTATTTAATTCACTGTTTCTTTAGCGTGTTACTTTGGCTAAGCTTGTTGTTTGTTTTGCAAGCAAATTTGTATTAAATCTCTGAAAAACTTTGCATTGTTTTATTATCAGACGCCAGCTTTGCTCTCTCTCTCTCTCTGTGCATTCAACTCGGCAATCGATCTAGATTTTCTCGAGGCCTGGTGAGTATTTTTTTTTTTTTGTTTTGAAAGTTTCAATTTTGATGTCATTTCTGGATTACCCAGAAGAATTTTATGCTCAGAATTATGTTGTTCTTTGTAATTGTGGAAATGGGTCACCTCAGAATTTTGTGGGTTTTCCTTCTTTGATCAAATTTGATTACTTCTGCTCAATTTTGATATCATTTCTGGATTAGCCAGAAGAATTATGCTCAGAATTGTGGAACTGGGTCACCTCAGAATTTAGTGGGTTTTGCTTCTTTGATCAATTTATTACTTCTACTCATTTGATTGCTAGCTCTTACATGGTTGGATCATGGAATTCTATTCAGAACAACATTTTTTTTTTCTCTTTTTGGTTATTGTTATTGTTATTATTAAAATTTTTACAATTCTGATATGCCTCTGAAATTGCATTTTACCTTTGATGATTAGTTAGTGTTGGATAATTTGGCTCTGTTTAATGTTGATGACTTGGGGAAGTTACTATATTTATCCTTTTATGTTACAATTCTCAAAAAACAACTGAGATTACCTTGTCTCATGGTGCTCTTACTTTATCAAGTTGTCATGCATTTTTAATGATTGGCATAAATTTTGGACACTTTCTGTTATAAATCCTATATTTAGTAATTCTATGAATGAAGATGCACAAACAGGATCTCTAAGACATCCTAGAAGAGTGTTTATTAACATGTTTTCATAATTTAATCTCCTGATTGGATATTAAGTTGGACTGGTCGGATTGTTAGGTAGTCAACTGAGTGTTTTTTATCTGGTGGTGGGACGCCTCAATCTGGATGCAGCCATGCTGCTTACCTTGTCCAGTATGAGCTTGGAGTTATCCCAGACTTGGAAAATGCTTGCCGATCTGGTGGTATAAATAGGCAATTTAAGTTTTTAAGACTTCTGCTTATAAATTTGTATGTCATTTGGAGTGGGAAATGTGCATGGATAATGTTGGTCTGCTGAATTTAGACTGTCATGGAGTATAATTAGCAGGGAAGTGCGTGTTGCTACTATGTTGAGTGGTTGGAGCCAAGTTACACTAGATAGTGGATTCCTGGACTTGTAAGTTGGAATTTCTAGTGGCATACTTACTAAAAAATGTCATGTTTGTGTGTGTAAATAGAGAAACAGGAAACAGTTGAGGGATTTGAGTTGGTTTTGCATGTTGCCGGTAATTATATTTTGAGTTTACTATTCTATTAGTGCCTTGCTGATTATCTTGGGCTGTATGCCTCCTTATGTCACTTATAGTCCCCTTTTATCTTCTAGGCCTTATTTTCTTTTCTTGGTCTAGTGAATTTTTGTAATCGATTTTCAATTTATTATTGCTGTGGGAACAATTATTTTCCATTAAAAGGAGGGTGGGGGGGGGGATACAAAGCAAAGTTTTGAAAGTCTCTGTTAAACACATAGTAAGTTTTTTTCTTAGCACTGTGAGTAACCAATACATTCTGTATAAGTATGGTTTCCACTCATCCATGTAGTTTGATGTGACAAATATTTCCTCTAGCATCCCACTCTAGTTCATAGGCTGTTTGTTCCCAGTTGAAAATGGAGTAATGGACATTTATTCATGGTTTATTCATGAATTTAACATTTTACTAGGCTTAGAACTTATCAACTTCTCTTTCACCTTTATGTGAACATTAACCACAGGAATATTCCGGGTGAGCATTCCAGGCGATGCTGATATTGGAGCATTCGTTGTGCTAGATTGCAGAATTCTGTTTCAGATTTAGCAGCCTAGGAACTAGCACCTAATTTTTGTGTCTACATCCTTATTTATGGTCTTTGATGTTTGTCATGCTAGGATGGCTCTATTATATAAGGTGAAAGGAACAGTATCTGTTATGGATATTCCTAATTTGTTGTTTTTGCAACTCTTCGGCTATTTGAAAGCATGCGTCCCATGGACATGCTCAGGTAAGCCCAAAGAGAGCATGTTTCTTTGGAGTGTTGTTATTCATCTGTCTAGATAAATGTTTTCTGTTTTCCTTTGTAAATATAAACGTATCTGTGCTTTGTGCTCCTCCAATAGACCACAATTTAGGATAGCTGAGTTCTGGAATTCTGGATATAGGAAATTGAATATATGTGATTTTATTTTAACACATGGTTCTCCTATTGTGAATGTTTAAATTGCATGCTCCATTTGCAAATGTGCAAACAAAATATTCATTTGGGCAACTTTTTTCTTAGTAAAATTTCAGAATTTCCTCTGGCATTTTTTACAATGGCATTGATTGTTGTGCTGTGCTCATCTTAATTTCATTAATTGGTTTCTAGCTTAGAAGCTGAGGATATGTCTTTCAGAAGAGAAGGATAAGAGATCTTGGCATTTTTCTGCTGCTATTTAATAGTTACCTCTCAGAAATCTGTAACATTTTCTCTTTTTAAACCAACAGAACTAGGGCCAAATGATTTATCCACTCTTTAAGAGTGGAAACTTCTGTTAATTAACTTGAGGATAAGCCTGTACATAGATGTGATGATGTTAATTGAGGTGGTTTATATGACTCATGGGAAAGCTGTTGCTTTGAAATTGGGTGAGAGGCATGTGATTAATTAGATGAATTCACACCACAACAGTGAAGCTTGCAAAAACCATTATAATTTCTAATAATGCATTTTTTTTTTTTTTTTTTTAAATTTTAAAGATGAAGTTACTATATATAGGGTCCAATTGCAATATTTACAAAGCATTGAGAAATGAAAAGATTTTACATTAGACATGTATGTTATATTAAAATGATTGCTGCTAGTGCCTTACCATGCATGGGACAGGAATTAAAGTGCATTAATCTGTTGCATAATTTTTGTGTCTATTGTTTTCTATAAATAATTTTTAACTTCTTTTGCATATTCATTCACAAAATTTTGCTGATTATTTGGCCACCTTTATTGTAATAAATTAGCGGCGATGTGGTTGTCAGGTATAGTTTGAAAATGGTGAAAGGTAGCAGAGGACGACGCAGGATTATTTCCCGACAAGCCAGGGCAACTCCATACCCACTGCCTTCTTATAACTCAGATATGTCAATGGAATTGTGCCCTAAGAAATGCTCCAAGGCTTTAGATAAGAAGGACTTGGAAGATGTGACATGTTCTGTGTGCATGGAGTGCCCTCACAATGCTGTTCTTCTCCTTTGTTCCTCACATGACAATGGTTGCCGTCCCTACATGTGTGGAACTAGCTTTCAGTTCTCCAACTGCCTTGATCAGTACAAGAATGCATATACCAAAATAACCTCATCGAATGATGGACAACATGTGCATGGCTCTGTTGATAGTCCCGTTATGTTACCAGATTCCAGTTGGCCCATTGAGAAGTGTGAAGTCACTGAACTTGCTTGCCCCCTTTGCAGGGGACAGGTTAAAGGTTGGACTGTGGTTGAACCTGCACGAGAATACCTAAATGCAAAAAAGAGAAGCTGCATGCAGGACAACTGCTCATTCCTTGGAAATTACAAGGAGCTGAGAAAGCATGTGAGGGCAGAGCACCCCTCTGCACGCCCGCGTGAAGTGGATCCCATACTTGAACAGAAATGGAGACGGCTTGAGCGGGAGCGAGAGCGGGATGACGTGATCAGCACAATAAGGTCAACAATGCCAGGGGCAATGGTTTTTGGAGACTATGTAATAGAAAGTAATCATAATGCTTTTGATTCAGATGAAGAGGATGGAGGTTTTGATGTAAACTCTATGGTGGAGAGGGCTGGGAGCTTTGAGGTGGGCTTTGATAGTAATCTGGTGAATGTCTTTCTTCTATTGCATGCGTTTGGGCCGTCGTCAGGGAATGACCATGGTAGACGGCTGAGGCATCAGTCTGAGAGGACCTTTCATCACCATGCATCAGATCAGAATGCTGTTGGTATTCGCCACCCCTCTCCTGATGTTGGGTTGGATTCCTCTGACCAAGATGATAACAATAACAGTGACGATGATGGCGGCAGTGGTATGTCGCTGGTTAGCCGCCTCCACCGCCATGGCAGTGGAGTGTTATTAGGACGATCGGGTAGGAGGCGCAGACGTAGAGATGCCACTATGGGTCCGAGGTAGATCAAAATGGTACTGGGAAGAAGGGAGGAATAGGAAAAAAGTTTCATGGGTATATATATTCAGTAGGGGAAAAAAAATAGATAATAACGTAAAGAATTTGACTTCTCACATTTCTCATTTATATTGTTGCATGGGTTGCCTGGTAGATTAACCAGGATGATGAAAGGTGGAAAGATGGCTATTCGTCTTTCCTTGATGTGTATTTTTAGATTTAATTTCCTAATAACCTTCAATCCTCCTCGTTGTTTTCAATTATGATGATCTTCCTATGTGTAATTTATCCATGTAAAGTTGTGGTTCCATCTGACATTGTGTTAAATGTCATGCGATAAATTCAATTGCAAATTGAACTATTTACCATTTGTCTTGATGATAAAGTAGCGATGACTTTATTTGCTGCCATTGTTAACTTTTGTATTTTTATTATTAAAAAAAAAAAGGAGAGAACTTTATTATATTGAAATGTATGAGATACAACTTACAAGGTATATCATATGTCGCCATTATTACCTGGTACTTAGTTAACGGCTGCTTTCTAGTTTCGTCCTCTCTCTGCCTCTCTCTTTTTAATAGAAGATTTGAATTGTGGCCTATCCCAATTCCCAAGGCAGTTAGGTGAAATTTCAAATTTGGCTTTCCCTGTTAAATCAGAATGTACCGTATTTTGAATCAAAAGGTAAAACTATGGTAAATGTGAGTTGAATTCACGATTTCAAGAATCGTGTGTTCAACTCGTGTTTCTATTTAAAGAAAAGTTTGATTTGCCAAACTAAAAAAAAAAAAAAAACCTTCCTAACCAAACTGGGCGCTCCTAGACTCCTAGTGGTATACTGGCATCAACTATACATATTTGGGCCGTAACCCCTTAACTACCGTATCAGGCTTCAATGACATTACTGGTACTCATGAGTGTGAGTTCCTGCCTTCATGGTGTGCTAGTCAACGCACATTCAGCTCACAATAATGTTATAATTATCACTATTTTTATCACCAAATTAAGGTCGTAGATTGTGATGAATACAGCATTATTTTCACTGAAATATTATTATTATTTTATACTGATCACAATTTATTTTATATTGCCGTTGAATTAGAAATATTTAGACAAGGACAAAGTCAGAATTTTGAGTTAGGGAGGGCTGGAGTATAATTAAAAAAAAATCATGAAATTTTAAATAAACATTTATTTAATATTAACAAACTATCAACAAAGACAGAGACAAAGACAAAGACACAAAACACCATTATTTCTTATTACATTAGAGTATTTGCAGTAGTTCATGCAAAAATTTCTATCTATTTTAGCATAATAACCTTTTTATTAAATTATATAACTTTTCAAAATACTTCATATCAAATTATTTATTTTACACTATATTTCATCATAATATTATGTCCTTATCAATTTTTTATTATTATCTCAAATCATCTCTCTTCCTCAACCAAAAACCACTATCCCAATCTAAATAATTTATAAAACATTCATTTGCATAGCAACAATAATTGTGTAAATTTGTCCAATCAATCCAAAATAAACCCATATCAGCTATGTATCATTGTATAAAAATACATTTGTGCATTGTGTTACAGTAAGTGTGTAAGTTTACACCGCTATTATAGCACAAATGTATTTTTGCATAATAATACATAAACTGATGTGGGTGTATTTTAGAGTTGATTGGACAAATTTGGAGTTTTATGTTATTTTACAACTGATACAAATACTATTAGTCTATTACAATAAAATCAATGTAAAAAAAAAAAATATATATATATATATATATATTTTTTTTTTCTTTCTTTCTTTATTAACATGAGGAGCCCGGGGCCCCTTGGGCCCACTAGTTCCGTCCAGTATTTAGACATCACCCCTCGGTGCCCAAAAAGTAGTCTCTCAAACGTGTAGCCCCACCACCACGTACGAAAGATCACCCCAAACAAGTTTTCTGAGTCTTCTATACTCGGTGGTTGAGTTATATATACACGTGTGCGTGAGAGAGATCCCTCCAAAAACTTGAAATATTATTTTGGGTAAATTGTGTTTTTACACCTAAATCATGGGATCTATTGATTTTGATTATGTAGTTTTAAGAGTCCTTTTAGTTGGAAGAGTGGAAAAATAGGAGGATAGAAAATATTTTATTTTTTCTCTTTTTTGTTTGGTTGGGAGTGGAAAAATCGAGGGATGAAAAAAATAAGTTTGAATAAATTTCCTCATATACTTTTGTTAAAGAATAATGTCCAATTAAAATAAAAAAGTGACAAATAATCACCAAAAAGAACAATCAATCAAATTTATTAAAAAAATAAAAATCGTGTCCCAAAAAAAAATTATGTCTAGTTAAAAAAAAAAAAAAAGAAGAAGAAAAAGAAGAAGAGGAGAGGAAGGGCAACATTACTACCCAGAAGAGGGGGAAAAAAAGGCGCCAGGCCTAGAAAATCAAAAAAAAGAAAAAAAGAAAAAAAAGGCAACGTTAGGGGAGAAGGAAAAATAAAAAAAATAAAGGCAACCCATGTGCACATGCATATGGGTATTTTTGTCAGTCAAGAAAAAATTCATTTTTACTCAATTTTCTCTTCATTTTGGAGAAAAAACATATTGGTGGGCACGGGGAGAAAGCATCTAAACCTCACAATTTATTTTTCTTTCTTCTTACCCAACCAAACACACTCTAAAAAAGTTTTCCTTTCTATTTTCTCTCTAAAATTTTCCATCCATCCTATTTCACCTCCAAACAAACACACCTTAAGGAGGTGAAATAAGGTGGATAGAAAACTTTGGAGATAAAATTGGAAGAAAAACTTTTTGGAGTGTGTTACTGTTTGGTTGGGTGAGGAGAAAGGAAAATAAATGGTGGGACTCAGGTGTTTTCTCCCAAAGCCTACTAAAAAGTTCTCTCTCCAAAATGGTGAGAAAACTGCACATGGACTTGTCCACGTTGCTCTCTTATTTTTATTTTTATTTATTTTTTAACTAAACAGGCTTCTTACATGTCCGATGCTCATATATATATATATATATATATATATATATATATATATATATATATATATATTTCTTTTGCATTCTTTTGTATTTTTTTTCTTCTTCTTGTTTTTGTTTCTTTTGTTTAGATGTGATTTTTTTTTTCTAGACATGATTTTTTTAAAAAAAAATTTAGGTGATTGATTTTTTTTTTTTGGTTGTTTATCCATTTTTCGTTTTTAATTGGACATCATTTTTTAATAAGGGTATATGCATAAATTTATACAAACTCACTTTTTCCATTATTTTACTTTTCCACTCCCAACTAAACAAAAAGAAGGGAAATTAAAATCTGTTCTATCCTCCCACTTTTCCATCCTCCCACCATTTTTTATCCTCCCAACTTTTTTCTCTTCCAACCAAACGGACCCTAAATATTAGATTTTTGGTTCTTTAATTTTTTTTTAAAAAATGTATCAATTTAATCATTCCCATCTATTTAGAAAAACACTTCTAGACAACAATAAGATGGTGTCACGTGTAAGCACATAAATGAACCACTTCTTATTCCATAACAAGCCAAGGTATCTGAAAAGAGTATTTATAAACATCCAAAATATTTATGGCTTAGTTAGTTTTTACATTGCATTTGAAACCAAACTTGGTCACTTACTTTTTTACCTGAAACTTACTATAAAGGTCTTTAATTTTATCTCTTTTTCCCATGCTACTGGTAGAATAAGCAATGTTTTACATGTGAGATATCATTCGGTATGGATAGAGGTTGTTCTTCTACACCTCCTTAATGTACTTCTTGCGAATTATAGTTAGTATTTTTAGTAAAAAATTGAAGTATTTCTTCTACATAAAATAAAAGTATCATTTGTAAATGATTCCTAATAATATCATTTTTTTTTCACATATATTTATAATAAGAAACGGAATTTAATATTCAATTGAACATCCTAAAGCACCTAAAATAATTATTACTTATCTAGGTAGAGAAAAAATCATTTTTCACTCTAAACTTATTCAATTTATGCCACATCGAAACTATATATTACAAGGACTTAAACTTAAATCAGAAACATCTGCAACTATAACAAGGACTTATTAAATCAGAAACATCTGCAACTATTACAAGGACTTAAAAAACTTAAATCTGAAACATCTGCAACTATAGCAACCATTACCACCAATAAATTAAATCACTCCTATTCAATTATAGCTTAATAAGGATCAAACAGGGACTATGATCGACTTTAAAGGACCAAAGTTGTAAAATATCCCCGACCTCAAGTCCGTTATTATTCGCGATTTCGTTCCAAGGTGAGCATAACATGTAAGAGTTGTTGCTACCTTGCTTCCACTTCTTCAATGAGATGCTGCATTCTTCAAGGCTTGGCTGTATTAACTGGACTTTCATACCTTTGTAACGAACCCCATCTTCTTCCTTTTGCTGTAGACTCATTTGTTCATCTTCACTCAGAAACTCAGCTATCGTTTGTCCTTTTGGTATTGAAAGCCGAGCAAAACGACCCAACATATCAGTTTTAGATAGTTTCTTCTGGGTCACAAGCTTTAAATCAGAACCATTCTTAGCCATGATTATGTTCTCGAACTCCTTAGGCACGTCTGGTGGTGGGTCCGGACCGGCTTGCTGAGTCACTACTCTGGGGTTCTTGGATGTGGATGGTGAGTTTGAAAGGGTTCTTTTCTTTTGGTGTTTCAGCTTCTTGAATTGGGTGTGGTTGAGAGACTTGAATTGTATCATCGGTTTGTTTCTCAAAGATATTTCTTTGTGATATTTCTGATCAGCAACACTAACAACCTCTAACAAGTACTCAAAGGGAGACCAACTTGGATCAATGTACACACCCTTGAAATCGTGAGAAGTTACCATGGTATTGGATGATGTTCCTGGTTTGAAGTTGAATGAGGAGAGAAGCGGGAGTTTGTATATTGCTGTTTGAGGTGATGGGAAGAAGGGGGTATATATAAATATAACACCCCAGTTGGAACATGAAGAAAGTACACCCTCCATGGCCCCACCATGAAAGAAGTCTACCCTCCATATCTCTCCAAAGTCCAAACGCAACTTTCTTGTCTCATTCCATATATATATATATATATATTTGGGTAAAAACATTCCATATATTTGAACATGAAGGAAGTATACCCTCCATGTCACCACCCTCCATGGCCCCACCAATAATCTCTCCAAGCGCAACTTTCTTGTCCCATGCATGCCGATATCGTAAAGTCCTAAACGCTAGCTAAACCCTTCCAATGCTTCCATCGACATATATATTAATATATAATAACCATTCTATCACCATCAGTTTTGTATTTCAAATGCATGGAGACATAGTACAATATAAATTTATAACAATTTATATTGTAGACATTATCAAACCTCTAAAGTCTAAACATCAGAATAAGAGAAGCGTAGGAGATCAGAAACAAGAACTGATGTTGAACACTGTATCAGAGTCTAAACGACACACGCAGCAGCTAAACGACAGAAGTAATGCAGCAGATGTAAACTACACGTAGCTTAATGCTTGAGTATTTCACACATGTACATACAAGTCGAATGCGTTCACACGTGCTATAACTAATTTGTTTAAGTTAGTTAGTTAGCTTTGTACAAATACTGTTAGTGTTAATGTATACATGATTAATTTCAATATACAAGATTCAGATATTTGTCTCCAATCAGTTTCTCTCTCTCTGTTTCTTCCATTCTGTTACAATTCTATTAGACATGGTACAATATAAATCTAAATATAACTCTTCTATCACCACTCAAGGCCTAAGCGCTAAAACCCTTCCATCATGATCAGTTTTTTATTTCACATTGCCCCACCAAATTCCCCAAAAAACCCTATTAGTGTTTGGGTCACATTAACAGGTATCTTCAAGTTAATTATTATTAAATCATTTTAGAAATGACTTGGTTTAGGTCCAGTGCACTAGATGCATTGGACCCAGTTAAATGGTGACACATGTCTAAAAATAGACACATGTCATCATTTTGACATGTCCAGTACTACTGAACATTGAACCTAAGTCTAACCCTTTTAGAAAAGTTTTAACATCATTCTTATGGGAAATATATAAAGCCATAAAAAATTAATTGATTTATCATTTACCAATAAAATATTTCTAAAAATAATTACTAAATCAATACTCTTAAGATATTTGTTAACATTTCCCTTAGATTTTAATCGCATGCCAATTTTTGCAAAAGCCTAAAACCCTCCCATCAGTGTTTTATTTCACATGGCTTCACCAAATTCTCCAACCCATCTTTTTAATTTTTTTTATTAGGTAAAATACAGCCAATACTCTTGAAATTTGGGCTAATGCCAATTAAGTCCAAGACATTTCAAAGTTGAAAATTTTGGTCTCTAATCATTGTGATAGAGATTAACAACATGAGTAACGGTTTAGAGACCAAATTGATAATAATGGCTGTATTTTCCTGTATTTTTTTAGATGTAATTTCCTAATAACCTTCAATCCTCCTCTTGTTTTCAATTATGATGATCTTCCTATGTGTAATTTATCCATGTAAAGTTGTGATTTCATCTAACATTGTGTTGAATGTCATGCGATAAATCCAATTGCAAATTGAAGTATTTATCTTATCATTCTTATGTCGTGTTGATAAAGTAGCTATGCCCCTTTATCTGTTGCCATTGTTGACTTTTTTTTTTAATTAATAAAAAAGGAAGAGAACTTTATTATATTGAAATGTAATACAAGGCATACGTGTATCATATCCCCCCCCCCCCCCCACCCACCCACCCACCCACCCAACCAGATTCGTTTTTTTTTTTTTTTTTTTCCTTTTTTTTTTAAAAAGAAGATTTGATTTTTTGGCCTATGGTAACTAAAATGTGAGTTGAATTCACGATTCTAAGAGTTGAAATCGAGAGTTCAACTCATTCTATGGTGCCATGGCAAGGGTGAATTGATAAGGGGGGAGAAGTGCCTTGTGAAATCATGAATTGAAGAAATGTTTTCAAATCGAGTTTATCACCAATGAAAAATCTTGAGTCTTTTCTTTCTCTTTTTCGTGGGTTAAAAGGAAGCTTAGTTATGTTGTTGCCCATGCCTTGGCAAAGGTTGCTTCTCCCCTTAATCCAAATTTATGCTGTAATAATTCTTCTTTGTCTCCTATTTTGGGTGCCTGAAAGATGGATTTGGCTTCTGTTTCTGTTTAAAGAAAAGTTTGATTGATTAAAAGAAAAACCGTTCCTAAACAAATGGCCATCTCAGGCTTCAATGACATCACAAGGAATTGAGTGTGAGTTCATGCATTCATCTGCACATTCAAGTTACAATAATGTTACACAATACAATAACTTTTCCAACATCATTTTTTATCACAAAGTTGATGTTAACGTCGTAGATTGTGATAAATACAACATTATTCTAATTTACTGAGATATCTTTTTTATTTTATACTAATCACAATATGTCGTCTTAATAATTATGAATTTTTTTGTCAAATTAGATATATTTAGGCATCACCCGAAGAAGGAAAAAAAAATCTATTTCTCAAGCTAAACTCAAGTTGTTCATAAATAGATTTATTTATTTACAATCCTAACTTCAAACAATTCCAAGGGTGCATACACTAATCCAAGTTGGTCTACCTTTAAGTACTTTGTTAGAGGTCAGTGGTGGAGCCACATTATAGGTAGGAGGGGCCCATGCCCCCCCCCCCCCCCCCCCCCAAAATATTGAAATATTTTAATATCTTATATATATGTTATAAATCGGTTAAGGTGGGGCTAAAGAAAAATGAGATTCCTCCCCCCCCCCCCCCCCCCCAATTTGAGTTGCTCTCCAATAGAAAAAAAAAATTGGCTTCCCCCAAGAATAAACAAAAATAAATAACTTAATCTTTCCAAAACAAATTTATAATTAAAAAAAAAAAAAAAAAACCGTTACACAAAGATCATCCATTATTTTTTTTATCTTTTCATTTATACATCAAATCAATTGAGTTACAAGGTTCTTGACTCCATTATATTTAAAAACTTAATTATTTTTTTTATTTAGATTATTTTCCGTACATGTTTAAAGTAAAGTAGACAATTTGTATATACTCATTATAGTTTAGAAATATTATGTTCATTAAAAAAAAAAAAAAAAAAGAAGGAAAATAACGAGTTCTTGCTAATCTAATTGTATATGAATATGTTTTGAATTTATCTAGACCGATTTATGAATACCATAGTTTGGCTCCCCCAAGCCAAAATTCTTAGCTCCGCCACTGTTAGAGGTTGTTAGTGTTCTTTTCTTCCTCTTGATAAAAATAAATAAAATACGATGTCTTTTCTTCCCTTGCGTTTCCCTCAGTAGATAACTATTGTTGTTTCCCTATTGTGTAATATAATTTTTAGATGTAATTTCCTAATTACCTTCAATCCTCCTCTTGTTTTCAATTATGATGATCTTCGTACGTGAAATTTATACAAGTTGTGATTCCATCTGACATTGTGTTCAAATGTCATGCAATAAACCCAATTGCAAAATGAACTATTTACCTTATGGTGTGCTGATAGAGTAGCGATGCTTTTATTTATTGCCATTATTATTTGTTGCCTTCTCTACTCTCAGGTCTTTAAATTCATGGAATTAAACTTTGGGTAATATGTTTATTGTGGCATGTTTTCTTTCACCAAAATTTGAATATATTGTAGAGTGAATCAATGGCTACTTGTTACCTAAAAATGCATGCATGGACCTGAAAACCACTGCCATTTTAACCTGTCAAATATGAAAAAATTATGCTTTCTCACCATATTAAAAAGATTAGTGGCGGTAACATGAATGGATTTAAGCTTTGTTCATAGGTAGATGATTAGGTGTAAGTGAGTAAGATATTATTATAAATTCATAATATAATATGTGTTTTTGACTTTTGTTTGAGCAAAGGTTTCCAAGTTCAAATCATCATGTGTTTTTAAATTTATATCAAGTAATATTTATTTATATTAGCAATTTTTCTTCAAATCCTTAAATTCATACAATCAAAATATTAATTACATCATACATCATAGAATAAGCATGACACGTGGATTATATAGAAACTTTTATATACAAATTTTTGAAATAAAATTGTAGCATGTTCATGCATTTTGTGAGTCATCACCTAGTAGGCTAATAGTAGTGTCGTACAAACGAAGTAGAGTCTATACACCATTTTTGCGTCGTGCAAATTCTCTTTGCAAGAAAAGGTGACATTCATTTTGTAATAAACGAAGTTCATTTACAATATATTATGTTCTTTTTGAGCTCCTCTCCGTCTCTTCAGAGATCAAATAACACAGGAACAATGTTTTCAAAATCATATTGGAATGGAAAATACAAATCTCTGTACCATTTTTATATTCCACAAATCATAACTAAGGAAAATAACAATAATATAATTATTATTTTTTACTATGAATCTATCAACTAATTAGCTATTCCTAATTTAAAATCAAAGTCGATAGTTATAATTTATGGTGTGTTTGTATTCAGTTGATAATTATGTGTGTAATATTTTTATGAATTACAACTTACTAAAGTTGATTTTACAATAAATTTAAAAAAGAAAACAAGAATATTAAAAATTAGAAATTAATACAATAATTTACCAAAAAAATACACCAGAACATGAACACTGAAAAAACCAATATCTAATATAATAAATCAACTTTGTGGTTCTACACTCAAGATCTCTTTATGAAGAAAATCCCAATTTATCTCATTTGAGTCTGTTTTGAGATTATTATTATTATTTTAAAATAAAGACTCACTTTTTTTTTTTTCTCTCCCTCACTCAGCATATACAGTGCTTCTTTGCTGCACTGCTTTCTCCCTCAATGCATTATGAATTTGAAATCCTTTTTAATATGGAGAGCATAATTTTGATCATATTTTCATAGGTTAAAATAGCTGTTGTTTCAGATCCATGCATGCATTTTTAGGTAAAAAGTAGCAATTGATTCACACCACAATATATTCACATTTTGGAAAAAGAAACATGCCACAGTGAACATATTGTAAAGAAAGACTAGAGAAAATATCTGAGAATCCAAAGTAATGAATTTTGAATTATTGCTTAACTGAATAGATTAGGATATTTATACAAGAAATTAACAACTAACCACCTCTAATAGATTAGAGGTAGCTTCTAACAAAATTTCTAATGAACCAATAGATTAGGAACACACATCCCATTATGTAACCAATTGAGTCACTAACAGTCTTATAAACTACATGCAGTTTATGTCTTGATACCAAACTACATGTCGTTTTGGTCTTCTTTTTAACAGATTGAACTTTCTCTTCAGCTATCTTTACACATATCACCCAAACTTTAATTACAATGAATTTTAACAGTAGAGAAGTGAAGTGGAACTCAATTCAAAACATGGACCACCCTAAATTAAGTGGTTGATCCTTGGAAAGTCACCCTAGTGGATATCACTAAATCAATGGTCATTCCTATCAGCCGACAGTACAATATTTTACAAAATTGAAGACACTGTTAGGTTCTAAAGACTTTAGATTTTATGTATTTAGAACTCTAATGTGTATTGTTGACAAACCATGATCAAAACAATATGTTTAGTCGTGTTTAGACTTGCTCAAAATTGATTCATTTATGTAAAGTTGGAATAAGCTGTTGCAAAATTCATTTATGCTTCTCGGGCTAGTTCGATCGATCGAAGCTTAGACTCGATCAATCGAAAATCGGGTCAGAGACATTTTCTGCAGAATTCCAACCAACCCTAGTTTTGTTTTAAAACGTTTAGGGTTTTCTATTTTGCCCTAGGTATAAAAAACAAACCCTAACCACGTTTTAGTGTTGCTCAAATTATTATTTGTGTGAATCTCTTGTGAGATCCTTGAGGAGCTTTCCTTTACACAAGCTTAAGATTATCAAAGAGGAGATTTCTTCAAGAACTTGATGATCATTCAATTGCTACAATAAAAAATTAAAGAAACACAAGCAGGTGTGCTTGTACTTACTGGTGAATCCAGAAAATGAATTTGTGGTCTCAGAGCTTGCACGTAGTCATGTCAGTAAGTTCTACTGGTGAACAGCAATAAAAAGTCGAACGTGAGAACTTGTAAGTCTTATTGTATAAACTTCGATTCTTTCAAGATAGTGGATGAAGATTTATCTTAAGAATAGTTAGGTTAAATCCTCTCCAAATTTTTACGGATTTGGTTTCCTAAGTAATCATATTATTGTGTTATTTATCTTTCCGCTGCTTTGCATGATATGATTGTTTGATTGCGATAACCTAGATTTGGAATTTAGACTAAGTAATAACTTGACTAATTACCTAGGTTAATCCAATTGTGATTTTAAGGGGTCTAAAAACTATTAGACACTAATAGCCTGTTTGGATGGGAAGGAAAATGAGAGAGAGTGAAGGAAAGTTGAATAAAGTTGGCTAAAAATAAACTAATTTTGTACTAAATCTACTTTACTCCCCTTCCCTCTCCCTCAATACAAACGGACCATAAAAGCAAGCTAAACTAGATAATTTCTTTTCATTTACAATGCAATATCAAATCTGCACTCTCCAATCCTCCCTATTCCAAAGGAAATAGTCATTTCATGGGATGGAATGTGGGAATACTTCAACATTAACTTAGTCAAGGGTTGCACGGGGCACACAGTAGTAACAGAATGTTACAGTTAAGTAAAAAAGGGAAAACCAAACGTTAAGGATTGAAAACTGCAAGGGGCAACCAGGGTTAAGACTTTTTACCATGCACTAGATGTAAGATGAAGACCCCATCTTCACTTACTCTTCCTTCCAATGCATGTTTGAAATGTATCTTCTATAAAATGGGGATTAGAAATTTTTTGGGGAAAAAAATAAGATTGAAGATGTAAGAGCCCATCTTTGCCGACTCTTCCTGCCAATGCATGTTGGACATTTATCTTCTATAAAATGGAGATAAGTAAAAAAAAAAATGGGGGGATGGGGGGGGGGGGGGGGGAGAATAAAAAAGAAAGGTAACTGTCCAAGCTAATATTGATGAACAGTTGAACACCTACACAGAGGTGCTATAAATCCGTTTTTCTCCTTATACCCGTTGGTATACCATAACATACTGGTGATGCCCCAATCAAAAAAGGAAGTGTGCAAGCTTCACGAGCCTGAGACATGAATGATCCAATCTTTGGACCATGGTCACAGGAGTCCTTAATGGAACTTGTGTCATGAGCTTCAGGTGATTTCTTCCTTCGGGTTTTCCTCCTCACATTACCTTTACAGCCCCTTATAGTCATGGCCTCAAATTCTTCCACTACTAAATCACATTGGGCACAACCTAAGGAAGGACTTGATCTTTCTCTTAACCAAGCATCAAGCATGGCCTTCCCAAATCGGTCAATATCCTTGTCTGTCACTTCCCATAGATTGGCAACAATGACAGGAGAACCAGCTAGCAGATAGGATAGTGGAGTTCCTTGTGGAACATAACTTCCATTTAGTGTCAAAGAACCACTACTGCATCCCATCAGAAGAGTAGCAGCACAGTTTTCAAGTTTTTGAATCTCATGCCTAGGAATGTACTGTGCTCCTGCATCAACATACAGAACTAAAATTCAACATACTTTAAAGGAAGAATGCATGGAGTCACTGTGATTAATTTGTTTAATTGAGCGCACCACTTCCATGGCCAAAATAAATAAAGAGATCATGGCTTTTCAAGGCCGCAACCAATTCTTCAGCGGTCGGTGCAGATCCAGCCTTCCCCTGTAGAGTTATTTTCAAGAGAATTAAATTTAAGAAAGAAATAAATTATGCAACTAATTTAATATGAAATGTGGGTTGTGATGAATACTTTCCAAATATCAAAGTTCTTAAAAATAATGATTCAATTGCATGGTCCAAAGACACGTGTGTGCAAAAGTATAAATGCATGCATGCATATGTTTATAGGTGCATAGAACACATGCATGTATGTATGTATGCATCTACATATGTACACATGAATGGCACTACACACCATACAAAGTACAATTACATTTTTAGTTCTGGCATTCTTCAATCATTTTCTTTTCCAACTGAAGGAGAGACCAAGAAATTACCTCCAAGTTGTGATCTCTAAACCAGTTCTCAAATTCAACTTGTGTGCTGCTGAGATCACCACTGGGATTCAACAAGTAAAATGCATCCACGGGATCTATCAAAGGAAAGGTGGCACAAATCCTCCCAACTTGCTCTTGCCGGTGGTGGCTTCTATCAAGTGTTGCAGAGATGCTGCCAACTGAAGGCATGCGATAAACCTCCTGGTTTCTTAATACTGGTACATTCTCCCATGGAAGCATCTGTTAAAGTCAAAGGGAATGTTAAAAATAAAAAATAAAATAAAAAGGTATCAAAATAGAACAAATCATCCCCCCATTCCCAAGGATAGAATACAAGCTGCAGACTGTGCATGAATCCAGAAACATGTTTATTGCTTAATTTGCATTAGTAAGCAAAAAACAGACTTCTCCTAAAATGACAAATTTTACTTACAAATAAGTGCCAAAGACCCAAGGATGAAGAATCAGGAGTAATACATTACAGTTTTTCATCTGGACTAGCACTTAATAGAACACATCAACGCATGTGTAGAATGGTCAAGTTTAATTTTGTACTGAAGGAATATTGTTTAGTTACTTTAAGACCCTAAAACCAAATACTCACTTAATAAACTACCTATTAACAGATCAATAAATTAACCAATGCCAATTTGAAAATCATTTGAATAAGTGGAGACATCAGCTACAACCTTACAACATGAATCTCTGGATCAGTAAAAATAAGAACAAAAATGTAAAATCAAAGACCCACCTGCACTTCACAGTCCAACACTAGAATTATTGGCTCTCGATTTATAGAGTCTTCCCCTTCAAGTTCATTCGCTGCTTCTTGTATTAGTTGGAAGGCCAGCTCAGACTGCTTGTCTACTCCATTAGAGGCATTAGACAATGTCCCACGCTTTGCTTCATCGCAATATCCTACTCTACCAACATAGCAACCACTTCTTAAGCACTGCTGTGAAATACATGCTTCTCCTTCAAATGCATACTTGGAGCCTCCAAGAATAACCTTTAGAAGACTCTCATTTACGTCCAGTTTGCACTTAGATTTTAGATCATGCACCAGTTTCTTATATACTATGTCCAGGCGCTTGCGATTAGACCATTCTCCCAGAAGCAAATATTTCCAAGGACCCAGCCATGAATCCTCTATGTTCCTAGTGGATGCCATCATGCAAGCACCAACAATTAAATTGTTTCTCAAAAATGAATACCCAAAGCTAAGATAAAACTATGAACTGCAGTGAAACACTCCCAAAGGCCTTTAGAAAAAGAGCATAAGTTGGCAGTTGTTACCTAAACTAGAATCTATGCAATTAGAGAATAAATATGGGAAACAAAGTTTGGGCAGGGCTGCCGAATCCTAAACACTAATGAATCCATGCAAATCCACACACAATAACAGAGGCTTACACACAAAAAGGAGGCATTCTAATGTAAAACGAAAAAAGAGGAAACCTACCTCAGCAATTTACCCAGACGACAATCAAGTTTCTTTCTCCACATCCACCATAGTGTCCTATTCCTTTTTGTATCTTCTAAAGGAAACATTGAAGATGATAAGTAGTTCTCCTCCAATATCAATTTAAACACAGGAGCTACATCATCAACAACAGTGGAACCCCATGGACAGTGCCAATGGTCACCCAAATCCATGCTCTTATAAAGTTTATCAGAGCCAGAGTTAGCATCATCATCAGAAGCTTCTGCTACAATTTTACAGAATATTTAGGATGTTATGCATACAAGTACTGGTATGTGTATGAGATACCATGAATTTACAAATTCCATCTCTGTCAAGTGTCAAAAAAATACCTTCTATAACTGGATCCACTGGCAAAAGTACAACAACAGGTTGTCTCTTAGAGTTCAAGCGTGACACTAGCATCCATGCACGCACACATGTAGGATAACACAGCAAATCTTTTACTAAATTAGCATAAGCACCTCCAAGCAAACTTATGCAAATGACTGTCATGCAAGGAAGGCCCACAAAGAATTTTGCTACAAATTCTTCAAGATCCTTAATAGAGTCAGGTGCAAGCCTGCAGCAGGAAAAAGAGACTAAGTTAGGAAGTGGGATTTGACGATTCAGTCTTCAAAGGCAATAGCCACAACCTGATCAAATTGCTTGTTTCTTCTACACCACAGCCAGTAACATGTGAGCCCTGAAAATAAAACTTATTAAACTATGAAACAGCAAGTGCTTATACACTGAAGAACCAAGTGACTATCAAAAAGAACAATTCCAGAATCAAAATGCCAATCTGCAGAGCAAAAGATGTATTGCCGATAACCAAGTTCTTGTTAAAACTTGTTAACAAACAAATGTAACATCTGAATGGGGTAGGGGCATGAAATTTTCAAATGATTGTTCATTTCCCTATTGAGCAAGAATTTCCTGAGAAGGTTAAAAAATTATAATTATTCACAATTGCCATTAGAACAGATAATAGCATGGAGGCAGGACAACGATAGAAATTCAATTGTATCATTGCATAACTTGGAACTCACTTTCTGAAGTTATATCTACTGTATAGAATAAAGTTCCCCAAATTCCTGATCTCCTATATATATATATATATATTGTATTGGGATCTTCGCCGCAGAAGTCTTGTCAAAATAATAAAATTTATACTCAAGAAGAGAGCATCTTGTCTAATATTTTATTATTGGCCTTACAAAACTCAAGCTGAATATGCGTTGAGGTTATTAATAACCAACTTACTCAAGTGAGATATTTTCCCCATCATATACTTGTAGCCACGCCAACAACATGCAAACTCAAAAAATAGCACGCATGCAATATGCTTTAAAACAAATCACCAGGGTATTACTAGAGTCAGTTACAATTCTTACATATTGCTCAATGCATATTTCATTGATAAGAATGTCTTTCAAAGGTGATTTATATTTCTACATAGATCTTCAAAGACACAGCCAACAACTACATTGTAATTTGACATTGTCTCAAGTTTTATTGGACATATAAAATCATAATTGTGGAAGGGAACAATGGACTAAGCGAATTGAGAGTCACAAAAAGCCAAGTTATTATTCCTCGAAATTTCTTAAGTGGCCTCAGATGTGACATTCCATTCTGCAATGCAAATCTCATCAGTTATATAAATAAATAATGAAAACTTTTGTTGTACTTTTTTGTTATCACGCAGAATCAAGAGGAATACTCATCACACGCAATTTAAGGAGGTACGGCCTAAAGTGTCAGCAACTATGTGCTTTCTGAAAATGCTTTAGAAAAGCAGGAAAATAACAATTATTTAAAAAAATATATTAAAAAAAAAAGAATACAAATTGGAAAACCAGTGAACATAAAAATCAAGCTAAGGGGAAGATTCACAAAACTTGCGGTTGGTCCAATAATTAAAAATGGATAGGCAAACAGAGAAGCTTGTGAACATACCTCAGCATCCACAAGGTGTTGTACTTTGCATCTCCCAATCATATTTGAAAGGAACTGGTAATTAAGATGAGTGCCAAGTGAAGCTTGATGAAAGTATGAAGCCCAATGATTTTCAGAGAGTGCTTTGCAAGAAGGGGACAACGGAAAAAACTCAGTTGAGGCAGAAAGTACATATATGGTAGCAAGTAATTTAGAAACCTGTTGTGTCATTAAAAGTAACAGTTAATAATCTCCATGATTACATGAAATTATGAAACAAAATCTACTTCAGCAAGAGAACACAGCTTTCAAAATTCAAAATAAGAGGGTTTCGTTACTTATCCAAAAAACAAAAAAAATCAAAATAATAGGGAATTACTTGCAACTTCAAAACATGGAAGCTGAGGTAAAAGTGGAATGAACACGAGTAGATTTCTAATAATCCAAATTCCAAAACAGAATTTTTTGCAAGGAAAAAAAAAAAAAAAAAAAAACAGAACTTACACCATATTTAACATGACACTGCAAGCTGAAAGCCAAATCAATTTTTAGATACCCAGATATTGATATCCTCGTATCTAACTCACAAAATTCATACTGACACCAAAAGGTCATATTGCAACCAGATCCGATACAAATACCCGTTTTTTTTTTTTTCTATAATTAATAAGGGAAATTTAGATAAAAATAAATCACAATTATGACAATATATTTAGATCTGTGAATAGGACTAATACATAAACAAACTAAATTTAGTTGGAAAACAAAAACCACAATTAAAATTCCAAAAAACTCTTGTATAGTCCCAAATCCCAAAAAAGACAAATTATAGTTGATTTATGTCTGTTCAAATTATCCATTTGATTCTCAAATAAACCCTCGACCACATATTTTGTCAACCAAGCTTTCTAGGTAAATATCAATGGAAGATCATACAACAGCAAGAAGCTTTGACACTGATCAAAACAGGCAACAGCATCTTGGGGTGAAGTCAGATGATTCAAAACTATTACATATCCCATAAGTTTCAGTGTCACATTCATAATGAGATTTGATTTGTGGTCACGATCATTAATTGAAAGCCACAAGTTTAGGTATGTATATTTTATTAAAATAATCGTGACCTAATAATTTTATTTAACAAAATAGATATTGAAAGTTGAATCAAAATAATTGCACAATCTATTTTGCCATTGCCAACCTCAATAAATAGAAAACCAGATTTAGATCAATTCCAGGTTTTATGGGACAAATTAACCAGATTGTTTCTTGATTACAATAATGAGATTTACAATCCTTCAAAAACGATTTAAGTAACATGAGGGGAAAAAACAACTGCAAATTTGTTTGTACTTTAATAAGGGGGGAAAATACTAGATTGGCATAATTGCATAAAAAACTAGATTAGTTTAGAACAAAATTGACGGCCCATCTACTAGGGAATATAAGTCATTATGCAACAGAAACAGATACATGGACTAGATATAAATTAGTTCAAAAGATCTACAAAAGGGGGACAAGATAATTCTAGAAATCCAGGACACAAGATATACTCCTTGCAATCATTGGATGATAAGCCTTAAAACACCTTGTTAGACTTATGGTTAAGTGATTAAATTCACAATTTCCTAACAGTTTAAGTTTTTGGGACAATCGGTAATTTAACATGGTATCAAAACAGGAGATCCTAAGTTCGATCCCTGACTTTACCCTACCTCCCATTTAAAATATTAAATTCCCACTTGTTGGGCCTCTCACTTATTAAGGGGAGGTTTAGGCCCACAAGTGAGGGGGAGTGTTAGACTTATGGTTAAGTAATTAAATTTACCATTTCCTAACAGTTTAAGTTTTTTGGACAATCGGTAATTTAACACACCTTTAAATTCAGGAATGTGCCCCAACAAAAAGTTGCCAACAACCAACGACCAAACAGAAAAAATCAATATCAAGATAGAAAATTTAAACAGACTTCACCTTCTGAAAAAGTATAGGAACCTCACGGCAGAGAACAAAGGCCAGCATCAACCAAGACACTAATTTTGGTAAATGAATATCAAATAGATCACAGCAAGAGGTCCTGGTGACAAAACCAACAAAAAAGAGAAGGCAAAGGAGGTTAGTTATCAAATTTTGATCGCATAGAGAGCCTATTAGTGCTATTATAGATCCAAAAATTCATCATTTAAACAACAGATACATACTTATGTAATGCAATACAATTTAATATACTATCAAGTCATTGCACACAGCCCTGAGTGAAGAGAGTAATCTATCAAACCTATCGTCTAGGACAACAGTGTGAGTGTGTCTGTGTGTGTGTGTTTGTGAACATGTGCGCACACAAGCAGACAAGTACAAGACCAGAAAGAAAACAATCTTTTAATCAGATAGAGTTCATTAGATGAACAACATATGCAACAATGCAAAACAAATATGGACACAATTTGATGAGGTGAATGAAATATCAAAAACAACCCTTTGAACATTCATTTTACTTACCACACCACATCTTCAATGGGGATATTAGAAAAGGTAGGAAAAAAATTATTGTCCTCAGTAAAACCAAAAGATCATCACTAATTTAACAGGCTTATTGACAAACAGAAGAAAAGATTATTAAGGTAATATAACCTAAAAATCTCATGCCCCCGAGAATCACAGTCCAAAAATTTTCAATCCCATAAAAAGTCATGAATGCATGTTCAGGAATTATGATCATTCCTGTGAGAAAAAGACAAGTTAACCGCAGCCCATCTAATTAGAAATCAGCAATATCTAAGTATTTATACCATTGCCATTGTTAAAAAATCTTCATAGGAAATAGGGGAAGTATAGACACATAATGATCCATACACATGAATAAAATGCATGAAAGACACAAGCACCTATTGTTACAGATACCTGGTATCCTTAGAATGGTAACTCTTCAAAGAAAACCAAGATATGTTAAAAAGTATCGCCGCACGCTCAATAGTGAATGCATCTGCAGATATCTCCTTCCCAATAAAATCAAGCAAAAAAGTAGGTGGAATGGAAGAGTCAACATAACCAAACGAATTTCTGCTAACTAGGACTGATATGCTTTGAAACAAAACTTTATGTGTTTCATGAATCTGACCACGATCTCCTAAGCATTTTCCTGAAAATAAAAACATATTAATTACAATTATAGTTATAATAAGCATATAAGAAAGAAAGAAACTAAACTCCATGCATAATGGATGTCACTAATTAGCCTCAATTGGAAGAATGATGTAAAAGAAACAGAAGCTAGTCTCTTCATCTAATAAACCACCATGCAAGTCCCTAATAGTACTGATTTTGGCACTTTTGTTGAAATAATTTTTCATTGTTGATGGTATTGGTTTCAGTCGTTCTCAAGCAAAAAGGTTTCTTTTCATCAACAGAAAAAACAGTAGTTGTCAAACGTGATATAGTTTGATTGCTATCACTTAGGCTACAATGAATTCTCCATCTCTTACTCCCCAAACCTGATTCCAAGTTCAAGAGCTCCAATTACAGTGGTTGAAAATCCAAATGGGCACAAAGTACTCAAGCAACTGTGGCTTGCCCCAATTTCCACATCCGAATAAATATCATCAAATGCAGTACTCCATCTCCATCACCTAAGTACCACAAATACTACCACTATATAATCCAAACACCGTCAGCGTGGTGATACATGAAAGAGATTTAAAAGGAGAAGAGAGCTTAAGACGAGGAAGTTAATAAGTTGGTATTAAAAGAGGAATTTTTGTGTAGTAGTTCATGAGATGAGTTCAAATTCCATTTTTGTTGAGTGGAATACAATTTGCTCTCCAAAGTCCAATGGGGTTTTGGGGTGTGTAAGTTGGGCACATTAAATCAAGCCTTATTGGGCATATGGTCATGGCAATTGGGAAGAGATGAGTTGCTGCTAAGTATGGGGACGATGGACAACAAAGCACATTAGAAGTATCCATGGTTGTAGCATATGGAGAAGTATTATGGAGGGTTGAAATAGATTCGCAAGTCATGTGCAATTTGAGTGATTGGACGGAAATCGAGAGAGGTTTTGGAATGACAAGTGGTATGGGCATCAATCTCTGAATGAGAGTTACCCGGAGTTGTATGCAATAGCACCTGACCAGAGTTGTATACAATAGAATTACTTTCACTAGAACCCATGACAAAACCATTCAAATAATGATCTAACAAAATCACAAAGCCACCATAAACAAGGGTAATGTTAACCAGAAAACAGTTCATTCAAGCACCCAGTAACCCTGCACCAAACTCTTTCCTAGACTATAATAACTAACAACAATCTTCCACCTTCATTTGTGTGCAAAATAATTCCATTTACAAATGTCTAAACTCTAGAAAGAATTTGATAATGTTCCTTTGTCATACCTATTCTAGTTTAACAAATAAGAAACAAAATGGCTAGTACTTATATAAGCAGACTTATAATAATAGCAAAATAAAGGGATAAAAAAAATTTTATATATAAAAAAATTAAATAAAAAAAAACTAAATAATTGACTCATCTTTGTCCTTTTTTAATTTTGGTAATATATAACAAATTATCTATTACACTTTCAGATTATTACTTTAAATTATCCAGTTACCTCATTCCAACTATATATACAAAGTAGTACTATGTACGCAGAATAAAAATAATAGCAAAATAAAAAGAAAAAGAAAAGAAAAACTAGATAATTGACTCATCTTTACCCTTATTTAACTTTTGTAATATAATACATTATGTACTACACCTTCAGATTAGTCCTTTACATGTTTTGGGCATCCATGACCTAACAATCCAGTTACCTCATTCCAACTATATATAAATAAACAAGAAGCTTCACAAATATGTTAAAAAGAAGAAGATTTCAGACATTGGTAAATTATACAATAACCAGAGTAAATAGGATATCACAAAAAATATCAGCACTTATTCTTTGTGGGGGCTGATGGAGAGTGAGATTGACAGATAATATCTGAAAATGACTGTCTTGAGAATGGGTATAAAGCATATGTCAACAATATCTGTGGAAAACATTTGGCAACAAAGAATGTGATAGGCAAAGAGTAACTAAATCCTCTCTTCATTTAAAGGTTTAAACATGGCATATATTTGCTTCATCTTAAAGAATACAAGTACAATAAGAGACAATCAGGAAGTGTTTGTGCATGAGGAATAGCAAGTGAATAATCAGAGCAAAAAGTTTGCATCCATACCTATGCCAGTGAGTAGCCTCAATGAAAGCCGTCTCCGGACAAGCTCCCACTTCATATTTAGAAAATTATTCACTAACCCAGATTTCATAACTTCCATTAGAAGACAATGCCAACACCTCATTTTGTCCGGAATGCATTTTACTTCACAGCCAGAGGAAACTATACAACTATTCTTTTCCACGAGTAACTCCCTCTGGCTAAGCGTATCAGAGCAATCAGATCCATTATTGTCTTTCAAACATCTCGAAAGGCCAACTTGCAACTCTCCAGATGTTCTAATACTTAGGTTCTGTGTAGATCGATATCTGGAACGAGTTACCCTTGAATTATTCTCAGCGATTAAAAGCTGATCCTTTAGTAAAGGTTTTGGAGCATTCTTTCTAGACTTTTTGGCTTCCATCTTCGCTTTTGGTGCCTCTCTTGTGGATTTCCCTGTGCCGCGATCATTTTCTACAAAACTAGATGAATTATTGCTGCCAACACATTCAGCATCTTTCACAAAAAATTTCTCAAGCGTCATACTTTCAGCACTTGCCATTTCAGGACAACTAACACAGTTTTTCCACACGGAAAGATCTAGTTTGTCCAGGGCCAATTTGTACTGATTTTCAGCATGAGATAATCTCTCTACAGAAGTATCTGCCGTAGTACTATCAGAATTACTTCGTGATAAATCACCTAGATGGTGATCAAGAGTTGCCTCCATCATCAATCTGCACTTTATGCAAGAAAAAGTTGTACCGGTATCCATTAAAACTTTCTTGGCACTTTGAAGTTCCTTCTCAGCCAAATCCCAAAGTTGTTTCTTACGGTATAGTTTTCCTGGCAAAATTTAAATATATTCTGTAAGTTAGCTCACTACCAAATCTATTCAAACCAAGTAGAGAATGAAGTATTTATAATCATAGGAACAAATACTATGGTAAGTAAAATTTCATTCAACCTACATACCTAAGACAGAGGAGAAAGCAACTATAAATAGTGGCAAGCCTTGTGAGCAAGAGATGTTTTTTCCCCAGATTAAAAAAGTTTCAGCTTCAGCACCATTTCCAGTTATTTCATGAATAATCCCAATCTGTTTCATATAATGAACATAACAATAATGCAAAATGTTAGTAAAAGAAAGAGTAGCACAAACTGTGTTGAATCACTAGATTAGAATGACTGAAAGAAAGAAAGACAAGTCAAACCTGAAGAGTGCTTTCAAGATAACATTGAAGTACATTCCATGGACTAAGATAACAGCCTTCCAAGTCCCATTGAATAGTATCAAAGGACCAAATTTCAGTAGCAATTGATCTGCGAATTTGGAGATTCGTAAGGCCGTAAGTAAGCTTCCGAATGACATCCCCAGTTTCATTGTACTTTTCAGTGTGCTGCTCAACAGAGTACATAAATTTTTCTTGGAAAAGTCTAGTACGCAACCGATGAGCTTCTTTTGCATACAAAAGCGCCTACAGAAAAGGAAAAAATCATTACAAAACAGAAGTTTGCAATGGAATACTAGAGCCAAGTGTATTATGAGATTAAGCCAAGCAAAATAACCACTAAAATCGTGAAGGATCAAGTAACTCAGAAACAGTCTGGTAGATTTCTAGAACTTTGAAGAATTCTAGTCAATGGTTATGGATCAAATGGCATTTCCTACCCCCATACATGAGAGGTGGAAATGGAGGGTGAGGTCAAGGCTTGAATCACACAGAGTGCTTGAGTTGCACTAACTGGGAAAAAAAAAAAAAAAAGTGCCTAAATTGTATTATCTATCCAAAAAACTATCTTCAAAGAATTCGAACCATTACACAATTTAAAGCCAAAGAAAGTACTGAAAATTGTATGTTATGAGTAGGAGCCTAAACCCAATCAACATTCAACACTATACTCCTTGTGTCCCATATTATTAGTCCATTATTCCATTTTGAGAAGTTCTAAAATATTACCCACTTCGGAAAGTCAATGGACACAATTTTAATAATGTCCCTGGCTTATCAATTACTTTAATTGAAGTCAGGACTCCTGTTTCCTTTCCCACATCAAATAACGCATTAAATAATGTCCCCTTACAAAGTTTGGCTTTTTTCTAATATAGACAAACAATTTGGGATGGAAAAGCACTTAGAACTATTTAATTTTTATATGACCCCACTATGCTCTTTTTCCTCACTGTTTAATGTTAAGGCAATTGGTCAAATTTAAATTAGTCCGTGTCCATCGAGTAACACCGCTGCAGGCAGCAAGATGCTCCCAAAAAATAGAAGTACAAGCAGTTGGAATCTAACAAAAATAAAACTATGGTCTAGAAGGGCCTAGTTGGAATCTTAAAAAGTCTTATTTCTGTGTTAATATCATGTTTAGTAGTTTTACAACATTGTTTAGGAGTTTTTGAATAACTTCTCTGTTTTACTTGGGAATCCCAATATTTGTAGGAAAAGAATTGGAAATAACTCATAAAAAGGCTTTATGTAATCTGTGATTCAGAATACAACTCGATAAATTTCAGCAACTTTCTAAAAACGTTGAGGGTGTGATTGCTGTCCCCTTTTTGGGTGTGAATGCCTATGAAACCTAAATATGACAGCCTAGGCAGTTTTCTTCTTTAAAATTTTTGTTTCAACAAACAGAGCCAGAATATCCTGCAACCTTGATTCCTAACTTCAGTAGCTAGCCTTCAAGATCCAACCTTTTACATACCTAATTAACCCTATACAAAGCCCAACAAGATCCCATCAAGAAGTCTAACTATAGTGTTGAATTCCTAAAGATCCTGCATTATATTGGATGTCACAGACCACTGCTCTAGGTGCCATGCCAAACACCTTAATCCATATTATATTATCATTACATGTAAACTGAAATCTTCACTGGTTTGAACCGTATCGACTTATGCTGATAAAACATTATTTGATGATATCATGAAAGGTAAGAATCTAAAAAATCAACACTGGCATAGTAAATCTTCTCAGCTAAGATTTACAACTCTTAGCTCTCTATCACACCTTAAATTCAGGAAAAGAGAACATTACTTATAAATTTCCACTTGAGAATGCACTTACAAAAAAAAAAAATAACGATCCACCTGAGAATATAATTTTATGCTAGGAAGCACAAACACTTCATTTGAGGTAACATACCCATGCTTCCTAGGTAAAGGCTAATTTTTCAAAAATTGTTGTGTCGTTGTGTCTTACTTGTACCCATGCTTCCTAGTTTTTAGGTGATTTACATGCCTTAGCATCCTTTTTAGAGGCTTATTCTTTTACATGAGTTTGAAAGGGTCATCCTCAAACTCTTCTATATTTTCTCAATTCTTTTGGAATTTTTTAAAATGTTGATTGCAATATTATTTATATGTAATAGCATCATATTTTTTTTCCATCAATACAATCTTAAATAAGAAGTCACTCCTACAATTTTTTTCTTTTTAGTAAGTAGTCACTCCTATAATTCAATTATATCAATATATATTTGTCATATTTAAAATCCTGTTTTGATGGCCTTAACTTGAATCTGTAATTTTTCAATCTTTTGATGCATCTGCAGCGGCGAAAAGCCAAGAGTTCAGAATCTTGAACTCTAAATGGAAAAGATTAAGTGCCAAACATTACATCAAAATTTCTAAACTTCATGCACAACAACATTGCAGGATTGAATGACTAAGAAGATATACTCTAGGTTTATAAAATCTGAAAGCAAATCAAATGGGAGATACCTCAATTAACCTTCCATGTGAAACAAGTCTTTCACACAAGTCATAGTAAAGATATCCAGCAAGGAACACAGATTGACTGGGCACAGGAACCTATAATAAGAGTGACAGACATAATAATAAGTATTTTTTATTGGGGATTAAAAACCAAAGTAGCTACTTGAGAGGTTCTTACACTTGAAATGAGTTGAAATGCAGCCTCTTTAACTTCATCAACTGTGATATCTGATCTAAAAGTGCTCTCAAGATTGCTAGAGGACTGGGAACTTACAAATGAAAATGAGAAACTCTGTTGGAAGCCAACTAACAGTGGATGCGACCCCTTTAGACAGCGTATCCAGAAATCAACAGACTTACAAAGGTCACCATACTGCTCAGATAAGTTAATGATTAATGTCTCATTTACAGGTGAAATACAAAGTGCATGACTAGTCCTTCTACTTTCCCACAGCTTGGCCAAAAAATTCTCCAGTGGAACATTCTTGCATTTGAATAATCTAGTAATCAGCCTATATATGTTATGGTGAAAATCCATGCAACCCTGAGAATGTAGAAGAAAAGAAAGCAATGTTGTGAATAAATAGAAGTAACGTCAAGAAAAACCATAATAATATGCTATAAGTACAGAACCTGCAGCACCTAACATGATCAAGAAACAAACCTTCAGTGATAGCATATCAATAATATTATACAGTAGTAGCAGTGTATTTTCTGGCAGCATAGAGCCCAAGTCATCTGCAGAGCAATGATCTGGAATAGAAATGCTCAACCATAACTGTAGGGCAGAATTAATATCTTGGAAGATTTGCTGCTTGTAACAAATCCAAGCAAACTCTTAGTAAATGAGAATAACTGCTACTGTCAATGTCATACAAAGATATAAACTGAACATACAAAGCTTTAAAGCATTAATTACTCAATTCTGGAGACTAGCCTTTTAAGCATTAACACCTTTGAGTTTGGTTCGGCTTCCTGGGTACATAGTGCACGTAAGCAGTATGTCACAGCTAATTGATGACAAGTTGGGATTCCACAGCTACATGTTTCACCATACACCTCACGCTGTTTGAAATCATGTCAATCAAAAACAAAAATCCAGAAAGAGCATAGAATTGGCCACTAAATGTTTTTTTTTTATTAGTCAAAATGGGAATAACCTCTAAATGTATAATCAATGATGAATATAATAAAGCTTAAACAAATCTAAAAAACTTACAATTGTATATATGGATTCTGACAGACACTGAATACTGTCCTTCAAACCTTCAATCCCACAGACTCTTAATGCCTTTCCCTTTCTCACTAAAATTCTTGATTTTTGTAAATAATTATGAGGTGTAACATACACATCTCGCAGGAGGATACCAATAATTTTCATTTGCATTTGCTGACAAAATTCTGGGTAAAGTGCACTCATTTCCTCATACGCAAGCAGTTCCTAAAAATATTCCATGAAAGAAATGTAGAGAATATAGCTATGAGCCACATCCATATAATATATGATATAAAAGAGGGGGGTGGGGGGGTACATAATAACTAAATGCTTATAGAAAGGAAAAATTTACAAAAAGGCCAGACCTGCTCTAAGATTATGCCAATTGCCCTCTTTGACACTTGCACAGAAGATGACAGCAAACAGTACAAAGTTGGAGCACTATCTACCTCGGCCACGCTTGTACAACGTTTACATTCGATCTAGATAACAATTAAAAATGAGGCAAAAGAAGCAAGACAAATAATAGTGACAACACTTGAAAGCTATCAAAAGTGCTTACCTTTACCCACTGCTTCACCAAGGGTACAGGACCTGACAGAATTTCAAACACCTCTCCAGGAACAGACCAATCTTCAAGGACCTCTGCAATTGTCCTTTTCACTTTATGACTATCACACTGATGGAGAACATCCAAAAGAAAAGCACTTCTAGTGCAAGCCTCATTAACAAATTCTATAATAGCGTCTTTTGAAATATCACCCTCTAACCCTTTTGGTTTCTGTACAAAAATCTGGCAAAGACGTTTGACACAAGTCCATGATGCCCTACAACATAATTTCAATGCCTTGGACGCCTGCAAAAGTATAATAATTATTAAACACTTATTTTTTTAAAGGCAGATAGTGTGGAAGGTAAGGTGGGTTCTGAAACATAGACATAGCGCACCACAAAAAATGCCATTACAACTGGGCTATCACTTGAACCCAATAACATCCATTAAACACTTATACAAACCAAAATTATAAAGGGCAATAGATATGACAATAAAAATGCTATTTTTTTTATTGGTAAATTACACACACATCCAAACCCACAACCTCACCCTCTCCTTAGAACTTATAAGAGGAGGAAGTGCCAATGGAGCTAGAGCTCATTGGCAACAATAAGAGAATGCTTATTGTAAGATGATGTTAGAGCTCACTCAATTTTCCTTCTGATCTTACAGCCTTGTGAACTCTTCATGTGCGGAATCAATGGATTTGGTTCGGCAGTCATTTTGCATAATCTACCATCTAACACAGTTAAATAAATACTCAAATTGCCTGTAAAAGGCTTCTAGCTGACTTCAGACAAAAGCAATCAATATTTTAGTACTAAAGAAATCAATTATACAGTTGTCTAACACATCTATTCCATGCCAAAACACAGATTAAAATCTTTTACTAAATTTTCAATACCTTTCTTTCTTCCTTATGCTAAAAATCTTACTTTTCTAGTATAGGTGTTATCTGTAACTTCCAACGGTCAAAACAAGGATAGACAGAAAAATTTTCAAGTTTTTTCAAACTTCCTTATTCCATACTCTTGGTTAAAATGAGAAATAATTAGAAATGGCAACGTAGGGTAATGAAACAGAAATAATGAAATAAAATAATTTTAACATGACCCAAAGAGCAGCAACAAAATCGACCTAACACAGTAGCTTATGCACTGCCTTTGGAATTATCTTTCAAATTTTATAAAAAAATGCCCGTTGATAATAGAAGGAAATAATCTACTGAACCTAATATGACAGCGTTTCTATCCCCACAAAATGATAGTGCAGCTCCAAACTTAACGCATATAAACTTGAAACAAATGTGTGGAAAGAACAGGCTACAATCAAAAGACACTTAAAAAAAGCAAAAGAATATATAATAATAATACCTCTATTACTTGCTTATTTCTGTACAAAAATACACCGATGTTGTGAAAAGAGGCAAATAGGTGTTTTAGCCCTTGAGTTTGAACCCATTCACTGGTAATAATGTGTTTAACTAAATGCGTACTCCTCTGAAATAAGAAATGTCAAACCAATTAGCTTAACTGAAACACATATCATTGAATCCTGCAATAATAAAGAGAATCAAGAATGAATCAGAAACACAGTGCGTAGGAAATTAAATATTACATAATAAAAAAGCCAACCTTCATTTTAAGCTTTGTTCTGGCAGAGAGGGTGAAAGCGGCGATAGCTACACTAATTACAACTTTGCTGTTTTCATCGAATCCATCTCTCTCCCCTTCATATATACAACTGCTCCATGAACAAGAAAATTCAGAGAAGCCTTATTGCTAACTTGATTCATCTTCTAAACAGTGCAAGACATTAAAAATGAAAAGTTCCAAAATTATCAACATAAGTTTCAGTCCTCTGTACAAGTAGGCTCCCTACGTCCTATGGCTTCACTTTCAGAAGCTTTTCTTGGTTATTTATAACACTTAGTATCCGTTTGGATACAGCGTCTGCGTTTCACCTTTTTTTTTTCAGCAAAACTTTCATTAAAAATGAGTCCAACGGCACTATTCACACATTTAAAAATTATTTTGTTGCAGTGTTTTTAGTTTTCAGCAATAAACGGTATTCAAACACACCCTTAAACTAATGTAAGGAAAACATCTAAAAAGTGCATCTCACATTCTAGATTGGTTTAAGAGTCCTTCATGGGGTGGGCACTAAATATAAATTCTACCCTCAATACCTCTAGACACATCAAAACAAACTGATATAATTTGAAAATCAAATTTAGATAGCTTATAAACTTAATCTTACTATGTTGTTAGGGTCATAATAGTTTCCAGAATTGAATGCACAACAGAACACTACAACTACTCTGGTGCACAAGCAGCCATATTTTTCACAGCTATGGTAACTAAACAAAGACATAAAGAATGACCTTTGAACAAGATTTCTTTATAATAAGAAGATAAAGAGAGGAGAGAAGTCCAAGCACACAATTATACAAAATTTATTCGGAGCTATTAGAGCGGGATCTACTTTTTGGGGAATATGATTCAAAGCCCCAAAGGGGGAATTGGGAATTTTTCTGATAGGGGATCAGAGTGGTTTCCAAAACCAGAGTAAAACTAATTCTTGCTTAAATTAAGAAAACTACTTAGTCCAAAAAAGAAAAAGAATGGAAGCATAGGTAAATTAGTAACCAAAGAAGAAAGCAAGTGAAGGAACTCCATCTTCAGCTTAGGAATGGAAATCGCAACACCCTCAACAGCTCTAAATTTATGTTAATTGTAAATGCACCGCATCAAACACAAAGGGTGGCCTTCCAAGCAACACAAGTGGAAAATACCATAAAATGAAAAGGATGGGGGGTGCAAAAGACAAACAAAGTAAAAGAAACCCACAATTAACTTACCTTTGACAGGAATGAAAAATATCAGCAAACTGATAGAATGCATCCTGGATTATACAGAGTTTTGTAGTAATAAAAGCATCTTCGTTTTCACTAACAAGCTGTTTCCTTTCTGAATTCACTAAATCTGCTAGGGGCTGGCATAAGAATTTCAACGCATTTAGGTAAAAGAGCAGATAAGCTTTTCTATCATTCTGAGTGCAATCTATTGATGCCTCATAACCAGAACTCAATTGTGAACAACTCTGACGAACAGAATCCATATGTTTGACATTACATGTCACACAATTCTCTTTGCAGCTAATATGAAAGTAACTAACCAAAGAACCAAGCAAAGCAGCTAAGTTCTGCAGTATATCCCCATCATCATGTAAAATTCGAATAGCACCTCTGGACTTCGCATCAGAATTGATAAGGTGCAACCCAGCTGCATAAAGCCTCAGTATCATATCAAAGGGAGATCTAACCTGCCAAACAAATTTGATTAAAATTACAATGCGAGACATGCAAATAACACCACAAATGAAAAATTCACAATATATACTACATAAACAAGATACCTGATGGGAATCACCTGCTATTTTGTTTAGATGTGTCGCCATTGTAATACTTAAGTTTGCACTTGAAGTTCGACATTTATTGGCACAATAAGAGACAAGTTCAACATACTCTATTCCAGTATTTTCCACTTCGAACTGGAAAAATAAAATAAACTTTGAGATCATGGGTTTAAATCCTGTCTCCAAAACATAAGATTACTAGAAATGCAATAACTCTGAAAACTTAAAAGTACTCTTCTCCAAATAATGAATGTGCAAACTAATAATTTATGGAGGAGGTAATAGATAAAAAGTACGGAGTTCAATGGGGTCGTTGATGTTCTGAAGCAGTTGCTGGTTCATATGGTATGGAAGTGTGGAAATTTACCAGGGGCGGACGAGATTTATTCTCTAAGTTATATTAGATATAAGGTTGGAAATTTTCTAGAATTTGCTTTTGGAATGATCAATGATGTGATGATATGCTAATGAAAGATGCTTACTCAAAATTATTTTCTGTTGATGCTGATAGAAATGCAACTGTGCCTAATTTGCCTAGACTTCTCTTTTGAGAGTGTTACTCAGATACCTAGGTTAGCTAAAGACTAGGATTTAGAGTCTATTGATGTTCATGGATATGTTGTATGAGACTAAGGTTTGATGGGTTGAGGAGGATAGAATGATGTGGGGGCATCCAATATGAAGAAGTTTCAGGTTAGGTAATATCATAATGTGCTGAAAATAATAGACAATGATCTGTTTTTTCTATGGCCAAAGCTCTTTTTCCTACAACACAATCTTCATTCGATACACGTGAGACATGACACAACTAGCCAGTGATCATCTTACTTGTAAACAATATTATATTTGTATATATATCATATTCCATATTATAAAACATGTAATTAGAGAAGATAACATTATGGCCATATCTTTGGCTTTAAACACGAACATAGGTGAAACTGATGATAGAAGTCTTCCTTGAACCATATGCCTGATTCATTAAAACTTCTCTCATGTATACAATTTATCAATATTACCTTGCATTCATGGGTAATGGAATCCAACACACAAATTAATATGTCAATGATGAGCAACGATCTATTTTCTGGTAGTGAGAATAAAGATGAACATATCCGCCGCGCAACCTGCATGTTGACTGATGATTAAGAAACACATATAGATCCTACATAATACATATGGCCAGAAATCAGACACAAGTCACCTTGTAAATTTGATCTTTTAATGATGACTTTGCATACTCAGAGATTGTAGCATAGCAGAACGCACGTACTAGATCCCCATTAAAACATGCTAGCTCCCCCACCAAAAATAAAGTACATTTCCCCAGGTAAGTCACAAGCGCCCTGTGCAACTTCTCATATGCATTGGCATCTAATACCCTAGCACATTTAATAAACAAAACAAACACTTTACACCTATAAACACATATAGACACAAATTTACAACCAAACACAATCTTTGCTTCAAAAAGCCAAAAACTACACATCATAGAAATCAAATTTAAGTCCAATCTCTATAGTTATTATGTTTCAATTCCGATCCATCAGAGAAACTCATCTCAACTTAAAATTTAGTTGCCCTCATTCTTGTCAAAATTAGAGCATAACCAGAAGTTTCAAATCATTAAAATATCCAAAGGCTTCAACTTCCTTTTGTTTCATTTCCCACACTTCCTCGGCAACCAAACACAACCTTTCAAATAAACCAAACTCATGCAACTAACAATTTAGTATTGCTAGCCCCATTCTAGCTAACATTAGTGCATATTTCAGAAGTTGCATTTCATTAAAATTTCCAAAGGTTTCAATCACCTTCCCTTTCATTTCACACACTATCTCACCAACCATACACAACCTTTCAAACAATCAAAAATCACGCAACAAAAAAGTTAGTAATGTTAGCCCCATTCTAGTCAAAATTAGTGCATATTTCACAAGTTCCAAATAATTAAAATCTCCAAAGGTATCAATTTCCTTTCATTCCCACATTGTCTCACCAGCCAAACACAGTCTTTCAGACAATCAAAACTCTTCTCAACTAAAAATTTAGTAATGTTAGCCCCATCCTGGTCAAAATTAGTGCATATTTCATAAGTTTCAAATAATTAAAATCTCAAAACGTATTTTCTTTCATTTCCCGCACTTTCTCACCAACTAAGCACAACCTTCCAAACGATCAAAACTCACGCAACTAAAAGGCTAGAAATGTTAGCCCCATTCTAGTCAAAATTGGTGTATATTTCACAAGTTTGATAAGTAAAACCTCCAAACATATCAATTTCCTATCATTTCCAACATTTTCTCGGCAACCAAACACAACCTTTCAGACAATCAAAACTCACACAACTAAAAGGTCAGTAATGTTAGGACCATTCTAGTCAAAATTAGTGCATATTTCACAAGTTCCAAATAATTAAAACCTCCAAACATATCAAATTCCTTTCATTTCCCACATTTTCTTAGCAACCAACACACAATCTTCCAAAAATTCAAAAACTCACATACCTAAACCACGGCCGAACCTCCTCAACCAAACCAATCACCCTCCTATACACCTCCTCGTCCTTCCTCTGACCCAAGGCCGCGCACTTCACCATCGTTGCAACCACCTCCACAACCAACAGCGCATACTCCTTATCTCCACCACTTTTCTCCACATCCGGCACAAACTTCCAAGCCGAATTCGCTGATTTCTTCACTTTCACACCAAAATCCATCCCTCTGAAGCTCTCCAAAACCCTAAACCCCTCGGCCTCAGCGTCGCAGTACCGCCCCAACCCCTCCATACAATGCAACAAGCGAACTCTCTGCACGTGAACGGAGTAGGGTTTACAAGAGAGCTGGGACGAGAGGGAGTCCAAGCAAGTGAGGCAGAGTTGGTAAATGTTGAGGAGGTCGAGGGCAAATCGGTCATTTGAGGAGCGTGGATCGGACGAGGAGAGGCACTTGGGGAGGAGGGAAAGGGCGCGGTTGAGGAAGGGGAGGAATTGCTTGGCGAGGGGACGGATTTGGTGGTTTGTGAGATCTGAGAATGGATGGAGGTAGTTGGAGAAGAGAGGAAAGAGCGTTTCCGCCGTGGAGGAAGAGGATTCAAGTTTGGAGAGGAGAGAGGATTCGGTGGCGGAGGACATTACTGTGTGAGAGAGAGAGAGAGAGAGAGAGAGAGGGAGAGAGAAGAGAGGTCTGAGAGTGAGGAAAGGGTTGGGGGAAAATTGAAAATGAGAAGGAAACGGTGGGGTTTGTTTGTGTTTTTAAAGGGCGCCAATAGAGCCCGCCCATGGGATTTTTCAAATTAGTGGAAGCGTGGAAGGAAGAGGTTTTTTTTTTTTTTTTTTTTTTGTGAATTATAATTTATCCACGCATAATTTAATCGAAATATAAGTTATTTATCTGTAATTTAAAATTTGACACTTTATCCATCTAAGGTTAGTTTAATTAGAGTTTTATAACATAACTTTATTAAAAATATGGCTAAATATGTTTATAATAAAAATAGTTTAGTTAGAGTTTTAAGCACAACAACCTTTTATAATGAAAAATGATGGTTAAAATAAATAAATAAACAAATATATTAACTAATTAAATGGGGATGTAGCTCAAATGGTAGAGCATGGGAATGCACACCCAAATCATGAAGATCAATACCTTGCATCTCCAATTTTTTACAAAAACCTACAAACACTCACTCGTCATGCTTCACACGATGACTTTTTATTATTATTCATTTTTTAAGAATGGTGACTTTTTGTAATGAGAATGAGGGTTAAAATATATATATATATATATATATATATTAAAAGGGGATGTAGCTCAAATGGTAGAGTATGGGAAAGCTTGCCCAAGGAACGAGGATTGATATCTTGCATCTCCATTTTCTTACAAAAACCTACAAACACTCGCTCACCCTACTTCATTCATACACAAAACCACACTATTCAAAATTGCCCTCTTTTTTAAGCACGATGACCTTTTATTATTCTTTCTTTTTTAACACGATGACCTTTATAATGAATATGAGGGATTATATATATATATATATATATATATATATATATATATATTAAAGGGGGATATAGCTCAGATGGTAGAGCATCGGAAGGCTTACCCAAAGAACGAGGATCAATACCTTGCATTTTCATTTTTTTACAAAAACCTACAAGCACTCACTCACCCTGCCTTATTCATACACAAAATCACACCATTCAAAATCTCCCCTTTTTTACGATGACCTTTTATTACTCTTTTTTTTTTAAAGCACAATGACCTTTATAATGAAAATGAGGGTTAATTAATATATATATATATATATATATATATATATATATATATATATATATATATATATATATATATATATATATATATATTAATTGATTAAAAGGGGATATGGCTCAAATGGTAGAGTATGGGAATGCTTACCCAAGGAATGAGGATCAATACCTTGCATCTCCATTTTTTTACAAAAACCTACAAACACTCACTTATCCTACTTCATTCATTCACAAAACCACACCATTCAAAATCACGTTTTTTTTAAGCATGATGACCTTTTTTTTTTTTTTTTTTTTTAAGCACGATGACCTTTATAATGAAAATTAGGGTTTAATTAAAAGGAGATATAGCTTAAATGGTAGAGCATGGGAAGGCTTACACAAGGAACAATGATTGATACATTGTATCTCCATTTTTTTACAAAAACCTATAAACACTCAGTCCCCTTGCTTTATTCATACACAAAACCACGCAATTCAAAATCTCTATTTTCTTTAAGCACAATGACCTTTATAATGAAAATGAGGGTTAATATATATATATATATATATATAATGAAAGTGAGCTCTCAACTTTTTGTTTACCCTCTCTTTGTGGTCGATCCGCAAAACCTTAACCAATCTGAAATTTTCACCAATGTTTCTCTCTCTTTTGATTTCACATACCACTGATATAAATTGTCAAAGAGAAAGTTAAAGCAAATCGAAGCACATCTAACAAGGTAATATTTGACGTGAATGTGGGTTTCATTGGTTATGTGTTTTGTGTATATATCTAGGGTTTTGGTGTTTTAGATATTGGGTTTTGTTATTTAGATCTTGGGTTTTGGTGTTTAAATATGATGAGTGGTGAGGGTTTGATTAGTGGATTTGAGATACGACTCAACCCAATGCAATGCTCTTAATCGATTTGCTTTTACCGCATAGTCCCAAACCGACTGACCTCAAGCGGTCTTAATTGGGAGTTTGGAATTGGTTGAGGGGAAACCAACCTCAATAGTTCGATTATACTTTAATTCTATAACAAACAACTTCAACTTATATAATTCTATAACAAAATTAACAAACAGCTTCAAGCTCTAATATAATTGATCTTTACTAAGCTATCCCAATTAAGCCAGTTTTGCCCACTTCTCTCAGCTATCCTCGATTTTGACGGTCTCCACCACCATCCTCATATTTTAAGGTAAACTTTGATGGTGTTGTGTTTAAGGAGACAACAGCAAAATTCATTTTAGTCATTTAACTTTGTTTTCATTAATTTTAATCCTTTAACTTTCAAATTTATTCAATTAAAGCTTATTTTTATCAATTTTTGTTATATGTTATGGTTAATTTTTCAAAATTTTTAAATTAAAAAATTCAATTAATAATCGAAAAATATTTTCTAGATTTTTTTTTTCAGAAAATTTTAACAAAAGTTGACAGAAAGTTCTTTCAAAAATCCAAAAAAAACGTGTCTAAATAAAAAACGTTTTCAAAAATGTTTTTACCACGTTGGAATTTATTTCAAATAAAAAATATTTTGAACAAGCAAAGTCTTTTTAAAAGAAACTTGTCTTTGCATAAAAATTATGAGATTTTCCTTAGTTTCAATGTCTAAAGAAATCGCTCTCCCCCTTTTGATAGCTAATGTCGAAACAATAGCTGCTGTTAAAACTCATTTTTGCTCATGAAATTGGTTTGTCCTCCATTATTATTGAGGAAGATTCTGAAGTGGTTATTGAAGCTTTAAGAAGCGATGAAAATCAATGGTGTCTTTTGGTCATCTAATTGAACGAGGTATGAAAAGAATAAGCTAAATTTAGTAAAAATAACATCATTTAGAATTTATAAGTTTTTGAAAAAAATTGTTTATATTTAAAATATTCTGTGCATATGAAAATTTGTCATAAAAAACGTTACCATATTTTGCATGAAAGATATAACCTGCCAATAACATAGTTAATATTGCATAATTTTGGCATGATTATAGTAATATTAACACAAAGAAACCAATTCAATCCAGACTAAAATTGTTAATATATATATATATATATAGAGAGAGAGAGAGAGAGGATAAAACTTAGGTACAGTACATAAGGTGTTGTTCCTTAGGTTTCCCTTTTAAGATTCAGTCATGTGGCTACTTAATTAAAAAATACACTTCGATCCTATGAAAAAAAATTCACATAACAACATTTTAAAAGGTAAATCTAAGAAACAGCATCTAAGTATTATACCTGGGTACTAATAAACATTAGTTCCCCGCATGATTGCATTGTCCCAAGAATTTCTATGCCACCAATAAAAGTACCATCTACATACAGTTGAGGGTAACTAGAGCAGCCTGAAAAAATTTTAAACTGCTGACAAATGTCATCATCAGAAAGACTAGCAAACTTTGATAATTATAAAAGGGAAAAGACAAAGAAAATTGCCCACAAACCATAAACCAATCTTTAAGGATGGGGTAACCTTTATCACCCAAACCTGGTCATAAACAGGGTACATGGCGCAAACGGTATTTCTCCCAAAAATAAGTACGATAATCATTGATGGGAAAATGAAAAATATGGAATGAAAATTGCCCATAAAATAGAATAGCCAACAATATAACAAATTATCCTTATCACTTACAAAGAGTACTTGTCATTCGGTATAATGATATAACAAGTAGCCTTAAGTGCCCGTTTGGATCCACGTTATTGCACGTATGCGTTTCACAATTCTCATTTCCTTCTTTTTTTTTTTCTTTTTTTAGCCGCAGTTGTTGACTTTTCTCCCCTGAATAGTGCACGGGTGCACTGTTCGCAGGACCCATAAACTTCACTTTTCAGTAATTTTTTCATTAAAAATGGGCCCCATAACACTATTTATACATTTAAAATTATTTCACTATAGTATTTTCAGTTTTTAGTTTTCAGTAAAATAAATTGTATCCAAACAGACCCTAAGACAACAAAAACAACTAAAGAACCAAAGCCCCATTGTTTGGATATTTTTTTTTGAACCTTTATTCCCCATTTGTAATAGGCAATTACTCAAGTCGAAAAAAAAGGCAATGATATGAAACTTCTACAATACATAATACATAGTACCTATTTGAGGGCTCTATTAGTAACCTACGGGTAATAACATCCTTCGTAGTAGTCATGTTGACTTAAAAAAAAATAACGTATTACTTGTTTGGCATCATATTTTGAAACCACACTTCTCCAAAATATAACTTTTTATAAGGTTCACTTTTTCTAGATACAACATTTTTAAACAACCCAAATACAAAAAGGCTGAAAAAATAAGATGTACTGAACATATGTTAGATTAATTATGAATTGTACTAAAAATAACTAAAATTTATACCATTGACCATTCAACTAATATTTACTATTACATCCTCTCATAAGAAGAAAAAGATGATTATTATTATTATTATTATTATCAACCTTTACAAGATTTAAATACAAAGCAAGTTCTAATTAAAATGGACAAAAGTTAATATTTTTATATTAAAAGGGGATGTAGCTCAAATGGTAGAATATGTGGTACAACTTACACAAAGAACAAGGATCTTTACCTTATATCTCCATTAATTTTTTTTTTTTTTTAAAATATCACATTTTTAATTATTTTATTTTATTTTATTTTCTTGAAATGTCATATTTTTAAATTATTTTGAAAGAAAATGAGTAGGAAAAAAAAAGAATGATACTAAAGAAAATGAGTAGAAAGAGACGTTGGTGTAATTCTTTTTATTTATATTTTGCTGTAATTGTTGCTTTAGTAGATAAGTACGAGTTTGATAGAATGTTCCAAAGTCGAAATTTTTTTAATTTTGAATAAAAACAAAAGTAACTAGATGGTGTTTTGTGCCCAAAAATTTTGCCAAAGAGAATATTTTTTTTTAAAACAAAAACAAAAAATAAAGGGAGGGTGTTTTATTCACGGAAATTTTGCCAAATGGAAATATTAGTCCAGTCAAATTTCAAATTAAGTCTAAGAGTGTTTTTTTTTTTTTTTTTTTTTTAATTTATAGAAAAGTGGGGTAGTGCCCAGTAGTGGGAATTTTTTTTTTCCCCTGCGATAGTTACTTCTATCTATCTACTATCTAGTGGGGAATTTTTACCCAATTTTTGTGGTTTTAATCTTATTTCTTAAGTTTTAGAAATAAGGATAAGTTAATTACATTAGGGTTATTTTGAAAGTAAAAAAGGCAATAATAACTTTTTGAAATATAGAAAAGAGATTAACGTTTACAAAATTTAATAGTAAACAAGTTCTAATTAAAATGGACAAAGATTGTATTTTTATATTAAAAGGGGATGTAGCTCAAATGGTAGAGCGTGTGACTACAGCTTACACAAGGAACGAGGATCGATACCTTGCATCTCCATTAATTTTATTAATTTTTCTTTAAATATCATATTTTAATTTATTTTATTTTCTTAAAATATCATATTTTAAAATTATTTAGCAAGAAAATGAGCAGGAAAAAAATATTAGGACAATTTATATTAAAAGGGGACGTAGCTCAAATGGTAGAATATGTGATATAACTTACACAAAGAACGAGGATCGTTACCTTATATCTCCATTAATTTTATTATTATTTTCTTAAAATATCACATATTTAATTATTTTATTTTATTTTATTTTCTTAAAATGTCATATTCTTAAATTATTTTGAAAGAAAATGAGTAGGAAAAAAAAAGAATGATACTAAAGAAAACGAGTAGAAAGATACGTTGGTGTAATTCTTTTTATTTATATTTTGCTGTAATTGTTGCTTTAGTAGATAAGTATGAGTTTGATAGAATGTTCCAAAGTCGAAAATTTTGCAAAAATAAAATTTTTGAATTTTGAATAAAAACAAAAGTAACTAGATGGTGTTTTGAGCCCAAAAATTTTGCCAAAGATAATTTTTTTTTTTTAAACAAAAACAAAAAATAAAGGGAGGGTGTTTTATTCACGGAAATTTTGGCAAAGGGAAATATTAGTCCAATCAAATTTCAAATTAAGTCTAAGAGTGTTTTTTTTTTTTTTTTTTTTTTTTATATTTAAATTTTATAGAAAAGTGGGGGGTAGTGCCCAGTAGTGGGAATATATTTTTTTTCCTGCCATAGGTACTTCTATCTATCTACTATCTAGTGGGGAAATTTTTACCCGGTAGGTTTCTTGCTTTTAATTTTTGTCAATTTATGGTTTTAATCTTATTTCTTAAGTTTTAGAAATAAGGATAAGTTAATTAAATTATGGTTATTTTGAAAGTCAAAAAGGTAATAATAACTTTTTGAAATATAGAAAAGAGATTAACCTTTACAAAATTTAATAGTAAACAAGTTCTAATTAAAATGGGCAAAGATTGTATTTTTATATTAAAAGGGGATGTAGCTCAAATGGTAGAGCTTGTGACTACAGCTTACAAAAGGAACGAGGATCGATACCTTGCATCTCCATTAATTTTTCTTTAAATATCATATTTTAATTTACTTTATTTTCTTAAAATATCATATTTTAAAATTATTTAGCAAGAAAATGAGCAGGAAAAAAATATTATGACGTTTTATATTAAAAGGGGATGTAGCTCAAATGGTAGAATATGCGGTATAACTTACACAAAGAACGAGGATTGTTACCTTATATCTCCATTAATTTTATTATTATTTTCTTAAAATATCACATATTTAATTATTGAGATAATTACAGTAAATCCACCTGAGGTAAGACCCGTTTGCGCTTTGCCTACCCGTGGTTTAAAACTTTTACACTTTGCCCACCGGAACTTCAATCTGTTATCCATTCGTTACCTACCTCACCCCCAGCCGTTAGAAAAACACATTTTTAGGGAAAAACAAACATAACAAAAATAAAAAAGCTAGGGTTTTGATTGCTTAAAGAACTTCTATAAGAACAAAGTGGAGGAATAGCAAACAAATCCCACTTTGATCTTAGCAAACAAATCCCACTGTGGCTGGGATTCGAAGTGGGTTTGAAGTTGGAATTGGGGCTGGGTTTGCAACTGTGGTTGGGTTTCATTTGAGCTACTTCAAATGAAACTCCATGGCTGACCCTTAAAGCTCGTTTCCCTCACTCATCGACGCCACCTCAGCGGCGAGCTCCTCCTCACCAAAAAACCTTACCAAGCCCTCACCAATCTCGAGCTCTCACTCTAATCTCTGAAGCTTTCCCAAGTTGAGCCTCCATTAGACCTCCATGGCTGACCCTTCAAGCTCCCACAATAAATCTCACCGAGCCCTCTCTCTCACTCTAAACTCAGGGCAATCCTAGCTTTTTGATGGATCATAAACTCAAGGACTCCACCACCACCGGCGTTCTTCCTAGTGATTCAGAACCCCCACAAAACCCAGAAAGTATGATAAAGAAGAAGAAGAAGAAGAATAAGCAAAGGAACAAGGACAAAGCCGAAGAACCTGAAGCTAATAATCACAAGTGAAAGCATGAAGAAATCAAGGCGAAAGAGAAGAAGAGTAAGAATAAGAAACCGAAAGAGGATGACAAGGAAAGCAAAACCCACCAAGGAAAAGAAGATGATGAAACTGTGAAAGATGGTCTGGTTATGGTGAGTGGGCATAATGTGAAATTGGGTAAGTATGCTCCTTTGAAGTTCTTTGCCGAGTTGGGTTTGCCCCAAGAGGTTTTGGAGTGCTGCAAGAACTTCCAGAGCCCCTCTTCCATTCAATCCCGTACCTGGCCTTTCTTATTGGACGCTTGTGACTTTATCGGCATCTAAGTCATCCTTGCTCCATGTACTTTGTTCTTAAGCAATCAAAACCCTAGCTTTTTTATTTTTGTTATGTTTGTTTTTCCCTAAAAATGTGTTTTTCTAACGGTTGGGAGGTGAGGTGGGTAACGGATTGAAGTTCAAGTGAGCAAAGTGTAAATTTTAAACCACGGGTAGGTAAAGCGCAAACGGGCATTATCTCAGGTGGGTTTACTGTAATTATCCCTTAATTATTTTATTTTATTTTCTTAAAATGTCATATTTTTAAATTATTTTGCAGGAAAATGAGTAGGAAAAAAAAGGAATAATACTAAAGAAAATGAGTAGAAAGTTACGTTGGTGTAATTCTTTTTATTTATACTTTGCTGTAATTGTTGCTTTAGTAAATAAGTATGAGTTTGATAGAATGTTCTAAAGTTGATTTGGATAAGAATAAACGATTATTTTACTGAGAATGACTCCCGAAAATTTTGAATTTTGAACAAAAACAAAAGTAACGCGATGGTGTTTTGTGCCCAAAATTTTTGCCAAAAAGATTTTTTTTTTAAACAAAAACAAAAACAAAAAATAAATTGGTGTTTGGTTTGTGTTTTCAAATAACAATTTTCAGTTTTCAAACAGCATTTCACGCATTTTCACACACTTTTTCATCTACACGTATTTTCATAAATATTTTAAAACAACAATTTTCATTTTTTAAACACATGTACCAAACAGGCCCTCCAGGATGTTTTATTCACGGAAATTTTGTCAAAAGGAAATATTAGTCCAGTCAAATTTCAAATTAAGTCTAAGAGTGTTTTTTTTTTTTTTAATTTATAGAAAAGTGGGGTAGTGGGAAATTTTTTTTTTCCTGTGATAGGATCTTGTATCTATCTATCATCTAATGGGGAATTTTTACCCGGTAGGTTTCTTGTTTTTAATTTTTGTCAATTTATGGTTTTAACCTTGTTTCTTATGTTTTAGAAATAAGGATAAGTTAATTAAATTAGGGTAATTTTGAAAGTAAAAAAATGCAATAATTAACTTTTTGAAATATAGAAAAGAGATTAACCTTTACAAAATTTAAATAGTAAACAAATTCTAATTAAAATGGACAAAGATTGAATTTTTATATTAAAAGGGGATGTAGTTCAAATGGTAGAGAATGTGGTATAGCTTACACAAGGAACAAGGATCAATACCTTACATCTCCATTAATTTTTCTTTAAATATCTATCATATTTTAAATTATTTTATTTTATTTTCTTCAAATATTATATTTTAAAATTATTTAGCAAGAAAATGAGCAGGAAAAAAGATTAGGACATTGTTGTAAGTTGGAACGGAAGGAAAAGGAAAGGGGTATGGAAATGAGAATGAAACCATGGGTTAGCTTGTGTTTTGAAAGGGCACAAATACTCGCTCGTGGGGGTTTTCAAACTATTGAGTTTGGAAGCCAGAGTTTTTTTTATTTTGTTTTTAAGCACTATAACATTTATTAAGAAAACTATTGTTAAAATTTCTCTCCCTGTAGTACTTGTTAAATTAGGAAAACTATATATTTATATTTTAATCAAATTAAAAGGAGATGTAGCGGAAATAGTAGAACATGTAGTCCAAGTTATACAAGAAATGAGGATTGATACTACCGATTCAGCCAAAAAAAAAAAAAAAAAGAGAGGATCGATACCACCTTGTTCACAAACACCTACAAGAAATAAATAAAAAACTAGATGCCACTTGGGGTTATGCTTAAGTTAGCAAACAATTTCTTTAATATGTAAGAACTATCCTTGCCACCACCGTACACTCTTGATGAGACAGTAACTCTATAAATATAAGTGTTTGTGGGATGTGAGGGGGTAAGAGTCGGGGTTCAAGTCTCCAGGAGAGAGCTTTACACATATATACACTTAGGGTACGTTTGGTACATTGGATGAAGATTACGACAGGAATTGTAATATTTATTACTATGAATAAAATGTGTTGTAATGGAATAACTAAATCTATTCATTAGTTTGTTGTGAGTTATAAGTTATAACATTAGAATGAAACTTAACATTTATTTTAGGAAATATCTTACTCATACATTATATCTCCTTAAAAATTGTTATTTTTAAATTTAAGAGAGATATGTGTTATTTTTTATGATTTTTAAATTTTATAATTGTTAGATGTATATGGAAAGTTTGTTTATTTTGAAATATATTAAGTTTTGAAATTATTACAATTACTAATGAATAGTTAATACAACCTTTTAAAGATAAATAGTTATTTCTCATTTTGAATAATAGCTATTCATAATAAATGACTATTCTTTGTAATAAAAACACAACCAAACTAAATAATAACTAAACTATAGGAATAATTATTATATTACAGCGCCTATTATAGTCTACTAAACATGCCCTTATATTAGGCTATAGTATTGTGGGGTCACGTCCCCAATTAATCGGATTTATCCGCTTTGGGGAGCCAGTCCCTCACGGTTTATCGGCTCGTCCCCGAGTGTGGGCAGGACCAACCAAGGGCTAGACCTTGTAGTTGTAATCGCAAGTCCCACATCGGTTAGAGTTCCCTCCCACATATGGTTTAAATGCTTCTGGAGCAACCATATGTGTACCACCTCCACACAGAGCTTGTAATGGTAGAGGCGTGCCTTGTTCTTCGGAACGGCAACAAAACCGTGCGGGTGTCAAGCCTTACAGGCTACAAGGTCTAGCCCTTGGCCTGAGGTGAAAATCCCCAAAGCGGACAATAACTGGAGATGGGCACTGCCCTCAAAAGCGCCTTTTTGTGGGAACACAATCTATTTGTCCGCTTTGGGGGATTTTCACCCCAGGCCAAGGGCTAGACCTTGTAACCTGTAAGGCTTGACACCCCGCACGGCTTTGTCCTCGCCAGCTTGTAATGGTACCCTTATGCCTTGAGCTCAAGCTTATAAGGCATAGGGGGGGCGCTTCTCTAAGCGATGTGGGACTCTTGCACAATGAGCATGCCCACACTCGCCAAGAGGACAAAGCCGTGCGGGGTGTCAAGCCTTACAGGTTACAAGGTCTAGCCCTTGGCCTGGGGTGAAAATCCCCCAAAGCGGACAAATAGATTGTGTTCCCACAAGTATAATTTCTATCTTAGATATAAATAAAAACAAAAACTATCCTTGCCTTGTTGGATTAAAACAAAATCATCACGTTTAATTCTAAATTAGCTTATTACTTTCCTTGTTTCTTAAAATAAATAAAAAAAATTAAAAAAAAAAAGAAGAAGAGAAAAGCTTCTTACTTTCCTTGTGGGCTAACTAGCATTTTACCAGCTAACCTCGTGATTTAATTGACATTTCAAATTACTATCATATTTCCATCCTCAGCATTTTCCATTTGGATTTAAAATGGTCACATGTTGGGTATGTGTGTGTATTACATATTTTGTTATTAAAAAAAAAAAACCCAATTATTTTGAATCTTTTTTCTTAACCTCTCATTTTGGTTCAACCCTTAAGGATTCAATATAGTAGTAATTAAAGTATGAATTAAAACTATCATAAGCCAAAGCCACATGGTATACATAACACTTTAGCTTATATGATTTAAAATATATATATATATTTTTTTTAACAATTCCATATCACATCAAGCTAAATAAATATCACATTAAGCTAAATAAAGAAGTTAAGAGATAATTTTTCGACTCATTTAAGGTTGCTATCAAGCATAGGAAAATGAGATTATTTTACAAAAAATGCTTTTTAGAAAATGATTCATTTTCTATAATCCATCACTGCTAAATCAAAACATAATACAACTTTGAATAAGTATAATTACCCAATAAATTACTTTTTTTTTAGAGAATTGCACTATAAAGTTTTATTATTATCGAGTTGTGCAATTGCGATTAATATATAAATAAAAATAATATAAATAATCTTGTAAGGACACGATTTGTTCCTAAAGCCCAAATGAAGGGTCAGTGGCTCAAAGAGCCCAAAACAATGAATTTGATAGAGAGTGGGCTTAAAGATGAACTTTCAATGAGTTAAGTGGATAGTAATCACAGAAGGTTCGTTATTGCTTAGAATAATAAAACAATCAGTTTTGAACAAGAAAAACTGTCCTTGGCCAAGTCCTTTGATGATTTGTTCTTATATATTTCTCTTAAACTTGTACAAAATTATAGTTCTTGAGTCTATAGTTATTTTTCTTAGGTTTTTTATACGTGTCTCTCTATATCTATGATGACGACTATAAAATATGTCTTTTATGTGCTATAGAACCTTAGTGCACGAATTCCAAAAAAGCCAAGTCATCATGGGCCAAAAACATAATGTTCGGTTTTTCCCAAGCTCAATAGATTGAGAGATGTCGAGTTAGGTATTGAGGTTTATTAAATCTTGATAGATTGATAGGTATCGAGGGAGACCAACATATACCGTTTTTCGTGAGCATTCTTGTGTCTTCAATTATACCACTTGATAACAATCTTCACGGTCTTCTCAAACACACTAGAGATTAAGACTCAATTACATATGAAATGCGTTTTGTCTCAAGATATGCTAATTTGCAAAAATGACCCTCACAATGGCAACTGAATACCTTAAAAAGCTATGAATAAACTTTAGTATTAATTAAAATTAAAATCCTCTAAATTAATGTTTAGAAGATGATTGTCTTTTTTGCCAAGTACCTTGTATATGTAGTTCTTAACTGGTTGGTAACTTTTGATGTTTTTAAATGTGACATTCATTGTTCATATCCTCCTCGCCTAAGTATTGAATTAAAAAAGAAAAAAAACAAAACAAAAATAAAAAAAGGTGAAGAGACTTGTCTCCCCAATTCTAAATAAGGTTATTTATAACCTGAATGCTCCATTATGGTTCAAATCTCTCTCTCCCAACTATCGAATTTAAAAAATAGATATTGTAGGGGCAAGGGCCCAGGATCATATATGGGGCCTTTGGCTTTATCCAAAGATATAAATAGGTTCGAGGATAAGCAAATAATGATGAAAGACTCCCAGACCAAGTTCCGTAAGAAGAGAACAAATGAATGGCTATCTGAGGAGTACATACTCCTCAGACTTAATGAATACGGTTCAAAATATATAACACAACAATTAAAGTGACCTTTTGAGAAGGTTCAGTGACAGGAACGTGCTTCACGAATATGGGAAAAGGAAGAAGACCTGAAAATATCTAAGAGAAGACTAACATCACTGCATTAAATGCACAACAGCTACTTTACTAGTCGCATTTATGTTTAGAAGATGTCTGAACATTACTATATTGGCTAACGCAACTCACAGAGAGTTAGGAAAGGTGGTTAATGATTAACAGGTGGAGGGTAAAGATGATTCAAAAAAGACTATATAAGGTGGGAGACTCTCCACGAAAGGGGGATCGAAGGAGGAGAGAGAAAAGAACAATACAGTAATCCGAACTGTTTTGATACTTTAGAGCAATCATCATACACAGATTCAATCTCCTTTGACTGGAGGCTCATTAAGATAAATATTCTTGTTTTATGTTTAATCACCACACAATCTAATACTAGCCGTTGTCCCACTCTTTAGAACTTAGTTCTTTGATCCATTTTCTATAAATTTATTGTATTGGGCTTATTGGACCAAGACTCCATATAACTTTGACTTGGGTCACAAATTGTGACCCTACAGATATTTATAGTTCAAATCTACTTCCTCAATTATTGAATTAAAGAAAGAAATAAATTTTTTTCTTTAATTAAAAAAAAAAGAGTGAAAAGAATTGTCTCCCCAAATTTAAACCGGGTCATTTATAACCCGGATGCCCCGCTCCAATTCTTACAATTATAACCAACAAAACAAACCCTAGCGACATAAGCACCACAAAAAAGTGAGAAACAGAAAACCTCGAACTAACGAAAACAAAAGGGTTTTAGCAGTTGAAAACCAGAAAAAGCTCGAGAGACAAGTAGCCGCCGCCACACAGAAATGCCGAAGTCGAAGCGTGATAGACCAGGTTGGTTCTCTCTCTCTCTCTCTCTTTCTGCTCTGTTTTTTTCTCTCTGTTTTCAGCAAAACTAACTCTTATCAATACAAAAAAACTTAGTGACTCTTTCGAAGACGAGGAAGAAAGGCAGGGGACACAAAGAAGCGATAGTGAATGCGATAAGAGATGCTGCAGAGACTTACAGCTGGGCTTATGTGTTTTCTTTCGAAAACATGAGGAACCTCAAGTTCAAGGAGTTTAGAGAGCGCCTTAAGTCTTCAAGCAGGTAATAATTCATTGTGTGTGTGAGGGGGTTTAGCTTTGGATTGTTTGTACAAAGGCTCTGCTTGCATTTACTTTTCTGTTTTTGTTTTTATTTTGATTAGTAAGTTTGTTTTGAACCCATTACCTAATCCATCCATTTTGGTCTTACAAGAGGTGCCATTTGTTTAGATTTGAAGGAAAAAAAGGATAAATTCTTGTCCTGAATTTGGTTTTTATATATGGGTTAGGATGAATTTACATGTCCGCTAAACTCCATGTTAATTTGGTTTATCTAATGCACAAACTGATGTTTTGTGTATAATTTTAATTTATTTTTTTATAAAAAAACTTGAAATTTAAATGTTTTATGACGAGATAGCAATTGATCGATATTTTGAAAGTATGGAGGGTATAATAAGTAGATTATGTAATCCAACGGTTGATTTGTCAAAACACTTAATTCAATAAAAATTTATGGAGTGTTGTATAGTGCTGCTGTTTATCACTGAATTTTGATAAAAGGGTGTATGGTGTGGTTCAATATTTGTGCATTCGGAATGCTGAGTGACACTTTTCCTGGTTCAATTGTGTGGAAGTACTTGATTGAGCTTTTGATACTGGTTGAATGTACTTGATTGTGTAAGTTACACACGCACCCCAGATGCATGTGGTCATTCTAAACTGGCACGAGAGGAAGAATTGTCATGTGAACCAGGTTCATTGGCAAATTCCAAAATGTGTTTTGGTTTCTATGTTTATGGAGTATCAACTTGGGTGCTAAATTGAAATAGTAAACGTGATGTGATTCAGTTTTAAGGAACTTTAGTACAACCTGGTTAGGAGATGTTCTTAAGTTGGAGTACATGATTGTGTTCTATTTTGGTTTTTTACCTATGGTTGCTACAGAAAATAAGAACATACCCTGACGAGTGCTTTGGTAATATTTTGTCAGATTTTTCTTGGGTTCGAACAAAGTCATGCAGGTTGCTCTAGGTCGATCTGCTGCTGATGAGATTAGACCTAACATATATAAAGTTTCGAAGGTAAGTGTTCTCTCATTTATGTGGTCAATAACTCATAATGCTCATTTTATCTTATATTGATATATTGTATAACATTGTTTTATTTATCAAAAAAATCTTATATTTATATTTTGTCTTATGATTCCTTTGATTAATTTTTGTCTTAGCTTCTGCATGGAAATACTGGGCTATGTTTTACCAATATGCCAAAAGAAGATGTTGAAAGGTAAGCTTCGGAGGATTTAATGTTCTGAACCATAAGCTCCCATTGTTTGCTAAGGAAAGATGATAAAAGGACAGAGAATTGGGGTTTGGATTCCTGTGTTAGAGTTTTCGCCGTAAAACTGAAAATTTCTGTTTCTATTCTTTTCTCTCCTCCCTTCACCAGAACTGAAAAGAGCTTTAGATGGACTGTTTTAAGTTTGATGAAAAATATAGATATCCTTTTATTAATAATATTCTCTTCTTACTTATCAAAAAAAAAAAGTTTGATGAAAAATATAAAGAAATACGGTTGAAAATTTGGAGTTATTAAAAGGTGGATATGCTGAAATGGATCTTTTTAGAAAGGAGTGTTTGAAATAGAGACATATGGAATCTATAAAATGTAACCTCCCTCTTTTTCACTCACATACAACACATGCACATGCAAGGAAAAAGAAGGGAAAATTAGATTTTGAGAGTCCTTCATGTTGATCCATAGTTTGTTGGAAAAGAGGCAGGTTATACTAGTACCTGATAGTTTTTTGAAAAAAAAAATGGTGAATATATATATATATATATAAATGACAACCTATCAAAAAAAAAAATATATATATATAAATGACCATAAGCCTGTTTCATATCAAGGGTTTATTGCCTTTGGAGAATTGTAATGGTGAATGCTTAGAGTTGCTGATGTAGATCTTTAGTCCTATCATCCCCCCCTCCCCCCTCTTAAGAAAATGTACGTTAAATTATTTATTGTACTTGCATTTTGAAGTTATGTCCAAATGATTAAACTTCTTGTATTTTCCTCTGTACTGATACTATCTTAAATGTAGCCATGCCTTGTCTTGCACAATATTTCTCAGCCAAATGAGTATTAGCCTGCCCAAGTGTTCCATTTTCTCTTCCTAATTCTATCTTTATGCTTCTTTCAATATCTTTTTGTAGGTTATTTAATGAATATGAGGAATATGACTTTGCAAGGACAGGAAGTACTGCAACAGAAAAGGTTTGTAGTAACTTTTTCTATAATCCATTTGCCATGTTTTGTTGTGACCTAAAGATCTAGAATTTGTTCTCGTCAGCATGTAATTTTTGCATTCAGTTGTTCTCTGCAGGCCAAATGCTATAGTTCTATGTTCACAAAAATGCTACAATGAGCTACCGCTTGTGCTTCCTCCTCCCGTAATAATGGGATGGGGGGGTGAGGTTGTGGGTTTGAGACCCACTGGGTTTGTTTGTAACTTACCAACAAAAGAAATGTTACAATCTTATGTTTGGAAGTTATGCATTTTGGTTGTTTTAAGCCTAAATGCTGGCAAAAGCCATATGTTACCTATCATTTACGACTTATGAGATTGATATATCTCATATATTGTTCATCATAAATTGAAATTTACTTTGGATTTTTCAGGTGGAGCTCAAGGAAGGTCCTTTGGAGCAATTTACACATGAGATGGAGCCCTTTCTACGGAAGCAAGGGATGCCTGTTCGGTTGAACAAAGGTTCATAATTGCTCTCTTCTGCTTTCTGTCCCTTATATGCATGTATCATTTATTTAGCTTACATCATTTATTTTATTTATGGTGTGCAGGTGTTGTGGAGCTTCTTTCTGACTTTGTTGTTTGTGAAGAGGGAAAGCCTTTGTCCCCTGAGTCAGCTCGTATACTGGTTAGTTTTTTTTCTTTTTTTTTGCTTGATTAGAAAGTAAATGATCTCTAGCTCAATGACATTTTCTCCACAAGGAACGGGGTGGAGGGAAAGGTCTTGGGTTCAAGACCTATTGGTGCATGTGTGAGTTACCATATATAAAAATTAATATGGATTGATTCTATTTATTCATATTTAAATTTTTTTTTTTTTTTTTTTGGTTGATGAAACTGATAATGTGATATCCTTTCTCTTGTTTGCAGCGTTTGTTGGGAACCCAGATGGCTACCTTCCGGCTTCACTTGATATGCAGATGGAGTCCTGAGGAATTTGAGCTATATATTGAGAGGCCAGAGGATTCTGATGTTGAATCTGCTTAAACACTAATTTAAACTTCATTATAGATTTTGCAGATTATATAATGGAGAGATGATTTGTATGTTGAATGCGCACACAATTCTTGTCTGTTAGATTTTTGTTGTTGTTGAGAAGATGGTCTGTTAGTCTTCTAATTGAGGTAGAATTATAGTGTTTATTTGTATTGCCAGATGAAACGGTTTGTGATTTTGCGGTGCTTTCAGCATCTGGTCAATATATTTTTGCAGCATTACAAAGAAATTTTTATCTTTTTGCTTAATTATGTGGTCTGTATGGTTAGTTTTAGCAGGTAGAATTTTACTTGGAGATATTTTGTGATAAAGAGTTTTAACTGAAAAGTTTTAGTGATTGACAAACTACAGTATTGAAGTGCTTTAGAGCTTTTACTAGTATTGGTTAACTAATTTTTTTATATTTCTTTCTTGGGAAGAGTTGGGTAACCAAATTGAGAACCCCCTTGCCAAATAACAATGCTAGTCTAACAATATAGTTAATTGCTCGGTTCTAAAAGAATTTATAATAATAGCATCTCGAGTTTCTAAAACTCGAGATTCAAGTAGAACTCGAGTTTTAGAAACTCGAGTTAAGGGTTTTTAACAAATCATACCTGGACAAAAATGCCAGGTGGAGCCACGTGGATATCGAGTTTCTAAGACTCGATATCCACGGCTCATATAATACACACACAGTGAAACACACAAAACACAACGGTATACAAACACACAGCAGAAAATTTGAAACCCCTTAAACTCACTCCGCCCTCTCAAACTCACTCTCACTCTCTCAGTCATTCATAAACCAAATTCGTGGCCCTAATTTGAAGCAGATTCATAGCCACTGTGCCGAAGGTCTCAACGCCGTTGTCTACGCATTCTCACCGCCGTTCGTACCATTCTCAACGCCGTTCGTAGCTCACCGTGCCGAAGGTACTCTCCATTTCTTCTGAATCCTCTCTCGTTTTTGCTTCTTAGATCCCTTTGTGTCCATTTCTCCAATTTTAGATTTTCGAATTTCATGATTTTGACCTAGGGTGTTTCGGATCTTTTTGGGTTTTTTGTTGTTTGTGTTGTTTTTGTTGTTTGTGTTGAGAATAAATGATTATCTTTTCGGATCTTTGTTGTTTGTTGTTTTTGTTGTTCTCATGCATCCATTAAAATCTTGTTGATGGAGAGCTTTTTCAATATCGAATCTGTAGCCACGACATGTTTCGGAAACTCTGGCCTCATATTCATTCTGATAATTCCTCTGTTCCTGAGGTTCGCTATTTGTTTTGGGTTTTTGATTTGGTTGCAGAAGAAAATGCAGGAAAAGAGTACATTAAGTACCGGGTTTATGCTTGTGTGTGTGTTGCGTTTAGGTTGTTTGGTTGGGGCATTTCCCCTCCAAAGCTGTCTTTATGTTATTAGGTTATAATATAAGTTTGTGATGGTGATTTTGTTTATGGTAATGGGGGATATCTATTGGGGAAGTGAAGGTATGGTTTGTATACAAGTGAGGCAAAAAAACAATGATCTATCCTGTTGCGTGTGGTCTGGGTTGGAATGTTTTTGTATTTATCAAGTGTAGTGCTTAGATTTGATTATAAAGCATTTTTTGATATCTGCTATAGCTTTTCCTCCATTTTAATGCAATCTTGCAGCATCAACTCTTTAAGAATTGTCAGACCGCAGCGATGCATTGTTGTTTCTTGCTTGTTTAATGAATGTCGAATTAGATGCATTATTTGGTATTAGTTATTCATGGAAAAAGTGATTAGTTTGCAACGAAGTTTAACTGGTGATCGTGCTCTCTCTTTTGGCTGGTACCTGATAGTTTGTAGAAACAACTATTGTACCTTTTTAGCCCCAATTGTCAGTGGGGGTTTGGCTTGTGGTCCAGGGGAAGGGGCAAGATATGGGATCCACAGCCAGTGATCCCATTATGTCATCCCAACAAGACTTGTCACGTTATTTACTATTTGTGGACCTAGACTTTTTCCTCGACTAGTCACAGTATTTTGCTATTCAAAGATGTTTTAGATGCCAAAATTTTTGTCAAGGATTCGAATCTCCTCTCCAGAATGGGTTATAAGTTAGGGCCTACACAAATAAATGGTGTGAAGTCTCAAATAAGCAAAGACCATAGATTTGAATGTCAAAACAGAGAATTTGATTGTGTTATTAGAAATGTTTTGTTTATCTTAATTAATTTTTGAGATTTACTAAGTGAAAAAGAAACAAATAATATATATATATATATATATATATATATATATATATTAAAAGTGGTTTGTTTACTTTATTGATATTGCATCCTTATATGCCAAGAAAATTACTGAAGTATATTGTATTGAAAAAGAAAGGCCTTAAGGCAGCTTATCATATCTAAGAAGATACAAAAATTTCATGGACGATTAACCGATGCTGGCATTTTTCCAACATTCTTCTGTAATTTTGACAATGGTTGGTGATTTTTAAAATTTATAATAGCAATTTCATGAAACGTTTAGAAATTTATTTGATGAAAAAATATTGAAGCTATCTTTGGTGGAGCTATCCTTGGAGGAGGTATAAAACTAGTTGTGGATCTTCTACGTGAACTTTGTACAATATTACTCATGTCAATGCCCTCAAGTTCTTTTGCTGTTTCCTTGCTCTTTCTCACTTCTTTGATTTCTTTTTCTGAAGGATTTGCAGATAATCCTTCTCTAGATAGTATTTGCTCTAACTCCTTTATCAGTTGGGCCTCACGTTCATTCTCAGGCACCTGCTTTACTTTCTTGTAAATTGATGGAGGAATGCTCATTCCACAAGATTTGATAACTGATTTCAAATGCTCCACACGTTTCCCATATGCGGGAGTTGAAACTTCCTTCTTCTTCACAGGTTTCTCAGCAGATGGTTCAGAGTGGCCATCTTCAGAGGCATCTCCACCATCTTCTGCATCACTATTTTCTTCTGATATTGTTTTTGCATCCTTCCTCTGCTTCTTGCTAGATATGTTGCTCTCCTTTGCAGGTATTTTCCGTTTTTTAGCATCAGAGTTTTGCATCTTTCCAAAACTAAGGTGGCCCTAACAGTTGTGAGGTGGAGACAATAAGGTTGAAAAGGACAATGATACATAACATGTGCAATTTGTTCTACCAGTTCCAAGCGACTCCAAGCAAATGCTGGGTTCTTTTTTCTTTGTAAGTGTCTTTTCGTTTTTGATTGATAAAGATGGTTCATATATGGACACTAAAGTTAGCCAAATATAGGGCCAGGTATTCATGTCGTCTCATCTGTTACCTGTCCTCTCCCTCCATCCGAAATAGGGTCAAGGCAAGGCCTAGTTTAGGTATTGCTCAAATGTAATAATGTTGAATTAAGAACTAAGGATGTGGAAACTAGACTAAAATGCCATACTCATTATAGAAAACTTTCACTTTCGCAAGGTTTGGGTGAGGTGACTAAATAGGTTTGGAGAGACTTTCTTCCAAATCAAACCGACATCATACCATTGGAAAACACTTGCCATCACACTTTGACATTCCAACGAGGATGTCCAAAGTTCAATCCACGGTTAAGTTTTAGCCTAAATAAAAAGAAAAAGGAAAAAGATAAAAACAAAAAAAAATGAGACGATTTTATGAGCAACAATGGACACCTTCACTAATAGTAAATTAGTAGGGTCTGATTAATGCATCAAAGTTTCAATTATGACCAATGGATGTATTCAATGCGTTCACTTTGTGACAGAATTTTTTATTGGCATTGATTATAGTGATTTTTTAGTGCATAGAATTGGATGGTTCATTTAATTACAAAATTTAGATTCTGAATAGAGTGGTATATGGTTCATTTAAATAGTACATAATTCCCCATTTTATTATCCAGCTCTAATAAATGACAAAAGAGTAAAAGAAAAAGTTCAGAAGTGCTACCTGCACAACTTTATTATAACAAATTCTATGAGGTAAGTGGTTATTATTACTATTATTATTATTATTATTATTATTACTTTCAAATCTTAATTATTTTGTACTTGTAATATAATGTATAATTTGTACTCCTTCAAAATTAAGGAATAATTTGGTCCAATTAGGTCTACTTCGGTCCACTTTGGTGTACTTCAGTCCACGTTGGTCCCATTCAGTCCAATTTGGTCCACTGGGGAAATTTTGTTCCCTAGATGCTCTGTTTAGGCCGAGGGCCTAAAAAAACAGAGCATCTGGGGGGAAAAAAATTTCCCAGTGGATCTCGAGTCTTAGAGTCTCGAGATCCACTGGGGACATTTTTTAGCCCCAGATGCTCTGTTTAGGCCGAGAGCAAAAAAAAACAGAGCATCTGGGGCTGAAAAATTTCCCCAGTGGATCTCGAGACTCTAAGACTCGAGATCCAGTGGGGAAATTTTTTTTCCCCCAGATGCTCTGTTTTTTTAGGCTCTCGGCCTAAACAGAGCATCTGGGGAAAAAAATTTGCCCAGTGGATCTCGAGACTTAGAGTCTCGAGATCCACTGGGGAAATTTTTTTTTCCCCAGATGCTCTGTTTTTTAGGCTCTCGGCCTAAACAGAGCATCTGGGGAAAAATTTTCCCCACTAGGAACTCGATTCTTTAAGACTCGAGTTCTTTCCAGAAATTTTTTTTTTTTCACCCCTGGACATGCAAAACTGCTGAACATGTGAACCAAAAACTGGGAAATCCTGGACATCAGAACTGCTGAATAGGTAAACCAGAAACTAGGAAATTGCTAGAAATGTAATCCATAAACACTCATTTAGAGGCTCAAAAGCCAAGAATGTAAATGCACTTAAATTACATCAAAAGGTGCTCTCAATAGGCACCAAACTATACAGATTTTTGCGCTCTCTACAAAGACATGGTTTTCCAATGCAAATGCACTTACATTTGAAAAAAAGACATTTTTAATATCAACATTCTAAAAATGCCCAAGCACGCTTAATTTGCAGTTCTAACCATACTACTCAAATCACAATCTTCATAGAGGTACATTAGATAGAGAATTACAAGTACATTGAACAAAAACCAAAAAGTTCACATTGGCCTAATACAGCGTAGTCACATTTCCTAAGATCGGCAGTCCGCACGAGGAAAACATCATCCATGGAAGCATGCCTAAAAAACATAGAGTAATCACATTAGGAGACAAGATAGTGAAAATTAGGTAAACATGGAATGAACAACAATGATATAACTGATGCAAAACTTTTTGCTATCTACCTACCTACTGTGGAACATGACCGCTTGTGGAAGCGCCACGGGACTGCGGACATTTTCTGCGGTTATGCCCGGAAGCATGACACAGTCCACATGTCTGCTTGGGTTGACTCTCTATCAAATCTGCATCCTCCCTCCGCCATCCTGGTTCTCGATCCTTATTCCTCACTCCATCCATCTCATTCCTTATTCTCGACTTCACTGGTCGACCTTTGGCCCGCAACAATGCTGGATTAGGCAACCACTTTGGCCCTATGGGATCCCTCCACAATGACTGCGACTTAGGAACCACAAATGCATGCTCATAAGTTTTAAGGGCATTGTTCAAACCATAACATGGGTGAATATATGTGGTCGAATCAATATGTAAATAGTCACATACTCTAATTGCATGTGAACACGGGATCCCTATGTTTTGCCATTTCCCGCAACTGCATGTTCTTTCTTGTAACCGAACTTCATAACTGTGGTTTCCCCCTCCTGCGCTACACGTGTTCAGTTGGGTAACTACTTGAAATATTAACTCTTCATTGCTAAATGGCTTGAGATAGTGTTTCTCAGATTTACACTTATTTCCATCCCACGTGGATAAGGCATATTCACTCCATTTCTTACCCTCTGACAACTGATAATGGTATTCTTTGTTACGGTCGTGGAAATATTGAACAAGTTTGTTCCAGGTGAACTCAACCAACGCGGCAATAGGAAGACCCCGTGCACCTTTCAGTACACCATTGAAGCACTCTGATATATTGGTTGTCATTGCCCCAAAACGTCTCCCACCATCATGTGACTGGGTCCACATATCCACAGACTCGCCCATTAGGTATGTGTATGGAAGATAATCTTGATTCTTTTCCTTGCCATCCTTCCCCGTCAACTTCTTCTTATTTCTAATGGCCTCAATTTCCACCTCCTTAATGGTCTCCATTATGGTATAAAATTTCACTACCTGACTAGCATATCCCGCCCTCAATGCCGCTGACTTTAGAGTCGAGTTCTGAAAATGTGTGTTGAAGTTGCTAGCAACATGTCGAAGGCAATATCTATGAAATACCAGTGGTCTTCCATCATCCCTTCTAGGCCAGTTTGCAATGGCGTTTTTGATACCGAGATGTCGGTCAGAAATTATGCAAATGCCTTCGTTAGGTATCACGTGGCCAATCGCATCACGAAGGCATTGTAAAAACCATCTCCAACTAGACCCTGACTCAGAATCCACAATACCAAAGGCAAGAGGGAATACCTTATTGTTAGCGTCAGTTGCCATTGCAACCAACAACTTCCCCTGATATTTACCATACAGATGGGTCCCATCAATACTGATAACCGGCTTGCAATATTTGAATCCATCAATGCTTGGACCGAAAGACCAAAACACATAATTCAAAAATACTGTGTCATCTTCATCGGTGGATGTCGTACGATAGAACACCTGGGTAGTCGGATCCTGATCAATATATGCCATTAGCAACTTTTGCAACCTCTGGTAAGACTCTTCCCAATTCCCAAACATCTTCCCAATCGCCTTTTGTTTCGCATCCCATACCTTGTAGTAAGATGGCTTTTGTCCCTCATATTTCGACTCTATCATAGATCGAAGATGCTTAATTGGGGTAGTGTGATCCTCACATAACTTCTGAAGGATGTCATCTGCAATAAATTTACAACTCATCATTCTACCATCATTTCGCACCCCAGTCCGTATACACGTGTGAGGACCCTTGTACACGGTGATCATCCATAGATTGTGCAACTTGGGTTTCATGACTGCACAGACATACCACGTGCATGATTCATCCACGCATTTCGCACAAAGTTTTGTCGTGCTTGACCTACTAATCATAAAATGTTTGTTTTCCTTGAGGGCACACTTTGTTAATACGCGTTGCACCTCCACTTTATTGGCAAAAGTCAGGCCTTTGTACAAATTCATCCCTTCTCTCCATGTAGACACAAATGGTGTCTCAATATGTGAAGGATCAATCATATTTTCCCAAGTATTTTCGGAAAATGACAAGGCAGGTGCTGAGTACGCAGGGATTGTGTCTGTAATGTTTTGGACACTAAGAACATTGTCTGCATCAGGTTGACAACCGTCCAATGTCTCATCGTCATCAATATCCCTCTCAAAGTCCCTAAAGTCCCCTTGTTCAATCCTGTCTTCAATCTCATCTCTATCGGCAAAATCTTCACCGTTAATGGCAATATTGTCATCAACATCGTCGTCATCATCATCATCATCCTCATCCTCATCCTCATCCTCATCCTCATCCTCATAATCATCATCATCCTCATCCTCATCCTCATCATCATGGCCATGAACATCTTCATCGGCATGAACATTAGCATGCTCTACATGTGTAAAATACTCATATTGAGCATCTGGAACTGTAACTTGCAAACTTGTTTGTGTTTGTTGGATTTCCTCGATACCAACTTCTCCACGTGCCTCCAACTGTATGTACAACTCAATGTTAATTACTTCCGGTATTCTCTCCAACTTGTCAAACATGATCTTCACGTGTTTGTCTGTTTCTACCGCCATATACTTGTAATTAATCCGGTGCTTCAGGATTTCATTTGGCATACGATACGTAATGTGTATGTTGTGCACAGCAGGGTTCTCACACAACTCTTCCATAACCATCATCTTCAATTCGTCAAGGGTCTTCAATCTACGATCAATTTGGGTATAATAGGTCTTTATACCCGGCCCTTCAAATGGCAATCCCTTGTTCGCATTGGCATTCTTCAACGGACCACCGTGATATATGATAATATCAATTTCAGGCATTGTGAACCTGTTAAAGTCAAGTTACTATGTTAGTTAACAAACATTTTCAAGAAAGATGTTGTCTAAAAGAAACTTGAAGCAGGTCTTTAACTTTCTAATAAAAAGAGGCTGTAGTACGACTATATTTAACAATTGGACATATACAAATCCATCTGTCCTTCCTATATACAAGAGGCTAATTAAAGCAGGATGGTATGAGAGGCAAACACATGTAAAGCAAAAGATAATTGGGAAGGTGATTTTTTGTACCACATACAAAATTGCAAAAGATAATGGGGGACTAAATAATTGCAAAAGATATATCATATAATTTTGTAACACAAACACAACCACATTTTTGGGTAACACATACAAACCCCCCCCCCCCCCAAACAAAAAAGAATCGAGACCTTTTCAGTATTTCCAACATATTTCATACTTAACACATTAGTATCAAATGATTGCACCAGTCAACCATTTTTTTAGATTCCAAGACTACCTTTAATAACCACATTAGAGTGGACCTTTTAGCCTAATGAACACACGATACACACTCATTACAAATTAAATCTGCATCAAGATTGTGACTGTTCTCAACAAAAGCCCCTTCAAAAATGAATAAGAGAACCTCTGCTATTCTGTACAGACCACTTTGGTAATGATTCCATGAAAAGTCGTTACAAGACTAAAGTCCATAATATTTTTTCCACACATACACATTTATATTAACCTGTACTAGAAGTAGATAGCATATTTTCTAACCTTTTATCCACAAGAAGTAGAGAGAGCTTATTATTGAACAAAGCGGAAGATACCAAAACCTTGATTACCTTAAATTTCTAACCTTCCTATTGGACAAATGTTTACTTCTTACATGCTTGAAAGCAGGTTAAAAGTTGATCTTAAGAGGAATTTCCAATACGCTAAGGCTAGCAGCATGTTTAACCATTAATCAAATACAAAGAACCATCTCGTAGAAAACTACAACTAATACCCATGGACCGAAACACACTGAGAACCATTGGAAAGTTTTCTCAATTTAATCAAACACTTTTACTCAACCATTAATTAATTCCAATCCATAAACTCATATTTTTCCAAACATTTTCAAAGCACTTGCTGCAAAATAAATAAACAAAAAACACCCTTCAAATTTACATTTATATCTACTCATCTGCGAATTTTGCAAGCATGGAAATCCAATGAAAGTTATTAATTTCATAGTGCAACATTGAAAAAAGTTACACAATTCAGGTGTAATATGAGCTTATATACCTTACATATGTTGGTAACTCAAAAGCCCAAAATCCTTACAAATAAATAAATTTTGTTACAGCTAAGAATAAATCAAATAACAAAACTCAAAACAAATAAATTAACACAGCATTTGGCAGCAGAGAATGGGAACATGAATTGTGATAACAACTCAATAAAAAGATTGAAAGACACTAACAACCATTGGAAAGTTCTCTTTGTGGCAAAACCCATACACAACTAATACCCAACTACAATAACAATCAATTCAAAAAACCCTTACCTGAAATATGAAATTGTTGAGAGGGAAAAGCAATGAGAGAGGCAATGTGATGAGTGAGAGTGAGAGTGAGAGGTGTGAGAGTGAGAGTGAGAGGTGTGAGAGTTAGTGAGGATATGGGTGAGAGTTGAGGATGCTCTGTTTTTGGGTGAGAGGGTTACTGAGCTGAAATAGAGACTTAAATTGGTGAACTGCTACGTGAGACTGTGACCTGAATATAAGGTCTGGGCTGTTTAATTGAATCTCGAGTCTCAAAGACTCGAGATTCAATTAAATAAGCGTTTTTCATGTGGTTGAATCTCGAGTCTCAAAGACTCGAGATTCAATTAAATAAATATTATATGTACTTGAATCTCGAGTCTTTGAGACTCGAGATTTAATTAAACAGATCTCGAGTCTTAGAGACTCGAGATCTGCGTGGCACCTATTGCCACCTCACCGGGTCAGAAAAATAGCAAAGCGAGTCTAAAAGACTTGCTTTTTAACTTGAATCTCGAGTTTTTAAAACTCGAGATGCTAGTTTTCAAAATTCTTTAAAACCACGCTTAACTTACGATTTTGATGTGCTGAATATGTCTATTCTGCACATTCCCTCCCAAATTGATAATGAGCTCTTAGATGTAAGAAATGACAATATAATAATAATGAATTTTTTTAGTAAAAATGAGCTCTTTAGTTTTTGTTCTGAGAAAAAAGAGAAGATAAAAGAACTCTTTATTTATAGTGTCACTAAAGTAAGTATTTTACTGTATAGATATATGGATTAGCATGAAGTCACGTCATGCATGGCTTAACATACTTTTATTATTATTTTTTGGAGGGAGTTTTAACCTATAGTGTCCGCTTTTGATGTTTTTGATCATCAAACCAATATATCAATTAGTTTTTGATGTAGGCAGGTATTGAACTCCAGATATCTTATTTAACTAAAAGATATTTTACTAGTTGAATTAAATGGAACTCACGTGTAACATACTTTTTAGTGAATTAATATTTTAAAAAATCCACGGTAACATACAACTCTTTTCAGTGAATTAATATTTTAAAAATTCAATTCTTGGATTTCATGAGTTTTTAACACAAATTCCGAATTTTATGTTAATTGAATATTATTTATTATTTAATATATGAACTTAAAATTATTATACATTTTTTTTTTGTTGAAATTTAAACATTTTTTATGTGAGAAGGTTATTGATCTTTAATTATTTTGTAATTTTAATTCAATAGGAGATTTGTTAAAATTTGCATAAAAAAAGTTGAGTGGTGTAATACTCTCTCTAGTTTGAATTATAATTTTTGATCCATAAAGTTTTGGATTGTTTATATTTTAGCCCCTTAAGCCTCAGATTTTTTTTTATAAATTTTTTATATTTCAGTCCAAGTTTATATCTGTTTTCGAAAGCTTGATTAGATTCTTTTAATTAGATAATCTTTCATAAACAGGGAAATTAGTGACTCTCCCTATATGATTTGATTTGATTCTCATAAAAAAATAATCTTTCATAAATAAGGAATTTAATTGAATTTGTGACTTTCTTAATTTGGATTGATTTGGTTTAATTTTTAATTTAATTTAATTTGATTTGTTTTCAAATTTGAATTTCTTCAAATTTTTTTTGTACAATATAATCTTTGAAAATAAAATATTGTCTTGTGTGTTCATTTATTTTATTTAATGTAAAGTTTGGTTGATTAAGAAAGAGATCCACCTAAATAAGCTCTTTAATTCTCCTAAAAAAATTGGCTTCTTAATTAAATATTGTCAAGTTACATCTCTACACATTTGACTCGAGCTCCTTAATTAGTTGTGAATTCTTTGGCCCACGGTTAGTATGAGCTCACATTGTACTGCTCCCCAAAATCACTCACGTGGCATGTTGACATTTGAAGGTCATGGTTGACCCTAAAACTCCTAATTCTGCCATTTTAATCCGATCCTTAACATTACAAATTTACAATCAGTTGGTTCTTCAGACTCCAACCTGACCTACCTAACTCGTTATTCCATCCCTTTTCTTTCTTTCATTCTTTATTTTTGTTTTTGGGTTTTTTTTTTTCCTCCCAATATTTTCCATTGAACTTTCCGGTGCCAAGTTTGGTAGGTTTCAAAAGGGAAGAAAATCTAAGGTATGTTTGGTACGTTTGTAATAAATCCTGTAATTAAATACTTATTTATGCGGAATAGCTTTATTTATTTATTTATTTTTTAATGTGGAATAGATATTTGGTGGTTTGGTTGATTTTTTATGAGAGTAATACTATAATGCTATGCTATGGACACAACAAAAATTCACAACATTCTCAAATTAATATATCAAAATTTTAAATTGAAGATTATGGTGGGGCCATGTGTGAGTTGGCATGCTAATTTAGAAATATTGTAAATTTTTTCTCAAAAAGAAATATTGTAAAATTGTTGTGTCCCTACCATTACTCTTTTTGTTGTATGGAATAGTTATTTATTATGAATAACTACTCTTTAAAGAGATATGCATCTCTAAAACTGCATATCCATATATATTTTTGAAACATATTAATTTTATAATTATTATACATATAGAGATAGTTTATATTTTTGGAAATATAATTGTGGGGGAGTAAAGTCTGGGCCCATGATCTAGGCCCAGGAACGACGTTTCATCAACAATACGCCCGAGGAGAAGAAATCACAGAGGACCGTTGTAACTAACAGTAGAGCGCGTAAGGATCCCAAGAGGCTGGTCCGAGAGGAATACCCTCCTCGGACATGACGTCTGATGGTGAGAAGAATCTCGGCTTTCCCATAGTCCATCCTCCAGGAAGTTCCGGAGGTAAAGATAGATTACCAATGCATATGGAAGGGATAAGGATGCAGAAATATCTTGGGAAAAAGCTGCTACCACCGCATTAAATGCATCACAGCTGCTTTCCTGGCCGCATTTATGTGGAGAAGACCCCTGAACAGTGTTGAAAGTGATCTTTATCCCCAGAAAGTCAAAAAGCTGTAAGAGAAGAAGTGGGAAACTCAAGTACCAAGCTAGATGGCAGACAAGTGGACGATAGGATTGAACAATGAAGGACTATATAATGGAGTAAGACCTCCAGAAGAAGGGACCGGAGAAAAAACAAAGGAAACCTCAAGAAATAATCACTGTAGCATCTGGAAAAATACAACCCAAAGAAAAGCATTCTATCTAAGTGCATACCCCTCGGATCTAACTGAAATCCATCAATTAGTTCAAAACTTACTCCTCGGACACGAGATCTCAACTTGTGTGTGTGTTTTAGTCTCCTCGGCCAAGCACTTTACCTTCAATAACTGTTGTAAAGAGCGTTATTAGCCCAATTCTTTGACCCACTCTCTTACAAATTTATTGTATTGGGCTTATTGGGCCTATCTCCTGTATTCATCCGGGTGTGGGCTACAATTTGTGACCCTACAATAATAATTTCTAAAGTTATTACATATGTTGAGGAATTTTCTTTTCATATTTTACATGTTTGCAAAACTTCAAGATGATCTAACATAAATAATTATGTTATCGATCAAATATTTAAATTTCAAGTTTTTGTATTTAAAATTGTGCATAAAAGATGAGTTTCTAGATTGAAGAGTAAATAGCATCCAATTGGCATTAAACTTGATACGTGTGTTACAAACATAGAGAATATGTAATTCAACGATAATATTTTTGAAATATTAATCCAATAAAAATTTATTAAGTAGTGTAATATTGTTTAGAGTTATACCAGATGTAACTAATCCAACTTCTCCTTTATGCATGTAATAAATTTAGAAATTATTATATTTGCAAAAATACAAATAGTCTCTACATGCATAATAATTATATTATAAAATTAGTATGTTTCCGAAAATACAAATGTGGTTTTATTCCCATTTCACAACAAAATATATTAATAGAAATAGTTACTCCATTACATTACTTTTATTTCCAATAATAAGGATTATGTGAAGATAATTTTTCACGTTTTCACAAGTGTTTAGTAGTATTAGGGAAAAAAAATGGTTCAAATGAAAATTATCTATTAACTTTCCTTATTTAATCCATTACAAAGTTGGTTTTCACTATAATTTTATAGAAAACAATTTTATCTCATGTCAAGGTAAATAAGGAAAGTAAGAAGATAAATTTACAACTCATTTTAAGGTTGTTACCAAATATTAAAAAAATGAAATAATTTTCTAAAAAATGTTAATATTGAAACAAACAGAGTGTATCAAACATATCCTAGTTTTTCAATCATTTTTTATAAACCCATACCAACTCTCTTTTTTTTTTTTTTTTTTTTTCAGACATAATTCCTACATATATAGCAGCATAAACACTCAATTTTCAAACCAAAAACAGATAAGCAATCACAAATGGGAAAGTCAAGCCCATTGCCACAGCTTTCTGTGCCTCCAATGCTTCCTCTTCTTTGCCTTGTTCTTCTTCATGTCTCTGCCTCATGGGCAACCTCAGATTCAGATTTTGACACATTTGTCCAATGCTTAACAAACCAAACAAAGCAACCAGACACAGTCTCCAAAATAGTCTATACTCTAAACAACACTGCCTACACACCTGTTCTACGAGCCTACATTCGAAATGCCAGGTTCAATGCCTCTTACACACCAAAACCAGTCATGATCGTGACTCCAACAAACGAATCCCATGTCCAAGCCGCAGTTATTTGCGCCAAGCAAAATGGCATTCAGCTTAGAATCCGCAGTGGTGGCCATGACTACGAGGGTCTCTCTTATGTATCTGATGTCCCATTTATCATCCTTGACCTGTTCAATCTTCGGTCCATCACAGTTGATATTGCGGAAAAAACTGCTTGGGTAATGTTAGCATATCTCACATTTGTAGCATGTTGTATATCAAGAACATTGCCATTGATTTTAGTCTAATTCAAGATTGACTGTGATTAAAATCTAGGAACATTAACAGTATTTTTGGATGGAGAGAGAGAGGGGAGTAGCCGAGTAGAGGGGAGGGAAGGGTAGTCACTGATTTTAGTTTAGCTCGAAGTGAAATTATATAGTGCACCGGGTTTATAGTTAAATCCTTTTCTTTTCTCACATAAATGTAGACCCAGCACGTGAGTTTCATGAGATTGACATTTTATATGAGGAGATTAAATTCTATAAAGATGTGGTATAAAATACTAAAATTCATGTTTTACTCCAATCTCAACATGCCACATTATCTTATCACAAATTAAAGAATAGACACAATCACATCCAAACGGGGGTTATACCAATCCATATATAAATCTAACTGAATTGAGAGTTTATTGAGATGTTATTAGGTATGGTAGGATATATTAAATTTTAAGTATAATACTGATGTGATAATATTTTATTAGGTGATGTAAAACTCTTACATGAGAGTAGGGTGTAGTACACATAGTATACCATTCATCACATGCAAGGGCGGAGGGAGGGGAGGGGGGGGGGGGGGGGGTGGGGGTTGTTGGGGGAGGAGGGTGGGGAGGCTCCCCTCATTTTTCCAAAAAATGCCCCTCCATCTCTATTTTAATGTCAAAAATTCAAAGATTCGAAAAAATTTTAGGTAATGGACCTCTTCATTTATTAAAAAAAAAAAAGAGTATAAATACTATTTCATCTATTACTGTCTCATTTATTTTCCTTTTAATATCGACTTTTTGTCATTTATAAATCATTAATTTTAGGAATATTTAAAGCATAGGTTTATAAAAATATAAAAGTAACTCTCTTTAAGACACACACACACACACACACACACATATATATATATATATATATATATATATTCAAGAATAAAGCCATACACATTTATATTGAGAAAATTAAGGATACTAGAATACAATGATACATTTAGCATATACCCCCTTGAGAAAAATTTCTGGTTCTGCTACTGAGGTAGGTGAATTCATTGAATCTATATATACATAGTTTGTATAAGTACAACAACTAAGAGGCATGGATTTTGATACATAGTTTGTATAAATTTTTTTTTTTATCTAAACATGAATTTCGATAATTATGGTAATTATTAATAGAAAAATTTATTAGCCTAAATATGAAATTATATATATTTTTAATTTAAAGAAAGAGTTTGAATTTGGTAAGGATGGGGTGTAAAACCCATATTTTATACTATCTAATAAGAGATTATCACATCATTTTTTTACTTAAAACTTAATATATCCTACCACACCTATTAACATTGCACCAGTCTTTTACTTAATACCTGAAATATTGTATTTATGGAGATGTTATCATGTGTGATCGGATGTATTTATATTTTAGTAATATAATAATGTAGCATGTCCTTATTAGAGGGTGTAAACCTTTAGTAATATAATAATGTAGCATGTCCTTATTAGAGGGTGTAAACCAAAGGTTTACACCAAATCCTTATAAAATTTAATATTTTAAAGAAAATATGACGTGGAAAATTTTTAATAGAGGCTTTAAAAAGAGTATGGAATTTAAAATCAATTAGAAAATATGAAAAAATACATATATATTAATAAGAGAAAATCCAATTAAATTCTAAATTGGAGTTTAATTTTGTGTATCGTGTCTCATCTAATTTTTAAATTTGTGTGTCAAGTGAATTATTAGGTGCAAAAATTAAAGAGTCTAAATTCAAATAGATTCTAAATTGAATTTTAATTGGAGTTCAATATTGCGCTATCTGTCCCATCTAATTTTTTAATTTTTGTAGCAAGTGAATTATTTGGTACAAAACTCAAATAGTCTAGATCCAATTAAATTCTAAATCATATATATATATATATATATATAATGAGAAATCACTACATATTTTAGAAATTCATGGCTTAAAACATGTGTAAGTTGTAATTCTTACACCAAATTTATTTTGAAGTAATTGTGATTGTTTTTAAATATACTCATGCATATGCATAAGATTACACACTTGTTATAATAATAACGTGTAAAATTGTGAGATCTTAAAAGTTTATTTGGCTCAAATATTATGAGGTTAACTAAAAGTCACTTGTTAATATATATATATATATATATATATATATATATTTTAGATTATAGATCCCCCCCTCCCCCGCATACTAGGATACTCCCAAACCCCCAGATTGAGGGTTTTGGAGTGTTCATCCTTCTTAATTAGTACTAGTTGGTTTAATGGGGTGTTTAAATGTAGAACATAATTTTACTTCAATTTAAAAATGTAATAGAATAATAATGTATAAAATTATAAGGTCTCAAAAGCCATCTTATATAGATTATAGATTTACAAAATTTTCCCCCCTGACCGTTCATTTTTACAGGTACAAGCTGGTGCAACTGTCGGAGAAGTTTATTATAGAATATGGGAGCAGAGCAAAGTACATGGCTTCCCTGCTGGGATTTGTCCCACTGTGGGAGTTGGAGGGCACTTCAGTGGTGGAGGATACGGTAACATGTTGCGAAAATATGGACTATCAGTCGATAATGTCGTTGATGCAAAAATAGTAGACGTAAATGGTAGACTTCTTGACAAGAATTCGATGGGAGAAGATCTTTTTTGGGCTATCAGAGGAGGAGGAGGAGCAAGCTTTGGAGTAATATTAGCATACAAAATAAATTTGGTTCCGGTTCCAGAAATTGTTACAGTTTTTCAAGTTCAAAGGACCTTGGAAGAGAATGCAACTGACGTTGTTTATCAGTGGCAGAATGTTGCACCAAACACTGATGAAAACCTTTTCATGAGAATGCTTATACAACCCGTGAGTTCCAAAGTGATAAAGGGTCAAAAGACTGTCAGAGCCACAATTATGGCATTGTTTTTAGGTAAGGGTGATGATGTTGTCACACTGTTAGGAAAAGAGTTTCCTGAATTAGGCCTAAAGAAGGAAAATGTTGAGGAAATGAGTTGGATTGATTCTGTTCTGTGGTGGAATCATTATGACAATGGAACCTCCCCTGATGTCTTGCTTGATCGAAATCTTGATTCTGCGGATTTCTTGAAGAGGAAGTCAGACTATGTGCAGACCCCAATTCCGAAAGATGGATTGGAATTGCTGTGGAAAAAAGTTATTGAGATTGGAAAACCTGGATTGGTTTTCAACCCGTATGGCGGAAAAATGAGCAGAATCCCGGCAACAGACACGCCTTTTCCACACCGTGCTGGGAATTTGTTTAAAGTGCAGCACTCAATAACCTGGGAAGAAGAGGGAATTGAGGCACAAAAGAAATATTTAACTCAGATAAGGAACCTATTTAGTTACATGACCCCATTGGTATCAAAGAATCCTAGGAGTGCTTATTTGAATTATAGGGACATTGACATTGGTGTCAGTCACAATGGTACCTATGAAGAAGGGAAGGTTTATGGAGTCAAGTACTTCAATGGAAATTTTGATAGGTTGGTGAAGGTAAAGACTGCAGTTGATCCAGAAAATTTCTTCAGGTATGAACAGAGCATTCCAACTCTTCCTAAGTAAGGCTTAGGAAAGAAACAGATTGTTGTGATGGTCTCAATCTGAACAAAGGCCTGTGATTGTTTCATTATAGAATTAAGTTTTTGGTTTATTTCCATTATTGAATAAGAGTTTTCAATTTCTTGGTGCTCCTAAAAATTTAGTAAAATTATCTCTTATAAGACAAAAAAAAAAAAAGGAATAAAATTGAAGAAAAATGGTATAAAAGAAAATTTTGAAGAACTGTGGTCAATTAATGTTTTCATTAGCCAGCACTCTATAACACGAGAAAGTATACCATGTTTAGGTAGTACCAACTTAGCATCTGTTTTGATATTTCCTACCCAATAAATGAGTGACAGCTGTTTCAAAAAACCACATCAGACTACTCTAATAAATGATTAATTTATCTTCCCGATAGTATAGAAGATTGTGATTAATTTATTAAAGTAGTTTAATGTGGTTTCTTGAAACAGGCGTCACTCATTTATTGAGTAAGAAATACCAAAATAGATGCTGAGTTGGTATTACCGAAATATCGTATACTTTCTCCTATAACACATGGTAGAGTGCTGATTTGGCCATCCCAAGTATTGTTTGGCGCTCTACCATTGGTGATTGATGTGGTGTTCTTTTATTAGAGCGATTAATGACAGAGAACTCATCACCAATACTCATGTAAGCAATCGTGTATGAAAGTAATATTCCAAATCCTTTTCGTACTTGGTTGAATGTAGTTTCATTGTTTGTTAGACTTTTTTAGATTAGATTTTGTTAAATTAAAAAATAAAAATTAGAATATTTCATTGTAACTTGTAAGTTGTACTCGTCAAAAAAAAAAAAAGGTTTAATTTTAGTTGTATTTTAATTGTGATTATAAAAATGGGTAATTTGTGATTGTTTTAGTTTAATATCTTCAGGTAGATTTGTCAAGTCATTTTTGAATGTACACCTTTTATTTTGTATTGTGCATCATAACATGCCATTTTTTATTTATAGAAATGCTAAATCTACAATATTTTTATAACAATTTTACAACAAATGTTATGTGACAAGTTGATGTGCTTGTTATTGATAGGTAAAAAAGTAATTTCAATTGTGAATTCAAATTAAAACTAGTAACAACCTACCATCTAATATTTGTTGTGAAAGTATTGTGAAAATGTTGTGGATGAGCATTGTGATTTTCAAAACTCTATTTTTGGTTCATATGTTTTGGTGTTGTATTTTTTAAATCCCCATAATATTCTCTCTCTCTCTCTCTCTCTCTCCAATAAAATCTAGAGAATAAATTATACATAGTCAGTATAAGTATGATTTGAGTTTTGATTATCATGATAATTTCTTTTAAGAGAATAAATAATTTGAATAATTTATTTAAATAAAAATTATACATACATACATACATTTATATATATATATATATATATATATATATATATATATATATATATATATATATATATATATATTGTTTAAAAGTAACGACATTAAATGTTAAAACAAATGAGTAACTGCCCTAAATATCATTTGTATATTTATAAATTTTATGTTTAGAAAGACTTTCACTTAAATTTAGCCGTACCAAAGTAGACTGAAATGCTACATTAATGTGGCTCAACAAAAATTATTATGATTATAAAAATGGGTAATTTGTGATTGTTTTAGTTTAATATCTTCAGGTAGATTTGTCAAGTCATTTTTGAATGTACACCTTTTATTTTGTATTGTGCAGCATAACATGCCATTTTTTATTTATAGAAATGCTAAATCTACAATATTTTTATAACAATTTTACAACAAATATTATGTGACAAGTTGATGTGCTTGTTATTGATAGGTAAAAAAGTAATTTCAATTGTGAATTCAAATTAAAACTAGTAACAACCTACCATCTAATATTTGTTGTGAAAGTATTGTGAAAATGTTGTGGATGAGCATTGTGATTTTCAAAACTCTATTTTTGGTTCATATGTTTTGGTGTTGTATTTTTTAAATCCCCATAATATTCTCTCTCTCTCTCTCTCTCTCCAATAAAATCTAGAGAATAAATTATACATAGTCAGTATAAGTATGATTTGAGTTTTGATTATCATGATAATTTCTTTTAAGAGAATAAATAATTTGAATAATTTATTTAAATAAAATTATACATACATACATACATTTATATATATATATATATATTGTTTAAAAGTAACGACATTAAATGTTAAAACAAATGAGTAACTGCCCTAAATATCATTTGTATATTTATAAATTTTATGTTTAGAAAGACTTTCACTTAAATTTAGCCGTACCAAAGTAGACTGAAATGCTACATTAATGTGGCTCAACAAAAGCGTAGCAATAATAAATGTTATGTTTAAGATTTTAAATATTACGAGTTTGAGATATATATATATATATATATATATATATATATATATATGGATTCAAATTAAGTGCTTTCAATCCAAACATGTCTTTTCCCATTATGTAAGTGCACAAAAATAGATTGGACCAAAATGAACTGAAATAATCTGAATGGACCGAATTGGACCAAATAGAATCAAATAGGAACAAGGTGGACTGAATAGACCAAATAAGAACGAATAGACCGAATAGTACCGAAATGGACAGAATAAATTGAACGGGAACAAATTGGACTGAATAAGACTAAAGTAGACAGACTAGACCAAAACGGACTGAATAGGACTGATGTGGACAGAATAAGAGCAATGTGGACAGAATATGACCGAATGGACCGAATAGAAACAAGGTGGACCGAATAAGAATTATTGGACCGAATAGAACCGAAGTGACTGAATTGGATTGAAGTGGACAGACTGGACTGAAGTGGATAGACTAGACCGAAGCAGACCGATAGGAGCAATGTAGATTGAATAGAACAGAAGTGGAAAGAATGGACCGAATGGCCTGAATAGGACTGAAGTGGATCAAAATGGATAGAATGGACTGAATAGGACCAATGTGGATTGAGATAGGATCAAATAGAACCAAAGTAGATAGAGTGGACTGAATGGAACCAAAGTGAACAAAATGGACCGAAGTAGACAAAATAGGACCAATATGGACTAAATAAAGCCAATGTGGACTGAATGGACCGAATTGAATTGAATAGAACTTTAGTGGACATGTTGGACTAAATAGGACCAAAAAGGACAAAATGGACCAAATAAGACTTTTAAATATTTATAATTTTTATTGCATTTTTAGGACTCATATTTCTAATTTCTAATGTCTATTTTAGTATTTTTCTTTGCATTTTTTTAACTCAAAACTAAAGAGTTTAGCCCAAATATAATACATTCTCATACTTTTCAACCCAAAAATTATGAAAAAAATGAAGTTTTGAACTAAACTTGAAAAGAACCTATAAGAAGAATCAATTTAAGGCTCAATTCGTCTAAAATGGACTGAAGGGGGACCGAAATTGATCGAGTGGACTGATTGGAACAAATTGGACCAAAGAAGACCTAATTGGATTAAATTGGACTGAATAAAAATTGTTTAATTTTTAGGGAGAAAAAATTATCTTCAAATTTTTTTAGAGAAAAAGTATATATTATATTACAATACAAAATAATTATTTATGCCCATGCATTGTGTGGGTTTGTGACAAGTTTTAATTAAAACCATAAAGTCTTGTTTTATTAACACAATTTTAGTCATATGGCAGTGTATGTACGGTGAGTGTGTAATAAAGAGTGTGAGACACTAACATCCTCTAAATATATAGTTGAGCAACAAGCTAAGAAATGAAATACGGCTATAAAAGCTAAGGAAAGCAAGGTGAAGTTATTCAGTAACCATCCTCATGTATCGTTTCCATCCACCATCCACAACACGGCAAACTATTTCCACTAGTAGTCACTCTTCAAGCATCTCTCCTTACCCCTATGGAAAGAGACAAGAAAGTTTGTGAATACCATCTATTGGGTGGTCCATGACACTCCTAGGACAATTTGTTGGGCATTAAAATATTGGGTCCAAAATCCAATAGACTTAAAAAAAAAAAAAAATTAATAGTTAAAAGGGGTTGACTATTTGACTTTCCTATTTGAACGTGACCATAATAACACCCTATTATTCTCAGGATAAAACCCCACACCACAATTGATGATGAGTTAGACGAACAACTTGCAAGTTGGGTATTATAAGGAGCCACAACACGCTACAAATAGGGAAAGTCAAACTCATGCCTTGAGGTAGTGACGAAGCCAAGAAATTTTCTCAAGGGGGATCAGTGAAATACATTTTTGTATATTTTTTAGATTTATTACAAAATGTAAAAGAAATTAATGGAAAATTTCGAAAGCTAGGGGCCCCCCTTGGCACCCCCTAGCTCCACCTATGCCAGCTTGAGGCATGTTGGCCCAAGCTTTTACCTATGGATATTACAATTGAGAAATCTACCCAATCCTAATGTCACATAGAATCCTTTATCCATAGACACAGAAGAGGGCGTCAATGTCCTTGTAGTTGAACTAGCATCTACACTTTGGTATTTCCTAAGGGACAACAATACCCCATGTTGGTTAGAGAAAGGGCCAAAACAGACCTTCAAAATTGAAAGATTTATTTTGACAGTGCAAGGCAACGCTGGAAATTTTTGCCCTCTCTAGTTATAATAAACAATACCTATAGAAAAAGCTGCTGTATGGGATAAAGAACCCTTTTCTTCTTCTTTATTTTCTTTTTAATTTATGGTTTGGTATTAGTATTGTTGTAAGAGTGTTTTAAGGATGTTACCCTACATCTTTATTTTCTTTTTAATTTATTTTTTGGAATTAGTAATGTTCTTAGAGTGGATGTTACCCTACAATTGGCCCATCGTTTCCAATTGAGAGAGAGAGAGAGAGAGAGAGAGGCAAATTGAATGCAGTATCAGCGTTAACATGATAAATAATCTTGAGATATTACAGAACTATACATAATTTTCCATGTCTGAGTGTCCCCTTATAGCTTGTAGGAACGTTTCTTAATGCGAAAAGAGAGACTAATAGGAATGGATTTAAAGAATGAGAGAAACTAGAGCTACATTCTATTACATTAGCCTATAGGCCAAGGAAGAAAGAAAGATGGAACTAATTACATGCATGTATGTCATGAAGTTGGAATGATCAGACCATTTGGATTACCAAGTAACATCTCCTATTAACATTCTATTAACATTAGTTAGTACGAATTTTAAGAAAGATTTTTGAATGGATCATATTAACAGAATCTTTTTTTTGGGGAAGATAAGAGGGGGGGGGGGGGGGGGGGGATTGTCATGAAGTTGAATTAGTGTGGTCGACTTAATAGAGCATACTAATGAAAATACTAGAGATGAGATGAACAGTTAGAAAATTAGAAACCGAACAAAAGATAATTAAGAAAACACTAGAGATGAATAGTTACTGTGCAGATTAACCCTATGGCTGTGGTGGAACAACTGCGAGAATAGAACCATATGGTCAATCGGGATGCGTGTGTGACACAGCTGACACGAACACGAACAAAACCTAGATAGATGAACTCCTGTTCCCACCATAAAGGGTTTTTATCTTTATCAAGAAAGCACCAAGGACAGAAACTACATAGTTTCTCCAACCCAACCCTAGTTCATGATGCTGCCATTTCAGCCTTTTTATCTTCCAATAGTTGTAGCTCCTTATGCCAGCCTTCAAGCTTTGTCCATTTTTCCAACTGTTCAGGCTTCATATCTTCTTGTGTGGTTTTCTGCAGTTGAGCTTCTGTAAGTCGAATCTGCAGAATTGAACAAACGTATAGGTTAAACAAGTTGGACCAAAATGAAGTGACCACATAAAGCATGAGCCTTCAAGCAATATTGGGATTGTTGCATTTATTTTTATGTTTCCACCAGACATGGATTAGAAAACTAGCTGGGATTAAGGGGAGTACTGCCCTCCAATCATCTCATGCTGCCTCCAGTTGAACCAACAAAAATGGGTTATATGAGACAACTATTATGAACAACTGATAACAATCTTTTCTTCTATGATTCTAATCCCCCCTTTTATGCCAATCTAAAATACAGATCTGACAAATAGGGGTCATTTCCCCTCAACTTGGTGGTTGGCGGGTTTAGAGTGACAATCCACAAATTAGAAAAATCAAACCTGTGAAGTTTACTGAATTGGCAAAATTTTAGTTTGTTTCCCTCCAGAAAAATGAGCTTTTATAGTTGATAGTGGTTTGCACAAAAAAAATTTGACCACAAGGCTGGCAAGATTATCTTGTGTTCAAAGCAAGTGAGCAAACAGCTTTAGTACATATATGTTTTTACGTAATACTTCATTTTGGAGAGTTTGCCAATAGTGAGTCTCCATATTGTCCAATTGTTGTGTAAGTTTTCAGATTTGTTCCTAGAACAGAAGTACTTAAAATAGCTGAAAACACCATTTTGGATTCCTAAATATTGTTCACTACAATGATTTTTGAGTCAGAAATTTTAGAAAATTAAAAACATAAAACAACCAATCAAACACAAATTCTACTACTTTTCTGCCTTTTTGTTTATAAAATTAGAACATGATTTTTTGAGAACAGCTCCAATCAGGCCCTAGAATGTGGGTGTGTGTGGGAGGGGCTCACATGCAACAGTGAGTCTTATATGGTTTTGAAGATCGTGTCTGTCATGACCCAAAAAAAGCACTTGGCGCTATACTTAAAAGGACCAGTCAAATTACTATTAGAGTTCCCTGTAATCGCTTGTATAAAATTACTATTAGAGTTCCTCGTAATCACTTATATAACCAAGATCTATTTAGACCATAAAACAAGGCTGGCCAGCCTTTTCAAAATCCATTCAGTTCAAGGTTGGTGTTGGTAATAGAATTAATTTTTGGCATCATGTGTGGTGTGGGGGTTGTTCTCTCTAGGAGGCATTTCTGGAACTTTATAGCATTAGTTGTAATAAGGGGTCTTCTATTGAGGTTGTTATGCACTTTCCTAACCAGAGGCTTCACTAGGATCTTCAATTTTCTAGGGATGCCCAAGATTGGGAATTGGAACATTTTTACACTTTTTTGGATCTTATAAATTCTATGCCTCTTAATGGTGAAGGTCATGACAAACTTTGTTGGAAACCAGCAAGGAATAAGAGTTTTAAAGCGAGTAAGTACTATTTCTCCCTTTCCTCTAATCCTAACACTGTTTTTCCTTGGAAAACTGTTTAGTGTTCAAAGATCCCTCTTAGGGTTACTTTCTTCTCATGGACTCCCACATTAGGTAAGATTTTGATTCTTGAGAACTTATGGTATGAGGGTGTCACAATTGTAGATTGGTGCTATGTGTGTAAAAAGAGTGGGGAATCGGTAAATCATCTTCTTCTTCATTGTCCTATTGCTTATCAGTTATGGTCTATGGTGTGGACTCTATTTGGTCTTCTATGGGGTATGCCGCAAAGTGTTACTGATTTACTCTCAAGTTGGCAAGGTTCCTTCGGTGGACATCGCAGCATTGATTTACAAAGGGTTGTACCACATTGTGTCTTATGGTGTATTTGGCGAGAACGGAACTCAAGATGTTTCGAGGGGAACGAACAGTCTATTTTGGAACTAAAATCTCTCCTTTTCCACACCTTGCTGGAGTGGAATTCGTCCTTTAATCTTTTTCCTTGTTCTAATTTTTAGAAATGCTTGATCATTGTAATTTAAGAGTTTGATGTACTGTTATCCATGTACACCCCCGGTGTACCTGGATTTTTTATTAATACAATTCTGTTATTTAGTTAGCACCCAATGTGGGACTCAACAACCACTCACACAACACATACTCATACCACCCAATCAAATTAAATCTACACTATCTGGAGTACCACAATCTCCCCCATAGATGTCCTCAACCGGTATTGTGCAGCAATACCCTCAAGTCTTGGCTTTGATACCATTTATCACCGCCCGGAAAGTGCTAGTCACATCTACTCTATACCCTAAACAGACTAATCAAGTTACAATTAGAGCTTCTCGTAAACACTTATATAGAAAGGATCTACCTAATAAACACTTGATGTGGGACTCAACACATTCCCACACAACACACACTCATACAATCCAATCCAATCAAATCCACACAATATGGGGTATCACAATGTTCTAAGAAGTACAGGATTAAAGAAATAATTTCAGTTTTTAATTCACGAGTTATTGTTAGTTTGTAATGAAGGGAAAATTTGAAATTTTCTACAGCCCTCGCAAATTAAGGATACTTTGTTAGTTGAATCGAGTTTAGAAATTTCTACAAGAGTTACGGTCTCTATATATATGATCTTGTACTTAGAGATTTTTAGATTCGATCATACAAATTTGAGCATTGTGATTTCAGAAGGTATGTATCCTAGTGTGATCTTTCTTTTTTATTTTTCCCTCTCTTTTCTTCTTCTCTTTCTCTTGATTACTGTTCACGTAACTATTGACACAGTCCCTGACACCCTGTTCTCTCTTTTCTTCCCCAAAAGACATGCCCTTTCCCTCACCATAACGATCTACATTCAAAATAACTGACCATTGAAACATATAGTACTTCTGAGATTGACACTTGCCAATATCAACAATACTCTGTACCTGATTTACTTCCTTAAGCTTCCATATTTGGTTCAAAGTGTTTCTTTGGAAATCATTTTCCTTATGCCTAACTAGCTGCAATCCATTTGACACTCTATTAATGGGGTAGATTAGTTTGAGAGAGACTTCAACTCTTCATGTTAGAAGCCCATCACTTCAAAAGTAGTAGCTTGTAATCAAGGACCCCTGCCCCTATATTAATATCTGATTTTATTTGCCTGTCAATAACAAATGAATGGTCCTGTTTCAGCATATATATTTCCGTCCATCACTGCCTAGCTTTGGTATCACTCACCATCTCTGAAGGACTTGCCCCTAGCACATAGCTCACAAGTGCAATTTCCCTCTATTCTTACTTCTTTTTCCACTTCTTTATTGTATTCTGTGGCTTTCTTCCCACTGTTCTTGGACATGGAAACATATTGCAAGCCCAACCCTCATTCCTTTCACTTGATCACTTTGAAAAACATCTACAAATCAAGGCTTTTACTCAAATTGCACTCTTCAAGATAGCAAGACCAACACCATATCCTACATACCTATCTAGTTCTAACCCAGAACTCTCCTAAACACAGGGCCATAAGATAAATTGAGCTACTGAAGCTTGGCTTGAGATTGTGCAGCTAGTCATTCGACCTACTTCTCCGCCTGTAGACAAACAAGCCAATCTTTGGGAACAGTTACCAAGCACAACTTGAGATTGGCTCATTAAAAAAAATCCCTGGCATCCACATGTCTCTCTCTCACACACACATTTTAGTATGCTAAGTACACACTAAGGATAAACAACAGTTTTTCGGCCAAGCCAAATACATTAAATCAGATTATTTTTCTTTAAGTATTACGCTACAAATTATAGTTTCCCCTTTTTTAAAAAGGCCTCTTCCCCAGAAAATATCATTTTAGAAGCGTAGGCACTAGGCACTGTCCAAGATAGCCTTTTTTTGATCGAATACACTACCTTAATCAAGATCATTACAGGCAATCCACTCAGTAATATCAGACCATAGAGAAGAAGAAATAAAAAGAAGGTAAACAAAGGACTAAAGGACAGGAGGAAGTAGAAAAGAAAAGACACAGATAAATACAGCAGTCAGCTCATAAATCACACAGAAACAAACATTACATGATGAAGAGGCAAAAGCAACTGGTCCTCATGATTCCTCATTTTGCACAAACATAAATTGGTAAGGTAAGAGCCCCCCCCCCCCAAAAAAAAAAAAATTGATCATGTGCACAGCTATCACAAAATTCTGAACTGATAACTGGTCAAGGCTTTTGTGATCCTGATTTTGTATTTAATTTCATATATTAAGCAACAACTTTCTTACTTAGTAGAATATCTCAAACAAATTAACAAACCTTTAATTCTCTTATAAAACACAAGGTCAGCATGCAGATTGCAGCCAAACATAACAACTCTAAAGAAAATCAGCAGTAAACTGCATCTCTTGCAACAAAGATTATTGTGTGTGAGAATGCCACTACATTCTAATGCAGCAAAAGGAAAACCAGGTGTAGACCTAATGGCTTAACTAAATATCAGCTCAATGGAAAATAGGAAAGGAGAAAGAAAAAGGCTACACTATTTCTGGCCTAAAAATAAAAACATTTCGGAGTGCACGATGCTGTTACCTAAGTATATCACAAACATCTTCACATGCATAACTAAACAAGCCTAATTGCCAGGCAAAGTAAAAGAAATACCATTTTTCCTTAAATCATCAAATAAATACCTTGCCCATTGTCAAACTTAGTTCATATAGTATTCAGATGAAAAGAGCGTATCGTCATATCTAAACAATTTGAGACAGTGCTGCCAACACTAATAAAATAGGCAATTCCTACTTCACATGCAATATGTAATTTTTTTTTTCCTTTTTTGGTGTAAGTTATAAATGTACTCAATGGGTTTTGAACCATGACCTCACCTAGGAGGAAATGTCATTTGAGTTATAGCTCATTCGGCACATGCCATATGTAAAATGTAACCTGTGAATGTTAATTATAATGTAATTCACTGATTGTACACTCGATCTATCCGGAACAAACTGAAATGAAATAAATTCAATCTATTGTACTTTATGGAACATTGAAGAAATGAATTCAATAAATCCATTTTGCAAAATTATCCTCGGTGAGCTAATAACAGGTCCAATATATCTTTCTGTGTTTCTTCCTTTCTTTCCCTTAAATATAAAAAATCCAAATAGTCTAAAACATAGAACTTGTAGTAAGAAAGTTTGCAAAAGAATGTAAATAAATATAGAATTCAACAACTTCCAGAGTAAAACACACACCCACACTTCAATAAATCTATTTTCCAAAATTATCCTTGGTGGGTTAATAAGAGATCCAATGTATCTTTCAATTTGTCTTCCTTATTTTCTAAATGGAATGTTAAAAATTCATTAACCCCAAATAATTTAAAAAGTAGACATTGAAGTAAGAAATGTTACAAAAAAATGGTAAATAAAAATAAAATTCAACAGATTACACTTCAAGAAATCTAGTTTCCAAAATTATCTTTATTGGGTTAATAAGAGATCCAATGTATCTCTCAGTCTATCTTACTTTTTCTTCCCCTCAATTTTTCTGAATGGAATACTAAAAATTCAGTAACCCCAATAGTCTAAAAAGTAGAAAGTGAAGTAAGAAGTTGCACATTTTTGAAAACATACACACACACATGCCACAATTTTTCTAAATGGAATATTAAAATTTCATTTTTTTTTTTTGATAAGTAAAAGTTTATTGATCTCAAAAAAAATGGAACACCCTTGTACACAGGGAGTGTACAAGGGGTCAAACAATCAAGAACAAAAATTACAAGAATCTAAGAAATCAAGAAAGGATGAAAAGGATTGGTTCCGCAATGCAGCCAACCAATCCATTAATGTTCTAAGGAAAAATAGCTTCAAATCTGATATGGATCTCTCCTTATCTTCAAAGCATCGACTATTTCTCTCCCTCCAAAGGCACCACAATAAGCAATGGGGAACCATAAGCCATATATACCCATTTCGATGTCGGCCAAAACTGCCTTGCCAACATGCTAGAAGCCCCACTACATATTGCGGCATAACCCAACTCACTCCAAACAACCCGAACACCATAGCCCACATATCCATTGCAACCGGACAATGAAGAAAAAGATGATTAACCGATTCCCCATTACACTTGCACATGTAGCACCAGTCTAATATCCAAACCTTCCTTCTTCGTAAATTGTCAATCGTTAAGCATTTCCCTAAAGCAACAGTCCAAACAAAGAAAGCTACTCGAGAAGGAATTTTCTGCTTCCAAATGCTTTTCCAAGGAAAACAATGGTCATTAGGGCCCACTAAGAGATTGTAATAATCCCTAACCGTGAAGCCCTTCTCTCTAACAGATTTCCAGCACATTTTATCCTCACCAAGCCCTCTAACCGACGCACCATATATGTTATCCATGAAACTGGCCAGTGCCTCTAGTTCCCGAGCATGCACACCCCTAAAGAAACTTACATCCCAAAATAGGATTCCGTTATCAAATTTCATAACCTCAGCCACACTAACCTCTTGATCTCGGCAGAATCTAAACAAATCAGGATAGCTGACTGCAAGAGAAGTTTCACCACACCAGCGGTCTTGCCAAAATTTCACCCTAGACCCATCCCCAATCTCATACAGAATGTGTCGAGAGAAAGTAGGCCATCCCCGACTAATATTTTTCCACAAGCCAACACCATATGGACCGTTAGTAGGCCTAGTACACCAACTACCCCATTCACAACCATATTTCACAGCTATCACTTGCCTCCAAAGAGCAGCCCTCTCCCTCCCAAATCTCCATAGCCACTTCCCAAGCAGAGCTTCATTAAAAAGTCTTACCTTTCTTATCCCCAAACCACCCGAAGCAATGGAAGTGCAAACAGTAGCCCATTTGACCAAATGGAATTTTGGTTCATCACCAATGCCACCCCATAAAAAATCCCTCTGAAGTTTCTCAATTCTGTTAGCCACAGAAGCAGGAATAGGAAATAAAGATAGAAAATATGTGGGTAAGTTAGATAGAGTGCTTTTAATTAAAGTGACTCTACCTCCCTTGGATAAGTACAAACGTTTCCATCCTGCTAATCTCCGTTCTATCTTCTCCAGAATTGGGTTCCAAATTGACTTATCCTTACATTTAGCTCCCAAAGGAAGGCCTAAATATTTCATTGGAAGGGTACCTTGTTTACAACCAAGGACCCAACAATGTAAAAAGTAGATATCAAAGTAAGAAAAGTTGCAAATTTTGGAAATTAAAATTAAACAACTTACGCTTAAATAAATCTATTTTCAAAAATTATCCTTGGTGGAGTAATAAGACTGTAAGAGATCCAATGTATTTTGGTGTTTCTTCCTTTCTTTCCCTCAATTTTTCTAAATGGAATATAAAAAATTCATTAAATCTGGGAGTCTAAAAAGTAGAAATTGAAGTAAGAAAAGTTGCACCTTTCTGTAAACGCATGCATGCATGCATGCACCCACCCTTCTACACACACATGTATTTATCAGCTGACCAACTGAAAATTATGTCAGAAATTCAATACGTATATTATATTTATCACCACTATAATATTTTCTGTAAATGCATCAATTATAACATCTACATTCAAATGAGTCACACTCAAAAGTGATATTTCGGTTGTCTTGTTGTCCTATGAACCCGATGAACAAAATTCATGAAAACAAAAAGAAAGGAGAGATGAGAGAATCAAAGAAGAAGGATTAAAAGAAAGAAGACAAAAAGACTAATTTTAGAAAACGTATACACATGTTATAAATCTATTACCATTTTATAGGGAGATAGTGGGAGAAGGGCAGGCGGGGTTCGAACTACAAACATGGGCATCATAAAGGATGCCATTACCATTAGGCTATCACTTGAACATTCACATTGTAAGCCTACTCTCCAAAGAAAACAATTAAAAAGCTATATTTTTTAATTGTTGGACACAACAAAATCTGGACTAATCGAATAAATTTGCACAGGCAAATTCACATGTTTATGAATTGAATGACAGACACAGATGAAATGATTCAATACAATTTATATGATCATACTATACATGAGTATCCCCGATACACTCTAATTTGATGCGTATTGATAAAAAAAAATATATATATATATATATATATTAAGATAAAAATAATTTTCCCCATGCAGAATTTTATTGTGTATCAATATCATACAATATGCAATGTGTATAAATATCATGCAATATGCAATGTGTATCATATGATACTAACAACCACGAACAGAACATGAAATGAAATATAGTCATTTCTATTTGAATGGAAGGCTAAATGCATGAATTCTACCTTCTTTTTAAGTGCGCGAATTCTTTTATCAATATCTTGAACAGGATTTCCTGAATTTGAACCCTCCGTTGAGTCTGAGGGAGGGGTGATTACACTAGCATTTGCAGAAACGGCTAGCTCATTTATCTGAGATGTTAACTGCTCGATAGACTCTGATTCATTACCTAAATCTTCATCAGGTGGTGCTTCTTCCAATTTTATCTCCCCACCTACTGTTTGTTCCATGTTCTTACCCTTTTCAAGAGCAGCCTGGATGATAAATCAACCAAAAAACAAACCTGCATGAGATTAGTAGGTACTGGATTTATGAAATTGCCACTCAATGCAGAACAATTACACTTTAACAGTCCTTTTGCCCCATCAAATGTGTTTTACAAAAGGAACATAACGCACTACATGTTACCTAGCTGGGCTTCGGGCATAAAGCCTAGATTCATTTAATAACACCAGGTATCCTCGGGCATGTCAATTCCATGTACATAAGTTTTCACTAAGCATTTTTTACCTTACAAAGGTATAGCTATTCTTATAGCTCTTTATTTATAGATACAATAAAATTTGAAGCTAAAGCATCCATTCGGGGCAAGACACTAATTGGTTTCCGTGTAAGCAGGATTCAAACCCAGGTGTCTTATACAACACAACGATAAGAGACTTTAACAGTTGACTTCAGCTATTCTTAATGTCAATTAATGCAAAAACACTACACTTTTTCAGTCCTTCTGCCCCATCAAATGCGTTTTATAGAAGATCCGAATACACTAGGTGTGACCTAGTTGGGCTTCAAGCTTGAAACCGAGCCTAGATGCACTTAACAATACCAGGTATCCATTCCATGTAAATGAGTTTCCACTAAGCATTCTTCACCTTACATAATAGAATTTGAACCTTCGGCATCCCACTCAGACCAAGACACTAATTGGTTTTTGGCGGAAGCGGGATTCAAACCCAGGTCTCTTATATAACACGACAACGAAAAGGAGACTTTACCAGTTGAACGAAGCACTAAATAACAATATTTTTTTTTCTATTTAATAACACCAGATATCCTAGGGCATGCTTTCACTAACCGCTCTTCAACTTACAAACGTGAAAGTTGAACCTATGATGTGCAGTCAGGACAAGCCACCAATCAGTTTTTAGTATATGCAAAATTTGCACCCAATAACACGATGACAAGAGACTCTACCGGTTCAACTAACTCAAACTATCCTTAACTACTAAGTAAGTAAAGAGCAAAGTTATAGTAAGAAAAAAAAGAAACCTGTAGCCGCTTTTCCTTCTTTCTCTCGTTTCTCTTAACGGACTTAGTCTTGGGCTTTAAAGAAGAACTGGAGTCGAAATCAGGATCATAGCCAGGTGGGCCCAGTTGGGGCTGAGAGGCCATCTCCTTTTTCAAGAGAGCTCCTTTGGATTGATAAATGGCGACTTCCTCTTGAGGAACATACCCAGCCCTAATCCGAATGGGCTTTCGGAGTGTACCGTCGGGTCTTCTTGTCGGTGCTAGAATTCTCTCCCCTTCTTTTAGGGTTTTGCTCAGCTCTGCTAATCGATTCAACTCTTCTTCTCCAACACCTCCATTGCTGTCCGCCATGATATTATTATTATTATGTGTTTTCTTTCAGATTTTCTGCTCGTCCGACCCTCTTTGATGATGCTACTCTCCTCTTCAATAACCTTTTAAAAAAAATAAAAAATAACACAGACAGTTTTTATTTTTTTTTTATTTTTTTATTCTTTTGGGGTTTGGTTAAGCCCAAAAGTTCCCACTATGAACCCAAGCTGACCCAACCAATTTTTATTTTTTATTTATTTTTTTAATTAATAAACCTTTGATTCTCCCCCCGAACAAAGTTTTTCTCCAAACTAGTTTGGAGAAAAACCCTACAAACTCATCATATATCTTTGTATTGAATGTGAATTTTGAAAATCTAACCGTTGAGTTTCATGTTCCTTATGTTTTTAACATGCATATCAAATTTCATTCAAATCGGATGTTATTTACTATTTGATCAACTAACTTATTTTTTATATACAACTTTAGAATACAAAAAATTGATATTATAACATTTATTTGATGACATAGCAATTGATCTTTGATTTTCTTGAAATTTTGTAAGCATTAAGGATGTAATAAGAACATACAATCTAACGGTTAGATTTTCAAAATTCACATTCAATATAAAGATATATGATGAGTTTGTAGGGTTTCTCTCCAAACTAGTTTGGAGAGAAACTTTGTTCTTCTCCCCCCCACCCCCCACCCCAAAAAATATATTATTACCCCTTTGCCAAGAGTTCCAATTAATATGTTTTTTCAAATTTTTTTTTTTAGTTAATATACATTTGCTGTATTATAAATTATTAGCCCTTTGATTTAAAAAAAAAAAAAAACCAGTCATTTTCTAAAAGTGCAGCTCAATTAGTATTTTCTGATGTATTTCTTTTATACAATATAGAAATTATACTTTAGTCTAATTTAAATATATATATATATATGGGGGTGTGTGAAACTCTTTCTTGGAAACTTAAACTCCGACTCTAATCCCCCCGCCCTACAAACACTTATCTTTGTTCTCCCATTTTAATTGTAGAATTTATCAACATCAAAACATTATTAGTGTCTTTTCACTTTCACCTCAATTAGGATTTATTGAGGGATGTGCATTTACTCTACCAATTCAATGAATTTAAACCAATTAAGTTTAACATAATTACTCAGGTTGGTTTTTTGTAAGCTGAGTTAAAATATATATGTATTAATTAAAGACGCGTGCGTTACACGGTTTTATCACAATCTTATAAAATATATATTTCATTTGAAAAATAATAACAAGAATTGAGCTACTGCTTCATATGTATCAGAGTTTGTATCTTTGATTGGAATTTCTGCCGATGGTGAAGCCAAATCAAAATATGTGCATGGGGCAATCTTCTTTTTAGGAATTCAATAGTGCACAAAACTACATAAAACAAATAATGTATTGTAGGGTTACAAATTGCGGCCCAAACCCAAAAGGAGTAGGATATAGGCCCAATAAGCCTAACACAATAAATTTGTAAGAGAGTGGGTGAAAGAACTGGGCTGTTAATGAGTTTTCTAACGGTTAATCAAGGTTTTAAACTTGTCCGAGGAGGAAAAGACACATAATCAAGGGTCGAATATAAGTTCGAGGAGTAAGTTTTTGGATGAATTGGTTATTTCAGAAAGTTTGTTCTCCACAGTGCTACAGTAAATCGTATTCAATGTTTTTCTCTTAATATTTTTCTCATCCCCCTCTTATGGAGGATCTCCCCCATTATATAGTCCTTCCTAATTCATTCCCATCGTCCACTTGTTTATCATCCAACCCTGCACTCAAGTATCTATCCTACTGAGCAGCTTTTCTGGTTTTCTGTGGGCGATAGTGGTTGAAAACACTGTTTAGAGGTGTTCTCCACATTAATGTGACCAGGAAAGCTGCTGTAGTGCATTTAATGCGGTGGTAGGAGCTTTTCCCCAAGATATTTCCGCATTCTTATCCTTTCTTTGCTCACCTGAAGTCTCTCTTCGTTGCTGGAATTTCCTGGAAGGTTACCTAAGTCAAGGCGAAGTTCACTTGACTGATATTCGTCAGGTCCAAGGAGTATGACCCTCTCGGACTAATATCTTTCAACATTTCTCTGTACAACCACCTACTATGGGGCCTTTCCCAACATTTCCTCCTCCTCCTTGGACGCGTTCTTGTTAGTAAATGGGGCTTGAAACCCAACACAAAAGCTCAAGTCTTTGCCCCTCACATGTATTTATAATTATTTGTAAATAACAATATTAATTGTGATAAATTTTTTTTTTTATAATCTATATATATAATAATAGGTGAAGCAGAGAGAAAATCCAATTAAATTTCAATTGGATTCTCAATTTTGCGCCACTTGTCCTAACCAAAACTCAAAAAAAAATTTAATTAGATTATAAAATTTACTTCAATTTTGTGTAATGTATCTTATCTAAATTTTTTAATTTTTGTGCCCAAATAAATGATGCATTAACATATAACATGGAAGCCAATAAAACCACAATGATAATGCTCATTGGCCTAAGCAAAAACATCTTACCTGCACACTTTTATGGAGATTATAAATTGGACTCCAATTTTGTGTCATGTATCTTATCTAAATTTTCTAATTTTTGTGTCAAAATAAATGATGCATTAACATTTAACACGGAAGTCAAGAAAACCACAATAATAATACTTATTGACCTAAGCAAGAACATCTCACCTGCACACTTTTATGGGTGATCTCAATAGAGTCTGGAGTTCTTCTAATCCCACAACCAGAACCAAGGAGTCCAACGAGAAAGACTATAAAAGTAAAACATCATCTCCTCCTAATTCCATATCGTCATCCCATTTCTCCTCCTCTCTTAACCTCTACCAACTAGATCCACACACTACCCTCTCCTCCTCCTTACGGATTTCTTAGAGTAAGGCCGGGTTCAAACACAATGTTCAATCTCACTCTTCCTTACTTCACACTCTCATACATTAGCGATTCATTGGCGCCTCCAAGAAGATTCCAAGTTCAATGATCAGTTCTTATTTTTTAATAGTTTTTAGTGTGTCTGGATTAAGATTTTGTTAATTTGTTAAAAGTGACAAAAATATAGTCATATATATTATATTAAGTTGAAGTTCAATTTTAGAATTCAAATTGAATCAAATTAATTTCTAATTGTAGTTTAATTTTGTGCTATGTGTCCAATTTGATTTTTAAATGTTGGTGTTAAGTTACTTCCATTCATAATGCTCAATGTGGAAACTGAATCTACTAAGATAAACATCTTATCATCATAATTGTTAATATTTCCGTGCGTAAGCACGGACTACATGCTAGTTACTATAATTAACATATAATCATGCAAAAATTGTTATTTTGAAATTTAAAGGCTTTTTATTTATAATACTTAGTTTTTCATCGTACCTGCAAGGTTGCAATAATTCTCTCAAACTATTGACCTTGTACAATGTCTTTTATCAATTGATCCAATTAATATTAGGTATGTCTTAAGGGTTTTTGCTAGGTATTTCACATCTTTGCAAATTTGCAATAGCATTAGCATCCTGGTTTATAGAAGTATTCAAAAAATTAATTATAAAATAAATGTACACAATTGAAGCAAATCAATACAAATATATTATGTAAAATAAATGTATGACTATATTGGTTACCATCAATTGTTTATTGCTTATATAATTTGTTATTCTTTGTCTTTTATTGACTTAATTTATAGATATTGATAGTTGTAAATTTATAAAGGATTTTTGTTTTTGTAAGGACTGAAATTGGATTGGACCCAATATGGGATTGGGTTTTAGCCCAGTAAGCCCAAACAATGAATTTATAGAGTGTGGATGAAAGAACTAGTTCTATCCAGTAAGAAAGACAATAAATATTGTTTATTTAAGAGAAACAAATACAAATAAAGTGAGAAAATCTGTCCGAGGAGTCGTCCGAGGAGCTATGTATTAAGGTCAAGTTCTTGATCTTAGTTACAGGAGTTCAAAATATTATTACAAAGATTTCTTGATTTTTTCTTCTCCCCCTTTCTTCAGGCACCCTTCCATGCTATATACTATAATCCTGGTATCATCTCTACCATGCATGTGTAGGTTAGGTTCTAAGAACTCCTTCCTGTCCAATCCAACATCTGCCAGAACCTTCAACTAGTAGTTGTAAGGCTGCTTAACTACTGTTCAGGTATCACCTCCACATTAATGTAGCCAGAGAGTTAGTTGTGAGACATTTAATGTGGAGGTAGCAGTTTTGAAGATATTTGTTGCCTCCCTTTACTCATCCTTTATCCAATGTCTGACTTCCAATCGTGATGCAACCTTGAAGAATGTCTAGGATGACAAGGCTCTCTTACTGACCTCAGATCTCTGTTTCCAAGATGACTCTTCTCCTCGGACATATTCTGGACTATCATACACAAACCTTATTTCTTCTACTCATACCCTTCTCATAATAACCTCATTTGACCGTTCTCGGATTAGTTAATATCCTCGGATTGGGCCATAAGCCCAATTCGTACAGTTGTAATAGTACATTTTAGCTTACTAGACCCCACAGTTTTAATCTTGCAAATTATTATTAAATACGCAACCTAATTAACAGTATGCATATTTGAAAGACAAATCAAGTGCATGTAAAGTGTAAAAAAATACTTGCCTGTGGTGGTGGTGGTGATGATGTCTTCCATGTCAAATGGCTTCTTGGAGAAGGAGTTATATTTTTTTTTCAAACCAAGAGAGAGACTAAGTTTGAAAAAGAAATCAATATATAATAGCTAAAACATTAATATTAATAATAGATATTTGATGTGGATAGTGTTTCAATTGTAGTCAAATTATCTTCTCATTTTTTGTCTTTTGTTTTTTAATATTTATGTGTATTCTCCTTTTTGTTTAGGTGTCTTAGGATTTAACAAATTAGTTTTGTTGGTCCTTGTATTCATTTTAATTAGAAGTTTTTGTATTTATGCTTTATCTAATTAGTTTTGGAAGTGGTATTTGATGCAGGTTAGTATTTCAATTGTGATCAAATTCAAGTAGGATATAGTGATATTCATAGGGCTTAATATTTATTCATTTATTTTTTGTTTTTGTTTTTATCTATAAATTTCTTGCAATTTGGGGCAGCCAACCTTTTTTTTTCAACTTAAACGCGTACTATGTTGTTGTTGTTGTGGTTTATTTATTTTTAATTAAGTTTATTTATTATAAAAGATTAGATGAAGAATTTAGATTGTAATCAAATTAAGATAGAATTTGAATTGTAATCAAATTATGATTTTTGTCAATTTAGAAATTATAGGAGAAGTTAAAATCATAAAACGTGTACCAGTTTTTTTTTTTAATTAAGATTTTTTTTTTTATATATAAAAGATTAGATGAAGAATTTGAGTTGTAATCAAATTAAGATAGAATTTGGATTGTAATCAAATTATGATTTTTATCAACTTAGAAATTATAGGAGAAGAAAAAAGTATATATATTCTAAAAAAAATTTAAAAAAATTATGCAATTTGGTGACACCACTTAACGCAACTGCGGCGTCTAAACCAAACTTTTATTATATAGTATATGATTTTAAATTTCATAGTTTGAGTTAATCTAAATTTTAAGACTAACTATATATTTGTTAATTTGATGTATTTTGGTACATCAAATTTGAGAGTTAGTTTTGATCCGATTATAATATTAATCTTCTTTATGTAAATTGTAATCATTTATTGAATATAAATTTTTTTAGAATATTAAGTGTGCGTTTGACATGGATGAAATTTGCCAGCTTATTTTACTATTAAACTTATATAGGACTTACTACACTTTTTAGTACTATTTATGGATCATATTGTATTATTTTAGCTAACTTTATATGCAGATCCCAAATAGACCCTGAATATTTTAATACACACACAAAGATGATCTTAAATAAACTTATACTTATGATATGACCCTACTCTACCTTGTTATTATCCTTACACAACACCTTCTTCCAATGAAAATGTATCGCATGAAACATTTTATTCACAACATTTGAGACTCATACATGTTATGAGAGATATCTTATAACACCGTCCCATAACATAGTTTTCACTTTTCTATTATGTTATTTTGTTTTGGTTGGGATCAATTACCATCTATCCTTGCTGGTTTGACATTTTTATAATTTAGTCCTTAAAATTTCAATTGGTAATTTCAATTTGGTACCTCTAAAGCGGACTAAAATGAAACTTTCAAAATTCCATCGAAATCTAACATAATTGTTTTCCATGTGGGGGGCATGGGAGCAATTTTTAACACTGGTTCAACGTCAACAGCCCTGACGGATCTTACAACATTTTCATTCTCCATTTTTTTCCTCCACAAAGAGTGAGAAAAACACTAACCAAATAAACGAAGATGAAGGTGCTAGTGGGAATAGAGGTTGAAGAAGAACAACAAGCTATCACACTATAAGAAAGAGACCAAATTTGAAACGTGGTTGCCAACGTCAGGAATCCCAAAGGTACCAAAACTAAATATTGATCAAATTGTGTTCTAGGTTGTCTATATGTTTGTCAATTTGGTGAACCGTTGACGATTTAGTACAAACTTCATCACCGCCCACAACTACATCCTAGTCATTTGCACGTTGAGGTTCAGGTGTTTGATAAAATGTCAAGGAGACACGGTTTTTAATATTTAGTCAAACTTTGTCCTGGGTTGTCTGTGTTTGTCATTTCTGTGACCCATTGACGGTTTAGTACGAATTTCACCGTTGATTGCACCTACATGCTAATCATTTGCATGTTGAACTTCAGGTGTTTGATAAAATGTCAAGGAGACACAGTTTAGCAACATTATTAAAGTTTTGGTAGCTCTTCTTTTGATTTATGATCAAAGGATGTATGTCTATTACACGTTGTTTGTCTAAAATGTAATTTCTTTGTGATTTTTAGATTGTCATTCATGTTTGATGGAGAGAGCTGTACAAGATTATGGGATCCATATACATATTCTTTTTTATTTTGTCAAAAGCGTTTTACTGTACAGATACTTCTTACCGAAAATTAGGGGGCTTGCTTGAATTGAATACTGCTATTAATTTTGGAATAATGTGTCTGCCAATAGTTGTGGGGTAATCTGTGTTTTAATCATGTTTTTGAGCATAAATCAATTCAAAATTTTAAGCTTCAAATCTTTATTTGAAACTCTTCCACCTATTTGTTTGGCACCAAAAAGAAGCAATATCCCAATATTCTTGAAGATCCGTGTTGTGTTTTCTTCTGTTACACGGAATTCAAAAAATTGTACTGTGTCAGCCTGCCTTCTGATTTGTGCCATACGATTTATGATCCAATGCACTTTATTATAGGGATTCAAGTGATACATTGATGTGTTTTTGTTGGCTTCTTCAATAGTTTTCTTTTGCCTGTATTACATAGATCATTAAGAAAAAGCTAGAATTTTGGCGGGCTCTGCCTTGGACTAAGGCTGGAGAGTCTAAGAGAGATGGAGAGGACAAAGGGGAGGAAGGTGGTGAAAGACAAGGAGGTTGGTGATGGTGATCTTTGCTGGTGGTTGGTTCACAAGGGAATTTCAGCCTCATTCCTGTGCATTGCTGTGTTTGCACTTTTGGTGAGAGTGGCTATATCACTCCATCCTTATTCTGGTGCAGGAAATCCTCCCAAGTATGGAGACTTTGAGGCACAGAGGCATTGGATGGAGATCACCCTTAATTTGCCAGTCAAGGAATGGTATCGCAACAGCACAACCAATGATATCAGCTACTGGGGACTTGACTACCCTCCCCTTACTGCCTACCAGAGCTATTTCCATGGTCTATTTCTCAGATTCTTCCATCCTGAATCAGTTTCTCTTTTCACTTCTCGAGGCCATGAATCTTATCTTGGGTTTGTATTATCAGACATTCTTTTTCATCAAAAACTTCTTTTTTTCAATTTTCTTGATTAGCAGTAGGTAATGATAAATTTTAGCTTTCTGAAGTTTTCTATGCTCTTTCCTGCAGAAAACTTCTCATGAGGTGGACGGTTCTATCCTCTGATGCACTGGTGTTCTTTCCTGCAGTTTTCTATTTTGTTCTTGCGTACCATTCGGGTCGCTCAAATGGCCCTAAAACTCACATAGCATGGCACATTGCAATGATTTTACTGAGTCCATGTTTGATGCTCATAGATCACGGTCATTTTCAGGTTCAAAATTGAATTTCCCATTGCTGTTTTCCACCCCTATATTAAAACTTTGAAGGCACTTAGTACGGGTTGCTAATGTTTTAATTCTCATTCTCATTGATTCTGTCAGTACAATTGTATCAGCTTAGGCCTTACTGTTGGAGCTGTTGCTGCTGTTCTCTCTAACAAAGAGCTAGTAGCTTGTTTCTTGTTCAGTCTTGCTCTCAACCACAAGCAGGTCCCTAAACCTAAAACCCTAAACCCTTGGCATAAAAATCACTACTTTTTTCTATTTTTTGTGCTTGTTGATCTATGATTTTTGGGTGTTATAATTAAGTCATTTACATTGTTTGATCATTGTGATGATTGAGTAGATTTTGTGAAGCACAGGAGAATTGTATAAAATGTTATGTTTAAATTTTATATGACTAGTTAATTATCATGTTGTCCATTGATAATTCTTTTCAAAATACTCTGTAGAAACTTTAAGAAATTAAATTAGCTTATGTAGGAATTGATTTATGAACCTGCAACTGTTGTACACTACTGTTTTTTTTTTTTTTTTTCTCCATTTATTTTTATTATATATTATGAATCCATCTATTAGAAGTCATTACTTAACCTTAAAAAAAAATTTACACTTCACTTTAATTAGCTGCTTGGTTCCACTTTGCACCTAGGAAGAGGCCTTTGTGCTTAACTGGGTTTAGTCTTTTAATAACACTGAAAAAAATATGATGCAGAGGGGAAGAAAATGCTTATTTCATAAAAAGCCCATTGCAGAATTGCCTTGCTATATATTGAGTAACATTCTCCCAGGGATTTTGATTAATTTACATTTGAAGATATATTGAAATATTGTTTATATGCTCTTCCATGTGCCATGTGTGTGAAAGAAATTGTGGTCTGCAAGTCCCTTTGTTTTAATAATGTATTTGTTATTCCTGGACTTCACTCCTGCCAGCTGATTTGGCTTCAGCAAATGTTTCATTGTGGTTTACTGCAGATGACTGCATATTTTGCACCTGCATTTTTCAGCCATCTCTTGGGTAAAAGTCTTAGGCGCCGGAATCCTGTTCTTGAAGTGTTGAAACTAGGCCTTGTGGTCTTGGGAACATTTGCTCTTGTTTGGTGGCCATATCTGCATTCTATGGAAGCCTTTTCAAGGGTAAACAACTGTGGTCAATATGCCTCTATTGTACACTAAATTAACTCCATAGATCTTTTGCGGTAATTCCTTACAAGGATGTTGGTCTATCAGATGGCAATCCATCTTTGCTGTTTTTATGCTATGGCTATCCATAGTTTTTTTAGAAATTCTTCTCTTTGAGTTTATCTTTGAGTCAACTATAGTTATGAATTACTTAAGCTTGGTAAATTTACAGGTTCTCTCTCGTCTTGCTCCTTTTGAGAGAGGAATATATGAGGATTACGTGGCTAACTTTTGGTGCACAACATCAGTTCTTGTAAAATGGAAGAGGATCTTCACAATACAATCATTGAAGCTTCTCAGCCTTGGTGCAACTGTTTCTACATGTCTGCCTTCAATGGTTCAGCAGATATGGGCTCCAAGCAACCAAGGTTTCCTTTATGGACTGCTGAATAGTGCATTCTCATTCTATATGTTCTCATTCCAAGGTAAGTCATCTTTTTTTTATTTTTTGAATATGATTCATTTTGTTTTTCCTAATCTCTCTTTTCATAGTATTGTATATAAAAATTATTTTCATTGTTTCAATTTACAGTGCATGAGAAGTCAATTTTGCTGCCTCTCCTGCCTGCAAGCCTTTTGGCACTGGAAGAGCCTTTTCTTCTTAAATGGATTACACTTTGTGCCTTGTTCTCTATGTTTCCTCTTCTTTATCGTGACAAGCTGATCCTACCATATATTGCTGTATCTGCTCTCTTCGTCCTTATTTATTATGTGCCAAGTGGAAGACAAGATAGAAAGGAGATGCATTCCTTCAATTCATTTTTCACAACCTGTTTTGTGTCGTGCTCTGTTGTTCTTCATATTGTTTACTTAACCATGCATCCCCCCCATAGATATCCTTTCCTTTTTGATGCTATGATTATGCTTCTTTGCTTCTCACAGTTTACGTTGCTTGCTTTTTACACTAATGCAAAGCAATGGATGCTGATGAAACGCTCTGTTTTGTTGGATAAAGAAAAGAAGCTTCATTGATCGTTTGTTTCAAAGATTAGGTTAATATTGTCAGTATCTTATTGGTTTATGTTATTTAAGGGATATTGAGATGGAAGCAGCAAACTTGTCTAAGTAAATGTTTTGTGATGAGTTATTATGCAAGTTAATGCTTTATGTGGATTTATTATGTGGAGCCATGTCAATAAATTGAGAAACAAATACCCCAACCCGGTGCCTCCTCCTCCTTCCCTCTCTATAAATTCTATTATCCAACTCTCTCGCTCTCTCTCTCTCCAAATGTCGGGTAGAAGGCCAGGCACATGCTAGAGATGTGATGTCCAAGTGTCCCAACCTATAATGCAACTTTTGTATATCCAAATCGATTGAAGATGAGGGCATGAATGGCTGCCCAAATATTTTTACTGATTTCTTGTTCTCGATATATTAGATAAGGGTTTTTTTTGGCTTCTTTGTATAATCCTCTACCTTTCCCTTCTCTCTTTCTTTTTTCTCCTTTTCTTTTTTAGTCTCTTGCAAACATGTTTTTGATCATTTTCATGTCCCCATTTTGTCATTTATTTTTTCCCCCTTTTTTGTTGGAATTTACAGTTTTCCCAGGTTTTTGTTGTAAGTTGTGTAATGTCTTTCACAAATGATAGATCTGCTTAACCATTGGTATGTATATGTGTTTTTTTATTATATATATTAAAAAAAAAAAAAAAAACTGATGAGTGCAGTAAAAGTTAATTTATTTTATTTGAAGAGAGAGAAAAATCCCTCATTTTACCGTTGCCTCTTTTCAGACTACTCTCCTCTCCTTCTCTCTTTTCCGTTTTTTTTTTTGTGTCCTCAAAACCCACTACTACTCTCTTAAGTAGAGGTTCTCATCTCTATCAGGGCATTCCAAGGGGAAACAAGTCGCTTATGTCGCCATCAACAACCACTGCAAAACCCACGCATCAAAGTGTACGGCTTGAACTCTGAAAATTCACAGATCTGACTGCAAATCCAGTTTTAGGCTACCCTTCTTGTTGGTGCTATCCAGTTTTGGGTGTTTAGGTTGCATTGTTTCAAAGTTGGGTATGCTATTTTAGTACAATTTCTCTAGTTTAATTATGATTATGATTCAGGTAAGGCTTTGAATGGGTTTGAAATTTCGAAGGTAGACAATGTAAGTAATTGGAGCCATGTCAGCATTCTTCCATATGCCCAATATATGAAATGGTCCAATATATGGAAGAAACTCTGAAGTTTATACATAGGAAGATACATAGATGCACAGCCAGAGTTTGAAGAGGACTCTGCGTGAGAGGGAAGGTCCCAGGCGTGAATGGGAGGAAAAAGAGAGAGAAAGAAGACTGGAGGCTTGAGACTTGAGAGAGAGAAAGAAGTTTCGGCGTCAGTTGAGAGTCCCGAAACTTTCTTTAATACCTAGTCTTATTAGGTGAAGCCTACCATTTTTAACATATTTACAAAAGGGAAATGATATGTCTACAACAATTTTACAACATTTTTACAACAAATCTTAAGTGGCAGATTGTTACTGGTTGTTATTGTTGGGTTAAAAAAGTAATCTCAGTACTAAATTCAAACTTGAACCAATAATAACTAACCACCCATAATTTGTTGTAAGAATGTTGTAAAATTGTTGTAGACGTAGCACCTCTCTTTACAAAACTGTCATCAAATAATGTTATTTGAAAACTGAAAATGGGTAAAAAAAGTTCTCTAAATTCAATATTCAAACATCATAAAATAAACATATTTATAAAAGTGTCATTAAATAATGTTATTTGAAAACTAAAAACGGGTAAAAAAAGTTCTCTAAATTCAGTATTCAAACATCATAAAATAAGAAACATAACTCAGACTCTCCTAATTGAAAATTCCTACCAAACACTTTTTATTTTTATTTTTTTATTCACAGTTTTCAATATTTAAACACTGAAAATTGTTGTTCGAAATTCCTTACCAAACAAGCCCTTAAAATTGTTATAGCCAAGAGTTATTTCTTTACCACACGGTGATACAAAAATCTTATATATGTATATATATAAAATAATAAAAAAATATAATTATATATATAATATTAAATTAAGTAAAAGACTTGAGTGAATAAGGTCCTATAAAATTTGATGATTTCTTTTTCGATGAAGTGAAAAATGAAAATTGTAGATGCAACTTATAAGTGTTTGTCTCAAATCCTTCTTAAAAATGATATGATTATTTTCTTAGTTGAACATTCCTACAAGTCTGCAACAATCACTTTTCGAAGGAAACATATCAACTGTAACAAACTTCTGCCAAATACAAATGAGCATTTACTGGAACTACATGTTCTGACTACTTAAATGAGAAGGGACATCTTGCACTAACTGAACAAATTGAATTACGTTAGATGCTAAAAAATAGAGAAGAAATGGCATCACATGACAATCCAAGCTCAAGCTCACAATCATGATGACACACGTATTGTAAAGGGCATTGACATCTAATATTTCAATCCCATTCTCTCTCTCAAGCTGCTTTACCCTATTGACATCACCATTTGCAACATATGTTATACATGCACAAAGAAACAAAGCTAATATTGTGGAAAAAAAAAATATCAAAAATAGTAAGCAGCCTTTTGACCCTAGAACATTTTGCAAAATCTTACACCACCCCATTGCATACCAGGGTCATCATTGAAGCAATAAATGTTACTCCAGGGAGAATAGGCTGATCTCAACCCCAGAGCTCATATTAACATGACCATAACGCACAACCAAAAATTATTGCATGATCATTCCCTCTTATCTTCTTCCTCATCATCTTCTTGTTCAAAATCATCATTGGTTCCAACATTCTTCTCTTGCTTGACTAAACTGATATCACCCTCCCCCTTTCTACTGGTTAGAGAATGAGCTTCTTCATCAGATTCTTCTCCCACTTCCTCAGAGTAAGCATACCTGTGATAATTGGAAGTATAAGTCAACATTTAAAAAAAAGAATAAAAAAAAAGGGTGCTGGTGAATAGTTTACTTTGTTACTTTCTTTAAGCATGAAAAAAGAGACATTTATGAACTTTCCCCCAAATAAAAAGGAAAGAAAGACTGGAGATGACCTAGCGAATGTAGACTGTAAAGGATGTCTACACTCCCACTTCTCACAATTCCTCTTTTCCAGATTCTTCTCCCACTTTATATGATGTTTTATTTAGGAGTAGGCAGCTTGCACGTGCAAATTCTGATAGCAATAATACAAATACACCTCCAGAATAGATTCATGTAAATTTGAACTAAGAAAAACACCTGATTAAACAAAGGGTGTTTTACCAGGCTACCTATTGGAGGAGATTTGAGGTCACCCAGTATTTAAATTTAGTTCTTAACAAAAGGGTAAAATCCTCAAATAATCTTATTAAGCAAGCCTGTTTAAAGTTAGAGAGAAGAAACAACTTTGGATAATGTTTTCTAAACTTTTTTATGCAGACTACCATTTCAAGCAAAATTTTTGCATTGGAAATTTCAGCCAAAAATTAGCAAAGGAACCATGCTGTTGATTATAGATGTTTGCATATTATAACACACCGTTGAGAGCTCTGAGATGGGGCCCACAGATAGCAGATTACACAGAGCAATGCAAATGCAAGAATGTCCCAGAAAGCAGTGATGATCCAAGCACTCTGCCATCGCTCATTGAATGGATCGGTTGCTTTGAAGTAGACCTGTATGAGCAAGCTTATCAGATCTAATAACAATTGTGCCAAATTTAGGAAAAGAAAAGCAATCTAACCCATATGGAAAAGAGATACACAAAAGAATCAAGTAAATTGCCTCACCCACACAGATTATCATCAAACCTTTTACCAAGTCTCTATTATTCTCCTCTAATGTGATGCATAGAATTGTAACCACTACCAAGTCATAGAAGTCAACAATATTTTTTAGTAAGTAAATTGAAGGAGAGAAATAAATGAGGTCCATCACTGAGAGAAATAGATGAGGTCCATCAATCCATTAAGCAAGCTTAGTGTCTGTTTGGCAATAGCTTTTTCCTTCAGCTTTTAGCTTTTAACTTTTAAGTAAAACTTTTTAAAACCTCACTTTTTTCACACGTTTGCAAAGTGCAAGTATACTTTAGCACACTTTCAAAAAAAAAAAAAAAATGCTTAATATCAAACCCAACTTGAAACTCCCAAGATAGTTTTGATAGTTAATAAGCTATCATATTTACTCCCTTCCAACAATGTGGGCCTTTGGCCAGAGGATCCGAAAGTTTTCGTTTCTTGTTAAGTGATTTAGAGAAGAATGTATGAGACCCATCAAGCCTAATACCAAGCTCACCTAAAAACTCTCAAGGTAATTTAGGTACTTATTACACCACCATCCTTACTCTCTCCTTAGCTATGCGGGGATATACATAGGGTGATTGACTTTGATTTTTCACCCCAAACCAAATAAGTTAATAAATAAGCCACGGATATTTAACAGTTGATTTCTAAAAATCAGGGACAGTTTCACTCAGTAATATGTAGATCATTACAATGTCAAGGACCGCAAAAAGGCAACTTGAAAATTTTAATATTCTCATGCAAAAGCAGTAAAATTTAACATATAATTGCAATGTATAATCAGGAAACCAAAGCTTTGGTAAAACAGGTCATCAGGAAGACTGTTGTTGAACAAAGTGACAACATCTTTTAACTAGTGAGTTATAGCTTCCTGGTTGGCCTAAAGAGGGTGATAAACCAGTTCTGCATGTTTATAAGGAGCTTCCTAAAGAAACCAAGTTGTTACACATAACAATGTACTATAAATATTTATTTACCCCCCCCCCCCCCCCCACACAAAAAAAAAGAAAAATCACAATAACTCCTCAAGAAGTAAGTAAGTTCTTAAAATGACAAAGGATACTAAATGAATGTTAATTTGCACAAAAACCATTACACTATCAACTAGAAACCATACCTCATATCCTATCCAAGCAACTGAGGCAATTACTGTCACTGCTAATGCATTTGAGAACTTCCTATATATATCCAACTTAGCAGAACTCCTTTTTGCCTGGAAAGAAATTATATTAGTGTCTAAAAGCTATGCCGTATCAAAGCATGATAACATCACACAGGAATAAGAATTTTAAGTAATGCTACTATCATAAAATTAGAAGAGATTAAGTATCAAAATAGAAACAAATCACTGGTAAAAATGTGATACCTGTAATTGCTCTAGTGTTCTTGAAAGAGATGTAAAAATCCACAATATCAAAAATGCATCCAGGAAAGCATCAGGAAGAACTAAAAATAGTCTTGCCCTTCCTGATATGTCATTGATGGTCCCCACATACTCAGTAATATCCAGCAACTCAGATGCTAAAAAGTAAGTTATCCCAATAAGAAGCACCTTTGAGGTAAGACCGCCAAGAGTGGGCCGCACAACGCCATAACCCATTGAAACAGAGAGGATGAGAAGGCGTGAAACTGTTTTCCTAACAGCTCCAACTGTTACAACCCAAGTTGTAACTACAACTGGCCTTATTCCAGTATCGTTAAAATTTACATACTCAAAATACCAAAGAATCATCTCAAATAACCCAAGAGCAATAACAGCTGTGATGCAATGCTGAAGTTGCAGTATATCCTTCCAAAACCTCACATACTGAGTGAACCAAATGATACTAAGAATCACATAAGCAAGTGACATAAATACATAAAACTTCTTTAATGGTGCCATCCTACCAGGCAAATAACCATCAGGATTTTTCCACATTGTTTTCCCACTCATTACTAGTTCCTTGAGTTTTGGATCACATGCCACAAAAAACAAGTTATACATTCCAGTCTTTGTGATAGGAACCTCCTTGTAATCCATTTTTGTAAATAAAGAGTTCCCACTGAACTGTACATCTAAAACAACTGGCCAGTTGATATCTGTTGCAGAGGGTCTCCTAAGAACTTCACCTTGCCTACAACCTTCCATCTTAGCAAGATCAGGCGTGCAGCATATAGCTCTTTGACCACCATAAGCGGAACCGCCAATATTATTACGGTCAGCTGCCTCAAAAATTATAGCTTGTACCAACCCAGAACTATGCTCCATGTCTGAGTGCTGGTCAGCAACATCCTTGCTCCTCCAGAAGGTGATATTCTCAAAGCTATTCAAATTGGAAAATGTCAGAGATCACATTTATAGTTATAACCGATAGCTTAATCAAATCTTAGACACATGGCCTAATACAGGAGCATGTATGTTTTTACACCCAGATGCCTGCCATACCACCAAGTAGAGAACCAAGTTCAACAAACTTTCTCTACTTGGATAGTCACAAGTTCACGTGTAAGTATCTTGATAACAGACTAACAAGTTCACATGAATGTATGAGTAAAGGAAACTGAAATTTCAAACAAGATGCTATCTGTTACCAACTTGGATAGTCACAACGGATTCTCTTTTGATTTTTTCACTCTAATAAAGAGAAACCAACGGCATTTTGCAAAAATCTTATGAACACATGGCCTACTACAGGTGCATATACATTTACTTGCTGAAGCGTCTGTTAGATCAAGGAAATGAAAAAAAAAATTCTTCTGGTCTCTTGCTAATTGTTTTTGTGGTAGTTTCAAAGAATTCACAAAGATAAATTGAAATTGGATCCACCAAACAAATAGCAATTCCTAAAGAACAAGAGTTTACATACTTAAAGAAACTTCTCTCTATCCATCCCAGATAAGACATTCATTTTCTCAAACTTACAAGCAAGAGACTAGCAAGAATTGGGAATAACACTGTCTACCAATCACCTCTCCCAAACACCGTAAAAGTGGGAGCTTTGTGCATTGGGTACAACCATTTTTAAGAACCTATTTTTCCAATATTGGCGTAACTTCTTTTGTATATGAACTAGACCAAAGGGACCACGAGAATCACCAAACATGAGATGGAGAAGAGTCAAAGACAAAACGAGTACAGGGGGAGCGAGAAAAGAGCATGGCACTTTATCTTATTCATCATTTTGTCTTTACAAAATCAATTTGTGATTTAATTGATTATCATTTGGTTGTTCTCCTTTTCTCTAAAGATCAAAACTTTTTGTTTTCTGCTTTTAATTATACAATGCTTTGCTCAATCTAGTTTAATGGTACAACAACGTTACCAAGACAACAAATTTCATAACTATTTTCACAACATTTGAGGCGACAAATTGTGATTAATGTAACATCACTTTCACATGCGACAATTACTAACATCATTTTTATTTTACACCAACCACAATCTATCACCTCAATAGTCATGAAAAATGTGAAATTTGTTGTGTTTCTAGACTTATTGTTAATGGTAGGGCGTTTTCTTGTTTCCCACAAACTACTGACATGACCTGGGGTAATTAGAGCAACATCAGTTTTACTTGGATCCGACACTAACACCAATGCACCAAAATCACAAAAATTCATGTCAACAATTGTGCAAAATGTTGAGACTCTACTCTCTAGACTTATTGAACAATTTAGAATAATCCTATTCTGTTTTTGGCAAAGAACTTATCTTGGTATCTCTAAAATTATGAATGTCAAGTGTCACACCCAAAAAAGAAAAAGAAAAAGACCAAGTCTGTTTCTTTTTATTAAGATTCAGATTCTTTTTTTCTTTATTTTTTTGGGCAACGAGGAAGAAAAAATAGTAAATAAAAAGACTGACCCAACTACAGCACTTACCAAGCTTAACAAATCTCAACAGAAACTGTGATTTGGGTTTAACTTAAAAAATGATGTTTGGCTGGCATTAGAAAAAAACAAGAAAAAAGAGACATTGTAAAACCTCAGATCCAAATAAAACATAAGACAGAGAGAGAGAGAGACAGTACCGGATGTAAGAGATGTGGTTTGATGAAGAGAAAGGTGTAGCCATGAGGCCTTCGCTACCACCGGAGAGAAGGTAAGCGTTACCCACTTCTCTGAAAGGGTCGTTGTGGTAGATGTGGATTGAAGCATTGCTTTTCCTTATTCCAATGGGTGAGAGTAAGAGAAATATGGGAAGTATTAACAAAGCTAAGGAATCCATAACCCACCTCTGGAAATGGAAATGGGAATTGAAATGCCGAAAAGAGAGACAGATCGGAGGGACAGATTGAGATTTTGAGGAAGCAAGCGAAACTGGACTTTGGAGTGGAACAAAAGCAATTTCACTGTCGGTGTGAGACAGAAGTCAGCATCATCAACTATAGCCAACTTTTTTTTGTTTTTTGTTTTAAATATATATATATATATATATATTTTAGTAATAGCTCGTCAAATTAAGATAGACTTTAATTTAGATAACAGTTTGAAAACATGGAAATTATCAATTAATTAGTAGATTTTTTTTTGCGTCTAATGTTTTCTTTTTTAAGAAAAATAATTTTTGTATTGGTAGTGTAACTTAAAAAAAAAAAAAAAGTTAAATTACATATTTAATTCTTAAATTTTAGGATTGATTTTATTTTGGTCCCTTAAATTTTAGATTTTTTTTCTTCTGCTGAGTTTAATTTCATTTTCAAAATGGTACTTCTATATATTTCCTATAAACTGATCCAACTAAGTGTCGAAAGTGTAATTTTTTTAAAAATAAATAAAGAAATAATGTTGTTTTGTTAGCACTTAATAGCCAAATCAATTACAAAAATGGATAGATAAACCATTTGGAAAATGAAATCAAACTTAGTGAACTAAAGTAAATTAAATATCTCTATAGGGGGCAAAAAAGTTTCATTTCGGACAAATGAGATTTATGTTGGGTTGGAAGGTCTAAACTGAAACTCGACAATGGGCTTGATGTACGACCCAAAGGCTATCGGTGAAGATCCAAGGAATCCACTATATTTTATGCATTGGGCTTAGATTGGGACTAACAAGAATAGCCCATAAACAATCCTTACAGCAGACATGTTAGCACGGTTAAAAAACATACTGTAAGAAATAACCCAGCAGTAAAGTGTCTTTACAGAAAATAGCCTAGCGGTAAAATATTTCTATAGAAAACAGTCCAGGGTAAAATATTTCTGCAGAAAACAACCCAGCGGTAAAATGTCCCAGCAATAAAGTAAGATAAAATGGTGTAAATCTCCAACTGTTAGCTATTTCACAGTTATTTCTGGAGAAGAGTCTTCCAACACAATAACATGAGGGAAAAATGCTATAGTAATAGTTACATCATAACCATCAACAGTAAATGAATAAGTAAATATCATGGGTTCCATTATGACAAATAATGAGAAAAGCTTAGTGTGGGATGAAGGGAGAGAGAGAGAGATCTCAGCTAGCGCAACAAGATCATTATGGTGCTAAGACATGCTCATAAATATAGTGAGTAGTGAGGGATATTTCAGGTAGTATGAGCAGTAAGAGTCATTTGTAAGTAGTATGAGTAGTGAGTAGGAGTGTATAGTAAGACTGCTGGGACTTTCTACTGGGGGTAGTCGAGTGTTTATGAATAGAGCTATGAGTTGGGGAACTTAGTTTCTAAGCTTGAAAAACTAAGAATTCAGTCTTTTTTTCAGAACTTAGAGAAGGCCCTTTTTACAGAGAGTTTAAGGGAAAGTCTTGGTGTGTAGCTTAATTTCCCCTGAAGCATTAATGGAGAATTCCATTTATAGTTGGGCTTTAGGGGGTAATTAGCAAATAATCTTTGCTAAATCTTCCTCAATCTTCAGAAAATCTTTAGAGAATCGTTCTTAGGATTTTAGCTAAGAGTAGTAAGCTCAACTTTAGAAGGTTCTTACTGATTTGGGTAATAACAACTGGGATTTTGACTTAATATTAAATGCTAATTGGCCTTGGCTGATGGGATTACAGCATGCTTTAGGCTAATGATCTTGGTTGTGCTGCAACTAGAATTAGAGCTCCCTAGGGCAGATTGGACCACCCCAAGCCAGGTGTCAACCTTAGAGCCCTTGCTGGGAACTCTGCCAGGATCCCTTTGGTGCCTTCCAAACCACATTTCCCTAAGTTTCCCCATTTGGGGTTCATGTGCTTGGTCCATGAATCAGAGAATACACATTTTTAGTATGAAAATGAGCTGATTTCATGTTGTTTCAGGAGCTTTAGTGGTCTGATCATGGATGCTCTTATTTTTGATCGGCTGGGTTGGAGAAGAAAAAAGGGACAGCTAGCTGAAGCTTCCTAGCTTTCTGTCACATTAGTTTCAGCTTTATGTAGAGATGATGGAATTTCAACTTGTGAAGGAAGGGTTCAACCCCTGATGGACACGTGTCTTCTTCTGGTTTGTCTGGACAAGTTGGGACTTGATGGGAAGTAGCTCCAACTGTTCAGTTGTCGCTGAAATTTGGCTGGTCAGTTCACGTGACCTCCAGCTGCTGGGATTTGTGTGTGGGCTGGCCTGACTCAGTTGGGCTTTGTAGTTAAGCTTCCTTGGGCGTGGTTATCCCTACAAAATGAATAGTTTTCCCATGGGTGATATTTATGGGCTTTTATAAATCTTGTAAGAGAGGTATTTCTTGAGGGATGAACAATTATATTTCCCATGAGTGAGGGATTTAACAAGCGTCAAAATAATATTTGAATTTAGTAAATATGTGCCAAAGTAGCATTTAGGCTTTATGAAATAGTTGCCAAAAGAATATTCGGGCTTTGCAAAATAAGTATCAAATTAGTATTTGGGCTTTGAGCATAAAGTAATTGTTTTTGCCAAAATAATATTTTGGGCTTTGTAAAATAGTTGCCAAAATAGATTTGAGCTTTGTAAAATAAGTGCCAAATTAGTATTTGGGTTTTACGAAAATAGATGCCAAATTAGTATTTGGGATTTATGAAAATATATGCCAAATTAGTATTTATGAAAATATATGCCAAATTAGTATTTGGGATTTATGAAAATAGGTGCCAAATTAGCATTTGGGCTTTATAGGATTTTGTAAAAATATTTCTGTATCATAACGGGCTTTAGAGATGCCGCATCGTAGCGGGTTTTGTAAATGGTGCTATGTAGCAACGAGCTTTAGAGATGCCGCATTGTAGCGGGCTTTAGAGGTGACGTTTAGCAACGGGCTTTAGAGATGTCGGATCGTACCAGACTTTAGAGATGCCATGTAGTAACGGGTTTTAGAGATGCCGCATTGTAGCGGGCTTTAGAGGTGCCGGATCATACCGAGCTTTAAAGGTGTCATGTAGCAATGGGCTTTAGAGATACCGAATTGTACCGGGTTTTAGAGGTGCCGTGTAGCAATGGGCTTTGTAAATGGTGCCGTGTAGCAACGGGCTTTGTAAATGGTATTGTTGGGCCTTTTTGGACTTTGCCCACAAGAAAAATTATCTTGGGCTTTTTGTGGAGATAGTGTAATTTTGTGGTCCAATTTTGGTAGTAATGTGATAAGTATTATTTGTGGAAAATCTAAGTTGGATAATATGGGTAATATCTGAGAGAGGGCCTAAGGCAATTTATGGGCTTGTGTATGGAGTATTTGTGAAGACCCAATAATATGGAGAATGTTTGGGTAATATATATGGGGAATATTTATGTGAGCTCAAAATAATTTATGGGCTTGTGTGGGTATTTTTGTGAGTGGGCTAAAGAATTTAAGGCCCGAAAATTTGTACCTCAACAATCTCAAATGCGACCAAACTGAAAATGGCTTCAAATTTTAAAAGTCATAGTTTGAATTTGGCAAGTAAATTTTGTCCACCGAAAATCCAATGAAAGAGCTCATAATCTTGATCAATGGACTTGTTCTTGTAAGGTATTAGGGTTCATTTCCATTTTTTACCTTGCTTCTTTTGAGGATATTTTTTCCTCTATAGATGGTTAGCTCATAATCTTGACTTATATATATTTATATATATGAGTTTTAACAAACTAACCGTTGGATTATATTATTTTTGTATATTCTCCATGCTTGCAAAATTTCAAGATGATTAAATATTAATAGTCATGTCATCAATCAATTGTATAGGCGTGTGCCACATGAGTGTATTCTGAGTCTTACGTTGATTGTGTACTAAGTCAAACTAAACTATATAAGCATTCTTATTAGAACTCTTAATTATTACTTAACTAGTTTTTAAGATATAGTGCATATGTGGCTGGACCTTACTCAGGTTGTGACAAATCGTATTAGAACCAACCTATAACATTAGGTGGCTTAAGGGCATTGCAATGCAATGTGGACCTTGAGTTCCACAAATTGGCCTATATAAATGATTACAATGAGCCGAACTGTAACTTGACTAATCCTTTTGGGTATAGTACAATGTGAATAGCAATTCCTCAAGTCTAACATCTTTTTTCATATTGCTTTCTATGCCCCCCACCCCCCCCCCCCCACAAAAAAAAAAAAAAAAAACACACTTGGATAAAAAATTGATTACATGAATCCTTAATTTTATAGTCTAATAATTAATTCTCATAGCATAATAGCCCAATATTTCGACAAAAAGAAGAAAAGAAAATGTGTATTCCTGTTATACATGAAACATTAAATAAAGTTAAATCACCTATAAAAATAACTAAATATATAGAGTTTTAGGAATAAAATTAAACATGGTATTGAAGGGGGAAAAACTAAATAATTAGGAAAAAAAATATATAATAAACTTATTAATACACAACTCAATATTAGTAGTGAATCCAATATTGAAAATATTTATATTTGAGAATTCTACATCAAGTTGATGAGTAGTGTCCTTAGTATTTTCATCTACCATATAAAAAAATCTAATATAACTTTAGCTTATATATATATATATATATATATTCAAAATAGCTTAATAAAAAACTTTGAAATTTAAAATTTACAACAGGGACTTGGCAGTTGGGTGATTTCTATTAATTATATTTATGGTAAAACCTACCATTCATGTGAGATAAGTCAATATAAACATCATTATAGAAGTATTGAATAATTTGTCGTGTTCATGTGTGTGGAGAGTAGCTAGCAAGGCACAAAAGACATAATGACAAGACAGTGAGTGATATCTTTGTTGAGATTGTGAAAGTTGCAATCCCATTTTTGAAGGCAATGTCTACATTTTCACCTTTTCCATGATAAGTATAGGTTGAAGTGATCTCTTATAAGTTGTAACCTAAAGGATCTATACCCAAGATAGATGTTTTCAACCCTGGATATATATATATATATATATATATATATATATATATATATTAGTGAGTTGGGTATCCATAGTTTTTATGATTTATTATCTAAATGTGAGATAAAAAGATAAAAGTTAGTTTAATTTTTTTTTAAGTTTAATTTTGTTATGTATTTGATAAAATGCAAGAATTTCTTTTTTCTAGCCAAATAGTGAAATAGACTCATTGTAATGCACTAATTGGCCAAATAAGAAGAGAAAATTATATATGTCTTGAGGTTGTAGAGAAATTAGGAAAATTGAACTGAAAATGTTTTCTAGATTGCTCTCTATCTCACAACTTAAGTTTCCATCCTAACATCTAGAAAATAATTTCCAGAGCTATTTGATATAAAACTCATTCATGATTTGAAAGAACATTGTCTTAGATTTGGACGAATTATTTCACTATCTCAAATGGATATCATAATTTGAAGCTTGTATGTTATGCATATATATGTAAAGTTGGTCTTATGAATTGAGTTTGAATACTTTGGTTGTTGTCATAGAAATTCTTGTTAGAGCAACCATGAATTATCGTCTAATGTTGTTGACACTTGACAGGCTTCTCTAGCTTGGAATATCGAGCTCAGAGTGGAGGGGAAATTGGAGCTCTCAGCAATCCTATTATTTTCCAACTGCAGTTCTAGACTTCTAATACCTGGAATTAATAAAACATTCAACAAATTTTTGTGGAAGAAACTTAAAGACAAAGAAAAATGATTTTTTTTATATCACTAGTGATCCATTTTTAGAGATAAAGAAATGGAAATGTATATTTTTATTTGAAAGGAAATTTTATATGGGCTTGCAATACTACTTGATTTTTCAAGAAAGTAGCTACACTATGAAAAGGTTGATTATGGTTTTCTAATAAATTCATCAACCAATAGGCATCAAAACCTTGGCTGCATCAACAATCCATCCCTTGATCTTTGCTGGAAATTTGCCTAATTATTGCTGACATTATAAATCTCCTACAGCATCTTTGCAATATTTCCTTTTGTTTTAGCCCACATTCTTGTGACTCTTTTTAGCACATAATATTGCCCATTGGGCTTCTTTTTGTTTGGTTTGGGGTTCAACCGATCTTATCTTTTCTTTCTTGGGTCTTTTGTAAGGATGATGATGGGTCAATTTTCCTCACAACGCCTGTTTGTGGAGTTTCTATTGTTTAACTTGGTATGTTTTTGCAACCTTCTTGGTAGAATAAATTTTAGTTAATTCATCCAAAAAAGAGTTAATGGTCATTAAGCACTTTCATATATTCAAATCAAAATGTTTGAGGCATCCTAGATCTTCATTTTATACCATTTTATGGAATTATACATTACAATAACATATTATGTATAAATAGTAAATACAATAAAAGGAAAAAAAATCACTTACTTTGATGAGGGTCTTATTTGACCCGAATGATGTTTGGGTGGTTTAAGAAGAATGCCTCCGAGGCCTATTTCATGGGAAGATATTGGACCGTTTAAATTATAGATGAGAACATCCTCTGGGGATTCAGATGGGCCTTGATGTTTTTGTAAATTGCAAAGGTCTCTTTGTAGTCTCTCAATGGGTGATAAACTACGGTGTGTCATTGGTGACCTCTTCCTTGATGGAATACGTTTCACTTTCACCCATGATTTTTGTTGGCAATTGCCTGCAGATTATGATCATCAATTCTATGATTTTTGTCTTTCTTGATTTAGATCATTATTTGTGGGAAATGAGATGCAATTTGACCCAAAAATCATTTATAAGCAGTGTTTATAATTATTCTTATTGACCCTTTCAAGTCATTCCAACTAAATGGACTTTTGGTACTTGAAAATAGACAAAGGTTTCTGTTTTATTACTAGTCACATTTGGGTTATATAACAACAACAAAAAAAGAAAAAAATATTATAATCACTAATATATAGCCTAATTCAATTTTTTTTTAGAACAAGACTCAGTGCAAGTGTACACAACACATTTATCCAATCCAATCTATATAACCTAATGTGTAACATCGAAAATGGTTAAACCATATTTGCGTCTTACTTCAAAAATAATTGTCACAATTGAAACTTTCATAACATAAAACTCAAATCGACCTTGTACATATTGGATTTATAACGCACTACATAACCATTTAGACACAAGATCACACAATACAATCCATATAATCCAGATGTCACATTCAAACTTCTAGTCTTTTTATGTAGTCTAATGTTCAATTAGATCTATGATGGGATTTTATCACATTATCAATCACATACAATTGCATAGCAATGAAATTATATACATGTAGCAGTTAAAGGAAAAACAAAAAACAAATTAAACAAAATGGACAGAAGCAATTATTGAAATATCTTAAGACTTTGAAAGAGACTTATGGATAACCTGGGATTTCGTCTTCAGAATCATCCACATTTTCTAACTTGGTGCAGCCCCATGTTATTGCAGACTGAGAATCTAGAGTTGATTTATTGCCAATATCATCTTCAGAAACAATTGAATCAGGGACATAACCTGAGCCATCTTCTTCCATACTCAAATAGGCATTGTGAACTTTGTTACGAGACTTTCTTGGTTTCTTCAAGATATGCTTGGGAATGTAGTTCTCAAGAGTTCCTCTTATCCTATACCTTGAGCCACATGCATTGCACAACACTGGCTTCTCAGGCGGTCCATTTCGCCAAAGGGGAGTGTCTGTTCCATTTCATTATTTGTAATCAATATATAGAAAGTTATATAGAGTGAACAAGAAAGAGGTCATGATATAGGTTTGTGTGTGTTTCTTCTTCTTCTTAAGAGGGAAAATAAAACTAAAGGAATAGAAGATTGAAACAAACAGATTAACCAAATCTATTGGGGGGAGATCATCAAGCTAATTAAACTAGAAAAAAAAAAGGATCAACCAAAAAAAAAAAAAAAAAAAAAAAAAAAAAAAGAGCTGCAAATGAATGTGCATCAAGTGCTGATTATAGTTTAACATGAGAAAGTTGTAACCAATAACATTGACAAATATTTTACTTACCCTTTAGTACCAATCATTGTCTGACAATCCTATGGCATATGGTTGTATATAATAACAACAAATATTTTACAACTAAAATATTTAACTATTAGTTTGTTTATAGAACCAACTTAACAATTGATGCAAGTCTCTAATGATATTGAAGATTTTGATATCTTGAAGTTACTAATAAGTCTTTAATTCCTTTTGCATTAAACAAATCCTTTTGGTATTAGGGTTACTTGTTGACTTGTCTTGGAAATTGTCTCATGGGTTGTATGATGTGTGGGGGTCGTGTTTGGCATTATTAAGGTGGTGTCTAGGGGGATGTCTTTAAACTAGTAGTAAGTTGAAGAGTTGAACTTTGTCTTGAAAGAAGTTTAGCATTTTTTTTTTTTAAAAAAAACTTCAAAATACTATGTTTTCTGTTAGATGTTTATTCACTATATAAGTCTTGTCAGTGTGAAGAGAAGGAGGAAAACTAGTGAATTTGAATTATTTTTTGGTATAGGTTTTGAAAATTTTTCTGGGAAGAGTAAGTAGTGCTTTAATTGGTTGGTGAATCCCTATTCCTAAGTGAATATATTTCTCTATTCAATGTTGAGGACTGTTTTTTCGGCCCATGTGTCATTACTTCATTGGCAACCCATGCCACATCAATATATTATTGATTTTTTGGGTAAATCTATTTAAAGCCCAATATAAACTCATATCTTATTCAACTACATGGATTGGGCTCACATGGCCCACAAGATCCTTACTTCAAGAGGTGAATTCATGATCCACATTTCCTCTTCATCAATTGGGATCATAACCCCACGACATTATCAACATCAACATATGGATTGGGTTTAAGCAATGAATCAAAACTCACGGCCTATATTACCTCTCTTACACTCATGGCAAGCGACTTCTTTAATAAGAGTCCATATTTACACAAAATAACAACAAAACCCGAGGTACGTCATCTCATCTTCGGCTTATGATCCAAGCTCATAAGTCTCTTTGGGGAAACTTTGGGAGTCGTGGTTTGGAGGGCCAAGAGGTACGTTCAGTAAAGCTCCAGCGGTTTAAGGTTGATAAAAGAAACATGTTGCTTGGCGTGTCTTCTTCAACTCCCTGAACTCTGACGAGTCCGTATGTAGCAGGTAACATATGGTAAGCATCTCTTATCACATAATACTTAAAATGATAAAATTCCCCATTGCTCTTTTCCTAAAGCTTTATATTCATTATATGACAAATGTTCAATATCCCTAGCCATCTAACTGCTAGGAAGATAATTGTTCATTCAATCCCAGCTGTTACTATACAAATTTAGAAACTTTATCATATTATTCCACATAAATCTTATTACTACTTTAAGCTAAAATCCAACTCAAACTCATTGCCTAATCTGATTGGCTATCCTTTAATCTCCAACTATACACAAATTATTCTTGATATCTCTAATACCCAGCTGCTATCTGCCACAATCAGACCATACATGTCTCTGCCAACTGCTAGAGCAGAGCATTAAATACTCTTCTTACTCACTAAGATTATGTCACAACTCAGTGAGACCTTGACCAAATCTCTAAAGCTTTTTTTAGCCTTCAACCAATCCTTCTATTACTTGCTAGAAATGCGTTGTAATGGAACCATGGACCAAAAACACAAACACTCGAAAATGAAACATTTCCAGCTGAACCCTAGCAGTGCATTCAGCACTTGACACCTGGCTGGAAGTGATATCATCAGCCATTTAATGCTGAAATCCCAACAACCAGCTGTTATATCCAAAATAGCATGATACCCTTCAAAGAGATTTTACCATTTTTCAGCCAAATCCATAAAGTAGATGTTGAAATGGCCTCTCCATCAGTCTAAAATCACCCTTCTGACCTCATTGGCTTATGTCCAAAGCAAACAGTTTTTCCTGATAGCTGGGACAACTTTTTCATGATAGCTATCATAACTTTTCCTGACAGCTGGAACAGCCTTTTCAGAATAGCTGTGATAGTCGAACTAGCAGCCTGAACATCACTGATTTTTCCATATTTGACTAAAATCAAAACCAACTATTGAAACTACATTTTTCTTGCTAAAATACATTCATTTTCTGCTGCTTTTTCCCCAGCAACTCTTACCTGAAATAACAAGAATATCTTAAAGCTAAACATACCATTTTTAGCCAAATCTTAAGATGGATTCTCTGAAGATTCATTACTGTTTGGGACAGAAGCTGTACAGTTGGGGCTACAAATCATACAAAGATAAGTGACTTTACTTCCTTATCTTTAAATTTACATCATTAAGTATATGATTACTTCACATTTAAATATATATTACTTTATTCCAACTGCTATCACAACTATTAACCAAGGCTTAAATTCATTTAAATGCATGATAAACTAGCCTCTACCGCTGACATTCTGCTGGAATCCTATCAACCCACTGATGCTACACAGCTGGGTTACAAACCATACAAAGATAAGTGACTTTGCTTGCATATCTTTAAGTTTACATTATTGAGTACATGATTACTTTACCTCTAAGTAAATGCTACTTTATTTCAATTGTCATTACAACTACTAATCAAAGCTATTATATCAAACGCATATTACATATTTATTCGATCATTATCATGGTTCTTAGACTTTGGCTTTAATGATTTTATAGGCTTAAAAAGTACGCCGGTAGCCGTTGGACCACGTGGCCCAATGTTGAGTTCCGGATGCAACTCCCCAAAAAGAACCTGGGTCTAGTAAGGTCATCCCTCCAATGAACCACACGTGGCTGGGCATCCGAAAAAGGCTCCCGAACATTCAAATAAGTGATTCTGTAAGTCCTATCCTCTATCTTTTACTTCTAAATCTCTTATCATTTATCAGCAAAATTGTAAATTTTAATTAAGTGTTCAATTCATCCTTTTCTTCCAGCATCAACAACTTAAAATTCTTGCAAGTTGATTATTCAGTTTATTTCATAAATAGTTACCTTATGTTTATTAGTAATTTGTTTAAGTTGTTACCTGCTAATCAATAATTTAAGGAGAACCCACTTAATAGTATTCATTATAAGATTATAAGTTTAGAATAATTATCATGAGTATAAGAAATATAGTTGCTGTTATTTAACATGTCTTTAGAATATTTGATATTCATTCACTCATGCTTGTTTTGTTTTTTGGGGGGAGATAGATAGGTAGATAGTGAGGGAAGGAAAGGTAGTCGAGTTCAAACTATAAATATGGGACATCACAAAAAATTTTATTATCTTTAAACTATCACTTGAATCCCTCCACTCACATTAATTAAAATATTTTCTTTCAGGTAATGTTTAAGTTTACATTTTACAACAACCAGTTACATAATTAAACCTTGAACACATAAAATTAATAAATCTAGGATTTTTTTTTAAAAAAATTCTGTAACATGAATGTTATAAGTCATAACTTACGAGATTATGATTAGTTTTTATTTCAAAGACACCATTTCTTACTAATTCTTTCTTCTCGCTTATATATCTTTCACCAATACTAAGGTCATGAGTATATATAATGGGTTCTAGTTAACTTAATTGGTAAAATTTTTTGTTTTTGAATAAGAGGTAGGAACTCAAATCTCACCCACACCAAGTTCCTTAATCTAATGATAAATAGTGATTATCATAGAGAGTACACCATAAATTCAAATCTTATTGTATCCATAAAATAAAAAAAATAAAAAAAATCTCGACAAGCATTAATAAGTAAAAGTTCTCAAGATAATAAATTTTATATTCCCTTGAGCTATAGGACTTTTAGAGGTCTATTTATGATTCGTATCATGAATTTTATATAACTTTTAGTGTAATTCTTTATTACTGTTCCACTATTTAATAAATTTCTATTTGATTTACACTTTAATTAAAATATCACCACGACAAATTTGATTTTCAAATTCTTTTTGTTCCTAATAGGCAAGCTATATTTCATGTTAATTGAATGTAATTTATTATATCTATAAACTAATGTTTTGTTATATAATTTAATATTACAAAAAATTAAAATTTTAACAATTTATAAATGTAATAATTATTTTTGATAATATGGTAGTTGGGGAATGACAAATTTGAACTGTGAATGTATTCTATTAAAAACACCTAGAAATGCCAATTGAATTACGAAACTCTAAATTTGATAATTATTAATACATGGTCATGCACATTTTTCCAAATGAAGATTATAAGGATACTATGTACGTATATTGAATTTATTAAAAAAAAAAAAGGAATAAAAACAAGAACATATTCAATAGAAAATTATTCAATGGTGTAAAAATAGAGACTACACAAAAATCACCAAACTATATATGGAATGCATAATCAGACATTATAAATCCACGTGAAACTTTGAAAATTTATTCAAAATTAAAACTTAAATTTTGTGATAGAATAGTAAATAGAAATCAAAAGGAAGAAAGAATTTGTGGAACATAAATTGCAGCTTCTCAATTAAGAAAAATCACAGAAAAGAGAACTCACCGTCAATTCCACAATGGAAACAAGGCCCTCGTTTTCCCATTTCAACAATTTCTTCTTCGAGCTTATTTCAAATTTGTCTTAAGCTGTCAAGCCAGTAATCTGAAAGACCTCTTTAAACTATAATACAATTTCTAAAAAAATCAATACAGAAGAGAAAAGAAAATCTGCACAATATTTTTATATTGAATTCAAGGAAGAAAGACAGAAAACGCCAAAAGAGTCAATTAGTTTTATATGGTAATAAGAGAAATTAATATAAAAAAATAAAATAAAAAAACCCTTCACAGTTTTACTGCTCCCCGATCAGAAAAGGAAAAGTGTGACTATAATGTCAATTGCTTTAGAAGCTAATGATACCATCACTTCTATTTCTATGGTAACTCTTTTATCACGAAGACATACAGTAGAATTCACAAATTACAATTGTATGATGGTTATCTATGTTAAACATGGTTGTCAAGAGTTGTAGCTCAACTGATATCTCATAATATTTCTAACGGAAACATTTATATTTATGATTTGAATCCTTCATCCAACCATTGCAACTAGTTGACCATTTGAATGTGCTTCAAGATGAGAAAGTCTCCTATATACAGTGTAATATGCATAAAATTATTCAAAACCTCCTTTCAAGTAAATTTGAATCTGTGCAGGGGATCTATATGTATGAGACCCACATTTTTGTAAGAGCAACTATAGTATATTGTGCGAAATTATTTTGTTATCCGATGTTTTATACATTTTTCTCACATAAATATGGGTCTCATGTATAGTTCTAGAAAGCTGCACATAGTTAAAAGGATATGCCATTATTATTCACGGTATGCTGGATGTCTCTCACAGCATGTGGGCCCCACCAGCATGAGGACCCACATGTTGTGAGAGATGTGCTACATATTGTAGTTGCAGCATATACCTTCTCCATATATGGAGTTCATTGTGATGTGAGAAGAATGTGTAATACACAGGACCGGATGCACTTAATAAATTCACTTTTGAGAAATAATCAAGAGTTCTATAATTTATGTTAGGTGTTAATACAACGACAATAGGTACGTAGAAAGGCAATATTACTCTTACCTTCTCTTGCATCACCATGTTTGGCTTGAGCTTCATTGGAGTCAAATGATTGCAAAGATTTGCGGTTGCGGAAGTTTTGTCAAAATAAATTTGACACTCAAAAGAGAAGTATTTTGTTAAATACTTGGAAGAAACAATACTGGAAAAAATTAGGTCCAAAATTGCAAGTAAAGATATGTTTGTGGTGAATGTAGACAACAGTAAATGGTGTCTACTCCTGTTTGGTATGAGTCTGAAAGTGGACTGAATTGTTGAGGTTCAGGGGCACAATAAATTGGCAATTATGGTGTAGGTGTCGGTATATATAGTGGCCGTGGTTGTTTTAGTCTCTGTGAGTTGTGGCAGTAAAAATAGTGCATACAGAGGCTATAGCAGAATGCATGAAAATTGTTACTGAAAACTATGATGGTTGTGGTGATTGCCAATGGAGAATAAGGAGAAGTTGTTGCGTAAGCAATTAAAACTTAGATGATTTTGGTCATGATGTAGGCTAGGGATGGTAGATATAGTTTGTAACTCTTATTTTTTGCAGCCTTTTAAAACTTAGGGCCTCTTCAAAATGTTTTTATCCTAATCGGGAGAAGACTTCTTAATATGAATAATAGAAGACAATGAATGAAATGATATTACCCTAATGCAAAGCCTAGGAGGCAATAATTTTATTAAGAACTCATTTAAATGAAACTAAAAGATAATCTAAAAATCATTTTTACCCTTAATTAATACTATTAGGGAAGTCATAGATTGTGGTAATTACTAATTATTTGTAATTACAGAAATTTCTAGAAGCTCCTTGCAAAGAAATTAGAGTGTAGTTGGTGATAAACCATTCATAATTGAGATAAACTTTTTTTTTTGTTTTTTTGTTTAGAAGAATATTTGAGATAAACTTTAATGATGAAGTTATCCGAAGTTCATAGATTTCTAAATTCCCAAAACAAACATAGTCTTTTAAGAATTATTTTTCTAAAAGAAAATGCCAAAAGAAATACTGGGTGGCAACATACACAACCATCTTCTGACAGTATGCGAATAACATGACCAAATAGGATTTTCCAATGACTGGACCTTCCAAAGATTTCTTTGTAGTTATCCAACCCATTTAAGAAAGTCTCAACTTTCATATCCTATTAAGATTTAGCCTCATAAATATGGCAAGACTCTAAATAAATGTGGATAGAGAGAGAGAGAGAGAGAACATAAATGTGGGTATATAACCTAATTAAGTAACTTATTAAAAAATTTCCTCCAAAAAAAGGTAACTTAATGAAAAAAAATCTTATTAGGTAAAGATTTTATAGCAAAAGAGTAGAGTATTTATAACTAGGAATGTATTAAATATGTGGGTTCTAGTTAATTTAACGGGTAAAGTTTTTGATACTTGAAGAGTAATTCTATGGTACCCCTCAAAAAAAGAGGGGGTACGGTACCCACTAGTAGGTAACCTGCTATACCAGGTTACTTTTTTTATCACATTTGGCAGTTCCATCTTCATATTGTGCAGTTCTAACATTACATGTGACAGCTCTTTTCTCACATTTGGTAGTTCCCTTACTTTTTTCTCACATTTGACGGTTCTATCATCCCATTATGCAATTCTAACATCACATGTGAAAGTTATTTTCTCACATTTGGTAGTTCCCTTACTTTTTTTCCTCACATTTGACGGTTTCATCCTCACATTGTGCGGTTTCAACATCACATATGACAGTTCTTTTGTCACATTCGGTGGTTCCCTTACTTTTTTCTCACACTTGACAGTTTCATCCTCACATTATGTAGTTCCAACATCATATGCGAAAATTCTTTTCTCACATTTGGTGGTTCCCTTTTTTTTTTTTCTCACATTTGACGGTTCTATCCTCACATTGTACAATTCCAATATCACATGTAACAGTTCTTTTCTCATATTTGGTGATTTCCTTACTTTTTTTCCTTATATTTGACAGTTCTATCCTCACATTGTGCAGTTCCAACATCACATGTCACAGTTTTTTTCTCACATTCGGTGGTTCCCTTACTTTTTTTCCTCACATTTGACGGTTCCGTCCTCACATTGTGTGTTTCCAACATCATATCTGACAGTTCTTTTGTCACATTGGATGGTTCCCTTACTTTTTTCTCACACTTAACGGTTTCATCCTAATATTGTGCAATTCTAACATCATATGTAACGGTTCTTTTCTCACATTTTGGTGGTTCCTTTACTGTTTTCTCACACTTGACAATCTCATCTTCACATTTTGCAGTTCCAACATCATATGTGACAGTTCTTTTCTCACATTTAGTGGTTTCCTTACTTTTTTCTCACATTTGATGATTCTATCCTTACATTGTGCAGTTCCAACATCACATTTGACAGTTCTTTTGTCACATTGGGTGGTTCCCTTACTTTTTTCTCACACTTAACAGTTCCATCCTCATATTGTGCAGTTCTAATATCATATGTAACAGTTCTTTTCTCACATTTAGGTGGTTCCTTTATTGTTTTCTCATACTTGACAATCTCATCTTCACATTTTGCAGTTCCAACATCACATGTGACAGTTCTTTTCTCACATTTGGTGGTTTCCTTACTTTTTTCTCATATTTGATGATTCTATCCTCACATTGTGTAGTTCCAGCATCACATGTGATAGTTCTTTTCTCACATTTGGTGGTTTTCTTACTTTTTTTTCTCATATTTGATGGTTTCATCCTCATATTATGCAGTTCTAACATCACATATAATTGTTTTTTTCTCACATTTTGTGGTTCCCTTACTTTTTTTTTTCTCACATTTGATAGTTTCATCCTCACATTGTATAGTTCCAACATCACATCTGACAGTTCTTTTGTCACATTAGGTGATTCCCTTACTTTTTTCTCACACTTGACGGTTTCATCCCTACATTGTGCAGTTCCAACATCACTTATGACAGTTTTTTTCTCACATTCGGTAGTTCTCTTACTTTTTTCCTCACATTTGACAGTTCTATCCTCACATTGTGTGTTTCCAACATCACATCTGACAGTTCTTTTGTCACATTGGGTGGTTCTCTTAACTTTTTTCTCACACTTAACGATTTCATCCTCATATTGTGCAGTTTCAACATCAAATGTGATAGTTCTTTTCTCACATTTGGGTGGTTCCTTTATTATTTTCTCACACTTGACGGTTCTATCTTCACATTTTACAATTCCGACATCACATGTGACAGTTCTTTTCTCACATTTAGTAGTTCCCTTACTTTTTTCTCACATTTGACGATTCCATTCTCACATTGTGCAGTTCCAATATCACATGTGACAGTTCTTTTCTCACATTTGATGGTTCCCTTACTTTTTTTCTCACATTTGACGGTTTTATCCACACATTGTGCAGTTCCAATATCATATGTGTTAGTTCTTTTGTCACATTTGGTGATTCCTTTCTAAATCACCAAAATTCTAATAGATCATACAAGCAAACCTTTAAATTCCTTTTAATTTCACAATTACTTTTAAATTTTCCATCATTACTTTCTCCTAAACCAAACAGCTCAAAGAAAATCATTTCAGAGAGGGAGAAAAAAGCGAACCTTAAGAGCGTGTTTGTAACAATGGGACTTCCTGAGGTCCTTGGAGATGTGGCGGAGGTCGGAGATGGAAATTTGATTGCCTTCCCAAAATATAATGATCGGTGATCTATTAGAATCGGACCTCGTTTACATTCACGTTCACGGGTGGCGCGTGAGCTAGGGACGGCGTCATCAGCGTAGGCGTAACCAGCAGCAACATCATCTTTGGATTGAATCTTATTGCTACTATTATTGGAAGCCTTTCCATCTTGATGAGCTTGAGGCTGATGATGGGGCTGTTCATACTGAGAGAGATTGTTCATACTCACACTCTTCCTCAAAAAGTCCACCACAACTCTCACCCTAAACTGCATGATCTCTTCGTTTCCACATGTGTTTGACTTCATCTCCATCTCTGAGAGAGAAAACCTTTCACTTTGCTATATCCTTTTTTTTTTTTTTTTAAGATTTTATATTTTGTATTATCAATTAAAGATGGTTTTTTTTAGTATAATGAAAAAGAAGAAAAAATATTTAATCCAATGTTGATTATTTAATTCACATTAGGAAAAAAAAAATTATAAAAAAAATTATTGTATGCTATAATCATAATTATTTAATCTAACAAATTAATCATAGACCAATGTTGCAAGTCCATTTTCAAATAGGAATGAATTTGTCTATTTAAATCATTTCCCCTCCTTTCCATTCTAATTTTTAAAACATCCAAATAAGAGGAAGGGCTAATTACTCTCTTTTCCTTTACTAATTTTAAAAACATCCAAATAAGCTTTGAAATTGTTAATAAGTGCCTTAGGCTGCATCACCTTGTTCTTGCCCCATTAATTAATGTCCTACATCTACAAGAAATATGCTACATGTATAATTTTTGGCCTTAGATTTAAGCTCTCGTTTCCTTCTTTGTGGGGTAAGAGGCAGTGCACTTAAACTGTGTTGCCCCTAGTTACCTTGCGATATTGAAAAGAAAATTAGAAAAAAGTCAAATAAACAGATCCCATTAATCCACGAATCCAATCTAAACATACTCAATTGCTTAATTGATGTTTTCGTATCTGACGTGTCTTATACAGGCTTGCAATTTGATTCCCTAACTTGCAATTTGAGTCATTCAATTGTAGGCTTCAAGGTTCACACATGTAGGAATTGCACATTCATTTTCAGTCTGGATTTTCATAATGAGATCAGCTAGAATGACCACAAACTTCAGATGCGCAGAAGTGGAAGGGCACTGATGTACGTATAGAACTTGTTTAAGCTTTGTGGAGGAAGGAAGTGGCCCTTAATGTGCATTGACATCTCCATTCCTTTCATGCATTTGCAAACTTCCAAGAAACAAGCAGCAGCAAAAACAATTCAACTTGTTATAAAATCATCACAAATACTGATGATTTTTCCAAGAATAATATTTCATTTATGAAGAGCTAACAATTTTATGACTTAAATCTAGGAGCAGCATAAATTCAAATTGCCGCTAATACTTTTTTTAAAAAAACAAAATGGAACCACCTCATAAAGTCTGGTACAAACAAAAATCATTCCAGTATCAACCTTTGGCAGCCAGCCAGGTAAACACGTAACTAATGTAGAGCAAATTTCAGAATAGCCTTAATTTCACATTGGGGGCCAACCTGAACCTAGCAGCTGGCCGATTAGATTAGTCACCTGGCAAAAACACAAAACAACTTGCTTTTATTTCCATTACATGATGGTAATCACACGCAAATCATAATTCATAGGTGATGAAATACCAATTCCATACACTAAATTACCACAAAACAAAATAGAACTAGCAAGCAACCCACACTATTCAAATACTGATGTCACAGAAAATCACATGACTATAAGGTCAGGCCTTTCTAAACAACACCAAGGCTGCAAGACTTATACAAATATTTCTAAGCTAATGGCATGGTGCACAGAATTATCAGTATAACATACGCATTGATAACCTAAATAAAATAATGTGAAGGAAGCATTGATAAATGTGCTTACTAGTGGTGAGAAATCAGGATGGTCTTTCAACAAACATCCAGGATGGCATTTCACCTTGGAATTTACTAGTGGTGAGAAATCAGGGTATTCTATTCTATCCGAGGTGTGAGTCACTTTCCCAAGCATATAACAATAATAGAGGAATTTTTCTAAAAAGACAGCATTCATCCATAGTTCTTCAGACTGCACATGTTCATGTTCTTATGGGCTCCACCTTATTCTATTTCATGTCCTCTTGGTTACAACTTCCCAAACTGGCAATACAAACTACAGAGCTCTATGCAATACTTGGCCTTGATTTAGCCAAGAGTAATTTCAAGACCATAAAGCATTTGAAGCAATAGTAGAGCTCTATGCACATTAAATATGATTAGCACTACAAACTATTAGGACAAACACAATCCACCATAATCCATGATCATTGACAAACCCACCACAATGGTCCCATAACCATAACTAGTGAACAACACATTGGTGAAAGGAGCCTCTTGGTGGTTAGAATGCTCATTAAAACAAAGTAGAGGAGGAAATCAATAACAGAGCAGAGGTTAACTACACAGGGATCAGCTGCATTCCAACAAAAGGATTAGAATGGTGATTTATTGTTTTCAATTAAAGATGAAATGATTTGAAAAAAAAAAAAAAACTATTCCAGCATAATGAGTGCCCTATGACTTTCAAAAATAGCTTGATCTAATACTTAAATTCCACCACTCAAATGAAGAAGAAAATTTAAATTTATCTGCTTCTTTCAAAAACCTATGCCAAGAAATGCATAGCAAGCTGGCAAACTAAATAAAATCACACTAGCAAAAACATTATCCTTCAATTTTAAGGATTAGAATATTGAATCAAAAGAGAAAAATGGTTGCAATCCAGAATGACCAGATTGATGATTTCAAGTCCTAACAAGTTGTAATAAGTGCAAGTAAAAGGCAGTAAAAAAAAGGGAATAGTATGAACATGCCAAGTAATGTTATAATTAGTTTAAACCATGCAAATGCATCCTGAAATACACACAATACAAACATGCCGTTTCTTTCACAAAATGACTTTCAAATTTTTAGTGTCATAATTACCAAGCTAACCAACAATAAGGGAAAGAAAGTATACATATTTGTGCTCGAGAGAACCAAATTGAACTAGAAAAACCAACTTTGCAGCAACATGATGAGCAGTGCTGGAATTTTTTATTTTTTATGAGGAATCAGTTAAGACTTGTGAAATTCAACCTGAAATACACAAAATACAAGAATCAACTAGCAAACAATAAGGTACACACAATTCTCATATTTGAGAAGAAGTTTTTCCCTATAATTCAAATGATTGCAGGAGAGGTTAACGAAAGCAGGAGGAAAAGAGAACTTATTGCCAAAAAAACTCCACTAATTAAGCTACCTAACACAAAGAAAAAAAAAATCCAACTTCTTGTGGCCAATAAGTAGCACTGCCAGATTAAAATCCAAATTGGATACGGGGTTGCCAACACTGGATGAACAAGTATCACTAAAAGTAAGAGAATAACAATGGAAACAAGACACTATGATTGAAAAACAAAAACAAAAACAAATTAGCCTTAATTAAAACACCACAAGTTAGTCAAAAAAAAAAAAAAACACCACAAGTGAATCGCACTACATCAAACCTATGCAAATAAATGAAATCCAGATTGACAATACACACATTCACACAGCCCAGACTTCAATTAATAGAAAACAAATTGAAATGTCTTACCAATCCCTTAAAAGCAGCCATCCATATCACCGGCCATAAAAAAGAAATTAAAAATAAAATAAAACAACATATAGAAAACCCAAACTATATCATTAAATACCCATATCTTCAAATTTGAATACATCAAACATATACCTTTGATTCTTTGAACGTTATGCACCTCTTTATTGTGATTAAACTTTAAATCAAATATTTGACATATCTTTTTAAAATCCACTAGAGAGCAATGATATGCTGTCAACACTGATCATTTGAAGTTAGGGTTTTATTTTGATTCTTACCTTCATCTGTGAGTAAATCGCAATATGGAAAGAAGATTAACAGAAAAAATAGATTTAGTGATTCAGCCAAGAACATGAGCTACGAAAAGGTGGTCAGAGAGAAAAAACCTGTCCAAGTCCGAGATGCGACTTGCGAGAGAGAAAAGAACTGAATTTTTTATTTTTTATTTTGGTTTTATATGTTAACCTGATTGACCGGTAACTATATTCTATTAAAATTAGATAAACGGTTCAGATTAAAACATGTAAAATTTAGTGGTTAAAATTTATGTGGGTACCGTACCCTCCAAAAAAGAGAAGGGGTACAGTAGAATGACCCATAGTTGAATATATAAGAGATTTAGGGTTCAATTTCCACCTATACTAGAAATCGATTGGTGTCTTGGTCTGATGATAAAGAATTATCATTAGGAGTAGATATCATAGGTTGAAACTCTAAAAAAAAAAAAAATAAATGTATTAAACATTTTCCCTTTATCAATAGATCACTTATATTAAGTGATGTAATTAGGGATTTTTTTTTAAAAAAATTTTTAAGAGAAGAAATTAGGGTTCTTCTATAACTTAGGATTTACTTTTTTTTTTTTTTTTGATAGATAGCTTAATCATATATATTATATTAAAGTCAAAACACAATTAGAATTCAAATTAAATATACATTATTTTCTAATTATTATCTAATTTTGTGTTTTGTGTCCACCTTAATTTTCTTAACTTTGGAGCAATCGCACCACAAACTTTACTAAAAAGCGAGGATAACTTTTAAGGTATTATGTATTAATAATGTTATGGTTAATTTTAAGGAACTTTTTTTATTTAAGAAAATTAGAGTGTTAGTGTCAATTAACTTAGTTGATTAATTTCCTGCATTAGATAATGGGATTTAAGAGATGTGAGGGTGCTACCTCTTTAAGTAATACATAGACTTAATTTAATTGAAAAAAAATTTGGTTAGTTAATTAATCAATCATTTCATTTAATAAAGATATATATATATATATATATATATATATATATATATTAAATTTGAATAAAAATATATAAAAATTAAAGTTGAGAGAAAGTTCAAACTTAAAAGCCTTGAATGACGTACTCCATGGTTAAAAGCTTTGTAACTCAAATGACTAACACATTTTGGTGTTTGTAATAGATACATTTTGAGAACAAAACCCTACCCCCAACTATCAAAATTATCTAAAAAAATTAACAAAAAACAAAAAAAGGAATGGCCCACACCAGGCCAAATTGAAATTGTATGAATTCAAGAATGCTCTTAGCTTTTCTTTTTAGGGGAATAGATGTGTAGTTTTAAGCTTTGTTTTTTTAGCGTAATATATTTTTTAGAAAATCTTTTCCTAATTTTTGGGTGCGTAGGATGGCTGAAAAAACTAAGTAAAACATAAAGCATTTGTTTTCAAACATAAAATATAAATAATTTTTTGGGCAAAAGGAATTCTCTCTTTGAGACTGAAAATATTTTATGCATGAGGTTTACGCTTTTTAAGAGCCTAAAAGGCTAAAACATTTTCAACTTTAGGATATATAACAGAAACTTAAAAAATGAAAGAAATATATTTAAACATTTCAAATCATCAAAATAACCTTGGAATTGTCAAAACTCCCTTAAAACATTTAAAATAATCAAAATACCTTTCAAAACCTCTAAACAGACAAAAAAACCATTTGAAAACCTTTAAAATTACCAAAATACCCTAAAAATCAATAATATAACATAAATATCCCTAAAATCTCTAAAATGATCTAAATAAACATAAAACCTCCAAAATACCAAACCTTTAAAATGACTAAAATACCCCATAACCTACAAAATAATCAAAATACCTTTTAAACCTCTAATATGAATACAATACTTGTTAAACCTTCAAAATGACCACAATATACCTTAAAAACATCCGAAATTGTCTAAAAGTTGCACAAAAATAACTTTCAAGTATCATTATGGAAGTTTCAAGTGTTTGTAACTATGCATGTGAATGTGTAAGTTTAGTTGGTAGTTTTTATTGATTGTTTTATTTGTTTATTTGCAATTGCACTCTTTTTTTTTAATTATAATTTTTTTAGAGTTTTTCAACTTATAACGTCCGCTCCTAATAATAACTCTTTTATCATCAGATCAAGATACTAATTGTTTTTTTGTGTAGGCGGAGATTGAACCTCAGATCTCTTATTTTGATTATGCATATTAGTATAATTTTTTTTAATGTTTTTTATTTTGGTTGTGCTTCTTTTAAAGTTGAATTTAGTTGTTCGGTATTAATATTTTTAAAGTAGTGAATCAAAGTTTTTATTTCATATCTATATAAAAATGAAGAATTTTCATAATTGGAAAATTTTGTTTTTCAGAGTATTTTAAGGAATACAACCAAGCACTGAAACACAAATGAATTTTCCTGAAAATGATTTCAGCTTCGATAGAAAACATCTTATGTCGAAACAAGTGGAACCCTAGTTAAACGCCACGTTCTAATTTTTTTTCTTCCCAAATTTGGATGTATTTTTCAATTTAAGGTGTTCGAGGTTGTGTTATCTTTATTCCTAACCTCCCAAACACACTTACCCCCTTTCTCTACCTCAAAAATTAGGAAATTTGCATCTTCATCATCTTTGATCTTCTGCAATTTTTAAGCTCTTAAAAGAGCGACTTATCTATCTGAGGTAAAATTATAGTGGGATGCACTTTCTTTTTACCATATTTTCATTCAATTTTCAAATTATCTTAAATCAACATGCAAATCAAGGGTTATAATCAATCCAAGGAAAAATCGTAGTGAAATTACCATATTTTGCATTTACACAATTTTTATGCTCATAGATATGTCGATCTTTCTATTCAAGGTGAACTTATAATGAAATGCACATTCTTTTTACTGTATTTTTCATTTAATTTTCAATCGTCTTAAATTATCATGCATTTCAATGGTTGTAATCTACCCAATGTCAAATTACAGTGAAATTTCATATATATTTGGCGTTTCGATAGCTCTTGTGCTCATAAATTGGTCGATCGTTTTTTATACCATATTTTTTTCATTTGATTTCAATTTTGTCCTAAATCAATATGCATCTCAAAGGCTGTAATTAATCCCAATTTAAATCACCGTGAAATTACTATATTTTGTATTTTCACGATTTCTTTGCTAAATATGTTAATCTATTAATCTAATTAAGGTGAATTCACATTGAGATACACTTTCTTTTTACCATGCTTTTCATTTGATTTTCAATTAGATTTTCAATTTTGTCATATATCAACATGCATTTTAGATGTTGTAACCTATCATAAGTGAAATTATTATATTTTGTGTAAGGACGCAGCTGGGAAACCCAAGCCCAAAATGTAAATGGATTCAGGCCTAGCAAGTCCAATACAATGAATTTGTAGAGAGTGGGTTGGAAAACTAAACCCTAACGAGTTGAATAATAGTTAGAATGAATTTAAAAGACAATCAAACAAAGGTAAGAAGGATCAATTTAAATAAATTCGTCCTCAGCATAGTCCGAGGATGTCACGAGCCAAACCTGTACTTCAAGATTTAGAGCATGACCGGCATGTTAATATCAAGTTTTCCTCGATACTAACACGAACCAACCTAAACTGAAAGTATTTATCAAGAATTGTTTCCTGTATCCCTGCTTATATTCTTGCATAAAAGCCATAATATACAAAAAATGATGGAAACCTTGAAATTTCATCCTTTGAATTTGGAAAATTACCACAGGGCTGAAACTTAAGGTATATGGGTAAATATTACATAGCTAAACGTTTAGCAAACTCATATTACAAACTTAACCCCAAAGACACACTACTGGGGTTCAAAACAAACTAAGATACTGAATTACATATGTGCTCAAAGGATCAAGTACATCTTGATTCCTCCTATACAACAAAAGAGCTCAACTACTATACAACAAAAACTCTACAATCTAACAAACGAGAAAACACAGAATCCTTGCCACCTCTAATACTCTCGCCGCTTCTAGGAAAAACCTGTGCACTGAAATGTAATAGGGTGAGCTGCAAAGCCCAGTAAGGTTTTAAGCTCTATGGGCCTTTAATAAGAATGCATGTAAATCAAATATTTTATGGATATGCCAGATTTGATAAAATAGTCTTCATATTGTTCGTATTGTTCTTACATAACTTATGAACTTTCAGATAAAAATACTTCATCTTCTTTTCATATAATAAATAGAAGGACATAATAAGGAACTTAAATATAATTCAGTAATCTTAACTTTGAACAGACTATAACATTCTTTATCATAACTTCTCATCAAACTTATAACACTTTCAATATACTTTTCTTATCATCATACTTTTCTTATAGTTCCAAATAACTTAATAGTTCATTTGTAATACATATTAGTTAATCCAATTGTAAGTCTGTCACAACTTTGGGAGGCTTCCAGCACAGAGTGCCAGGCATCCAGCATTCCCCACAATGCCAGGTAATTCCGGAATCATATCATAATACATACTTTCAACCATGGGGGTAGGTTGACATCCTCCACAAGTTAGCTGTTACCAACAAGGGCGGGTACAGCAGAGCCAGTCCCACTTATAATGTCCAATCAGAATCTCCATGGAAATGCCAGTACTATAACCCCTACTGGCTGAGTTCAGAACATAACAAAGGAATAACCCGAAAACTATATTTTCCTGATAACTTTGCTTTTACATAATGTTTCATAATAGTAGCATATCCACTTCATTCTTAAATATCATGTTCGTGATATGAATAATAGCATTAATATGCTAAAATTATTATGTATAATAGATTGAACAACTCACGAACACGTATTTTACTTAAATCATGCATATATGTAATATCTCTAATCAAAAGCTTTAATGCATAATACGTTTTGAGATAATGTTTATACTTATCAAAAGCACATGTCACAAGTCCCTTACCTGAAAACAGAAGGCGCGAGAGAATGTACACGAGGAGCTCAAGTATCCGTGTTCTCGTTCTCGTCACCTAAATGAAAAACCAAAACTTAATACGGACAAACTCTTCCTAATATATAAACTTATACCTCAAACACCACCTAACTCTCAAACTCAAGAAAAACTGAATTCCCATCACATAAAGTTCCCCAAAGCATATGATACAATCATCAAACATATTAAGCATCCAAACCATAGAGAAACCAATTCATAAAATTCATATATGATCCTAACATAACAAAGAATAATCATATTAAATTATAGATCAAAACATACACCCTAACTTGAGAATTAAAATCCACAAAGTCAGGGGTAGTATATGTTGTTCACTGCCCATTCCAGCAGCATACGCCCCATTTGTAAAATACAAACGGGCTATCTACACACATCCAATTGTCATGAAATTTTACAGAACTACTCCCCTGTATGTCCAGTATGAACCATAAAAATTTCGGAGTCAAAGCATCAACCCATGATTTATTAAAAATCACGCAAGACAGCATACTCAAAACTGTTCTGACAGAAATTCATGCAACTTAGAAATTAAACCATTATTTTTCTACTCATCAAAATGCTGTGAGACCAATTCCAAAACAACCATATGTGTCTTAGAATTCATAAAAACTACTCCTAGCCTCTTAATTCACAGCATATGATTTAATACATAATTTTCTTGTTGTAAACACCAAATCTGTCACAGAGACAGCTTCAGTACATATTCTTACAAAATCATCAACAAATAGCAATAAGCCTTAATTCCATTTGGGTATTTTTATACCTTTAATAAACATACTAAAATATGTTATCAAACCTTCAATAAACCATAATATCATCAAACCATCAAACCACTAAAACAGAATCATAATTCAGCCTATAAAATCAGGGTAGAAGTTAAAGAAGTAGAAATGAACAAATGAAGTTTTGATTTCTTACCCCCAACAATTTGAAGCTGAAATTTTTGTCTTAACCCTGTAATTTCTTCTTTAGAGAGGGTTAAAATGTTTTGGTGAGAGAGGGAGGGCTGCCGTGTAAGAAGGGGAGAAGAAGGAAACAAAAAGAATGAAAGAGGAATAGAGAAAGAAGAAAGGAGCTGCTGGACTTCAGATGCAGCCAAGAAAATAATAAAAGGAGAAGACTTTTAGGCAGCAAAACAGGTAAGGGATGTTGACAATTGGGGTGGGCTACGTGTAGTACTAGGGAAAAAAAACATTACACCCACCTTTTTCAATTTTCTTGCATTCACACTTACATATATATATATATATATATATATATATATATTCTTTGCATTCACACTTACCTACACAGAATAGTATCACTTTACACACACATCTATATATATCCTTACCTTTATAAGGTTACATCCATCACCCTAAAAGAGCATATAGGTTCTATAATATCACAAAAATCAAAGTTTCATGCACAAAAATAATTAAGACAATAACATACATATAAACTCATAAAATTAATTGTGCAACTAGGTTGGGGTGTTACAGAGGAGGTCAGTTCTTTTATAAATCAACTGCAAAAGGTTACAGATGTAATTTTGATTGCTACAGTGCTTTCTCTCCCTCTTCATTTTTTGATCCCTTCCTCTTAGGATCTTCACTCTAATTTATGCTATCTCTTCTTTCTCATCTTTACCCTACACGTGGACAGCAGATTGCTTATGTTGATCATTGTCCCATCAGCATATTCTTGAAGTCTTTGGGGGTAGCTGTAAAACATTGTTCAGAGATCATTTTCCTATTAATGCGGCCAGAGAGTTAGCTACAGAGCATTTAATGTGATGGTAGCAACTTTTCTTTTCGATATTTCTGAACTCTCATCCCTCTTGTACGTTTACGATGCAATTCCTTATCAATGGAGCTTCTTAGAAGGTCACCTTGAATGGTATGATATACTTTTGATTTATGCTTTGTTCATCCGATGAGACATTTCTCCTCGGACTGCCTTCCCCAACCTTTTCATTTGGTACCTACTCACGGGACTTTGAGCTTAACCCCCTCATTACTGTTTATTCGTTCTCGGACCAACCAACGTCCTCGGCCAAGGCCCAAGGCACAATGTATAATTTTGGGCCCTTATCCCTATATTTTGCATTTTCGTGATTTTTACCTCATAAATTGGTAGATATCTTTATTCTAGACGCACTTTCTTTTACCACGTTTTTCATTTGTTTCAATTTTTTCTATAATCAACAAACGCTTTAAAGGTTTTAATCTATATCATTCTATTTTTAAACTCAAGTTTTAATTTTTTTGTTTTGATGATCATATTAGTTTATTCCCAAATATTAGGTGTCATGATTTGCCGCATCACTCTGCTTCAACTATTTGGTTGACACAAAAAAATGTTTTTCGCTACAACATATTATTTTAGCTAAAATTAGTTTTTCTTTTTCTTTTTTTGAAAAAAAATTAGTTTTTTCTTGTAGTGTGATATTATTATGTAGAAATGTGTGACAAAAAATAATAATTCTATGGTGTATTTGGGTAGAGATTTATAAGAAGAATTTGTGCACATGATAAAATTTAAAATTCTATCATAAGAAGATGATTTATTATTTAATACAAATGATTTTTAGCCAGGGGTGACATTTGCAAATTTCCTCAGATGAATTGTTATTTTAAAAATTCCTCTTCTATTCTATCTCCTCTTTCCCCACCCCTCCTCCTTGGTCATATTTACAAAACTCGATTGGTTGAGCTCCTTATTAATACAAAAAAAAGTATCTCGTGTGCCCGGTCCATAGAATGGACGTATAAGATAATTTCCGGCTTCCTTTACCCTACCTACCCTATATATTGACTCAATCCAAATGTAACTTTTACTTTAGAAGTTAGAGGGTTGCACTCCCACCCACTGTTTACGTTTCACCTAAGGTCCTGATCTCTAGGACACAAGAAAGCTTTGGTTTTATTTTCTCTAAAAAAAGAAAAAGAAAAAAGAAAAAAAGAAAGCTTTGGTTTTAGAGCCTTGTTTTCAAATCAAAACGATATGCTCTTTAACATTGTTCAAATCAACCTCTGTTAACGAGAAAAATTCTAGCATTGTTGAAGACTCTCTATGATGAGTTGGTGAAAATTATTGGTGACAAATATATGAATATAAGCTTAAACTAGTTGTTAAAGTTTATTTTATTTTATTTTATTAACCACTCCTTTCCAAGTATAAACTAATAAACATAATTATGGGCCTTTGGTAATGTTGTTTGTATTTTTTGAAAATACGTGTAGGTAAAAAAATGTGTGAAAATACGTGTAATATTTTTTAAAAATTGAAAACACATTGTTAAACTACTGTATCAAAGGGCCTTAGGACCCGTTTGGTATATATGTTTAAAAATTGAAAATTGTTGTTTAAAAACTTTTGTGAAAATACGTGTGGGTGAAAAAGTGTGTGAAAATACGTGAAATGTTGTTTAAAAACTGAAAATTGTTGTTTGGAAATACTCACCAAACACCCCCTTAATTTCCTGTTTTTGTTTTTTGACTCACACTGTATTCTTTTGACCTATTCAGGCTGTTATTGTTGCTGATTTGTTTTAGATCCATCTCTTTCACCTTTTGACTTCTTTTTTTGGCACTTTAATTTTTGTGTTTCTCTGGTCACTAAAACTGAATATGAAAGCAACACAAACAATTTATAGTCGTCCTTCTCATTAACAATGTATAAAATAACATCAAAAACACAAAAACTAATGACTATCTGTCGCTGAACTTGTTTAAGAAAGCACTATTTGAAACTATTTAAATCTTGCTATTAGGGTCATATTCATAACATAATCTATCTCACCACTTACCCTTTTTTCCCCTTAATAATAATAATAATAATAATAATAATAATAATAGAAGCTATGGAGCTAAATTAATTGCTTATTACAGTGCAAAATTTAGACACTTATTTTAAGAGTTTTTATTTATTTCAACTATATACTTTTAGGGTTTTCTATTTAAATTCAACTATGTGGCGAAATTGACAAATTGAAGCACATAGTTGAATTTAATTATTATCATTGGAAAAAGAAACACCTTTTGTATTTGCATTGATGTATTATCTTTCTTAAAAGACAATTCAATTCAATTTGTATGATTTATTATCTAATAAAACACCTACAATTGTATAAACCCTTTACGTGTTATGTCTTATATACAATTCCTTAACTATTGTGTCTTAGCCCATAGTCTCTCAAATTAAATTCAACCACACAATTACTGTGGGAAATTTTAGTATAAACAGTATATCTATCTTTTTGGGGTTCAAGCGATAGCTTAGTGTTAATGTTATCTTTTGTGGTGTCTCAATATATATGGTTCAAATCTCACATCTTTCTCTCTTACTATAATTTGAATTATTCGAGAGTCGGGGCCATAATTAGGGTTTGAATTAGTCCAAGATTCAACTGGGGATAAGGTCATAGGCTTATCGGTGGTTCTTTGGAAGATTAAGAATATTTTTTCCCTTATGTGACTCATTTTTAGTTTTCGGCAGGTTTTCTAACCAACTGACAGTAAACTATGTTGACATTGAGATCGGTTAATCGATGCATGACCTTGTTTGTTGTATGCACCCATTTACCCTATTCTCAACAAGTTTCTCACTACTCTCAAGATATAAATAGTGACCCCACAAATTACAAAACCCAATGATTGAATTCTGCAATCTCATTCTCTCTCCCTTGTATGCGTGTATTTGTTTCTAAAAATAAGGGTTGATCCCTCGCCCCATGTACGCGTGTTGTGGGCTACGTGCACGGGTGGGCTGGGGCTTAAGTCACAAGTGTATCCCTCATCTGGCTTATTGACCAATGCAAACACAAAATTCTTTTTTTTTTTTTTTTTTTTTTTAAGGGAAACACAAAATTCTATTTAACCGAAGAATATAAAATAAAATTACCCTAGCAAACTTAGTTTTTGGTGTGCTGTGTAGTTCTGCGTTGAACCCAGGCAGTAGTACAGCACCTTATCCTGTGGGGTCCACCCAAAAAAAAAAATAAAAAGACATTGGCAAAGAGTGGTGTCCCCAGAGGCCAGAGCGCTGGTACGTTGCACTGTAAAGCGATTGCCATTCTCTACGTACGTAACACACTGCTTCTTTTTCCTGCCAGCTCAAATTCAATACCCAATTCAGCACCCATTGATATTGGTATTGGTATTATTGTCATCCACTCTTCCATTCCATTTTCTCAATCTCTTTCTGCATGCTTATAATATTTGCATTATCATCAACTTGTGTCATTGTTCTTGGCTATATAGATGTATATGATATATGACACTTTCATGATTTGTGGAAAGGAAAAAGTTGTTTGCTTGCATGGGAAATGCGAGCTTTCAAAAGGGTGGATAATGTTTTGATGATATATGAATGGTTCTGGTTGCTTTGTGTGCAATTTCTATCAATGCTTTAATAGTAACTTTTGTTTTCCATGTACTTGCATTAATGTCACTGTCACATCCTCTCACTACATGTATTTCCTATGTTTCTCTTTGGTATGCTTTTAATCTCTCTCTCTCTCTCTCTCTCTCTCTCACACTGGGTTGCATTGTCCCATTGATGATTTTCAGTCCTTTGTTTGGCAATTTCAAATGCTGCTTTATAAAGTTTGCATCTTTTTTTATACATTGATCCATTGAAGAAAAAAACAGGGATTGGATTGAACCCAGATAGAGATGGTATAATCTGTTCTTCACGAGTTGATTAACTTGCCACAGCAACTTGATGCTAGAAATTGCTAAGCTTTATTTTATGTTATTTGTTAATGTTGTGACCTGCAACTTAATTGCATTGAAACTCTTGTTTGCAATTAGATTGTTAAATGCATTATAAGGAATCTCATTTTCATTTCAACCTTGTACAAATATGTGTTCTTTATAGGCTATGATATTGAGTCACCATTTTAATAGACTAAAATTTGAAGTCCCAATTGAGTCTTTGACATCTCAGACAAAGTTTGTCACAAATTTAATTACTCAAGCCATCTGCTGCTAGTTATTTAGGAGGTTGCATCTCATTCTTTATTTACACTATTAACTTTTTATGATAATTGATGCATCAAGCTTTCCTCTTTTTTTACCCAATCTTCTCTAATTAGCCTACATGCTGCTATAGTCATTTCCATCTCTGAATTGTGAAATCAATATCCCAAGTTTCAATATAGCTCCTTTTTGGAATTTGATCAGCAAAACTTTTTTAAAACTAATACCAGAATTGTTAGGATCTAAAATTTGACTCTATCAGGTCACCTCAAATGTCATGCCCAAATTCATAATCATTTTGATTGAAGTTTTAAATGACATTCGTCAGCTCAGTTTATCATATACATGGTTTTCCTTGGATTTTTATGTGCTCAGTTACCTTTATTTTCCAGAAGACAAGTTCTTTCTCAGTAGTGTACTGCTCTATTTCTTCACGTGTTAAGAATTTACAAAGTCATCATTTTCTAAAATTGGCCACAGGCCATTGGTATGCCTGTCAGGTTGTGTGTTAGTAATTTAGATTAGAGTACTGCTAGTGTGTGTAGCATTGACAAATGAAACAAATGAGAGTACTTTATTGACTATTTCACCCATGGCATCTTGTTAAAAGCTGATAAAGGAATTTTCAATTAGTAGTCTTGGTAGGTAGTTAATCTTTAAGAATAATCTGTCATGTACATACTAATTAGAATCACATCTCTTGAAACATATGGTATTTCATATTTCTCATATCACAAACTTAGTACACTGCCTTTGCTTGGTTGAACTGGTGACTGCAACAGTCATGTACTTTTTTCTTTAAATATTCAACAATTTGCAGAATTTTGTATTTGAAACAATTATACACAAACAGGAATTCATACAACAATAAGTTGCGGCGAAGGCAGGTGGAAATCCTCTGATGGCTGATAATACCGACCCATTTCCCAAGCTCTCAAGTGTATATAAAAGCTCTCATCCTCAGGTTAATCAATTGAATCATCATATAGCAAACATCAATCTAAATTCAAAAGCTAGTGACTGCAATGTTACCCCGTGTGAGTCACATAACAGAGCTGGAAGTAGTGCTGCGAGAACCTGGTTTCCTCAGAATTCTATGCAGACACAAAATGCTGATCTTAAGAATTCCAATGACAGAGTAAATGCTTGGATCCAACAGTCTAAGGGTCCTTGGCAAAATAATTACATTGGCCAACAAGCTGTAGTATCTCCACCCCTACAGCAAGGATCATTTTGGTCTGCTGGAGCTGATCACACTCAATCTAGTGACTCAAAAAATGGCCAGTTGAATGATGAAATCATCTCAAACTCCCACTGTGTTTATGATGAGAAGAATGATAATGATCACTCAGAGATTGTTTGTGATAGTGATGATGATCTCTCAAATTATGACTCTGATTTAGATTCAAGTGAAATGAGCTATGAGACACTCAAGAAGAGCAAGTGGTTTGTGACATTCTTTGAGTCTATGGATAAACTGCCTTCTGAGGAGATTAATTTACCCTCAAGGCAGTGGCACTGCCCAGCATGCAAAGGGGCTCCTGGTGCCATTGATTGGTATCGAGGCCTGCAGCCCTTAATGCATCATGCCAGAAACAAACAAGCAAGAAGAGTAAAGCTCCACAGGAAGTTTGTCGAAATCTTGGATCAGGAGTTGCAAAGGAAGGGAACTTCATTGACACTATCTGGTGAAGCATATGGTAAATGGGAAGGCCTAGATGCAAAGGTTAATGATCATGAAATAGTATGGCCCCCAATGGTTGTCATAATGAACACAAGATATCAGCAGGATGAAAACAATAAGGTGCTGTCATATTCTACTCTATGCTTATGATATGAATGCTTAAACTATTTTTTCTTTATTTAATTTTCCTATCACTGATGTGCACTGCAGCCATAATATGCTTCTTCTTTTTCTTTTTTTTTGGGGGGGGGGGGGGGGGTTTGGGGGGTTAGGTGGCTGGAAAAGGAGCAGGGTTGATTTCTTGAATTTAATATTCAATCAATATTTTAAATATTTTTCCTTTTATGAATTTGAATTTTTAGTGGAACGGAATGGGAAATCAAGAGCTTCTTGATTACTTCGGCTCATACTCTGCATTGAAGGCTCGACACTCATATGGTCCAAAAGGGCACCGAGGCATCAGTGTGCTAATCTTTGAGAGCTCGGCAGCAGGGTATTTAGAGGCTGCACGTTTGCATAAACATTTCAAAGAGCAAGGAAGAGATAGGGATGCGTGGGGTCGTTGTAAGACCCCCTTTTGTCCGGGTGGGAAGCGTCAACTTTATGGTTACATGGCTGTGAAAGATGACTTGGATATCTTCAACCAACACACCCATGGTTCTCTCTCTATCTTTCTTTTGGTCCAATTTCATGGTGCATAATGTAATGATGTTGATATAGGAGTCAGACTAATGTTTATTATACTATATCAAAAATTTCTGGTATGTATGTCCTAGGTTGGGAGTCTAAAAACTGTCTTATTAAGCAGGAATTTGCTTAACAAATATGACAATTTGTAGGAAGTCACATGCAAATGGAAGCGTTAGTTTCACATTCAAATTTTTCCTAGGACACCCAAAAAAGAAAAGTGGAAAAGGGGGGCGGGGGGGGGGAGGAACAAATTTTTATTTTAAAGTACGTTCAAACACATTTTCTTGCTCCAAAAACAAGTGACCTTTTTTTCTTCACTAGTCTTTCTTATTTATTCCTAAAATTAACTGTATCTTAGATTATTCTTTGAGGATATATAGACTTATAAGCATGCTGTATTTAAAAAGCTGTGCAATTGCTTAGGTAGGTCCAACTTGAAATTTGAGATGAGATCGTACCAAGAGATGATTGAGAGCAAGATAAAGGATATAAATGATGATAAACAGCAGATTAACTGGTTTAAAGAAAGGGTTGCTAAAGAGAAGAAGCATTCACAAACTCTGGCAGCTACTCTATCTCAAGTCAGTGAGAAGTTGCGCAGAGCAGCAGAAGAAAATCGTATTGTCAGAGAGCGAACTAAAATACAGCGTGAGGAGAACAAAGAGGAGGTAATGTTTTGGATCAGGGAGTTTATTATTTTTTATTATTTCTAGAAGTATTTTGGTGTGTGGGAAAGAAGATGTTATGTTGATTCAATTTAATCAACACATTTTACTGCTTAACACTGCTGTGATGAACTTTTCTGGTAATGGACATTCAAGGTGGCCACTTTTGCTGGTGCTTCTGCTTGAATTGATAAAATCTTAAGGAGACAAAGAGTCTTTAAAACCTTAGATGCTTATAATACATTTTTAAATCCTATAAAGGTATTGAATCCTATAAAACCACGGATCAACCTCTTCATATCTCATGTATTCTCATGCATATGATATATTTCTTTATGACTTGGACACTCTTGTGGGCTCCTTATGTCTTCTCTCAAAGGCACTTTGTTGAAGTTAGATTACTTTCACATTATTCTTTGCCCTTTTTTTGCCTAGGGGGTGTCATAATTTAATTTATGGTAGCCACCATCTCGCTACTGTATCTAAATGCAATTTATAAATTATTACCTCTACTTTCTTATATAAACTTGTGAATCCACAAGATACATATCTCTGAGGAAAGCCAGAGTTCATAGATCATTTTCCAAGGGCAGCATTGCTTCTACAGAAACATGTTTAGCAGTCCATCAACTGTTTGTTCTCCTTCTCAAACATGAGCATCCATCCAATCTGAATCACTTTTCCTATCTGTTTTCCTAATTATTGATTATCCTATATTCCTATATATGTTTACTTTGGCTTACTCACTTGTTCTGGAATTTTTACATCTCCCTTTATTCTTATCCCAAATAATTATTGAAGAGCACATAATTTGTGTTATACTGAATTGTTAATGAATCTTCATATTTCTTAATTTCTGCCTCTTGTTTGAATGTCCATCCATCATGGTAGAAAAATATTATTGAATGAGTTAGCATCGTATGTATGTTTTTTGGGGGTGGACTTCATGACCCTTGTAATGGAATGATTAGAGACAGAGTAATGGTTTGGATGAGGAGTATTAACAGTAGAATGGACACCTTGAAGAAGTGGGAGAGAAGATGAAATGAGGCAATTAGCATTTGAGTATAACAGTCATCTAAGATTTCCAATAAACTGCTTTTGCCAGGTTCATCTGGACCTAATGTTTTGTGTGGGCAAAAACCTGGGTTTGATTGTTCTTTGTATGATGGTCTCTATGCAGGTGTGTTTAGGCAATATTTTTTGTAAGGTAAGGTAATGGAGAATCAAAGTGATAAATTTTTTTTTTTTTAGAATACTAAGTATTTTTAATACACACATAGGGAGAGGGGAGAAGGTCTTCATGTTAGATTTGAATGAGCCATGTGACCACTAATAAATTTCATAACTTTTTAATTAGTCATGTGACTCAAAAGTAGGCAAATTTAGAAGAATTAGATTAAATTGAATTGATGGTTGTGATCTCATCTTTATAAGGGTTACTATCATGGTGAGGAGTAATGCAGACAGAAAATATAGGCCCCAATCCATTGCTGGATGATGGAGGCCCACTGCCAGTTGGGCCTGATTGATTTAATGAACTTATTTAATTTAGGAATTTAATTTTTTTATTTGTTTTATGTAATTTTTTAAGAGTTATTACCTTTCCTACTTGGTTCAGATTTTGTTTCCTTCCCTTATTTGGTTAAAAAGTTAGTTCCTTCTTTGATGTAATTTGGATTCCTATTGTTATGAACTTTGTAACTTAGTGGCATTTCTTGATCTCCTTTATAAGGAGAACTATGGTTCAAATCCCCACTCCTCCATTGTTGTAACGATTGAATTATCAATAAAATTTAAAAAAAAAAAAAAAAAACACTTTTGACTTCTATTTAAAGGCCCCAAAGTTCAGTATTGTGATTATATGCTTGATAAATACAATTTGTGTTGGAATTTTTTTGATGACTCGGTATTGATTCCAAGCAAGTGTTGATTCCTAGATTTTGATTCCTTTTTCTTGCCTGGTCTGATTCCAAGTAACTCTAGTTGTTGATTCCTATGTTTATTTTTTCCCTATTACATTTGTTTCCCACAATTATTTTTGGTATTTTATGTTACATCAACTTTTGTGTTAGAGCATTCATTGTTCTTCATTAAAGAGTATATTTGGTTGTCCATTTGAATTTTCCCTCACTGATGTTGAACATGCATTGTGTTCTTTTCTAGATGGATGCCCAAGAACAATTTTTTAAGGATCAAATCAAAGCTATTCAACAAGCTATAGATGCAAAGGAAGATAGTTTTGAGCAATTACAGCAGCAGGAGCGAGAGAAAGTGAAGATGACAAATTCATCTAAGATAGAGGATCTAAGAATCAGGTAACAATGTCTTACCTAGACCAAAAGCCCCCCCCCCCCCCCCCCCCCCAAAAAAAAGTCTGACCTTCTCTACAGCTAACTGGTATCCTAAAAGATAATTGAAGTTTTGATCTGTTAAGTACCCTAGATTTACTTAGGCCTTACATTACCAAAAGGTTCCAATTCGTCTCCCAGGCCAAAGAGCCAATAACCTTGTAGCTCAATGACATTGCCTGATAGTTATTTACAAAAACTTGACTGACTTGGTAAGAGAGACTTAGTTGTTGACAATTAAGTCATATGGATTTTTAATATTTGGAAATGTTGTTTTGCCAATAGGCAGCAGGAAATTGCTAAATTCATACAGTTCCAGGAAAAAGAGATGAAACAATTTGTAGATGAGAGGGATAAGCTGGATAGAGATCATGAATACATGAAGCGAAAGCTGAGGCAGAGGTACTGGAAGGAAGAGGTTGAGCTGGAGAAGAAGTATGAAACTGAAATAACCCAGCTCATGGAGAAGTATGCCCCCTCATCATCATCAGGAACAAACAGCCAATAGCTTCCATTCATAAGATGGAGTATGGTGAACTCAGAATCAGAAAGCAGTGGGAGTATGTGGGTCTATAGATTTTCTTTTGGTTTTTGGCTCAATTGTAGTTTTTTGGTGAATGCTATACCAAAAAAGAATGAGCTTGCTAGTTCATTACTGTTATTTTTGCCTTGTATTTTCCTTCTTTTAAGTAAGTTTTGATCCCAAGGTAAGAGGGAGGGGATGATTCAAAGTAGCGAAGTCTGCTTCATGAAGCGTGATTCCCAGTTGATTGTACTACCCGTGGGGTTATTATGATTTATTTCTGCCTTGTGTGTGGTAATGAATCTAGTGATGACATTTTAACCAAAAAATAAATGTTCCATGCTTTTTCTCATGGTCATGAGCAGATGGTTAATAGCTATGATTTGCACTCTTGTTGGATGAAGTGATAAAAAATTTTCAATTTGAAAGAAATAAAATCAAAAGCTTCTGCGGGTAGAAGAATGTATTTTCTGAACTTTTGTGTTTCCTTGTTTTGTTTTTTGAAGGCAAAGGCTTTTGGCTCAGTTTGGATATTGGATATCTTAAGGGATATGTAATGGAAAATTGCAAGATTACTTAGGAAATTAGGTTCTTGTTTGAGGCAATTTTATTTGCTTTCCTTTCCCTCCAAAGATACTGTTGGGGTCTTTTTGTGGCCAGCATATACGTTGTCCTTTCTTGTTGGAACCTATATTGTTGAGGGAGTTGAGTTCGAAACTCTTGCTGCCAATGGGTCGCCTATTGACCTTTGTGTTTCCTCCAAGTAATGAAATAACATGATATGTGTTTGAAATGAAATAACAAGTGTTATGGTAGAGTTTATTCCTTAGAAATAAGTGATGATAAATATTTTTGAGTTAACATAACAAGAATAACTTCATAACATAAAAGTGAGTTAAAATAATAATGTACCAGACTTATCCTGCAGTTGTTTGGGATTGTTTTTACATTAGAGACCATTGTCATGCAACATCACTAGTTTAATGTTAATTATCTTCGAAAGAGAGAAGGTAAGTAAGGTACATTAAATGTGCAATCCAACGTGTCTAGTGATAACTTTCACTGGACACAAATTTTTTCCAAACTATCATGACTTTTGTGATTTAAAATATCAAAAGAAAAAAAGGTTAAGTCATGCACACTTAATCGAATGGAGCCAATTTCCTTGATGAATGTGTTTCAAGCTGACACACTGACCAAATGCATGTCTGCCACTTCAAAAACCTACTCCCTTACATTCCAAACCATTTCTCTAGTGTTGCGACACATCACTAGTGGAATGTTAATTGCCTTAAAAAGAGAGAAGGCAGGTAAGACCTATTAAATGTTGTGAAATTCAAATGTCATGGCTAATGTAATTGAGAAGATTGAGAAGAAAATGGCAAGTTATGCACACCTACCTTCTTAAAAGAAAAGGAACAAGTCATGCGCACTTAATCGAATGGAACCAATTTCCTTGATGAATGTATTTCAAGTTGTCCCATTGACCATGTATTTCAAGCTGTCCCATTGACCAAATGCATGTCTGTCATCTCAAAAACCTACTCCCTTACATTCCAAACCATTTCTCCAGTGTTATGACACATCACTAGTGAAACGTTGATTGCCTTAAAAAGAGAGAAGGTAGGTAAGACGTATTAAATGTTGTGGAATTCAAATGTCATTGCTAATGTGATTGAGAAGATCGAGAAGAAAATGATAAGTTATGCACACCTACCTTCTTGAAAGAAAAGGGCCAAGTCATGCACACTTAATTGAATGGAGCCAATTTTCTTAACGAGTGTGTTTCAAGCTGATCAACTGCATGTTTGCCACCTTAAAAACCTACTCCCTTACATGCCAAACTATTTCTCTGGTGTTATAACACATCACTAGTAAAATGGTAACTGCCTTAGAGAGAGAGAAGGTAGGTAAGGTGTATTAAATGTTGTGGAATCCAAATGTCATGACTAATGTAATTGAGAAGATCGTGAAGAAAATGACAAGTTATGCACACTTGAAATGAGTCATTTTCCTTTGTTTGTTTAGTGTGTTTCAACTATCAAGTTAACACGACAACTAAAGGCAAGGTTGTCATGTTAGCACCTCGAAATCTACTCACTTGCATGCCAAATCAACGATCATCTCATTGTTTAATTAGTTAAAAGTGATAACATAGTTATCATAACATCTTGCATCAAACTAGCGAAATGTACAAAATTTCGAGTTGGTATGAAAAGAATATCATATTTATAATAACAAAAAATTGATAAAAGCTGTGAAAACCCAAAAGTTTTTTAGGGAAAAAAAAAAAAAAAAAAACTAAACGATATGGTTTTATTTCAATCTTTATTTTATTTTTATTTTTAATATTATATAGATTGAAACTCTCTTTAAAAATAAATGTTAATAGGAGTAATTTCAGATAACCATATTTTTGTTACATTTTGCACTTTTATTTATAGACTTTTAAGTTGGTTATTTTTAAACTTTTTTTTTGAGAAAATAATAATACTTATTAGAATACATTAAAAAAAACTTGAAGTAATTAATTACTTAAAAGATCAAATTCACGTGTCCTATTTTTTGTCATTTTTTTAAATATAAAAAATTAAATTTTATATTTAAATAAATTTTTGAAAAGTAATTTTCTATTAATCTCAATATGTAAAAAAGTTTGCTATTTATTTTTATGTAATAAATATATATATATTTAAAAATAATACTGATTTACACAATTTCCCCTCCCTTTTCTATTCCTTCATTTTGGTCCCTCCTCAGATTTCTTTTTCCTCCTTTTCAGTTTTCACACTGCCGTCTGCCGAATTCAAACAGCAATCCCAATCAACGCCAGGAGGCGATCGTGTCAATCTCGAGGTTGAGCTCCGGCGATAGCTTCTCCGCCAAGGAGCGCCAGTCCGGGCACATACCCAACATCGATTTGGAGCAGAGTGTGGCTCTGGATCAACAAGAAGTGCATAACAAGTCTCAATTCACAGTGTACTCCATCTGTTCGACGAAAGTCCTCAACCAACACTTCCACTCTCAACTCTCAAATCCCATGTCTCATACATTGCGAGCGGCGACCCAATGGCTCTCTCTATAAGAAAACCCACTAAAGTCTCTCTCTTTCTTACTCATTACTACCCTCACTATTACCTCAATCTCAATGGCCACCACTACTTCACCATTCAAAAGCGACGTCTCAGAGAGCAAGTTCGACTTCCTAGTTGTAGCTCTATGTCCCTGTCTCCTATGCTTCATTATAGTCTCTATCATTCTCATTGTCAAGTTCCATTTCTTTTGCCAAACCCCACTTCATTCTCTAATATACAAGAAAGCTTGTTGATTCCCAGTTCTACAAGTTTTCATCTTGGAATTGAAAAACGATTGCCCATTATTGGTTCACGTGGAAAAATGTTAGTTTTAAACTCCACGGTCATAAATTCTAAAATTTCAATAATGCCCATTATTGATTTACAAGGAAAGATGCTGGCTTTGAGTTATAGGGGGTTTGGTAGTGTCACAGATGGTGGTATTGATTCTGATGCTGATAATGAGAGTGGAGATGATGATAGTGGTGATGGGGATTGTAATGAAAGTGTTGGAGTTAAGTCGGGTGCAGACCCGAATGAGGTCAAGAGGGTATGCAAGTTGATTGATGAATTGTTTGCATTAGATAGGAACATGGAGGCGGTTCTCAATGAATGTGGGGTTGATTTGTCACATGATTTGGTTGTGGATGTGTTGGAACGGTTCAAACATGCTCGAAAACCGGCCTTTCGGTTCTTTTGTTGGGCAGGGCAGAACTCAGGGTTTGCTCATGATTCTAGGACTTATAATGCTATGATGAATATATTAGGGAAGACAAGACAGTTTGAGTCCATGGTATCAATGCTTGAAGAGATAGGCGAGAAAGGGCTTTTGACAATGGAAACTTTTATGATTGCAATTAAAGCTTTTGCTGCTGGGAAGGAAAGGAAGAAAGCTGTTGGAATATTTGAGTTGATGAAGAAGTATAAATTTAAAGTGGGTGTTGATACGATTAATTGCTTGCTTGACACTCTTGGGAGGGCAAAGCTTGGTAAAGAAGCGCAGGCACTTTTTGAGAAGTTGAAAGATAGGTTTACACATAATTTGCAAACTTATACAGTACTGCTTAATGGCTGGTGCAGAGTGAAGAATTTGATGGAAGCAGGGAGGGTGTGGAATGAGATGATTGACAAGGGATTTAAGCCTGATATAGTTGCACATAATATTATGCTTGAAGGGTTGTTGAGGTGTAGGAAGAGGTCTGATGCGGTCAAGTTGTTTGAAGTCATGAAGGAGAAGGGTCCTTCGCCCAATGTTCGGAGCTATACAATTTTGATTCGGGAATTATGCAAACAAGCAAAGATGAAAGAAGCGGTTGAATATTTTGATGAAATGATTGAATCTGGATGCCAAGCAGATGCTGCAGTTTACACTTGTTTGATCACAGGGTTTGGTAACCAGAAGAATATGGACATGGTATATGGATTGCTGAAGGAGATGAACGAAAAAGGTTGCCCTCCTGATGGGCGCACGTACAACACCTTGATTAAATTGATGACAAGTCGACGGATGCCTGATGATGCGGTGAGGATATATAAGAAGATGATTAACAATGGCATTGAACCATCAATCCACACTTATAACATGATAATGAAATCCTACTTTCAAACAAGAAACTACGAAATGGGTTGTGCAGTTTGGAATGAGATGATCCAGAAGGGTTGTTGCCCTGATGATAATTCCTATACAGTTTTCATTGGAGGGCTCATAAGTCAAGGTAGATCAGGAGAGGCTTGTAAATATTTGGAGCAAATGATAGAAAAAGGAATGAAAGCACCTCAACTCGATTACAACAAGTTTGCAGCTGATTTTTCCAGAGCTGGGAAACCAGACATACTTGTGGAGTTGGCTCAGAAGATGAAGTTTGCTGGTAAGTTTGAAGTCTCCAATGTTTTTGCGAGGTGGGCTGAGATGATGAAGAAAAGGGTTAAGAGAAGAGATCCTATTAAAACTAAAGCACAGTTCGGCTGAGTTTGTTGCTGATGGACTGACGGTGAATGAGGCTGTGGTTGTCGGAAGCTCTGTGCTCTCTGCCTAAGTTCCACACTTAACTGGTGAACTTGTGGCATAATTTGTAGTTTATTATTGTGCTAGAGCTATCGTTTGGTTACTACATTTTTTTATTTATTTTTTAAATTTTAGGTGTTTTTATCTAACTAGTTTAATTATTTTTTTTAATGACATCCTTTTGGTCTGTCTAGATCTTTTATTGAATTTTGACCTTTAAACTGCATTCTCTGATTTTGTATGCGAAAGAACCTCTCGCAAAGCTTGTGGTAAAATTTCTGTATAAAATGTTGTGCTTGTATCTCATTCTTCTTAATCTCAGCATCTTTGTATGATATATCAAGCTTTCTGCTTGTTATGCTTAATCTTCTATAATTATTCTAGATGCTGCTTTAGTCATTTCCATATTTAAAATCAATATCCCAAATTTCAATATATCTCCTATTCAGAATTTGATCAGCTGAAATTTTCTAAAACTTGTACCAGAATTGTTAGAATCTAAGAGTTGATTCTATCAAGTCTTCCTTGGAATTTAATGTGCTCAGTTACCTTTATTTTCCAGTAGACAACAAGTTCATGCTCAGTAGCATACTATTCCGTTTCTTCACATGTCAAGGATTTACAATTATCATTGTCTAAAGTCTGAGACTGGCCACTGGTAAACTTACTCTGTCATGTTGTGTATTAGTATCTTTGGTTAGAGTACTGCTAGTGTGCGTGTCATTGATTTATTGAAAAAAAAAAGTGTGCATGGCATTGACATATGGAACAAATGAGAGTACTTTATTGACTATTTCACCCATGTCACCTTGTTAAAGGCAGATAAATGAATTTTCAAGTAGTACAGTCATGTTAGGCTAATCTTTAAGAATCATATATTATGTGCATATGAAGTAAAATCACATCTCTTGAACCATATGGTATAAAAAATATTACTCCTATCACAAACTTAGTACACTGGCCTTTGCTTGGTTTAACTAGTGACTGCAAGGATCATATCCTCTTCATAATTTCTTCTTTAAAGGTTCAACAGTTTGCTGAAGTATTTGAAACAATTATACACCGACAGAAATTCTTACAACGATAAGTTCCAGAGAAGGCAGGTAGAATCCTCTTATGGATGATAATAGTGACCCATTTCTCAAGCTCACAAGTATACATAAAGCTCTCGTACACGGTCAATCAGTTGAAATTCACAATGTGTCTACAAGACCCAAGTTTCCTTAGAATTCTACTTCTTTTGCATGGGGACATCCAGATGTGATTCAGAAGCTCAGTGTATGGTACTAGCCAATCAGGAATGGCTAAAGGCAATTCCACGCAGATTCAAAATGCTGATCTTAAGAATTGCAGTGATAAAGTGAATGCTTGAATCCAACAGACTAAGAGTTCTTGGCAGAACAATGACACAGGCCGACGACCTGTAGTGTCTCCACCCCTACAGCAAAGGTCATATTGGTCTGCTAGAGCCGATCACACTCAATCCAAGTATTCAAAAAATGGGTAGTTGAATGATGAAATCATCCCAAACCCCACACTATGTTGATGTTGAGAGTAATGGGTGTTGATGAATTGGTGATGATGAGTGATGACTCAGAGATTGTTTGTGATAGTGATGACCTCTCAATTATGACTCTGATTTAGATTCAAGTGAAATGAACTTATGAGACACTCAAGAAGAGCAAGTGGTTCATGGCATACTTAGAGGAAATGGATAAAGTGCCTACCAGGAGATTAATTCACCATCAATGCAGTGACACTGCCCAACATCCCCGGGGGGGGTGTCCTGGAGCCAGTGATCGGTTCATATGGCAAACTTTGTCCAATTCTTAAAGAAATTAGTTTGGTTTAGCAAAATTTGCTTTGGTGGCCATTGTGTAAAAGAGTTCTTTAAAGCTTTTTAGTAATATTTGACACCCATTTGGCAATTTTACTGAAGGTATTTTTCTCCCCTCTTAAAGCTGAAAAGTGAAAAACAATTTTAAGTATGTAAAGTGGAGAATTCCAAGCTTTTAGTTTTCTATATGCACTATTTTATCCTTTAATAAAAACAAGACTAAATTATGATTTTGACCTTTAAAGTTTGGATTTGTTTACATTAAGGTTTTTTTTTTTTTTTTTTTTTTTTTTTTAAAATTTAAATTTTATACTCTTCATTATGGTCCATCAAGTTTGATTTTATTTTCAAAATGGTCAGGAGAGAGAGAAGTTGGCAGTTGGCACTTTAAGACTAAATCGCCATTGAGAATATTGAAAGGACAATTTAAAAATGAAATCAAATTTAGTGAACCAAATTAAAAAACTCAAATTTAGGGGAACAAAATCAATGCAACAAAAAATGAATTCACAAAAGTACCATGCGTATTTTTTAAAATGATATCCAATGCCCACCATCTTGATTTTTGAGAGACAATAGTAACGTGGATACAAATATCAATGCTATTAATATTAATTTAAAAGCTAATATTTTTTTATATTGAAATAAATATTAGATATTAATTGAGTTAATTGGATTCAAAGTATGAATACTTTATTATTTCTTATATTTTAATTTTTTTGGGTGGATTTTAAATAGCTAAATTGGTAAAGTTTATTGTGGTTGAATGATGTCTAATTTTTGCTTACACTAAAAATCTAATTAATATATTTGATCATGATAAAAACAACCAATGAGGAGTTTCTATACTACTTATATAATTTTTTTTTCTTTCAAATTAAAAAATTATAAAAATTCAAATTATCATATAATTTATAGGGCAAAATACTATTTTGGTGTCTAAATTTTACCATATTTTTTTTTAATCCCTAAACTTTAAAAAAATATTTTTTTACTCTTAATTTTGTAAAGAGTTTTTAAAATAATTTAGTGATAAAATTGATTTTTTTTTCAATAATTTAAGAACAAAAAATAAATTTTTAATAAAGATTAAGAACATGAAGAAAATTATTTTCAACAGTTTAAGAATTAAAAAAAAAAAATTTCAATTGCTTAAGGGGAAAAATAAATTTTTTAAAGTTTAAAAATGAATTAAAAAAAAAAAAATGTAGGGAGCAAATAGTATTTTACCATAATCTTTAACACTAAAAAAAACACTTTCCCAATTTAAAAAATTATGCAAAATCTTCATCGTTATGTGCGTTTGTTTCTTGCACTTTTCGAAAATGGAAGTCCAAATTCAGAAGTCTCATATTAATCTGTAGCAAAAAGAAGCAAAAACAACAATGGAAGCGGAGATGGAGATGGAGGAAAGAAGCAAACCAATTGCTATCTTCATGGCCTTCGGTACTAAAGGCGACGTCTACCCCATCGCTGTAAGTCCCTCCGTTCTTTCTTTGCATTTCCTGTTTGGTTGCTCAGAAAATAATTATAGAAAAACGAAAGCAAAAGGGTACCCAGATTTCATTGTTTTGAGATTATCACTATACAGTGTACACAAGAATATAAAATGTTATTGTTTCTTCAGTTTTCTCAGCAATTAAAAAATGAGCTTGATATTAATTTTATATTGGTTCTCTGGGAAGAAAATTACAAATGAGGAAGTGGGTACTGGCAATGTCATCAGAAAAGAAATTTGCTTTCACTTTTCAAGTCAAAATATAGTCTTGGTCCCTTGAATTTAGCTTAGATTATTAGAGATTTCAGTTCTTTTTTTTTTGATAAGTTATTAGAGATTTCAGTTCTTGAAGTTTAAAGTGATCACTTTTAATTCCTAACATATTTTGGGTCCAATTGGTTAGGCGTTTTGGAAGCTTAAAAAAGCGTTTTTAAAACCCAAAAATCCATTTTGCAATAGCAACTCATCATAACTTTTTCTATAAAGGCTTATTTTAAACTCAAAACACAGTTTTGCAACCGCCTATACAAATGCACCCTTTAAAGTGATTTTTTTTTTTTTCAGTAAAAAACTTGAAGTTATCGCTTTTAGTTCCTATGGAGTGATGACATGTCAGTTTTGAGTTTGGTCATGTCATCTGAGGGACTAAAAGTGATTGCTTTAATCATCAGGGACTAAAATCAGTTTTAAGCCTTTATTTTGATTTAAGAAATATCTTTTAATTAAAATAAAAAAATTATTACTTTTACTGATAGAATAAAAGTTTTAAAGAATTTAGGCCCTTATTTTGGCTATGTATATGGATTGATTTCTCTTTGAATTGCATCTAGATATTGTAATGGTGGTGCCATTTGTTACAGTTTCTTGACTTTGTTTCCATTTTATATTTGAAATATGTTTTTTTGATTAACTGAATATTTTCTTTTTCATTTTTTGTTTCCAGGCCATTGCTGCTGCTTTTGCTTGTGACCAGAAACAATACAATGTGGTCCTAATAACTCATTCGGCACATGAGGTTTGTGCCAGGTTGCTTTTGAATTTTTTAATTTCCTACTTCATTAATTTTGAATGGCTTTATCATATTGCTGAGTTAATAATACTTTAATGGATCACCCGTTAGGGTGCAGCTTAGTGGTTGGAGGCTTGGGATGAGCTGTAGACCCAGACGTCCTAGGTTTGATCCCCACTAGGAGTTCCCCTGGATTACCTGATATGCAATTCTGGTGGGTGGGGTTGTCTATTTGTGGTTTACTCCTCAGGTGTGGATCCAAAGGGCCCCTGCCTTGGTGACGTTCTACATCATCTAAGAAAAAAAAAAAAAAAAAAACCTTAATGGGTCATAAATATTTTCACAATTAAATAAAAATTTTGAACAAAGCATGTTGATGTCATGATTCCTTGGTTGCAGAACTTAGGTCATCACTTGGCAGGAAAACATGTTGCCTATCATCCAATTTTATCACCACCGGTCCTTTCTACAGATCAGAACCATGAGACTACTACAGGTTTGGATTGATGACTTTGGTCTCCTTGTTAGTTTAATACTATGGATGAGACTGGCTGTGGCTACAGCGACAAAAAAGTTTACATCTTTAAAGTAAAATTTTAACGGATTCCTTTGTCTTATCAGGGTCAGGCTTACTGGAGTTGTCATTCTCACTGCAAAAAAGAATGGTTACAAAAGAACATAGACGAGAATGCTATTCTCTAGTTCAAAGGATATTCGGATGTGGCCAAAGCTTGGATGGTGATTTTATTGTGATAAATTTCTTTGCATTGGTATTCTCTAATTGGAAAAAACCTTAAGTCAAAATAAAAATTTCACAAAAAGTTGCAGAAATGGTTTATGAAGATTAATGTTGTGATGCTGATGGAGATACCATCCAATTAGAGCCAATATACAATCAAGATACTTAATAAAACTGTAAAACACTTTACTTTTGAATTTTTTAAGGAGATAAAACTACTTGCATGAAACTAATATTCTCATAAAAAGTTAAAAACTGGTGCTTTGGACTGTTGCTTTAGGGAAATGCTTAACGATTGACAATTTACGAAGAAGGAAGGTTTGGATATTAGACTGGTGCTACATGTGCAAGTGTAATGGGGAATCGGTTGATCATCTTTTTCTTCATTGTCCGGTTGCAATGGATATCTGGGCTATGGTGTTCGGGTTGTTTGGAGTGAGTTGGGTTATGCCGCAATATGTAGTGGGGCTTCTAGCATGTTGGCAAGGCAGTTTTGGCCGTCATCGAAATGGGTATATATGGCTTATGGTTCCCCATTGCTTATTGTGGTGCCTTTGGAGGGAGAGAAATAGTCGGTGCTTTGAAGATAAGGAGAGATCCATATCAGATTTGAAGCTATTTTTCTTTAGAACATTAATGGATTGGTTGGCTGCATTGCGGAACCAATCCTTTTCATCCTTTCTTGATTTCTTAGATTCTTGTAATTTTTGTTCTTGATTGTTTGACCCCTTGTACACTCCCTGTGTACAAGGGTGTTCCATTTTTTTGAGATCAATAAACTTTTACTTATCAAAAAAAAAAAAAAGTTAAAAACTATTATAATTATTTATAAAAAATTGAAGAAACAGAATTATCTGCCCTTTTTAACTTTAACGTTTATCTTTTTGCTATCGATAATTGATTGTTATGTAAACAGTCTTTCTGTCATGATAGGGATGGTGGGAGAGAGTAGGTTGGGTGTGATAAGTTATAGAAGATATGAGAAAATGTTATACTGCATGTCTTCATCTATTTGTCTGTGCCGGCCGCCCCGCCCCCCCGCGGGTGCGCAGGGGCCTTAATAAAATACATTAATTGAATATGGCATTCCGCAAGATAACAAATATGTCTCCTCTCTCGCTTTCACTCCACATGTATGCACACACACATAGACTTGTTGATTTGAAAAATGAATTTGAAATTCAACCAGTAGGTTTAATTAAGTGATTGATACCTGAAAGATCTCCTTGCTTGATTTTATGATGCAGGAAGGGTGGAGCCTTGCAGAAACGTTTCGTGTCCATTGCATTGTTGCTGCTCCATATGTTGTCCCTTACAGGTAATGGGAGAATCTCATATTTTTTTCATACAATTGAATGCTCTGTATAATGTATTAATATGTTTTCTGTTGTGTTGGCTAGCCTTAAATTGTTTTCCTTATTAATTAACATGGCTGTAGTCTCTCCTACATGACAAACTTAGATTTTACTCCATTTTGGTGTCATAGGTTCTGATATCATGATGAGTGAAATTACTTTGTGGGAAAATTTGCTATCATGCTTTAAAAAGTACAATGATCTCAAGTATTCTGTGTCTGACTAGCACTTGTTTTCTCAATGCCCCTTCTCAACTTTCATATCTACTATTTTTTGGTGAATCTGAATTCTGAACCACTTTCAGCATTTAGAGATTCCCTGGAACTTTTTGTATTTTCTTCCATCGTTTCATTTTTTGTCACTCATAAATACCATGTATTTTTCTCAGTCAATTTTCATGTGATATTTCCCGCAATTTTATGTGCCACATATTACTTTATTTATTTCTCCTGTGCAGTGCGCCTTCGTCATTTGAACGCCACTTTAAAAAAGAACTTCCTCTTTTGTATAGATATCTTCAGGAAGCTACAACTAACAAGGTACTTATACACTATTAGGAATACCAACTTTTTGTAATATTTAGTTACCGGATGTGCAATTTCATTGATGGTAAAGGCATCACTAACGAGTAAATGTATTTTCTGCTTCTCTTTTATTAAAATAGGTTGACAGTCACATTCATAAGTTGTATATGTAATGTTTATTGTACTTCTATGCACATAGGTCTGTTGGAAAGACGTGATTCATTGGATGTGGCCTCTTTTCACTGATAGTTGGGGATCTTGGAGATGTGATGATTTGAATTTGAGTCCTTGCCCTTTTACGGTTGGTGCTTTTAATACTTATATATATATATATATATATATATATAAAGTTGGTGCATTCAGTCAATTATAAAACAAAATTTTTATTTGAAAAGTTTCATGAAACAAAATATAGCTGTATTTAAAAATGGAAAAGAAAAAGAAAAAAGAGATAAAGTAAACAAAGATAGATGGTTAAAGTGCCTAGTTGAAATGTTGCTGTACGCTTGTACTGTTTGGAGGTACATGGCTTCTCTGGCTTTCTGTTTAAACTCATCCGAGTGCTTATTTCTTGAACTCAGGATCCAGTAACAGGTCTTCCCACATGGCATGATATGCCTTCATCTCCCCTATTATTGTAAGTCATGAGTTTCATACACTATCTCTGTGTGTGTGTGGGTGTGTGTGTATAAAAGAGATAAATTAAGAGAAAGGCTTAAATCAACATAATTTCTATTATGATGTAACACAAGAAAAAAAGAAGTGTCTGTTTGTATCTTCTTCTCAAGCATTAGTTGAAATTCTCAAGCCTTGTTGCTTGTGTATTCCATGGTGCTGGTTCATCCATTAGGTTTAAAATAAATTGCAGAACTAGATATGAGATAAAATATTTTTCATAAGCAAATGGACAGTACATTTAAACAAGTAAGAGTATGCTAGTATGATGATTAATTTTCTCTTCATTGATGAGTGAGTTTTGATTACATCCTGGTTTAACAAATTTCCCTCATTGTCATAATGAATTTACTTTGACTAGAAACATACTAATTCCAGTTTCTAATTTGTTCACTAATATTGTATTACAGGTATGGATTTAGCAAAGAAGTTGTAGAATGCCCTGGTATGCTAATCTTTTTTTGTATATTATTTCAAAATTTTCTTTCTTGAACTTTAAAAACTGTTAGTCTTTTGTTTCTCCTCAGTGCAAAGTGAAAAAGGTTGGTGAATGTCTGAAGTATGAACCTAGTAATTTTCTACTAAATATGAGAAAGCATGGGAACTTTTAGGGGTGAAGAGACAATTTCAGCCTTTTTTGGGTTTATTTTTAGGCATAGAATCAAAATTTTTTATTATTTATTATTTATTCTTCAGATTATAGGTTCTGATTGACTGTTGGGATAGGACAAATTAGAAACTTGCCTACAATTGCTTATTCGATGAGTTTTGATTTTTGAAACTTGTGATTTTAGAATTTTAGAAGTGGTTAAGGTTTCAAATGTTGTGTCTGGGATACCTATCCTCACATATATATATGTAGTGTCTGGGTTCAAAAGAATGAAGTTTGATGGCTGTTGCAAAATTCTGAAAACTCTGAGCAGCATAAAATTAGGTTTAAAGAGTTTCTAAAGTGTCATTTGAAGGACTATTTCAGGGCTAATTGTCATGTAATATATGTTGGCTTTAAGGATTTTGATAGCTAAGGGAAAGGGTTTAAAGGGAAGAAGGTGTCAGATCTGTCTGCTGTCAAGGAAGTACTGAAGAATGATGGGAACAGTAATAAAGAAAAAGAAAAAGAAGGGAAAGAGAGGGAGGAAAATCACATAAGGGAATCCATGTCTTCTATGATCAACAATCAAATTCTCTTTTTTTTTGATAGGTAATCAACAATCAAATTCTCATTAATCAATTCTAATTTCCTTTGTACAAAAAAAGACTCAATTAGAAAGTTAAAGATTCCCCTGGTTCTACAATCTAAAGAAAACCCAAATATAAAGGAAAATACTTACGACCTAATTAACTACCAAGGACAAGAAATGCTTCTTTCTTGATCTGAAGGTAATCGTCGTAGCATTTGGCTTGCAAAGGATGTAGTTTATATCTAATCATGCTATACATGCACCATCACTGTCCAACTTATTACTCTGATACATAGGAAAATAGCAATACATAGAAAGAACAGCAAACATGTAACATTAAAGGAAAAAAATTTCTTCCTTTTGGTTTCGTAATACTCATTTATTGAAAAAGATTTAGTGAATGGTTAGAAGAAATAATTTCAAATTTGTACAAACCACATGCTGGGAGCCAGGGATAGCTTCCACCAATAGAGCATTGAATAACCTAAAAGGGCATTCTATGCAAGAAGTCAAAATTATATCATGGTTTACTTACACTTCCCTTTTACTGCTATTTACAACCCTCAAATCATTTCAGTTCTATCATAATCCAATATCTTATTAGTAAAGCATTTTTGCACTTCTGCTGGATAATGGACTTCTAGGCTGCCAAAGAGACCTCAAATGTTATCTTGGTACATAAGAGTTTATCTAAAACTACAGCTAATACTAGCTTTCTGTGGTCAATAGTATGCATAGGATTGCATGATTTATTTATGATTGACAAAGAATATTTAAACTAAGTAGCCGTTGTTTGGAGGTAGATTTTTCCCTTGACAAAGAACATATAATGACGAGGCCATTTGCCATGTAGCAACGAGGTTGCCCCAGTTCTTTTTAAATAATATAATGTGCCACATGATAGATAGATTCTTTCATTTGTCAAGTTTTCTTCGCCAATTTCATTACCATATTTATTTCACTACATTAACAGGTTATTGGCCTTCAAATGTCCGGGTTTGTGGCTTTTGGTTTCTGCCTATGGAGTGGCAGTTTTCTTGTAAGGAGTGCAGTGAAATCTCAGCACTTGTTTCTTCAGGGAATCTGCAGAGAAAAGATGAACTATGTTCAGCTCATATTGATTTACACACTTTTCTGAAAACTGTGTCAACGCCACCAATTTTTGTTGGGCTGAGCTCTGTTGGAAGGCAAGTTCTTTAGATGTGTATTTTTTTTGTTCTCAACTTCTTTTAAATGCCTCCATAAAGTTTATTTACCAGAGCTCCTCTGTTAAAATTGTTAGTTGGGTCAAAATATATCATTATGTGATTATAGGAGGTAGAGCTTTTAAATTATTGTTGCTCTTCTGTTTGAATGGACTAGTTCCATATATATTGATGCATATAGGTCTTGCACTGCCACCATTTTATTACCATAGTACTGATATGTTGATGTTTTCATTAGCCTCATTTACTTTCTTGAACTGAGTTTGCCTTTTTTGTCTGCAGCATGGGCTTTCTAAAAAATCCCCAAGCATTTCTTTATGTACTTCGAACTGTTATAGAGATCACAAGTTACAGATTTATCCTCTTCACAGCTGGCTTTGAAGCTTTAGATGCAGCTGTCCGTATGATTGCTGCAGAAGCATCATCATGTTCAAGTCAAACACAGCTCAGTGAAGATTGCATCTCTCTCTTTAACTGTCAGCTCTTTTGCTTCACTGGGTATGTTTCTTCAAATATTAGGAAACTTGTTGGAAGAAGATGACTACTGTTAATAGAAAGTTATCAGATTCAAAAGATAATTGCAACCTATCAATTTATGCATTTTATTTGATATCAAACACATAACTTACAGAAAGCTGCTCATCATCTGCTAATGATTTTCCAAGCCACTTCAAGCAAGGTGTCCTATAATGGGTATACGGATAGGTTAGATAATAATTTGAGTATTTTTTTATTGTTCTTGTGTTGTAGGGTTTAACTAATGTTTTTAATATTTATATGCTAAGTTATAGAATGTTATAGGAGTATTTTCATGGTATTTCTTGATATATATGTATCCTACACCTGTGGACACTGGTGCCACTTGGTAAGGTAACACTGGTATGTCTTATCTTCATTGCTGGAACCTTTTAATCAGGTGAATATCCTGCCATGTAATAATGATTGAGCACTCATTCAAAAGCATAAGCGGTTTCAATTATATATAGCTCTCAAAGAGAGGGGAGAGACATTATCATTTTTTTCATTGAGTAAATGGCATTGTGTTGTTATCAAGTTAATTATGTGCCTGAAATTATTGTAGGAAGTAGAGCTTTAGCTGAAAAGATATTTAGCGTTTTGAGGGTTCGGCAAATTATAGTAAATAGTGCTTTAAAGCACTAGATTTATGAATAGTAAATTGTAAAGCTTTTTCCTAAAAACTCAAAATTTCAGTTTTTCCATGTAAAGCTTTGGAGGAGCTTAAAACTCTTTGTAGAGCTTACCAGACACTAGCATTTTTGCTTATTTATTTATTTATTATTTTTCTTAAAGAGCTTTTTAGCTCTATCCGCTCTCTAAGGCTCTGCTTAAGGCAAGCCAGACAGAACCTAGAAATTATTTTTGCAAGTTGCATTAACTGTTTCATCGTATGGTGAAAATGTGTATTCTACGCTCTAATTATATAACCTAAGTACATCTGCATAAATGCACATGCAGATGGAACTTCTTAAATGGTGCCATTTTCAATATGTAAAAATGTAAATCTATTATAATTCAAATTAAATTCACCAGGTTGAGTAGATAATTCAGAGCCTGCAAACTAATATTTAATTTAATTATGTTGTCATTAGTAAAATAGGTCCACATGCAAAACATGTGCTCTAACACTAGTTTTTTGAAAAAGCAATTCACTCAAATAGTATCATGGGCATGAAGTTTGTCACCATATTATAATATGATGCTCTAACACTAGTTTTGCTGAATCTAGTTGATTACTTTTGGTATTATATCATAGATAGTGTACACATCAATATACAATGCTGTACCTTTTAGGGAATCTTATAATTGTGATTGAGTTGGTTCTAATCGTTGTTTTAAATCTTCTTATCATGTCAATAGTTCCATGCCATACAAGTGGCTGTTTCCAAAATGTTTGGTTGCAATTCATCATGGGGGCAGGTAGGAATATTCCATTGTGAGTCATATTGACATTATGCATCTTATTGAAATATGCAATAGTCAAGTTGCTCAGTTGGCTTTTTGTTGTTTCTCCTTGTGTAAGATTAGTGGAACTACTGCTGCTGCTTTACATGCAGGAATCCCACAGGTTAGATGTAAATCTAAACACTTCGCTGTTTTGTTGTCACTATTGCTAATGTTTGTTCACATGGTTTAGCCATAAAAAAAAAAAAAAAGAAGAATATATTGATATAAAAAAGGAACACCCTAGTACACAGGGAATGAACAAGGGAAAAGAAATCAAATACAAAAATTGCAAGAGTCTAGGAAATCAATAAAAGAAGGGAATGATTGTCTTTGCAAGGCAAACAACCAATCCCTTAAAGTTCTAAAAAAGAGAAGCTTGAGGTCCGGAATGGATCTCTCAATATCTTCAAAACATCTACAATTTCTCTCCCTCCAAAGACACCACATTAAGCAATGAGGAATGATGGACCAAATATAACTATTTCGATGACGACCAAAGCTGTCTTGCCAACACCCTAACAGCCCCAAAACCGTGTGCGGCATAACCCAAGTTACTCCAAATAGACCCAAAACCATAGACCATAGATCCATAGCAAAAGGACAATGAAGGAATAGATGGTCAATCGATTCACCATTTATCTTACACATGTAGCACCAATCCAAAATCCACACCTTCCTCTTTCGTAAATTATCAATCGTCAAGCATTTCCTTAAGGCAGCAGTTCAAACAAAGAAAGCTACTCTAGAGGGAATTTTTTGCTTCCAAATACTTTTCCAAGGAAAACCAAGGAAAGTGTTGCCAACTAAAATTTTATAATAATCACTAACCCTGAAACCCTTATGTTTGCTAGGTATCCAACACATTTTATCCTCACCTAGCCCCTTTAGAGGAGAAGCATAAATGGTTTCCATGAAGTCTGACATAGCCTCTAGATCCTGATCATGCACCCCCCTAAAGAATCTCACATCCCAAAAGAGGACACCATTGGCGGACTTCATAAGCTTAGCCACACTGGCATCCTTATTCTTGCAAAATCTGAACAAGTTAGGATATCTAATAGCAAGAGAAGTCTCTCCACACTACCGGTCTTGCCAAAACTTCACGTTAGACCCATCACCAATATCATACAGAATATGGTGTGAGAAAGAAGGCCATCTCTGACTGATATTTTTCCATAAACCAACACCATAAGGACCATTCATAGATTTGGAACACCAGCCCCCCACACACATCCATATTTCATCTTTAACACTTGTCTCCAAAGGGCATCTTTCTCAATCCCAAATCTCCAAAGCCACTTCCAAGTAAAGCTTCATTGAAAAGTCTTATCTTCCTTATCCCTAAGCCACCCAAAGAAATAGGAGCACAAACAGTAGCCCATTTAACCAAATGAATTTTAGGATCATCTCCAAAACTGCCCCATAAGAAATTCCACTAGAGCCTTTCAATTTGGTTTGCCACACGAGCAGGTATAGGAAATAAAGATAGAGAGTAAGTGGGTAAATTAGATAGGGTGCTTTTGATTAGAGTGACTCTACCTCCCTTGAATAAATATAAGTGTTTCCAACCCGCCAATCTCCTCTCCATTTTCTCCAGAATTGGATTCCATATAGACTTATCCTTGAATTTAGCACCCAAAGGAAGACCCTGATATTTCATTGGGGAGAGAACCTTGCTTGCAGCCAAGAATGACCGGGAAAAGGTCAATATTATGGGCTACCCCAACTAGAACAAATTTTGACTTGCCCAGGTTAATCTTTAGACTTGACACCGCCTTAAACCAGATAAGAATCATACGAAGAATCAAAATTTGATCTAAATCGGGCTTACAAAAAATTAGCGCGTCATCTGCAAAAAGGAGATGAGACACCGCCATGGATCTTCCCTCCAAGTTACCCACACTAAATCCTGACATGCATCCTTCATGAACTGCTTTATCCAACATTCTTCCAAGAGCTTCCGTCACCAAAACAAATAACAATGGAGACTACGGATCACCTTGCCTCAAACCTCTGGTGTTACCAAAAAATCCACAAGGAGAGCCATTAATCAAGATGGAGAAACGGATTGTAGATAGGCAAAAGAAGATCCATTGTCTTCATTTGGTAGAGAACCCACTTCTTTCTAACATCTACAGTAGAAAACTCTAGCTGACATGGTCAAAAGCCTTCTCTACATCCAGCTTACAAATCAGCCCTGGCACCCCAGACTTCAATCTACTGTCAAGACATTCATTATTAATAAGAACAGGGTCAAGGATCTGTCTGTATCTCACAAAAGCATTTTGAGATGCTGAGATTATATCTCCCATCACCGTGTGGAGTTGATTAGCCAAGACTTTAGCAATAATTTTATAAACCCCCCAACCAAACTAATGGTACTAGAGATACATGCTATTTATGGGTCCTCTTGGAATCATCATTATATGATTATTATTCCCAAAACTCATGACATGATTAGGAGTAGATAGTCTTTGAACATGATCTAATGTGGGAAGTACGAGGAAATATTTATTTAATTTAATTTTGCAAGTCAGTTGTATTTTTATTGGTCGATTTTAGTTTATTTTAGGTCCTAGTAGTTAATTAAGTTATTAGTATTTTATTTATTAGAGTTGATTTTATTTTTTATAATTCAATGATGGGATCTCCTGTCATGTAGAGTTAGATACTTAGACTTCCTTAGTCAAATAGAATTAGGGTTTCCTATGGTAGTCAATATTAGGGTTTAGTCGTCTATATAAGAATAGTATTGTACTCCTTTGGAGATAGATTATTTTGATGATGAATTAAATTTCTCTTGATTTTCTCCCAATGGTTTGGTGTTGACTCCAGAGGTTTTCCTTTTCTTGGTGTTGACTCTAAGTAGGCCTAGGTGTTGACTCCTAGGATACGTATCCTTCATTTTTCTTTTCTTCTATTTTTGTGTTGCATCATCATTTTGGTTTTGTCTTTCATCAATTGGTCCTTCACTTTCTTTGCCACTGGTTATGTCTTGAACATGCAGGGTTCATTTTTTTGGATTTCATTTCTTAGTTGGTGTCACTTTGGGTTCTTTGCGTGTTTTTTATTTTTATTTTTTTTATATCCAGTTTAGTTGACTTGGAGAAACTTGATTCCCAAAATTGGGTGTGTTACAACCTTACAAAGATGTGTATTGAGAAATTCCCTTAACCCCCCAAAAATTCCCAAAAATTGTCAATTTTGTTAAACCCTGCAAATTTGGAAAGCATTTAGGAAATTTATTATAACCAAGAGGTTGCTAACTCTGGTGGGTTAAGAGAAGTTGTCAAAATTTTTGATACAAATTCTTGCCATCTTCTGGCCCTTTGGAACCCCGAAGAATTGACAAATTCCTTTTCATTTCATAGGAATGCATTCAAAATTTCTCACTTCAAAAAGGATAATCGAAAGCTGCCTTTAAGTACTTCATTGACATAGTTATAGTGATATATTGCATGCACAACCAGAAGATTTGTAACTTATATCTCTTTACCAGGCAAAGAGAGATCCTAATCGTACTTTACCTAGTGCTCAGGTGTTTTGGCCTATTGTGGGTCAACAATGGTAATGTAAGTGGGGGTCTCTAAATAAGAATAGTGACCTCTGTTTTTTCTTCAACCCCCCAGATTACGCAAGCATTTTGTGTGTGCCTGTGTACATGTATTATGTATTTCATAGCATAGATACTATATCAGCAAGCTTTGTCAACCTAATATCCATGTTCAACCTCTTGATGTTTAACTGGGCAATGCAAATTGCAATTGGATTGTTCCTTTATGAAAATATTGTTTCATTGTGGTTCATTTTTGGTACATTAAGCTCTCTCTCTCTCTCACTTGTAATATTGTTTGACAGGTAGTATGTCCATTTATGCTAGATCAGTTCTATTGGGCTGAGAGGATGTTTTGGCTTGGAGTTGCGCCAGAACCACTGAAAAGAGATCAGTTGCTTCCTGATAAGAACGATGACATGAGCATCCGTGAAGCTGCAAATGTACTATCAAGGGCAATAAATGATGCATTATCTCCTAAAGTGAAAGCATGTGCAATAGAACTTGCTGAAAGGATTTCTCTAGAGGTAATACCTAACTTCAATTATGTGGGTGCATTTGTTGGTGATATTTCTGAAACATTTGAGTGTCTCTTATATATGTATTCATTTCTAATTGTTTACTATATTATTTTCTGCTGTGGCAACGTTTAACTTAGAGGAAAGAACTTGTAAAAGAGCTATACACAACTTTTTTTTCTTTTGTTTTTTTGGTTTTTTTTTTTTTGGGGGTGGGGTGGAGAATAACATAGGTCCCTAATCTATATGCTTCTAAAGACTCTTGTTCTTTTGAAGCACATACAAACATCTGACAGCAAAATGGATACACATATAGCAAAACTGACATTTGTGAGACTTATTTCAGAATGGAGTCTTGGAGGCTGTGAAGACCCTCAAGGAAGAGCTGGGTTGTCCAGATTAAGAATTTAAGATAATGAACAAACTCCTACTTCTTAGACTTTTCTCTTTGTAACCTGGTCTTTTTCCATTATATTGGTAATCAATTTTTTTTTTCCCAGCTTTTCCTTGTTTTGGCTGTTGAATATACCCAGTCCACAAAAAAAAAAAAAAAAAATCAGAGGGTTTACGGAATTAACACATCTCTTTGAAACTAAGAAATTAGTGAGACATTATTATTGTTATGGTTATTATAAATGGTACCCTTACTATTATTGTTGTCACTTCGGCTATGCTTACCGGCCAACTGTGGAGTGTCAAATATAGTTTTGAAGGGTGAAAAACTATATATTTGATAATTAGATATGTATAACTTACAACAGTTGAGTAAGTTATACCATTGAGATATAAAGCTCTTGGCAAAAAGAATTGTTGAATTGAAATATATAATCATTGTTTTTTTTTTTTTTTTTTTAAACCTTGCAAGAAATGCGAGAAGGTTGCAATCTTTTAGCATTGATAAATTCTCAAATAAAATTTAGCATGCTCTTACTTTGTTCAGCATCGAAGGAAGAAAAAAATTGATCTCTTGTTTTAGTTGCACGTAGTAGTCTGTGTGATGTGACCAACCATTTGGTGTCATGTGTTGTTTTTTCTTATTATTTTTTAATAAATTAGTCCAAGTCAGATCATCTGATTCTGATGCTAAAAAATTGCTATGTTGGTTTTATGAAAGGATATAAACTATAGAACGTTTGCTAAAGTTTGTTGACAAAATCAAAACCTTTTGAAGTTAAGGGATGAAAACATTAATGATTTTATCAATTGAAAAACGGAAGTTAGCAAAATTTGAATACAAATTTTTATTAACTTTGCATCTAAAAAAATATAGAAAAATTGATTTTATATACAAAAAACTTGTTACATATGAAGTTAAAATATATATTCTTTCATTGATTTTAAATATACAAGAATATTCTATTATCTTTTAGATCTGAAATTGTATTTAGCCGACCTGAATATATTCCAAGAAAAATATTTCAATGGAGAAATAGTTTATCTTTAACAAGATATATGTTTAGCTAGACTAGCATCACGTCAATTGAACCTGTGTATGTAACTAGAACATGCTTCTTCTATGGACTTAGGTTTGGTTCGGTTCTTTTTTTTAAAATTTTTAATTTTTAAATAAAACTAAAAATTTGAGTGAGTGGTTAAGTGGGAAAGGTGTGGATTCACTTTCGGCTTCTACCGAATTCTAGATGCTTTATAGTCATGAAAATATGGACACAAATTTTCTTTTCTCCGTTGATTTCAATAAAAGGTGTACAAAGATGGCATGTGGTGCGGAAAATCTACAACTTGTGGACTGGGGGAGAGGAGAACTAAGATTTTCAAGTTACTAGCATTTTTGACCTTGGTTGTGGTGGTAGTTAGCCCAATCTTTTGAAATTTTCACTTTTTGGGAATTGACTAATTAGGTACATGCCATTATATTTCACTAAAAAATAAAAAGAAGAAAAGAAATAAAGTTACATGCCATGATGTTTCATTAAAGAAGAAAAAAAGAAGAAAAGAAAGAAAGGTAAATGCCATGTTTTGATGTTATAGTGGATAAAAAATATCAAAATTCAAAATTGGGTAGCCCCACTTGATTTACAGTATATAAGGATAATATAATATACTTCATTCTAGAGCCAACAATAGGTTTTGGTGAGCAAATAAATGGGCTAAGAGCGTTCACATATGCTATTTTAAAACTATTCTATTTTACCATCTCAAAACTTACTTTATCCCTTATACTATACAATTTTATAACTCATCTAACATCTCAATTTTTATTTTCTCATACAACACATTAAAATAATATATTTACAAATAAAATAATATATCCCAAATCCATCAGCATTCATTGCAACCACCCACTCCCATCACCACCACCACCACCACCGCGAACAAACCACCAACTACCACATATTAGTAAGCAATCAACAACCATTAAAACCACCACCATCAATCACCACCTCCACCATCATCAATCACAAACCCAACCACATCTACACTCATCAAACCCACCACCACTAGAAAAAGAAAAAAGAAAAAGAAGCAAACCCAACACCACCCACGGCAAGCAAACCCAACCCATTAGCAAGCAAACCCAACACCACCTATACCCACGGCCAACACCACCCACGCCCATCCATGCCAATCTTGCAACCACCTATACCCAATTGGCCAAAACCCATCCATGCCGATTTCACAACCCACTGACCCACGCCGATTTCGCAACCAAAACAATCAACAACCGTCAACCACAGATCAACCCATTAACAAATCATAACCACTGATCAACTCAAAACAAACCAATCCTGAAACCCATTAGACTCGAACCCATTAAACCCCAAACCCACGAACAACCCATAACCATCGATGGGTCGGCGAAGACTGAAGATGGGTCGGCAAAAATGGGTAGGCGATGAGAGAATAAATAAAGAAAATGGTGAAGAATGAAGATCGAAGCAATGAAGAGTGAAGACTGAAGGGAGAGTGATGAAGATTGAAGAGGGAGAGCTGAGTCAGGGAAGAGGATGAATAAAAAGCAAATTTTTTTTTTTTGCAATTGAGCTACAATACCATCCTACATTTAGGATGGTACTGTAGCACAATTGTAAATTTTTTTACAATTGGAAGATCGGATAACGAGAGTTTTTGGAATTTTGATGCTAAAATATACCAACATATGGCATGTGAGAGACCCAATGTAAATGCTTTAATAAATTGGTGATTATGGGATCTTGATGCAACCCTTTTGTACTTTTTTGACTTGACAAGCTTGACATAGACTTATGTGAGTTCTTTCTTCTAAGGGAAAATTTAATGATGCTTTAAAAACACTAACTTATAACTCCATGCATATACATGAATATACTTAAAGATATACAATAAGATGCATAATATAATTCCTATATATATAATTCAAATACTATTGATAGTCATTTTTATATTTTGTTAACTACTTAAAAAATTTTGTAAGAATATTATTAGGTATAAAATGTAAATTGTCCATTTTTTTAAAATTATTGTGAAGTACTTTTTATTATTATTATTAATTTATTCTAAATTCTTTGATTTTTATACTTAATAACTCACTTGGATGAATATTTATGATGTGGTCCCACATTTGATTCTAAACTTAAGAAATGAAACTCTTTAAGAATAAATAATTTAGGACACATGGCGCATAATTGGAACTCTAATTTGGAATTCTAATTTGAGTTTCTCTCAGCTTTACCTATTATTATATATATAATGATTAGTATCCCAAATTGCAAGAAAAATTCTATTTTATTATCTAAAAAACTATTTTATCTATTATACCATTTTACTTTATAATATATCCAACATTTCAGTTTTTTTTTTTTTACATAAAACACCTTAAAATAATATAAACAACCTTGTAGGGTCATGGTTTGTAGCCCAAGCCCAAAATGTATGAGACCTTGGCCCAGTGAGCCCAATATAATAAATTTGTAGAGAATGGGTCGAAGAACTAGATTTTAGTGAATTAAATAACGGCTAATATGAATGAACTCTTTGTTTGAAAAGTCAAATGTTTATGTCCGAGGAGGCAAGTGTTAATATAAATTTAGTAAACAAAGTGCCAATGCAACCCTCCTTGCTACAATCCCCTTTCTCAGTTTTTTTCGATCCATTCCTTATGGAAGATATTTCCCATTATATAGCCCCCTTGAACTATCCTCCCCCTTGAACCATCCTCCCCCTACACTTGTTTATCATCTAAGCCACCACTTGAGTAGTTGTTCCATCAGCCTTCTTCTTCAGCTTTTCTTGAATGATAATCTCCCAGGAAACACTGTTCAGAGGTTTACTCCACATAAATGCGGCCATAAAAGTAGGTACAATGCATTTAATGTGGAGATAGCAATATTTTAATAGATATTTTGGAGTCTTCCTTCTTTCTAGCGTGTCTGTGAGGCGTTTCTATGTAGTGGGAATTTCGTGGAGAACCATTATAATGGTCCGAGTAAACAATTGAACTGTATTCAATAAGTCCGAGGAGGAATATCTCCTCGGAAAGCTTTCCTGTTCCTTCCCATACCCAAAATTTTAGTGGGTAAGTCTTAGTAGTCTTTAATCTCTTATTTTACCTCCTCGGCAATTCAGGTTCGTGGATAAAGATTAGGATTCAATACTTATCAATTTGGACTCTCATAAGCCCAAGGCCCAATACATATGAATTGTGGACCTCCGCCCCCACAAACCTAATAAAAATAATATATCCCTAAAGAGAGAGAGAGAGAGAGAGAGAGAGAGAATAAAATATAATTTTAAAAAATAGAAGCTTGCTAGAGTAACGTCTTCCATATAAGACATTACTGTAGCTTGATTGTAAAAAATTTTAAAATTGGAAACTCAGGCAATGCATCTTTTTTGTGGTTTGATGCTATAAAATAGGATATTGGGAGTTTTGGAACTCCCAGTGCTAATGCTCTAAGAGCATTGGTTTAAGATATATTTTTAAAATTTTTTATAAGAAAAGAAAAAAGTAATTACTTTTTTTGACGATTTTTTTTAATATATTCTATAAAAGTATTGTCAAAATTTTCCTAAGATGGTTTATTAATAATTACTCTAAGAATATTTGTTAATATGTCCATTTTCCTTTTATTTATTTTTTATTTTTTATGTATCTTATCTTTTATTTATAATATAATATTCTTTGCAAGAATATAGAGAAAAGGTTTATGTGAAATTTCATTGATTCAGAGCCTGTTTGAGATAGTTTATTTAGTTAAAGAAGTAAATGGATATGAAAATGTTGTTAGAAATAAAATAAAAAAAGAGATTTTAAAAAGTTATGCATGAACTGAAAGATAAAAAATAAGCTAAAAGTTGAAAATATATCCAAATTCCTAAAACACACTAAAATAAACTGAGTGCCAAAATCGACAAATAAAATTAACTAGAAAAATGTATATGTATTTTGTACTAAAATGGAAGTCATGGTAGGACGTAATGATGGTTACATGATGACACCATTTTTTGTTACAAATTTTGAAGAGCTAAAGAAAAAAAAATTGTCTAAAAAAGAAAGGGAGTCAAGGATTTAAACTGAAATAGTGGAAGACCCCAGTCATTGATTGTTGTTTGCCAAACCCAGATTCTTTTCTGGACTATATTTCAACTTCAAACATTAAAGTCCAAACAAGTATTTATGACACTGGCCAGACCCATCTCTTTCTGTGAAAAATGTTTCAACAAATGGGACCCATAAGTCCACTACCACCCTCATTAAAAAGGCCATCTTCCTCTGCAGAGTTCACACAGACACCCACACACACATTCACACAATCTTTCTCTGCTTCTGTTTCTCTCAAAAATTGAGTTTTTAACCAAAAAAATGGCTCAGGGAAGAGGGAGTGCAATGGTTGCCACAGTGTTTCTGTGCATGTTGATGTTTGTGCTTCACTCTGAGATGGCTCATGCAGCCACCTACACTGTTGGAGATTCAGGTGGTTGGACTTTCAACGTTGCTGGCTGGCCTAAGGGAAAGCGGTTTAGGGCCGGTGACACACTTGGTTAGTATATGAAGCTTTACTTGTTAGTATATAAGATCCTTTATTTCCTTTCTATTTTTGTAATAGTAAGTCTAGGACAACATTTTCATAAGTGCATATATGGTCTATTAGTAATAGATCCAGTGAAAATAATGAGTTTATCGTTATATAATAAAATAGATCCACGTAAAAATAATGTTCCAATCACAACGGATCATATAATAATTATGAAAAAGAAAAATATTATGTTCTTGATATTAATTGCATTATCTAGTGAAATATTGAAGGAAAATTAATCATAGGAGCATGATAACATAAACCGAGTTATCTAAAACTATATACTTCTTCCTTAGAAAAAGCTAAATTGATATTCAGCAAATAAAATAAAATAAAAAAGCTAAATTGATTTATAAAGCCTGTGAATTTTAGGAGCTAGTCTCGAAACTATAGCATCATGGAAAATTAGGGATTATAACATCAACATGGGGGAAAAAATAGAAAAAATAAATATAAATAGTGAAACCGACATTACCAACAAAAAGTAAAAGCTTTATGTACAATAATCACCAAAGCTTGTAGTGGGTTGGTAAGATATAACTTCCTATTTTTATTTCTATCTTTATGGAGTGTTGGTAGGATAAGCACAATTTTTAAAAGCATTATAAAAAAAAAATGTTAAAAATATTATAAATTTTATTCTATAAAACTTACGTAACACACACCGGAACATTTTATAATTTTTTAAAAATAAGTAAAAAATTATTTATTATGATGTTGTCGATTTCAATTACTACTCAAAGATTAGTAATAACTTTATCTTGTTTTAGCCAAAAAAAAAAAAAAAAATTATCATTTGTCTTTTCTTTGTTACATGACAAACTTTGTGATATATATTAACCAAGAAGGCTGTCTTTACTTGACTTTTCAGTGTTCAACTATAGTCCTGCAGCACACAACTTGGTAGCTGTGAACAAAGTGGGTTACAATACATGCACAACACCAAGAGGTTCCAAAGTTTACAAGACAGGAAAGGATCAAATCAAACTTGTGAAAGGCCAAAACTTCTTTATCTGCAGTATTGCTGGTCATTGTCAATCTGGAATGAAAGTTGCTGTCACTGCTATCTAATTAACATGTGTCATTAGAGAACTATCTCTTTGACTTTTTATGTATGTTTCTACTGGTTGGGTCTAAGGTTTGGTGTCACTAGTTGCTGCTACTTCCTAGTGATCATGAAATAAATTAGAGAACGGGATTAGAAGGAAGAAAAAGAGTTGTATGTGTGTGAATGGGTAAGAGTTATACTTACCTTAAAACATAGTAGGTGTCTTATATAAAAATAAAATTAAAAGAAAAGATGGTTTGCGGTTTTTTTTTTTCCTTCAATTATTAATCTGAACTCTGAGTGAGTGTTTGGCTTGCGCGTTTCCTGGCGTTTTGCTGCGTCCACATTTTCTGCCTTTTTTTTTTTTTTCTGCGTGTGAACAGTAACCTCATATGGGCTCACTGTTTAGCACTGTTTATGTACTGTTTACGTATTAAAAAATATTAAAAATGGGTCTCACGATACTATTTACACATTTAAAAATTATTTTGTTACAGTGTTTTCAGTTTTCAGTTTTCAATTTTCAGCAACAATAAACTCAATCCAAACGGACCCTGAGTACCACATCTTTTCATGAGTTTTTATTATTGTACTATCTCTCATTAAATAGGGTATAGATATGGACTGACAAACAATACTCCATTCCATCATTTCGCCAGCAAATAAATAAATAACTACACATGGCAGTGTATTGAAGTGCAAATCAAAACCTTTGGTGTCCTATTTGTCTCCTCAACCTTCAAGGCTGTTTTTTTTATTTTATTTTACTGTCAAGGTTCTTATCTTTTTTATGTTTTCAACGGAGTGTTAATGTTTAAATCCTATTTGTTCAGAGCATTAGTATATTTTAAAATTCTATTCATCATATTTTATTATTTAAAAAAATTATTTTATCAATTATATTATATTATTTTATAATATTTTTAATATTTTAATTTTTATTTTATAATATAACATGTTAAAATAATATTTTTACAAAATAAAATAATATATTTCAAAATCCAAAAATTCGATGAAAGAGAGGAATTGATTAAGTAAGTAAATAAAATATTAGTTTAAAAAAAAATAGAATTGCAATGTAGTATAATTGTAAATTTTTTTGCAATAGTTGATTTTTACAATTTCAGATGTGTGAAAAATTTTGGACTTTTATATTAAATTTTTTCTACTTATAACCTATGTTTTCCCAATGTGAATGCTTTAAGTGCATTAGTATGGGAGGTGTAAAACCCCAAAGTTACTATTAGACCCACTAAACCCATAAAGAGAAGCTAGAAGTATTTTGCAACTTGCTACAGTAAGTTTGAATTCCGCAGAAGATGGAACTTACTTTTTCCGTTCTTTATTATTCTCTCTCTCTCTCTCTCTCTCTCTCATCACTCTTTTCTCTCTCATTATCATGGAACAGAGAAGAAATAGAGGGAGTGTGATGAGTGAGAAAATATATTAAAGAATGGGAAAAGTAAGTTCCCATCCTGGTACAGTAAGTTCTATAAATCCAAACTTTACGGTAGCAGGTTGCAAAATATTTTTAGGTTCCCATCTCCGGCTTCGTTTTATAGATTTGGTGGGTAAAATAGCAATTTAGGGGGTTTTACACCTCTATGTGGCGTCTGGTACGGAGGAATCTACATTACTTCTGACATTTAAATTCCTAAGAATGTAGCTATTCCTATGTTTGGTTTTATTAGAAATCTCTTAAGTTTTCTAAGAATGTGAAATGATAATGTTTGGTTTATTCCTAAGAAATTTAAATGAATTATTTATTTTCTCATTCTATCCTTAGATTTGAATGTGAACTACCAAATCCTTTAAAAAAAAATATTCCTCTAAATAAATAATGAAAAAAATATAAACTATTAATTAGTCATTTAAAAAAAAATATCTTCCACTAAATATATAATGAAAAACAAAATATAAACTATTAATTAGCAATACATTCATTAAAACTGTAGTCTAACATATGAATCTAGAAATAAAGCCATTAATCTAAAAAAAAAAAAAACAGATGAAGCCACCAATCCAGATCTATATTTCTAGCAACCAAACAAAACCAAAAGTAAAAGTGAATATTTGGCAATAATGGAAGGTCCTCTTCAAACATTTTTTTCCACACGTAAAGTCTAAATAGAACTTTGTTAAAAAATATATTAACAGAACATATGAATCTAGAAATAAAGCCATTAATCTAAAAAAAAAAAAAAAAACCAGATGAAGCCACCAAACCAGATCTATATTTCTAGCAACCAAACAAAACTAAGAGTAAAAGTGAATACCTGGCAATAATGGAAGGTCCTCTTCAAACTTTTTTTTTCCACACGTAAAATCTAAATAGAATTTTGTTAAAAAATATATTAACAGAGTTGTCTATCATGTTTATGTTGTTTTGGCGGGAAAAAATAAAGATAAGAGAAAAGATATTGATGATTTGTTTTATATTTTATCTTAATTGCTTAAATGATAAGGAAAAGGGGTTAAAATTGTCAATTTATAAAAAATACAATTTCCTTTAAGCTTGGATACCCAACTGTTTTAAAGGGAATTGCATTCCTACTGAGAGGGGTTTAAGGGAGGAATTCAGATTCCCCTGGCATCTGATTCCCTGGCGTAATTTGCAACCAAACATGGGAATCTTTAAACATTCCTAGGAATCCTAAAATATTACCCCGTACCAAACGCCACATCAATGTTAGTGCTTTGCAGACACTATCAAATTTTTTTAAAATCGTTTTTTACCGTATTTATTGTATCCTTTTTTTTTTTTTTTTTTTTTTTTGGTGTAGAAACTTTGTATTCAAATTTAAAATGAGAAAAATTACAATTTAATTTAGGCTGTAGTAAATTAAATTCTATACTTTTAAAATTAAAAAAAAGAAAAAAAATTAAAACCTTGAAAAGGAAATAAATAAAATGAGTTTATACATATCCTTAAACACCTTAATATGATTAAATTGCCAAAATATTAAAGAAAAAGAAACAAAAATGAAAAGTGATTGGCAAAATAAATATTAAAAAAAACACACACACAATTTTTCATCTCCTCCAATTCATTACTTGGCACTTCATTAGACCATCCTTATATATTATGACTCATTAAATTACTATAAGCATTTAAAGAGATAATTAATTAAAGGAAGTGAAGAAAAAGAAAAAAGAAAAAGAAAAATAAAAGGGAAAAAAAATTAAAAGTATCATAACACATTGAATGGAAATATTAAAAGTAAAAAAAAAGAAATATATTTTTTCAAATCATAGGGATAATTCTTTTATTTAATTTATTGGGAAGGAGGGGAAGAAAAATTTTTTGGATGCAAATTTTAGACCTATATATATGTTGCTAACTCTACAAAAAGAAACTCTTCTCTCTTGAATCTCCAAGCATTTTATGTATAAAAACTCGGATGAATTAAATTTGCAATTGAAAAGGAAGATTATCCAAATATAATAATACTAGGCTCTCTAGCTGTAAAATGGCATAAAAGAAAATGAAAATAAGAATGTGGGGCTAAAGAACTCAGCAGCCCTGTCCCACTTCATACAGGGCCCAAGGCCCACGCCGAGGATGAAGAAACACCCGAGGATGAACAAAGAGAGTCCAAGTTGCCAAGAGACATCGCCGAGGAGGATCCTGTCCTCGGCCAACCGAAATCGTAAGAAGGAAGGGCAGCATACCTTTAAGGATAGCCTCCCAGGGCATCCCCAGCAAAAAGGACTAACACAATGGGCCAGCTATGGGAGCATGGTGGAAGATCAATTCCAGGAGAAGCTGTCACCTCCGCATTAAATGCCCACAGCTAACGACCTGGCTGCATTAATGAGGAAATGACCCTTGAATAGTACCACCTTGGTTGCTGCAACTCACAGAAAGTTGGAGAAGGCGGTAGATGGGACAATCACTCAAGTAGCGACCTGCATGATCAACAAATGGAGGACCAAGATCAACGAGAAGGAGGTATATAACATAAGAAACCCTCCAGGAAAGGGGGATCGAAAAATTGATTTAGGGAAGACGGTTGTTGTTAGTACCATCCTGGAAAGCTCCTGCAACTAAGCACGAAAGAAACAATAAGGATAACCGGTCCTCAGATCAAGCTCGAGGATAAAGCTTCACACTTTTCCCCATGTATTTGTTATTCAATCTATTTACGATCATGTCCAGTTGTTGCAATCCTCATTAAAGCCCAGTTCTTGAACCCATTATCTACAAATTCATTGTATTGGGCCAGTTGGGCTTGAGCCTACTTACATAACAGTAGAAGTACCCAAACCCGGACCCTATAATTGGCGCTGTCTGTGGGAAGAACTTGTGTGCTAGTAAGGACAACAATCAAGCATGGTAGGATCAGGTCCTCTTAGAGTAGACTCCCATCAGCCTGAATCGGCTAGATCCTAGCAACAGGGCAACTTTCCCAACCCTGAGCATGATCGAAATAAAGAGAATGTAAGGTTTCGAGAGGGAAGTGTAAACAACACTCAAACTAGCAGAAGCCATTCTCGCGTGGGCAGTCACGTATCCCAGAGACAGAATGACGAACAGGCCATGCAGCGAGAGATAAACGACTTGAAAGAAAATTGCGCCATGCACAATGAAGGTGATCTCACCCTAACCCTAACTTGCCCTTCGATGATGAAAGCGATGATGACTATAGGCAGAGATCGAGAACCCCCTCAAGCGAGACCTTCTCTTATGAAGAAGAGCATTACCAGAGGCGCAGACGCAGAAGCCCATCTTCTAGGGGCCTAGGACACGATGCCATGAGTAGAGCGCTGGATCAGCTCTCTAAATCACCTTTCACACGCCGTATAGAAGGGGTTACACTCCCTCGATGATTCCAGTAGTCGGCTTTCACCCTTTATAACGGTAAGATGGACCCCATGGAGCATGTGAGCTAGTTCAACCAAAGGATGACTGTCCACTCTAAAAACGAGGCGTTAATGTGTAAGGTTTTCCCATCTAGCTTGGGACCAGTGGCGATGAGGTGGTTCAATGGCTTAAAGGCGAATTCCGTGGATTCGTATTGGCAGCTAACCCAGGCCTTCGACTCTCGTTTCATTACAAATAGCAGAGCCCCTCGGCCCTTGAGTGCGTTGTTGTCATTATCCATGTGTGAGGGAGAAACCCTAAAGGCCTACTCGGGCAGATATTGGGAGATGTATAACGAAATGGATGGCAACTTTGATGATGTCGCCATTAACACCTTCAAAAACAGCCTCCCAGCCGAGCACGGCTTAAGGAAGTCTCCAACTAGCAAGCCTGCCACCAGTGTGCGTCAACTGATGAATCGGATCTACAAGTATAAGCGGGTAGAGGAAGACCAGCTACAAGGGAAGGGAAATGAGAAGGTCATCCCTTAGGAGAGAAGGGATTTCAAGTTGGACCGGTATAACAGCAACCACCAGAGAAGAGATTTTGTAGGGCAGTCCAGAGCAACCAAACCACAAACTATCAGTGCTGTGTTCCGAGAACCGGTACATCGAGTGTTGGAGAAAATCAGGAGCGAACCATACTTTAAGTGGTCGAATAAGATGGCGGGGGAATCCACGAGGCGCAATCAGAACTTTTATTGCCAATACCACTAGGACCACAGACATACCACGAAGGACTGTAGGAACCTCTGGAATTACCTGGACCTGTTAGTTCGAGAAGGAAAGCTAAAGCACCTTCTGCATCATTCCAGTGGTCATCAAAACCAAGCCCGTCAAGAACCCCAGAGAGATGTTGCCTTGAGGCCACCCGTGGGGACGATCAATATAATCCTGGCTGCACCAGGAAGAATTGGCACGCGCCCTTCACGAGTGCTATCTATGGCCCAACTACCTGCCAAGGAGCCCTAGCTAGAGCCGAAGAGGGCCAAAATGAATTTTCATCCAACCTTGAGTTTTTCAGAGGAAGACAAGATCGAAACCACCCAGCCCCATGACGACGCGCTGTTGATCACTCTCATAATAGGAGACTACGATGTGAAAAGAGTGATGATGGATGGTGGCAGTGCTACCGAGGTCATGTACCATGACCTTTATAAGGGGCTGAATTTGAAACTGGAAGATTTAACGCTCTACAGCTTTCCTTTGATGAGCTTTGATGGAAAACTAGTTATTCTAAAGGGCATGATGAGGTTACCCATCCAGACCGACCCAGAGATAGTGGAGGTGAACTTTATCAAGGTGGACACCTACTCTCCATATACAGCCATCGTCGGCAGGCCTTGGCTCCATACTTTGGGGGCTGTTGCCTCCTCTTTGCACCGAGGGTGAAGTTCTCGTCAGGGGACCAGGTCCTCGAAATCCGTGGTTGCCAATCCACGACAAGGCAGTGTGTAGTGGCCGCCATTTCGCATCGACTTGATGCAGAGTCCTTGGTATCTGCTGAAGGGGACTTATAGCAGTGAAAGGCCCCAGTGTCGCCCCTTGATGTAGTAGCCGAGGAGGCAAAATGCAAGGACTTGGAGAAGGTGGTCGTCGGTGATACCTTGGAGAAATTCTTTCAGGTAGGGGCACAACTACCCCCTCAAGAGAAGGAAGAGTTGGTCAAATTTCTCAAAAGGAATATTGATGTATTTGCGTGGGACGCCTGTGATGCTCCAGGAATTGACCCAGCCTTCATTTGCCACCATCTCAACGTCAACCCGTCCATCACTACCAAAAAGCAGCCACCCTGGCGTCCATCAAGAGAGCATGCCGATGCGATCAGAGACGAGGTGATGAAGCTTAAGCGTGCAGGGGCTATCAAAGAGGTTTTTTACCCCGAATGGTTGGCCAACACCGTGGTAGTCAAGAAGAAAAGTGAAAAGTGGAGAGTTTGTGTAGACTTCACGGACCTAAACAAAGCCTGCCCAAAGGACCCGTTCTCCATGCCTCGGATAGACCAGTTGATGGACGTAACAATGGGCCATCCTCGGATGAGTTTTCTGGATGCCTTTTAGGGCTATCATCAAATATTGCTGGCCCTGGAGGATCAGGAGAAGATAGCCTTTGTGACGCCTACTAGGAACTACCACTACAAAGTAATGCCGTTTGGCCTGAAGAACGTAGGTTCCACCTATCAAAGGATGATGACGAGAATATTTGAGCCACAGTTAGGCAAGAACATCGAAATCTATGTTGATGATATGGTGGTAAAGAGTAAGGTGGTGTCCGAACACTTGGGGGACCTTGGCAGCACCTTTAATGTCTTAAGGAAGCACAAACTGCGCCTGAACGCTTCCAAGTGCTCTTTTGGCGTGGGATCAGGCAAGTTTCTAGGATACATGGTTACTCATAGGGGAATAGAGGTTAACCCTGACCAGATTAAGGCCATTAATGACCTAAAGCCACTGCAAAACGCCAAGGAGGTCTAGAAACTTACTGGAATGATCGTTGCCTTGAATAGATTTATTTCCAGGTCGGCGGATAGATGCAGATCGTTCTATCTCTTGATCAATAAGTGGAAAGGATTCGAATGGACTGAGGACTGTGCCACAGCCTTCCAACAACTCAAGGAATACCTGTCACGGCCGCCTATTATGTCCAGCCCTGAAGTCGATGAGGTGCTGTACGCATATATTGTTGTAGCCCATCACGCTGTGAGCTTGGTACTAATACGGGATGACAACGGCTTTTAAAAGCCAGTCTATTACATGAGCAAGTCACTACACGAGGCTGAGGTTAGATACTTACCCTTAGAGAAAGCCATACTGGTTGTGGTCCGCGCTACGCGAAAGCTTCCCCATTATTTCCAAGTCCATAAAGTGGTCGTTCTAACCCAATTTCCTTTGAAGTCTGTGCTTCGGACTGCTGATTACACTGGAAGAATTTCCATATGGAACACCATTCTAGGAGTTTTTGACATCAAATACATACCTCGGATCTCCATAAAGGGTCAGGTCCTAGCTGACTTGATGGCCTAATTTGCTGAACCACCAGTAGAGATAGTGGCAGGGGAGAGAAGCATGGACGGAAAACCAATGGGGGCAGTCTCCACTCCTAGGTACCCATGTTGGAAGGTGTATGTTGATGGCGTAGCAAATCAAAGGGGGTCCGAAGTGGGGCTAGTCCTAGAGTGTCCTGAGAAGACTATCATAGAGAAATCCCTAAGACTTGGGTTCTCGACGACGAATAATGAAGCCGAATATGAGGCGCTGCTACAAGGAATGGCCATGGTGCAGAAAATGGGAGGAAAAGTAGTAGAGATGTTCTCGGACTCGAGATTGGTAGTGGGCCAGGTAGAGGGAGAGTCGGAAGCCAAAGACACGAGGATGCAAGAGTACTTGAGCCAGGTCAAACGCCTGCAGTCGGACTTTGATCTTTTCAGCTTGTTATATGTCTCCAGAAATGGAAACACCCATCCAGATTCATTGGCCACGCTTGCTACCTCCTTGGCAGGGAGCCTGACTCGGGTTATTCTTGTTGAGCATCTAGATAGAGCAAGTGAGGTTGCGAAAGGCATGGTCTGTATCCATGAGGTCAGAGTGGGTTCTAGCTGGATGGACCCCATAGTAAAATTCCTCAAAGACAATATCCTGCTTGAAGAGAAGTCAGAGGCTGAAAAAATACGAAGAAACGCTCCTCAGTTCTAGCTGTCCGATGATCACAAATTGTACAAGCACTTTTATTCTGGGCCATATTTACTATGTATTCACCCTGAGCCATCGGAGCTACTGCTTGAAGAGCTGCACGAAGGGATCTATGGGAGTTATATAGGAGGAAGATCTCTGTCCCATCGAGTTATTACCCAGGGATATTGGTGGCCAGGAATGCAGAAGGAAGCTTTGGAATATGTTAATAAATGTAACCAGTGCCAAAGGTTTGCCCCGAATATCCATCAGGCAGGAGGAGTTCTTAATCCTTTGTCCAGCCCATGGCCGTTCGCCCAGTGGGGCTTGGATATTGTAGGCCCCTTCTCCAAGGCAGCAGGAAATAAGAGATATTTGTTGGTCGACACAGATTACTTCGCAAAATGGGTCGAAGCTGAGCCATTGGCTAACATCAGAGACGCAGATGCTAAGAAGTTCATCTGGAGAAACATTGTTACATGATTTGGGGTCCCTCTAGCCCTTATTTCGGATAATGGACTCCAATTTGATAGCAAAGCCTTCAGAAGATACTGCTGCAAACTGGGGATCGCAAATAGGTACTCAACCCCAGCTTATCCTCAGGGAAATGGGCAAGCCGAGGCTGTCAACAAAGTCATTGTCAATGGGCTTAAGAAAAGACTGGATGACGCCAAGGGAAGATGGGTAGAGGAGTTGCCACACGTCTTATGGACTTACCAGACCACACCGCGACGGTCAACAGGAGAGATGCCTTTTGCCATGACCTATGGGGCCGAGGCTGTAATCCCCCTAGAGGCAAACTTCCCAACGCTGAGAACGAACTCCTTTACTTCAAGCAGCAATGATGAACTACTAGGGAAGAGCCTAGATCTGATCGAGGAAAGAAGAGAAAAAACAGTGATCCAATTGGCCTATTACCACCAGAAGCTCAAGCAGGGGTATGACGCCAATGTGAAGTTGAGGCCATTAGCACTAGGGGACTTAGTGTTAAGGAAAGTTGCGGGGGCTGCCAAAAACCCATCATGAGGAAAGCTGGGACCCAATTGGGAAGGGCCATACCGAATTACTTCAGTAGCAGGAATAGGTGCATACTACTTAGAGGACTTAGATGAAAAAGCTGTACCTCACCCCTGGAATGTAAATAACTTGAAAATGTATTATTATTAATGAAAACATTTCTCTGATTCAAATTTTTAGGTCCATTATGATTATCTGTCTTGTATTGTGGACAAATTCTAAGTACTAGACAGAACCAAGGTCTTGCAGGGTCCTCGGACTCAAACCTATGGGGAAACTAGATACTCCAAAAGATTCTAAGTACTAGATAGAACCAAGGTTTTGCATGGTCCTCGAACTCAAACCTATGGGGAAACTAGATACTCCACAAAATTCTAAGTACTAGACAGAACCAAGGTCTTGTATGGTTCTCGGACTCAAACATATGGGGAAACTAGATACTCCAAAAAATTCTAAGTACTAGACAAAACCAAGGTCTTGCATGGTTCTCAGACTCAAATTTATGAGGAAACTAGATACTCCCAAAAATTCTAAGTGCTAGACAGAACCAAGGTCTTGCATGGTCCTTGGACTTAAACCTATGGGAAAACTAGATACTTCCAAAAAAATTCTAAGTACTAGAAAGAACCAAGGTCTTGCATGGTCCTCAGACTCAAACCTATGGGGAAACTAGTTACTCCCAGCAGGAGCCTAAATGGTCATTATTATTATCTTTTGCGATTATGATAGGATCTAAATAAGTGTTATCCACTCTACGACGATTTGGCTCTAACCCTCCAATCGAGATATCAATAAATAAAATTATTCTTTTTTTGTGTGTAGATAGGTAGGTGGGATTTAGAGGTAAATTTTAACAAGTCCGTCATCAGATTACACAGTCTTTTTGTACCTCCCATTATTTAAAAAAAAAAAAGGGGTTTTTTAGAAAGTTAAGGATCAATAGTGAGGGGGCGGATCCTAGGACCACAACCTTTAAGGGAATTAATGAGGACAAACACTAGCACGGATTGCAAACATAGCCTTAAGTATACGCTCGGCACCTCGGAATTGGGGTTTCAAGGTTTAATCGCAAGCATGGCATATATACAATCATTTACACATGAGATCTATACTAATGATGATGACAATAACAATAAACGCGTAACATAAAAAGAAAAAAGGAAATTCCATTCATAAAGTAAACCTTATTACAATAATCCTAGTATTCAATAATAATAATAATAATAATAAAATAAAAAATAATAATAACAATGATAGAAAGAAAAGAGAACACCACCAAAATAAAAACAGAACAGGCGCTAGCCTAAGTGGCCTATTTCTTGGGCTTGGTCTTGGCTCCTTCCTTAGAGAGTTGAGCAGGAGTGATCTCGAGATCCTTGGAGCCCTCACCAAGGGGAACAGCCTGAAGGGGCTTAACAAGAAGAGCTGGCTCCTCGGCATGAGAGGCCTGAGCATCACCTATGGATTCTGCAGTCTTCTGGGGTGCATCAAGGTCTTGGTCTTCACTTGTCTCAGCCGCCCCAGAAGGCTCGCTTTCCCTGACTGGCTCCTCAGGGGTAGTTATAGCCAGAACATCTCCAGAACCAGCAACCTCAGCTCCTCAGGAGCATCCCTAACCTCGAAGCTGGAGGGGTGAACGGTGCAAAATTGCAAGTGCACAGTATCGTAGTTTTATAGTAAAGTGATGAGAAGAGTATCGTCCTTAGGGATTGGTAACTTACTTTTGACAAATACCAAAATTATGCTAATCTCGATTTTATCTAAAGAAGTCACTAAGGTTTTTGTAATTGGAATTCAAAATAAAATCAATTTAAATAAAAGATACGCAGAGGAAAAGAAAGACGTTGCTTGAAAATCAACTTAATGAGAAAGAAACTTCTAGGAAATTGATTTCACCTAATCCCTCACTATGCTTTACTCATCTAGCCAATTGAATTTAATTCTCTCTGTTTGTTAGCAATCTCCAAACTCTTCCAAAAGCCTCTTTCGACAGTTAATTGGAAATATTCTTGTTCATCATTTTACACAAGAGTATGCAATTTAATAAAGCAAGAAAGCATTAAGACCAACGATTTTAATACTACATAGGTTCATACAAGTCTTTCGATCTCTATATTTACCTATACTAAAATATTCAAGATCTATCCTATAATTCCCTCTTTCGACAGCAAATCACAAGATTAAAATCATCTAATTAATGGCCAGTTAATTAGAAACAATAAGTTTAGAATAAATCAGACAAACATGAAGAGAATTTGTTCAAATTAACATAGAAAAACAAGCATAGTTCAGAACTAGATTACATTGTTTTCCTAGAATAAAGAAAATTTAGTTCATGTTAAAAATCAAATCCAACATAAACGAATTCACCATCATTTTTCTGAGGAGATTCGAAGGAAAATAAATGCTGAAAATATATCTTGTCTCAGTCTTCCCAGTTCAGCCTTTGTCTTTCAGTTTTAGCACCTCTGCCTTTCAGTTTCAGCACCTCTGCCTTTCAATTTTAGCTCTCTCTCTTTTCTGTTTCAGCCCTTCAGTGCATCTCCTTTCTTCTTTTTTTCTATTTTAGCGTTTTTCTCCTTTTTGTTCTGTTTTCCAGCGCCTCCCTTTTCTTCTTTTTGTTTTCTGGTTCAGCGCCTCTTTCTTTTCTTTTCAGTTCACGTGTTGCCCTTTTTTCAGCCCAAAAACATTTTTTTCAGCCCAAAACATTTCTCTCTTTAGCCCAAAACCTTTTTCAGTTCAGCCTAAAACATTTTTTTCAGCCCAAAACCATGTTGAGCCCAAAGCCCAAAACGTTTTTGCTTGAATAGCCCAACGTGTTGCTCCTTTTAGTTCAACCTCTTTTTTCTTTTGTGCGTGCCTCCTTTTCAGTTTCTTGCCAACTTCTAAGGCCAAAAATATTCTCTCTAGATGCTTCACATCTCTTTTATTTGAATAAATCTTTATTTTCTTCAAATCTGGAATAATATTTAAATAACGAAAAATCAAGTCTAAAATCAATAAACTAAATAAAATTAGACTAAAGTTTAGAGTTGAGAAGTGATAAATTACACTCAATTATGCAAGTCATCAAGGGGGCAGCTTCCCTAATGGTAGGAGGGTAGTACACATTCTCCACCTTCCACAGGTTAGATGAAGCCTCAACCCCAGCTTGCTTGAAGGCCTCATTCCAAACCTGGGAGTAGTAGAGCTTGCATACCCCAGGGACTTGAGCCTTGAGGGTGGCCTGGGTCTCGGTTATTCCCAAGTTGTAGGCCTCCTCCCCCGGCCTTCTCCTTGGAGCTCTCAGCCTCCACCTTGGTAAACACAGCCTCTTCCTTGGCCCTTAAGGCTTCGTCCCTGGCCCACTCTGCAACATTTTTGACCCCATCTGCCTTGGCTAGCTTCTTCTTCAGATCGATGATTTGCTCATTGGCGATCTTCAGCTGGTCCTCAGCCTCGAGCAGGCGCTTCATCTGATCCTCGGCTTGCTTTTGGGCGCTGGCTAGGCCTGATTCGGCGCTATCCCTGGCCTTAGTCATCTCCTTCAGGTCTTCCCTCACCTTCAGGTGGTCAGCCTCAGAATTCTTAAGAGTCTGAGTGGCATCCAAACACTTGTCACGCTCGAGCTCTAGGGCTTTGCTTTGGTCATTGGTTGCCTCCTCCAGCCTATAGGTAGCTTGGACAGCCTGCCAATTGAAACAAGCATACAATGAGTAGGGAACTAAAGAACAAGGACCATCAAAACCATAAGTGTTGGGAGTCTTACCATTCCCAGGTACCTCTTGTTGCTAAGGAAGACCTCTTGCCTCCTCAGACTCCCCAGCTCGGCCATGTCAGCGGGGAGTAGCAAGGACCTCTCCAGCGCGTCGGCCACATAGGTGCCTTCGCCCCCTCTGAAGTCCCTCAGGGAGGCGCTGTCCATCAAGGGCTCCCCATGGAGCATTGGGGCAGGAAGCCAAACCTAAGACTTGGGCTGTGTGGTAACTTCCTTATCCTGGCCCTGGTGCACGATCTTCAGTTGCTTTGAAGCTCGTCGGGCTTTATCTTCCTCCTAAGAGGAGCGGGATCTCCCCTATCCATGGGCTCCTTACCCTTGGAAGCCCTCTTCCTTTTTAGGTCAGCGGGCTGAGGAGGAGGAGGAAGTTTGGACCGTGGAGATGACGGTTGTGATCGGGTGGAAGATGACCTAGTCTGGGCAGGTTGAGGCTTAGACGGAGGAGGGGGAAGCTTAGGTTGTGACTTCCCTATCGCATCCTTCCCCGGCTGACCTTTAATCAGGTCAAGAAGGTTGGTGGGAGGTTTTCTCTTAAAGCCCATTTTGGCCTGGGAAGAGGTCTCTTGGAGATTTGCTTCGGTTAAGTTGGGGTCGCCCAAATCACCAGAAGGATCCTCGGATAGATTGATTTGGTTGAATGCACCAAATTCGTCCTCGGACTAACCCAATTTAGCGACTTGCTCTTCGCCCTCTGCTCTTACTTCCTCAGCCTCAGCAGCTTGATGGGACGAAGAGGAGCCTGCCAACGTAGCACCTCCTTGAGCAGAAGATCTTTCAGGAAGCAAGAAACCGTGCTCCGCTATGGTAATTCTGTGAAGCCGAGGATCTTTAGCTCTGATCACATACTTCGGAGCCGAGAACGACTTCTAAATAGGATCGTACCCAAGGACCTTGTGAGTAGCTCTGACCTGGTTGTCACCCTCGTTCACAAAGACCTCCTCCTTGAGAATGGTATCCAAGTCTACCCGGTTAACCAAGTGAAAATGGCATTTGAAGGCGTGAGGATCTGCAAAAAAAGAAGGTACTCCCCTATTAGCAACCAAACAATGGAAACTATGACAACACCAAGGGTCAACCCTCTCCTACTCCTAATACCCCAACTGGTGCCCCCTCCTCAATTGGGCAAGGAAGGCCGTCGTGCCACGCCCCTGACACGATGAGAAAGTCCTTATTTAGCCCTTTGTTGGACTCGGGGAGACATTGAATGAGCTGAACCTTGTCGTTCCTCGTTTTCATGTAATAAGATTTACCCTTTAGGTGTTGGAGGTTGTAGCACCAATTTACGTCATGATGGGTTAACCTCAACCCCATCTCCTCGTTCAGTGCGTCCACACAGCCCAAGATCCTAAACACATTGACGGCACACTGGACGGGATCTAAACGGAAATGCCTAAGGTAGTCCCTCATCATCGGCCCCATTGGAATCCTCATACTCCCTTCTAAGAAGGCGATTATGGGAATCACTACCTCGCCCCCTTGCCTCATAAAATTCCACTCACCTTCTTTACAGTACCTCAAACCTATGGTACTGGGTATTCTATAATCAGCGATGAATTTCTCCATCGCCTCTTTCGACTTAACCAACCTCTTAAATTTTTACCTATCCCTAGGGACGACTAAAAACTCAAGGAGGGGCAAAGGAAAGAAAGGGATAAGAGAAGGAGAAACTTAGAAGAGAGAAAATATGAGTTAGAGAGAGAGGAGAAAGCTTACAGAAGTGAGGAAAAGCTCCCCAGACAGGCTTTTTATGTTGAAAAGAGACGTAAGTTTGGCTGAATACTTGACCAGATTCAGGGTATGTGCGCAAGAACTCTTGATTGTAAAAGTAAAGAGACAGATTGGTTCAAGTGGGTATTTATACCCCCAATTAAAAGAACCGCACGGGTTTTCCCGCCCATAAAGGCTAAAGAAACTCCTACCGTTGGATTACCATTATATCGTCTAATGTGGGGAGCACAGAGTTGCCAGAATTTAATGAGGACGCGCCCCATATACCGAAGCGCTAGGAACGTGCCTTAGACAAGCGAAAAGGCTCTGGCACTGACGGAGGATAGGACTTAATAAGCCATGACAAAGGCCTGAGGACATTAAAACCCTTATTTCTGCCCGAGGAGTCGGACAACAGGATTTTGAGGAGCTATTGTGGGGCCAAAGAACTCAGCAGCCTCGGCCCACTTCATACAGGGCCTAAGGCCCACGCCGAGGAGGAAGAAACGCCCGAGGATGAACAAAGAGAGTCCAAGTTGCCAAGAGACATTGCTGAGGACGATCCCGTCCTCGGCCAACCGAAATCATAAGAAGGAAGGGCAGCATGCCTTTAAGGACAGCTTCCCAGGGTATCCCCAACAAAAAGGACTAACACAGTGGGCCAGCTATGGAAGCATGGTGGAAGAGAAATTTCAGGAGAAGCTGTCACCTCCGCATTAAATGGCCACAGCTAACGATCTGGCCGTATTAATGAGGAAATGACCCATGAATAGTACCACCTTGGTTGCTGCAACTCACAGAAAGTTGGAGAAGGCAGCAAATGAGACAAGCACTCAAGTAGTGACCTGCATGATCAACAAATGGAGGGCCAAGATCAACGAGAAGGAGGTATATAACGTAAGAAGCCCTCCAGGAAAGGGGGATCGAAAAATTGATTTAGGGAAGATGGTTGCTGTTAGTACCATCCTGGAAAGCTCCTGCAACTAAGCACGGAAGAAACAATAAGGATAACCGGTCCTCGGATCAAGCCTGAGGATAAAGCTTCACGCTTCTCCCCATGTATTTGTTATTCAATCTACTTACGATCATGTTCAGTTGTTGCAATCCTCACTAAAGCCCAGTTCTTGAACCCATTCTCTACAAATTCATTGTATTGGGCCAGTTGGGCTTGAGTCTACTCACGTAACAGTAGAAGTACCCAAATCCGGACCCTACAAAGGAAGTTAAGATTATACTAATATATAGGGATGACGGTTGAAAAATATGATAATTATTTAAGAATAAGAAAAAAAAAAAAAAAAAGAATCACGCAGAACAATCTAGTTTTATTAGGAAGGAGTTTCACTAGCTCTCAAAAGATGTAGTGTGTTGCTACTTTTAAGAAAAATATGAAGGGTGATCTCATTTTAAGAAATTTTAACTTTCTTATATATATATATATATATATATATATATATATATATTGGGTTCAGTTAATGTATGTTTTTAGGGCATACATTAACAATCTATTTTAGGATTTTTTTTTTTTTTTTGGGAATTGAAAAGGCTATTAAAAAGTTTGACAGTTTTTTCAATTTTCCCAATAAATTTTTTTCTAAAATGGTTTATTAACATATGTCGGGCATACGTTAGTAAAACCCATATATATTTTCTTTAACTTCAATTACATATAATATATTAAGCAACTGAACAGTCTATCAAAAAAAAGAAGGAAGAAGATTAAACAAGTGGTACTCGTAGTTCCATAAAACTAAAATGAATTTAGCACACCCAAAAAGAATATTCATTCAACTAAAATAGTATATAAAACTAGGGTCAGACTTAGGTCCAGTGTCTAGTAGTACTGAATCCGTTGAAATGATGACATGTGTCTACTTTTAGACATGTGTCACCATCTAACCGAGATCAAGTTCATAAAACTATAAAGCAACCGACACTCTTACCAGAGAGGCAAAACAATAGTATTAAACAAAGTGGTACCTTCAACTTCAGGTTTCAACCTCTAATGTCGAAACCATATACGACTACACATGAACTACCACTACAAGTCTACAACCTAAGCTAACACTTGATGTATTGGAAACAGTGTAAAAAAAGAAGAATGCAATGAATTTTTTCTACAATTGGTATATCTTCACCGCTAAGTTTGCCATGGATATTGGTATTTCCGAGTCAATTTTTTAGAGTTATGTTATATGGATGTGTCTCAACTCGAGTAATTGCAACATGCAGTAGTGTTCTCATCCTGATTTCTCGACCATTGGGAATGTATTGTGATCCATAAATGAGGCTCTATTTGTGGCTTTCGTGGTGTTAAAGCTAATGTTTTACTTCAGTTTCTACACTTGTTAATGGATCTATCATCGGCCTGTAGTTTTGATGTGTGAAATATTTGGTTGGAGAAGCCGAGAAAGAATCCCACATTTTATTCATGGAGCTATGTAGCCTCCAATGTAGTGATCAGTTTAAAAAGTTCATAACTAGTAGTAAAGCATCCGTAGCAGCTGGTGCAAAAATTATGCTATTTTGCCACGCCAAATGCCTACTTTATTATTTTACCACATCTCATTTCTCAGATGTTTTATAATTAAATTCTATACGTTAAAATAATATTTACTACACATTAAAATAATATATTATCCCCTTCCCCATTATCATCAACAACAGCAACAGCAAAAACAACCCACACCACAGATCAACCGCCATAGCCCACAACCACCGGCCACCCCTATAGATCAACCACCGACCGCCAATATCAGTCACTGCTATCAACCAAAAAAAAAAAAAAAAAAAAAAAAAAACTCAAACAAACACTACAACCAATATCAGCCCCTACACCAAAAAAAAAAAAAAACCATCAACCAAAATCTCATACTCATCCCAAATCTCACACTCACAACCCAATCAACCTACCACCATCAATCAAAATCAGCCAACCACCAACAATCAAAACAACCAACCACCAAAAAAGAGAGAGAGAGAGATCAGCGAGATCAGAGCGGCGATGATGATGGCGATGATTGGAGTGGCCTCGCCCATGGCCCTTGCGCCTCCGACGGCGATGACGATGGTGATGATTCGATCGGAGTGGCCTCGCCCATGAAGATGTGGAGTGTGGCATTTTGTTCTTTCTCTATTGAGGGAAGAGCTGGGTCTGATGTGAGAAGAGAGAGAAAAAATCAAGACCAGAAGTGAGAGGAGAGAGAGAGCCAAATAAAAAACATTATTTTGGTTTACCACATCTATTTGTACCGTTGCAATTTTACAATGATACGGACACAAATAGTATAATTTTGGCACATATACAACATCTAATGAGAGCTGTTTTTTGTGTTTGATGTGGGATATGTGCCAAATATTTAACATTTGGCACATATCCCACATCTATTGTGGATACTCTTAAATCTTTCAAAATTTCTTCTCAATATATATAAAATATATTAAAGTATCATGACATTTATAAAATTTTAAATAATATAACATTGGATACAGTTTTAAACAAGTATTTATGACACTGGCCAGATCCATCTCTTTCGGTGAAAAATGTTTCAACAAATGGGCCCATAAGTCCACTACCACCCTCATTAATTAAAAAGGCCATCTTCCTCTGCAAAGTTCTCACAGACACAGACACAGACACACATACACACCATCTTTCTCTGCTTCTGTTTCTCTCAAAGTTTGAGTTTTTAACCAAAAAAATGGCTCAGGGAAGAGGGAGTGCAATGGTTGCCACAGTGTTTCTGTGCATGTTGATAATTGTGCTTCACTCTGAGATGGCTCATGCAGCCACCTACACTGTTGGAGATTCAGGTGGTTGGACTTTCAACGTTGCTGGCTGGCCTAAGGGAAAGCAGGTTAGGGCTGGTGACACACTTGGTTAGTATATAAAGATTTAGATTATATTTGGTAATAGTTTTTTTTTTTTTTTTGATTTTCATAAAAATTGCTTTTGGGAATATGAAGAGAAAATAATTTTTTTGTATTTTTGAAATTAAAAACATGTTTGATTAGTTGAAATTAAAAAGATAGTTTTTTGAAAAAAAAATAAAAAATACTAAAATATGTTGTTATTAGGATTTGACCTATAATATTAACTCATTAAATGAGATAGATACATTAAATTAAATACATGTTTTCATTGACTTTTGAAAATTAGAAACTGAAAATAATATTTTGTATGTTTTCAGTTTCCTTCTCAAATTGAGTTTTGAGAACAGTTTTTATTTTCTGTTTATTTTGGATTGTCAAATAAATTTTTTAGTCTAAAAAATAAAAAATTGTTTTTGAAAACAAAAAAAAGGGAAAAAACAGTTACTAAACATATCCTTACTTTTTAGTACGTAAGATTCTTTATTTCCTTTCTATTTTTGTAATAATAAGTCTAGGGACAACATTTTCATAAGTGCATATATGATCTAGTAGTAATAGATCAAGAGAAAATAATGAGTTTATTGCTATATAATAAAATGAATTCACATAAAAATAATGTTACATTCACAACAGGTCATATAACAGTTATGAATAAATATTATGTTCTTGACATTACTTGCATTATCTAGTGAAATATTGAAGGAAAATTAATCAGAGGAGCATGATAACATAAACCGAGTTATCTAAAACTATATACTTCTTCCTTAGAAAAAGGTAAATTGATATTCAGCCCCCCAAAAAAAAAAAAGCTAAATTGATTTGTGTAAGCTAGTCTCGAAACTATAGCATCATGGAAAATTAGGGATGATAACATCAACATGGGGAAAAAAATAGAATAAAGAAATATAAATAGAGAAACCGACATGACCCTGTTGTGGGGTTAGATTTGGTTGAAAAAGCAAAAGAATACAATTTACCAATAATAAATGTGGTTGCAAAAGAACAAACGACATTACCAACAAAAAGTAAAAGCTTTATGTACAATAATCACCAAAGCTTGTAGTGCGTCGGTCAGATATAACTTCCTATTTTTATTTCTATCTTTAGAGTGTTGGTAGGATAAGTACAAATTTGTAAAAGCATTATAAACAAAAATAACCCTGTTAAAAATATTATAAATTTTATTATATAAAACTTCTAAACTGATATAACACACATTGAAATATTTAATAATTTTTTAAAAATAATTAAAAAATTATTTATTATGTTGTTGTCCGTATCAATTACTACTCAAAGAGTAGCAATAACTCTATCTTGTTTTAGCCAAAAAAAAAAAAAAAAAAAAAAAACCCTTTATCATTTGTCTTTTCTTTGTTATATGACAGACTTTGTGATATATATTGACCAAGAAGGTTGTCTTTACTTGACTTTTCAGTGTTCAACTATAGCCCAGCTGCACACAACTTGGTAGCTGTGAACAAAGTGGGTTACAATACATGCACAACACCAAGAGGTTCCAAAGTTTACAAGACAGGAAAGGATCAAATCAAACTTGTGAAAGGCCAAAACTTCTTCATCTGCAGTATTGCTGGACATTGTCAATCTGGAATGAAAGTTGCTGTCACTGCTATCTAATTAACATGTGTCATTAGAGACCACTATCTCTTTGACTATTTATGTATGTTTCTACTTGTTGGGTCTAAAGTTTAGTGTCACTAGTTGCCGCTATTTCCTAGTGATCATGAAATAAAATAGAGAACAGGATTAGAAGGAAGAAAAAGAGTTGCATATATGTGAAAGGGTAAGAGTTTATGCTTACCTTAAAAAAGTGGAGGTATCTTATAAAATAAAATTGAAAGAAAAGATGGTTTGTGGTTTTTTTTTTCTTCAATTATTAATCTAAATTCTGAGTACACATCTTTTCATGAGTTTTTATTGTTGTACTATCTCTCATTAAATAGGGCATTTATACGGACTACAAACAAATAAATAAATAAGTACACGTGGCAGTGTATCGAAATGCAAATCAAAAACTTTGGCGTCTTATTTGTCTCCTCAACCTTTAAGGCTGTTTTTATTTTTATTTTTTTTATTATTTTATTTTACCATCAAGATTCTTATCTTCTTTTGATGTTTTTAATGGAGTCGTTAACTTTTAAATTCCATTATCTTATTGTAGACACTATTAAATTAAAAAAAAAAAAAATTGTTTTTACATATATATGTACTGTATTCAAATTTAAAATGAGAAAAATTACAATTTAAATCTATATGTAGTTTAGGGAGTAGTATATTGAATTCTATACTTCTAAAAGTTAAAAAAGAAGAAGAATTAAAACCTTGAAAAGGAAATAAATTAAATGAGTTTATACATATTCTTAGTCACCTTAATATGATTTAAATTTTTTCTAAAACATTAAAGAAAAAGAAAAAAAGAAAAAGAAAAGTGATTGCCAAAAAAAAAAAAAATGCAATAATTAATTAGACCATCCATATATATTATGACTCATTAAATTACTGTAAGTATTTAAAGAGATAATTAATTAATGTAAGTGAAAAAAGAAAAAAACAAAGAGAAGAAAAAAAGTATCATAACATGAAAAGGAAATATATTTTTTCAAACCATAGGATAATTTTTTTAACAATTTTATTGAGAAGGAGGGGAAGAAAAGTCTTATATATGCAGGTTTCAAACCTTTTTTTTAATAAAAAAATTTAATTAAATTTTTTTTATAGATAGTTAGAAATCTAACTTTGCAGCTTGAAACCCCTTGATCCCCCCCCCCCCCCCAAACGAACCTCCAAACACTTCATGCATAAACACTCAGATGAATTAAATTCTTAATGGAAAAAGAAGATTATTCAAATATAAAATAAAATAAGGATTTTTTTTGAGAAGATAAAAAATAGGAAGCTAAGATTGTACTAACATATAGAGATGAAAGCTGAAAAATATGTTAATTATTTAAGAATAAGAGAAAATTAAATCACGCAAAACAATCTAGTCACTTTTATTAGTAAGGAGTTGCACTCTCAAAACTCAAAAGATATAGAGAGCTGCTACATTTAAGAAAAATGAGGGGTGATCTCATTTTAAGAAATTTTAACTTTTTTAAGTGGAATAAATTTTTTTTACTTCAATTATATGTGTGTGTGTGAAGCAACTGACAGTCTATCAAAGAGAAGGAAGAAGATATTAAAGAAGTGGTACTTGTAGTTCCATATCATGGGATGAATCATTGGAGAAATAAATTTAGCACACCCAAAAAAAAGTCCATTCAACTAAAATAGTATATAAAAATAAAACTGTAAAGCAACCGACACTTTTACCGGAGGCAAAACAATAGTATTAAACAAGTGGTACCTTCAACTTCAAGTTTCAACTTTCAACCTCTAAAGTCGAAACCATATATGATTACACATGAACTACCACTACAGGTCTATAACCTAAGCCAAAACTTGATATATTGGAAAATGGAAAGAGTGTAAAGAAAAAAAAAAAAAAATCAAAAAAGAATGCAATGAATTTTCTCTACAATTGGTATATCTTCACCACTAATTTTGCCATGGATATTGGTATTTTCGAGTCAATTTTTAAGAGTGATGTTATATGCGTGTGTTTCGACCTAAGTAATTGCATTCAAGTTCTCATCCTGATTTCTCAACCACTGGGGCATGTGATAGTGATCCATGGAGGAGGCTCATTTGTTGCTTTTCGTGGTGTCAAAGCTACTGTTTTACTTTAGTTTCTAGCAAGGTCTGTTAATAGATCTATCAACGGCATGTAGTTTTGGAAAAGTATACAACTGGGAGAGTATACATTTATGGTACTTCGGGAGTATTCTATAATTACCTATAGTTTTGACATGTGAATTGTTTTTTTTTTTTTTTGAGTAAAATATGAAAATAGTAATATTAGTGTTTTTAATTGGGTTTATAATATATTACATAACCAGAGTACAATTATAAAAAATGCCTAACTTTTATAGTTGTAGACTGTGGTTATAAACAACAGACACTAGATGCACACAACCAATATGGGATAACATATGAAATGTTTGGTTGGACAAACTAAGAAAAGTACCCCATTTCATAGGTATAGCCTCCAATGTAATCAGTTGGAAAAAGTTCATAATTAATAGTAATTCTTTATAACTTTCATCTCAATATATATCATGTATTAGAGTCTTATGACATTTAAATTTTTTAAATAATGTAATATTTAATACGCTTTTGAATTTATAATATTTAATTTAAACCATAAAATTGATACATTTTAAATGAAGAAGATCGTTTTTCATCGTTTATTATTTTTCAATATTCAAGAATGGCATCTTAGAAGACATTTATCTCACAACATGTTTGATCCACACATGATATGAGAGGGACGTCTTATAAGATACCTTCGTGGCGCACATAGGCTACAACTTATTGGTGAAATTGAAAATTTAATAAGATTAAGAGGACTATTGGAGGGTTTTGTGTGTGTGTGGATGATTAGATAGTTACAATAGGGGAGAAGATATTTGAATCCAAGATGTCTTCATTAGGAATATCATGAGGTGTCAACAAAAATAAGTCTCATGATTTAGCAATTTGTTCTTTCAACTTGCATTAGTTTTACCTAGGATCATGATTGTTTTACATAAAAAAACTTCTACACTTATGCTTATTGTATGTAAAATGTGGATATTCTTGAATAATATGGATATTTATTTTTCACATTCTACACGAGGTGTGCACAAAATGTGTACACCACTTGTGTGAAGTAATAATTTTCCCTTTACCTAAATAATATATAACAAAAATTAAGTACATCTTACCATTCACCTAGCTTAGAATTTCTTACAATCAAATATCAATATGAATTATAATAATACACCAGCAATTTTTGTTGTTGTTGTTGAGAAGGCATGATAATAATGCACCAACATATAATACAATTGTCAATTGCATGGAAATCGAAAACAAAAAACCAGTAGAATGTAGTCCCACTCCTTAAGTTAAGGGTTTGTTTAGGATCCACTAATTTCGCTGAAACTGAAAATTTTTTGCTGAAAACACTGTAGATAAAGATAAAAGTTAGTTGAAATAGTACAGTAGGACTCATGAATAGTAACAAAAATAAGTTGAATGGTAAAATAAGCTGACAAAATTAATCATTCCAAACGAATACTAAGAAACAAAATAAACTTACTTGTCATTTGCCCATCATTATTTTCTAATAGTACCAATAACATCTATGTTCTGCTTCAGAGTCAAACCAAAGGTGCAATAGAGGGATTCACCATGACTTGTGTTGTTTGTTTAGGAGGAGTTGACATGAAAGTTGTAACAATAGGCTTTATCTTTTCCATAGTCTTGATGAAACCCAAGAAAAATAGTCGATACAAAACAACCATTCCTAGCAATATTGCAAGATCAACCCACTTAGAGTAACCCATTTCCATTTGCAATTTATTTCTCAAAATTTCTTTACCACTAATGTTGTTTGGTCCTTCAGCTTTATCTATAGAAAATGTTAGCTTTTCAAACTCGTTCTTGAACAATCCTTGGTATGCATACTTGTGGAAACTTATGTAGTATAATGGGTATTTCCAAAATGGCTTGAGAAGATCATTTGGATATCTAAAGATTCCACCACCTAACATCATGAGTCCTTGAACTCCAGCACCAGTTATTATACCCATTAAAAGATTAGGCACTATGCTTGCAACAATCATCATTAGGCTCTCAACTAACATCATGCAAGCAAATAATATGGAAGCAAAGAATAGAAAGTGTTCAGCTCCTCTTTGAAGTCCTGAAGGGTAATAAGCTATTGCCCCGGGAATCAGTGAAATCAATAACAGGTATGGAATAGCAGAAAATGAGTTACTTATGATGAATGCACAAGTGCCATAATGTCCATTTAATCGTTCTCGATCAAATACCTGGATAAATGGGAGAAAAAAAAAAGATAGAATATATTTGAGTATGACATTAATAAATTGTCAATTTTGGTTGAAACCAAGTAGTTAGAAGGGAATCTGTAATAATACTAGATGAGTGATCAACATAAAATTGAGCTACTTCCACATTCCCTCCTCCAACGTATGGAATTAGTTCTAATGCCCTCCTAATTAAACAATAAAATCAAACATTTAAAAAGAAAGGATTAATTTCTATTTTTTAATGTAAGAAATTATATTCAAAATAAATAAAAAAACTACATTGTTTGAGATACTTAATGGCATATCAACCTATCAATAAAAAAATATCACCTAATGGACATTAAAGAAATGACTGAATAGAATAAAATTAAAAATTCAACGATTAAATTAATTTTAGACAAAAAAAAGCCTAGTCCAAATGCATGTTAAAAGAGGTAAGTAAAATCAACGTGCATAAAAATAGATTAATACTTGCTTCAAAAAATAGAAGATCAATACTTAAACGACAAACAAAACAAACCTTCATGTCCTCCACGAAAGAAGGGAATCCACCAATGGTCATGAAAGTTAAGAATGAAGTTATAAACATGATCAGTGAACCTCTCACCTGAAAAACCAAAAAAACAAAAACAAAAAAGTCCAACGATTGATTTGGCTTTTGAATTGATCCTATTCTGCATTATGAATCAAATATTGATTCTTACTTTCTAGCTTTGTAGAATAAGTATAAGGAATATTCAATCTCTTTCTCTATCTTACCTGGATTGATGCATAAGCATAACTAGAGCCAACATCATAAAAGACAGTGGCTAGGCCTATAGCTAATGCAACATAAATAGCTAGGCGTAACCAGTAATAGCCTATATCACGGTACATGTTCACAAAAGACCTTCTCGTAAGAACAAGACATTGAATAACAAACCCAGCATGGTTTCTCTTCTTCTCTAATGCTCCCCAATCCTGAAACCAATGTAAGATTCAGTCATTAATTTAGGAAATATTTATGTAAATTAAATTATAAGATTTTATTGCTTGAATGTCATTACCTGTTTACATATTTCTGATACTTGTCTTCGAACTTGTTGGTAAATTTCAGATGATTTATATGACCTTGTAAGAGAGTTAATTGCTTCCTCTGTTGGAATCCCTCCATCTAAACCTTGCTCAAGATCCTACATTTTTTTTATAACAAAAATATTTGTTAGATTTATGAGTTTGTATTAAAGATTTTGGTAAGAAATTAGGCAAAGTTGAAAAGTGTTCTGAGCCTATAATAATAATGGAGACGTCTCCATCTATTTCACGGTTAAAATTTTATGTTATGAATCTAACAGTGTATGTAGTGCATCGTAATTCAAAATTTTAAATGACATGATACTCAAATACATATTTAGATTTAGATTTACAATATTAAATAAAAACCACGAAACAAATCCATTTTAAATGGAGAAGATCTTTTTTCCTCAGTGAACTAGCTACTTAACATATTCTCCAAAATGAAAGCCTTATATGACTAAAAATTCTCTTACCTTTCCAAAATCCTTGTTTATGGTTTTAAGGAAGTGATCAGATGGATTTTGGAGAGTCGGGCATGGAAAACCATTTGTGGTGAAAAACTGCAACGAATTGAAACTAGGAAAGTTTAGTTACATATTCCAAACACCAAGTGAACATTCTTCATGAATAAGTTTAGAGACAAAAAATTTTTCTCGACCATTGACATAGCGTGTTATGATTAGTGCATAATAAAATTAAAAAGGGTGGACCATGTGATATTGACGTTGCTACAATCATAATATGCCATGTCCATAGTTTTGAAAGTAAAAATATTGTGTCTCTAATATCATTTTGTGCTTCATAGACATTAGAAACATTAGATACCTTACCTCGGTTGCTGTGGAAGCAGGACCAAAGTAGACTGTTCTCCCCGATGACAAAAGGCAAAGATTGTGAAAGATTTGGAAAACCTCACTGCTGGGCTGATGGATGGATGCAATTATAGTCCTTCTAATTCCATCCCTTTTATGAAGGCTAGCAATTCTGCTCATGACATAATATGATGCTGCACTATCAAGTCCACTTGTAGGTTCATCAAGGAAAAGAAGCTTAGGCCGTGTCAAGATCTCTATGCAAATGCTCACTCTTCTCTTTTGTCCACTACTAATGCCTTTGGCTCCCGGCCCACCAATTCTTGTGTTCATGGCATCTTCTAAGCCCATTTCTTTTATTGTTATATCTGCAATCTCCTTCTTCTTTGACTTTGACATGGAGTCTGGCAATTGGAGCTGAGCCGAGTAATACATGGCTTCTCTCACAGTTAAAGTTGTCATCAAAGTATCATCTTGTGTTACATATGCCTAAATTTATGTAAAAATTAAACTAATTAGTATGTTTTAACGGTTAAGAAGAATTTTGTGACAGTTGCTTCATTTAATTCCTGTAGGAATGATATAATTTCTCTTTGACTAGAAATGGAAACAGAGATATATTTTTTTCTTTTAATTTGTCTCTTACCGATGTTCCAAAACCTAGTTTCTGTTTAAGGCCATTGATAAGAATTTCCCCTGATTGCCTTGTGTTTGAACCTGATCTCCCTGCCATAAAATACTCGTTATTGGTTCTCATATGCCTAATGGAGTGAAACTCTTTAAAAAATATATTTCAGCTCTCAGAGAGAGAGAGAGAGAGAGAGAGTGAGAGCCCTTTGTTTTTAATCTGATATCAATATAATGAATTTGGGAGAAGTTAACCGATGTTCTAAAAACATTGGTTTAAACATTTTATAGAAAAAGAAAAAAACATTTTTTTCTTAAGATTTTTATTTTTTATGAAACTCATATAAAAACTTTCTTAAATTGATCTATTAAGGAATGTTTTAAAGACACTCTTTAACTGAACAATGAATTTTGATAAAATTGTAATTGACATATCATAATAAGATAATACAACTAGAGATGTCCGAAGAGTTTTTGAGATAGACACAAACACATCTTGTCTGCATTATTACTAGATAAGACGTGAAAATAGTCTAAAGGTGAAATAATATTATAGTAAAATGAAAAATATGATATATATATATATATATATATATATATACCTGCTAATGCATCAAGGAGGGTAGACTTGCCACAACCTGATGGGCCCATTATGGCTAAGAGCTCGCCTGGCTGTGCGTAACCAGTCACACCCTCAAGTATTGATTTTCTACCTTCCTTTCCATTTGTAACAGTCACCCACAAATCCTCCCATGTCAAGAAAACACCATTCTCCTTCGGCACCATTGTTCTACCAACGTTTCCATCTCTGTTATTGCTTTGCATTGGATTAATGATTTCCGCTTCTAAAAACCTAGCAAGAGTTGTGAAGTTTTTGTATATGTCAATGATTTATAGTACTATTTGGTTGAAGAAGTGCAGCCTTGGGCAATTTCTTAGTGTTTGTGTAGTGGCCGAGCCAGATATTTATATTTGGGGAACATAAAATTAGACAATTAAATTTTTTTTTTTCTCTATGTATATATTAATTATATCCATTCTATTAGTAATGTACATACAATTTTATAATTAATATACAAATTAAATACTTCATACATCAAAACCCAAAAGTGTAATATTTTCTGAATTATCTTTTTTTTTTTAATTTTAAGAATGAGTTAATAGTCCAAAACTTGTTCATGAACCTAGATTTTTCACAGTAAATTATCATCCATTAAGTATAATGATTAAGATTAAAAAAATACTAATAATTTAAAGATTGCTAAATAAAAGCCAAACAATCATTCAAATTTGAACTCATAAATAAAAATCTAATAAACTAGAACCAAATACATGTTATATTATTTTATCCATAAATTTAATTATAAAAAATAATGTATTTTAATCAGATACATTTGTAACGTTATGATACATGGATTATTTGAAGAACAAATAAACAGATGATAAGAGGATTATAAAAAAAAAAAAAAAAAAAAAAAACAGATGATAAATAAGAGATGAGAAAAGTCAAATGAAACAAAATGAAGATAAAATAAAAGTATCACACACTTGCTACAAAAATGGAAAGTGGGAGTAGCCTACACAGTACTCACTTGCTTTCGTAGAAATGATTTTGATCACACACGTCTTTGTCCAGCGGAGGAGGATAAGGATTGAGGGTCTGCAATTACTATTCACATGCAAAAATGCTTTATGTAAAATGACGAAAAACTAGAGGACAGAAAAACAGAGAGACGGAACAGTGAGAGAATGACAGTTAAGATGCCTGAGGCTGAGGGAGAGAGAGAGAGAGAGAGAGAGAGAGAGAGATATTCACCTGTGGTGTGTGGCGAATCAAAGCCTCCTTGCAGCTTGCTTCTTCAATCTTTCTGCGGCTGTGACACAAGTGAGCTCTAGAGAATGTTTTTTTTACCTTTATTTGTTGAGATAATTGAAAGGGAAGTGATAAGTTTATAATATTTTTACAATTAATTTTAAATGTTGAGTTGTTACTGGATCTAATTTTAATCCATAACTTATATTATTTTTTGACTCATTCGTAATAGCCAATAATAATATATCACTTGAAATTTGTTGTGAAAATATTGTAGATATAATCTGATGTATTTGCAATTATTATTCACGTGCAAACATACTTTATGTCTGAGAGAGAGAGAGAGAGAGAGAGAGATTCACATGTGGTGTGTGGCGAATCAAAGCCTCCTTGCAGCTTTGCTCCTTCAATCTTTCTGATGCTGTCACACAAGTTAGCTCTAGAGAGTGTTTTTTTACCTTTTATTTGTTGATATAATTAACATAGAAGTGTCACCTTCATAATATTTTTATAATATTTTTACAATGAATTTTAAGTGGTGAATTGTTACTAGATCTAATTTTAATTCACAACTTACATTACTTTTTGGCTCATTTGTAATAGAATAATATGCTATTTAAAATTTGTTGTAAAAATATTGTGGATATACCAGTGTGTGTCTATATAATTTCTAACCAGTGAGCTCAGTATTTATGAGCATGTGCTCAGTGATAGATATCATGAGAGGAGGATTTGAAACTGGAAGGACTGCTAATAGAGCTTAGTAGTTAGTACAAAAATGATGAGGTTTAAGTCATATTTATATAAGCATGTGCTTCAAACTTTAAAGGTTCCAATAAATAAAAAAAAGTGTTGTTCGGATGTTACAAATTTTTATGATATAGAATTTACAAATTAGCGTGTCATTATCTATAGAAAAACAATTTAAATATTTATTTATTAAGTGATTAAACCTTACTAATTATCTTTATTGTCACATGATAATCTAAGTTTTATGTATAATAGCTTTAACATTTTTTCTAATGGAAAATGACAATAGAATTTAATATTTGTCAAGAGACTTGTAACTTACATAGTTGACATCTACAAATGTTTTCAAATAATTATTTAAATCTTCTCTCCGACCTTACTTTCAAATTTTCGTTAAAACAAAAATCTAAAATCCAATCATATTTTGACGCATAAAAACATATGCAAAACCACTCGTGGAACTGCCAATGCCTATCAATATTTAGTTGATAAGATTCGAAAAAAAATTGAGGGTTGTCAAATCAAATATCTTTCAATTTCTGGTCGTGCTACTTTAAATCAACCTTGTCTACTATTCCGATGTAAGTTATGAAAACTACCCTTCTCCTTCAAAAAATTAGTCGGCATCTAGATAGTATAAATTGTCGTTTTCTATGGAGTGATACTAATCAACGCAGTTAGTTAGGAGGTAATAGCTACTCCCAAAGAGGCTGGGGTTTAGGCGTTAAATCAACCAGACATACTAATTTGGCTATGCTCATGAACAAAGCTTGGAGGCTTAGGAATAACCCAACAACTTTATGGGCTTCAGAGTTAAAAAGCACATATTTTCTCCATGCCCACATTCTATATAGTGTAGCAAATTTCAGAACATCTCATATTTGGAAAGCTTTTCATTTGGGAAAATAATTAGGTACTTTTGGAGTATAGTGAAATGACACACTCTCTTCTCACATTCATGGTAAATCCTACCATAAATAAGAGAAGAAGGAACACCATAAATAAGATGGATAATTGGAGTGCTAACATAGATAATAAAATAATAATAAAAATTATTTAATTGTCACCCAAAAACAACAAATCCAAAAAAACAAACTTAAACTAAACCCAAAAAAATCACCATAACCAAATTCTAATTCAAGAAAATGAGGGAAAGAAAAATTCATACAGTAAATCCAACCTATCTATAGTAGATATGAAGAGATTGATGGAGGTAGTGTTTGTTATAATCATAGAAGTAGAGCCTGGTGGCCCCATCCCAAGCCACAAGGTTTCGTGACAATGACATGGTGGATGTGGACCATGTCTTCGGTGGAGGAGAAGATTGGTGGTTGTGAAGGGGTATCTCTTTTTTTTTTTTTTTTTTTTTTTTTTTTTTTTTTTTAGTCATAAGCAAAATATTTGAATGAAAAAAAGCAAACATAAAAAAAAAAAAAAAAAAAAAAAAAAAAATATTGAGTGTGTGTTTGGATATCGCTTATTTTACTGAAATTAAAAAATTATTACTGAAAGTACTGTAGATAAAAGTAAAATCCATACAGTAAATCCAACCTATCTATAGTAGATATGAAGAGATTGATGGAGGTAGTGTTTGTTATAATCATAGAAGTAGAGCCTGGTGGCTCCATCCCAGGCCACAAGGTTTCGTGACAATGACATGGTGGATGTGGACCACGTCTTCGGTGGAGGAGAAGATTGGTGGTTGTGAAGGGGTATCTCATTTTTATTTTTATTTTTTATGTTTGCTTTTAGTCATAAGCAAAATATTTGAATGAAAAAAAGCAAACATAAAAAAAAAAATTATTGAGTGTGTGTTTGGATATCGCTTATTTTACTGAAATTAAAAAATTATTACTGAAAGTACTGTAGATAAAGGTAAAAGTTAGTTAATATAGTATAATGAGGCTCATAAATAGTGCCAAAAAGTGCAGTAGGGCCCATGAATTATAGCAAAAGTAAGCTGAATAGTGAAATAATTTTAATTTTTAATCCTAACCTAAATGCACATTGATTTTGCAAATACAACATTGTGTAGAAAATCTTTGTGGTTTTATGACCATTCAATTTTTCTTTTATATTTGGTTGGTCTAAGAAGATCGAGGATTGGTGTTGGGTCTAAGGGATCCACTGCTTGAAAGTTGAAATAGAATTTGGTTATGGTGAATTTTTTGGGTTGCATTTAAGTTTGTGTTTCTGGGTTTCTTGTGTTTAGCCGACAAGAAAATGCTAGAAAGCTACTCATCATTCAAATTTTTTGTTTTATTTTTCTAATGTAGTTTTTTTTTTTTTTATTCTTAAAATTTCTAACGTGGTTTTCTCAAATAGAAATTAAATAATTATTAATATTATTTTATTATCCATGGCAACATTAAGTGTGTCAATTGTGCACACTATTTGCCATATAGACATTTTCTGTTAGTGAGCTAAGGGTAGGTAGTAAGGACCAAATTGACTCAAAGTTGAAAATAACATGGACCAAATTGATTGTTACCAAAATATGTGGACGAAATTGAATATAGCCCAAAAATGTAGGGACTCAAATGATATTTTTACCAAAAATATTTTGTCCCACTTTTAGTGTTCTAGCTACTTTATAGTTTAGGCAAATGCCGGTGCTTGTTAAAGTTTGCCAATGGGTCCACATTAATAAAAAAATTTAGTAAATATGAGGAAAAGCAGCACATGGATGACAATCAAATTTTGGACAAAATTGCCCTCTTAAACAAGACACGGTTGGTAGGGGGCTTTTTTTTTTTTTTTCCTTATGACAAAATTGCCCTCCCTCTTGACACATTTCTCTCCCTTTCACTTTTTATTTCCCACCAAATTTTATTTTACCAATATTTTACTATCTACTTTCTTCCGCTTTACCAATATCAAACTCAATTTCTTCCCCTTTACCAATATCAAAGAGAAGAAGGGATGAAGAAATGTCAATGAAGGATTGAGGAATAAATTAAACAAGGTACTACTATTTTTTTTTTGTTGAAAATACTAAGTATTTTAACACACATACACATAGGGAGATGAGAGAAAGTCTTAAAGAAATTAACAGTGGTATATCTTCAAAAGGGTTTAACTCTTGGATACACAGCACATGTTTTAAACCTCTTTAAATTACACTTATTTTTCATTGTGGGATTAACCCACTGTTTTTTCTTTTAAGAATACCAAGTATTTTAACACACACACGGGGAGATGGGAGAATGTCTTAAAGAAACTGACATGTATATTGTAGCACTAATGGATGAGATGTAGTTGCAAGTGAGTTTCAAGCACTTTGCTCCAAAAAATTTCTTTGACTTTGTTAGGACATATGTGATTTGATATTAGGAGCATATGTCAACATTTTATGTAATTGGCTAATCTTTTGACAAAACGCACTTTACTTGTAATTGGGTAGATCTAGGATGTGTTTAATACTTCAAGAAATAAGGTTTCAAGTTCAAGTGTTAAAGTCATGTAAGTCTGTCCAAGAATCAAGTGAAGAAGTGTTGTTCATTAAAGCTTGACAGCTAGCATCTATCGAGGTTTAAAAACTGCTGAAGCCCGTGGCTCGACAGCTAGCTTGATAGATAGCTATCTATCGAGATTTATGAAGTTCAGTTTTTCAAATTGATTTTCATCCAATCCGTGAATGTATGTTTGGGCTTTCTTTTCTCACAACCCTAAACATATATAAGGATTATTTTAAGGGCCGTAAAAGGTGACACAAGTTGTACAAGAGCACAATTTTACAAGTGTGAAAAAGAGTGTGATCGGAAACCTAGTTTGCCTTTGTAAGGTTAAATTTAATCATCCATTTTGTTGGCTTTATTCTGTGCCAAATTTGTTTGTAATTTAGCAATTAGTAACCCTGTATTTAGGTGGGAATCACGTAAGGATAGTGTGTGAGAGAGTGTGAAGAATTGCTCAAAACTGTGCAGTGAAGCAGGGACTTACGGTTGGATCTTGCGGGTGGGTCGCGGCTTGTAAACTGCCAGAAGATGCACACGAGTGAAGCATGCAGAGAAGCTAAACCGTTATGCCAGCTGTAGTACTAAAGAACAAAAAGTCCAGTCTGGCCATTCAGTTATCTCGCGGCTTGGACTCGCGACTCAGTCAAGTTGCGAGGCCAAGTTGCCAGTTCACTCTGTTATTGAAAAACTGACTCTTCGCATTCCTTTCTCATTCTAGTATAAATACCCCTTATACCCACTAAATGTAGAGAGCTTCCAGAGAGAATTTTGAGAGAGAAACCCTAGAGAAAAACAAGATTGACTCATCCACGATATTTACATAGTGACTCTTCAAATTTCTCAATTCTCACCCTCTCCATTGTTACATCATTGAGAGGTTCATTAGCCAAAAATTTTCTCACCATACCCATATCTGTGAGAAGGCTATGGTGAGAAATTTTTTGGTGCTTTGGGAAGTAGTTAGGAAGGGACCAATTCATATTGGTTGATGCTATGGGTTATAGCAGAATTCGGTAAACTAAAGAAGCCAAAGGTTCAGCGCAACCTCGTTGGAGCAAGAAGCTTGGAGGGCTTAAGTACATTGGGTAGATTAGGCTTGGAGGGTCTTCTACTGTTCATGTATCCCAACTTCATTCTTTAGTGGATTATTGACCGCTTGGAGGGCAGCGGAGAGGTTTTACGCCGAGGGTTTCGGTTTCTTCTTCGATAACACATCGCTGTGTGTCCTTGTGTTTGCATCTCTTTTCCCTTTATCTTTGCCATTTAATTACTGCTGTAGTTGTGATTATTTATGATAGGCCAAACCCGAATTGACCCATTGTGACAAATTAATTTATTAATTAACCAAGTTTATTAATTAATCAAATTAACATGCAAAGCGCGTGGTAGCACAAACAAATCACCAAACAATTGAAGTATGCAGCGGAAAATAAATGACACGGTGATTTCTTTACGAATGGAGAAAACCTGATGGCAAAAACTCCACCGAGTGATTTTCAGGTCACCACTCCTGAAACTCCACTATTATCACAACAAGCGGTTACAAGTAAAGGAATCTCAAGTACCTTACCAACCTATAGTTGAACCCTTACCCCAATACCCAATTGGACTTGTTCTGTAGTGACAGTTCCCCTTTTGATGCACAGCTCCCAAGTACGTGACTAACCAATTGCGCGGATCCCAGTACGCAACTTCAATGACCAACTGAGAAAGTTGTTGACTGCAAAATTCTTCAGTTCATTCCAACGATGAAGATCAAGAAGATGCTTGGTGACAAAACCATCAACTTCTTCACAAGAATGATGAACTAGGGCAAGAACTTCGTCTCCGATCACAATTTGCTTGAACCGAGTATTCTCAATGCTTGTGCAACTTGCCAACCTATTAACGGCCCTTAAAATAATCATTTTATATGTTTAGGGTCAGGAGAAAAGAAGACCTAAACACATAATCACGGATTCCAAGAAATCAGATCAGAATTCTGAATTTCTTAAATCTCGACAAATAAGCTGTCAAGCAGTTATCGAGCCAGCTTTTGAGTTTTAATGAATTTGCACTTTCAGTTTATTTTCTTGGATAGACTTAATGACTTCAACACTTGATCTTGAAACCTTATTTCTTGAAGTATTAAAAACATCCTAGAACTACCCAATTACAAGTAAAATGCGTTTTGTCAAAGGATTAGCCAATTACATAAAATAGTGACATATGATCCTAACAAGTGAAACACATATGTTCTAACAATCTCCCCCTTTGGCAATCCGTGACAAAACCACAACAAATGAATGAACATATGAGAGAAGTCATAAATCACTTAACTTATATTCATTTGTTGAATACAATAAAATCTATCCTAACACAAACTCTTGAAATATTTTGCAAGAAGAGAGTTTATGGCAAGTAGATTTTGACAACCTATATTTCTGAAACACTTTAAACAAAACTCATCAAGGCATCTTTATGTGAAATAGAAATAGATAGATTGCATACAAGTAACAAGAAGCATGTCTATAAAGGGAGAAAAGATACAACACATGAAAGGGTAGGTGAAAGAAAAACATACATCAACATAAAGAAAGAGATAAGTACAATGTATGTCTATAAATGGTCACAAGACCTCATGTACAAGAACAAAGTATCTAAAAAAGAAAGAAAAGAAAAGATACATAGCATCCTTACTACATCCCTCAATAATAACAACACTCCCCCTAACAAAAATGTCTAACTCTCCCCCTAAGAATGACTACTCTTATATCCAAAACTACTCCCCCTTTTTGTCACGAATGACAAAGGGTAAGAGTGTCAAGTAGACATCTCATCGGTAAAGCTAGCATCTCCATCATCATCATCCAAAGCATCATCGTCATCACCATCATCATCATCCTCATCCTTAGAATCAGAAGCCACGGGAAGAGGTGGTGAATGGGTAGCCTCAGGAGCAAATCAGCCCATGGTCACCTGCCGTCTAGCTATGCGGCTCATACGGACATTCACCTGATACAACTCTATGGAGAGTGTATCTAGGCGAGTACCCATGTGCTGAAGCTGCGCCATGATGTCTCCCAAAGACACATTGCTTGAGGAAGAAGAATGAGTGGATGTGTGTCGAGCAGAATGAGATGGAGTCAGATGGGAGGGAGGTGTAGAATCCTGCTATTGCGACCTAAACTGCGCCTCACTAAGTTTTACGGTAGCAACGTCTATGGCACACATGTAAGTAAAGAGGTCGGACGAGGGAGAAGGGATGGAAAAATGGCGTAAAATCCTTGTGATAGCAGAAGGAAAGATGAGCTTATCACGGGATACCGAATCCTGAAAAACATCTATCAAAGACACAATAAAGTGGGAGGGGAAGTCAATGGTAAGATGCTTAAGAAGAGATAACAAGAAATGAGCACGAGACTCCGTAATGGAGTTGTAGTGTGAAAGAGGATAGAGTACAAAGGTCATCACCATGTTCAAAAACCGCGGGCCTTTTGCAAAGCCCAAGCAGTAAGTGAACTGGAGCTCACCCCACTCCGAAGGACACTCACAGAAAGCGGACATGAGCTCATCCTTGGAAACAGTCCTCAGACGCTCATAGGAAGGATAGTCGGGAAACTCTATCCTAGGAACCCTAAGCACATCAGCAACAAGTTGCGGTGTGACAGGAAAGGAAATACCTTGGACACGAGTAACAAACTGAGGTACGGAATGGTCAATCCCGTGCATGTTGGAGTAGAACCCCTGAATTAGCATGAGAGAACAAGTGACGGGCTTGTCACAAAGAGACTCCCATTCCCAACTGTGAATGACAGTGGGAAGGTCAGTGTCAGCAAAATGACCTAAGATGACTCGGCATTTTGAATGAATGTCTCAGCGAGAAAAGTTTTCCGTAAATGCCTTGTGGGCATCATCATTACGGAAACGGAGAGAGAAAGGTGCATGATCAAAAGAGGAAGAGGCATCGGAATGAAAAGGATTTTGGGCCGGAGTGGATTTACGCTTAAGTGCCATAGACACAACTAACGTAAACAAAAATAGAGAGGGGAAAGAAATAGACAATCAGAAAAGCTCCAAAACAGTTCACAATAGTAAGAATATGTGAAAAGACGTACAAATGCATGGAAAATGCATGAACATGTGACATGCAAAGTAAGTACATCATGGGCTCAGCCCAATCCAATCCTACCGGCATACAAAGAGATTGCACACATCTAAATGCATGATAATACTGTTATAATGCAAATGTAATGCAATGCATGAAGTTTTTAAGATCAAATCTTCAAAAACTAACCCAAAATTTCAACAATATTCCATCAATTTTGAAAAACCCCAAAATTTTTCAAAAACCCCAAATCCTAGGTTTCAAAACATGAAATGCATGTAAATGAAGGAGATCAGAAGCTTACCAAGTGAAGAAAGACTTGAAAAAAGATTGAGAATCCCAAGGGAGGAGGTTTGGAGTGAGTGAGAGAGGTTTGGGAGATGAAAAGTGTTTGTGTAAAATAATCTGCAAGCACACAAAATCGTAACAAGTAGTAAAGTGTTTTTAGAAAACGAATGTCGAACCCATAGGGATTAACTATGTTAATGAATACCAGAATTCACTAAATTAATTACTATTTGGAAAATCGAAAATAAAAGGAACGTTCAACTATCTAAATTAACTTAAACTATTTAATAAAAATAAATTTAGCAAAGTATAAAAATCTAAAAGTGTAAAGAAAAAATATGATAAGAATGGATCTAGAGCGGTTGATTTCACCTAACAAATCCCACATAATTTATTCTTCCTAATTATTAAATACTAATAATCTCCAGTTGATGATTAAAAATTCCTCAACTATTCAATATCTTCTCTCGAATAATATCAAAAATATCTTCAACTAACAATTCCATATTTCTATGCGAATTTAATTAACTGGAGACTCATTACGTTCTTTGAATTTTCTAAAAAAAATCACACTAATCACAGTAAAGCATCTCTACTTTCGCTCAACTAATGTTGTTTAATTCTAGAACTAAAATTAACAAATCACCTCTCAGTCTCATTGTAATTCAATTGATCAAACAATAATTCGTAAAAAAAATAGTAAGCATTAAGAATAAAAATTAAACACTCAATCATGGAAATATTAAAAATAAAATAACTCAGAATATAAATTGTGTGTTCATTGCTAGACTACATCAACGCTTTAGAAAATAAAATTTAGTTCATAATAAAATTGAAAAGAAAACAAATAAAACTTATGTCTTTCATCTGAATTGGTTGATCAACATGAAGCGGAACCCCTTGGTCCTCAGAAAGTCTCCAAAGAAGATTCTTCAAATGCAGCACACTGACTTTTTGCCCTAAAGAACGTTTAAATAGGTAAAGGAATCCTATTCCCATTTGGAGAAAATCCCAGATTTTTAAGGTTCAGTTAACCGACAATTTTGGCCCATTTAACATCATAATTCGGGCTTTTGGTAAACTACAAAGTTGTAGCCCTTTAAAATAAATTTCCAGCCCAACTTAAATCATCTCAATTGGACATCTGAGCCCAAAGTTATGCTGAAAATACTCACTGTGCAGGCTGGAATCCTAATCCGAATTGGACTTGGATTTGGTGCAAATTTCATTTGATTCCTTGCTCCAATTGGACTTGAATTTAATTGGGTTGGTCTTCTCTTGAATTCATGCCTGGCTGGATGTAAGTTGGCTTGATTCAATTCGCTTAGCCCCACTTTGCATGTAAAGCCCTTGTAAATTAATCTGAAATCTTCTCATTCCTTCAAAGCACAAATGAATAGATAAATATAAATAAAAATTAAATCAAATCAAAAGAAATAAAGGAAAACTAACAATTTTAATAAATAAGAGGATAATAAAAATCATGTAAAAATTACACTTATCAAAAAGTCAGAGGTATTGAGAGAGAGATCGATAGAAATGAGCTGCAGATCGCATGGGGAGAATATATAGACCATTAGTAAATCTCGATAGATGAGGTGTCGAGGTGGTGTCGAGACATCTGTTGAGCAGGTGTTGAGAAAAAGCAACGTCGACAGATCATATGTCGAGAAGCTATCGAGGAATAAAAACACCAAAAGCAAGATATGAGGCTCGATCGATCCGCTAGGTGTCGAGGAGCTATTGAGAGGTCAGAAACTTTCTCAATCAATCCACCAGGTGTTGAGGTGCTGTCGAGATTGCGATAAGAAAAAGCTTAGGAAGCTCGACAGATAGCTAGCTATCGAGGAGGTGTCGAGCCAGCTTTTCAAAAACAGTTTTTCGAGAGGAGAAAAACACAGACATGAATGCAATCAAGTATGCAACTCAACCAATGATCCAAATAACATTTTAAGCTCTCAAAAACGTCTTTCAACAAAGATTTTTAAAGCATATGGGTCTCAAAAACACACGCACACACTAAACAAGTCTAACCAATTTTATATTTCAAAAACAAGTCAAGACAGTTTAGTGAGCATACATTAATACATGTAAAACTTGTGATGGCCAAATCACATTGTATTTGCACATGTATCAAGAATAGCAAAGAATATTGCGTGTTGTGTGAGAAAAAATATCGCAAGATTGCGTAAGTGTATACAAGTTATGACGATTTGAGATATGAGAAAATCACTTTAACTCACACACAATCATAACTGCTTGATGGGGACTATCACCTTCGAGGTATATCCTATAACTCCCACATCTCCTAGAAAACACACTTACAATCATATTTAAAGCATTTTTGATCTTTTTGCTTTTTATTTTCTTTGCATATTTTTATTTAAGCAAATCATGCATGGACATATAAGAGATAGAAAAGAAATACCTATTTAAGTTAAGCTTTTGACATTGCACTTTTTGCTATGCCGAAGCATACAGATGTCATTGACACTGCACTTTTGCTATGCCGAAGCATACATGTGTCATATTATGATTGGCGGACAACAATGGTGAGATGGTTATTTATACCTTTCTCTTAGGATTTTTTAGTCCTTCCAGTCAAAAAGAGTTATATGAGTGTTAAGTACAAGAGATAATTTAATCTTACTCATCATAAACAAGAGCCAGAAAGCTCACTTGCTTAGTTGTGCATAGAGATGCTCATCTAAGTTACAGGAGATACAAAGTTTAGAAAACTTTGTTTCAATGACCATCCAAGGTACACAAGTACCAATGTACACTAAACACACACTGTTTTTGTATTTTTCTTATTTTTCAATTTTTTTATATGAAAAAAAAAATAAACAACACTGAAAAATAAACAACAAAAACATGTTAAGCAAAGCAACAAAACTAGACTGACTTAAAAGAAAAACAAAACACTCAATTTATGCAAAAAAAAAAAAAAACAAGAAGAGTGAGAAGAAGTGATAGGATCACGTGGAGTCCTTTTCCTTCCACACCTTGGAAGAACATTTCCTTTGAGCAAACCCTTGAACCTATGGTGAGGGGAAAGAATTGAAACCGTTCAAGTTCGAAAGAATCATGAGAGCTTTAAGAAGATCTCCAAGAAGAGCAAGAGAGGATTGAAGCTGATTCTGGCTTCTAGATGCTATCATGCCGTTGCTCTGTTGAGTGGCTAGCCACTTATAGCAATTTGGTCGAGTATGACCATCAATACCACAATGATGATAGAGATGCTTCTTCTTTTGTTTAGGCTTTTGAGAGGGAGCCTTCTTAGCCTTAGGGTTTTTAGCATTTTTCTTCTCAAGTTTAAGGGGTGCTCATAATATAGATTTATCCTTGTCTAAGTTCTCACTAGCTAAATTAGTTTTAACATTATTGTTCTCAATTTCAACATTATTGCTAGGAGGAACAAAAACGGTAGTACTAGTAGAAGCAATATTAGAGGAAGAGAATTCATACCCTAAACCTGTGCGATCAGAAGCCGATTTTTGAATGCTTAGCATCTCATCAAGTTTCGCACTTGAAGTCCTCTCCAGTTAAGCTCTGACTTGAAACAACTCTGCTTCAAGCTTCTTGGTCTTCTCAGCTAAGAAATTGTTCTCGAACCTCAGTGCTCCAATGGTTTGATTTGCCTCATCAAACTTTGTGGAAAGTTCCTCACGGTCAAGTTCTACATCACTGAGCTTCTTAGTGGCCAACCTATACAGTTTCTCATGCTTCTCGGAAAGCTTGTATAGTTTCTCATAGGCCGTGTGGGATATCATCTTGATCATCCATCTTCTCAAACTTTGAGTCCACCAAGTCTTCTTCTTCATCCACATCTTCTACAATCCCTTCAGTAGGATCTATAGAGGCAGTGAAGGCATTCAAGATTCCGTCATCCTCATTATCAGAATCATCCTCAGGCTCGGTGTTGCTCAAGGTAGCAACAAGTGCCTTGCTCTTCCTAATGCTCTTGAGATATGTAGGACACTCATGTTTCACGTGACCGAAACCTTGACACCCAAAACACTTAGGTCCTGCGGGAACAGTGTACTGACCACCTTCCTTGGCATCCTTCTTTCCTTTGTCTTGGCCTTTAAATTGAGAAGATCTGGATTGCCTGCGGTCCTTGTCGAAGCCCTTTCCAGTTAAGTTCTTCATAAACTTCTTGAGCTGCCTTGTGATGTAGGACTTCATCTTGGAATCTTCATCGTCTGAAGACTCATTTGTCTCACTACTCTTGGCCTTCAGTGCCATGCTCTTGCCTTTACCCGTCTTGCCAATCCTTGTCAACCCTAGCTCGTAGGTCTACAGATTACCAACCAGCTCAGTCAACAGAATTTGGTCAATGTCCTTTCATTCCTCTATAGCGGTGATCTTGGCATGAAATCTCTCGGGTAGAGATCTGAGCACTTTCCTTACAATCTTGGGTTTAGGAATGGTTTCCCCAAGATTAAACGCCGAGTTCATTATGTCCTTAAGCTTGGCATAGAACTCGTCAAATGACTCATCCTCCTCCATCTTAATCTCTTCAAAGCTTGTAGTGAGCCTCTGAAATTTTGAGTCTTTGATAGCCTTAGTTCCCTCATAGGTTGTCTGAAGGATGGTCTAAGCCTCCTTGGTAGTTTCAGTTGAGGATATCTTCTTGAACTCCTCATTGGTGATGGCACTGAACAACGCATTCGATGCTCTGCTGTTGAAGTTGGCCGCCTTGATCTGGGCATCATCCCAATCTACCAGTGCTTCCTTGGCTTGGTCCAGCCTATCTCAATAGCCTGCCACATTTTCTTATCTAAAGACTGTAAGAAAACTCTCATGCGTACTTTCTAGTATGCATGGTTAGTGCCATCAAATAAAGGAGGTATAATTAATGATTGTCCTCTATCCATGACAAACAAGGGTCAATGGATCAAACACAGCAAAAATTAAATCCTAATCAGAGTGTGCTTGCTTTGATACCACTTGATAGGCCAAACACGAATTGACCCCTTGTGACAAATTAATTTATTAATTAACCAAGTTTATTAATTAATCAAATTAACATGCAAAACGCGTGATAGTACAAATAAATCACCAAACAACTAAAGTATGCAGCGGAAAATAAATGACATGGTGATTTGTTTATGAATGGGGAAAACTTGACGGCAAAAACCCCACCGGGTGATTTTCAGGTCACTACTGCCGAAACTCCACTATTATCATAATAAGTGGTTACAAGTAAAGGAATCCCAAGTACCTTACTAACCTACAGTTGAACCTTTGCCCTAATATCCAATTGGACTTGTTCTATAGTGACAGTTCCCTTTTTGATGCACGACTCCCAAATACGTGACTAACCAATTGCGCGGATCCCAGTATGCGACTTCAATGATCAATTGAGAAGGTTGTTGGCTGCAAAGTTCTTTAGTTCATTCCAATGATGAAGATCAAGAAGATGCTTGGTCACAAAACTCAATGGTGCACACACACAACAACTTCTTCAGAAGAATGATGAACTAGGGCAAGAACTTCGTCTCCGGTCACAATTTGCTTGAATAAAGTTTTCTCAATACTTATGCAACTCACCAACCTATTGACGGCCCTTAAAATAATCATTTTATATGTTTAGGGTTAGGAGAAAAGAAGACCTAAACACATAATCATGGATTCTAAGAAATCATATCAGAATTCTGAATTTCTTAAATCTCGACAGATAAGCTGTCGAGCAGCTATTGAGCTTTAATGAATTTGCACTTTTAACTTGTTTTCTTGGACAGACTTGATGACTTCAATACTTGATCTTGAAACATTATTTCTTGAAGCATTAAAAACATCATAGAACTACCTAATTACAAGTAAAGTGCGTTTTGTCAAAGGATTAGCCAATTACATAAAATAGTGACATATGATCCTAAAAAGTGAAACACATATGTCCTAAGAATTTTTGATTTAGATTGTTTATCAATTCTGTTTTAGCTTATGTTCATGTTCCGCATAAATATTTTTTTATAATAAGCTTGAATTGGTAATTTGTAAATTGGGGGTCTAAATGTTCAAGGTGTTTTATACACTATTTGAACATTCAGCCTTAGTTCTTGAAGAAACTATTTTGTTTGTACACCATAGGGTTTTATGACCAAGCAACTTCATGATCTTCATCATTTGGATGAACTGAAGAACTTTGCAGCCAACATCCTTCTCAAGTTGGTGATCAAGTCACGTATAAGGATCCACACAATTAGTTAGTCACATACTGGGAGCCATGCATTGAAATGAGAGATTATCACTACTGAAGCGTTGGGGTAAGGGTTCAACTAAAGGTTGGTATAAGGTACTAAAATTCCTTTACTTGTAACCGCTCGTTTTGATAATAGTGGATTCTCGGGAGTGGTGACCTTAAAATCTCCCAGTGGGGTTTTTGCCGTGTAGGTTTTTCCCATTTGTAAACAAATCACCGTGTCAATTTAATTTCCACTGCATACTTAGTTTAAGTGGTGATTTGTTTGTGCTGCCATGTATATTGAATGTTAATTTGATTAATTAACAAACTTGGCTAATTAATCAATTAATTCATCACAAGGGGTCAATACATTTTTGGCCTATCAAGTGGTATCAAAGCAGACACACTCTGATTAGGGTTAATCTTTGCTGTGTGATCCATTGACCCCTATTTGTCATGGATAAAGGACAATCTCTTATTATACCTCATTTATTTGGTGGCACTAACTATGCATACTAGAAAGTACGCATGAGAGCTTTTTTGCAGTTATTAGATGAAAAGGTGTGGCAAGCTATGGAGATAGGCTGAACCAAGCCTACAGAAGCGTTGGCCGATTGGGATGATGCTAAAATTAAGGCAGCAAACTTCAACAACAGGGCATTGAATGTTTTATTCAGTGCAATCACTAATGAGGAATTCAAGAAGATATCCCCCACTGAAACGGCTAAGGAAGCATGGACCATTCTTCAGACAACTTCTGAAGGAACTAAGACTATCAAAGATTCAAAGCTTTAGAGGCTCATTACAAGTTTTGAAGAGATCAAGATGGAGGAGGATGAGCCATTTGATGAGTTTTATGCCAACCTCAAGAACATAGTAAATTTAGTATTTAATCTTAGGGAAACCATTCCTGAACCCAAGATTGTAAGAAAGGTGCTCAGATCTCTACCTGTGAGATTCCATACCAAGATTACTGCCATTAAGGAATTAAAGGACATTGACAAAATTCCTTTGATAGAGTTGGTTGGCAATCTACAGACCTATGAGTTAGGTTTGGCAAGGATCGGGAAATTGAACAAGAGCAAGAGCATGGCATTGAAGACCAAGAGCAGTGATACTGATGAGTCTTCTGATTATGAAGATTCTAAGATGAAGTCCTACATTACTAGGCAATTTAAGAAGTTTATGAAGAATGCCAATGCAAAGGGCTTTAACAAGGATTGTAGACAGTCGAGTTCTTCTCAGTTTAAAAGCCAAGACAAAGAGAAGAAGGATGCTAGGGATGGCGGTCAATACATTGTTCCCTCAGGACCAAAGTGCTTTGGGTGTCAAGGCCTCGATCACATTAAACAAGAGTGTCCTACTTATCTTAAGACCATTAGAAATAGCAAGGCACTTGCTGCTACCTTGAGCGATACTGAGCCTGAGGATGACTCTGATAATGAGGATAATGGAATTCTAAATGCCTTCACTGCCACTGTAAATCTTACTGAGGGGATTGTTGAAGATGTGGATGAAGAAAAGGAATTGGTAGAGTCTAAGTTTGAAAAGATGGATGAACAAGATGACATCCATACAGCTTATGCAAAGCTATACAAGGTCTTCGAAAAGTGTGAGAAGTTGTATAGGTTGGCCACCAAGAAACTTAGTGATGTGGAGCTGGAGTAAGAAGAAATCTCTACAAAGTTTGATGAAGCCAATCAGACTATTAGAGTACTGAGGTTTGAAAATAATTTCTTGGCTAAAAAGACCAAGAAGCTTGAGGCAAAACTGTTCCAAGTCAGAGCTTAGCTAGAAAGGACTTCAAGTGCTAAGCTTGATGAGACGCTTAGTGTAGCTGGACATACTTGACCTGAATGTTCAAAATGTGTGTAAAACACCCTTGAACGTTTAGACCCCCAAATAACAAATTACCAATTCAAGCTTATCAATAAACAATGTACGTGCGGAAAATGTAAATAAGGTTAACACAGAATTGATAAACAATCTAAACCAAATAAAATCACATTCACAACAGAAATTAAATGGCAAAAATTAAGGGAAGAGAGATGCAAACACAAGGACAACACAGCGATGTGTTATTGAAGAGGAAACTGAAGCCCTCGGCATAAAACCTCTCTGCCGCCCTTCAAGTGGTCAATAATCCATTAGAGAATCAAGTTGGGATACATGAACAGTAGAAGACTCTCCAAGTCTAATCTACCCAGTGTACCTAAGCCCTCCAAGCTCCTACTCCAATGAGGTTACACCGAACCTATTTCTTCTTTAGCTTACCAGATTCCGCTATAACCCATAGCATTAACCAATATGAATTGGTTCATTTCGAATTGCTTCCCAAAGCACCAAAAAGCTTTCTCACAGATATGGGTAAGGTGAGAAAGGATTTGGTTAAAGAATCTCTTAAGGATGTAACAATGGAGAGGGTGAGAGTTGAGGAATTAGAAGAGTCACTATGTAAAGATTGTTGATGAGTCAATCTTGTTTTTCTCTAGGGTTTCTCTCTCAAAATTCTCTCTAGAAGCTCTCTGTCACGACCCAAATCCATGGAACATAAATTTAGATACATGACTAACTTGTTGAACTTACATAACTTACTAAACATAATTAATCCAAAAATAAATTAAAACTCCAATGAAAAATACTCTTAAAAACCTCTTACAAAAAAAGCTAAACTCCACAAATTCAAAATAATCTGCAAAATACAGTGAAATCTTAAGCGGAATAAAAAAAATAACTAATAATCTTTTAAGACTTCAAGTATTATTGACTTCGCCGAAAACTCCCACGCTCTACCTTGCACCTTACAAAGCAATCCAAAGGTTCTATTCTCCAACTAAACTTTAATCTAAAAATTGTAATTGATGGGGTGAGCCACACATCTAGTAAGCAATTATACACAATATACAACGGAATAGAGTCAAGCAAAGCACGAGTTTGATTTCACAATTTCACTCAAAATATTCGATATAGTTTTTCAAACATATAAGGAACCACTGAACACATATATATAATTAAATCTTAAAGTTATTTGAAAACACATACAGATAATTGATCAGAGCACAGTGTCATATATATACGTCACATATTCTCACATACAATCCTGTGAGCGGATACCAACATCTAATCCCTGTTAGTGAGGGATTAACACATATTCTCACATACAATCCTGTGAGCGGATTTACACATATATCTGATATATCTGATCAATTCCAAAAACACTTATCTTGAGTCACATATCACAAAGCAAAGTTTATACAAAATATAATAATTTACTTGGTATTAACAATTTCTTTTCAAATACAGAGGCATATCAAAGATCACAATATCGAATAGAACATAAATCAAAGGATACTTGACACTCTTTAGGGAACAAATAGAGTCTGAGGAGTTTATGTAAATATATTACAATTCTTGAGTAAATCTGAAAATTAAATTTTCTAAAAGAAACATTTTAAATACCACTTGGAAAATAGGAATATGACCTTGAAATCACTTGGTTTTAACAAATTTAAAGAACGAGAACCTTTTTAGAAAACTTACATTGAAACTCAATTATTTACGGAAAATAGTTGAGTTTAGAAATCATCTTCTAAATGAGATTTGGACATTCAAAACTTATTAAAATTTGAAGTATCGCTTTAAAACATTATTTAATAGTCGAAATTTCTCTTCCAATGATACAAAAATACTTTTGACAAATTTTAGAAAATATAAGTTTGAAATACAAAACTTTTGAAAACTTTTAACTTCTAAGAACCTAATGGACAAAACTTGTGCATATTATGCATAATTACTTACAGCACTTGAATCACTCTGACAGTCCAACTGAAACAACCTCCAAAAAGCCTCAAAACACTCTTAAATAGAACCTATCATCAATCATAAAATATACTAAATATCCTCCACAAAATATAAATCTTATTGACTTATTCAAATTGACTCACTTCTATTAAACTTTGCTAAACTAATAACACTTTTAACACTAAATTAGAGTTTCTCTAACCAATGATGTTCTAACCAATAATATTCCCTTGCATTAATCGAAACTCATATTACCATGAGGAAGGCAGTAGCCAAAATATCATTGGCTGGATTTAATATAAAACCCCAATGAAAATATACCTGAATAGAGATTTTGTAATCCATGGCTTGTTCTAGAGACACATAATGGCCAACCTAAGATTAATTATATAACTCCAATGAAAAACGTGAAGGCCATATTCATTAATAATATTTTGATCCATGACTTTGTTCATGGATACACATGGTGGCAATCATTGACTTCAAATATATTATATATATGTACATATCCGAAGGAAGACATATGCCATAACCATAGATCCTTGAAATTCCGTGGCTCAAATCAGGGTTATATATATATGTTAGGACATATGTGTTTCATATGTTAAGAACATATGTCATGATTTTATGTAATTAGTTTATCCTTTGACAAAACACACTTACTTGTATTTAGGTAGACTTAGGATGTGTTTAAATACTTCAAGAAATCATGTTTCAAGATCAAGTGTTGAAGCCTTCAAGTTTGTTCAAGAAATCAAGCAAAGAGTGCAAATTCATTAAAGCTCGATAGCTGGTCGATAGCTTCTCGACACCTCCTATCTGTCAAGGTTTAAGAATTTCATAATTCAACTATGATTTTCTTGGGATCTGTGAATCTGTCTTTGGGCCTTCTTTTCTCCTAACCCTAGACATATAAAAGGATTGTTTTAAGAGCTGTAAAACTGTACACAGGTTGCACAAGTATTGAGCAAACTCTGTTCAAGCAAATTGTGACCGGAGACAAGGTTCTTGACTTAATTCATCTCTTTCTCTTGAAGAAGTTGCTGTGTATTTGCATTGTAAGGTTTTGTGACCAAGCATCTTCTTGATCTTCATCATGTGGATGAACTGAAGAACTTTGCAGTCAACAATCTTCTCAGTTGGTGTTATTGAAGTCGCGTACTGGGATCCGCCCAATTGTTAGTCACGTACTTGAGAGCCGTGCATCAGAAAGGGAAATTGTCACTACAGAACAAGTCCAATTGGGTATTGAGGTAAGGGTTCAACTGTAGGTTGGTAAGGTACTTGAGATTCCTTTACTTGTAACCACTTGTTGTGATAATAGTGGAGTTTCGAGAGTGGTGACCTGAAAATCACCCGGTAGGGTTTTTGCTGTTAGGGCTTTTCCCATTCGTAAACAAATCACCGTGTCATTTATTTTCCGCTGTATAATTATTTTATTGGTGATTTATTTGTGCTACCACGTGTTTGCATGATAAATTGATTAATTAATAACTTGGCTAATTAATTAATTAATTTCTATCACAAGGGGTCATTCAGTTTGTGGCCTATCAAGTGGTATCAGAGCGGACACACTCTGATTAGGGTTTAATCTTTGCTGTGTTGATCCATTGACCCCTGTTTGTCATGGATAGAGGACAGTCATTAATCATACCTCATTTATTTAATGGCATTAACTATGCATACTGGAAAGTACGAATGAGAGTTTTCTTGCAGTCCTTAGATGAGAAAGTGTGGCAAGCTGTAGAGATTGGTTGGACTAAGCCAAAGGAAGCGCCAACCGATTGGGATGAAGCAAAGATCAAAGCGGCAAACTTTAACAATAGAGTATTAAATGCCTTATTCAGTGCAGTCACCAATGAGGATTTTAATAAGATATCCTCCATAGAAACTGCTAAGGAAGCATGGACCATCCTCCAGACAACCTATGTGGATACAAAGGTTGTCAAGGATTGAAAGCTTCAGAGGCTCACCACAAGCTTTGAAGAAATAAAGATGGAGGAGGATGAGTCGTTTAATGAGTTCTATGCCAAGCTCAAAGACATAGTAAACTCAGCCTTCAATCTTGGGGAAACCATTCCTAAACCCAAGATTGTAAGGAAAGTGCTCAGATCTCTACCTGAGAGATTCCATGCCAAGATTACGGCGATAGAAGAATCAAAGGATATTGACAAAATTCCTTTGACAGAGCTGGTCGGTAACTTGCAGACCTATGAGTTAGGGTTGACAAGGATTGGCAAGACGGGTAAAGGCAAGAGTATGGCATTGAAGGCCAAGAGCAGTGAGACAAATGAGTCTTTCGATGATGAAGATTCCAAGATGAAGTCCTACATTACAAGGCAGTTCAAGAAGTTTATGAAGAATGCCAACGGAAGGAACTTCAACAAGGACCACAGGCAATCCAGTTCTTCTCCGTTTAAAGGGCAAGACAAAGGGAAGAAGGATGCTAAGGAATGTGGTCAGTACACTGTTCCCGCAGGACCTAAGTGTTTTGGGTGTCAAGGCTTCGCACATGAAACATGAGTGTCCTACATATCTCAAAAGCATTGGGAAAAGTAAGGAACTTGCTGCTACCTTGAGCGACACTGAGCCTGAGGAAGATTCCGACAATGAGAATGATGGAATCTTGAATGCCTTCATTGCCACTGTCAATCCTACTGATGGGATTGTTGAAGATGTGGACGAAGAAGAAGAATTGGTGGAGTCCAAATTTGAGAAGATGGATGATCAAGATGACATCCATACAGCCTTTGAGAAATTGTACAAAGTCTTTGAAATGCATGAGAAACTTTACAGGTTGGCCACCAAGAAACTCAGTGATGTGGAACTTGACCATGAAGAATTATCCACAAAGTTTGATGAGGCTAATCAGACTATTGTAGCACTGAAGATTGAGAACAATTTCTTGGCTGAGAAGATCAAGAAGCTTGAGGCAGAGCTGTCTCAAGTCAGAGCTCAATTGGAGAGGACTTCAAGCGCTAAGCTTGACGAGATGCTCAGTATTCGGAAATCTGCTTCAGATAGAACAGGTTTAGGGTATGGTCTTTCTTCCTCTAATACTGCTTCTACTAGTACTACTGTTTTTATTCCTCCTGCTAGTAATACTGAAATTGAGAACACTGATATTAAAATTAGTCTAGCTAGTGAGAACTTCGACAAGGGTAAATCTATCTTAGGAGCACCCCCTAAACTAGATAAGAAAGATGTTAAAAATCCTAAGGCTAAGAAAGCTAACTCTCAAAAGCCTAAACAAAAGAAGCAGCATCTCTATCGTCATTGTGGAGCTGCCGAACATACTCGACCAAATTGCTATAAGTGGTTAGCCACTCAGCAGAGCAACGACATGATAGCATCTGGAAGCCAGAATCAGCTTCAATCTTCTCTCGCTCCTTTCGATGATCTTCTCAAGGCCCTCATGTTCCTTTCGAACTTGAGCGGTTTTAATTCTTCCCCCTCACCACCGGTTCAAGGGTTTAATCAAAGGAAAGATTCTTCCAAGGTGTGGAAGAAAAAGGACTCTAAGTGATCTTATCACCTTCTTCTATCTTCTTGTTTTTGTTTGTTGCATTCCTTGTCTGTTTTGTTTTTATTTTGAGTCAGTCTAGTTTTATGTTTTGCTTTGTTTAACATGTTTTTGTTTGTTTATTTTGTTTTTGATATAAATTTTTTTTTTTGAAAAATCAGAAAAATACAAAAACAGTGTGTGTTTTGTGTACATTGGTACTTGTGTACCTTGGAGCATCTCTATGCACAACTAAGCAAGTGAGCTTTGTGGCTCTTGTTTGTGATGAGTAAGATTGGGTTGTCTCTTATACTTAACACTCGTATCACTCTTTTTTGACGGGAAGGACTAAAAATCCTAAGAGAAAGGCATTAATAACCATCTCACCACTGTTGCCCGCCAATCATGTATGACATTTGTATGTTTCGGCATAGCAAAAGTGTGATGTCAATAACATTTGTGTGCTTAGGCATAGTAAAATTGGAATGTCAAATATCATTAGGTATTTCTTTTCTCTCTCTAATATGCCTATGCATTATATACTTAAAGGAAAAAAAATATGCAAAGAAAAATCAAAAGCAAACAGATCAAAAAAGCTTTTAAATATGATTGCAAGCGTGTATTCTAGGAGATGTGGGAGTTATAAGATGTACCTTGAAGGTGATAGTCCCCATCAAGTAGTTATGATTGTGTGAGTTAAAGCGATTTTCTCATATCTCAAATTGTCATAACATGTATACACTTATGCAATCTTGCTATGTTTTTCACACACAACACGCAATATTCTTTGCTATTCTTGATACATGTGTAGATACAATGTGATTTGGCCATCATAAGTTTTACATGTATTAATGTATGCTCACTAAATTGTCTTGACTTGTTTTTGAAATATAAAATTGGTTAGACGTATTTAGTGTGTGTGTGTGTTTTGGAGATCCATGTACTCAAAATTTTAAATTGAGAGACTATTTTGAGATATTATTGTGTTGATTGGATCATTGGTTGAGTTGTATGTTGGATTGCATTCATGTCTGTGTTTTTCTCCTCTTGAAAAACTGTTTTGAAAAGCTGGCTCGACACATCCTCGACACCTCCTCGATAGCTAGCTATCTGTCGAGCTTCCCAAGCCTTTTTCTTATCGCAATCCTGACTGCTCCTCGATACCTGGTGGATCGATCAAGAATGCTCCTGCCTCCTCGATAGCTTCTCGACACCTAGTGGATCGATCGAGCTTCTATTCTTGGATCTAATTCCTTGTTGCTCAATACCTCAGCTGTCAACAAGCATTTTCTCGCACCTACCTCAACAACTTCCTCGACACCTTTCGATACCTCATCTGTCGAGCATTACTGAAGGTTCTATTTAAACCTCCTCGTGCGATCCGGTTCACATTTCACTCGATCTCTCTCTCGATTGCTCTTTGTTTTCTCTCCCAAACTCTCTCATCTCACTCCAATTTCATTCCTCAAAGGTTTCTTCAAGATTTTTCAAGTTTTTCCTCCCTTGGTAAGCCTCTAATCTCTCATTCTTCATGCATTTCATGTTTTTGAGACCTAGGTTTTGAGGTTTTTGAAAATTTTGGGGTTTTTTCAAAATTATTGAGTTATTTTTGAAATTTTGGGATGGGTTTTCACTTAAATGAGTTTAAAACCTCATACACTGCATCACGTTAGCATTTTAACAGTATTGACATGCATTTAGATGTATGATATGTGTTTGTGTGCTGATAGGTTTGGATTAGGCTAAGCCTAGGATGCTTTTTATTTTGCATGTCACATGTTCATGCATTTCCCATGCATACATACCTTATTTTCAATATATTTGTTATTATTGTTGTTGCTTAGGACTTTTCTGATTGTTCTTCTCTTTTTTCTCCCTTTAATTCTGTTTATGTTAGTCGTGTCTATGGCACCTAAACGTAAATCCACTCCTGCTCGGAACCCTCTTCGTTCCGGTGCTTCTTCATCTTCTGATCCTTTACCTTCTAACGTTCGGTTCCATGATGATGATGCCTTTAAGGCATTTTCGGAGAACTTCTCTAGATGAGGCATTCATTCGGAACGCCACGTCGTTTTGTTGGACTTTGCTGACAACGACCTTCCCTCTGTCATTCACAGCAGGGGGTGGGAGTCACTGTGTGATGTCCCGGTCACATGTCCTCTCGTGCTTATCCAGGAGTTTTACTCCAACATGCACGGGAATGATCATTCAGTACCTCTCTTTTTCACTCTCGTTCGTGGTACGCGGATTCCTGTCACATCGCAGCTGGTTGCGGATGTGCTTCGGGTCCCTAAGATAGAGTTTCTTGACTATCCTAGTTGTGAGCATCTGAGGACTGTGTCCAGGGATGAACTCATGTTTGCTTTTTGTGAGCGCCCTACTGCTTGGGGTGAGCGTCTATTTACACCATGTCGACTTTTTACTAAAGGTACTAGATTCATGAACATGGTGATGACTTTTGTTTTGCATCCACTTTCTCACTATAACTCAATTACAGAGCCTCGTGCTCGATTTTTGTTGTCTCTTCTTGAGCATTTTACTATAGATTTTCCTTCTCACTTCATTCTTTCTATTATAGATGTTCATTTAGATTCGGCGTCGCGTGATAAGCTCATATTTCCTTCCACTATCACGAGGATTTTACACCATTTTTCCGTTCCTTTTCTCTCTTCCGACCATTTTACCGTCATGTGTGCCATAGATTATGCTACCATTAAATGTAGCAAGGCCCAGTTTCCGTCGCGGCAGTCGAATGCAGCAGCACCTTCCTCTCGTTTTACACCATCCCGTTTTGCTCCATCTGCATCCGCTCCTTCTTCTTTAGGTGATGTGTCTTTAGGAGATTTCATGGCGCAGCTGCAACGCATGGATGCTCGTCTGGATACACTCTCTACGGAGTTGTATCAGGTGAACGTTCGTGTCGGTCGTATTGCATGACGGCAGGCGACTATGGGCGGTTTTGCACCTGAGCCTACTCCTTCACCACCTCATCCAATGGCTTCTAATTCTGATGTTGAGGATGATGATGATGATGATGATGACGCTTCAGATGATGATTGAGATGTTAGCTCTACCGATGAGATGTCTACTTGACACTCTACCCTTTGTCACTCGTGACAAAAAAGGAAAGTAGTTTTGGATATGAGAGTAGTCACTCTTAGGGGGAGAGTTAGTTTTTGGATCATTGTGTTAGGGGGAGTGTTATTTCTTTTTGAGGGATGTAGTGAGGATATTATGTATCTTTTCTTTTCTTTCTTTCTTAGATACATTGTTCTTGTACATAAGGTCTTGTGACCATTTTTAGACATACATTGTACTTATTTTCTCTTCTATATTGTTGATGTATGTTTCTTGTTCACCTACCCTTTCATGTGTTGTTTATTTTCTCTCTTTATACACATGCTTCTTATTATTTGTATGCAATCTATTATTTCTGTTTCACACAAAGATGCCTTGATGAGTTTTGTTTAAAATGTTTCAGAAATACAGGTTGTCAAAGTCTACTTGCCATAAACTCTCTTCTTGCAAAGTTTTTCTAGAGTCTGTGTTAGGATAGATTTTATTGTATTCAACAAGTGAATATGAGTTGGGTGATTTATGCCTTCTCTCATATGTTCATTTGTTTATTGTGGTTTTGTCACGGATTGCCAAATGGGGAGATTGTTAGGACATATGTGATTTGATGTTAGGAGCATATGTCAACATTTTATGTAATTGACTAATCTTTTGACAAAACACACTTTACTTGGTAGATCTAGGATGTGTTGAAATACTTCAAGAAATCACATTTCAAGATCAAGTGTTGAAGCCTTCAAGTCTGTTCAAGAAATCAAGCAAAGAGTGCAAATTCATTAAAGCTCGACAGCTGGTCGATAGCTTCTCGACACCTCCTATCTGTCGAGGTTTAAGAGTTTCAGAATTCAACTCTGATTTTCTTGGGATCCGTGAATCTGTATTTGGGCCTTCTTTTCTCCTAACCCTAGACATATAAAATGATTGTTTTAAGAGTCATAAAACTGTACATAAGTTACACAAGCATTGAGCAAACTCTGTTCATGCAAATTGTGACCAGAGACAAGGTTCTTGACCTAGTTCATCTCTTTCTCTTGAAGAAGTTGCTGTGTATTTGCATCGTAGGGTTTTGTGACCAAACATCTTTTTGATCTTCATCGTGTGGATGAACTGAAGAACTTTGTAGCCAACAATCTTCTCAGTTGGTGTTATTGAAGTCGCGTACTGGGATTCGCGCAACTGTTAGTCATGTACTTGGGAGCTGTGCATTAGAAAAGGGAACTGTCACTACAGAACAAGTCCAATTGGGTATTGGGATAAGGGTTCAACTGTAGGTTGGTAAGGTACTTGGGATTCATTTACTTGTAACCGCTTGTTGTTATAATAGTGGAGTTTTTGGAGTGGTGACTTGAAAATTACCCGGTGGGGTTTTTGCCGTTAGGTTTTTCCCCATTCGTAAACAAATCATCGTGTCATTTACTTGGGATTCATTTACTTGTAACCGCTTGTTGTTATAATAGTGGAGTTTTTGGAGTGGTGACTTGAAAATTACCCGGTGGGGTTTTTGCCGTTAGGTTTTTCCCCATTCGTAAACAAATCATCGTGTCATTTATTTTCCACTGCATAATTAGTTTATTGGTGATTTTTTTGTGCTACTACGCGTTTACATGATAAATTGATTAATTAATAACTTGGCTAATTAATTAATTAATTTCTATCATAAGGAGTCATTCAATTTGTGGCCTATCAATATATTTATATCCCAACGAAACAACGTTAAAGGCTTAAAGCCATCCTAACGTTCAGGCCATCCTCTCATATATATATATATATATATATAACCCAAGAAAAACGATAAATCTACCTAATATATATAACCCCAAACGTTAAAGCCATAATCATAATTAAGATTTGAAATTCCAAGATAAGATTCTAACGTTTTAATTCTTTGTTTCTAATGGTGAAAAATCATACCTTGATCAATCTGATTGTCTCTTCAATTGTATGTACTCTAACTCCAAGGAAAAACACCTCTTAGCCTCCTTGATAAAACTGTTCCTATGAAAACCCTAATTTATCTTTTCCTCCACCTTATATTTTAACACGTCAGAGATGTGGGCTTGGTGGGGTAGTGGACTAGAGTTTAAAATTCACTTGAGCTTATCTCTTTAGTCTCCAAGAAGCCCATAAAACATTTTCATATTTTATTTATTTATTCATTATTTTAATTGCCACATCAAATTGTATGCACTAAAACCTTAATTTTCTCACCTATTTGTAGCACCACAAAATTGTCTACTCCCATTTTACTGTGCACACACATATAGCACCTCAACTCTATATTAAAAATGACAAGATGCACTGATAATGATCATAAAATCAAATCGGGGTATTACACTATCTATATTTCGTGGGTATAAGGGGTATTTATACTAGAGTGAGAAAGGAATGCGAAGAGTCAGTTTTTCCATAACATAATGAACTGGTGACTTGGCCTCGTGACTTGACTGAGTCGTGAGCTAATTGAATGGCCAGTATGGACTTTTTGTCCTGTAGTGCTACAACTGGCATGACAGTTCAGCTTCTCCGCATGCTTCACTCATGTGTATCTTCTAGTGGCTTGCAAGTCACGAGCCACCCGCGAGATCCAGCCGTGGGTCCCTACTTCACTGCACAATCTTGAGCATTTCTTCACACTCTCTCACACACTACCCTTACATGATTCCCACCTAAACACAGGGTTACTAATTGCTAAATTACAAGTAAATTTGGCACCGAATAAAGCCAACAAGATGGTTGATTAAATTCAACCTTAAAATCTCCCCCTTTGGCTATTCCGTGACAAAACCCTAAAACAAACTCTAGACTTAACATGTGAGTTAGGAATAGTTGAAAAAAACTCACTCACACCTAACTCTAGAATCTGTGAAGCTCTTGAATCATAAGAACAAGTATCCCCTGAAACACAACAACACAATTTGATCTTTGTATACAGAAAACTTGTAATGCATATGAAGCAAGCACAATGCGATCTAGCAAAATGGAATAAAGCAATAAACCATGGCTTGACCGTACAAGCAATAACTATAGAATAGTGACTACAATGCTCATTCACATATGGAATGAACATTCGAACATGCAAGCTAATAAGCTTAAATGCAAAGTATCATTTGCATGTCCAACACTTAACCAATGCACAAAACATGTATGCATCTAGGAACAAGATCCTACTAGGGCACAAGAGTGATGTACAGAAAGTAATGCATGACAAAACAACAAGTACTAAGCTACAAGGCATAGGTACAAACCATAAAAGCCTACAAAATACTGAATATAAACTTATATATATATATATATATATATATATATATATATATATGAACCAATGTACCACACATTTCAAAAGACCTTAAAATATCCATGAGTTTAGACCAAACTATTAACCAAAGTATAGCAAACCAAAATATCCAAAGCATAATAACAACATCAACAACATAAACATAAAGTAAAAACTGAGTTAAAAACTGCTAAATGTAAGTTTTATGCAGGCTCCCCCTTAAACTGGCACTCCCCCTCAGGAGCTACCCCAAAAAATCTCCCCCTTTTTGACCGGAATGGCCAAATGGTCACTGTTGGGTGGAGAAGTTATCAAACTTTGCTGAGAGGATGTTCATCTGATCTTGAAGTGCAACTAGCCTGTCAGATTGTTCATTTTGGACATCTCTGAGCCCATCAATCCTCTCTTGGATGATTTGGAATGCATCTAAAGGTACAACTGAGGAAGATGAAGCTCTACTCCTCTTGCCACGACCTCTTAAGCTTGAGGGTTCTCCTGCAGACTCTGTCTCAGTGTCCATGGGTTCACCTTCTTGGTCACCTTCCTCTTCATCATCTGGAATACGAACTCGTATCGTTGTGATGGTTAGCTTGTTAATTCCTGAGGGAGTAGAAAATAGGTTGATATCTTGAGGGATCTCCACACTTTTCAACCTAAAAAGCCTCATGAGGACTTGGTGGTTGTTCTGGTCTCGTCCACAATGGTGAAGAAGATGTGAGCACTGACGTTTATGTAGGTTTTCTGCTTGAGCTCCATAAGAAATATGGCTTTGGCATTGTTGATTGTGGTCAGCTTCTTCACTGGGTATAGGTTGTTAGTTTTTAGACCCCTTAAAACACAATTGGATTAACCTAGGAATTTAGCCAAGTTGTTACTTAGTCAAATTAATTAAATCTAGGTTAACACAATCAAATAATCATATCAAGTAAAGCAACAGAAAAATAAATAATACAAAGATATGATCACCCAGGAAACCAAACCGATAAAAACCTTGGGAGGATTTAACCTAGCTATCCTCAAGGTAAACTTGAATCCACTATCTTGAAAGAATTGAAGTTCATACAATAAGACTTACAAGCCCCCACGCTCGACTTCTTATTGCTACCCACCAGTAGAACTTATTGACACGACCACGTGCAAGCTCCAAATTCACGGACTCCTTCTTTCTTGGATTCTCCACCAAATACAAGCACACCCGCTTGTGTTTTCTTTAAACTTCAATGATAGCAACTGGAATGATTATCAAGGTGTAGAAAATTCTTCTCCTTGAAAACCCTAAGTTTATGTGAAGGAAACCTTCTCAAAGATCTCACAAGAGATTTACATAAACCGCAATAAGCAACACAAAAACGTGGCTAGGGTTTTCCTTATATACCTAAGATAAATTAGAAACCCAAAACCAATTAAAACACTTAGGGCTGAGTTGGAAATTCTAATTAAAAAACGTCAGACACGATTTTCGATTGATCGAGCCTAAGTTTCGATCGATCGAAATGTACTGAAACAATTTTTTAATTTTCATAGTACTTTAATCCAACTTTACAACAAAGAACCAACTTTGAGCAATTCTAAAACAAGTTAAATACATTGTTTTGATCATGATTTGCCAACAATACAAATTAGGATTCTAAATACATAAAACCTAAGTCTTTATAACCTAACATAGGTTAAACATCATAATCACTGTTAGACACCTCATATCTGTTGGAAAGGCTGTGGTGTTAAGGCATCTCCCCTCTCTCACTCCACCAATATGTGTCTGAACAATTTCTAAGGACAACATCCTATCCTTATAATGAGTGAAATCATGATCATCCATGCCCTCGAAACCTAACACATCATCTATGTCATCTACATCTATGGTAAATTCCTTTCCTTATATCCAACAATTTATCTCATGCTCTCTTAACATTGCATTGGCATAAAACTCCCTGATCAAACGATCACAAACTCCAGGCAGGTCACTCAAAAGCTTATCCCAACCCCTGCCTTCAAAACAGCTTGGAATGAAGGTGTCCTTCAAATCCATCAAGTCAACAAATCTCTCTTGAATGAGAGGTGCTTTCAAGTAAAAGTCTCAATATCTCTCAAAGTGATGAGTAGACCTGAACTTGGTATTGCCCATCTTCAGCCTTTTATCACCCTTCTTGGCAGTAGTTTTCTTCTTGGTAGGAGTCATCTGCATAACATGGCAGAAAAGGCCACAAAAACAGAGCATAATAGATGGAAATTCAAACATTAGTAATAGGTTAGTATAACTGAAAAGAACATAGAACTATACTACCATTCAGTCCATATTCAGTTGAGATTCAGACATTGAAAGAGATAGCTCAAATCAGAAAAGGAGAGAACAACCTATCAACAATACTTATGCATAACACATTGTGACAGTGAGTGCAATAACTCAATCATGAACACTCTAGGGCACATTCCCAAGCACAAACTTCAACATGCAATAATTAGTTGTATTGAAGCATATGTCAATGCGACATATTTTAATGAGTATGAGATGTTCAAACCAACACAGAGCAGACAATATCCTTAAGGTAGAAGCAACACACATGATATCAATAATCAATAGCAACTTTAAAGTAAAAAAATATAACCCAACCATTTAAGCTCAACCATTTTGAACCAACCATACACACAAACAGAGTATATCATAGTAAACCCAAACAAATAGTATATGACAATGAGACATATTATCATGGGTATGAGATTTACCTACCAACACAGATCAGTTTACAAACTCAAACAGTGAAACTAAAACATGATAACAACCATATTTAGCATCTTAGAAACAAAATCAACCAAACCCAAACACCCAAACACAACAAACATGAACCCAACCCATATTTGAAACTATAGATATCACAATTCATAACCACAACTCACAGATTCAAGAAAATAAAGCTCAAAACATGAAATATGTAGTGAGAATGAGAAAGCTCATACCTTTTTCTTGAAGATTTGAAGTTGAAACGATGCAAAAAATGGAGGTTTTTTTCGAGAGTGACATCGTGAGTTTGAGAGAGGTTTAAGTGAGGAAGATACTGAATAGTCACAAAATGTTCGAGGGAAACTCAAAAGGTTTTAACAACTGAACTATTTGCGCAAAACACGTGATTTTTGCAATTGGGTTAAGTCGTGAGCAAGTCGCCAAAACACTTAAGACAGAAATTTTGAAAAATTTTCTAAGTGTTTTTCACGATTGGAAGTTCTACCTGTGAGGGAGTCTTGAAAGAAGCCGCGAAAATCTTTGAGTACCCCTTGCGACTGGAACCTCCACTCGCGAACAAGTCACTGATTTGAGCCGCAAGAAACATAAAAACCCAAATTTTGAAAAATATTCTAAGTACTTTTCGCGACTGGGACATTGACTTGCTAGTGAGCCGTGAAAAATCTCTGAGTGGGCTTGTGACTGGGGCATGCAACTGGATCGACCCACGACTGAGTCGCCAGAACAGGGCAACACTGCTTTTGAAATTTTGACAATTTTTGTAAAATCAAAATACTTTCCAAAAACAACTAAAACACTCAAAAATCTTTTTGTGTTTGATCAACAAATATTGAGCATGTGAAAACATATTTAATCAAGTACAATCACACAAACGAATATGGCATTCATTGAACATAGACATGTGTGATGTGTGTGGATATCAACAATGAGATAGTCCTTAGTCTAACGTGAAGCTTCAATGATCAATTCAACCAAGCCATACACAATTAGCACTAGATAAAGTGACCCATCTCAATTATAGACATATGCATATATGACCTCCCACAAGACTTGATTACATAACATGTGAAGCTTTTCATATGGCTCCATATACATCATATCATTTGATCTTTTTGAATCAATACATCTCATTGTGAGATCAATGCTTGAAATTTTTGATATTTTAATTGATGAGCAAGCCTTTGGTTTTTTAGGCATCATACATTTCATTTTATGTCGCTTTCCCTTTTTCCTAGTCAAATATTAGTATGTGTGACAGGCTTTTGCAGCTCACTATCTCTTTTCATTTGGAGATTTACATTTGTTGAGCTCTTAAGCAAAAACAATAAAATAAAAGAGTGGGAAGATATATAGGCACAAGTCTATGTATGTCTTAAGATCAACAAAACCATTGACTAATCATTCATGGCAAGTTTGAAGATCTATTTACAACAATCACATAGATGTCAAGATTTCTCTCACAATGATATGAGTGCATAGGGAACAAGCTATGCTCGCAAATGCACAAGGCCATTAGTACAAAGGTACAAGGCAAAATATGTTTGTGATAACTCAAATCAGACAAGCACAAAACAAACTATCAACAATTCTTATGCATAACACATTGTGACAGTGAGCACAACAAACTCAATTGTGAACACTCAAGGGTACACAGCCAAACATGTGACCCATCATGCAATAATCACTCATTATGAACCAACCACACTCACAAACAGTGTATTACACATTAATTCCAAAAAAAAATACATGTTAATGAGAAATATCTTAATGGGTATGAGATGAACAAACCAACACAGATCAATCAATACTAACTCAAAACAGAAGCAACAAACATGATAATAATAACATTTAACAACTTAATGTCAAGAACAACAAAACCCATTCAGTCAAACTCAACACAAATAACAAACCCATGTTCGAAACACCATATTTCTCAAATCATCAACAATACCTCACAAAATCATGAAAACACAACTATAAACATGAAGTATAAAGAGAGAATAGAAAAGCCCATACCTTTTTCTAGGAGATTGAAGATGAAAAAATGAGCAACAATGGAGGTTTTTGTGAGAAACATGGTGGGTTTGAGAGAGGTTCTATCGGGGAAGACAATGAAAAGACACAAAATGTTCGAGGGAAAACCCAAACATTTTAAAAACTGACCAAATTGCATAAAACACGTGATTTTCACGATTGATTTAAGTCGCGAGCAAGTCACCAGGGTAAGTCACAAGACTCTTTGAAACCAAAATTTTTGAAAATTTTTCTAAGTGTTTTTCACGATTGGAAGTTCTACCCGCGAGGAAGTCAAGAGGTAAGCCGCGAAAATTTCTATGTACCCCTCACGACTAGACCTTCCACCAGTGAACAAGTCGCTAGACTCAGCCACGAGAAACATTAAAAACTCAAATTTTGAAAAATATTCTAAGTATTTTTTACGACTGGGAAATTAACCCGCCAGTAAGTTGCAAAAAATCTCTGTGTGGGCTCACAACTGAGGCATGCGACTGGACCAACCCACGACTGAGTAGCCAGAAAAGGGCAACACTATTTTTGAAGATTTTGACAATTTTTTGCAAAAACAAAATACTTTCCAAAAACAACTAAAAAACTCAAAAATCTTTTTGTGTTTGATCAACAAAGATTGAGCCTATGAAAACACATTTAATCAAGTACAATCACACAAATGAATATAGCATTTGTTGAACATAGACATATGTGATGTGTGTGGATATCAACAATGAGATAGTCCTTAGTCTAACGTGAAGTTTCAATGATCAATTCAACCAAGCCATACACAATTAGCACTAGATAAAGTAACCGATTTCAATTATAGAAATATGCATATATGACCTCCCACATAATTTGATAACACAACTTTGAAGCTTTTCATTTGGCTCCATATACATCATATCATTTGATCTTTTTGAATCATTACATCTCATTGTGAGATCGATACCTAAAATTTTTTATATTTCAACTTGATGAGTTAGCCTTTGGCTTTTTGGGCATCAAACATTTTATATAAAGTCGCTTTCCTTTTTTTCTAGTCAAATACTAGTATGTGCAACAGGTTTTTACAGCTCATTATCTCTTTTCATTTGGAGATTTACATTTTTTGAGCTCTTAAGAAAAAAATAAAATAAAATAGAGGGAAGATATATAGGTACAAGTCCATGCATGTCTCAATATCAACAAAACCATTGACTAATCATTCATGGAAAATTTGAAGATCTATTTACAACAATCACATAGATGTCAAGATTTCTCCCACAAAGATATGAGTGCATATGGAACAAGCTACGCTCGTAAATGCACAAGGCCATTTGTACAAAGGTATAAGGCAAAATATGCTTGTGACAAAACACAATAATGTCGATCAAACTTTTTGGATTTTCTACTTTTTATGTGTTTTTAGATTTTTTTACACAAAAACAAGAAAAGATTTATCAAAAACTATAATGTAAAAACATTTAAAGCAAATGCAAATAAACAGAACAATTTTCAACACAAGTTAGCAAAAAGCACACAATCAAGCATAGTCACAAAACATAGGAAGTATTGATGCATGAACATATTTTAATGCTTATGCATGAGTACCCTTTTTCATCCACACGTCACGTGCGTTTGGGGTGATATCCTTATAGGATTGGGTACAAGTGTTAGGGCTTTCAAACCTTCTGGTGAAGCTTTCTAAGCAGGTGGTGAATGCACCAATCATTTTTATCACATCCATCACTTCAGAATCACCATCTCGACCTCTTGATTGCTCAACAGCCCAAGTCCTCTTGTCATTTCTTGGTCCTCTCGACCTTTAAGCACTTGAATTTTTCAATGCTTGCAACTTATAACAATTGGGTATGGTGTGACCTTGAATTCCACGATGATGGCAGAAATGTTGAGTTCTCGGACCTCTTTGTGACTTTGGGAGTGATTTCCCATTACTCTTAGGTTTGACCACTGATTGTTTAGAAGGCTTAGTCATAAACCTTTGGTCAGTCACATTATTCTTCTTCTCCGGCTTCACTTTCTCAACATTTTTGGCAGCTACCATCGGTTCTTTAGCTTTCACAAACCTCACTTCTTTGGATAAATTAGCAGCCGAACCGCTCTCACCAGTGTATCCCAAACCGTTTTTGTCGGAGAAAATTTTTTGTTGAGAAAGGACATCATCAAGCTTCTTGGTGGAGACTCTCTCTACTTTGGCATTTGCTTAAACCACCTCAAGATCAAGGAATTTCACCTTTGTGTATGCTTCAGTTAACTCCCCATTCAGCGTCTCTATCTCACATTTGGCCTCCTTATATCGCACTAGGAGACTTCTATAGTCCTCATTTGTCTTCTTCATCTTTTTCACGGCTGCCTTGGCTACCCTTGCATATTCTCCCAACTTCTCAAAGAGGGAATTGTAGTTCTCTTGCAAACCTTTTGATTTCTCATCATCCTCATCATCAGATTCTTCTACACCTCCCATTGATTCCTTATCACTATGCTCTTCAAGCTTTTCAACAAGCTTACTCAAATCATCCGTCGATTCAATATGAGCAATAGTCATAAAAGCGGAGTAATTACCTTCTCCATCACAGCTTTCCTCAGAATCAGAATTTGAAGAATCTGAGTCACTTAGAGTGGTGGCATACACCTTGCCCTTCAATCTCAAATAATTAGGACATTCCTTTTTGAAATGGCCATGTCCATTGCACTCAAAACAAGTGACTTCTTGAGTGGATTTGGACTCCTTTCCATCTCTCTTTTTGAAGTCCTTTTTCTCTTTTCCGGAACTTAAGAACTTTCCTTTATCACCGAATTTCCCATTGTTCTTGAACTTCAAGAATTTTTGGAAATTCTTCACAAGGTATGCAACATCTTTCTTGACAACATCCTCATCCGATGAGTCGTGTGCTTCTACCCTTTCATTTATCGTCTTAAGAGTAAGGGATTTGCTCTTCCTTTGTGTGGGCAATGACAGCTCATAAGTCTGAAGCGAGCCAATCAGATCTTGGACTTTGATATCATCAAGGTCCTTACTCTCTTCAATTGTTGTAACCTTGGCACGAAAGCTTTCCGACAATGATCAAAGGATTTTCCTCACTATCTTTGAGTCCTCCATTTTCTCACCCAAGTTGAATTTGCCAATGACCTCCTCATTCAGCTTGCTATAGAAAGAGTCAAATGACTCGTCCTCACTCATTTTCAGTTCCTCAAACTGAGTGGTCAGCATCTGCAACTTAGACTGTAATAGGTGCTGTAATGTAATAGTTATTCATATGGTTTAGTTATTCTTTAGTTTGATTATGTTTTTATTATAAGGAATAATCATTCCTTATGAATAGCTATTCTTCAAAATGAGGAATAACTATTCCTCTTTAAAAGATTGTATTAGTTATTCCTTAGTAAGAGCAATAATTTCAAAACTTAATATATTTCTAAATAAACAAACTTTTCATATACATCTAACAATTATAAAAATAAAAAATCATAAAAAATAACATATATCTCTCTTAAATTTAAAAATAACAATTTTTAAGGAGATATAATTGTATGAGTAAGAAATTTCCTAAAATAAATGTTAAGTTTCATTCTAATGTTATAACTCACAACCAAACTAATGAATATGTTTAATTATTACATTACAACACATTTTATTCGTAGTAATAAAGATTACAATTCTTATCGTAATCCTCATTCAGTGTACCAAACGTACCCTTAGTGTCTTTCACTTTCTTCGTTCCTTCATACGTGGTCTCCAATATCTGCCACGCCTCCTTGGCAACAGTAATGTGAGATATCCTATGAAACTCATCTAGAGATACACCACAAAAAATAGCGTTTAGTGCTTTAGTATTTGCATTAGACGTCATAAGAGCTGCCTTATCCCATGTGGATTTGGCAACCTCTAGCTTAGTCCATCCAATATCAGCTGCATCCCAAATAGTTTCTGTTAGGTTCTAAAGACTTAGGTTTTATGTATTTAAAATCCTAATTTGTATTGTTGGCAAACCATGATCAAAACAATATATTTAAGTTGTTTTAGAATTGCTCAAAGTTGGTTCTTTGTCGTAAAGTTGGATTAAACTACTGTGCAAATTAAAAAATTGTTTCAGTACATTTCGATTGATCGAAGCTTAGGCTCGATCAATCGAAAATCGTGTCTAACATTTTTTAATTGGAATTTCCAACTCAGCCCTAAGTGTTTTAGTTGGTTTTGGTTTCTAATTTACCCTAAGTATATAAGGGAAACCCTAGCCATGTTTTTGTGTTGCTCATATTGCGGTTTATGTGAATCTCTTGTGAGATCTTTGAGGAGGTTTCCTTCACATAAACTTAGGGTTTTCAAGGAGAAGAATTTTCTACACCTTGATGATCATTCCAGTTGCTGCCATTGAAGTTTAAAGAAAACACAAGCGGGTGTGCTTGTATTTGGTGGAGAATCCAAGAAAGAAAGAATCTGTGGATTCGAAGCTTGCACATGGTCGTGTCAGTAAGTTCTACTGGTGGGTAGCAATAAGAAGTCGAGCATGGGGGCTTGTAAGTCTTATTGTATGAACTTCAATTCTTTTAAGATAGAGGATTCAAGTTTACCTTGAGAATAGCTAGGTTAAATCCTCCCCAAGTTTTTACCGGTTTGGTTTTCTGGGTGATCATATCTTGTGTCTTTTATATTTCTGCTGCTTTACATTATATGATTATTTGATTGTGTTAACCTAGATTTAATTAATTTGACTAAGTAACAACTTGGCTAATTTATTAGGTTAATCCAATTGTGTTTTAAAGGGTATAAAAAACTAACAAGTGGTATCAGAGCGGGTAGCTCTCTTGTTGTTGATCCTTTGATCTTTGAGCTGATCCTTGACCCTTGTTGTCATGGAACACGGATACTCTCTGGTTATTCCTCCCCACTTTGATGGGAATAATTATGCTTATTGGAAAGTAAGGATGAAAGCATTCTTGAAATCCATTAATGAGATAGTCTGGAACTCCATTGAATACGGATGGGAGAAGCCCACTACTCCTGTTAGTGAGTGGCAAACTTCTCAAAAAGAAGCAGCTGCGTTTAATAGCAAGGTTATGAATGCTATCTTTAATGCTGTTTCTATGGAGGAATTTAAGAGAATCTCAAATGTTGAGGTTGCTCATACTGCTTGTAATATCCTCCAAATTGTGCATGAAGGCACAAAGGCTGTCAAAATCAACAAATTGCAGCAATTAACTTCTAAATTTGAAAGCATTAAGATGTCTGATGATGAATCTTTTGATGAATTCTATGCTAAACTGAATGATATTGTTAATTCTGCTTATAACTTGGGTGAAATCTATGATCAACCTAAAATTGTTAAGAAGATTCTTAGATCCTTGACTGAGAATTTTAGACCCAAGGTGACTGCCATAACTGAGAGTAAGGATGTGGACTCCATCCCTGTTGATGACCTTGTAGGATCTCTTCAATCTTATGAGTTGGACCTACCCAAAACTAACAAATCCAAATCAATGGCTCTTAAGTCAGTTGATGATATAGAAGTTGGTAGATTTGATAATGAGCTCTCTGCTACAGAGATTGCTTACCTTGCCAAGAACTTTAGAAACTTTCTCAGAAATAACAATAGAAAGGCAAGAGGTGCGAACACTGCTGAACGTAGAAATTTTAGGAAGAATGATCCCACTAAGGTTAACAATAATGACAAACCTAGAGAAAAAGTAGGTCAATCTTCTAATAATTCTATGGGTCCTCAGTGTTTTGGATGCCAAGGGTATGGTCACATGAAATCTGAATGTCCTACTTACTTGAAGTCTAAGGGTAAGGATATGGCTGTAACCCTTAGTGATGGTGAAGTTTCTGATGATGAGTCAGAATGTGACGAGGATGAAAACTTCATTGCTTTCACAGCTACTGCTGTAGTGAATGAAAGCATATCTGCTGAAGAGAACCCTTCTGATGGGGAACTCTCTGAAGACGCAGATCTTCAAGAGGCCTACAATAAACTTTGCAAAGTTGCTGCAAAGGATGCTATGAATGTTGGACTTGGCCTGAAGAAAATTGAATCTCTTGAGCTTGATAAGAAGAATCTACTTGTTAAACTGTTTGATGCTAATGAACTTTTGAACAATGTGAAAACTGAGAATATGTTATTGCTTGATAAAGTTAAATCTTTGGAACTTGATTTATTTGTTGCTAGATCTGCTAGTTCTAAACTTGATTAACTGTTTGGTGTTCAAAAGTCTCATTCTGACAAATCTGGAATAGGTTTTGTTGAAAACATCTCTGTGTCTGCTCTCCATTCCACACACTTTGTTCCTTCATCTTCTACTGAACCTTCTGTGAGTGAGGTTGTGAGTGAAACTGCCAAACCCCCTGTGAGTGAGGTTGTCAAACCCATAGAAGTTTCACCATCTAGGAAGATTAGGGTTGATCTAAAAGAGTCTAAACCTAAGGAGTCTACCCTTTCTAAGGACAAGATACATGGTAAGCCTGCTTGGGTGTGTCATTTTTGTGGGAAGTCTGGACACATTCGTCCAAACTGTTACAAGCTGCAAGCTGCTAAGAGAGCACTCAACCACAAGCTGCAAGTGCCTCAAGCACAAAATCCTATAGCACTTATTGGTGAATTGGTAAAGGCACTCAACCTTTATTCCAATCTTGGAGTTGGAAATCACTCTAATGTGAATACAAACTCCAATGCACGTGGTGCATCTAAAAGGTTTTGGATGCAAAAGACTCAAACTAACTGAGTCTTTCTGACATGGTCATTGTGCTTCATTGCTTTTCCTTTGTGACTATTGTTTTTTGTTTCTTGGTTTTTGTGTTTTTCTCTTCTGTCTCTAGGAGTTGCATTGCATTACATTCATGCATTTCATCCTAGGTGTTTTTTTTATTCTATATATAAAAAAAAATAATAAATAATAAATAATAATAAAAAATGAGAAAAGAAGGAAAAAGGAAGCACATTGTTGTTCTTGCACTATTCTCTTTGTTTTTGAAAACAAGGTTGGTCAATTTATTTTCACATGACATGTTTGTTGTACTTTGTTTAGTTTTGATGAGCTTATTTATTGCACTTCACTAGTGGAAGCTTGGTAGAACATGTTGTGTGGGAAAGATGTTTATGGTGTTTATCACTTTGTCTTTATCTTGAAGTCACATGTTATTTGACTGTCGGACTTGAATCTGTTGAGAAAGGTATAAATAACCATCTCACCACTATGCACTAGCCAATCATGAACACCTTAGTGCATATCATAAGATTTTGTGCTCGAGAAAGTGTAGCACATGCACAAAAAGAATATAAGGTGAAGCCTCGGTTTAAATGATATAAATCACTTAAATTAAAAATTGGTGTGTACTATTAGGCTGAATGCCAAATCACTTAAATTAAAAATTGGTGTGTATATTATGAGGCAAAAATTCAAGAAACTTACATGATTGCAAGCTTATGTTCTAGGAGATGTGGGAGTTATATAATGTAACTCTTTAGATTATAGTCTCTTTTAAATTCTATGTGATGAATTGTGTAGACTTTGTAGTTGATTTATGTTTACATATCACCTCACATGTATCTCAGGCTTTTGCTAGTTGCACACACAACACAAATTACTCTTTGCTAAACATTGTACATATAAATTGTGTGTGTTTATGGTCTGACCAACCACGTTTGAAAAATACTGAGTTTTATGCAAAACTGTTTTGTTGCTTTCAAAAGGGGGAAATTGTTTAAAATCTAAATTTTTGAAAAATTGGGTTTAAATCTTGTGTTTTGGAAGAGCATTTCATCTCATACTCATGCATTTTTATATCTTATATTCAATGTTTTGAGGTAAGCTTTCAAAAATCTGATTATTTTTTCTAAAAAGCTGCTTTTCAAGAATTTCGATTCATCCAATCTGATGTTCGATCAATCGAAATCCTGTTAAATAAATTCAGTGAGCCTCTGCCTGGTTCAATTGATCGAACCTGTTTTTCGATCAATCGAAGATCGTGAATCCAGTTTTTTAAAAACAGTGTTTTTGACTGATTCAACCTACTTTTTCAACTTTTTCTCTCTCTCTCCAACTTGGCAAGGCAGCACAAAGATTTTTTGTCATTTTCTTCCTAAATTTTTGCAAGGTTTTCCTCCCTCAAGGCTGGTAAGACCATTTTATCCCTCCTTTTGTTCTTATTTTCATGTTTTCATGCATTTTTTCATGCATTTAAAGGGTATTTTCGGACCTATTTAATCTTGGGATTTTTGTTGATTCAAGGCTATTTTTTGAAATTGATCATTAGGTTTTGTTGGTATATTGATATATACATGATTGTTGTTGGTTAATTTGATCAATTTGGGGTTTTATGAAGAATTGAAAATTCTAGGGTTTATATTGAATCCGATTTGGGGATTTTGTTCAATTGGGTTGAAATTGATGAAATTGGCTTGTTGATTTGATGTAATTAATCATTCTAAACTATTTTCTAACTTGTGTTATGATTAATTGGTCAATTTATTTAAAAAATTAACAAGTGGTTTTATTTTTTTTGGGTTTTTAGTTAGAAACTCTATGCTCAAGCCAATTGTGTGAGTTTGAACTTATTTTGAACTTAATTTACTGCCTTAGCTCATGCATCATGTCATTTAATCTGTTCATGCATCATATAGTTCTTCTTGTACTATATTTTTTGTGCTAACTTGCAGTCTACCCTTGGTTTTGTTTTTATTTTTTTTCCTATTTTTTTGCTGTGTGCTCTTGGTCCTTAATTCTAGCACTATGCCTAGGAAGACTAGAGCTAATAGGGTTCCCTCTACCCCTTCTGTGTCTCCTTCTAGGGTTCAGCTGTTTAGGATCGAGCGTTCGCGTGAGGCTTATGAGAAACTTAATAGTAAGCGTAAGATTTGGGCTGAGCATTCTGTGATTCTAGATGAGGTCGATCCAGCCATTAGGGCTAATCTTGAGTCTAGAGGTTAGTTGTCTCTCTTAGAGATAGATCATCCACCCCCGACTGCTTTGATTAGAGAGTTCTTCTCTACTCTCTCATGTCACATCTATGATTCTAACACCGTTGTTCGGAGTTGGATACGAGGTGTTAAGTTCACCATTACCCCTAGGGTAGTGGCTGAGGCTCTTGGGGTTCTGGTTGTCACTGATCCTGTCTATCCCTATGATGAGTCACCTCTTATTGATGAGGTCATGTCACACATCACTGGATCATCTATCCAGTGAGGTTCTGATCCTTGGATCACGTCATCTGCGCTTTCTGAGACCGCATATTTGTTTCTTAGAGTTGCGTGTCATTCCTTGTGGCCTATTTCTTATCTACACACCATTCCTCTGGAGCGATGTGTGTTTCTCTATGCTTTCATGTCTGGTGCGTCTATCAATTTTCCTCACTTGTTCCTTCGTTCTTTGAACGAAGTTCATAGGAGTTTTGCCATAGGGCATGCACTTATATATCCTATTTTCATTCATAGGATTCTTTTGTTTCTTGGTCTAGCTGATTTTCCTGCTAGTGAGCCTGTCCATGTTATTGGTCCCCTAGGTGCTACCTTCCTTCGATAGAGGGTTGCTCATCTGAGAGCTGATCCTTCGGTTTCTCGAGGTGCATCTTCTAGTAGTGTTCCCCCTCCTTCCTCTTCTACAGGTGCTGCTGAGACTTCTGGTGCTCTGCTGTTGCTACTGATGTTCCTTCACCGACTACTTCGGATGATTCAGACATTTGACGTACGTTGGATCATATCTTGACCGTTCAAGCAGCTCAAGGACAGATTTTGGTGGACATTTTGGATGAGATTAGAGGATTGTGAGTAGATTTGGCACGGTTTCAGAGTTCTTCATCGCCACCTCCTTTTGATGATGGTTTTTGATTGCCCTTTGGCATTCCGTCACAAAAAGAGGGAGTACATATGAGATGTTTTTGGCATACTTATACCTGTTTTTGTTTTTAGGGGGAGAGTTTATTTTTGATTGGTTGGAGCTTGTGGAGTTCTTTAGATTGTATCTATGTGCTTCACTTTGTACTTTATCTTTTTAGCTCATTGCCACATTGTTTTTACCTTGTTGGGTTATTCATGTTAGGGGGAGTATTTTTTTGTGTTTCTTGTTTCAAACTGCTTATTGATTTATGATTATGAGTTCGTCATTGTTATATGTCTTTATTGTGTGTTGTTTGAAATCAAGATTTTATTTTTCTTTACTTGTATTTTTTCCACACATGCGGTTATGCATTTTGTTTAAGTGTTTCAGGAAATATACAGGTTGATTCAATTAAGCTGCTGTCTACTCTTGCCACTGATGGATAGTAGTTAGGATTGAATTTGAGATTTATGAGCATTTTTTTTGTAAAGGGCTTTTACTTGTAAACTTTGAGCTATTTAAGTTGTGTTTTGTCACGGATTGCCAAAGGGGGAGTTTGTTAGGTTCTAAAGACTTAGGTTTTATGTATTTAGAATCCTAATTTGTATTGTTGGAAAATCATGATCAAAACAATGTATTTAAATTGTTTTAGAATTGCTCAAAGTTATCTCTTTGTTGTAAAGTTGGATTAAACTACTGTGTAAATTAAAAAATTGTTTCAGTACATTTCGATCGATCGAAGCTTAGGCTCGATCGAACGAAAATCGTGTCTGACGTTTTTTAATTGGAATTTCCAACTTAGCCCTAAGTGTTTTAATTGGTTTTGGTTTCTAATTTACCCTAGGTATGTAAGGGAAACCCTAGCCACGTTTTTGTGTTACTCATATTGCGGTTTATGTGAATCTCTTGTGAGATCTTTGAAGAGGTTTCCTTCACATAAACTTAGGGTTTTCAAGGAAAAGAATTTTCTACACCTTGATGATCATTCCAGTTGCTGCCATTAAAGCTTAAAGAAAACACAAGCGGGTGTGCTTGTATTTGGTGGTGAATCCAAGAAAGAGGGAGTCCGTGGATTCGAAGCTTGCACGTGGTCGTGTCAGTAAGTTCTACTGGTAGGTAGCAATAAGAAGTCGAGCGTGGGGGCTTGTAAGTCTTATTGTATGAACTTCGATTCTTTCAAGATAGTGGATTCAAGTTTACCTTGAGGATAGCTAGGTTAAATCCTCCCCAGGTTTTTACCGGTTTGGTTTCCTGGGTGATCATATCTTGTGTCTTTTATATTTCCGCTGCTTTACATTATATGATTATTTGTTTGTGTTAACCTAGATTTAATTAATTTGACTAAATAACAACTTGGCTAATTTATTAGGTTAATCCAATTGTGTTTTAAGGGGTCTAAAAAACTAACAGTTTCATCTATTGAACATAAAAATGCCATCATTTGGACTTTCTAAAAAGCATAATTGCTACCATCAAAATATGGTGGTGCATTTAAAGATTGAGATTGGTCCATCTCAAATGGGGTTAAGGATCGCACTGAGGTAATTAAACCACAGCAAGTACACCCGCTCTGATACCAATTGAATGTTCAAATAATATATAAAACACCTTGAACGTTTAGACCCCCAATTTACAAATTACCAATTCGAGCTTATTATCAAATAATATATGTGCGGAATACGAACATAAGCTAAAACAGAATTGATAAACAATCTAAACCATAAAATCACATCCACAGTAGAAATTAAATGGTAAAGATTAAAGGAAGAGAGATGCAAACACAAGGACAACACAACGATATGTTATCGAAGAGGAAACCGAAGCCCTTGGCATAAAACCTCTCTGCCGCCGTCTAAGCAGTCAATAATCCACTAAAGAATGAAGTTGGGATACATGAATAGCAGAAGACCCTCTAAGCCTAATCTACCCAGTGTACCTAAGCCCTCCAAGCTTCTTACTTCGACGAGGTTATGCTGAACCTTTGTCTTCTTTAGTTTACCGGATTCCGCTATAGCTCATAGCATCAACCAATATCAATTGGTCTCTTCCTAACTGCTTCCTAAGCACCAAACATCCTCTTCACAGATATGGGTATGGTGAGAAATTTTTTTGGCTAATGTGCCTCTCAAGGATGTAATAATGGAGAGGATGAGAGTTGAGAAATTTGAAGAGTCACTATGTAAAGATTGTGGATGAGTCAATCTTGTTTTTCTCTATGGTTTCTCTCAAAAAATTCTCTCCAGAAGCTCTCTACATTTTGTGGGTATAACGGGTATTTATACTAGTGTGAGAATGGAATGCGAAGAGTCAGTTTTTCAAAACAGAGTTGGTTAGCGACTTGGCCTTGCAACTTGATTAAGTCGCGAGTTCAAGCCGTGAGATAACTAAATGGCTAGTCTGGACTTTTTGTCTTGTAATGCTACAGCTGGCATGACGATTCAGCTTCTCTGCATGCTTCACTCGTGTGCATCCTCTGGCGGCTTGCCAGTCGCAAGCCACCTGCAAGATCCAGTTGTGAGTCTCTGCTTCAGTGCACATTCTTGAGTATTTCTTCTCACTCTCTCACACACTACCCTTACATGATTCCCATCTAAATACAGGATTTTTAAGTGTTGAATTACAAGCAAATTGGCACAGAATAAAGCCAACAAAATGGTTGATTAAATTCACCTTACAAGATGGATTTTGGAGAGTCGGGCATGGAAAACCATTTGTGGTGAAAAACTGCAATGAATTGAAACTAGGAAAGTTTAGTTACATATTCCCAACACCAAGTGAGCATTCTTCATGAATAAGTTTAGAGGCAAAATATTTTTCTCGACTATTGACATAGCGTGTTATGATTAGTGCATAATAAAATTAAAAAGGGTGGACCATGTGAAATTGGCGTTTCTACAATCATAATATGCCATGTCAATAGTTTTAAAAATTAAAATATTGTGTCTCAATATCATTCTATGCTTCGTAGACAGTAGAAACTGAAGAGGAAAAATTATGCATGACTGAGCTATCTGGACGGAGGTGGCACAAACAGAAGTGGCATGTACAGACCGAACGGCCATGTGGCATCCAGCCCATTATTATGTGATCTCCAAGGAACCTTAAATGGAAAATACTTGTGACACACGATTAGCCCTATTTTGTAGAGTCCCAACATAAGTAGAATTCTAGAATATACACGCATTAATGAGTATCTTTCCCATAAGGAAAAGACTTGTTCCGCAAGTAAAGAAGTCTAGCCCTATGCGACTATAAAAACCCAAAGACCCTCAAGAAAAAGGTACGCACAATTTCTCTAAAGCTCATACTTTCTAACATTGTTGGAGCTTTCTTCTAACTTAATCTTCAGAGGGTCTTTGGCCGGTTCCATACCGGTACTCTTTATAAGGTCTTTTTTTGTGTTGGGCAAGTCTGGTATCGAGCGTGTTGGAATCGTGTAGCTCACTGGTGATTTTTTCGACATCATCAGAAACATTAGAGACCTTACCTCAGTTGCTATGGAAGCAGGACCAAAGTAGACTGTTCTCCCCGATGACAAAAGACAAAGATCGTGAAAGACTTGGAAGACCTCACTGCTAGGCTGATGGATGGATGCAATTATGGTCCTTCTAATTCCGTCCCTTTTATGAAGGCTAGCAATTCTGCTCATGACATAATATGATGCTACACTATCAAGTCCACTTGTAGGTTCATCAAGGAAAAGAAGCTTGGGCCGCATCAAGATCTCTATGCAAATGCTCACTCTTTTCTTTTGTCCACTACTAATGCCTTAGGCTCCCGACCCACCAATTCTTGTGTTCATGGCATCTTCTAAGCTCATTTCTTTTATTGTTATGCCTACAATCTCCTTCTTTTTTTACTTTGACATGTTGTCTGGCAATTGGAGCTGAGCCGATTAATACATGACTTCTCTCACAGTTAAAGTCGTCATCAAAGTATCATCTTGTGTTACATATGCCTAAATTTATGGAAAAATTAAACTAATTAGTATGTTTTAAAGGTTAAGAAGAATTTTGTGACAGTTGCTTCATTGGATTCCTTTAGGAATGATATAAATTCTCTTTGACTAGAAATGGAAACAGAAATATATTTTTATCTTTTAACTTGTCTCTTACCGATGTTCCAAAACCCAGTTTCTGTTTAAGGCCATTGATAAGAATTTCCCCCGATTGCCTTGTGTTTGAACCTGATCTCCCTGACATAAAATACTCCTTATTGGTTCTCATATGCCTAATGGAGTGAAACTCTTTAAAAAATATATTTCAGCTCTCAGAGAGAGAGAGAGAGTGAGAGCCCTTTGTCTTTAATCCGATATCAATATAATGAATTTGGGAGAAGTTAACCATTCTAAAAACATTGGTTTAAACATTTTATAGAAAAAGAAAAAGACATTTTTTTAAAAAGTTTTTTTTAATATTTTTTATGAAAATTGTATCAAAACTTTTTTAAATTGGTCTATTTACAAATGTTTTCAAGACACTCATTAACCAAACAATGAATTTTAATAAAATTGTAAAGGACATATCATAATAAGATAATACAACTAAAGATGTCCGAAGAGTTTTTGAGATAGACAAAAACACATCTTGTCTGCATTATTACTAGATAAGACGTGAAAATAGTCTGAAGGTGTAAAATAATTTTATAGTAAAGTGAAAAATATGACATATATACCAGCTAATGCATCAAGGAGGGTAGACTTGCCACAACCTGAAGGACCCATTATGGCTAAGAGCTCGCCTGGTTGTGCATAACCAGTCACACCCTCAAGTATTGATTTGCTACCTTCCTTTCCATTTGTAACCGTCACCCACAAATCCTCCCATGTCAAGAAAACATCATTCTCCTTCGGCACCATTGTTCTAACAACGTTTCCACCCCTGTTATTGCTTTGCATTGGATTAATGATTTCCGCTTCTAAAAACCTAGCAAGAGTTGTGAAGTTTTTGTATATGTTAATGATTTCTAGTACGATTTGGTTGAAGAAGTGCAGCCTTGGGCAATTTCTTAGTGATTGTGCAGTGGCCAAGCTAGATATTTATATTTGGAGAACGTAAAATTAGGCAACTAATTTTTTTTTTCTCTCTATATATATTAATTATATCCATTCTATTAGTAACGTATTTATAATTTAATAATCAATATACAAATTAAATACTTTATACATCAAAACCCAAAAGTGTAATATTTTATGAATTATCGTCTTTTTTTTTCTTTTTCTTTTTTAAATCTTAAGAATGAGTCAATAGTTCAAAACTTGTTCATAAACCTAGATTTTTCATATTAAATTATCATCCATTAAGTATAATGATTAAGATTAAAAAAATACTAATAATTTAAAGATTGCTAAATAAAAGACAAACAATCATTCAAATTTCAATACGTAAATAAAAATCTAATACACTAGAACCAAATACATGTTATATTATTTTATCTATAAATTAAATGATAAAAAATATTATATTTTAATCAGATACATTTGTAACGTTATGATATATTGATTATTGAAGAACAAATACACAGATGATAAGAGGATTATCCAAAAAAAAAAAAAAAAAAACAGATGATAAGAGATGAGAAATTAAAGTCAAATGAAACAAAATGAAAATAAAATAAAGGTAAAAATGTAAAACTGACCCTTTAACTTTCAACTTTTGTCATTTCAGTTCTCTAATTTTCAGTTTTGTCATTTTAGTCCTCTAAGTATCAATTTTTGTCAATATAGTCCTCTATTAGAACTCAGTTATTTTTTCTTGTTAAGTAATCAAAACTACACCATTTTGACCTTTTTTTTTAATAATAGTTTTCATAGTTAAAAGAAAACTAAACAAAAAAGCTGTAAAAAAGAAAAAGAGAAAAAACATGTCGAAAATGGCGAACGCAAATCCAGAGGGAATACGTGCGAGGCGGCGAGCTGTTCAACAAGGTTGCCAAAGGTCAAAGAGGACATAGCTCGCAAGTACTTCCAACAATTGATCTCGGCCGTCGCTTTTTGCCACTCGCGTGGGGTTTATCACCGCAACCTTAAACCCGAGAATCTCTTGCTCGACGATAATGGAGATCTGAAAGTTTCGGATTTCGAACTCAGTGCCGTGTCCGATTAGATTCGACAAGACAAGCTGTTTCACACGTTTTGTGGTACACCTGATTATGTGGCTCCCAAGGTTTTGGGTCGAAAGGTTTACGAGGCTGGTAAGGTTGATATTTGGTCTTGTGGGGTTGTACTCTTCGTTTTTATGGCTGGGTATTTGCCTTTTCATGACCAGAACATTATGTCTATGTATAAGAAGATTTACAAGGGTGAGTTTCGGTGTCCCAGGTGGTTTTCGCCTGAGTTGATTCGGCTATTAACTCGACTTCTTGATACAAACCCTGAAACCTGGTTTGCAATACCGGAAATCATGGAGAATCGGTGGTTCAAGAAGGGGTTTAAGCACATCAAGTTTTATATAGAGAATGATAGGGTGTGTAATGTGGAGGATCAGAAGGAAGAGGAGGAAACCACTGGGCCTGTTGGCCCAAGTGGTACCCGGTCTCCTTAGTGACCTTCAACTCAGAGGTTCAAGCCCCTGCACCTGCATAAACAATTACCCAGCAAAAAAAAAAAAAAAAAAGGAAGAGGAGGAGGAAGATGATAATGATTCGGTTTCGTCTCTATCCGAGACGGAATTAGAATCGGGGTTTGAGGCTGCTAGGAGGTCAACCAGGTAAGGGGAACGACGTCGTTCCCCTTGCTTGCTTGCTTCTTCTTTTTTTTCTTTTTTTTATGAAAATTATTATTTTAAAAAAAAAAAAAAAAGGCTAAAGATAGAGGGTTACTTAACGGGAAAAGATAACTATGTTCTAACATAAGATTATATTGACAAAAATTGAGACTTAAATAATTAAAATTACAAAACTCAAAGTTAAAGGACTGAAATAATAAAAGCTGAAACTTAAAGAGTCTGTTTTACATTTTTACCTATAATAAAAATAGCCCACACTTGCTACAAAACGGGAAAGTGGGAGTAGCCTACACGTACGGCTACATAGTACTCGCTTGCTTTCGTAGAAATGATTTTGACAACACACGTCTTTGTCCAGCGGAGTAGGATAAGGATTGAGGGTCTGCATTTATTATTCACATGCAAACATGCTTTATTACATTGTAAAATGACAAAAAACAAGAGGAAAGAAAAAAGAGAGAGACGGAGCAGTAAGATAATGAGAGTTAAGATGCCTGAGGCTAAGGGAGACAGAGAGAGCGAGAGAAAAACAGAGAGAGAGAGAGAGAGAGAGAGAGAGAGAGAGATTCACCCGTGATATGTGGCGAATCAAAGCCTCCTTGCAATTTTGCTCCTTCAATCTTTCTGCTGTTGTGACTAGGGATGGCCATGGGTAGAGAATGTTTTTTTACCTTTTATTTGTAGAGATAATTGATAAGGAAGTGCTATGTTTACAATATTTTTGTAATATTTGTATAATGAATTTTAAGCAATGAGTTGTTGCCGGATCTAATTTTATTCCATGACTTATATTACTTTTTGTCTCATAATAGCCAATAATAACATATTTCTTAAAATTTATTGTGAAAATATTGTAAATTTGACCCGTGTACGTCTTCAATTATTATTCACATGCTAGCATGCTTTATTACATTGTAAAATGACGAAAAAGTAGAGGAAAGAAAAAAGAGAGACAGACGGAGCACTGAGAGAATGAGAGTTAAGATGCCTGAGAGAGAGAGAGAGAGAGAGAGAGAGAGATTCACCTGTGGGTGGCGAATCAAAGCCTCCTTATAGCTTTGCTCTTCAATCTCTCTGATGCTGTAACACAAGTTAGCTCTAGAGAGTTTTTTTTTACCTTTTATTTGTTGAGATAATTGACAAAGAAATGTTTCCTTCACAATATTTTTATAATATTTCACAATGAATCTTGAGTGGTGAGTTATTACTGGATATAATTTTAATTCACAACTTATATCACTTTTTGACTCACCCATAATAACCAATGACAACATGTCATATAAAATTTATTGTAAAAATATTGTATACATGACTTTCCGCTAGCGTGGCTTTGTGTAATTTCTAGACAGTGAGCTCAGTATTTATGAGCACATGCTCAGCGACAGATAGCATGAGAGGAGGATTTGGGACTGGAAGGACTGCTAATGGAGCTTAGTAGTTAGTACAACAATGATGAGGGTTAAGTCCTATTTATATAAGCATGTGCTTCAAACTTTAAAGGTTCCAATTAAAAAAAATGTTGTTTGGATATTACAAATTTTTATGATATAGAATTTACAAATTATCGTGTAATTATTTATAGAAAAATAATTTAAATATTTATTTATTAGGTGATTAAACCTTATTAATTACATTTATTGTCACATGATAATGTAAGTTTTATGCATAATAGTTTTAACATTTTTTCTAATGGAAAATGGCGATAGAATTTAATATTTGTCAAGAAACTTATAAGAGATAATTACAGCAAACCCACCTGGGGTTTGGCCCGTTTTCACTTTACCTACCCGTGGTTTAAAACTTTACACTTTGCCCACCTGAAGTTAGTCCCGTTAGCCTTCCGTAACCCACCTCTCCGTTTGCCATTAGAAAAACACATTTTTAGGAAAAAAACAAATATAACAAGAATCAAAAAGTTGTTTGTTTTAATTGCTTAAGAACTTCTATAAGAACATAGTGAAGGAATAGCAAACCACGGGAAAATTTGAGTTCAAAAACAACATTATTGAACAAAATAAAATGAGAAACCATGTTACCCCATCACGATTAAACTCAAGAGCATGGTTGCCCAGACTACCAGACTTCAAACCCATTTCTCTTTCTCAAACTCAAATGGCTCAACTGATCTATCTCTCTACCTTCTTTTTCTCCTTCCTAACTCTTTCATTTACTGATGACATTGCAGTCATGGCCAAGCTCCTAGCCTTCTTTAGCACCGCCCCAAGTGGCTAGTCCAACACCACAGCCTGCTGCACGTGGACAAACGTTAGCTGCGAGGGAAGCCGTGTCACCGTAATCAAATTAATTTCTCAGAATCTCTCAGGCACTCTTCCTTCGAAACTTGGCACTCTCACCTGACTTGATACTCTTGCTCTTCAAGAAAACTCTCTCTCTGGACCAATCCCCTCCTTTGCCAACCACACCTCTCTCTGATTTCTCTACCTTGACAACAACAAGTTCTCCTCCATTCCTTTAGGTTTCTTCCAAGGACTCACTACTCCATGCCCCATCCTAATCCAACGGCTCCCACTACTCCTCCACTCCAAATCTAAATCTCCACCCTCCGATTAGATCCACACTCATTCGTTATCTATGTTATCCCCATTTCCCCCACTCCCTCAGATCTAAGCCACCACTCCCTCTTTTTCTCTCTCACACAAAGGAAGGGGCAAAGTTGGAAGTTTCATCACCATTTTGTCCTTCCGGCAATGGTGGAGGCACAGACATGGACGACACGGCGAATGAGCAACCCGAGACTCAACACGACGGCGAACGACCAAGTCCTCGACATTTCGATGACTCCGCCGGGCGACGTACGGAACAACAACGCCTACACAGGCGGATCCTACTTCTCGCCGACGGTGACGACGGCTCTGATCATAGCGTCGTGGTACTTATCCAACATCGGAGTCCCATCAAGTTTATTAAATTTTTAATATTTTTATTTTAAAATTATTTATGTTTTTAACTTCTGGGTCTTTTTTGTTTATTTGTTTTCTTATTGGGTTATTGTGGTTCTGCTTCAAATTTTTTTTTTATGCTTGTTTGTATGGAATTTTGAGTTTTTGGGTATTTTGGAAATCTTATGTTCTTGTTGCGAAATTGTGGTTCTGTTTAATTTATGCTGCCACTGATGTTTGTTCTTGGGATTTTGTTGTTTTTGAGTTTAATCGTGATGGGGTAATGTGGTTTCTCATTTTATTTTGTTCAATAATGTTGTTTTTGAACTCAAATTTTCCCGTGGTTTGCTATTCCTTCACTATGTTCTTATAGAAGTTCTTAAGCAATCAAAACAAACAACTTTTTGATTCTTGTTATATTTGTTTTTTCCTAAAAATGTGTTTTTCTAATGGCAAACAAAGAGGTGGGTTACGGAAGGCTAACGGGACTAACTTCAGGTGGGCAAAGTGTAAAGTTTTAAACCACGGGTAGGTAAAGTGAAAACGGGCCAAACCCTAGGTGGGTTTTCTGTAATTATCCCAACTTATAACTTAAATAGTTGACATCTACAAGTGTTTTCAATCGATTATTTAAATCTCCTCTTCCGACCTCACTTTCAAATTTTCATTAAAACAAAAATCCAAAATCCAACCATATTTGACGCATAAAAACAAATGCAAAACCACTTGTAGAACTGCCAATGCCTATCAATATTTAGTTGATAAGATTTGAAGGAAAATTGAGGGTTGTCAAATCAAATATCTTTCAATTTCTGGTCGTGCTACTTTAATTAAATCAACCTTGTTCCGAAGTATGTTAGGAAAACTAGCCTTTTCCTTCAAAAAAGTTAGTTGGCATCTAGATATATACTATATAGTATGAATTGTTGTTTTGTATGGGGTGATACTAATCAACAGTCATTGTCATACTATTAGTTAGGAGCTAATAGCTACTCCCAAAGAGGCTGGGGGTTTAGGCATTAAGTCTACCAGACATACTAATTTGGCTATGCTCATGAACCAAGCTTGGAGGCTTAGGAATAACCCAACAACTTTATGGGCTTAAGTGTTAAAAAGCAAATATTTTCCGCATGCCCACATTTTTGATAGCGTAGCAAATTTCAAAGCATCTCATATTTGGAAAGTTTTGCATTTGAGAAAATAATTAGGTACTTTCGGAGTATAGTAAAATAACACTTTCTCTTCTCACATTTATGATAGATTCTACTGTAAATGAGAGAGGAAGGAACATCATTTATTGTGCTCCGAAAATATATAAAAGTTACTTTGAGAGTACAATTGCTTTACAAAGGAATAAGATGAATTATAGGTGCTAACATGGATAATAAAATAATAATTATTATTATTTAATTGTCACCCAAAAACAACAAATCCAGAAACACAAACTTAAACTAAACCCAAAAAATTCACCATAACCAAATTCTAATTCAAGAAAATGAGGGAAAGAAAAATTCAGACAGTAAATCCAATCCATCCATAGTAGATCTGAAGAGATTGATGGAGGTAGTGTTTGTTATAGTCATAGAAGTAGAGCCTGGCGGCTCCATCCCAAGCCATAAGGTTTCGTGACAATGACATGGTGGATGTGGACCACGTCTTCGGTGGAGGAGAAGACTACTGGTTGTTGTGAAGGGGTATCTCATTTTTTTTTTTTTTTTGGTTTTATGTTTGCTTTTAGTCATAAACAAAAAATTTGAGTGATGACTAGTGGCTTTCTTGCGATGAGATAGTGAGACTGCGGGAAAGAGAGTGATAGAACCTTTAGAAGAAAGAGATTGAATTTGCAAATACGACATTGTGTAGAAAATCTTTGTGGTTTTATGACCATTCAATTTTGCTTTTATATTTGGTTGGTCTAAGAAGATTGAGGGTTAGTGTTGGGTCCGAGGTATCCACTGCTTGAAAGTTGAAATGGAATTTGGTTATGGTGAATTTTTTGGGTTGCATTTAAGTTTATGTTTCTTGGTTTGTTGTGTTTGGCTAGAAAATGCAAGAAAGCTACTCATCATTCAAATTTTTGTTTTATTTTTCTGATGTGGTTTTTTTTTTTAATCTTAAAATTGCTAACATGGTTTTCTCAAATAGAAATTAAATAATTATTAATATTATTTTATTATTCATGTCAACATTAAGTGTGTCAATTGTGTACACTGTTTACCACGTAGACATTTTCTGTTAGTGAGCTAACGGTAGGTAGTAAGGACCAAATTGACACCAAGTTGAAAATAACATGGATCAAATTGATTGTTATCAAAATATATGAAGAAAATTGAATATAGCCCCAAAATATAAGGACTAAAATGATATTTTCGCCAAAAATATTTTGTCCCACTTTTAGTGTTCTAGCTACTTTATAGTTTAGGCAAATGTTAACACAGGTCCCACATTAATAAAAAAACTTAGTAAATATGTGAAAAAGCAGCACATGGATGACAATCAAATTTTGGACAAAATTGCCCTCTAGACACTGATAGGCCAAGAATGTATTATCCCCTCGTGATATATTAATTGATTAACTAGCAAGTTTATTAATTAATCAAATTAACATGCAATGTACATAGCAACACAAACAAATCACCAATTAAACTAAATATGCAGTGGAAATTAAATTGACACAGTAATTTTTTTACGAATGGGGAAAACCTACGCGACAAAAACTCCACTGGGTGATTTTAAGGTCACCACTCCCGAGAATCCACTATTATCAAAACAAGCGATTACAAGTAAAGGAATTCCAGTACCTTATACCAACCTACAGTCGAACATTTACCCCAATACCCAATTAGACTTGTTCTGTAGTGACAATCTCTCATTTTCAATGCATGGCTCCCACTACGTGACTAACCAATTGCGCAGATCCCTATATGTGACTTAATCACCAACTTGAGAAGAATATTAGCTGCAAAGTCCTTCAATTCATCACACAATGAAGATCAAGAAACTCCTTGGTCACAAAACCCTATGGTGTACAAACATAGCAGCTTCTTCAAAAAAAAGATAAACTAGGGCAAATTCTGTCTCCAGTCACAATTTGCACGAACAAGACTTTGCTTCACACTTGTGCAACTGTGCAACCTTTGACGGCCCTTAAAATAATCCTTATATATGTTTAGGGTTATGAGAAAAGAAAGCCTAAACACATACTAATGGATTGGATGAAAAACATATCTAAAAAACTAAGTTTCATATAACTCGATAGATAGCCATCTATCAAGCTAGTTGTTGAGTCACGGGCTTCAGCAGTTTTTAAATCTCAATAGATACTAGTTGTTGAGCTTTAAAATCCAACACTTCATTACTTGATTCTTCGACAGACTTGCATGGTTTTAACACTTGAACTTGAAACCTTGTTTCTTGAAGTATTAAACACATCCTAGATCTACCCAATTACAAGTAAAGTGCATTTTGTCAAAGAATTAGCCAATTACATAAAATGTTGACATATGTTCCTAACATTGAATCACAAATGTCCTAACAGACACATTTCCCTCCCTTTCACTTTTTATTTCCCACCAAATCTTATTTTACTAATATTTTACTATCTATTTTCTTTCAATTTACCAATATCAAACTTAATTTCTTCTCCTTTCCCAATATTAAAAAGAAGAAGGGATGAAGAAATGTCAATGAAGGATTGAGGAATAATTAAATAAGGTACTACTATTGTATTTTATTTGATTCATAGTTATTTTTTAAAAATATGTTATAATTAATATGATGTTAATTTTTTTTTTTAATACATGTATATTGTAGCACTAATGGATGGGGATGTAGTTGCAAGTGAGACTCAAGCACTTTGCTCCAAAAAAATGTTTTGACTTAAATGAACCACTTCCCCAACAATTTTTGGAGTATGCCATGTGTTCGAAATAGATCTATCAATGGCATGTTGTGGGGGAGGTTCATTTGTTGCTTTTACGAAGTCATGGTTACTGTTTTACTTTAGTTTCTAGGTTTGATAATGGATCTATCAATGGTACGTAGTTTTGATGTTTGAAATGTTTCGTTGGAGGAAGTATCCCATTTCATTCTTGGAGCTGTAGCCTCCAATGTTATCGATTTGAAAAGTTCATAATAAAGCTATTTCTAACTTCCTTCTCATTGTAAATTTGTATCAGATTGTCATGATATTTAAAATAATGTAATATTGGATGCATTTTTAAATTTATAATATTTAATCTAAACCATAAAATAGATATATTTAATATAAAGAAGATTGTTTTCCATTGTTTATTATTTTTTGACATCCCTGCATGGCACACGCAGGCTACAACTTATTAGGTTAAATTGAAAATTTAATAAACATCATAAGGCCATTACAAGCTTTTTTTTTTTTTTTTTGGGTTGAACAAGAGGTTTTAATTCTTATTGAAAAATAAAAGTCTCATGGTTTAGTAGTGATTTGTTATTTTAACTTGTAGCAACTTTACCTAATATCATGACTGTTTTACATTATAAACTTCCACACTCTATATAAATGTCTAAAATATGAATATTCTTGAAAAATGTGGATATTTAGTGTTCACATTTTATACACAGTATGTATGGAGGGTGTTCAATAAAAATTAAGCACATCTTACAAGTCATTGAGCTTATTGAATTTCTAACAATCAAATATCAATACACACTGTAATCACATACCAACAGACTTTCACTTCCATGATTCATTTCAAATACTTCAATTGCAAAGAAATTGGAAAAAAAAAAAAAAAAAAAAAACACCGGTAGTTCCCTTCCTTTATTTAATAAACATAGTAAAATTTACCCGTCCTTTACCCATCACTATTTTCTAAAATATTACCAATAACATTAATGTTCTGCTACAGAGTCTCTCCATGTAAAGGTGTAGAAGAGGGATTCACCATGACTTGTGTTGTTTGTTTAGGAGGAGCTGACATGAAAGTAGTAACAACAGGCTTTATCTTTTCCATAGTCTTGATGAAACCCAAGAACAAAAGTCTATACAAAACAACCATTCCTAGCAATATGGCAAGATCAACCCACTTAGAGTAACCCATTTCCATTTGCAATTTATATCTCAAAATTTCTTTACCGCTAATGTTGGTTGGTCCTGCAGCTTCATCTACAAGAAATGTTAGCTTTTCAAACTCGTTCTTGAACAATCCTTGGTATGCATACTTGTGGAAAGCTATGTAGTATAATGGGTATCTCCAAAATGGTTTGAGAAGATCATTTGGGTATCGAAAGATTCCACCACCTAACATCATGAGTCCTTGAATTCCAGCACCAGTTATTATACCCATTAATACATTAGGTACTATGCTTGCAACAATCATCATTAGGCTCTCAACTAACATCATGCAAGCAAATAATATGGAAGCAAAGAATAGAAAGTGTTCAGCTCCTTTTTGAAGTCCTGTAGGGTAATAAGCTATTGCCCCGGGAATCAGTGAAATCAATAACAGGTATGGAACAGCAGAAAATGAGTTGCTTATGATGAATGCACTAGTGCCATAATGTCCATTTAATCTTTCTCGATCAAATACCTGGATAAATGAGAGAAAAAAAAAAAGATGGAATATATTTGAGTATGACATCAATAAATTGTCAATTTTGGTTAAAACCAAGTAGTTAGAAAGGAATTTGTAGTGATATCAAATGAGTGATCACCATAAAATTGAGCTAATTTCACTTTTCCTCCCCCACAGTACGGAATCAGTTCTAATGTCCTTCTAAGCTATAAAATCAAACATTTTCTATTTGCTTAAAATGGAGAGAGTCCATTTTACGAATAAGATTCTATTTTCTAAATCAGACACTATTCCAAGTGCTATATCCTTTAAAATTTTAAAATAATGTAATATTTTATACATGCTTTGATTTGTACCATTCAATGTAAAACATAAAGTAGATCACTGGAATTCATTTTGGAGAAAATTTACAAAAATGAGTGTTCAAATTGTGTTGAGAAAATGGTGAAGAACTTGGTGAATGAGCTGGTCCCCAATTACAAAAGGGTGATATGTTGGTGAAAGATTGGTGCATAGATGGGAAGGGATTTGGATCTGGTGTAATAATTGCATTGTTCAATAACCATGTTGATGTGAGATATATAAGTTAAAAAAAGAAAAAGTGAAAATATGACAAGAAGAAAAAGGTTAATTTTTATTTTTAATCCAAGGACCGAGATTAAAAGTGAATTTAAATTTTTAATCTTAACCATATATTTCAACTAGCACCTCTAAATTTGAAAAAAAATGGATTTTTTTTTTTTTTTTTTTGCTTTTTTATTTTAAAAATCCCCAATTTCTTAATCTGTTTCACATTGGTCCTTTTTTTTTTGGACTACATATATATATATATATATATATATATTTGGTGTTTTTTTCTTCTTGCCTCAATTTGAAAAGAAAGGAAAATTTTCTATTTTTTAATGTAAGAAATATTATTTATATATATATATATATATATATATATATATATATATATATATATATATATATTAAAAAAAACTACATCATTTGAGATACTTAATGGCATATCACCTGTCAATAAATAAAAAGATCACCTAACGCACATTAATGATAAGACAAAGTTTAGCTACAAAATTAGTTGTAACCTTAAGTTATAACCTTACTCAATATCTTTTTTATTGGAGATGAATTTTGACAATTTCACCATTGGATTACATCTCCTTCTTATATCATCCGTACTTGTAAAATTTCTAGAAAATTAAAGATCAATAACTATGGCATTGATAAATTATTTAAATTGCAAGTTTTTATAATTTAAAATTATATATAAAATATAAATTAGTAGATCATATAGTAAATAATATCTGATTGATACAAAATTTGACGTAGGTATTGAGAGTATAAAGAACATGCAATTCAATGGTTATGATAGGCCAAGAATGTATTGACCCCTTTGATAAATTAACCAATTAATTAGCCAAGTTAATTAATTAGGTTCAATTACATGCAATAAGCATGGTAGCACAAAAAAATCACCAAATATTAGACTTGAACTCTTATTTCTTGAAGTATTAAACACATCCTAGATCTATCCAATTACAAGTAAAGTGCATTTTGTCAAAAAATTAGTCAATTTTATATGACATATGTTCTTAACAAGTTCCACATATGTCCTAACTGGTTAGATTTTCAAAATATGCAATAATATTTATTTTATTGAGTAAAGTTGTAACCTTAGACTACAACAAATTTTGTAACTAAACTTTGTCCTCAATGATATGACTAAATTAAATATAGATAAAAGTTAAAAGTTAGAGGACTGAATTAATTTTAGACAAAAAAAAATAAAAAATAAAAAAGACTAGTCCAAATGCATGTTGAAAGAGGTAAGTAAAATCTTTGTGCATAAAAGTAGATAAATACTTGCTTCCCAAAAAAAAAGAAAAAGAAGAGCAATACTTAAATGACAAGCAAAACAAACCTTCATGTCCTCCAAGAAAGAAGGGAATCCACCGATGGTCATGAAAGTTAAGAATGAAGTTATAAACATAATCAGTGAACCTCTCACTTAGAAAAAAGAGAAAGAAAAAAACAATACGATGATTAATATTGCTTCTTACTTCTAGCCTTTTAGAATAATTATAAAGAATAGAAAAGTGCTTGTGGGGGCCAATTGATCCCATAGGTACTATTCACATGGAAAATGGCTGGGCCTATGGGCCAATACCCAGTCCGAGGATAAGAGCGTATCCGAGGACGATAAATTAAGAAAGAAATGAAAACTGTACTATGGGAAGAGATAAAGAATATTTATGGAGAACTTAATCGTGTCCGAGGATAATGACCACCACGGAACCTCTGTCCGAGGTGGCCAGGAATCTTCCCAAACCCTAAGTATAACATATTAAAGGGACTTTGTGACAAGAGGAAGGGTAAATACCAGATAAAGGATAAGGATGAGGGATAACAAATATCTGTAAAAACTGCTACCTCCGCATTAAATGCTGTTCAGCTAACTCCCTAGCCGCATTAATGTGGAGGTGATGCCTGAACAGTAAACAAGCAGCCTTACAGCTAATAATAGAAGGTTCAAGGAGGTGCGAGATGGGACAGGGAAGCTCCCAACTCCTGACTCACACGTGGATAATGAATATGGCACAAAAACCATGATATATAACAGGAAAAAGGAGAAAAAAAGGAGGGGAGAGCTCTAAAATACTAATCACACTACTAGGGCATAACCGAGGATGTTTTTTGCTTTTTTCCAAGTGTAACTCTTCCCCTTAAACACTGACAAACGATATCTTTTCTCTAGATTCAAACTAGCTTTTTCATCCACTCTCTACAAATTTATTGTTCGGACTTGTTGGGCCTGAGTCCATTCCTGTTTTAGGGTTCGAGTCAAAACTAGTCCTTACAATGCTATATTCACAACATTTTTATAACATTTTCACAACAAATTATAGATGGTTAGTTGTTATTGGTTCAAATTTGAATTTATCACTAAAATTATATTTTTACCCTAACAATAACAATCAGTAACAACTTGTCACTTAGGATTTGTTGTGAAAATGTTGTGGATATAGCATTTCTTATTTTGAAAATATTCAATCTCTCTCTCTCTCTCATACCTGAATTGATTCATAACTAGGGCCAACATCATAAAAGACTGTGGCTAAGCCTATAGCTAATGCAACATAAATAGCTAGGCGCAACCAGTAGTAGCCTATATCACGGTACATGTTCACAAAAGACCTTCTCGTAAGAACAAGACACTGACTAACAAACCCAGCATGGTTTCTCTTCTTCTCTAATACTCCCCAATCCTGAAACCAATGTAAGATTTAGTCATTAATGTAGGAAAGATTTATGTAAATTAAATTATCAGATTTTATTGTTTGAATTTCATTACCTGTTTACATATTTCTGATACTTTTCTTCGAACTTGTTGGTAAATTTCAGATGATTTATATGACCTTGTAAGAGAGTTAATTACTTCCTCTGTTGGAATCCCTCCATCTAAACCTTGCTCAAGATCCTACATTTTTTTTTTAACAAAAATATTTGTTAGATTTATGAGTTCGTTTTTAAGATTTTGGTAAGTAATTAGGCAAAGTTGAAAAAAGTGTTTTGAGCCTATAATAATAATGTAGACATCTCTATCTATTTCATCGTTAAAATTTTATTTTCTAAATCTAACAATGTATAAAGTGATACAAAATTTTAAATTTTAAATGACATGATACTTAATATATATATATATATATATATATATATATATATATATATATATATATATATATATAGATTTAAATTTACAATATTAAATAAGAACCACGAAACATATTCTCCGATGGGAAAATTCTATGACTAAAAATTCTCTTACCTTTCCAAAATCCTTGTTTATAGTTTTAAGGAAGTGATCAGATGGATTTTGGAGAGTTGGGCAGGGAAAACCATTTGTAGCGAAAAACTGCAATGAATTGAAACTAGGTATGTTTAGTTACATATTCCAAACACCAAGTTAACATTCTTCATGAATAAGTTTAGAGATGCAATATTTTTCTCAACTATTGACGTAGCCTTTTATGATTAGTACATAATAGAAAGGGTGGACCATGTGAAATTAATGCTGCTCCAATCATAATAAGACATGTTAATAGTTCTGAAAAAGAATAATATTATTGTCTTTGATATCATTTCATGCTTCAAAGACATTAGAAACATTGGAGACCTTACCTCAGTTGCTGTGGAAGCAGGACCAAAGTAGACTGTTCTCCCAGATGACAAAAGGCAAAGATTGTGAAAGACTTGAAAGACCTCACTGCTGGGTTGATGGATGGATGCAATTATAGTCCTTGTAATTCCATCCCTTTTATGCAGGCTAGCAATTCTGCTCATGACATAATATGATGCTGCACTATCAAGTCCACTTGTTGGTTCGTCAAGGAAAAGAAGCTTAGGGCGTGTCAGGATTTCTATGCAAATGCTTACTCTTCTCTTTTGCCCACTACTAATGCCTTTGGCTCCCAACCCACCAATTCTTGTGTCCATGGCATCTTCTAAGCCCATTTCTTTTATTGTTATGTCTGCAATCTTCTTCTTCTCTGCCTTTGACATGGAGTCTGGCAATTGGAGTTGAGCCGAGTAATACATGGCTTCTCTTACAGTTAAAGTCGTCATCAAAGTATCATCTTGTGTTACATATGCCTAAATATATGTAAAAATTAAACTGATTAGTATGTTTTAATGGTTAAGAATTTTGTGACAGTTGCTACTTTTAATTCCTTTATGAATGATATAAATTCTCTTTGATTGGAAAACGAAAATGAATTATATGTTTATCTTTTAATTTGTCTCTTACCGATGTTCCAAAACCCAGTTTCTGTGTAAGGCCATTGATAAGAATTTCCCCTGATTGCCTTGTGTTTGAACCTGATCTTCCTGCCATAAAATACTCCTTATTGGTTCTCACATGCCTAATGGAGTGAAAGACTCTAAAAAATATATAATGTACTTATGATATAACTGCTTTACTCTTGTGTGCGCATGCATAATGGACATTATAATTTATTTTCATCTCAGTTGCTAGAAGGAGGAACTTGCAACAGTGTTCAACTATATGTTTTAGTCAACCCAAAAAAAAAAAATGACATAGCCCTTTGTTTGATGGGGGTAGTGGGGAAGGGAAATTGAAGGCTTTGGGACATGTATAAACATTCTCATTAGGACTAAATTTGCCCTCTCTTGAAGAATTTGCTAAGGATTACATGCAAATTGTCTCCAAGATCCAACAAAGTCTGAATATCCACAAATTGCAATTCTAAAAACACTCAAGAGCTTCTTATAATAGTTTGTCATGCAGAAAAATAATTAGAGATGCAGGAAATGACAGAACTTGTCATCTAATTGTAGATATTGTGAGGTTCAAATAAATATGCACCATGAAAGGATGCTAGTTAGGCGTTATATATACCCATTCAAAAAACAGTTTGAAATACCATTGACTATTAGGCACATGTCAAAAAGGTCAAGAAAACCCAATAAATTCTGATGAAGAACAAAACATTTCACTCTCACCAAACATTCGCTCAACCAAGTGCACTTTCGATTTAGCAAGAACTATTATTGAAACAAAACTTCAGACAGAAAAATTTTACCTAATTCTTGATTGACTTTTGGTTGAACGACCATCTCGCTCAACCTAGTACAATTCTTGGTCGTGCAAGATATGTAGAACTCGATTTCCCTCACTTTCACAATGAGATTCTTATTCACTTCCAATTTCTAATATTACAATCTATATGTATTTATCAAAATATACAACATTATCTATACTATCCTTCGCTCTGTCACTTCTTCCTCTCTTCATGATCTGTCTCTCCCCGTACCTTTTCTTTTTGACTAGCATCTTGTTTGAATTTGTAGAGTACATAATTTTAGGTTGGCAAACATATGTAACGTTTTAGAACTTAGGTTGTCTAGTTGATTAGTGTTGAATTAATACTAGGATCAAGAAAAATCAAGTTTAAAGTATGTAAAGACTCAATAATGCAAAAAATAGATTGTTGGAAGATTGAATTTCGATTGTAGCTTGATAAGTCGAAAGTTACTTATCTCGACTGGTCGAACTGCACATCTCAAACAATCAAGATTCATGCAACAAATTGGAATTTCAGCTTCTTTTCTCAACCGTTTGATCTAAGGTTTTGATGGATCTTAAGTACATATAACTAACACATTTTTGAAGACACAAGAGGGTAGTGTTTTGTACATAAATTTGGAGATTTTCCAAACCTTTTGAAGATACAACGGGAGACTGTGCAAACAACAGATCCAGTTTTTTAGCAAAGTTGCTGCATTCAATTAACCATAGTTGCTGATCAAAATCTTTGAGCGGAGATCTTAGGTCACAAATAGGAGAGTTTGTGGATTCGGAGCTACGTGAAATCACGCTAGTAAGTACAACATGAGATAGCTAGCGTTAGTAAGTACTACATGAGACAGTAGTAGATTTTATTGTATAAACTTTAATTCTATTAATGAATATGTTGCCTTGATAATAGTTTAGTTTTAATCATCCCCAGTTTTTTTTTTTTTATGTGAAACAACAATTTTATTGGTTTTTGTGGGTCATAATTCTATGTCTTATGTGAACAATATATGTGTGGTGTTTAATTAATTCAGATCTAATGTATAAGTAATTTTTTAATTATATTTTGGCTAAAATTTGAGACAATTAGAATCTAAAACTCTTACAGAATTATTAATTAGATTTGAGGATTTTTGCCCCTAAATATATCTTAACTAAAAATAAAAAAATAAAAAATAAAAAGCTTTTAGTAGAGAGCAACTATTATATCTTTATGCAAGTAGTCAAGGTTGGGTTGATATAGTTTGAGGTTTCCAGTGATAAATTATAATGAGGTTTTTTATATTTAAATATCAATTAAATAAATTTATTTGATATTAACAAAAGCATGATAAATATGAAGAATTAAAGACATAACTTGGTTAATTAATACTGACCATACCAAGGTTAAATTCATATGAAAAATTTGTATCTGGTTCAAGCATATATAAATATTTTTGATTGAAAACCACAAAATTCCAGTATAAAATTTAGCCAAAAAAAATGAAAATTTATTATTTAGAAGAATGAGGTTTAGTTTATCTTGAATAAAGCAATGAATGGATAAATAAATTTGTAATCTAATTTTCAATTTTGATTTTGGTGTTGAGAGAGAGAGAGAGAGAGAGAGAGATAGAGAGAGATTGTTTGACATGTGGCCATATGAAAGATTTAATGGCTAATGTTGACAATCCACCATGTAAAATATTATTTTGCAAAATTTAATGCCTTAATTTATAAAGGGAAATTAATCATCATTGATGATTCAACATATTTACAACTTTTTTTTGTTAAATAATTTAAAGTTTTTATTGAGTTCAGATTCTATTAATTTAATATTTTAGAGGCACCCTTCGAGGTAAAAGAAAATGCATAACATTTTCTTGACCAATTATTATCATAAAAATTTAGTCCTTTTTTATATTTGGGGTGAGGCCTTTTTAAAAAGGGTGTGGACCTTTTTGTAATGGGGCACTAGGCTTGGAGCAAACCCTACAAGCAAAGGAAAACTAGTCTAGTTAACACAAAAAGGATAAAATGCAATGTATTCCCGGGAAGTGTTTAGTCTAGCTCTTATGGGAAGAATAGTTTGATGTTTTTTCATTTGACTTGGTTAATTATTTGAGCTTTCTTGGTGAGGAATAAACTTTTATTACTTGTAAAAGCAGTAATTAATGTTGTGTTATTTGTTGTCTTGTCTATCAAGAAATATATTTAATTCTAAATTTTTATATTTTTAAATTATGCATAATGGATGAAGTTTTAGATTAAATAGTATATCATATTCAATTAGCACGAAATTTGATAAAAATTTCTAAAATATATATATATATATATATATAAAATTCAATAGTGAAATTTTTAAAATATTAATCCAATAAAAGTTACCATGTAGTTTAATATTATTTGAAGTTACTCCAAGTAAAACTTCATCCTAACTCAATATCTCTCCCTCTCTTATATATATATATATATAAGAAAACTTAAATACAATACTTTAGCTACAGTTCCTTAGTTCCCCAATTAAAACATTTTACTTGGCAATTTATCTCATCAGCACAAACAGCCTAAACACTATCGTTAACTCTGATTAAAAAAAAAAAAAACCCAACCACCAGAACTCCTATGCAACGTCTCCAACATCAACCCACTCCTCTCATCACTCACAATCTGCTCTGCCACATCGCCAATGACTACACCCTCTCACCCGAAATGTCTACTTTTGGTCGTAAATTGTAGGCAAAAACCAAAAACATATCATCCCTTAAAACCAAAACCCCAATAAAATTCAATTCATAAAAGGTAAAAACTAAAAAAAAGATCCACCCAAAAACCAAAATTTTACTAAGAGAATCTCTGCGATCTCGCAGAAAATTTTCCAATCATTCATTGTTCAGCAAAAGAAAAGACAAGATTCGCTGCTGGATTCACTGGCTTCGTCACCGAACTCCACCGTGTGTCTTCTTTGCCACCACTAACTTCTTCAACTCTGGGAGTATTTGATGTGTAGGGAAGGAGACATAAAGAGCTTGCATGTGTTTGGACAAAGGATGGTGGAGATAGTGGGCCTGTGGTAGAGAGAGAGGACTGGAGTTGTTAGGGTGTTGAAGTTAGGTGGGGTTGGGAAAAAAATTTAAACAAAAGTCATTTGGCTTTTGACACCGTTAGTGAATTTTTTTTTTTTTTTTTTGACAAATTACTGAAATTTAAATGAAAAACTAAAAAATTAGCCCATAAAGTAGTGTACCTAAATTTTATTTATATATATATATATATAAAATAGCACATAGAGTTACTTCTTTAAAGAAAAAATCATTTCTTGTGTGCCGTGTGAACATGCATAATGAACATTATGTTTATTTTCCTTCAAAAATAAGTGACAAGCATTTCAGTTGATAGTGTAATGGGAACTTTGCAAAAACCTTTAGCTGTGTTTTCCACACAGCGATGCAGCCCTTTGTCTGTAATATACATAATGAATTTTGGTGAAATTGTAAATGAAATAAATTTAACGTAATAAGATAAGGGCTTTCACATCAATGATTTTAAAAAAAAATTTGTATTTAACCTCTCAAAAAACTCTTTTATTTATTACTCCTATATCATTTCCCTTTAAAATACATCAAATACACAAATTTCTATTTTTTTACCGGTTAGTTTAAAATAATATATACTACTTATTAAAGTAATAAAAAACAACCACACAAACCACCTCTCAACAACCACCGCTATCACCGCTCCACCTGCTACAACTACCACGGTAGCAACCACAACCCATCGCAAGTGAAGAAAAAAAAGTTACAAAACCACAGCCACCTCCACCACAAGCCACAGACACCACCGTAGAATCCACCAAATCTCAGCCACACACCCACAGCCAAGCACTCACCGGTGGCCGATCTAGCCCACTGCAGGAAGGGAAAAAAAAGCAAAATCACAACCATCTACCAAAAACAACCAGCTACCAAAAGAAAAATTGTAACCCAAACGATCTAATCGACGCATTCATCGATCTCACCATCGTGCCTCATGGCCAATCTCACCACCGTGACCCACCAATGAAACCCACAGAAACAGATCGGAACACCGGAAATCGAGATCAGAAAGAGAGTGGATACGAAGAGAGAAGAAAGAAGAGAGAAACAAAAAAAGAAAAAAAAAACAGAAAAAAAAAAAAAAAGAGAAAGAAGAGAAACGCAGGTCTGAAGAGAGAAGAAAGAAAAGAGAACCAAAAAGAAGAAGAATAGAAACGCAGGCGGCTAGTCTGAAGAGAGAAGAAGAAGATAGAAAAAAGAGGGAAAAAAAAAATTTTAAGGGAAGAAGAAAGACAAAGCATTAAAATAGTTTTTTTTCTTTTTTTCTTTTTTTAAAGATACGAGCTTCAGTGCCCGCGTCTGCGTTTGAGTTTCACGTTTCTATCTTCTTCTTTTTTCTTTTTTTTTATGAACAGTAATTATACTGTTTATATATATGAATTTATTAAAAAAAATAATACTTCAATATTATTCACACATTTAAAAATTATTTTATTACAGTATTTTTAGTTTTTAATCAAATAAATTATATCTAAACAGACCTTCAGTGAGCTTTCATCTTTTAAAGCTCACCGGAGCTAAATTGCTAATTTTTTTTTAGGAATGCAACCTTTGTTGTAGCTTGCTTGTTAGTGTTTTAGATGCTAGAATAACGTTATAAGATTTATACAACCTTTGATACAAATTCTCTATTACATAGCAAAGAGGTTTGAAGAGTTTTGGACACACAAACACGGATATATATATATATACCTGCTAATGCATCAAGGAGGGTAGACTTGCCACAGCCTGAAGGGCCCATTATGGCTAAGAGCTCGCCTGGTTGTGCATAACCAGTCACACCCTCAAGTATTGATTTGCTACCTTCCTTTCCATTTGTAAACGTCACCCACAAATCCTCCCATGTCAAGAAAACACCATCCTCCTCCGCCAGCATTGTTCTAACAACGTTTCTGCCTCTGTTATTGCTTTGCATTGGATTAATGATTTCCATTTCTAAAATCATAGCAAGAGTAGTTGTGGAGTTTTTGTTACATTTAAGATTTCTAGTATTTGGTTGAAGAAACGATGCCATATATGGCCAACTTCTGTTTTGTGTGATTTCTAGTAGTTAGAGAGCTCACAGCTCGGTATTCATGAGCATATGCTTAGTGGCAGAGAGCGCGCGTGAGAGAAGGATTTGGTATGGGCAGGACTGCTAAGAGAGCCAAGTACTTATAATAAAGGCAGTGTTGACTGCTGATAGCTCAAGTAATTAATATATCAGTAATGAGTTATTCCCACATTATGTAATTCTCTGCACACTGGGTGCAACAACGGACATCTTTACTTCGAGTTACAACAAATTCGGTACTAATTAGAATTTTATATTTAGACCCCCTCTTTCAAAACTGTTGGGTCATTCTCTTATGATATTACAATAATTTCATCCTGATAGCATTTACGTCAATAGTAAAATAGCATAATGCCCCAAATTTTTCCAATCAATTCCAAAATACACTTACATCAATTTATGTATCATTGTGCAAAAATACATTTGTACTACAATATCTGTGTAAATTTATACAATTACTTTAGTACAAATGTATTTTTGCAAATTTATACAATTACTATAATACAAATATATTTTTGTTGTGGGTTCCAGTTAGCTCAATTAGTAAAGTTTTTCATGGTTTTGTAAGAGATTTGGGGTTCAATCCCCGCCTATACCAAAAATTGATTAGTGTCTTGGTCTAATGATAATGAGCTATCATTAGAAGCGGATGCCATAAGTTGAAACTCTCTCTCTAAAAAAAATTGTGTTTTTGTACAGTGATACATAAACTGGTATGGGTGCATTTTGAAGTTAATTGGGAAAATTTACACAAATACTGTAGCTATGCAAATGAATGTTTTAAAAATTATTTAGATTGAGGGCAGTGGTTTTTGGTTGAGAAAGAGAGAGATGATTTGAGATAATAATAATAAATTGATAAGAAAATGGTACTATGATGAAATATAGTATAAAATAAATTATTTGATATGAAGTATTTTGAAAAGTGAGTGTATATATATATATGAGCAGAAGAAATTGCGTAGATGAAAATGCGCTCTAATGTAGTAAGAAAAAACAGTGTTCTATGTCTTTGTTTTTGTTAGTGGATTATTGCATTATAATGTATTATGAAATAACGATTTTGTATATTTGTCTTTGTTGATAGTTTGTTAATACTAAAATAATGCTTGTTTGAAATTTCATGATTTTTTTTTACTTGTACTTTAGCCCCCCTAACTCAAAATCCTAAATATGTCCCTGACTTTAAGGTCAAGATTTCAGTTGTTGCAAGTAGTGTGTACATACATTGTGCAACTACTCTTTATATAATCATGTGCTTCTGTGGTTCAAATGGAAAACGCCATGAGATTACACATTCACATGTGTTCGGTTTTGAAGTTCGAATTATATTTTGATACTTAACAACAAATATATAATAAGTTGTAATTGATATGGTGTATAAAGTGAAACACAAAAATTTGAACAAATGATATGTATTACCTAAAAAGCATATGCAAAACTTTCTTGATTAGTGGCAAAGTCTGCATTTTTTTTTGGTTAACAGGATGGATATTATATTAAACAAACAGCAACAACCATTACAAACTGACCACAGAGGCCAAAGTATTGGCAACACGCCTATAATAGTACAACCCGTTTTTATCAAAGTCAATCAAAATATTCAGATCAACAGAGGAGGGAAAATCAAAAACAGCAAAATTTTCTAGAACAGCCCCTTTTAACCGAGAAGTCAACGCATTGATTCGCCACTCTATACACATACCCCACCCGGACCTGCACTAGTCTTGCTATAAGGGACCAGTAAAGTCTGCATTTACTTTGACAGACACAGTTTATTTTCATAATACATTATTTAAATGTGACCACACAATACATCATTGTCTCATTTCCTTCCCACGACTCACATTTCTAGCCAACTGTTCCAAAATCACGAATGCCAAACATATGAACTATCTTATAATTTTCAAGATAACTCCAAATAGGCAAAACAAAACAGATGTTTATTGACTGATAGCTACTAACATTGAATGACCTTTAACTAACACTGTGTGCCTTAAATTAAAATCACTACTGGCCAACAAGCATTTTCATTAATTTGTCTCCTCCATTTAATGTGGGTAGGCATTTTTCTCTTTCAGAAAAAGGCATTCAACTGTATTCCTGGTTAGCCACACCACTTTCAATGCTTTCGTTTAGTATTCTTTTGGTCAGGCCTAGACTTTTCTTCCTTGGTCCATAAAAAATCTATCTCTCCAAACAAAGGCAGAGCCACTTGAGGACCGAGAGGGGCCTCCCCCACCCCCAAATTTTGATTTTTTTTTTTTTTTCAAATATCTTAAATAATTTAGAAAATTTTAATAACATTATCATTTTGAACTCATACTTGATAATATTTAAGAAAGTTTAAAAATAAACATAGTTTTCATTTAAATAAAATACAATCTCTAAATACATATGTCAACAATTTACAATAATTAAACTTTCAGTATTTTTAAAATGAATACATAGGTATTTAACAATTACCTCAACAAATAAAAGGGAAAAAATTCTAATTTTCATCCTACCATATCTATGGCTTACTTGTACTACAGTAGTAGAAAAATTAAAAAGTCAAAAGTTTTGTTGATGTGCTACACCACCAAATCCCCCACACAATTGCAGAAACATTTTGTCTCATATATGTGACTCTCTCTCTCTCTCTCTCTCTCTCTCTCTCTCTCTCTCTCTCTCTCTCTCTCTCTCCGCAACTTGGCATTTGCCTTCTTTTTTTTCTTTCATTTTCCCTTCCACTGTTGATGTAGTTTGTTTACAATATAAAAAGTAAAAGTAATGTTCTGTGTGACTGAACTAGACAAGGAGTGAAAGATTGAAACTTCTGTGGGCCTCTCATCCCCTGGCTGTATAGTGCATTGCTAACCAACTGACCCCTTATTTTTAACTCTTTCTCAAATACTTTGCATTTGCTTTCTTTTGATTTTTTTACTTTACTTTTCATTTGCTTTCTTTTTTATATTCCTTATAATATATTATTTATTATTATAATGATCAATATATTATATACTAAATGGCATTATAAATTATAAATGTACTTGATTAGTTGATTAAAATATATAGTATATACCACTATATTAACATTTCATAGTTGATTAAAGATATTAAAGTTTTTTGTCAATCTTGTCTCATGATTGTTTAATTTTAATTAAATACACTTTTGTTTATAGTACATATTGAGCTATGAAGTATTGTACATTACTATATTACATTTTATACACACAAAAAAAAAAAAATTTATATGGAACCACACCAAAGATAAATTTCTGACTCCACCGCCACCGTCTCCAAATTGGAGAGAAAACAAGAGTGAAAACTCTTGTTTCAACAAAATCACAAAATTGACCCCAGATTTTAGTCATTCTCAACAATTCCACCTACCCCCAGGCCTCACCCACTTCCCCACACGTTCCAGTGTCTACTACACCTTTATGTCTTCCTCTTTTTCTTTTTTTTCTTTTTTTCTTTTTTTCTTTTTTTTAATCTCCTCTTCACTTTCACTCTTTCAACAGTAATTCATCTCTTTTTTTTTTCTTTTTTCTCTCGTTTTCTTTACACTCTCTATTTTCTAGATTTTTTTTTTTTTTTGCTGCCCAATTTTTTTGTTTCCACCCACCCAACAACATGTCCATACATACATATATATATATATATATATATATATATATATATATATATATAATACTATAAATTTATATATATGATGTGTTAATTTTTATATTATTTAATGAGTACAAATAAATTATTTATTACATGTAATGTAATAAGGGTTAAGAATAAATTTATATAAACTATATTTTCTATTCTCTTACTTTTCTCTTCAACCAAATAAAAAAGTTTTCAATTTCTCCAATTTTTCACCCTTCCAACCAAAAAAACACAAGGAAAAACTAAATTTTTTCTATCTTTCTATATTTCCATCCTCCCACCAATTTTCTATCCTTCAACTTTTCCACTCCTCCAACCAAACGGACCCAAAATGAAATTATTTTTTGTTTCCCTTTCCTTGGAAATCTGTAATCTATCAAAAATAAAGACATTTTAAATTTTTTGAAAAATAATTGTTCAATTTTTTTTTTTTTTTTATATACAGATTGTTAGCCTATTTGAAAGGTGTAAGGACTAGATTTGGGTTCCTAGCCCAACAAACAAATGGACCTAGGCCCAAAAAACCCAAAACAATGAATTTGTAGATAATGGGTTGAAAAACTGGGTCTAATGAATCAGATGAACATCCCAATAGGTTTAGATGACAAGAATGTGCAAATAAACGAGGTAAAGATGAAGAAAAAATGTCCTTGGCAATGTCTGAGGAGAACTGTTCTTGTATATACTGTTCTTAAGTTAAATTACAAGTTTGATTCTTGGTTACTGTAGTGTTTCTCCCTTCATTTGGTGATCCCCTTTCCATGGTCCGTTCCTTCTGTTATATAGCTCCTTTTAAATGATCTTGACCTTCCACTTGTTGCCCATCCAGGCCTCCACTTGAGTGCTTGTCCCATCGGACATCCCCTTAGACTCCTTTGTGCGTTGGGGCAGCCAATATAGCCATGTTCAAGGGTTTTCTCCACAATAATACAGCCAGAAAGTTAGCTGCAAAACCTTTAATACAGTGGTATCAACTTTCCATTTAGATATTTTAGGACATCCCTCCGCACTTTGTTTTTGCAATGCTTATCCATGCTTGCAGAATTCCCGGAATCGTCCCCCTGGATGGCATATCACCAATTCGGACCTCAACTTTGTGTATCCAATGTGACATTCTTCCTTGGCCTGTACTTCCGTGCTATTATGACCGACGGCCCTCGTCATCTACTAACACGAACTCCCCTCATAACGTTTACCCATTCTCGGACGGTCTCAGTCCTTGGCTCGGGCTTTAGACCCAGTTCGTACACGGGTAATGGGCTCCTGGGCCTAATATCCCTACAAAAGGCTCTAAATTAAAATTTATTTTTTAAAGTATAAATATTTCTAAATATATTCTGATGGACAGAGTATAATAATAATCGGACTTTAATTTTACTAGAAAATTCTTAAAAACACATAATATCAGGAAGATATATACCTAACTCTTAGAAAAATAGTTAGAAAAATGAGGTATGGTCTCTATTTTAAGGAACTTTTTTTTTTTTTGGGTATAGATATAATTTAAAACTCACTTTATTTTATTAATTATTAAATTTTTATTTTTTATAGGATTAATGTTAATTAAAAGTTAAATAATATTTGGAGTGCATAGGGAAGTGGATAAAAAAGATATATTATTTCAGTTTTATATATAAACCAACCTGACACTCTATCAAAGTGACAAGTGGTACTTCCATATCATTTATGTGTGGGATGAATCATATCAAATATCAAAAGGCTAAATTGTAATGTGCACCTTCTAAGTGTAACTGAAATTCCTCTTATTTTACTTTCATTCAATTGAATTATTTAAGTTTCAAATTTATTCAATTTATGTATTTTGTCCTATTTCATTGTATATATATATATATATATATATATTGTTATGTATGAAATTAACTAATGAAAAAAATATGTATTTGAGAAAATTTTCTCACATAAAAAAGATAAAAAAATTTATATTTTTAAGGGAAATTTTTTTTATCAAAATTGGTCAGAATGCCTGAATTGAATAAATTTAAAACTTAGAGAACTCTATTAAACGAAAGTAAAGTTGGTAGACCAAAATGAATTTCAACCAAACTTAAAAAGTGTGATTTTCATTTTAGTAAAAAAAAAAAATCATTCACAATATCATCAGATAAATAAATTTGGCACACCCATAAAAAAAAACTAGCCTCATCACACGCGCTTGCACATGCGGTGAGGCTTTTTTTGTAGCAAAAAAAACTCTATGTTTTTATTTTATATATATAATTTTTATTTTGATAATCTAATTTATAAGTGGATAAAGAAATTTGAAAATTAACAGGAAAGTGGTTCTATTTTTTAGGTAATGTTTTAGTGGGAGTTAAAATTGTATTTTTACCAGATTGTCCTTTAATTTTGTCTCTACTTAAACATAAGAATGTAAGGGCATTTTTAAACTAAAAAATGAGGAATCCAAATAGGGGAAACCCCTTAAATATTAGTATAAATAATAATTCAAATAAAATAGTATATAAAGCAACTGACACTCTTACCAATTTACACCTCACAATTCACAAAAGAAACAAAAGAATTATCACTACAATTGGTTTTTCTTTACAATGTAATATGGGCAAATTATACCGTCACACGATTCAAAAACCAAATAAAATAATAAGGCCAAAATTACAACTTACTTATCGTGATTTGGTTGAAATATAAGTTATCTCAGTTAGAGTTTCTTACCCACTTCTATGTTTCTTTCCTCCAAAAACACAAAAAAAATAAAAATACATGATCAAATAAGATCAAAAAAAAAAAATCTAGTGGAACACTTGCATCATGTGATTTCAAACTACAGGTAAGCAACTTAAATTTCAATCAAACCTCAAGTGAACTAGTTAAGTATCAAATTTCAAATTACAGGTGGTAGGTTGTAATTTTCCAAATAATAATTTTCAAATTCACCAAAAGATAATTATATCTTGGAATTAGAAACCATTCAAAACTTTACCAAACCATAACCATTGCTCAAAAATAACATGAAGTCTCACACTATTAGCACTTTGAATGTTTGACATGAAGACAAGCAATTTGAAGGTATGACGAAACGTGAAGACAAGCAAGTGAAACAATGCAGTGAAGAAAGAGAATAAAGCAAAAAAGAAAAAGAGAAAAGCATAGATCAGGTATGTAGATGAAGGTTGCTGAAGAAACTGCCATTGTTGTTATTTTCCTTCTCTCTTCTTAATTTCTTTTTGGATTGTGATTATTTTCTATTGAATTTAAAGCTTAGATCCTCTTAAAATTGAAGCTCTAGATGTGTCAATGGATCTGTGAACATCTGATTTGAGATGTAGAATGATGTAGTTGTAGGATAGATTTATTTTTAAAGGGAAAACTTGTACGAGGTGAAATTGGCCAGAATTGATTGGAATAGCCGAAATAGCTCGAAAGAGACCAAAATTTGACCCAAGGTGAAACAAGTGGTACTACCATTCTGGATTACACACCGCCATGAGAACGGAATTAATAACATTGATCTTCACTATAATAATACATCAAGAACAATAGTCGATACAAAACAACCATTCTTAGCAATATGGCAAGATCAATAAGCTAAGAGCTCGCCTGCTAATTCATCAAGGAAGGTAGACTTGCCACAACCTAAAGGGCCCATTATGGCTAAGAGCTCGCCTGGTTGTGCATAACCAGTCACACCCTCAAGTATTGATTTGTGTTAGGGACATATTGTATGTAGTTGGCTAATTCTTTGACAAAACACACTTTACTTGTAATTGGGTAGATCTATAATGAGTTTAATACTTCTAAAAACAAGTGTTCAAATCAAGTATTAAAGCCATGCAAGTCTAACCAAGAAACAAGTAAAGGAAGTGCTATTCATTAAAACTCGACAGAAGTCTCGACAGAATCCTTTATATTGAGAATTACTGTTGAAACTCGACAGAAGCTCAACACAAGTTGTATCTATCGAGAATTACGAAAATAGTTTTTCCAAATCTGATTACACGCATATCCTTGAATATTTGTATAGGGTTTCTTTTCTCACAACCCTAGACATATATAAAGATTATTTTAAGGGCCGTCACAAGGTGATGCAAAGTGATGCGAAGATAATTCATGCAAAATTGCTCTAGTTTATCATTCTCTTTGTAGAAGCTACTACGTCTTTACGCCAAGGGTTTTGTGACCAAGGAGCTTTCTAATCTTCATTGTTGATGAACTTATGAACTTTGTAGCCAACATCTTCCTCAAATTGGTGTGTTAGTCACGTATTAGGATCCGTGCATCATTGGTTAGTCACGTACTATGATTCGTGCATTGAACAGAGAGATTGCCGCTACAATATAAGTCCAATTGGGTATTAGGGTAAGGGTTCAACTGTAGATTGGTATAACTGTAGGTTGGTATTTCGAGATAGGCCAAAGGATTTGGTAAGATTCCTTATACTTGTAACCGCTTGTGATTGAAAATAGTGGATTCTCGAGAGCGGTGACTTTAAATTCACCCTGTGGGGTTTCGCCTCGGTGGTTTTCCTCATTCATAAACAAATCACCCATGTCAAATTTATTTTTCGTTGCATTTAGTATAATTTGTGATTTGTTTGTGCTACTACGTTATTGCATGTAATTTGACTAATTAATTAACTTGGGTAATTAATTAATTAATTTGCAAAGGGATCAATTCATTTTTAACCCAACAATTTGCTACCTTCCTTTCCATTTATAACCGTCACCCACAAATCCTCCCATGTCAAGAAAACACCATTCTCCTCTGGCGTCATTGTTCTAACAACATTTCCTCCTCTATTAACATTTCCTCCATTTCAAAAATCCTAGCAAGAGTAGTTGTGGTTGAAGAAGCAATCTAGCACTATTTAGTTGAAGAAGCGAAGCCATGACCAATTTCTTTGTGTGTGTGTGTGTGTGATTTCTAGTTAGAGAGCTCAATATATTTATGAGCATGTGCTTAGTGATAGAGGAGAGGATTTGGAACTGGCAGCAATGATGGGAATATATGTACAAAATTCTCAAACTTGTGAGATGTAAAAATAGAGAAAAATATACGTCAAAGAAAAATAATCACACATAAGACAGTATTTATGTGGTTTGGCAATTTGCCTACGTCCACGGAGTTGCAAGGATTTTACTATTCTCAAAGAAAATACAGAGTACGGAAGTACAGTTTTTCTCTCTCAAAAATGACATCAATAAAAACGGTGATGTGTTCTCTCTCAACCAATTTCTTTGTCCCATTCTAATGTTTTCAAATATTAGTATGTTTAGATTGATTTGGTTTCAATTGTCTAAATTAGATTGTTTCGATTGAGTTAGTTCCAAATTCCAATAAGCTAAGCTATATCTTAGCAAGTGTTTTCAAATAAAAGGATAAGCTATAGCCTTTAGCTATCCTATATGAGTCGGTAGCAAGTTTATCATTATCTTTGTAATGCATATTTATATTTAGAAGTATTAAATGGAAAGCACTTCCTAATCTCTTAACTCATCAAAATAACTTGGTATTAGAGCAAGAAGCTAAGCTTGGAGCATTAAACTCTAAGCATGATAATGAAATGAAGCAAATGCAAGAGATCTTTTCTTCTCTAAACTCCTGATTAGACCATCTCATACTGAACTAGAATTCTGACCATGGTGAAGGCTGCTCAAATAGAAGTGGCCGGGTTCAGGCAAAACCATTTCAATACCAGAAAAGGAATGAGTTATACACCATCAATGGGGTGGTTGCCTTTAATTATCATTGTCGTTCACCATTTCAAGATGCTAACAAGTTCTGTTACCAATTGACATAGAACGAAAATGCGAAAGAGACGCAAACACTTAAATTCATAAGGGATTAATTCATTAGGGATTCTTTGAATTCAAATTGAAGAATTCTAGAATCTCCAAAAAATTATAAAATAAATTAAAAATCTTATTGTAAGGAAATTGTTTATTTTTGTTTTCCAAATTGCCTACTTATTTAAAGCTCCCAATAAAAAATAAAAAATAAAACTTTTTTAAGTACAAATATTCTTAAATAGGATCTAAATTCTAATAGATACAATATTATAACAAGAGTCTAGTTTAACTAGAAAATCCTTTAAAACGCTTAAAAGTCAAGGAAATAAAACCCTAACTCTTAGAATTACAAAAATTACAATAAAACATCAAAAATGATTAAATCATAAAAATAGAAGCCTATATTAATTCGACATCCAACCACAAACACCGAAAATTTCTTCCTGCAAAATCAAACTATGATTCATGTCTTGTGATCTTGTGCAACAACGAATGGAGTTTAGACCTCTTTGGAGTAAAGTTTCAAAAATGTGTGAGAGAATTGGATGGTTTCGTCGAACTCATTGATATTCTTCTACAAAATTAGTTGGATGCACTGGAGTTTCATGGATTTGTAGTAACAATATGATTGATTTGCAATCAACGTAATTAAGTGGTACATTGTGGCACCTGAGTGATAGGAAATTAGGGTTAGGAAGCCTATTGTGAATTAGTATTACCCATTGAACCCTCACTCTAATGTGGTTGTGCCAATTTTAGAGGGTCATTAGTTTGGATTAGAAATTTAGAATTATATTTGTATTGATTGATTAAAGGAAGTTAGTATTTATCTAAGTCTATTTGAAAGTCTATCTTGTATGATGAATAAAGAACATCATAATTTTCTAAGTTATAAATCATCAGCTAGTTTAACTTGGAGGGTCTAAATTTCCTTAAAGTAGTCTATTTATCAAATAAATATGAATTGGTGCAGGGGTAGGGCTCACAGCATTACAACCATGTACACTGGGACAGGTTACATTTATGATGTAGTTGAAGCCATTAATTTGGCTCTAGTGATTGGTATCTACAAGTCAATTTTTGAGAGTGGTGTTTTGCGAGTGTCTCGATTTATGCATTGCTGAGAAAGGCATTGTGTTAGCATGATTCTGATCGAATATATATATATATATATATATATATATATATCTGGTGTAACTTTAAATAATGTTACACCACCCAATAACTTATTATTGAATTCATATTTTGAAAATCTAAGCGTTGAATTATGTATTCTTAATATGCATGCCAATTTTCATGACAATTAAATGTAATTTACCATTCAATCCATAAACTCAACTTTTATACATTATTTTAAATTACAAAAGGGATAATTACAGTAAACCCACCTGAGGTTTGGCCTGTTTTCACTTTGTCTACCCGTGGTATAAAACTTATCACTTTGCCCCCCTGTACTTCAATCCGTTACCCCCCCGTTGCCCACCTGACCCTTAGACGTTAGTCTAACACCCTTTTATTCCAAATTAGAACATAACACGGATCAAACAACGAAAATCCACTCTCTTTTCTTCACGAGCCCTAGAATCATGAAAATCGTTGTAATTGCGCTGCTTTAGGAGAAGCTTGGTGAGGCTGCTTTAGGCAACGCTTTTCTTTTACAAGGTGGGGATTGCGCTGAGAGTTTCAAGGAATTCAATGCCAATAACATCCGTGACACCTTCAGAATTCTCCTCCAAATGGGTGTCGTTTTGATGTTCGGTGGTCAAATGCCCGTTGTCAAGGTCCTTTCAAAATTCCAAACTTTATATATATTTTTAGTGAAATTAAAGTAAATTAAAATCTGGGTTTTTATAAAAATTTAATCTTTTGCATGAATCACAAAAGGGCAATTAGAATTCACCTTCGCCATTTAAAAGTATGAGCCCAATCACCATTAGAACAGGATGGACCTACAAAATCACATCACAAACAATTAAATTTTACCAAACCAACCCCAAAATAAAATAAAAATAAAAACCCATCAAAACCCAAAATTTAATAATAAAAAAAAAATTAAGAAAGAGGGTACGTTGAAAATGAGGTCCTTGTTATCGGAGATAAGAGCCAAGCCTCCTCTGTAATGGAGGTTCCACGTCAGCACAAGAAGGGCTACTATCACACCGATCACTCTTATTATTGGGAAGATTGGGAACCGGACCACTGGAACTGCCATTTTTCCTTTATAACCGTAGAGAAAGAGAGAAGAAGAAGAAGCAGAGAAGTTTTAACAACGAGATCTAATGGGTGGTATTGCGGTAACAAAAAGAGAAAAATTCAAAATGAGAGGAGCATTTGTGGGGTGGGGTTTTTCTGGTTTTGGAATTTGGATATTTATGAAGTGAATCGGAGAAGAAGGGTATCGGATTTTCAAAGCTTTAACGGCAAGACTGATGGATTAATTAATGTCAGTAATAATACACGGATTAGTCAAAACACCAGCTCAATTACAACGATTTTCGTGATTCTAGGGCTCGTGAAGAAAAGAGAGTGGATTTTCGTTGTTTGATCCGTGTTATGTTCTAATTTGGAATAAAAGGGTGTTAGACTAACGTCTGAGGGTCAGGTGGGCAACGGGAGGGTAACGGATTGAAGTACAAGGGGGTAAAGTGATAAGTTTTATACCACGGGTAGGCAAAGTGAAAACGGGCCAAACCTCAGGTGGGTTTACTGTAATTATCCCATTACAAAAACTTGACTTTAAATAATTGATCGATGACATAGCTATTGATTTTTAATTACCTTAAAATTTTACAAATATGGAGAATATACAAAAATAATATAATCTAACAGTAGATTTGTCAAAATTTGCATCCAATTAAAAAATATTGAGTAGTGTAATATTACTTAGAGTTATACCAAGTGTAACTTTACACCTGGTGTAACTCTAAAAAGTTACACAATTTTTGAAACCATTGGATTTAAGTAGATCCAACGGTTAAAAAAAGACCCTCCTTATTACAAATATTTTATTAGAATCTCATTAATTACTCTCATTTATTACATTCTAAACTGTTAGGTTCTAAAGACTTAGGTTTTATGTATTTAGAATCCTAATTTGTATTGTTGGCAAACCATGATCAAAACAATGTATTTAAGTTGTTTTAAAATTGCTCAAAGTTGGTTCTTTGTTGTAAAGTTGGATTAAACTTCTGTGAAAATTAAAAAACAGTTTTAGTACATTTCGATCGATCGAAGCTTAGGCTCGATCAATTGAAAATCGTGTCTGACGTTTTTTTAAATAGAAATTCCAACTCAACCCTAAGTGTTTTAATTGGTTTTGGGTTTCTAATTTACCCTAGGTATATAAGGGAAACCCTAGCCACATTTTTTTGTTGCTCATATTGCAGTTTGTGTGAATCTCTTGTGAGATCTTTGAGGAGCTTTCCTTTACATAAACTTAGGGTTTTCAAGGAGAAGAATTTTCTACACCTTGATGATCAATCCAGTTGCTACCATTGAAGTTTAAAGAAAACACAAGCGGATGTGCTTGTATTTGGTGGAGAATCCAAGAAAGAAGGAATCCGTGGATTCGGAACTTGCACGTGGTCGTGTTAGTAAATTCTACTAGTGGGTAGCAATAAGAAGTCGAGTGTGGGGGTTTGTAAGTCTTATTGTATGAACTTCGATTCTTTCAAGATAGTGGATTCAAGTTTACCTTGAGGATAGCTAAGTTAAATCCTCCCCAGGTTTTTATCGGTTTGGTTTCCTGGGTGATCATATCTTTGTGTTATTTATCTTTCCGCTGCTTTACTTGATATGATTATTTGATTGTGTTAACCTAGATTTAATTAATTTGACTAAGTAACAACTTGGCTAAATTCCTAGGTTAAACCAATTGTGTTTTAAGGGGTCTAAAAACTAACATAAACCTATCTCTAAACCCAATAAAATTTGACGTTTGACTCTCTCTCTCTCTCTCTCTCTCTCATAATATAAGAAATTGGCAGTCATGGTTTCCAGCCAGTTTGAGAAAATAATATCATTTGCCTTAATGATTTCTTTGGCCATATCTGCAGATGATACCACAATTGTTGGAGCACAGCCCAAGTCTAAGAACATTATAAGGCCATACTTCTTAGATAGGGCATGAAGGGAACGGTGTGGGAGTATGCCTAGTTGGTGAAGGTTACCAATAATTGGCAGCTTTGGTGGGGATGGTGGAAATTTTGGTTTGCCACTTCTAAAATGTTTGAAAATATATAAACAAAAGAGAGAAGCAAGACAAGAAATAAGAGGACATGAAAGGGAGTTTTGTGTAACTCCAGCCATGATTGTAGCAACAATTGTAGAAGAGCCATTTCCTCCCAACAATGGTAGACAACAACTATTTTTCACAATGCAAATAACAACCTAGCTCTCTAGTTATATAGAAAACTTTTCGAGTTTCACCTTCTCAAGTTATTGTGTGAATTAATATGTAAAATAATAACAAGTGGATTAAGAAGTTAATTTGTTTTATTCGCTTATGCTTAAAGTTAATTTTGTCTCTTAGGATACACTGTTGCAAAATTTTGAAGGAAAAGCAAGTGTTAAGAAGTACACAAGCAGGTAAGCGCTCTTATTTGGTGAAATGGCAATTTCTTGATTTAAGTGAAAAACGAAGTTGTGGGTGAAATATGTCATTAAAACTGAATACATAACCTGCAACATACACTACAAGAAAACTGAGCTATTGCGGCGGGCCTATTGCTGCGAGTGCAAAAACTGCCGCTATATGTCGTCTATTGCGGCGCGTTTTTGCCCCGCCGCTGTACATGAGATCTATTGCGGCGTTCTATATGCCCGCCACAATAGACCTGTTTTAGCAGCATTCAGCTTAGATATAGCGGCAGGTCATTAACCTGCCCCAATAGCTCAAGTATTTTGCAGCGTACTACAGAGGCGGGCCAATGACCCGCCACAGTAGACCTGTTTTAGCGGCATTAAGCTTAGATATAGCGGCGGGTGAATGACCCGCCGCAATATGTACCCCTTTTTGCGGCAGGTTAGACCGCCGCAATAGACATTTAAATTTCCCTCTATTTTTTCGTCTTCCCACTTAAAGATCAAATAGTAAATTACACCCGATTGGCATGAAAATTAGCATACATGTTAAGAACATATAGAAAATGTGATCCAATGGTTGGATTTTCAAAATATGAATTCAACAATAAGTTATTACGTGGTTGTATCATTTGAAGATATAGATGAGGTATGTGCTCTCTCGCTCTTCACACACTTGACCACCTTGTTGAATGATATGTAATGCTGAGATATGGAATTTTTATTTTTATTTTTTTTATGAAGATACGAAGGAGTCAACATGCATTCATTAATCCTGCTATTACAATTATACTTCGCATGGGTGTTGGTGGACATGGTGTACCTCCTTTGGGAAATCCTGATGGTTGGTAATTGTTTTTGAATGCCTGAAGGGCTTTTTATTATATATCTTTCTTGAAGTTAAGATGTACAAATTATGTGCTTGACATGAAAGTAGCTTTTCGTGATAACTTTTCTTTTTCGTTCGAAAGGCTAATTATGTTTTTATAATGATGTAGTGGGCTTAGATATATCATGTAGGTAGTATCAAATTAAAATATGGTGCTAGAATGGAGGATTTTTTTTGCAAGTGTTGGAGGATATTTTTAAACACTTTGAAACTTTGATTATAGTATTAGCTTAATTTAAGTGGTTGTTTTATTCAAAAGACCACATCTTTTTTTTGTTAATCTTATGGTGATGGTTATAGACAATGTTATGTATTTGATAATATGTTTCTATGTTAATATAATGTTAGTTTAGAGACATTTGTAGTGGAACGAAAATTATTACAGGTTATTTGTAATAGAAATGTGGTTTTAGAACCCAGGAGGAAAAAAAAAAAATTAACCCGCCGCTAAAGGACTAAGATTATGAAGTAATTGAAGACATATAGTGGCGTTTATCGCCCACCGCTAAAGCTTCAAACATATAGCGGCAAGCGAAACTGCCGCTAAAAGGTACATAGGGTATGTTGTTCATGAAGCCCTATAGCGGCGGGCTTATCCTGCCGCTAAAGGCCACTTGACCCGAATGTCAACTTCATATGGCGGCAATTTTTAGCCCGCCGCAATAGACCAAAAACGCCGCTAAATGGCAGATCTATTGTGGCACTTTTCGCAACCGCCGCAATTGACCTATAGTGGCACTGCAGCATTGGTGGGACGGCCCGCCGCAATAGCCCAGTTTTCTTGTAGTGATGATGGTAGATACATAACTTATATTGATTTAGTAAGTTGTGTGGTTTGGATTAAAGTGATTCATAAATACTTTAAATAAAGATATACTTGGCGTAATGGCCAATGCCTTGACAATAAAATGTCCTCTGTCTCATTGAGTAAAAGCTGGAACTAAAAATTGTTTCTCAAAAAAAAAAAAAAAAAAAAAAGGCTGGAACTAATAATTCTAGGGGAAGCACATTGATGTATCACAATATATTACATATAGTGAAAGAGAGGTGAATTATAGTCATCTTTTATTGAGCGCATGCACTACTAAGAATGTGACTTGTGAACACCTTATGAGTATTAGATGTCTAGTTACATAGATTAAAGGATCTTGGGATTCCCGGATGAATGTGACTATTCAACTTCTACCTAAGAGACAAAATTAATCGGTTAAAGGTAAAATAGACACTTATGAGCAAATGTAGACTATGCATCATGTTGAAGCTGAGTAATATCTATGCTTGTATAATACAAAAAGACACTAGTAAGGTCATTGAAATAAAAATTTAGGAGAAATTGCTTGGAAGAAAGCTAGGAAGCACGAACACAAGTACAAGTACAGATACGGATACGGATATAAGTACGATATGGCGATATAAGCAATTTTTGAAAAATTATAATACAACACGGTAAGTGGGACACAAATACTGCACTTTAAATGAAGTTTTTATACATCTAGGAAGGAAGTACTCAACGGAATATTTAGTGCAAATCGACTCACGAACAAGTGTGTATGGCTGAAGTTATTAGTGATGGCACATGTTGTGGACCATGTTCCCGATCAAAGTTCCACCTTGGGACTAAGGAGAGATGTTATTTTCTTAAAAATGAGCAAATTGGAAGCCATCTAGAATGAATTGTTGGAGACAAGTAGTCCAGGAATAGGGCTGTTGTCGGTTTTGACAATGACAAAAGTGTGCGCATGTATAGCTAAAGCGAATCGCGGTAACTACAGCGAATCACCTATGTTATTGTGTGGTCAAGTGGTAAATGAAAGTTCACGGGTTGATCACACTATGGCTAGCTATACTTTATTCTATCTTCTTCCACCCTTGAAAGGATGGTTTACTTCACAATATAGTTCTATTGTTTGGTGAAATGTTGCAACCCTTTTTTATATGACTCTTCAAGGAGTTAAAACATATGATTAAAAAGTGTCTCTTACGCAAAGCAGGTGGTGATGGCCATCTCTGATTCTGTTTCGGCCCCAAGCTCGATCAAGAAGGTGAACGAGGGAATGCGTCTCTGTTTGCTGCATTTTAATTCCTGGACGGCTTCCCATGTTGGCAGAAATGGAAATATGGTTGCGCGTCAGTTAGCCAAGCATGCTAAGCTTGTGGATGACTATACTGTTTGGGTGGAAGATACCCCCTTTGTATCAAAACAGGTTCTTATGGATGTAATCTCTATGGATAATTGTCCAAATCAATGAAAGGTGTTTGATGTTTGTTATCAAAAAAAAAAAAAGTGTCTCTTAGTTTGGATGCAAGGGGAAGGAGGAGGAATAAAGTAAAGTTGGTTGGAAATCAACTGATTTTCAATCAACTTTACCCTACTCTTCCTCCTTTCTTCTCCAACCAAACCGGTCATTAATTAGTAAAATGTGTAACTCTTAATAAAGGATTACAACCTCCAACAAAAGTTAAAGCTATTATTACGAGCAACTCAACCCCCCATAGGATTGTAAATTTTATGAAGGGCTAGATTTATATCTTTAAATAAGACACTACAAATTATTGTCAGGACATATTCTAAAATAAATCATTTCATGTTACATTAAACAGTAAGTCCATGATTTTCCAACAATTTTTATTTTTATTTTTGATGTTATTGTAATAGGGATCAAATCTGATGACATATTTTAATTGTTCCATTATATAGTAACCATATATCTTATCTCTTTACTTTTACTTTTACTTTTTTTTTCCCGCCTTGGATAAATTATTACATAATATCACATAACTTTAATGTTATTACATCTATATGTAATGTATGTCACATTAAACAATAACGAGTGAGTATTATACCCCTTCAACATCACAGTATGCAACTTATGTGTGAGAGACTGTGCCTCCCCCTTCCCCTACTTGTGGGGTGGAGCCATGTTTAATCCTCTTAAGAAACGATAGAGAGGATCCTACTGTTATTTTTCTCCTTCCTAGGTCAAAAGTTTTACAATGAAGTCGCAACTTATTTAATTGGAAAAAAAAAAAAAAAAAAAAAACACTAAAACTAAATTGAAAAGTACATCGTCTTATTGATAAATTGAAAAAGATACATCTCTTTGATAATAACCAAAAATTACATCACTTTACAATTTGAAACAAAATACAATACTTTGATTCCTAGTTACAATCTAAAAATATAAGATTACAAGGGAAAAAATCTAATCTACTAACCTTTAATCTAAGTTTCGAAACCAGGTTACAAGATTGAGAAGGAGTTAAGCACCCAACTTGCTTAGTCAGGTGGCCAATGATCATATATATCACATCATTCAAGAGTTTATATCATGCAAAACATGCGATTTTAGAGATAAATCATCCAAGAACATGATAAAATTCTATTCTAGGCATGCATATTGGATATTAAAAGAGACAGTGAATATATGTGTGATGTGTGAAAAACTCTAATTCTAAGAGCATGTGAGCATGTTATTGAATCAAAAAACCCTAATCATGCAAAGACTAAGAACAACCTAAATCTAACATGCTAATCAAAAGAAAAACATGTTAAAACCTAGAAACTAAACACGCGTGAATCTAAAATCTAAGACATAAAAATAAAGAGGAGTTTAAAAACTTTACCTACACGCACAGCACTCCAAAGCATTTCAAGCTAGGTAGCACCTCAAGAGGGAGAAGAATTCAAAAGGTTTTAGAGGGATTTTTTTTTTCCCCCCTTTTCAAACTGAGGGTGAAGGGAGGTATTTATACTAGGAGTGTGGGAGTTAGGGTTGTGTCTCTAGGCAACATGAGTCTTAGGAAAATTAGGTTTTCTGAGCAAAATATATAGGAATCAAGGTCAATTTGTGTGGGGAGCAAGTCGAACTGAAAAGGAAGGAAATTTGCGAGGTTGCTTCAAATCTCCTAGATCCTAACCTTTTTCCTTTCGTTTGTTTCTATTTTCAATTTGGACCTAATTTCTTCCGAATTTCAACTTCTAGTTTTGATTTTCTTGGTCCTCAAAGTTAGCAAATTAATTCCAAATATGTCTAATTAATTATTTATTTATTTAATTAACCAATTTTCACATATTCTGTTTGGCATTAATAAATGCTTCGACCTGGATTAAATTTTTTGCATGCAACCTTACCATAAATCCTACCCTCAGCCAATAGGATTATGATACATCATCTAATTCAAATTTTACTAAAATAAACCAATCAAAATTAAGAGATCATATTCACCTATAGGCAGAATCTAATTCATGCAAGTGTACCTTACTATTAAAATTTGTTTCTTTGATAACTTTTAATCTAATTGTCTGATTAATGCTTATGAACTTTCGTTTTGATTGTTATGGCTCAAGATTTGTTCTATGAAAAGTATTCAAGGATAAATGGCCAAAATTACAATCTTGCCTTGAAAACATGTTATAGACAATGTAATGCAAGTTAGGTCAAGTGGTAGTTACAAAATGGGGGTATCTATTTTATGTTACATCAAACAATAACAAGTGAGTATCATACCCACTCAACATTCTTTCTACTTATTTCTATTTTTTATTTTGTGAGCTTTAGTAATTACTTACACCATTCTAATTGTTAGAGGTGGTGGTCATGCTGATGCAAGTGCGCGCACCTGTGTGTATGTTGGGGCCTTGCAAGAAAGAATTAAATCCTCCACCTCCAATAACGATCGTTCCTGTTCAAAATGGCAGACTCACTAACGATTTCCAAGCATAATGCTTCGAGGTATCCAAAGCCCTAGCACAAAAGGAAAGTGTCTCAGAGCCAATGATAGCCAACCACGTTTTCAGGGTGATGATTAATCGTACTTTAAAGATAAGAAAAGTTCCCGTCACATTATTATTGCACACTAACAAAAAGAGAACCTCTACATGCAACATGTATGGCTGCTTTTGCAATTATCATGTTTTTTAGTTGACTTACGCCATTATTAGTATATATCTCGAAGTTGCAGGTCAAAGCTCACAGAAATCCTGATAGCTACCAATATTCTCAACCCCCACCACAAGAAGAAAAGCTAAGAAGAACATGCAGCTTTGGTTTATAGCCCAATCACTGTGCAAAGATCATCTATGCCGGTTACATCACTGCTTTGTATTGAGTTTTTGGTTGACCAATAAAAATTGCTAATATCACATCCAAATGTTTGAAATGATTCTTCATATTTCAAACTAAATACTATAAATTTAAAGAACTGTTAGATCTATAAAAAAAAAAATCAAGGACCAAGTGAAAATGGAGATACTCCTCTTGCCTAAATCAAGTAAAGGATGATAAGAATTAACCTGCAAATTGGAATGAACAGAAGAAAACATTAGAAAAGAAAGGCCAACCTGTGAATTAGCTAGGCTAATAGGATTTGAATTACTAATATAAGAATGCGGCTTGGACAAACCTACCTAAATTACTAATGAGTTGGACCCCAAGATAATGGAAGAGCTCATCTTGGTTTCACTTACTTGTAAAAAGTTATACCCAGTGCATAAGACTACCACTTCTACATGGTTTTGAGAGAGATGATTTGCTGGAAGGTACTTGTCATCTCACCAAGTCCCGACCTCTTTATACAAAAATATGACCCAATAATTCCAGCTCCAATGATCAGCTTCTTGTGAAGGGGTTTTGAATATTCTTATAGGGTTTTTCAGAGAGAAATTTACAGAGTCAATTAGGCATGCTGGCCGCCTCCAAAATCTGTAACTCAACTTGGTTACTTAGCAAGAACATTGAACCAAGGAGGCGGACAGAATGCCAAATTGGCTCTGCAACAAGGCCCCTGATAAACCCTAGAGAGACCGAGAGACCAAAGTCTTTGAGTTAAAAAAATGGAGAAGAGACTTAAAGTTTTTTTTTTTTTTTTTTTTTGGATGAAATTTTTGGATAGTGGTCTTTTGAATATTGGGTCTGGCATTTTGTAGAAAAGAGGGTGCATGAGCGTGCATGGTGGTGTACGGTTTGTGGTGATATGGTGTGGGCGTTCCCATATATATTCTTCTCTAGCACATTTTTAAGTGCAATCGTATGCATGACTTTGCATATCATCCATGCTTTCATTGTTGCAGATTTCAGACAAGAATGCCCTCATTTTTGCAATAGTGACTAAAGAGTACCACCATGCTCAATTGTGGAAAGAGGGATTTTCCCACATATATTGTGCTCTCTTTTGTAGTGTATATTAGCTTTCTTTTGACTATTGGGAGTTCTTTATGTAATAAATTTTGACCATGGAGTTCATGTGCTTCTCTTATGCTTTCTATATGCATGCCTTTTGACTTGCTACTAAAGGAGGACGCAAAATGAGTTGTCCTTGTCTCCCACTCAGATTGTTTTACTTTGTCAACTCTCTTCTAATTAAGGTTCCAATAAGACTCATAAGAAAACTACATTGCTTGTGGTGTGAACTCTTCCTGTCTTGGGATCCAGACTACGGTATCTTTTGGAATGATTGCTATAACCCAGTAGAACATTCAAAATCGATTTTTCAATGTTTTTCATAATTGCTGATATGATTTGTTGTAATTGAGATACGTAACTTCATTTTCAACCGAGTCATCACTAATACTTTTACAATACCTATCACAATCAACTATGTTAACAATTATAATAAATATTGTACCTAGGTTTATTGTTACAAATAGTGATTGCAATGTGAACCCCTATTTATATTGATCTCAGTGCCGGTTCTATACTATATATGCAACTAATACAGTCGTCTAAGACCCCAAGAAAAAAAAAAGAAAAAAAAGCCCTCAAATTTTAACTAATATGATTATTTATTTAATTAATTAAGCCCAAATATTAGCCAACAAATAAAATAATTTTTTTCATCAAATGAAAAACAAGAAAAAAGAGAGAGGAAGAATGTTACGTCCACAATATTTTTTACATCATTTTTACAATAAATTTTAAGTAGCAAGTTATTACAGACTGTGAGTAATGGCAAAAAAATAATTTCAGTCGAGAGTTCAAATTAGAACTAATAACAACTTAACACTTAATATTTGTTGTGAAAAATATCATAAATGTAACACTTTTCAAAAAATAAAAAAGAGAGCAATACACACAAAAAATTCACAACATTTTTCACAATAGTTGAGTTCGTAAATTTTTTTTTTATATATACAAAGTTGGCAACCTTTTATTAGTTTTCACCTAGATCCACCATTAATATCACTATTTTACTTACCACTATCAATCTACTACATCAATAGATATGAAAAGTTTTATCAAATTTTTTGTATCTATATACTTTCTAAAAAAGAAATTCTACGTAGTTAATATTAATTAGTAATAATTTTGCATCTAAAACAGAATAATTTAATTTAAATAATATTTTATTTTTTAAAAAGTCATATTTAAAAATATATTAAAAGCCTCAATTTCAGTTTTTGCCTTAAGCCCCCCAAATATATTAAAAGCTTGTTTGGATGGATGGGGAGTAGAGGAAAGTAGAGAGAGGGAGAGCAAATTAAATTACCTTGTTTTGATATTTTTTAAGGGAGAAGATGGAGTGATTTGGAGGGTTCTAACTACTTTTAACCCCTCATTTTTAATTCTCCCAAATTGGAGAGATTTAGAGAGAAAGTAGAGTATAAAAATGTTTGACCAAATGAATTACCAAATTTACCCTTACCATATTAACAAAATCACAAACTATGAAAATGTTAATTATTCCTCTCCTCCTTACTTAAATTTTAAAAACATTCAAACAATGTAGAGGATAACCATTTTCCTTTACTCTCCTTCTCATTACTCTTCTCATCTCTACTCTCTTTTCTCTCTAAACTTCTAAACATAGCATAAACCGCCTGATTGATCTTTTCGAGGAATATGCGGGTGGCATGGGAAATAGTACAACTCCAAAATACGTGCTAATTGATCTTTTCAAGGAAAATGCGGGTGTGGCATGGGAAGGGAATAGTACAACTCCAAAATACGTACAAAGTAGTCAAAGCCCTGTATGTAGCTACAAATCATATCGTCAACAATGATCATGAATATGAATAGTTCAAATCATGACTTGATATACATCTTTTGGAAGACTGAACAAAAAGACAACATCATCTGTGGCGTGGTCACTTTTTCTCCTCATGTACAGTCTCTATTCTTGAAGAATGATTATCCTCTCAAATAACATTGTAACACATGGCAGAATAATTCCATCATTTTCACGTTATCGATCACTGTCTGACTGTCTCCTTTGTATTTCTGTTTTCTTCTAGCTAATTCCATTTGAAGTTTAGCAGTGCTAAGCCTGTGCAGGAACATGGTTTGCATTATTACTAACAGTACGTACCAAACCTTAGCATATATCGAAAACCTTTCCTCGTTCTTTCAGAAAGCAGAACTCCAAATATAAGGGTCTTTTCTTTATTTTGAAATCCCACATTGACTAAAATAATGAGATGTAGTAGTTTCAATGTAAAAGTGTTGGCCTCAAATTGTTAAGAATACTAGAATAGTAGTGAGATGTGCCAATCACATCTATAGAGTAATAGGGTAACAGGTGGTATCTTATGTATCACATGTATGTAACATCTTAACAATATTAACGTTTTTTTCATTTTTTTAATAATAAAAATTTAACAATCCTTTAGGAGAAATCTATGAAGTCTACTCGTGAATAAAATCTTGTATGCATGGGTCTTATAAAACTAATGTCTCACTGACATGTGGGTCGTGTGGGATCCACATATTAGTGAGACATTGGTTTCATTAGACCGACACAAGAAATACCATCTTGTCCTCACGAGTGTGTGAGAACAACTTTTTCCATCTCCTCTGCATACATCATTTGTGATAGCTCATTGAGATAGGTGGGTTGGGTCAAGGTGAACTTGGGCCCTTGGCACCTTAGAAAGACATTGGCAAAGAAATTATATGTCCGCCTAGCCTTGGGCATGGATCAAGGTACTGAGCTACAGGGCCGACTCAATAGGTGATGCAATTGATGCAATCGTCTAAGGCCTCCAAATAAAAGAAGACCTCCACTTGTTAAAATATATATATAATATTTATCTATATATTTTAATTAAAAATTTTAAGTACTTTTATTGGTCAATAAAATGCATTAAAAAGACCCTATTATATCCTAAAATGCAGAAGATTAAAAAGGGAAAAAACAAAAATAGTCAAACTTCAGCTAACAAAATTAAATTTTAGGAGACAAATTTATTAACTCATTCTTAAAATATGCTAAAATCGAAATTAATATCAGAAAAATTCATTAATAATACAACGTAATTGTCTTGAGATATGCTAAAATAGAGATTATAAATTTCAAAAACAAAATAAAAATCTCTCATCTCTCTATCTCTCTACCTCTCCATCTATATTCTTACATTTCTTTCTTCATCTTGATTTTTGATCTTTTTCTATAAACTCATTCTAGCTTGAAATCTTTCTTTGTTGATTCCCTTCAATTCACAATAAATTCAAAATTGAAAAGGGGAAGCTTGGGTCGTGGGCATACCAAAGGTAGTCTTCTCCCCCTCTCTATCTTTCCGAAAATTAAGATGAGGAGTTTGCTATTTATTCAATTTAAATTATTTTTTTTTTTAGTCTATTTCAATGCATGATTGATTGATAGGAGTCATAAGAGAACATGTTTTTTGCACATAGCCATAGGACAGGCTGGTTATTTGCACAGTTGCGCACTGTACAGCAACACATTGCACACTGCACAGGCTGCACAAGCCACAGTCATAGGACAGCACGTTTTCTTACTTTATCAATTATTATAAATTATCATACCAATTAATAATTTGATGTGTATCAAAAAGTAAGAAAAATAGATTTTAAATAATAAAAAATTCAATATATATTATTTAATTAATATTTAAATATAAAAAATGTCTCACTTAAAATTTTTGCCTAAGGCCCCCAAAGTTGTTGAGCCAGCCTGCTAAGCTATAAGGCATGATTCATTTGAGGAATGTCATGAGGATTGTGGCTTAGAGGGATTATGAGGTGAAGGATGTTTGGAAGAGGGAGACCATTGAAGAGTCTTTTTTCCATGACTGTTGTCCTTGGCACCATATGAGTGAAAAAAAGAAGAAAAAAGTGTTATAAGGGGTTTATCCGCGTGACACATAACTGTCCTAGAACAAATTACTAGTGTCATTAGATCCTTAAATGTTAGATTTAGATTTTCTAGGAATCTCTACATATAAATAGAAGCAGAATTAGCTTCATTTATAAGATCACATCTGCCTACGCTCATGCTCTAGCCCATCCCGAGTCAGGCAAACACACCTCGCAGCCCAAGCAAATACCCACAGCCTACACAACAGTATACCATCTATAAGAAAGCAAACCTAGTAAACCTACTTGGCCAAACAGCCCGCGTCAAATCTTGTGTTTCCCATATTGAACCAACATACGACACATGTCCAACATACTGGGCCAAACAGCCCATGTCCAATCTTGTTTTTCCCCCACATTGAACCAATATGCTACACACTCAAAACAGTTCAACCCTTCGTTACACAACCTACTCAACAACTAGCTCATGGTCAAGCCTACGTAAGGTTGCTATGGCTCAACACTGCACATACCACCCAAAAAACACATTGCTTGCAACATACAAGGCCAGGACCACAAGCCATCACATTCACAAGGCCAATAACATACTACCAACTTAGCCTACTTGTGTAGTCATGCACCACCAAAAGGGTCAACACAACCTACTCAACCCACGGCCTGCTTCCCTCATGACCATATATTTGAGTGATTAACATGAGTGCAAGATGCCACCACACGCAATCACTCATTCTTGAGGATCAAGGGTCTTAATGCACAACTAGTTCAACAAGCTGAAGTAATTAGGGTCTATTTGGATACCACTTATTATTAAAAACTGAAAACTAAAAATTAAAAATACTGTAATAAAATAATTTTTAAATGTGTGAATAGTACTATGAAATCCAGTTTTTTTTAAAAAAAATATTGAAATCTGTACTTGCGAGTTCCGTGAACAGTGGACTGGACCCACACAAAGAACGCATGAGACAGAACAAACACAAATGCGTTTGTATCCAAACCCACGCTTAATAGAAGGTTGCTTTTTTGTGGGGGGGGGGGGGGGGGGGGGTGGGGAGGGAAGGTACATCCAATACTAAACCGATTGTTTAAGCTATACATCCCAAGTTTGTTTGTTTGTTTGTTTTTTTTGTTTTTTTTTTTTTTTTTTTTACATACAGAAACAACAGAATCGGAGAATGTTTCTGTTTGTTTTAGAATTGCAATGTATACAAATTACAAAGACCCTCTTAAAATTCTATAGAGAATATTGTACTCTTGAATGGAGATAAAGTTCACTTGTGACGAAACTAAAGATTGAAATTGAACTATTCTTATTAATCTCATATAAACTATTCTATGGCTTTTCCTATTTTATTGTCCCGACTTTACAATCTTATTATACAATATGTGGTACTATACCAGAGAATGCTCATTCTGTCCTCTATAAATAAGCACTGTACTGCAACAGGAATACTAGCCTCTGGAACCAGCCACTTGATAATGTAATAACAGGATCCAAAAGGTTGGAGAGAAACCCCCTGATGATCTCATACATCTTCTATATCAATCACTATCATGAAGAGGGAAGGCCATTTCCAACTAAGGAGTTGTTATCTTCAACTAAATCTTCGACTGGGTTCTCTTCTGCCCAAACAGCCGCATCTTGATACCCAAGCTGGAAGAGCCGGTCTAAAACATGATCTTCTGCTGGCTCAAGTGCCCAATTGAAAAGCTGAAACGGACAGAATGTTCATTGACTTATTCACTGAAAAAATGAAGCATTCAATTAAAGAGCTAAAAGATTACCTCTCGGGGGCTGGCCCTATCTTCAGGATTGCAGTCTGGACTGATCCCAATTCCTTGCAACCCTAATCGACTAGCTGGAAAAGCACAAACACGAATCTGCAAAGCAACAAGGCTCAGTGATAGCACCTTCAGGAGTAACCTCAAAATTTGTGCTTGCACAAATGTATGTTGTTTAGTTCCATAATATTTTTTCAAGTGTCATTACAAAAGTGAACCAGAGGCACCATGACAAGTTGAATAACTCTACTCTATTTTTGGTTTTTAAAGAGAATATGAAATCATTAAAATAAATGAATGCCGGTGCACATTATACAAAAATGCCTACATTCTCACTTCATTTTTTTCCCAATAAATCAGATGTATTATTGAAACTAAGCCAGTTACAAACAGGACCTTTATTAGCCTCCAATTATCACAGGAAATCTGAGCAACATGGTGCTAACAACTACGCACACCAACTCAAAACATCAACGATGCGAGAAGCACAAAGAAATTTTTATTTTTATTTAGTCTTATTTAAATTTCGAGTCAATTGTATTTTTATTGGTTAATTGTATTTTATTTTAGGTATTAGTGATTACTTAGGTTTATTAGTATTTTTATCCAATGTCCTGGAGTCAAAGTTAATCTTTGTAATTCAATAATTGGGATTTCCCAAGTCATTTAGAATTATCGTTCCTTAGTCAATTAGAATTAAGGTTTTGCTATGTTAGTTAGAATTAGGTTTAGTGGTCTACATAAGCATAGTTATTGTACTCCTATGGAGACAGATTATTTTGATGGAATAAAATCTCTTGAAATTTTCCAAATGGTCTGGTGTTAACTCTAGTCAATCCTAGTTGTTGACTCCTAGAGGTTCTCTTTTACTTGGTACCTACTCCAAGCAAGTCTAGGTGCTAACACTTAGGTTATCTAGCCTGTCTTTCTATTCATTAATTTTCGTGTTCCATCGTTTTGGTGCTGTGTCAAGTATGTTGCTTCTTAGGAATCCACATCTTCTTTGCCTTACTTATCTGTTCATTCTTAACGCTTGGGACCACAGCTTTTTTAGCAAGAGAGCATATGTATTGCATTTAACACACTTCAATGGAATCCAAGGTAATTGATTCCCAGCAAGATGACTTACCATCCCCCACATCAACTTCAATTTCCCCTAGGAATTCTGCATCCAAATCAATTTCCACCAATATCTGCGCAAATCCCAATCTTTTGTTAGTCTTTGTGATGGTGTCTGCATATATGGGCTTTCCTACCCCACTAGCTGCATGACTCAGACAAGTTGGGTTCCAATATTAAATGGGTATCCTCAGATTCTTGATCCAGATCAGGACTATCTTTAGGGAAAGATCCATCAGGGGCATGCCTGGCTACCATTTGCACAGTATTAGAGGCTTGTTTGCCATATGCCATACTCGCACCTCAAGAACATTACCCCTACTCCTTAGATCCTCAAATTTGAACAGGAATAACCATTCTCAAAAGACAATGTTTCCACCAAACCAAACCAGCTCCACAAAGCTTCCGACCATATGCTTGACCAGCATAAAAGGCAAAGGCTTCTAGAAATTGACCCACTAAACTTGTTTCCCACTTTGCTGTGCCAGCCTCAACTACCTCCTATAGTGGTTTAAAAATCACTTTTCCATCGACTTTAATTAGAGCATGATATTCCAGCTTTGAGTAGCTCCTTTGTTCTTCCTTGAACAGAGTCAATTAGTCTTGTTCTTGCTAAATCACAGGCCTAGAGTTTGTTACTGGTTCTAACCCACCCAGTGAAGTCAAAGGCACTTCGGGCAAGTGCCTAGGCCGGTTTGTTGCTAAATAATTACGGGCTTAGAGTTTGTTACCATGCCCAAATCCAAACTCACCCAAAGTATTATGAGCCTCCCCAGCCGTAGATTGTCCATATCATCCCCATTTGTTACATAGGCTAGGTCATTACCAACTGCCAAAACAGAATTTCTTGCAAATTTACCAGTTTTAACAAGCATGTGTGCTCCACTCATCATCTTCACCAGTTCTTGATCTTCAACACTAAAGAAGTAAACATGGTAGATATTCAATTACAATGGGCATGTACGAGGAAACACATTCCACTCGTCCCCAATCTTGAACATCCTCTTGACTTTCTCCATGTGGCAGATTATTACAAGAGGTCGCCTTCACCTCACTTCCAACCTTAGGGCTCTTTTCTGCTGTCCCTAACACATCGCTGTCAGTATTAGTCTCTAATGCTCTGAATTTGCACTCCTTCCCTTCCTTGGCCTCACTAATATCTACTAGTGCCCAAGCACTATGGGATACCTGATATGTCTTCCAAAGTCACCATGACCTCTTCCTCTACCACGTTTCGCCATCTCCAACCTAATCTATCAGTTCCCCAGCAGGGGAGAATCTCCCTCAATGAGAAAATCAAATCTTCTTAAACGCAAATCACAATACTGTACTCTATCTAAAGATCGCGAAAGGTATCAAGAAAGCTTCAGATGGATTCCATGCATAAGTTAGAACTTGCTAACGTGAGCTCATCCCAAACTTCTTACAATACCAAATCCATTGTAAATCCTTCCAAATAAGGCTTGGCTAGTTCTTCATCAATTGCTGCTAATTGCTAAATCCAATAAGCAGAATGTATTGGCCAACTTTGGTGTTGGTTTTGTAAGTGATAATGAAGGAGAGAGCCTAAGATCAACACTTCACAATGTTTTGCAGAGAATAAATTCAATTCCATCACCACAGAATATGAAGAATGGACATGGAAAAACTACGTCAAATTAGTCAAAAGCTTTCTGAAAAAATCCCAAAGGAGAATCACCACTGGTCTGCTACTGTTGCACATTTTCTCAAACATGCCTTCTGCTACTGTTCAGAGATAACTCAAACATGACATAATTAATTTATTCAAGAGTGGAGGGCACAGCATGATGCTGGTTTCACATAATTAATTAATGCAACCGCATGGATTAAATGCAATGAAGCTACAATTTTGTGAGGTGCATCAGTGTATTAAACATACAGTTTTTCAACATAAGAACAAAACCATGAGTCATAACAAGTTAAATCATCTCAAGCAAATACCGTCTGTGCAGCAGATGTTGGTGGCATAAACAACGTCAATCCCCCATCAATGCAAAGTCTGTTTCGAAACAATGTAGCTGGTCTTGGTGCAAGATATCTGTACAGAAGTATATTTTCAGGTCTACCACATTATATGTACTAATACAATAGCAAACATTTGCAATATAAATTGGTATTTTAACAAATCACCCTGGAATAAAGGAAGAAGTGAAAACTGCATTGATGACATCTTCCTTGGAATCGAACGTATCCACCAACAAGCCCCTAGGCCTCCAAAGAATCTGGGTTACAGCAACTGCAACAAAAGAGATCTAATAAGAAGTGGCACATAGAAGTGCATTGTAAAGTCTTCTTTTTTTCTTATCTTTTTCTGAAACAGCAATAGACCTCCTCCAGGTTTACGCAGCCCTTCCAACAAATCAGCTTTGATCAAAGCAATTAATCTACTATTTTTATGCTCACCATATTCAATTTTTTTTAATGACTACACTGCCTTCATTGCATTCTGCATAAGGAAACTGCTCCCTCCTACAAAGTACAAACATAATATTCCTCTTTGGCAAACCCTACAAATTTAAAATATTTTTAAAAAAAATACTCATTGAATAATCCCTTTTTTTTGGTAGGTACATATGGGGGAGGGCAAGGGGGAGGGGGAGGTGGAGAACAAATAATCTTCAAATATATTTTTTAATGAATGATTATTCATTAAATTTTTTTTTTTTTATAGCTAAAAATTTCTATATTTGCAGATTTGGTATGAGTGATCTGCTAGTTTTATCAGTGTTCATATATTCCTTTCTTTGTAGACTTGATTGATTATTTGAATTTTAGCTTGTTTTTCTTAAGAGGGATTCTATTTCACTGCTTCTAAGAATAGATTACCTCTCTTTCCAATGAAATTTTTATTAGTAATCAAAGAGATAAAGAGTTCCCCACTAGTAAACATCTCTATACACAAATCATATTATGCACATTTAAGGAAGCAAAAGAACCATTCTTACCACGAACCCTCCCGGTGGACCTAATATGAACATCATCTGGCAGAAACTTCTCAAGAACATCTCGAAGAACAGCCTATGCAAAGAAAAATTGGACAAAATTAAGAATGCTTGGAATTTAAGCAAAAGATTTATTTATGATATTAAGTTGGCTCTCTCATTTTCCACAATGCTGTTAGTTCATAGAGCCATAAGATCACAAATTTGAAAAGAACAAGCCAAAACTCAACTTTGTCATAGGCAGTTTATTACTCCTTGGTATATAACACCACATTCCCAAAAAATAAAACTATTTGATAATTGCTTTAGTTTAATTAAAAAATAAAAAGAAGAAGGTAGTAAATATCCAAAAGACAATAGAAAGTCTCAATTGCAAATCAAGTCACAGGAAAGAGGACTTGCACCCAATTTCAAGTCTCAAGTTTTTGAAGATATACCCTTTTGTCTGTGATTTCATGTCTATTACTTCATTATGCCTAGATGTCATTGAGTCTGTGTTAAATCTAAAACTATGGAACCTAATCCATAAAGTGTTTACACATTTTCAGATTATTAGAATACTAGTTGGTCCACTAGTTTGAAAAATGATAACATATTTCAGTTTAGGGAGGTCAAAAACATAGATGACAATGGTCTATCAATGCCTAGCCCTGCATGGAGCTTTTTACCTTATTTTAAGGAAAAATGAAAAACATAAGTAATTTTTTTTTTCTAAAGCCTAGTTCATTGACTCTTAATATGAAATAATTATTATTATTATTATAATAAAAACCTTATTGGAAACTACATCAAGATGCTCAACAGTGGCGAGGCACTTCCCATACCAAGGAAAAAAAAAATTACACTTTTATAGAGTAGTTTTTTTTTTTTTTTTTTTTTTTTTTTTAATTTTTATAAATACTTTTATAGAGTAGTTTCTAAGTCCCATACAAACACAACTAACAAAGACTTCTGACATTTTGTAGTCAGATACAAAAGCTATGCAATTAACATTCTTAAATATCGATTGCTGACTGGATGAACATTGTAATGCCAAAAACACAATGACAATAAAATCAAGAATGATTCATAGAGCCTATTCTCAAGACATATTCCAACCTGTTACTAAATAAAAAAGGACAAATTCCAAACATTGAAACTGCTAAACTCACTATAGGATATATCAGGACACCTTGTTGTGTAGCTGCATATCTTACTGTAATTAAATTCAAATTGATCGTAATACAGCAGAAAAGGTGGACATAATCTCTAGGTCCTAAAGATATGAACAAGTGTACTATAAACTGATAAAAGTTTGTACCAATGAAGGTTTGGAAAGTGTTAAAGCTTGAAAGTCAGTTACCGACGTGCACACTCATGTTGATAAAGTGCAAAGAGTATACATCTGACATCAACAATATTTGAATTCCACTACAAAGATGGATATCAATGTTGGACCACATAAACTTGAAGTACTAAGGATTATATCTCAATTCCTTATCTAGGCAACCATTTACCACTATCTTTTCTTTTCCTTTCTTTTTTTGATAAGTAACCATTTACCACTCTCTTCAAACATGAAAGAATATAAGATTTTACTCAATTGAGATATATCAGTATTGAACTAAGTGGAGTAGAGGCATACCCCAAGCCGAAATGCAGTCCCTCTATTCCGGCAATCTTCAGCCAGGATTTTGGTAGCTTTCAAGGCCTCTTCCATACTTGCTCCAGAGGCAATCACCGCACAGACTATTGCACCAGCTGAGGAACCAGCTAATGGCGTGGTCTCCTGTGTCAGAGTATACATTCCAGTTATGAATATAAAGACTTGAGCAAATGATTAGATTGTTCATTTTCTATGAAGATAATGATTAGATTGTTGTTGTTGTTGTTTTTGTTGTTGTCAAGGAATAAAAAACAAAAAGCAAAGAAACAAAATTCAAAAAAGCATAACACAAGCACACTCTAATAAAGTCTAATCTCGTATAGTCACTAATACATTCAAACTCTCAGCAATTACACTAACCGCTTGTAATGTACATATACATCAATAAGTCTAAAGACAACATTTTTCACAACTATTAATGTTGCTCCAATTGTAACTCGTCGCCTCATGAAGTCGTGTAATATGTTGTTTCCCTAGCTTTAATCTACATACACACATTCATAAAAATGCTAACTTCCACTTCAAATCTCACATATACCCTCAACAACCATATTAAATCAACAGATATCACTTGTTTTGTCACACACCGCCGGACAATAAGTCAAAGTACACAATAAACTTCACAACTTTTTTCAAAACCGCTGATGTGGCAATTTGCGATTGGTGTATAAGGAAAGTGACTTCAGTAATGGTCCTATTTGAAAGTTACTCCAAGTTGTGCATAACAAACAAAAATAATAATAATAAAATAAACATAAAACTTAGTACCCATTTGTTGCATTGTTCAATTTCGACGATATTAGTTATAAAAAATAAAATAAATAAATAAATAATTTTATTAAAATTAGACATGACACAGTGACAAACCTTGATATAACCCTTTTGAATGAGGAACTGAGCGACACCGAGATGGTAAGGAAACAAGAGCCCAGCAGCAGAGAAACTAAACCCAGGACTCGTAACGACACGTCGTTGACGCTCAGCTTCAACGTCCTTCACTCTCTGCTCCCAAACGACGTCGGGTTCAATCTCATCCTCCATCACAGCCCCAATCCTCTCCTTACTACTACTACCACTACCATTCGCATAAAACCCACTCCCATTCAAGTCCTCAAACATGGCCACCGAACCCACCTCCCCATTCGGGCCCTTGCTGGGCCCTCTCCGTATGAAGAGCCGCGACGCCAGGCCCAAGAAGAGCTCGCCGGTGGCGACGGCGAACGACTTCTTCTCGGTGGCGGCGAGGTCGGTGGGCTTGGAAGACGAATTGTTGTTGTTGTTGTTGTTGGTGAAGGAGAGGATTTGGGTGCGGCGAGAGATGGTGCGGCGGTGGGTGAGGTTAGGGTTTGGGGAAGAAAGGAAAGAAGGGTTGGAGGGTGAGAGTAAGAGAGAAGAGAGCGAGGGAGCCATGAAACTTGGAGAAGAAAGTCTTCTGGCTCCTCTACAGAAACGAAGTGAAAAGTAATGCATTTTTAACTTCACTTTGGCTCTTCTTCTTTCCCTCTTTTTTTATTTTTTTTTATTTTTTTATTCTTCTATTTTGGTAAGACTTTTCTTTTTTTTAAGGCCAAAATATAAATTAGATCTTCAAAATTTGGTGGATTGTTATTTTAGTTCTGAAAATTCTATTTTTGTAATCCATCCATTTTTTAGGCAAGAAAAGGCTTTACCAATTGAGAACCTGAAAAAAGTTTTCATTAATGACAGTGACAGCAAATATGAGTTTACAATATCAAAATAACAAAAATAAAACTTAAATTATCAAAGTGATAATCGGCTAAATTTAAAGAATGTAATTTGTTATATTTTTTAAAGAGTAATATTATAGACGTAAACTATTTTATAATATTTTTATAAACGGCTGATGTGATAAATTCTTACTAGTTTTAATATAGACTCATAACTAACATCACATTTTTACTTACAATAACTATATTTGAAAAATATTAAAGTCATATCAGCAGTTTGTAAAAATGTTATAAAATAGTTTGTGTCTCATTTTTTTAAAAAGTTTTAACTATTTTTAATATTAAAAAAATGTATTAATTAACAAGAGTTATGGACAGAAGGACTCATGGGGTAACATACTAATAGCAAATGCTACCCCAACTTACTTAAAATGAAAATAATCATTTTAAGTACCTTAGTTGGCCTTTTTTGCTAAATATTTGAGTTTTTAAAATTATTTTGTTATAAAATGCAACTTATTTAGTTATATAACCTCATTTTGAAACTCAATTTTCTGAAAAGTCCATTTTCAACATGAAACTTGATTTCGCCAAAATCAAGTTCCCTGCAATTTAGTAGAACGTTTAACTCAAGTTTTGAGAAAATTGAGTTTCGCATTTGTCACATATAACTAAATTTCATAGAACTCCACTTTAGTGAAACTGACTTTGAACTTAATTTTGAGAAAGTCAAGTTCCAAAAAGAGGCTACATTACTAAATAAGTTTAGTACAGAGGCTTTTTAACAAAAAAAGTTTTCAAAAACAAAATATTTAGTATTTTTTATACTAAAAAAAAAACCTCCTTAGTGTGTAGGTGTATGGCTAAAAGTATTTATTATCATGCTCAAGTTTGACCCCACTCCTCCCCCCAAAATTATTTTTTTTTCTAAAAAATTTATAAGACCAAAACGACAAAAATAAATTTATAGGAGTAAAATACTAATTAATCAATTTAGATGGTATAATTTTTTTTTTTTTTTTCAATTTTTCATTCTCTGTCGAGGTTTTGAAACAATCACTTCAAATAAGGAATTTCAACCTAGTAGTGTTTATTTAACAAAAATTCTAAGACCACATAAAATATCACAACTATCCACATGGTAAATTGTGAGTGGTAGAGAAAAAATGGTAAGTTCATATGAAAGTGACAAATAATCAGTTACAATCTGACACGTAAGATAGTTGTGGTAGAAATTATAGTATTTTTTATGATACTATAACTACTCTTTATTTATAGCTCGCAGTATTTTCACAATTCTAAAACTGAGGATACAAACAGTCAAATTGAAAAAGTACATACCAAAAGTTCTATCCATAATTGTAACTACCAAACTTTCAAAATCTCCATTTACATACATACATACATACATATATATATATATATATATATATATATATATATATATAAAGGTTAAGTTCAAGTTACACCTAATCCTTCTCCAAAAAAAAAAAAAAGTTACATTTGGTGTAATTCTAAACAATGTTACACCACCCAATAACTTAATATAGAATTCATTGAAAATCTCATCGCTGAATTATATATTCTATATGTTATTAACATTCATGCCAATTTTTATGCCACTAGCTTAACATTAATGCATAAAAAATGAGTTTATGGTCGAATAGTAAAAAACATCCAATTGATATGAAAATTGGCAAGAATGTTAAGAACATATAGATTATGTAATTCAACGATTGAATTTTTAAAATATGAATTCTATATTAAATTATTGGGTAGTGTAACATTATTTAGAGTTACACCTGGTGTAATTTGAATCCAATCCTCTATATGTTCTTAACATTCTTGGTAATTTTCATGTCAATTAGTTATTATTTACCATTTGATCCATAAACTCATCTTTTATGTATTATTTAAAACTATAAAAACGTGAATTTAAAAAATCGGTTGATGGCATGACTATTAATCTTTGATCACTTTGAAATTATGTAAGTATAGAGAATATACAAAGATAATATAATCTAATGGTAGATTTGTCAACATTCACATCCAATTAAAAAATATTAAGTGGTGTAACATTGATTACGGTTACGTGTAACTTGAACCCAATTATATATATATGATTTAAACCCAGCAATGAACAGTAAAGCTTGAAAGAAAATATTTATATACTATATATGATTAATTAATAAATATAAATATAAAAAAAAATTAAATTAATGATTTTGTAGACAAGAACTTGTTTAACATAATTCGTAGTTTAGAACTTATTTGGAGAAGAGTAAAGCTAGAATCAAAATTTATTAAGTATAGTGGATTGTGTGGAAAAAAAAATGTGAGCCAGGCCGTTCCTTTTGTCATTATCTGACTTGTTACCTAATAAATTAATTTCAGGAATTTTCTATTTCTTCCGGTTCTTCCCAATCCAAGAAATTTTTTTTTTTTTTTTTTTCTTTCTCTTCTTTAAACTTATGTTCAGGTTTACGGTTTTGTTTATGTTTGGACATGTTTTTTGGAAATATTTTATTGTTGTGTTTGTATGGCTTTTGCCGGGAAGGTGGTCAAGGCCGTTTTTGTGAATTTCGTTTTGTTTGGTTATTTTATTTGCAACAAGAAAGGTGTGAAACACTGAATCTGTTTTCACTTTTCAGAAAACAATAAAGTAATTGAATATAAGATAGTGTGCTCGGGCTTTGTTGAGCTCGGAAATGTGGTGACTTACCATTGGCTTTGTTACATGTGTACATGTTATTGAAGAGGAAAACTCGAGTATCAAACATGAAAATCTCTCCGCAGTCTCAAAGCTGAAATGATCCACAAGAATTGGATTTTTATGGCATTTGATATAATTTTCGGAAAATTTTATTAGTTGGTATATTTTTTAAACATATGTGTAAACTAGCATCTCGAATTTCAAAAACTCGAGATTACTTAGGGCTAGAGTTTTATGTGCACCAAGGTGCTAGTAGCCATTTGCATGCCAAGGTGCTAGTGCAGTGTAATTTGCTAATTGAAAATAATCAAAGTAATAATCGACTAAATTTAAAAAATGTAATTTGCTATATTTTTTAAAGAAGCTTTAATTGTTTTTAATATTTAAAAAGAAAAATGATTAATTAACAAGAGTTATGGACAGAAGGACTTATGGGGGTAACATACTAATAGCAAATGCTACCCCAACTTACTTATTTAAAATGTAAATAATCATTTTAGGTATCTTAGTTGGCCTTTTTTTTACTAAATATTTGAGTTTTTAAAATTATTTTGTTATAAAACTTTTATCGCAACTTATTTAGTTATAGGGCAAGACTCAAATACAATACTTAGATGTTGTTCCTTAGGTTCCTCTTTTAAGATTTTGTCATGTGAATTTTTTCTCATGAGATGAAAGCATATTTTTTAGATAAGTAGCCATATAGCTAAATCTTAAAAGGGGAACGTAAAGAACAACACCTAAAGTATTGTATCTAAGTTTTGTCCTTAGTTATATAACCTCATTTTGGAACTCAATTTTCTGAATAGTTGATTTCCAACATGAAACTTGATTTCACCAAAATCAAGGTCTTTGCAATTTAGCGGAACATTTAACTCAAGTTTTGAGAAAATTGAGTTTCGCGTTTGCCACATATAACTGAATTTCATAGAACTCCACTTTAGTGAAACTAACTTTAAACATAATTTTGAGAAAATCAAGTTCCAAAAAGAGATTACATTATTAAATAAGTTTAGTACAGAGGCTTTTTAACAAAAATAGCTTTCAAAAACAAAATATTTAGTATTTTTTTAATACTAAAAAAAAAAAACCACCTTAGTGGGTAGGTGTATGGCTTTAAAGTATTTATTATCATGCTCAAGTTTGACCCCACTCCTTCCCCCAAAATAATTTTTTTCTAAAAAATTTATAAGACCAAAACGACAAAAATAAATTTATAGGAGTAAAATAATAATTAATCAATTTAGATGGTATAATTTTATTTTATTTCAATTTTTCATTCTCTGTCAAGGTTTTGAAACAATCACTCTAAATAGGGAATTTCAACTTAGTGGTGTTTATTTATCAAAAATTCTAAGACCACATAAATTATCACAACTATCCACATAGTAGACTGTGAGTAGTAAAAAAAAAGTTGTGAGTTCATATGAAAGTAACAAATAACCAGTTATAATCTAACACGTAAGATAGTTCTGGTAAAAATTGTAACAGAAATTATAGTATTTTATATAGTACTATAACTACTCTTTATTTATATAGCTTGCAGTATTTCCAAAGTCCTAAAACTGAGGATACAAACAGTCAAATTGAGAAAGTACATACCAAAAGTTCTAACCATAACTGCAACTACCAAACTTAACTACCAAACTTTCAAAACTCTCCGAATCTAGTTAGGTGTGTGTCTATATATATATATATATATATATATATATAGAGGTTGAGTTCAAATTACACCTGATCATTCTAAAAAAAAAGTTATATCTGATGTAATTCTAAGTAATATTACACCACCCAATAACTTAATATAGAATTCATTGAAAATCTCATCGTTGAATTATATATTCTATATGTTATTAACATTCATGCCAATAACTTAACATCAATGCATAAAAAATGAGTTTATGGTCGAATAGTAAATAACATTCAATTGGCAAGAATGTCAAGAACATATAGAATATGTAATTCAACGATGGGATTTTCAAAATATGAATTCTATATCAAGTTATTGGGTGGTATAATATTGCTTAGAGTTATACTTAGTGTAACTTGAATCCAATCCTCTATATGTTCTTAATATTCTTGTCAATTTTCATGTCAATTGAATGTTATTTACCATTCGATCTATAAACTCATCTTTTATGCATTATTTTAAACTACAAAATGTGAATTTAAAAAATTGATTAATGACATGGCTATTAATCTTTGATTACCTTGAAATTGTGCAAGTATGGAGAATATACAAAGATAATATAATCTAATGGTAAATTTGTCAACATTTACATCCAATTAAAAAATTTCAAGTGGTGTAACATTACTTACAGTTACACTAAGTGTAACTTGAACCGAACTATCTATCTATCTATATATATATATATATATATATATATATGACTTAAACCCAGCAATGTACAATAAAGCTCGACAGAAAATATTTATATACTATATATGACTAATTAATAAATATAAATATATAAAAAATTAAATTAATGATTTTGTAGACAAGAACTTGTTTAATATGATTAGTAGTTTAGAATTTATTTGGAATTTTGGAGAAGAGTAAAGCTAGAATCAAAATTTATTTAGTATAGTGGATTATGTGGAAAAAAATGTGAGCCATGCCGTTCCTTTTGTCATTATCTGACTTGTTACCTAATAAATTAATTTCAGGAATTTTCTATTTCTTCCGATTCTTCCCAATCCAAGGAAAAAAAAAAAAAAAAATTCTTTCTTTTTTTAAAACCTTTTTTCAGGTTTACGGTTTTGTTTATGGTTGGGCATGTTTTTTGGAAATATTTTATTGTTGTGTTTGTATGGATTTTGCTGGGAGGGTGGTCAAGGCCGTTTGTGTGAATTCTGTTTCGTTTGGTTATTTTATTTGCAACAGGAAAGGTGTGAAACCTCGAATCTGTTTTCACTTTTAAGAAAACAATAAAGTAATTGAATACATGATATTGTGCTCGGGCTTTTTTGAGCTCGGAGGTGTGGTGACTTACCATTGGCTTTATTATATGTGTACATATTATTGAAGAGGAAAACTAGAGTATGGAACATAAAAATCTCTCCGAGTCTCACTGTTGAAATGATCTACTAGAATTGGATTTTTTTGGCATTTGGCATTATTTTCCGAACAATTTTGTTAGTTGGCATGTTTTTTTAAACTTTTGAAATCTTCCAATTTAACACGTTATTAGTCTAATTTATAATTGAATTAAAATTCTATGTTATATTTAAATCCTCCATTAGAATTTTGATAAATCAAATTTCTTTTTAGGGTAAATCATATATTTGGTTCCTATACTTTATATCATATTTCAATTTGATCCCTAGCTACTCAATTTGGTCCTTAACCTTTCAATGCCATGTCAATTTAATCATTGTCGTTACCTCTTAGATGAAAATGGCTGATGTGCACATATGAAACCTCAAGAGAGGTTGGTATTTACCATAAATTTATGATTATTTGTTCTATATTTGGAATACAATAATTTTAACAGTATCAACTTTCAACTATTTGTTACTGTATACATTTGATTCTTCCTTTTTTTTGTTTTGTTTTTGGTGATGTTGACAATAAATACAGCATACACTAGAGACTTGTACATGAAGCCAGGTTATCAAACACTTGAATTGAATGGATTCCAACGGCCCTTGGCTACTTTTCTCACATGCTGAATGAGCAGCTTTTACTAAGCTTAGCTACACGTCTATATAAATGAACACACAACACCTCTAACATCTAAGTCCTACAATTCCCTCTATCCAGAGGTGACTCAACAATCATTCTTTTGCAAAAGCTGTATCAAAGAGGAACTCTATAAGATGGATCCACCATTTTCAAAATGAACAAATTACCTTTATCACCTCTTGATACTCTGCAAAAACAGAAGCTAGAATTTAGCAAAAGTAAAGGGCTGAACAGAATTTCAAATTCATGAAATCATTAGGAATTTAATTTATATGATTTACTGAAGCAAATAGAGGTTGATAGTAGCATTCTTTAACCTTTAGTAATTATTGCCAAGAATGTTTTAACCTTTAGTAATTATCTGGAATCACATGAGGAAATAGTCCGTGTGAATTATAAAAATGTAAAGAACTACGGAAAATGCATTGTCATGACATAATTATTTGTAACTAATTCAGAATTTTTTACAGCATTGAAGATATATGCAAAAACAGAAGCTCTTTGCAAGATCTAAAGTATAGACATGCCCCATACATCTTGAGCCAAAGCCTAGGGCCTAGGGAGATAGACGGGGGGTAGAGGAGAGGAGAGGGGAAGGGAGGCTTGGATAATGTGAGACTTTTATTACAATGTTTAGTTTTATTGTTACCATTATACTAACATTCTTGGAAAAAGAATTAATTACACTCATAGACCGTAGAATCAATAGTCTTGTGTTGCTTACCTTAACTCCTCGTCCAGGTAAGTTATTTCCAACTGACCACGACCACTTCCAGGTGATTTAATAGGTATCAGACCAGCAATTCTGAAGAAATCAAATTTAACAGCCACCCTTCTTGAGTTTAAGGGGACTAAATTAGCCGTGACCTGCGTAAACATTAACAGATTAACCTTAAGCTCATGAGCTATGAAGAATGATAAAACTATACTGCATGTGGGAAAAATCAGCACTAAAAGGTCAAGACAAAGACCAAACAGCATCAAAACAATTATCAAAACCTAGTCTTATGCTACAGAAGGCTTCCATTATAAAGCTGCTGTAATCCAGTGTAAACCCAATTCACCAAAAAATGGCTACAGAATCATCTAGATTTCTTGATTGGAAGATGAAAATTTTCAAAAACAAGATCATATATGCATATGAATAAATTGTAAATGATAATAAAAGATTGGTCTAAAGCACAAGAGAAATAATGATTACCATTCATTTATATAGATTCCTCTCAAAAGTCAGCATATTTTGACTTGCTACTGCACACTGCACAGTTAACTTAGTTGGCAAATCTAAAAGAAACTTGATATACTTAGGTTCTTAGGATAATTCAGGAGCTCTTCCTCATAAAATTAAGGTGAGTATTATAATAATTCCTAACATTACAACCTCTGCCTAGAGATCTATGATTTGCTTGGAGCACGCTTAATGAGGGAGGTGTTTATTAGGCTAGAATGCAGTATGAGAAGTCATAGAACCTATTTTTAAGCACACTCCTATTTTAGAAAATATTGATGCATCAAAAGTATTTGACATTTATGCACGTTGGCATGATGGCATGTACCACTAGTCACATTGTTTTGGATGTCTTGTACCGGACAGGTTGTGCTGTTGTAGCTGTGCACATGTTGACATCTATGTTTAAGAAATCTCATAATCAAATTTTTTTTAAATGCACACGGTGATTTGTGGCTAAATTAATCTGCTGCTTATCCATTTGGGGTCTAAATCAGATTTTTTTCACTACCCAACAACTGCCATCAGACTTTTGACTGCCTTCTTTGAATCATGGTTGGATCAAATTTTTATCATCCAATTAAAGCCATTTCAGATTTTAGCTACCAATATTTTCAATCATGCTGCCATAGCTCTTATTCTTTTTGTGATATTTTTTAGCTTCTGCCCATGATAGAATAGCTTCAGGGGAGCTTTGTGGAGCAGTCAAACTTGCTTCCAAGTGAACATGTCCCCCTTGTAGCAAACTATTATGTCAAAGATTGAATCTTACAACACTTTTTTTTTTATATGGGTAGCCAACATTCTAAAACCTAAACCTAACCATATAGAAAGATTAACAGAACTTGACTTAAGACAAAAGAACCAAATGCCAAAAAAACAAACCAATTTATTTTCTTAATGCTTCATACTACTAGTCATTAAGACTACAATGAAAGAAAAGTAAGTCCTTTCTTGACTTGGCTTGCGACTCTCATAATTCTTCAAACTTGGTAAAGAAAAGATGGAACCAGAGTTTCTACTTTCTAACCCAATTTTATCACACATCCCATGAAGAGTCATCCTATGCAGGATGAAGTCAAAAGTTGAGTCTTTTAATTAGGAGCTATAAAAGCACCATGACCCAGATGGCTGCTTGTGTACGTTCAATCACACTTTTACAAGTTCATAAGACATTATCAGTGTTGTACTAGACCTTTTCCAAATGGGGGAGAACAGGCAAGGGAATTTCAAAGTGCAACTCCCTTCAGAATTCAGTCAATTTCAGCTCATCAGCCTGTGAAATTGTGTGTGCAAAATCATACAAAAAGTGATGGTTAACGGGCTCGGTACTCCTGCTTAACAATCTTATTTTTTGAAAAAAAAGCCCTCATGACCGATCGACCAATTCAAGAGAAGTATCAATAATCTGTTAGCTCACAATCTTGACATGACTTTGACAAAATAGAACAGGATTGCCAAGCAAGATTTCTAGAATAGTTCAGTTTCAATGTAAAAATGGATCCACCTAAATTCCTGTGTATCAATCATCACTTCCAGAATTAGAAAAGTAGGTTCTCTGTTCACACAATCTACCAAAAATACAAGCAAGAGAGCCATGCTTAATCAGATGTTGTGCTACGGATCAAGTTATTAATCTTATCAAACCCGGAATAGTATTAGGCAGAGTACACTACAGAGCATCAGAACTCAGCTTTATATAAGGACCTTTGCTTGTCATGCAGTATGTGCTTGGGGACTTCCATCTGAATTGAGAAGATAGGAGAAACAACACTTCTCTGGGTTAAAGAGAGTATTCAGAAAAATGGATGGATGCAAACACAAGCTCATTTCACTAGACAAAAAGAGGTGCTAGTCAAGGCTATATGACTGTCTAAAGTGATCCTTGAAACTGATAGAAAAGATCCAATAAATTCTATCAATGGACACCATACTTCATGGGTAATCTCTTCTCTGCTTCAGGACATCAGAGCTACTGCTTTCTAATGTTATAAAGGAAGCAAGTTTGTAGTTATTGAAGCTCATATAGTTGCTTCAAAAGCAAAGCAACACAGACTTTTTAACTGGTTACTCCATCAGATTTAGTTTCTTGCCTTGTTTCCAATGCCTCTTAGTAGCTTGGGGTCGTTTTTTGTTATATTTTTTGTTTTTTGTATTTTCAGCCTAAACTAAGAAAAAAAAAATGGCGGCCCATTCAGGGCCACATACTACATTCTTTAAAAAATTTATCAATTATCATCTAACTATAAGGTTCCAACTTCCACTGGTAGTTGAGCACTCAGCAAAACTGCTTAAATATTAGATGAAAAGTGAAAACTGAAAGATATATACATGCAAACAAACAACGTAAGTCAGATGTTACTAAGACGCAATACCTGATTAAAGAATGGCCAAGTTTCCATATTTTGAGCCCTTAGAGTATCCACATTGATCGCCTGGTAGATTTTCCCATTTGGCCTTAAATATTTTGGTCTCTGTCATATAAATTCATAAGTAATGAGTTATAATGCTATAGAGATGAATGATATATAAGAAGAGAATAAAAGAAGAAAAAATACGAATTAAGAATAAGTTTTCAAATCCAAATTTACACATATTCCCCTCAGACATGATAACTCATTGTATAAAAAGAATTCAAACATAACAAATTTAGATGTAACAAAACAAAACATGATACAAGAGAACCACTAAAAGCAGAAATGAAAGTAAAATTAAACAACTTAAAGCGCAATCAGCTATAATTATCAATCCTAGATTTTAAGAGACCTATATACCTGACAAGACAAGATTCTCCTCAGTTACTTGGACAAAAGGTTCATACATGACCAATTTATAACATGGAAAATATAAAGGTGGTACCCAATCCACAAAGCTCTCTCTTTTGCAGGGGTCTAGGAGTCCCCAATTTTTCCTCTCCAAGAAAGAACAAAAATACACCAATAGGTGTTATTCTCTATTTTTGTGTGTGTGTGTGTGTGTGTGTGTGTTCATATGTAAATATGCATCTATTAAGGAACAAAGCATCAAAACCAAGTAGTCAGCATGAGAATAAATAGTCTTTGAAAGTAGTTCATAATCCATAATGTTGTATTAGAAAAATTATGCCTTTCTTACAGAGAACAAGTTTCAAAAAACTGAAAGAGACATTAACAAAGAATCACCTGCATTTGCAAAACAGATTGGGATGTTGTATATAGAAGTTCCCATTTTCCATTGAGCAAATTAGACTTGAGAGGCTCCTTTACTTCATTCACTGCCTCAAGTTTACGAGCAATCTGATCAAAAAAAAAATCCATAAATGTCATAAAAGAAATCTTCAAATACTAAACCCAGACATGGTGATTAAATATTCTTGATTTGTTACATATTGAACTTGCAAATGTTTTAGTCTATAGTTGTGTACTAGAGAAATACCACTTGAGAAAAATAGGTACCAAGACCTAAAAACGCCAATGAGAAACCAGGAAAATCATATAGTAGTTGCGTTTCATATGGAATTTGGCCATGGCAAAATTCTAAAAATTAATAATATAATTTAAAAAAAAATATTGAATTCTATTTTAAATGTGGCATTAGCATGTGCTATATAATCAAACAGAGTAATCAACATGATACTGGATGTCAGCTTTAAAAACTCAAAGGCCAGTATACACGGTTGGTCCCTATACTTGATCCTATGAGCGATTTTAATTGAAATTAAAGTGATCGCTTTTAGTCCGAAATAAAATTTAAAGTGATCGCTTTTAGTCCCAAACAAAATTAAAGTGATCGTTTTTAGTCCCTAACAAACTTTAAGTGACCACTTTTAGTCCTAACAAACTTATGATCAAATTTGGTCACTAATGGGTCTAAAAGAGTGATAATGTGTCAATTTTTAATTTGATTGTGTCATCTAAGGACTAAAATTGATCACTTATGATTGCTCATATGTCATATCATAGGCTAAAATTTTGGGACCAACCATGTATTTAAGCAAAAAAGACAAGCTATTTGCCATGAATGCTATAAACGATAAACTCAAAATCCCAATCGGCATCACAACCAGGCATGACTATAGGACATGAATTTTCAGTTTTTGTACCATAAAAGATAAAACTTCACACAAAAAATAAAAACTGTGGAATAGAAGAGTGAAATAATGCAAAATCACAAAGGGGTTGAAATGAAGCTCCCACCTGTTCTACAAGTTGTTGGTCCTCAGGGGTAGCCTCAGCACCTCTATCAAGAGGGGCTATTGCTGCATAAAGTTCCTCCTTGAGGCTTTCAGCATTCCTACCTTTTGTCAAAAAACCAGTAAAGAAGGAAACTTGGGTCCTCCATTTCCAAGAATCAGCAAGGTCAAAGAGCTTGTTGGGGCTTAATATGATGTGGGTGCTGGTGGTTGTGGTGTTGGGTTTTGGAGATGAGAGTAGGTATTTTGCATGAAAAATAATGGGTGCAGTGTGAGAAGGAAGGAAGTTTTTGCAGGGTTGAAGGTTGTTTGGCAGAGTAGCAGAAGCACATAAAGGAGAGACAGCCATAATGCTCTTTCCTTAACTCTTTGGGCTCATTAATGTTGATTTTTCCCTTTTTTGATAAGATTGGGTATTGCGTGGTCATTGTCTCCCAGCCACATAGCATAGCATTTCGTTCTAATTTGGTCCATTTTCATCCACTTCAGTCTAATTCGGTCAATTTTGATGCATTCCATCCATTCTGACTATTTCAGTCTACTAATTTTTTATAAAATTACATTTTTCTTATGTTATTAAAGTATTGTATTTTTTTTTTAACATAAGTAATAGATTTACTTATATGAGTATCCTCTTTGGATCATTCAAGAAGTGTAGAGGAAGAATCGTTTATAAAAAGTACTAGAAACAAAATTCAATTACACATTATATTATTTACAAAATATATCACCTTATATAATAATTAAATGTAAAATGTGTTATATTTCCTTTTTTTTTTTTTTTAACTTACAAAATTTAAAACACTTTCAAATAACAATATAGATAGCTTAACAAATATATTGTATCAACTAGAAAATAATCACATCATTTTAAGAAGGGTTTAGAACTAATACTTATTAGTCTCATCTACTATGTTTCATTTTTCACTTAACAAAAAAACAAATTGTCAAATTTTTTTAGCATCGCACGGGTCTCTGATTATTACATATAAATCAGGAATGCTTGCTCAAAAGAAAAAAAAAAAAATCTAACATTAACCATGGCTGATGATTCTACCATGGGTAACAAAATGTAGTTTTTGCAGGTTTTTTTTTTTTAACCCTCTGAATAAGTTTATGCAGTTAACATAAGATATGTATTTATGCAGTTTATGTGGCACCTAAACAAGTTAATGAGGCGGCACCTCTGAAACAAGCCAAGACCTCCCTCAGCCTCAACATTAGCTATCCTGAACGTTTATTTTCCACTTCAATTTGGAAGACTGATTTCCTCTCTCATTTTGAATTTTAAATTTTAATCTTTGATCTTTGCTAAGGGAATGATTATTTTCATTTTTCAAAACAGAATCAAACTTTGTAGTCTAAAATGGAAAATCTCAAATTTAAGGGACCAAAATGAAAATATCCACACTTAGATATCAAAACTGTAATCTAGTAAAATAAAAATAATTTTTTTTTTAAACGTTTCTCTCCACTAGTAGATCTTGATCATAGATAAACTGATTAGGCTAACTACTATTAAAAAAAATGCAAACTTACATGGCAAGATTTCTAACCCTTTTATCATCTAAAAATTGGCTTTCCTCTAGCTATTTAAATAAACTACACACAATGATCATTTATCAATATTTGACTGTCCATGAGCTATCCATAAGTTCTGTACAGCAAAGAAATGTGCCAGGACCTTTAAGTAAATTTTTCTGTAACATTTTATATAACAAGAAAATATGACCAAAATTGTGTTTAAGCTGAACTATTACAATTCAGTCCAATCTCGTGACCAAGAAAGCATGATGGTCAAATGATTATAGACACTGCAGTGTGATTTGTACATCAAGCGGGAACTTGGTAAGATGGATCAACCATTTTCAGGATGAACAAGTTTCCTTTGTCGCCTCTTGAAACTCTGGCAATATAAGAAAAACATAATTTTAGTTTATCTGGTGCAAGGACAAACTAATTTAGGGAGTTGGATTTTTTCTTACTCTTTTGGAAAGAAGCAAATGATATTCAAAAGAATGAAGAGGCATTAAACCTTTGTCATTGATATAATCATAATTCATTAAACCTTACACATTTCTTTTAGAATATTGAATTCTTGCACTCTAATCTATGAAGTTAGTTGCAATATCCTCTAAGCACATTCTTAGGATATGGAATTTATATGAATAGCATATCACAAAACATTAACTCACCTCATTTCTTCATCCAAATACGTAATTTCTAATTCACCACGAGCACTGTCAGGTGCCTTAACTGGTATCTGTATGCCAAGATGAAATAAATCATATATGTAACTAAGTACTCAATTGAAATTCAGAGATGTGTGCACGTGCTTTATTTAGGCAGACGTGTCATTATGGAGCAAATGAAGCTTAATGTGTGTGTGTCTGTGTTTCCATATTTTGTCCTGCCTAACAGATACCTATTATTAAATCACAAGCGATAAGCCACCATTGGTTCCGACAATACTTCAATAGGATAATTATAGGTTCTTGTTGCACATGACCAAATCTCAATCTTTTTCAATATTACTCTGTGTGAAATATAAAAATTTTAACTCCATCCTTTTTGTATGGACAATGGATACATCACTGCATGTAGGGCTAAAAACTTTTGAAATAAGCTCTGCCTATTCTGTAATTTCTATGTATTGATACAGGTACTAATTCACACTTTAAAATGAAAGAGTACACGTAGTTTGAGAAAATATAAGACTAGAATAAACCTTCATCGAAAAGGCGAACATCCTCCAATAAAATAATTAACATATAAATGCCATTTAAATTCACAAGTACTTCAAAAGAGAGATTTTGAATGCAGTAGATTGTTTGACACTATCCAACAATTAAGTATTGGCCTATTCTACAAAAGGCACTTACCAGAAAAAAATTAGCACGTGAAAGATATGTACCATTTTAATATTACAATAAATCTCTAGATTGTTGTGCTAGAAACATGAGATTTCTTTTTTCTTTTTTCTCCAGAAGAAATTCTAGATTTTTCCCTGCTGTCACAAGAGATTTAGGGGGAGGACTACCACCCATTGAATGGTGAGAGGTCCAAGTGGCCTCTCATAAAATCAAGAAAATGTAACAAGAATACTTACCAGACCTGCGATTTTGAAATAATCAAACTTTACAGCCACTTTTCTTGCATTAAGAGGTGTTAAATCAGCTGTTACCTGCAAAACATCAATAAAATTTGGCAGGCAGTGAGTAAATGCAAAAATTCACAGGTCTTTAAATTCTCCCACAAACTGAAGAGTATAGAACTATTAATTTGATATGTTAGCATCTGCAAAAGTGAGTGTAGAAATGCTTGGTTCAACATCATCTTGTCAGTATTGCAGGATTAAAAAAAAAAAAACAAAGTCTAAGCATGGAACTGGGAACTTCTAGAAGCCAAATCAGCAAAACATGCAACTGACACACTGCCAATGATAGTTAGGCCAAAGTTCACGCAAAACCATCAAGTATGAGACTTACTAAACCATTATGACAACAATAGCCTGCTATTCAAGCCAAGAGCAATCAATTAGGAGAAACTTTAAAACCTCTAAATACAGATAACATTAACATTTTCACCTTCTCATTCCATTATTAACTATGGTATTTTTAGGTATATAACAACATATGTTAGAGAAAAGAGGCAATAATAATAGAAAAAGAACTTCAGCAAAAGGACTGAAGAATCCATGTGAAATAAAGAGGGTCAATATCACATATTTAATCTTAGATCTAGGTAATCAATCATCAAATATTATGCAAGGCTTTGCATTTGATATCTCACTGGTCGTAAATTCTCTTGCCTTATGCTAGTGATTTCTTAATATAAAAGAAGGATCATAGTTTACAGGGTATAAGGTCAGCAAAAAGATTTTAGTCAGAGCAACTGAGAATAATAAAACACATTTTTTATGCTTCTAGTAATTATCATGGTCCACACACAAAAGGAGGGAAAAGAAATCAGAAGTTAAATACAATTACAAAACAAGTTGAATGTACCTGGTTGAAGAATGGCCAAGACTCCATATTCTGGGCCCTAAATGTATCCAAACTAATTGCTTGGTAGTTTGCACTTGATCTCAGAAATTTGGGTCTCTGTCATGACATTGATTTTTCAAGTGATTGCAATTTACAGGACCAAAATGTAAAAGTGAAGAGTTCCAATTTTAAATTCTGTCTTTTTATCTCAAAAGAAAACAGAGCATATAAATAAAAAAAGAATAAGCATAGTGATTTTCTAGCAATTCAAAACATATAACAGGACCAAGAAATGATTAGGAATGCAGAACTAGATTTAACTAAGCCCCCCATATAGAACAGTTAAGAGTTAAGACAAAACAAACCCAATCAGTTTGGCTTTTGTTTCTTGTTCTTGTTCTTCTTTTTTTGTGAATTTGAATGCATTCATTTGTGCTTTGAACTTTTTGTTTTCTTTTTAATTCACACACCAAGAAATTATTACAGAACTAAACTATATCACATTTTGAGATCATTCATAAGAAAGAGCTTGAAAGTTTGGTTGCATCTGTGGGAAGTGAGGGGTGTCGGGAAGACAGCTTTTGGTTTTAAAACTTTTTCTCAAGAAAATCTCCCTGTAAGTTAGTCAAACTAACACTGAGACAGATACTTAAATTGCTAGTTACAAAGCCTTAAATGAGGAGGCATTTTTAGAGTACTTTTCTTTTTTCTTCTATACTACAGGCGGGTTTTAACACTCTCAAAGGCAAGAGTTCCAAGAAAAGTATTTTTGACTATGGTAGTATAAGTAATGTCTGATCTGTAGTGCTTCATATGTCATGATAGGTTGTTAAGATTAAGACAATTTGTTTAGTTCTGTACGGATTGTAGAAAAATCTTTGGTAAATCATGCTTGATTAAGAAAACAAAAATACACTACAAAGGGAAAGTCTTTAAGCCAAATTTTGGGTGATTTTCTATTTGAATAACTTTATCTAACCAATTTGTCCCCTCATTTAAGAAAGGTAGTTGTAATCACCTCATGTAATAACAAGGAGTTTTATGATTAAGCAAGCCAACTATGAAATGAATGTATGTCGATAAGTTGCCGCCCTTACATTAAAAGTACTACACATATGCATGACATCACAATTACGGAAATTTTTTATAAAAGACTGTTGGTGCCTCAGGAAAGACACATAATAGCTATGGAGATAGAAAATAAAGTTTACCTGGGTTTGCAAAATCGAGCTTGAAGTAGTGTATATAAGCTCCCATTTGCCGTTGAGTAAATTAGATTTGAGTGTTTCCTTTATTGGGCTAACTTTTTCAAGATTCCGTGCAATCTATTTAAAAATAATTTCCAAGAATCAAACAAAATGATGCAGATACTGCATAGACATCAGTAATTAAGGTTAGTCCATTTACTGATAATAAAAAATAAAATAAAAAAGTTAGCCCATATGTTTTGGGATTAAAGACTAATCATAATATATTCATAGCTTATAAAACACACCAATGAAAGTTTGTGCATTTTCCTACTGGAATTCTATCGCTAAAGAACATTATCTAGAATAACAACCCTAGGTTGGTCCATCTGCTAATATTGTTTTAATCGTCCTTGAAAAAGATAATTTTTTTTTTTTTTGTTGTATTGGTCATAGCAACACACCCATGTGGTTGAATTCAATTAGGGAATTGAAGGTATAGTACCTAAGGAACTGTATCTAAAGTTTTTTCCTTGTTTTAACTATAACCTTAAGTTGCCACACATTTTCTATAAGAAGTAAATCCATCAAACTACATAAATGCATTAGGATATCATATCAAGCAGGCATGAAAGTGACATATGCTTTGATTTCCAGACTTAAAAACCTTGTACACTAAATTACACATATATTCACAGATATGAAATTGAAATAGCACAAATGTTAGCAACCTACAAACTCTCAGTTAGCTGTGCACATATAATCTCAAACAAGGTAGAACCATTATCTGGGTCATCATAAAGATTGAATTTTGAGAGAGAAGTTAGAGCATAACAAAGCAAACCTGATCAACCACTTGCTGGTCTTCGGCAGTGGCATCTGCACCTCGATCAAGAGGGGCAATGGCCTCGAGAAGCTCCTCCTTGAGGGTCTCAGCATCTTTGCGTTTGTTCAGGAAAGCAGGAAAGAATGAAACTTTGGCTCTCCATTTCTCAGTGTCAGTGGGGGCTGAGAGCTTGTGGGTGGTCGGTTTATTAGCTGGGAAGTAGTGAAAGGTAGTAGGAGCATGTTGATGATGAAAGGAGAGGAAGTTGGGATTTGAAGAGGTTTGAGACTGAGTGGTGGTGAGGAATGAATGAGAATGAAAAGATAAGGCCATGGATATGGTCTTTACAGTGCATAGAGTTGAGAGTGGCTGTGCATGTGTTATGTTTAATGATAATATGGTTTGGCTTTTAGAAGTCGGTTGAGAAATTGGATTGGCTTTTAGAAGTTGGTTGTGTCGGTTGAGAAATGAGAAGCAGTTGAATTTACACGTCCATGGAATCAATGGTTGCCACTTGCCAGTCATCATACTATGGTTTTTCCTTTTCCTAATTTAATTTTGAACTACGTAACACTTTTTTTTTCTTTTTCTTTTTTTTCTAAGGAGTTCTTCGTGCATGTGATTATTTTTTGGTTGTGTAATATCTCTATAATGAATAATTCTAGAGATACAACCAATTACACACTCAATTTCATAACTTGTTGACTTGTGCGATTGTGAGTTATCAACAATTTATCGTTTTCTACCTTGTGTGACCTACCACTTTAATTAGGTTACTCACAATTATACAAGTCAACAAATTTTAAAATTGGGTGTGGAAATGGTTCTGTCCAAAGGCAAATTGGGAATGAATATCCCTTGGGGACCTTAGGGTTACCCCAAGATGATGGTTAAGAGTTTTGACCCAAAGATATAGTGGATCTTATGAAGCTTTGGGAACCATTATATCAACCCCTTGTGATTGACTAAATTACACTTTTGACTCAAAGTTTACCCCAAGATGATGGTTAAGAGTTTTGAACCAATGATGACGGTTAAGAGTTTAGAACCAAAGATCTAGTGTATCTTATGAAGTCTTGGGAAACATTACATCAACCACTTACAATTGACTAAATTACTTTTGACTCAAAGTTTGGAGTTAATTTTTATTTTGATCCTTAAGTTCGATCATCAAGATGAATTTGGATACTCAGAAACATAAGAAAATGAGGAAAACCATTTCACATAAGCATAAGGTTTTCGTTGAAGTTAGCTTTATTAAGACCTTTCTTGGGACAAATATTAAAAAAAAAAAAAAAAAAAAACCCTCAAATTGGGAGACACTAAATCAAAGGCTTGTCTGCGCCAACTAATGGACAACGGGGACCATACACAATATCCTCTAAAAATACCACACACCCCCACCCCCCCAACCCAAAAAAAAAAAAAAATCTCTAAAGCCACCAATTTTTGGGTGGTATTGAGAACATGAAGGGAACTGAGGCCTTATACAAAGCATAATATTATTAATTAAAACACTTTTTACTCTGAAAATTTTCTTGTGTTTCTATGCATTGACCCATGTCAGAAAGATTCTATATCACTCATAGTGAAAATAAATGCTGTCTGGATTTTCATAGAATTTAAGGCCAACCCCTTTTAAACTTTCAGATATTCTAGATGAATTTTTCAAAACGGAAATAATCTTGTGTTATAGTGGGATCCCCATCTAACTGTTGCCACCATGGAAGTAACCCTGATGCAGCAAAAGTAAAGTATGATGCTTGCTTGCATTTTGTTAAGGGCAGTCTCAAAACTACTACAATGGTTTAACAAAATGAATAGATAATGCGATCACAGAATGGTAATGAAATTTTATTACAAATGCATTTGACAAATTCTTGAACATGATATTCACTTAAACAGATTTGAGTCCAAGGAATATACAACCATAAAAGTTTGAAAGCACAAATCATTTCAATTAACCTTTTCCCAACTCTGTTCCACATCCTCACCTCACAAGCAGTATCAGTAAGTACTCAACATAGAGGAGCTGCAAGAAGAAAATAGATATCAGACAAGTAGTCAAAATGTAAAGTTTGAAAATGTAACAAAGAGAAATTGAATCATCCCTAAGGTAAATTCTTAAGTGATAATGTTGTGCGATGTTGTAAGCTGTTGTACCACTAACACTACTTGTTAAATAGCACTAAAGGATTTGAACAAATAACAGTAAAGACAAATCAACAAGCATACACACAAAGAACACAGGAATTTACTTGGTTTGACAAACAATCTATCTCCACTGAGAAAGATCAAATCGATTACACTCAAGCTTTGTTTCATAGGTCACTCATGGTTATCCTTTCAACCTCAAAAGAATTATCAAATTACTCTTCTTCTAGAAATTTCTCCTCTATCAAGAGAAACTCCTCTTCAAAGAGTCTTCTCTTCTCCTAAGAGACCTCCTCTTAAGAGAAGACTTCCCATATACAAGGACCCTAGGCCCATGGCCAGTAAACCCTTTACTATGTTGAAAAATCCTATTCCTCGTTGGATAAAAAATTCCAATTAGTTCCTTGACAAGAAATAGACTTTCCTTCCACAAAAAGAACCCCCCCAAAAAAAAAGTAACCAAGTCAATATTTCTTCCATTCCAAGAAAAGCCAAATAGGTAATCAAGTCCAAATAGAAACTTGAAACAATTTTCAACAAATAACTAAACACATTTAACCAAGACTATCGACTCGGTAAAGTTGACAATGTGTCCAAGTTCCAGCAGGTCTGAGCAAGGTCAAATTTGGATGGACACATGCCCACTCAATAATGGACCAAGTGCACCAACATCAACAGTCCATATCAGATTTATTTCAAGCAAAATGTCTTACAATGATGGTAAAAATAAAACATCAAAATATTTTAAATTAGGTTCAGTTAATCACTATGTAGTTTGGGTAGCATTTAGTCTTATGGATCTAGCAACCAAACCCATTTAACTAACTCAACCAGGTTTCGATCATTTTTCACCATTTGCCAGCCTTAAGATTGTCAATTTCATGATTGAAAAATGAGGTCTTGATAGAAAACGCTAGTACCCCAAAATTATGTTTGACAATATTTCTAAGTGTGTCAACATAGCAAACGTACATAAAATTAGGATTATTCTATTTCTGTAGTCAAGCATACAAAAGAACTTCTCCACAAGAAAGAATAGAAGTGTTTGAATCTTTGGTAAAATAAAAGCCTGAGTTACCTTCCAAATAAACATGTAAAAAGAAGTGATTGCAGCTTTGCTCTTCAGATCAACAGATTTGGCACGATTCCAGAGTACTGAAGCCAATATTTTATGTCCCACAACCTAAAATCAATGTAAAGAGAAAAATACCAACATTTTAAATCTTAGCATACAGTTCAATCAATTGAGGATTGAAAAAACAAAAGTGAATCTTACTTGAAAATGTATCAATCTATGTAATGATCAGAAGTTAATATCACTTGAAAACATAACAATCCAATCCACTACTTGAATATCACTAAATCATAAGCTCAATTTTCCTTTGTATAGTTTTATTTCTAAATAAATACTTATCCCAAAAAAAAAAAAAAAACTTCAACTTCCTAAAATTTATCAACAAATTAGCAAATCATAACAAAAGTGAATCTCATTTGAATACACACATAACATCATAACATATTGTTACTCACTCTCCATGTAAAACCAATGGCAAACAAATAGAGAAAGCCATTCTACTGTCTAATAGTGAAGTTAATACCCATCCAAACTGGAGTGTATAGTTTTTCTGAATGCTTTGAAGTGTCATTTTCTGACGACATCCAGTTCAAAGGAGGACAGTACTCAATAATTAATACATTGTCAATGCAAAGGAGAGGAAACTCTGGCAAGTCCTCACTCTCACATTGCTCTGCCCCTCTCTCCTCTTTGCTCTCTCTCCTCTCCATTCAATCTGATTCTGATTCCAAGCTCTGATTCAGTGTGAATGTGTTTCACTTTGTGGAGTTTCATAAACTAGTACTTAGAACAATAAAGTAGTACAAATTGGTATCAAAAGCTTCCCAATTTTGATGTTTACGTGCTTTCAAGAAGATAATTTCTTCTGCTTCTGAAACAACACTAAAAAATTTTTTTGTTGCAAATCTTTGTTTATCCTAGTCAAGTTGCTAGGAGTCTCATTGAAAACTCTAAATCAAACATACGGTGAGCAATCCATTAATAAATGTCCACAAGGGAATGATATTGTAGCAACCAACAAAACTTGAATTAAGAAGAAAGACATTGACTTACAGGGAAAAAAAGCTGATTAACCTTCAAGGTCACTTTCACTTTTCTCTTCACCACATTCTTTGTACTCACTTGACTCATCACAGTCAGAAATTACGATGAGGAACATTCAAGCACTCATAAGGAGTGATGTTGTTATGTCTTTCTTGTATACCATTCGCAATCCGCATTTCTTCACCCAGCCAGGAATTAATTCCGACAGTGGACTGTCGAAATTTTTTTTATAGGTTTTGATTCTAACCCCAATCTGACTGAACCCATTTGCATCACATTCCCACAAAAATTTTATGTCTTTCTTCTGGTAATATTTAGGAAGCAAATAAATTAGCCAAATGTGATCTGATAAAGGAACAATTTTGCTGGTGTGCGGTTCTAAAGGCATTTCTTTTCCGTTGGCTATCAACATACAGGTAAGTAAACAGTATTCGTGGATTTGGTGATGTGAATGAGAACAAAATACAACGCAAACAGCAATCCCCATGAACTCATTACATAAAAGAGAATGAGGCTCTTGTATGCTAACTTCAGTCCCAATACTCTGATGCCTAAACCACTTCGGAATTTTACTTCCAGGTATAACAATGTCGTATCTGTTTTCAAGAAAGTGTCCCTGATACATACCATGCATGTTGTTTAGAATTGAGAGAGAGAGAGAAAGAGAGAGAGAGAGATACCTGAAGGTGCTTTCTAATCACTGCAAAAAACATGTCGATGAAGCCTTTTTTGTCAGCCAATTTACTGCAATTTGAAAGGAGTAGTGCTGACCAACCTAAAGAATTCAGTTTCAATAGATCTGGTACCGTTTCCAGTGAGGTACAATCATATCCCCATATATTACAAATATTTCTGGGAGGCTTTGGCAATGATCGAAGATTCTTGCAATTCTCCATGCATAATCGTCTCAAATTATATAATTTAGCAATGCCTTCTGGAAGGCAACCAAAATGATTTCCACTTATGTTTAATATTTTTAAAGAGAATAAGCAACAAACATCATCAGGGATTACATTGAGATTGCAATAACTTAAATCCAAATTGGTCAAAGAACACAACCCCAATAGAGAAGTCGATAACAAGCTCATGGGACCGGGACTTCTCGCCTTAAATCCACTAGAAACTAGTTTTTTAAGAGTTTGAAAAGGAGCATTAGTCCTAAAGTTCTCTAGTAGTTCGAAAAGTTTTGAGCATCCAGAAAGATTGAAATTTTCAAGCGACTTCATATTAAAAAAGGTGCTAGGAAGAGAAATGAGATTTTTGCAATCTCTTACACTCAATGAGGCAAGGCCAGTCAAATTCCCAATTGATGTGGGTAATTTTGTAATAGCAGTGCCATCCAAGTTCAACTTTACTACATGCTCCATGTTCTCCCCAAATTCTGGAATTCTTTTTACTTTTGAGCAATCAGAAAGAATAAGGATCTCAAGAGACTCCATTTCAAACTTGCTTGAAATACTTCTGAGGTTTTTGCAACCTTTTAGATTAAGAAGAGTAAGCTTTTTATGAACTCCAATTGATGGGTGCAAGTCTAGTAAATTTATACAATCCTTAAGAACCAATTTCTCAAGATTTGGGATCTTGTTAATGTCAGGGGCTTCGATCAATTTGAAGGATTTCTTCAATTGAATGAATTTTAACCTATCAAAAGACTGAAAAAAGCCAGGAAAAAGGAAGAAGAAACAAATGATACAAAAAAATTTTAGCTTCTACAAAACCTTATAGTTTAATCAAACTTAAAAAAAAAAAAAAAAAAAAAAAATTGTAGAAGGTTACATATTACCTTTGTTCCTTTCCAAAGTCGTACAATATTGCTGCAATTGATATGAAGTTCAATCAACTCATTTGGTTGGAAACTTGATGGCAAAGATTTTGAATGGTATCCACTCCAATCAAGAAATCTTAAGTCACAAGGAAGATGTTTGGGATCATGTATAACAATCTACATGATCAGACAATGCATCTTTGAAAATGACTCAGGAAGATGTTTGGGATTATGAGGAATTTCAGACAATGCATCTTTGAAAATGACTCAGGATTCCAATCTACTTCTGTTGGATAGGGTAACTTTAGGACTATGCCTTGAATTGCTTTTGTTCCCTGATAATCATGAACAAAAGGGATTAGTGAGTTGCAAAATGTATGATTACCGAAACTACTCTAAGTTAAACTATGTTATTTAATAATATAAAAAGGTATATACTAAAGCTCTTTCAATAACCTCTTACCATATTTTTGGTTAACACATTGTCAATATCTTTATACAACCACAATCTACTACGCTTCCCAGGGTCTTTAGGGCACTCTTGACGAACTATATCTCGACCCATTTCTTGCAGTAAATCATGCATCCACAATTGCTTGTCATGCACTTTGACAAGAGATTTATCAATAAGAACCCTTAATCCAATTTTGGGGAAAAGATCAAGATAATCTAGTATTTTTATGATACTTTCTCGATTCTTTTGATTAAAGAAACATGCAATATTTAGGAAAATTTCCTTCTCAGTTTCTTGTAGTCCATCAAAGCTTATTTGAAGAACATTGAGGATTTTTCTTTCAGGAAATTCTTTGAGCCTTTCTAATTCACTTTTCCATTCATGTATACTTCTATTAAACAAAAAGGAACCCAAAACTTCAATGGCTAAAGGAAGGCCATTAGCATAATATACAAAGGCTTGAGATAGCTCTAGATAATCTTCGGTAGGATTCTCTTTTCCAAAAGCTTTCAAATTAAAAAGATGAAAAGCTTCATCATAATTCAATCCTTCAACCTCATATATTGCATCTACTTTATGTGTTCTTAGCAAATGCAAATCTCTTGTTGTTATGATAACTCTACTACCTTGACCAAACCAATCACGCTCTCCAACTAATTTGTTCAACTATTCTAATTCATTTACATCATCAAGAACAAGAAGTATCTTTTTACAACACAACCTATTCTTGATCATGCTAACTCCACTATCAACATCTTGTACATTCATATCTTTGTGCTTCAAAACTTCATTCAAAAGTGTTTGTTGTAACTGAAATAAACCATATTTTTCAAAAACTTCCCTGACATTAGCAATAAAACTACAAGCTTCAAACTGATTGGAAATCATATCGTAAAAAACTCTAGCAAGAGTTGTCTTACCCATTCCTTCTGTCCCCCTAATTCCTATAATGCGAACATCCTTCGACTCCATAGCTAACTGTGACATCAATTTCTCAACTCGAGAAGTTATTCCTACTAGTCTCTTGGTATCTGCTGAGAATGTATAACTCAATTTATTTAAAATCACTTTCATAATATCTTCGATAACTTCTGCCTCAGACCTACATTTGAAGAGAGAACAATAAGTAGTAAGTCTAAACCAACCATTATAGGACCCAAATTTAAATAATAAAAAAATTGTAGATATATAGCATTTAGTTTAGTTGATTAAAATTGAATCCAACAAATAAATGTATATTCGCCCTAATATAAAATCAAAACCTATAATATAATATACGTCCTAATGCATCTCAAAACCTTTTTTTATTATTATTATTTTTTAATTCGATAGCTGGGGGTAATTTGAATCCTTAATGTTTAGAAATATTAGGTCTCAACCAAATTGAATCCTGGTGGTGGGCACTCATAGAAGTTCATTATAAGCTATACGCGTTATTAAGAAAAATATTTGCCAATAGCCTTGTAGCTGAACTGGTTGACTCCTCTTGGTATTTCTAACAAATAATTTTCAAGGTTTAACACCCTCCACCTCCACCAATTAGATGATTCAAATAAGTTAAAACTATTTATAAGTTTTTGAAATTTTTGGTTTTGTTTTTTGTTTATGTTATTTTTACTTCATCACCAAATCTGTTCAAATAAGTTAAAACTATTTATAAGTTTTTTGAAATTTTTGGTTTTTTTTTTTTTTTCTTTTGAGAGAGAGTTTCAACCTATTGCGTCTACTCCTGATGATAGCTCTTTATCATCAGACTAAGATATCAATCAGTTTTGAGTGTAGGCAGGGATTAAACCTCAGATCTCTTATTCAACCACCAGAAACTTGATCAATTGAGCCAACTGGAACCCACGATCCACTACTTAGGTTAAATCAGATTTTTTAGTATTTTTTTTTAAGAATTTTTTTAGTAATTGTGTTAGGTATGATTTTAAATAAATAAATCATTTTTAAAAAAAATCCTCACCTTTTTATCATGCCTTTTTTTTTTCTCCCACTTTCCATAACCTGAGATTTCTTTCTTAATCTTCTTATTTTAACATTATGTATTCTATACACTAAATTCTATCATTTACTTTAAACTATTTAATTTATGTTTTTACATAACATTTATGTTGGCTGTATTCCATGACAAAAGTATTGTAATTTCATTAATTTATTTTCTTGTATTTTGTGGGATTTAATTGTAATGGGTTTAGACTTTAAGTGGTGAAAATTTTTCAAGACAGGGAATGTCGCGACTAGCTCACGATTGGCTCGGGACCTCAGCACTTGCAAAAGGCCATATGAAGAACACATGTGGAAGTTTAAGAGTCAGGATGTTTTGCGAGTAACTCATGACTTGGCCAACCCGCGAGTGACTTGTGAGACACTCTAGACAGCTAGATTTTAAGTGTAACATTTCATTTCCTTCACCCACACTATATATATCATCATTACCCACAAAATTGTAAGGAGGCTATCAGATAGAAAACCCTAGAGATTAAGGTTTTCACAACACCCACCTTTTAGAGAGAGCTACTCATCCTTAAGTGAGAATTCCTTTGTATTCTCTTCTCCTCCTCTCCCATTGTTATACCTTGAGAGGAGATTTTACCCAAACACAACTCATGCCCATTCAGAGTGTAGAGAGTGTTTTGGAGCTTAGGAAGTATTAGGTCTTTGCCAAATTAAGCCAGTAATGTTTGGTGGTGCAATTGGGCAATATTGCGAGATCCGAAAAGCTAGTAAAGACAAGGCTTAGTGAAGTCCATTGGTGGCTAGAGCTCAAGTACTTTGAGTAGATTAGGCTTAAGAGGATCTTTTTGGTTATCCTTGTACTCTAACTTATTCACTAGTGTATCATTTCAGCAAGGACCGTGAATAGGTTTTTATGCCGAGTTCTTTGGTTTTCCTCTTCAATAACACATCGTGTGTTATCTTGAGTTTGCTATTCTTTTCCCTACTACCCTTTACATCTATGTCTTGCACATAAATGTTCATCCATGAAATTGTTAAATGCTTTGATTAATTAATTTTCTAATCACATATATTCCACATTAAGTGTGTTTAAATTTAAATTAATCAAGCCGCAATTAAAATTCGAGGGTCTTAATTAGCTCTAGTATTTATACTAGTGAGCCTTCACTATTTAATGGGTATTTCTTGATAAATTAAAATATGGAATCTTCAAATCTTACTTGAGATATGGTAGAAATTAGCTATTATGTATAATATGCATGGATTTAATACAAGATATATTATAGTTGACTCATTCTACTGTTCATGATGTAATTCATGATATATATATAGGAAGAGTTGTTTGAAACTTTTTTTTTTCAACTTATTTTTTAAAATAAAATTACCTATCATGTGAATGCCATCCAGACAGATTTGCCACTTCACTCAAAGCAGCTCTCCAAGTTTGCACTTTCTCATTGTCCTCTTTCAAACGTTCTTCATGCTTAGCAAAGGCTTGTGCAAAAGTTCCTATTTGTCTTCGTACATCAGATGGATCCACATCATAAAAAATAGGTAAAACTGTCATTTCCATGTCATGCATGCATCGAATAATTTTTGCAAGTTCATCCAAACACCATGTTGAAGATGCATAGTTTCTTGAGATAATAACAATAGCAAATCTTGATTCTTCTATTGCTTTCAAAAGCTCCGGTGAAATAGATTTTCCTTTCTCAAGTCTTTCATTGTCTCTAAACGTGAGAATACCCTTCCATTTCAAAGCAGCAAATAGATGGTCAATAAAACTATTGCGCGTGTTTTTACCTCTGAAACTGAGGAAAACATCATATATCCACTGTCTTGAAGAAGAAGATGACGATGACAGCGATAAAGATCCTTGAGTGCTCATTGAAGCCATTGGAAGTATGCCGGTAAATCTTGAACCACAATAAAGATTAAAAAAAAAGTGAATAAAAAACAATTCAAAGGATGCATGTAGAAAGGAAAATAACAAGGGAAGAAGAATATATATGATTTGATGTGGATTTTTTATTATTTCAAGAGGTAGTAAAAGAGAGAAATAGAAGAGATAAATGTGTTTGAAAAGTGAGAACTTATAGATTTGAGGAATTGCAGCCGTAGTTGTAAAGCTCAAACGTCGCTTGAAACAACACGGCCAATTCCAACCTTTTCCTTTTCCCTTACTATCCTCAACTGATTATTCTTGAACGCAAGTATTCATAATTTCCCAGAAAAGAAGATAATCTACTATTTCTATTTCACTCTTCCAAGAATTGTCCTAGCAAAACAATGACTGAAAATTATTTTTAATTGTAATGATTTTATATATAAACTAGTTGCTAACCGTACGATGCATGGGATAATCAGTTAAATAACTATTACAAATAGTTTTTTTTTTTTAAAACATGTTCTTTGATTACAAATGTAGGAAATTCCACATAACACATAAAGGCCACACCTTGGTTGCTTTATGACAATGAAAACATTATTACCAACATTCCAATAGCTCATAAGTCATAGCTTCATACACAGATTTGGGCACAATCTTTATTATCTAATAAAGATGAGAGTAGGACCTTTAAAATAAGTATTATTAAGTTATTAATATGTAAAGGGAATAATTTATAAAAATAATAGTTTTATATTGATTTTTTTTGTTTTTTTTGTTTAGCAGTAATTAGTAGAACGTAATTAGTTTAAATTTCTTTATTAGTTCTATCATTTCAGTAAAAAAAAAATCTTTATTAGTTGATTTAAATTTCTTTAGTAGATAAGAAAAGAAAAGCGAGAGTTATATATTAATCTAAACTCTGTGATCGGTTTTATATAGAATAGTGATTTTAAATTTCTTTATTAGATAAGAAATAAGAGAGTTATGTATTAATCCAAACTTTGTGTTGGGGTTAAACTTATCTAATACAATATTCTTTAAAATTAGATAGATTGGATTGTTATAAAAATTTAAAGTTATTTTGTTAAATTTATTTCGGTAATAGGTGGGATAAAAATAAGATGATCCAAAAAAAAAAAAGATGGAGTAACATTGAAAGCAAATTTTTACATTGCAAATACTTTGAAAGGATAAGCATAAGTTTAAACGTGACAACTGAGGAGCTTAAGTTTTTCTTTTTTTTTTTTTTTTTTTTTTTCTCATTTCAAGTTGTAACCGTGATAGACATCTTCTGGCTTCTGCCACTACTACCATCCACCATTTTTTTTTTTTTTTGCTAGGTAATTGTTTATGCAAGGGCTTGAACCCCTGAGTTGAAGGTCACTAAGGAGACCGGGTACCACTTGGGCCAGCAGGCCCGGTGGTACTACCATCCAACATTTAGCAAACGAAAAATTGTGCCGTATATGATTTCTCCTCAAATATAAATATAGATATTATATAGATATAGATATAGTTTTATTTAAAAAATAATAATAATGATGTGGCAAGTTTGGTACCCTTTTGTTGAATGTTGATTGCAGATTTTCTAACCAAACCTAACATTTACAAATCAAATGGCAGAGAACCAAAGTCTGATTTATGGATTCAGCAACACATCAAACCATAACAAAACCAATTACAACAAAACTTAAATCTCACCATAAAACCATAACAGAACCAACCCAAAAAAAACCAAAAATTAAACATGCATAACAGAATGAACAACACATATTCATTACAGAGCAAACAAAAAATCAAAATTAAATTGCTGCAAAACCATAACAGAACAAAAGGGCCTAAAACAAAATTGGAGCAGAAAATAAGTAATTCTGTAAGACCCAAAACTGTAAGCAATCTTTTTTGTAATTTTCGTAATCTATAAAATAGCTTGACTTGAATATGAAAAGAGACAAACAAAATCATATGAAATCAACATGTTTTCCAGAACCAAATAGGATTACAAGAACGTACCAAGCTTTAGAGGTCAAGACTTGAGCTAGCAAAGGCTATGAACAGAGAGAGCGAGACTGAGAGAAGAGGGATGCTCCGCGTTTAAGCCAAAGAGAAAGGAATGAGGGGCAACGTGAAGAGAGAAGAGTAAACCTGCGTGCTGAGTTTGTATTTGTGTCTAATCGGTTTTGTTTTGTTTTTTGTTTTTTTTTTTTTTTTTTTGAGAAACCAGACTCAAATTCTAGGCATTTATTGGAATACAGAAAACCAAAATACACAACGTTTAGTGAACATCAAAGATAGCCAAGGGGGCAATGTCAGGTGGCAAGTCTTCAATCCATGCCTGAAGAACATCACCATATTTGGCTTTTTTAGCTAGAGCATCTGCTACCCTATTACAAGACCTTTTAACATGCTTAAATTCAACTTTGGAAAGGCTAGAGGCAAACACTATAATGTCATCAATTAGATTGCCGTATGGGGCCTCACTTGCTCCCCCGTTGTTTATGGCTTGGATCACTATCAACGAATCTCCTTCAAAAGATAAGTATCAGGTTTAAAATAAATAAAATAAAATAATAATTTTTTTTAAAAAAAGAGAGAGATAAGTATTGGGTTTTGAAAAGAAAATAGTGTTTTTACATTTTTTTTTTTTTTAATATTGTGTTGTGCTAATGTGAAAAATTGTGGTGCCAGCAGAGAATTCGGTTTTATATATATATATATATACACACACTATATAAATGAAAATTATACTTTACCGTTCTTAACTATACTTATATTACACTTTGCACCTTATATTTTTCGAAATACACGTTTTATGCCCTAAATTATAATTCTTGTTGCACTTTGTACCCGAAATCAAGTTTGATATTAACTTGGATGGAAAAACATGACACCACGTGAAAAACCTAATTACCCATTTTCTCAATCTTTAAAAACAAAAGATAAATTACACTTTATAATCCTAAACTGTACTCCTTATTACACTTTGCATCATAAATTTTGAGTTTTTATCCAAGTTAACATAAAACTTAATGCTGGGATGCAAAGTGTAAAAGGGATATAGTTTAAGGTACGAAACGTACATTCAAAAAATTTCAAGTATAAAGTGTAATATAGGCCCGAAATCAAGTTTGATATTAACTTGGATGGAAAAACATGACACCACGTGAAAAACCTAATTGCCCATTTTCTCAATCTTTAAAAACAAAAGATAAATTATACTTTATAACCCTAAACTGTACTCTTTATTACACTTTGCATCATAAATTTTGAGTTTTTATCCAAGTTAACATAAAACTTAATGCTGGGATGCAAAGTGTAAAAGGGTTATAATTTAAGGTACGAACCGTACATTCAAAAAGTTTCAAGTGTAAAGTATAATATAGGGTATAATTTATGGTGATAAAGTATAATTTAAGTTATGATTATCACACACAAATAAACTGCTACCCAAAAACCTTCTTTTTTTTATTTTTTTACTTCGCTTTTCACATTATAATAGTACTAAAGGTGAAACATTTTTTATTTGACAACCACAACTGCTACAAGAGGAGAAATTCAGATATAAAACAGGAAAACACAACCAAAAAAAAAACCAGAAATAAATTTTGTTTTTCTCCCCTTTTCCTCTGTTTTCCCATCACTCAAAAAGAAATTAAACACAAATCAAATATAAATTTAATAAATTAAAAAACAGAGAATTCACACAAAGCATTGCATAAGATAAGAAAGAGGACCTTGAGGATGCAGATCACGTTGTTAAGGTTGATGAGAGAGAGAGAGAGAGTTGAAGATTGAGATTGAGGAAAACAAAGAAGAGTAGAGAAAAGTGGACAGTAACTGTTGGTGAGTTCAGTAAAGTTGTAAAGAAGAAGAAGTTTCCTAATTAATTGGACCTCCAAATCCTAGTCCACTTGTTGGCTAATTGTCATGTTCAGCTTTGCTAAAATAATTTCTTTCTACATACTCTACTCGCAAAATTATATCAAAGTTATGACTTTTAGCCTTTGGATCTGGTTGAATTTTTTTTTTTTTTTTTTTTTTTTACCCCAAGCTTGGCTTGGGTCCCGTTTGGATTAGCATTTCAACTGAAATAACACAACTCCTTTTTAATAATTTAAAAAAGAGATATATGTATTTTTAATCTGTTAACTTGATACAGTTTAGATTAATAGGCTTGGTATGAATAAACCATATAAGAGCATCTTCAATAGATTAGGTATCAATTAAAAGTGATGAAAAAAAAAAAAGGAAAATAGATTAAGTAAGAAGAAAAACTTACGAATATGGAGAATTGCAGCAATTGATTGTTGTAAAGCTCTAAAATCTCTTGAAACAATGCTCCTGGATACAGTTCTAATAGAAGAATTTCTTATTTTGTAGTATTTGTTATTGTGCTTAGACAATGCTCTCTCTCACCTTTATGTGATGAAAAACGATTCCAATCTTATCTTTTTATTCTTACTACCACCGAATTTTTAAATGCATTATTTTACTTTTGACTTTTCTTTTCGGGTTTCTTTAGGCGTGGTCCATGGGAAGAACCTAATCAGTGCAATATGCAAGTAAATTACTAGGAAAAGAAAAGAGTAATTTCCTGGTAACTAGTATAAAGTTTTCTTTACATTTTATTTTGTTTTTTTATCAACTTTTTTTACTTGCTTTAGAGGAAACTGCTTTTTTGTTTTTGGGTGTGGGGAAAATTATCTCTTGGGGCGAGGCAAATTCCATGCACTTTCGGTGCCCTTTTTTATTTTTGTGTTGACCATGACCCATTTTTTGGAAATATTATATGACTGATGGGGCAACTATTTCCGAACATGTGAGATACATGCATGTGTGGATTCTAATGTTGGTAGACAAATGTTACTGCCACAAAAAATATCGCAACTTTTGATTCAACTTATAACGTGATAAGTCTGTAACAAGTTGTGATTAGTAGAGAAAAAAATAGTCAGTCAATTTCCTAATGTCGGTATAACGTGACACATTTTCAAATAGAGGAAAATAGGACACAAACATTGTCACGTGAGTGTGACCAGGAAATAATTCCATTATATCGCATTTCTATAATGTAGAGGCTATAATTATAAGGAATGGTCCACATAATTTGTTGGAAAAAATGCTAGACGCTCTCTGAACTTTCGTGTAGTTGCTACGATACCCCATGAATATTTAATTTAACCAATTTAGTACTTGAACTACACACGTGACAAATCACTGCATTTGTTAGTATACTGTTAAAACTCACATTAAAGACACGTTCAACAAAAATTACCAAATCCCAACCCCAGGTGAGCCAATTGAGGAAAGAGAAACTTAGGACTTAGTTTTGAGAGAGAAAGACAAAGGAGATCGAACCAAATCCACCGTCTGTGGCCTCGCCAGAGCTAGAGTTTGTGTTCGAACTCCAATCACGTCAGCGGTGTTTCCAAACGAGCCGTTCGTATTTTACTGTTTAACGACATGAAATTGCCGTTTCGTGAATTGAGCTTTTGTTTATGTCTAAGGTTCTTTTAAATTTGTTGCGGTGAGAAGTGTTTACCATGTAAAAAGACACGTTTTCTTGTGCAATTTTATATTGTCAGACAACATCAACACCATCTCTATTGTCTTTTGTGTTAAAGTGAAAATCATGTACTTTAAACCATTGTGATGAAGCCGAAACTTGACCTCATCAGTATTGTAACACCCCAACCTAATTGCATAATTAATATTATGGGTTTATATGCATGTTATTATCTTAATTACTTTTAAGTGCATGAAGTCTTGATTTTATGATGTTATAAAACATATGTGCTCTTTTAATGTTATTGATATAACTTTATTAAGGTAAGGATATATATATGTGTGTGTGCGCGCGCGCGTGTCTGTAAAGTGATATTATTTTTGTAGAAAAGTGAGTGTGAATGCAAGAAAGTTGAAAAATGGGGTGTGATTTTTCTTCTCTAGCATTCCACGTATCCCATCACAATTGTCCACATTTCTTATCTTCTTTTGTGCCCCCAAAGTTTTCTCCTTATCCTATTTTCCCGGCTGCATCAGACCAGAAAGCCCAGCTCTCTTTCCCCACTACTTTTTCTTTGTTTTTTTTTTCTTCTCGCTTTGCTCTTACACGACAGCCTTCTCTCTCTCACCAAAACAAAATATCCCTCTCTAAAGAAGAAATTAAAGGGTTAACACTAAAATTTCAGCTTCCAAGTTTGTGGGTAAGTAATCAAAACTTCATTTGGTTATTTCTATTTCTTTATCCACTATCTTGATTTTAGAGGCTGAATTATGATTCTGTTTTAGTGATTTGAAAGTTTGATGATATTGTGATCAATTGAATGCTTATTAACATATTTTAATATGTATAGTATGTGAATAAAAATACCCAAATGAAATTAAGGCCTATCGCTATTTGTTGGTGATTTTGTAAGAATATGTACTGAGGCTGTCTCTGTGACAGATTTGATGTTTACAAAAAGAAAAATATGTATTAAATCATATTCTGTGAATTAAGAGGCTAGGAGTAGTTTTTATAAATTCTAAGACACACATGGTTGTTATGGAATTGGTCTCACAGCATTTGGATGAGTAGAAAAATAATAGTTTAATTTCTAAGTTGCAAGAAATTCTGTCAGGGCAGATTTGAGTATACTGTCTTGCGTGATTTTTAATAAATCATGGGTTTATTTTTTGACTCCAAAATTTTTATGGTTTATACTCGACATACAGGGGAGTAGCTCTGTAAATTTTCATGACATTTGGATGTGTATTGACAGCCCATTTGTATTTTACAAATGGGGCATGTGCTGCTGAAATGAGTAGTGAACAGCATATGCTGCACCTGACTTTGTTGATTTAATTCTCAAGTTAGGGTGAATGTTTTGAGCTAGAATTTAAATTAATTATTCTTTGGTATGTTTGGATCATATATAAATTTTATGCCTTGGTTTCTCTATGGTTTGGGTGCATAATGTGTTTGATGATTGTATCATGTGCTTTGGGGAACTTTATGTGATGGGAATTAAGATTTTCTTGAGTTTGAGAGTTAGGTTATGTTTGAGGTATAAGTTTATTATTAGGAAGAGTTTGTCCGTAATAAGTTTTGGTTTTTCTATTAGGTGACGAGAACGAGAACACGGACACTTGAGCTCCTCTTGTACAATCTCTTGCATCTTTTGTTTTCAGGTAAGGGATTTGTAACATGTGCTTTTAATAAGTATAAAGATTATTTCAAAAACTATTTTGCATTAAAACTTTTTTATTAGAGATATCAAATATAAGCATGATTTAAGTAAAATATATGTTCATGAGTTGTTCAATCTTATATATATGATAATTTTAGCATATTATAGCTAGTACTTATATCACGAACATAATATTTCAAAATGAAGTGGATATGCTATTATTATGAAATAATTATGTAAAAGCATAGTTATCAGAAAAATATAGCTTTCGGGTTATTCCATTGTTATGTTCTGAACTCAGCCAGTAGGGGTTAATTACTGGCTTTTCATAGAAAATGTTATTTGTTTGGCCATTTAAAGTAGAGGAAATAGGGTTGCCCGTAACTCTAATTTGAATAAGGCCTTCTCCCCAATGTGTATGGACGGCAGGGAGGAATAAAACCTTGAGGAGATGTGCCATCAGGCCTCTCAAAGAGGACAATATCATGCACACGAGGTCACCCAAATGTGATGAGGCCTTCTCTGTATAGACTTATTAAATATAGACTAACCAATATGTTATGGACAACTATATTATGTTATTTATCATGAGAGAATGATTTTATTAAATGCATTATGAAAAGTTAAAAGCTCTCATGAAAAAAAGTTTATGATGAAGCATTTATAATCTTTTTAAGATAAAGTTACTGAATTATGTTTATATTCCTTATTACGTTCTTTTATGATTATCTGAAAGGAAATGAAGTATTTTCATTTAAGAGCTCATAAGTTAGTTCAAGAGCAATATGAATACTATGAAGGCTATTTTATCAAATTTGGCATATCCATAAATATTTGTTTTACATGCATTCTTATTAAAGGCCCATGAAGCTTAAAATCTTACTGGGCTTTGCAGCTCACTCTATTATATTTCAGTGCACAGGTTCTTCCTGGAAGCGGCGAGAGTATTAGAGGTGACAAGGATTCTATATTTTCTCGTTTGTTAGATTGTAGAGTTTTGTTGTATAGCAGTTAGCTCTTTTGTTGTATAGGAAGAATCAAGATGTACTTGATTCTTTGAGCACAAATGTAATTCGGTACCTTAGTTTGTTTTGAACCTCAGTTGTATGTCTTTGGGGTTAGGTTTGTAATAAGAGTTTTGCTAAATGTTTAGCTATGTAATATTTACACGTATACCTTAAGTTTCAGGCAGGTGGTAATTTTCCAAGTTCAAAGGAAATGAAATTTCAAAGTTTCCATCATTTTTGTATATTGTAGCTTTTATGTAAGATATAAAAAGGAATTTAAGAAAACAATTCTTGATAAGCACCTTCAGTTTAGATTGGTTCGTGTTAGTATTGAGGTAAACTTGATATTAACATGCCGATCATGCTCTAAATCCTAAAGTACAAGTTTGGGTTGTGACAAGTATGCTCCTTGTTAACATCAATGGATGATCTCCGGTACCTGATATCAAGAAAGGAAAGACAAGGGAGGATTATGCCAGTGGGAGGCCAGCTGAAAATACTCCAATGCTAAAGACAGATTATAAGTTTTCAAAAGAAGTTTCTCACAATTCTTTTCAAATGTTTCATGTGTCCTTACCTCAATTCTTTTTCCCTTTTTATAGTTTGCTTCAGGTTGGTGCAGTTATGTCTGTTAATGCTGTTCTGAGTGTTTTTCTCCTGAGAAGAACGTGGCATTAATTGACAATGATGACTGCATTTAAGGCATAATGGATGACCGTTGTGCCATTATTGTTTTTGTAACTATTCCGGCGCAGTCATTGCTTGTCAGCTATCCTGATGGCATTTATTTGCGCTTTCAATGTTCGCAGACTTGTCTTCGTACATATTGACAAGGTCTTTCCCCTAAGCCCGTCTATGTCTTGGACGTAGTTAATCTCGTCTATCTCCTAGACGACCTAAATATGATACTCGTCAGTTGCCCCTCCATTCCGTGGTTGTCATGAACTTGGACAATCTTAGGAATGTGATTAGACGTGACGATTCGTATCTTCTCGGTTCCCGAAATTTCGATTCTCGTCTTAAATGCGGAACGACCAGCTTCCAAGAAATGAACACATGTAAGTCTTTTGTTCGTGGCATGTGTGTAATTTCCTAGATTTTTGCGCGCCTTAATTTCATTTTTCCTTTTTAGAAAAAACCGTTCCTCTTCCTCCGCCCTATTTGTTTTGGACTTTGGTGTGCTGAGGAATCTTCATACTTCGAGTTTTCCTGGTAAGGCTTCTTTTCCATATGTTTTGATGGTTGGTTTTGAATTCGTTAGCCAAGAGTGCCCCTCAATTTCATTCTTTTTTTCCTCGATTAGGGGTTTTCTTAGAGTATTCTGCTGGTCGCCGTCCCCAAGTGGGTCTATTTGTGCCTTGTTCTTCTACTCTTAAGCCCATTTTGCTTTTTCTCTATCCCTTGATTTGGCAATCTTTGATAAAGTATCATTCTAAAATGGACAATATTGAGTATAGGGCAAATGATGTTAGGTCTAGTGAATTGGAAACTGGATTGTCTTCTAGTGCAGAAACTTTGAGTAAAATAGTTGACACTACGGTTTCTTGGTTGCCTTCGTCCTTATCTTCTCCCCCCTACATGCTCTTTCTGAGTCATGTTCTTTAAAAGAGAGTCACCTAAAAGGTTTTAGGAAGGGGTTTCAATTTCCTAAAGGTACCTCCGTTAGATTACCTCGCCTGGGTGAGAAGGCTTGCAATTTTGCCCACGGGGAGGTATGCCTTTACAAGGCACACTTTCTGTGTAGCCTTTGTTTTCTCGTCCATCCGTTTATTATGCAATTGTTGAATGAGTTTCAAATTGCTCCTAGTCAACTCGTCCCCAACGCATGGAGGACGATCATTAGTTGTATGTCCATTTGGGTGTTTGCTTGCGATGGGGAAATGATAACTTTGAATGAATTCCTGTTTTTGTACCATTTGAAAGCTTCTACCCATTACAGTTATTTCGAACTTTTACCTTGGGATAGGAAATCTAGGGTGGTTAGAGGTTTTCCTTCTTCCTTTCAAGATTGGAAATCACAATATTTCTTCATTTTTGGAACGGGTTGAGAAACCTTATCTGATGATTTTTGGGGGGAAGACCCAAGATTACTATGGAAATGGGAAGTTCCGGTGCTTGGTGCGTATTTCCATGATCCTCTTTTGTTCTTTTTCCATACCTTAATTACTCCTCTGACGAAATTCTTACTTTGATTCTTTGCAACTCTTAATCGTCTAGACCTCGAAGATCAATATCGCCATCGGGTTCGAGCAGCCCTTGCTTATGCTCGTGAAATAGAGGATTTCGACGACCTAGTTGATCCGCGTCATTTGTATGATTGTTGCTTAGGTTTCGAGCCTTTGAAGTACTATTTGGAGAAAATACGACGAGAAGAGAAAAGTAAGCTTGTCTATCCTTCCTCTCTTTTTTTTTTTTCTTTTTTTTTTTTTTTATAATTGGGAGTTGCTTCTTTCTTTTTCTCTTCCTCCTTTTCTTTTAGCAAAAATGGCCACTAGATACAGCAAAGACAAGTATGCCCTTATTAAAAACTTAAAGAACGAGCCCCTAGCTAACCTGACTTCTGATTCGAAGAAAAGAAAGTTAAGTGATGAGAAGGTTGATACCAATGTTCTTCCACTTGTCCATTCTGCCCTCCCTTCTCTAACTCCATCTCTGGAAGTGACAGCTGTTACCCCTCCACTTACTCGTGCAAAAGGTAAGGGTAAAATGGGGATGAGTGTATGGGATGACCCTGCTACTGCTCTGGGCCGTACACACAATGTCATCACCAACGACGAACTAAAAAGCTTGTCGTCTGTCCTCTCCCATTTGTACATTGAAACGAAGGAACCAAAACAACACAAGAAAAGAGTACAGATCCAAAGTGCTCTGCCTGTTATCCAAGCTAATCTTCATAAAGAACTTAGGGGTAAGGGTTGCTAGGAATTAAGGCATTGCCGGGACATCCATCCTCCTTTAAAACCCAAACATTTGTAAACTGATGAATGTCCTTCACCACAGCCTCTTTATTGGCCAACTTTGCTACCTGTTTGTTAATTGGATTTTAGTAACGTGTGTCCTAAGGTCACATAATAGTATACCATTTTTGGAAAAAGTTTTATCAGGATTTGAAAATTTTTCAAATTTGAAATTTTATCAAATTTTCAAATTTGATATTTTTTTCAATTTCCAATAAAATTTTTCCAAAAACGGATTTGTTAATGTATGTCCTAAGGGCATACATTAACTGGACCCTTGTTAATTTTAAGATACTAAAACAGAGTGAAATCTCAAAGCTTGAAGATGCTATGAAGGAAGAGTTGGAAAAACTATAAGACACTATGTAATATCCAATAGGGAACATCCTGAAAACTGGAATATATATTTTTGTCATTTAGTTGATATGTTCCATTTTCATGATCCCCATTTCTAATTTTTCCTTTTTAAAAAAAAAAAAATTGATTTATTAAATACAAAGACATTCACATTTTAATAAGGGGAGACTGTCATTTCAACCATCCAAATAGTTTGAAGTTAGAGAATGAATGGTATGTCAAGGAGGCTTTCTTGAAGCTTCTAGATCAATAATAGATTCTTTTGCTAAAAATTTTCATTTTATTTAATTATTTATTTTTATGTGATTTACGATCCTATTTTGATATTATAGCTATGGGGATCCCTTCTAGGTGTGATGCCTATCAATCTATGAAAAGGTACTGATTCACTTTGCTTGGTGTTTGGACTTAAGAGGTTCTAGGGGTAATGCACTATCTACACAGAGCTTCTGTTCATGTATAATATGTATTTGGCTTGCTTGCATGCACATACGATTAATGGAATTTATTTCTTGACAATCTGTGGCAATATCTACTAGTGGAAGTTTCATTTTAAATTTGTGAATATCCACAAAAAGATTAAAAAGGAAGAAAAAGCTCAGTTGAAACAACCAGTCATGGACATGCACCTTCTCTATTCAAAAGAAGCTTGGATCCCCTGTATTTCCTTCTACCCTTTCAGCTTGTCTCCAACAGGATTGGTTGCCAGTTGGGACACTCTCTAAAGATCTACCTATCTTGGGATAAATAATGCTTTAAAAAAATTAAAAAAGAAATTTCTCTCAAGTTGGGAAAGAGACTAAATCAAAGGCAAGTACCAACTAATGGACAGAGGGAACCATACAGAGTTTCTGTTATCAAAAAAAAAAAAAAAAAGTAGAAGGAACTGTACAGAATATCCTCTAAAATACCCCCCATCTCTAAAGCCACCAATTTTTTGCGTGGGATTGAGAACATGAAGGGAACTGTTTGCTTGATAGACCATGCAGAGAACTGAGGCCTTACACAAAGCATAAAGTTATTAATTAAAACACTTTCATGCCTAGCTTTATCTGAAAATTTCTTGTGATTCTCTCCTGCAAAATTCCATAAACTATAAAACCTTTATTATGGTTATTCATAAAAATAAAAGCCTCCTAAGTAAGAGGTCTCGGCTTCTATTTTTCTTGACTGCAAATATAAGTAGTTTGCAAGAGAAGTATTTTGGAACAGGAGACAATCAGTTCACCTTATCAAGTAAAGGTGTCTAAGCATTGCCCCATATCAGAAAGATTCTGTATCACTCATAGTGAAAATAAATGTTGTCTAGATTTTCATAGAATTTAAGGCCAACCCTTTTTAAAATTTAGCTATTCAAGATAAATTTTTCTAAAACGAAATAATCTTGTAATATAGTGGGATCCCCATCAAACTGTTGCCACCATGGAAGTTACCCTGATGCAGCAAAAGTTACGTACAATGCTTGCTTGCATTTTGTTAAGGGCAGCCTGTTAAGGGTAGTCTCAAACTACTACACCAATTTAACAAAATGAATAGATAATGCGATCACAGAATGGTAATGAACTTTTTTTACAAATGCATTTGACAAATTCTTGAACATGATATCCACTAAAACAGATTTGAGTCCAAGGAATATATATCCGTAATAAAAGTTTGAAAAGCACAAATCACTTCAATTAAACCTTTCTCAACTCTGTTCCACATCCTCACCTCACAAGCGGTATCAGTAAGTACTCAACATAGAAGAGCTGCAAGTAAAAAATAGCTATCAGACAAGTATCAAAATGTAAAGTTTGAATATGTAACAAAGAGAAATTGAATCATTTCTAAGGTAAATTCTAAGTGATTATGTTGTGCAATGTCGGAAGCTCTTGTACCTCTATCCCCATAGGCTGTGATACCAAATGTGATAATGGAAGCTCTAATACCACTTCTTGTTGAATAGCACTAAAGGATTTGAACAAATAACAATAAAAACAAAAATAAAACAGCAAGCATACACACAAAGAACACAGGAATTTACCTGGTTTGACAAACAATCCATCTCCACAGAGAGGGATCAAATTGATTACACTCAAGCTCTGTTTCATAAATCACTCATGGTTATTCTTTCAACCTCAAAGGAATTATCAAATTACTCTTCTTCTAGAATTTTCTCCTCTATCAAGAGAAACTCCTTCTATAAAAGTCTTCTCTTCTCCTAAGAGACCTCCTCTTGAGAGTTTTCTCTTCTTCTGATATACAAGGACCCTAGGCCCATGGCCATTAAACCGTTTACTATGTTGACAAATTCTATTCCTCATTGGATAAGAAATTCCAATTAGTTCTTTGACAAGAAATAGACTTTCCTTACACAAAAAGAAACAACCCCAAAAAAGTAACCAAGTCAACATTTCTTCCGCACCAAGGAAAGTCAAACACGTAATCAAGTCCAAATAGAAACTTGGAGCAATTTCCGACAGAAAACTAAACACATGAAACCAAAACTGTCGACTATATAAAGTTGGCAATGTGTCCAAGTTCCAGCAGGTCTGAGCAAAGTCAAATTTGGATGGACACATGCCCACTCCATTATGGACCAAGTGCACCAATAGTCAATATCAGATTTACTTCAAGCAAAATGTCTAAAAATGATATGTAAAAATAAAACATCAAAATTTTTTAAATTAGGTTCAGTTAATCACTATATAGTTTGGGTAGCATTTAGTCTTATGGATATACCAAGTAGCAACCAGGCTTCGGTAATTTTCACCTATTGCCAGCCCTACACCTGTCGAATTCATGATTGAAAAATGAGGTCTTGAGAGAAAATGCTAGTACCCCAAAATTGTGTTTGACAACATTTCTAAGTGTATAGCAAACGTACATAAAATTAGGATTATTCTATTTCTGTAGTCAAGCATACAAAGGGCCTTCTCCACAAGAACGAATAGAAGTGTCTGAATATTTAATAAAATAAAAGCCTGAGTTACCTTCCAAATAAACATGTAAAACGAAGTGATTGCATCTTTGCTTTTCAGATCAACAGATTTGGCACGATTCCAGAGTACTGAAGCCAATATTGTATGTCCCACAACCTAAATCAATGAAAAGAGAGAAAATACCAACATTTTGGATCTTAGCATATAGTTCAATCAATTGAAGATCGAAAAAACAAAAGTGAATCTTACTTGAAAATGAATCAATCTAAGTAATGATAGAAACCACCAGAAATGAATATCACTTAAAAACATAACAAACCAATCTATCACTTGAATATCACTAAATCATAAGCTCGATTTGCCTTTGGATAGTTTATTTCTAAATAAATACTTATCCCAAAAAAAAAAAAAAAAAACCTTCAACTTCCTAAAATTTATCAACAAAGCAAATCATAACAAAAGTAAATCTCATTTGAACACACACACACACACACACACAACATATTGTTACTCACTCTCCATGTAAAACCAATGGCAAAAAAATTGAGAAAGCCATTCTACTGTCTAATAGTGAAATTAATACCCATCCAAACTGGAGTAAATAGTTTTTCTGAATGCTTTAAAGTGTCATTTTCCAATGACATCCAGTCAGAACTTCAAAGGAGGACAGTACTCCCTAATATATATATATATATATATATATTAAAAATTAAAAAATTAAAAATTAAATAAAAAAAATTCATGGTATGGTAGCTGCCTAGCAGGTACTTGTTTTAATGTGTAAGTGTGTAACTTAGTATCATACAAACTGAGCTCTTTGGACTAGTTACCAAACAGGGCAATTAAGTGGCTGTATGTTTACAATGGGTTAAGAAGAAATACAACCAAAAAAGATCCAAAGTTTACATAATGAAAACTTACTACGCAAGCCAAAAAAAAATTTTAATCATGCAGCATACTTATCACCAGTAATCTTTTCAGTTACATTGTATTTACATGAGCTACTGCAGTTTAGCCATATTTTCTTAAAGCTTGCATCATTTTTATCTTTTAAAAGAAAAGGGAAAAGAGAATTTGAGTCATGCAATAGACTCTAGAGAAATGAAGATTGTGCATGCCCATTATGTATTCTGTACATCAAGAAACTTAGACCCCCCACCCAAAAAATAAAGGGAGATACAGAAAATGAACAAATTACCGTGAGGAGTTTACTCCAGAGGCTGGAAGATGCTACTCCCACTAAAAGGGCAACGGTATAAGCCATTTCAAGTAGTGAAATACAAATCCAAAATACCTGGCCAAGGTAAAGTAGGCACAACCAAACCATATAAATTAGCACTTATAATCCTGTACATGATTCTGAACTTTAGGAACATTTTGATGTCAAAAACTAACCCTCTGTTGACCCAAACGTACTGAAAAGGAGCGGATACCGTATATCTTATCTCCATCAATATCAGGTATGTCCTACACAAAATCCAGCATAGGGTTAAAAGTTAAAACTGAATATAATTCTTCAATTTTACAAGAACTGCATATATCGTATCCCACCCAAAAAAAAAAAAAAAAAAAAAAAATCACAAACTCACAAGAATGAACTATATTCCACTAGTCCACCATTCTTAAAATGGAAAGCTACAGAGTTTACCTTAAATAATGCGATCACAACTGAAAAAAAGCTCATGAATGCGGTTGCAAAAATCAGCGGCCTTGAAAAGACAACAGGTCTTTTGTACACATGGGTCTGGAAATGGTGACATGCATTAGTACTCAAACACAGAAGCGCATCAGACAATGTACAGAAGATGATCCAGTTTTACCAATTTTTTTGTAAGTTGACACATACATGTCAGACACCATTTTTTGGCCCTGACACCCATGTCAGAGAGTTAAAGTTCATTACGCTCTGATGTTATTGTTTTGAGTAATGAACCACATATATCCTGAATTGAAACAGTGGAAAGATACACAGAATTTAAAGAATAATAATTCACCTGAATGTGCAGAAAGAATGCAAGTTGAACAATCACCGCCCGCACAGCTAGGATGCACATTGCAGCAACCACTGCAAATCTCTTCCATCTCAACAGTGGCAACTACAGTGATCGAAGATTTCCACAAGAACATCAGGTCAGAAAAGGAACGTTGTTTAATATATTACCATCTATATCAATTTTTCCAATATGCAACAACTGAAAAAATGGGGCTAATATAGAAAGAAATTCAAATATCATCATCTCAGAATCCAATTTTATTTAATATACCATCATATCAAACTATCATCTTAACTTTCCAAATACAACTACTACTATAACTTAACAACAATATGAGTAATACATACTTAATTATACAGCTACATGAGCCTATGAGGGTTCCCAATGATTTATTTGTGAGAAAAACCAACTCACATTGATTGAATAGGCAGTTCCAAGTAAAAAACTGATGAAAAGAGCCCAAAACAATGGCCATGAACCAACAATCCATCCAAGCCAAAAACTCTGTTGAAAAAGAAAGGAGTAAATACATTCAGTCAATGAATAATTCAATTATCAGAAAAGGCATAGAGTTTTTACTTATCAAAAAAATGAAAAAGCATACGAGTATTCTAGCAAATGGAGTATTAGATTTAAAAATATATTTGTTATCGAACCTATTTCCTTGAAATATTTTATCTAATAGGTTGCTGTCTTATTCAAATGATGCACTAGTAATTAGTATAACTAAATAAATTTTGACCAATCTATCCAAAATAAATAAATGTTGATTAATCAAGTCCAATTTCATCTTCTGCATGCAAAACACACAAAATCAAAGCTATATCTCACTAAATTAAGTATAAATTCAAGTATATTATTGCATCTTAAACGGCTAAGAGGACTGATTCAAATTATTAATACCAGAATGGAGAAAGACATCACAATCATGACACCAGTTCCAACTGAATATTCTCCTGATGCTAATGGAAGATATGGTTTGTTAACCTGCAATGAAACATGCCGTATAAAATTACAATTTGAAATCCACAAATATAAAGTGAGGATAGGAGAGAACTCCGTCCTAGTTACACCATATGATCAGACCCGCCAAGCAGTTTCAGACTGAAACAATAATACCTTCCTGTGTCCTTAGACAGCATAATTTTGTTTTATTTATTTATTACTATATTCATTGCAATGCTCTGCCAGTAAGATTCATTCACAAAGCTTACCTTGTCTATATCAATGTCAGACAACTGATTCAGACCAACAATGTAAATATTCATAAAGAGTGCAGCAACCACAGCCTGAAAGCAAGGCAAAGTTAAAAACATTATAAACATTTTCAATGGACTGTTCAAGTTGAAAAAGATTCTTGAGGTATCACCTCCAACACCCCAGTGAAAAACAATGGAGATATATCTGACAGCTTCTCGACTGCAAGGAGAGAAACTGAGACTATGCTTAATACCTGCTTACCAAAAACTAAGGTGAGGTCTTGCCATAAATGGAAAAGAAAAATGAAGGATAAAAATCAAATGAAATTGATTCACTAAACAATTACAAGCACAATTTGTTGCAATTTATACCGTCAACTTTAAACTTAACTGTGCCTATAACTGTATGTGGCCGTGAAAATCTGTAGAAAGCATCTAATTCATTTTTGAAAGAGTCCCAGACGCTTTTTGGTTTATAGGCTCCAGGCTCAGATTCAAGAGACTGTCCAGAGGCTGCATTCACTAGGAACTTTCTATTATTTCTCTTGTAAAAGGTAGTTCTTTCCTCAAAGCCTTTGATAGGAGGTTTCAAAAGATGATGCTGAGACCTGACCAGCAAGCATCTATCTAGGCTGTTCCATGCTCCAAATCTTGAAAATTTGACTGTTACATCAGAATCTACAATTACAGAACTGGAATGGTAATGACTTCCTGACAGAGACTAAAAAAGATAAATTATAGATTAAGTATAAAATAAAGAAGCGAAAAGAGATTCTACAAGAGCACACTGCCACGTGCATGTCCAATCTCCTGAACTTCCCACCATTTAACTTTTCTATCAACAGATTCCTTATTGCTATAGACAAATCACATAAATAAATAAATGACCAACCCTTTTAGTTTAAAGTAATTTCTTAAAAAATTGGGGTGTAGGTGAAAAGGCCTTGATAATAAAAGTTTAGAAACATGAGTTGCTGCAGCAGAACAAATTAAATTGAAATCTTCAACCCTTTATCACAAGTTACAATTGGGTAAAGCTTTAGTCACAATGACAAAGGTGTGCCTAAAAGTTATCATATGGTAACTTTGATTAGTCATTAATAAGAAAGAAATATTATAGAATACACTGCTCATAGACTAGTAGCATATTGGATGAAGTGGGGAAGTGCATTGTAATCATTATCGGATCCAAAAATTACTATCATATAAGGACAGTTTTAGAACAACACCACCACCACCACTAAGCCTGCCAAGAATAATTGTATTGAATAAAATATGCTGATAAGATGAAGCATAGCTAAAATGAAAAAATTAAGATAATCAGATGCATAAGTGGCCACATTACTTGAGATGGTTTGATCACATGGAGAGAATACCAATGAATGCACCAATGAGGAAAAGTGAGTTAATTCAAGTCAAGGGAACAAAAAAAAGCTACAGGAACACTTAAATAAGATTGATTGAAGTAATAAGAAAGAAAATTTCAATTAAAGAGGTAACAAAAAGTATGAAATTCGAGTAGAATACAATGACAGTTTAGAATACATGTGGCTGGCCCTTATTAGTCTATTGAGGATCCATAGCTGACCCCCAAATTTTGGGACTAAGGCTTGGTTGTTGTTGTAGATGCATATGTGGCCACCTTGGACAAGATTAGAAATAAATGTTTCATGACTTGAGTAAAAGATAGTCTCAAAAAGGGCAAAATAAAAATAAAGCTGGCTAAGATGGCATGGTAGCGCACAAAGAAAATAAAATGATATATGCAATTGTTTAAATTGAAAGTGCTACAAAGACAAAAGGAAGGCCAAAAAAATGAGATCTGCTAGAAAAATTAACATATGATCAAAAACATATATCCCCTAGCTTTGTTAGTCTAGCTTCATTGTATTAGGACCTACTTGAAGTTCCAAGGAAAATATTCTTACTCTTGATAACTTCAAGTAATCCAATGGTTAGCTATAAAAAAAAAGCAGGAGAGATAACTATAAAAAAGCAAAACAAAAAGTGAAATTTTGAATTGGAAAGGTTCAAAGAATCAAACTATACAAAAGGTGTACAAAATAAAATTCTAGAGACTGGTGATCATACTTGGAAAGCAAACCTTCTTGACTCTGTCACTCTTGCAGTCATTCCCACCTACCAATTATTATAATACATTAATTATACAAAAATATATAAATAAACACAGAAAATCCTAAATTCTAGAAATGGAACAGGTAGAGACTCAATTCAGTTGAGTCAAATACACCTACCAATTATTATAGCCCATCTAGTCTAGAACACAACCAATTCAAAAAAGAAACTATATATTATATCTCAAACACACACACACAAACACAAATGTTGACAGATGCAACTCCTCACTCAGCAAAAAATAAAAATAAAAAATTTCAGTCAGGAGAACCAGAACAAAGCCCAAAAAAAAAAAAAAAAAAGCTTCTTTATGAAAGGTTAAAAAAAAACCCAGATATAATGAACAGAGCACAAGTTTAAAGTACTTTTTTTTCAGCAAAACAGAACCAAAATGTGTCAGAGCTGAAGATGCAAGAGAAAACTGAATGCAGCAATACAGATTAAGCAATCTGAATTAAAACCCAGAAACCCAAAGACTCAAAAAATTAATATAGAAATGAAGAAAGCAGAAATTAATATAAACTCTATAAGAACTGAACTGAAATGAAATGAGTACATGATAGTTCAACATACCACTGGTAATAAGTGAAGATGGTCTGGGGAAGGACCCAACAATCATAGAATCCATGCTCCTTTCTTCAACCAAGAAACTGACATGCAAACACTGAAGCCTTCACAGTTCAGACCTCTCTCTCTCTTTTTTGACCTCTCTCTCTCTCTCTCTCTCTCTCACTCTCACACAGAGCTTAATGACAAATTGATGGAAAAATTATAGTCAACTTAGGCAACCCTTTTGGGGTAAAGAATTAAAGAACGAGTTTTTAGTGCGTTCTAATGGCAAGGGACAATTTTGGCAACACGCTCACATGTTCGAAAGGTGAACTGAAATTATGTTAAAAATGGGAAATCATGTTTCGATTTTAACTGAAATCATGGTTTCAAAATATAACTAAAATGGTGTTTTAAAAATATAATTTTTGAAAAAAAAAAAGTATATATATAAGGTTGGTTTGAAAACAACTAATTTAGTTGAAATTAAAATTTTTCTACTGAAAGTATAATAAATAAAATTAAAAAGTATTTAAAATAATATAGTATGACATATGAAAAGTACCAAAAAAACACAATAAAACTTATAAATAGTAACAAAAATAAGTTAAATAGTAAAAAAAATTGACATTTTAATCTAGTGTCAAACGCACACATAATGTCAAGTAGAGAGTGTATAATAAAATTCTCTATTTTAGTTAGCTTTGGTAGAAAGTAGATAATGTCAAGGAGACCATAAATTTTAGGATTGAGTTTACTGGCACCGCAAGATGCCATTAATAACAACTTTTTTGACTTTTTTCTGACATTTTTTTTTTGTGGGTAGTCTTATGTCATTTTTTCAGATTTATAAGTACTTTTATATCTTTTTCTTTTATTTATCTCATTTTTTTTATTACATAGAACCCACATTAAGGAAACATTAACAAGCACCACAGGTCGTTAACATTTCTCTAAATTTTATACTAATAAACTAATTTTCTTATATAATTATTAATTAACATTAATGTGATTGGTATGTAATAAAAATTTTATCAATTATGTGGTTGCAATTTAGCATAATTGATAAATTTCTTATTTTGATATCCTAGATTTTTTGTTTGGAAAAAAATATATTAATCTATTCAAATTTTATTGTTTGCTAACATTAATTAATGTGATTGCTATATACTAAAGATGTGATATCTTTTATAAGGGATTTGGGTTAATAAATCAACTGAAGTATTAAAATTCTATTGTATCTATCAAAACATATATAATGTGAGTAATAGACTCATGTAAATTATTCAAATTACTCTTATAAATAAAAAGTAAGTTAAATTGCAAACTACACCCTAAAATTTGGAGATGTTTGAATTTTACACCATAACATTTCAAAATTTAGAGTTTATCCCTTGAAGTTTTTGGATATTTGAATTTTACACTCTAACATATCAGAATTTAGATTTTGCCCCTAAATTTGGATTTTACAACTTTCATTCCAGATTGACAAATTTAAGATATGCGGCCCTCTTTTTTTCTTTTATTTTTTCTCTTTTTTAGGTAGAAATGCATAATTCCAGGTGAACAAAAACAACTTGTCTGTCTTTGCATAGGAAAAGGACAGAAGCCAAAAATAAATAAATTGAAGGTTGAAGTTTGAACAGAAGCTGAAAAATTAACATAATCTGAGTCTGTGGACCACTACACCAGTAAACCTCAAATCATAAATCATGAAAGACACATTACAACTCCAACCAAATCAAATAAATTGAAGGTTGAAGTTTGAACAGAAGTTGAAAAATTAGCAGAATCTGGAGTCTGTGGACCACTACACCTGTGAACCTCAAATCAGGAAAGGCACAACTACTACCAAACCAAATAAATTGTTTGTCCTCGTACAAGACAAAAAAAAATTTTGTTGCGGTTCTACTCTACACGGCACCACTATCATATAGAGTTGGACATGAATGTAATAATAATAAAATCTATAAAAATAATTTAAAGAAAAAACGGATGTAAAAATAATAATAATAATATAATTTTTTTTTAAAATTGAAGCCTATTTGTTGAGTCCATTTTGATAGTGCTTTTTGCTCAAAACTTATTTGTTTATTTGCTAAAATTGGTTAACATATAATTGTATTTAATAAAAAGCTATTGGCTAATTACTTGGTTTAACAAAGTTTTTTTTTCCCCTTTTTTATCTTGTTTGCCTCATGTACAGTTTTTTTTTTTTTTTTCCCAAAAGAAAAAGATAAGTAATTTCATGTACAGAAAAAAAGAAAAAAAAAAAGATATCATTTTTGAGAATGATATACATCCGTAAGTATATATTTGATAAGAAAATATGGAGGATCACCATAATAAAAAAAATTTAAAAAAAAAAAACGAAAAAAGAGAGAGATGGAAGATCCTCATCCAAATTTCCATAATCTTGATTCTAGTGGCGAAATCAACAGAAATACATATGTTCGAACCTCAAATCTCCTATTTGGCAATAATAAACTTTACTAATTGAGTTAAGGGTGTCCATCGAAACTCGAAAACCGACCCACCCACCCAAACTGCCCGGGCCGACCTGACACCAATGACTATTGGCGATGGGTCCTCGCCACCAAAAACCGACTTAGGTGGGTCAAATGGTGGGTTTTCTTCTCCAAAACTTGAAGAACCTGATTTGTTCGACGAAACCCATGAAAGAAGGCTGAATTTACCTAAATCTATGTTAGATCCAGCAATATTCTGGTGAAGATTTGGTAGTTTTTGGTTAGATCTGGCGATGAGATGGAAGTTTTCACTCAAATCTAGGCTTGATGTGGTGGTTTTTGCTTCAATTTGGCAAAGATCTGGTGGTTGTAACTTAAATCTGGCGAAAATTTGCTGGTTGTAACTTAGATCTAACATTGACCGACCCAACCATTGTCCACCGGAGACCAATCCAACTCAACCCAAGGTTGTTCGTGGGTGGGTTGTACAACCTTCCACCCGATGTAAGTGGGTCGGTTTTGGGTTGGACACAAACCTAACCCGAACCAACTCGTGGACACTCCTAAATTGAGCTAACTAGATCCACAAATATGTCTTTATATACTTGTAGACATACAGTCCACACACTATACATGTCACTTATTATTATTATTATTATTATTATTATTATTATTATAAGGAATCAAATTTTATTTATTTATTTTTGTTGACTTCTTTTAATATTGTCATCTAAGTTTTTGAAAGTCCATAATTTTTTTCAAATCATCATTATAGTTATATCATTTAATTTGGCTGAGAATCATTATTAAAATTCTAATCTTTAAAAAAGAAATACTATTCACGTCAATGTATTTTAATGCTATAAAAACCCATAACACTCTTTTTAATGTTACAAAAATAGGCTTTCAAACCAAGAATTTGATTCGAAATGACATATGACTATGCAAAAAAACAAAAACAAAAATAAGAAATGACTAATGATGGACCTAGGTTGGTCCTCTATAATCCTCTTTGCTCCGGAAAAATATGAGGTGGTATATCCTGTACCTGGTATATATGTCGGGTACCTCACAAAGAGACGGGACCCACACATTGTGGGGGCCACCTCTTTATGAGGTACCCGACATATATACTGGGTACAAGATATACAAAATCGAAAAATACACCCTGCAATGGGTGTCTGTTACAGGGTATAACTTCTTCTTTACTCCATGCTTTCACGGGCCATGACAATGTAGACTTATTAGATGCATTGAATTTGTGTTTGCTGGAACACATTTATTTCCCTTTTTTTTTTTTTTTCTGATGAGTACATTTATTTCAGTTGTCAAATGAACTCAACTATTTTTTTTTCTTTAATGCATCTCTCAGCTCAAATTCGATTTGTCCTGAGTATTTAATATAAAAAATCCAATTCAATAAAATATAAAATATTTTCTTAAAGAAAGATATCAAGTTTACAATATTTTTATAGAAATTTTACAAAAAATTTTATCTAGGAAATTATTATTAATAGATAATAAAAAAATGATATCATTAGTGAGCTCAAATCATAACTATTAACGGTTTATCAACTAAAATTTGTTGTGTTAGAGTTAACAATCTAATAAATATTACTGTTTCCTCAAAAAAAAGAAAAAAATAGAGATGTTTATCTCACATTAGTTGTGTGTGTTAGTTTGTTAGAATTTCAATCCTTATAATTTCACGCTACTACTACAATTGGTTATGTAGTATATTATAAGCTTGTTTAAAAAACTCAATATATTATTTTCGTGTTCGTGTGTTCTAATAAGTATTACAATTTCTTTAAAAAAAAAATCTAAAATTTATTGTGAAAATATTGTGACACACTGTTTTTTTTTAACAAGATAAAAGTTTTTTCTTACCTAATTTAAATAAATACGTGTGTGAAAAAAAATAAGGGTACGCCGTGGATGTGACTATCATGCTAAGGCCTAAGGGTACGCCGTGGTTGTGACGCACCATTAGTCTTTTCTTTTTTTTTTAATTACTAAATTTGCATAAATTATGGTGCCGACCATTTTTTTTTTTTTTCCGTTTCTATAGCTATTGAAGAAAGAGAAAGGACGAAGCACAAAATCTATTTTTCTGGTTGGAATAAAAGACGCCATTTAAGAAAAAGCATAAGATGCCATTTAAAGCATATATAGCACTTAAATATCTTGTGTGTATAGTTTTGGTAAAAGTATGCTAAATTGGGGAAATTATTGAATATTTTGGGAGCACCATAAATATGTACTCTTCTCTTTTACATGAATTATGAGTCCGACTATAAATTTAATTAGTGTGATTTATAATTATATGAGAGAGAAAAATACACACTTATAATATTTTGAGAGTACCTAATAATTATCGGCTAAATTGCTAACATGTGTGTATATGTGAAAGTTGATTTAATAAATTGGTTTTGGCAAGTAGCGGTAGGAATAGCGTCTGCGTTACTACTACTATTTGTCACTATTCAAAATACTAATCTAGCAAACGTCAAAAAATTCAAAAGAAACTCTCTTTAAAAAAAATATTCAAAAGATCTTTTTCCAACCTGAAAACTTGAAAAAGCCACGTTTCTCTTTCTCTTTTTCCTTTTTCCTTATGGCTAGGTGAAAAAGACAATTCGATTTGAGTAACGAGGTAATTATAAATGATTTTACAATATTTTTATAAATTTATGTTATGACCAATTTTTACCGGTTTCAATTTGAGTACACTACTAACATCATTCTTTTACCTACTAATTTATCATTACCATATAAAAAAATTTGTAAAAAAATGTTACAAAATTATTTGTAGTTCTAACATTTTTCACTGAATATTTCTTTTTCTTTTTTTGAGATAACTAGGATAATAGATTTTGTGTGTGTTGATGATAGTTATAAAAAAAGCAATAATAGAGACACAATAAATTTTATAATTGTTGAGTTGGTAGGTTATATTATTTTTTTTGAAAGCCCAATCAGATTTCTCATTCATTCATAACCAAAGAGTCCGAGTACAAGGCCTCTAAGGCCGGGGGTGGCGAGTCCTCAAGCCATACAATTTCATTCTCTATTTCCCTAGCAAACTGAGCTAAAGAGTGGGCAACTGTATTGGCATTCCGGCGAACCCAGCTCGTAGACCAGTCACGTAGATTAGTTGCAAGGCATCTAATGTCCTCATATATGTGACCCAATCGTGAACCATTGTCTCTAGCCGATGAGATAGCTCTAATGACCTCCATATTGTCTCCCTCGATGATCAGATCGGAGAAACCCGTATCCACTGCAAACTCCATGGCCTTGCGACATGCCAGCGCTTCCGCTTCCTCGCTGTCTGTGACTGGTGGGCCTCGGCCAGCATAGGCAACCATAACGTCTCCTTTCTCGTTTCGGATTATCGCACCAAAACCAGAAGTCCGCAAGCTTGGGGCCACTGCCGCATCAAAGTTCAGCTTATAAACCAAGCCCGAAGGTGGTTTCCACGCTGCTCTGCCTCCATCCGTGATCGTCCCAATGACCAGCCGGTCCTGAGCATTCTGAAAATCCTCCAGCAAGTTCTTGGCCCTCTGATTAAGCTTGGCAGGATCTTGAACTTGTCCTCCATGAAGAATCGAATTCCGTTGGTTCCATATAACCCATCCCTGCACCAGGAACAATTCCATATCTTCCTTCGGCAACCTGTCCATCATGTCTTCAAATAATTGCATTACATCCCACTGACCCTGGCCACTCTTTTGGAGTTTTCCCGAACAGCCCGCCCACACATCTTGCGCCACTCAACATTCCCACAGCATATGGAGCATAGATTCCGTTTCTCCCTTGCAAGCTTCGCATCCACCATCCTCTGTTATCTTGCGCCGAAACAGAGCCTCCTTGGTTGGTAGGATATTCTGACATACTCTCCATCCAAAGATCTTTATTTTATTGGGAACATGAAGCTTCCACAGCTTTGCCCACAAGTGACTTCCCCTGGATGGCCTAGAACATTCACCCACTCCCGTCTTCTCCCTTGAAAGCATCCGTGCGACATGATATCCTGACCTCACCGTGTATGCCCCTGTTTTATGATGCAGCCAGTATATCTTATCCATAACATATCTCCTACTCAATGGAATCCTTATAATCGCCTCCGCATCCTCCCTGTGAAATCTACTTCTTATAAGCTCACCATCCCAATTGTACCTTTCCCAGTCTATTAACTCGGCAACTCTCCACTCCCATTCGTCTTCGACAGGCGGATGAAGCACCTTATTAGATGGGTAGTTAGGAATCCATTTATCCTGTGTGACACGAATAGAGGATCCGTTACCAACCCTCCAACAGCACCCTATCTTCAAAATTTGTTGGGCAGCAAGAAGGCTCTTCCACGTGTATGAACTGTTTGGGGTATCAGAGGCCTCCAAAAAACTCGTTCTTTGGAAATATCTTGCTTTGAGGCAGTTATACAGAAGTGAGCTTTGGTCTTGTATAAGTCTCCACCCTTGTTTCGCCAGCATGGCAAGATTGAAATCCCTCAGGTCTCTAAAACCCATCCCTCCTTCTTTTTTGGGCTGTGATAATGCACTCCAACTCTTCCAATGAATCTTCCTCTCATCCCCCACCTGGCCCCACCAAAATCTTGCACACATAGAGTTAAGCTCATCACAAAGTTTGACAGGGATTAGAAAAACCCCCATTGTGTACGTTGGAATAGACTGGGCCACAACTTTTATTAGCACTTCCTTACCCGCTCTAGAGAGCATTTTCCCCTTCCATCCTTGAATCTTCTTCCAAACTCTATCCTTTAAGAAAGAGAAAGTTTGGTATTTACCTCGACCGACAAGGGTTGGCAAGCCTAAATAAGACTCAAATTTTTCCACTTCCTTAACCCTTAGTTCATGCTTAATCCAGTCTCTCTGTGCTTCCTCAGTGTTGCTACTGAAAAAAACTGAGGACTTCTCAAAATTAATACACTGTCCGGATGCCTTCTCATAAAGTTTGAGAGTCTGGTTAATAACATGGACTTCTTCCTTATCAGCTTTGCAAAATAACAAGGAGTCATCTGCAAACAATAGGTGGGAAATACTTGGAGCTCTCCGGCAAACTGATATGCCATGTATCCTTCCTTCCATTTCTGCTTTTGCAAGCAACGCGGTAAAACCTTCTGCACATAACAAAAACAAATAAGGGGACAAAGGGTCTCCTTGACGGAGCCCCCTAAATGGGATAATATGGCCATAAGATTTTCCATTAATACGAATAGAAAAAAAGGATGAAGTAACACAACCCATCACCCGATCAATCCATACTTCTGGGAATCCCAGTTTCACCATTATTCCCTTAAGAAAGGACCACTCAACCCGGTCATAGGCTTTGCTAATGTCCAGCTTCAAAGCTAAGAAGCCTTTTCTTCCCTTTTTTCTACAGTGCATAGTATGTAGGGTTTCGTATGCAACTAGTACATTATCAGTGATGAGACGACCTGGTACAAAAGCACTTTGTGTTGGAGAAATCAACTGAGGGAGGATTTGTTTAAGTCTGTTTGCAATCACTTTGAAAATAATTTTGTATATAACATTGCATAGACTAATGGGTCTAAAATTTGTCATTTTTTCCGGGGATTTTATTTTTGGGATAAGGACAATTTGAGTATAGTTAATATCAGGCATCATAATCCCATTATTTAAATAATCCAAAACAGCATTAGTCACATCATGACCCACAATATGCCAAAATTTCTGATAGAAAAGAGCATTCATACCGTCCGAACCTGGAGCTTTGGTAGGACCCATCTGAAACAATGCTGTGCGGACTTCCTCAGCAGTATACTCACAAGTTAAAACTTCCTTCTTGTTGGCAGTGACTTTATTAGGGACTGCACTAAGACAATCCGCCATTTGATCACATCTACCCGCCCTAAACATATTCTCAAAATAGTCAGAGGCCACCTCACCAATATCTTCAACCTCTTCAACCCATCGGTCATGCTTGTCTTTAATCCCTTGAATGTAGTTTTTCCGCTGTCTTTGAGAAGCTTTAGTGTGAAAAAACTTTGTGTTTTTGTCTCCATGTTTCAGCCAAGCCACCCGGGATCGCTGTGCCCAATAAATCTCCTGTTTTAGGAGAAGATCATCTAATTGCTGACTAGCTGTAAGCAGTTCAGCCTTGCACTCCTCAGTAAAGTCACTATTATTAAGCCATTCAACATGTTTTTGTAGTTTTTTAATGGCTTCAATATCCGGGTGGGTCCTAGTAGACCCCCATGCACGTAGTTCCTCTCCACAACATGCAATCTTTCCATGTGCAGCAGCTAAAGGAGATGACCCTTCACTTGCTTTGTTCCAAGCATCACGCACCTTTGCTTCACACTCATCCGAAAGCAACCAAGCTTCCTCAAAACGAAATCCCTTCGGTCCTCGCATTCTAAGGTCCTTTGCTCTTCTAGTCTCCAGCAAGAGTGGGATATGGTCAGAGGCATGTGAGGAAAGATGGTATACTGTGCTATCCTTAAATTTTTCTCTCCATTCCAAGCTCGCCACCGCACCATCCAGGCGTTCCTTTGTATTTGCACTCCCTGGTCGTTTGTTGTTCCATGTGAAAGGGAAACCAATGACCATTGACACTATTATTGATTCTTATATGACTTACTATTGACACTTTTTTATTGGGCAACCAAACTTACCATTGACACTATTTTATTATATTTACTATTAACAACAAATTTCATAACCATTTGAGATGGAAAATTGTTAATGATAAATATAAGAGAGGTGATACGTTCACAACATTTTCACAATACTTTCACAACAAATCATAGTTGGTAAGTTGTTATTGGTTCTAATTTGAACCTACCACTAGAGTTACCATTTTATCCACCAATCACAACTTGTAACAACATGCCACTAAAAATTTGTTGTGAAAATATTGTGAACATAACATTTCTCTTTTATTTACCATTAACAATTTGCTATCTCAAATGGTTTTGAAATTTGTTGTCAATTTTATTGTAACTCTAACTTATTGTTGTGAAATTTGTATAGGTTAGTGATATTTGTAACGATTGCATGGGCCAAAATGGCCATTTAACAATAAAATCATAACTATTTAGTTAATAGTCTAGTTTTGAAACATTATATATAACTAACAATTCGAGTCTAAGACACTCGATTTTGAACCGTAAATCGAGTTTTTGAGACTCGATTTTCATGGTCTAATCATATTTGATGTGGCATTATTTTCCACGTGGACCACTTGAAAATCGAGTCTTAAAGACTCGATTTATAATTCAAAAAAATTTTAAAAATCTCCAAGTTTCAAGTACGGCCTCACCTCACCGAATCGGATCAGAACAGAGAGAGACTCAGATCAGAGAGAGGGAGACCAGATAAGAGAGAGAGAAATAGTCAGATCAGAGAGGGAGAGAAAGAAATCGCGTGGGTAGCGCGAACCCAGGTCGCGCACCTGGGTCACTCGAACCCAGGTGCGCGACCCAGGTCGGCTTCTTCTGTGTTGTTTTTTTTTTTTTCCTCCTTCTAGCTCTGTTTTCTTGGCTGGTGCTGTTTAGGTATATATTGGGTTAGAAATCGAGTCTTAGAGACTCGATTTCCATGTAGACGCCACCTGGAAAAAGTACCACGTAAGAGGCGAACAACCCATGAAAATCGAGCATTAAAGACTCGATTTAGGAGCTCAAAATCGAGTCTTTAATGCTCGAGTTGCTAGAAATATATATAGTTCCTAATCAGCGCCTACTAACTAAATAGTTTCTTTTTTATTGTTATTTACCTATTTCGGCCCGATTGCATGTGTCATATCTTTTAAAGACACTTTTGGAATTTATTTATTTATTTTAGATAACTTGGATGATATATATATATATATATATATATATATATATATATATATATATATATATATATCGTTGATAATTCAATAGTTACAATGGAAAAAAGGAGATTTGAACTCTTGGTTTCTTGGAAACACCAATAAGTTTAACATAATATAATTTTTTTATCTAAATATAAAATTTACTAATTATGGTAGGTATTAGTATACAATTACTATAATTGTGATGGTTAGAAAAACTATATTTTCATTGGACATTTATTATGATTGTATTTATATATGGAATCATATATACTACCATTTTTCTTTAGATAAATTTGATAGTTTAAAAAAAAGAAGAAGCAATGCTAGGTATTCAAAAAATTTCACAACGATTTTTCTATTGATTTTCATATGAGCCTACCATTTACACTATTTTATAATCCACTATTAACTACATGTTAATGTATCCCAAAAAAAAAAAAAAAACTTGTCAGTTGTCACTTAACACATTTGTGAAATATATTGTGTCTCTAGATTTATTGTTATAAAAACAATATCATGGTCAACAATAAACCATGAAGCATTCACACTAAACTCGATTAATTTCTAACAACTTCTTACATTTTATATTTTTACCACTTCTTATTTAAATATAAGGTAGTGATATGCGTAACTGTTGTATGTAACATCCCTCTCATATGGGATGAGTCTCACATTCTCTCAAGTCATTATGTCTTTTTAAAACTTTTTCAAAGGCTTTAGGTTTTTGAATAATAAAGAAACTAAAAATAAAACAAACAAAAAATATAGTATTGAAAGAAAAAAATTGTCTTCAAAAGATTGAAAGATTTGAATTGTGGGACAAGTTTATTAAAAGAAAAAATAGGGACAATGTAAAAGAACACTCATTTCATCATCATCCACACAATTTGCAACATCCCAACCTAATTTCATTATTAATTTTATTAAGTTTAAGAGTTAAGTTGTGATTGATGTATACGTTTGTATATTTAAGAAGAGTTGTTAGTAGTTGTTAGTAATAAGTTTTGGTCTTTTCATTTAGGTGACGAGAATGAGAACGAGAATATAGACACTTGAGCTCCTCTTATACAAATCTTTTGTGTCTTCTATTTTCAGGTAAGGGATATATAACGTGTGCGTTTGATAAGCATAAGAATTATTTAAAAAATTATTATGCATTAAAACCTTTTAATTAGAGATATTAAATATAAGAATGATTTAAGTAAAGATATATGTTCGTGAGTTGTTCAATCTTACATATACGATAATTTTAGCATATTGATGTTTTTATTTATATCACGAATATAATGTTTAAGAATGAAATGGATATACTACTGTTATGAAATATCTGTGTAAAAGCATAATTATCAGAAAAATATAATTTTTTATTATTCTATTGTTATGATCTGAGCTCAGCCAGTAAGGGGTTATAGTACTGGTATTTCCATAGATATTTTAATTGGCCATTATAAGTGGTGAGGACTCTGATGTACCCGATTTCGTTGGGAATGGCCAACTTGTGGAGGATGCCAACTGACCCCCATGGTTGATGATATGATCACACTAAAATGGGTGATACTTTCTAATATGATCCTGGGATTTCCTAGCATTGTGGGGAATGCTGGATGCCTGGTACTATGTGCTAGAAGCCTCACAAAGTTGTGATAGATTTATAATTGGACTAACTAATATGTATTATAAATGAGTTATTAACCTATTTGGAAATTATAAGAAAAGTATAATGATAAGAAAAGTACGTTGAATGTGTTATAAGTCTGATGAAAAGTTTATGATAAAGTATTTTATAGCCTATTTAAAGACAAAGTTAAGTTCATAAGATATTTTAAGAATTGTATGAAGATTTTTTTTTTTAAATTTTTTTATATTAAAGCAGGTATCCATATAATATTTGATTTGCATGCATCCTTATTAAATGCTCATAGAGCTTAAAACCTTACTAGGTTTCGTAGCTCACCCTATTATATTTTAGTGCATAGGTTCTTTCCTGGAAATAGTGAGAGTATTAGAGGTGGCAAGGAATCTATGATTCTCATTTGTTAGAATGTATAGTTTTTGTTGTATAGTAGTTTAGTTCTTTTGTTGTATAGTAGTTTAGCTATATAATATTTACACGAATACCTTAAGTTTCAACCAGGTTGTAATCTTGCAAAGTTCGAAATGAAATTAAGTTTCAAAGTTTTACGAATTTTGTAAATTATGACTTTTATGCAAGGAAATAAAAAGGAATACAAGAAACGAATTTTTGATAAGCACATTCAACTTGGTTCATGTGAGTATTGAGGTAAACTTGATATTAACATACCGGTTATGCTCTAAATTTTGAAGTACAAGTTTGGTTCGTGACACAATTCGAATCATCAAAGTGTTGTCTATGAAAGGAATTAAAATTTCTTTTGAGAGTATGAAAAGTTTATTACTTGTTTCTTATGTGACCATTTGTTTTCCAAATATCACACATTCACATTAGTATTTTTTGATCGGTAATAGTCCTTTAACTTTGAAAGTCTCAATTTTTGTTGTCTCAGCTTGATAAACAACATATAATTATTGTCCTTTAGATTTAATCAAAAGCAATTTGATCGAGTATGTCCAATACCACCACAATAGAAACATACAGGAACAAACTAGATACAGAAGAAGGTCAAGACTTGAGCTTTGTAACTTGAATTTCATCTATAGGGCCCTTTGCCATTGTTGGACATGGTCATGGGAGAACAAAGATTGTCCATCCTTTAGTAGAAGCAGGTGACTTTGAACTAGATGGGAAAAAGATCCTATTCCTATTTTCTCCTTAACGATCGAAAACCATTCCCATCTTTATAAATTTCACTTAACTTTTTGGCTTCATCCAGATAAACTAGTAATGTCTCATTCTCATTTCTCATGCTTAACCTCGTTCAATTTTTCGAGGGGCATACTTTATTGGAGTGGCATAATTTGATTGGATGTACTAAGTTACCAACACACATGGCAAGTTATTATGCCATCACATTAACGGATATGGATAGGAGGTCCTTTTTCCAAATGCTATGTTAATGTTAAGAGTACGAATCCAAGATTTAAAACTTTTAGAGGACAAAATCAAAATGACTCAAAACTTTAAGAGTGTAAATTGCAAATTAGTCTAATAGATTTAAGTGTTCACACTCTTAAAATGACTCCAAACTTGAGTGTAAATTACTATATACGAAGCACACTTAATTTTTAATAGAAAAAACTAGTATTCAAAGTTTCAAACTCATATTTTACAGGTCATTGCTTTTGTATAGAAACATAATCTATTAAATTATCTAAGGCATAGTTTATAAAAAAAAATTAACTAATGCAAATCATTGGTGAAAGAAGGGTTTGTCCTATCATGTTTCATCCCTGAGGGCACTTGAATACGTTTATTTTTACTAAGTTATTTTGTTTAAAAGATAGACCCTCCGAAAAGAAAAACAAATGTTATTGCAAAGTTTTTTTTTTTTTGTTTTTGTTTTTTGTTTTTGCATAGGATTGGTTCGAATTTCAAATCTCTAGAGAGGAAAAAAAAAAAAAAAAATTCACTCATTGAGTTAGTTGAAATTACAACCAAAGTTTTGAATTCCGTTCTAGAGACTGTTTTAGATTGACAATTGGAACGGAATATTCTGGTACCGGTGTATTTCAGTGTACTGTTTCAAAATCACACACCAGATATATATACACACATATACATAATATATTTATAACTTTATATTTAATTATATTCAATTAACCAAAACAAAATTTAAAATATGATATGGGAACAAAATGTGTCAAATGATGAATTGTGAGCTTCAATGTTTAAAAAAATTTAACACAATCCGAAATATTCTGGAATAGACCTGAATTTAGAGACCGGAATAACCGGAATTTGTCCGGAACACACCGGATTACCGAAACGGAACAAGGGGTTAGTGCACGGGACTAAAAAGTGATACGCCTCTGAGTGATTCACAGAATCACAGCCCCTAATAAATTAAAGTAATGGTTTTAGTCTAACGTGTTTAAAAAGTGACTATGGGCCTCTTTCCAAAAAAAGAAGATCATGGGCCTCTTCTCTAAAAAAGAAGAAGTGATTATGGGCCAATTTTTAGTTTGAGAACATCATCCAAAAAACCATACAGCAAAAACTTGTTCCAGACACTTCATAACAAACAGAGCAAACTTGTTCCATTCTTCCAATCCGCTAAAACGATGACCAGACAACAACTTATGAAAACTTGAAGAATTTGAGGTGTGCAAGTAGTGTCTGTTTCAAAAAACCAATCTGCAATACGATTATGCCATCTTGAATAAAGACCAACCATACTAGATTGCCTCTCTCTCTCTCTCTCACACACACACACACCAATCCAAACTACCTGGCTCTGTGTCTTACTCTTATCTCTCAAAAGTCTCCAACTTTACCAACTCTAATCTCCAAGAATTCAGAACCCAGTTCTCTCTCAGTCTCTAATGGAAGGTGCTCTCTTTCCCAACAGGCCAGTGCCTCCCATCCCAACAAACAAACCCACAAAACCATTGCCAAACCCATCTTTGAAATTCACTTCAACAACACTCCCACTGCCACCTCTTCCTCCTCAATCCCCATCTCCTTCTTCAGTTCCTTTAGACACTCTCCTCCAACACCTTTTTCACCTCTCTTCGCCTCCCATCACTACCGCCACTCACAGAAAGCTCAAACCTTTACACCCACCTCGCTACACCAACCACAACACCAATACCCAATTCCCTTCTTTTCACATTTCAGCCCAGTTAGGCCACAAGCAAGTCCATCACAAAAAACCCACTTCACTTTCAGCTCCACAGTTTGAGGAGTTTCAACCAGAAGATGGGGTTCTTCAATTCTTGTCAAGAAAGGGTAAGATAATATTCAATTCAATTTTAGAACAGCCTTTGTCTAGTTTGAATGCATTCTTTGATTCTGCCAAGTTTGAGTTGCTTGAAGTTGATGTTGATTTGATTAGTCTCTTGAAAGCATTAGATATTTCAGGGAATTGGGAAAGAGCCCTTTTGTTGTTTGAATGGGTTTTGTTGAACTCAAGTTCTCAAAATGAGAAACTAGACAATCAGGTTATTGAGATAATGGTTAGGATTCTAGGGAGAGAGTCTCAGCATTCGTTTGCATCTAAGCTGTTTGATGTAATTCCAGTTGAGGAATACTCACTTGATGTCCGCGCATATACCACTATTCTTCATGCACATTCTCGCACTGGCAAGTATGGAAAGGCAATAACTTTGTTTGAGAAAATGAAGGAAAGTGGTGTCTCTCCAACTTTGGTAACTTACAATGTAATGCTTGATGTTTACGGGAAGATGGGTCGGTCTTGGAATAAGATTCTAGGCCTATTAGATGAAATGAGAGGCAAAGAACTTGAGTTTGATGAATTTACTTGCAGTACTGTGATATCGGCATGTGGAAGAGAGGGACTTTTGGACGAGGCAAAAGAATTCTTAAACGGATTGAAATCACAGGGCTATGTACCTGGAACTGTTACTTACAATTCTTTGCTGCAAGTTTTTGGAAAGGCAGGGATATACTCAGAGGCCTTGAGCATCTTGAAGGAAATGGAGGATAATAATTGCCCACCTGACTCTGTTACTTACAATGAGCTGGTCTCAGCTTATGTGAAAGCAGGATTCTATGATGAAGGGGCAGCTGTCATAGACACAATGACCCGAAAAGGAGTAATGCCAAATGCTGTTACGTATACTACTGTGATAAATGCCTACGGCAGAGCAGGAAAGGAAGGCAAGGCTTTGAGGTTGTTCAACCAGATGAAGGAGTTGGGTTGTGTTCCTAATGTATGTACATACAATGCTATCCTTGGGATGCTAGGGAAAAGATCTCGATCAGAGGACATGATAAAGATAGTCTGTGATATGAAATTGAATGGGTGTGCTCCAAACCGTATTACATGGAATACAATGCTTGCCATGTGCGGTGATAAGGGTAAAGAGAAGTATCTGAACCGCATCTTACAGGAAATGAAGAGTTGTGGTTTTGAGCCAGATAGAGACACTTTTAATACTTTGATTAGTGCATATGGCCGGTGTGGGTCTCAAATTGATGCTGCAAAAATGTCCAAGGAGATGATTAAAGCAGGGTTTTCTCCTTGTGTTACAACGTACAATGCTTTTCTAAATGCTCTGGCCCGGCGAGGTGATTTTGTAGCTGCAGAATCTGTCATCCTAGACATGAGGAATAAGGGTTTCAAGCCAAATGAAACTTCATACTCACTGATGCTTCATTGTTATGCAAAGGGAGGAAATGTCCAGGGGATAGAGAAGATTGAGAAAGAAATTTATGATGGTCATATCTATCCTAGTTGGATGCTTTTGAGAACCCTTGTACTTGCAAACTTCAAGTGTAGGGCACTAACGGGAATGGAGAGGGCATTTCTGGAACTGCGGAAGAATGGATACAAGCCTGATTTGGTTTTGTTTAACTCTATGCTATCCCTTTTCGCCAAAAGAAACATGTATGACAGGGCCCAAGAGATGCTGCACTTGATTCGTGAGACCGGACTGCAACCAGATCTTGTTACCTACAATAGCTTGATGGATATGTATGCCAGAGGGGGAGAATGTTGGAAAGCAGAAGAAGTCCTCAAGGTATTACAAAAATCTGGTGGAAAACCAGACCTTGTGTCTTATAACACTGTCATTAAAGGATTTTGCAGGCAAGGGCTCATGCAGGAGGCTATAAGAACTCTCTCAGAGATGATGACTAGAGGTATCCGGCCATGTATTTTTACCTACAATACTTTTGTAGCAGGTTATGTTGGGCAGGGAATGTTTACAGAAGTAGATGAAGTGATTAGCTATATGATTCAGAACAATTGCAAGCCAAATGAGCTAACCTACAAGACAGTGGTGGATGGTTATTGTAAAGCAAGAAAGTATCAAGAAGCCATGGACTTTGTGTCAAAGACTAAGGGGATGGATAATTCTTTTGATGATTCGTCTGTGCAAAGACTTACTTCCCGCATCAGGGAGTATATGGAGTCATGATTTCATCACATATATCTATGGCCATCTTTTTGTTTTGGGGAATACAGGTGCAGGTGCAGGTCAAGCGTGACAAAATTTATAATTACTGGCTTGAATGTATATCTCTTTGGGTGAGTCACTTGTTCCTTGGTATAGGTCCTATCCAGTGCACAAACCTCTCACTTCTATGGGGTCTGGGAGAGGTAATTCCTTAATTGGTGGGGAGTGTTACCTCAATTTTGGAGAGGTTAATTCCTGGACATGGTTCTTGTTATATGAGATCAAATTTGATTTAAAGACTTATGATTGGTGAATGTTCCTGGGTGTTGTACCCGCATCAGAAATCAGGTCTACGAATGTTTGTCATTAATGGGGCAATGGATTAGAGTTCAAGAATCAGGTCAGAATCAAGTTTTTCTTGCTGTGACTAAAACTATATATGTATAAAATAGGTGTTTTTCAGGCAATGACTATGGAGACTTTCATTGCTACAAGCAATCTGATTATATATGGTATAAGATCGTTTTCTCTTTAAAATTTTGTTCACATACCTATTTGGATCCTTGGAACCACGAATTCCATTGGATCAGCTGTACAGAGAGCTTCATAATGTAAAGTTCTTTTGCTTGATTAATAAGAAAAGCTGCCCTCATTGGTTTATTGTACATATAGGATTACATTTTTATTTTCATCTGAAAATAGTATCCTCTATTAACAAAGTGGTTTATCTGACTCGAAGCCTATGCATATGCTTCCATCAACTTACTCTTCTTAAGTTCTTATATGCTTCCACCCAAAGCAACATGTCATGGCTTTGAGTTGCCTACCAATCTCATGTCCTAGACCCTGCTACGGTGGAAGTTTTATGCATTGGATACAACATTTTTTATCCATTTGTAAATACTAGTTTCATTTATGAGAAACACTTCTCCAACTTCTCACTGTGTGGTTCAAATTTTTAACCATTTCTTCCATGAAACTTTGATCCAGGGTTGTCTGTCATGATGCATAATTTTTCAATTCTCCATGGCACAACTCAAGATGATGATTTTCATTTCGTTTGTCCATCATCTTTATATGGTAGTCAAGCAAGAATCCTTTTCATACAATTTGGTTCAAAAACATTGTTCAACCCACTACCAGATTTTGTAAAGACTACAGTTTCTCTCTCTTTTCTTATATTTAGACTGTGCAATTGATGAATTTCAAATTGATTTTACGAATATGGTATTGTTATTATACAGCCAAAAAAAAGTGAAGTCTCCTTTTTTCTTTCCTTTCAATACTTTGGATGCTTCTTTTTAATTTATTTATTTGAAGTATGAGCTACATGATTTTCCAATGATAGCTGATGATTGAGAAAATCTGGTTCAACTTACACTTTATGATTATAAATTTATGGATTTTTTTTTTCATACAAAATTTGGACTTAGCATACACATAATTATTTTATTAATGATTTGTGCTTTAAAATTTTGAACCCTATGGGCAGCAACCCAATTGATATAGGTAAATCCTTCAAGCAATGACATAATTTGGAGCTCAGTGAGGTGGTTTAAACTTTAAAGGCTCGCATGCACATAGTATGTGCACATTGTTAAATCACTAGTAAAAGCAGTGATGTATACCACTTGAAATGGAGGGAGGACCCAGTTAGTTTAACAATCAGTTCAAAAAGTCTTTTATGTTTAAAGCTTGGACTTTGGACTTTTTGGATGGGCTACTGCCCAATGGTTTGAGTTAAGCATCTAAAAAGGTGGCTTTATCTTGTTTAAAAAATAAGATGGTTAAAGTGGTATTGAGAAGAATGAGAGATTTTTAATGTATCATTGTAATTGGGTAGCCTAGAAAGAAGTCATTATGCTTGGTGGGTTCTGCAGTTGCAATTTCTACCTCTTCTTTTTCTGTTTTTTTGGGAAAGGGTTTTGGGTGTGATAGGAATATACACAGTGGCTGGTGAGTTGTGCATGATGGCTTTGGTGCATTGGAGTGTTGCTGATAGGTTTGGAATGATTTTCTTTTAATTGGAAATTTGGGGGAATAGATTCAAAAAGATTTAGAGATTTTGAGGAATAGGGGCTATGCATGGTGGCTTGGCTTCTTGATTTTTATTTTATTTTATAATTGGTTCCTATATAGATATGGAATTTTTGGACAATTTTAGATAATTATAAAGAAATTGTTGAAGCTATTTGATTAAAAATAAGCTAATAATTTCCTTTGTGCGTACTGCATAGAATTTATTTTTTAAATTTGAGTGGCTAATTCATGATACTTAATGTGAATTTAAGTGCAAATTTGTGCATAGAATTTAAGTGACTAATTCATAATACTTAATGCAAAAGCTACGATGGCTACCTCACTCACCTGGGTAAAACTACCTTATCATCACCATTATTGAATGTTACTATTATAACCCCAATTATTATTTAATGGAAAAAAAAAATACATTCTCCAATGACAATCAAATATGATTTCATTCAGTCTAATTACTATTTAGTAAAAGAAAAAAAAAAAAATTCCCAAAGCCATGCCTACCATATTGACTTGACCTAGAAAGGGTTGGCAGCTAATGGATGGAGGAATGACATGGCAGGTACCTCAAGAGTAATCGATTGAATCCTAGGGATAAAGATATGATACTGTAGGATCACAAATTGCAGCCCAAACCCAAAACAACTGGGTTATAAGCCCAATAAGCCCAATACAATAAATTTATAAGAGAGTGGGTGAAAGAACTGGACTTTTAATGGGTTGTCTAACGGTTAATAGAGGTTTCAAACGTGTTCGAGTAGGAAATGATATATAATTCTGGATGGAATATATGTCCGAGGAGTAAGTTTTAAGGTGAAATTGCTAGTTCTGAAAGTTAGTTCTTCACTGTGCTAAAGTAATTCTCTTCCAATATTTCTTTTCTAGTATTTTTTGATCCCTTTCTTATGGGGGTTTCCCCCATTATATAGTTTCCTCCAAGCCATTTCCATCGTCCACTTGTTTATCATTCAACCTTGCACTCAAGTATCTGTCCTATTGAGCAGCTTTTCTGGCTTTCTGTGAGCGGTAGTGGTTGAAAACACTGTTCAGAGGTCTTCTCCACATTAATGCGGTCAGGAAAGCTGCTGCAGTGCATTTAATGCGGTGGTAGCAGCTTTTCCCTAAGATATTTTCGTGTTCTTATCACTTTCTTACACACCCGAAGTCTATCTTCGTTACTGGAATCTCCTGGAAGATTACCCAAGTCAAGCAAATGCTTACCTGTCTGACATTCGTTAGGTCCGAGGAGGATGACTCTCTCGGACCACTGCTTTCGAACCTTTCCTTGCACGACCATCCACTATGGGGCCTTTTTGATTATTTCCTCCTCCTCGGATGCATTTTCGTTAGTAAATGGGGATTAAGGCCCAATATCAAAGTTCAAGCCTTTGCCCCCACAGATACTATTTCAAACTTATAGCATTCTTTCTATGATAATTGCTCTTTACTATTAGGTTAAGACACTAGTTAGTTTTTAAGTGAATATAGGTATTAAACTTCAAACATTTCATTAAAAAATGAGAAACTTTATTAGTTAAGTCCGTTAGAATCCACATTTTAAAAATATCTTCACTAACTTTTTTTTTTTTTTTTTTTTGATGGGAGAGATCTTTACTAACTTAAACATCAAAGATCCCCTCAAGTTGACTTGTTGACTTCCATCGGGTCATTTTTTATCTCTACCACAAGCGCACACGGATCCCATGTCAAGCCAATGACCATACAAATCAAATAGTACAAACAAATAAAATTTTGTTTCTAATAAAAGTTTCATTAACTCACATATGATACAATGATGATACTAGTTTACAAAAATAAAATTGGGATTTATTAACGTGTGTCTTTAGGGTATATATTAATAAAATATTTTAAAAAATTTTTTATAAAAAAATAAAAAAATAAATTACTGTTTTAACAGTTTTTTAATTTTTTATAAAATTTTTCTTAAAATAGATAATTAATACGTACCTTAATCAAACCCAACAAAATAAAACAAAAATGATTGGTACAGCCTCAAACAAAAAGAAGCACCTAGGGGAAGATTTTTTCTTGGGGGTTGGGATGGGATGGGATGGAAGGTGACCATGATGTAAAATTCAAACCTCACAAAAACAAAGAAAAGGAAAACAAGAAACAAAAAGAGAGTGTGACTGTTTTATTTTTAATTTTAATTAACGAAAGCAGTACATGTACATCATCCCATCCCACCCACGACCCACGTGCCTCCCACATGAACATACATGATACAACACAAAGCAACAACTATTCATCAAATGGAACCTCGAGGGCAACCGTTTCACTCTCACTATAATAATTTTTGATAGGTACATTATAAAGGTAAATTTCATTAACTTACTTTTAAGTTTGAGTTAGTATTAGTTAAGGATCAAGAAATTTCAAAACTAACCAATTTAGTTCTTAAACACTATTAGACGCATTAGTTATTATTTTATTATCTCTTAAGAACTAAATTGATCGATTTTGAAATATTTTAAATCTGTTCGATATTATAGAATTTTACAACTTGTCCACTGATATAATAATTGCTCCTATTACCTGACTAACACTAAGATTCTATTTAGATTTAGGTATAAGCGGAGTTTGAAATAACTATTACTTTTAATTTAAACTTACTTTATTACTTATGAATAACAATTTATCATTTATAATTTTTTATAAAAATATTGCCGACAGAATATTTTTCATCTCTTACTCAACTAACAGGCAGGAGAGGTAAATGGTTCGCGTACTTCCAAAGCGTAACGTAACGGGTTTCTACACCGTAAGTAAAAAAAACCACCACCCGTAGCTTTTTAATTAAAGGTAGGAAAAAATCCCCAGAGAGAGAGAGAGAAAAGAATCAATAGGCGGTGCACGGTATTATAGTTATCCAGCACTGCCAAACCCAACCCAACTCATCAAAAAAAAAAAAAAAAAAAAAAAAAACTCATCGCCAAACACAAAACATTGCCCACCACTCATTTCTCACCAAAAACCAAAACGCTCTCCTGATCTCTTAGGGCTTGTTTGTTGCGTGCGAAAATAAATGGGTTGAAGAAGAAGAAGAATAAGAAGAAGAAGAATCGATGGAGTGGGATAGCAGTAACAACTCATCGGATCTGAGCGGAGACGAAGAAGACGAGGTCGGGTTCTTCAAGCTTAACGATGGGGGCCCACTGCCTTTTCCGGTTGGAAACCTCCTCCAAACGGCGCCGTGTGGGTTCGTCGTCACCGACGCTCTCGAGCCCGACCACCCTATCATCTACGTCAACACCGTCTTCGAATTGGTCACCGGCTATCGCGCCGAGGAGGTCCTCGGCCGCAATTGGTCAGTCAAATTTTTTTTTTTTTTTTCAATTTCGATCGCAATTAGGGCGAAATGTGAGATTGCTTTGGATAGTTTGAGCTGAGCTGATTTTGGTAATTGTTAGGGTTTGGAATGTCAATTTTGGTAATTGTCTTTGTTTGATTCTAGAATTTGCTAGTTTTGAATTTTTGGGTTTTTTTTCTTGTACTGTAGCATCAAAGAACTTAAATTTAGCTTCAGTGTTTGAATTGTGAAGTAGATAGATAGATAGATAGATAGATATATAGATTCTTGGATAGCTTGAGCTGAACTGTTTGTGCTATAATTGTCTTTAAATTTTTTGGTCATGCTTAGATAGTTTAGGGTATTTGCAATTGGTCACTGGTTATTGAGCTGGAGAGGTCCTCGTTTTGGTAGCAATTTCAATTTTGTTATTTGCTTTCTTTAAGGCTTCATTTCGTTCACAATTAGGTTAGTTTTGGACTAGGAAGCATGGAAACTTCATTTGGGGTGCCGTACCTGTGTTGTAACAGTGTCCTATTTGCCGTATCATGTTATAATTTTTCAAAAATTGCTTGTGTCACCATATCATACCCATACCTGTGTCCATTTCCGTGCCCGTGCATCCTCGGTTTTGGAGTTGGTTATACTTAGCCCCTTTTTGTTTCTTCTTGTACTGTAGCATCAAACAATGTAATGAATTAGCTTTAGTGTTAGTTAAAAATTTATAGTGAAATGTGATGTAGATAGATAGATATGATTGTATCATGTTAGTTACCGATAGAGGTCTTTGGTCGCAATTGGGTTAGTCCTTTCTTTCGAGTTTCAGTTCTGGTTTTTGCTCTTTTTGAAGATTTCAATTCGCTTACAATTAGGGCAGTATTGGATTTTGGGTAGCCTTAGTTTGAGAATTTGTAGTGAAATGTGATGTGGTGGATAGATATAGAGATTGGTTGGATAGCTTGAGCTGAGCTGTTTTTGCTAATTGTTAGGGTTTGGAATGTCAATTTTGGTAATTTCTTTCTTCAACACTATAATTTGCTTACAATTAGGGTACTTTTGGATTTTGGTTATACTTTTGCCCCCTTTTGTTTCTTATTATACTGTAGCATCAAAGAACTTAAATTTAGCTTCAGTGTTTGTTAACAATTTTTTGTGAAATGTGATGTAGATAGGTAGATATGATTGAATCATGTTAGTTACCAATAGAGGTCTTTGGTCGCAATTGGGTTAGTCCTTTCTTTCGAGTTTCAGTTCTGGTTTTTGCTCTTTTTGAAGATTTCAATTTGCTTACAATTAGGGCAGTATTGGATTTTGGGTAGCCTTAGTTTGAGAATTTGTAGTGAAATGTGATGTGGTAGATAGATATAGAGATTGGTTGGATAGCTTGAGCTGAGCTGTTTTTGCTAATTGTTAGGGTTTGGAATGTCAATTTTGGTAATTGCTTTCTTCAACACTATAATTTGCTTACAATTAGGGTACTTTTGGATTTTGGTTATACTTTTGCCCCTTTTTGTTTCTTATTATACTGTAGCATCAAATAACTTAAATTTAGGGTATGTTTGGATAGAATTTATTTTATTGAAACTGAAAATTGAAAATACTGTAGCAAAATAATTTTTAAATGTGTGAATAGTATTGTGGGACCCATTTTTAATGAAAAAATTGTTAAAAAATGAGATTTGTGGGTCCTGTAACTGAAAAGTTGTGTAAAAGGTATTGAAAAATTAATTAAAATAATTTTTAAACGCTGAAAAGTTGATTAAAGTGCTGACAAGTTGCTGAGGTGTGCAATAAGTTTGGTACCAAAGTCAACAATCACAGCACAGCTGAGAAAGAAAAAAGGCTGAAACGCGCAATAGTGTAAACGCAAATGCAAACGTGAATAATCCGTATCCAAACTGCCCCTTAGCTTCAGTGTTTGTTAAGAATTTTTAGTGAAGTGTGATGTAGATAGGTAGATATGATTGAATCATGTTAGTTACCAATAGAGGTCCTCGGTCGCAATTGGGTTAGTCCTTTCTTTCAAATTTCAGTTCTGGTTTTTGCTTTTTTGAAGACATCAATTTGTTTACAATTGGATCAGTATTGGATCTTGGGTAGCCTTAGTTTGAGAATTTGTAGCAAAATGTGATGTAGATAGATGTATAGATTCCCTGTATAGCTTGAGCTGAGCTAATTTTGGTAATTGTTAGGGTTTGGAATGTTAATTTTGGTAATCGCTTTCTTTAAGTCTAGAATTTGCTCATATTAGGGTAGTTTTGGATTTGGTTATGCTTAGCCCCTTTTTTTTCTTCTTGTACTGTAGCATCAAATATTGTAATTAATTAGCTTCAGTGTTTCTTAACATAGATAGATATAATTGTATCATGTTAGTTACCAATAGAGGTCCTCGGTCACAATTGGTTAGTCCTTTCTTTCTAATTTCAGTTCTTTTTTTTTTGCTCTTTTGAAAACTTCAATTTGCTTACAATTTAGGCAGTATTGGATTTTGGGTAGCCTTAGTTAAGAATTTGTAGTGGAATATGACTAGATAGATATATAGATTCCCTGGACAGCTTGAGCTGAGCTTTTTTCGCCATTTGTTAGGGTTTGGCTTGTGTTTTGTTTACTTTTATTTTAGGCTTTGAAATGTCGATTTTGGTAATCTCTTTCTTTAACATTAGAATTTACTCACAATTAGGGTAGTATTGGTTTTTGGTTATACTTGGCTCCTTTTTGTTTCTTCTTATACTGTAGCATCAAACAACGTAATTAATTAGCTTCAGTGTTTGACTGTTTGTTAACAATTTTTAGTGAAATGTGATATATAGTAGATAGATATGTGAAATGTGATTGGTTTGTCTTTTGAATTTCAATTTTGTTATATGCTTTCTTTAAGACTTCAATTTGCTCACAATTAGGGCAGTTTTGGATTTTGGTTAGCCTTATTTAGTCCCTTTTGTTTCAGTGTTAGCTAAGAATTTGCAGTGAAATGTGACAGATATATAGATTCTTGGATAGCTTCAGCTTAGCTGTTTATGTGTAGGGTTTGCCTTGTCTTTAAATCTTTGGTTATGGTTAGATAATTTAAGGTATTTGTGTGCTTAAGTATAATCATGGCTTGTTGATTTTTGGTGACTTTTGTTAGGGCTTGAACTTTTAGGTTAGTTGGCTTTCAGTTAAATTTTAGTTTAGGTCTATTGTTTGATTTGGATGTAATTAGCTGTGGTAGAATCTTTTTTTTTTTTTTTTTTCAGCCTTAAAATACAATGTTCATCCCTAATTTCATGTTATCACTCCATCGGGATTAAAGCAATTACTTTAAAATTCATGAACTAAAATCGCTTGTTGGCTGAAATTTAGGGACCAATAGTGTATTTTGGATTTTTTTAAAATAAAATTTTTTTTTTATGGGGGGTTTTGGCTGAAGATATTGTACCTGGATTTAAGGTATTTTGGTTGAATACATCTGATTTTTTTTTTAAAATATATATTTTTGTTATCAAATGGGATTTTGTGAGAGAGACATCTACTTGATCAGATCTTTAAACTAATAAGTACTGTTGCTTCTATACATTTAGTCAAGACGGGGACATTTCTTGTCCTTTTATCATTGGATTATGTAAGAAAATATGGTAGATCATCCAAACTTCTTCTCTTCGGGAGAATGATGTATCTACCCTAAAACTACGGTGGTAGTTTCAATATATATTCTAAAACTACAAAATTTTGCAATCAACACCCTAATTCGAATTTAATTTTCAATGTCCACTTGCCTTCCAATTTAGTGTTTAAATTATCATATTAGTGGGTAGGTTAATTTCAAATTAGAGTGTTGAATTTCTGTAGTTTAGGTTGGATAGTTGCCCACTAATCTGTCAATTTAGACATCGATTTGGATGATTGGATGAACATTGCGAATCAATTTTGAATGAGGGTGTTCATTGCTGAATTTCAAACTTAAGGGTGCACATCACAAATGCCCTACAGCTTTTATTTTAATTGTTTAATAAGGTAATATCATCCTTTCCCTTGAATAACGTGTTAATTTACACTAGCCTCTCACGCGCATGCTCAGAGGCTCTTCTATTTTTTGGGTAAAGATTAATAATTTGCATTTATTATAATTTGGGATTTCTACTTTTTGCTAGAACTTCAGAAACAAAATGGATTTTCCCTTAAATTAATTCTCTTCAAGTTCTCTCTCTCTGCTGGCATGGGGGGGGGTTCGTAGTTTCTTCATTGAGTCCAAATTTTTTCAGTTAATCTTAGAGGAAGGGGGTCGTTATTACAGGTTGCAGATTTTTGAGAGGGGTAAATTCTTTATGAGATCAGTTTTCATGGGCAAACATGCAGCACAGTGGCTGATGTCTAACTTAGAACACCTAGTTGTTGGGGTGAACCCCAAACAATTCTTTACTCTTAGAGAAGGTGACACAGCATTTACTCTCCAAAGGAGTTCAAACTCTTCTGGTCAGTTTTTGCTGTTGACTGAGCTCAAGGCTGGTGGGTCTAGGAGGTCAGTTATTTTACCCGAAGGTAAAGAGAGGAATGGCTGGAGGGCATTTGGCCTGGAACTTAGAAAGGTGTTGAATCCTTCTCTTTACGCAGTGGGTGGAAGAGATCTTCCCAAGTTCATTCCTCAGCGAAGGAATAACGTGGAGTTTCATCACCTTGGAACTTATGCTGAAGTTGTACAAGGCTCCCATGGAAGAAGAGAGGATAGAAGGAAGCCAAACCAGCAAAGAGTCACAGTCCAGGGGAAGAAACCACAGCAAGGAGAGGAGAAGATGGGGGTGAATCCGAGAATCTCAGGTGCAGTTGGAGGAGATTATCTGGTGGAGAAACATGGCAGTACGGTGGCTAAGGGAGGGGCTAGGAGGGAGAAAGGTTATTTTGAGGTGGCTGTAGCTGGTGAGCATACGTTGGCTGATACTAGGATTAGCCTCCCTAGACTTAGTTTGAATTCAAAAAATGTAGGAAAGGAGAAGAAGTGTGATGCTGGGAGATATGGCTGGTCAGGGAGAGGTCTTGTCGTGGAGGTTGATGTGACTGGAAGGAGGCGGGTATTCTGGGAGAGCAGGAAAGGGGGAGTCCCGAAGGGAAGTGACTCACGGGAGGATGCTTGGAGAGGTGTCTCTGATACATCTAAGTCCCTTAAATGGGTTCCAAAGGGTATGGCCACTGAGACTGGGCTGGGCTTTGGGACAAGCCCAGTGATGATCGACTCACTTAAGGGCCCATTTTTTCCAGTTTCATCAGGCCCATGTGTATCTGAAGTGGTCGAAGGCCTTTCGCATGGTGTGGGAGGCTCAGCCCAGGCCCAGGCGAGGTTATATGAGTTGATTGGAGCATCGGCCCGGTGCGTAATGCCCTTGATGGAGGCCGATGCTCCTGTCCTCGTCGGCGTCAGCTCCGGCGAGCCCACGACGTCATCGGGGGAGGCCGATGACCATTCCGGTGCCGGAGCTTCCTCAGATGAGCTCGTGGCGGCATCGGGTGAGGCGGAAGGGTCCTCCTCCGCCGATCTCTGCTTCGACGAGGTCGCAGGTAAGGCCGATGGCCCTCCCGACGTCGGAATCAGCTCCGACGAGCCCGCGGCACCTCAGGATGAGTCTGATGATTGTTTGTCCATTGATACAATCTCAGGTGAGTCGGAAAGGTTGTTTTCAAGGACATCGGGTGAGTGTGCCTTATATGACCTCAATCTGAGCCTTTCAAGGACTGGGTTTGTGGCTTTGGGGGACAGGGAGGGGAATGAAGGTGGATTGGACAGCTGCTTGCCAACTGATGCTATTGTTTCTGAGCAACCCAGGTTAGTGGAGTTACCCATGAAGGCGTTGTGTGCTGTCCCTGGGGTGAGTTATTATATGGAGGAAGATTTTAATCTTTCAAACTCAGGTTTGGGTGAAGAGGAGAGCTCACCTATTCCTTTGATGTCTATCATCCCCTTTGATTTATCTCTGTCAGCTGAGAAATGTGGTACTGAGGCAGTGGGGTGTGAGAGCATTCTGGATGCTTCTAAATGGGTGAAGAACAGACTCCCTAGTTTCAGTAAACTGGTGGGGTTGTCGTTGAACCGTCACGAGAAGCTTTGCATCGATCTGCTTCAAAGGATTGAGAAGGAAATGATGGATGCTAAAGCAATGGATAAGAAAGATACTCCAACCAGAAAAGTTGTTATCTTTAAGGATAAAGGGAAGAGAGAATTGAGGAACCTGTTGTCCTCGGTTAATTATGACGGTAGGAAGTGTGTTGGTGTTTGAGCTGCGTTTTCAGTTGGGATTTTCCAGCCTTTATGAATTTAAAAATTATCTCTTGGAATGTTAAGGGTCTGAATGACAGTCGGAAATGTTTGATAGTGAAAAATCTGTTGCGTGAGTGGAAGTGTGATGTTATTTGCCTTCAAGAAACTAAGCTTACTGGCTTGGATAGACAGATGGTGGGGAATTTGTGGAGCTGCCCGTTTGTGGATTGGGTGGCTTTAGACGCTGTCCAGACAGCCGGTGGGATTCTTCTGATGTGGGATAGGAGGGTTCTAGAGAGGAAGGAGGTGCTGGTGGGTTCTTTCTCTGTGTCTGTTCAGTGGCAAGGGGTGGGGGACGGTTTCATTTGGGCGTGTTCGGGGGTTTATGGCCCTATAGATAACTCAGCGAGAGGGTTAATGTGGGATGAGTTGGTTGGTGTTCATCATCTTTGGAATGTCCCTTGGTGTTGTATTGGGGACTTCAACATAGTCCGCTTTCCTAGTGAACGATTGGGTAATCCTCGTCTTACCCCGGCTATGGAACTTTTTTCGGAGTTTGTTGAGGATTTTAATTTGATTGATTTGCCTTTGGAGGGAGGGAGCTTCACGTGGTCTAGAGGGTCGGCTCGGCCTTCGATGTCTAGGATAGACAGAGTTCTGGTGTCCCATGATTGGGAGGAGCATTTTTCAGATGTGACCCAACGGATTTTACCTCGCCCGGTTTCAGATCATTTCCCAATTCAAGTGGAGGTTGGGGGAATGGCGAGGGGGAAAAGTCCGTTTAGGTTTGAGAATATGTGGCTCAAGACGGATGGGTTTATCGATAAAGTTCAGTCTTGGTGGAATCGTCACTCTTTCCATGGCACGCCTAGTTATGTGTTTGCCAAAAAGTTGAAGGCTTTGAAGGAGGACATCGTCCAGTGGAACCGTGTGGAGTTTGGCCATGTCGGTCGCAAAAAGTCTCAATTATTAGAGACTTTGAAATTACTAGACGCCAAGGAAGAGGAGTTTGGCCTCTCAGATGCAGAGTCTTGTGAGAGAGTTGAGGCGAGATCTGAAGTAGAGAATCTCCTTTCTTTGGAGGAAATCTCTTGGAGACAGAAATCAAGAATGTTATGGATTAAGGAAGGAGATAATAATACAAAATTTTTCCACAAGATGGCTAATTCCCGTAGAAGGTTTAATCATCTGAGTTTTCTGGAGGTGGATGGGGTGATCTATGAGGAGGAAACTGAGATTGCTGCTCTGGTAGTAAATTTTTATAAAAACTTGTACCAGGAGTCAGAAGAGTGGAGGCCCTTCGTGGAAGGCTTGGAGTTTGACCAGATTGATGGGTCGGAAAGGGACTGGCTTGAAAGGAGGTTTGAGAAGGAGGAGATTCTTCTAGCCCTTAATGAGTTGGCTGGAGATAAAGCTCCAGGTCCGGATGGTTTCTCTTTGGCTTTCTTCCATCATTGCTGGCGGGTGATGGAAAGAGATGTTTTAGCAGTGTTTGAGGAGTTCTATCATCATAGTAAGTTCGAGAAATCTCTGAATGCTACCTTTATAGCTCTTATTCCCAAGAAAAACGATGCTTCTAATATCCGAGATTTTAGGCCTATCAGCTTGGTGGGGAGCTTGTACAAGTTATTGTCAAAGGTTTTGACAAATCGGTTGAAACAGGTCTTAGGTCAGTTGATTTCAGATTCTCAGAATAGTTTTGTGGGAGGTAGACAAATTCTTGACTCTGTTCTTATTGCTAACGAGTGTGTTGATAGTTGTGTGAAGAGTAAGATTCCGGGAGTTATTTGTAAGCTAGACATTGAGAAAGCTTATGATCATGTGAATTGGGAGGCCCTTATAGATCTTTTGAAGAGAATGGGATTTGGGGAGAAGTGGTGTAGATGGATTCGCACTTGTATTTCAACTGTCCAGTTCTCCATTTTGGTTAATGGGACGCCTGCTGATTTCTTTGGGAGCACGAGGGGTCTAAGACAAGGGGATCCGCTTTCTCCATTGTTGTTCTTGGTTATGATGGAGGTCTTCAGTAGGATGTTGAAAAAGGTTGAAGATGCTGGCCTAATCAGGGGTTTTCAAGTTGTTGGTAGTCGGGGTGTAGGGGAATGTGTCTCGCATCTTCTGTTTGCGGATGACACTATTCTATTCTGTGATGCGGATGTAGATCAGATCCTTCATGTGCGGATGCTTCTCATTTGCTTCCAGGCTGTGATAGGTTTGAAGGTTAATGTCTCGAAGAGTGAATTGGTTCCTATAGGGGAGGTCGATAATGCTCAAGCCTTGGCAGAGATTTTGGGCTATCGGATTGGGTCTTTGCCTATGACCTATCTTGGGATGCCGTTGGGGGCTTCCCATAAATCGCCTTCTATTTGGAATCCTATCATGGAGAATATTCAGAGGAGATTGGCCGGATGGAAGAAGTTGTATTTGTCTAAGGGTGGTAGATTGACGCTGCTTAAGAGCACGCTTTCTAGCCTTCCTACTTACTTTTTATCCCTCTTTACCATTCCTTCTCATGTGGCTAACAAGATTGAGAAGATTCAGAGGGACTTCTTGTGGGGGGATTCGAAGGTTCATTTGGTGGGGTGGGATAAGGTGTGTACTCCTAAGGGTAATGGCGGATTGGGTATTCGGAAGCTAACTACTTTTAATAAAGCATTGCTAGGGAAATGGTTATGGCGGTTTGGGGCAGAGGAGACTCGTCTTTGGCGGAGGGTTGTGGCGCTGAAGTTTGGGGAAGAATGGGGGGGTTGGTCTTCCAAACTTGGTAGGGGTGTTCATGGGTGTGGTTTATGGAGAAGCATCCGCAAAGGTTGGGGGGTTTTCAGCCAACACATCCGGTTTGAGGTTGGGGTGGGGAATAGGGTGAAGTTTTGGACGGACCAGTGGTGTGGGGAATTACCACTCCACCTTTCCTTCCCGGTTGTGTATGGGATTGCCATTAGTAGAGAGGCTTCGGTAGCCTCGTCTCTTGAACGGCTGGGGACTGAGAGAAGTTGGAAGGTTCCTTTACTTAGAAATCTAAATGACTGGGAGGCGGGTGTTGTGGTTGATTTCCTTCATACCTTGGGTTCTAATTTACCTCATTCAGAGCATGGTGACCGTATGATTTGGAAATTGTCAAAGAAAGGGGATTTTAACGTCCGCTCTTTCTATGATAAGTTTCGAGGTCCCTTGCCTATTATCTTTCCTTGGAAAGGTATTTGGAAGGTTAAGGCTCCTACGCACGTCTCTTTCTTTGTTTGGACTGCAACTTGGGAAAAGATTCTTACAGGGGATAATCTGCGGTATAGAGGCTTCGATTTTGTTGACTGGTGCATTATGTGCCCCTGTAATGGGGAGTCGGTGAACCATTTGCTTCTTCACTGTGGGAAAGCTTTTCAGTTGTGGAGCCTGGTGTTTAGATCTTTTGGGATCTCTTGGGTTCTGCCAAGATCGATTGCAGACACGCTCTTCGGTTGGTGGAACTGGTTTGGAAAGCACTCCTCTAGAGTTTGGAACCTTGCTCCGTTGTGCCTAATGTGGTGTATTTGGAGGGAGCGAAACTGGCGTACTTTTGAGGACAGGGACAAATCCGATGACCAATTGCTCGCTTATTTTAGTGGCTCTCTTTTTGATTGGTCTAGGGCTTGGGGACTCACCTCTAGTGATTCTATCCCTATGTTCCTTAGTTCTCTTCTTTGTAATTAGTTCTTGTTTGCTCCGTTTGTTTTTTTGTTGTTTTCTCTTTTGTTTTCTCTTTGTTTGTGTCCCTCTCTGTACTCTTTCGTTGGCCTTATGTTTTCCTAAGGTTCTTTAATATATTTTTCTTACTTATCAAAAAAAAAATTTCTACTTTTTCCAATCTTGAAAAAAAAAATACTTAAGGGTGTAATGAATTTTTTTTTTTTTTTATTTGAAAAAAAAGGAGGACAGAAGAAAGAAATACATTGTGATGAAGTAAAAAAAAAAAAAAAAGAATACGTGGGGTGAGTTTTGTAGATTGAAGGAGTTTTAAAACTAACGAAAGAGTAATTCTATTTTGTAGGGAGTTAGTAAGTAAAAGTAGGAATTAAAATTAACGTAAAAATAGAAGTTTATTAGAAGTAGGAAAGCATTTCAACGTAGAAGTAAGAATTTATTATTCTTGTCAATTTACTATTTTAACCCCATTTTTAAGTTTTAGGTAGGGGTATTTTTGACAGTAAAAAAAAACAATAACTAACTTTCTTTTTCCAATTTACTATTTTAACTCCATTTTTAAGTTGTTGGTTAATTAATTTAGGGTATTTTTGACAGGAAAGAAAAGTAATAACTAACTTTCTGAATCCTCTTAATATATACAGATTAAGATTCCACAAATTTTTTTGCTTATATGTGATGTCAAGCATTATTGGAGGACTGGTGTTCAAAGTACTATACTTCAGTCGATTTGGACTTGAAGAGCAAAACTATTACAAAACTTTGGTTTGAACTTTGAAGATACAGTGGATGCATTCATTTTTAGTCCTTTTTCTTTGTCGCTGTGTGTATGTGACTTCAAAATTGGTGTTATTCTGTCCATCTAAAATCATCGTTGTGGTTATGAGCATTGTTGCCTTGAATTAGGGGAGAAGTAGCAGAAGAGTAATGTTTGGCTGCTTTGGCCGGAAATGGTAATTGTAAATTACAGGAAATTACTCCTATATTCCAGACTGACATTGTAAAGATCTTGGAACAAACTAAATCCAGCATTTCTTAGTTCATGTCAAGATGTTAGGTGGATGATGGTGACTTTTGTGTAGTCATTCACCTATGTAGAGTTTTTTGTGTGAATAAAATTTACTAAAAAAAAAAATTCACCTCTTTACAGATGTACAAATAGGTCAAGTTGTTACTGAATGGTTGATTACAAGGGATGCATAATTTTTTCTCTCTAATTTATTTGGTATTACACTTTCAAACTGAAGATCCATACAGTTGCTCATATGGCAAGCTCTAGGAAACATTTTAGGGCATCATTCAATGGTCTCAAATCCTTTTGAAGCACATGATCAATGTTCCCTTTTCTAATCAAAGCTTTGGTGGACATTGGACAGCATTCGCTATCTATGTTTAGCAACTATGTAGGGTCTGTTTGGATAGGACTTATTTTGCTGAAACTGAAAATTTATTGTTGAAATTACTGTAGCAAAATAATTTTTAAATGTGTAAATAGTGTTGTAGGACCCATTTTTAATGAAAAAATTGATAAAAAATGAAATTTGTGGGTCCGTGAACAGTGCATGGATGCACTGTTCACGGAAAACTGGTCAAAAGTTGCGGCTACTGTTCATGTACCGTACATGAACAGTAGCCGCTTGTGGGGAGAAAACGCGTGAAAAAAAAAAAAAAAAAAAAAGGGGAAAACGCAGAAGCAAAACGCAGACGCCAATCCAAACATTACCGTAGTGTTGTAATTCTGAGGTTGAAAGTTCGAGTCTCTTTCACCCCACTGCCAAAATTTTTGCAATTATGAATATCTTCATACTTCGCTTATTGAGGTACTTAGGGAAGTTATGGTTGGCAAGAGTAGGGTCTGAGATAGGATGTACATAACTGCTTATCCATTCCCAATGTTTTTATGCCCACTCAGATTTAGATAGTTAATCCATTGTATTAGTATTTCCATGTAAGAATGAGACTTTTATACTGCTGCTGCTGTTGTAGTGTTTTTGGTAATAAGATACCCAATGAGCTCTAACTCAAATGGTACCACGCAGGGGGATGATAACTAGAAAAAATGTCTGTAGGATACATTCACCTTAATCCTCATGTTGTCACCATGGCCAGTCACCCCACCACCACCATGCCATTATCACAATCGTATCACCATTGGTACCTCCATCTTTTCATGTTTTCAAATTTCTCTATCTGGCATACATGGTATACTTCACGTGTAGTTGTTGCCACCATATTTCCATACCTACCACCATCCATTTATTCATGGTGGTTTGCCTGTTACATATGGTTTACTTTCAGATTTGTATGCATATCTGCATGTGTGCATGCTCATGTTGAAGTAAATGCTGCTTGAAAGCAGCTAGTAAAAATAATGGTTTGTTAGTGTTTATGAAGTACTTAAAAGATTCTATCCTTTTGTCATGTGAATTAATTCTGATTATCACCGTGCAACCAAAAAACATTGCACTAATGCATGTGTGCCTGCTAGGGTTGAAATAAATGCTACTCGAAAGCAGCTAGTGCAACATAATGGTTTGTTAATGTGTATGAGGTACTTAAAAGATTCTATCCTCTTGTCAATCTGTCAAGTGAATTTATTCTAACTATCACCATGCAACCAAAAAACATTGGACTTTGCATGTGTGCCTCCTAGTAATTGTTATGAACTGTTTTATATCATTAACAATTCACAGATCTGTAGTTTTTACAGTTTATGACTTGGCAAATAAAGGATTACATTTGTTTGCTGAAGCTTGTTGTTTACATTTTTAGAGTAGTTGCTGAAGCTTGGTGGATTAGTTTCAGGAATATTTGTTCTGCCTCTCTCTCTCTCTCTCTCTCTCTCTCTTCTCTCCCTCTGGGCTTGTAAACTAATGCTATGATCATTAGAAATTTTTTATTCATCATTAATTACTTTGTTGAGAGTTTTTTGTTTTCTTGTGTCCTGATATCTTGTGGTTGTGTTACAGCCGTTTCTTGCAATGTAGAGGCCCGTTTGCAAAAAGAAGACACCCATTGGTGGACTCTGCAGTAGTTTCAGAAATTAGGAGATGTATTGACGAGGGAATTGAATTCCAAGGTGAGTTGTTGAACTTCAGGAAAGATGGATCTCCACTAATGAATAGATTACGGCTGACACCTATATGTGGAGACGATGAAACAATTACTCACGTTATTGGAATCCAGTTCTTCACCGAAGCAGATATTGATTTGGGTCCTGTTCCTGGTTCTTTGATAAAGGAATCTTCTAAGTCTTCTGATCGGTTCCGTTCTGTTCTGTCAGCTATCCGCCCTGTTCCTGTGAGTGACCGAAATGTTTGTCGTGGGGTTTGTGGAATATTGCAGTTGAGTGATGAGGTGCTGTCTCTGAAGATTCTTTCACGTTTGTCACCTAGGGATATTGCATCTGTTGGATCAGTCTGTAGGCGACTGTATGAGCTGACGAAGAATGAGGACCTTTGGAGAATGGTCTGCCAAAATGCATGGGGTAGCGAAACAACTCGTGTTTTAGAGACTGTACCTGGAGCAAAGAGACTGGGTTGGGGTCGACTGGCAAGGGAATTGACCACTCTTGAGGCAGCGGCATGGAGGAAACTGACTGTTGGAGGTGCTGTTGAACCCTCACGTTGTAATTTCAGTGCTTGTGCAGTCGGTAATCGTGTTGTCCTTTTTGGTGGGGAAGGAGTCAATATGCAACCGATGAATGACACTTTCGTATTGGATTTGAATGCCAGTAATCCAGAATGGCAACATGTCCAAGTGAGCTCCCCTCCTCCTGGTCGTTGGGGACATACACTTTCTTGTGTAAATGGGTCTCATTTGGTGGTATTTGGAGGCTGTGGAAGGCAAGGTTTGCTCAATGATGTTTTTGTGCTGGATTTGGATGCCAAGCCACCAACCTGGCGTGAAATATCTGGATTGGCCCCTCCGCTTCCAAGATCATGGCATAGTTCCTGCACCCTAGATGGCACCAAGTTGATTGTTTCTGGTGGTTGTGCTGATTCTGGAGTGCTCCTTAGTGATACTTTTCTGCTTGATCTTTCAATGGAGAAACCTATTTGGAGGGAGATACCAGTAACATGGACCCCACCTTCTCGGTTAGGTCACACGCTGTCTGTATACGGTGGTCGGAAAATATTGATGTTTGGGGGTCTGGCCAAGAGTGGGCCTCTTCGTTTTCGTTCCAGTGATGTGTTTACAATGGATCTAAGTGAGGAGGAACCTTGTTGGAGATGTGTAACTGGGAGTGGAATGCCTGGGGCTGGAAATCCAGGGGGTATAGCTCCTCCACCAAGACTTGATCATGTGGCTGTGAGTCTCCCAGGTGGCAGAATCCTGATCTTTGGTGGGTCTGTGGCTGGTCTCCACTCTGCCTCACAGCTTTATCTCCTGGACCCAACAGATGAGAAGCCTACATGGAGGATATTAAACGTACCTGGGCGACCTCCGAGATTTGCTTGGGGTCATAGTACTTGTGTTGTTGGGGGCACAAGGGCTATTGTTCTTGGTGGTCAAACTGGAGAGGAGTGGATGCTGAGTGAGCTCCATGAGCTATCACTGGCAAGTTCTGTCATCTGATCTGGACAATAATAGGCTGTTGAAAAGGTGCACTAGGAGCCTTCAACTGCAAGATGTGAAAACATTCCAAGGAATCAGTCTGCACAGTATGTTGTTTTGGTCGCTAATAACTCTTGATAAAAACGTTGCTCTAGTCAGGACTCGTCTTTAGGTGGTTGTTCATATTGCATTTTCTTGTATGGGGTTGTTCTGGCTTGGGATAAACTAATGAGTTTCGATGGTGACTTGAGAACGTGTTTCTTCTTGTGAGGTTTGTGTGAGACTTTCCTCTTTTTAGCATGCACAATGAATTATTCTTCTTTTTAGGTTACTAGTAGTATTTGGTAGACAGGTAGGTTTTATATATGTAGGTTTAGTAACTTGTTCCGCCCATGTGTTGCTTAGTTTGGGTTCTGTAATCTGGTGCAAAAAAAAAGGAGAAAGGTGCATGTTTATAGTATCAGTACTGCTTGAATCTCTTATATGTAATGAAAACTCTGTTCTGCTCTGCTCACTGAAACATGTCTTCCAGTTCAAAATATACACACACAAGAGAAGCAAGGTCATGAGGCAGGACCATGAAGAAGCCACGCCCCCCCATCTTTGCGGTACATGTTGGTGCACAATGTGACCAGATCAAGTTTTTCTGACCGTGCACTGTTTATGATAATGTTCTCTTTTTATAAGTAACTATATTTTTCCAGCCCCAAGGGGGACGTGGTTTCTTCATTTGCTGCCTTTATCTTTGCTTGTTTAGCTTACATCCTGTCTTTTTTTTTTTTTTTTTTTTCCTATATAAATTTTTTCTTTAATTACTTGAAACATTTTTGACAATTGTTTCCTTACTCTGTAAGGTTTTTTTCTTTTTTTTTTTTTCTTTTTTTTTTTTTGGGGTGGAGATTTTCAATTTATGTCACTTCTTTACGCGAAATCATTAGTCACTCATGGAGTAATGTTCACACCTCCCATACGAGTGGTGGATCCCATCCCATGTGCACTCCATGAAGAATACAATTTTGTGTAAGATCTTGTTCCCGGAGTATCTTTTACAAACTTATTTTTAATGCGTATAAAGCAATTGAGCACTTCGTCCTGTTTGGAGTCGTTGCCATCTTTGCTGGTTTTTCATTGGATTTAGCTAATCTTTCTGAACTTCTTACAAAGTAGCCAAGTTGCTTCTCATCACCTCTCCATTTTCCTCTTACTAAACTCAATCTTAGTGGACTTAAAGGCAAAGCCTTTGTCTTTCATAGACTCTAAGTTGAGTTCATATGTTTGAAGAGGGACTATAAGTTTAGACAATTCAATTTCATCTAAGTTCTTGGACTCCTTAATGGTCATAATCTTTGGTTTAAATCTCCTAGGAAGAGATCTCAAATCTTTTTCACTACCCTATGCTCAGGCATGGGCTCACCTAGTGTAAAAAGAGAGTTAATAATATCACTAAGTAGCATAGAACTCACAAAATGTTTGACCATCCTCCATTGTTAATCGTCTCATAATTTGTGGTAGGCATTTGAAGGGTAAAATTCTTGACTTCGGTATTGCCTTCAAAGGTTGTCACTAGTATATCCAGATGCTTGGAGGCTATTTGGATTTGCAAGTTTTCGTTACCCGTCACTTTGTTTACATCACCCATAACTCAAAACTGGTGAGTCTCATGGAGAGAAAGTCTATTTGACTGTGTTTTTAGGCTTTGTTTTCATCACTTTATTCTCTGATTTTTGAGTGATGAGTTAGCAAAACTGAAAACAACTTTTTGGTGTTTTTGAGTTATGGAAACCGAGTTATGATGACATTTTGGTAAATACACACATATAAGGGACCCACGGTCAGAGAGTAGTCAAATCCACTCAGACCTTTTGCTCTCTCCAGCACTCCACCAACGGCTACACATTTTGAGTTTTTTTTTTTTTTTTTTTTTTTTTTTTTTTTTTTTCATGCTGGGTCTGGGCTTGGTTTCTCTATTCATTTTTTTTCCAGTTCATATTGGGTTTTTAGGTTTTTTTTTTTTTTTTTCACCTCTCACAATCTTTTCTCTTCTCTTTTTTCCCTCTTTTAGTTCTTTCTAAGCTTTATAGTGTAATTTGTTGTGGTGTTGAAGGTGTTGGTGGTGTGAATGGCCGGATCTGCTATAATGGATTGGTTTGATGTTTTGTGATTTGTAGGGTGATTTTTATTTTTATTTTTTTATTTTTTTTCAGTTGGGTGTTGATTTTGGTGTTTAGTTTCTATTGTGGCCACCATAACATCCTTCCAAAGATTCACAAAACCCCCAACGCAAATCCAAAAAAAAAAAAAAAACTCTCTCACTTGCACTTTGGCCACTCCCAAAGAAGAATACATTGGCAGAAAGAAAGAATCAATTTTTTTTTTTTTATTAAAAAAAATGAATAAAATAGAAGATATACCTGTGGAACAATGGTAGCATGGTCAGAGGGTGGGTTCCATGTTTTTGAGTTTTTAAAGTTGAAAACAAAACTGAGTTTTAGGTGCCAAACCGGGTTTTGGAAATATTTGGGGAATATTGAGTTATAGGAAACGAGTTATGGAATGATGAGTAATGAATGAGCATTTTTTCTTTCTTTCACCCAAACAGCTCCTTGTTTTGCGAATTGGAATTCCTCTCTTGTCAATTATTGCCTGAGCTTGGGCTTGTCATACATCTTCTCCTTGGCATTATAAATTGGGACCAACCATCCAATGTGGTTAGCCAAACATGTTCAATTATAGAGCTTAAGGATGCTCTCATCCTTAACTTAATATCGAAAGTAAAACCCATAAAAAATGGGGATTGGTGATAGAGCCACGGCTGTTTATCCATAGAATCTTGAGTTCAATCTATATAGCATAAAAGAGGATCACAACTAGCACTCTATTGTTTCTATTTAGTATAGAGGATCACACTCTCATCCATGGTGTTTGGTATGGAGGAAAAAACATTTAATCTATTATGGTTAACCAAAAAAAAAAAAAAAAAAAAAAAAGGTTCAATAGGATAGAGAACATTTTCTACTTTTTAAAAGCAGAAAATATTTTCTATAATGTTAAAAGCAGAAACTTCAAGCAACCCAAGCTTTGTCTTCAACAAGTGCATTCTTCAAATAACACCATGAAAATTACTATCTATGTGTGTGTCACGAACTCTTTATACGAAGAAAACAAAACCATATTTAGTATCAATTAGTAGACATTTCTTGGTGTTTTTAATGAAAACATTTAGGTTCAAATCCTCTTTCTCATATGGTAACTATCAAATTAACGAAAAAAAGAAGTAGAGAAAAAAATCACACACTATAAAAAATCTTTGGTATGATCATCATACTTAAATAGAGAATAATGTTTTGGATATGGTTTGAATCTCTCAAAAGTTCTTTGAATCAAGATAATATTAAAACATTAAAATCAAAGCAAGAACAACAAGAACTCTCAAGAAAATAAGCTTGAAAGATACAAAGAATTTTAGAGAGAAGGGAAGAGGGCTTACAATAAATTCTAAGCTATAAAGGCACTGAGCAATCTTGTGAGTGTGTATGTGTTTTTTTTTTTTTTTTTCCTTCTTATTTTTTAGGTAGAACAAAATGTTACAACATTTTTACAATAATATGAGTTGTTAGCCCATCAAAGATCCAAATAAAGTGAGATAAAAAAAAAAATTTTTATCTGAATCCACCATAACTCAAAACAAGACTGTTGTCAAAATGTTGTGAGATTTTGTTGTGTTATTAGATTTTTCTCAAGGTTGCTATAAAAAATAATTATTTTGTAAAAACTCCCATCAAAACACTTGAAGTAATTGTTTGAATTATCAAGACTTTAAAGTCGGTCAAATGAAGACCATTGAATTCTCATTCAAATTGAAAGGGTACTTGTTTTAGATTAGACTTTTTTCTCATAAGTTGTAAAAGTCGTTGAACAACAAAAATAAACTTCAAATTTTAATAGTTTTTTAGTAATGAAATATTAGGAAATTCCAAATCTTGTTTTATGAATGATGTGAGACAAAAAATAAAGAATAAGTTCTAAAGTCTCCGGCTTTTGGTTTCTATAGATCTATACCATTTGAATTATTGAATTAGCTTCGAGTTACACGATCTCTTTAGTCACAAACCAACTCTTGGCTTGATCCTAGAAAAATTGACATATATTCAATTCACTAGTCCTATGGTTGATCTAAATACATCTTAACCGAAAGTTTTGACGATAGAATTTGCGAAGACTTACTTTTGGACTTTTATTTTTTTTTAGAAGACTTTCTTTTGGACTTATATTGAGCATGTCATGGATTTTAGGGATTGATATGATCATTGATGATACTCTTCTGCAATCTATTTTAGGATTATTTTATTGGATTTTAGGGTTTTGATATGATCATTGATGATACTCTTCTACAAACTGTTTTAGGAATATTTTATTGTAAGCAACATGCTACTAGATCAAGTAAAGAAGATTTTTTCTGGACAAAATTTCTCTCTAAATTAGAGAAATCTTTTATAATGTTCTTATATCAATTTGTAAGATATGAATTTTGAAAATCTAACCATCAGATTGCATGTTCTTTATGTTTTTAACACGCATTTCAAATTTCGTTCAAATCAGATGTTATTTACTATTTGATCAATAAACTTATTTTTTATACATAATTTTAGACTACAAAAATTTGAAATTTAAATATTTGATTGATGACATAAATATTGATCTTTGATCTTTTTGAAATTTTGCAAGCATGAAAGATATAATAATATATGCAATTTAATGGTTACATTTTTAAAATTTACATCTAATAAAAAAATATAAGTAGAGTTTGAAGGCTTTCTCTCTAAACTTTATTTTCTTCAAAATTACACTTAAGATCCTATTAAATTTGGTAGTGTGATTGTGTGAACTTCTATTTGAGGCAAATTCCAGGACCAACAAACTTTTATGTATTTATTATTATCATTTTTGGGCCGAATTTTCATGATCTTTGTTAATACAAACATGAAATATTGGAAAATAGCAATAGGGTTGTATGTTGCTAACTTTTTATCTTTTTATTTTTTGGCTGAATTTTCATGATCTTTGTTAACATAAACATGAAATATTGGAAAATAGCAATAGGGTAGTGAACGTTGTTGTTTTGGTTTCCATTTTGAAAAGTTTTGAACTTCCTAGTCGTTACTAGTACAGTACTACCAGTTAATGGTTAGCATTCCACCGCAACAGTCCAAAGTGCAGGCCAAACTTACCCAAGTTTTCAAGTACAACATAAATCGAGTAAAAAACAAATGCCCAAAGTTGCCAACTGCCAAAACATCTTAAGTCCCCACACAACATTCCAAGCCAGACACACATGTTATCACATGAATCATATTCTTCTGTTTCACCCCTCTATTTTTAACCAACTATAGCGTGCTACATACATGCCTTTTTTTTATTTTTTATTTTTTATCCCTTAGTAAATACAAGGTTGGTATTTATGTTCATGATTGATTTTAATTCCTAAAATTTAAAATGATCTTTTTAGTCTCTAAACAATTTAAAGTAGTAATTGCTTTTACTCTTTATTATGGATCTCTATTTCAAGTCTTGTCCATTTATGGTTCAAATTAAATTGTTACAAAATGTTTTTAAATTTTCACATCATTTAAAACTTATTATACATGGTAAGATCAAAAAGAAAAAAAAAAAAAGGATGACATGTATAGGATTTAAAATGAAGATAATCATTTTCCCTGAAAATATATCTCTACATATATATATATAAATATTAATTTTTAAAATAAACACTTAAAATTTTTATTCAAGTTGATATTTGAATAAAATTTTTGTTAGTTTTTATTTGAATACATCGTTAACGTCATTTTTTCATTTATTAATAACATTGCTACGTTGATGATTTGTAAATTTTTTTAATAAAAATGTTTATATTTCTAGGATTTTCCTTAATATTTTAGATAGGAAAATTACCTATCCTAGTCCTTAAAAAAAGTCATCTTCCAAAGACGAAGATTACCCGGGTTGCGTGCAAACACAGACTCTCTCTCTCTCCAACTTTATTCTTTACTCTTTAGCTTCACTCACTCTCTCTCTCTCTCTCTCTTTACTCTTCACTCTTCACTCTCTTTCCCTTCGCTCTTGTTCTTCTTCTCTTCACTCCTCAATGGCTATCAACAGAGACTCAACGCCTCCACCAATGATCGGCAAAATTGGACCATACACTGTGTTCATGACCCCACCATCCACTCCTTCCCCAAAGCCTTTTCAGCAACCTGTCTTCGATTCACCCAAGAAGATCGTGGTTCCTCCGCCGCCGCCGGTGCAGCCTCCGCCGCAACAGTTCGCTAAGTCTCTTCAGTCCTCAAATTCCAATGACTCTGTTGTTGGTTTCTTCAAGAATGCTGTCACCAAGGTCCAAAATGGTATGTGGGTTTTTCCAGTTTTGGCTCAGTTTTTATGGATTTCTTTTATGATTCTTTGGTTTTTGGGTGAAATGAGAAGGAATATGAAAAACCCAGTTGCAAAAATGTGTGCTTTATGCTCATTTGTTAATGGAAAAAACATATAATTTAACTAAATTTTTTTAAGTACTTACTGAGAAAATGGAGGAGAAATAAGATTAATAGAAATAGTAAAAATAAACATGTAATTTATGACTTTGGATAGAATAGAATGGCGGAAAAGGACAGATAAAATGTCTGGGACTAAGGCTTGGTGGTTGTTGTTGTATCTATGAAAGCTGAAGTTGGTAGGATAGTCTAAGTGGGAATTGGTTGTTGGGGGCTGGGTTTGGTGGAGGATTTTGTTTTTTCTCAAATGCTTTGTAATGAAATTATGTGATTTAGTTTTTTTTGGTTTGTAATGATATTGTTTTTTATGTTTTCTTTGTAACCGGACAATTTATTATTATTATTATTATTATTATTATTTGGGTATTATGCAGCACATTCAAGTTTGGATGACCATTTGGCGCGGTGGTTTGGGTTGAACCAGTCCAAGTATCAATGGGCGCTAGATGATTATTATGAGAGCAAGGGATTGGTAAGCACTTGATTTTGAAGTAAATGTGCACTGAGTATTTCTTATGACTTTGGTTCTCTGAATTTTAGCAGCTTTAGTGGAATGGTTTGGTTGGGTACAATATGTTGATATTGACTGTTGAAGGTATATGGGGAGTAGCTTATAAGCAATTATTACTTTGCAATGATTATATTGTTTCATTGTGCCTTTGCTACATCATTGATCAAGATTAAACTTAAAAAAAAAAAAAATTGGAACGTATTCATTATTCTTTGATTTCTTTTGTTGTGATTTTAGAAAGTTAGTTCTGTTAAAGGCTTAAAGCATTTAACCCGAAAACTCCCTCTTACATCTAGGTTGACTAGGCCCAATATAAACCCAAATGAAGACAAACGGGTCCTATGACCCAACCAAAACAAAGACAAACAGGCCTGGTGCACAGATTCCAAGAATAAATAAACCAATATCTGATACCATCTTAAAGCATCCAACTCAAAAACTTAAGCCAGCAGGTGGAGTGGTCCAACTGTATCTTAGATCCGAAATATCCATTTAATAGGGTAGCATGCTGTCATTCAGAAATTTAGTTGGACGGCCATGCTTTGCTTGTTTAGTTGAACTTGGATATCCTGATTCTTAGATATGAAATTACTGCAATTTGACAACACCAAGAACCCATACTGCCCCAAGCCATATCCGCCATCCCAAATTGTCCACCCAAAGCCCATGAATGCCAGCCAAGTGATCCATTTGATACCACCGCCACCTTGGGATTTTAATCCTTCATTTAAAAAAAAAAAAAAGAAACCTCAATGATTACTTGTGAGCCCTTTTTCACCAACCTTACCCTGCCCATTGGTTTTTGAATTTTGTGCGTGCTTATGTAATGTACTGGCTGCTGAGGAGAGAGAGAGAGAGAGAGAGAGTAGAAGAAAAAAAATTGAAATGGATTTTAGAACCTTTTTTTCTATTATTAAATTTTAATTTTTTATGAAATTATTGTCATGTGATGTGATAGTATTTCTGTCAATTAAACCAAGTGAATGATGACCAAAGGGTCAATTTGGACATTTCTCAAAGTACTGGGGTTTTTAGTTTCCAATTAGAAGGGTATGGGGTCTTTAGTTTCAAACAAAGACTAATAGGCCTGGCTCATGTAGTCGAAGAACAAATAAACCATGCTCTGGTACCATCTTAAAGCATCCAACTCAAAAACTTAAGCTAGTAGGTGGTATAGTAACCAAGCATACACACAATTGATTTGTGATTCCTTAATAAATTGAACAATTTAGATTCATTATCTGTTCATTTAAAATATATAGCATGGTATTAAATTACATCTGCCATAGGGCTAAGTTGCTTATGAAACTACTTGCAGTAGGTGTATCTTAGATATGGAATATCCTTTTAATAGGTTAGCATGCTGCTGAGAAATTTAGTAGGACTATGCTCTACTTGTGTGATTGAACTTGGATATCCTGATTCTTGTTCTTCCCCAATATTAGTGACCTCATCCTCTTGTTTGCAAGTTTCTATTGCCTGATAAGTGATATGTGATTTCATTATATGTGAATACAATTGATTTACCAATATTTTCACCAATACTGTCTAAGCGGCAGAATTCCATTGATTTAGCAATAATTTCACTAATCTTGGCTAAGCGGCAACATGAGTTGAGGGATAACAAAGAATGTCTCCTACTGATTGAATTGTGCAGCTTAGGTGAAAGTAGGTTTTCTGACGTCATGATGTATTAAAAGCCTCCATGTGGTGTATTAGGAAGGGGTTTGTGGCTCTTTCCTTTGCTTACTATCATAGACCTCATATTCCTGTCTATCAGTTTCTACTTGCAGTGCTACCTACAAATATGATCCCACTGAATGCAACTCCCATTCATATAATGAGATTATTAGGAAGGGGTCTTCAGCTCCTTCCTTTGCTTAGTATGGACTCTGATATAAGGCACTAAGACACATGGGTACAGATATGGGTATGAGTACAATACGGGTACTGGTATGAGGATACAACATTTCTTGAAAAACTTAGGGTACGATACGTTGGGGATATGTGTATTAATTACTTATTAGATATATTTTTTATATATTGTTAAGCATATATCAATTTAAAAGAAATAATGGATGATAAAGTGAATCCATAACCATTAAATGCTATGTAGGATACAAATCAAGATCCAAAAGAGTAAATAAAAGATAACTAGATAAGTATTCAACATTGAAATTGTTAAATTACTGATTGTCCCAAAAGCTTAAGCTATTAGGAAATAGTGAATTTAATCACTTAACTATAAGTCTAACAATCCCCCTCACTTGTGGGCCTAAACTTTTCCCTTAATAAGTGGGGGTCCAATAAGTGGGAATTTAACATTTTAAATGGGAGGTAGAGTTAAGTTAGGGATCGAACTCAGGATTTCCTGCTCTGATACCATATTAAAATACCGATTGTCCCAAAAGCTTAAGCTGTTAGGAAATGGTGAATTTAATCACTTGACCATAAGTCTAACAGAAACCAATATATGAAATAAAAATTCTTACAAGTTTGGGCTATCTCTCACTATCGGGATTGGGTTACAATGGTATCTAAGTCGTATCAAAGATGCATCCTAGATGTATTGGCACTTAAAAAAAAAAAAAATTTGATTGGGTGTGTATCTTAGAGGTATCCAATATGATACTGGTACAATATGTATCGGATATGGGTACGTGAGCAAAAATGGAGTATCTGTGCATCCTAGATAAGGCCATAATATTCAGTGCATGACTGGTTACTGGGTTAAAATAAAATAAACTTGATATAAGACCATAATATTCAGTGCATAACTGCTTTTTGGGTTAAAATTTAGTAAACACTGGTTAAGGACAGACAGTCACAGCATTGCATCATGTTTGTCTCTGGTTTAAGGTAGGACTGTTATTTTTGAATCTGGTTTGCCTGTTTGGATGAATTAGACCTTGCGAATAAAGTGAAAATGCTACCCCAAGTGGAATTGTTTGGCATTTCTCTGCAACATTACTTTCCTGTGGTACAGGAATTGCCCTGGTATAGCTACTTCCTGCCCTTGTAAGAATGGGGAGGGTAAGGTCCTTGGTTCCAATTAGGTTCCCATATAACTTACCAATAGAAAAAGAAAAAAGGGATTGCCATCGAGCTGGTCAGATAAAAACATGACTGAGATTCAATGTAGACAGTGGCATGTGTTCCTCAACTTGATTTAAAGCAACTATTCTAATATCAAAGAAACAACTAGTTTGCCAATAGCCTTTTCAAATCTGCCCAACTCCGTTGTTGTACTTGTAACTATAAAAAAGAATCAACTGGTTTTTTTTTTTTTTTGGTTTTGTTTTGTTTTGTTTGTTTTTTTTTTTGGGGGGTGTGGAATAATGCATGTGAACCTTTATGCTGCAATGGTAATGTCTAACCTAGCTTTCATGATAGATTTTCAATTACATGGTTTTTATTGCAGTTTCTTGTATTCAGCTCCTATCATTCCTTTACCATGTAAAACATTTTGAAATTCACTACTGCAGGAAAAGGGGGATGCAAAAGCTAAAGATTTATCTAGCAAAATACAGAGTGTGTAAAATGCTTGTTGGCTGGTAACTTAATATTTGATTTTTAATTTCTGCTTTTACTGGAATTTTTATTGGAGGTTCTTGAACTCTGAAATGTTTTTGTTATGCAGAATTTATTGGAAGTGGAAGTGTCTGCAGACTCTACTTTTGAGTATACCATATCTATATACCTATCTATGGAATAGCAGAATTGCATCGAATTTGTAAACAATCCTTTGATCAACATCTGTGATCTGGTTAATGCGATTCTCTCTCCTAGTGCAGCAGCTAACTGAACTTGGTTGTGTGATGGCCTGAGGCATGTAATCTCTTTTCTTTTTTTTAGCCAAACTTTTTATTCATGTACTGCATTGAACTGTTACCTAATTTAGTTTGGGTCAAGTTTTTGGCTTGTGTACCTTGGAACTGTTAATGTGTTTTGAATTTGTATTGTATTTTAGTAAAAGCAATTATTTGTAACTTCCGATTGTGGGATGGCCTTTTAGGCATGCAGCCATATTATTATTGAACTGATATAGGTGATGGTTGATGTAATTAGGTTACTCAGAATCAGAATATTTCTCTTAATTTAAAAAGGTGTGGAGAGCAGGGTGGGCATAAATGATGGATGGATACATAAATGAATGATGTTAATGATTGTAGATTAGATTAAGAAAACAATTGCCATTTTCATCTGCAAAATACCGGATTGCGGTTAACAAGTTGTCACATTGTTTGGTTCATGTGAATTCACAGCAGTTCATGAAGGAATTTATGCTTGTGGCTTATTGTGAATGTCGAGAGTGATTGGATTTTGGCTGAAGTGAAGGCTTTAGGGAATTGCAGTTAAAGGTTTTCCTTTGGACTATGTGACATGTTTTTAGGAAGAATGGGAGACATGATTGATCATTGTACTTGAAATAAAATAGACATGGTTTAATTTAGGGATAATTACAGTTTTTCCACCTATGGTTTGGGATGAATTTGTTTTGTCTGTGTGGTTTGACTGGTATCAAATATGTTATTTTGTCAACCAAGATCGAATCTTTAGCTTTAAAGGGGTAGAAGGGTGTCTTTTTCTCTTATCTTTTTATCTTTTTCATCATCTCCCTCTCCCTTAGCTTTTGTCGATTCTCCTCTCTCTTTTGATTTGATTTTTTTGCCTAGAAGCTTCGTGTGTATCAACACAGCATTGTTTTCTCGTTTCACAGAGTGATTTTGGTATTTTGAGAGATCATGCCCTTTTCAAATGGTGATATCTCCCTCTGACATGTCATCATCTCAAGGAAAGTGGGTTGTTAAAAAAAAATGTGCGCTATTGGTTCTTATTTGGCACTTAACAAACACATCAACATTGGACATGGATTGAAGGACTTTGTTTCCAAACCCTATGAAATGTTAGGGGTATTAATTAAAAATTTAAACTTTAGGAGACAAATTCAAAATATTTATTTATTTTTTAAAATTTGGCTGATAAGGGATTTACAAAAGTTAATAGACTCCCACTTTTAAAACAAGAAGTAGGCAAAACGAATCTGTCTTGAACTGTATATGGATAACATGACAATTATAATTGGGAGGGTAAAAACTAGTAGGATAGAAGAGATTTATTTTCTATCATGTGTGTTTGGTTGAGAGGATGGAAAAGTAGAAAGATGTAAATTTCCTTTGTTTGGTTGGGAAAAAAAAAAGAGAGAATGAAAAATGTAATTGGTATAATTTACTCTCAAGTCCCAAAACTATCGTTTGATTCAAAAAGAAAAAAGAAAAAAGAAATACAAAAGAAAAGGATGTAAATGAGTCATTTTCCTTCTACCCCCTTCCTCCATTTTATTCTCAAATCAGAGAGATTGAGTTTTGGCGGGCCAAAGAAAGAACACCTAAACCCCATCAAAATCCACTCCATTTTCATCTTTCAACTAAACAACCAAAAGCCTTATCTCTCTCTCTCCCCCCCACCCCAAATTTATTCTCTTTATTTTCTATCCTCTCCTAAATCATCCCAACCAAATGGACACTTACGATGTGTTTGGTTGGAGGAGTGAAAAAGTGGGAGGATAGAAAATGATAGGAGGATAAAAAAGTGGGAGGATAGAAAAGATTTTAATTTCCCTCATTTTTGTTTGGTTGGGAGTGAAAAAGTAGAGGGATGAAAAAAGTGAGCTTGTATAAATTTACTCATATACCCTTGTTAAAAAATGATGCACAATTAAAATAAAAAAATGACAAGCAATTAAAAAAAAAAAACAATCACCCAAATTTATTAAACAATAAAAATTATGTACAAGAAAAAAAATCATGTCTAATTAAAAAAAAAAACCCGTTAACACTACGTACAGTCCAGAAAATCAAAAGAAAAAGGATTTAAAAAAGAAAGAAAGAGTAGGCATTGTTCTCAGAAAGTGAAAATAATAATAATAAATAATGCCTTAAAAGGAGCAAACGACCAGTAAAGTAGGTAGAAGAAAAAAAAAAGAAAAAAAAAGAATGGGACGAAATTAGTGTAGTGTGCAATTTTGTCATTTAGTCATAAAACTCCTCCCACACTATTTTCTCTCCATTTTGAAGAGACAAGTTTTAGGTGGACCCGGGTGGAAAATGCCTGGGCCCCACCCAAAATTTTCCTCTCCCTCCCTCCTTACCAAACAACACACTTTCTCATTTTCTCTCCTATTTTCTCTCAAAACTTTTCCATCCTCCCTAAAATCCACTCATCCAAACATAGTGTTAAAGAATTTTGGTAAGCATTTGGCTTAGCTTATTTGAGATAAGCCAAATTATTTGCTAAAATTTCTGTTTTGTCTCATCTTTAAGCAAATAAGCTTGACCAAAAACTCAAGGTCTTACAAAATTAAGCTCGGGAAGTTGCTAGATCTGTTGGTTGTACTAGGTGAATAACATAAATAAGTGGCACAGAATTAATGGCAAAATAATAACACAAAAATGAGAACTTGGATGAATGATGTGGTTAAGAATATGAGATCAAGACAGTGACTCTTTTTAAGGAAGAATTGATGACTAATAATAATTTTTGAGACGTCTGAATCAAGAGCGGAGGGTTTGATGAATCTACATGCGACAAAGATTCACCAGCACAAGCTAGGCAAGGATTTTGTGGCAACATCGACGCGACTTAGTGCTTCTTCCTTGTATTCAAGAACTATGTAGATTCGGATTTTTTTTTTTTTTCACCATGCATTTGACATTGTTTTATCACTAATTTTGATGATTTTATAATCAGTAGTCGCATTCGTTTACATTATAAAACTTATAGGACTACTGCTGGTGCCTGACAGAAGACAAATTATACATGTCTGCTTCCTTTGCATGTCATAGTCTTAGGACTTACTTGTTCATGTTATGGCCAGGCCGGCAGGCTTGTCCTTTTACCATATCAATAAGCAAGCCCCACATGGATTCAAGTATATTCATAGTAGGAAGGGAAGGATTAATGAAATGAACTAGGAATATTGGTCAAAACATGGCTCTCATTTTGGAAGTTTCATTGAATTCAAGATGTGCTATTCTCTCTTTGTTGCGAACTTGATGTTGTACCAATCATCTATTCGCCATTTTTTACTTGTAAGCTCGGGAGTTTGTGGGGGTAGTTTTAAGTCTGTATTTCATTTCTTGAATAATGTCCCCAACAGAACTTCTTCTGGGCTTGGGTAAGATTTTAAATCCATCCTTTAAATTTATTTCTTTTCCAACTTTTTTTTGTTCATTATTATTATTTTTGACAAGAAGTGGCAGAGTTCATTATTATTAAAAATAATTCAGTGTGGTTCTTATTAAGTTCTTTAACACTCTGCAGCCATCTTTATAACATTTGTTTCTATCGTTGTGGCATGCCTAAAATGGTTTGTTGGCAACAATGTTAGTCCAGACTCACGATTTATAACATTCACCACCATGGATAAATTTCTCAACAATATGGAAAGAGAGAAGCCAATCAGATTTACCTCTCTGCAGCTCAGAATTGCAACAAACAACTTCACTAATTTGTTGGGTTCAGGAGGATTTGGAGCAGTATATAAGGGGATCTTTAGTAATGGAGACATAGTGGCAGTGAAGCTTCTAAATGGGAATTCTGATAAAAGAATTGAGCAACAGTTCAAGGCAGAAGTGAGTATAATTGGAGGAGTTCATCACTTTAATCTTGTACGTCTTTATGGTTTCTGTTTTGAGAAGCACCTGAGAGCTCTTGTTTATGAGTACATGGAAAATGGCTCGCTTGACAAGTACTTATTCTGTGAAAACATCTTAGGATTTGAAAAGCTTCATGAGATTGCAATTGGGACAGCCAGAGGGATTGCTTACTTGCATGAAGAATGTCAACAACAAATAATCCATTATGATATTAAGCCAGGAAATATTCTTTTGGATGCAAACTTCTTTCCTAAGGTAGTTGATTTCGGTTTGGCCAAGCTCTGTAACCGGGAAAATTCACATGTCAACATGAAAGAAGAAAGGGGGACACCTGGTTATGCTGCACCAGAAATGTGGATGCCATATCCTATAACCCAAAAGTGTGATGTATACAGCTTTGGGATACTATTATTTGAAATCATTGGGAAGATAAAGAACCATGATGACAGTCTTCCAAAGAGCCCAGAGTGGTTCCCAAGGTGGGTCTGGAAAAAGTTTGAATTTGGAGAACTGGGAGAGTTGAGCATAGTTTGTGGGATAGAGGAGAAATACATGGAGACAGCAGAGCGAATGATGAAGGTAGCTTTCTGGTGTGTGCAGTATAGGGCCTGAATCGAGACCTTTGATGAGTGTTGTGGTGAAGATGTTGGAAGGAGCAGTAGAGATTCCTACACCTTTTAATCCATTCCAGCACAAGTTGGTTGTTACTTCTTGCACTAATGCACCTTTCCGTCCAACACAGACGGGTGGCAATTATAATTCAGAATACTCCTCTCAAATGAGCTCTGTATGCGCTACTCCCGTGATGAGGAAGTATGAGATTGAAATGGCCTCTACTTAGGTGGGTGAAGAGCATCAGTCTGTGTGTGTGTGTGTGAGTTTGATCAGTGTACTAATCTTTTACATATGTACATTCAAGGATACCCTTTTTTAAAAAAATAAAAAATAAAAAAATACATAATGTGCTATTTGAATTTGATTACTTTGTAAGAGTGGGGAGCGCGAGGTTCTTGGTTCCCACTAGCTCAGTGTATAAGTTTCCAATAGAAAAAGAAATTGCCCAGCAATGCTAATTTTTTTCTGTAATAAAAATTCATCCTTATTTCTAACACACTTTCTGATCTCCATTGAGCTGATCAGATAAAAAACAGTCTCAGATTCAATATAGATGGTGACACGCGTTCCTCCACTTTTTTAAAAGCAATTATGCTAGTATCAAAGAAACAACCAGTTTTCTTGTTGAAATCATGCATGTGAACTTTCAAGCTGTATTGGAAAATGTATAACCTAAATAAAATGATTTTTTTTTTTGATAGGTAAAACTAATTAACATGATATTATTTCACTTACATGGTCTTTATTGCAATTTCTTCTATTTTCAATTTCTGTTATTCTATTACCTTGTAAAACATTTTGAATTTCAATACTTCAGGGAAAAAGGGATGCAAAAAGCTAAAGATATATCAAGCAAAGTACAGAGTGTGTAAAATCCTTGTTGGATGGTAACTTAATATTTTATTTTAGTTTCTGTTTTACTGGAAATGTTTATTGGAGGTTCTTGAACTTGGAAATGTTTTTGTAATGCAGAATTTGTTGCAAGTGGAAGTATCTGCAGACTTTCCTGTTGAGTATACCATATCCATGTACCTATGTATGGAATAGCAAAGTGCATTGAATTCTTAAAGGATCCTAAAAACATCTGGGATCTGGTTAATGTGATTCTCTCCTAGTGCAGCAGCTAACTGAACTTGGCTGTGTGACAGTCCATGAGGCATGTAATCTCATTTCATTATTTTTCCCTTCGAGCCAAACTTCTGATGCGGAAGATGCTTTCAAGCATGTAGCCATGCTATTATTGAGCTGGTTGACCAATATAGGCAGCGGTAAATATAATTGGTTATTCAGAATCTTTCTCTTGATTCCAAAAAGTGCGGAGAGCAGGGTGGGCAAAAGACAATAAAACTATATGGAGTCGCCTAATTTTGGTTGGATATAAATGAATGATGTTTATGATTATAGACTTGTTTAAGAAACCAGTCGCATTATCTTCTCAAAAGCGGATTGCAGTGCCAACAAGTAGACAAAGTGTCCACTGTAGCAAGTAGAGCTTTAGCAGTAAAGTTTGTGCAATATAGAGTTTTAATTGAAAGCTCAAATTAAAGTGAATAATGCTTTAAATTTTGGATTTACAGAGACCGAGCTCCAAATTTTATTTTTAGTTTTTAGGTTGTTTTCAAATTTAAGGACTACCTTATAGTTCTAGAAATTTTAACAAAGAGAACTATAGCACTTCTTGACTTTAAAACAAAAGCAGATAGGCGGAAAGTGTCACTTTTGAATAGCAAACCCATTCCAAATCACAAGTGGAAACTGTTGAAGTGGCAAGTTGTTAATGATAGATAATAAATTGATGTTAGTGGTAGGTCCAGATGAGAACCAAGAACCTGCCAACATAACTATTGTGAAAAATTTTGTGAAAATTGTTTTGCTTGTAGAATAGCTCATTGCAATTGGCTTCGTACTCAAAAAGTGTTTAATAAGTGAGACAAACTACATAATATTGAAAGAAATAAGAGAAATGCTATGTCTACAAAATTAAGCTAGGGAAATTACTAATCTGTTGGCTTGTACTCGGTGAATAACATAAATAAGTGGCAGAGACTTAATTGCTAACTAATAACACAGAGATAAGACCTTGGACGAATGATGCTGTGATGTTAAGGCCAAGGTTGAAATCCTGACAGTGACGGATTGTATTGATCCTATCCTATGGAAGGATATGCCGTTGTTCCTTGTCATTACTGACATCCAGAAACAATATGAGATCAAGACAGTGATCCTTTTAAGGAAGCATTGATGACTTATAATAATAATTGTTGAGAAGTTTGAATCAAGACGGAATTTGAACACCCCTATTTTATTTAACAACAAGAAACTTTACAATTGGAACTCACGTTATGACGAGAGACTTTACAACTAATTGGAAGTTTGAAACCCACCATGTTCCTTGTATTCAAGCACTATGTAAATTCGGAATATTTTGTTTCACTATACATTCCACATTATTTTATCACTAATTTGGATGATTTCCCTTTCATTTTATAATCATTAGTAGCATTCATTTACATTTAAAATCTATAGGATTTCTGCTAAGATGCCTAAAATGCTTTCATTTTACATGTAAAGCTTACTGACCCTAAAATGCCTAAATTAGGTATAAGAGCTACTACTTGTGCTTTTCTTGGTTATGTGATTAATAGTGTAGCCAATAGATTTTTTGATCTTGAAAACAAAATAATTTTTGAATCTAGTGATGCAATTTTTCATGAAGAGAAATTTCCTTTTTAATTGAAAAATAGTGGGGTTGAAGAAAATATTTTGTCACAACCTAGTTCTTCTACTTCACATCTACAAAATCAAGAAAATTTTGAAATAGAACCTAGAAGGAGTAAAAGAGCTAGAGTTGAGAAGGATTTTGGTCATGATTATTATGTTTTTAACATTGAGGAAAATCCCCAAAATTTAAAAGCGGCTTTAACATCACCTGATGCTATATTTTGGAAAGAGGCTGTAAATGATGAGATGAAATCTCTAATTTCTAATAGAACTTGGAAATTAGTAGATCTTTCACCGGGTTGTAAGACCATAGGTTGTAAATGGGTCCTTAGAAAAAAGTTGAAATGGGATGGATCAATAGATAAGTTTAAAGCTAGACTTGTTGCAAAATGCTTTAAACAAAAAGTTGATCTTGATTTCTTTGATACATTTTCTCTGGTAACAAGAATTACATCTATTAGATTGTTAATTGCTATTGCTATAATTTTTGATTTGAAAATGCATTAAATGGATGTAAAAACTGCTTTTCTAAATGGGGTCCTAGAGGAAGAGATTTATATGGATCAACCCAAAGGCTTTGTAGAGCCTGGACAAGAAAGCAAGGTATGTAAGCTAATTAAATCCTTATATGGCTTAAAACAAGCACCTAAGCAGTGGCATGAAAAGTTTGATTCCTGCATGATTGAGAATGGTTATAAATAAAATGAATGTGATAAATGTATTTATTCTAAATCATGGAATAATTTACATGTTATTATTAGCCTCTATATGGATGATATGTTGATTTTTGGCTCAAATATACATGTTATAAATGAAACAAAAAATATGCTTAAAAGCCATTTTGATATGAAAGATCTTGGTGAGGCTAATTTTATTTTGGGCATGAAAATTACAAAAACATGTGATGGAATATTTCTTGATCAATCACATTATGTTGAGAAAATATTGAGAAAATATAATTTTCATGATCACAAAAGTGTAGCTACTCCTTTTGATTCTAGTGTTCATTTATTTCCTGTGAATAATGATGATGAGATTTTTAATCAAAAGGATTATGCTAGTATCATTGGTAGTTTGCGTTATGTTAATGATTGTAGTAGACCTGACATTGCATATGCAGTAGGAGTGCTAAGCAGATTTACTAGCAAGCCTAATAAAGATCATTGGCTAGCTATTGAGCGAGTCATGAGATATTTAATTGGTACTAAAAACTATGGCTTATTTTATAAAAAGTACCCTGCTATGATTGAAGCTTTTGGTGATGCCGATTGGAATACTTTGTCAAGTGATTCTCTCTCTACCACTGGTTATATTTTTACATTAGGTAGTTATGCTATTTGTTGGAAATCTACAAAGCTAACAATAATTGCTAATTCAACAATGGAATCTGAATTAATAGCATTAGCTTTAGCTAGTGAAGAGGCAAATTGGCTTAGAGATTTGTTATATGAAATTCCACTTTGGGAAAAGCCAATTCCACCTATATTAATTCATTGTGATAGCACTGTCGCAATTGGTAGAGTTAAAAACCGTTACTACAACGGTAAATCCAGACCTATAAGAAGAAAGCACAGTATCGTGCGATCTTATTTGAGTAGTGGCATCATAACTGTGAATTATATTAAATCTAATAACAATCTTGCAGATCTATTTACCAAGGCCTTGGCAAAAGATAGGGTCTGGAATACATCGAGGGGGATGGGATTAAAGTCCATAGAATCATGAACCATGTATGATGATACCCAACCCAAGGACTAGAGATCCTGAGAATAGGGTTCAATGGGAAAAATGAATCATACGATGGTCGTAAGAAATGCACAATTTATTTATTTTTTAATTATTTATTTTGTAAATAATTTTTTTAATTGTTCATTCCTATGATGTAAGTGCATTTATCCTGTAATGTGGAGAGGTTGAGTAAAAAACTTTTAATGAAATTTGTAGCTCGTATGAGTGGGGTGTCAGAATTACAGGAGCATTCTTGACAAAATTTCACCTATATGAGTGTGAGGGTGAGGCCACTCCCTATGAGATTTTGACTTAATCTTGAATACACTCATGAAATCGGGATCTGCACACGGCCGTAAAGTGCTAGCTATAAAAGCTCATGTCAACACTTGGGTTGTTATGTGTAAGCAGTGATGCTTAATTTCCCTAAAACAGTCCTAGTTCAAGTCGGAAACCACTACGACTCTGGAGTTGAAATCGCTGTTTTACTAAGTGAAGGTTCAATGCAGAGCACACCTTTATGATGCATAGTGACCCATCTTTGCCTGGTAATCTCTCTTTAACTAAAATTTAATATTAAAATGAGTGGGGGATTGTTGGAGTATTTTAATATTAAATAATTAAAATGAAATGAATGTTATAACATAAATGTAAAGATGTGGGAGTGAATATGGAAGATGAGGAGTTAGTGAAAATGTTTAATTTCACATTGAAAATGAGATAGACTATTTTATTTTTTTTAATTGTGGTGATTAATGGGCTAACATGAATTGTCTCAGAAATTGGGCTAGATACGTGCACAAGGGGGAGGTGAAGGGTGGAGGTATCAAAATTGGAAATGAATCAACCTCTTGGATCCTCCTACTTAACAGCCCATTTAGAGTAATTACCATATCCGTTGTTGCACCACCAATAGATTGTTCACAAGTATTTGTACCTAGATGATGATATTGATGAAGTAGATGAACCAGTGTGCTCCAATATATTGATTAAATTCTTGCTACTCAATGTTGTTGTATTTTTGTGAACTTCAATTTCTTGATGGAGTTTGGGATTAGGATCAACCGTGGATGTGCCACCCGTCAATTACCGGATCATTATTCTACTCTAGGATTAACACTGGAGCAAGATTAGCAAATTTGTGTCTCTACTCAGTTAGAAGTAATCTGTGCCTTTCTGAAAATAGCATGACTGCTAAGCAAACTGTGTCCAAAATTTCCTTCTAATGCTATATATGAAGTGGAAAATTTTTTGGACTATATTTTTCTTATCGATTTGTACCTAAGTAGATCCATTGTGAAATTCATCAGTAATTTAAATTCTTTCATGGTTTTGTCTGTACAATCCCTGCCTCAAAGTCTTCTCAAATTTGGCGTATGATATCAGAACTGTGTCACTGTCATCTGCCTCTTACAGTTCTCTATTTATCACAAATGCGCGCACACACACACACACACACACAAGGGCCAGCAGTATTATGAGTTATTCTTATTATTCCTATAGAAGATTCACCTCTGATTTACCTTCTTCAACTTGGCAATCTTCTATTTGTGTATACTTCGGAAATTTTCTTTCTTGTCAAATTATAGAATCTAAACATCATATCATAGAGTTAACAAAAGGAAAAAGAAAAAGATGAAAGAATCAAAACCCACATTAGACTACCCTTAACCATTGTTGGTTGGTTTGGAAGGGTTGAACCTGCTAACAACAATTTTTATTATCATCATTTTAATCTCTTCTCAAGTAAAAAACCTATGAAGAACTTTTTATTGTATATATGTCATGGCATTGATGTCAATTCATGAACAATGTAATCATGTATCATATATGTAAACATTATTAAAGAATGTTATACATCTGCGTACATATAGATAAATATACAACCATAATCTTTTTTTTTTGGGAGAAAGATATACAACCATAATCTGAGTAAATATAGACTAAGTAGCTAATTCAATCTCAAAAGTTCTATCCACAGGTTTTGAATTAGATTGCTCAAGAGTGTTTGCACTTGATGATGATATTGATGTGGTATACGAACCCCCATTGCTTCCATTGTCTAGGTTCATAGTTGGGTTAGGAGATACCATGTGCTCAAAAGGAAAAGGTGGTGTAGTAATTTCCATGCTTCCCTCCAACATCTTCACCACAGTGCTCATTAGAGGTCTGTCATCAGGTGAATACTGAACACACCACAGAGCCACCATTATCACCCTCTCTGCCTTTTCTTTGTCCTTCTCTTCAATCCCACAAAGTGACATCATAACTGTTAATTCAGTATTGTCAAACATGTCCCATGTCCATCGTGGAAGCCATTGTCGTGACTCAGTTTGATTCTCATCAAAATTTCTTCTCCTCCCCACAATTTCAAAGAGCAGCATTCCAAAGCTGTAAACATCACACTTGTGAGTCACAGGATAAGGCTTCCAGAGCTCAGGAGCAGCATATCCTGGTGTTCCTCTGCCATTTGTTAATAGTAAGCGACTACTTCCTCTGTTACAAAGCTTTGCTAATCCAAAATCAGCAACTTTTGGATTCAAATTTTTATCAAGAAGTACATTTCCTGGCTTTATATCATAGTGAATAATTCTTTGTTGACATTCCTCATGCAAATAAGCAATCCCTTTCGCAGTTCCAACTGCAATTTCATAAAGCTTCTCCCATTCCAACATCTCTTGGCTGTTCTCACTGAACAAGAAGTTGTCAAGGCTACCATTTTCCATGCACTCGTAAACAAGTGCTCTCATCATGGGGTCGAAGCAAAAACCATAGAGTCTAACTAAGTTGATATGGTAGGTTCTTCCCATGGTGCTAACTTCTGCCATAAACTGCTCTTCAATTCGCTTATTCAATTCACCATTAAGCACTTTGACAGCCACTTGCATTCCATTTGGGAATTGCCCTTTGAAGACTACACCAAAACCGCCTGAACCCAATATGGTGGAGTAATTTTCTGTGAATTCTGCAAGTTGTTTAGGTGAGAACCTGATGGGCTTTTCTCTTGCCATGTTGCTGAGGAATCTCTCCATGGTTGCATGCTCGACTTGTGAATCTCTAAGTACTGGGAAAAGTGGTGTTTCAGCGTTTTTGATGTCTTGGGATGATGAATGTGGATTTGAAGCTTTATCAGTGTCTGCAGTGGCTAACCTGGCATAAGTTGGAATTGCAGTCCCTGCCTTCCTCAAACAATCAATAATGGCATATACTATGGCTACAATTGCAACCATCACCACGACACCTGAAACTGAAAATTGGAGGAGAGTTATAATTCAATTATGCCATACAAATTTGTACACTCAAATTCAGGAAAAACTTAATTTTGGGTAAGAATTTTTAAGTAACAACATTTCCAAAAGTAATGGTATTTTTTCATGAAGGGAAAATTACAGTATACCCTTAAACATTGAGCTCCATTGCAGTTAACTTTGTGATACTTATCTCCTTGTATTTTTTTTTTTTTTAATGAGCCGTTTCTTCTAACTATAACAGAATTTGATGATGTAGCAAGTGCCAAATCACATCTTGAGAAAGAATTGAAGAAAAATATGTTTCTACTTTCTACCTCGCATTTCTAGTTCTCTCACTTTCTTCTTCAATCATTGTTTGGCTTTCTGTTTGTTCACAAAACATAAGTTCTAAGGTAAAACAATGTTTTTCTTAATTCTTTCCCTATGGGTGTTGTCGTCACTTGCCACAACAACCTTAGGTTTAGCATAAGAGCACATTACGTTTAGTATGATAAACTAAAAGGCTAAAACCCCGACAACATATGGTATTACAAAACCATGGTAGTCCTTGCTAGCAATATCCTATATTTTAGGGGAAAACATATTTATGATTGTTAGGAGTTGGTCGAACTTGGCAAACCAAGTCGCCCATTACTGGTTAGGACCTATTTATTTAATTAACTCCCCATGTAACATATATAAAGGAACATGCTCTCTATCACTTGGGGGTGTGTTATAAAGGGGTGTAATTTGTGTAGTTGATGCTATTAGAGATATATTAGCCCATTAGTATAGGCCCAAACCTAATTCTACTTTGTGTGCAAGCCAAGTCTCCTACTTGTACTAGAAGTCTATTAGTCTAGGGTTTAGTCTACTATATATACACATGTTATGATTCATTGTAACACAGGATTTGTACTACACTCTAATATATTATTGATGTAGCCCTCTAGGGTTTCCTCCGTGGATGTAGGCCGTTAGGCTGAACCACGTAACCCTCGTGTGTTATTGTGTTCTATACTTTATGCTTTCGCTTCCGCATCTATACTAGCATATTCAACATGGTGTATCAATGCTAATATTTAACATGGTATCAGAGCCACCTTCCTGTGGCCATGGTTTTCTGTCTTTACGGTATATTTAAGAGCAATCTTTGTCTTCCTCGGTGTTTTTTCGCTGTGTTCATCTTCTTTGGCTTCCTACTGCTGCCGTCAAAACTCTCCGGTATAGTCAAGCCACTGTTAGAAGTCGCATCAACACTGCAAGACCATTGCCTTTCTCAAACTACCGTCACAGAGCCAAACTTCATTCAAGGGATCTTTTCAACCTTATCAAATCTCAAGATTTCATCAAGTTTCCATCTTGAGTTTGAGAGGGGGTATTAGAGATATATTAGCCCATTAGTATAGGCCCAAGCCTAATTCTACTTTGTGTGCAAGCCAAGTCTCCTACTTGTACTAGAAGTCTATTAGTCTAGGGTTTAGTCTACTATATATACACATGTTATGATTCATTGTAACACAGGATTTGTACTACACTCTAATATATTATTGATGTAGCCCTCTAGGGTTTCCTCCGTGGATGTAGGCCGTTAGGCTGAACCACGTAACCCTCGTGTGTTATTGTGTTCTATACTTTATGCTTTCGCTTCCGCATCTATACTAGCATATTCAACATGGTGTATCAATGCTAATATTTAACAGATGCAAAAGAAAAAGGTAGAAGAAAACTCTCCCTCTCTCTCTTATGCTCTTAGATTCTCTCTACTATGGTTTTTAGACTCTGGATTTTGTGTGCCTTCTCTAATGGCAAACCCCACCATGAGCAGTAGATATTTGGAACACTAAGGCAAATTTTCAATGTAAAACAACCATATACAAGGTCATAGATGCATGTATTCCATCTTTCAATGATACTATCTCAGGATAGCAGAGAAGGGTTTGATTCCCTCCTTGCGTAACTTCAATTTAAGTGCCAACTTACATTTTTAGAACTGACAGTACTTTTCCAAAAAAAAAAAAAAAAAACTGAAAGCTGAAACATCATTGAGAGACTGAAACTGAATAAATATAAACATAAAACAGTAGACTCTTTTTTGGTTAGACTTAGACGCAACAACTGAAACAGTAACCAACAACAGAACATATATGCATGATGATTCAAACACTTCAAATAGCTTACCAATAGAAGCTATTGTAGCCCATTTCATTGTGGAACTAACCCCATCATTGAAATTTTTGAAAACATTCTGGGCCTCATTGTCCGTATTGCTGAATCCACCATAGGAGTCCACTTGGGAATCCTTGGCACCAATCAAATGGCCATGACTATCAAAAACAAACTGAATTGGAGGAAGGCTCCTAGTCATCACTTTTCTATAGGTATAAGCTTCAACCAAATTCTCTCAAGAAGATGAATATGATAATGATGAAAATGATAATGATTACGTTACAAAAGCAAGCATAAAATATATGTAAGTAAATCATGGATTTGTCACCCCTTATGATCTTGACTTTGACTATATAACGCGTTTTCAATCCTAAAACTTAAAAAAAGTCTCCAAACGAAACTTCCTCGCAAACGTTGTCTTAAAGAGCAAAAAAAAAAAAACTCCTTTCTTATGTTTGGATACAGTGTTTATGATTCTGATTTAAAACTAATAAATATATGATAAATTTACATGATTTTCAGGGTCATGTGTTTGAAATCATCACAAGTTTAGTTCATTTTGACGTGTGTGGATCAACACTTAATTGTGTAATAAATGTTTTTTCTTAAGTCACGTTAACGGGTACTCTTAAAATAATTGCTAATAAATCATGTTATGAATCGTTAATAAACCATATTTAAAAAGTTTTAACATTATTTTCATAGAAAATAGAAAAAATTGTCAATATAATTAATTGTTTTATCATTTTTTTCATAACATTAGTTAACGTTTTCGTTTTTTTCTTTAATTACAAGTTTAGGTCAATTTGGCCGTATGTGGATCAACAGGTTTTTCCTAGAAATGTCTCGAAACTCAATTGTAGGCCAGGTGAGAAACCCGCGTGGGCGTGGGCGGGTAGGAGTGATAATAAAGTCCAAAAGTCTAAAACCATGACTTGGTCAAATTAAAAGGGCTCGTGTTAATTTCAGCCAGTCTTGGCAAACCAGTAGACTTGGACGGGTTTAGATTCGATTCGGTTGGGTATGGGCTAAAAATGAGTAGGGCCGAAATTGGTTTTAAAATCTTTGATCCGTGTCCAATTTTTAACGAGTTGGATTAATAGGGATAGTTCATCTTTTTTTTTTCTTTTTTTCTTTTTTTTACATACGATAAAAATTTAAATAAATAAATAAACTTTGGTATATTCCTTTTTTCTTCCTTTCAAATAAAAGAAGAAAATACTCAAAAATATAAGTTACATATATAATATATAAATTTTTAAGTTTGCAATTAAAGGTTTACTTAAACTAATAATTACACAAAAAATAGAAGAATACCCGGATACGGGATACCGTAGACCAAATATGAACCTCATGTGAACCTGCCATATATAAAACATGAAATACATTTCGTTGGGATTTAGGTGTATGTTCTATGTTGGCATATTTTTGTGTCAAACCAATTGTTAATGACAGTGTATTCATGGTTGTTTTTTAATATGTTAAATTAATAAGTTGCTTAAAGATTTCAAGTCATAGAAGACTCGCTTAATTAAAGTGATCAAGACAGAAAGTTCGCTCAACCCTCATTTGAGAGATATTGTTAAAAATAAAAACAATAAACTAACTTTGATGAACTGCTATTGTGTTCTTTTTATTGCTTTAATTATATTGCTTTGAATTGTGGTTTTTTTTTTTTTTTTTCCTAAAAAAAAACTATGACTTTGCTATTTGTTAAACTATTTACTTTATGAATAAAAACAATTAATCTATTATTGCTATTTGTTAAACTATTTACTTTAGGAATAAAAACAATTAATCTATCAGAACCTCGAGTGATTAGCCTAGAGAATTCTAAAATCACATGAGATTCTAGATTTGAAACCTCTATTTAATATATTAGGTTCATCCTCAAAAGATTCATCTGCATTATTATTTAGTGTGTGTGGGACAGTAAAACTACACACACCCAGAAGAATAGTAAGATATTCGAATGGTTTTGGACATCATTATTAGGAGAAAAAATCTAATAAGTAGAATGCTTGAGTTAATCTTAGGTTTTTTTTTTTTTTCAAATTTAAATCACATACAAAAATTATTAAATATATAAAATTTTAAGAATAAAACAAAGCATGGGATGTGGAATAAGTAGCATGTCAAATATATCCGGTTTAACATAATCATGGTAGGATTACAAATGAATTACATAGAACAATGTTTGTTTAACTTAAGCAATGGAGGGACGTGTTCTAGATTTGTACACTCAAATTTAGGAAAAAATTATTTTTCATGTTAAAATACAAATAAGAAAATAAAAAGATGTAGAAGGAGAGAATGGAAATGTGGTTTGACATAGTGGCCCATGTTTACAACAAAAAAACCCAAGGCAACTATATTTTGCTATATTGAATTGTATGTTACAATAAATTGACCAATATATAGTACATATCCCATTAAATATATATATATATATATATATATATATATATAGTACATATAAAATTACTTAGGTTTGGTATGGATGGTAACCTAAAACCGTGCATGATAGCCTGTGATATTACAAAAACATGGTAGTCCATGGTGACAATATCCTATATTTTAGGGGATACATATTTATAATTGTTAGAAGTTGGTCAAGCTTGGCCAACCAGGTCACCCATTAGTGGGCAAGAGTGCAAGACCTATTTAATGGATTAACCATGCACACATAACATACATACATGTCACTTGGGGTGGGTTATAAAGGGGTGTGATTTGTGTAATTGATGCAAAAGATAAAAGTAGAATAAAACTCTCCCTCTCTCTTATGCTCTTAGATTTTCTCTATTATGGTTTCTAGGTTTTTAGACCGTGAATTTTGTGTCTTGCTCTAATAGAAAACCCTACCATGAGCAGTAGATATTTGGAACCCTAAGACAAAATTACAACGTAAAACAACCACATACAAGGTTCTAGATGAGGAGTTTGATTCCCTCCTTGTGTTAGTTGTTTAAAAATAAAAATAAAAATAAAAAAAAAGTTTAAAAATCATTGAGAGACCGAAATTGAATAAATATAAGAAATTTACTATGATCGAACTCAGATGGAAGACGCTAACTCAAATCGCCCTCCTTATCCATTTTTAATTCATCAAAAATAAATAAATAAACATAAGAAACAGCAACCTCTGTTTTGATAAGAAACAAGTTGTAGGATTCATATAAGTTTATAACAGACAGCAGCCAAGAAAACATACATGCAGGACTCAAACATTTCTAATGGCTTACCAAGAGAAGCTATTGTAGCCCATTTCATTGTGGAACTAACCACATCATTGAAACTTTTGAATGCATTCTGGGCCTCTTCCATTTTCATATTGCCGAATCCAGGATAGCTGAAACCCCTGTAGGAGTGTACTTGGGACTCCTTGGCTTGGACCAAACGGCCATTTCTATCAAGAACATGCTGAATTGGAGGAAGGCTCATAGTCATCACTTTTCTATAGGTATAAGATTCAACCAAATTCTCAAGAAGATGAATATGATAATGATAATGATTTACCGAACAAAAGCAAACATGAAGTATATTTATGTAAGTAAATCACGGATTTAATCGCCACACTTTAGGATTGACTTTGACAATAATTGTCCTTTTTAAATAATAAAACTACAAGCGAAACTTCCACGCAAAAGTTGTCATTTAAAGACAAAAACAAAAAAAAACAAAAAACAAAAAACAAAAACAAAAAACAAAAACAAAAAAAACAAAAAAAACAAAAAACAAAAAACAAAAAATCATTCCTCATGTATGGATACACATACGCTGTTTATGTGTAGTTGCGTACTGTGGATTACAACTTATTAAAATTAATAAATATATGTTAAATTTATGTTATCTTTAGGGTATAGATGAACTACGCGCTTAGAAAATACACTAATTATTATTAAACATGTTAAGTTATATATTTTCATTATAATTAAAATCGTATTTTTAAAATATAATTTCAGTTGTAAGTCCAGTATGAACAATGTACAAGTATTATCATTCCAAAAAATATATAAATAGCACCATCTCTAATACATATTATAAATCAATTAATATTTTTAATTTGGACCTCTATCATGTAAACGCGAAGAAAAAGAAGAAGAAGAAGTTATTCCAAAAATATATATAAATAACACCATCTCTAATTCATATTAAAAATCAATTAATATTTTAAAAATAAATTGTTATTGGGACCTCTATCATGTAAAAGAGATTGTTTCAAAACTCAACTGTGGGTTAAAAAAGAAGAAGAAGAAGAAGGGGGGGAAACTCAACTGTGGGTCTGGTGAGAAATCCGCCCGGGTAGGTTGGAGTGATAATAAAGTCTAAAACCATGACTTTTTTTTTATAGGAATCTAAAACCATGACTTGGTCAAAGACTCAAAATTCAATAACATTCTTATTTCTTCATACTAGTTATTTTTTTTTTTTTAGGAAAATCTTTTATAATAGTTGAGTTGACAAATTTTTACTGATTCTTATTTAAACCCACTATTAACATTAATTTTTTATTTACCACTAATAATTTGTCACATCATCAAGTGTCAAAATTGTTATGTCTATATACTTTCTGTAAAGAGAAAGCATTTTATCAGGAGCTGGCGTAAAACCAGTGTTTTACGCCAGCCAATAAACAATCGCCACGTGTCCTCCTTGGTTGTGCCATCCTTTACTGGTAATATTCTACTTTCCTGCGCGCCAAACAACCCAAAAAATGGCTCTTTATATTTTATAAATCCAGAAAATAAAGACAGAAATAAAAAGAATAGAAAAAGAAAAACCTGGAAAGAAAGGACATGCGTTAAAGGCTTTCTCATAGGGAACCTCCGTTTGCTAACTCCATTTGGGTCTCTCTCTCTCTATTGTACAGTCCTTGGAGAGACACTTGTTGATGAATATGGATATGGGTGTCTGCTCAAGCTTTAAACTTTTCACTGTATAATGAGCAGAGGCTTCAATCTCTTCTTCTCAGAAGAAGATGGCTCTGCAAGAAGAGGAAACCCTACAGCTGCTAAGTCCTGCAACGGTCATTGATGCTTTGTTCTATGAGGAATAGAGTTTAGAGGAAGAGAATGGTATTGGGGAAGAAGGGAGTGATGAAAATGTGAAAAAGCACTCATTTTTTCCCTTCGGTTTTGCTAGAGAATGACTTGGTTTGGGAGGATGATGAACTTGTGTCCCTAAAATCCAAGGAGGGAGAGACCCATGTGTGTTTAAGCAGAGGGCACAACCCCAGAGGAGGAAGCAGAGGGCACGGCGAGAACTCGTTATTCTTCGAAATCGTTCTGCTCCGGCGATCTATATGGCGGTGGTGAAGAAGGAAGCAGAGGCGAAGGCGTGAGCTTTTGTTTGAGGGCTGGTTTTCTTTCTTCGTTCTGTTTGGAGTTTGTTTGGAGAGGGGTTTAAGTGTGGACTTAATGTTTTCCACATGGCGATTTTTTATTGGCTGGCGTAAAACACTGGTTTTACGCCAGCTCCTGATAGAATGTTTTCTCTTCTCTAAAATGGCTCATGGCAACTTCAGCTAGATGGGTTTCAATTCTATTAAGTTGGATAAAGCTAAAAATGAGTAAGGTAAAATGGATTGCAAAATCTTTAATCCTTATCCAGTTTTCAACAAGTTTGATTAATTGGTATGATCTTCCTTTCAAATACACATAAAAGGAGAAAAATAAAAAAGAAGAAATACTCAAAAATAAAAATTACTTATGTAATACATAAATTTTTATGTAGTTAAAGATTCTATTCTATATGCATTAGAGCATTCACATCGGGGGTCTTTAAACTATTCTATTTTATCATCTCAAAATCTACTTTATCATATATACCATACCATTTTACAACACGCCCAATATCCCAACTTTTATTTTTACCTACAATATATTAAAATAATATAAATTACAGAATAAAATAATATAATAAAAAAATATATCTCTCCTCTCTTCTCTCTTCTCTCTTCATCTTTGTTCTCCGTCTCTCTATTTTTCTCTCTTTCTCATCTACCCACCACCAAAAATCACCACCACCACCACCACCACCACCACATCAGTCACAAACCCACCACCACCAACAAAAAAAGAGAAAAAAATAAAGCCACGGCCATACCCATACCCACGGCCAAACCCAGAGCCACTGCTGGACTTACTACCAAAAAAAAAAAAAAAAAACCACCAATACAAACCCATCAGATACAAACTCACTGATACATGCCTTACCGCAAAACATACACAAAACTCATCAATCCATGCCTCACTGCAAAACACACACAAAACCCATCATCGGCAACGATCTTAAGCAACCCATCACTGCAAAACACGTTGCCAACATCACTGCAAAACCAATCGCTACAAATCTGAATACACAGATCACAAATTCAAAAATTTACCCATATTGTTTTCACTCTCAGTCTCCCTTTCTCATCTCTCTCTTCGTTTGTGGCTTGGTGCTTCTCCACCTCCCTTCCAATCCGATTTACTGTTGATGATCACGGTGGATGATCATAGTGAATGATCACGATGGATGATCTGTGGAGCTCCGTTGGTGCTTACCTATAGGTTGATGATCATGGTGGAGCTCCGTTGATTGTAGAGAAGAGGGAGAAAGAGAGGAAAGTGAGTGAGAGACAGAGAAAGACAGAGAGTGAGAGATCGTGTGATGAGAGAGAAAAGCAGGAATAAAATATTAATATAATCTTTTGGTAAAGTTCTACAGTACCATCATACATTTAGGATGGTACTATAGCACTATGCCAAAAAAATTTACAATTTTTCATGTTTAGCCTTTCGGATGTTGAGACAAATTGGACCTTAATGCTAAAATATGCTTACATTTGGCATTTACAAACCCAGCTGTGAATGTTCTTACAACTGCAATTTTTAATAATCATCATGGTCCATGGGCGGAGGGAGGAGATTTGACTTTTCAAAAATCTTCTCTTTCTCTTGTATTTTTGGCAAAAAGAAGAATAATTTTAGACATAAATTTCAATAATAGCTCCCTAAATTTTTACTAAAAACATGTAATGCATTTATATAGTTGGTTAATGTATTTTTTATTCCCACTGATTACTCTTATTTCATACATAGTTCATTAAATTAAAGTGTATTTAATATATACCATATGTAATTTTATTTTTATTAAATTGAGTTGTATATTTTTAAACATGTCAAGACTTACTCTTTTTTTTTTTTTTTTTGCAAAGATGTTATTTGATGTAAATACTTTTGTTTAGGTAAGAAAATATCATATGTTAAATTAAAATTAGTCCTCTTGAATATATACTACTGTTAGTTTCTTTAAGACATTTTCTTCTCTCCCCATGTGTGTGTTAAATATTTAATATTCTCAAAAAAAAATTATATATTTAGCTTCCCCCCTTCTTAGAAAAAATTGTATATGGCTCAACCACTGATGATGGAATGGATGTCATAAATTGAAATTCTATCGAACCTATAAAAAAAATTTAAAAAGTTTATATATATATATATATTAAAAAAAATCCAATAATCAGATTTGATATAAACATTATCTTATTTTACTGAGTTTACTCTTTCACAATTTAACTTGGAAAAACAAAATTGAAAAATACTAAAAAAACATTAAAATTAGTGCTCATTATTATTTTATCTATATATATATTAAGAGAATTCAAAAAGTTAATATTATCTTTTTCACTTTCAAAAATATTTCTAAATTAATTAATTTATCATTATTTTTAAAAATACAAATTGAGGTTAAAACCATAAATAGACGAAAATCAAAAGAAAAAAACCTACTGGTTATTAACTCCCCACTAGATAATCAACGTTGATCACAAAATAAATAAATAGATAAAAAAACTTCCCACTAAACATGTTCAAAAAAAAAAAAATAATAATAATAACTACACCCACCAAACAAAAAGGAAAAACTATCCCACATTAAAAAAAATAAAAAATGTCAATCTAAACTATCCCACGTTTCTATTTTAAACTATTATATTATCAGAAAAAAGAAAAAGTTTGATGTATTACATTATCAATTTGGATAAACACGCAAAAGTTTCTAATTGAAATAGGAATCCTATTCTCTTCAGGAAAAAAAATCCTATCTATTTTTTCAAATTTTGATGAACGAAAAATTAAGATACTAAACCCAAAAAAAAAAAAAAAAATAGAGCCTCATTGCAAGCACAAAGCACGTGTGATAAGGCTAATATCATATTATATTAGTTACCACAAATATGATATAAAATTAGTGATGTATAATCCTATTAAAAAAGAAAAAATAATATATATATATATATATATATATTTTTATAAGGTCATGCTAACGAGTGCTCTTAAGACATTGATTAAGAATCCAGTTAAAAAAAGTTTTTATGGGAAAAAAAAAACAATTAATGTTTTGACAGCTTTTTTCATTTTCCATAAAAGTGATATTAAAACTTTTTTTAACTAGATTCTTAACGAGTGCCCTCATTAGCATTTCCCATATATATATATATATATATATATATATATATTATTTGACACCTATTTGGCAAATGTTTGCGTGTTAGAACTTAAATAACACCAATTAACAGGCATAAAATAAAAAGAAATGCTAATGAATGCCCTTAAGGCATTAGTTAATGGGAAATGCTAATAAATGCCAGGACATTAGTTAATAATCTATTTAAATAAAAATTTTATGGGAAAAGAAAAAAACGATTAATGTTTTAACAGTTTTTTTCATTTCCCATAAAAGTAATGTCAAAACTTTCCTAAAATGGATTGTTAACTAGTGCCCTAAGGGCACTCATTAGCATGACCCAAACTTTTGTTGACATTCTTGTTTTGGAACATGATCTAGGAAAGTTCATATTAGTTATGAATTACTTGGCGAAAAAAGAGGTATCAGTTTCGAATTGTAAACACTCACGTGCCCTTTGAAAATTTTGATTGGTTCATCAATTAATATTTTTGTTTTAGAAAAGGGAAACAAAAAAGAAAATAAAACTTAATTTTGGCGAGTGCATTTCTTTGGTGTATTTGCTTAAAAATAATTTGAGTATTACACTAGAATTATTGAATAATTACTTCTTATTGTGTAACGTCTTTGCTTTTCATTTTTAAATTTAATTTCCACTTTACATATAAGAATATGAGTATGAGGTGAGTGTTTGTATGCAATTTATTGTTAATCGTTTATTTGCTAAAAGTTGGTAAAAATTAATTCTTTTTCTAGTAAGATTAAACTATAGTTGTATATAGGGGAAAATAAAACTTTAAAAAACTGTATATAAACAAATACCGTAAATAAATAGATTTTCAAAAGAATTTTTTTTTTTTGTTGATAAGTTTAAAAGAAATTGATGCCAAAACAAAACACTTTAAAAAAAAAATGGTAACTAAATGGGTAGCAAGTTTCTCAAAAAATAAATAAATTTTTTTTGAGAAGAAAAAAATAAATTAATTAAAGGGGTAGCAATTACGCATAATAATTAAGTGCTTTGGACAATTCTTAAAAAGTGGGAAAAGAAATACTTGGAGTTGGGAGAAGTAGACCAAGTGACCAACCCCATTTTCCTTAAAAAAATAAAAATCAACCAACCAACGTTATTACATTGCGAAAAATGCTAGGGACACAAAAAGTCTTACAACTTTTGTTACAGCTTGTCACATGGTGAGTTATGAATGGTAGATGTCAAATGGTGGGTCCACACTTCCACCACTTACAATTTACTATGTGACAAATTGTGACAAAATTTATTGAATTTTATGTGTCACTAGCATTATTCTTTTATTTTATTTTATTTTTTGGTAGAAATCCATAGCATTATTCTTAAATTATTACCGAGAGTACATTCGGTGATCTTGTGAATATTCTCAATTCTGATAGAGTTTGGCAGTTTGCCCTCTTGAAGTTGCATTCATATTTAAAGACATTATTTCATTTGTAAAAGTTTTCATTCTGTTTCTCAACTTTGTGTTTGTGTTTGTGTTTGGTATGGTATATTTTGTTCACAACTAGTCCCAGGTCCAGGAAAGGAAGAGGGTTACCGTAGGTTGACAGAGAAAATATAAAATTTAATGTCATATATTTTGTTGTTGTTATATGTGGTACATATAGATAATTTTGTTGACTTAACAACACACAATAATAACAAAATCTCATAATATTTTCACAATTAATTAAGACATTCCAAAATAAAATAAAATAATTATATTGGGACTATCACAACTCAAAACAAACTTGTTTTGAAAATGTTTTGAGATGTTTGTGACTACAAACTTTCTCCAGTTTTAATTATAAAAAATAGAAAGATAAATTACACCATCATCCACTTAGTATAGTGAAATTTGATTTATTATACCTAATTTTAAGAAATAGCACTTTGTCCTTAAAAGATCAAAATATTTGACACTCGCAACCCTTTTTTCCTCCTCAAAATATCAAAATAATTGACACTCTAGTCCTAAAATAAAAATGAAAAGACAGTATTAGTCTTCAATTCAATCTATATAAAAGCTTGGGTTTGGTGATATTTTCAAAGTGCGACCCCTGGTTTTTTGTTTGCAATGATGAAGAAGAGAATCCTCAGAATAAAACGACATGAAAATGAAAATTATGTTGTTGAGACATCAATTAGCCTCAAAAATCGGATCAGTGAGTTACTAGAAAAAATTTTCATGGAGTATCTCTGACCCTTTGTTTCTCTTCTTTTTCTCCTCCTCTGATCTTAGTTAAGCATTTTGCAGGTTTGTAGATATAGTTTATCTATTCTTTGAACATTTATGTATGATTTTTTTTTTCCTTATCTTTTTACTTAGTTCAATATTTCTTTTGCTGTTCTTTTCTTGGTGAGAAAACTCTTAAATATAATAAATATAAATAAATGATGGGTCCGGTTAATGTGTGCCCTAAGGGCACACATTAAGCTTTCTATTTTTAGAAACATTTTCTTGGGAATTGAAAAAGCTGTCATTACTTTTTCAATTCTCGAGAAATTTTTTTTCAAAAATGGAAATTAATGTGTGCCCTTAGGGCACACATTAGTAAAATCCATAAATGATTTATTGGCCATTGGGAAACAAAAGCTTGAATCTAGTTTTTATTCTATCTTGATTTCTTTTCTTACCATACATATATATATATATATATATATATATATATATATATATATATATATATATATATGTTGTTGGGAATTGCAGGCAGAAGAAGAAACAACATCACTGCTGAATCAAGTGGTTGGGGGTTTGTTTTCAGTAACAATAGTTGCGATTCAGACTCTCCATCAATTGCTGAGATCATAGCTGATCCCAAAAATTTGAGAATAAGGCTTTGGCTTTATTGTCATTGTTGTAGAGAAAATAAAATAAAAGTTTTACCAGGTTTTTTTTTTCTTTTTTTTTCTAATAGGACAAGTTTACCAGTTGGAAAGCCTACTTGTTGTGGAGAAAGTTTATACTTTATAGATACAAAATATTTGACCATTTTTTTCATAATTGTTATTGTGGCAAATTATTAGAGATAAGTAAAAAATAAAAAAAAATAATCTCAATGGTGTTCTCATGTGAGAACCGATAAATTGTTCGAGATAGGTAAACAAAGCTCAATGGTAATAGCTTTTGATATGACAACGCACTGCCATTGAACCCCACCAATGCACCATAATAACATTTTAGCCATCGAAACTCAAATTTCATGATTTCGAAACACCAAAATGGTGTTCCCGATTTTCATCACTCAAACTCACATTTTTTGATTTTTGAATGATGAGAACATAACTCAAAAATTATGCCAAACAACCATCTCTTCCATAGGCTTTTATTGACGAAATGTTTGTACAATTTTTTTTTCATTAATTAAATATCGTGTTAGAAACTTACAAAACAACTATGGGTCAAACAGATTTGTCTCTATCCTTCAAACCAAAAATCTAAGCTAAAATCGAAAAGTTTGGATGGAGGGGAAGAAGAAAGTAGAGCAGTGGCTATGCTAGAATTTCTGTCTAGGGGACAAGATTAAAAGACAATCTTAAAAGCAAAAATAATCTAAATACATTAATTGATAACAGCAACAAAATAAATAAACAATTATAAATAAAATAAAAAAACTACAAATACATGTTGTTTTATTTTGTTTTAAAAAAACCAATTCATAGTTACTAACAATCAAAAGAAGAGATTAATGTAAATACATAAAATTTAGATATATAATTTAATTACTTAAAATAAATTAAGTAAATAAATTTATCTAAAAGTATTAAGAGTATTGCAAATACCTGTAATGTGTGTGTATATATATATATATATATATGCCTCACAGCCTTAATTGCCTCTTAAAATATATAAAATTCAACTTTTATTTCTATATCCTTCTTAGTATTTAAAATTTGAGTTTATAGCCAAATTTTCAAATTTTGAAACCATAAAAAAAAGTCATGATATAAAGGAGAAAAAAATAAATCGGAAGTCTGAGTATTTATGATTTTGGTATAATATAAGAAGATTAGGTAGGTTTTTTAATATAAAGGACCCACTGATTAAATTGTATGATAAAAGAAAGATTATCTTGAATTTTTCACTGCACTTCTCTAAAATCATTTCAAAAAAAAAAAAAAAAGGTTTCATGCCAACGTTTCTTAAATAAAATCCTATATATCTTTTTTTTTTTTTGGGTTAAAAAGACTAAAACAATTTAAACGGCATTTCACTATTTATTTAAGGGATAAGTTTATGAGATAAGCAAAAAAAAAAAGAAAATGTCGTGGACCTGCTTTTGTCAGTTTATTTGTTTGGTGTGTCAGGGACAGCGTGAGCTTTTTCCCTTATGTTTTGGTCTGTTTCTTTAAGGTGGGAATGGGCCTGCTTTTTTCTATTTTTTGTCAGAGGAGTCAAAGTGTCAAATCCATTAAGAATGCAGGCTTCACCCCTGAAGTAGGAAAAATAATATCTTGTATGCCGGGTCTCTGATACAGAGGCACACCCCCACATGCTGTGAGACCCGCCTGTGTGCGAAAGACCCTACATATGGAATAGGATCCTCTCCATTTCAAAGGAAATGGAGAGGCCTCCAGTTCACGGTGGAGATTGACTCCACAATTTTCCATGCTCAAAAATTGGACACATCATTTAAAATGTGTTCACCACACTTAACTGGAGTTCAATTTACTTAACAGGGTTTAACTCAACCGGACAATACAAACTCAAGTTAAACTCTTAACTCTACCAGTCGTTCAAACTCTCTCTCTCTCTCTCTCAAATTTCAAAGTTCAAACTCTCTCAACCTCCACTTCTTATTACTCAACTCAAACCCATCAGCAAAAACAAAGAAAAAATCTTAGCTCACCAGAGATCCCGACACCCATACACGCATCCTTGTTAGACCCAGATCAGAGAGAGAGAAAAAACCTTAGCTCACTCTCACCGATTCTAGGTCAAAGATCTTAGTGACGGCGTTTCTAGTGAAACCAGATCCGAGCAACGAGCGACGAAGCGGCGGTGACAAGGTTCACCTCGGCCCCTTCGCAGCGACTTCTTCGACAACAAAACGAGCCAAGATCTAATGGTGGTGCCACCAGAACGAAGGCGAAGGGTGCCGAAGGAGTGGAGGCGAAGAACGGTGAAGGGTGCTGGCGGAGTGGATCGAAGAGTGGCATCACTGATGGGTGTTGTCACTGGTTTGGGCAAGTGTGAAAGAGGATGAGTAAAGTATGAGAAAGGGGGAGAGGTTGCGGTGAGCCAGCCTTGCCGATTTGGTTCAGACCCAAATCAGAGAAGGTTAGGGTTTGGGTTTGATTCATCATCGTCACAGGTTATTGTCGAACCACTTGAGCTTTCGCTATTTTTACAACATATATAACTAACTAACAAGCAATCATTTTATTGTTCTTGTTCACTTTTTGTTTGTTGCAGAGTAATTATAGAAGGTAAACTCTAACAGAATTGGTTAAGAACTTTTATCCATAATTACATCCATACATATAAATATGTGTATATATGTGTTGAATTATATAGATACATATATGTTTGTTTAGATATATGTGTGATAAGTTATGTTTGCTTAGGTGGTTAGAATTTAAATGTTACCTGATGTAAATTGTTATATTGGATTTTTCAGTATTTTTAATTGGTTTGAACATTATGAATTATGACTATTGAGTAGCTTTGGCACTTATGCCAAGAACTTTATATCTCAACTGGCATTTCCTAGTGTTACTAACAGAGACGTTCATGGTTCAAATCCCTCATCCTCCTTTGTTGTAACTATCAAAATATCAAAAAATAGTCATGGTGCTTGATTATGTTTCTAAATATGATTTGATTTAGTGTAAGAGAGAGTATTTTAGATGTTTAGTTTTTAGGTTGACTTGACCCATTCAACCCAACTCATAATTAGATAAATAACCCAAACCATAATTAGATAAGTAGGATGAGTTTTGGATGGGTTTGAGTTTTTAAAATATAATGGGATGAGTTTGGGATGGAATTCCTAAAATTTAATAGATGTTTTGGCATGTAATATATAGAGGGTTGGGTTTGGAAAGGCTTTTTGGATACCCAACCCGTACACACTGAAGGGGTGTCATTATTGTGAAATATGAGAAGCATGGGGGTGGGGAAAAAGAGTAGAGTTTGGGAGGGTAAAGTATTTCTGAGTATAGCATAAACGTAATGAATATAAGCTTAGAATCATCTTTATTTTAACAAATCCAAGATCTACATTTTGTATGTGTTTCTCACATGTGAACTCTATTGACATGGCTATGAATGAGGTTTTTGTGATGGCCTTGGTGACCTAGTTTTTTTAATGCATTTTTCTTGTGAAGTTCTTACATTTTTATAAGTTATTACTTATTACTTTAGTGTGTGACCTTTCTTTTTGGGTATTTATAATAATTGAAAATTCATTCAAATTACTACATATCTAATATTAAGATATTTGGTATTTTCAGACTGAAGTTATATGAGCTGGTTGAGCTTAAGGTTCAAGGAGATGGTAACTGCCAGGTTGGCTCCCCCCCCCCCCCCCCCCCCCAACACAACACATGCACACACAAAAAAATATTTTTGCATAAATGCTTATGCTTGGAAATGGAAACAATAGGTTCTATGATATTGTTTGGTAGTAAAAAATAGTTTTGGTTTATTGCTTATTTATTTATTTTTGGTGGGATGGGGGTGAAGATAGAGAATATTAATTTATAATATTTTATGCCTGCGCATTATATCTCAGTTATCATTTTTTATGGGCTTGTTATGAGTATCACCTTGCAGTACATTCTTGGATGTTAGTTGCTGGTCATAATATTTATTCTCTTTTAAGTCCGCCCTTGGAAGCAATTCATTGCACCAGAAAAAATTTAGCCTTATTTTTCATGAAAATGTTTTATGTGAATTCAATTCAATTTTAAAGTGAAATCCAAAATAAGTTGGAACTTAATGGACCTCATGGATCATGTACAGAAGATTCCTTGAGTTGTCATTTGCGAATATTCTGGGATGGCTGATATGCTATGTTAAGTAATAGGCATCCAATGAAGGCAACAAACCTTTATCTGGATCTTCTGCTATAACTACCTTTTAAATGCCTTATTTGAATAGATGATAGGTTGGGGTGGTTTCCTTTGCCAGATTCAGTTGGTGTCCAAGTCACCTGCAGATATACTTGACGTATGTACTTGTCTAAAATGGTCATTAACTGCAGTTACAGACATTTGGTCTTTTTCTTCTCTAATTTGTATAAATGCCTCATTTGAGTTGCAAATGAAATTGTCCAGCCATGCTGATTTTTGTTTCTATAATTTAAATGACTTCAAATTATTTGATAATTATCCATTGACTTAAGAAGCTTTGTTTCTTTTTAAATCCTTGTGTAAAATTTTGTTATGATCCTAGTGTCCCATATGGATTAAGTATAAGCCTAACCATGTGTTTATAAGCTCTTGGGCACCCTTCCCTTGCAAGCCGGTCTTCAAGGGTGAGTTCTACACATGGCTTTGTAACAAATTCATCATTCATGATTTCTGAGTGAGAAAGGTCCAGATTGTTGATGTATGCCCTCTACAGTGCAAGTGAATTGCTTGAAGTTATACAAAAACTGTACATTATCAGTGAAAGTGGACGGTTATGTATTTATATTTGTGATGCTTGATAATAATTATTGGCGTTACTTCTTAATGTTATATACTTGAAAGACATCTTATTAGTTCTGTATTTTCCCAGTTTCGTGCTTTATCTGATCAACTGTATCGTTCTCCTGACCACCACGCTTCTGTAAGAGAACAGATTACTCAGCAGGTTGGTTGCATTTGATCTGTCCTTATTTTAAGATGTCAAAACTTAATTATTTATTTGAAGTGTCATAATTTTTGTTTGTTGTTGTCATCAGCTTAAGTGTCACCCGGAATTGTACGGGGGTTATGTCCCCATGGCTTACAATGACTATTTGAAGAAAATGAGCAAGTATTGTGCTATTGTCTGTTTTAATGGTATTTTATTCACAAAAATATATATTACAATATTTCTCATGCTTATATGCCTTTTTTGGGTTCATGAACTAGGAGTGGCAAATGGGGTGATCATGTGACATTACAGGCTGCTGCAGATTGGGTATGAGGAACTATAAGACTTTCCTATTTCTCCCTTTACTTTCTACAATCTTCGTTGATTTAGAAAACAATTTTTAATGTTTTCCATTGATACTTCTATTACCTGATTGCCTAAACTTTACTGACCTTGAAGGAATTTCCCATCATGATATCCTATGTGGATAGTAGTTTATTGTTTTTCTGTTAAGTTATATGTAAGGAATATAGCTTATACTGTAGCAGTTGACATTAGAAAATTACAATTGGAAGTTGGGTCTTTTCATTTTTTTATAAGAGGAAGTTTAGCTCTTGAGAGTGTCTGTACCACTTAGTGGCTGAAATTTTCTGAAGGTGCAGGCTAAAATTGCAAATGTATTACTTTTGTGTACTGTAAGTTATGAATAAGATTATGGAAATGTGCTGCAAGTGGATAAGTGGGAGAAAATTGTAAATTGCCTAAGGTGACATGAAATTGTAAACAACACCTATTGGGTGCAGACATGGGTTAAATTATGTGTCGCATTTTTAACTGTTGGTTAAATATGCAGAACCTTTCCCATTCAGCATGAATAAAATTTCATGTATAGCATACTTTATGATTAACTTGTCCAAGGTGATCAAGTAAATGCCTTCTTGTAGAGTTTTTTTTTTCAAAGCAAATCTGCAATATGCTTTTTTTTGTAAGTTGTGTCTTAGAAGTGTTACTTTCTCCCGCACTCCTCCCCCTCCTTCTGTGTTGATGTAATATGTGCTGCAAGAGTGTTTTAGTGATTTTTGCTTTATAATTCATTGATATCTATGTGTGTGTGTGTATAAGCCCTCTATGGTTGAAGAATGATGCATGTCTTACTATATGTTTGCAGTTTGGAGTCAAGATATTTGTGCTAACTTCATTTAAGGACACATGTTACATTGAGATCCTTCCACATATTGAAAAGTCCAAACGAGGTAAGAATAGAATTGTTCATTATTGTTGTAAAAATTGATGTGTAATAACCAATGCAGATTAAGTTTGTAGTAGTTCTGATTGATTTACATGTTGTGATGTGACCTATAAAAAAAAAGATATACATGTTGTGATGTCAAAATGGAAGAATCTATTTTTAAAGTTACCATTGTCACATTTAAGATATGTGCATGTTCATGTATGCTTGTTGTAAATGTCAAGGAAAGTTGGCATTCTCTGCAATAAATTAATTTGATACTAAGCAACTTTTTTTCACAAACAACACCTGCTATTTTGAATATCTGAATCATGCTGAAATTATAATCCAAACCCCTGCCCCCTCTTCCTTAAGCTTCTTCGTGAAATAATGTTTATGTAAATCATGATATTGATCAATTTGAACATTACTGTCTGATCCACAATTCTCTTGATTGTATGTAGAGTTTTGAATATTTTTTGAGCCCTTTGAAACTTTTGTCAATCTTTGGATGTCTTGCTTGACTTTGTGTTTTTTATGATTTTTTTTTTTAAAATATAATTTGGTTTGGTCATCAGAAATCTTCGAACAATTTTCTGATGATTAGCCTGGAACCAAATTTGGTAAATTGCAGTTGTATTTTAGCCAATCTATATGTAAGATATAAACATTTTTACAACCCCAAGGGGTACTACAATCGGCTAGCATCATGCCTAGCAAAGCAAAGGTCACAAGTTTGAATCTCCCCTCCTCATTCTTCTTCGGGCCAAACTTATCAAAAATAAATAAAAAGATTTTTTTTTTACTAATTTTGATCATTTGAGTGGATAACTTTCATGTCTTTTCTTTCCTAGCCTTGTCATGTTTTGATTTTTTTGGTAAGATGGTTAGTGTAAAACACAATCTCTTTGGCTTGTGCAGTTATTTTCTTGAGCTTTTGGGCTGAGGTGCATTACAATTCGATATATCTAGAAGGAGGTAAATATATATTTATTCATAATATACATTTTCTGGAATTTTAGGCAAATGAAAAATTAGACCATACCTAACATTGGTGTAGATTGAATTGAAGATTGTAAGATTTTACAAGCTATTAAAATAACTAATAGTAATGTAGCAATATGATATTTTAAAAGTACTTAAAACTAAAAATTTTCAACACATGCCGTTTTGTACTAGGTGTCTACTATTCAAGTAACCATCATGAAAGAAGAAAGAAGCAATGAACACAAGGTTCTTTAATTGTGTAGAACAGTGATGCTTCTACAAAGGATCTATTCCTTGATCTATTTATTTTGCTGTTATGCTTCAGTTGTATCTTATATTGGAATCCTTGTTTTATTCGTGCTTTGCAAGATTGGGAATTGGAATGCATGGTTAAGCTTTTTGATATGCTACATTCATATTTGGTTTCTAGTAGAGGTGTAGATCAAATGTCTGGAGATTAATTAAGTCTAGAAATTTTGAGATTTAGTCATTTTATGATGCTTTGAGAGGATCTACAAGAGTAAAGTTCCCTAGACAAGTATTAGGGGTGCTAAGGTGCCTCAGAAGATAACTTTTCTGACATGGACACCAGCTTTGGGAATGATTATAATTGTGGATAATCTTCCAAGCTGGAACACAGTGACTATTGGCTGGTATTACATATGAAAGTGTCGTGAGAATCAATTGTTCATCCTCTACTTCATTGCTTAGTGGCAAGAGATTCTTGATCATTTGTGTTTTCATTATTTGGTGTATCTTGGGTGTTGCCAAACGATTTGATTTAGATGCTTGTGTGCTGGAAGGATGATTCCGTTGACATGAGACTGTATCAATATGGAATGCCACTGTTGTTTCTTCGGGAAAAAATAAAAAGAGGGAATAGTAGGAATTTTTAAGCCATGTACGTCGCCTACATGTAATAAAGTAGTTATTTTTTGGTCTTTGTTCGATTGGATGCCTACCTTAGACAATGTCCTTTCCACGCCTTTTTTTAGCATTTTTAAACTTTTTAGATTTCAGATTGTAATTCTCTACGAGTAGCTTGATACATATCCTGTGTATTTGAATTTTCTTCTCTTATCAATAAAGTGTCTTTATTTATTTATTTTTAAAAAAAAATTTCTTGTCACGCATTGGAAACAATCAACTGTAGTACATAATTATACATTATCAGTGGTAATATCATCAGTAGTAAAGCTTGGTACTTTTCTTTTGGATTGATGATCACTTCATGCTGCTTTTTCTTGATGCTAGTTATTTGTAAGGAAATATATTTTGCAGGAAGAATGCAATGCACAACTTCACAGTGCATCAGTTGCACCATGCTCTGCACATAATGGCCTAGAGTCTTCAAAAGTAATATTGTGATAGTTTTTTTTTTTATAAGGTATTGTGACAGTTGTTATTGTAAGGATTGTAAGGATTGAATTTTGACTGTAATTGATTGTAAAAGGATTGTGACAGTTGTTATTGTAAGGATTGAGACAGGTGGAATGTGGATATTTACAGATATTTGTAAATAAAGATTGTGACAGTTGTGGGATATTGATATTTGTAATATTTTTAAGTAGGTGTAAGGGTGTGCTGTGTGTGTAAGGGTGTGTAGGGGACTGCATGTGGGTGTGTAGTTAGTTGGTTACAAGGATTGCTTATAAGGAGAGGAAAAGGATAGTAAAAGCTCATGCAGATAACGATCATAAAACTCATGCAAAAGAAAAATTCACACACCAATTAACATGCATACAGCACAAAACCTGGCTTATTTATATAAAATTTTTCCCCTAACAGCAACACTTATATATAAAAACAAGTCTTGCCTAGCATAACAATTATGCAAAAAAACATAATTATGTTGTGCAATACCAGACCTATGCAATAACAGTAGTAATAGTAACATTAATTATGCAGTAACTTTAATAGTAACTATGCAATAACTTTAATAGTAATTATGCAGTAAAAGTAACAGTAATTATGCAGTAATTTTAACAGTAATTATGCAGAAACGTTAACAGTAATTATGCAGTAAAAGTAACAGTAATTATGCAGTAACTTGGACAGTAATTATGCAGTAACTTAAGCAGTAATTATGCAGTAATTTTAACAGTAATTATGCAGAAACGTTAACAGTAATTATGCAGTAACTTGAACATTAATTATGCAGTAACTTTAACAGTAATTATTCAGTAACTTTAACAGCAATTATGCAGTAACTTGAACAGTAATTATGCAGAAACTTTAACAGTAATTATGCAGTAACTTGAAAAGTAATTATGCAGTAACTTGAACAGTAACTATGCATAAACTTTAACAGTAATTATGCAGTAACTTGAACAGTAATTATGCAGTAACTTGAACAGTAATTACGCAGAAACGTTAACAGTAATTATGCAGTAACTTGAACATTAATTATGCAGTAACTTTAACAGTAATTATTCAGTAACTTTAACAACAATTATGCAGTAACTTTAACAGTAATTATGCAGAAACTTTAACAGTAATTATGCAGTAACTTGAAAAGTAATTATGCAATAACTTGAACAGTAACTATGCAGAAACTTTAACAGTAATTATGCAGTAATTTTAACAGTAATTATGCAGTAACTTGAACAGTAATTATGCAGTAACTTGAACAGTAACTATGCAGAAACTTTAACAGTAATTATGCAGAAACGTTAACAGTAATTATGCAGTAACTTGAACAGTAATTATGCAGAAACGTTAACAGTAATTATGCAATAACTTGAACATTAATTATGAAGTAACTTTAACAGTAATTATTCAGTAACTTTAACAACAATTATGCAGTAACTTTAACAGTAATTATGCAGTAATTTGAAAAGTAATTATGCAATAACTTGAACAGTAACTATGCAGAAACTTTAACAGTAATTATGCAGTAACTTGAACAGTAATTATGCAGTAACTTGAACAGTAACTAAGCAGAAACTTTAACAGTAATTATGCAGTAACTTGAACAGTAATTATGCAGAAACGTTAACAGTAATTATGCAGAAACGTTAACAGTAATTATGCAGTAACTTGAACATTAATAATGCAGTAACTTTAACAGTAATTATTCAGTAACTTTAACAACAATTATGCAGTAACTTTAACAGTAATTATGCAGTAACTTTAACAGTAATTATGCAGTAACTTGAAAAGTAATTATGCAATAACTTGAACAGTAACTATGCAGAAACTTTAATAGTAATTATGCAGTAATTTTAACAGTAATTATGTAGTAACTTAGACAGTAATTATGCAGTAACTTGAACAGTAATTATGCAGTAACTTGAACAGTAACTATGCAAAAACTTTAACAGTAATTACGCAGAAACGTTAACAGTAATTATGCAGTAACTTGAACAGTAACTATGCAAAAACTTTAACAGTAATTACGCAGAAACGTTAACAGTAATTATGCAGTAACTTGAACAGTAATTATGCAGAAACGTTAACAGTAATTATGCAGTAACTTTAACATTAATTATGCAGTAACTTTAACAGTAATTATTCAGTAACTTTAACAGTAATTATGCAGTAACTTGAACAGTAATTATGCAGTAACTTTAACAGTAATTATGCAGAAACGTTAACAGTAATTATGCAGTAACTTGAACATTAATTATGCAGTAACTTGAACAGTAATTATGCAGTAACTTTAACAGTAATTATGCAGTAACTTTAACAGTAATTATGCAGTAACTTGAAAAGTAATTATGCAGTAACTTGAACAGTAACTATGCAGAAACTTGAACAGTAATTATGCAGTAACTTGAACAGTAATTATGCAGTAACTTGAACAGTAACTAAGCAGAAACTTTAACAGTAATTATGCAGTAACTTGAACAGTAATTATGCAGAAACGTTAACAGTAATTATGCAGAAACGTTAACAGTAATTATGCAGTAACTTGAACATTAATAATGCAGTAACTTTAACAGTAATTATTCAGTAACTTTAACAACAATTATGCAGTAACTTTAACAGTAATTATGCAGTAACTTTAACAGTAATTATGCAGTAACTTGAAAAGTAATTATGCAATAACTTGAACAGTAACTATGCAGAAACTTTAACAGTAATTATGCAGTAATTTTAACAGTAATTATGTAGTAACTTAGACAGTAATTATGCAGTAACTTGAACAGTAATTATGCAGTAACTTGAACAGTAACTATGCAAAAACTTTAACAGTAATTACGCAGAAACGTTAACAGTAATTATGCAGTAACTTGAACAGTAATTATGCAGAAACGTTAACAGTAATTATGCAGTAACTTTAACATTAATTATGCAGTAACTTTAACAGTAATTATTCAGTAACTTTAACAACAATTATGCAGTAACTTTAACAGTAATTATGCAGTAACTTGAAAAGTAATTATGCAATAACTTGAACAGTAACTATGCAGAAACTTTAACAGTAATTATGCAGTAATTTTAACAGTAATTATGTAGTAACTTGGACAGTAATTATGCAGTAACTTGAACAGTAACTATGCAGAAACTTTAACAGTAATTATGCAGAAACGTTAACAGTAATTATGCAGTAACTTGAACAGTAATTATGCAGAAAATTTAACAGTAATTATGGAGTAATTTTAACAGTAATTATGCAGAAACGTTAACAGTAATTATGCAGTAACTTGAACATTAATTATGCAGTAACTTGAACAGTAATTATGCAGTAACTTGAACAGTAATTATGCAGTAACTTTAACAGTAATTATGCAGTAACTTGAAAAGTAATTATGCAGTAACTTGAACAGTAACTATGCAGAAACTTTAACAGTAATTATGCAGTAACTTGAATAGTAATTATGCAGTAACTTGAACAGTAATTATGCAGTAATAGTAACAGTAATTATGCAGAAATTATGCAGAAACAGTAACAATTTTTGCAGCAACAAATAATTATGCAGAAATTAACACCTTGCAGAGATACATCAGACATGCAAATTAAGTATTCTTTCCAAATAATAAAAAATCTAAACATTTGAATGTTACTAAGTTTTGGACCATCAAAACTCCAGTCCTAAACTAGGAAAATTACAAAACAAGAGCACTTAATCTCAACATGTGTCATAGATTATAAAACATGTTCCTAAACTAGAAAAATGGCTTGACTTTATGAACCATCGGATTCCATCCACTTGTAATACTTTCTTAAGTCAAGGGACCTCCACTTGCAACACTTCCTTGAGTCAAGAGACCTCCCGCACCATTAATTTTGTCGTTGGAGCCTACAACACTTGATGTACTTTCTAAATGTGATGCTAATGCAACACTTGCTGATGAGCCTCCCTGATGTACTGCAGAACTTGTAGAAGCCGACTACAAAAAATCCAATTACACATTACACATATCACAAGCTTAGCATTAAAATTATCAAATCATGCATCTAAACTATTATTAATATCAAAATAAAATATATAATTGTAAATATCTTTACCATTAAAAGTTGTGTAAAACTAGTAATATTTCCAGAAGATATATCCTCAGTTTTCTTTTGTGCCATGACGTCATGTGTATATATTTCCTGTAAAAATTGTACTAGTTTAGCAACAATAATAATATACTATATTAATGTGTAAAAATAAAATAGAATGGTGAAAATAAGGATAATTGAAGATTACCTCCTGCACTTTTCTTTTCTTTGTTTGCTTCTTTGATGTGCCTTCCTTTGGTTTCCTCATCTTTTCTATCCATGATTTCGTCCTACGCTTTTTATTACGATAAACCTCTCTTTTCTTTATCCCTTTTGGTACAATCGTAATTGAAGCACATAATTGATCTTCTTTGTTTGCAAAATCGGTGGAAGGTCTAATGATGTCTTCTTCTACATTAGTTTTGCAATTCCTAAGGTCACAAAGTTTTTTTTTCAAATCTGCAATTGCTAAGCTTAGAATATTATGGCCTTCTTTAGTTTCACATGCCTCATTCACCAATTGAATATATTTTGGACATAAATCTCGATACCGATCTACATATTCCAGTCGAGTATCCGGCTTGTTTGTGTTGTGCAATTTTTTCCGCTTCCATCTTTTGCATCTCTTCTCCACCTCTTCATGATATATCTATTAAGAATCAACTTGATATCCAATACATCAAGAACTTTCAAAACATGCCTACATAAAATACCAAATGACTCAAACTTTCTGCAACTACAAGATAGAGTCTCATCTAATGGATTCCATATGACCTCATATTTTCCATTTTGATTGAAAACTCCAACCACATAACTATGTGTTTGACTCACATTGCGTTCTAGGATAGAAAGTGTCATTACCTCTTCAACTTCTGTCTGAAATAAATCAAACAACTTAGGCGTGTACACTGTTGCTACTTGGTTAAGCATAGGAGAGCTTTTGATCTTTAATCTTGGAAATTTCTGTCTAGAATTGTATTCTACTTCTAACTCCTTATCCCGCTTTTGATTGACAATTGTTTCAAAATGAGTGAAAAATTCTACTATATTGAGATCAGTACGCAAGCAATCCTTCAAGTCAGCATTGAAACTCTCACTAAGCTGGGTTGTCTTCATTCCTGCAGTGAAAGTTCTCTTAACATATGCTTGGGCCCATTTTTCCTTCAATTTAAATAGATCAATTAGCCATTTATTTTCACGAACATCATACTTATCTAGCATTTCATTCCAAGCTGTAAGAAACTCATCTTCACCGTCATACTCATAGATACATGCTAAGAAATCAGCGTTAAATTGAGGCTCAGTTTTTAGTAAATGACCCAAGTGTTTCTCAGCATTCTGCCACATATGCCAACTACACAATGCATGATATGTCTCAGGCATGACTACTTTTATTGCAGCTGACATTGCTGCATCTTGATCTGTGAAAATAGTGATTGGCTTCTTTTCAGACATTGCTTCTATGAAGGTCTCAAATAACCATACAAAAGATTCAATCGTTTCATCATATAAAAGTGCACCTCCAAATACAACAGTTTCTCTATGGTGATTGAGACCCAAAAATACTCTAAGTGGCCTTGCATCTCTATTTGCGCTATACGTTGTATCAAACGTTATTACATCACCGAAGTGGCTATAGTCAATGATCATTCTTGCATCGGCCCAAAAGATATTAGTAATCAACTCTTCACAGTCCAATTGAGTAGCAAAATAATATGAAAGGTTTTCCTTAAGTTGACGACTGAAATATCTTCCCAAGCTAGCAGCTGCCCCATGCTCCATGTCTCTTTGTCGCTTACTACGTAAGTAGTTTTTATGATCTTGCTTGGTAAAACCAAGATTATCATATCCACCAACTTGCTTACTAAGAAGCTCATAAGATTGCTTTAATCTTAATCCCGATTCATGTGCCAAATCAATTTCAATAGCATGAGTTGCAGCCACTTTCCGTTGTGATGGCATCATGTGCACAATTGATGGAAGGTGGAGATAGTGGTTATGCTCAGCAATAAATTCACTCACCACATATTTTTTACTATCTCGATTAAGTACAATAACCAAACGTGCTTCACAACCACATCTTGTTTCTGCTCGTGGATTCTTTACATTCTGATCTCTCTTGTCTTTGCCTCGAACTCTCTCCTTCGCACACACAAATCTCCTTGAAGTAACCACTCCAGTCTTTTTACATTTATTTACATACTCTTTTCTAATACTAAAACCAGGCTTTCTACCATATTCATTATAAAAACCATATGCAATCTCATCTGCTTCAAATTCCATCCCTTTAAATGGGGTAGATTCCATGGGCACATTAGAAGGAACATGTATTCCCATCATTATCCCTAGAAAAAATTGAACATAAATTTATTATAACTTTCACCTATCATTTATTTTCAAAATAGAGATGATGTAAAAAAAAAAAAAAATGAGGATGTAATGAATGATCAACATACTAATGAGGATGTACCTCATATGAGAGAAATGTTATATATCTTTGTTACTAAACATAAAAATTCAAGATGACCAAGCATGATTTCAACTCAACTCACTCAAAGGGCAGTCAATTTAAACATGACAGTAATAAACATGTTCTTTAAAATCTTGCATCCATAATATGCCATCAAGAATCATTATAAATGAATCTTCTTATTATGATTAAAGAACTTATTTATTATGAGATTTTTTTTTTTTTCAAAAGAGAAATTTATTAATTGAAATATCTAAACCTTGTGATCAACACCACAACAGTATCTTTTTGATCACCTCTCTATATATGTCCATAATCCACATTAAGCGTACAAGTAATCATTTTTTAATTTCACATAAACTCATCATTGATACTATTTTCTTATGAACTGATTATAATAGACTATATTAATAGCTGTGGAAATATATATATATATATATATATATATATTTTTTTTTTTAAATTGTGCCACTAAACTTATTGATTACACTATGAATTAGGATCATGTGTGTAAGGATTTTAGTGTTGATCCATTCCATAACATTTTATGGTAATAAATTCAAATTTATTGATGTAATTTTATCCGTTTGAAAATCTAGTTAGTTTTTTAGTTTATATTTAGAGCTACTCAAAGAAATGCTTACTAAAGAGGTTTGCTTGAGTGGAACGTTAAAGGGATGTGAGGTGTGCTCAAGCAAGATGGTAAATTTGCTTAAGTGGAACATTAAAGGTCCGAGATTTTGCATGTCTCTCGCTTGAGTGAGGTCGTAAAAATATACTTTCCTAATCTACTTTCCGAAGTGGTTTCTCCATTAAAGATATTCTTCTTTGATTTTCCACTTCATCACCAAATGTTATGTCATGCTTAATGTGCTTTTTATATTACTTATTGATTTGTTAATTGCTTAACTATAGTGAAAAATTAATTGTCTGAGTGAATCACTTCACCAATATAATTTGATAATTTTGCTCATTAATTCACATTGGGGTCTAAGAAAATATTATATATGGCTAATTTTGTTAGAGGTGAAGTATTGCACCCCTAAATATTAATTTTGCTCATTTAAAATATTTAATTTATTATATATTTCATGACTTTTAAAACTATTAATATACTCTAACTATATCTAATTTATTTAACGAAAATTATTGAACTAAATTGTTTAAAGAATATTAATCCTAATCTGTAATAATTAAAAGATAGTTCATATTTTAGAAATGACTGGATACAAAATTTTTCTAATATAAATTAAAGACTAATTTGATGTAAATATTATATATGGCTATATATAAGAAAATAGCATGTGTTAAATTATGTTAGAGGTGAAGAATTTAGGGGATAGAGCCTTGTTCTTGGGGTGCAATACTTCTCTCTCCATTAACAAGTCCTCTCGCTTTCTCAGTTGCAAGGTCAATTGCATATACTTTACTGAGGATGGCATGGACATGCGTGTTTATAAGTTATAACATACTTAATGGAAGCATTGAGACCCACTTTATGGGTGAACTGTGAACGTGATCATTTGTTTAAAAACTTCATAGTACATACCTTAGTCTGCCTTATAGAGAGTTGTTTATGCTTATAACAACTTTCCAAATGTTCATATGAGATTCATTAAACAGGGGGCCCATGAACCATAAGCTGACTTTTCTGTAAAGGTGCCTCTTTTTTCATGCACACAGGTGTTTTTTTTTTTTTTTTTCAAAAAAGCTACTAAAAAAGGCATATTCATTGGTCATAAGGGCCATGACTAGAGTACACTTGCTATACCATCCTTTTGTTTTTAGGGAAAATGTTCAAAAATTAACTCGTTTTCTTATTTTGTGAGTAAAACTCATTTTCTTATGTTCGGTAATCAGGGGCGGTTGCACATACATTTTAGGGGTTCATATTAGGGGGTTCAAATGAATAAGAAAGTGCTTAAAGTCCCTGGAATTGAGCAGAAGGTAAAAAGATTTCCTTTAATTTTTTTTGCTTATTTGGGTTTTCAAAACTTTGAGTGATTCATCCACGTCAATGTCTTGGGGCAATGGTGGTGAGATTGAACAATAATTGCCCATGTGTTGTCCCTATGTTTATTATTGAAAGATCTTTGGCTGGTGATTATCACTCTTCTGTATTAGGCCATTGCTCCTTAACAACAATATAAATACAGAAAAAATGAGATGGACTCCAAGAATCATCCAGCCATTATTATAAAGAAAAATTAAAAAGAAAAATTCAAATAGACTCTATCTTGCAACTAGCCACCAAAACAACAATACAAACTCACTAAGACAACAATATAAATGCAGAAAAATGATCAAAAATCAAATAAGATAAAGTTTTCGGATATACCTCTGTTTTGGCAAGATATAAACAGAGATGCTTTGAAGCTGAACTTGTTCTCTGAAGCTTTTTTTTTTTTTTTTTTTTTGGGGTTAAAATTTGTGAAGCTTTGAACGTGGGATGGCAAGATAGAAACAGAGATGTAGAGAACCTTCTGTGAAGCTGTTTTTTTTTTGGTTAAAGTCTATGAAGCATTGAACGTGGGATATATCTCTAACCTTCTGTGAAGCTTTTCCCTCCTAAAACGTTTTTTTTTTTTTGTTTTCCAGTGCACAAATATAACTCTAACTCTGTTTCACTTTTCCCTCCAAAAAGTTTTTTTTTGTCCGGTTGAGTTAAACAAATCATCTAGTGTTTAACTGGGGTTAAGTCATAAGTGTGGTGTGTTAGGATTAGTGCCCTTAAATCCTATTGTATGATGCTATGTATGTTATTATGTATGACATTATGTATGACTTAATGTTGTGATTAATAAAGTTTCTTTAGTATTATTATCTAAAATAATGGTAACATGAATATTTGGACATTATCATATAGTCCATGAGATGCATAGTATGTGATTTATGTGATTTAGTCACTGAAGATATAGATCACAAGTTCTTTGTAAACTCATAATTTTGGTTCATAGTCGGTGATGAAATTGGGCATTTCATCTGCAAAGACTATAACATATCAACTAAGATGATTTATCTTGATCATGGAAGTGGAGACTTCTAGTTGATATGTTGATATGTTTTAAGAGTTAAAACATATTGAACTGGACCGCTGTGAGATTTATTATTCTCCTAACGACTGTCAAATGAATAATAAATCTCACGACTTCTATTTGCATGAACTCTTAATCCTGAGAGAATAATGGACCTGATCATGAGGTGTAGGTTGCTTTGATATATCAGGAGTGAGATCTAAAGGCACGATCAAAACCTCAGTATGTTGGGCAACCACATTTAGTGTTGATGGAACATATATTCTCAAGATGGAATTCGTAGTCTCTTAACAGAGATATAAAATATTCCCTTGAGATAAGTTTAATGGGTTTGGTTATTCAGAGAGTTAGGCCTAACCACTTTAGTAAGAAATTACTAAAGTATATATTTATGAAATTGGATTTCATAAATATATGATGAATAACTTAAAAGGATTAAACCGGGTACTCAAGGATTAAGATGTAGTAATTTTCAAAGTGGCAATCTACATTCATGACTTTGTATTACTACGAATATTTTATGAAGGGGTTGCATGTATAATAAAGTCTTGGGATATAATTTATTAATAAAGCCTAGAGTGCAATTATATTTATATAGTGGTATTAAATATAATTAATGGTAACTTTGGACTTGTCAATAGTTGACAGAAAAGCCCAAGGCCCATTGGAGCTAGTGTTTTATTGGTCCCTTTTGGTCCCACTCCAAGCCACACACTAAAGCCCAATTGGAAAGGCCCAATAGGCCTGCCCAATTAGATAATCAGTTAGTTATAAAAGGGAGAAACATACAGAAATTTATTTTAAGAGAATCATTGTTGTGAAGTGGAGTGTATGTGCAAGTGAAACCACTCAATAATTCTCCCTTAGAAACTGATTGAGAGACCACACTTCTTGGGCGTAAAGTGGAATTGGAGTGAAGATTAAAAGTGTTCCCAAGAACTTCTAATCTTTTGTTTTGAATTTCACCGCACTAAGGTACGCTATCTTGTTCTCAAATTCTAAAAATCACATAATGCATGTTATCAATCATGAATGAAATAGATCCATGTTTGTCGCTTCCGCTGTGTGTTTTGTATGGGATACAAAACCAGATTTTCCTTCAATTGGTATCAGAGCCAAGTTTTCATATCATGATTGTATAGCATGTGATTGAATTTTAGAATTAAAGAAAAACGGTTTCTTGGTGGCCCATAGTTGTTTTCGGTTATATAGATTGAAGTTCTATAGACTTCTAGATGAAGTTGTGAGATAACCGTTCATGATGGATTGCCTTGATGCATTGGTAAATATATGAATTTAGCACCGATTGCATTGCTTTATGGTAGTTATTGATTGTTGATGTAACTGTTTTGTAACTACCATGTGCGTGAACCAAGTTATTGCACCACTTGGACTTTGTGTTGCACCGCTTGGTTATAACAAGGCAATTAACAATTTGGTGTAATTGTCATATATTATATGCATGAAAACTACTTCTTTTGGAAGTATTGAATCTGTATATTATATATATGGTGTGATAATTGGCTTAACATATATATTTATATGGGTTCATGTGCGTGCACTTTGATATTGCATCGGTTGGATATAGATGTATATATTGGCTTGATTTGAGGGGTTTGGAAATTTCTCAATCCATAGTTCATAGTGTCAAAACATTAACCATATCATAAATTGTTTTTTATTTTTACTTTTATGTATCATAAGATACATAAATACTGTATACTACAATTTATGAAACATATTATAAATATAGAATAAATAATATATTTATTATAAAATTAGAACATATAACTACTTGTGCTATAATATTTGACAAAACTAGCCATCAAAAGTAAAAGTGTTAATACATAATATAAGGCAAAATAAATTTTAAATTATCACTTTGTGGTTTTGTGGATTGAAAGTTGCAACTAGGTAAAAAAAAGAAAAAAAGAGTTATACTTGAGAAGGAATAAGAGACTTGAACCTAAAATCCAAAGAGAGAAAGAGAGACAAAGAGCCTAAGGAAAAGAAAATATGAAAGTGGGCAAATGTGTTGTAAAAAATTTTAGGAAAAAAGATCAAGAAAAAAATTTTAGTTTTTGTATTATGCTAAAGTATTAGTAACTCAATAATTTGATGTAAAAATAAGTAGAAAAGAATTTGGGCTCAAGTCCCAGAAACCTCTAATTTAAAATAATATGTTCCTGTATTGTATAATACAACTATACATAAGATATGCACTATGTATCTTATAATTTATAAGAAATTCGTATATATCTTCATGATACAGAACTTTTTGTGCATGATAAGATATATATTACGTATTGTACAAATACTAACAACTATATCTTTACCCCATCTAAACCCCTCTTTTATATTTAAAGGACAAACCCCTGTTTTTAAATTTCCCAAATTGGGAGCATTAGGTTGGGGAATCAAGAGAGAGCCTCACTTATAATAACAAATTTTAATTTATTAATTTTGAATAACCCTTCCTAAACCTTCATTTTTTAAGGGCAAATCCCTCATTTTTAAAACCCCCAAATTAGGGGAATTTGGACAGGACTCAAGGGAGAGGTTCCACTTATATTAACAAATTTTAAATTATTAATTTTGCATTTATGATGTCAAATTTTATCTATTTCTTATCAAAATTGAAAATGTGAAGTTTATCCATAGGTGGATTTTCTTTTTCTTTTTCTTTTTTAAGAATGATCCATAGGCAAATTTAAACAACATTGAAACCCCTATATATATATATATTTATTTATTTTTTTTTTTTCCCTTAAGATAGAATTTTACTCTAGCTTAATTTGAGAAACCTGTTGCAATGCTATGTGGAATTGATAGTCCACACTCATAAATTTGAGAAACCCACCACATGGTATGCACTGAATATTTTTTTCAAGTATATGTAGTTCTCACATCATGCACACACACACTAATTAATTATAGGGAGAAAGTCCTTGGGGTTGGTCCCAAAATATTGGTTAGAGATTTCAAACATAATAACTCATGAATCTCATGAGGCCTTAGCTTTGATAACTATTAGACCAACCCATTGAGGTTTTTTCTTTCAAATACTTAATTGCCTATTCCTGCTTTCATTCTTTGCCAACTCAATTCTAGATGGTCTAAACTCTCTAACCACTATCATCTTCACTTTATCTCAATCAGTTTAATTGGTTGATTTAATGTGTCTCACTCAGAGCACTAGCATCAGCCGGTTATATACTTCAAATGCAAATAGCCTCTATTGTTGACATTTGATGTTAAATTTTGGGTATTTTTTAATATCAATTTTGGGTGTTTTTAAAAAATAAAATAAAATCTTATCCATCAATTTTATAGCAAGTGTCAATTTAGTCCTTGTATTTTCAATTAATTAATTAATTTTTTTTTAAATCGATAGTTCATGAATAAAGATTTGAATCTAGAACATCTCTATTTGAAAACACCAAAAAATATCAATTAAGTTATAAAACTCTTAACAAATAATTAATTTTTTAAACTTAATATTTATGAATTACGTCAAATAGAACATTTTGTCAATTTTTTTATCTTAAACTTAAAGGCGTTAATTAATTAAATTACATGCATACAATTTTGGCTCATCACCCATGTTTCTTAAATTTTCTTATATTTTTATTTATTGAACCCACTTAAATGGGAAGAAATTTTTTGGGGGGGGGGGGGGAGAAGTAAAAAAGATAGATGGTAGTATGGCACATGGCAACCAGAAGATTTACTCCAACATTACCTAAAGAGAATTGCTATGTCCATAACATTTTTACAACACTTTTATAACAAATTTTAAGTTGCAAGTTGTTATTGAACTTCTCTTAACTAAATCATTAAATTGGAGCCATATAATAAGAATAAAAAAAGATGTTGCTGCAAATATGCAACAAATGATGCACTTAAGAAAATTAGTTTAAAGAAAACAAGAGATTAAGGTCCTATTTGGTTTTCTCATCACTCAATTCTTACTTCTCATTACTCAATTTTCGTAACTTATTTCTCTAACTCTATTTTTTTTCACTCACTCAAACTAAAACTTATTTGGCTTCATATCTTGGCCTCTATAACTCAAAATTTTGCACAAAGTGGTGGGACCCATTTACTGTGTTGGGTCAGAACGGTAGTTGCCTACCCGCACTGTCTCTTCTCTTTCTCCCTTCACTTTCATTTCTTCATTTCACGCCTCTTTCATTTCTTACTTTCTTTCTTTCCATTTTCATATGGATTTTCTAGAAAAACTCAAACTCACCATCAAAACAAAGAAACCCACCAACAATGTCTGAAATAAATAAATAAAACAAAAGAAACCCAAAAAAAGCTCCTGCCTCCTCCCACTATTTGTACCAACTCCATCAAACCCACTTCCTCACAAACACTAAAAGCTTAGAGCATACATAAACCCCAGTGCCTCACTTGTCACCTGAGACATACCCACCATCCTATATAGAACATACATAAACTCCACATGCACAAACCCATTTCTGTACATTTGTGGATGAACCCCAAAACCCAAAACAAAAATATTTTCTTCAGAAACCCCAAACCCAAATCAAATTCCATTTTGAAACAAACACCAAAACCCAGAACAAAAATTTTTTCTTTAGAAATACCAAACCCAAATTAAACTCCATTTTTCAATCACCAAACCCAAATCAAACAACAAACCAAAATCAAGCCCAAATCTTGATCTTTTCTTTCGGGGCAGGTGTAAGCAGCTTTGGAGGGTCGGTGTGCAACTGTGGTATGCATTTGAAGAGAAGAAAAAAAAAGGATGAGAATGGAGAGTTTGAAAAAAAAAATGATGAGAATGAACAATGATGAGCACGATAACAGAGGACAGAGGAGAAAATATCCGTTGGAGAGAGTAATGGCCAATTTGACATGATGTGGACAACACAAGGAGATGGGTCCGATGTATTGCTTATAATTACAAAAATACCACCCTAACTCAATTCTCATAATCTGAAAACACCACAAACATGTTTTCAGTTTCCATCACTCTCACTCAAAATTTTTGAGTTTTGAGTGATGAAAATCACATTAGGAAATCAAGTCAAACACAATTTTTTGTGTGAGTCCCACGTTTTCTGATAACTTAGTTATGAGTTTTAAGTGAAATCACCTAAAATTGCTCTAAACCAAACATGCTCTAAAGGCCCGTTTGGTTTCCCCATCACTCAATTTTCTTAACTCAGTTTCCAAAACTCATAACTAAAACTCAAAACTCATCACTCAATTCTCAAATCTCACTTTCACTGAAAAATCCCAAAACTCTTGTTTGGTTTAAAAACCCAATCACATAACTCATCTTTTTAAGTCAACTTTTTGCTAAAGTTGTGGACCCACCCACTGACTATACACAGTTGTGAAGTCGTTTCCTACCTGCGCGTCCAGGTTCTTTTCTTCTTTTCTTTTTTTCCTCTCCTTCATTTCATCCCATCAAAAAACCCCTTTTTTTCTTTTCTTCCCTCGCCTCCCACATCGACACAGAAGCACAACATAGCAAACCCAAACTGGTCTTGCTCTCTTTCTGATGGTGACGATTTGGTCTTGCTCTCTCTCTCTGATGCCACAAAAAAAAAAATCCAAAAGAAAGCATAGCAAACCCAAACTCAAAATCCTTAGATCGGAGGCCCAAATCACAAAATTAGACACAGAGGTGAACCGATCTGGGCTGAGCTTGAACTGATCTCATAGTGGCTCGTGGTGGTTGCTCATGATGGTGACGGTGGTTGCTCGTGGTGGTTTCTCTGTATCTCCCCTCTTCAATTTGTTTTTGATTTTTTTTCTATCTTCTCTATTTCTTTCTCAACTGATTTTGGTTGGTTTGAATCAGTGGTTATTGGGTTTAAAGTGGTGGGTTGTTTTAGTGGTGGAGATTGAGTTATAGGTCACGGTGGAGATCGGGTTTGATTGGGTTTTTGGGTTTCAGTTGGTGTTTTGATGGTGATTTGTTGTGGTGGGTTGCTGTGGCAGTGCTGGGTGGGGCTGGGTTTGTGTTTCGGTGGTGTTGTGGTGGTGGGTTGCTGTGGCAGTGTTGGGTGAGGCTGGGTTTGTGTTTCGGTGGTGTTGTGGTGGTGTTGTGGCGGCGCTGGGTGGGGCTGTGGTGGTGTTTGCAACAGTAATACCTAACAGCTCTGAATGGACAAGACAACACAGAAGCCTATGGACCCCACAGAGTTCGAAAATTTACCATTATGCCACTGAGTTATGTATCTTAGAAACTGAAAACACCAATTTGGTGTTTTCGATTTTCATCACTCTCACTCAAAATTTTTGAGTTTGAGTGATGAAAACAAGATTTGGAAATCAAGCCAAACAAGAAAAATTATGTGGGTCCCACGTTTTGTCATCACTGAGTTATGAGTTTTCAGTGATGTCACTCAAAACAGGCCTAAACCAAACAAGCCCTAAATCTCTCTCTCTCTCTCTCACACACACACACAAGTAGAGACATAATGTCTTAAGGGATTAATTATTCAAAACTAAAGTAAAAAGTATTGCGACTCAGCAGTCACTTTCTAGTATTTCTAATAAAGCTATTTAAAGTTTAAATCATACCTCTAGTAAATATATATTGAATTATAAAGAAAATGATTAAAAATTAAAAATATAGGAGTTAAATTGAAATGATAAAAATACTGTGGTATTTGGAAGTAAAACCCCTAAATTTTTTACTTCTTTTTGGGTGTGAGTGTTAAGAGTCATATGTAAATTTTGTTTAATATAACATTTTTATACAGGTTTCTCAAAAAAAAAAAAAAAAAAAATTCTATACAGATTTATGAGATATTGAAGTGTTAAAAGAGTTAATATTTGCAATAATTTTAAGAGATAGGGGTTACGTGCATTTATTTTAAGAAATAAATACACATGTACAACGGAGGGTGAATGAGATTCTAATATAATGGACCTATCAAAAAAGAAAAAGAAAAAAAAGAGATTCTAATATAATGGCACACAACAATCCTCAATCAGTACTAGTCACTACATTCACAATACTTTCTCAAAAGTCTAATCGTTACAATTTTTTGCCATTAAGACTTTCTTCTTTTGAAAAAAAAAAGAAAAAAAGCAACAAACAAAATTACTGTTGGATTACCATTAGCTACAAAATTACCTTACTTAATATCTTTTTATTGGAAATGAATTTTGACAAATCCACTGTTGGATTATATTATTTTCTTCTTATATCCTCTATGATTGCAAAATTTTTATAAAATCAAAAATCAATAACTATGTCATCAATAAATTATTTAAATTGTAAGTTTATGTAGTTTTAAATTATGCATAAAATGTAAACTTATAGATCATATAGTAAATAATATCCAATTGACACAAAATTTTGTATGCATATTAAGATTATAAAGCTTTCAAAAAAAAAAAAAAAGTGTATCCCAAAGCTCATTTCTTCATTTGCTACTATCGAAATCTCTAATATTTTGTTAGAACAATCTTAACTCAAAATCAAAGCAATAATTAACAGTATGGACCTTTTTTACACAAACTTAAAGTATAAGGACTAAAATAAAACATTTCAAAGGATAAAGATTAGTTTGAAATGTTTTTTGATAATCGGATTAGTTTGAAACATGAGGCAAATTGTGCGTTTGGATGTGGATTAAAATTATAAATTATTTCACTATTAAGTTTATTTTTGCTACTATTCATGGGTCTCACTACACTTTTTGGCACTATTCATCGTCCTACTGTACTATTTCAACTAACGTTTACTTTTATCTATAGTACTTTCAGCAATAAGTTTTTAGTTTTAGCAAAATAAACGACATTCAAATAGACTTAAAGGCTAAAGCCTAGATAAATAATTAAATCTAATAAAAAAAAATCAAGCATAGCTTCGCAGACGGATGTTCAAATAAACCCGTTGCCATTTCTAGTGACATATTAAACGTAATTTCATTCATCATAATTTTTTTTTTTTTGGTAAGAATTTTAGCATAATACCATACAATATTTCTAAAAAAAAAAATTATTATGCTCAAGTTCATCATGTGAAAATTTATTATGCTAAAATTCAATACCTATTTGTAGTAGTCTTACCAAGTGTAACCTAAAATTTCAAAAGAAATTCAGCACTGCCCATTGCCAACAACAAACAGCACTAAAACCACCAATGTGGACGAGGATAATGGTAGTGACAACTCCGAAGAAAATACTGTTACCTACACCAAGGAAAAAAAATAACTTTTTTTTTTTTTTTTGATTTGATACTTGGAGGAGTTAGGTGTGATCACACTTACTGAAAAAGGGACAAAACTTAATTTTATAAAACAAAATTTCCAAAATTAGGACATACGTATAAGTTTGCTCTGTCCTTGTGTACGGGTTGTATTTGTAGGTTTCATCCACGACTTGCCAGGCAATGAACAATAACCTTCATGTCAAATCATATGGGGATAGGTGATATGACATTGTTCACGCATGTATCCAATGGAACAAACTCGGCCCAAAAGCTGAACCAGTAAAGTTTGTTATTATTGAATAAGATATTTGGTTTCAATTCTCGTTTATACTAAAAATTGGTTGGTGTATAAAAAAGCTATCATCAGGAGCGGACGTTATAGATTGAAATTTTCTCAAAAAAAAAAAACTACCTTATATATTATATCATACCATTTTATAATATACCCAACATATCATATTTTATTTTTACATCCAATACATTAAAATAATATAAATTACACAATAAAATAATATAAAAAATGGATAATTATAGTAAACCCATCTAGGGTATGACCCGTTTTCACTTTGCCTATCCGTGGTTTAAAACTTTACACTCTGCCCACCTGAAGTTAGTTCTGTTACCCTTCTGTAACCCACCTCTCCATTTGTCATTAGAAAAACACATTTTTAGGTAAAAACAAATATAACAAGAATAAAAAAGTTAGGGTTTTTCATTGCTCATGAACTTCAACCCAAAATTTTAAACCTCTTAGGAGATAGGGAAATTATAGGAGGGGGAGACGAGGTTTGTGGGGGTGGATTGGTGATAGGGGATGGCTGTGGTGGTGGTGAATTGGATGGTGAAGTTGTAGTAGTAGTAGATGGTGGCATGGCTGAGGGAGATGAACCTGGTGATGGTGATGTGGTTGCCATCTAGTCATTAATCAACTATACTGATGAAAGTCTCTAGCTAGATATCTCTCATATATCAACATCACTCATGAAAATTTTCACAAAATCCATATAAGTCTATGTCTAAAAGCCAAACTCAGAGCAAAAAGCCAAAACCAGTGACCAATTTCCAGTCTTTCGCCAACCTAGGTTTCAAAACTTGAAAAAAAATTTAAATCACTAAACTTAACCAACTAGACCCCACTTCGAGTTCATAGAGCTTGACCCCAGCAAAAAAAAACCCCAGATGACCAACCAAATTTTGGGCATAACCCATATTACCAGTAACTTTTAAATGCAAAACCTAGATGAGATATGAGTTCCAAAGCAAAGTCCAGATCATGAAGTGCTTGAGTAAAATCCTAGTTGAGAAAACTCAAAAGTCCAGATCACGAAGTGCTTGAGCAAAATCCCAAAGAAACCTCACCTACTGTCCTTTTCTTTCTTTCAATCTTTCACAACATTGCAACATTGAAGTTCGTGAGCAATGAAAAATCCTAGCTTTTTGATTCTTGTTATATTTGTTTTTGCTTAAAAATGTGTTTTTCTAACGGCAAACGAAGAGGTGGGTTACGGAAGGGTAACGGAACTAACTTCAGGTGAGCAAAGTGTAAAGTTTTAAACCACGGGTAGGCAAAGTGAAAACGGGCCATACCCTAGGTGGGTTTACTGTAATTATCCCTATAAAAAATCTATCGCTCTTCTCTCTTCATCTTTGTTATCTGTCTAATTTGTCTTTTTGTTTTTCTCTCTTTCTCATCCACCCACTACCAACCTAAACCCAGAACAACCACTCACCTATACACGTCTTGCTGCAACTTTGAAAAAAGCCTTGATTTTTTTTTCCTCTCCAATGCCAATTAATACTCACAAACAAGCCTTAAAACAATGAAGATTTAATGCCATAGATCTGTGCATTTAGCCATATTTAGAAAGAAAGAAAGAGCAAAGAAAAATTCATCCATACACACCGCCCAACAACCCAGCCACCACCCACACACCGACCCACAAACCATGCCAGAAAAATTAAGCCACCATTGCAATAAAATCTCATCAATAAACCCTAAACAAAAAACTAGCAATAAAATCTCAGCAATAAACCCTAAACAAAAAAAATCAGCAACCATAAAAATTCAAAGATAAAAAAAACCCAACCACCACAAATTTAGCCATTCATGGCCAAAACAAAGACCAAAAACTTTGTGGATCTCGAAGCTCTAACAATGGATGCCATGGAGCTCGAAGCTCTGGCCATGGAGCTTCGGCTCAATAAGTTGGGCGAGATCAGAAAAACAGAGGGGAGAGTTGGGTTTGGGTTTAGAGGGAGGGACCACCGTGATAAAGCTGAGAAAATTCACCCAGTTGACCCATGAAGTGAGAAATAGTGTCGGCGGAGGCATGAGAGAGAAAGAGAAAGGCTTGGTGAGATGAGCAATGAAGAGAGAGAGAGAGAGAGGGGATGAGAGACTGTGAAGAGAGTAAAAAGAGGCTTATATTTTAGATTAAAATATATATTATAATTTTTATAACCTTGCTATAGTATCATCATAAATTAATGAGTTTATTGTAGCACAATTGTAAAAACTTTTATGGTATGTTTTGTAGACTGTAATAGGCATTATAATATAATAGTTATTCTTATGATTTAGTTATTTAGTAGTCTGGTTATATTTTTATTACAGGAAATAGTAATTCCTTATGAATAGTTATTCTTTAAAACTAGTCGCTAACCCGTGCGATGGACGGAAAAGCTATTGACTCTAAAAAAAAAAAATCCAACAATGAGTAAATAGACATTTTGCTAGTTAGTATTTTTTAAAAAAACACTAAAGAAATATATAACTTCTATACTTTTCCATAGTTTATAAGTGTTGTCTAACATTAAATGTTATTGAGTTGCAAGTGAATAGTTACCGAAACCTACAAAATAATATACAGTTTTTAAATTTATAAAGCAAAACTTCCAATAGTTATTTATACACATTTAAAAACTAATATAAATTGCAAATATATAAACGAAGACCATGATATAAGGAAAACACACTAAGTTTCAAATTTGGGTAACAATATGACTTTTTCGTAGTAATAACAATTTAGACAATTCAAAACATGGAACAATATCAAAATTATAATACCTAATTCCATTATCTTTTATGTTAAATCCAAACAAATAATTAATTGAAATTAATCCAAACAAATAATTAATCAACCAAAAATCATAACTTTTAATAAGAAAACAAAAAATCACATGAACCTAGGATGAAGCTTTATTTAAATTTCAAGTGGCTCACTAATTATTAGTGATAATTTCAATGATATAATAAAATATTTTCTTTTTTCTTTTACTTATAATTACTTTCTATTTTATTTACAAGTAATTTTTAATTAATTCCTCCATCGTATGCATGGCAGTGGTGGCTCTACAAATTATTTTTAAGGGAGTCATTAAGAAACTTAAATTAAACAAAATTTAATAAAAAGAAAACTTGAATATATCAAGTTATCAACACAAAAAAACATACACACCAATACATGAAGTTTTACAATTTGCTTCTACTAGTTTTTATATTTTGAAATTATTAAATGATAGTTCATTATCAGTTGTCATAATTTATTAGGTGTAAATGCTCTTTTCGTCATTACATTTTGGGGTCGTTTTTATTTTGGTCCCTATATTTATATTTTACCACTTTTAGTCTCTAATCCAATTAACGCTTGTTATTTTAGTCATTTCCGTCAGCCAATAGACGGAAATGGTTAACATGGCTAACAGATTGATTAAAATATTAATAAAAATCCACCGTGTCTCTTGTTCACCCATGCCACTTGGGTTTCCCGCCCCTTTATTCGCACGTGACCCTCACTAACCCCTAAATCAGTACCAGAAACCCAAAATCCCACCAAATCGGTCCACCTTCCCCCAAACCAAATCAGTCCACCTTCGTTCTCGATTTGAGATAGCCATCAAACCACCATAGCAAACAAACAAACCACCATAGCAAACAAACAAACCCAGAAATATATATACCCAAACCCATTTTTCTTGGAATAGCAGAGAAAAGAAAAGCAGAGAAACACGCTATTGCAGTGAGATCTCTATATCTGTGTATGTCCTTATATATAGCTAGCTTTATATTATGCATAGGGGCCACCATGTTGCTTTTGTATACATTGTTTGGGTTTTGACTTTATTATGTTTGTTTAGTTACTTTTGACTGTCTGTTGGTCATTGTTTGGGTATGTGTTTCTTTGTGGCTTCCAATGTGTTTCTTAGTGGGACAAAATGCTTATGACATTGCTGTTTAATATGTGTTTGTTTGTGCTTTCCAACATGGTCCCTCTACTCCCCTGTTTCTCTGTGTAAATGCTTATGACAAAATGCTTTTGACTGTTTGTGCTTTCTATTTTGTTTGTGCTTTCTATTATGTTTGTGCTGTTTAACATGACGAAATTCTTATGACATTGTTGTTTAGTATTATTTAACTAATAACTAATGAGTGTTGTTTTGTTAACTAATGGTTTATATGTGTTTTGCATGCAACATGAGTGAGCTATTTAGTTTGTCTGTGCATCATGGTGGGTATTTTACTGATAACCCTAGAAAATATGTGGGAGGTAAAGTGGATATAGTGGACAATTGTGACCCTGATAGGTGGTCCAAGACAGAGATTGAAGGTATATGCAGGGAGTTTGGGTACACCTCTGTGAGTAGGATTTGGTATAAAATGTCTGGTGGTGATCTAGAGAGAGCTAATTTCTATTTGATAGTTGATGATGATGATGCCATGTTTATGACAGATTTAGTGATTGGTAATGAAGAAATTCATGTGTTTTTAGAGCACCCTGTGGATAATCCTATACTAGTGGATGAAGGTGAGCATGTTGGGGCAGATGTGCAGCCATTGGTAGTGGAGCAAAACCCTTTAGGATGTGGCGGTAATGATGAAGGTAGTGACAATAGTAATTCTGGTAGTGAAGATTATTACAATAATAATGAGGATAATAATAAGGATCACATTGAAGTAGATGCTGAACAAGCCTACTCTAGGAGAGAAAGTAACACACCAATGGCTGAGGAGGTTGATAATGATGATGTTGTTGAGGTTGATGTTGCAAAGGTGTATTCTAGGAGAGCAGGTAAGGAACCTATGACTCAACACCCATCTGAAGACAAGGATGTAACTGATAGCAGTGACAGTGGAAGAGGTGATGGTGAAAGAAGTGGCCTAGAGGATGAAGATGTAGTGAATCATGCTGAGAGTGAGTTTGTGGAGGACAGTAGTGATAGTTGGGATGGTTCTGATGAAGATGTTACTGAACCAGTACAAATGGGTGCTGGGGTGTAATAAACTCTAATTATGAGAGTGAGGAGTTGCACAGTCTTGAGGAATCATTATTTTACGATGATTTTGGGGATGATACTGATGATGGCTCTGAAGATGAACTGAAAACACCTGTGGGAAAGGGAAGGGGACAAAAGAGGACCTTCCTAGTGTTTAAGCCAGTTGCTAAGGCTGAACATATCAGATTTAAGAAAGATATGTTGTTCAAAACACCTAAGCAATTCAAAGAAGCTGTAACTGATTATGCTGTTCATGGTGGCTGGGGGATTAGGTTTGTAAAAAATGATTTGCAGAGGGTAAGAGCAGTTTGCCGGGAAAACTGCAAGTTTGTGACATATCTAGCAAAACTGCCAAGAGAGAAAAGCTACCAATTAAGAACATTGAACCTGGAACACACTTGCACTAGGAGTTATAAGAATCCAAGGTGCACTTCTTTATATATTGGGAGGAAGTTGATGAAAAGGGTGAGAAGACAACCTAACATGAAACTAAAAGACATTTAAGATGCTGTACATGAGATGTTTACACTAAACATAACTCCGGGAAAAGCTAGCAGGGCTAGGGAGAAGGCAAGAGAATATGTTAATGGGGCTCACACACAGCAGTACAATCAACTTTGGGAGTATTGTGAAGAGTTGAGGAGGGCTAGCCCTGGCAGTACCATACTTATGAAGGTACACACCTTCAATGAAGGTGATTTGGCTGTTGAGATGGACTTGATCTGTGGGGTTCCATATTTTGAGAGGTTGTACATATGCCTGGAGAGTTGCAAGAAATGGTTTATGGCTGGCTACAGGCCAATAATTGGTTTAGATGCCTGCCACTTGAAGACTAAGTCAGGTGGGCAGTTAATCACAGCAATTGTCAGAGACCCTAATGAAGAGTACTTCCCACTTGCGTATGCTGTAGTGGAGGTTGAAACTAAAGACTCCTGGACATGATTCATAAATTTGCTACTTGCAGACATAGGTTAGAACACAAGATGGACATTTATATCAGACCAGCAGAAGGTATGTATGTTTATTACCATATCTATATGCATTACCATATTGGATGTATAGAGTTACTAACACCACAATTGTTCTTGTACTCACAGGGGTTGGTGCAGACCTTCATTGATAATTGGCCACAATATGAGCATAGGATCTGCTGCAGACACCTCTACAATAATCTTAGGAAGAACCATCCTGGTGTTCTGATCAAAGAGTTGTTTTGGAAAGCAGCCAAAGCTACTTATAAAGCTGAGTTTGATAGGCTGATGGATGAACTAAAGGGAATTGATGAGGATGCATACAGTTGGTTGCAAGATCATTCAATCACCATATGGGCCAGACACATGTTCAGTGAGGATGGGTTGAGTGATACAGTACTGAACAACTTGTGTGAGAGTTTTAACAGCCGGATTCTGAAGTTTAGATCTAAGCCTATAATTACTATGGTAAGAATCTAAGCCTTTGAGTAACAGTTAGTTAGATACATTATTTGATACATTAAGAAATTAACATCTTGTGTGTGATTGCAGCTAGAGTCCATCAGGTTATATCTTATGACCAGGTTTCAAGATAACAAACAAAAGATCATGAGAGTGGAATAAGAGATATGCCCTAAAATGCTTAAGAGATTGCATAGGGAAAAGACTGCAAGCAGCAAGTGGCTTGCTTGTTGGGTAGGTCATACACAATTTGAGGTTAAAAGTGGACTGCAAAGCTTCACTGTGGACATGGAAAAAAGACATTGTAATTGTAGGAAATGGGATATGACTGGCATACCATGTACCCATGCAATTTCCTGCATATTCTTCAATAAGTAAGAAGCTGAGCAGTATACGCATAGGTGTTTTCATGTCTCCACATATAAGGCCTGTTATGAGCCAGTAATTGCACCTATCAATGGGTAGAATATGTGGAGGCCCAGTGGTGTCCAACCTGTTCAGCCTCCTATCAAAAGAAGACCACCTGGCAGGCCTAAGAATAAGAGGACAAGGGAGGCTGGTGAACTAGTAGGTAGGAGAGTTGGTATCTCCAAACAGTGTAGGAGTTGTGGTCAAATAGGACACAATAAAAGAAGTTGTAAGGGTCAGATTGGAGGAAACTTTTTCGTACCAAGCACCACAAACAGAACCACAGTAGCCAAAAAGCTGACATTCTACCATATATGTCAAGTAAATGTGTGAGTTTTTACATATTACATGTCAATAAATGTGGATTTCTTGTTTATAAACCAGTAGATGCAGAAATTATTCCAACATCAATCAGCCAACAGGATAAGCTCAAGCTCAACCAAGCTCAGCCACCCCATTTACACCACCTCAGCCATCTGTATCATTCCAATCCAGCATGCACACCCTCACTCCTTGTGCATTTCCTCAGCCATTCCCATCATTCCAGATCAGCATGAATTTCTCATCCAGCCCAAGTGCACCATACTAGACCAGCATGCACTTCTCATCTAGCCCAAGTGCACCATACCAGTACAGCATGCACAGCACTGCCACACTTTTTCCACCACCCCAGTCCAGCATGCACAGCTCCAGTCTAAGTGCACACCAGACCCCCACAGGATCATCCAATCCAATTGCACCACCCAACTTAGGCATCAGTCCAATTCCAAGCACCACATCAAAGACCCTGAATGCTTCCAAGAATGAATCTAGATACATGGGGGCTATCAAGTTTGTTGGGAGTCAGTCATCAACGCATGCTCCAAGAAGAAATGAATAGCTTGTTGTTTTATATCTTTTGATGAATGACTTGTGTTTTGTATAATTATAGCCAAGCCCTTATTTTGTATAATTGGTATTAGTTAAACTATGCCCTGCTGTTTAGGTTAAGATTGGCAGTTGAACAATGCCCTGCTGTTATTTAAACATACTTTTGCTTTTTTTAATGATAACTATGTTTGGGTTAAGTTTGGCAGTATGTTAATTAAGATGTTTGGATTTCAAGATTGATTTTGTTGTTTCCTTTTGTCTTGTTTTATATGTGCAGTATAGTATTTTATTGGAATATGTTATCTGTTAATACCAGTTTTATTTGTTGCATGCACTTGGAAATCTGCTTGGTTCAACAGGGACATTTCCAATCCACACATCCACACATCCACACATTGAATTGAATGAGAAATGTATTCATTTATTTCTCAACAGAAAGAGTACAAAATAAGCAACAGGTGTGTCATTGCTAATAACTAATCCTACCAAAATAGAGCACACTGCCAACCCTCTATACATAAACACTGCAACCTTCCATACATAAACATTGCAACCTTACATGCACTACCAAGCACAGCAACCCACACAAGTTATTTCCACCCCCTACCTAAGCAAACATAGAACTGCAAATATCACCACTAACAATGCCACAACTACAACTAAAAACTTCTCTCTCTTCTTGCAGTCTGCAAGCTCAGCCTCAAGTTTGATGATCCTTTGCCTTTGCTGTGGGATAAACACCTTACCACGTTCACATATCTCATCATCACGCCATTGGAAGAACCTACACTTTCGCCCCACCTGAAACATAGATAATACTCTGAAAAATGAAAAATGGAAATCCATAAACTATTGTAGTAACAATTTGAAACAACATACTCAAATTAACTAAAATCCACTCAAAAAATTTACTGAAATTGACACACCTAGTAGTTTGGACAACTATAGAACCTTCTGCCAGGGTTGTCTTCAGTCCACGCCACAACTAGGACATGTTTTTTATTACAGTAGCACGTCATTGGTGCTTTCCTCCTCACGTTGGAACCTGTTGAATAGCTTGCTTCCATTGGGCTTCGAAGATTGTTTGTTCTGATTGTGGTTTTGGGAGATGAGGATTAGCTGTGTGGGTGGAGGTCGAAGCTCGAATTTTGGGAGTCTAGGGTTTCTGGTATCAATTTGGGGGATTTTGGGTTTCTGGTACTGATTTGGGGGTTAGTAAGGGTCACGTGCGAATAAAGGGGCGGGAAACCCAGGTGGCATGGGTGAACAATAGACACGGTGGATTTTTATTAATATTTTAATCAGTCCGTTAGCCACGTCAGCCATTTCCGTCTGTTGGCTGACGGAAATGACTAAAATAATAAGTGTTAATTGGATTAGGGACTAAAAGTGGTAAAATAGAAATGTAGGGAACAAAATAGAAACGACTCCAAAATGTAGGGACAAAAAGTGCATTTACGCCAATTTATTATTAATATGAGTAGGTCATAGGTAGCCTAGATATGATCCACAGTGCAGGGCTTGCTTAAATCTAGCCTTAACCATGTCCTCCCTTTCCCACTCCAATGAAGCAAACTAATACGCCCAGATGCAGACTCCTACATCTCACTTCAAGATTGCATCTATCAAGCACGTGTTGGTTCCACTTGTGGTCCACTACTCCACATCAATAATGTTCCCATCCACAACCAAGAAAAAAGGTGGCAAAAAACCCAAGTGATAAATCCTCTTTGGAAAAAGTTTCTCTCTCTATACCCTTCAAATTCCCCATCTATTTTCTTAATGGATGCAAATTTTGAAAATCTAACTGTTAGATTATATGTTTTTATTATATCCTCTATGCTTACAAAGTTTCAAGAGGCTCAAAAATCAATAGTTATGTCATCAATTAAATGTTTAAATTTTAAGTTTTTGAGGTCTAAATTTATGCATAAAAAAAGTGTATTGATCGAATAGTTAATAACATATCTAATTTGAATGGAATTTAATATGTGTGTTAAAAACATAAAAAAACATGTATTATAACGGTTTCGATTTTCAAATTTCATATCTAATAAAAAAATATAGAAAGAGTTTGAAGGGTTTTTTTCCAAAATAGTTTGAAGAGAAACTCTATCGGACATTATAGGGCCAGAGCAAAACAAGTCCATGAAATATTTTGTGAAATTTGCATAGCAATGGAGTCAAAAGCATGCTTAAGAGAACTTTTAGCCTATGATGAAGCTTACCAAATTACTTTAGACCTTTCATTCACCTACACAAATTCTACCTTAATTTCACGGGAAAAAGCAAAGCCTATTTGTGGAAGGGAAACCAGTGGCTGTGAACGTATTATAATCTATAGTTTACTGTTTACCACCGACTATGGCAACAACAAAAGCTAATGTTAATTTCATGCTTTTATTGAGCAGCTTACATTCTTCAAAAGGTAAGGATGATATTGTTCGTAACATGTGTATTAGTGGTTATGACCAAAACGTGATAATTAGAGCACCCACAGTAGATGTGGGATATGTGTCAAATGCTAAATATTTGGCACATATCCCACACCAAACCATTTTTTCACCCATTTAGTAGATGTGGGATATGGTTTTTTTTTTGCAACATTGAACAGTACCGTGACAAATTTGCCACGGTACGGAAGATGTGTGGTATATTATTTATTGTTTGTTTATTGTGTTGATGAGTTGTAATATTATTTTAATGTGTAGTAAATATTATTTTAATGTATAGAATTGAATTATAAAATATCTGATAAATGGAATGTTGTAAAATGATGTGGTAAAATAATAAAGTAGGCATTTGATGTGGTAAAATGACATAATTTTTGGAACATCTGCTACAGATGCTGAAGAAAAACTAATTAGATGCCATGCATGACAGTGTCATAAGCTTATTACGCATGCATCTGAGAAAGTTGTAAACTATTTTTGACGGAGCAAAGGAAAACAATTTAGAATAACTAAAAGGAGTTCTAAAACTCCTTTTAGTTATTAGGTAGGTATTAGAGTCAGGGCCCGCTCAACTTAATTTGGGGCTTAAGATGAAAGATTTACGTAAAGCTTTTTAGATATAAATATTAATTAAATAAAATTATGTAATACTAATAAAATCTAGGTTAATTTGATGCATTAAATACATAATTTAATGAATAATATTGACTTTTTTTTTTTTTTTGGGTGCAAAAGAATCATATAGAGAATTGAATGTGATAACTGAAGCATAAATTTTAACAAAAAGAAAAAAAAAGTATTATATTTTTAATCAGAAAATTACTTTGTCTTTGATACATGACTATACATAGTTAGGTAAATTTGTAATTTAATCTTTAACCGAAAAAGATAGATATTATTTAGTATGTAGCTTTGTAGGAAATTAGTTTACAAAATTTGAAGTCTCAAAATATTTATGGGAAATTAATCATCATTGTTGATCTAACACATTAATTTTCAACTATTTTTTGGAAGCATTTTAGGGTTTTATTTGGGTTAGGTTTCTACCATTCTCATATTTTGAAAGCTTTGTTAGAAAATTATAAATAAAAAATATACTAAAGCTACTACAAAATGTACACAGTATGATGTGATAATAACTGTGATTGATAAACTTTAATAACGTAATTAATTAATGTTTGAATTACTTTTTTGTGATTGATGATATGTTAGTTTGTAAGCCTATAATAAAATTTGTGGTATTCCTAACATTACTAATAAAAAAAAAAGTGCACAACCATTTGAAAAAATTCATATATATATTTTATATAAATTTTTGGGTCTTTTATAATGGGCATTGGTCTTTTTTATAGAGGTAAAAAAATTTGTGGTGGACGCCTTATGCCTAAGCCTAAGCCTAAGTTGCCTAGGGCTTAGGCCAGCCCTGGTTAAAGTGAGAGGTGGAGGTGGGCTTGACCCAAATAGATTAACATTTGGAACTGGAACTTCTACATAGAATCTGCATCATAGGCCCAAGGTTGAAAGGTCTCAATAGCATCAATAGAAAAATCCTCATTGAATATCAGGAAGCATTTCCTGTAAGAGACTGAGAAATAAAACCATATTTTTAATTTTTTATACATTTTTTTTCTAAAAGGAAATCAAACTCAAACTTTAACTGGGACTGGGGAACTTAAGATACTAAAGTCTAGAGCTATCAAAATGTGCCTAAGTCATACTGTTCTTTTGTGTGATACATTTTATTTACATGCAACATTTTGGTAGAGTACCTTAGGTATAATATATTAGATTTCCTAATTAAATTTAAATATATGCTTGTATTGAATTTAATTGTCTTAAAAAAAAACATTGTTTCTATATCATGGCAATAAAACTATGTGCTTGAAACTAAATTGGACAACTTAATATATTGCACATAAGTTTTATCCTTTATTTAAAAAGAAAGAAAAAGGCCTAAGTGAAAGAAAAAAAAAAAAAAAAACAGCCACAAGGGTTTGTGTTAGTTGCAAAAACACCCCTAGGTTTTATTTCTTCTTTATAACTCATTGGGATTTCTATATTTGCCAAGTCGACCCATGAGACTAACTTTTGTTAAGTCCTATGAATAGAAAAATCACATGATTGGTATCTTGAATCAATTGTTGAGTCTTCTTAACGTGGTCTTATTATGCTCAAATGATTCTTTCGTCCATAAGAGCTAATAAAAGTTAATTTAGAGGTTAATTTGGTGGATATGAAAAATTTTAGGGAGTTAAAAAGAACAAATGAAACACTAGGAGATGATTTTAGGGGTATTTTTTGCATTTTAGAAAATTAAAAAAAAAAGAGTGAAAGGAAAAGCACCTGTGGCTCACGAGTGAAGTTGAGCCAAGCTAAATGCTAAACAGACCAAAAGGATTGTTGATTTTACTAACGGGAAGAAAGAGAGCACTCGTGAGTCGTGACCCGGGCCAAGTTGAGCCAAGCTAATTTGACTAGAAGGAAAGTCACAATTTCATTTAAAAACACAAGTAAATTTTTTATTTTTAGTAGCAAACAACCTGTTAAACACACACAAAAGTAAGCGTCTGTATATAACAAGTAATAAGTAATACCCATTACTTTTTTTTTTTTTTTTTTTTAAACTAAAATCTGATTAAATGTTTTTATATTTATTCATGTCTTTTATAGAGGTAGCAGAAACAGGGTTTTAGCATATAAGGTTTAAGCCGCTTTTAGGGCTTTGCGTTGGTACTTTCAAACTGTGAAATCTCTCAAAGATGATTAGGGGAGGCAGTAGCTACATATCTTCGCCACCGGCCTTCTCAAACGACGCCAAGCGCCTCCTCGTTTGCACTGCCAACACCGTCTCCATCTTCAGCACCTCCACCGCCTTACAGGTAAGGTTTCCCCCCCCCACCCCCCCACGCAACCGCTAACTAACTTTTCAACTGCCTCTCTCTCTCTCTCTCTCTCTCCTTTTTTTCACAATATAACTCACCATTTTTTTTTTTTTGGGTGCTAGGTTGCTTCGTTGGAAGGTCACACGGCGGCGGTGACGTCGGTGATAGTGGTGCCGGGCACTAAGGTATTGTGCTACTGCTGGACTGCCTCGCTTGATGGCACCATTCGGTATTGGGATTTCTCCGTTCCGGAGTTGCTCAAAACGCTCGATGTTAAGATGCCTATTTTCTCTATGGTATGGTTTTTTTTTTTTTTGTTCTTTTTATTCAAACTTAGTTGGATGAAGCTAAATGATTGAATTTGGATGCTTATGAATCTTTTACAATATGTTTGCCTTTTGATAATTCTGATAGTTGGGAGAGCGGGGATTTGAACCTTGGGCGTCTCTGTTTTGCTTCACCCTTAGAGAACAAAATATCTGAACTTTTTAAAAAATGTCACATTTAAGCACACATATACGCTAATGTTACTTAAAAAATGGGGTTTTTGTGATGACAATAAAACAGCATCTTAAGGAGCCGACCCCAAAATTTTGGGACTAATAACAGTATCGGTTTCTGGTTCACTTAAAAAGCCAGAAAACCTCTAGGGTCAAGTGTTACATTCAAAGATTTTTGGGGGTTTGTGTTTTTAGAGGAAACCACGGGGGATTTTGTATATTTTTTCCCTTTAAAAAGTGACACTTAAATTGGAATTTTAAGTTAAAATTTCGGAGAAGTTGTACTTTTGTATGTTGTGTGGGAAATTTAAGCCAGTAGTTTTTTTAATTCGGATTTACATATGAAAATTTTTAAAGGTTTTCATTTTGGGTGGTACTAGTGAGAATTAAGAGTTTTGAAGCCATTCAATGATTTATGAGTAAAAATCTTGAGGTTGACTCACATATTTATACTTTGCCATGTATTGTTGATTGCAGCTCTTTAGTTAAGAATAAGAATCTTGGTTGTCCAAAGTTGGCTTTAAATTATAATTTTGTCTTGTCTTTCATATACATTTGGTAGTTTCTGCTGTATGAATGATAAACAAAAAGTTAGTGCTGACTTTTATTTTATTTTTAGGTGATTCCATCTATAGTAGGTCAACCAGCTGAGAGCAATGAGAAGCCAACCGATGTTTTTGCTTATCTGTCCATTGAAGATAAAAAAGTGCAAGAAAACAGGCCCAAAGCTATGCATGGACAGATTCGGAAGTGTAACTTGACTGCGTCTCGTATGGTTGGCGGATTAATTTTGAAAGAGGTACAACTTGTTGGAGCAATAATTACCGCCCCCCCCCCCCCCCCCCCCCCCCGGTGCTATTAGGTTTTTTTTTTTTTTGTAATTCTTAATAGTCTATTTATGCCTATGAACTCTAGCTTAAATGTTACCTTTTCGCATTGTAAGAACAGGGTAAAAGGTGAATTCATGGATTTTAGATCCATTAGGTGTGTGTGTGATTTCCCCAATAACAAGGAAGATTAAAATATGTAGTTCATTTGAGGATTCAATTGACATGCAGTAAATTGAAATTTTAAAGAAGCACACACGCGCGCGCGCGCGCACACACACACACACACACAAAAGTTATCATATATTGATAGAGTTTATTGGAATAGTGATATTTATTTATTTGACTTGATAACTGACAAAGAGATGGTATTATTTCTTTTATAAAAGATGAAGCTTGCCTTACAAGAGAAATGAAGAGGACTTCATCAAACTTTTACTTTATTTATCTTCATTTGGGTACAGTCTTACTCTAGCAATTTAAATGTTACTTGATATGGATAGGATAGAATGGTGGAGATTTGGACTGAGTTGATTAGTCTGTTGAGGATTCATAGGCAATTCCATAGTTATGGGCCTAATGTTTAGTTGTTGTTGTTGATATGGAGTGCTTGGACGAAATTTAGATGATAGGGAAATAATATGTTCAAGGTTATTGAATGGTGATATCTATATATTTTCTTTCTTTTTTTTTTTTTAGTAGGTTGATCTATAAAGTTATCATAAGCTCAATCTAGTAGGTTATTAGATCCTCTTACCCCAAAGAGCATATCCAAATGAAATAAAGAAGCAGGGACATCTTTACAGTTTCACAAGATCAATCTGATTTCATGAAGTATTTCTGAATCTTTGAAAATCTACTAGAAACACATAAAATTTAACATATCTGGTATAAATGAGTGGAAGAGTCTAGTAAATATTGGTTTTTAAAGTACCATATCATCCCATAATATTTGTGTCTTCAGCTTTTTAACTTGTATGCTGATTGCCAATTGTTTTTGCAATTTGAGATGTATAATGATTGTTGTCACTTTTTGACAGACTCCACAGCCAGAATTCATTACTGTAAGTTCCTCTGGCAAATTTTTTGGCATCAGAAACAAGCGCAAGCTTCATGTGTGGTCGGTTCCTGCTATAGATTCTGGGCGATCATTGGCAAAGAAAATTACCCTGCATCATTCAAAGACTTTGTCAGTTCTTGCATTTCATCCAACTGAGAGGATTGTGGCTGCAGGTGATGTAACTGGGAGAATTTTAGTTTGGAGGGGATTTGGTTATCGAACATTTTCTACTGGTGATGAACTAGTGAATAAAGAGGAAGAACATCCTGGTGTGAGGGGGAATGATGATGCTGATTCTTGCTCAACGTGGCATTGGCACTCTGCCGAAGTGAAAGTCCTCTCTTTCTCTTCTGATGGTGCCTATTTATATTCAGGTAAATACAGAATTTCATAATGTGCTAAAGCCTAGCCTTTTCATGAAAAATAGGATAGGATTCGAAATGAGAAAATTCGCTTAAAGATAGTGGTACACCTATGGACGAAAAGATGAGGGAGAATTGCTTAAGATGGTTTGGTCATGTTCAAAGGAGAGTGACTAATACACTAGTAAGGAGTGGAGTTGATTCAAGTTGACGGAAGAAAGACTAAAAATCACATTGGTAGAAGTAATAATAAGGACATGTCAATTAAGTGAGTAACAAATAGTATGACTTTAGATAGAATAGAATGGAGGCAACGAATAGTCAAATACATATGGCCGACCCTAACAAATCTGTCAAGGATCCGTAGCTGATACCAATTTTGGGATTAGGGCTCTGTTTTTTTGTTGTTGTATGCTGTTTGTCTCGTTGTATGTATGTCAAAAACGTGTTGTAGCTAGCATTTGAGGATGGGGAGGACTGCTTCATGTAGTCTGTAGAGTTTACATGATAAAGTTGGATGCGTGGTACATTGTATTTCTCTACATTTAAGTTTAATGTAAAAATGATGATTAGTCTGCATGTGAAAGGAATTACAGTGGTCAACAGCTGGGTATACTAATGATTCATAAAAAAAGCTGGGTATACTAATGCATGTCATATGTGTACCCTGTCTTTAGAATGTTATGTCTTACGTTGTTAAATGGGTGATTCCTAGCATGAGTGATGCTTGAAAAACTTTTTAGCTGTTAGACATTCTCTGTTGATCTACCTTGTGAATAGTTTGAGGGTCCATGTGGACCACTTAGTACCAGGACTCCTTGTAGTTGAAGATGAAAAAGGGCTAGGATGCTTCACCAGTTTCTGTCATGGTTACCTCTAGATAGTTGTTTATTCTGATTTTTCTGTTGGTGTCCAGGTGGAAAGGAGGGAGTTCTAGTGGTCTGGCAGCTAGACACAGGGAAAAAGAAATTTTTACCACGAATTGGATCTCCACTTCTGTGTTTTACAGATTCTCCAGATCCTACACTTTCATCTGTAAGGAAAATTTCGTTGTACTGGAACTCAGAATTATTCTGTATTAAAGTATTATTGTCTCTGCTGAAACAGAACCAGTTAATTTCACTGATTTTACTGAAATAAGGTTATTCAGATATCTTGTGCAGATAATCTAATTCATATGCTGGAAATGCCTTCTATGGATATCTTAAAGACCATCTCAGGGATCAAGGTTTGTTCTAAAGAATCTGTGTGGAATCTTGAATACCTAATTATCTACCTTTATTCTAACAAAGTTATGATGTGAATTTTATACATGTTTGATTGACTGGAATTTGACTGTCTAATGAATAAGAAATACTAATGACAGTATATCTTCAGAGGAAATTCCTATAATTAAGTTTCACATAAGTAAGTACACTACTAAAATGTCAATTCAATATGTGGCAGATCTTAAAAAAAAACTCATCTTTTGCCTATGCACTTCCTTGTAAGGCATATAAATTTTAAAATCATGAGATATTTCAGTCAACCTCCTTGGACGTAACCCTTAGAATTTGGCCACATGGGGTGTAGTTCTTGTGGCTGGTGTTTCAGAGCACACAAAATATGCGTCATTGAATATATAGTATGCTCATGATGATATAGTGATATCTCTACATTCTTTTTGATAGATAAATTAGTTTTATTAAAGGAGCAAAAGACATCTCCCAGTACACAAGATATGTACTGGAAGAGTCAACTTAGTACATATTACAAGAAATGATGTCTTTACATGATGGCTTGAAACATTCTAGAATTGGTTTGTGTAGGGAAGAGCCTTCAAAATGCTTCAGAAAGCTTTGTTTTTACCTTATAAGTTACGGACTTATATTAATATTACTGACCTTGTGGTTACCTGCCAAGGCTGCCATATACATAATTGCTGAAGTTTATGTTGTGTGATTGGAACACTTGTGTGTTTAATGGCTATTTACTTTTTACCCCTTTTGTATTATAAATAATTGACCATATTATTTGCAGTTTTATGTGCTAATATTTAAGCTTCATTCCCACCCCCCAGCTTCCTCATTCATTTCCAGGGAGATATGAAGGTCTAAGCAGTGGGTTTGCATTTGATTACACTTCTGGGTTAGTTGCCCTACGTACAGAGAGCTATGGCATCCAATTCTACAGCTTATTTGATGACCATGGAATGTATGAGGTTAGGATGTTTTAGTTTAATGGTTCAATTTTAAATTTAGTTTGAATTTCCTACACTGAGCTTTCTATGGTTATTTAGTTTTTTTTATCTTGACATATGCAGTTTTGTCTGTATAGCTTAAAAAAGCCGTTGATTTTTTTCCACCACCTTTAGTTTGTTTGTGTAGTAGAGACATGACACAATCTCCATAATAAGCGTCTGCAATATTATTTTGCATGTGTGTTTTTCGTTGGGGAATTGAAGAAATCAGGGTTGGGGTCGGGGAAAAGAAGTTCGACACTTACTGTTTACTGCCCTTTTTTCCCCTTGTGTAGATATTGATTCCCATGTCAAATACTTGGAAATCATTCTATATATAAACTGATTTAATTTTCTGTCTTTAACTTTTTTGATGAAATCATTTGCTTTTCTACATTGTTCAATGTTTGTATTGCTTTTATCTTTTATTAGTTTTGGGCCCAATGGATCTACCATCTTCTCCTTCATTGTGATGTGATATTATTGCAAGTGCTATTTGGTGTATGTTTTTTTTTCTTTATTTGCTCTCTCTATGGGTCATGCCTTATTTGGTCAAAGGCCTCCTAACTTGTTGGGGAGGTGGTTTTAAGGTCTATCAAAGTGTTGATGTATGGAATGCCATTCTTCCTTGGTTTATGTGGTGTATTTGGAAGGAGCTTAATTTGAGGTCTTTTCAAAGGATTGAGTCTCTGTTGCTTCGATTGAAGTTCTTTTTTCTTAGATCACTTTATAATTGGTTTCCTGATATGCATGGATCTACACTGATTATTAATCTGGGACAATCACATGGGTCCTATATGGGACGCACTCGCATGCATGAATACATGCAATAGCTTACAGGTGATATGGGCCCATACTAGGTGGGACACATCATATACTGGTGCCAGCCCTGCTGCACGTGCATCACACACATTGTTCTTTTCAGGAAATGACAAATATTTGTGTAGGAATGTTCTGCTCATTACTAGTGATGAGTTGCAAGTTTAATTGTTCTAAAATTTAATGCTTTTCAGGTTCAAGTCTGTGAAAGAAACCATCAGCCAGGCGATGAAATCTCGGTATGAAGTTGCTCATTTGTAATCACCTTCATTGTGAAAATGATATCCTCTTGGTCATACGTACTTGTTATACATATGATCACCGACTTGTGTCAATTTTATTTTAAATCTTGGATATTTATTGGTACAGGTTGTAGTGATTTTAGTGGCCCTCTCCCAAGATGGCTCTATGATGAGTACTGTAGAAGTTAAGCTTCCTGAAGAGGGAATAGGAGGTCTTGTATGTCTTAAGTTTTGGGCGTTGGGTTCAGAGAACAAAAAGTTCACCTTGTCCACTGTTATTTATGAACCTCACAGGTTTGGCCTTGACTTAATTACCTGGGAAATTCTGAAAAATTTTATATGGTCTGATGGTGATATGAAGAGCCCCTCTTGCTGTTTTCAATATTTTAAGCACCAAGAATGAAATGTCATTGTTTTGTGGATGTGGCAGTTTCTTTTATGCTTCAATTTTTTGAACCTGAATTTGTTTATTAGAATGTACTCCTTTTGTGTTTATAATATGTGGCAGAGATGAATATTGTGTTACTTGTCATGTAGGGATGCTGGTATTTCTGCTGTTGCTTTTCATCCTGCCCGTCGTATGGCGGTTAGCTCATCGTATGGTGGGGACTTCAAGGTAACCTTGGTTCAGTGGCAATTGTATTCTGAGGATCCTCTTTGCTGTAAAACTTACAATTCTAATATGATATTTCAGGTATGGGTTTGCAATGATGAGATCCAGCAGAAAGGTCAGACACTTCAGAATTCTGGTTGGGCATGCCTTGCAGTTGGAGCATACAAGTATGATCATACACTTTATTTTACAGGACCATAGTTTTCTTTTAGGGGATTTTCTCCATTTTCCTTTCTGTAGATTTAAAATTTTTGACTTGATAGAGATAAGTCTGTTTACAGAAGAGAAAACACTGATTCACAAACATCCCAAAGATTGCTCATAAATGATTCAAAATTGTTCCAGTTCACAAGAATGCTATTCAGTTACACTTTTGAATCAGGTCTCAATTGTGATGTTCTGAGAATTGGTTGGCCAACAAATAGAATTTTATATATGACCTGCCTCCTGTCAGTTCTTACTTTCATGATTTCTAGTTAAATTGCATTTTTTCATTAAGCTTTAGGGTTAGGTTTTTTGCTCCCCCCCCAAACTCTAACACTAGAGCAATTGGTTCCCAAATTTTAGGCATTTTGGAAAATAACTCCCTGCCATTAATTTTATTATATGTGCCTGTCACGCGGCCACACACACACACACACACACACACAAAAGAGAGGAAAAAGGGAAATTTTTTTTTTTTTTTTTGAAGGATTTTGAAGAAACCTCCAATTCCTTCTACCCAACAGAACTTTGGTTTCTTGCCCCTAGAATTCTGCACAATGCCACTTTCATCATCATCACAACCTCTTTGCTCCCAAAACCACTACAATCTGCCCATTGTAACCATCCCACCATCCTTGTTACTGTCAAAAGAAAAATATTGCCCAAATGCTTCACCCATCTTTCACGCCTTTAAAGCCTAGTTTTCACCCAAATGCTCCACCGACAATCTCACCTCAATCCCCATCACCACCATCTTTATAAGCCATAACCTACCGCTGCTTCTCTGCTGTCAATCATTGGCAAACATCCAACATAAACTCACCAGAAAACCATTTATACAATATTTTTCAAAGCCTTCTTTGATAAGACCATTATCATACCCAAATCAGCCACAAGATCCACCTGAATCAGATCAAAAACCAGCACTCCCCTACCAATGAAATCTGCTGCTACCACCACCACGCCACCATTTTCCACCCATCATGGACCAGTGCCTTAACCCACCCAAGGCCTCATCAATGTCCTTATTTGTGCCCAATCAGCTTCACCAGTTGGTAATGAAACAAGCTCAACCCCCAGCTCTGTCTATATTTCAATAACTATTGATTCCTTTTGTGTGTGTATATATATATTTGGTGTTTTTTTTTGGGGGTTGGGGGGGGGGGGGGGGGGTGGGGGTGGGGGGGGGGGGGGGGGGGGGCACTGCATTTGATCTTGTAGAGTAGGTGAAACTTGATTGTGTAAATAGTTAAGACCATGGTTTGGGGGAAGATGGAGGGAAAGGCAAGAAAGGGAGGTAAAACTCAAGGTGGATAAAATAAATCCTTTGTTTGGTTGGAGAGATAATTTGAGGGAAAGAAAAATGTAGGGATTTGTTTTCCATTGGCCCACATTTGTCTTTCCTCCGAAATTGGAAGGAAATGGGAGAGAAGATAAGGGAATCCATGTGAGTATTTTTTGTCATTTCCTTTCTCCTTTGCAAACCAAGCACCTGGAAGAAAAAGTGCTCTCCTTTCCCTTTCTTTCTCTTCCCTCACCCTCTGTTTTGCCAAACATGGTGTCAAATATATTGATATGGATCCTCGGGTAAATAGCAAAAGAAAAAAAAATACATATACATATGAGCATGTTTTTGCAGCATAATCTGGTGATAGAAACTCTTAATTTGCTGTCTTTGTGATAGATTATTGTTTCCAATGCAGAAAAAAGCCAATGACAGCGGCCACATTTTCTTTGGATGGGTCTGTTTTGGCTGTTGCAGCAGAAACTGTTATCACATTGTGGGATCCTAACAAGAATGTCCTTTTGGCTGTAATTGGAGAGACTCTCTCGGTAATTTGTTAAAAACATGACAATCTTTGCCTTTGTGTTTCTTCAGAGAGTTCATTGTTTTATATGCATAATTTTTTGTTATGCATGTACGTAATAGTGCCTTTCCCAGAATTGCTTCAGCCTTTAAAGATCAGAAGCTACTGGCATCTCATTTGGTAAAACAAAGGGGCTTTGACTTATCTCCAGTTTTGTAAAGCAGTTTGTGCATTTTCTGTGGCTTTGGATAAGCAGCCCCTCAACTCAGCTGAGCTTCTCATAATTTTAAAAAGCTGGAGCCTCTCCCAAAAAAGCCCCAAATGTGGTTTTTCTACAGCTCCACCTGACTATAAACTTCACATTCATGGCAAAGATTTCACCTCTGTGAAGCTCATATTTGATCATAATTGTTTTAAAAATTTGATTGAGACCTAAAAGTGGACATATGCAGTTTTAGGCTAAGCAGTTGACTATAATTTAGAGTTGTAGACTCCAACATTATTTGGTTGGAGTTTCCTCATTACTGTGCCACCTAACTGGGCCTCACTGCCTAAGTCTCATATTAAAGCTTGAACACCTTTTTCACCTTACACAACTAATAGTTGAAAACCATACCAAATAAAGAAAATTATAATAATGAAGTGCCAATTCAAAATAGAGAAGAAAAGATCAATATTTGGAAGAGGATTGCCTTGTTGAGGCATCTTTTGCCGGCATGATTTATTATTATTATTTTTTTCTATTATGAATTGCCTCTCCCTGTCATTAATCTTTTCATATTATTTTTTTCTTTCAGCCAATTGTGACTCTGTCCTTTGCTGGAAAGTCAGAGTATCTAGTATCTGTGTCGCGAGATCCAAAGCCGCAACTCTCTGTATGGAATATGTCAAAATTGTCTCTATCTTGGTCATACAGGCTTCACATTGAAGGTTTGAAATCCTCTTTTATTTTCATGTTGAGAGCAGTTTCGTAGTATGATTCTCCATGTGATTTTAAGACTACTGCGGAGTTCAACATTACCACCCAACAGGGCCAATACCCATGTATTAGAACCCCATTACTTGAATCATTTGGGAATTGAGATGCTAGTTTCACTGTAAGTGTAGATTTTGTATAATGTCTAAATTACAGGACAAAGTTGTCATCTGTGAATTTTAGAAATGCTTTCGTGGAAAGATGAATTTTCTTGACATATAACGTGATGGGAGGTTGGTGGCATTTTTGAAGCCTGAAGGGAGGATGGAAATGGATAAAGGAGAACCCTAAGATGCTTCTGTTGATTAGCAGATGACAGGAATTAGGAACTGGGCAATACCTTGCATTAATAAGTGGTTATTTACGAATTCCGGTCATATTTGGAATGGTAGTTGGACCACTATAGATTGATTACTAATTTTGTTAAGCACAATTGGCTAGGGACAATGCCTCATGGAGCAGAGATCGCTAGTTTTACTCTACCCTTCTTCCTCCCCTTGGGGCCAAAAATTATCAGCAAAAAAAAAAAAATCTTAATTTATGATGTGGCCCTTAACTAGAAAGGGAAGTAGTTTTGGTTATTAGTTTTAATTGTTCTACTTTTCTAATAAGCTGTAGCTTAACTATTGGCTATTGTAATTGCAGACCTGCTAAGTCTGAGATTTTGATCCTTTTTTTTTTTTTTTGCCATCTTAATTTATAATGTGGCCCATTGCTTATTTTTTCATTTACTGGATGTTCCTTTTAGTTGTGAGAAAGGTCACCCCGCTGTTGTGATGTTGCTATGTATATTTTATGCAGCTGTAGCATGTGCGGTGGATCTGTTGTCTTTTGCAGTTCTTGCCCTTCTTCCTGAATCATCTATGTGTACGGAATCGAATGAATCAATGTCTCAAGGAAGAGATGGGGCAATCCTATTATTCAATGTAATGGATCCTGTTCCTGTCGCTACCTGGTCCGTAAGAAAGGTACATTCTGTTTGCTATGGCCCCTTCCATCTGTTTCGTGAGATTCTTATTGATTTTTCACAATCTGGTAGAGTCTACTATCAAACTAGTGAAAAAATCAAAATACTTGCATTGAGGCTTTCTCAAAATTCATTAAAACTATTTGACTCAGCTATATATTTTAGTTTCATTGACAATGCGAAAGACCTCTATGTTGCATTAAAAGCTGTTTATTTATAGTTTTTAAAGGACTTTTAAGGCATGAAATGTGTGATCTTTACCCTTTAACCCTATAAAAAGAAAATGAAGAAGACAAATTAGTGGTAAGATTTAGAAATCAATAAAATGAGTTATTTGTCAACTTGAGAGCTCATGTAACTGGGTTGAATCATTGGCTAAATGTTGATGGTGATCATATTATACTGGTGGATGCTTTTAGAATATTGATGGGTATGCTACAAAATCTTATGCAGTAAGGTAAATTAAATCATGCAGCCATGTGGGTGATGAAATTTCTGATTGCAACATGTATATGCTTCAGCTGCTCTAATGAATCTTTTACACATATGAACATATATATTTCATCTATTTTTTACATATATGACAACATATCAGCCAAAACCAAGTCAGGCTACTAACAGGATTTAAAAAAAAAAAAAAAAAAAAAAACAATTGAAACAATTGTTGGTTGCAAAGAAGAGGATGGTAGAGATCTCTTCCTGTATACTTGGGTGACTCCTTTTTATGATCTGAATAAAATTTCCATTACTTATAAAAGAAAAAAAAAAGATGGTAGAGATCTATTCCTTAGTAAATTAAAAGAACAGTAAGAGACAAACTAATTGATTGCTAATGATGAGAAGATACAAGAAAAGGCTCACTTTTTTTCTTCATTATCAACTTATTCTCAAATGAATCTTGTAAGAAGTATCAACGCCACCCTTTTCTTCACTCTCTCCATCCTTTGCTTAAGAATTAAGTATCATATACCACAGAACAAAATGAAAAAAATATCAACAGATATATTTGGAATCTATTGTATTCAAGAAATGCCTAAAATTGTTGTTGCTAAATATACTTTAGCATGTCAAGTGTAAGTAGTAATGTAATTTGCATCCATAATGTTCTGTTACATTATAATTGCCCTCATTCCTGCTCCACTTATTATTCCCTTTTTATTTTTGGGGCAGGCAAAGGGAGGGGGGCTTTCGTTTCTTCAAGGAAATCCGTCTTTTTTGGAAGAGAATATTTCAGATGGGAATGCACCAAAAGAATTCCTTGTGTATGTCAATGGTGATCATGAGTACGTACTCTTTGACCCATATAGCAATGAAGCAAATGAGGTTAGCACGGCCAGGCGGAAGGGTTTAGTTGAGCTTGAAGAAACAGGTGGGGTTTCCTTTACTAGAACTTTCATTGTTTTAGTTAAGAGTATGCTATCTTATGGAAGTTTTAATAGATGCACATGATTGCTCCTGATATTCTTGGAAAATAATTTGACGGTAGTTGTCACGTCACGCTTATTGAAATGCCCCCCTTCCCTCCTTTTTTTGGTTGTTGGTAAGTTCCACATTAACACGTTGGGTCCTGAATCTAGGACCTTACCCTTCACCTTGTTACAAGAATTGAAGGTGTCATTTAAGTTAGAGCTCATTTCAAGGCCCATTGTATTGTATCCCCCATTATGTTGATTTTTTTTTGAGGTAAAAAAACTTTATTGGAAATGAGGAAGTGCCTCATGTATACACAGATTGTATAGATAAGATAGCCTAAAGAATTACATCAAACGTGAATTTCAATCAAAATGAGAGGGAACCAATAAAATCTACAAAAGAATGAGTATCACTAGGACCCAAAACATGACCATTCAAACAATGATATCATGAAATGCATCTTCAGTTGAACCACCAAGTTTTCCACATCTTCAGTTTGATGATTCCTCTCCCCACAATGTCCACAACAAGCATAAATGGTCTAGATTCCAAACAAAAAAAAGTTCTTTACAAAAAAAATTCCTCTAGTCAGATAAACGATCAACAACACTTCTTCGCAAGACCCACTGAACTCCAAACATAGAGAAAATGTATGTTTCCAAAGCATATGCAATATCACAATGCCACAGCAAGTGATTTACAGTAACTCGCCACTGCACCTACACATGCATTTCCAATCTTCTGAAGTGATTTCTCTCTTCATGAGATTATCGCACTTTTGAATCTTTTTCCAAGCTACTATCCACACAAATAAAGTGACACTTAACACTTTCAGAGCCTTGGAACACCAAACACTTTTTCAAGGGAATTATGCATCACCTGAGCTTTCAATGCCCTACACTGTGAGTGAAGATGAAAACTACCATTTCCATTCAAACTCCACCTCATTTGATCCAGGCCCTCTCTCCTTGGGATTTTGGAAAGCAAGGTATCAAAGAAGAAATCTACTGACTCCAATTCCCAGGCATTAAAATCTTTTATGAACTTGAATTCCTTTTATTTTGACACCATAAATTTGAGTGAATAGAAGCATCTTTTTTATCAGTTACAATTTCATACAAATTTGGGAACATCTCATTCAGAGTGGTTCCTGTTCCACTTGTCCTTCAATACCTCACATGGTTGCCATCCCTTACCTCAAACTGCACTTAGTTCAGATAAGTATATCCCAACTGTCCTAATACTCCCCCATAAAGTACATCCTTTGGTACTTGTTTACTCAGCATTTGATCCCTTGTTGCATTAGCACAAAATTGGTGTTTGCTATATGTCTACAATAAAAGATGTGTGAGGAATTAATGACTTGTTATTGATTCTTGAATTTGGCCTCGTAATGGTATGCACAATGTAGGCCTCAGATCATACGCACATGTGAATTTATGCCAGTAATGTGATATATCCTGTATGCAAAGGTGCAACCGTACTGAGAAATTAAATTTTAATATATGCATGTCTATGAAAGTATTTATATGGTACCAATGCAAACATGTATGTCTCCTTGATTTTATGTTGAAACTGAGGTTGAAACTTGTGGATGACTCCTGAGCCTACTCCATCACAAAATATGAGCCATCATTGTTTATGAACCTATAGAAAGTAGTTGGGTTTTTATAGTCTCTGTACCAAAGTTAATGAGAAACTTGACCTTATTGGTCCCTGTCTGGAATTTTGTCATGGTTACAATCTGTGTAGTTCTTGCTCTCTCTCTCAATTATTTTGGTCCTTACTATATATTTTTATAACAGGACAAGTTGGATATGCGTCTATTTATGGAGAGTTACCAGAGTTTAAGAGAAACCAGATTTCATTGGTCCCATCTGTTCCATCAGAGAGGCCTTGGGAGACGATATTCAGTGGGTCATCACATAATCTTCCACCCCTCACCAAATTGTGTGCAGCATTTCTGGAATCATTGATGGAAAAGAGGACTGCTGCTGTTGAGTGATTCTTAACTTCCTCTGGTTCAGCTCTTTTTGAGGGTAAGATGATGGGTAGAATGTTATACATTTGATTTCATTATTCCCTAAATATATTTTGACAAGACGGAGAGAGTATGCATAAAGATAAAGAAGCTGTATAGCTGATATGCAGACATGATATTAGGAATATGACATGTTTGGTCACCGGTAGGGTGGAACAGAAAATCTATCAGCTTTGTACGTTAGCTCCTGGGAAGAGAGATTAATGAAGCCATGATGGGACCGCAATCTCAACTTTTAAGATTGGTGGAGTTCGATGTATACTTTAAAAGGCCATTTAGGGAGAGATTCTATATTAAACTGAAGATGTCCAAGTTTTCTTGGCTCAGAAAATTTTGTAATTGTAAGAGGAAGGATGCTGTGAAAATTTTGTAATTTTATTTTTTTGGTTTAAGGTAAATTTTGCATTGAGATGAGCTTGGTGGTCAGAACTCTGAAGTACTAAAAAACCTAAACCAAAAGTATCTACGTAGTGTTTGTGATTCCAAAAATTTCGGATTGTTTGCATTTTTTCTTTTTCTTCTTGTTATAGTCAAATTCAGTTGAAGTTGACTCTTCAATATGCAACCCAAATGCTATTTTACGTAATATAAAATGTATAACGTGGATTCATTTCAAAGCCCATTGTTTATGTTGCAATCTGGTTTTATTTGATAGGTTCGAACTTCGAAGCTCGCCATGTGGATTTATGTGTAACAACACTAATGCAATTAAGTTATTAAGTTTCTTGATTTGTTGATTTTCAAATTTATAATTTCACCCAAAATAAAATTAACTATCTTAATCACCAATGACCCACATTATGAAATGTATGAAAGTAGAAATTTATGATATATGGTCAAAATAATTAAAATAAATCAATAAAAAAATTATGTTAAATTTATTGAAACTTTTTGGGATAGAATTTTAGTTGGATTCGATCAGTAACATTATAATTTAAAACTTAGGTATTAGAGTTTTAACTAAAGTCAACTATTTTAACAATTAATAAACCCACTTGGTAACAACCTCGCATAACCCTTAATGAAAAGTAATTATGAACACTAATTGTACTCTATGGTTTGTTGTTGTTGATAAGAATTGCCCTCTGTGTGCGAACAACAAGAAGGAAAACCAAAAAGGAAAAACCTCAAAATAAGAAAGAATGAACTTACCTGTACATCACCAACAAAAACAAAAACAAAAAGTCATGTTGAGAAAACTGAGAGTAAAAAGTGGAGAAGAAGCACCGGACTTAAACAAAAAGAATAACGAAGAGGAAGATAAAGATGAGAAGAATTTCAAAAGTGAAAATTTTAGAAATTGAAGAGTTAGAGAATAGAAGAGTCAGAGAATAAAAGCAGTGTAGATGAGAAAATACGAAGTAAAAAGCGAATGAAGCGGTGCTATGAAACTTTTTTTTTTTTTTTTTTGGTTTTTTTGTTGAGAAAGATGGTGGTATGAAACTAAGGCTATGTTTGGTTGCTGTAAAACGTTTTCCGGAAAATACATATTTTCCGGAAATGCTAATTTCCGGAAAAGGAAAATGTTTCCATGGTGTTTGGTTGCATTTCAAAAAATTTTCCGGAAAAAATTTTCTGGTGTTTGGAAAAGAAGAAGGAAAACACAAATCAGAAAACACAAGCCACAACCCAGAAAAAAAAAAAAAAAAAAAAAATCATCAACGACGAAAATGTTTCCAGTCCGACGACCGCGCCGTGATCGCGATCGACGGCGCGATCTCGCGACGGCGAGATCGCGATCGACGGCGCGGTCTCGCGAAGATCGCGATCTCGGACTGGATCTTCTCCTCTCGTGCGCGCGCGCGCTCTCTCTCTCTCTCTCTCTCTCTCATTTTCCGGAAATGCTTTGAAGGGAAAATAGAAGTGTAAAAGCATTTCCGTGGTTAAAGGCTTTTTTTTTGGGTCAACGGATTTCAATTTCCGGAAAATAGAATTTTCCGAACCAACCAAACAGCCTCATTTCCGGAAAAGCATTTCCGGAAGTGATTTTCACCCAAAACAAACACAGCCTAAAATGCCAAAATAGAGGCAAAGAAAGAAGTGGGAGATAGGTGGGGACTGAGGATATTTAATAAAGCGTCATGTTTTACTTTTTCATTGGTTGATAAATTTTTAAATATTCTTTCCGTTTAGTGTGTGTTGTTCTTATTGTGCCACGTTGTTTGCGTGTAACACAAGTTATATTTAACTATTTATACGATTATACCCATTACCCTTTTGAATATATAAATGTATTTCCATTTAAAAAAAAAAACATTAGCAATTTAGTATTTCATTTCATAAATTTATATAGTTATAAATAACCAAATAATTATATATTATAAGAAAAATAAATTTAATTGGATTATTTTAACTAATTTAATATATTTATTTATATTTTAAATAATTATTAAATTAATTATGATATCATCATGGTTCAATCTCGGTTCAACTTTCAAAACCTTGAACCACTCTCTTTAATGGTTCATTAAATGGTCCAAATTTAAAAACCATGAAATCCTCACCATCATACCGTGGATACTCAGAATTTGAAAAGCAGGATCAAAGAAATCCTCAACCCATGTACAATCACATGCCCATCATGGTATATATCCCAGTCTACTATTTTTTTACACCACTGATAGATGTGTTTGTGTCACCAGGTAATGTTGTGACCACTAGGGGATGGCCAAGCAAAAGGATTGAGACTTTTGAACCATAAGTAAGAAAATTCTCTAAAGTCTCTTTGCCAAGGTTTGATGGTGCAATTTGATATTGAAGCAAAGTGAACGGAACCTGTGGGTGCTTCAAAGGGTAGAAAGCTTCGTCAGTGGGGCAGAATATAGTGACTATAGTGTTGAGACTTTGTTTAATTGATAAAAGATCTTTGAGGGTCATGTTTAAAGTCTGTGACATCTCATTCAAAGAATGATTCTTGCTCCACTTGTCCTTCCAAAACCTCACATGGTTGTCATCCCTTGCCTCAAACTGCACTTAGTTCACATTAGTGTCCAACTGGTGCTAACTAGGAAGCATAGACATTTTATTTGGGGGTGATGTTTCGGTGTCATATCCACTATGTTATATTATAATTTTTCAAAAATTGCTTGTGTTGCAGTTTCATACTTATATGCATACCACTGTCTGTGTTCGTGCTTCCTTGATGCTAGCACTTCTCTGTTAACACAAAATTGGTGTTCGCTAGAATCAGAGAAATGTCTACAATAAAAGATGTATGATTGATCAATGACTTGCAAATGAATTAGGCCTCGTAATTGTGTGCAAAATGTTGGCCTCAGATCATATGCACACATGAATTTGTGGCAGTGTTAACGTTGTAATATGTCCTTTTTGCAAAGATGCAACAGTACTGAGAAATTAAATAATAAAAATATGCATGTGATAAAAGTATCAGAAAAGGAAAGAATTTATTTGGTGCCAATTATTGCACACCTATTCTATTTGTTTTTATGTTGAAACTGAGGTTGGAACCAACAGAAGAGTAGTAGTAGTTGGGTTTTTTATAATATGTGTACCAAAATTTAATAAGAAACCTGACCTTGCTGGTCCCTCTCTGTAATTTTGTCATGCTTACAGTCTCTGTAGTTCTTGCTCTCTATCTCTCTCTTAATTATTTTGGTCCTCATTTGATATTTTCATAACAGGGCAATTTGGATATACATCTATTTATGGAAAGTTACCGGAGTTAAAAGAGGAACCAGACTCCATTGGTCCCATCTGTTCCATCAGAGTGGCCTTGGGAGACCATATTCAGTTTCAGTGGGTCATCACGTAACTGTAAAAGGAAGGATGCTGTGAAAATTTCGTAATTTTATGTTTTTGGTAAGGTAAATTTTGCATTTGTGATGAGCTCGGTGTCAAAAGTACTAAAAGACCTCAAAAAATTATTCTGTAAGGTTTGCTGGCTAAAGTATTTATAGTGTCTGTGATTTCAAAATTTTGGAATTAAGACTTATTTATTTATTTATTTATTTTTATTTTATTTTATTTTTTAAGAATGATTTGGGATTCAGACTGTCGTTTGCATTTTCTCTTATCCTTATCCTGTATATCCTTAATTTTAGTTGAATTTACCATACATCGTTTGGGCAAATGACACTTATATTGTCATTGTGTAAGGTCTCACCTTTTAGTGTCAGTTACCTATTTTTTTTTTTTTTTTTTTTTTTTTTTTTTTTTTTTTTTTAATTTAAAGATTGAGAGATGCTACGTCTACCATATTTTTACAATATTTTTACAACAAATTACAGGTGGTTAGTTGTTATTGGTTCAAATTTGAAACTAACACTAAGATTACTTTTTTGCCTTAACAATAACAACCAGTAACAACTTGTTACTTAGGATTTGTTGTAAAAATGTTGTAGACATATCATTTCTCTTAAAGATTTGATAGGAATATGAGATACTGCATGATATACGGAAGCAATTATAGAAAATTTTTTTTAAGAGAGTTTCAACTGATGGCGTTCGCTCTCGATAATAACTCTTTATCATCAGACTAAGATATTAAATTAGTTTTTTGATATAGGCGGGAATTGAACCCCAAATCTCTTACTCAATCATCAGAGATTTTATCAGCTGAGCTAACTAAAACCTACAGAAAATTTAAATCAACTAGAAAATAGTTTGAATATTATAAACATGTATAATTAAATTTTTTTAATTAATATCATTAAAACTATCTTAGTCTATATAATATCTAATATCTAAAAGCTGAAGTCTAACATTTATTGTTGTTATGCTCTTGTAGAGCCATATCAGTGAATCATTTCGGTTAATTCAGTCCATTTTGGTTTATTTGGTCCACTTTGATCTATTTCAGTCTAATTATGTTATATTCTCATAGTAATATATATATATATATATATATATATATATATATATATATATATATATTTTTTTTTTTTTTTTTTTGTTTTTGGGAGAAGGAAGACATTCATTATATATTTAAAGGGTGGCTAAATCAGTCTGAACAAAAGATAAGGTGTGGGATGAAACATCCTCCATCCACACAGTACAATATGATGTGATCAAAGCTAGCCTAGCTAAACTATGAGCAATTTTGTTGTCATCTCTACGAATGTGAGAGTATGACAATTCTGAATAAACTAATATTTTCTTATTTTATTAAACTCTTGTATTTATTTATATAAGTGATGAATTTACTTATATTTGCTTTATCTTTAAGTAATTGAGATGCACTGAGGATGAACCATTTGTAAAAAGCACTAAAAATATATTTCAACCACACATTACATTATTTACAAAATAGAAAGCGTAATTTAGAAAATCTAATATATTTTATCAAATATACTTTATTAGAAAGTAATCACATCATTTTGAGAATGATTTGAGACTAATACTTATTAAGTCTCGTCTACTGTTTTAATTTTTCACTTAACAAAAAAAAATTGCCAAAATTTTCAGTGCTTCTAATATTTATTAATTAATGATTCAATTAAAACTCTAATATAGTTTCACCTAAAATAAAGTTGACTATATTAATATTTAATGTCCCATATGGTGAAATCACATTAATTCTACCACGTGTAGCATATGTACTGCATTAAGTCACTTTTTTTTTTTTTTTTTGTTGAGAATCCAGCTTCAACTTTATAAAACTAAAATCAACCACAATTGGTTAAAAGTATATCAACAACTTGTGGTGGAACATCCTCCATCCACATCGAAACACCATCAATAGTTCTTGCATGTTTTGCTAAAAAATGAGTAACTGAGTTACTTGATTTACAGGTATGTGAAAAAGGAAATACAATTACAAAAAACTAAATAATGCTTAATAGAAGAAATTAGATGACCAAAAGATGAGAAAGATTCCTCTTCCTTTCTTAAGGCTGAAATAACCACCTCTGAATCTCCCTCGACAAGGTCCATAGCAAGGGTGATAGCTTGAACAGCAGCCAGCGCTTCCACTTCGTTTGATGAGGATGGAAACTTGATCTTCTCCGCCAAGGATGCGAGCACCTTTCCATGAGCATCACGGACAACCACTCCTAACCCAGCTTCCTCTGTTTCTCTGAACATCGCACCATCGAAATTAATCTTCAAGTGCAATGGAGGAGGGGGTTCACACTTGGGTCGAGACCTGTGAGGGGAAATCGTTTGCAACGGAGCTACTGGTTGCACATCAGTTAACTCCTGTAGCATTTGCATGGCTGAAGGTAAGACTCGGGATAACGGGAAAGCCTTGTTGCTGGTTCGAAGTTGATTACGACGAGACCAAATTGTCCACGTGATCGGCGCAAACAGCTTAGGTCGCCTATCGGACTCCAAAACGAATCTTGTAAGCTTGTAGAAATTTGAGAACTTTTTAAACCTACAAAACAGCCACATCATGTTAGTTTCCCAAATGGCCGAGAGTTTAGAGTAGTCCCACAGAGCATGGAGATCGTCCTCGGCTTTCAAGTTACAATGGATGCAAACATCTTCCTCAATGACTCTTTTGTGAGCTAGATTTGTCTTCACTGGCAGAGCTTCCTTATAGGCCTTCCAAAGGAAATTTTTGACTTTGTTCGGCACCGGGAGCCTCCATATACGACTCCAAACACTTGTGGCTTCACTCTAGGAGAAGGGAGATGATGATGGATCTAATTTATCTTTGACAAGGAATCTATAACCTTACTTCACAGTATAAACACCATTAGGAAAATGTGGCCAAATGAGCTTATCCTTAATAGTGGTTGGGCTAAGTGGTATTTTTAAAATCAAGTCAATTTCCAAAGGGGCAAAGTAGCCCAAAGGGGCAAAGTAGCCAAGTAGTACATGCCTATCCCAGCTCGTAGATGTGGGATTGATAAGACAATCCACCATTGCTTCCTGTAAACCATCTATGACTGGGGACAAGATTCTTGGGTGCTCTAAGCTAGGTAACCATGGGTCGTCCCGAATCTTGATGGACTCTCCGTTACCTACTCTCCACCTAGCCCCTCTCACCAATACTTCCCTCCCCTTGAGAATACTACGCCAAGCGTATGAGCCACTTGAATTATCTAGGGCTTCCAAAAATGAGCAATTTGGAAAAAATTTGCTTTTGAAAACTCTGTGTTAAAGTGATTCTTTGTTGTGTAGAAGATGCCAAGCTTGTTTGGCTAACAAAGCATCGTTAAAAAGACCCAAATCTTTAAAACCCATCCCACCTGCATACTTAGATTGGATAAGAGTCTCCCATTTCACCCAATGAATCTTACGCTTATCTCTACATTGACCCCACCAAAATTTCCTGATAAGGCTCTCTAATTCATTGCATAGGCCAATGGGGAGTTTGAAGCAACTCATGGTGTAGGTGGGTATTGCTTGCACTACAGCTTTAATCAAGATCTCTCTCCCAGCCTGTGAGAGTAATTTTTTCTCCCACCCTAGCAACTTCCTCCAAACCTTCTCCTTTATGAAGTTGAAACTGGCTTTCTTTTTTCTCCCCACAAAAGATGGTAACCCTAGATATTTCTCATACGGCTTGATCTTCGGCACCCCCAAGGCTTGTTTGATGTGCTCTCTTATTTCTTTTGAAGTAAGCTTGCTAAAGAAAATGGTGGTTTTATTCTGGTTAATTTGTTGGCCAGAAAAACTCCCATACACATCCAAGATCTCCAAAATATTATTACATTCCTGCTCTGTGGCCCTGCAAAAGAGAAGACTATCATCTGCAAAAAGAAAATGTGTTAGTCTTGGGCTATTTCTTGACAAAGCAAACCCCTTAATGTCACCACGGTAGGTTGCTTAGGAAATCAGACCATTCAGCCTCTTAGTACATAGCAAGAATAAAAAGGAGATAGTGGGTCATCTTGTCTGATTCCTCGGGTTGGGACAATAATGCCTGTAGGCTCACCATTGACCAGGATTGAGTAGGATACAATGGTTATGCAGTTCATCATCAATCTAACCCATTTTTCATTGTCCACTCTGGATAGTGCCAAGGGATTTGATCTTACCGAGTGCATCCAAACCTTTCCGGTTCAAAGAAATGTGGCTTACGGAGAGAGGGTGTACTAATACTATTCAAGCTGTTTGGGCCGTGAATGATTCAGTTGATCCGGGTATCAAGGTAATAAAAAAGAATGAGAGATGTGGTGTTGAGTTAAAGAAGTGGAGTATGAGAAACTTTGGTAGTGTAAGAAAAGAGTTGGAACAAAAGAAGAAGGAAATTATGCAGGCTGAAAAGGAAGCTATGAGATCTTAGCTTAATTTTCAGGTAAGGTAATTGATGCTTGAACTCAACAAACTCATGGACAAGAAGGCTCGGATGTGGTTGCAAAGGTCTAAAGTACAATGGGCAAAACATGGAGCTAGGAACTCAAAGTATTTCCATGCAAGAGCCACTCAAAGGCTTCGTAAAAACTCAATCTCTTCTCTCAAAAAAGTTGATGGCATGTGGTGTGGAGACCAAAATGAAGTGGCAGAAACAATTGTAGCCTATTTCCAAGATTTATTTAAGTCGGCCAACCCCATAAATCTGGAGAGCACTACTCAGTATATTTATCCCATTATCATTGATGAGATGAATGCAAGCTTAGTGGCTGATTTTGAAGCTCCGGAAGTACAAGAAGCAATCAAGCAAATGACCCTTCTAAAAGCCCCAGGCCTGGATGGTATGCCCCCTGTTTTTTAGCAAAATTATTGGGAATTATTAGGTGAGGATATCACCTCTTCTGTGCTTTATTTTCTCAACTCTGCATCTTTGCTTGCTAATCTTAATCATACTTTTATTACTCATATTCCTAAGGTTAAAAATCCGGAATTTGTGTCTGAATTTCGGCCTAGTAGCCTTTGTAATGTTTTGTATAAAATATTCTCAAAGGTTTTAGCAAATAGACTTAAAAAAATCCTACCAAATATTATCACTAAAAACCAAAGTGTTTTTATGAAGAGTCGGCTGATTTCAGATAATATTTTGGTGGCTTTTGAGTCTTTACATAGTATGCAGAGACACAAGGAAAAATGACTATTTGGCCATAAAACTTGATATGAGTAAAGTTTATGATAGAGTGGAGTGGGTCTATTTGGAAGCAGTGATGAGGAGAATGCTACATTAAGTTGCTTGGCACAAAGCACATAACATGATACATAATTGAACTCTTAGTATATGTTCCATTTAAAAAAAAAAAGTATAAATTTATGTTATATGGTCAAAATAATTTTTTTTTTTTAATAAAAAAATTTGATAATTTTATTGAAACTTTTTGGGATAGAATTTTAGTTGGATAAGTAAACTTAGGAATTAGACTTTTAACTAAAGTCAATTGTTTTAACAATTAATAATAATAAACCTACTTGATGTGACAATAGAGTTTCATTCAAGTAAACTATGTCGATAATTAATGAATTGCAAGATAAAAATTCATTATACAAAGCTTTCCAAGCAAATCAAGAAATACGCTAGAATTTGACAAACAAGAAACCCTAATTGCAAATATCTCCACTCTGAGAACTTTGTCCTCGACAATAAACAAGACCTTCCATGCTAAGTAATAAGCCCTAAACGTATTCTATATAATCATCTGTATCCTCTCTACACTCATCATAATAGACATACAGAAGATAAACAAGTCCAAATGTCAACACAGCAAGGGCTGAATACACAGAAAATATAAGATAAACAGCTTCACTTTCCAAATCCTTGTCTTCTTGATTGTTTGTGACGCCCACACCATCATACCATGGATACTTGAGAATTTGAAAAGCAGGATCAAAGAAATCATCAACCCCATGTAGAATCACTTGCCCATCATGGTATATATCCCAGTCTACTATGTTTACACCATTGATTGATGTGTTTGTGTCACCAGGTAATTTTGTGACCACTTGGGGATGGCCATGCAAAAGGGTATCAATTTTGGACCCATAAGGAAGAGAATTCTGTAGAGTCTCTTTGTCAAGGTTTGATGGTGCAGTTTGATATTGAAGCAAAGTGAATGGATCATGTGGGTAGTTCAAAGAGTAGAAGGCTTTGTCAGTGGGGCAGAATACAGTGACTGTAGTGTTGAGGCTTTGTTGAATTGATAGTAGAGCTTTAAAAGTCATGTCTAATAATGTCAGTGACATCTCGTTGTAGCCCTTGCTAGAGAGAGCGTTTGAGATAGCAGAAACGTGAAGGGGTTCATTGTTGGTTGTTTTAGAGGCTTGTGAGAGAGTTGGAAGAAGAAGGAGAAGAAAAAGAAAGAAAAGAAAGGAGAACTTGGCCATGGAAATTAAACCAATGAATTAAAGAAGAATCCGTATGTTAAACTTGTGAAAAATCTAAAAGAAGAGAAGCCAGATATGGGTATTTATATGTTGATACTATCAGAGTTCTGCTTGAAGTCGGTTTGCAAATTGAGTTTGCATGTGTTTACACTTTCCAAGTCCAAGACGGGTTTGGAATGTAATTAACAAAGGGAGATCTATCTTTTTCTTTTCTTTTTTCTCTTTTTTAATTTGAGAAGAAAGAAAGAAGATTTAGTTCTATTTGGAAGATGGAAAAATATTAAAGGGCCAATAACAAATATGGTTAATTAATCCCAACAAAACGAGGGTAAAAAAAAAACCTCAAAATTTTAGGCCTTTATTAAGAGATTTGTAGTGGGCCTATGGGCCTAAGGAACGAGTGATTTTCAGTGTGATAGGCAAGTGATCTCCTTTATCCATAGTAAGTTATTTCCATATTATTAAAAAAAAAAAAATCGATTAAAATTTTAATTTACCTAAATATTACTATAAATAACTAAATAAGACTCATTTTCAAGTTATTATAGGAGTAATTCTTTGCAATAGTCTACTAACACTTGCTGTAAATATATTTGCAAGTGTTTGGCAAGTGTTGCTATCTACACATTGCAAATATAAATCAGCCACTGCCAACAATTGCAAAAACCTACCCACTATAATCCCATCCCATCGGCTAGCATCATCCACCTACCCAAACACCCAAGAGCCACTAGAATCACCACCAACCACCGAATTATCACCAACCATTCAAAAAACAACCATCAAAACCACCACCAGTCACCACCAAAGTTTCAAAAAACGCCACCAACTTCCAAAAAACCAACAACTAACCACCCGAAAAACAACCACCAATAAACCAAAAATCCATATCAGGAAGACAAAAACACCTTAAAACCATATCAAAAACTTGAAAAGAAAACCCACGAACAAAGAATCTAATCTAAAATCCAACAACCTAGCAAATCTAGTGGTAGTGAGATCATAGCAGCCACCAAATTCCCAAGCGGCCGCTTAGCAGTCAGATTTCGATGACTTCGTGAGAGAGAAGAGAGGAGGGAGGAGAGTGCGCCATTGGTGGGTGGCGTAGGTCGGTGGGTGGCACCGCTAGGTTTTGGGAGAGAAGGATCAGGCTGAGTTGTGAGAGAAAACAGAAAGGGAGAGTGCGTGAGAGGGAGAGAGCATGAGAGTTATCGGGATTGAGAGGAAGAAACAAATGTAAAATGTTTTACCAAAATTTGAAGTATAAAATATTTTACACAAATTTGCTAATTTGAGTTGGTTGACTGAAAATATTTTCCTTTTGAGCAAATATTTTATTGCAAAAGGAAAAAAAAATCCTTTGCAATGTTACAGTGTTTCATAGTTTTTAATTAAATGAGTACTAACAATTTAGTTTTTAAAATACATAGTATTATAATGCTCCTATATTTGGATATTACACCCCTAAAGTTTGGGGGTATTTAGATTTCACAACCTGAAATTTATGAATTTGGATTTTACCTCCTGAAATTTGGGGTGTTTGGATTTTACACCTTAACGTTTCAAAATTTGGATTTTACTTCCTAAAGTTTGAGAGTGTTTGGATTTAACACTCTTAAATTCTAAAACTTCAGGACGTAAAATCCAAATACCCCCAAATTTTGGAGAGTAAAATCCAAGCATTCCTAAAATTTAGGAGGTAAATTCCAAATTTTGAAACGTTATGGTGTAATATCTAAACACTCTGAAATTTTAGGATGTAAAATCCAAATTCTGAAATTTTAGGATGTATAATTCAGATATCCCAAACTTTAGGGGTGTAATTTGTAATTTACCCTTTAAAAAATATATCAAAATGGAGATTAGTGATTATCTCATCACACAATGTATAAATTCAAAAATTTTAATTTTATAATTATATGTAAAATATGAGTTTATGGATCAATAGTAGATAACATCTAATTAATACAAAATTTAGCATGCAAAATAATTACTAAGAACAAAGAGAATATGTACTCCAATGGTTGAGCTCCTAAAATATTAATCTAATAAAAAATTAGGGTAAATTACATAGTTGATTCCTATTCTTTACACCATATCTTAATTTGATCTTTAACCTTTCAATTATGTCAATTTGGTTCCTAACCTTTTAATGTTGTGTCAATTGGGTCGATGCAATTACCCTTAGAAAAATATGATGTGTCAAATGGAATAATAAAAAATGATTTTTTCTGTCATATTAATTGCCAACTGTGCAGCCACGTTAGATTAAAAAAATTTAAAAAAAATCCAAATTTTATGTTCACACGTGATTCAGATTACATCTCCCTAAAAGTTTCTAAAATCCCTAGAAGGCTAAAAAAATCCAGCTAATATTGGCATTGATTCTCATCAGTGTTATATTATATTCTAATATTATTCGTTGATGATTTTCTAAGCTGATCTAAGTATTTAACATAGTCACAAAGGACGAGCCAAATTCACTTTGTAAGTAAAAACCCTTTTTCATTTCTTTTGTTTGGCTTGTTTTCCTTCTTTGATGCATCATGATTTCAACGAGAAATGAGAACTGTGCAGACGGTGAGAGCGAGGAGAGAAGGGGTGCGACGTTGAGGTTGATCGACGAGGATAATGTTGTTACTACCATTAGCTTTAGGATTTACTAGTTGCATTACGATTTTTTTTTCAGTCAGTGGGGCTGGGTTTTAGGGATTTTAGAAATTTTAGAAACTTTTAAGGAGATGTAATATACTAATATGACTCACGTGTGAACTTCAAATTTGTTTTTTTTAATCTAATGTGATTATACAATTGGCAATTGATGTGACAGGAAAAATAATTTTTTATCATTCCATTTAACACATTAGATTTTTTCATCCAAGGGATAACATTGACACAACATTGAAAAATTATAGGCCAAATTGAAACAATTAAAAGGTTAAAGACTAAATTGAAATATGATATAAAGAATAAAGTTTAACTATATAATTTACCAAAAAAATTATGGAGTGGTGTAATATTTCAGCCATTATAATAAATTTAATATTTCAGCTGATATATATATATATATATATATATATAGAGAGAGAGAGAGAGAGAGAGAGAGAGAGAGAGAGAGGACTTTACAACACTCAAATTTTTTATTTTTTATTTTTATTGAAGGGTTTGACAAATCCCTTGTTGGATTATATCTTTTTTTTTTTTATTATTATTTTTTATATCTATTTGCAAATTTGAAGACAATCAAAAATAAATAACTATCTCATCTATCAAATATTTAACTTTAAAGTTTTTGTATTTTAAATTTTTTAGTAAAAGATAGCTTTGTGGATCAAATAGTAATTAATAATATTTAATATTTGATACCAAATTTAGAATGCTTATTAAAAATATAAAGAATATGTAATCTAACCGTAATTAGATTATATATAATTATATATATATATATATATATATTCCTAAACTTTTTAAATTTAAATTAATAGATGTAACAACTAACAACTAACAACTAAATGTGATATTAATAATTTAGATTAAAGACGTGCACAAGGAATGTATATGAAGTGATATTAATAATTTAGATTAAAGACGTGCACAAGGAATGTATATGAAGTTACGAAAAATACATAACAATCATACAGTGGAATTGTAAAATTCCTTTCTTATTAAAGTATTGAACCTCAATTCAACATTCCCAAACACCTCAAACACAAATTTGATAATTTCTCATTTTGTAATTTGCAAAACTCAGATAAAAGCAAGAATTATGTAGAATCACAGATGATTCAATTGGATTTTTTTCCCCTGTATGAAATGAGAGGTTTCAAATCAATGGTCGTCTAATTATTTTGGGAGGAAGTTTTATAACCAGTTTAGATTGAAGGAGTGAAATGAGAAGTAAGGTACAGTTGGCCATGACCCTATAACGTAGCCTATAGATCCATTAGAACACGTGAATACACCATTGATTTGTATAAAGTTTGATTTATTGTGATAGAGATATAAAGATATACCAATTATTGAGCATTAATTTAAAAGAAGGGGGCCGAGTAATCTTCAGAAAGTGGGCCACGTGTGAGAGGAAGAGGGTTTCGAGTTTAGAGTTTTGAGCAATTATTTAGCACCCACCAACCCACTCAACGTTAGACAAGTATGAATGTTACTAATGCTTTGTACCACATATTTTACCCACTTTGCTTCTATTTTCCTATGTAATAAATTGTGAGTGGTAGTTTATCATTATTATGGTAAAATATATGCCGAAGTTTAGCATTAATATAGATATGTTCTAAATTTAGTTGAAAAAAATAATATTAATAATAACTAGAGACTTTTTTTTTGGTTGAGGTTTAGTATCATAATTTTTCCTTCATCACAATTTGAAAAAATAAATAATATTTTTTTCCCCCCCAAGAGAATAGGGTTCTTATTTTAATTAGAAACTTTTGCGTGTTTATCCAAATCCAATTTTTTTTTTTTTTATGAGAGGATATCCAAATCCAAATTGATAATGTAATACATTTAAAAATATTTTGATAATTTAATAGTTTAAAAAAGAAACGTGGGTAGTGGGAAGTTAATTTTTTATTTATTTATTTTTTATGATTAACATTGACTATCAATTGGGGAGTTAATAACTAGTAGATTTTTTTCTTTTAAATTTTGTCTATTTACGATTTTAACGCCATTTCTTATTTTCAGTAATAAAGATAAATTAATTAAATTAGGAATATTTTTAGAAATAAAAAGGCAACAACTAACTTTCTGAATCTCTTAATATATAACTAGCCACATTACACGCGCTCTGCATGTGCAAGGCTTTTTTTTTTTTTTTAAAAATTTGAGTTTAATGTAATTTTTAAATTTAAATTTATCTATTGTTAGTGAAGATACACATGAAATGATTTTTAAGAAACTAAAATTTAGAATTTAAAATTGAGTAAATTGCTGGGTTTAATGTATGCTACTTTTTAGAAGAAAAAAAGTATCAACACAACAAGGGCTGAATACACAGAAAATATGAGCAACTTTGTTGCCATCTCTACGAATGTGAGAGTATGACAATTTTAAATAAAGTAAAATTTTGTTATTTTAATAAAGTCTTGTATTTATTTATTTATATAAGTGATGAATTTACTTATATTTGCTTTATCTTTAAGTAATTAAGATGCACTAAGGATGAACCGTTTGTAAAAAGCACTAGAAATATATTTCAACCACACATTACATTATTTACAAAATAGATAGAGTAATATAGAAAATCTAATATATTTTATCAAATATACTTTATTAGAAAGTAATCACATCATTTTGAGAATGATTTGAGACTAATACTTATTAAGTCTCGTCTATTATTTTAATTTTTCACTTAAAAAAAAAGTGGTCAAATTTTTCAGTGCATCTAATATTTATTAATTAGGGGTCATTCTATCGTACCCCAACAGAAAAAAGTGGGTACGGTACCCACCTTAATCTTAACCGTTGATTTAATATTGTTTAAATCCTGACCATTGGTATAATTTTAAGGGATACTGGATACTGGCTAAACAGGTTATCTATATAAACCAAAAAAAAACAAAGTAAAAGATCGCAGAATCATTCACGCATCAACAACGCCTCTGGTTTTCCTCTCTGCTCTGTCTCGTCTCAACGCTAAAGGCTAAAGCCTCTCCAGCTCTGTCTCGTTTTCCTCTATCTCATCTCATAACAATATCACGTTTGCCTCTATAGCTCAACAAACCCATACCCACAATCAAAGAACCAAACAAAAGCGCACCATCAAATCTCAATCCAACTCGGCGGCACCACCCTCTAGCTTCTTCTATTCCAATCCAACCTCAAATCCACATCCAATCCAACTCAGCGGCACTTCTTCCGTCTCTCTGCCCTTTTGTTCGAAGTTCGAAGTTTCCACCGTTTATCGAATCTAAAATCTCAGTACATCTCATCCTTATTCTCTAATTTTCCATATGGGTTTTTTAACTGTTGCCGTTTGTTCTCTATATGGTTGAATTGTTATTATTATTATTTTTTTTGTTTTTGTTTACCTTTTGGTTTCGCAGGGTTGCTAGGAACAAATCCAATCTATCATTCCTTTTGGTTCATAGCAAGTTCGTAGCAGGTGAGACAATAAGTTATTGTATATACTTGAATTAGTAAAACTTCTAATTGTATGTTTAATACTGATTTCAATTTGGTTTATTTTTCTTTATTTTGTCTGGCTGGGTTTGTTAGTATTTCCGTTTATACTATTTGGGTTATTTATCATAGGTTTTTCTGGCTGGGTTGAACAATTTGGGTTTTTTTCTCTAGCTTGGCAAGAGTTGGATAATTTCTCTTGGTAAACCCCTTACAATCAGATTTAAATTGCTTACTGAAAAGAAGAAAAAAATAAAATATATGTGTGTGTATATATATATATTGATAACCTTTGGGCCAAATTATCAGTTGAAGCAGTGAAGTGCCTCGCTTTGACCCTGGTCATTAGAGTGTGAAGGGGGTTTATGTTATGGTATAAACATAAGTGTGTAGGCATATTGAGAAGAAGAATTTATGTATTCTTGGTCATTAGAGTGTGAAGGGGTTTATCTTTTGGTATAAACAAAGGTGAGTAAAAGAGAGGAGAGCACTGCCTATGCATTAGACCCAAAAGTTACTTTCAATGTTCATTGTTAATGTTTTTAAGTTTGTTGGGCTTCCCATTCACCCGAGCTCTATGCTCGAAGTATGGGAGAGTAAAAGAGAGGAGAATAAGGGAAAAAGTGACCAGAATAAACTATAAAGTTAAATAGTAACTAAACAAAATGAAACAAACTAGTCAGAAAACTCAAAATACCTAGCTGCTGCACTCCAAGTTTACAAAGTACAATAGTGGTTTCTATGACAATGATTTGCTTGCCATTATTTTAACGAAAACCAAAACCTCTATAATAGCTATTCACAAAAATTAAAACCATTAGAAAAGGAAATCAAGGAAGACGATTGTCCATTTCAAGGGGTATAATTTTTGGCTCATGATGTGCCCCAAGCTTTAGGATTATAGAATAAAATCCGCTATAATTTTTAGAGTAATTCTGTGGATTATATAAACTATATCTATTTATTGAGAAATTAGTATGTTGAAACTTACATGTAGGAGAAAAACAATTCCTATTTGAAACTTGAAAGATACAGAATGGGAAGGGGGAAATGAAAATGAAGGAAGATGAAAGTTTTCCCCTACTATTATTTTTTGAAATGGTTAGAAATCTCTTAATCTTCAGACCAATTGGGTCATTGGCATTTTACACTATTTCCAGAGCTGCTTGTATTGTATCTTGTTCAACCTTTTTGATTATTGATAATCTGGCCTACTTTTTCCATTTCTCTCATTATTAGGGACCCTATTCATCTATTTGGGCTTCTGTTGATTCAAGATGAACTAGCAAACGCTATAATATATTGCAAATCTGTTTTATTACTTTCTTAGTCCCTCTTGTGGAAGTTTCTCTTTGAAGTTTGATATGCATAAGGTAATTGCTTTATGTTAGTTTTGAATGCAGCTTGGTTGGTGATTTTTGCCTAACTGAACTTTTTAAATGTCAGAAAAAGCGTGGTGCTAGAAAGACCATATTGGTGAAGAAGAAACATGGTAGCTATCACGTTTTTACCCCATGGTTAAGGTAAAATAAACACTAATTTCCTTTCAGATGGTTCTATGTATATAGGACATGCCTGTCATCATTAGATATCCTGTATTTGGGAGTACCTTTGTTGCCTTTGTTTTGACTAATGGTGATGTTTACAATTTGCTCCCACTATTATATCTACTTAAGGTTGTCTGTTTTTGTTAGTGATTTAAGACCTGAGAGAAAAACCATATTAGTTGACGTTTGTGTGTCTTAAATATATCTTGCTACCTTGAGAGTATCGTGACAATGGAGGACTTATGTGTGACCAATATCTTTTCTACATTGTCATAATGTGATCAATTCAATTATCCTATAACTTTGAATTAAAGCTATATGGAATCAATGGCTTATTAGGCCCAAATTCTTGACAACTTTCAAGAACTTATTGAAAAACTTCACAAAGGTGAACTGTCAAAAGATGATTATCCATGTCTGAATGACCCAAGTCAAACTTTTCATGGGACGTTTTAGACTGCTGTAGTAAATCATGCTTCAGTTGCTAATCCAGCTCAATCAAAGCAAACACGTAAATGGGCTTGGCCTCGGAACTTTAATGATGGGCATTCAAGGTGATATTTTCATGCTTCCTTCACGTGGGTATGAGTAGTCCAATAAACTTAATAATAGCCTGCACTATACAAACCCCCCACCCCCTCCTTTCTTTCTCTTTCCCCAATATGTCAACGGTTATCTTCTATATGTTGTTTGTCTTAACAAAGTGATGCCTTATATTTTTATGTTATCTTGATCTATGTAGATACTTGCTTAGAGGACTAGTAGGCATTGGTGGAACTGACATAGATTGATAGGAGCCTTTTCTAATATCTTTCTGTAGATTCTCATCATCATAATGTTTTTTTTTTGCCCCGGTCTATAGTGATTCAATTCTAAGACATGCATCTAGTGATTTTCAGAAGATGGGTCAACAGATTTTTTATTCATCATTGGTGGAGCTACTAGATTTGAGGTATGAAATTTTTTATGCATTTTGTACAGTTTTGACAATTGCCTTTCTGGATTATTTGTACTCATAAAATTTATTGATCCTCAACTTAGAGTTTGTCACAAGCTTACAACTAAATTGAAGAGGGAAGTTGTTCTGGGCTCATCGAGTATTGATGATCCTCCACAATTTATTACGGTGATTAATTTCAGTTCCAACTTTGATTTAGCAGCTCCACCTCTTATTTTCCTGACCAACTAAACCTTAAAAATTCGTTTTTGATTGCAGAAATTGAAGATGCTGACAGCACAAGAGCTTTCAATAGATGATCTCCAGATCTAAAACATGGGGGTGGCTTTAGGAGGCCCAGTGTTTTCTATGCTCTAGTCCTCAATCCAATTTGTAACCATAGATAACATCATTTCATTGTATCCATTTTTTAACATTCAATATAGAACCATTCATTTCGCAATGGCAGTGGTTTTATATCTTTTCATATTTCAGATGAGCATCTCCCTGGCCTAGCCTCTTGCTTTTTGGCTTTGTAGTGTAATTGACATGGTGTTGCCATTACAGGTGTGTATAATATACTAAATCATAGAAAATAACCAATTGAATTTTGTAACAGATAAAACCTGCATCCTCTCTATCTCTTACTATTCTTGTACAAGTCTGCCACAACTTTTTTGGGCTTTGTTTGGTTTGTAATTTCACTACATGCTGAAAAAAGTTACTTGAAGAAAATATATTCTCAAAGAAAGTGAAGTGAAAAGGGAATTGACATTTACCATAATCCTTAATGTAAGGACCAGAACTGACTGGAATCCAGAGCGGGAATGGATCCAGGCCCACGTAGCCCAAACAATGAATTTATAGAGTGCAGGAAAGAAAGCTAGTCTGATCTTGGGCCGAAATATTGGATTTTAGTGTAAGAGAGATCCAATATACGAGCGTGACCTCTTGCAATAAATTTTCTTCGGACGTGTCTTGAAGATCTGATTTTTCTCTTTCTGTTTTTCTCTCTCTCTCTTTTCGATCCCTTTTTCCTTCTGTCTTTCCTCGCCTTATATATCATCGCCTTTCTGCCTTTTCTTCTCACTTTCTCTTGAATCTTCCGTCCTTAGCTGGAAAGCTGCTCTTTCACTGTTCAGGTATCACCTCCACATTAATGCGGCCAGAAGGTTAGCTGGGAGACAGTTAATGCGGAGGTGACAGCACCACTAGATATTTGCCATTTTCTACCATTACTTTTTGTTGGATATTTTCCCCTTTGTGCCGTTATAAGATTGTCCTGGGCACTGTCCTGAGTGATCAACAAATTAACCAGGAACCTCGGACAAAAGTGCCGAGGTGACCCTCATCCTCGGACACAGTCCCCACTCTTGCTAACATGCTGCACCTCTCCTCGGATGGTAATTTTATCCGTTCCTCGGCTGGTCGTCCTCGGATGTTCGTATCTCTCCATACAAGATATTGGGCCGGGCCTTTCCCTTTACACTGTTGGAACCCAGGGCAAAATTGGCCCACACAATAGCCCCTCAAAATCTTGCTTTTCGGCTTCTCGGGAGAAAAGAAGGATTTTGACTCTCTCTTCGGATCTCCCTTATGATCTGATTCTATTGAGTCAAATCATAGCTGCGTGCGTTTTTCTTTTCGCGATCCGTTCCTGACTCTTCAGTGTCCAGGGAGCGCCTTCATTTAATTTTGGCAACCCCCCTGTCCCCCACGTTCAACGGTGAGATGCCAATCCAACGGTGGTTGGACCTTTTGGGAATTTGGGCGGGCGAACTCCCGCTTTTAATTTTTGCGTAACTATAAATAACCTTTCAAATCGCTTTCTTGTCACTTTTGAACGATTGCGTTATTCTAGAACCTGAGACTTTATTTCTTTCTCTTGTTCCTTCGTGCGTATACAAACACATAAATCCTGTCCGAGGACCATTTCTCAAACCTGTAAGTCCTCCTAAACTCTCTTTAACTTTTATTCCTTTTTATTGTAGAATCCCTTCTCTAGGGCCTCCTAAAAAAAATGGGTAGATTTAAGGAGTTAGTAGATACTGAGGAGGGCATGAGAAACTTTAGGATTAAGTACAACATTCCCCCCCATGTGGGCGTTAGATACGCGGCCCAGGGCGAATGGTACGACGAAAGAAAGACGAACGAAGTTGTCATTCCTATGATCGCTTTCATAGAAGGAGGGATGACCATTCCCATGGGCACCCTCACTAGGAACTATCTTAGGTTTTTTAGGCTATCTCCCACCCAATGTGCACCGAATATGTTCAGGGTACTAGGGAGCATAGAGGCCTTGAACGAAAGAATGAATCTAAATCTGACCCATCATGACATAAACTGGGTTTACAACCTTCAGCACTTAAAAAATCAGGGGTATTACCTGAAATCCAGGCAGGCCGAGGTTAGGCTGATTCAGTGTCTTCCTCAATCCAATAAAGGATTAAAAGAAGATTTCCTAATCTTCTCTGGGCAGTGGCATGACGGCTTACCATGCCCAGTTAAAGAGGGTGAGCCAGGTGGGGGTCCGAATTATTTAATCTATATGCTTAACTGTTTGGATTCTAGTTTTTCCATTATCGTCGGCTTATATTAAAGTGACTCTTATCACTTTCATTAAAAATGCAGATCCACGTGCGACTTCGCCATCGTTGCGCTTAGTCAACAAGGCTAGCTTGGACAAAGTTCTCCGAGCAGAAATCTACGTCAATCCTTCAGACGGTCAACTGAGGGCGGCCCATCTCATCCTCGGCTACACTCCTATTTCTCGGGCGTTCCAAGCTCCTTCGTGCGTGATAAAGGCAAAGGACCCTCGGCTTCGCCGGATCAGTGTCGCCTACGAAGGGTTTCTAGTCCCACAAGGGGTTCCTCTTCCAGCAGATACCAAGCATACTGAGGTACTGCCTGTCGCTAGCCTCGCCGGAGCCAGTTCGCCTTTGCCCCACGTTCCTCAAATAAAAGAGGAGGAAGAGGTCGAAAGAGACGAGGAGGGCTTTGTAGACGTATCCTCGGTCGCCGACGACTACGAGGTTTTTAATTTGCTCACCCCCTCACCTACTGCCTCGGAAGATATGGGCATTCAGAGGAAACCCCAACGGAGTCTCCAGGAGTTGTTGGAGGGCCAACCTGGGAAGGGGGAGGTTGGAAGGTCAGCCCAACAGAAACTTCCTCCCCCTCCCCCCAAATCTCCCTTACCTGCCCCTCAGCCAGCTCCTCCTTCCAGGGCCGAGCAGCCTGAATCTAAGAGGAGGAGGGAGCCCAAAGGCAAGGAGGTTGTGGAGACCGGGAGGGCTCCACCCTCTCACGATGAGGACGCCCACAGGCCGACGAAGCAACTGAAGCTTGGCCCTGCCCCCAGCCGAGGACCTGAAATGGGGGAGATTCAACGAAACGAGCCCCGGGCATGGCTTCCAGCCCCCATGCTTGGGGGCGAGCCCCTGACCGAAGACGCGTCGATCAGGGATTACAACGGGGGCATTGGCTGCCAGGTAGCCTCGGCCTTGGAAGAGACCCTCCTGCTCCCCAAGGACATGGTGGAGCTACGAGGGTTGAGGAGGAACGAGGTCTTCCTTCAAGCCAAAAGGTGCTTAGGGATGGTATGTACCACTACTTCGTCACCAATAGTGTTACTAATATATATATATATCTATTATTTATTTTACTTGTATTTTAAATTTTCCTTTCTTTTTGGCAAACAGGCTGTCCAGAGCACCTTCAGGATGGAAGAAATTTACCACTCCGTTGCTCAGCAGCTGGAGGAGGAAAGAAGGAGAAGGATAGCTGCGGTGCAGACAATGGCTGTTGCCGAGAAGAGCAACACTGATCTCAAGGAGAGGATAAAGACTGAGGAGCAGTCAAGAAAAAGCGCTGAGGCCGCCTTGAAGGGGGCTGAGACTCAGGCGGAAAGCCAGAGGCAGCTGGTGGTGGAAGTCAAAGGACAGTTGGTCACTGCCAAAGAGCAAATTGCAACTCTAAGGCAACAACTGGACGAGGCTAACCAGCTTAAAGCCTTGGCCGAAAAAGCGAGGGCACAAGCGGAGGAGGACAAGCTGAAGGCCGAAAAGGAAAGGGACGAGGCTGAGCAGCACGGGTATGATGTCGGCGTGGCAGAGACTGAAGACACTCTTCGTGCCGAAGTCCCTGCGGTCTGCCGCGCCTACTGCGCTCAAACGTGGGAAGAGGCTCTCAACCAGGCTGGGGTTGAGGCCTCATCAGGGTTGAGGAAGCCTGAAAGCATCATCTTCCCCTCAGCCCTGCGAATTCCCAAGATGGCTGAGACAGCCCCCTCCGCGCCTCAGCCTACCTCCGAGGTCCCCCCTCAGCCCCTCCCTCCTGCTGTCCAGCTTGGTGAGGAGAAGGAGACAGAGATCCAAAGGGGACCCCTTCCAGGTGAGGTGACTGAAGCTCCTCAGCCAGAGGCAGCTTCTCAAGATTTCGAGAAGCAGTTGGCTTTAGTCACCTTACCTGTTCAGGAGTCTCTTAAGGACAAGGAGAAAGAGACCAACTCCGAGGCAGCTGACCAGACATCCAAGCCAAAACTCCAGATCAAATTAAAGCCTTAGCTTCATTTTCCTTTTTCTTTTTATCAATGTAATCATTTCAATTTCATTTTCTTCTTCTTTTTTTTTTTTTTTTTTTTTTTTTTTTTTTTTTTTTTTTTTCGATAGTGATTGTAATTCCTTCTACTATGCTAAAAGGCCAATTTTGATGATATATGGAATTCTTTTCTTTACTTCAAGTAATGTCAGTCAGCCTCATTGCTTTAATTAACTGTATTATACTTATTTTGCTCAGTTCTTTGCTTTCTTCCATAACGTAATCCATTACTGAGGAACCAACATACCTTATTGAGGAATAAAAAATGAATTAATAAATTATGACGTCGATCCTTCAAGCAAATGTATCACCCTTGTATTTAGTTCTATGATTAGTCTTAAGATTTTCAAGCAATATTACTTCACTTAGGCCACAAGTAGAGTGTGGGCATATTAAGCTATACTTATACTTATTTGATAACCACAAAGTCAATCATGGCCCATAAGGTAGGTTAATACCTAACTCAGGAGGCAGTAGTTTACACTCAAGATTATATTTTAAAGAATTTACCATAGCATACGGATCTAATGAAGATGACTTGTTGTTTATTTTAGGGGATGCTCTGTAACATCTGTTTCTACCAAGTCTTTAACAGATGTCATAATACGTTAATATGTACTAAGTCTGCAGTCCGAGGACCTGTCATGACTTAGTTTCAATTTAAAATTTCAACAGATGCCGTAGCGATTAATATCTCAAAAGATGCCATGGTATATTAATTTTCACTAAGTATGTGGTCCGAGGACCTGATATGACTTAGTTTCTGTTTAATATCTCAAAAGATGTCATATTATATTAATTTTCACTAAGTATGTGGTCCGAGGACCTGACATGACTTAGTTTCTGTTTAATATCTCAAAAGATGTCATAGTATATTAATTTTCACTAAGTATGTGGTCCGAGGACCTGACATGACTTAGTTTCTGTTTAATATCTCAAAAGATGTCATAGTATATTAATTTTCACTAAGTATGTGGTCCGAGGACCTGACATGACTTAGTTTCTGTTTAATATCTCAAAAGATGTCATAGTATATTAATTTTCACTAAGTATGTGGTCCGAGGACCTGACATGACTTAGTTTCTGTTTAATATCTCAAAAGATGTCATAGTATATTAATTTTCACTAAGTATGTGGTCCGAGGACCTGACATGACTTAGTTTCTGTTTAATATCTCAAAAGATGTCATAGTATATTAATTTTCACTAAGTATGTGGTCCGAGGACCTGATATGACTTAGTTTCTGTTTAATATCTCAAAAGATGTCATATTATATTAATTTTCACTAAGTATGTGGTCCGAGGACCTGACATGACTTAGTTTCTGTTTAATATCTCAAAAGATGTCATAGTATATTAATTTTCACTAAGTATGTGGTCCGAGGACCTGACATGACTTAGTTTCTGTTTAATATCTCAAAAGATGTCATAGTATATTAATTTTCACTAAGTATGTGGTCCGAGGACCTGACATGACTTAGTTTCTGTTTAATATCTCAAAAGATGTCATAGTATATTAATTTTCACTAAGTATGTGGTCCGAGGACCTGACATGACTTAGTTTCTGTTTAATATCTCAAAAGATGTCATAGTATATTAATAAGTGAGAAAGATAACTTTTATTATTAGTAATAATACCTTTTCAGATTATTTACATTCCAAGGATGAAGTACAGCTCTTTCGTCTAAATCTTCTAAGTAATAAGCTCCTATTCCTGCCACCGCCTTGATGCGATACGGCCCCTCCCAATTAGGACCCAATTTCCCCCACGAGGGGTTTTTAGCGTTCCCTACAACTTTCCTCAAAACTAAGTCCCCTGGGGCCAATGGTCTCAGCTTTACGCTAAGATCGTAACCTTGCTTTAGCTTATGGTGATAGTAGGCCAGCTGTACCCTAGCGTTTTCTCGCCGTTCTTCAATTAGGTCCAAGTTCCTTTTTAACAGTTCTTCGTTTCCCTCCGGAGTAAACCCTCTGGATTTCAATGTAGGGAAACCACTCTCCAGTGGTATTACGGCTTCAGCCCCATATGTTATCGAGAAGGGTGTTTCACCAGTGGACTTCCGAGGTGTTGTCCTGTAGGTCCATAGTACATGAGGTAACTCCTCGACCCACCTTCCCTTGGCGTCGTCTAACCTCTTCTTTAATCCGTTCACGATGACTTTATTGACGGCCTCAGCTTGCCCATTTCCCTGCGGGTAGGCGGGGGTGGAATATCTATTTTTTATTCCCAAGTCAGAGCAGTATTTCCTAAAGGCTTTACTGTCAAATTGAAGGCCGTTATCCGAGATGAGGACATTAGGAACACCGAACCGCGTAACTATATTCTTCCAGATGAACTTTTTGACATCCACATCCCTGATGTTAGCCAAAGGTTCAGCTTCAACCCACTTGGTAAAATAGTCTGTGCCGACTAGGAGGTATCTTATGTTCCCTGCAGCTTTGGGAAACGGACCCACAATGTCTAAGCCCCACTGAGCAAAAGGCCATGGGCTAGAAAGCGGATTGAGCGTTCCTCCAGGCTGGTGGATGTTTGGTGCAAATCTTTGGCACTGATCACACTTCTTGACATATTCCTGCGCCTCCTTCTGCATGTTCGGCCACCAATATCCTTGTGTAAGAGCCCTGTGAGACAGTGACCTTCCCCCAGTGTGACTTCCACAAATTCCCTCATGCAATTCCTCCAGAAGTATTTCTGATGCCTTTGGGTGCACACATAATAAGTAGGGCCCAGAGAACGAGCGCTTATACAATTTTCTATCCTCGGACAACCAGAACCGAGGAGCTTTCCTCCGTATTTTGTCGGCCTCAGATTTTTCCACAGGTAGTACATCTTTTTCCAGGAACAGTGATATGGCATCCATCCAGCTGGGACCCAGCGCAACCTGGTGTATCCGTGGCGCAACTTGATGTGCCCCAGCCCGCACACACAGGTCTTCCACCAGGATTACCCGAGGTAGATCCTGAGCCGAGGACGTGGCAAGAGTGGCCAGCGAGTCTGCATGGGTGTTCCCACTTCTGGAGACGTGAGACAAGTCAAAAGCTTCGAACCTTTCCTGCACATCCCTGACCAGATGTAAATATTCCAGCATTCTTGAATCTCGCGCCTCCAGATCACCCCCTACTTGTCCGACCACCAATCTTGAGTCTGAGAAGGCCCTTACTGCCTTTCCCCCCAGTTTTTGCACCATTTGCATCCCCTGCAGTAAAGCTTCATACTCGGCCTCGTTATTCGTAGCGGAGAAATTCAATCTGAAGGATTTTTCTATGGTAATTTTTTCAGGGGACACCAGTACTAGCCCCACTCCTGATCCCCGCTGATTGGCTGCTCCATCAACGTACAATTCCCAATACCGTAGGCCTTGAATAGAGGCGACGCCTACCACTCCTTCATCCACTAGCTCGTCTTTCCTTTCCACCTCTTCCGGGGATTCGGCAAACTCGGCCACCAAATCGGCTAGCACCTGTCCCTTGATTGAGGTACGGGGCATGTATTTTATATCAAAAGCCCCTAGAATCGTACCCCATTTGGCTATCCTTCCTGTATAATCGGCGCTCCTTAGTATTGACTTAAGGGGGAGCTGAGTCAGAATGACCACAGTATGTGCCTGGAAATAATGGGGGAGTTTCCTCGTAGCATGCACCACAGCCAGTATCGCTTTTTCCAGTGGTAAATAACGCACCTCGGCTTCATTAAGCGACTTACTTACATAATAGACTGGTCGTTGGACGCCGCCATCCACCCGTATGAGCACAAGGCTTATGGCGTGTGAAGCGACAGCAAGGTAAGAGAAAAGGACCTCGTCCACCACTGGGCTGGACATTATAGGCGGATGGGATAGGTAATGCTTAAGCTCTTGGAAGGCTCTAGCACACTCCTCGGACCATTGAAATTCTTTCCATTTGTGTAACAAAAGAAAGAAAGGTCTGCACCTTTCTGCTGATCTGGATATGAACCGATTTAAGGCTGCCATCATCCCTGTAAGCTTCTGGACCTCTTTCGGATTCCGAGGTGGTTGCAAGCTGTTGATTGCTTTAATCTGATCTGGGTTTACCTCAATCCCCCTATGAGTCACCATGTACCCTAGGAACTTCCCTGACCCCACTCCAAAGGAGCACTTAGATGCATTCAGACGCAACCCATGCCGCCTCAGGATTTCAAAAACATTGGTGAGATCTGTTAGGTGTTCATATGCTAACCTGCTCTTCACCACCATATCATCAATGTAGACCTCGATGGTTTTTCCCAACTGTAATTCAAACATCTTTGTCATCATCCGTTGGTAAGTCGATCCTGCATTTTTCAGGCCAAAAGGCATTACTTTGTAGTGATAGTTCCCCACAGGAGTAACAAAAGCCGTTTTTTCCTGGTCCTCAACGGCCAATGGTATTTGATGATAACCTTGGAAGGCGTCCAGGAAACTCATCCGAGGGTGACCTACTGTCGCATCTACCAACTGATCTATCCTCGGCATAGGGAAAGGATCCTTGGGGCAAGCCTTGTTAAGGTCTGTGAAGTCTACGCAGACGCGCCATTTCCCCGTCTTCTTCCTCACCACTACTGTGTTAGCCAACCACTGGGGGTAGAAAATCTCCTTAATAGCCCCTGCCTGTTTGAGTTTAACCACCTCAGACTTAATTGCCTCCACGTGCTCAGTCGAGGGTCGCCGAGGGGGCTGCTTTTTTGGAGTCACTGAAGGATCTACATTTAATCGGTGACAGATGAATTCCGGATTCAGACCAGGGGCTTCGTAGGCGTCCCATGCAAAAACGTCCACGTTCCCCCTTAACAACTCGACCAACTCTTCCCTCTCCTGTGGGGGCAATCGAGCCCCTACCTGGAAGAATCTTTCACGGTCATCCCCTATAATCACCTTCTCCAGGCCCTCACAACTCATCTCGTCGTCTGGCCCTCCACGAAGCGACGACGAGGCCCCCGACTGCTATAAGACATTCTCTTTACTGGCTGAGGCGCCAACCTCTGGTTTGTGCTGAATTGCTGCAATTAGGCACTGCCGAGCCATAGACTGGCTTCCCAATATCTCTATCACTTGACCGTTAGAGGGGTACTTCACTTTCTGATGAAGGGTGGAGGATACGGCGCCCAAAGAGTGCAACCACGGCCTACCCATAATGGCCGTGTACGGAGAGAAGGCATCTACCACGATGAAATCTACCTCGACCACATCCCATCCAGCTTGCACAGGCAGTCTGATCTGGCCCCTAGGGATCACCATCTTACCCTCAAAACTCACCAAAGGCGAGCTGTAGGCCGACAAATCCTCGGGCCTTAAACCCAGACCCTTAAAGAGGTCGGGATACATAATCTCTGCTGCACTTCCCTGGTCAACCATGACTCTCTTCACATCGTATCCGCCAATTCTAAGGGTTACCACCAGAGCATCGTCGTGTGGTTGTATGGTTCCTTGTTTGTCCGCTTCTGAAAAACTTAGAACTAGAGGAACGTTCGTCTTAGCCCTCTTTGGCATTAAGTTAGACTCACCGTCGGTGTAATGTGATACTGACATTATTCTAGTTGGGCAGGATCCAGTCCTCCCTGGAGCGGCGAATATAACATTGATGGTCCCGAGAGGAGGCTTGGATGCAGGGCCTCCCTGAAACGCAGTACCTGTCTGGCCTCCTCGGCCACTTGAATGATGCAATAAATGCTTCAACCTGCCTTCTCGGACCAGTTGCTCCAAATGATCCCATAAGTTCCGACAATCCTCAGTAGCATGACCGTGATCTTGATGATATTGGCAATACAGGTTTTGGTTGCGGTTGCTTGGATCTCCTGCCATTTTATTCGGCCACTTAAAAAAGGGTTCATTCTTTACTTTTTCCAAAACTTTCTGCACTGGCTCTCGAAACACCACATTGACGGCCTGAGCATTGGCAGATGCAGATTGTCCTAAAAAGTCCCTCCGAGGACGATTATTCTGTACCCGATCCGACCTGGAATCCCTCCTATCCTGAGGAATCATCTTCACCTTTCCCTTACCTTGCAGTTGATCTTCCTCAATTCTTCTATACTTGTCAATCCTATCCATCAGCAGACGTACACTGGTGACAGGTTTGCCTGTGAGTGACTTTCTCAGATCATGCTCCGCCGGCAATCCTGCCTTAAATGTACTAATGGCCACATCATCATAGTCCCCATCTATCTCATTAAACATCTCCCAATATCTGTCCGAGTAAGCTTTCAAAGACTCTCCCTCACGCATGGACATTGATAGCAAAGATCCTAGCGGCAAAGGTACCCTACTGCAGGTGATGAAGCGCGCTCCAAAGGACTGGGTAAGCCTTTTGAAAGAATCAATAGAGTTTGCCTTAAGGCCATTAAACCATCTCATTGCCATCGGACCCAAGCTGGACGGAAAGATCTTACACATTAGAGCCTCATCCTTCGAGTGGACGGCCATTTTTTGATTAAAATGGCTTACATGCTCCACAGGATCCGTTCGGCCATTATAAAGAGAGAAGGTTGGTTGGTTAAATCGCCGAGGAAGGCTGGCGCCCTCAATCCGTCGTGTGAAGGGCGACTTGGCCACTTGACTCAAAGCCTCATTCATAGCTTTGTTCCCCAGACCTTTCTGCGAAGTACTTCTACCTTTCCGTCTATAATCATTATAGTCCTCCTCACCGGAGAAGGTTTCACTGGGTGGAGTTTTAGATCTTTGCCTATATGTGTCATCCTCTGTATCCTCAGATGAAGACTCCGGTTCAAATGGTGCCCGTCTTCGCCGCGCGCGATGTAACTTCTTCTTCAATTCATCTATCTCGTGTTGCATGTCCCTCTCATTCTCTGCATGGGACACGCGACTTTTCCCGCGCGATTGACTTCTATTAGTGTGCATGGTTTGTCCACTTTGCTCATGAGCCCCTCTCTGGTGAGGGTGGGCCCCCGAGTAGTTGTGCTGCGACCCTCCTGATGCTGCCTGGTGCGGATTATCCTCACCCTGATGTGGCCCTACCGCTGGTTGATGCGAACCTGATTCTTCCATTTTACGCACTAAACCCAAATCTCTTTCTGATCAGATCAAGCAGCTCCCCACAGACGGCGCCAATTGTAAGGACCAGAACTGACTGGAATCCAGAGCGGGAATGGATCCAGGCCCACGTAGCCCAAACAATGAATTTATAGAGTGCAGGAAAGAAAGCTAGTCTGATCTTGGGCCGAAATATTGGATTTTAGTGTAAGAGAGATCCAATATACGAGCGTGACCTCTTGCAATAAATTTTCTTCGGACGTGTCTTGAAGATCTGATTTTTCTCTTTCTGTTTTTCTCTCTCTCTCTTTTCGATCCCTTTTTCCTTCTGTCTTTCCTCGCCTTATATATCATCGCCTTTCTGCCTTTTCTTCTCACTTTCTCTTGAATCTTCCGTCCTTAGCTGGAAAGCTGCTCTTTCACTGTTCAGGTATCACCTCCACATTAATGCGGCCAGAAGGTTAGCTGGGAGACAGTTAATGCGGAGGTGACAGCACCACTAGATATTTGCCATTTTCTACCATTACTTTTTGTTGGATATTTTCCCCTTTGTGCCGTTATAAGATTGTCCTGGGCACTGTCCTGAGTGATCAACAAATTAACCAGGAACCTCGGACAAAAGTGCCGAGGTGACCCTCATCCTCGGACACAGTCCCCACTCTTGCTAACATGCTGCACCTCTCCTCGGATGGTAATTTTATCCGTTCCTCGGCTGGTCGTCCTCGGATGTTCGTATCTCTCCATACAAGATATTGGGCCGGGCCTTTCCCTTTACACTGTTGGAACCCAGGGCAAAATTGGCCCACACACTTAAAAAGTGGGTTTTGAGGTAAGTTACTTTTTGGCAAAAATATACTATTGGTTTTTAAAGTTTGTTTGTTGAGCCCTTTTAATCTCCGAAATTTAAAAAATGAGCACATTTGGTCCTTCTATTAATTTTATTGCCTATGTGTTTAACAGAACATTGACATAACATTTTTTTAAGTGATGTGACAACCTTTTTATTGTTAAAAAATTACACATTACATTGTACATGTCTCAAACGGGTCAATCCAAATAGTTTGGGTCTTTTAAAAGCAAAAATGGAATTTGGGGGAGAATAAATGCCCCTTGTGCAATGCTGCAGAAGAAAGCTATATTCATTTATTTACCAAGTGCTTCATTGCAAGGCCAGTATAATTTGCATGACAATGGATCATATGTATTGATGAGATGGGAATCCAAAACAATATTGATTTGATTAAATTTGCAATATGGCCACCTGTTTATGAGGTAGAGTTGAACATAATGATAATTTTATGAAACAAAACTGCATAAACACTTTAGTTGGGGTGGTTATACTCATGTCGGACACAGTCATTTGACACTTATGCACGCATAGATCTTATGTAGATTCAATTCAAGTGTTTATTGAAAATTTTAAAATTGTCAACAATCTTTGTATTGGATTTTTTGCATAACTTGCTAATTGTATAGTCACCCTATTTCCAACCTTAGACACCACAATAAACACACAACTGTGATTAAGTAGCAGATGTTGCATAAGAACAATTATAGAGCACATAAGGTTATACATCTTCAGTTTTATAGTATATATTGATGATGCATAACAAATCAGTAGGTTGAATGCTCTGGGCTTCAATGGGCTTGAGATTGCTTGGAAGGCCTGAAAAGAAAAAAGCACAAGATCAAAGGTGACCGGGGTGAATTGGCCAAGAACCCTTCGATGCTTAAGTTGTTTTCTCTCTTGAACTCAAGAATTCCAACTCTATAAGTGGTGAAAAACTTACTTTGATTTCATATGGCTGAGTCCTTTTATAGTGAGCTTTAGAGTGGTTACTTGTTTAGTAACTTCCTTAACATGGATGGAAGTTAGAAGGTTCAGACTTAATTTCAACAACTGTCATCAGAAGTTAAGAACTTAGTGGGAAGTTAGAGCGATGAATAAGAATTTTGCTCCTACTTCAAAATAGTTGAACGTGGTCCAAATCATAAGCTTTTGGATATAGATATACTCTGAAAATTTCTAAGTGTTTGATAGTCGTCCAGGTGACTCCATGCTAGACAACCTTCTTGCACTTGGATGACCTTTCTAGTCTTAGATGACACTATGGACGAATTGGAGGTAGTCTAATTTTTGGTTCACCATCATATATAAATAATAAAAATATAAACATCAAGAAAATGACCTTAACTATGTTATTTTATAGGGAGGTATGCCCCTGAATGTGATGGAAGCTACCAAGGGAGATACGTAGGAAGTTAATTGGTATATTCAAATATTTGTGGAAGAAACCAAGATAATTTCAGCGGATTTTTTTTGTGAACAAAAGTAATAATTATGGTTGGGCTAATTTCATGGGATTTTTTTTTTTTTTATTATTATTTTAGATCTAAATTTTTTTAATAACATTAAAAAAAAATTACTATTGTGATGAGCGGTTATTAGTAAGTAAAAAAGTTACCTCAATGATAAGCCCAAATGTAAAATTATGGTCAAATGTGATATTGGTAGTACTTACTATGACGATTGAATGGTCAATTGTAAGGAAAAAAATAAGGTACTACTGAATGTGACAAAAGTGCGGTTAGAAGTAATATTGTTGGTATTACCCAATGTAATAATGGAACGGTCAAATTTGAGAATAAAAAAATAGGGTACCACTGAATGTGACAAAAATAGAGTCATATGTGATGTTAGAACTGCATAATGTAATAATAGAACCATCAAATGTGAGAAAAAAAAGTAACGGAACCACCAAATGTGAGAAAAGAATTGTCACATGTGATCTTGGAACTACACAATATAAGGATGAAACCGTCAAATGTGAGAAAAAAAAAGTAAGGGAACCACCAAATGTGAGAAAAAAATTGTCACATATAATATTGAAACTGCACAATGTGAGGATAGAACTGGCAAATGTGAGAAAAAAGTAAAGAAATCACCAAATGTGAGAAAAGAACTGTCACATGTGACAAAAATAGAACAGATGCGATGTTGGTACTACTTAATATAACAATGGAACTATCAAATTTAAGAAGAAAAAAAAAAAAGAACCACAATATATGACAAAAGAACTGTCAAATGTGATATTGGAAATACACAATGTGATAATGAAACTGTCAAATGTGAGAAAAAAAAATAAGGGAACCACCAAATGTGAGAAAAGAACTGTCAAAAATGATGTTAGAACTGTACAATGTGAGGATGTAATCGTCAAATGTGAGGGGAAAAAAATAAGGGAACCACCAAATGTGACAAAAGAACTAACACATGCGATGTTGGAATTGCACAATGTGAGGATGAAACTGTCAAATGTGAGAAAAAAAGTAAAAGACCACCAAATGTGAGGAAAGAACTGTCATATGTGATATTGGAATTGCACAATGTGAAAATGAAACTGTCAAGTAAGAAAAAAGTAAGGGAACCACCAAATGTGACAAAAGAACTGTCATATGTGATGTTGAAACCGCATAATGTGAGGATGGAACTATCAAATGTGAAAAAAAAAAGTAAGGAAACCACAAAATGTGAGAAAAAACGGTTACATGTGATATTGGAACTGCACAATGTGAGGATAAAACCATCAAATATGAGAAAAAAGTAAGGGAACCACCAAATGTGAGAAAAGAATTGTCATATGTGATGTTGGAACTGCACAATATGAAGATAGAACCATCAAGTGTGAGAAAAAATTAAGGAAATCACCTAATGTGACAAAAGAACTGTCATATGTGATGTTGGAACCGCACAATATGAGGATGAAACCGTCAAATGTGAGAAAAAAAAGTAAGGGAACTACCAAATGTGAGAAAAAAACAGTCACATGTGATGTTGGAATTACACAATGTGAGGATAGAACCGTTAAATATGAGAAAAAAGTAACTTGGTGTAGCAGGTTATCTACTAGTGGGTACCGTACTCCCTCTTTTTTTGGGGGGTACCGTAGAATTACTCTGATTCAATTAAAACTCTAATATAGTTTCACCTAAAATAAAGTTGACTATATTAATATTTAATGACCCATATGGTGAAATCACATTAATTCTACCACGTGTAGCATATGTGCTACATTAAGTCACTTGGCACAAAGCACATAACATGATATACATAATGGAACTCTTAGTATATGTTCCATTTAAAAAAAAAAAGTATAAATTTATGTTATATGGTCGAAATAAATTTTTTTTAATAAAAAAATTTGTTAATTTTATTGAAACTTTTTGGGATAGAATTTTAGTTGGATCAGTAAACTTAGGAATTAGACTTTTAACTAAAGTCAATTGTTTTAACAATTAATAATAATAAACCTACTTGATGTGATAATAGAGTTTCATCCAAGTAAACTATGTCGATAATTAATGAATTGCAAGATAAATTCATTATACAAAGCTTTCCAAGCAAATCAAGAAATACGCTAGAATTTGACAAACAAAAAACCCTAATTGCAAATATCTCCACTCTGAGAACTTTGTCCTCGACAATAAACAAGACCTTCCATGCTAAGTAATAAACCCTAAACGTATTCTATATAATCATCTGTATCCTCTCTACACTCATCATAATAGACATACAGAAGATAAACAAGTCCAAATGTCAACACAACAAGGGCTGAATACACAGAAAATATAAGATAAACAGCTTCACTTTCCAAATCCTTGTCTTCTTGATTGTTTGTGACGCCCACACCATCAAACCATGGATACTTGAGAATTTGAAAAGCAGGATCAAAGAAATCATCAACCCCATATAGAATCACTTGCCCATCATGGTATATATCCCAGTCTACTATGTTTACCCCCATTGATTGATGTGTTTGTGTCACCAGGTAATTTTGTGACCACTTGGGGATGGCCATGCAAAAGGGTATCAATTTTGGACCCATAAGGAAGAGAATTCTGTAGAGTCTCTTTGTCAAGGTTTGATGGTGCAGTTTGATATTGAAGCAAAGTGAATGGATCATGTGGGTAGTTCAAATAGTAGAAGGCTTTGTCAGTGGGGCAGAATACAGTGACTGTAGTGTTGAGGCTTTGTTGAGTTGATAGTAGAGCTTTGAAAGTCATGTCTAATAATGTCAGTGACATCTCGTTGTAGCCCTTGCTAGAGAGAGCGTTTGAGATAGCAGAAACGTGAAGGGGTTCATTGTTGGTTGTTTTAGAGGCTTGTGAGAGAGTTGGAAGAAGAAGGAGAAGAAAAAGAAAGAAAAGAAAGGAGAACTTGGCCATGGAAATTAAACCAATGAATTAAAGAAGAATCCGTATGTTAAACTTGTGAAAACTCTAAAAGAAGAGAAGCCAGATATGGGTATTTATATGTTGATACTATCAGAGTTCTGCTTGAAGTCGGTTTGCAAATTGAGTTTGCATGTGTTTACACTTTCCAAGTCCAAGAGGGGTTTGGAATGTAATTAAAAAAGGGAGATCTATCATTTTTTTTTTTTTTCTCTCTCTCTTTTTTAATTTGACAAAAAAAGAAAGAAGATTTTTCTATTTGGAAGATGGAAAAATACTAGAGGGTCAATAACAAATATGGTTAATTAATCCCCACAAAACGAGGGTATAAAAAAAAACCTTAAAATTTTAGGCCTTTATTAATAGATTTGTAGTGGGCCTATGGGCCAAAGAAACGAGTGATTTTCAGTGTGATGGGCAAGTGACCTCCTTTATCCATAGTAAGTTATTTCCATATTATTAAAAAAAAAAAATCGATTAAAATTTTAATTTACCTGAATATTACTATAAATAACTAAATAAGACTCATTTTCAAGTTATTATAGGAGTAATTCTTTGCAATAGTCTACTAACACTTGCTGTAAATATTTGCAAGTGTTGCTATCTACACATTGCAAATATAAATCAGCCACCATCAGCCACTGCCAACAATTGCAAAAACCTATCCATTGTAATCTCATCCCATTGGCCATCGTTATCCACCTCCGAAATACCCAAGAGCCACCAGAATCACCACCAACCACCAAATTACCACCAACCATTCAAAAAACAGCCATCAAAACCACCACCAGTCACCACCAAAGATTCAAAAAACCGCCATTTCCAAAAAAACAACTAACCACCAAATCATCACTAACCACTCGAAAAACAACCACCAACAACCCAAAAATCCATATCAGGAAGACAAAAACACCCTAAAACCATATCAAAATGCTGAAAAGAAAACCCACGAACAAAGAATCTAATTTGACAATCCAACAACCTAGCAAATCTATTGGCAGCGAGATCAGAGTAGCCACCAAATTCCCAAGCTGCTGCTCAGCAGTCAGATTTCAATGACTTCGTGAGAGGGAAGAGAGGAGGGAGGAGAGTGTGCCATTGGTGGGTGGCGTAGGTTGGTGGGTGGCGCAGCTAGGTTTTGGTTGAGTTGGTTGACTGAAAATATTTTCCTTTTGAGCAAATATTTTACTACAAAACAAACACTATAAAAGAAAAAAAAAACCTTTGCAATGTTACATTGTTTCATAGTATTTAATTAAATGAGTACTGACAATTTAGTTTTTAAAATACATAGTATTATAATCCTCCTATGTTTGGATATTACACCCCTAAAGTTTGGGGGTATTTAGATTTTACATCCTGAAGTTTTAAAATTTGGATTTTACCTCCTGAAGTTTAGGGGTGTTTGGATTTTACACCCTGAAGTTTTAGAATTTGGATTTTTACCTCCTAAAGTTTGGGGTGTTTGGATTTTATATCCTAACGTTTCAGAATTTGGATTTTATCCCTTAAAGTTTAGGAGTGTTTGGATTTAACACCCTTAAATTCTAAAACTTTAAAATGTAAAATCCAAATACCCCTAAACTTTGGGTTGTAGAATCCAAATATCCCTAAAATTTAAGGGGTAAATTCCAAATTTTGAAACATTAGGGTGTAATATCCAAACACTCTTAAACTTTAGTGTGTAAAATCCAAATTCTAAAATTTTATGGTGTATAATTCAGATACCTTAAACTTTAGGGGTATTATTTGCAATTTATCCTTTAAAATATATCAAAATGGAGATTAGTGATTATCTCATCACAAAATTTATAAATTCAAAATTTTAATTTTAAAATTATATGTAAAATATGAGTTTATGGATCAATAGTAGATAACATCTAATTAATACAAAATTTAGCATGCAAAATAATTACTAAGAACAAAGAGAATATGTACTTCAATGGTTGAGCTCTTAAAATATTAATCTAATAAAAAATTAGGGTAAATTACATAGTTGATCTCTATCTTTTACACCATATCTCAATTTGGTCTTTAGCCTTTCAATTATATCAATTTGGTCCCTAACTTTTTAATGTTGTGTCTGTTATGACATATGTGTTTCACATGTTAAGACCATATGTCATGATTTTATGTAATTGACTTATCCTTTGACAAAACGTACTTTACTTGTATTTGGGTAGACTTAAGATGTGTTTAAATACTTCAAGAAACCACGTTTCAAGATCAAGTATTAAAGCCTTCAAGTCTGTTCAAGAAATCAAGGAAAGAGTGCAAATTCATTAAATCTCGACAGCTGCTCGATAGCTTCTTGACACCTCCTATCTGTTGAGGTCTAAGAATTTCAGAATTCAAATCTAATTTTCTTGGGATCCGTGAATATGTCTTTGGGTATTCTTTTCTCCTAACCCTAGACATATAAAAGGATTGTTTTAAGAGCCGTCAAATGGTACACAAGTTGCACAAGTATTGAGCAAACTCTGTTCAAGCAAATTGTGACCGGAGACAAAGTTCTTGACCTAGTTCATCTTTTTCTCTTGAAGAAGTTGTTGTGTATTTGCACCGTAGGGTTTTGTGACCAAGCATCTTCTTGATCTTCATCGTGTGGATGAATTGAAGAACTTTGTAACCGACAATCTTCTTAGTTGGTGTTTTAAAGTCGCGTACTAGGATCCGCGCAACTGTTAGTCACGTAATTGGGAGCCGTGCATCAAAAAGGGGAACTGTCACTAAAGAACAAGTCCAATTGGGTATTGGGGTAAGGGTTTAACTGTAGGTTGGTAAGGTACTTGAGATTCCTTTACTTGTAACCGCTTATTGTGATAATAGTGGAGTTTCGGGAGTGGTGACCTGAAAATCACCCGGTGGGGTTTTTGCCGTTAGGTTTTTCTCCATTCATAAACAAATCACCGTGTTATTTATTTTCCATTGCGTAATTAGTTTATTGGTGATTTGTTTGTGCTATAACGCGTTTGCATGATAAATTGATTAATTAATAACTTGGTTAATTAATTAATTAATTTCTATCACAAGGGGTCATTCAGTTTGTGGCCTATTAAATGGTATCAGAGCAGGCACACTCTGATTAGGGTTTAATCTTTACTGTGTTGATCCATTGACCCCTGCTTGTCATGGATAGAGAACAGTCATTAATCATACCTCCTTTATTTGACGGCACTAACTATGCATACTAGAAAGTACGCATAAGAGCTTGCTTGCAGTCCTTAGATGAGAAGGTGTGGCAAGCTGTAGAGATTGGCTAGACCAAGCCAAAGGAAGCGCCGGCCGATTGGGATGAAGTAAAGATCAAGGTGGCAAACTTTAACAGCAGAGCATTGAATGCATTATTCAGTGCAGTCACCAATGAGGAGTTTAAGAAGATATCCTCCACAGAAACTGCTAAGGAAGCATGGACCATCCTCCAAACAACCTATGAGGGTACTAAGGTTGTCAAGGACTCAAAGCTTCAGAGGCTCACTACAAACTTTGAAGAGATAAAAATGGAGGAGGATGAGTCGTTCGATGAGTTCGATGCCAAGCTCAAGGACATAGTAAACTCAGCCTTCAATCTTGGGGAAACCATTCCTGAACCCAAGATTGTAAGGAAAGTGTTCAGATCTCTACTCAAGAGATTCCATGCCAAGATTACGGCGATAGAAGAATCAAAGGATATTGACGAAATTCCTTTGACAGAGTTGGTTGGTAATTTGCAGACCTATGAGCTAGGGTTGATAAGGATTGGCAAGACGGGTAAAGGCAAGAGCATGGCACTGAAGGCCTAGAGCAATGAGATAGATGAGTCTTCCGATGATGAAGATTCCAAGATGAAGTCCTACATCACTAGGCAGTTCAAGAAATTCATGAAGAATGCTAATGGAAAGAGCTTCCACAAGGACCGTAGGCAATCCAGTTCTTCTCAGTTCAAGAGCCAAGACAAAGGGAAGAAGGATGTAAGGGATGGCGGTCAGTACACTGTTCCTGCAGGACTTAAGTGCTTTGGGTGTCATGGTTTCGATTACATGAAGCAAGAGTGTCCCATATATCTCAAGAGTGTTGGGAAGAGCAAGGCACTTGCTGCTACGCTAAGTGACACTGAGTCTGAGGATGATTCCGACAATGAGGATGACAAAATCTTGAATGCCTTCACTGCCACTGTCAATCCTACTGATGGGATTGTTAAAGATGTGGACGAAGAAGAAGAATTGGTGGAGTCCAAATTTGAGAAGATGGATGATCAAGATGACATCCATACAGCCTATGAGAAATTGTACAAAGTTTCTGAAAAGCATGAGAAACTCTATAGGCTGGCCACCAAGAAACTCAGTGATGTGGAACTTGACCGTGAAGAATTATCCACAAAGTTTAATGAGGCTAATCAGACTATTGGAGCACTAAGGTTTGAGAACAATTTCTTGGCTGAGAAGACCAAGAAGCTTGAGGTGGAGTTGTTTCAAGTCAAAGCTCAATTAGAGAGGACTTCAAGCGCTAAGCTAGACAAGATGCTCAACATTCAGAAATTTGCTTTAGATCGAACAGGTTTAGGGTATGGTCTTTCTTCCTCTAATACTGCTTCTACTAGTACCACTGTTTTTGTTCCTCCTGTTAGTAATACTGAAATTGAGAACATTGATGTTAAAATTGGTCTAGCTAGTGAGAACTTAGATAAGGGTAAATCTATCTTAGGAGCACCCCCTAAACTAGATAAGAAAGATATTAAAAACCCTAAGACTAAGAAGGCTAACTCTCAAAAGCCTAAACAGAAGAAGCAGCATCTCTGTCATCATTATGGAGCTGACGGTCATACTTGACCAAATTTGCTACAAGTGGTTAGCCACTCAACAGAGCAACGACATGATAGCATCTGGAAGTCAAAATCAGCTTCAATCTTCTCTCGCTCCTCTCAATAATCTTCTCAAGGCCCTCATGTTCCTTTCGAACTTGAATGGTTTCAATTCTTCCCCCACACCATGCATTACTTGTATGTTTTGCTTTTGTTTTGAGTCAGTCTAGTTTTATGTTTTACTTTGTTTAACATGTTTTTGTTTGTTTATTTTCAGTTTTTGTTTATTTTGTTTTTTATATAAAAAAAAATTGAAAAATCAGAAAAATACAAAAAAACAGTGTGTGTTTTGTATACATTGGTACTTGTGTACCTTGGATGGCCATTGAAACAAAATTTTCTAAGCTTTGTATCTCTTGTAGCTTAGATGAGCATCTCTATGAACAACTAAGCAAGTGAGCTTTGTGGCTCTTGTTTGTGATGAATAAGATTAAGTTGTCTCTTATACTTAACACTCATATTACTCTTTTTGACGGAAAGGACTAAAAAATCCTGAGAGAAAGGCATTAATAACCGTCTCACCACTGCTGCCCGTCAATCATAAATTGACACCTGTATGCTTCGACATAGCAAAAGTGCAATATCAATGACATTTATATGCTCAAGCATAGCAAAATTAGAATGTCAAATATCATTGGATATTTCTTTTCTCTCTCTAATATGCTCATGCATGATATATTTAAAAGAAAAATATGTAAAGAAAAATCAAAAGCAAAAAGATAAAAAATGCTTTAAAAATGATTTCAAGCGTGTATTATAGGAGATGTGAGAGCTATAGAATGTACCTTGAAGGTGATAGTCCCCATCAAGCAATTATGATTGTGTGTGAGTTAAAGTGATTTTCTCATATCTCAAATCATCATAACATGTATACACTTATGCAATTTTACGATATTTTTTCATACACAACATGCAATATTTTTTGCTACGATTGATACATGTGCAAGTACAATGTGATTTGGCCATCACAAAGTTTTACATGTGTTAATGTATGCTCACTAAACTGTTTTAACTTGGTTTTTGAAATATAAAATTGGTTAGACTTGTTTAGTGTGTGTATGTGTGTGTGTTTTTGAGATCCATGTGCTTTAAAATTTTAATTGAGAGATGATTTTGAGAGATTATTGTGTTGATTGGATCATTGGCTGAGTTGCATGTTGGATTGCATTCATGTCTGTGTTTTTCTCCTCTCGAAAAACTAGTTTTAAAAAGTGTCTCAACACCTCCTCGATACCTCATCGACACCTTGCTATCTATTGAGCTTCTCAAGCTTTTTCATATCGTAATCCTGACAGCTCCTCAATACCTGGTGGATCGATCGAGAAAGCTCATGCCTCTTCGATAGCTTCTCGACACCTGGTGGATCGATCGAGCTTCTGTTCTTGGATCTGATGAATTGTTCTTCAATACTTGCTCGATACCTCAATTGTCAACAAGCATTTTCTCGACACTTACCTCGACAGCTTCCTCGACACCTCTCAACACCTTATCTGTTGAGATTTATTGAGGGTTCTATATAAGCCTCCTCGTGCAATTCGAACCTCATTTCACTCGATATCTCTCTCGATTGCTCTCTGTTCTCTCTCCCAAACTCTCTCATCTCACTCCAATCTTGATCCTCAAAGGTTTCTTCAAGCTTTTTCAAGATTTTATTCTCTTGGTAAGCTTCTAATCTCTCATTCTTCATGCATTTCATGTTTTGAAACCTAGGTTTTGGGGTTTTTGAAAAATTTTGGGGTTTTTGAAAATTGTTGAGTTATCTTTGAAATTTTGGGATGGGTTTTCACTTAAATGAGTTTAAAACCTCATACATTGCATCACATTAGCATTATAACAGTATTGACATGCATTTAGATGTGTGCTACTTGTCTGTGTGCTGATAGGTTTGGATTGAGCTGAGCCCATGATGTAATTTGTTTTGCATGTCACATGTTCATGCATTTCCCATGCATATGTACCTTCTTTTCAATATATTTGATATTATTGATGTTGCTTGAGACTTTTCTGATTGTTTTTCTTTTTCTCCCTCTATTTCTGTTTATGGTAGTCGTGTCTATGGCACTTAAACGAAAATCCACTCCAGCTCGGAACCCTCTTCGATCCGGTGCTTCTTCATCTTTTGATCCTTCACCTTCTAATGTACGGTTCCGTGATGATGATGCCTTTAAGGCATTTTCGGAGAACTTCTCTAGACGAGGCATTCATTCGGAATGCCAAGTTGTTTTGTCGGACTTTGTTGACATCGACCTTCCCTCTGTCATTCATAGTAGGGGATGGAAGTCACTGTGTGACGTCTGGGTCACATGTCCTCTCGTGCTTATCTAGGAGTTCAACTCTAACATGCACGGGATTGATCGTTCAATACCTCTCTTCTTCACTCGCGTTTGAGATATGCGCATTCCTGTCACACCGCAACTGGTTGCGGATGTGATTCGGGTCCCTAGGATAGAGTTTTCTAACTATCTTGGTTGTGAGCGTCTGAGGACTGTGTCCAGGGATGAGCTCATGTCTGATTTTTGTGAATGCCTTACTGCTTGTGGTGAGCGTCTGTTTACACCATGTCGAGCTTTTGCTAAAGGTCCTAGATTCATGAACATGGTGATGACTTTTGCTTTGCATCCACTTTCTCACTATGACTCCATTACAAAGCCTCGTACTCGATTTTTGTTATCTCTTCTTGAGCATCTTACTATAGATTTTCCTTCTCACTTTATTCTTTCTATTATAGATGTTCATCTAGATTCGACGTCCCGTGATAAGCTCATCTTTCTTTCTGCCATCATGAGGATTTTACGCCATTTTTCCGTTTCTTTTCCCTCTTCCGACCATTTTACCATCATGTGTGCCATAGATTACGCTACTGTTAAACATAGCGAGGCCCAATTTCAGTCGTGGTAGTCGGATTCAACAGCACCTTCCTCCTGTTCTACACCATCTCGTTCTGCTCCATCTGCATTCGCTACTTCTTCTTCGGGTGATGTGTCTTTAGGAGACGTCATGGCGCAGCTGCAATGCATGGATGCTCGCCTGGATACACTTTCTACAGAGTTATATCAGGTGAACGTTCGTGTAGGTCGTATTGCATGACGGCAGGTGACTATGGGCAGTTTTGCTCTTGAGCCTACCCCTTCACCACCTCATTTTATGGCTTCTGATTCTGAGGATGATGATGATGATGATGGTGATGACGATGATGCTTCTAATGATTCTGATGAAGATGCTAGCTTTATCGATGAGATGTCTACTTGACATTCTACCTTTTGTCACTCGTGACAAGAAGGGGGAGTAGTTTTGGATATGGGAGTAGTTACTCTTAGGGGGAGAGTTAGTTTTTTGATGTATGTGTTAGGGGGAGTGTTGTTTTTTTCTTTTGAGGGATGTAGTGAGGATATTATGTATCTTTTCTTTTCTTTCTTTCTTAGATACATTGTTCTTGTGACCATTTATAGACATACATTGTACTTATTTTTTTTTCTATATTGTTGATGTATGTTTTTATTTCACCTACCCTTTCATGTGTTGTTTCTTTTCTCTCTTTATATACATGCTTCTTATTATTTGTATGTAATCTATTATTTCTATTTCATACAAAGATGCCTTGATGAGTTTTGTTTAAAGTGTTTCAGAAATACAAGTTGTCAAAGTCTACTTGCCATAAACTCTCTTCTCGCAAAGTTTTTTAAGAGTTTGTGTTAGGATATATTTTATTATATTCAACAAGTGAATATGAGTTGAGTACTTTATGACTTCTCTCATATGTTCATTTGTTTGTTGTGGTTTTGTCACGGATTGCCAAAGGGGGAGATTGTTAGGACATATGTGTTTCACATGTTAAGAACATATGTCATGATTTTATGTAATTGGCTTATCCTTTGACAAAACGCATTTTACTTATATTTGGGTAGACTTAGGATGTGTTTAAATACTTCAAGAAACCACGTTTCAAGATCAAGTGTTGAAGCCTTCAAGTCTGTTCAAGAAATCAAGCAAAGATTGCAAATTCATTAAATCTCGACAGTTGCTCGATAGCTTCTTGACACCTCCTATCTGTCGAGGTCTAAGAATTTTAGAATTCAAATATGATTTTCTTGAAATCCGTGAATATGTCTTTGGGCCTTCTTTTATCCTAACCCTAGACATATAAAAGGATTGTTTTAAGAGCTGTCAAACAGTACACAAGTTGCACAAGCATCGAGCAAACTCTGTTCAAGCATTGAGCAAACTCTGTTCAAACAAATTGTGACCGGAGACAAAGTTCTTGACCTAGTTCATCTCTTTCTCTTGAAGAAGTTGCTGTGTATTTGCACCGTAGAGTTTTGTGACCAAGCATCTTCTTGATCTTCATCATGTGGATGAACTGAAAAATTTTGCAGCCGACAATTTTCTTAGTTGATGTTTTGAAGTTGTGTATTGGGATCCATGTAACTGTTAGTCACGTACTTGGGAGCCGTGCATCAGAAAGGGGAACTATCACTACAGAACAAGTCCAATTGGGTATTAGGGTAAGGGTTCAACTGTAGGTTGGTAAGGTACTTGGGATTCCTTTACTTATAACCGCTTGTTGTGATAATAGTGGAGTTTCGGGAGTGGTGACTTGAAAATCACCCGGTGGGGTTTTTGCCGTTAGGTTTTTCCCTATTCGTAAACAAATTACCGTGTTATTTATTTTCCGCTGCGTAATTAGTTTATTGGTGATTTGTTTGTGCTATCACGCGTTTGCATGATAAATTGATTAATTAATAACTTGGCTAATTAATTAATTAATTTCTATCACAAGAGGTCATTCAGTTTGTGGCCTATTAGTGTCAATTTGGTCCATACAGTTATCTTTGGAAAAATCTGATGTGTCAAATGGAATGATAAAAAATTATTTTTTCTGTTATATTATTTGCCAACTGTGCAGCCACGTTAGATTAACAAAATAAAAAAATAAAAATCCAAATTTTATGTTCACACGTGATTCAGATTACATCTCCCTAAAAGTTCCTAAAATCCCTAAAAGGCTAAAAATCCAGCTAATATTGGCATTGATTCTCATCGGTGTTATAATATATTCTAATATTATTCGTTGATGATTTTCTAAGCTGATCTAAGTATCTAACAAAGTCACAAAGGATGAGCCAAATTCACTTTGTAGGTAAAAACCTTTTTTCATTTCTTTTGTTTGGCTTGTTTTCCTTCTTTGATACATCATGATTTCAAGGAGAAATGAGAAATACACAGATGGTGAGAGCGAGGAGAGAAGGGTTGCGACGTTGAGGTTGATTGACGAGGATAATGTTGTTGTTCCTACCATTAGCTTTAGAATTTGTCAGTTGCATTACAATTTTTTCAGTCAATGGGGTGAGAAATTATAAGGTCCTTATGGTGGATAAGTGATGTGATCCACCATTTCACTAAAAGACTCCCATCTGTTTAAAATTGCTGAATTAGAATTTTTTTTAAATAGAAACTGATTATTGATTCAACAATTTTAAACAAATGGAAGTCTTTTAGTGGAATGCATGGTTTTCAGAATCGGATCGTTCAATGAACCGTAAAAAAGAGAGGTTCAAAGTTTTTAAAGCTGGACTGAGGTCGAACTGAAGTCGAACTATAATGACATCATAATTAGTTTAATAATTATTTAAAATATAAATAAATATATTAAATTAGTACAAAATAGAAGAATCAACTGAAATAGTCCAATTAAAGCTATAAATCCATATTTTAACTATGTCTAATATATCCATCTCAAGCCCAAATATGAAATATCTATCCAATAATAATAATAACCAATTTTTAATTAAAAAAAAAATTAAGAGCATCAATTTGTACCGGCACAAGTGGACAAAGAGGATGAAATGATGTATCAACATATCATGTGAGTCTCAAGAGGCTTGGTAAAGTGTTAATCAAATCCACAAAAATCAGAAAAAAATGGAATGCTCACGCTCTCTCTCTCGCGAAGAAGAAAACGAGCTGGCTAGAAGCACAAAAAAATTCAAGGATTCACATAATATAACCACTAATGGCAGTCTTGCGCGGCATGGCACCCTCCCTACTAAGCTCTCCTTCAAGGATAAGCTGGTGGGGGAAGTTTCGGGAGCCTACTCCCAAGCTTTTGCTTTCTCCGATAGCATGGATGCTGAATCAGAATCAGATGAGGAGACTGAGGACATTAGAGAAGGAGACTAAGCAGGTTATCGAAGGAGACTAAGCAGCGCATCCGTGCTCCCTGGGCAAAAGCTATTATTGTGAAGGTGTTTAGGAAAACTGTGGCATATAATTATCCTCATGCTAAGCTTTTGGGTCTTTGGAAACCAGCCGGTAGAATCGATATGGTAGACTTGGGAAGAGACTTCTTCTTACTGAGATTTTCACTCTTGGAAGATCTGGAGTAGGTGCTTAGGAAAGGGTTGTGGTTTATTGGTAAACACTTCTTGTCTATTCAGAAATGGGAAGCAAATTTTAAACCCTCGAAAGCTCAGGTAAACTTAGTGGCGGTTTGGGTTAGACTTCACGAGTTGCCTATCGAATATTATGACGCCGAAGTTCTGAAACAGCTCGAGCGAGCACTGGGAACGGTGCTTAGAGTCGACACATTCATTGCTACAGAGGTGAGGGGCCGATATGCTCGCATTTGCGTGCAGGTCGATGTTAGCAAACCTTTGGTCACCTCTGTTTGTGTTGGGCAACGTCACCAAGCAGTAGTGTATGAAGGGGTTAGCAAGCTATGTTTTTCTTGTGGCAGACTAGGTCACCGGAGCGAGACATGCCCATACACTATCAAGCCTTCGGCACTGTTTGCAAAAGAATCCCATGTGCCTGGCGACGTGGAAAAAGCTGACCATACGGCATCTGATCTTGTTGCTTTGTTTGAGACTCAAACCAAGGCTTAAGGTACCTTGGAGAACGGGGACTCTGACGCTGCCTTCAGACCGTGGATGGTGGTTTCACGAAAAAAGAGTGATAGCAGAGGGGCTAAGCGAAATAGCACGAACACTTTGCTTGGAAATAGAAATGGGCATCAGACAGATAAGTATAAAGAGTTGTTACAAAGCTCTGGGATTGTAAAGGAGTGGGCTGGGCCGAGTGTTGGCAAAGTTTTGAAGGGCAAGAGGAAAGCCCACGCTGAAATATACTCAAGCCCAACAAGGGACCCTATTGTGGATGTGCCAATTAAGCCTTTTTCGTGCAAGGCAAGCTCAGAACAGAACAACTGTGAGGGAGTGGGCCGAACTCATATTGAGAAGACTAAATTGAAATCCAAAGCCAATTCAGTTAAGGGTAAAAAGGACTTTGCCTGGAATAGGGCAAGCCTTTCTTTATCTTCTCCCACAGTTGTGACATCCAAAGATAAGCTCACCTTTTCTCTTAACTGGTCTCCGGTATTGCAAAGATTCAAACAGATGTAAATGGTGAGTTCAAGTTTGGTGCCAACCCCAACATCGAAATGGGTGATCAATGTCGAAGAGATGATATTAGAAGTTCTGAGACTGACTACAGAGGAAACCCGAGCACACCCAACTTGGCCTATGGGTTGGTTCAACGCCATACTCCAACAAGCATGGAAGCTTCTAGTTCCGTTATTAGCGCCTCTGATTCGGGGCAGATTGCTAGAGATATAGGCCATTATGACAAACTTGAGGGGGGTTTTGGAGCATTGGCTGACACTTATGCTAGGCAGATGTCTGACGGAATGAGTGGTGAGGATGACAGGATGGAAGTTGGCGGAGTAAGCGAAGCTCCTTCCTCCAATTGACAAGTGTCCTAATCCCCAACCTCTGATTAGTCATGAATATTTTAGCTTGGAATTGCAGAGGGGTGTCAAAGCCCTCCTTTCAAAATCATGTAAGGGAGCTGGTGCATAATCATGATCCAGCCATTCTAATTGTTATGGAGACTCGCATTGGTGGTGAGCGAGCCAAGGATATCATTGACAGACTTCCTTTTAACGGGGCCATCCATACGACACAATTGGGTTTACTGGTGGACTATGGCTTCTGTGGAATTCAGATAGAGTCTAGATTACTCATCTAGCCATGTCGGAGCAGGAAATTTATGTTTTGGTTAAGGTACCCATTTCTAATTTTGAATACATATGTATAGCTGTTTATGCTAGCCCTAGATTTCATGAGAGAAGTATTTTATGGAATAATTTAAAAAATGCTGCTAACCTCCATGAGAAACCTTGGATTGTTGTGGGGGATTTTAATGAGGTTCTTGCAGAAGGGGATAAGTTTGGGGGAAAATGCATTAGTTCTAATAGATCCATTTAGTTCAAATAGTGCCTTGACCAGTGTAATATGATTGATTTGAAGGTTTGTTGGTCCTCGGTTTACTTGGTTGAACAGGAGGAATATTAATGCTCTCATCCAAGAACGGATTGACCGGTTTTTCACCAACCCTAGGTGGTATGCTTCTCACCTGGAGGCAAGAGTTACTCACCTCACTAGGTGTGTATCCGACCATTGCCCAATTCTTCTTGAGACCAATCCCTCCAATGGCTGTTTTCTTCTCAGACCCTTTAAATTTCAAAGCTTTTGGTTATCGGATTTGTCTTTTCCCGGTGTTGTGCAGGAAGCTTGGGGTCAAGCTAGGCCTCTCCAAGAGTCCATTGAGAACTTTTCTAGGAAAGCGGTGGATTGGAATAAGTATCATTTTGGAAATATTTTTGGCAAGAAAAAGAGAGTCATGGCCCGTCTAAATGGCATCCAAAAAGCCATAGCCGCTCATCCTTCGCATTCCCTCCTCAAATTAGAGAAAGTGTTACAAAATGATCTAAATGCCCTCTTAGACCAAGAGGAGGAGTTATGGGTGCAAAAATCTTGTATTAGTAGATTGATTGAAGGGGATCGTAATACGGCCTTCCATCATATGTCAACTATTGTGAGGAGAAGGCGCAACAAAATCTCTTGCATAAAGAATGATGTGGGGTAGTGGATTCAAAGTGAAGTTGGGGCTATTAACTATATTAGAGGGGGATTTGAGAAGTTATTCACGACTAGTCTGGATTATGCACCTCTAAACCCCATTCGGCCTTCCAGGTGGTTGGCTGCCCTCTTTAATGAAGAAAGTCCAATATGAGCACTATGGTCATAAATGCAGAAATAAAAGATGGCTTATGGGCTTTGAAAGCTTCCAAAGCACCGGGTCTCGATGGGCTCCATGCAGGGTTCTTTCAACGTTTTTGGCTCACTATGGGCGATTCAGTAAAGGCTAAAGTGAAAAAGGCCTTTAGGGAGTGTAAAATTCTGGAATACCTTAATAGAACTAATGTTGTGTTGATTCCAAAAATTGCTGGGCCAAAAAGTTTGGGAAATTACCGCCTAATTAGCTTTTGTAACATTGTGTACAAGACTGTCACTAAGATCCTTGTGGCTAGGATTGGACCTTATCTTAATAAGCTTGTTTCCCCCCTCCAATCTGCCTTTGTGCTGGGAAGAAGAGGTGTAGATAATGCAATTTTGGTTCAAGAGATTATCCATACTTTAAGCATGAAAAAGGGTAGAGTGGGCTACATGGCAATTAAAGTGGATCTAGAGAAGGCCTATGACAAAGTGGAGTGGAGTTTGATTAGAGAAGTGCTCATTAATGCAAACCTACCCCATAACTTGATTAGCCTTATTATGAGCTGTGTGTCGTCAGTTTCCACTTCCATTCTCTTTAATGGGGGTAACATGGAGCCTATTCTTCCTTCAAGGGGAATTAGGCAAGGTGACCCGCTTTCGCCTTACTTGTTCATCCTTTGCATGGAAGTCCTCGGTCATCTCATCGAAGAGAAATGTAGAGATAATAAGTGGAACCCTGTTAAGAGCTCTAATAATGGGATTGCAGTCTCACATCTTTTCTTCGCGGATGACTTGGTTCTCTTTGCAAAAGCTGACCATGGTAATTGTTCAACAATTCGGGATGTGCTTGATAGTTTTTGTGCTAGATCTGGGCAGTCTATTAGTGAAAGCAAATCAAGGGTTTATTTTTCTTCGAATGTTGATGTGGATACTAGGGAATCCTTGTGTGATATTCTTGGATTTCGTTCAACCCCCAACCTTGGAAATTATCTTGGATTTCCCATTAAGCACTGTGGAGGAAAAAATGAGGATCTTAACTTCATTTTGGAGAGGGTTAAGCAAAAATTAGCGGGTTGGAAAGCTAATCTTTTATCCTTGGCTGGTAGGGCCTCATCCAAGCTTCCACCACTACTATCCCCGCCTATGTTATGCAATGCACAATGCTTCCAAAGAAGTTACTTGAAAACCTTGATAGGGTTAATAGGAATTTCTTATGGGGTTCAACGGATGATGCTAAGAAAGTGCATTAGGTGGGGTGGCACAAAGTCACAAAATCCAAAGAAGAAGGGGGTCTTGGTATTCAATCTTCTAAGGGCAGGAATCAAGCTTTGTAGGCCAAGTTGAATTGGAGGTTTCGATTGGAAAAAGATGTGTTGTGGGTTAAAGTCCTTAATAGCAAGTATTGCTCATTCTGAAGGTTACATGCCAATAATTGTGATAGGCTGCCATGCTCTAGAACTTGGAAGGCTATGAAGGTTGGGGGGGGGGGGGGGGGAGTTTTTCCACAAAGGGATCTGTTGGATTCCGAGGAGAAGCAGTAGTTTGAGTCTTTGGCATGATAATTGGCTGCCCTATGGTTCCTTAAGGTTAACCATTCAAGGTCCTCTTAATGCCATTGATGAATCTTTACGAGTAAAGGATTGTCTTTGGTATAAATGGGTGGGATTGGTCAAGTTTATCTTTTCACATTCCTAACCAAGTCCTACTTGAGATCAATTCTATTCCTATTGCTATGAGAGCTAATCAAGGTGAGGATAGGTTGATTTGGGCAGGGGCCAACCGAAGAGATTTTGACCTTAAGTATGCATATGCTTTGGTTTTGGGAAGTGAGGCGAAGGAAGAAGATTTCAATGGGAGTTGGGTTTGGAAACTCGATACTATTCCTCGGGTTAAGACCTTCATTTGGCAATGCTTACATAATAGCATTGGGGTGGGAGAATGCTTAGTAAAAAGGTGCAGTAGTGAGTCCGATATCTGCCCTTTGTGCCAAAGAGAGCTCGAATCCATTCTGCACAGGTTAAGGGATTGTGAAACTTCAAAACAAACTTGGGAGAGGTTGGGAATCAGTCCATCTAATGCCTTTATGAAGGGAATCTCATTCCTTGGCTGGAAAAAAATTGCAAGGATAATTCCTACAGATTGGGTGAGCAGCCCCCTTGGAAAATCCTTTTTTCTTTTACTATTTAGCTGTTGTGGAAGCAGAGGAATGATGTTGTTTTTGGGAATCAGCGGGGTCATCCAAATATCCATAAAGAGGCGTTGTTCCGTGCCTTTGAGTTTCAGCATTGTGGTTTAAATGCTAAGACATCAGGTGGCAGGAAGGTTGTGTATATTAGGTGGGAGAAGCCTCAAGCGGGGTGCGTCTGTTTGAATACTGATGGAGTAGCCTTAGGCAGCCCAGGCCGAGTTGGGGGTGGCGGTCTTATTAGGAATGATCAAGGAGAGTAGCTGGGTGGCTTCTCGAGAAGGATTGGATGCTCTAATAGCTTTATAGCTGAGCTTTGGGCTCTTAGAGACGGTTTAATCCTCTGCCATGACATGCATTTGACTACTGTTGAGATTCATCTTGATGCTAGTGCAGTCGTTCAGCTCTTTTCTAATCCTTCCAATACTAATATATGTGCTATGCCTTTCATTGATGACTGCAGACAACTTCTTTCTTAAATAGCCCATATCCGGATCGCTCACTGCTTTCGTGAAGCAAATTTTTGTGCTTACTTCTTAGCCCGTGTAGGAACTAAGCAAGATAGGAACTTTATTTTGTATAATGATCCGCTTGTGGATCTTAGGGAGCTGTTAAGCTCGAACAAAGAGGGTCTGTATCATAACAGATCCATCTGTGATAATTTCATTTCCCCTTAGTTTCTTGGTTAATGCATTTTCCTCTTTACCAAAAAAAAAAAGTCTCAAGAGGCTTTGTAAGCAACAAAGTCTCGAACTTGTCTTTCCAATTTCCACTTTCCAATGCCCACGGACTAGCTCACAACCCTAAGAAAGCACTACAAACAAAAGTGACTAAAATTAAAGGAAGAGATAAAAAAAGCAATACAAACAAAAGTAGATGAAATTAAAGGAGGAGAGAGGAAGAAGTCAGAAACGGCTCTAGAAGGTAGAAGCTGAATGAACAAGAAGAACAAGAAGAAGGAGAAACTGGTATCTAACTGAAACAAGAAACAAACTCGAGAAGATATAAAATAGCAGGTAGTAACATAGCTCTATTTTATTTTTACTTTTATTCAAATTCTTTACCGACGGATATTTTTTTTCGGACCAAAATATAGTAAATATTCTGGTACGATGCCGTTTAAGGCTTTAATTTTTTTTTAAAAAGGACCAATGAGAACCGCAAGAACCGTTCACAGTTCTCAGAACCATGAGGTCCAACCGCGGTTTGCACGGATTCCTTTTTTTTTATTTTTTTTTATTTTTCTATAGAGAAGTTCTTAAGGCTAAAAGAACCGTAAAAATGAGAGTTCGTTGTTTTGCTGGTTAGATTGTATGGTCCAGTCTGGGTTTCAAAATTATGGTGGAATGATAGACAATTGACATGGCCCACTAGAGGATTGTATAATTTCTCCAGTGGGGCTGGGTTTTAGGGATTTTAGAAATTTTAGAAACTTTTAAGGAGATGTAATATGACTCAGGTGTGAACATAAAATTTGTTTTTTTTAATCTAACGTGTTTGTACAGTTGGCAATTTATGTGACAAGAAAAATAAATTTTTATTATTCCATTTAACATATTAAAATTTTTCATTCAAGGGATAATATTGACACAACACTAAAAAGGTCAAATTGACACAATTAAAAAATTAAAGACTAAATTGAAATATGATATAAAAAATAGGGTTTAACTATATAATTTACCCAAAAAATTATGGAGTAGTGTAATATTTCAGCCATTATAATAAATTTAATATTTCAGCTGATATATATATATATATATATATATATATATATATATATAGAGAGAGAGAGAGAGAGAGAGAGAGAGAGAGAGAGGACTTTGCAACACTCTTTTTTTTTTATTGAAAAGTTTGATAAATCTCTTGTTGGATTATATATATATATATATATATATATATATATATATATATATAAATTTTTTTATATCTATTTCCAAATTTGAAGATAATCAAACATAAATAAGGGTATGTTTGGTTACTGTTTTTTGCCCTTATTTTTTGTTTTCAAAAACAATTTTTTTATTTTTGAGACAAAAAAAATTTGTTTGGCAATCCAAAATGGACAGAAAACAAAAACTGTTATCAAAACTCAATTTGTAAAAGAAATTGAAAATATGCAAATATTGTTTTTCAACTTTTAATTTTCAAAAGTCAATGAAAATATTCATTTAATTTAATGAATTTGTCTCATTTAATGAGTTAGCATTAGAGTTCAAATCTTAGTAACAACATATTTTAGTATTTTCTATTTTTTTTTCAAAAAGCTATTTTTTTAATTTCAACTAAACAAACATATTTTTTATTTCAAAAATACAAGAAAATTATTTTATTTATTTATTTATATTCTCAAAAAAAAAAATTTTGAAAATAGAAAACAAAAACTGTTACAAAATATAACTTAACTATCTCATCTATCAAATATTTAACTTTATAGTTTTTGTATTTTAAAATTTTGAGTAAAAGATAGCATTTTGGATCAAATAGTAACTAATAATATTTAATATTTGATACCAAATTTAGAATGCTTATTAAAAATATTAAGAATATATAATCCAACAGTTATTAAATTATATATATATATATATATATATATATATATATATATATATATATATATATGTGTGTATATATTCCTAAACTTTTTAAATTTAAATTAATAGATGTAACAACTAACAAGTAAATGTGCTATTAATGATTTAGATTAAAGACGTGCACAAGAAATGTATATGAAGTTACGAAAAATACATAACAATCATACAATGGAATTGTAAAATTCCTTTCTTATTAAAGTATTGAACCTCAATTCAACATTCTCAAACACAAATTTGATAATTTCTCATTTTGTAATTTGCAAAACGCAGGTAAAAACAAAAATTATGTAGAATCTCAGATGATTCAATTGAATTTTTTTTCCTTGTATGAAATGAGAGGTTTCAAATCAATGGTCGTCTAATTATCACGGGAGAAAGTTTTATAACCAGTTTAGATCGAAGTGAAAAGAGAAGTATAGTTGGCCATGACCCAGTAGCGTAGCCTAGAGATCCATTAGAACACGTGAATACACCATTGATTTGTATACAGTTTGATTTATTGTGATAGAGATATAAAGATATATCAATTATTTAATTTAAAAGAAGGGGGCCGAGTGATCTTCCGAAAGTAGGCCACGTGTGAAAGGAAGAGGGTTTCGAGTTTAGAGTTTTGAGCAATAATTTAGCACCCACCAACCCACTCAACGTTAGACAAGCGTGAATGTCACTAATGCTTTGTGCCACACGTTTTACACACTTTGTCACTATTGTCGTGCGAAGTAAATTGTGGGCGGCTATTTATCATTATCCCAATCTTTCACGTAAGACTGTTGTGGGAAAATGTACGCCGAAGTGTAGCATTAATATAGGTATGTTCTATATTTTAGTTGAATAAGCAATTAATAATAATAATAGTCCCAGACTCACAGTACGGTTAATGGGACAAAGATTTTGCCTCATGTCTAACCAAATTTTTTTTTCCTTACTAACTTCAACTTGGACTGGTTGTTCAACCGAATATCAGGCTTCGGTGGTGTTGCAAAGTCAGGGATTGAATTTTTTACTTTTTATTTATTTATTGTAAATACAATATAATTTTAATTTATAGTGTTTTTTTCATGATAATTGTTATTTACCATTAAGTTATAACATTAATTAGTTTTTTGCATAAGTAGAATTTGAATTTCAAATTTATTATTTGACGATAAGAGACTTATTTTTATTTTCTAATAAAGTTCAAATTTAGCAAAATAAATTAAACAATAAAAGCTTTTTTTTTTTTTTTTCCCATGAGTTACATATGTATTATGTGCTAATATAATTGATTGAGTAATGGGTACGCACGTGGTGGGGAGTTAATTTTTTTGCGATAAATTCTTTTTACTCTGATTATTTCAAGAAACTTCGAACCTCTAAGTAGTACTTTAAAATCATGAATATCTTTATTTATTGTCTTCTAACTAAACAAAGATAAACACCAAACTCTTAATTAATTCATTATTTCAGTCAACACAACATTTTTTTAAACATTATTTAAATCAAAGTAGGACCTAGCAATCTTCCCCTATATGAACACCATTGTCCTCAAGGTCCTTTCTTCTTTTTAAATTCTTTAAATCCACAATCTTTTCATTTGGGATAATTAAACATGTTGGAATAATATATTAATTTTCAAGCAATACTGAACTTCATTGATGATTTTGTCCTTACAGTAGTTGGGAAAGAATTATACTACGCCACTAAACTCTTGAGCAAACTTAATTAGTGATTTGAAAAAATCCTAAACCATTGAGCATCCAAAACCATATCACAAAACAACAACGGAGATTGATTCGTACGCCTAGGATCCTTGCGGTTGAAATTATATAGTTGGCATCTTCCTCCGAATTAAATAGAGTCAACAGTACTTTCTCCTTCTTTGGATTCTGGTGAAGTCCAAAACTTTAATCAACCCTTGAAATCCACTTTCCATCCCCTTTAAACGAGGGAGTCCAATTCGACATCATAAGGAGGTAGAAAGATTGTCAAGTAGTCTTGAGCCTTTCCACCATTAGCATTTGCTTCTTCACCTCCATCGTTGTGCTTTTGATTATTGAAGCTCACTCCTTACCAAAAAAATAACTTAGTTGTTTTGTGAGTTGGTTGAACTGTGCATTCAATGTGGAGAACAGCTGCAATGTTCCAAGTTCCAATCATAACTCTTTCATGCCTGATTCTAATACCAATTTTTTTTTTCTTTTTTTTTTTTATAGGACCAATTTTTTACATGCAAAGGTAATATAGTGAGTAATGGAGAATATGATTTCGAAACCTGGACTGTTTATAAAAACCCAAAAACTGAGAGGTTCAAGATTTTTAAAGTCGGACTGAGGTCCAACCAAGTCAAACCATGATGACATCATAAATGATCTAATACTTCAATAAATACAAAAAATAGAACAATTTGTAAAAATGAGCAGTCTTGATTTAAAAAAAAAAAAAGAAAAAGAAAAAGAATATATATATATATATAGCATAATTAAAAAAATTAAAGTTACGCTTTGTCCTGCAAATATAAAAAATCATTTCTTAAACAAGGAAATAATTTTAATGTTCCACATATAATAATGTTAAGTATATTAGTCACAATATATATAGGGATAATTACACTTTACCCACATGTGGTTTGCCTCTAATTTGATTTACCTACCCGTGGTTTAAATTTTGACACTTTATCCACCTGTAATTCTCACCATTATTGTGCTGTAACCCACCTCTCCCTCACCGTTACTCTAACACATATTATGTAAAAAACAAAAGGCCAAACGGATCAAAACACTCCTCAGCTCATGAGTGAGACGAACAACATGAATAAAGTTACTTTGTAGTTGCTCTAAATCTTAAATTTATCTTCTTAATCCCTCTCTCCTTTTTTGGGTGAATATCAATCTTAATCTGTTTCCTTCCCCTCATCTCTAAATCTGACAGCACAAGTTATGTAGAAGCTGAATTTGACCGGTAGAAGCCATCCTAACAAACTTTGGGGAATTCATATGAACAAACAGGAAATTTATCCAAATAAAGAAGACCCACAAGGCCAAACTCAACTGGGTATGTAAAATATTCAGCAAAAAAAAAAAAAAAAAAAACTGGGTATGTAAAATATGAGACAAACCCAAAAAGAAATTGACTTTTACACAGCTATATATTTCAAACACAGATAAAGTCAGAAATTTAGATTGTAAGAATGAAAAAGATTATAGGCGACTTCATCTGCCTCTGGGACCTCCGCGACCACTCAATCGAGCCGCTCTGCATGTTGAACAACAGCATGACCTCCGAGTTCTGCGCTCTGCTCACTTCCTTCCCACCCAATCACTACCGATCTGGGTTTTCAACCATGGGTTTAAAGAGAGAGATAAAGATGATGAGTTAGAGAGAGAGAGGAGAGAGGACCAGACATCAAGAGCTTGAACCGAGAGAGCCTTAAAAATTTGGGTTTTCAATTGGTGGTGGTGGTAGCGGTGGTGTAATCAGTGTTCAACCTCTGATTTGGGTTTTCGGTCGTCGGATGTGGTGGTAATGGCTTGAACCAAGAGATAAAGCTTGATTGAGAGAGAGAGACATCCAACGGTTTGAGAGAGAGAGAGAGAGAAATCCAAGGGTTTGATTGTGAAGTTTATAGCTTTGTTGGTTATTTTGGATGATTTAGATGTTTTATTATTGATTTGGTTAGGTTTTGATTTATTGGATTTGGAGATGTTTGGGATGAAATTTTTTGTATTTAGTTGAATTTGTGTATATGAGAAATGTTGGAAAAGAGAATATTTGAGCACTCTGTCTTTTGTTCTTCGTTCAACGACGGGTTGGCTTACTCCATCAAAGAAGGCATAGTCAATTGGGAAATTGTAATTACCATAAAGACTTAGGAAAAGGTAAATGTTAACAGTGAAAGGTGCATTATTCTTGCTTGGAAATTGGACAATTTGAGTCATTAAGTCAGTGATCTTGTGTAGGTTGATCTAGGTTTTTTTTTTTTGGGGTATATTCTTCATGTTCAAGATTTGTGTGAATGGAGAGAGAGACAAATACCACTTTTTGATATTCCTTTTCTTGCATTTTTGTGCTATTTTTTGTTTTGGGAGGAAAGAGACATAAAACTTGAGCAAAAATATCGATTTACCCTTAATTTTAACAGAGGTAGATTACGGCATAGTAACGATGAAAATCACAGGTGGGTAAAATGTCAAAATTTAAACAACGGGTAGACAAATCAAATTAGAGGCAAACCACAGGTGGGTAAAGTGTAATTATCCCATATATATATATATATATATGATATTTATTATATGTTAAAAGATTATATATTTTCTAATGGGACCAATTGATTCTTTAATGTATATAAGTTTTTATACTATGAAACCATTATTTTTCCGCTTAAAGTAACAATCCGTACCGCATGCATTGAACCTGCATGTAAAAAAGTTGGTTGTACCTATCTAATTTAGTATATATTCAGATTGATAGTTCATAAGTTTGAATGGCAAGTAGAGAGAACCTCAGTTGTACCTATCCACGTTATGTTAGGTGTTGGCACGACCCGCCGTCTCTATACGATCATAGACGAGTCGCCTTGCACACCTGACAGGACGAGTACTTTAATATCATGAAAAAGTAAAGTGAAGCCCCAGTCCTATAAAAGGTACAGATGGCAATATTTTACTCGAAAAAGTAAGTTGCTTGTTTCTATTCACAATAGACCTAAAGCTAGCTGGTCTTTGCCTTTTCCTTCCCCTTTAATTTCCCCTATTTTTTCATTCACCAGAGACGATGTTGAACTCAAATGGTTTCCTACCTAGGCAATATTTGCAACTTTTTGTTCTATTGCTTTCAGCTGGCATTGCAATGTCAGGCTCAGTTGTCAAGACTCTACCGGGTTATTCCGGTGATCTCCCATTTACACTTGAAACTGGGTGAGCTTCTTTTTTAACAAGTAAAATATACGTAATGTTGCTTTTTAACTTCATAAAAGTTCAATGCAATCTGTTGGTAACAACATTGAGCTCTGGGGGTTCGAGTGGTATTAAAAAGAAACCATTGACATTGGTTTTTGGTGGCAGATATATTGGGGTTGGGAACACCGAAGATGTGCAGCTATTTTACTATTTTGTTGAGTCTCAGAGGAGTCCAGCACAAGACCCTGTTGTGCTTTGGCTTACCGGTGGCCCTGGCTGTTCTACTCTCTTGGCATTCTTTTATGAGAGCGGTATTTTTTTTTTATACTGCTGCAGAATCTTGCGCAGCTTTAGAAAGGCCTTTAATATATAACGGAATGCTAATAAGTGCCTTTAATGTATTGGTTAACAATACATTTTAGGAAAGTTTTGAAACTTACAAAATTAAAAGCTTTGCCACTTTCTTTCTTATTTTCAATTTCGTGCAGGTCCTTTGGGTTTCACTTACTCTGATTACAATGGGAGCTTACCTTCCCTTCATTTGAACCCATACACGTGGACGAAGGTACGAAGTTAATCTCAGCAGAAAGTCATGACTGTGAATTTTTTTATTTTGGTCACGTAGAATTTTATACTTTGTACATCAAATATATATAATCTTAGACTTTCTCGTCGTGTAACTTAAGGGTGGCAACAAATTTTGCAGGGCCTCAACATAATTTATGTGGATGCACCGGTTGGCACAGGATTTTCTTATTCAAGCACCTCAGAAGGCTACCCCACTGGGGACGTAAAATCAGCAGTACTCACCTATGAGTTTCTAAGAAAGGTGTATAATAATTACTTAATTTGTCTTTTTTGGTTTAAAAAAAAAAACGTTTGATAAACTCCAGAACATTTGCTTTGATATCATGCGGGGACGGACCTAGGTGGGGGCCTGGCCCCCCTAGGTTCAATTTTTTATTTTTTATTTTTGTATAGTTATAATATTTTTCATTTTCTTAGCTAGACCTCTATTTTCATAATAAGCCTAACTAGCCTCACACAAATAGCAACTATTCAACCAAAAAACTTAATAAAAACAATAAAAATATTCACAATGGTGACTGTATTTTAGCCCAAAAAAAAAAAAATTTACCATAAAAAAACCAAAAAATAATGTGTTATTGGAGAAGTTAAAGTTAAATTTTTTGCAACTACAGTAAACTGATATAATTACCAGTTGATTGTAGCAAGTTGTTAAAAATAAAATACAGTATTTTATCAATTAAAAAACTCAAATTCTCTCACTCCCTTTATTATTTTAATGAATTGTTTATATTATTTTAAATGAAATTAAAAAAAAATAGAACATTTGATATTAGATATATTGTAAAGTGAGGTAGTAAAATAGATAAAATAACTTTTTGAAGCGTTAAAAATTAAAATTTTTAGCACCCCAAAGTGTTTTTTGAGGAACAGCACCCCCAAAGTGAATGAATACTTTAATTTCAACCCAAAAAAAAAAAATTCCTAACCTGTCTAGTATTAAAAAAAGACATTATTTTGTTTTCGTTTTTTTTTGTTTTAATGTATTTAGAAACAACGATTTTGAGTATTTATAATTTTTTAATATTATATAGATGCCTATCTGTAGTTTTTTTTTTCTTTATACTCCGAGCCCCCGCTAGCTTAAAATCCTGAGTCCGTCCTTAATATCATGATAAATTATCAACTGTCGCAAAAAGTTAAGCTATTAAGAAATGATAAATTTAATTATTTTAACTATTAATCTAATGTTTCTTGAAAAGGTCACTAAGACACTAAAGCATGATGGATTGTATTAGATTGTTTGATTCATATAAATGTCAAATACTTTAATCCAAGTCTTTCGGACTTTGAAATCTCAAACTGTAATGCAGTGGATGGTGGAGCACCCACAGTTCAAGACAAATCAACTCTATATAGGTGGCGATTCGTATTCAGGCATAACTGTTCCTTTGGTTGTTATGGAAATATTACAGGGTAAATTATGTCCATAAGAACCAGTGTCTAAATTTTAGAGTGAGCCATTTTTTTTCACATTGGGTCCACTAATAATTATGGAATTTCAGGTAATGAAATTGAAGGCATTCAACGCATGAATCTGAAAGTACGTAATTTAATTCTGTAACGTGAGTTAGTTCAGTAAATTTAGATTTTATCTCCTTTATTCTAGAGGTATAATTATTTTCTTTCTTATTTTGAGTTCCATGAAAAGCAAGTTATTCTAATAAGTGATGTACTTTGAATTGGAACAGGGTTATGTGCTTGGGAACCCAAAAACAGATACTTACCTTGATACTAATTCAAGAATTTCCTTTGCTTACCACCTAGGTCTTATTCCAAATGATCTCTATGAGGTGAGTTGATGACCTAGGTTCATATTATGTTATCCTCTAATCCTCCACCCCCCCCCCCCCCCCCCCCCATATATTATGAGACGATAGAGGTCAAGAATTGGTGCGATGGCGAGTGCCTTCCATCTTAAGGTTGCCATTAATCACTTCTCTAAGATCCGGCAAAAATATAAACTTTGTGCACTGTATGACTTTCTTTATTTTAAATTCTAAGATAAGCCCATGGATCAATATAAACATGTCAATCTTGAGGCTCATAAGACCACCTAGGTCTTATTCCAAATATGTATGTTCTTGTCCAAAGAAATTGTTTCCACTTTCAGACTGAAATTTTATTTTTCAGTTTAGCAATTTAAACTAGGCCTAAAATTTGGAACTTCTTTATTGGTTTCTGGACTACTCACCCAAATTTTGTATTATGTCTGCTTATATAATATTACATTGCAATTGATATACTATATATTAGTTGATCATTGTTTTACGTTTCCATTTTATGCTTCATGATGTTACTTCCTTTAAATCGTTTTATGGTATTGTTTTAGTCTCTAATCTCGTATGCTATTCTAGAATGTTAAAGCAAGCTGCAATGGCGATTTTGTGAATGTGGATTCAAGCAATGAACAATGTGAATATGCACTTCTAATCATCGAACAGGTTAGCAAACTGACACAGTTGTCTCACAATGTCTTCATCAATATAGCTAACTTTGGCGGAGAGGATAAGTGACCTTTTAAAAATGCAGTTAATTCTTGAAATAAATCTTCAACACGTTTTGGAACCTTCATGCTCAATGACATCCCAGAAATCAAATTCGGAAAGAAGATCACTAAGAAAACAGTCCAAAGATCTTCTCCTTTCACAGCCAAAAGGTTCTGCATATTGGTGTCGGGTAACTCTCTAATATGCGCATGGGTGTGCATGTGTTTGACTTCGCTTTTGTGTGCATGTATGTGTGTTTGTGAAAGGCGCGGTTTATCCTCTCCATTTGAAATGAATCAATTTCCTGGTTCGGATTATATATTACAAATCTAAATATGCATCTAGTGAATTGTCATGTAACATTCAAAATGATGTAGCATTCTATACACTATAAGATCCAGGAAATAAAATCTTAGCCCTGAAATAGACTTTCTTCATTTCAATCTTGTTGTTCTACTTGTGCAAGCAGCATTTTACCTCCGTAAATGAGTTCAACACATACTTAATTTATTTACTATTTGTCAGAATTATCGACATGTTCTTTCTGGCATCTGGGCAAACGATAAGACTGTCCAAGAAGCTCTTCATATTCGAGAGGTAAGTGAAAGTTATGAGTTATAATATTCCATTATAAAAAATTCACTAAACAAGAACTGTATAATGCTAATTAGGGAACGAAGGACCAATGGAAGATGTGCAACAGCAGTTTGTCTTACACTCAGGAGTTCTCTAGTGTTATTGCTTATCACCAAAATTTTACTAAAGCAGAATTAAGAGCTTTGATATACAGGTAAATTTACCTCATAAATGTGCAAATCTCAGCCATTAAGTGGATACAGATATAATATATATTAAATAGCATATTAACTCTAGTAAACTATTTAGGTTTTGTGGTCCTATGAGAAACATGGTTCAGAAAGCTATCTAAGCTTTATAAATTCACTAGATAGCTGAGGAAACTAGAATAAATTTGAATTGGTGAGCTTAATGGCCACAGCAACATAATGATGTAGGAAGTAGGAACTAGTTAAAATTGTTTAACCACTTGACTGCAAGAGGGTATTGAAATAGAATTAAATTTCAAATCTAAAAGTATCTCTAGTACTACATACATGACACTGTCAGATTCTAGAAATTGAGTCCATTTAAAATGAAATGAAGATGATTCCATTCTGTCCATATCACGTTTTTAGGGACCAGTAGTCCTGAGTTATTTCAGCTCTTCTTATAAATTTCATTTTTGAATTCTCACAGTGGTGATCATGACATGTCTATTCCACACATTGGCACACGAGAATGGATAAGATCTTTTAATATGACTCTAATGGATGCATGGCGAGCCTGGTTTGTTGATGCTCAAGTTGCAGGGTTGGTGTTAAATTTTGCAAAAATGATGCATTTTATTCCTTTTATTCTTAACTTTGAGATATGTACAACTAGCCCAAAGTCAGTTGCTTATACTTACCTGTTTCAATTAGATACACCGAGGAGTATTCAGAAAATGACTATGTGCTAACATTTGCAACCATAAAGGCAAGAAAACCCATAACCTGACTTCCCCCATGATGAATTGGAATAAGTGCTTACAATATCTTTTCTTATTGTCCAGGGAGGGGGTCACATAGCTGCAGAATACAAGCAGGAGGAGTGTGCTGCCATGCTTGATAGATGGTTCGCCTATTACCCTTTATAGTTGGGTGTTGCAACGTGGAGCTATTTGATAATTATTTATAGATAGTTCTACTTAGTATTAGAACATGAGAATTAATTCAATAAGGATAAGGATTTGGTGTCTAAGATCTAGCAAGCCTAATGTGATATTAGTCTGGTCCAAAAACTTTCTTTGAAGATTAGAACAAAAGCCCATTATTTAGTGTCTTCATTTAGTGTCAAATAGTCTTCATTTATTGTCTCCTAGGATAAATCAAACTTCATGTTTTATTTTTCCTAGGCAAACAAGTACTTTATTATGTTTCTAAGTTCCTAGGGAAACAAGGATTTTGGTGAGATTAAGTGAATGTATATATTATTATTTTTGTTTTCCTACACTTGGGAGCTGTTCGAAGCTATATTTAAGCCTTTTGGCTGAATTAAATAAAAACTAGATTGTATTTTCAGATTAAAAACCTTGTGTTTTTTAGAAGATAGATTTCTTCTAAATTATCTCTTATCCCTTGGGTGGATTCTTTTCGGTGGCAAGTATTAGTTTTTGTATCTCCTGGGTGGTGTTAATCTGTATCCCATAGAGTACAATGGCGGTTTCAGAAAATTTTTTAGTGTGTTCCTTAACAAACATAAATTACACAATCTAATAAAAAGAAAATTGTGTATATTGACAACAACAACAATAAAAAAAACATGCAAATACATAAAATTTACAATTGCCTTTTACGTGATTTTTTTATCAAATATTTATCCATAATTCTAGCAAAAGAATAAATAATAACCTATAAGTTCATTTGAAATATTAATAAAATTATTAATTATTATTGTTTAGTTGTTTCATTAATTTGTTTGTCTTTTATAAACTATAATTTGTTATATTATTGTTTCATTAATTATAAAATTATTAGTTGTTGTTTAGCCTAACATAATTTAATTTGTTCGTCTTTTATAATGTATTTGTTAATTAAATTATTAAGTATTATTTATTAGTTGTGTAAGGATGAGATTTGAGTCCCTAGCCCAAATGATAGATGAACTTAGGCCCAAAAAACCCAATACAATGAATTTGTAGAGAGTGGGTTGAAAAATTGGGTTTTAATGAACCAGTCAACAAATAAAGTGGATTCAGATGACAAGAAAATGTAGATAGAGTAGTTTAATGTAAAGAAAATTGTTCTCGACACAGTCTGATGAGATCAGTTCTTATGTATTGATTCTCAAATTTGATTACAAGTTCAGTTCGTGATTACTACAATGTTTCTCTTAATTTCTCGATCTCCCTCTCTTAGGACCTTCCTCCTATTTTATACCAAATCTCATTTCTCATCTCTACCCTCCACGTGAACATTAGATTGCTTGTGTTGATACTTGTCTCATCAGCACCCTCCTAAAGTCTTTGGAGGTAGCTGTAAGAATGAAAAGTACTGTTCAGATATCACTTCCTCATTAATGCAGTCAAAGAGTTAGTTATAGAGTATTTAATGCGGTAGTAATAGTAGCTTTCCTCTAGATATTTCTCAGCTCCCATTTTGTCTTGTACGTTCACAGTGCATATTCTTATCAATAGAACTTCCTAAAACGTTACTCTAGATATTAGAACTCACTTTTTGACCCCTTCTTCGTTTAGCTAATGAGATGCTCATCCTCGACCTACCTCTACAGTCATAGCTAGCTCAAGAAATTCAAAGTCTTACGTCTTCATTACTATTGATCTATTCTCAGACCATTGAGCCTCATCGGATAAGGGAAAGACCCAACATATATTTTTGGGCCCATTGTCCCTACAAGTTGCTTCCCCTGATTAATTATTAGTTAATTAAATTATTGTTTATACTTATGTATTAATTCAATTAATATTTATTTAATATTTTTATATTATAATATATTTCATTTAAAATCTATTTTTGGTGAATTTCTTGCTCATTTGTGATATTTTTGTCTAAATTTTGTGTTATATTTTGTTTATTACTAATAAAAAATTTATTCATTGATCATTTTTAAGGCTCAATTAGTTTTTTTTTCATAATCAAACAATATACTTATAAAGACTAAAATAACAAATAACTTTCAAGTGTAGAGCAAATGAGAAATAAAACCTGATTTATATAAAAAATATTTTTGTAGTTTCAATGATCAATAACAAATTTTTAGCAATTTTAACTTGCATAAATAAAGATTTATTCATTATATTACCAATAACTAAAAATAAAAAATAAACACAACACTGTACAAGCCCAGCGCCCCAGCCCAGCCAATACACCCACAAAAAACATAAAACAAATCCTATTGCAAAAAAAATAAATAAATAAAAACAAAAAAAAAAAGGACAAAAACTAGGCTTAACAGAGCAAAAAAAACGCAGGCTTAACCCCAAAAAAAAAAAAAAAAAAAGCTTGAAGGCCCAAACGTGGCGAAACGTCCAGCCCAGAGAAAACTTAAGTCTTTAACAAATCTAAAGAAGAGTCTAGAGAAAGGCAGAAATCCAAGTACCTCAAAAGTACTCAAAACCCTTTCAGCCATTCTTCAGTTATGCAGTATCTAAACCCAAACGCAGCAGCGAAAAAAAAAAAGAGATCAGAGGAAGCTCAGTCTAGGGTCGGCCCTGACAGTGGGAGTGGAGAGAAAGAATGAGAGAGGTAGAGAGCAAGAGTTGAGAGAAAAAAGCGCAACAACAATGAGAAAAAGAAAGGTAAAAATTTTAGATATTTGAGGTTTTTTATTTGTTTTGATAGGTAAGTTCTACTGAATCTTTTTTTTTTTGGTACAATACTCATTAGTAGCAACCTGCTATATCATGTTATCATTTTCTCATATTTGATGGTATCATTTTTATATTGTGTAGTACTAACATCACATGTGACTGTACTTTTGTTATATTTCTTGATTCTCTTATTTTTTTCTCACATTTGACTATGTCATCCTCATATTGTACGATACCAACATCACTTGTGAATGTACTTTTGTCACATTTAATGGTTCTCATTTTTTTTTCACATTTGATTATTCTATTAACACATTGTGCAGTATCAACTTCACATGTGATAGTACTTTTGTCACATTTGGCGTTTTTTTTCTTCACATTTAATAGTACCATCTTCATATTATGTAGTATTAACATAACATATGACTGAACTTTTGTCACATTTAGTGGTTTCATTATTTTTTTCTTACATTTGATAATTTCATCCTCACATTATACAGTACCAACATCACATATGATTAAACTTTTGTCACATTTAGTGATTTTTTTTTTCCACATTTGATGGTACCATTCTCACATTGTGTAGTACTAACTTCACATGTGACTGAACTTTTGCCACATTCGGTAATTCTCTTATTTTTTTCTCACATTTGATAGTACTATCCTCTCATTGTGTAGTACCAACATTACATGTGACTGAACTTTTGTCACATTTGATGGTTCTCATTTTTTTTTTCACATTTGATTATTCTATCCTCACATTGTGCAGTACCAATTTCACATGTGATAGTACTTTTGTCATATTTGGTGGTTTTTTTTTTCTTCACATTTAATAGTACAATCTTCATATTATGTAGTATTAACTTCACATATGACTGAACTTTTGTCACACTTGGTGGTTTCATTATTTTTTTCTCACATTTGATAATTTCATCCTCACATTGTACAGTACCAACATCACATATGACTGAACTTTTGTCACATTTAGTGATTTTTTTTTTCTTCACATTTGATGGTACCATTCTCACATTATGCAGTACCAACATCATGTGACTGAACTTTTGCCACATTCGGTAGTTCCCTTATTTTTTTTTCACATTTGATGGTACTATCCTCACATTGTGTAGTACCAACATTACATGTGACTGTACTTTTATCACATTTGATGGTTCTCTCATTTTTTTTTTCACATTTGATGGTACCATTCTCATATTGTGCAGTACAAACATTACATGTGACTGTACTTTTGTCACATTCAGTAGTTTCCTTATTTTTTTATTGACATTTGATTGTACCATCCTCAGATTGTGCAGTACCAACATCACATGTGACTATACTTTTGTCACATTCGGTGGTTTCCTTATTTTTTTTTCTCACATTTGATTGTACCATCCTCACATTGTGTAGTATCAACATTACATATGACTGTACTTTTGTCACATTTGGTGGTTTCTTTATTTTTTTTTCTCACATTTGATGGTATCATCCTCACATTGTGCGGTATAAACATCACATGTGACTGTACTTTTGTCACATTCAGCAATTCCCTTTTTTTTTTTCTGACATTTGATTGTACTATCCTCACACTGTGCAGTACCAACATCACATGTAACTGTACTTTTGTCATATTTAGCGGTTCCCTTATTTTTTCTCACATTTGATTGTATCATCCTTACATTGTACAGTACCAACATTACATTGTACTTCTATCACATTTGGTGGTTCCTTTATTTTTTCTCACATTTGATGGTTCCCTTATTTGATTGTATCATTATACCCCTGAAACTTAAAAAATGATCGAAATACGCTTAAAACCTAAAAATGACTAGAATAGCCCTAAAACTTAAAAAAAAAAAACCAAAATTACCAAAAAATGACCGAAATAATAATGAAACCTTAAAAATGACCAAAACACCCCTAGGACAAAAAAAAATGACCACATGACCTTGATACTTAAAAAATGACCGAAATTCCCATAAAACCTAAAATTGACCAAAATACCCCCTGAAACCTCTATTTGCAAGACCAAAATGACAATAAAAATGATATACAACCACTCTATTTGCTTGATTTGAAACCCATTAATTTTAAAATTAATAGATTTAAAAAGCCTTGATTTGAAATCTGTAGTGAGGTAGTTTCTGAAGAGAATGAATAGAGGAAAAGGATTGCCGAAGTGTGTAAAAGGAGCACTGAAGGGACAACATCTGGCCTTGAAACCCGATAAGAGGAAAAAGTCACGAGGTCGGACAGTATCTACTTCGGAAATTTAAAGAGAAAGCAAGACATCGGGATAGGAGAAGAAAAAGTTGACACAAGGGGGGAGCTCCCTACTCCAGGACACCTCATCACCGCATTAAATGCCTTTTACCTACTGCTCTGGCCACATTAGTGAGGATAAGACTCTTGATCAGTGCTTCTCCAGCTAGCAAGATCACTGTTACCTTTTGGTAAGCTAGATGTACATAAATATCTAATCAGTCTGCCTAACCACCCTACACATGGAAGGTTAGGATGTATTAAGAAACCCTATTTAAGCTGTGACCTCCCTCATTAATGTGGATGGGAAAATTTGGTAGAAACAAGCTTGTCTTAAATGCCCGAAGTGTACACAGATAAGAGATATGAACTTTTTCCTCAGAAGCTTACTCGAGGATCAAACTTATTAAAATTACCAACGTTGTATAATTTATCTCACTAGTTAAAATTACCATCTATGCTTGGTTATTTATTTGGACTAAAGCTCCTACCTCTACAAATTCATTGTAAAATCCGATACAAAAGGACTACAGAACTTACAAAATCCATTAATTTTTAAATTCTTTGTTTGGGCCTTTTTTGTACAATGAAGGATTTGAAATTCCGTTGTTTAGATACTTAAATTTGGATTTGGATTTTAGATCAATAAAATAATTTTCCCAATTATTATTTTTCTTAAACTTTCTACATTTTAATTTTAGTAACATTTTTGAACTAAATATTGAATTTCATTCATTTTTAACTAACTATAACATTGAAAATATTTAATTGCTAACTATTGAATGCATCACATTCAGTGCATCACATGAGTTAGTGATTAGTAATCTGAAAAAACTAAAGACGTTTGATTATTAGTTGACCTTATAATACTTTGTCATGTCACTTTCGAGGTCTAAAACTTTCCACATTATAATGATTTTATTTATTTATTAATCACGAAATACCCTTAAACCCTACCAATCCCTCTAAAAGATGCAAATGATGCAAATTAACATATCGTCACTCACACACCTGATCAAAACTTGCATATCATCATAGCATCCATGAGATTAGTCTAGGTATATCAATTAACATTTATTTGCAAACTGCATCTATTGTAATTATATCTGTATTACATTGAATATTAACATTATTTGTATTATATTGATCAATGTAATCATGTGTTAGAAATTAATTAAAGAACCAAAGGCATAACATGTTTTGCTACATTTACATATATACACATCAATCTGACAAAATCAAAACATACAAAGTAAGGTATTTAATCCCTAAAAAAGAGTTACAATTCTCAAATCTCCAAGTACAACACATTTCTAATGGTTGATGCTAAGATATTCATGGCACTCTAATAAAACTCGAAGCCATGATAATTCCTATGCTTGTTATTGCTAGCACCCATGACATAGTAGAGGTGTATGTGTATCTGATAAACATGACAATAGGAATAAGGGCACAAATTAAAACTAAGAACACAAACTTAAGCAAGTAAACTAAGTTTAACCACACTTAGTTCCTCTTATTTGACTTAAGAAAGAACCCAGAGTATAATAATTCTTGCACTATTGTTTAAATATATATATATATATATATATATATAAAAGTATGATTTGTACTGTTATATAATTAAATTGGCTAAATAAAATATATAGTCCAAAAGTATAGTTAACAGGACTCAAATTGTTGAAGGCATAGATTATATCGTCAGAAAGTGATATTTTTTCAAAATTAAACATCCAAAAATTAATAAGATAGGCTCACAATGGACCCTTACATCATGACTATGAACCAAATGCATATGCAGAGATGAAAAACAACAATTTCTTTTTCTTTTTTTTTTTCCCCTGAGAAATGATTGGATTTTATGGAAATAAAAGGCTGCCCAATTACAAAGCCAATTAAATCAAAGCAGAAGCTACTAGCAATATTGAACTACAAGAAAATTGACAAGAAGCTACAAGATGTGAATATATTAAATTACAACATTTAGAATTTAATCATTTACACAAAACAATAGTACTGTGTTAGTTAAGCCCAAAACAATAGGTAAAAGGAACAATAGGTCCAAACAAGATCTTAATGACCTCCCAATTGTTAATAACTTTGTTTTTATAAGCACAAGCTTTTGAAATTTTCTATTAAAAAAAAAAGACAAGCAGTGAGTTAGCACAACTAAAACAAAACTATTGAAATCTACTAATTTATAATAGCAAATCTCAATAAATATTTTTCTCACAAAAGACCACAGTTTAACATAAAATTCTAACAGTTTCAGAACTTGTTTGCACTTTGCAAATAGTTGTCAGGCCTTCTAAACATACCTTATAATTTTCAAACTGAAAGGCCAGCACATTGTAACCACTTAAATTATTTACATTAGAAATCTACTTTTTGCAAAACTTGCATTTTTAACATTGTTAGTTAGGCAAGGAATCTACAAAAATTCAATTTCATAAAAACTTAGACTAAGAGTTTGTTTGGATACCGCTTGTTTTGCTGAAAACTGAAAACAACAAAAAAATAATAAAAATGTTATTGTTCACGTGTGGGTTACTATTCATTTGCCTTAATGCACAAGAGGCGTTGGTCAGTATATGTATATATATATATATATATATATACATATAAAAACGCAAACGCAGGAAAAATAATTTCTATCCAAACGCTCACTAATACATCAGTAACAAAATTTTGTATTTTAAATTTTTTAGCTACAATGTTTTTGACTACCTTTACAACCCCTACAATCAGAATAGTACACATCAAAGCAAATAAACAAATTGAGAAACCCAAAAAACAAAGCAACTGAATCTTAAATTCAAGATATTACCACAGTATGTAAAAATATAATCAGAAAAATTCAATGCCCCAGTGCAATGGCCAATGGCACTCCCTTAATAGTATAACAAGAGGAAAATAAAACCAACGCATGTAGTATAACATTACCCCAAAAACAGACCAACCAGTTCCAAAATTGCAAATACAAAGAATACCCCATCATAATTTAAGCAAAAGAAAGGTCATAATTTGGGACCATACCTTGGCATAAGCATCCCACACATTGTGATTAATACAAGGGAGAAAAACTATGAAAGAACTACTAAGAAGAGAAAAAGAGGATGTTGGATTGAGATGAACTGATATTATCTACACACTGCAATCAACACAAGCTATTCCTTAATGTTGGATTGAGATGAATTGATGTTATCTACTTAACATTACAAATATATTTCAAAGCTATTCCAGGGTTAAGCAAAGCCATCAAAATGCTTATTAGACATGAAAAAAAAAGGTTCTACTTGTTCTATGGAAACAAAAGGAATCAATTACATAATTAGCACTAGGCAGTTATCTTTCATCACAGACTAGGCATTGATACAAATCTACCAACATGACAAACTTTGAAATCAATGTAGCTATACACAAAGCAAACATCTTATGTTAAACTAGTTAAAAAGTTATCACTATTGTCAACCAAAAAGTTATCATGCGTTAAAATACATAGCTCATAGAGGCATTTCATTAAACAATTCATTGCATTTCAATTAGACCACATCAGCCAAGTGAGCACTAGTCCCAAAAATGAGCCACAAATTTTCTTTCCTCCACCACTCTTCTAATCCAATACTAGCCCATTTCACCTCTAGGATAGCAAGTGAGATAAGGCATATGGTTATGATAAACACGTAGACCAAGAAGGTCACACTTTGAGTTTGCACAATGAAGTGGCCAGAGAAAGTTGAGAGTGCAAGGAGGAAACAATAGACAATGAGGAGTCCATACCAATATTAAGGTAAGCCATGCGTCGGAGAAATTTGAGTTGCCTAGAGTCTAGCTAAGGATTGTTTCTAGAGAAGAAAATCTTCCGCTATTAACAAGCTATAGCCAATACACATAGTACTAAAAATTAACTTTTATTCATTCACAAGTCACAACCATTCATAGAAAATATATATTTTCAACCTAATTTCGGTTTGGAAAAAAAATCTAAAACAAAAGCTCAATTGACAAAAGTAAAATTTTCCTATAAAGAAAATACATGATTGAAGTAGAATAATCATGCATAGCTCAAACAAAACACAAGCAGCCACCTAGCTTAGACAAACAAAATACTTCTGTGAACCTAGTAACCATTGTAAATGGAGAACGATATCAAAGTCATCTCAATCAATAAATCACACATAGCTCACAAAGTCATTTCATCAAACACTTAATTTGCATTTTCAATTAATCCAACTTTGAACTCTAAAAACATAAAAAAATCCAACAATTCCTTAACACAAATAAACGAACCCAGTTCTCTAAATCTCATATATAACTCAAAAAAAAAAAAAAAAAAAAAATCAACAACATTGCCATTCCCAAGTCCCAGCTTTACGAATAAATACAAACTCAAATAGACAAATCCAAACTAAACCCACACAACCCAAATACAAACATAAAAACAAAAAAAAAAAAAAAAAAAACAAAACAAAACAAAATGGAGACAAAGTCACAAACAATAACTCATAGAAATACAAAAATCCATAGACAAACCCATAAAACCCCATTGATATTTTGTGAAATCAGATTAAATACTAAAGGAAAAGGGAGATACAGAGGTTTAAGAGAATGCGAAGAGTTGAGAGAGACATCTTAGAATGAAACATAAATTACATGTAAGTAATCAAATTTGTTTGGTGACTATGTGTTAGTTAGTACCAAATAGAAGGAAATTCCAAATCAACTTTCAAAATAAATTTAGCAAACAATACCCAAATCTCCAATTAAAAAAAAAAAAAAATCCTAAATCAATCGATAAGCACAACTTGGATTAGTAACGGTGAATAAAAATTAAGACAACTTACATATATCTCATGCATTAACTCTGTTTGGGTTAGCCGTTTGGGTTCTTGTGGACATTGTGGTTAGTTTGCTGGGGAGAGAATTGAATAACTCTGTTTCTTTTTTCGTGGGTCATCCATAGGGTTTTGTTTAGTAGCCGTTGGGTTTCTTGTGGTTGGTTTGGAAGAGAAGTGAGAAGAAATAAGCAAGAGAAGAGACAAAAGCATGGAAGAAGAGCAGAGAGAAGAGAGAAGAGTTTGATTTGTTTTTTTTGTTTTTGATTTTTTGTTTATATATGTTACCTGTTTTACTGGTTACTAGTATCCACTTAAAATAAATGAATGGACAAGATCAAAACACAATTGAATTAATGGTTTAGATTTAAGTGGGTACCATACCCCCTAAAAAATGAAGGGGGTATAGTAGAATGACCCGTTTTGACAACTTGTAATCGAGTATATTGGGTTTTGGTTTTTTATTTATTTATTTTTAGAATTCGTGGGTTTGTTACCATGTTGGGTTTGTTTTACCTTGTTTTTTTTTCTTTAGATTGGGTTTGTAATATGTTGTTTAGAATTGATGTTGGGCTTTTTTTTCCTAGTGGGCTTGCTCTGTTACAATTTTTTTTTTTCCAGATTTTAGTTCAAATTGTTTTTTTTTTTTGGGCTTTATTTTTATTTTTATTTTGTGGCTTGAAAGTAGAACTATTTTTTTTTTTTTAATTATTTGAGGGTGTTCTTAATTTTGATTGAGGGTGTTCCTAATTTTTTTTAAAGGGTAAACAAATAAATTTTTTTTAATTATTATATATAATTTTTTTTTCTTCAAGTCAGGGTGTTCCTGGGAACACCCTGACCTGAACATGGCGCCGCCACTGATAGAGTGGTGAACCAAAATAATTTTGTATCCTTAATTAAATTCTTTTAGGTGGTGTTATTTGTTTCCCTTTGGCTTTACTTTGGTGGTGAGCTTATCTATCCTTTAAATTATTGAGTGTTTTTCTTATCCCATAAAACCAAAAATATATAAAATATATTTATCCAGCATATCCTCATTTATCATATTGGTTAAGTTTGGGTTGCCCCATACGAATTTGGTATCAGTTGGTATTAGAGCTTCGGTTCAATGGCTGGATATCATCGACGTGGAAACAATGGTGAGATACACGAGAGGGATCATCGAGATTTTGAAATGGATGATTTAAGGAGACAACTTCAGCAACTCTAGGAGCATTTGGAGTTTTACGAGAATGAAGGGCGAGGTCCCAGATGTCGATACCGTATTTTGTCCGGCCTTGATTCGCACTTCGAAACAAAGACTAGAAAAATATTATAAAAAAAATAGAAAATATGCCAAATCATGAATTTCAAAGACTAAAAGGGTAAAAATAAATACAACATACTTGAATGGTGAATCAAAAAGTCACAACATTTGAAAAACCCATTTTATAGAAAATCTAACCAAAACCCTAATCGGGTATGGTTAAAAAGTTGACTTTTTGATCTTACCATTGGATTGTATTGAATTTTGAACCATCTTGTAAGGCATATTTTTCCCTTTGAAACCATAGTTTATAGGCCAAAATCAGAGTTAAAACGGATAAGATATCACAAAAATACCGAAACCCTAATAAAGTCTTCACTGTATTTTTCAAAAAAACTGTCAGTTTTTTACCTGGCTTCGTGCAAAAAACTGTACTAATTGGGCAAGAACTAGAATGAATAGGCTAGACCATCTTGAAGAACAAGGTCTTAGCTAATTTTCACCAAAAGGGCTCAACAATATCGGCTCCAGATTAAAAGATATGAATTTTTCAAGGGAAGATGTGCAGAATTTTTCAGCTTTGCGTCACCTTCCTTCCAAGTGTGATATCTCGACAATCGTAGCTCCAAATTGAATGAAGTCAGAACCATTGGAAACTAGACATCCAGATATTTCTGTGAATATAAAATTTGAAGAAAACTGAGCTTCGAAAGGCCTCCAAACAGCTGTGCAATAATCGGGCTAGATATTAGAAAAAACAAAAAAACAAAAATGCTGACAAGGCGGATGTAGGGATGTCAATTTTGTCCCGCTCCTCCCCACTTCACCTCACATGGGTTTTCCCCACCCCGCAAAGGTCATGTGGCAGGGATGGGGAGAAATTTTAGCATCGCACCATGGGGTGGGGCAGGGATGGGTTTAGAATTTTTAAACCCAACCCGTCCCACATTGATGAGGGTTAAATTGTAAATTTTTCATATCCTAAAACCCTACTATTTAAATAAACATATCATCAAATTATTTTATTCTACCAAACAAGGATTTCTACCTCTCTTTTTTTTTCTCTCTAGTAAGGTTGGAAATAAGGTACCAATTTTAACATTTTCTTTTGTCTTTATTATAAACAAATTTATATACTATTGAATCATTGATTTTGTATTATGAGATTTTTGTTTTTGTTGTGATATTGTCTTGTTCAACACTTTAATAATATTATTCAATTTTTGCTAAAAATTAATTTGATTTGATGGGATAAATTTATTTTTAATTTCAAGTCATTTTTATTAACAAAATAGGTTTTATTGAAAACAATTGCAATAGTTGTGGGCAAATTTACAAGAAGTAGAGTTTTATGGTGTGGGGTGGAGCTTTGCGGGGCCCCAAGGGGTGGGGATGAGGCAAGAAAATTTTCCCCGTCATGCAGGGTAGAGATGGGGTAAGATAAAATCATGCAGGGAGGGGACAAAGACCCCATTCTTTGGACCTGCCCCACCTTATTGCCATCCCTAGGTGGATGATGTAGCGGATAAGAATGGAGCTTGCATTGGTGTAATAGGGTACACCAATGCTAGTTGCCCCTTGAAAGGGGTGGCTAGTGCTAGCGTACCATGGTACACTAATGCTAGACTCCCATTTCCCTCACTTTTCCTATAAATAACCCCCCTTTTTTTTGGAAAGATCATGTAGAGTTTTATATAAAAATTGCTGAGAAAGTGAGGTAGAAAATTTATGTAGAACTTGTGTAAGAAATAGAGAAAAAGTGAAAAAAAAGAGAGAGAGCAAAGTTAGGAGAGAGAGAGAGAGAGAGAGGTCAGAAAAAGTCCCTCAGAAATTTTTTTTAAAAAAAATCTCTTTCTCTCTCTAGGAAACCCTACACAAAAAGCCTCTTCCTTTCTTCTACATTGTATATTTTGTGGGTAAGGTTTTGGGATGGGTTTAGTTCCTTAATAACTAAACTCATCCCTCCCTTTGCCTTTGTAAACATTTATATATATATCTGTGTGTGTGTGTGTATAAAGTTCATCTTTTCCTTACTTTGTTGTGTAAATAGTTGCCTTTTCTTGTTCTGATGAATTAGATGCAAAAAAGATCTTATAAATTCGTCTTCTTCTCTGGGATCGAGTTCAATAAGAGAGAAATAAGCCAACAAAGGTGTTCCATTGCAACGTATTTTAGAAATTACCACACATTGGTCCAACGCAGTATTTTTGGAATTTTGAGATTTAACTTGGTTGTTTGTTGGTGACATTTTTTGTTGGCTTTGCAATGGTCCGATGATTTGATCGGTGGCTGGAAAATAACTTAGGTAGAGAAGCGGAGAAAGATGGGAAAAGAATAAAAGGAGAGAAATTAATAAGGAGAGAGATAAAAAAAAATTATAATATTAATTAGGTAACATGGGAAAAAGGAATAACATTTAATTAAGTTTTTTCAACTGTTAGATTTTTTTAAAATCTATTGTGTAAAAAAAGGTGTAACTTTATAAGAGTTACACTAGGTTTAACTAGAACTCATCTCATATATATATATATATATATATATATGAAATGGTAAATAACATCCAATTAGCATGAAAATTGGCATGCATGTTAAGAACATATAGAACATGTAATCCAATAGTAAGATTTCCAAAATATGAATTTAATAACAAATTATTAAGTGGTGTAACATTACTTAGAGTTATACTAGATGTAACTTAAACTCAACTCTAACTATATAATTGTCAAACTTACATGTCCTGAGAAACTGTAGAACATCAATGTTAGTATCACAAGAGATATTATTAGAAAAATATGTTCATGTAATTTGTATCCATGACAATAGGGGTCAATGGATAACACAATATAGATTAAAAACCTAATCAGAGTGTGCCTGCTCTGATATCACTTATTGGGTTATATAGTTACCTTGATTAATTAATTCAATTACCCAAGTTAATTAATTAGGTCAAATTACATGCAAATCGTGGAGGCACCAACAAATCACCAAATAAATTAAGTGTAGCGGAAAATAAATTAACACGATGATTTGTTGACAAATGGGGAAAACTTCTCACAAAGCAAAAACCCTACTGAGTGAATTTAAGGTCACCACTCCTAAGAATCCACTAATCAATAATCAAACGGTTACAAGTATGAGGAATCTTACCACTACTCTGGACTATCTCAAAATACCAATCCATAGTTTAACATTTGCTCTAATACCCAATTGAACTTAATCTTGTAGTAAACTTCTTTGCTTTGCACAAATCTCCAATTTGTGACTAATTGCTACAAAGTTCTTAACTTCATAAACAATGAAGATTAGAAGCACTCGGTTACAAAACCCTCAGGTGTACAAACGCAGTAGCTTCACACTGAATATATTAGTTCTAGGTCTCTATTTCCGTACTTAATGACTTTTAAAATAAGTCTTATATATGACTAAGGTTATAGAGAGAGAAACCCTAATTATTCAAGTAATCATGGGCTAAAATTCAGATTTGAGAATTCTGACTTCGTAGTTTTCGACAGATCGAGCTTGTGTCAAGCTTCTCCATTAATCCTCGATAATAGCTAGTGTCGAACTTTAATGAATCAGCTTTTCTTTACTTGTTTCTTGGATCAAACTTCACATCTTTAATGATACCACTTGATATGTGTGAACAACATACTTCTTTATACATTAAACCCAATTTAGATCTATCCATGTACAAGTAAAGTGTATTTTGTTGAAGGATTAGCCAATTATATAGAAAATATGACTCTAACAAAAGAGAAAGAGAGAGAGAGAGCTCAAGAATGCTCTCATGAGTTTAGGAGTAGTAATAATTTCTTTTTCTTTTTTTCTTTTTTTTTTGTTGAGAAGGAATAATAATAATTTCAATTAAAGACTCATTCAGCATTGTTATAAGAAGTAAAGTTTTAACTACAGAGCTATAATTATTGAGTTTTTGTGATATAAAATTTTAACAAAAAGCTTTTTAGCGTTCTAAGTTTTTGGCAAATTACACTGAATAGTGCTTTAAAGTTATAGATTATAAAACATGAATTATGAGTTGTAGAGGTTTTTTTTCCTAAAAACTTCAAACTCCAGTGTTAAGAATCCCTTTAAAACTCTTTAGTGAAATTGCCAGACGTTTGACAATTTAACCTGAGTGGGCTTTAACCCTCTTAAAGCACTTTTAAACTCCTCCAGAAGCAATATCAGATGGACCTGGGACGACTTCAAAGTTGATTCAATAGAACTATAAACTACAAATTGAGATGATTCGAGCATCTTTGACGAAATTGTCAAATGTTTAACAATTTCAACTAAAAGAGCTGTATCTCTCTCAAAGCACTTTTCAACTCCTTTAAAAGCAAAATCGGACAAACTCAAAAACCCAGAGGTAAATAAAGTAGAATTAAGGTAAAAACTTTATTGCCTTTAACAAAGTAGAATTTAGTATAAAAATTGATTTTGTCAAGTGGAAATTTTCACTGGACACGTCCAGATTTGGACACATGTCTAAGAGTGGACACATGTCCACAATTCAATGTGTCCAGTGAAAATTTCCACCGGACACAAGCCATACCCAAAATTGATAACAAATTATGATTTGCCGCTACAACTGCTACTAACAGAGCTCTAGTATTGATCCACACATTGGGTTATTTGGTGACTAGTTGAACAAGTGGGTCATTGGGCAAACTCTGTTAAAAAAATAGACTTGGAGAAACAGACCAAATGGGTTTGACAGTGTTTTGGTCACAACCAAATTCCAATCCAATTGAAAGAAAAAACCAGTCCAACTTATCTACTGCTCAAGTTTCTGGTCCAATTATTGGCCTAGCCAGGCCAAGTTTAATAACAATGGTTGGTAGAGTACTCCAAATCCAAAGTCCAAACTCCATAAATAATGCAAAAACCTTCCAAGTATAAATGGTGCTCTGACTCTCAAGTTTGAAAGGTTGGTGACACCAAAAAGTTTGATGATTTATCAAACATTTGACATTGCAATTAATTTCCCTATTCTTTCTTTACAACAAAAAAGAACTGCACTGGTTTTAAATAGGAAAGAAGCATGGCATTCATTTGCTCCCACGTTTTATTTTGGATTATGTCCTGTCTGATTCTATATTATATAGTTATACGCCGCTTGAAGCTTGGATTGACATACCGTTGCCTCCTCTCCCTTTCTACGTACCCGTGTTTCAACTTTCAACGCAATCTATTTTTTACTATTTATGAGCATTAGTGTATAATTTCATTTTTTTCCCCCTTTCTTTTGTAAAATAGATGAATAACTTATTAGATAAAAGATCGGGAGAATTTATATTTTCTATTTTAGGTTATTTAATTATTAGATTACGGGAAAAGTCAATTGTATATTCTAAGGGAATTAATTTATGAAATTTTTTTAGAAATTTTTTTTTTTTTGAGTTTTTTATATTTCTTATGAAAGTGGTATTAAAAATTTCTTAAAATAATCTATTAATAAATGCTCTAAAAGCACCTTTAACATTTAGATTATATAAATAAATCACACTCTTTTAATCTTGTATTATTTTGTTTTTGTTTATGTTAAAGTAGTCAAAACCATTCATAGTCAATACTCAAGTCCAATCAAGTGCAAACCAATAGTACTAATAATTGTACTACAAGTCAAATAATTATGGTTTATTATACGGTTAGTTTCTTGGATATTGGATTTATTGTAATTGATAAATTGAGATTATAGTAAAGATATAGCTGCTAAGAGCTCCGTTGAACCTTATAATCCTTGTGTTCTCTAGAGCATGCGACTATACTTCTATTTTGAGTTAAAACTCATAAATCATACTCCTTCCGTCTCAAATTGTTTGGCTTGTATTTCATTTTGGAATGTACCAAAATTATGTCATGTTTGAAAAGTCAAACACCATTAATTTATTAACATTCCCTTTATGCTCTTAATTTATTTGTGGGAGCATTTTTTTTAATTTAAAAAAAATAAAAACCTAAATTTTGAAATCCACTATACATGTCATCTTTATTCAAATTATAAAAAAAAAAAGTTTTAAAATAATTTATTGATAAATTTGTTTAAGGGTAATTCTTTAAAGAGAAAAGATAGTTAATGATGTTTCCCTAAATAATTGGATTTTTCTAACTAGGCCAAACAATTTAGGACGGAGGGAGTATATAATATCTAAAAAGCTATTGTATTTATGGCATGATATCTTAAAACATTTCCATCCTCCAAATTTCTCTGTAAAGAAAAAGTAAAATGAAATCTTCTAGTACAAAGGTAGCAGCTTTTTATTTTAGTATTTTTTATTTATTTTTTAGAGCAGCTAGTTTTGTTAAACTAATTAAAGTTAAACAAAGACTAATTTTCCATGTTATATTAATACCCATTAATTTTTTTAAATATTGTATTAGACCAGAGAGCAAAAAGATATACTTTTTGTTGAGAAAATGAGAGATATAGAGAGTTATATTTCTTGGAGTGACTATTAATTGCACAATGCACTTGCCTTTGATTTTTTTTTATTTTTTTTAATAGGATACAATTTTAACAAATACCATCACTCCATAATAATCGTCATTTATCATCAAATCAAGACATTAATTGGTTTTTGTGTAGACTGGATTTGAACCTCAAATCCCTATTACCCATAGTGAAATTGCCTTTTAAGAACTACAATTAAAAGTTAAAAAGTTTATTTTTAATCTTAGCCATTGCAAATTTATTTTTTAATATTTGAACTTTGAACTTTTCTCTATATTGAAGGATTGCACTGCCCAATAATTAACTTTGGGCAGATCCAAATCCTCCCTACTTCTTAAAGAAAAGAGCAATGCTAGTGTCACAACTCGCTCATGTGACAAGTTGTGGTTGGTGGAAGGCTGTGTCCACATGGACCTACCATCATCCCTCCACCAACCACAACTCCCCACATGGGCAAGTTATGACACAAGTTGTGGCACTAAAATTATCCTAAAGAAAATGGTTATTGTTCTTTTGCTCACATCATATGTAAGAACAACAAAAATTAATCAAACACCAAATAAAAAATTCTGACGTGGTTCTTGATGGGTACTTTTTCTTGGCTCAAAATTGGCTTCTCAGTCCTCTCCCTTGAAAGTTTCGCTGCACTCTTGGAACGTTAGATAGTTCTACGTTTATCAGAATTAATCCTTACGAGGTCACACTCACAAGTCACACACATTAATTTAAGCAAATAAAACTTTAATCTGACTAGATAAAACCCAATGCAATGCATGAGGCTATTATTAAATCTAAAATTAGATGTGTTTGTTTTATGACTTTTATCCTCTTTAAAGAATGAGTTTCCCCTCATTAAAAAAAAAAAAAAAAAAAAAAACCCTTATTTTCACTACTAAATTATTGGGAAAAGCTCTTTAAAAATGTTAGGGACAAAAGCCGAGCATTTTTTTTTGGCAAAATTTAGGTACAGTATCTTAGGTTTTTCTCTTAAAATTCTGACATGTGGCTATTTCATAATCACGGCCAAACGGCGTTAATCATTAAAAAAAAAAAAAACTCTATTTCCCTAAAATCAAAGAAATGCAGAACACCAAAGCTCTTTTAGCCCACCATGGACAGCTTTCAAGCTCTTCTCTTTGCAAACCAAATCACCACAACTAAGTAATGGCAGCACTGGAGTCAGAGAGAGGGTTTCCAGTGACCTCCCTCTCACTTTGGCAGCCTTGGCTCTCGTCCTCCAATGGCCCACCAATAGCTAAGCCCCACTTGGGTCCCACCACTAGCGAACCTCCTCCCTCTCACCCTTGTAGCACTCCCCCTTCGTTTCCTTACTATCTTTGGTGACATGTCCAATCTCAAGCCCAAGGTTCAGTTTTTTGTGAAATTCTTGGCTTTTGAGGTTGATTTATTTTTATTTTGTTTTATTTTATTTTATGAGCTCGATCAAAGAGAGATTTGGGTAGATTAAAGAGAGAAAAATGAAAGAGAACTAAAGGGGGCTTTAGAGAGAAAGAAGCTATAATCTCATCTTGATCTATGTTGATTTATTTTGATTTTATTTTATTTTATGAGTTGGATTAGCTGCTCTTTCATTCTCTCATCTTGATCTATCAACACTTCATTCTCTCTCTCTCTCTCTCTAACCCTCTTAGATCATGTAATCTCTCTTTGATCTATCTTTTCTATACTAAATTTTCTATCAATAATTTAATGGGTTTACCGTCTATGTTTGGGTTTCAATAATTCACTGGGTTTATGCTGGGTCTTGTGCAAATTTGTTTGTGCTTTAGATGAATTTTCTAACTAGAGATAGTTGGTCTCTAACGTTATTTAATGAAAATGTTAATAAGACACCTGACAGAGTTTTAAAAAATGAACTTAAGATACTGCATTTAAAGCACTGTATCTAAGTTTTGCCATTTAAAAAAAAAAAAAAATTTGGAATGAAAAACGAAATTAATATAAATTTTATTTAAAGCAATATTTTATTTAAAAAAAAAAAATTTCCCCCCTTTATTTTCACTACTAAATTACTAGGAAATTCTTTTTGAAAATGTTAAAAACAAAAGGACGAACTTTTTAAAGTTCAAAAACAAAAAAACGAACTTAGTATAAATTTTATGGATGGAACCAATATTTTAGTAGGAAAAAAAAAACTTACAAATGCAATGACCTAAAGATGGGATGAATCATTGAATCTGATACACAAATTTGGTGCTTTTTTTTGGGTTGCCTAACAGTATTCACTGCTGCCTCAATGCAAGTTTAGCTCCAGCGTCTAGGAAAGTTTGTTGGATTTTTATATTGTGTTCAAAAAGTGTTCGCTGGTTTCATATAAAGACATTTGGACAGCTTACGATCTCGTGGCCTCGGCTGCAACAAAAATGGAGTAGCCAAACACGTGGATCAAAAGTGCCCAATTTTCTTTCGTTGATTTTTAGGTGCCATATATGTTATATGTCAAATTTTCCAAGTGCTACATTACTTTTAAGTAATTTGGTATATTATTATTACCTCTTTTTTTTTTTCTGTAATTGGGCGTACTCAACTACTATTAACCTTGTAAAAAAAAATTACTATGAAAAGTAGTAGAAAACCCTATTAGTAGAACTACTTATTATCCAATAAACTTGTAATAATAAGTATTAATTGGAAGACAATATTTTTCATAAATATTGAGACGATTTATTATGATTAGTACATAAAAAAAATGATGATCACAGTAATCAATCCTTATAAAAATGATGTAACTACAATTATCAACTATTATAAAAAAATATTGCGTTCCTAAATTAAAATTTATCAATTTTATAAAACTATGCACATGAGAATGTCCTCACTTCCCCACATAATGTTACTAGGCCATTTGACAATGACTAGCAAATCCTTTGACAATGTTGAGACTTGAGACATGTTGCAATAAGCCAATAGCTATATGCCAACCTATGTAAATTCCCCAACTTACCAACCTCGTGAGTTAATTCAATTACTAGCCTTTTTCTTCTCATTGTTGATTATCAAATTTGTTTTATTCTATATAAATGCAAAATTTTATTGCAGAAGTTGAAATTGCCAGCAACTTTTGTGAAAAAGTGCAAATGACATTATTCTTGATTAAACGTAATGAAATTGTATAGCAAACTTAAAACTCTGCTCATTGTGGTTCCAAACTCAGTTATAACTTATAAAATAAAAATTTGTTTAACTTTCATCTCTCTTATTTTTAAGACCAACTTACATCTAATTTTTATCTTTATGGGTTTGCTAAACTATGCAATAATTATACTTTAGGGTCATGTTAACGAGGTACTTTTAGAGTATTTATTAATAAATCAATTTAGGAAAGTTTTTACAAAATTTATATATAAGGAAAATATATAAACTGTCGAAAAAATTAATTTCTTTTTTTTTCCCATAAAATATTTCCTAAACCAATACCCTTAAAGTATTCATTAGCATTTTACTACATTTTAATCATTTTATGAAAACAAGTATCACCGTTTCACTAATTTTGGATACTATCCCTCAAAAAAAAAAAAAAAAATATATATATATATATATATATATGTGTGTGTGTGTGTGTGTGTGTGTTGGATGCTAATTAACAAATTATGATAAATTTCTATATTCTTAAAATTTTGAAAAGAATAGATATTTTAAAACTAATTATATTATTCATTCATAGCTGGTTAGTTCTACAATTTAGCAAACACAACTGTATGGACCCAGTTTGAACTTCTAGTCCAAAAGATACGTGGGCTAAGGTCCAAAAACTCCAAAACAATAAATTTGTAGAGAATGGGTTGAAAAATTGTGTTCAAATGAATTAAACAACAAGTAAACAGATCTTGGAGTCAAAGAAAAGGAGATAACAAGTTTTTAATGAGAAAAAATGTCCTCGGCAGAATCCGAGGAGACTGATTCTTATATATTTGCCTTCCAAGCTTAATTACAAGTCTGGTCCTAGACTATTACAGTGTTTCTTTCTTGATTTTTCGACCTCTTCTCATGGAGGCTTTCTTACATTATATAGCTCCCTTTAAACCATCCTGATCCTACACTTGTTGATAATTTGAGCCCTTACTTGAGTGCTTGTCCCATCAAACACTCTCTTTGGCTTTCTATGAGTTGTGGTAGCTAAGGCAGCACTGTTCAAGGGTCTTCTTCACATAAATGCGGCTAGAAAAGTAGTTTCAGTGCATTTAATGCGATGGTAGCAACTTTTTCTTAGATATTTTTGGGTTTCCTTCCTTCTCATATGTTCATAAGGTACATCCCTATCACTTAAGCTTCTATGAAGGTCACTTTCATCATTGGAACACATATTTGAGATATATTTATCATATCCGAGGAGGAATCCCTCCTCAAACCGCCTTCCATTCATTTCTTATTTATAAGATTCTAAACTGGAATTCTTCATGACTATTTATCCCTCCTTGGACCTGTCGATGTCCCCAGACAAAGCCCAAGACCCAATATATGATTTTGGGCCCTTATCCTTACAACAACTTTTAAAATTATGGTTGACTTTGCTAGTAAAGTAAAAGAGGCAAAGTTTTAAATATGGACAAAGTTTAGTTACAAAATTGATTGTAATTTAAGGTTACAAACTTACTCAATATCTTTTTATTGGAAGTGAATTTTAAGAAATCCTCAATTAGATTACATTTTCTTCTTATATCCTCCATGAGATAAAATTTAGGTATAATACCTTAGGTGCTGTTTCTTAGGTTCCCCTCTTAAAATTCAGTTATGTAGCTACTTAACTAAAAAATACACTTTCATCTCATGAGAAAAGATCCACATGGAAAAATCTTAAAAGGGTACCTAAGGAGTAGCACTTAAGTACTGTACTTAGGTCTTACTCTCCTCCATGCTTGCAAAATTTCTAAAAAATTAAAGATTAATAGCTATTTCATTAATAAATTATTTAAATTGCAAGTTTTTATAATTTAAAATTATGCATAATATATAAGCTTATAGATTATATAGTAAATAATATATGATTGACACAAAATTTGGCATGTATAATAAAAGCATGTAGACATACAATTCAACGGTCAGATTTTCAAAATATATAGTAACGTTTATTTTATTAAGTAAAGTTGTAGTCTTAAACTACAACAAATTTTGTAGTTAAACTTTATCCTTTAAATATTCACAATTAATAATTTATTGAATAATTTTGGGAAAGAATTTGCTGCGAACTCTATTGCAGGACTTGCTGAAAACAGAGTTAAGTGGCAGGCCATAAGAGTGACAGCAAGTCATGTGCTATAATGGTCGAGTGCAATGTACATGACCCAAGGACACCTTTCACTCTTATGGCCTGCCACCTAACTTTGTTTACAGCAAGTCCTACAATAGAGTTTGCAGCAAATCATTCCCCAACAATTTTTACTAACCATAAGCCAGTTTTCAAATTAATAACATGAACCATTTCAATTTTCAAATAAGGTGTAAAACAATTAGTCTCTTCTCTCTAAGCAGTCCAACTCCAGTTAGCACCCATTGGAGACTTTGCATGGCCTGCATTTTACTGCCTTCAATCTGCCAACATCCTAGGCCGTCAATAGCCCAACCCCTGTTTGTTTTTTTTTGTTTTTTTTTGTTTTTTTAGCCAAACAACAACAAAATATTTTTGGAGTATTTTTAGGAACGAAATTAGACACTAAAAAACAAGTACTAATTTTCTAAAAAATATTTCTATCGAAAAATATTTTACATTGAAACAAATGCATCCTTAATTTTCATGTCACCATATATGTCAAACGACATATTGTCCATGGAGTTCGGACCAAAGAAAAAAGAAGTGCTTATTATTGTCACTTTATCCAATATGTTTTTATGCAATGTTCTTGGAGATCTTATGCATGTCTGGTCGAGACAGTAATAGTCAATTTAAAAAACAAAAATAAAAATCTTCATGTAGTCATATTTTGTACTGGAATGCAATCTTCATATGAAGCAACGAAATACAGAGAAACCATATTCTAAGATATATTGTTGGAGTTCACCAAAAAAAAGTATATATTGGTTGATTTTACCACGTGCCCGTACCTAATTTTAATTCTTTTTGTGTATGATCCATCGGATGTATAGGTCCATAACTAACCTTCTTAAAATTGGACTGGAGGGTCCTAACTCCCTCGCCAGTCCCTGTACTTCAAAATAAACATTGTCCACTTTATCTAGTTATTTAAGGTAACATGGTATTGAAGTGAACAATATTACAGCAAAAGTGACTTCTAGTTCACTTGGTGTGTCAATTTCTTCTAGTTATGGCACCACAAAAGGCTAATATTGCGAGAAATTTGTTCCAATGCAGTAGCTTTGTTAGCTCAATGTGCTTGATTGTTCTTGTTCTATTGGTTTTCCCAAGCATTGTTGCCCCACAGACCATTGTCAAAGAGCTACCTGGTTTTGATGGTGAACTTCCTTTCTCACTTGAAACTGGGTAAGTAATTTCAACTTCATTTTTTTCCCCCTCAAAACATATGTGACCAATGCTGAACTATGCTTCATTGCCCTCAAAGGCAAAACAAACAGAGGAAATAGTATGCATTTCTATAGCAAGATGCCTCATAAAATCTTCAGTCTCAATGTGTGTGTTTTACACTTCCACTGTATGCTCTACCAATCACAGTCTATCACATTAGTTTGTTTTTCTTTGAAAAATATCCGCATTGATAAAACCATATACGTGTACTTTTAGACACATGACCTACTTAATTGTGTTTATTTTTCTTTATCTTGTAATGAATGATGCAAACAACTATGGTGACAGGGGGATTTGTTTTTGTGTGTATCAGATACATTGGTGTAGGTGACTCGAACCACTCGCAACTATTTTACTATTTTGTAGAGTCTCAGAGGAGCCCTTCAGAAGACCCTCTTATGATTTGGCTCACCGGTGGCCCTGGCTGTTCTGTTCTCTCTGCATTCTTTTATGAAAGCGGTATCTTTCTTTCTTTCTTTATGTTCTCAATCTCATTTCTTTTCGGTGGATGCTAAAAATTGTTCTTACTATACTTTCTAACCAAAATTCCAATAGGACCTACGGTTGAGTGTGTTTGGTCAATTATTTAGTTACTCTAGAGCGTTGAAAATGCAGTATATAAGAACAGGAATATTAGTTCCATTTTAAATAAATCTGTTTTTTCTGGGTGAAAATATATTGCGGGATCCACATGTTGCGGAAGTCCTTTGTCCTTTTTTCCGCATATTAGAGCATCCGTATTAGATATTGCAAAAATTATTGCAAAAATTATGTCATTTTACCACATTAAAGATCTACTTTATTATTTTACTACATCATTTTACAACATCTCATTTATCAGATGTTTTATCATTCAATTTCATACATTAAAATAATATTTATTACACATTAAAATAATATATTATCTCATTCCTATTATCATCAATAACAACCACACCATCAATAGTCGAATAAAATAATAATTTTTGGTTTACCACATCTGTCCGTACTGTTGCAAATTTGCAACAGTACTAACACAAATAGTATAATTTTATAACATATACAATATCTAATGGGGAGCTGTTTTTTGTGTTTGGTGTGGGATATGTGCCAAATATTTAGCATTTGGCACATATCCCACATTTACTGTAGATGCTCTGACTTGTGTTTATATATATATATATATATATATATATATATATATATATTCACTCCATAAAAGTACCTTTATTTTTTTGGACCTATATGGTATCTGACTCTATTGTTCAACTCATGGAAAGGTTTAAAATCTCAAGATTTTCAACCCTCCAAGGTATAAGTTGGAATTAAAAATGGTTAGTTAAAATTTTTAACATTTTAAATCAGGAGTAGAATTGAGATAGAGATTGAACTCAGAATCTCTAATTCTGATATCATGATAATTTACCAATTGTTTCAAAAGTTTAAGTTATTAAAAAATAATGAATTTAATATTTAATTATAATTCTAACAGAAAGATTGTGATTGTGTCATATCAAGAATTCCACATTTTATACACACCACGTGTAAAATGTGAACTTTCTTGAAATTTGTGGATACTTAAAGTGTGAAACAATAATTTTCTAAAGAGAAATATAAATAAAATACATAAATTTTTTTTTTGGTCATAAAATTATATGATAAAAACCTAAACTTAAAAAGATAAATAAATAAAAGGCCTTTTTGGTCACTAAACTAGAATTAGAATGTGTCGGGTTCGGTTGAACTGGAGTTTGGGTTGTGAAGTTTACCCATAAAGGCCCAAACCTACCATTGTACAAGGTTCATATTCATTCTCAACGCCAGGCCTTCAAGCCCAGTAGTTTCTTGGGCTCAAGTTTTACAAGCCTCTAGTGTCTGAAGGAGTGGGCTGGAGCCTAAACTAGCTGTGAGGCTTAACAGTTAGGTTCGGGACTAGCATTAGGGGAGATTGGGTTATGCACCTGTACCATGGTGGATCAGAACCCAGTTCCCATTTTAGTAAAATGCACTAGGGATAGAAATTTAAAAATGAGCACGATTGATTTTTTAATTTTTAAAAAGTAGATAGAAGGGAGAAGACATCATAACAAAATTATCCGTGAATTCCAGTGACTTTAATTAGTAAAGTTTATTGTTGTTCTATAAGAGATCTGAGTTATTAATCTTGTCTAAACCAAAAACTATTTAATGTCTTAACCTTATAATAAAAAACAATCATTATAGAACGAACACCATAAGTTAAAATTCTATCATATCTATCAGCTACATCAAAAGCTTAAACTATTAAAAAAATTGTGTATTTAGTTATTTAACTCCTATTTGAACATAAATAACTTGGATATCTTTTCAAAATTTTGTAGGTCCATTAGGTTTCACTTATGTAGATTACAACGGGAGCTTGCCATCACTTCATTACAATCCATATGCATGGACACAGGTACCCAAATCTCACATAGTGACTAGAATCTTGTTGTGAATTTTATGGTTGCTTAATTAGTAAAATATTATCTAGCCATATTACTTGAGATGATAAAATTATTTTTGCAGGGCCTCAACATAATATATGTAGACGCACCAGTGGGCACTGGATTTTCTTATTCAACAACCCAAGAAGGTTACTATATAGATGACTATGAAGCTGTGTCACAAATTTACCAGTTTCTAAGTAAGGTATGATAAATAGAGAAATCACTCTGGTGTTTTAGTAAAACAACTAACAAGTATAGGTTGAGTAACATATAGTCTGTAAACACCAGTGATGAGTTACTGCACTGCATCAAGTACTTTCAACTTTCAAGTATAGGTTGAGTAACATATACTACATGTTAGACAACAGAAAAAATACTCTGTTCTGTTTTTCGTTTTTGAAAAAAAAAGATAAGAAAATCAACTAATGCAAAGATGCACATATTGGTTGAAATTGAAAACAAAAATATGTTTCCATTTTCATTGAGAAAAAAGAAGTCTAATTTGAAAACATATGCAGAAAGAAAACAAACCAAAATTAAATAAGTGCCAACTATATTTTTTAAGAATTGTTTGCTTTTAATTGATTTGCAGTGGTTGCTAGCACACCCTCAATATTTTGAGAATATACTCTACGTTGGTGGAGATTCATATTCAGGCATACCTCTTCCTATGATAGTTCAAGAGATATTTAATGGTAAAGTATATTCTTGATGTTCAGTACTTCAAAATGAGGCTTGCCTCTTTTCTTTGTGTGTGTGTGTGAAATTCAAGTAGGCTTAAGCTTGGTTTTGATGCAGGTAACCTAGCTGGAACATATCCGTATATGAATCTGAGGGTATAATTTCTTATTCAAGAACTTCAACTTAATTTGTCCAATGAGCTTGAATTACTCTGTCAGCAATTTTTTTTTAATACAAGGAGAATAATGCCTAATGATCTGCTTAGTATTTGAGGGAGCAAAGGAAGATGAAATTTTCTAATCTTGATGTCATGTGTTTTCGATTTGTATTCAAATTAAAGATATTCAATCAAAATTTATCAGGGATATGTGCTTGGGAACCCAAAGACAGATGATTTTCTTGATGATAATTCAAGAGTCCCATTTGCTCACCGGTTGACATTAATATCAGATGAACTCTATGAGGTATGCCATGTCTCATCTTGCTGCATTTTTCTGTTCATTCTACTGCACATCCCTAAGCTAACATAAACATCATTTTTTAATTTGTATTAAATCATTCTAAATCAAAGTAATGCTTGGTGCCTTTGTAGTCTGCCAAAGAAAGCTGCAATGGCGATTATGTGAATGTAAATGAGAACAATACACAATGTGTATCAGATATTCAAGAAATTGATGAGGTTAGAGGTTCTACCACTTCCTTTTCCTGATATGCTTAGATATATCCTTTCCTTCTTGTTATTAAGCTACGTGCCTGTTTGGTAACACAATTTCAAACTACACTTTTTCAAAGTACAGTTTTTTTAAACTTCACTTTTGTTAAGTACAGTTTTTTCAAATAACCCTATTTTCAAAAAGCTTAAGTGAGCTATACCAATCAAGCATATAAGCATTTAAATATATCATTACTGTTATTAAGTTGTATAAGCATTTAACCATTTTGAAGTTTTGCTATTACAGTTGCTTCTTCAAATAAACCTCATGCAAGTTCTGGAACCTAACTGTCAAACTGCATCTCCAAGATCAGGTAAGGAATACCTTAACAGAAGATATCTCGAGGAGGACATTGATGAGAGTCTTCTTGTTCAAACAAGTACCGCATATTGGTGTCGGGTAAGCCTTTTCTCTTTTTGTTTATGTGTGAGGGTTTTGTTTTAATAAGATAGATGAGTAATAATTAAGTGATGTGCGACCTTTTCAGGAATATAATTATGTGCTCTCTGGTGTATGGGCTAATGATAAGTCTGTTCGAGCAGCCCTTAATGTTAGAAATGTATGTATATCCTACTAATAATCACATAATGATACAAATTTTATTATGCCAACCATGAACATCTAAACATGACCCCAAGATTTGATCAAATTAAAATTAATAAAAAGAATTTAATGATTTTAAACAGGGAACCATTGGTGTTTGGAAGAGGTGCAACAGCAGCATAGCTTACACAAAGACTGTCTCAAGTTCTGTTGATTATCATCGTAATCTTTCTAACACAAACCTTCGAGCTCTTATATACAGGTCAGAATTTATAGCATAATAGAGCATTGGTGAACATTATGTATTTTGAATTGTTTTCTCACAAATCAATATAAATCCAAAAATTGCTTCTAAGTTCTAATACAACACAGTTGAAATTAATCTTTTAGCTAAATAAGCTGTTCATTAAATGAAAGTGTGTAACTTTTTTTGCTACAGTGGTGATCATGACATGTCTGTCACACTCCTTGGTACTCAAAATTGGATCAGTTTACTGAATCTAACCTTATATGAAATTTGGCGAACGTGGTATGTGGATGGTCAAGTTGCTGGGTAGGTTTAACTCTTTTAATTTCTTGCAATTTGTTCTTCTTTTTCGTCCCTCAGAATTGCTACAACCAAAACTTAAGAGTTCCATGACTCGTTGACTGATATATTATATATGTTTTCTGCAGATACACACAAAAGTTTACAAATGATGACTTTGTCCTGACATATGCGACTGTGCTGGTAGGAAAGATCATTTCATTTAATATTCGTACATAGAGTTTTTTTTTTTTTTTTTTTTTAAAGCAGTACCACTACAGTGAGGCCTAATATTTTTAGTAATAGTCTGGAATTATAAGGACTAAAATTTTAACATACATAACCAATGTGGGATAAATATTCCCTTTTTTTTTTGAGAAATTTCATTTAATATTCTAGTTCTCACAATTGCTGACATACCTATTTTGATTGGTGTATAATAAAAATGGTGTCAATTATAGACCCAGATGAAAATAGTGCTACTCCAATCACAATAGACCATGTCAATAGTTGTGAAAGAATGTTGCGAGATTGGCATTACTCTAATATTAAAGGAAATTCACTAACTCTTGTGGCTCTCACAGGGTGCGGGTCATGTTGCCCCTGAATACAAGGCTAAGGAATGCTATGCCATGATGGATAGGTGGCTCGCTTATTTCCCTCTCTGATCAACAATTGCCTCTTGAAATTTGTTCACAGTTGTAACAGGGGTTTCTTGAGCATAATTTTGTTAGTATTATGTTGTATGTCATTGAGGCGAAAATACTGAAAATTCGTAACTTGAAAAAAACCACATAGGATAAAATAATTCAAGAACCAAGGTTAGGTACTTAGGTTTGCCATCGGTTTTTAGAAATGGTGCATTGAAACCAGTTTTCTTATTCTGCTCCTAGACCACTGTATGCTACAGATAAATAAGATATTGGTTAAGTGGATTTACCGTTGAGAACCCTGTTGCTTGTTCACTTTTAAAGGAAAGGGCCATACGATTTTTCTAACCATAATTTTATTTTTAGAATCTTTCTAACCATCATCTTAATTGAGCAATTTCGATAATATTCTTCATCATTTATAAATAAAAAAGAAAAAGAAAAAAGAAAAAAAAGAGAGGACTAAAGAAATTAAGAATACATGTGCAATATTTAAATATCTGATCAAGTTCTAGATATAAAATATTGTGAGAAGGAAGAAGGCAATATTTAACTTGATTCGGCAGCGTGCCTACATTCTTAGAGAAGAGCACTCAATAGCTCATTTTCTTTTCTTCACTTCACCATTTTTTTTTCGTAGTTCCAATTCTGCGTTTTAGGTCTCTTTGTAATATACGATAATGATATGAGAAAAATGAGAGATGTCTTATAGATTTGATGTTAGAGATTAGAAATTTGATTTTATTAAAGAACTGGGAGATTTCAAAGTTTTGATTTTAACTAGTCAACAAAATTAATAAGGAAATATTTGATATATTTGTTGGTGAGACTCGGATACCATTTTGGTATCCCATTACTCCCCCTCAAGTTGGAACATGAATGTCGTGAACGCCTAACTTGTCATTGAGGTGACAAAATTGATCTTTGCTAAGAGTCTTAGTGAAAATTTTAGCAATCTGATGAGCTGAAGCAACATGAGAAGTTTTTATTGTTCCTCTTGAATCTTTTCGCAAATGAGGTTGCAATCCAACTCAATATGTTTGATATGCTCATAAGAGATGAAATTAGCAGTAATGTGGAGTGTTGTTTTGTTTTCAAAATAAAGTCACATAGGACCTTTGTGGATGATGCCGAGGGAAAAGGTTCTTCTCCATTTAAAATGAATCCATTTCATGGTTAAAATTAAATATTACAAATCTAAAAATGTACAAATTGTCATGTCATTTAAATTTTAAATGATATGGCAGTCCATAAACTATTAGAATTAAGAAACAAAAAAATTTAACTATGAATTGAACACTCTCAATTTTTAGTGAAAGAGAGGTCCTATTTCTATGCCAAGGTCCATAAGAAAATACCAAACCCAAATGAATTTACATGCAGTAGAGACCATGGCACGATATTCTGCTTTAGTAGAGGAGCAAGAAACTGTAGTTTACTTCTTGCTCTTTTAAATGTTTGGCTATTACTAAGGAAAACACAATAGGCTGCAAGATGAGTGGAGGACACATATGATTGCCATTACCAAGAGTAGATTTTAAATACAAACCTCAATGAGTATGATCAAAATAGGCATGCGAGGTTGAGACATAAATTGACTAAGAATCTGAACTATATAAACAATATTGGGTCTAATGATGGTGAGACATATGATTTTAGGCATCCCACCAGACAATAGTATTGACTAAGATCATCCAACACCATCATTAGGAGTAAGCCTAAAATTTTACATCATTGGAAAGTCAATGGGCTTAATTAGCACCAAATAACACCATCATCATGTACACTTTCAAAGACATAATTTCGTTGAGATAAATAAATCCCTATTTATAGCAACTTTGGTGCCTAAGAATTAGTTTCAGGGCCAAGGTCTTTAATGTGAAAACAATTGTAGAAGAGCCTTCAAAAGACTGCTTGCACGAGCATCATTAGAGATGAAATTAATAATATCTTCAACACACACTAATAAAACAGTAATAGAAGAATAGTCACAGAGAGACTATTGAAAACCTTTAAGGCAAAGAGTAAAAAAAAAATTGTCAAACCAATTCTGTGAGCCTTGTTTAAGGCCATGTAAGGACTTTTGAAAGCAATAAATCAAGTGCTACCCCTGAGTGTGAAAGGTTGGTGACGGTTTCTTGTAAAGTTTATTCATGAAAGTTACCATGTGTAAGATGGCATTGTTAACAATGGAGTTGATGCAAAGCCCAATCTTTAATTGCAACAACGGCCAAAATATACCTGACAATGACTAACTTGGCAACTAGCGCAAAGGGCTTGTGGTAGTTCAGCCCATAACTTGGCATCTTGAACTTGGGTGGAAGTGGACACCCCAAGATTTGTTGTGTGAAAGGCAGGTCGATTTTATGCAAGTCCTTCCACTGTCATGGGGTCTTTCGACTCTTTCCCTTCTAACCTTCATGAAACCATCCAGCCTTTAATTTATTTCTCAAGGTTATCAATTAACTTGTAGACCCTTGTTTCGCAACTTACATTTAACCTCATGTAGACACCCAATTTTGTATCCCTAAAGACTTATTGATACCTCGTTCCCCAAAGACAACACCCAAGGACCAATTTCCGAAAGTTCTTAGTCATGCAAGATAACTTGGAAGTATTTTTAAATAACCCTCTAGGACCTCCCTTGAGAGCTTAAGTGGAAGCAACTAAAAAATTGTTCAAAACCATGATGAAACTTACTTTCAAGAAATGATCTTAGCTAACTCTTTTGTCAGTATCTCTTAAACTACTACGAATTTTGAAGTGATTTTTTTTTTTTTTTTAATTTTTTTTATGTTATTGGAAAGTAGAGATTTGGGAATTCAATTTGGCATAAGAACTACCTATTTTTTATGATAAACAAGTGAAATATGATTTTTTGAAGTTAGCCTCACTGTAAGTTACAAAAAGCTGTGGGAAAATACGGGATTTACTTGGCCCAAACTCATTTTTACACTAAACACTTGTCCCACGTTGCTAAGATGTGAACCCTTAACCCCCCAAGTTCCCCTATAAAGACTAAAAAGGCTCCTAGGCTATTGGCTCAAAATACAAAAGAATCGCTCCAAAAAAGTTATTAATTAAAAGAGGGAGTTTTCAATGCAATTTGCTACACATGACTCACTCCTATTGACTCTCTAATACGGCATGTGACTTATAAAGCTAGGGTTTTTGCTTGTAATGAGTTTCTCCAAAGCTAAGGTTTTTGTTTGTTTGTCTACCTCTAATGAGTGAACTCGTACTATAGAGCCATATATCATCATATTGTCGGGGTGCCATATCACCATCTTATTACCTAGTCTTTGACGCAATGCTACTGTACTCATCAATAACTCATTAACCCCTGGAAAGTGAAATTGGCAATATTATCTAGTACCTATATACTGGGTCGTACATGTTTTTTTTTCCTGTATCAAAATGATACGTCTCATTCATGCGGCTTTTTGATGATTTTTATTTTTATTTTTATGAAAGGGCTTTTGATGATTTGGTAAAAAGAAAAATAGACAAAAGTTGGGCATTTGAGATTTGACTCCACTTCCTTAGACGTCATGGTTGTAATATTCATGTAAAAGGCTTTGTGCTGCTGGGGATCAGATATTGTAAATTGGCAAGGAAAATTATTAGGTACTCTCGAAGTATCATAAATGCGTATTTTCTCTTCTCACATAAATGGTAAGTCCTACTAAAATGAATTTAATTAGTGGGACCCACCATTCATATGAGAGAAGGAAGTATGCATTTATGGTACTCCGGGAGTACACAATAATTTTCCCGCCGTCTCAAGTCAACCATAATTAAGCTACCAACTACAAAGAGCATTAAATATGCAATTTATTATTTATTAACCCAAAGTATGGTTATAGAAACATTGTACATATCCTGATTAGGAAAGAAAAAGAGTTTTTATTTATTTGTTTTTAGAAGAAAAAAAAAGTATTTTAAACCGGGTTTACTATTTTTGTGTGTGTTCTAATAAATATTACTGTTTACTAAAAAAAAAATGAATAAAAAATGATAAAGAGAACACCAAAAAAAATAAAAAATGTTGTTCATGTTGTGAAACAAATATAGATAAATTATAGCAAATAAAAATCTTCTATCCCACCAACAACTCTATATCATGTGTCTAAATTTTTTTCCATTTCAAACTTGGAATATCTTTAAAAGAGAAAAAAAAAATGTACCAAATTACTATTGATGAAATATGAAATGGAACACTTAGAGTGACACATATGCAATACCACTCATGAAAGAGAAAGTCTATAAACACAAAATATTTGACAAATTTTTTCACTACTGATGTAGTAGATTGTTAGAGATGAGGATAAAAATGATGTCAATAGTAGGCTCAAATGAGAATTGGTAAAATTTTATTAACTCAACTGTTATGAAAAAATATTGTGAACTTTTTTGAGAAATTAGTTATACTTTATCCCCTAAACTATTACCTGCATAATTCTTGCCCCCTAAATAGTGAAAGTGTAAACTTACTTTCCTAAATTATTACCTATGTAATACTAATTTAAATCTCATTTCATAGAAAATAATTTAATAAAGTAAGTGTGATTTCTCGTAGTTTAAAAGGATAAATATAACAAGATATATAGTTTAGTCGGCAAGTATAATTTCTCTAATTTTTTTTTTTTTAAAAAGTTTATATTACTCATCATGAAAAAGCAATGCAAATTGCAAACTGTATTAAATTCGCCAGCCGAGTACAACGCAAATTGGGAAGTTGGTAATGATAATGAAGTACCTACCCCTTTCACTCACTTTAAGTTGGGCGCATGTTGCTCCAACATTTATTGTGTGTCTTATTGAACCTCTTAAATTTCTTTAAAGCCTTTTGCTCTATGTCAATGGAAGCACAAAGTAATATAGTATAAAAAGAATTGCTAAAAAAAGCTAGCTCTATCTGCTCACCAAGACCCTCATATTCTAATCATTCATAATACTAAACTTATCACACTGGATTAAGCTCATTTTTAATTTATACCTACTCGAATTCCCTTAAAACGCCACGCATCTTTTGGTCATTATTTGTTATTGTTGTTGCACCACCTATTCTCCAAGTCTTTTAAAGTTAAACAACCTTCAATCCTATTTCAAAAAACTTGAAGTTACATTTTAATGTTTTTTTTAAACAAAGTTTAGATTCTCCTAGTTACTAATAAAGATTTCCCTGGAGCTCTGAATGATCAACTAACACATATTATGTGCCCTTATAATAATGATCTCTGTAGCATACATATTTACCGTCCAAAAAACTGTCTACCTGTTCATCACCTGCCACCAATTTATATATCAAAATCTAAGACATAATATATTATATATTATGGGTTCGGTTAACGACTATCTTTAAGATATTTGTTAACTAATTATTTTTAAAAAGATTTTTATTTTAGAGAAAATATTTTTAAAAAGTTTTTATATAATTTTTATGAGAAATATAAAATGTTATCAAAACAATCAATTTTTTTTTCTTTTTTTATAAAAAATTTTTAAAAATATTTTTTAAACTAATTTCTTTAAAACATCTATTAATTACCTCAATGTATCTAGTCGGTTTCGGAATATGTGTAGAATAGTACAGTATAATTAATCTAGAATGAAATCTTTGTCTACAATGGTTTGGTTGTGTTCATGGGCATTAACAGTGTTGGGTCAGCCACATGTTTTGTGAAACATCTTAATCTCTCTCTGTTGGTTGAGACAGGCTTGTCACCCTTCTAGTTGGGGCTTTTCCCTCACCACATGCTCACCCATATATAAGAGTAAAGAGTCCCAAATAAATAATGAAAATTTTTTGTCACAAGTTTTCCGCTTTATATTTCACTAATTAACTATAATTTCTTCATTTTATATTTTGATCACTTTTTAACGAGAGAGTCTATAACATTCAGTTCTGATGATGATGATTTTTTATCATTAAACCAAAACACCAATATATTTTTGGTGTAAGCAGAGATTAAACCCTAAAATTTTTTATTCAACCATTAGAGACTTTACTAGTTAAGCTATTAGTTTATTTTCCTTAAATTAGTTATGCATAACATAAATTCCTATGCAAAATAATATAAATTATAGAAGGACCACAGTTTGCAAAATTTAATGAATTTTATTAAATTTTAACGTTGGCAGTGAGACTCATGATGAAAACAATGTAGGCGATTCCAATTATATTCTGAACCCAACTAATGCCATAATTAAGGAATTCATGTAACTATTTGGTTTGCGTGCGTTCCCAAAAAAAAAAAAAAAAAAAAAAAAGAAGCCAAAAACAAAAAACAACTAAGACAGCTCTGTACTTGGCCTTTCGGATAAGAGCTAAAATTGTATGTGACCACTGGCTTGATACCATGTGCTTTGATCAAGTCATTTTCATGTCATTATCACTCTATCAGTATCAATATATATATATATATATATATATATATATATATATATATATATATATATATATATATATATATATAATTTCATGCAATAATGAGGAATTTATTCCATGGTGTGCCCAGAATATATACCATTGATTAGGTTTCAGTAGTGTTGGACTTGGACTAGAGGATAGATGTAGCATTCCTTGGTTTGTATAAAATAATTAACACATTGTAAACTTTTGCTCCATTTGAGACTAAGAAAATGATGGTATACAAAAGTAAAATTACAGGCTAAATTCGATCGTAAACAAAATGATTGAGATAATAACGAGGTTCTTGATCTTTCAAAAAATAAGCTACTCTTTTTAGAACATGATTTAGAGTGCGTTTCGATATAGTTATTTAATCAAAGTTTATTTGCTTATTTGTTATAAGTTGGTAAATGTATGATCGTACCTAAAGAAAAATAAAAATTGAAAAAATTATATAAGCAATTAAGTTAAAAAGTTAAAAAAGAAAAAAATTTGTTGCCATGCAGACTCTTGAATCTTAGGAAAGTTTTCTAGATACCTATCATTCTACTGATTTATTAGGCATATAGGCCAAAGAAAATTCAAATTATCCAAAAGAAAAAGGAATAGCATTTGCAGAATAGTGTATGCCGACATTGGCATATATATATATATATACAAAAAAAAAAAAAAAAAAAAAAAAAAACTAGTGCCCGTGGCCATATTCAATGTGTCATTTTACATATTAAAGCCTAATTAAGCATCTTGCTTTTAAGTTTCTCAACAACAACAAAAAAATAAAATAGCATCTTGCTTTCATAAGTACCTTTTAGCTCTGTATTGTCATTAAGGTATCTGTAATAGAAGAATGATTGATTTAAATGGCTCTTAAAATCTAAACCTCACATTGTCACAAATGACAAATCATAATGATTGTTCAGTGAATGATTATTACAAGAAAAAGGAACTTTTTTTTTTCTCCCTATACAATTGACTTTTCCAGTTGCTTGACCCTTCCCTGTCCTTTCTCAACCAAAGAGTTGTTAAAGGGTAACGATATGCTTATAGCATCAATGTAGAGTCTAATCAGAAATGGCAATTGAAGGCATGTATATCCACAAAAAAACATTCTCATATAGAGATTGATTTAGTGGTGGGTTTGCTACATATATATATCTCTATGCCTTTACATTTATACATTTACAATGTAACATACTAATATGTTAAATGAAAGTGGCAAATACATTTTCATCAAGTTCCTAGTTCTTTAGCTCTAAGAAATTCCTGTTGACCCAGTGTCATGTGGAGAAGAGAAGGAACTGTCACATTCATATTCTAGATCCTCAAATCCCCAGAACTCTTCCTGTTCTTCTTCCTCAGCTATCTTCCACCTCTCTATGTCCACCTCACCTGCATCCTCCATTACCTCCAATATCTGTCAATTAGGGTCAAAATCATAAACATCAATGCCAAATTTGGTATAATATCAGTTTAACAAGACTAGGAAAAACAATTTTCACAATCTTCTTTACGATTATTAAGTTAATAAGTTGTGATTGATGCAAATAAAAGTTATATTAATGATAGATATATATATATATATATATATATATATGAAAGTAATATTACTCCACTCACAATCTGTCACATCAGCTTGTAAGAAGAATTATAAAATTTGTTTGTCAATGCCTCAATAATATTGATATTAGTTGGAACTCAAATAGTTCAATTTAAAACTACAAACAAACAAAAAAATGGAGGCTGGAGGCTGGTAGTACTTCACAAAATATAAGAGATATTTAAAAAAAAAATTTATAACTATCTTCAACTTTTGATTAAAACACAAATGTTCAATAATTGCTTTATGTGCCCACTAGCTCAATCAATTTTAGGTTTCTTTCAGCATTTTGTTGGGTAAAATGTATGTTTCTGCATGTCTCCTGGCTCCTAGTTTTATTGGGTTTGACATGATGAGCACATTTGTATAAGATGAAAGTATTTTCCCAACCATATAATTAAAAAATATATAGGAAAAAGACCATTTAAGTTGACATAACTTAAAATCAGAAATCGTTTATTCCAATAATGAATCAAAACAGGACCCACTTGCACAATCATTTGCAATTTAATATAGCCCTCTAATCACATGGGAGTGCCATAATAATATATATATATTGTCTGCTTTAGGTTCTAGAATTAACACTTAGGTTAGGTATGATAGAAAATTTGATTAATAATTGAGATTGTATCAAAAACCCCAATGCCTCTCCACCAACAACTAAATTTAAATTAGGAAAAAGAAACATATCTAAGTTCACTTTGCATTCCTGGCTGGTGACTAGGATGTGCAATGTCATCACAGGAAAATCACCACAATTTGATAAATGACAGCTAAATATTATATAAAATTAAGGCATTTTATGACTTTAATATAATTAATTGATAAGTCACTTGGCCAGTAAACTAAAAGGTCACTATTAGATTTAGGAACAAAGTTTATTAAGAAAGAGATGCATGACCTAAGGATCCTCTATTAAGAAATTAGTTCAGTAAGGAAATTAGGGGTATTGGTGTTGAGGGTAAACGCCCTAGTGAAATGTACAAGATGATATCATTTGAAGAAAATGTTGGACCCTTATGGGAGATCACTATCAGGAAAAATTAATTAATTTCAAAAACTTGTAGGCAGGTAAACTATATAGCATATGCTCCAGCAAGGACAAGGACAAAAATTGCAGGGCTTTCATAAGCATATGGAACATGTTCTGCCATGTATGTCATATGCACATGTATGAACCTTTTTCTAAAGTCTTGAAATTGTCTCCTTAAAAATATTACAATTAGTGTTGGTAGTTAAATACTGTGTACAGGACAAACAATGCCGCATCAGTTAAAAATCATGTTTTAAAAATACAATTTCACAATCATAACTGAAATCGATTTTTATGCGTACAGGTGTGTGCAATAAGGCGTGTATAACAAGATTTAACCTTTTACAATTGTGCAAAAAGATATCTTATACATTTAATATGTGCATCTTTCCTCTCACAACCTGTAAATCTCATACAATTGTGGAGTTTCTACATTGTGAGGGAAATAATGCATATATCCGACACATAAAATAATTATCATCGTTGTGGTGATAATATGATATGACTATTTTGTTTTTAAAATATCAATCTTGACTTATAGTGAAGTAATGGTAAATTTAGTAATTTACCAACTACCAAGCATCGAAGTACCTCTTCAATGCATTTATTAAAATTAATCAATATATGGTAAGTAATTGAAGTACATCATGGTTTTTTTAGCTACCTCACTCATGGTTGGGCGCCACATTGAAGATGAGCGAATGCAAAGAGAGGCTGCAAAGGCAAGTCTTTTTAGCTGTGTTACATCAAAGGCCCCTCCAAGCCTTGGATCTATTAGCTTTTCAACATCCCCTTGGTTCAAAATTGGCTTGGCCTATTAAATTCAAAATCAACAATCAATAAAAAACAAAACAATCAACATAAACTAAATATTACTAAATCTCTTATACTTAGTCTAAGAAATCTGACTCCAGAAGAAACCCAAAATGTGATTTTCCCTATGAAAGATGGCGATTTTTTCAAATAAAAAAAACATGGTGACAATTTTCTAAAGGTTGTTATTACCCAGCTGTGTAAGCTTTGGTGAGAATTATCTACTGGCCTCCTGCCTGAGATAATCTCCAAAAGGAAAACTCCAAATGCAAACACATCTGTCTTCTCATCCACAATCCCATGTAAATAGTACTCAGGAGCTAAGTGCCTGCATAATATACAACATTATTATAAATGTAAGATCATTTCCTACAATTACTAACTTATATCTTAGATTGCAAAACTGTGTATGGTTTATCCACAAAAAAATAAAATAATAATAAAAAAATTACCCAAATGTTCCTTCTATAGGAGCTATTGAATGATGAGTCCACTGAGATGGAAGCCATTTTGCTAGACCAAAATCAGATATCTGTAACATACAGAAGAATAAATATCCAATTCAACACAAACAAAACCACTAGATTGATCAAGAAAAGGCAAACTGGACTATGCTTAAATATGATAAATTGCCAATTATCATAACAGTTTAATCTGATAAGTAATTGTGATTTTAATCATTTAACCATGATTCTAATAAAATGTGTACCTGTGGTTCAAACTCTGTGGTCAATAAAATGTTTGAGGCCTTGATGTCCCTGTGAATTATCCTTCTTTGGCAGCCCTTGTGCAAGTAATGGAGACCTCTAGCTGTCCCAATGACTATCTTATACCTTGTTTTCCAATCAACCGGTGGCAAATTTTCATCTACAATGAATATTTTCAGAGTATAAGACACAGAAATAAACACCAAAACGAAACAAAGCAACTGATTATAGTCTTATATACCATGCAGAATAGAAGCAACTGAGCCTTTTGAGGAGAAGTAGAAGATGAGGTAAAGCCCATTCTCAATGCAACAGCCTAAGAGAGATAGTACATTTGGGTGACACACATGACCAATGGTTCCAATTTCAGTCAAAAACTCCTTCTCTTTCCTTTCATCATTAGAAGCTTTTGTCAGCCTCTTCACTGCAATTACTTCACCATCTCTCAGAGTTCCCCTGTATACCTCTGCATAGCCTCCTCTGCCAACTAAATTCTCTGACACCCACATAAAAATATAAACATATAAGTTTCATGATCGAAAAAATTAATACTTAGTTATGACCATTAAATTATTTAGAAAAACAAAACAAAACAAAACCTGAGCTAAAACCATTGGTGGCCTCAAAGATTTCTTCAAAGGAGAAGCATTTCCAAGTGGGTCTATGAGTTGGTTCTGGTACTAAAGCATTAATCTTGAGGATATCTTTGTTTTGTTCTACAATAGAGCCATCTGGGTTTGGAATTTCTCCTTCTAAACTGCGACGCTTCAATGAGAAGAGGCGCTTCAAGCTACTGGTCCGAATATATTTCATTGTTGTACTGAAAACTCTGTTTCATGCAGAGCACAAAGAAAAGAAAGAACACAGAAATATGTCCAGCTGAGACGCAACAAAAACTGAAACCTCTCGACTCTTATCTCTCTTTGGACAAAAAAACACACGTAGGCTTCAGACTTTAGAGGCAGAGATAAGAGTCAAAGGATGTTTGAATTTTTTTTTTTTTTTTTTTTTGGTGGTACTATTATTGGTTTAAGGAAGTGGGTGTGCTTGTTTGTGCGTAGGAGTTGGGAGAGGAATTAAGGTTGTGTGTTTGTGTAGTGAATGATGATTGCATATAGAAGGGTCCCTTAGAGGGACTTAAATGCTTTGTACAATTCACCAAGAGGATGGCCCAACCTGTACATGGAGGTGTATTTATGCTGTTTCACTGAAAAGTGCAACATAAAAACTGACATGGACAGACGAGAAATTTGATCTGAGAGATGGAAAAGACTGAGAGAGCATGTGTTGCGCAAACAGGAGCGGCTTGATGCATTTATGAACCTTATAGGCCACAATTGACTTGTAACATTTTATATATTTAAATATGACATTTTTAAAAAATAATAATATTACTTAAATTTTATTATTTTTTTAGATGTAAAATTACTAATTAACTATGTAGAATCCTTTTTTTTTTATCAAAAAATCTATAAACACAAAAAAATTGACAAAACTTTTCATAGTTGTTAACATGACAGATTAGTAATGGTAAGTAAAAATATAATATTAGTGGTAAATCTAGATAAAACTAGTAAAAGTTTGTTAGCTCAACTGTTGTGAAAAATGTTGTGAAATTCTTTGTGTATTGCTCTTTTTTATTTTATGAAAATGTTATATTTACAATATTTTCACAACAAATCCTAAATATTAAGTTGTTAATGGTTCTAATCTAAACCCACTACTGAAATTACTTTTTTTCTCACTAATAACAGCTAGTAACAACCTGACACTTAGGATTTGTTGTGAAAAATGTTGTGGACGTAGCATTTTTCTCTCATTTTTCTTGTTTTTTATTTGATAAAAAAATGTTGTTTTATTTATTGGCTAATATTTTTGGGCTTAATGAATAAATTTATAATAAAAAAATTGCTTTATTTGCTAAAATTTTGAGGCTTTTTTCTACTTAGGGACCTTAGGCAACCGCCTCACTTGCTTTCATACTAGAGCCGACCTTGTGCGCAAAAAGATACTAGAACAAAGTTTCTCTCCAAACTAATTTGGAGAGAAACTCTTCAAACTTTTCATATATTTCATTTTTGGATATGAATTTTGAAAATTTAACCATTGAATTTCATGTTCTATATGTTATTAACATGCATATCAAATTTGGTTCAAATCGGATATTATTTACTATTTGATCAATTAACTTATTTTTTATATACAACTCTAAATTACAAAAATTTGAAATTATAACATTTATTTGATGATATAGCAATTGATCTTTGACTTTCTTGAAATTTTGTAAGCATTAAGGATGTAATAAGAACATGCAATCTAAAGATTAGATTTTCAAAATTTACAATCAATATAAAAATATATGATGAGTTTGTAAGGTTTCTTTCCAAACTAATTTGGAGAGAAACTTTGTTCAAGATACTATGTTTCAAGTGTATAAACTTAACCCTCTCACAACACGTGGGATTCACACATGTTGAGAGAGTTGGGTGATATTCAAAATAATACAAAAAGAATAACAATCCAACATAAAAGTTAAATAATATATAAATTATTAAGTTTTAGTTCAAAGTTTATTAGTCTAATAATTTCATAAAAGAATAAAAGAAAAATTGAATGTCATTATCAAATATCAACCTTAATTGCGCTTGTTGTAAACTTGTTGTATATAAAATATGAAATAAAGTCAATACAATAATAACTAACATTCTAAAATTTACCCAAATGGATATAATTATGGTAGGGTTAGGCTTGAACCACGTAGAGTAGTTTTTGTTTAGCCCAAATAACTTTAAAAATATTTGAAATACAGTATTACCTCATAGAAGAATTCATTTTTTATTTTATTTTATTTTTTTAGATAGTTAGATAATGGGGAGGCAAAGGTGATATTCAAACCTTAGCTATGGAGCACCACAAAAAATACTATAACTACAAGGTTATCACTTGAACTCCTTATAAAAGATACTTAATACTCCGTACTAAAAACCTTCCTAGCTTATGCATTAAACAAGTGGATTGTGCTAGGTAGTTGACTCCTCATTTAGTAATGTAAATAAATTGTGTAATTTTTCAAAAATATATATATATAAACAACTCATAAATGTAACAAGTTGAGATATTCTTATTAAAAATTTGAGCCTTTGTTTGTAACTTTTTGTTCGAGACTTTTTTTTTTTTTTTTAAAATAAATGCTGTTATAACATATGTTGTGCTTTAATATGTTAATGGTTAGAATCAAGTTGAAGGGGTAATTGAGCCCGAAATTCATACCATTAGATCACCCATTGACCACTACCGTTATGTTTCCCTTTTTATAAAAGTATTTAGATCATAGAGCAATTGGATAATTGGGTAATTGAATAATTTTATAATTAATATTATTATACTTTTGTTTAAAACTAATATCTCTATTATCATAATAAAAGAAGAAGAAACTAATAAATTTTTTAGCGAGCAATAAACTATTAAAGTCTAAATTCAATTGCTTGAATATTATGATGTCAAATAGTTTGAAATTAAGAGAGAGAGAGAGAGAGAGAGAGAGAGAGAGAGCCTATGGAGAAGTTCATTTTTAAAGGTTCAATTTAATTATTGAGGTGACTTCTTTTAACTGGTGCATAATAAAACAACGTAAATGATGGACAGTGTGAAAGTGATGTTTCTATCACCTTAATAAGTTATGAAGCATATGTATCTAGCATTGCTCATAAACTTTAATAACAGTATTTTTTTTTCTTTTTTTTAAACTGAGGAAACTTATTTATTTAAAAGGGAGCACATAGTATTGAAAACAAATCTTATGTATTAAATGCTTCACCAATCACAACTTGCTATATGTTTTTTTTTTTTTTTTTTTTTTTCATTTTAAAATTTGGTTATTTCATAAGAAAATTCAAACGAATATAAGGAAAATGGGAAAGAGGAAAGATGATTTGTATTCAGCAATATCATTGGAAAATTTTAATAGTTCAACACACTGCGTTGTTGGCTCAAAACTGCCCTAGCAGTCTAGCACTCTTTATAACAAAAATGAAGCCACCCTCTAGTGAAGGATAACATGAATCAATCATCAATATCATATATAAAAATAGAGACCTCGTGAGAGAAAGCACGAGGTTCTGCCACGTGACACATTATGAGAGTATTTTTACATTTAGCTTTCTATATTAACTTCTTCCCATTGTATTCCAAACAATGGGCTTATGTTTTAAATTAGCCAAACAACTAATATGTCTCTATTACTTTAAATTCTTTAGATAGACTCAATGGATAACTTTTCAATTTTATCTTTTCTGCATATAAACTTAGTTCAATGTAGAATCGCAAGGGTCTGATTCAATGAATTGGATAATATGATTATTTGTTTTTACACATTTGTCCAATCAAGCATAAATAGCAATCCCCTCAAGAGTTTTCCTTCAAGAACTAAGTTTAGTGTAAATTTGCAAGAATTTGATTCAATGGATTAGGTAATATAATTATTTGTATCTACACATTTGTCCAATTAAGCATAAATAGCAATCTCCTTAAGAGTTGTCATTCAAGATAAACTTTGATGGAGTGATGTTTAAAGAACAAAGTAAAAACAGGGGGTTTTGATTCAAGATGATAATGAGCCACTCGTTGTAGCATTGAATTGCAAAGAGAGAGAGCAATTCGGATTCAAAGAAGTCAAAACAAGTAAAGGTTGTCCAAGCTATTAATTTTGCAATTGAGATAGGTGTAAGAGATATCATCTTAGAGTGAGATTTGGCATATGTTATTGACAAGCTTCAATCTAAGGAGGAAGAGAATTCATTGCTAGGAACTATGGTAGAGTTCGCAATATTAAGAATAAGCATTACCATAGTCATAAAGATAATTTCATATATAATTTTTTTTATAAAATATTTTAAAATAAATTTATACTGTACCCCGTGAATCACTCAGGACATCAGCTAGTGCTATCAATTGGCTCCCCTAGACTCTAGTAGCCCCTAATCTGCTTCAATCGAATTGTGTGATTGGAATTTTCGCATGAAGAGGGGACCAATCTCCAAGAGACAACAATATCCATTACTCCCCAGCACAATAATATATACATGTTCAATCAAGATTTCAATTAAAAATGGAGCATGACTTATAAAGCCTGTTATGGTTATGCTCTTGTCATGTAGTGCACAAAGATCAAAACACCACATTAGGACTCAATTTCTTTTCATTCCAAGATATTAATACAGTACCTATGGTTCTCATCAACCCATTTTTTTGATGCCATATGGCAGTTTTCTAGCCAATAACACGTGAACATTTCTAGTCTTGTGCAAGTCAAGCACTTTAGAAGTTGAGTCATAGGGATGTTATTGTTTTCCCGGCTACCCAGGACAATAAAATGTTGTCACTTAATTTTTCCCACAAAATATCCTGTTCTAAAAAGCAAGACTACGATGTTTTACTGTTTTTCACGAGCTCCACAAACTATTTTCAGCTCTTTTTTTTTTTTTTTTTTAAATTTAATTTTCATCAGTTGAGTCCATAGATTTGGAGTATCGTAGTTGTAGACTTGTATAGCAGTAAAAAAAGACATGGGAAGAAAAACACATTAGACTTTGCACCATAAACGAGGCATTGTTTAGGGGTGAGTAATCCATTAATAAACTGCTCCATGAATTTAGGGTGAGAAAAAAGGCAATGGTCATGCTTGCTTTTGGAGCTTTACCAAATGAATAAAAGCTAGGATAGGAAGCTGTGCACAATTACTCATCTATTCATTCACGAGCTAGTTCTTCTAAGTTTGGACTATATATTTTTTTGCACATGTTTTGAGACACACGAGAGATCACAGGCCAAAGATTTTGACACCAATTATTATAGTACATGAAATTTAGTCTTAAAATATAATATATAGCATGAGACAAAGGCACATATTCTCCTATTTCTATTTGACCCCAGTATCTTAATCGATCTCTCTCATCAATGTGTACCTGTCAATCTGTCATTACAATAAAAATAACAAAAATTCAAGCTCAAATTGCAACAAAGTGAGGCTCACATAATATGTAAAAAAATGCTATAAAATGACTTGCAAATTTGTAATTGTGTAAACCAACACGCATCCAAAATATATGAGAATTATATACTCAAATGGGTGTGTGAGAAAACTTGGGGATATTGAGTTTAGTAGCTGGTCCAAAAAGTTGTCGGCATTTGGAAATGGGAGGGTTGAACTGCTTTTCCGGTTACCGGTGTACGCATGCTAGAAATTCAATGAATTAGGACAAAGTAGTTGGGAAGTTAATCAAAACGAAACGCTTTTGTATAAAAACATTAAACAGGTTATAGTATCTCTGATTCTTTTATAGCCATGATAGGATAAGAGTGAAGAAAAAGTACGATAAATATTGAGGAGTTGGGGGACATGTGACTGGTGAATGGTGATGCTTTATATGCCCTTTAATTTATAAATATTGGTTGTGACTTCCCAGTATAAGGTTTTGGATTTTTTCAGAAAATGTTTGATCGTAAGAGTTCAAATCCCATGACTATTTGAACAGCCCTTTAGTATTTAGTACCTAGCCAAAAGCATATAAGAAAACACAAAAATATCTTATCTAGGGGAAACATGTCTCTGATTTAGTTGTAGGGATATAATAATTATGAGCCACTCATAATAGGATTACAAAGTACTTATCACTAGAATAAACTCCACTATGCGGCGTTTCTTGGATTCAAGTCATCCCCTCTTCAACTAGTAATATGTTAGTGTCCTTTATACTTCATGAAAATGAGGTTTTAACCTGAAAGCGTTTCGTATGGTTATGCTCAAATAGAAAAGCCACACTTATCACCCCTTCTTAATAATTTTTTATTTATCAAAAGAAATAATGAAACAGATCATATTTGTTGAGAAGTGCAAAATCGGATGGATACAACTCCATGTGGATGCCATGAAACTAGAAAAGTTGTACCAGTAAACCAACCCCCCAAAAGCGAAATAGGGAAAAAAAAAAATCATTTGAATAAGTAAAAAAGAAAAAAATCATATTGGGCTTTGGACCCAAAAACTTAACTCCACAAAGAAGACCCGCACATTAAGCCGGACAAAATGACTTGCAAAATCGAACTGGGCTAAATTACCAATGATTCTTTTAGCTAGACAACCAGTGTGCATTCAGGCTAGCTAAAAGATCCACAACCCTTTTAGATCCTTGGGATTGATAAGTCTTGACAGAATACCATGTGAGTTGGACCCTACAAGAGCCCTTTTTTACAAAATGAGTAACTCACAAGTGGAGAAATTTCAAACCCATGGTCCTTTCTAAGTCCAAACAAAGATACTCCTATGCTTTTGCAAGTTCAACGGGCTGATTAATGGGTGAACAACAAAACAAAACCCAGCCCTTTTTATTTAAAACAAAAATGTCTAGCTCAAGATCTTCTTTCTAAAGGAGAGTCAAGACTCAAGACAAGTATGTAGCTCATGAACCAAGGCACTTAGAAGTAGGAAGAGTGGGTAAAAATCCTTTTGAATCCGAAGACTAGAGGATAGCTAGGGATGCCGGAAGTTTCCAGCTATATGCTCCAATTCTCTGTGACCATATTTGGATGGCCAAGAATAAAAGCCAAATTTGAAATTTTATGGAAGAAGGTTTGGTCATTCTGGATACCTCATAAAGCTAAAATCTTTGAATGGAGAGAACTATTTAACTCTCTTCCAACCATTCACAATCATGCTAATTGTGGTCTTCCTTTAGATCCCATATGCTCATTTTGTATGCAAACTGTGCATGTGCTCTGGATTTACACTTGTTGCGGTGCCAAATAGTGTTTGGATTGCATGGAGGAGCAATGTCCGGAAATGAGATAGAGAGAATTGATGGATTTTTCAGTTTTTTTAATTTGCCTGGTAAATTTGATCGCCATGTTTTTTTTAGGGTTTTTTTTGTTATTGCTTACAATATTTGGTATAGCGTAATGCAACTGTTCGTGGTGATTGTCTCCAACCTCCTTCAGATGTGGTGGTGTCTAGTTTGATTTGTTGGAGGATTTTCAATTGTAGAAAAGTAGGAAGATGAGAAAACGCTACAGCTTAACTTAATGTCAAGAGTTTTGTAGCTGAATTAGCACCCATGTACACAAAGTGCTTGGGATTAACTAAAGGGCAAATCATGGGTAGAACAGAAGACAAAGTTGATACTAAAGCTTTATAGAGAAAACCCTTGGTTCAGGCCGCTCATGTTCTCAGCTATCGTTGGTCCCTTTCAAATGGATATTTTTACCCTTCGTTCAAGCTTTATTTTATTTTTATTTTTTTTTTTTTACTGTTTTGGATGTAATTAAGGAGTATGTTCATTTTGTATCCTGTTTTTGTTAATAAGAGTTTTTTATTCTCACCCAAAAAATAAAAAAATAAAACCTTGTTTCTTGTTTCTTTCTTAGAATCACATTGCTCTGACACCGACTTACTCTCATTCTCTCGAACCTCTTCAACTCTTACAAACTAGGTGACCAAGGAAAAGGAAGCTAGTTCTCGTGCACACACAGGAAAAGGAAAAGGAAAATAAAACTCTACCCACCCATCATTTTTATCTTTCTTTCTTCACTGTTCAGTGACGGCTCTAGAAATTTTTTATAAAGTTGTCATTCAAAATCTTAAATTAAACAAAATTTAATAAAATAAAACTTGAATATATTGACTTCACAAAAAAGTGCAAATACATAAATGTTAGGATTAAATCGATGTCATACTTCACTAATTTCTTTTTTAAGAAAATTATGGTCAAAAGGTTGAAAAAAGCCTCTTTGTAAATATATTATTTTTATTTCATAATCATTAATATGAAAATATGAGACATTTTCTTATAGCCTAAGATGTAAAAGAAAATTATTCAAATAAATATGAATTTGCTTACAAGATGAATCTTGTAATATAAGTGATATCTTTATAAGAAATTTGTCCATAGTGCTAGCAAAAGAATAAAAAATAAACTATAAATTCAATCAACATATTCAACTTAGGCATTCAACCATTATATTGTTCAATATTGTATCCAAGCATTATTTTAGTGTATATGCATATATATGTACAAAATATTTCACATAAATCTAACAAACTCAACTAAAGATTAAAGCAAGAATTAATAAACTAGCTATTTGAAAACGTGTGTTTGAAAAAAATAGTGACTTTAAAATATGCCTTTAGAAAACACAATTTAAAAAATCAAAATTAAACATTTAATTTGGGCTTTTACGCTAATTTGTTTCTTTGAATAATTTTTGATGAGTACTACGTCTACAACATTTTAGTAACATTTTCATAACAAAGTCTAAATGACAAGTTGTTATTGGTTCTAATTTAATCCTACCACTAAAATTACTTTTTTGTCCACCTATAACAATAATGTAAAAAAGTTGTGAAAATATTGTGAACATAGCATTTTTTACAATTTTTTTTTATTTGACCTTCAATGGACCAAAATTTTGGAGAGGTCAAATTTTTATTTAGGGTGTTCAAGGTTTTTTTTTTTAGGGTGGGTAAGTTTGTTTTCTAGGGTGGTCATCAACCTATATTAGTCTAAAATTCAATTTTTTTAAGGTATATATAAATAATACTAATAAATAAATAAAAATAAAGTTAGGGTGGTCAAGTGACCACCCTGAGTAAGGCATGGCGCCGCCCCTATCACTGTTAATAACCGATTTGACTAACTCTCATTCTCTCTCATGCACACACAAAGAAAAAGGAAAAGTAAAAGAAAACTCTAGGGATAACGAGTTTGTTTACAAAATTAACAATATTTTGTAAGTTGTAACAATCTCTAAAAATTAAAAATTAAAAAATTAAAAATAAAAACCTTGAATTAAAAATAAAAACCTTAAAAATTAACAGCATATTGTAAGTTGTAACAGAAATGTTTTTTTTTCCTTTTTTTTTTATTTTTTATTTTATTGCAAAGCTGACTTTTGTACTTATTTATCATCAAATACATAGAGTATCACTTAAGTTATGGATTTTAAATCTGCAAGCTAGTATCCACAAGATTCTCCAAAAAAAAAACTAGTACCCACAAAATGTCATCGATACTAGGATTACAGAGAAAATGGGCAAATGACCTTTTCAAAAAAAAAAAAAATCTAACATTTTGCTCTCTTTCCTAAACTAATTACGAAAATATCCATATTTTGAAACTCGATTTACTCAAAATCGAGTTAAGCACAATAGTGGCGTTTTTAAGGAGCCTATAGTGACGTTTTAAGGATCTATAGTGGCGTTTTGAAACTCGAGCTCCATGGACTTAAGTTATAAGTAAAAAAAAAATTGCATGTAACTCAAGTTCATGGAGCTCGAGTTTCAAAACGCCACTATAGGTCCTTAAAACGTCACTATAGGCTCCTTAAAAACGCCACTATAGGGCTCCAAATTTTTTTTTTTTTTTTAAAACTCGATTTTGAGAAAATCAAATTTCGAAAGAGAAACATTTCCCTAATTAATTTGGGAAATGGGGCAAAATACTATATTGTTTTTTTAAAAATGGCAAAGGCCAATTTTGTCCCTAGGATTAGATATAAAAAAATCATTGTGGACTTTGACCAATTCTTTTTAGAAGCTTTCCAAGAGAATGAGTTGCTCATTATGTTAATTTTAATATTACAAAGAGTGCTAAAGATGGTCATTTGTAGATAATAAAAAAGCTATCTCTCGCAATCAAGCAAAATAAAAATCATGTAGCCTAAAAATATACATGAGTATGAATGCACACTAGATTATATTAAATCCTGGTTATCAAAAAGATTACGTAAAATCCCTACTCTAGATTTTGTGCTATAAATAACCAGAGAACGTGTCCTCCATGGACTCGTTATCATCACTGTTTTTAGACCCGGATCAGACTAGGAGGTCGGACCTTGAAAATCGGCAACGAGATGAAAATCGGTTTTTTAAGCATAAAGAACTAGATTTTTTGTTAATTCCGTGAACCCCTAAAACCAGGGTTGGACCACACGAGCACGAATCGGTGGCAAGAACCTTGCGGTCCAACCCTTTAGCATTTTAAATTTTTTTTTTTTTTTTTATAAAAACAACTTAACACAATTTTATTCTACTTAATTAAATTATTCATCTCCTACAAGGAATAAAAAAAAAATTTATAATTAAAATCCTTCAAAGATATTCAACTTTACTTCAAAAATTAATCATAAATTTTAATGTTTTCATGGTTATTATTTTATTTTATTAACTTTCTTATTTAATTATTAAATATATGCTTGAAAATCATTAAATTTACCTCACATATATAGATATATTAGTCAATTTTACTAGTTTTATAAATTTAATATCTATATTTAGGTTTTAATTAATTATGACATCATTATAGTTCGACTTCAAAAACCTTGAATCTCTCCCTTTTACGGTTCAATGAATGGTCCGGGTTTCAAAACCATAATTATCATAACCTTCTTCTGTATAATCATAGCTTCTTTGCTTTTCCACAACATTTCTTCAATGGCAGCCAATCAAGCTCAAGACCTAGACCACACCAAAAGGGGACAATGGCTAAGAACCACCATCTTGGGTTATAGTGATGCGTTGCTTTACTTTCCATCCTATATGATTTTAATTGGAGTTGTCTTAAAAGATAAGACTGCGATCTTTAGTGGAGTTTCATGGTTGGTTATAGGAGCTTGTAGTATGGCTATAGGAGAGTTCATCTTAGTTTTCTCACAATATTACATAGATAAGGAACAAATGAAGAGAGTGTGTGGCATTGAGAATATAGGAGTCGAGGAGCTAGACGCTGAGAAGGAGAAATTGCCAAACCCGTGGCATGGATTGTCAATAGACTCAGCATTTTCATTTCTCATGGGAGCTTCGGTATGGCTATTATTAGGGGTAAAGTTTGTAAAGAATTGTGTGAGGGTAGGGTTGATAATAACGGTTGTAAGCTTTGCCTTGTTATTGTTTGGAGGGTTAGGTTATATTCCAGCTAGGACGGCTGTGAAGTCCTCGTTAAGGGTGTTGCTTGGAGGTTTGGTGGCTATGGGAGTTAATTATGGCTTAACCAAACTTGTTGGTTCAGCTGCTGGATTGTAATTGTAGGGTCCTGATTTGAGGGGTCCTTCACTATAGATGTGAGCAAACCCAAACCCAACAGGCCCAATACAATGAATTTGGTAGAGAAGCAGGCTCAAGAACTGGGCCTTTGCGAGGATTTCGTCAACGGTCGGGCAGGATCGTTAAGGAGCAGGATCATCAAAGGGGTAGAGGAGGGGTAAAAGTCTGTCCTCGAGCCTCGTCTGAGGATGAGTTCTTCTTCTCCTCCTCTGATACTACACAGCTAGAGCTTTCAGGTGTCTTCTGAACTACGATCCCCCCTTTTTTGTGAGATCTCTCTAGTTATATATCCTTCTGCTCCCTTCATCTTGGCCGTCCATCTGTTGATCATGCAGGTCGCTACTTGAGTATCTGTCCCATCCAGCGCTTCCCTCAACTTGCTGTAAGTTGCAGTAGATAGGATGACACTATTCAGGGGTCATTCCTTCATTAATGCGGAGGTGACAGACTCTTTTACAATAGCCCTTTCGCCATGCTCCCATAGCTGTCCCCCTACACTAGTCACTTCGTTTGGGAATGACGGGGAGGGCTGTTATGGATGGTGTATTGCCCTTTCCTTTCATAACACCAGTTTGTTGAGGACATGACGGTCCTCGGCGATTTCTCCTAATAGCTTTGGGCCTTCCTTAGTCATCCTCGGACGTTTTTCTCCTTTGCCTGGGCCTTTGGGCTTAAGATTTGAAATGGGCCGGGACACCCAGATCCTTTGGCCCCACAGTAATCATATGCTAGTTTTCAAGTCTTTTTATCTTAGTTTCTTGCTTTCAAGATATGTTTGATCTTGTAGCATTCCTATCTTGTAGAACTACATACACAAATAAACTAAGAAGTCTCATATTTCTATCGGTCAAATGAAAGCTTAGAGAATAATGCAAAATGATGAAAGAACAATCACAATCTCATTGATTGATTCTCATTTAACTTAAGGATAAAATTTTTCTCCAAACTAGTTTGGAGTAAAACCCTTTAAATTTTTTCTTTTATATCTTTTCATTAAAAGTGAATTTTAAAAAATTTGCCATTAGATTACATTTTCTTATTATATTCACGATATTTGCAAAAGTTTAAGAAAATCAAAGATCAATAATCATGTCATTAATCAAATGTTAAAATTTTAAGTTTAATTTTGTAGTCTTATGCATAAAAAGTACATTTTTGAATCAAATAATAATTAACATCCAATTTGAATGAAATTTGACATGTATTTTAAGAATATAAAGACTATGCAAATCAACGATTAGATTTTTAAAATATATAACTATGTGTACCTGTCATTGCAATAAAAAAAATTATTGAAATTCAAGCTCAAATTGCAACAAAGAGAGGTTCACATAATGTGGGAAAAAAAATGCTATTAAATTGGCTTGTATTGTATACACTAACACGCATCCAAAATATAAAAATTACTAGTCACTAATTCGTGCAATGCACAAGTTTATCTCAATGAAAGTTGTATGAAATATTTATACATTTGGGAAAAAAGTTGATAATACATTTTGAATAGAATAGGACTTCTCAATCTATGATCTACTCTCATAAAAAAAAAAAAAAACAAAGAAAAAGTTGATATTACATTTTGGGCTTCTCTAACAAATTTATCTTTAGCCCACACAGCAGAGAGCAGATAACTTTATTCCTAAAAAGATAGCAGATCATTTAATTAGTAATCATTTTCTTAGTTTAAAAAAAAAAACCACAGAGGGAAAGGCTTACCCAACACCAATATGCAGAGTTTGTTATAGAAATAAGACTTTTTATTGGAGTTCTATCTTCGAGAAATCTTCTCTTAGGGTATTCCTTACTTGATTTTGATATATATATATATATATATATATATGTGTGTGTGTGTGTGTGTGTGTGCGCGCGCGCGCGCACCCAATATATCTTTAATGGCCTCAACCTATATTTGGGCTCACAATTTATTTGTATAGTGGGCTTTGAGTTTCCTACTATGGGTAGTCCCTTGCTTGGAGACCCAATTGCACACTCTAGTTTTCACGAACTCCTCTATTTTTCCTTCTTGGGTTGCTCTCTTCACTACTGATATTAACACCATTTGCCCTCTCTTTTATCTCTATAATTGCTTACCCCCCTTCTCACTCTATCCTCCTATTTATAACTTGAGGTAAGTGGAGGTGTTATGATTACTTCCCGATCTCACTCGTGTGGATGGAGGTCCAATTCGATCATTTCTAAGTGGATGTTCTGTTGGGAACGGTGATAACGGCATTGGAACTGGTTCCTACCTCCAAAAGACCATTCGTCAACGATATTCCCCAAGGCAATACCGGGTTGCCGAGACCTTGTATCCCCGAACAATCACACTCCCGACCAAGTTAAAGTTGATCAGGAGGGGCTCGCTTTTGATGTTCAAGACATAATGGTCCCATTATGGTTTTTGTGCTCAAATTGGGCTTGAAGGTGTGTCCGAATCAAGGCCATAGGTCCAACAGGGACAAGGTTGTGTATTGTATCTCAAGGCTAGGGTCCAAGGCCCAACAGGCCTAGGGCCCTGCCCTGTACATATATATATATATATATATATATAGATGATTATCATACATGATATATGAAGGGATCGACCTAAACGTTCTCTTGTTTCAAAGATCATCTGAATCATAAATATATATATATATATATATATAAAGCAAATCTCTCTCTCTCAATTTTTTCCATTCAAACCTATTCTGGATATCATTCCTCACCATGAAAAAGCTTCTTCTTGCCGGAGGAACAACAATGCAAAACCCTTTACAGCAATTGAGTTCTCTTTTAAGGTTTTACCTTTTTTGCGTAGCAAACTTTCTAGGAAATTTTTTTTTTTTTTTATAATAAATGACTATATCAATTTGTATGTACACATCACTTTAATGTTTGTAATTAAAAAGATAGTAGTATTGGGTTTTTTTTTTTTTTTTTTTCCTTTTTTTTACTTTTTTACACTATATTTCAATTTGGTCCATAAACTTTCAATGTGTCAATTTGGTCCCTAACCTTTCAGTGTCGTATCAATTTAGTCCCTACCGTTATATCTTGGATGAAAATTGCTAACATGGCAAGCAACCAAAATAAAATTTTAGTTTATTGTCACATCAACGGAAACTAATTTTTTATTTTGGCCATTAGACATGTCATCAATTTTTATTCAAAATATAACAGCAAAGACTAAATTGACACGGTATTGAAAGGATAGGGACCAAATTAACACAATTAAAATATTATGGATCAAATTGAAGTATGGTGTATAGAATAGGGACTAAATACGTAATTTACCCAAGAATAATTATGGTGAAACTATACTATTGGTCTTTAAATATTATTTTATGAGCGCAATTAGTTCCTTAAGTTTCAAATAAGTGCTATTAGTCCCTTAAGTTTAAAAGATAAACACTATTAGTCTTTTTGTTAACTCTGTTAGCATTGTCTCTATAGTTAACAAAACACAAACTGACTTGTTAATTTTGTTAGTATTATTGTCTCTGTGGTTAATGAAACACAAATCGACGTGACAACTTAGGTATGTAACGATATGTCAAAGGCAACACAAATCTACTGGCAAAGTAAGTAGATCCATCCACCTTTGACCTACAAAGTCATATAAAACTCTCTCTCTCTCATATCAAGATTCATTGGACAAAAATATTTATTGATTGGGTGCAAGAAACCCAATAAAAGGATTCAATGAATACAATCTCTCTTGTTAAAAGGCAACCATTGATCCCTGCAAAGATTGGTTAGGCCCAAAAAAAAAAATCTTCAACATTTTGAAAAAGAAAACAAATCTGAATATATTACTTAAAATCATTCAAATATTTGAAGACTATTGAAAAATATTTAAACCTCGTGTTATTTATAGATCCACTAGAAACAAATCTTAAGAACAAATATACATAAAGATCCTTCAAGATTAGCCATCTGCGTAGATCCACGGTGATTGGCGAAGGACATAGAGATGTTTTGTGCTGCTGATTCGATGGCTATGACGAAAATTTGTAAATCGCTAGTGGCATGGTGGGAGTGGCTGAAGCAGTAGCAACGATAGCAATAGTGATAGCACCACCCATTGGGAGAGAAGGAAGATAAAGCGTAGGGAGAAGTCACGGGAAAATATGTGAAATTTTTTTTAGCAAAGTTTAAAAAAATAAATAATGATTCACATGCTAAGTTGCTAGCCTGGCAAATTCATCAATATGGCTATTGCCATATAGATTTATATGAAAGTTAAAAAAATTATCAAATCATTTTTTCATTAGCCACATAGGTAATAATGCTAACAGCAATTAACCACAAGACTAATAGTTCTTATCTTTAAACTTGAAGGACCAATAGCACTCATTTGAAACTTTTAAGGGATCAATAATGCTCATAAGATAAACAACTTTAAGTACCAATAATGTAGTTTTGTCAATAATTATTTATAATTACATCATTTAGTTCATTTATTTTATTTTGTTGTGTTTTGTACGTGTGTGTGGGCAATTAATGAGTAGCAAATAAAGCTAAGCTTATAAAGTCTTATGACAAATTTAACTTTAGAGTAGGTAGTTTTCTGATTGAAGCTAGAGATAGAGAGATCAAACTATTCTGCAATTAAGAAAGAAACAGTTGTTATATACTTTGTCTATTAAGAGAGTAACAACTATACCTTTCTTTCTTTCTTTTTTTCTTTTTTTTTTTTTTTCCTGGACCAAAAGATATACAGAGGTACTTCATGTCTGCTTTTGCCTAAGATTGGCCTTTTAATATAAACGGAAGGCACTGTACATGAACTTCTTATATGCAATTTGCCCTTCTCCTAATTGATGATGTGGGACATATTTAATTTTGCTGAGATAAAAGTTCTTATATGTTTTCATACTTGGGATATCAACTGTAAAGTTGACTCAATTTGCAATTCATCAAAGATAATGTTGCAGCTCTAGACCAATTTTGTTTTTATATTTCAAATAAATATTGTGGGGTTCAAAAACTCAAAGTGACAAAAATTCTTGATCAACACAATTAATTTCTAGGAAAAGGTTAAAAATCCACAAAGGGAAAATTAGACAAGAAATTGAAGGACAAAGATGGTTGAATAAGACACTTTGATTGAGAAAATCTACTTCTCATGTACAATGTATGAAATAAAAGTGAATACTCTCTCTCTCTCTCTCTCTCTCTCTCTCTCTCTCAATTTTTTCGGATCCCCTCCTTTGTGGGCTAACTCGTCCTTTTATCCCCCCCCCCCCCCCACCCCTTTTCATCCTTTCCAGGTATGCATTTCTTGGCTAGATGACAGAAGATACTTCTCCTATTAGACACTTCTCCTACCAAGTGGTATCAGAGCGAGCACATTCTGATTAGGTTTAATCTTAGTTGTGTGATCCATTGACCCCTATTTGTCATGGATAGAAGACAGTCTCTTATTATACCTCATTTATTTGATGGTACTAACTATGCGTACTGGAAAGTACACATGAGAGTTTTCTTGCAATCTTTAGATGAGAATGTGTGGCAAGCTGTGGAGATTGGCTGGACTAAGCCAAAGGAAGCACTGGCTAATTGGGATGAGGCCAAGATCAAAGCGGCAAACTTCAATAGCAGAACATTGAATGCCTTATTCAGTGCAGTAACCAATGAGGAATTCAAGAAGATATCCTCAACTGAAACTGCTAAGAAAGAATGGACCATTCTCCAGAAAACCTATGAAGGGACTAAGGCTATCAAGGATTCAAAGCTCCAAAGGCTTACTACTAGCTTTGAGGAGATTAAGATGAAGGAGGATGAGTCGTTTGATGAGCTCTATGCTAAATTGAAGGACATAGTTAAGTCAACCTTCAATCTTGGAGAACAGATTCTCGAACCTAAGATTGTGAGAAAGGTGCTCAGATCTTTGCCTGAGAGATTCCATGCCAAGATCATTGCCATTGAAGAATCAAAGGACATTGACATAATTCCTTTGACGAAACTGGTTGGCAACTTGCAAACCTATGAATTGGGTTTGACTAGAATTGGGAAAGGAAGCAAAAGTAAGAGCATCGCACTAAAGGCCAAAAGTAATGAGACTGATGAGTCTTCAAATAATGAAGATTCCAAGATGAAGTCCTACAATACTAGGCAGTTCAAGAAGTTTATGAAGAATGCCAATGCGAAATGATTTGATAAAGACCGCAAGCAATCCAGTTCTTCATAATTCAAGAGCCAAGACAGAGGAAACGAGGATGCTAGGGATGGCGGTCAGTACACTATTCCTTTCGGACCAAAATGCTTTGAATGTCAAGGTTTTAGACACATGAAACAAGAATGTCCAACATATCTCAAGTCAATTGGGAAAAGCAAGGCTCTTGCTGCTACCTTGAGTGACATCAAGCCTAAGATTGAGTCAGATGACAGTGATGACGAGTAAATATGGAGTGCCTTCACAGCCACAGTAAATCCTACTAAGGAGATTGTAGAAGAAGTGGATGAAGAAGAGGACTTGGTGGAATCCAAGTTTGAGAAAATGGATGATCAATATGACATCCACACAGCCTATACCAAATTGTACAAGGTGTCAGAAAAACACGAGAAGTTGTATAGATTGCCCACTAAGAAGCTTAGTGAAATGGAGCTAGAACGAAAGGAGCTATTCACAAAGGTTGATGAAGCAAATCAAACCATAAGAGCACTGAGGTTCGAGAACAATTTCTTGACAGAAAGGATCAAGAAGCTTGAAGTAGAATTGTTCCAAGTCTAAGCTCAATTGGGGAGGACTTCTAGTGCAAAACTAGATGAAATGCTAAACCTCCAGAAATCAGCTTCTAACAAAACCGGCTTAGGGTATGAATTCTCTTACTCTTTTCATATTGTCTCCTCTAGTAGAACTGTTTTTGTCTCACCTACCGATAATGTTAGTTCTTAGAACAATGAAACTAAAAATGAAATAACTAATGAGAACTTAGACAAAGGAAAATCTATTCTAGTAGCACCCCCTAAGATAGAGAAGAAAGAGACTAGAAACCCTAAGAATAAGAAGGATAAAAATAAGAAGTCTCAACAAAAGAAACTATATTTCTATCATTACTGTGGAGCTTCAGGGCATACTTGTCCAAATTGCTACAAATGGTCAGCCACTCAACAAAGCAATAGTATGCTTTCATCTGGAACTAGAATCAGTTTCCATCCTCTTTTGCTCCTATTAGAGATCTTCTCAAAGCCCTCATGTTCCTTTCAAATTTGAATGGATTCAAATCTCCCCCCACCTCCAGATCAAAGGTTCGCGCAAATGAAAGGTTCTTCCAAGGTGTGGAAGGAAAAAGGCTCAAAGTGATTTAGTCATTCTCTCTCTCTCTCTCTCTCTCTCTCTCTCTCTCTCTCTCTTTTTATGGTTATGCATTACTTATTTGTTTTGATTTTTTGTTTTGAGTCAGTCTAGTTTTATACTTTGTATGTTGCTTTATGTTTTTGTTTGGTTGTTTTTTAGTTTTTGTTTATTTTGATTTTCATAAAAATAAAAATAAAAAATTTGAAAAATCAGAAAAATACAAAAATAGTGCGTGTTTGTGTATATTGGTTCTTGTGTACCTTGGATGGCCATTGAAACAAAGTTTTTTAAACTTTGTATCTCTTGTAACTTAGATGAGCATTTCAATGCACAACTTAGCAAGTGAGCTTTGTGGCTCGTGTTTGTGACAAGTACGATTAAGTAATCTCTTATATTTAACACTTATATCACTCTTTTTAACGAGAAGGACTAGAAAATCCTAAGAGAAAGACATAAATAACCATCTCTTCATTAAAGCCCGCCAATCATGTGTAACATTTGTGTGCTTCGGCATAGCAAAATTGTGATGTTTTTGCTTACATAATTGGGTATTTTTTTCTTTCTCTTATATGTCCATGCATGCTATGCTCAAAAAGAAAAATATGCAAAGAATACAAAAGCAAAAAGAATCAAGATACTTTTAAATATGGTTGCAAGTGTGTTTCTAGGAAATGTGAGAGTTATAGGATGTACCTCAAAGGTGATAGTCCTCATCAAGCAATTATGATTGTGTGTGAGTGTATTTGATTTTCTTATATCTCAAATCGTCATAATATGAGATACTTATGCACTCTTGCTATATTTTCACACACAAACTGCAAATTCTTTGCTACTTTTGATACATGTGCAGGTACAATGTGATTTGGCCTTCACAAGGAATACATGTGTTAATATATGCTCACTAAACTGTCTTAACTTGTTTTTGAAATATAAAATTGGTTAGACTTGTTTTGTGTGTGTGTGTGTGTGTGTGTGTGTGTGTGTGTTTTGGGTCATGAATGCTTTGCATATCTATTGAGAGATGTTTTGAGAGCTTAATATGTTGATTAGATCTATGTTTGAGTAGCTTGCTTGTTGCATTCATCTCTATGTGTTTTTCCCTTCTTTGAAAAACCTTTTTTTTCAAGCTCGACAACTTCTCGACCGATCCTTGACAAATTCTCTTCTATTGAGCCCTTATTTCTCCTTTTCTTGACAAATCTTGACGGATTCTTGATCCATCGAGATTTCTGGGTTTCTTCTCGACAGATTCTCGACAGCCTCTTCGATCCATCAAGCCAATTTTCTAATCTCTCTGTCTAGTCGATAGATTCTCAATAGATTCTCGATCCATCAAGGTGATTTTGAATGTCAACAGAGCCTTGATAGCACTTCGACAGATCCATTTTTGTCGAGATTTAGTGCTCGACAGATCTTGATAGATACCTCAATCCATCGAGCTACATTTTATATTTAAAGGCTAAACGCGAATCAGATCTCATTTCATCTTCTCTCCCTCGATAGAAAACCTTCTCTCTCCCCCCATATCAAGCTCAAATCACTTGGTATGTGTTCTTAAACCCTTCTTTTACATCCACCATGCATTTTAGACCTAGGTTTTGGGTTTTTTTAAATTTTTGGGGTTTTTGAGATTTTTGTGAAAATTTTGTGTTGGGTGTTGTTGATTTGATGTTATAGGACCATGCACTGCATTCTCATTGCATTTTAACAATTTTTCATGCATTTAGATGTGTGTTTGATTATTATTGAATATGTGTTGGTAGGTTTGGATTGGGTTTTTACCCATGATGCAATTTAAATTTTGCACATCATATGTTCATACATTTTTCATGCATACGTATTTCCTTTCTTTTCGTTCTCTTTGTTTTCTATGTTGTGATGTGTTCTCTCTCTCTCTCTCTCACTCTCATAGACTGCGCCATGGCACCCAAAGCGTGTAAATCCACTATGGCTCGGAATTCTCTTGGTTCCGGGTCTTCTTCTTCTTATCCTATCCTTCTTCTCCACGTTTGGTTCCGTGATGAGAAGGCCCAAAATGACTTCTTGGAGAACTTTCAAAAACATGGCATTCATTTAGAGCGCCAAGTTATCCTATCAGACTTTTTCGACACTCCTCTCCTCTCTGTCATTCGGACTTAGGGCTGCAAATCTCTACTTGAGAGACCTATGAGGTGTCCCATGGTGTTTATACAGGAATTTTACTCCAATATACATGGTATTGATACCTCTGTATCCCGATTTGTCACTACATTTCGAGGTACACGTATTGTAGTTACCCCAAATCTTATATCCGAGGTACTTCATGTTCCAAGGGTAGCGCATCCTGACTATCCTGGTTATAAACATCTTCAGACTATGTCCAGAGACGAGCTTCTGTCTCACTTTTATGAGACACCTTCCATATAAGGTGGGAAGCAAAACACCCCATGCTCGAACTTTGCAAAAGGTCCGAGGTATCTTAACATGGTGATGACATTTACTCTTACTCCACTGTCTCACTATAAATATATCACTGAGCCTCGTGCTCATTTTCTTTTGTCTCTTCTTAAGGACCTCTCTGTTGACTTCCTTTCTCACTTCATCACATCTATCCTCAATGTGTATCATGATACGGCGACCCGTGATAAGCTCATTTTTCCTTCAACTATCACGCGGATCCTTCGCCACTTCTCCATCCTCATTCCTGACTCTCCTAACTTCAACACCATGGGTGCCATCAACATCAATTCTATTCAATAGAACGAGGCCTAGCTTTCAACTAAAACGGCCACGGACAAAGACAACCGATCATGCAGATCTTGCAGCTCCTTCTTCTTCGACTTCTTCCACCTCTGCTCCTTCTTCTTCAGTAGCTGGTGTAACCTCAGAGGCCATCATGGCATGAGATGTGTCAGGTGAACACCTGCGTCAAAAGCATAGCCCGCTGTCAGGCTCGTCTTGGTGGTTTCGCTCCTTCTCTATCTCCTTCTCCAGAGGCTTTGGCTGATGAGAATGACAATGATGGTGCTGATGAGGATGAGGATGAGGATGCTAACTCTTCCAGTAATGATGAGATGACGACCTCTAGGTGACTTGCCCTTTGTCATTCGTGACAAAAAGGGGAAGTAGTTTTGGATGAGAGTAGTCTTGTACTTAGGGGGAGAGTTAGAATAGGATATTTTTGTTAGGGGGAGTGTGTGTGTATACATTTTGAGGAATGTAGTGAGGTTTTGATGTATTTCTTTTCTTTTCTTTCTTTTACATCATGTATACCGACCTTGTGACCACTTATTGACATACATTGTACTTATCTTTTCATATATATATATATATGATGTATGTTTATTCACCTATCTCTACATATGTTGTTTCTTTTCTATCTTTATACATATGTATCTTTATGTATCTTTATTTCTGTTTCACACATGATGCCTTGATGAGTTTTGTTTAAGTGTTTCAGAAAGACAATTTGTTAAAGTCTACCATGTCATGAACTCTCTTCTTGCAAAAATTTTCAAGAGTTTATGTTAGGGTTAGATTTATTTTGTATTTCAACAAGTGGTTATGAGTTTAGTGATTTAAGACTTCTCTCATGATTAATTTTTTTGTTATGGTTTTGTCACGGATTGACAAAGGGGGAGATTGTTAGAGTCATATTGGTGTAATTGGCTAATCCTTTGACAAAACGCACTTTACTTGTAATTGGGTAGATCTAGGATGGGTTTAGTACTTCAAGAAACAAGTGTCCAAGTTTAGTATTAAAGTCATGCAAGTCTGACCAAGAAATAAGTGAAGAAATGTTGTTCATTAAAGCTCGATAGAAGTCTCGACAGAATCCCTTCTGTTGAGATTTAATGTTGAAGCTTGACAGAAGATGTATCTGTCGAGAATTACGAAATCAGACTTTTCAGATCTGATTACACGCATATCCTTGAGTATTTGTGTAGGGTTTCTTTTGTCACAACCTTAGACATATATAAGGATTATTTTAAGGTCCGTCACAGGGTTGTTGCAATTGTTGTTACATGCATTGTGTGATCGGAGACAAAAATTTCCCTAGTTAATCTTTCGCTCTGTAAAAGCTACTACATCTTTACACCAAGGTTTTGTGACCAAGGAGGTTCCTAATCTTCATTGTTGATGAACTGAAGAACTTTGCAGCCAACATCTTCCTCAAGTTGGTGTGTTAGTCACATACTGGGATTCGTGCATCATTAGTTAGTTACATATTGGAATTCGTGCATTGAACAGAGAGATTGCCACTACAATACAAGTCCAATTGGGTATTGGGGTAAGGGTTCAATTGTAGGTTAGTATTAGGTACTGGAATTCCTTTTACTTGTAACCGCTTGTTTTGATAATAGTGGATTCTCGGGAGTGGTGACCTTAAATTCATCCGATAGGGTTTTGCCTCGGTGGTTTTCCCCATTCATAAACAAATCACCCATGTCAAATTTAATTTCCACTGCATTTAGTTATTTGGTAATTTGTTTGTACTACCATACTATTGCATTTTAAATTGACTTAATTAATTAACTTAGATAATTAATTAATTAATTTGCCAAATGAGTCAATCCATTTTTGGCCTATCAATCTTCTTTGTGTTTCTCTTGAAAAAAGGGGTCAAGATTGCTCCTTCGGTGAATCTATTAGATCTCTTCTCGGTTAGGTGTTCCTTGGATTACCTCAATAGCTGGTCCAGATCATCCTACGACTTCATGGGCTTGGGCTTTTCAATGTTGAGACTTGGGCCGATTTCTTATTTTAGGAGTGCCTCTATGGCATTCCTTCTTCGGTACGAAATCCACGAGGTGGTTATATTCCTCCCCCCACAAATATATTTTTGTAATAGGTTGACAAAAAAATTTCAATGTATTGCTAAAGAAGTGGTAGAATTCTTTGTATATTTAAAGAATGTGTTTATTCACAATCTCTGTTGCATTAACATTTTTATTTGAGACTCCAAAGATAAACCCAAAAAGGATGAGTAAAAGAAGCAAACAAAGTACATCGTTCTAAATCTTCTTAAAGTGAAGAAGTCTATGGAGTAAGATCCATCGGCTTCGATTTTTTGTGTGTTTATTTTATTTTGGAATAAATAGATCCGTATGGTAGTGAATTTGTGTTTCTTTTATTTTCGTATAAATTTTTTTGATGAAGATCGTTGAATTTGTGTTTCTTTTATTTTCGTATAACATAGATCTATATAGTAGCAGAAGATTGATTAAAATGTATGATCTTTAGATAACCACAATACGCCATGCAATCTTCATGACTAGCCTAGCTACTAGGATGCCCAAAATGCAATATAAGTTAAGTGTCATAGTTGTTATACAAATATTAACAACAACAACACTATTATTAATAATAATCAATACTATTTCAAGAATAAAATAATAACAAAATAATAACAACAACAATAATAATAATAATCCAACAAAAATATTGACACAATTATTTACTTTTTTCCTTCTTCTTTTTTATTATAATTCAATGTTTTTATGTGTAAGCACGGGTAATAAACTAGTTAATTAAAAAAATAATAGTGAAGATAGAGACTATATGTTGGAACCTAATGGGTACAACTGCAGCGCAACTCAATGGCAGACTCAAATGCTATTTTTTTCCTTTTTTATTACAAAGTTGACTGTTGCATTTATTTATTATTAAATACATATAGACTTAAGTTATTGATTATTAATCTATGAGCTACGACTCTAATTGCCGCTAGCAGTTTTAGAGTTAGCGTGTTATTGTACGTATGTTTGTGTGTTATAAAATTTAAAATTAAAAATAATAATAATAAATTAAATAAATAAATAAAAACTGTGTGTAGGATTTGTCCCACATCGCCTAGTTTGCTTGGTGTGTGTGAGTATATCAACAGCTTCGTGACTCTAACTGCTATTAGTAGTTTTGGAGTTGGCATGTTGTTGTATGTTTGTATGTTATTTAAAAATAAAAATAAAAAAATAAAATCTATGAGCTAGTACCCACAAAATGTCTAGAAATGATCCTCTCTCTACTTAGGCTGATTATGTCATTTTTTTTCTTTATTATAGTTAAGTACTTGCTTAACGCGGTCCCCTAACAATTAATCAAATTTTTTTAATTCAAATGGGATTTAAAGATTAGAAATACAGCAAACGCAATGTATCCTCAAATCTCAAAGTTTGAATAATTCGTGTATTGACTATTTGCTTAACTAGCAAGCAAGTAAAAATCATTGAATTTATAAAGCAATCCATGGTTGGAGATTTATTCATTCTCTATAACAACAAAGAAAATGCGTTACGACGTTGTTCCAACTGAAGCCCCCAGTGCTAACATGTCATCCTATGAATCTGAACCATTTATGTTCAACGAAAAGAAAAAGAAAAGATGTAGGTTTTTCTCCAAGAAGTCGTTCTGGATTTGTTGCTCAAACGTGGAGATTGTCAAAGGGGCTCATCAAGAGAAAGAGAGAGCGAAAGAGAAGAAAGTTGGTTTTAAGCATAAGAAGAAGAATGTATTGATGTGCTGCTCAAAAATGGAGCCTGAGACCGAGGAGGAGAAAGAGCAAGTCCTTTCGTATTTGGAGAATAATACAAAGAAATCTTGTGTGATGATGTGTTGTAGCAAATTTGTGATGGGAGATCTTGGCCATCAAACTCCCAAATATTAAAGGTGACGAGGATGGTGTTTTGACTCTTGAGAGTATCACCATTTTCTCAAACAAAAATTGGATTGATTTTTGTATTTAGTGAAGTAGTGGTACTTTCAATTGCACACTTCTAAGTAGTTTACGTTAGAGGAGTATATGTGTTGCATGTATTAGGTTTTGTAATAAAGTTATGAATAATCGGGAACATGGTATTTTAGTATTCTTGTATAGTAAGATTATATATTGGTGTATTGGTTTACTTTTAGCAAAATTCTATGTTGGGAGATACATAGGTTTTTGTTGTAATGAATTAGATTGTGTGTGTATATGCTTCTCAAAAAAATAAAGATTGTGTGTGTATATATAAAACCTACTTTATCAAATAGTGCTTATTTTGACCATTCTTAGTAGTTCCAGTTGTTATATTTATGTCAAGTCTAGTTGCTCAGGCTGTTGTTTGGTACCTGTGATTTGCAGCCCAAATCGTGGCCCAACCAAAAAATTTAAAAAAAAAAAATTTTTGAATTGAAGCCCAAATTTATTTTTGCCTAGATTCAAGTGTGCATATTCAATGCTAGATAATGTGGCCCAAATGCCAAATCATAAGCTACTAATCATAAATCAATAAATCACCTGTTAATTATAAATCTATAAACCAATAAATCACTTAGCTAAGATAACCCTTTAATCATAAATCAATAAATCATAGCTAAAATCACCTACTAAACATAAAAATAAAATAAATCCAACAAGTCCAAGAAATAAGTATCACAAGTCCAACAAGTCCAAGAAATTAAAAAGTTACAAAATAAATCCCACAAGTGACAAGTTTAGAATTATTACAAACTAACAAATTAATCCAAGAAGTCTAAGAAATTAAAAAGGCTACTAAATTAATACAAAAAGTCTAATCCTCCACAGCTATGACACAACTCCCATCCTCTTCGTTAGGCTCCCCATTATCAAGAATTGATTGAAGTGTACAATCTCCAGGCATAGTTGAAGAACCTACAACAACAATGAATTAAAAAATGGAATAAACTTCATCAAATTATAACTAGAAAATATTTTTTTTTTTTAAATTGATTTTATAAATACAAAGGCGTAAATGCACTTTTAATTCCTACATTTTTCACTTTTTCCATTTTGGTCCCTACATTTTGTTTTTACCACTTTTAGTCCTTAAACCAATTAACGTCTGACATTTAGGTCCTTTCCGTCACCCAACTAATAGCAAAAACTAACGTGGCTGATGGTGGAATAAAAAAATAATATAATCACATGCCACATCAGCATATAAATTTAAAAAATTAATTTATTAATTTTAACTAAATAAAAAAAAACAGAATTAAAACCAAAAATTGACAAAATTAAGATCTAAAAAGTATCTTGACTCAATTATCACTTCTGGGAAGAGATCATAAAATGGGGTCAAATTATTTTCTCTTCCTTCTCACTTTATTAAATTAGTTTTTCTTCTCTCTCTCTCTCTCTCTCTCTCTCTCATGGTAACCGGTGGTGTAGTGGCTCATGGTGGTTGTGGTGGGTGGTGGTTGGGGTGGATGGGTTGAGATCGGGGTGGGGTGGGTTGAGGTTCGTCTGGGGTGGGTGGGTTAAGACCAACTGGGGTGGCTTGAGTCGGGGTGGCTGGGGTTGAGTTCGGGGTGGCTAGGTTTGAGGTTGGGTTAGGGTGGTTGGGTTGTGAGTCGGCTGGGGTGGGTAAAGGTTGGGTTGGGTTTAGGTCAGGCTGGGGTGGGTGGGTTGAGATCGACTAGGGTGGCTTAAGTCGAGGTAGCTGGGGTTGAGACCGAGTTAGGTTTAGTTGTGGCGGTTGGGATGGTAAATTGTGGCGGTTGTGATGGTGTGAGAGACCACACCCTCGGCCCGTTTTATAGGTGTGTTGGGCTAAACTCACGTGAATTGGTGGAGTCATGTTATTACCTCTCAAAATGGAGGTTCGACTAAATATATTTTCCCCCTTTAGATTAAGGGTTTTACAATATAGTCGCCACTTATTTAATTATTAGGATAAATAAGAAAACCAAAATTGCAAAATCCCTCATTTTATTAATTTTCAATTGAATTTACATTGATCATAGGAAAATTACATGGCTTTGGTACTAGATACAATCTAAGATAAAGTACATAGCTTTGTTTCCTAGTTACAATCTAGAAATTGAAAATTACAAGGATAAATATTGGTCTATCAACCCTTGATCTAAGTTCGGAGGCTATGTTACAAGATGGGAAGGTGTTAGGTACTCACCTTGCCTAGTGAAACCAGTCTTCTAAACTATGGTGGCCAACATTCATATCCCATCATCTAATATATTATCAATCAATTTGCATGTTGAATTTAAAGTGTGTGCATGTGATAAACCCAAATTCAATTTATTAAGCATTTCATTTGGATTGAAAAATAAATTCTAGTGAGTGTGTGTGGATGGTAATAATCCTAGATTCAAGGATTTGAAAGAATTATGAAACAAACATATTTTTCATATTTTTGATGTGGATTTAAGATCGAAACTAGTGTTATGCATGAATATGTGATGAACAACCAAGAACATATGTGAAGAACACATAAGAATATTTAAAAACATTCAAATATATTCAAGAGAATTTAAACAGTTACAATCATGCTTTAATCCTAAATTCTCATCATGATGACACAAAACAAGTTAGGGAAAAGGGATTATACCTTTATGCAAGATCCATATGGTGGAGGAAGATACTCTTGGTAGAGGTTCGAAGGGTGGAGGAAAAGAAGAGTTAGGAGAGGAAGAGTGAGTCTCACTCAATACTTTGAGTCTCAAGAAGACCAAGATATAACAAGACTACTCAACTTCACTAAAACTCAAGATAGGGGAAGAAATGGAGTTTTTTATGTCTTGGAATGAAGGAAATGGGGTGTTTATATAGTAGTGATGGAAGAAATATGAATGAAATGTCATTTAATAAGGGTTGACAAAAAATCATGAACTTAGACCTCATTTTAACCTTGGGGAAATCTAGTGCATTAAATGTGGAACTTGGTGAGAGTGGGGAGCAAGCAAAATTCGGTTTTCCCATAGCTACTATAACAGCATGTAGAGTCAACTTCAAAAAATCATATTTTACTCAATTCTGATCGGAATTATCTCATTATTGTGCTCAAATTAAAGCTCCGGATGTCTAGTTTCTGGAAAAATTAACCTCATTTACAGATTCAAAATATTCTGAGAAATATCAACGAAATTGTGAGCATAGGTCATTTGTTAGTAAACAATTTTAGCACAATTAACATTAATAGGTCACAAATTAGTTTCCAATTAACATTAATAGGTTCCAATCACTCCCATTTCAGACCTAATTAGTTCCAAATTTATCCTACTTAAAAGATAATTGAACAAATTATTCAGTGAATAATTAATGTTTAACTATCTAGTTAATTAGGTGTGTACAACTCTACCATAAAATATAGTTCTAACAAATCAAATTATAACACATCATTGATCTCAAATTGATTATACTTATAACCAATTGAAATCAATTTTTCATAATCACATATAGTCGGACTCAATTTGTGATAGTGCATCTCAGCCATTAAAACTTGATTTGATGATAACTTTCAATCTGGTGGTCCGATTAGGGCTTATGACCATTCGATTTGATCGTTACAACATTAAGATCATTTTGGTGAAATAAGATTAAGGATCTAATAACCAGAATCAAGATACATATTTTCAAGGAAAAATTACCCTTTTACCCTCCAGGTGAGATTAAATATGAGTTGCAAAATGAGGTGTCAACAGATAGTGGATAGTAGTTGTTTGATCGGTGGAGGTGGTGGCTGGATTTTTTTGTATTTGGGTAGAAAGAAAATTTCTAAGTTTGGGATTAGGTGGAAAGAAAATTTATGGGTTTGGGTTTAAGTTTGTTGGTTAGGTTTGTGTTTATGTTTGTTGGCTGGGTTTGATCGGTGGAGGTGGTGGTTGGATTTTTCTGTGTTTGGGTAGAGAGAAAATTTCTAGGTTTTGGTTCGGCTGGAAAGAAAATTTTGTGTTTAGGTTTGTGTTCTTAAGTTCTTTAATCTAGGTTCGAGTTCTTGTTTTCTTCATGTTCTTCCCAAAAACTAATGAGTTTTTTTAAAAAAAATAATTTATTTTAATATTTGTTTTTAATTTAATTAATTAATGTGTGATTATATTATTTTTTTTATTCCACTGTTAGACTTAAATGTTAGGCATTAATTGGTTTAGGGACTAAAAGTAGTAAAAACAAAATGCAGGGACCAAAATGGAAAAAGTACAAAATGTAGGGACTAAAAGTGCATTTACGCTAAATACAAATTAGTCAATTGCTAACCGTTGATTTCACTCCATAGCCAATTTTGAACACACATCATTTCCTCTATAGTCTTGGGATGAAGTCTACTACGGTGTGGACTTAACAGTCTCTCTAATGCTAAAGGCAAATTCTGAGGCAATAGTTGTGACAGGAATGGCTAAAATATCTCTTGCAATCCTTTGTAAAGTAGGATAGTTGAGACCATTACTTTTCCACCATGCCAAAATATCAAAGTCTTCACTCCTCTTCAACACTCTCTCATCAATAAAATGATCAAATTTCATTCTAGCATTCTCATGTTTCTTTGAACTACTTGAACTATTGTTCACAAACAAATTAAAAGATGACATTGCCCCACTCAACCTAAATTTTATTTGTGCCACTTGATTTGAAGTACTTGCAGGCATATGAGAACTTCTTTCATTATCTACAGGGAACTCATCTACATCTCCATACTCATTAAACAAATCATAACAAAAATTCATAATTTTTTCAATCTCCAAATCATAATTATCACCATAAATATTAGGATAATAAAACTCCAATAACTTCATCTTATATCTTGGATCTAAGATAGCAGCAACAGCCATAACAACATTAACATTAGCCCAATAAGAATTAAATTTAGCAAGCATACTTTCTACCATCGTACTTATCATCTCATTTGAAGACAAACTCCATTCATTTATTGCAATTTTCAACTCACATACTAAAGTAAAATACATATTAGTTGTGGGATACTTACGACCAGAGAAAAACTCAGTCATACTATGAAACAAATCCAACCTCCCACAAATATCTTTGGCTACCTCACAATTATGGTCATGTGTCAAACAAATATAAGATGTTTCACGTTTAGCCAAATGAGAGAAACATCTTTATAAATCAATGCAGTAGAAAGCATTAAGTAAGTTGAATTTCAACATGTCTCACAATTTAAGACCAACTCTTTGGTGCATTGAACATGCAAACGGCATGCATTTTCATCAAATTTTTACCTCCTTTTTGGTGATCCAGTCCAATAAATCACACTATTATGAATCCTTTCAATACCATCACCAATAAGAGACAACTCATCTTGAACAATCAAATTCAAAATATGTGCAGCATACCTCATATGTAACATAGAGCCACCCAACATAAGAGAACTAGTATCAAGCTTATTCAAAAAAAGTCTTATCATGGTATCATTAGTACTATAATTATCAATAGTTATTGTGGACAACTTCCTATCAATGTTTCACTCTAAAAAACAATCAATAAAGACTTCAGCAATGACATCTTTCGTCTGTGAAAAAGGAACATAAACAAATCTAGAAAAATAATAGGAATAATTATAATATAACTCAATAAACATTCAATTTAACATAACTCAATAAACATTCTATTTAACATAAAGTCTAAGTTTGATCAATAAATAATATATTTAACATTCATAGATTAAAAAAGGCGTAAATGCCCTTTTAGTCCTTATATTTTGACTTTTTTCCATTTTGGTCCCTACATTTTAATTTTACCACTTTTAGTCTCTAAACCAATTAACGCGTGTTATTTTTGTCCTTTCCGTCAGTCAACTGACGGAAATAGCTGAGGTGGTAGCCGGAGCAATTAAAATATTATAAAAAATGTCACATCACCATGACACATCAGCATATAAATTTTAAAAATTAATTTATTAATTTTAACTAAATAAAAAAATAAAAACATAATTAAAAAACTAAAATTCACCTAAATTAAGATTGTTCTTCATGTTCTTAAGATTGTTCTTCATTTTACAACTTGTTCTTTATGTTCTTTCCAAATCAAACCCAGCAACCAAGAACTAAAACCCATCACAAGAACACAAACCCAGCAACCCAAGCACTCAAACCCAGATCACTAAGACATAAATGAAAACAAGATGAAAAAACCCAAATTCAACACCTCAGAGATCATCAAACCCAGCACCATCAGATCTACCACAAATCAAGACCATTGAATTCTTCATGTTCTTCCCCAAATTCTTACACAATCAACACCAAATTCTCAGCAAATCAAACCCATAAACCCAGTTAACAAACCAACTCAATTAAACCCAGATCAAGAAACCAATCACAACAAACCCAGATCAACACAATCAAACCCAAATCCCACCACCAATGACCGACACAATCAAGCCACCACCACCCCGCCGATCAAAAACATTTCTTCATAACATGAACTTCAGCTCAAAAACCCACAAAAATTCCAGAACATGACCACCACTGCCACCTAAAAAGTTACCAAACCCATGCCAAGACGGTGGCCGAGATCAGCGAGCTCCATTGTGGCCAAGATCAGGACGAAGGCTCACCGCCTCGTTCAAATCGTCCACTGCCAAGTCAACTCGCTTCTCTCCGCCGCGCCGAGCCTTAGCCGCCATAGCCATCTTCAACTCGGCTCGCTTGAAAAACGCATCGCCTCGGTCCTTTCCTGTCAACGACTTCGCGCAGAGAGGAGATAGAGCCGTGTCGAGCGAGTCGAGCGCCGAGGTCTTGAACTCCTGGAGATCGAGAGCCAAGCCCTTGATTATGTGAGTCGCGGTGTCCTTCGGATCCAGCTCAATCGCCTTCTCGTCCTTCGAACCACATTTTTTCTTTTCTTTTTTGGTTTTGGGGTTTATGTTTGATATTTTGATCGGAGAAGGAGATATGAAAAGGGGTTTGTGGGTTTTAAAATTTTTCTGGGTTTGGGTTTGATTTTATTGTTTTTAATTTTTTTATTTAGTTAAAATTAATAAATTAATTTTTTAAATTTATATGCTGATGTGTCATGGTGATGTGGCATTTTTTATAATATTTTAATTGCTCCGACTGCCACCTCAGCTATTTCCGTTGATTGACTGACGGAAAGAACGAAAATAATACGCGTTAATTGGTTTAGGGACTAAAAGTAGTAAAATAAAAATGTAGGGACCAAAATGGAAAAAAGTCAAAATATAGGGACTAAAAGTGCATTTACGCCATTAAAAAATTACCTTAAAACTCGATTTTGCAACGTCCAAGTTTAATCAATAAAGTGAGCGGTAATGAGCATGAACCCTCTCTTTTTGTTACTCAAAGTCCACATATCAGTTGTAATTGTCATCCTACTTCCATTCTTGTCTGTCATCTTCAAGGCTTTCTCCCTCTCATTATCATAAGTTTTAAGAATGTCACTCTTCAAAGTATTTCTTGAGATAAGCTTAAACAAAGGTTAAAGAGACTTCACAAGTTCTCTAAACCCAATGTAGTCAACTACTGAAAGTGGGTATTCATGTAAGATGACCATACGGGCAAGATTATTCCTCACTATGATTTGATCAAATTGGTAAGCATTTAAATCCATCGTTCCATCCACCTTATTTTGTTGTCTAATTAACACTTGTTGTCGCATATCCCTTATATATTTAAACTTTAACCGTGACCATCTTGCTAAATAATTACGCAAATGGGTTCTACCTTAGCTAGAGTCACCCAAGTAAAGCTTGCTACAATGATGGCATTAGGCTTTAAATTTCCCATTAACTTTTTTCCTTGCAAAATGCTCCCAAACATTTGAGGTAGTCTTTCTTTTTGTACTTGTATCATCATCCTCATCCTCATTTATACCCTATTGCTCTCCCTCTTCCCCTATCCCTTGACTCTTCTTGTTCCTCTACCTCTAAGTCATTTCCCACTAAGTCCACTCCCACTAAGTCCACCATTGGGGATTTTGGACTCCTAATTGGTTCAAAAGTTTGGGAGTTAGAAATTCTATCAGTCAAAACAAACATTCACAAATTCATTGTTACACATACTCATTGATTAATGGGCACAAATTCTATCAACCCAATGATAATTAAACATGATTAACTACAAATTCAAATACTTACTCATTGTTTAATAGGCATAAAGGTGATGGTGATGGTGATCCTAAGGGTGAGCTGCCAGAAGGCGACAATGGCAATGGTGATCATGAAAATAGCGAAGGAGACCGCATAGCTGGCAAGGGACAACGTCCAGTTCTTGAGGGAGAGCCGCTTGGTGAGGGAGAACCAGATTTGTTTGTGTCTCCCATCTCCGTTTTAGGCATTGCATTAACAACAAACACAATAAACAATAAACAATTTCTTCCATTAAACAAACTATGCAGATATGAATGGAAAGAATAGGGGAACAGAAATAATATAAGTGAAATGGCTGGATTTCAAAATGATGAAAATCCTTAACAAAGAAAAATGATCCATATTACAAAAACAAAGTTCAAAAAGTTCACTGATTAAGTCTTTTTTGCTTTTTTGAACCAAGATTTGCCAACTAACTCACTTACATATTTTACAATTTTATTTACTAATAATTCAAAATACATATTGACAATAAGAAAATGATTAAATGCACAGGTTGGCTTATTAATAATTAGGGAGCCTTACAATCATTTTCACAACAAAATTTCAAGCTCTCACCTTGTAATAAAGAGCCTTACAATTAAGTAAAACACCAAAATTTTAAGCTCTCACCTTGTAATTGACACTGTCATATCTGCATTTGGCAATAATGTACAAACCTATCTAAAGGAAAATTATTTATGTACTTAGTAAACTAGCACAATGGAATAATCATTTCATAAACTTAAACTGTTGCTAGTCTATTGAGCAATCATTAAAATTCATTAATGCTTGATAACATTTTATTTTATTTTATTTTTAAAAAAGGTAACAAAACGCTATAATAATTCAAATATCATCCTCTGACACATGATTGTCAATGGAATAAAGGCAGATTGAAGCCATAGTTTTGAGTTTTCTTAAGTAGAGAAAACAAAAGAAAAACAAAAAAATAAAACATTTTATGAAATACTTAAGAAAAAAAAAATTGAAGAGAAGTAGAGAACAAAGACCTTGGACCGATGGTGAATGCTTGCTTGGGCTAGCAATGCAGAGAGCTTGAGTCGGCGATGAGAGGCAGAGATGGAGGCTGTGGCCTGTGTGACTGTGTGAGGTGTGAGACTGTGAGTGAGTGAGGCCGTGTGCTGTGTAGGAATGGTTGTGATTGAGTGAGCAACGTGTGCTTCTATGAGGTAGTAAGGGTGAGGAGGCGTGAGCTAAAATGAGGGAGTGGTAAGGAGGCGTCAGCTGAAAAATGAGGGAGTTAGGGTTAGTTTATAGCTATATATATAGGGGGTTTTTTAGTAATTTTAGAATAACCGAGTCGGGTCCGAGTCCGAGTACGGGCCAAGTTTTGGGCGGGATTTTTTATAAAACCCAGACCTACTTTGGATTTTTTTTTAAACCCATACCCGACCTTATTCCTTATCGGATCGGGTAAAACTTGGCCCATTAGGATCAGGTTGAGTCGGGTACCCGCGGGTTTGGTAGAAATTGCCATCCCTATATCTACTTGGTGTTTATGGAATTATTTAAATAGGTTGGTCTAGTGATTTTAATTGGAGCTGTCATAAAAGAAAAGACTATGATCTTTAATGGAGTTGTAGGGTTAGTTGCAGGAGCTTGTAGTATGGCTGTAGGAGAGTTCATTTCAATTCACTCACAATATTACATAGAAAAGGCACAAATGAAGAGAGAGTGTAGCATTGAGAACATGGTAGTCGAGGAGCTAGATGCTGAGAAGGAGAAATTGCCAAACTCTTGTATGTGTTAAATTATCAATTGTCTCAAAATCTTAAGATGTTAAGGAATTGTGAATTTAATCACTTAACCATAAGTCTAACACCCCCCCTCACTTGTGGGCCTAAACTTCTCCTTAATAAGTGAGGGTCCAACAAGTGGGAATTTAACATTTTAAATGGAAGGTAGAGCCTAAAAAATTTAAGCGGTTAGTAAATGGTGAATTTTAATCACTTAACCATAAGTCTAAGTGTCTAACAGTATAGAGTGTCAATAGACTCAACACTTTCATTTTCAATGGGAGCTTGGGTAATGCTAATAGGGGCAATACTTGTAAAGGATTATGCAGTGTGGGTAGGTTGATAATAGCGGTTGTAAGCTTTGCCTTGTTAATGTTTGGAGGGTTAGGTTTTTTTCTTGGGAAGGCATCAATTGTGAAGTACTCGTTAAGGGTGTTGATGGGGAGCTGGATGGCTATAGGAGTTACTTATGGCTTAACCAAACTTGTTGGCTTTGCTGGATTCTAATCATATGCTTGTTTTTCAAGTCTTTTTATCTTAGTTTCTTACTTTCAAGATATGTTTGATCTTGTAGCATCATATCTCGTAGAACTACATACAAAAAAAAAAAAAAAAAAAACTAATAAGCTTCATATTTCTATCGGTCAAAGGAAAGCTTATATATTGCAAAATGGTGATGAAAGAACAATTGTAGTCTCATTCATTGATTCTCATTTAATTTAAGGACAAAATTTCTCTCCAAACTAGTTTGAAGAAAAACCCTTTAAACTTCATTTATATCTTTTTATTGAATGTGAATTTTAAAAAATTCACCGTTGGATTGCATTTTCTTATTATATTTTCAATATTTGCAAAATTCCAAAAAAAATAAAAAAATCAATAACTTTGTCATTAATCAAATGTTAAAATTTCAATTTTTTGTAGTCTTATGCATAAAAAATATATTTGTGAATCAAATAATAATTCACATCCAATTTGAACAAAATTTAACATGCATGTTAAGAACATAAAGAACATGTAATCTAACCGTTAGATTTTCAAAATATATAATCATGTATATATGTCATTACAATAAAAATAAAAATAAAATTCAATCTCAAATTGCAACAAAGAGAGGCTCACATAATATGCGAAAAAATGTTATAAAATAGCTTATAATTGTGAACAAAAACACGCATTCAAAATATGATAATTATATATATTATATACTCAAATAGGTGTAATTAACTAATCTTTTTTTTATTTATCATAAGTTAACTCAGCAATTTTAAACAGATAAGACTCTTTTAATAAAATAGATCGTGCCGCCTGAAGCACCACAGCCCCCAACCCTAGATCGCACCACTGCTCCCAAACCCAGATCGCATCGATCTCGTCACACCCCAGCACCGCCGAGATCGTACCCCAGCACCGTCGAGATCGCGCCACCTGAAGCACCACTGATATCGCACCCTAGCACTGGCAAGATCGCACCCATGACCCACCCATGCCTGATCTCTCTCTTTCTCGATCTACCTCTCCCTTTCCCTCAATTGTCAATCACTCTCTCTTCTTCCCTCTCTTCGTTTGACTGAGTTTTTGAGTTTAACGAATGTTTTGTTTTGATTTTTGTTTGGTTTTGTTTTGATTTTTGTTTGTTTTAAGTTTATATATTGAAATTTTCTATTATGAAATTTGTTTGGAAGTTGAGAAAATGTGAAAAATTTGTAGGAAAATAGCATTTTCAAAATGTTACCAAATACTAGAAATCGTTTTCCAGATTATTTTCCATTGCAGAACCAAATACCTGGATTTCATTTTCCTTATAAGAATTCATTTACCTTTGCATTCATTTTTCACTCGAAATTCGATTTACATCGAACCAAACACAGCCTAAGTAACATAGCCCACTATCTATCATAATTCATAAAGACAGTATAATTTCTCGTATCTCGGAAATGTTGAGTTTAGCAAACAAGTAAGAAAGATTTGTCTGCATTTGGAAATGGGAGGTTTGAAGTTGAACTGCTTTTCCGGTTACCGGTATACGCGTGCAAGAAAATCAATGAATAGGATAAAGTCGTTGGGAAGTTAGTCAAAATGAAACACTTTTGTATAAAACATTAAACAATTTGTAGTATCTGATTGATTCTTTATTGCCATCATGATAGGATAGGAGTGAAAAAAAGTATGATAAATATTTTGACGACATATGACTGGTGGTGCTTTATATGCCCTTTATGAAGATTGGTTGTGTGACTTCTCAATTTAAGGTTTTGAATTTTTTCAGAAAATGTTTGATCAAAAGCTGAAAAGAGTTCAAATCCCATGACTGTTTGAACGGCACTTTAGTAGTTAGTACCTTGCTGAAACCATATAAGAAAACACAAAAATATCTTATCTAGGGAAAATATATATAATTTAAGGATATAACAATTATGAATCACATATAATAGAATTACCTATTATTTGAATAAGCTCCGCTACACGAAGCGTTTTGGGTTCGAGTCACCCTCTCCAATTAGTCACGTGTTGGTGTTCTTTATACTTCATCAAAATGAGGTTTTAACTTAGGAGCGTTTATGAGCTATTTTATGGTTATATTTAGATAGAAAAGTCACACTAGTTATCCCTCCTAACTATTTTTTATTTACCATAAAAAAAATAAAACTTTAAAATAAAATCATTTGAATAAGTATAAAGAAAAAATCATATTGGGGTTTGGAGTTTGGATCCAAAAACTCCACAAAGATGACCTGCTCAATAAGCCGAACTAAATGTCTTGAAAAATCAAATTGGGCTAAATGATCGATAATTCTTTGAGTTTAAACAACCTCGTGCATTCAGGCTAAAAAGCCCACAACCCTTTTAGATCCTTGGGCTTGATAACTCTTGACATAATACCCATGTGGGTTTATACTCACAAGTAGAGAAAGTTCAAACCCATGGTCCTTTCTAAGTCTAAACAAAACCCAGCCCTTTTTATTTAAAACAAAAATGTGTAGCTCAAGATCTTCTTTCTAAAGGAGAGTCAAGCTCAAGACTCAAGACAACAATGCACTTTGGTCAAGTACGTAGCTCATGAATCAAGGAACTTAGACAAGCCCAAGTACTGGGAAGAGTATCAAACTCCTAACCAGGAAGCTTTCATTCCAAAATTTGTGAGAAGAATTAATGGTATATTTCATTTAACTGTACAAAATTTCTTTTGTAAATATATAAACTTGTTTTTTAATATTTGGAAGAATGGTTAACTTTTTGTATAGTTTACTGTCACTATTATATAAATCTAATGCTCTTGGATCTAACATTTTATGGTTCTGCATACTTATATTTGAATAAATTTAGCTCCAATGCTATATAGGGTTTTTAGATTTTTGTGTTGCTTTAAATAATGCTTTAGTTAGTTCTACTACGGATGCAAATACTAATAATAATAAGGAATATAAGCACATCGCAACCAAATCTTGAGTCTTTTTTTTTGGGGGGGGGGGGGGGGGGACTGAATGATATTAAAAAAAAAATTTAAAAAAAAACCACCATATAGAAAATGCTCAAAAGATAATGGAGCTTTTATTTTTGTAGTAAACAAATATTAAGAATATTTTGATCATACACATTTATTTATTTTTTACTTTATACACAAGTTTACGACTAGTTTAAATTAGTATAATATAATTTAAAATTAAGATAAACTAAATTGTGCACAACCAAACCAAATGAGTATAATTGCTTTGCTTATAGGGTTTAAATTGAAGCAAACAAAATATATTTTGTTTGTGTCAATGAAAAACCTTTTTTAAAAATATTTTTTCTTGAATTTTTTAGTATTTGGTAGTATCATAAAATATGAGTTAAAGGAAAATTAAAATTTAGTAAACAAAAAACCCTAATAAAAATTTAGTTTTTTTTTTTTTTTTCAAGAGTTTTATGTATTTATTTTTCGGGAAAAAATCTCATTTTATTGTTGCCGTCTCATGTTTTGAATCATATAAGAAATATTGCTAATTTTCTGCACATACCAAACACCAAAATATTTTTCAGCTCAATTTGAAGGTCATTATTAAATACGGAAAAAAAAAAAAAGGTTTTCCATAATTTTTTTTTGAGAAAAAAAAAAAAAAAAAAAAAAACTTATTTTCAAAAACTATGTCCAAAACAAATTGGGTATCTTGTAAGTAAACTTAAGGGAGCGACGTCGTTTTGGTACTCTTGCTTTATTAAAACAAAGCGCAAATTTGAAATCCATAAAGCCCCAAAACAACTCAAAACCCATGGACTCATTCACTCTCACAACTCCACCACACGCAGACCACCATGAGCGACCGCGACAGAGCTCGCGATCGCGACCGCGACCGCGACCGAGACCGTGACCGCGACCGAGACAGAGACAGAGAGAGGCGGAGAGACAAGGAGGACCGCGACCGTGACCGCGACAGAGACCGAGACCGAGACAGAGACCGAGTTAGCCGCAGCAAGAGGTCCCGTACACCGGACCGCACTCGACCCTCGCGCCACACGCGGTCCCACACTCGCTCCCCGGACCGCAAGCGCCGCCGTCAGCGCAGCGAGTCCACCGACGAGAGGGACCGTCAAAAGGCCGCCGTATCGGAATTCGTCGACGGAATCGCAAAAGAACACCAAAAGCTCAAGGAAAAAGATAAAGACAACGGCAATGGCAAGAAAGACGAAGATCAGGTTATGGCGGAAGGTGTGGACGAAGACGAGATTGAGATGATGAAGAAATTAGGGATTCCGGTAGGCTTCGACTCCACAAAGGGAAAGCCTGTCCCCGGAGCTGATGTCAGCGGCGTTAGAGCCGTAACGAAGCGAATGCCAAGGCAGTATATGAACCGCCGCGGTGGCTTCAATCGACCCTTGCCTGCTGAACGCAACCGCTGATTTCGATTCCAGATTAGGTTAGCATTGTGCTTTCGAAACTCTTTGAATTATGTTTGAATTTGATTGATTGATTTAGTGCTCTATGAATTTGCTTCACTTGTTGAATTAAACAGTGATTTATTGTTTCAAATACACTGTGAATACTGAACTAAACATTAGCCTATGCGCGATTTTAGTCCCTGAAGTTTAATTAGTCACTTATGGCTGAACTAAGAGCTGTCATGTGCGCGATTTTAGTCCTTGAAGTTTAATTAGTCACTTGTGATTGAACCAAAAGCTGACATTTGTGCGATTTTAGTCTTTGAAGTTAATTTGTGCTTATGGCCGAACTAAAGGCGGACACATCATCAATCTGTTAGACACATTAAGGACTAAGTGATTAGTTTTAAGTTTTGTTTGTTAGGGACTAAAAGCGATCATCTTAAGTTTTGGGTTAGAGCCAGTCACTTTAAACTATAGGGAATAGTTAAGGACGAAAATCAGTAACTTGTATGTTAGGGACCAAAAGCAATCACTTTAAACTTCAGGGACTAGTCAAGAACTAAAATAAGTGACTTCAAGGACTGAAATCTCTCGTAGGATAAAGTTTAGGAATCAAGTGTATTTTGCTGTTTTTAAACTAAATGCTTAGTGTAAGTGTGGACATTATATGTAAATAATATTGCTCCTTACTTTTGTTGCTGATGATGTGTAGCATTTCAATTGTTCTAGTTGGTGTCATGAGAGATACCTTAAGGTTGTGTTTGGAAACTTAGATTTGAAATGCCTTGATTTCAAATTCAAGCGTTTTAAAGGTTTTAAATCCTTGGAGGATTTGTTAAATCCAATCCTTGACCTTTTCTAAACTGTCTAAACAATATATTTGGATTTTAATCATCCAAATCCAAATCCAAATCCAAATGCCCAAATCATGTCATCCAAACACACCATAAATGATTTTCTTGTGAACTTCATTTAGTAACATTGTTACATAATTTGATACTTTACTGTATGCATGATGGGGTAGAAAAATGAGGCATGTTCAGCTGCAGATTTAAGTTGGGGTGCTATTTCTGAATCTCTGTTTGGTGTGTGTGATTGGACTTTTGAAACTCTGCATTGTTTGTTTTTGCTTTATTCTTACATTTTTCAGAAATAAAGCTTGGATTTATTTTACTTTATTTTTTAAATGATTGGATTAATTATGGTCCTTTTCAATGGTATTTTTTTGGTTTAGGGCTAGGGATGCTTTGGTTGTGTTTTCATAAGCTTTAATCTACAATGAAAGGAACAACCATGTTTTTGTGCTTGAGGAGCACAGGTATAACTGTATAAGTTTTTTTTTTGGGTATTGAAGCTCATTTATGTTTGGGTCATCCGAGGTTAATAGAACAAACATGTTATTGAACTTAGGGTCAAAGAGATAAATAAGTTATTGTAGTTATTGAACACATTCAATATTCATCTGATGCATTTTTGGCAAATGTTTTGGCTCATTATATGTTGTTGGTTTTGGGTGTTTCAGAATTCAAACCAATACCAAGCTACCAGTTTTTTGACATTGCAAATCCATGTCCACTAATTATTTTGGTTTATACATGTGGCTGATTTTTTTCCCCCCTTGTTACCTATCAAAAGAAAACATGTGGCTGATTTTCGGTGTTTTGAGATAAATATTAGCCTACAAGCTGCCATTGCCTTGGCAATAGACATGGGACATATTGGGGAATTTGTTTACCTATGCTTGTGTTGGGTCTAAGGTTAGGAGAATTTGTGGATCTAGGGTTTAGAATTGTTGAAGAAAGCGTTATGGGATTGTGAAAGGAATTAAAAGATGGTTTGATGAGTTATTTGAAGGCTAATTATTAGAAGAAAGTATGTGGGGTTTCAGGGTTTTATAGGTAAAAGAAAGGGCTTGATTTGAGATTGTAAGGAAGAGGGAAAATAGAGGATTTTAGGTTGTTCAGGAGTAGTATGAATAGTACCATAAAAATTAATTTGAATGAGTTTTGAAGTAGTTTTAAATTGGAGAGATATTCAGCACAAAATTAGAATAAGTTTGAAATCTAATTTAGGATGCTTGGCAGTTTGCACAAAATTAGAGTGGATTGGCTTAATCCTTTATTGAGCCTCAGCTTCCCCTTTAATTATATTATATATAGATAAGATGTTACTGTATAAGATTAATGACTGATGGCTAAATTGATTTTCCTCACAAATCAATGAAATAGAATCATTAATGAAAGCTGTGGAATGAAAGGAATTTAGCTCTTTGTTTAAATGTTGAATTGAATGAAGTGGAAAAGGAATTTGTGTAGGTAAAATTGGATTTTAATATTAAATGAAATGATGGTAGCAAAGTAATTTCAGCTTATGAGATTTTGGATGATAACTGATGCATATGACTTTTATTTGTTGTCCTTGTGATTTGGCAACGAAGCAATGTTGCTGTCTGTTTTAAAATTGGTGTGGGTATGTATGTCAGTATGTGTTTCTCAAAGTTTTAAGGTTGATTTTTGTTTTTTGATGAAGTTATTAATTCTAGAATTGAGAAAAGCTGAGAATCATTAATGCAATATATTGGTCTTAAATTCCAATAATCAATTTTGTTCTCTTTCCAGATGGGTGTAGTCTTCTTCCGGCAAGACTTGATCAGATGCAGACTTGGATGCTTGAAACCCTTTAGTAGGACAAAAATGAACGAGGCCATGTAAGACTTTCTTTATTGTATTGAGCATCTGATGACTGCTATCTTGAGACTCAGATTTTTTTATTAGTGTATTGTATCTGATTTTTCTAGATATTGTTATTAGTTTTCAAATTTCGGGATTTATATTTGGTATCTGGTATTACTTGTATGGTCCCTCTGAGATGTGATGTGTTGTATGCAAGGAGATGATTCAAGCATCCAATAATTTGTATGCTTCAATTCTTTCTACTCCTTGGCCACTTTTCATAGTTTGTGAGAGTACAGTTGTACATTGTTTGAAGGACCATGTGTGTTATCTTGACAAGACATGCATTTAATGCTTTCTTTTAAATCTTCTATTGCTACAGCAAGGCAACACTGTCACTAATGGATAACCCTGCACATCTATAGAATATCATGGCTATATATGATTCATCCAAAAAAAAAAAAATCATGGGTATATATGTCTCTGTTTTGCTCCACTTGGTATTTCTATAACTTCGGTTTAGTATGTATTTTATGTATATTTCTTTTCTTCTCTCTCTCTCTCTCTCTCTCTCTCTCTCTCTCTCTCTGTGCTTAATGCTTGATAGAAGAGGAGGTTTCTTGGATGGTTGTCTCTTTTAGTTAATCTTATTTTATGCTGTATCCCCTCCTCCTCCTCCTCCCTTGGCTAATTTATTTTACATTTTTAAGAAGAGAGGCTGGATAGATGTGTCAGCAATGAATACTAGAGGTTGTTATTCTCTAAGATGCAACCCATCTAGTGGCACCAACTTCAAATAATAGTCGTATTCTTTTTTAAACAGTTATTTAGCACACTATTTATCTGCATCCATTTAGATTATGCCGCTTGGACAAGGTATAGTGCAAGCTTTGAAGTGGTCCAATAGGATTGGGAGAAAGAAGCTATAGGCTCCCCGAGCTTTATAAACTCAATTTTTTTTTATAAGTAAGAAGAAAATATTATTAATGAAAGAAAAGCAAGAAAAATACAATGAGTTCGCGGTAGTGAATGAAGGAAAAAGGAGCAAAAAGACAGAAGCAGCCCCTAATCTATTCTAATAGACAAAAGAAAATCCATAAGGGTAGAACAATCCGAGAAGCCCCAACAACAGGACCAATGAAAGAGGGTCCGTTGGCAACACTTTAATAATTGAACCACAATTTTCCCCTCATTTTCAAAAGACTGTCGATTTCGTTCAGTTCAAATGGTCTACAATAAACAGCCTGGAACCAAATTCCAAATATCATAATTATGCTTCCCAAGCCAATGATACCAACAAAATAGTAAGTCCACAACTGAACCTAGCATAACCCAATTAATCACAAACAGTCTTAGCATATACATTTACAAAGAATGAGCTATCGGGCAAAAAGGTAACAGGTGATCCACAGATTCCGTGTAACAACAGCACATACAAAAACGATTTGCCAAAAGGTGACCACAAAGCGTAAGGTTATCCAAGGTAAGAATTTGACCATGAGCTGCTGTCCACATGAAAAAAGCCACCATTTTAGGAACCTTAACTTTCCAAATGCCCTTCCAAGGGAAAGAGAAAGGTGCTGCATTTCGAATCTTATGATAAAAAGACTGAATATCGAACTTCTCACTTCCATTGAGATCCCAACAAAACCTATCACGCCCTCCACCCCTAGGAAAACGGGATTGGAGGAAACGAAGTAGGGAGTAGGAAGCCGTTAACTCCCAATCATTAAAATCCCTATAAAATCTTAAAACTCCACACTCTGTAGTTATCACCCACTGGAAGGCTTAACACTTCAGAAATACAAGCCTCCTTATTGGCTGAACACAAAAATAACTGAGGATAAAGAATTTTAAGAGGAACATCCCCAGTCCACTTGTCATGCCAAAACAGAATACAAGAACCATCCCCCACCACAAAAGAGAAATGCCTAGCAAAAGTATCCCACCCTTCACTAATAGTCTGCCATAACCCACAACCATGAGCCCTTCTACAAGCTCTAGTGCACCAACCCCCTTTTCCCTCCCTATATTTCGTGGTTGTGACCCTTCGCCACAAATGAGTGGTTTCATGGCCATACCTCCAAAGCCATTTCCCTAGAAGGGCCTGATTAAAAGACGCCAAATTCCGAATTCCCAAACCACCCAACTCACGCAATAAGCATACCTTTTTCTCAAGCTACCAAAGGATATTTGAAACACTCAACTGACGAACCTCACAAGAAGTTCCTCTGAATGCGTTCCAATCTAGCCGCCATAGCTTTATAAACTCAATAAGAAGCTTCAATTGAATAGGGAGAAGGATTAAAGAAGTGTAACAAAAATCACTTTGGATTATGCAGGGTCGTGATTAAACAAATAGAAGAAAGATTAGAAAAATTGAAGAAGCATGATCCTACAAAGGATAATCTGCAGTTAGGCTTGTTTGAATACTGAATTGGAATAATGGTTATTAAGGGATGAGATGGTTTGGAGACAAAATCTAGAGAACTGTGGTTGCATGAAGGAGATTAAAACTCTAGATTTTTTCACCTATCCACCATCTTTTGTATTAGATAATAGAATGAGAGACTATTTTATAGATAAATTTGAAAAGCTTTTCTCCTTTCTCCTCAACTTTACCGGCCTTCCCTAGGGGGCTATCTCAAGAGGTAAAATCCATCCTTTTATCTTTTTAATCCCCAAGGCTCCCAATGCTCATTTTTCCTCTAAATTTAGACCTATTAAATTATGTAATGTTAAGTTATATGCTTATTGCAAAAGATTTGACTACAAGAATTGGACCCTTGGCAGCCAAATTGATTTCCCCCATCTACTGGCATATGTCTCTAAGAGCACCCACAGCAGATGTGGGATATGTGCCAAATGCTAAATATTTGGCACATATCCCACACCAAACCTAATTTAAGCCCATTTAGCAGATGTGGGATATTGTATTTTTTTTCCAACATTGAACAGTACCGTGACAAATTTGCCACGGTACGGAAGAGATGTGGGAAAAATGTTATTGTTTGTTTATTTCTTTCTCTCCCCTTTCTCCGTCAGTCTCCTCTCTCTCACCCAATCCTCTCCTCTCCTCTCTCTCTCGCCCACGCCGACGCCCACGCCGACGATCATTTCCACGCCAACGTTGATGCCGATCTCTCTCTAGCAATGGTTTTTCTGTTTTTTTTTTTTTTTTTTTTTGCTGTGGTTTGATGGGTTCGGTTCCGATGGAGGTGGGTGGGTTCGGATGGGCTAGGCTATGAGTCGACGATGTCGGTGTGGGTCTGTTGTGTGGGTCGGCGATGACGATGACGGCGATGAAGATAATGGGTTTGGAGTTTGGGTTATGAAGGTTTTGGGTTTAGAAGTGGCTGTGGGTGAGGGTGTGGAGGCAGTGGGTTTGTCGGGGTTTGTGGTTGAGCTGGTGGTGGTGGGGCTTCCGATTTGGTGTTGGCGGGCTATGGGTTGTGGGTCGGCGGCATTGTGGGTCGAGGTTTGGATTTGCGGCAGCGCTGATGGGTTGGGTGGTGCTCATGAGTTTGTTTGTTTGATTTGTTTGGGTTGTTGCGGCAGCGCTAATGGATTTGCGGCAGTGCTGATGGGCTGTTGCGGCAGCGCTGGATTTGTTTGGGTTGGGGTTTGGCCGGGGTTTGGCGGTTGGATTTGTTTGGGTTGGGATTTGGCTGGATTTGCTTTAAGTTGTGTTTTTGGATGCGGAGGATGTGGTGGTGGCTGTTGGTTGTTGGCAGAGGGCTGTTGATTGTGTTGATGAGAAGGAAATATTATTTTAAGGTGTAGTAAATATTATTTTAATGTATAGAATTGAATTATAAAACATCTGATAAATGGGATGTTGTAAAATAATGTGGTAAAATAATAAAGTAAGCATTTGATGTGGTAAAATGACAAAATTTTTAGAACATCTGCTACGGATGCTCTAATAGATGGATTGCTGAAAAGGATTATTATTTATCAAGAGCTATTACATAGTTTAGTTTATTTATTTATTTGAGATATTCAGCCATTACTTAGTTTTAGGCCCAAAAAAAATAAATGTATGGCCGAATTGGAATTAAGCTAGACATGTCCTGCCTATAATCAAATTGAGTTGGATTTTTTGTTAAATAACAGAATGTTTTAGCTTTAGATATGTGTTAATCCAAGTAAATGGCTTTTTTTTTTTTTTTTTTTTTTTTTTTTTTTTTTTTTTGTTTTCTGTAATGTTCATCGATCCAGGACAAAGCAGCTTTCTTTACCTTTTCATAATAAACTAGAAATCAATCATATCAATCAATGAAACTTATACTGATCATAGCTAGCCTGTATTGTTTATGGTGCGCAAGCCAAATATACTGGGCAAATTCTCGTCGGCCAGCTGTTGGTGAAGAGGCTGACCTTGGAGTGCTTGTATTTTTAGACGTATTTTTTTCTCCCTCACTGTTTGTGTATTATGTCCATGTACCCAAAAGATCTTAATTCTGAGCAGATTCCCCTTTAATAATAGTACCATTATAAACTTGTGGGGGTGTGGGGGCAAGGGCCGGGTTCAAGTCTTCAAGAAGGAGCTTTACACACATACACTTAAATTAGGTTAGAGTAGAAATTTTCTATCTTGTATCAAAAAAAAAAATTAAAAAAAAAATAGTACCATTATAAACATGATAAATGAACAGCACACTTCTGCCGACCTTATGTAGTTGAACAAATGCTTCGAGCAAAGATTTACGTTCTGCAATTTGTCATGAATCCTTCAGTTTTCAGAATTCTATTCATTAATTTGTACTCTTCACTGTGTATCATGTTATTGTTTTTCTTGAAAGATCATGAAGTTTTTGTAAATTCAAATCAGTATATACTTGGATTATAACTTGTAAGCCATTCTGATAAAGCTTGATTATTTCCCTATTTGTGGGAACAACATTTATTAATTACAAGTCACCAAATCTAAAAGCAAACAATATAAGTAATAAAATAAGAGGACGATGTGGAAATAAAGTGATAAACTAATGGATAACATCTTCAAATGGAAAAAACTACTATGAGATAATGTAAATGGAGTTAACACTATACCAAAAGTTGTTCTAGTTTGATTAATAAGACGAAATATTTTGATACCGAGACAAAGACAGACCTAGGATTTAAAGCTAACGGGGACCGGAGATAAGCGAAAAAAATAAAAATAAAAATAAATTCACAACTTTATTCATATATGTTGAATTTAAATCTTTTCTTTTGAAGAAAAAAAAATCAAATCAAATCAAATATTGTAGTTGATTTTCTCATGATCTACAAATAAAATAAAAAATTATATTTATTATCTCACAAAAGGACTAATCAAACATTGACAATTTTGTTTTGATAAATTTATGTCACATATATATTATATTATTTATTTCATTTTGTTTCTTTATCTTTGTTTTTTATCTTTGTCATTTTGTTTCTTTATCTTTGTCACCCATTGCTCCAAACACACTGGTACCCCCACTACTAATTTATAATGCATTATATGTCATTTATCTCCTTCTTTATCTTTTTATCTCTGTTGCCTATTTCCAATATTACCCCACTACCAACAAATAGTCAAAGTGTCAAACAATAAAATGCTTTATATATTTTCACTGTATAAATCACAACTCACAGTCAAATACTTTAGCAAAAACTATATATAAATCACAATTCACATCTCACTTTCTCAACTCAGACTCTCCCATTCATCAGTCAAAAAAAAAAAAAAAAAAAAAAAAAAAACCTAACAACAACTTTGAGACAAACAGAGACTCCCAAGCCCCAAACACAATCACATATTCAAATTCAATTCACAATCATCCTTTGCCAAAAAAAAAACCACAATCAGAGATTCCTACAATCATCCTTAGCAAAAAAAAAACAACACAATTAGTCAATCACAGATTCACAACACAAACATTATATCAATGTTATTTTAGGTTTTGAAGTTCAAAGAGAGAAAAACTACTTGAAAGGGCAAATTGGAATTTTGGGATGGAGGTTGGAGGCTGCAACTGCCGTAGACAATAGTGGGTTAGGCAGATCAAGTTGCCGGAGGCACTAAGGGAAGTGGCAGGGACGTGGGTCTATGGCGGTTGAGGCTAGGTGGCATGATGGTGGCCTGTGGCGACATCGTGTGAGACTGACGGTCTGTGCGGCGCTGTGGCTAACCCCTGACTCCAGTTAGTACTCAGTACTCTCTCTCAATCTCTCCACTCCAATCACTCTCTCTTGATCTCTAACTCTTTGTCTCTCTTGACTTTCTCTCTCTCTCTCACTTTTTTTTTTATTATCTAAATCGGTTTATAGGGTTAAAAGTGTTAAATGGGTTTAAAAATAAAATAAAAAATTGGGTTAGGCTTGTGGGGGCTAGTCAATGTTGGGCTGGGGGGGGGGGGGGGGGGAGGGGAGTAAGGGTTGGCTAGGCTTAAAGTATTATATATAACTAAATTTTTTAATTATTTTTTGGGCCAAGAGGGGCTCGGGCCCTCTTAGGCCCCCTACTGGGTCCGTCCCTATGCCTAGATGTGTCATTTCAGGTTTACCGCTAATTTTATATATTTATATATATAGATAAATTTATTTATTTGTATATTCATTAGTCAAAATTTATAGTATCATTTATTAAAAACATTTAAAATTATAAGTTTTTTTTTTTTTAAGAAGAAGTTCATATCTCATTTAATATGCTAATTTCGAACTAAAATGTCAATTTATTGATTATAGTAGACAATTGATGTTCATGTACTTAAAATGATACTCTAATAATAATAAATTAAAACAAAAAACAAAACAAAGCAAACCTAAGGCTTGTTCTGTGTATTTATAATGCCATAGTGGCGTTCTAAATAATAATAATAAGAATAAAGAAGAAGAAGAATAGTTCTATTGAGCGGTGCTTTTGTTTTCTCGTTTTTACCTCCATTTCTACTGCCACACTCACCATCGTCAATATGCTGCTGCTGCTGCTGCCGCCATAGTGGTATACTGGTATTTAATAACATGGCAGTGGCAATAGAAACTATAATTACTATTTGTACTCAAAAGTGAAGGGAACAAAAGTCAAAAAGTTGTATTCATAAATATCAATCGGAAAACATTAACTTTGGCTTGAGAGATTAGTGTAGTACATAAATTCTTTGTAGTTAAAATGAGAGCAGTTGTGTTACAGCCAAGGAATTATAACAAAGAAGACTTTGCAAGTTGTGCAAACTGAGACGAGCTGAGATTGAAAAGAAAGTAATTCAGAATTCAAGATGCTTTGCAAAAATGTGAAAGGGATGAAGTAGATGCAGCAGGTTTCAATGAAATAATACCTGAAATATATACAGTCTTTGTACAAAACAAAGCTACCACACTGACAATACTGTGAAGAAGAAATCTCAATGAGCGGCAAATTTCGTTGAAAGTTGATTAAAGTATATTTGTAATTTAAAAAAAAGTTAAAAAAAAAATTGTCATACTAATAGTTTATAAAAATATTGGTAAGTAAAAAAGTAACGCAAGTTTAGTTAGGTTTAACACCATAAACATGTGGAAGAAGATCTTCTATCTACATCATTAAATCATTAATATGTCTCGCATGTTTAGTTAGATTATAAATTATAAAATTTTCCAATTGATGATATGTGAGAAAATAATATCGCTAAAGGTATTTGTAAAGGACTTTGCAAAAGTGAGCAAATGTTTAAAAGGCTAAAGATTCATCCTCACTTCTCAAGGCTTTGATGAATTCAATAAATTTGTTGAGGCAATTGGCATCAACGTTTAATTGAAAATGCTAGAGCTAAAAACTTTTTTTTTTATTTATAACAAATAGTTGATATTGTGAGTGATTATTAGTAAGTAAAAAAAAAAAAAAAAAATGATATAAGTAATGAGCTCAAATGAGAATCAATAAAAATTTGTCACATCAACATTGTGTAAAAATATTGTTAAAATTTTTGTGTTTATAGCATTACTCATACTTAATATATGTTAATCATTTAACTTATTTAGAAAAATGCTAGTGGTTGGCCATAAAAAAAAAAACCAATAAAAATTTGGTCACAACAATAACTTATAAAAAACATTTGTGAGGTTCAGCCCAAAATTTTCATTTATTTTACTGGCTCTTTATGTGCTATAAATAGATCACATTGTCACTTTAGAAATGCACCAGTACTCACCATTCTTCCTCAACTTCCTCTTTTCTCTCTTTCATTTTTTTTCTTCTCTCCTTTCTTGTTCCCTTCCCCAACCCTCACCTTCTCCAGTTAGGTCCTCAGCCAAAACATTATTCTCTGTGCTCCACGGCCTATCCTTCATGGCCAGGCCTCTCTCTCCAATCCCTGCTCAGAACACTCGAGGAGGATATAGAAAACGATGTCCTTGCCTTTGCGGTATTGGTGTTGCTGCTTTCGTTCAATCACTAAAGAGGTTTTTTTTTTTTCAACACCTTAATTTTTTTTTTCAAAGCCAGTTTTTGTTATTTCTTACCCTTTTTTGTTATTTTTGAGATTGGCCAGTTTTTGGCCAATCACAATCACTTCGGTTTTAAATTCCCTCTCAACTTCCCTCACATATTGTCTAGGTTCTTGACAACAACATATTTGTTATGATTTGATGCTAATACCCCTTTATTGTGAAAAAAAAAAAAAACCCTAGTACTTTTTTTTGATAGGATTTACCCAGTACTAGAATTCTTGAAAGTAAAGTACCATATAAATAATAATTGTCATCTTAAATATTTATAATCCACTTAATAATATAAAATTTAAAAAAGAAAAAAAAGTGTAAAAAAAAGAATTTACCCAGTACTTGATTTCTTGAAAGCAAAGTACCATACAAAAAGAAAAAGAAAAAAACAAAATAAAGATAAATTGCTCCACAGTCCACACTCTAAATACTAATTACTATCTTAAATATTTATAATCCACTTAATAATCTAAAATTTACAAAAAAAAAAAAATTGAAAAAAAAAATTTACCCAGTACTTTATTTCTTGAAAGTAAAATACCATACAAAAAGATAAAGATAAAAAAAGATAAAGATAAATCACTCTATAGTCCAAACTCTAAATACTAATAATTATCTTAAATATTTATTATCCCCTTAATAATATAAAATTTACAAAAGAAAAAAAAAATTACCCAATACTTTATTTTTTGAAAGTAAAATATCATACAAAAAGATAAAGATAAATCACTCCACAATCCAAACTCTAAATACTAATAACTATCTTAAATATTTGTTATCCACTTAATAATATAAAATTTACAAAAGAAAAAAAATTTTTACCCAATACTTTATTTCTTGAAAGTAAAGTACCATATAAAAAGAAGAAAAAAAAAAGATAAAGATAAATCACTCCATATTCCACACTCTAAATATTAATTACTATCTTAAATATTTATAATCCACTTAATAATATAAAATTTACAAAAAAAAAAAGTGAAAAAATTTTTTTTACCCTGTATTTGATTTCTTGAAAATAAAGTACCATACAAAAAGATAAAAATAAATCACTCCACAATCCACACTCCAAATACTAATTACTATCTTAAATATTTATAATCCACTTAATAATATAAAATTTACAAAAGAAAAAAAAAAGTGAAAAAAAGTTTACCCAGTACTTTATTTCCTAAAAGTAAAGTACCATACAAAAAGAAAAAGATAAATCACTCTACGGTCCATACTCTAAAAACTAATTACTATCTTAAATATTTATAATCCACTTAATAATATAAAATTTTCAAAAAAAAAAAAGTGAAAAAAAAAAAAATTTACCCATTGCTTGAGTTCTTGAAAATAAAGTATCATACAAAAAAAAAAAAAAAAGATAAAGATAAATCACTCCACAGTCCATACTTTAAATACTAATTACTATCTTAAATATTTATAATCAACTTAATAATATAAAATTCACAAAAAAAAAAAATTACCTAGTACTTGATTTCTTGAAAATAAAGTACCATACAAAAAGAAAAAGATAAATCACTCTGCAGTCCACACTCTAAATACTAATAACTATTTTAAATATTTATAATCCACTTAATAATATAAAATTTAGAAAAAAAAAAATGAAAAAAAAAATTTACTCAGTACTTAATTTCTTAAAAGTAAAGTACCAAACAAAAAGGATAAAAAAAAAAGATAAAGATAAAACATTCCACAGTTCACATTCTAAATACTAATAACTATCTTAATTATTTATAATCCACTTAATAATATAAAATTTACCACACAAAAAAAATCCAGTACTTTATTTTTTGAAAGTAAAGTACCATAAAAAAATAAAAAAATATATTAAAGAAAAATCACTCCACAATCCGTACTCTAAATACTAATTACTATCTTAGATATTTATAATCCACTTAATAATATAAAATTTACAAAAAAAAAAAAAAAAAATACTCAGTATTTGATTTCTTGAAAGTAAAGTACCATATAAAAAGGAAAAAAATATAAAAAAATATAAATCACTCCACAGTCCACATTCTAAATGCTAATTACTATCTTAAATATTTATAATCCACTTAATAATATAAAATAAAAGTTCAAAAAAAAAAATTTTAACCAATACTTAGGGCCCGTTTGGTATGTGTGTTTAAAAACTGAAAAATATTGTTTGAAAATATTTATGGAAATACGTGTGGGTGAAAAAGTGTGTTGAAATGCGTGAAATGCTGTTTAAAAACTGAAAATTGTTGTTTGAAAATACAAACCAAACACCCCCTTAATTTCTTCAAAGTAAAGTACTATACAAAAAGAAAATGAGAGAAAAAAAGATAAAGATAAATAACTTCATAGTTTTGAAAGTAAAGTACCATACAAAAAAAAAAAAAGATAAATCACTCCACATTCCACACTCTAAATACTAATTACTATTTTAAATATTTATAATCCACTTAATAATATAAAATTTACAAAAGAAAAAAAAAGTGAAAAAAAAAAAAATTTACCCAATACTTGATTTCTTGAAATTAAAGTACCATACAAAAAGATAAAAATAAATCACTCCACAGTTTACACTCTAAATACTAATTACTGTTTTAAATATTTATAATTCACTTAATAATATAAAATTTACAAAAGAAAAAAAAGAAAAATTATCCAATACTTTATTTCTTGAAAGTAAAGTACCATACAAAAATAAAAAAATAAAAAAATAAAGATAAACCACTCCACAGTCTACACTCTAAATACTAATTACTATCTTAAATATTTATAATCCACTTAATAAATACAAAATTTAGCAGCACAAAGCTTTAACCTTTTTTGAAGATAAACAATAGACACAGAGGTTCAACCTTTGATGTACACAACTATGGGGGTGGGTCAGACCTTGTAGGTTTTGAGCTACACGTGGGTGGAGAGTTCAAACTTGGATCATAAATTATAATGGCTGGACTTGGGCTTTTTGTCTATTTTGAGAAGGTAGTCATTTGTTTTTAGAAAATTACATTTGTTTGGTCTAATTGTCAACCCCAGCCCATATCAATAACTAATAATAAAAATAAGTTACTATTAGTTATTGGGTAATAATTTAAAAACTTAATGAAAAAGGTTTAAAAAACTAAATGGAAACTTAGAGTGCCATATAGTAGGACCTCATGTATCCCCACATGAGGTCTCTACTTTATATATATATATATATATATACAGCGCTGAAGGCGGAAGTACAGTTACACAACAATAATATAATATGAAAGTAATTTAAAACAATAATAAGGCGATAGAACCAGCCAAACAGTATATATGAAAGCAATTAAAATCGTCCAAAATGGAGATACCAACAAGTAATAATAATGAATTGAAAGCAATTAGAACCATCCAAGATGGCTGTAGCAACAAATAATAATAATAAACTGAAATCTGAAAATACTTGTTAATGAAAATAGAACAAAACACATACAGTAATAGTAGTGATTACAAGATCTCAAGATAACATGTTAGCAATTACAAGGCTTGTACTAGTTCTGGTTGCAAGATTGTAAGGTAGTAGGAAATGCTAAAGTGAAATAAGGAACTTTCTCAAAGAAAAACTCTCGAGAAGGAGAATAGTTCTGAGAGGAAGTTCTCCAAGAAAAAAACTGAAAAAAAAAACCTAAGAAAAAACCTGATTTAAACTTAAGGGACAGGTATATAGTGACAAATGAATAATGACAGGTGAATAGTAAAAGTAGATTTTCCTACTTTTGACTCAAATTTTTTGAGGAATCCTCCATAGGGTTCAAAGGCCTGCAAATTAAGGGTCTAGGCCATATTATTGGTGTCCTTATGTGCCAAAAGAAACTAACAAGCACCATCATTTCAGAAGCATTGTCTTCTTGTGCCAAATGAGCCCTATATATATATATATATATATATATATATATATATATATATATATTTTTTTTTTTTTTTTTTTTTGATATATATATATATATTTTTTTTTCCTGTAATGTTCATTGATCCAGGACAAAGCAGCTTAGGAGTTTGCTTGATACGAGAGAAATAAGTAAACATTCAAGGTACCTAGGCTCACCCATGATTTTATCCAATAGGAAAGTTGAGGATTTTAGGCACTTGAAAGATGAGTAGAGAAAAAAATTGTGTGGATGTTGGGATAAATGATTTTTTTGGGCAGGTAGATGTGCTATGATTAAGTCGTTGGTCCAAGATATTGCAACCTATGTAATTCAAGCTACCGAATCAGTTATGCGATAAACTTGATTGTATGTCTAGTCGTTTATGGTGGAAACATAAGCTGGGGGAAGGTAAATACTTGTCACTGAGGGCATGTGAATTGTTGCGTTAACCAACAATTCAGGGGCTCTCAGTTTTAGGAATTTGGATATCAACAAGGCAATGTTACGAAATTGGGGTGAATGATTGCTACAAACAGAGAGAGCCTATGTGTTAGTTTTAAGGGAAAAATATGGTGAAAATAACATTTGGTTACATGGTACTAAGGTTGTGGAGGGCTTAGTCGATGGAGAAAGGTAGATTTTGGATATGGGTATCGAAATGGGTGCCATACTAACTTGGTGGGCATGATATTTTGGGTTTTTGCAGTTGGTCAGTTGGTCTTGCTGGTGAGGCGAGGAGCCTTGAAAATAGCTCGCTTAGCCTGTCATGGGCTTCTAAGCCTCACACATATCACTATTCTAGTGGCTTTATGTCACAATTAACAGAATCATTAAGGCAAAAATACACTTTTTTTTTACTGGTTGAGAGAGAGAGAAAAATACACTGTTAATGCTTAAGATTTAGTACACAAAGGATGATGTGTCAATTTTTTATGTCTTAATATATTTAATAGAGTGATGATGTGTCAATTTTTAGTTTGATCATATTATCTAAAGACTAAAAGCAATCGTTTTAAATATTGAGATCTACCGATTCTCTAGGAGTTTAACTTCTTCTTCCTCTTTTTTTTTTTTCTTTTCTTTTAAATCACTCATGGACTTAAGTCTAGGGGTGAATAGTGTTTTTTTTTTTTTGTGCCTAAATGTTAACAAAAATACTTTAATATGTATGTATGAAACAAGTGCTTTGGGCCTTGGGGTTCCTTTTTATTTTGGGCATAGCATAATTTTTTTTTTGGTAATTATCTAAAACATTTTTGTTTTGAGATGGCCAATTTAGTAAAAAATAATTGGTTATTGAGGTGGAATTATATGATTTTTTTTAGTCTTAATTCAATATTATACAGTAAAACATATCTCTTTTTGTACTGAATGGGATAGGATGGTAAGTGAAGTTGCATACATATTTAATTCATATAAATTGTAGTATTTTATAATAATAATAAAGTATATTTCTAAAAAACCAACTACTATCCCCTCAAAAAAAAAAAAAAAAAAAACTACTTAACATTAAAAGTCCACTAAAAACAATTAATTTATATGCTATTAGCTCACAAAAGAACAGAAAATAGCTGTAAATATGTATTTGGGGGTAATATTTCATCAAGAAACTCGAAGTTCATTGGTAAAATAAATGTATTCACAATGTGAATAATGCTTACACTGGATCAAGGCTTTCGTGTTAACTTATCTATGCATCCTCATTTTGTGTCGGTATTGCATTCGGCCAGCTTATTTTCCGAAGTGACTTTAGAAGATAATAAAGTTAGCATACTTTTAAGGCGAAACTACATTGTTGGTCCCTAAAGTTTACCTATAGAGCACTTTTAGACCCTAAAATTTCAAGTGAACGCTATTGGTCCCAAAAATTTCAATAATGAGCGCTAGTGGTCCTTTTATTAAATTTTGTTAGTTTCTTTTTATCTATGTGTCTAACGAAATAATGATGTGGCATTTTTTTAATGATGTAATAATTTTTTTTATTAAAAAATTATGCATCAGCCTGAGTCTCCCAAATCAAACCCAATTCTATTTGGATCTTCCATTGATTTTCTTACTAACCAAACAAAACTACTACTAATATTCTCCAATCGCTGAAACCTGGCTTGCTAAATTTACCATTGCCTGCCTTCTTTTACTAGCTATTAGATTAACCACCACTTGGAAATTTGTAGTACATGCCGAAAATCAAATACAAATTGAAACATTCTCAAGATTTGGAGATATAACATAATAGCCATAATAATTATTAGGATAATGAAAAAAAAACCCATAACTCATATAATTCTCCAAAGTTCATGGGTATCTTCGAGATCGGTTAGTCTAACACCCACATTTGGAAGGCATACACCCACATTTGGAAGGCATCTCCCTACCCTATATAATATATTTTCCGGTGGACGATCAAAAGGGTATCTCCATCTTTTTCTTTTATCGCAAATAGTCCTATTCTTGTTTTTTTTTTTTTTTTTTTTTTTCTTTTTAATTCAAATTGGAGTTTTGATTTTAAATCCTTTGGTTTTAGAGAGAGTGGAAGTAGTACTACAGCTTGGAGAAGCCAGGCGGTCATTATAAGATGCAAATTGCTAGGAAAATCAATGTAAGATCCAAAAAAAATTAGCAGTAGATCTGTTTGGCTCCTAAGAAAATCAATGTATGATTCAAAATAGAACTAGGTTAGATTTGGAAGACCCAAGCTGATGTGTATTTTGATGGATAATTTTTAATAAAAAAATGACACATCATTAAAAAATTACCACGTCATTATTCTGTTAGACACCGACAAAAAAAACTAATAGAAGTTAATAAAAGAACGGCTAGTTTTGCCTACTTTTAAATAAGGATTTGCTTAAAATTCGCTTATTTTGTTGAAATTGAAAATTTTTTACTGAAAGTTCGTAGATAAAGATAAAAATTAGCTGAAATAATATAATAAGATTCATAAATAGTATCAAAGAAGATAATAAAGCTCATAAATAATAACAAAAATAAGATAAAAATAAGATAGATAAATAGTAAAATACTGAATCTGAATTATTTGGGGCAAGATGCAAACTTATTTGTAGTTTATTTGTTAAACTCAATTTTTGTCTCACATTGCCGACGGAAAATAAGCAATAAACCCTGTAGCAATATTGTGCCAGTGTCAGTGCCAGTGCCAGTGCCAAGTCAAATCTGATGGAATTTAAAACCACTAGCCCCCACCAAAAATTAACCTAAAAACCATGGGCTAGTAATGTCCCACATTATAATATATATATAGAAGTAGATTATTAAAAATAAGCCAGAATCTATGAGTTAATTACCACCAAAAATGAACCTAAAAACCATGGGCTAGTAATGTCCCACATTATAATATATATATAGAAGTAGATTATTAAAAATAAGCCAGAATCTATGAGTTAATTACACATCACAGATCATATAAAAGATATTATTTTTTAACAAAAAGAGTGAAAAAAAAGCTCATGAGTATCTTCTCCAAAGATGCTTTGCTAGTGCATAACACCCAAATTTCTTATTGGTTCCGCATAAAGGGATTAATAAAATAAACATTGGGTTTGAAAATCTTTGAAGAGAAAGGTAAAAAAAGCCCAAAGCAAGCACCTTAAGCACTGGTGGTGGGTTTCTGAATGACAAAGGCCATGCACTGAGCTTGTTTCTTGTTGTCAAAAGCCAAGCAGCGAATATAAGCATTTGGGTAAGTCTTTTTGCACTCTTGGATTTCATTGAGGACTTGAGAGGCATCACTGCACCCAAACATGGGTAGCTTCCACAGTGTCCAATACCTCCCATCATAGTATCCTGGCATTCGGCTATGCTCTCTACGAACACTCCCCACCTTCCATAGAAATAAAACAAAAACATCAAATTATACCAACTGACATGATAATGAATGTGATCCATGTAACTTTAACTCATAAACAACATAATAAATAAGTGTTTGAATTGCTCTTTTGTGATCATCGACACATTAGTTTGTAAGGATTAAACAATAAAATTTGTATTGTCTTAACATCACTTGGGAGTCTAAATTATGCAAAAGGAATTCTCTGAAAAGATGAGCATAGATAGATTCATGTGTGCCGGTTATTTTGGCTACATGCCCTTTTTTTAATTTAATACAAACAAGTTGATGAGTAAAGATTCCACTTGTTGAAACATTGAATAATGGAAACCTCATTAATTAACTATAAATCTTAATTAATCTCATCTAACCTCATCAAACTCAAGGCAAGGAATCCATCCCATTTTCATCATGTAGTCAACCTCCTTTGCAATTGAATCCTCAGAGAGGGGAGGGAGGTAGGAGAGTGTCTCAAACTTTTTATTGTTAATGGGATTCCATGTCTGTTAAAAATTATCAATTAAACAGAACAAGTTAGAAGGAGAAAAACTAGTAATAATAATCAATGATCGGTGAGTTTTTAGTTTTATATCAACAATATTTACCTTCATGCAGTAAGTTTTAGAACCATTGGAGATAGTTTTCTGGCTCCATCCAATAGATTCTTTCACTGCAGGCAGCTTTGTGGAGTTTGATTTCAAGCCAACAAAGCCTGATACAGCAGCAACCGGAGATGTAAAGATCCCAGCAGACATCTTCAGACGGAGGTGGTGGTGCTGGTGCTGGTGCTGGTGGTACTAACAAAGAAGATTGAACAAAAAGAAAGCAGAACAGGTAGCACAGAGAGTGGTATTCGTATTACAATTGTTTGTGTTTGAAGGTGGTATAATTGGTTGTGATGAAGTACAGGACAAATAGTCGCCTGGCTGTTTATGAATTGTGATGTATGGTTTTGTTTGGGGGAGAGTGGTAATTATCAATAAGGCGGGGGGCACGATGTGGTGTAGAGTTTTATCACCAACTACACCTTTTTTATGTAGAGCACCCACAGTAGCAAATGTGCCAAATGTTTGACATTTGACACATTTACCACATCAAACACAAAAAATACCTCTCATTAGATGTTCTATATGTGCCAAATTTTTACCATTTAACGGTACAAACACAAATGGTAAACTGAAAAATATTATTTTATTCAATTTTTGCTCTTTCCTCTCATTTCTTTATTTGATTTTCTCTCTCCCTTCTCAAAATCTCTCTCTCCCAAGTTCCCAACCTGTTCTTCCTCTTCTCATAATCGGATGCAAGCAAGAAGAAGGTGGCGCAGAAGAAGGTGGCAACGACGACCAATCATCATCTTCCTCCATAACCACCACCTCAGCCAACCACAACCACCACCTCAGCAACAAAACCCAAATCCAAAAAAACCCAACAAACCCACCATAGCACCACCATATCTTAACCCACAACCACCATTGGCCACAAAACTCAACCAAATCCATAGCAACAAAACCCAAATCCTTCAACAAAACTTAAATCCAAAAAACTTGTAGTAAACCCACCACTCCATCGTAATCCACAACCACCCCCACTGCAAATCAAACTCAGCCCATAGATCCATTACTTGAGACCACAACCACAAACCAAAACCATAAACCACCATAGACCTATGCTTTGTGAAGACCATTGCCGACCATCGCCAACCATCGCCTTCAAGAACATCGCTACGGCGTTAGGCTCGGTGGAGATGGGTTTAGCCAATGATAGGTTTGGGTTTGGCAGGTGATCTCACCTAGAGGCCGCCGTCAATCTCACCCTCTTCCCTCTCCTCTCTGTCCGCCTTTCACTCTGCCTCTCTCTAGTTGTGGGTTTTTTTTTTTTTTTTGATTGATCTGATATTGGTAAGTAATTGTGGTGGTTGGTTTGCAGTAGAGGTGTTGTTGCGGCAGTGGATATTGGTAGCTGGTGGTTGTGTCATTGATGTTATGGCTATTGTTGATGATAATGGGAATGAGATAATATATTATTTTAATGTGTAGTAAATATTATTTTAATGTATATAATTGAATGATAAAACATCTGATAAATGGGATGTTATAAAATGATATGGTAAAATAATAAAATAGGCCTTTGGTGTGGTAAAATGACATAATTTTTACAAAATCTGCTACGGATGCTCTTAAGGCAATTAATTACTACTTATCTACGTATGGCACGCGAATCAAGGTTTGTTACTTAGGACCCCAAATCATGCAACAATTATCTCAACTATTATCTCATGTAAGAGTGTCCATGAGCTGGTTCGAATCAGGTTTGGGATAAAACCGCCACTCAACTTGATCAATTCAAATTTGGAATTGCACTACCCATGAGTCTTTGGACCTTTAACCCACCATGTCTTAATGGGTCTAGCGATCAAATCAGTTGAAACACTTGGGCTAAATAGAGTTATTATTTCTGGTATTGTTTCGATGGATCTTGCCAAATTTGGTTGAGATCTCATTAAAATTTCGATTTATGGGTGACACGTGAAAAACGGTAGAGATCAGCAATCTCATCGGATTTTGTAAGAAGAGATCTATTATCGACTGCTGTGTTAAGCGAATCCACGGAATCTAGGATTGGGCCCAATCAAATAACTCTTTTTTTTTTTTTTTGGGTACCAAGTTAGGTTGGACAACTCTAATCTTATATATTGAATATATGCATTCTTCCTCTAATAATATATAAGTCTCATAATTGCGTAAAATATACAAATTATAAGAATAATTATGCATATATTTTATGGGTGAGATGTATTTCTCCAATGCATGATACCATACAATTCTGTACACCAAGTTGTTGACGTAAGCATTACCCTTTCAATTAAATGGTAGAGAAGAATAATTTTTCTACTAATTTGGCTTTTCGTGGTGCTTGAAATTTTAATATGGGTGGGATGTGGACATGCGTGCCTTTCACAGACCAACTTGAACATGCGTGTCTTCTTTTATATTCAAAAGTGGAGTAGTTCAACATACACTATTCAGATACAGACGTACTGATGATAATCAGCAAGCAAACCTCATTGAAGCACATAACATAACAAACTCTTTGGCAGGCCCAAACTTAGGGACGGCCCATAAACGTAGTTTCTGTAGGCGAAAAACAATAAAAGCTACCAGCAGGCTCAACTCAACAGCAATTGATGTGGGTGCTTATGTTTTACAAACAAATAAGCATAGCTCTATCGTCTTGCATTTCAAGCCTTAAATCGCCAAATAAAAAGTCATATTCTATTAATAAAACTGTGGGGGAGCAAAAACTTGGGCCCTTGTAGTAGGCTTAAGCACCACATTTTATCAACAATGCGTCCGAGGAGAGGAAATCATAGGGAAACCTCGTAACTAACAGTAGAGCATGTAAGTGTCCAGGGATATTAATCCGAGAGGAATACCCTCCTCGGGTCTGGCATATGTCGGTGAGGTGGGCCCCGTCTCCCCCTTAGTCCACCTTCCAGGAAGTTCCAGAGGTGAGGATAGATTACAAATGTACACGGAAGGGATAAGGATGCAGAAATATCATTGGAAAAAGCTGCTACCACCGCATTAAATGCATTACAGCAGCTTTCCTGGCCGCATTTATGTGGAGAAGACCTCTGAACAGTGTTTTCGATTACCTTTACCCCCAGAAAATCAAAAAGCTGTGGGAGAGGAAACAGAAACTCAAGTGCCAGGCTAGATGGCAGACAAGTGGACGATGGGATCGAACAAGAAATGACTATATAATGGAGTAAAACCTCCAGAAGTAGGGGGAGAGGGGAGAAAAAGAAAGAACAGAAAGGAAGATTTACTGTAGCGTCTGGAAGAACATCACCTGAAACAACCATTTTATCTAAGAACCTACCCCTCGGACATTACTTGGAACAACCAATTTATCCAAAACTTTCTCCTCGGACTTGAGATCATCACTTGATTGGGTGTTTTATTCTCCTCGGCCAAACTCCCAACCCTCATTAACTGTTGTAGGACCCTTTATTAGCCCAATTCTTTCGCCCACTCTCTTACAAATTTATTGTATTGGGCTTATTGGGCCCATCCCCTGTTTCCACCTGGGCGTGGGCTACGATTTGTGACCCTACAATTGGCGCCGTCTGTGGGGAGAGTTAACGCTAGTAAAAATTTACGACAATTATGGCAGGTTCAGGACCACAACAGGCCAGTCCACTTCATGCAGAATCAGGGAACGTCAATCAACAAGGTGAGCTCCATAACCTTGAACGGGAAAATCCCGTAGATAACCAACGAGAGGGCAGCTCGCGGACGATCCATGCTGGGAGAAGTGGCTATCGACGAAGGAGCCATTTGGTTCAAGAGCACGCTGATGAAGAGGGTTTGCAACGACAAATAGAAAACTTAAAAAAGAAGCTTCGCCGAGCACAACGAAATCGAACCCCTCAAAGTTCAGATGTGTCTTCCAACGATGAAGGAGAGGACAGTTACAAGCAATGCTCAGAAACTCCGCCCAGTGAATCCTATTCCTATGAAGATGAACACCCTCATAAGAGGAGGAGAGAAGGTTCGTCTAGAAAGGGGGTGGGAACAAAGGTCATGAAGAAGGCTCTGAGCCAAATTTCTAAGTCCCCCTTTACTCGGGGAATAGAAAGGGCGAAGCTTCCCAGACGTTTTCATCAACCTACGTTTTCCATGTACAACGGACGTACCAATCCTGTAGAACATGTAAGCCAATTCAAACAAAAGATGGCGGTCTATTCTCAGGACGAAGCTTTGTTGTGTAGAGTGTTTCCCTCCAGCCTGGGACCGATGCCAATGAGATGGTTCGACGGGTTGAGAACTAATTCCATTAGTTCCTTTAAGAAGCTTACTCAATCATTCTGCTCCCGGTTTGTCACATGCAGCAGAGTTCCTCAACCCCTAGATTCTCTGTTGTCAATGACAATGAGGGAAGGAGAGTCTGTGAGGTCATATGCCGAGAGGTATTGGGAGATGTTCAATGAGATTGAGGGGGATTTTGATGAGGTCGCTGTCAGAACCTTCAAGGTTGGGCTCCCTTCTGAGCACGGCCTGAGAAAGTCCTTGACAGGGAAACCGGTCACCAGTTTGCAACAACTAATGGATAGAGTGGATAAGTATAAAAGGATTGAAGATGATCAACAACAACAACAAGAAGGAAAAGGGAAAGCTAAGCTTGTCCCTCAAGAAAGGAGAGAATTTAGGTCGGACAGGTATAATAATAACCGGCCGAGAAAGGATTACACTGAGCAGCAGATGTCTAGTAACAACCAGGTAGTCGGAGCTATATTCCGAGAGCCCGTGCACCAAGTCCTGGAAAAGGTTAAAAATGAGCCATTCTTCAAATGGCCCAATAAGATGATGGGAAACCCCGAGAAGAGACACCGAAATCTCTATTGTCAATATCATAGAGACCATGGTCATACTACCGAGGACTGTAGAGGCTTATGGGATCACCTTGACCAACTTGTCCGAGAAGGTAAATTGAAACAGCTGTTGCATCATTCCAGCAGTTTGGGTGGTCAGACTGATACTCGACCAGAAAGGGAGAATCTTTCAAGACCCCCTCTTGGAACTATTAACGTTATCTTTGCGGCGCCTGGCAAAACAGGGTCATGCCCCTCCAGAGTGATGTCTGTGGCTCGCCTGTGCCTTGAGGATGATTCCCACGAGCCGAAGAGAGTTAAGTTAAGTCGGTCCCTAGTCATGGGATTCTCAGACGAAGACAAGATTGGAACTGTTCAACCTCATGATGATGCTTTAGTGATTACCTTCCGAATCGGAGGCTACGATGCAAAGAGAGTGATGGTGGATCAGGGCAGTGCGGCCGAGATCATGTATCCTGACCTCTTCAAAGGGCTAAACTTAAAAACTGAAGATCTAACGCCTTATAATTCCCCTCTAGTAAGTTTTGAAGGGAAGATTATAATCCCGAAGGGACAAGTCAGGCTACCAGTGCAAGCCGGATCGGAGATAGTGGAGGTCGATTTTATAGTGGTGGATGCTTATTCCCCTTATACGGCAATCGTTGCTAGACCTTGGCTTCATACTTTAGGAGCAGTCTCTTCCACCCTGCATCAGAAAATCAAATACCCCTCTAGAGGTAAGATAGAAGAGATACTGGGTGATCAAACCATGGCGCGGCAATGCATGATAGCAGCAATCCGACACAAGCCTGAAGCAGAATCTGAGGCTCAAAAGGAGGAGTTATAGCAGTTAAAACCCCCAATGTCATCTAATGATGGGTTATCCGAGGAAGTGAAGTGTGAACATCTTGTAAAAGTCACAATAGGAGATGACCCGGAGAAATTCTTTCAAGTCGGATCTCAACTACCCCAGTCAGAGAGGGAGGAATTGGTAGAGTTCCTTAAACGAAACATCGATGTCTTTGCATGGAATGCTTATGAGGCTCCAGGAGTGGACCCAGACTTCATTTGTCACCATTTGAATGTTAATCCGTTGATGACCCCCAAGAAGCAGCTCCCTCGTTGGCCATCTAAAGAGCATGCAGAAGCAGTTCGTCAGGAAGTGACGAAGCTCAAAAAGGCAGGGGCTATCAAGGAGGTCTTCTATCCCGAGTGGTTGGCAAACACTGTAGTGGTCAAGAAAAAGACTGGGAAGTGGCGAGTATGTGTTGATTTCACAGATCTAAATAAAGCCTGCCCTAAAGATCCATTCCCCATGCCCAAAATCGATCAGCTAGTAGACACCACAGTCAGCCATCCTCGGATGAGTTTCTTGGACGCGTTTCAGGGTTATCATCAGATACCTTTAGCATTGGACGATTAAGAAAAGACTGCTTTTGTTACGCCAGTAGGGAACTACCACTATAAAGTGATGCCTTTTGGTTTGAAGAATGCAGGTTCCACTTATCAGAGAATGATGACGAGGATGTTCGAATCATTACTAGGAAAAAATATGGAGATTTACATAGATGATATGGTGGTGAAAAGCAAAAAGGTATCCGAGCACCTAGAAGATCTTCAAGTTGTCTTCGAAATTCTCAGAAGCCATAAACGACGTTTGAACGCCTCCAAATGCTCATTTGGTGTAGGGTCGGGCAAATTCCTGGGTTACATGGTTACTCATAGGGGAATTGAAGTCAATCCCGACCAGATTAAGGCCATCACCAATATGCGAACTCCTCGGAACCCAAAAGAGGTGCAAAAACTAACCAGAATGGCCGCTGCTTTGAATAGATTCATATCTCGATCGGCAGACAGGTGCCGACCTTTTTTCCTGTTGATCAATAAATGGAAAGGCTTTGAATGGTCGACGGAATGTGACGCAGCCTTTCAGCAACTCAAAGACTATCTTGCTCGGCCGCCGGTCATGTCAAGTCCTGAACCAGATGAGGTTCTTTTTGCTTATATTGCAGTGGCCTCCTACGCAGTAAGCTTGGTGTTAATAAGAGTTGATAACGGCGTACAGCGGCCAGTGTACTACGTGAGTAAATCATTGCACGAGGCAGAAGTGCGCTACCTTCCACTGGAAAAGGCCATCCTGGCAGTGGTGCTTGGCACACGCAAGCTGCCTCACTATTTCCAAGCACATACGGTAATTGTTCTTACACAACTCCCACTAAAGACCGTACTTAAAAGTGCAGATTACACAGGAAGGATAGCCAAGTGGGGTACAATTCTGGGAGCTTTCGATATCAGGTACATGCCTCGCACTTCAGTAAAGGAACAGGTACTTGCCGACTTGGTGGCAGAATTCACCGAACCTGAAGCGGATGGATTACTAGCACAAGGGAAAAGGGATATAAAACTAGTCGGTAGTATCTCCCAGCGTTTCCATCCGACTTGGGAAGTGCATGTAGATGGAGCATCAAACCAAAAAGGCGCAGGGGTTGGATTGGTGTTGACATCTTCCGAGATGGTTACCATTGAAAAGTCTCTGAGGTTAGGCTTTCCTGCCACGAATAACGAAGCGGAGTATGAAGCTTTATTAGAAGGAATGGCTATGGTCCTAAGGATGGGAGGAAAGTCCATCAAACTCTTCTCGGATTCAAGGCTAGTTGTTGGTCAAGTCAAAGGTGAATTCGAAGCCAAGGACGAAAGAATGCGAGGTTATCTTAGCCGAGTAAAAATTATGCAGATGGAATTCGAATTCTTTAGCTTGCTACATGTTCCAAGAAGCGGCAACGCGCATGCGAACTCTTTGGCCACGCTTGCAACTTCCTCGGCACAGAACTTGCCTCGCATAATCCTCGTTGAGGACCTGCATCGACCCTCGACAATAGCAAATGTAGTTCAAATCAATCAAGTTAGAATGAGGCCAAGTTGGATGGATCCTGTCATGCAATTCTTAAAGGAAGATATTCTACCCGAAGAGAAAATTGAAGCTGACAAAATAAGAAAGAAAGCTACTAGTTATTGGCTGTCGAAGGATAGCAAGCTATATAGGCATTCTTTTTCTGGGCCTTATTTGCTATGTGTTCATCCCGATCAAACTGAATTACTCTTGGAAGAGATGCATGAGGGAATCTGTGGAAGCCATACTGGAGGCAGGTCCTTAGCGCATAGGGCCATTACACAGGGTTATTGGTGGCCGAACATGCAGAGAGAAGCTTTGGAATATGTCAAAAAGTGTGATCAATGCCAGCGGTACTCACCGAGTATACACCAGCCAGGGGGAGTCCTCAATCCATTATCTAGTCCGTGGCCATTCGCTCAATAGGGCTTAGATATCGTCGGACCATTTCCTAAAGCTGTGGGAAACAAGAAATATCTCATAGTTGGCACTGATTATTTTACAAAGTGGGTTGAAGCAGAGCCTCTAGCCAATATCCGAGATGTGGATGCGAAAAGATTCGTCTGGAAAAGCATTGTCACTCGGTTCGGCGTCCCTCATGTACTCATCTCAGATAATGGACTCCAGTTTGATAGTAAGATGTTCAGAAATTATTGTGGCGAGCTGGGGATTACTAACATATATTCTACTCCGGTTTACCCTCAAGGGAATGGACAAGCTGAAGCTGTGAATAAAGTCATACTGAGTGGATTGAAGAAGAGATTGGATGATGCAAAAGGCAGATGGGTGGAAGAGCTTCCGCACGTACTCTGGACATACAGGACCACGCCTCGTAGGTCCACCGGAGAGACCCCTTTTTCAATGACTTATGGGGCTGAGGCAGTCATCCCCCTAGAATCTGGGTTCCCGACGACGAGAACAAGCTCATTCAATCCAAAAGACAACGACGAAAACCTGGCAAGAGGTCTAGACTTGATTGATGAAAAAAGGGAAAACACAATGGTTCAATTGGCTCATTACCAACAGAAGCTGAAGCGAGGTTATGACGCCCATGTAAAGACAAGACCTTTGGCCCCAGGTGACCTGGTGCTGCGTAAAGTTATGGGCTCGGCAAAAAACTCAGCGTGGGGAAAACTAGGACCAAATTGGGAAGGACCATATCGTATCACCTCCAACGCTGGTATTGGAGCATATTTCTTGGAAGACCTGGACGGGCTTGTAGTACCCCGCCCTTGGAATGTCAATAACTTGAAAAGGTATTATTATTAATAAATGTGTATTTGATCAATATTCGTTCTTTATGTTAAATATGTATGCCTCTAGCACTCTCTCTCTCTCTTTGTTCTATGAAGTGTTTAAACTTAAACCCAATCATGCATGAGTCCTCGGACCGGATGACTTGGATTAGTTAGCACTACCTCTCTTTGTTCTATGAAGTGTTTAAACTTAAACCCAATCATGCATGAGTCCTCGGACCAGATGACTTGGATTAGTTAGCACTATCTCTCTTTGTTCTATGAAGTGTTTAAACTTAAATCCAATCATGCATGAGTCCTCGGGCTGGATGACTTGGATTAGTTAGCACTATCTCTCTTTGTTCTATGAAGTGTTTAAACTTAAATCCAATTATGCATGAGTCCTCGGACCAGATGACTTGGATTAGTTAGCACTATCTCTCTTTGTTCTATGAAGTGTTTAAACTTAAACACAATCATGCATGAGTCCTCGGACCAAATGACTTGGATTAGTTAGCACTATCTCTCTTTGTTCTATGAAGTGTTTAAACTTAAATCCAATCATGCATGAGTCCTCGGACCAGATGACTTGGATTAGTTAGCACTATCTCTCTTTGTTCTATGAAGTGTTTAAACTTACATCCAATCATGCATGAGTCCTCGGACCGGATGACTTGGATTAGTTAGCACTACCTCTCTTTGTTCTATGAAGTGTTTAAACTTAAATCCAATCATGCATGAGTCCTCGGACCATATGACTTGGATTAGTTAGCACTCTCACTCTCACCGTTCTATGAGGTGTTTAAACTTAGATCCAATCGTGACTGGAGACCTCTTACCAGATGACTCGGGTTAGTTAACACTTGTTACAATTTCCTTTTAAGTATTCAAACTTAGATATAAGGGCATTATTCAAATTTCCTGTTATGTTTGATTTATTTATCCAGTTCATATGTTAACCCAATTTCCAGAGCTTCTTAATCAAATTAGTCATGCATATAACACAAAAAAAAAAATGAAATGACGGAAGAATAATTCGCCATTACTTGCCATAGCACGTAAAACAAAATGAGCATATCTTCATTAATAATTAGAACATAATACAAGTGTCTAAAACGGCAAATATAAAAAAAAAAACAATACTAAAATAAATATCCTAAGTCTTTGTCTTGGGAGCTTGGTGTTCAGCAACTTGTTCCGACTGAGAAGGGGCATCTGAAGTCTTATCCTAGGGAGCCTCAACCCTCTTTCCTCAACCAGCGTCTTGATGGGAATCTGTTGGGACTTCCATAGAAGCTGGAAGAGCTTGACTTGTTGCAGGAGCTTCAGATGCTGAGGCTGGCTGCTCTGGGGGAGGAGAGTCGGAACCTGGGAGCGCCTGAATATCAGGATCATAATATATGCTCTCAGGCCTCCTAAGGCTGGAATCAGCAGGGACTCCAGCGGCATCAAGGGCTTTTTCCTAAGTAATATCGCAGTAGTCCCTGGCGACGGAAGAAAATTCTTCAGTCAGCCTGCTCTGAGTCTCTTGCACCCCCAGAGCATACGAGGCCTGCTTCTCGGCCTCGGCTACCTCCTTCAGTAGCTGTGCAGCTTCCTTGGCCTTGCGAAGCTCTTCGTGCAAATCTTTCACCATCTGCCTCTCTGTGGCTGGATTGATTTCACAGAGGTGTAATTCGCTACGAAGAGTCTCAGCCTGCTTCTCAGTCGTCTTTAAGCCAGCCTCAGCACTGGCCTTATCCTGGATGGCTTTCTTCACCTGCTCGGCCATCTGCTTTTGTTGGTCTTTCAGCACATTTAGATGAGCCTCGACAGTCTCTCGGGCGTCGTGAGCAACCCTCGTCTCATCGCGAGAGTTCTTCACCCACTCCTCAGCCACATAAACTTGTTGCGTGACCTATCATGCACAGTGAAGAAGTGGCTTAGATTTAAGAGATAATAGGCAAGCACAAAAAAAAAAAAAAAAAAAAAAAATGATGAACAGAATTACTTACCATAGCCAAGTCCCTCTTTAGGGAAAGAAATATGTCAGGATGATTGAAACTCCTGTAGGCCGCCAAATCTTGAGGTAGGAGGAGGGGTTGTAGCAGAGCATCAGCCATCCGGCCTGCATGGCCACCGCGAAAGTGCCTAAGAGAGGCATCCATCGCGATGGGAGCACCATCAACCTCCAGTACTGGCGACCAAGTTCGTGGTGACCGACGAACTTGAGCCACTGGTTGCTCTTCTCAGCTCTCCACGGAATGGGCCCTCCTACTCCGATGTTCTTGTGTTGGTCTGGCCTGCTTATTGCCCCTTGATGGGCCTAACTCCCCCTCCTCAGTAGGCTCTACTGGCCTTTTCCTCCTCAAATCCGGGTTTGGTTTTAGCCCGAGGTCGGCAGGCGCCTGGGGTGGAGGAGGAGGAGGGTTTGCGGATTGTTTTGACTTGCCTTTATCGTGAGGAGATGGCACCTTGTTCCTGTTCCGCATCAGCTCCTTCAAGGAAAGATCAGTCTTAGGAGCCATGTCTTCCTCCTCGTCAGTTGTATCGACAATGTAGGTTATCGCCTGAGCCGGAGTTTGCACACACGACTACTCGTCCGCTCCCTCTTCGGCCTCCGATATAAGGACTGTTTCTTCTTCAAACCTGAACTTGTCAATCTCTTGTTCGAGGGAGGAGGAAGAAGCTGTGCCTTCTCGGAGGATGGCCTCCCCAAGTGGTACTTCACGTAATGGTTCGGCAACGAGGGGAATCCCCTGTGGGATGGGATGGTCAATTGGAGGAAGATCGTAGGTGGCGAGAAAGTTTGGCCGAGACACGTCTATGCGCACCAAACGATGGTCTCCCGCTCGGATGGAATTGCCGACGTCTAAAAATGACCTCGAAATTGGCTCAAAGTCCAAAATAAGGTGAACTGCCCGTAGCTGCCCGTCGTCGTTCACAAAAATTTCTGATCTCAGCAGATAGTTCAGTGCTGGAACGTTGATCAGGCTAAGCTTAGGGTTGGTAAAAAACTTATCTGTCAAGCAAGCAAATCACACAGTTGAGCCTCGGCTACAAAAAAAAAATATAATAATAATAATAATAATAATAATAATAATATAAAACAACTAAACAAATAAATGTAAATGCATTAAAATACTCCTCAATGCTAAAGTTAGAAATCCTAAATCTAGGTTGCTCCACCTGGTTTCCCAGCCTTGGTTGGGCAGGCTAGGCCGTCACTCCAAGGCCCCGACAGGATAAGATAGTCGTCTTTCATCCCCTTGTTAGACTTGGGGAGGCAGGATATCAGTTTGACCACATTGCTACGGGACTTAAGGTAAAAGCCTGCCCGGGACTCTATATGGCCTTCGTATAGGTGGGCGACGTCGTGCCAAGTCAATCCTAGCCCCAGATGCCGATCCAAAGCGTCGATTGATCCTAGGACTCTAAAGAAGTTGGGGGCACACTGGTGAGGGCAGAGTCTATGGGCACAAAGATAGTCCCGTGTAATCCTAACCATGGGGATGGTCATTCCTCCTTCTATGAAGGCAATCATAGGGATTACCACCTCTCCTACTTTCCGGTCAAACTCCACCCCCTCTGTGGTGCAGTGGCGTACCACCACCTCCTGGGGAATGTGGTACTTTTCTTTGAATAACTCTATTAGGGCCGGAGTGTTTACTAAGCGCTCGAATCTACCCATTGTTAGTCTCTGGAATGTGGAGTGGTTAGCCGAGGGGGTTAGCCAAGGATACAGTGGAGGTTCGGAGTGCGAAACTTACGTGAGGTTGAGTACGGATTGGTCCTCTTGTCTCTGGAAGATCGTTAAACTCTCTCTCTCTTGTGATGATATGATGGATGCCTGAATATGAACGCTCTGAAGTTGCAAGCTCTGATAAGGAACAAAAAATAACGTCTGAAGGTTTTTATAATTGGGACGAAAGAAGGAAAAGACACAATCCCGCCCAAATATTGAAAATGAGATCTGGACCGTTGGATTTATATTCCACCGTTGGATGTCTGGAGCGAAACGCAGTTCTAAGCGTTTAATGATGATTGTGCGAGTTCCCAAGCGTCAGAAGCTCTCGCGAAATGGCAAAAATGACCCTTACACGCGCCTGAATTTAAATATCGTTAAGGACTACATCGTAATTACGGATGTACATCAAAATCTTAATTTTTCTCCTCGGATAAGAGAGAAAAATTAGAATTTTGAGGGGCTATTGTGGGGGAGCAAAAACTTGGGCCCTTGCAGTGGGCTTAAGCACCACATTTTATCAACAATGCGTCCGAGGAGAGGAAATCATAGGGAAACCTCGTAACTAACAGTAGAGCATGTAAGTGTCCAGGGATATTGATCCGAGAGGAATACCCTCCTCGGGTCTGGCATATGTCGGTGAGGTGGGCCCCGTCTCCCCCTTAGTCCACCTTCCAGGAAGTTCCAGAGGTGAGGATAGATTACAAATGTACACGGAAGGGATAAGGATGCAGAAATATCATTGGAAAAAGCTGCTACCACCGCATTAAATGCATTACAGCAGCTTTCCTGGCCGCATTTATGTGGAGAAGACCTCTAAACAGTGTTTTCGATTACCTTTACCCCCAGAAAATCAAAAAGCTGTGGGAGAGGAAACAGAAACTCAAGTGCCAGGCTAGATGGCAGACAAGTGGACGATGGGATCGAACAAGAAATGACTATATAATGGAGTAAAACCTCCAGAAGTAGGGGGAGAGGGGAGAAAAAGAAAGAACAGAAAGGAAGAGTTACTGTAGCGTCTGGAAGAACATCACCTGAAACAACCATTTTATCTAAGAACCTACCCCTCGGACATTACTTGGAACAACCAATTTATCCAAAACTTTCTCCTCAGACTTGAGATCATCACTTAATTGGGTGTTTTATTCTCCTCGGCCAAACTCCCAACCCTTATTAACTGTTGTAGGACCCTTTATTAGCCCAATTCTTTCGCCCACTCTCTTACAAATTTATTGTATTGGGCTTATTGGGCCCATCCCCTGTTTCCACCTGGGCGTGGGTTACGATTTGTGACCCTACAAAAACAATGATATTTTACAAAGGGAAATTTATTCTGTTAGAACTATGCATGTCACATTTAGCACCTGTTAATACTCTTGATTGAGTAAAATTAAGAAATATTATTTGCCATGATTTAAGTCTAATCAAGAGATTCTTCTAAGTCAAATTTAGTTCCTTTACATACCCTACCTACTTAAGATTAACTGTAAAATAGTAATTAATAATGGTAAAAGTGTAGCCACAACAATGTTTCCATTGTGAATATAAAGTCATCAAGTGGGTTTCAATTAGTTCTATTGGTAAAGTCTTAATGATTAAATAAGAGATCTAAGGTCCAATCCCCACCTAAACCCAAAATCGTTTGATGTCTTAGTTTAATAATAAAGAGTTATCATTAGTAGCGGATATCATAGGTTAAAATTCTTTTAATTTTTTTTTTTAAAGAAAAAAAAAAAAAAGGTCATCAGGTCAAACCAAATAAACTTCTGCTTTCACTCTCTACATTTTTTTCTTCTTTATTTTATTTAACATTGTATTAGAGCCGACTTAACTCAATTTCAAGCAGCCCACTACCAACTAATGCTTAACTCAGATGTTGATTGCCTTTTTATATCTCTCGATTGCCATTGTCAAGCCATATTCAGATTTTTTTTTTTCCTATTCGGTGGTCTTTAAGTCACACAACATAGCCCATAACTCATTATTCTTGGGCTCAATCTATGCGAAATTTGTTAACTCACTCAAATGTTTCAACACGCCCTTTTTCTTTGCCAATATTCTCCTGGCCACTAGTGTAGCTATCCTCCTACCAAAGTAGCCACTCTTTTGTCACTAGTCTGCAGTTATTCGTCTATCGTTGTTGTTCGTTGCCAATATGCCATTGCTAGCATTTTGCAAGATTCCATTGTGCTTGGCCGATTCTACATCTAATTTGGTCACTCATTGCCGTCTTCAAGACATCATCACGGGCTTTCATTCCAAACTCAAGGCATCATCAAGCTTGTATCTTGAGTTTGAAGGGGGAACGTTAGTGATCATCCATATCACATTTAGCACATATTGATATTTTTAATCGACTAAAATCAAATAATTATCCTTGATTTTAGTCCAATCGAAGGACTCTCTTAAGTCAACTTAAATTTATATATATACCACAATCATGTTTCATTGTAAACTACAATTGAGAATAGTAAAAATATAGGTACTAAAGACTTTTCATTATGGATGTATGTCATCAAACCGAACTAGGTAAATCCTTACTTCACTCATGTTCTCTTACTACATACAAAATGTAGTATGTATATATATATATATATATATCTCGAAAGAGTTTGAGACACTGAGAAGTATTGTCAACACTCAACTTATGGAAAATTCCATCAATATTCAAGATCCAAACAAAACTTGTAGCCATATCCTCTGTTTTAAAAATTTTCTTGAAGTCATTACGTACTTCCATGCCACAATTTTCCTAGGACAAATTAAACAGTCTAGATCGGCCCAGGAGATTTACCAATTCACTCATGGTGCTCAAATTACTGGAGAAACGCCATAAACTTTGCTTATACACGCAAATAACCAATTACCATTTTGATTAATTCAAGAGATATTGTGATTAAATCTAACCAAAAAAATATAGAATTCTACTCCATTTCTTTTCCATATTTGCAAAGAGTTCAGGTCCATTTTATCCTTGTCAGTTGCCATGATTAGCCAAACCCCAAGTTCATAGGCCAATAGCACACCAAGTTGTCATGTCTCTACTTTTGTGGGTCCTTTTCTGGCATTGCTCATTGAGCCCCAAAAATGGAACACTAGCAGTATCTTTGTTACCATAAAACAGTGGAAGTAAAAGACAATAGACCAATTAATCAATTTTCACACATATGTCAGTCCACGATTATTCTTCTCTTAATAGGATTTCCCACGTTAAGATTTTATGCAAGCAGCCATCAGACTGTCGAGATTTTCAACTGTCATAGTTTTTAGTTTACTCAACACATCCAACTGAAGAAAACCAGATTGCTGGAATAATTGTGTTCCACTATTATCAGGGTCTGATTCTGCGGTTTGACTATGCCAAGTCATCAAAAAGAAATTAAATCCTCTCCTTGCCAATCCAATCCAGACTTTATTTATTCTGGCACTCCTCATTGTTGTTCAAGTCATTCAATCAATAAGTACAAAGAACACCACATTCAAAAGCAATTAGGAAATTAAATAACTAAATGGAGTATATCAATGTATGAGACAGAATCTGTATCGAAAAATGAAATGAGCTCTAAGATTCTTACATCATCATAAGAATGGCATGATGGTGAGATGATAAATATAAATAATGGTGGTCTAAATTATGAATGTTAGAGGGTATAAAGAATTACTGCTACACAAACCCTGAGGGGGCTTGTATTCAAAAGGTGTTGCATCTTAATAGCAGGCAGGACCCATTACAAGATGGTCAATGCCAAAGCTTCATGCAAAATCCAGCAGGCACTACAGTTGATCTCTTGCTTGAAATGCTTTCTGAAAAGGTGTCCACAAGCTGCTCTGCAAGAGATGAAGGATCTTCTAAAAAAGTATCCACAAAAACCTTCACAATCCTTAGTTCTTGTGGGGTTGCCCTCAAGCTATACCAAGTAAGGAATTTCTGCCTGAAATTCTTCTCTATATGTCCCTCACACTCTAAATATCTGATTATTTTCACATAATACTCAAAATCCCTATCTGAAGTACCATTTGCAGCACATTCCTCATCCTGCCTTTCTGTAGTTCTCTGTTTTGATGTGCTGCCATCTTGGGGATCCTCTCCTTTCCCAATCCCATTTTCCAAATCCTTACTGCAGGATTTCGATCTCCCATTCACATTATCCAGATCCATGCTGCAAGATTTGGATCTCGCATTCCTTCCTGATCCATCCTTAAGTACTTCCAACTTGCATGGAGTTATGGGCAAGCTAGCTTCTGAATTGCTGACATACGGCACACATTCCATCCCTGTCCGAACAGGGGAAGTTGACACGTCATCATTGCTAATGTCCTCAATAATTTGGCCATCCTGAGAGTTCTTGTTCTCATGCTTCAAGACGTCAGACTTGGGAGCAGAGCCAACTGTTCCCATGACACATTCCTCATCCAACAATGATACCACATCTACTGGGTTTCCTTCTTTACCCGTACCAGTGCAGTTCATAGCAACATCACATAATTTTGCAGAACGAAATTTATCGGATTCCTTGCTATAAGCAAGATAATTGTCCACTCGATTATCAGCCTGGTCGCTGTATGGAGTAATGTTATTAGTTTCATCTTCCACGGAGGAAGGATTGGAAAGGCTACTACAGTTGGTAGCCGGACTTTGACTTCTTTCTTTTACAAAGCTGTTTAGGACATCATCATCAGCACTGCCTGTTGAGAAATGAGCTTCACACATACCCAACTCACTTGAACCACTAAGTGAAACAACTTTGAAACTATACTCTGTAGCTGGACTTAGTCCTGTGACAACAAACCTTGTTTTTGGAGCAAGTAGTTTACAAGTAGGTTCTCCTGGATAATCCACATCATGAGCCTTACGATGCCATAAGGAATAACCAACAATATCTTCTGGTGAAGGATCTTCTGAACCCAAAATCACAGTGAGAGATGTTGCATGGACATCTACAAATCTGACAATATTCGGAGCAATCAAAATTGAATCTGTAAATTTTGAAGGGCATAAAACAGAAGAATCGTTACTGCTTTACTCAATTCCCAACAATTCAAGGCACCAAAAGAATATCATGAAACATAATATTTCCTGCAGTTAAGTCAAAATCAGTATTAACAAAGAAAAATATCCTTAACTCATATTTTTAAATAATTAAAGAAACTAGATAAAACTCCAATGTTACTGGGAGTATGTAATTATCTGCTTGTTACAAAGGATCACAACCACGTTACTAAATCATAAAAACCAATTTGCATCAGTTTTGGTGTTACAGCTCACATAGCAAAAGATTACCTTTAATCACAGGAATGGGCAATGGATGCAAAAATGTATTGGAAAGCATTGAGTCCAGTGACTCCACAGCCAAAGCACACAGTTTCTGAACCTCTGGTCCTGTAGAAAGCCTGTTGACTATACCCCTACCCATTTTTACAGGTAAACCAGTTAAAGGACCCACTTCAGCTTCAAGCTTCTCAATAGCTTCATGCACAAATTCATAGAGCTTTCGATACTTTTCAGTCCCGTTTAAAAGCTTTTGGCTTAAGGACACACGATAGCACAGTATGTCTACTCGTCTGGTATCCTTTGCTGTCATCAGTTGTTTTCTCCAGCATCTAAATATATTTACACAATCAATCCTAATCAGATCATAATTTAAGTCCTATATTTATGAATAAAAGTATCAGTTAAGGCAATCAGTATTACAGAGTAGTGTAGTTTCAAATAATGTGCATGCTGTCATTTGTTTAATCTAGACACATGCTGAACACTGCATTTAAAAAACCCAACTTTTAAAGGAAACATCATTTATTATCTTGTCTCTTAATTAAAAAGATAGAAATTTCCAAAATTACCCCTAAACAAAGTTCTCAAAAAAATTTATTGTTTAAAGTGCTTTTGTTGGGTAGGGGCATAATAGGAAACTTGGTAAATTTATAGTTTTGAATTTGAGAAACAGGACAAAATTTCAAGACATCCTAAAATGGAATACAGGGCCAAGAATTTGGGATGGAGGGAGTATGACATTAGAAAGTAAATACAGTTCAGAAAACATTGAATGGCTCAATTCATGTTCTGCATGAACTCAAATAACAGATATTACAAATTGGCATAATGTAGATAAGGGATGGAAGCACATTGATACTTCCCAAGAGGGCAAGGAAGTCCCAAAATATAAAACCAAAAAAAGATTATCTTCCAATTGTCAACATCACACAATTGGTAATTCAACAAAAAATGTGGTGATTGTGATGGGAGTGTGCGCGCGCGCGCGTGTGTAATTGCCTTAACTACTCATCACTATACAACGCTCAAAGAATTGTTATTACACATTATTTTTATTATTAAATAGAGAGCTAAACAAATTGTGCTTTGTGCAATCAACATAGAATGCCACATTAAGCATACACTGAACAATGTTGTTTCCAAATTTACTTTATTAAGTATATAACCATCTGAATTTCATCCTTATGAGGGTATTTTACAGAAGCATTACTTCATAAGAGAAAAATTACATTAAAGTGAAGACCACCACCCAATTTGGAGTCGCAATGTATTTATCAACATAATTTTCTGTCTAGGACCTTCAAAAACTAGCATGCAAATGCCACTCAATCACATGCAAGATATAAGATGTTGTTAAGAAGAAAAATGAGATGACTACATCTGTCTGTCGTGACCTTGAACATATAAACCCAGCCAAAGAGCTCAACAAATACTGAAATCAATTAGTCAGATGTACACATAATGGACAGTTCAATGGCTTAACATTCTGCCTGAAGATATTCCATCCGTGAAAAGTCACTTAAGAACAGTAAGTTGCGTACAAGATTGTCGGCCATAACCTGTAGATACTCAGAAATATTCTACGACACTTGTGAAAAGCAAGGAGATATTCAAATAAATTCAACCTCATTTATTGAAAGATAAACGAGCAACAATTCATCAAGTATGTCCTGACCCACTAAAAATAAGGTTCCCCACTCCTTGGACATTTCTAGTTTCTTATTATCTAAGTAGGCATATGATTTGTCTACCATGCAATTATCCATTTCCTTAGTACTACTGCTTTTACATGCACTTGTTAATATTTATTTTAACCTCAAAAAAGTAATCCATAGAGTAGAGCTGGTTTATTAAAAATTCAAGAAGATTTATATTTTATGTTAGGGATGCACCATTCATAGTCAGATAATGACATCAAACATCATCACTTAAAATCTCCTGTCATAATTCATAATCCTATTGGAGAAATGAACCTCAATCTCCAACCCAAAAGATAGATACCACCATCCCTTGTAAGTATATCTAGTGCATCCTGACTCAGCCAATAAAATCAAAAGGAAGGAGACACCAAAAATCAGGTTCCCCGTCCTCAGACATTTCTGATCTCTTAATTATTTAAGCAGGCATTCAAGAAGTCCAAGATGACTTGTCAACTGTGCAATTTTCCATTTCCTTAGTACTTCCACTTTTACATGCACATATTTATTCCTCCAAAAAGAAATCCATAGTCTAGAGCTGGTCTGATTGACCATTCAAAAAGATTCCTGTTCTATGTTAAGGATGCACCATTCACATTTAGCTAATGATATCAAACATTTCCATCTAAAATCTCTAACCATAATTCTTTTGGAGAAATTAGCTTTGATCCTCCAAGGCTCCAACCCAAAGGAGAGACAGAACAAGTAAGAAGGTCCTGCCTTCCAAACTAAGTTAAATTTTGAGTAGGTACATGTTAATTCGTTGAATCAGGGTAAACAAAACTGATTGTATTTTGTCCCTGATGTATACAGTATACTTCCTATATACTCAGGTGACACCTCTTTTCTTCGTGTTAATATATTTCTTATTACTTATAAAAAAAAGGGTAAACAAAACAAGATCACATATGTATAAAAAGTACTCATGCCTACAAAAGAACAAAAGGCCATAGTTCATCAAATTCTAAAATGACCTATCTATCCATGAATGCCTGAGCCACTAGATTGAAAATTAACAGTACCCATATCACTCTCTACTTCCAAAAGCATCAAACTGCTTCTATTCCTATCTTTTCAAATGGAATATTATATGCAAAGAGAGAACCTAAACAATGTGGCTTCCCATCATTTAAAATTTTGAAACTTCAGATGAAGTAAGACCAAATCTCAGCCAAGAAAGGACAAACACAACAAAAACAACAAAAAATGCTTAGCGGATTAGGAGAGGGCCTTGAGGAGAACTCAGCATTGAGGTTCATCCACCGCCTTGAGAAGAGAACTATAAACCCCTTCAAAACCAAATCTGAGCCATGTGGATACATTGTATTAATATATATTTGTTTGAAATTATTAAAGCATAAGAAGATTCCAAAACATCACATATCAAACCACGATCACAAACTGGTCATCAGAAAAACCCAATGACCTATAGCAAGCATGAAGGAACTCATCACCTTGAAAATTAACAATCAAGATCCTCCTAATAAAAATTATATATTATAAAAAATTAAATTAATTTTCGACTCTACATGCATTCCTAGAATTGCATTGCAATTCTAGCAATTGTTCTTTTATAATTGTAGCTCCACATATGGCACTCAATGGAGTATATTTCAGACACCTCTCTCTCCTCTCCCTCTACCTCCTTCTATCCAAACATAGGGAAAAGAAGTTCACAAACGAGATGCCCAAAATGGGGTGTCACCCAAGGACATAGGAAGATCACGAGAGAGGACATGAAAAATAAAGGAACCAACTCTATATTGGATAGGTAACAGAAATTTTATTGGGGAAAAAAAAAAAATTACATTGTGTTCAGGATGATGAACACTCTATACTAGAGAAAAATACAGAAGAATCAAGAAGTAAAACTAGCAGATTATAGAAAATCAGAAATGGAAAAACATTGCGTAAAACCCCAAATACGAGACCACTCAAACAAGGTCCCAACTAGCAGACTTCAAAAGATCTAATGGTCTCTCAAAATCTTCAAAAGTATGGGTGTTGTGTTCTTGCCAAACTAACCACATTAGACAAGCAGGTACCATATTCCAAATATTTGAAAGATGTTTCCCCAACCAATTCCTCCGTTAAAAAAGCAGAGAAGCAATCATCTTTGGCATCACCCACTAGATCCCAAACATCAAAAAAACTTCACCCCACAAAGCATGAGCAAACTTACAATGGAGCAAAAGGTGATCCACAAATTGCCCATCACAACGACACAAGCAACACCAATTAACCAGGGGCAAACCTTTCTTAACAAGATTATCAATGGTAAGAATCTTACCCCTTGCTGTTGTCCATAAAAAGGACACCCTTTTAGGTGACTTTACACACCAAATACTCTTCCAAGAGAAAGGATAAATAAATAAATATATATATATATATATATATATAATCCAATAAAATGGCTTAGAAAAACCAATCATGGTAGGACTTAACCTACAGGCAATCCAACACAATTTATCATCACCCACTCTACACCTTGATTTGCATGAAGTATTTGGAACTAAGTATTTAATAACTCCGATTTATAACATTAACTAACCTTCTAATCTTTGACTCCAATGCAACATCCCCCTGATCATCCATATAATCTGCCACAGTAGTTCTCTTATTCACAGAAATGGAAAATAGATCCGGAAAGAGATTCTGCAGAGGCAACTTGCTACACAAAATCCCTCCAGAAGAGTTTCTTTTGCCCAGCATCCTGAGACTACCCACAACCATCTCTAATGACTTTCCACAGTCCCACTCAAAAAGTAACACTTACTACTTAGTAATCTCTCCCCATAATTCACTCTCCAAAGGCCATATCTCTCAACTGAAAACCTCACCATTTATCCCTCAACACCTGATTAAAAGTTCCAAACTTAACAATGTCACTAAGCTACAAGGCTCTTGGTATCATCCTACTTAACTAAATGATATTTAAACATAGAATCCATTACATAATTCAAAATAATTTGGACAGAGCACATGAAATCCTCTAATTAATAACAGATCAAAGTCAATGTCATAGCCAAAAAGATTACTAAAAGATCATTCTTTTGCAATGGAGAATACAAGGAGCAAAAGAGGACTAAACCACAATGTTATGCACAACTCACACTCCAAGTGTAAATTATAACAAAAACAATGCTTCTACCTTAAACAAGAGAGATCATAACAAATTGATTTCGTAAAAACAAAATGTACTTGTACATTTACAGCCCCTAATGCTCATAAGATCACAACAGCTCAGGCAACAACCATTTACTCAAAATAAAATTTTTAATTTTAAATATATCACATGTGAAATAACAAACGCTTTAAAAAAATAGTGTTATATCCATGGTCAATATTGTTAAAGATGTATAGGAAAACTTCAACAAATGAAAATGGAATTTTTTTAAACCGAAGCACAACTTTATTAAATTCAAAAACATGAATATAAAAATAGAAACAGCAAGTGGAAGTATTTACCCAAGCAAATCATTCACTTTCCCACATGATACACAATTAAAGCTCCCATCAAGTCCAGCACGTCGTCCATCTTTTGCAATGCCAGATCTTTCGTGTTTTAGAGCACACTCCAGATGGCAGGACATGCCACATGAATTACCTTGAAATGGAGGCTCCGAACTGCAAATCAACCATAGGCTCGGATCCTTGTTGTCATCATACTTATAACAGATGCAACAGGAACATCTCTTGCAGAATGTATCTCCTCGGCCTAAGGTAGCTCTGCAAGCTGAGTTCTCACAGTATCTTGTATTAGCCGAATCACTGCCACCATTATTGTTTGAAAGATTGTTTGCTGGAGAAGTTAGTCGAGATGGGTAGTCGGTTTTCCTCTGCCTTTTGGTAGTTCTTTGGCCAAGAGGGGAAGACGGCCGTTCAAGGTCAATGACAGCCTCATGCCCTCCAGATTTCTTTTCAGATACAATTTTCAGAAGGTTCTCTATAATTTTTAACTTCGTCAGGCCAGTATATTTCCTTTCTTTTCCCATCTCTGCACACAAGACTTGTAAAATCTCCTGTCGGCTCCATGACTGCAGCATTTCAGAGGCACCGTGTGACCACTTTGATATTTCATAGACTAGTTCTCTCTTTTCCTCCATACTCAACTTGCTGCATTTTGTTGGATCAAGTGTAACTCCTTACATCAAGTAATAGTAAAACAAATATCAGTACATAGAAACTTGAACAGAAGAGTCAAACAAATCAAGAAAGACAATAATTTAAACGAGTCCCTAATTAAAAAAATACACACATCTAAATCGGGGAGGGGGGGGGGGTGTGGGGAAGCATTACACCCGTTACTGATCTGGAAGTAACGGCCTTCCCACCACGCCTTTTCTATTTGACCCAACCGCTTCACATGTCACAAGAGGAAACCAAACAGGTGTACAAAAATACATAATCAACTATCTCACATGCACCTGAATTGAAGTCTACTAAAATTTATTACCAGATTATTACAAGTCTAATTTGAGAAGTAAGTGTAAATTATCCTTTTTGTTCTCCAGAAAACTCTTAACTAAATTATATTTTAAAAAATCAAGCTGCAGGTTGTATCACAATAATAAACAAACAAATGGTTGACTCACGTTAACAATTAACAGAGACAACCCAACTACACTACCACATGGACTAGGAATTTCAAGGGTCACCGCCATATAATTGGGTTTGAGCCCATCAAAGCGGCATCACACCAGTGATGTGATTAAGAAAAACTTCATTTGACTTTGGAATGCATCTGGCTCTAGACTTTCCTAAGCGCTGCCACATGAATTATTCGATGTGATAGCATGCTAGTATTATAACAACCATATAATATAAAAGCTAGACTCTTTGATATAAATACATGCCTCCCACATAATGCAGAGACCAAATAACACGCACAGAAAAGACACCACTGGCATTATATTAGTAGAAAATAGCAAAAATTCATCCACCAACAAAACAGTTGCCAAAGAAATATCAAAATGCTAGATAACATCATAGAGAAAAGTGATCTACATACATACATCAAATTCACACACAAATAGAACCATGACCAAATTTATTGAAAACCCAGTACCACTAATCAAACCAGAACATCAAAAATCACAGAAAACAACAATGTTCCTGAAATCTGACAACCATGCAGGTTTCAAATCCTGCAAAATATAAAATTTTTACCACCTTCATAACCATTAAAAAAATTAAAAATAACCCAGAAACTCAGATGTTTAAAACTTCCAAAATTCCAAACTTTTTAAGAATCAGAACCCAGAATTTATTGAAACAAAACGAAAAAAAAATACAAATATAAAACAGAGAAATATAAGAGAAAAGATGGGTACCCTCAAAAGAAGAATCCATGGCCATAGGTGTTGAGAATGAAAAAACCAATCAGCCAAACACATTACCACCAAAAACCCAACTTTTGTGAACCTGAAAAAGAGAGATGGAAATCCATAAAAGAACCAAAAATGGTAAAAATATATATATATTGAAATTTGACCCAGAAAAAGTAAGAAAAAGATTGAAAGGGAATGGAATAACAAATACCAAGAAAGGACGCCTGGAATTCTGCCACAACAATCGAATCCATGACTTCTTATTACAACAACAACATAAAACAACTCTCTCTCTCTTCTGGGTCCTCTTCCTCTTCCTCTTCCTCTTCGTGGGCTTTGGTTAAAGCTTTTGTTTTTTCAGGACCCGAAGCAGTAGTGATAGGCAGAGATTCGAGGAGGACAACTTCTTATTAATTTACGAGATAAAATTAAAATAAAATAGAGAATTTTAGAGAGAGAAAAGAGAGAGAGAGAGAGAGAGAGAGTTGCCAACAACATAAATATAGTACTGCAACAACTTACTACCCATATCTTTATGAATCTAATCTTAACTACACAAAACACAAGCCCAAAGTGCCTGCATGTCTTTTTCTTTTTCTTTTTCTTTTTAAACCACCTTAACTTACAGGGTAGTTATACTTTTGCACTCATTCGTCCCATACTCGGATAAGGAGTTCATTTGACGGTAACGAACCGTAAATTTAAAAGTCTCAAATTAAATTTGTTAAACTATCTTATTTACGAGGTTTTTAATATGTCTCATAAATTAGAAGTGTAAAATAATGATTGAGATACCACTTTTTTATATTTTTAAAAAAAAAAAACTTACTTGAAAATTACATCCTATAATATGATTATCAAAATTAATTATCACATGCAAGTCATTTGACCATCAAAATTAAAATTTTCATTTTGCTCTTGCAATTAAATAATGTATTAAATTTTTTTATGGTCACATGTTTTGCAAGTAATTAATAATCTTTTAACAGTCAATTGGGTATACATGTAATTTACAAAATTTTGTTATACTTCGGGTGATGATTCTAAGTTTTTATAGTTTATGATACAAAATATAATAAGTATTCTTTTTTTCTTTTCTTTTTTTTGAGAAGAAGTATCCTATAGTTAAGATCGGTTTTTACCATTAGCCTTTTTTTAAAAATATAATTTCACCTATATCCATTATGAAATGAGGGTCCCACATGTCAAATGACTAAGCAACCCTCATGGACTTCATTTTTCATGAAGAAGTTAGTGAAATTTTGTAAATCGTGAATGGGTTAATTGGTCCTCCAATGTGTACATGTACTTTTTTTAATAAGTATTCTCTTTTTAACATCCATTTGTTTCTTGGTTCTATTCTATTTTATGAGTGTAATGCACGTTTCTTATCACACTTTTGCGATTCCATACATGTTTAACTTTTAACGTTAGATCCATAATGAATGTTAAAAATGTCTTGTAATAACTTTATAGAAGCTTTCACATTATCATGTCAATTGTTAATGTCATCACATGAAAAAATAGTAACCCCTTACCTTAATAATGTTAATAATAAGGTGGGGTGGTGAATAAAATCCATAATAATTGAAAGAATAACTCCTATTACATTCCTCTCCCTATCATATATTTCTACATAAGTTTGAAGAAGATAATGCTAATAAAATTGGCCAAGCAAAAAGCAAAGTTCTTTTCCTATTTTTATATTATTAGATGGGCACTTTATGGTGTTAGATGGGGAAGCTTTTCATAATTCAAAGGGTATATATATATTTTTTACTTTATTTTTCTTTGCACCAATGGGAGCAAAGGGATATGAGTGTCTATTCACAAGTAGCACTTGCAAATTATTCAGGGTTATTTTGTTGGTTGCACCAATGAGAACAAAAAGTAGAAGGGAGGGGTAAAATGGTCAATCCACACGTAGCGCCCACAAATAACTGTCAAAGGGCAAAAAGGTATCGTTAATATGCATGATTTCATTGAAGGTCTCTGTTCACTTCTTATTTGTACAATGATAGTGCTCCCCATGCCAACCATTGCCTTAGAAGTGTTTTCTCTTAGTGTACCTTATAATTATTTATTGCTTTGCTTGCTGCGGTTGGTGGTTTGCTTGCCTTGTTACTGAAATATAATAATCTTTTTTTTCCTTGCTTTTTCTTCTTTCCATTTCCAAAAAGATCTTATTTTAATCAATATGATAGTGTTGATACAAAATTATTGAACGGCTGGTTTTAAGTCACAAACACCTACAAAAAAAGGAAAGATAGAAGGGCATTCGAGAAGTTGTCGGCCAGAGTTAGTTAGCAGGGGGTCTCCGTAATCAAGTGTTCTTTTAGAGTAATGGATTTCAGTTAACTCAATCGAAAAAGTCTATTGTTGATAAATAAAAAATCTTGAGTTCAAACATCTCTCACGCCAAAAAATAATTAGTTAGAAAGTTTACGGTTGAAATTTTATTCTATCTTAAAAAAAGAAAGTGTTCTCCAAAGTTTTTTTTTTTTTTTGATAAGATTTAAGGTTATTATTGATTGCCAATTAAAATGGTTTCCTTTTTTAGAGTAACCTAAATATGTGCAAGTTTAAATTTCTTCTTTTCTCATTAGTTGACCAAACTTTATAGTTAATTAATTCAAATTAAGATCTTCTAGAGTTGTTAAGATAAGTTCAACATAGAGTTCCTAAAACTGAAAACTCTAGATAATATCCCAACTCTGTTGGCAATCTTGATTAATTATAGGTATATCGTTAATGCAAAACATCATTATTCATTAACTCAACATTCTGAAAAAGTCATGGGAAAAAAAAAACATTCTGAAAAAGAAAATGGAGAAAAATTGGTTGAGCAAAGTATAAGATAAAATAAAAACTTCCTTTGTTTACTTTTTTTAATAAAAAAATAATTTTAACAATTGCATTTTTTTATATTCAGTAATTATCCCGAATATCTAGTTAAAAACTTTAGGAAATAACTATTGAAGTCATGGATCTTGTCACAATTTCCGGATCTAAAATGCAAAATTGTGACAAGATCGGAAAAAGCAAAAAAAAAAAATATATATATATATATATATATATAAAGTAAATAAATAAGTATAATAGCATAACTAATTTTACAACTTTATCATGTGACGACTTGTGAGTGGTGGAATCATGAACCCACTATTTTATTTCATCACTTATAACTCGTTACATAGTTAAGTTATAGTAAAAATTGTGAATATCATTTATAATTCGTTATATAGTTAAGTTGTAGTAAAAATTGTGAAAATAGTTCTCGTTGTGGATTTACTCAAAAATAATAATAATAATAAATAAAAACATGACCTACAAACCTATATGTAGTTGACAAGGTTTTCGGTGCCATAGTTATCTCATGTGCGCAATTAAAGCTTATAAGAAGACAATGAATAGATGAATGTGCAATGTGCATGACACGGGATTTTCGCGCAGTAAATTTTTTCTAGCTAATAGACAGACTACATGCAATTACATACTACAGTTTAATTACAAAGTAGTACCAGTTCTACTATTTCCTATATTTATATTTTTTTGAAGGCGTTTCAACTGCTATCTATGCCTATGGAAAAGATTGGCTCGTCGTTTTCTTCTGGCAAATACATGCTTAACACGTATATCTTCTACTTTTGCGAATAACGACGCTAATGCTATGACTTTTTCTATGGTTCAGTGATTCCCCGCCCACAATATTAACATCATATTAGTGGTTAATTAGCCACTCCCACAAAATTAGGGCTTACCAATTCGAAGAATTAAACAGTTCCCAAACAATATTAAGATAGAATTAAGTGATTCTATTTTGCAAAATTCTCCTCTAGGATCATGATTTTCAATATACTCATCCATGATTTCAACCTTCGGATTTAACATCACCATCCTACTAGTCAATTAATGAGGGATGGTAATGTAGACCTATTTTGTCTTATTCCATCCTGTTTGGGTTTTTTTGGGTTTCGAAAAGGGGACAAAGCATGCCTTATTTTGCCTTACCATGAGGGTTTGTGCCCTATTTTATCTCATCTCTTTTTTTCATTTTTCTTTTTTTTGAGAAGCATCTCAAATGCATGTAATTTTTCTCTAATCTTATAAAGGGGGACAAAGCGTGCTATATTTCACCTCACCTCAAGTGAGTATGTTACATTTTACGTTTTTTTGAGTATGTGTATGGCTTTTCAAATCTCGAAAATGGGATAAAATGTGCCCCATTTTGCCTCACCTCGAGTATGTGTTCTATTTCACCTCATCTCGAGTGTGTGTAGTTTTTCTAATCTCGAAAATGGGACAAAGCATGCCCTATTTCACCTCACTTCAGGTATGTGTCCCATTTCACCTCATCTTGAGTGTGTATGTGGTTTTTCTAATCTCAAAAATGGGACAAAGCGTGTCTTGTTTCGCCTCACCTTGAGTATGTCTCATTTCATCTCATCTCAAGTGTATGTGTGGTTTTTTTAATCTCGAAAATGTGACAAAGCGTACCCCATTTGGACTGCATCCTGAGCATGTATATATAATTATATATATTATTTCAGTTTTTTAAAACACTAATTTCTTTGTTTCTAAATACTTTCTTCGTCCCTCTTTTTCCCTATTATTAATGTCAAAACCATCTCATTAAAAACCTCCACCCCCACCTTACTCCAACCTATACCATTCAGATTAGATTTTCTCTATTCCGAATAGGGGATCGGTGGGGCTACGTTACATGCCAAATAGTTTTAAATGGATGAGACTTGCTGAAAAGAAGGTCAAATTTTCTTGAAGTTTGCCAACTTTATCAAAATCTGTATCCAACTTTGGAGCTGCATGTTGTTGCTGATCCAAATGTCTCTAAAAAAGATAAAAAGAACTTTCAATCTTTACAACTATTGTACGTATATATTTTCTAGCTAAACCATAAACTAAGACCAAGTGGGTCATAGTTCAACCACATTAGTCGGCATTGAAAAGGTCACTTTGCTTCCTTTCCCACACTAGTTAGCACCGATTTTATGACATTATTGTTAATATTTTATCATTATTTAATCAAAGACTTAGACCTCAGTATCAAACTACGTTTCGTGCATGTAATACTATAAAATTTCTAATAATATAGTAAATCTTCTTGAAAAATCACTTAAAAACTAATTAATTAAGGTCTCCCTGTCACGTCTTGCAAAGATTTTAATCACTTAATCTGCTTAAATATGGCCAAAGAATTCAGTAATCCAAATCAAATTACTTACTATATGACCCGAAGAAAATCAGTAATCATTCTACATAAACAAAAGTATATATATAGAAAATGTTAAAAAAAAAAAAAAAAAAACTCTTAAAGCTTTCGTAGTCACATAGCTCATCTAAGATAACATATACGATCTCACTGCAAAGTTTAATTTGATTCAAAAAAACTACGTGGAGAAGGTTAATTGGAGTGTTAGAAAAATTAATGTGAATGGTTTCTTGTCGAACCAAAATATATATATGATAGAGAGAAAGTGACATATGCATGCCTAGCAGGCCAAAAAGTGATCAGCTAGAGCTAGAGATAAGGAGGTAGTACTATAATTGGGCGCCGACAAAATAAAAATGTGGAAATTTTCACATGATGAATGAATGGATAGGAGAAGAAGCAGAAGCATGTTGTTCTCTTGTGGGTGATACGAATGAGTGACACAATACCGTTTTCAGTCTTTTGCTACCTGCCTTACTAACAATATATGCATAATTTGATCTCTGCTAGCTTCTATGGTGTATATATGATCGGACAGTTTGGCATAGTTGTGGTTGTGGTCCGTGCATGGATTTTAAACCTATTTGATGTCTTTTCATGTATAAGATACTGATATTGAAGGTTATGATTTTCCCATCTACCATCACAAACATTAATTCCTATTGGGCATAATGCCCAAGAGGAATTAATGTTTAGGTTTTCTTTTTCTTTTTCTTTTTTTTTTTTTTTTTTTTGCTAATTCTATAGCTAGAAGGTCTTGAACTCTAAACATTATCGTTGGAAATACTAAAAAATATCAATTAAGTCAATGATGGTTCTATGATTTTTTTTCAAAGGTAGTCATTAATAAAATTAAATTATACAAAATCTAATAAAAACTATAAATAAAAAAATAAAAACTTGAATATATATATCAACACAGAGGCGGAGCCAAGGGGGGGGGGGGCGAGAGGGGGCAAGTTTCCCCCCGACTCCTCCAAAAATATTCCATATGTACTACTATTAGGAATTTTTTAAAATGCTTTACCCTCCTTGATGCAGAAATTAAACACGAATAAGGAAAAAAGCTTCTTGGCCTTGCTGAAATAGAGGGAAAATGACAAGCTTACCTAATGCCCAATAAGTCAATGACACCATGTAAGGAAAAAAAATAGGAAATAGGGAAAAAGTTTCCTGACACAAGCAAAAATAAATGAAAGAATTTCCCTTAGGCACAAAACACACACCAAAAGCTTTGACTTGTCAGCTGTTAGCTTTTAATTATCATGCACTTATGCTTAGCATAATAATAATGTATTTTAGCGTCTTTCTTATGACATTTCAATTGATAGTCCTATATTTTACATTATTTTTTTTTTTGTCCTCAATTTCTTGACATTTCAGTTTTAAATTGTGTGTTTATGCTATGAACAAAAATTTTAATTATTTTGAAAAATAAATAGAAAGTCGAATTTTACCTATAGTTTCAAAAACAATCAAAAAAAGATAGTGAGATGTGTATACTACTTTGCAAGTAAATTGCTATATTTTTAATATTTTTCAAATTAATTTTGATGCTGCACAGAATCAGTAGGTTGAACGCTCCGGCTTCGGTGGACTACCAATGATTGTGGAAGGCCTACAAAATGAACAGGCAATCAGAAAGGGGGCCGGAGTGGACCAACCAAACACCCTCCGATGGCTAAGTCAGTCTCACAAGGATGAAGTTCTAACTTATTTTTGGGAGTCAAGTGTCCGAGAAATGTATTTACCTTCGTTTCGTTCAGACCGATCCTTTATATAGAGATCTTTGGGATGGTTATTTCCTCAGTAACTTCCTCAAGATTCACGGAAGCCAATGAGTTCGGACATAACTTCCTCAACGGCTATAGAAGTTGCAACCGCTAATGGAAATTAACTACTCGAGGAATTTAGGGCGATAATCATGGGTTTACTAACTGCTCCAACATGTCGAATTTTCCTAAGTGTTGCACGTTCGTCCGTCCATTGTATGGACGGTTGAATCATACATGGATTTTTGACCATCTTCTATGGACAACGTCCATGGACGACTTCATTATCGTCCATCCATGGACAACGTCCACAAACGACCTTATTATCGTCCATAGGAAACCTCGTCGATTATAAACCATATTCTCGTTCAATAACATTTCTTAGTCTCCTTGGGTGGTTCCTGATCCTATCTGCTCTCTTGGACATGGACAATCCTTATGGAAGAACTGGAGATGAACTAATTTCTCGCTATCCTATAAAATAAAAAAAATAATAAAAAAAACCCAAAGATTTTAGAAAGAAAAAAAGTTGAAATGAAAATATGGAGGTAACAGCAAATAATGTCAAGATTGGTCCAAAATGGTTCAACTCGAATCTGTACTCAGCAATGCATGTGAGGCTGTAAAGGTCAACGGTAATTAAGTTGTAGAATAGGATAAGGAAAGCAACTGCAATGTCTTTATTTATTTATTAGTAATAAAATATTTTTAAGATCTTGATTTAATTGGACTAATTATCATCAAATGCTTGGGTTTTGGAGCCCCCACCCAAACCTAATCCATCATATATAGCTGGCTTCAGCATGTCACCGAAAAATTAAAAAAAAAAAGTTACTGTGCTTCATAGGCTTTAACATGTTCATAGTAAATAGTTAGGTCAACTTGACACATAAATATGGCAGGTTAATTGTCTCACTCTGACTTAATTTTTTATGCTATATTTGAGTTTGAAATTTTTATTATTATTTTTTATAATTCAATAGTTAGAAAATAAAAATTTTGAACCCTAAACATCTTTTGTTAAAATTATTAGGAGGCAGAAAGTGCCAATTAAACTTTTGACTATTTGAGTTTTAAATTAAAAGGAATAGTTTATTTTACAGTTTTGATTTTATTTTTAAAATTCAATAGCGTACATAATAAGAATCATAAAATTATTGAAATGCATTCATTTCAAATGGAGAGAACTTTTTTCTGTGAGAGCATGGCAATAAATACTTCAACCTGCTGTTTCAGTACATTTCAAAGATGCAAACCTAGAACTTAGCTAGGAGATTGAGGTAGGTTACAACTTACAAAGCTCTTCCTCATAACCACCTTCAAAGTTAAATTCATCACGCTAGCTATATAGGGCCTCCCGTTGTGAAAGTCTTACGTTTCAGACGAATTATGCAAAATTACTTACTTCTTGAGGGAAAATTCTAAGATAGTTCCGGAATATAGTGAAATTGTGCTTTCTCCTCTCATATTCATGGTGGACTCCACCATAAATTTAATGAGCGGACCCCACCATGAATGTGAGAGGAAGAAGCATTATTCTCTGTGCTCCGGGAGTACCTAAAAATTACTCATTCTTGAGCTATATTATTGATCTTTTGCAGCATCCGTGCAATAAAAGCAGGTAAAAGCAAATAAATTGGCTGCAGAAGTAGATATATAAATAAGAAGTAATAATAACCCACTTTAACATGTGAAGAGGACAATAGTGAGGCATGACAATATTTATGGATGTGGACACATCTATATATGATCGTATACAATTATATTATTTAAGTTTACTAGTGGTTCCTCTCAAATAACCCAACAAAAAAAGAAAAAAAAAAAGGTTTACTAGTGGTTGCCCAACCGAAAGATAAAAATATTATCATCTTTGTGGTCCTCCTTGTTGTCAATCATGACGTTAGGATCATTACATGCTTGGATTCCTCCAGACCTTTCAAATGCTAGGGCAAGTTTGTCCAAAAAGCCATGTTTAATAGTTGGTAATTTGCAAAAGCTGCGAGAGAGAGAGAGAGAGAGGTTTTATATAGATGTTCAGCCTGTCCAACTAACTTTCAGCTGGGAATGCATGAGCTATTTTCCCTAGCTAATCTCTCTTTAGTCAAGTGGGAGTACCAAAAGACATTGTTCCAGCAATATTTTCCTCAAATTAATTACTATTAAAATTACCAATTGGTAGTGTCGCTAACCACCACCTACCCTCTTATCTTCAAAATTATTTTATATTTATGTATATAGAGAGAGTCAAAACGAAAAAAGATAATTTTATCACTAGAATTTGTCACAAACTTATGGGTAGAACTCACCCTTGAAAACCGGCTTGCAAAAAGAGGATTTCCAAGAGCTTATAAACACATGGTTAAGTTTATACTTAATCTATGTGAGACACTAGAATCATAACATACTGCCACGTTCCGCAACTAACATCCACGACGGCTCACTCTAGCAACACTGATCCAATGGTAACCCTTTGTCTTTTGGTGTCTTCACTCACCTATCAATTATTTTAATCTAGTCTCTACTCTCTAGGTCGCCTCCTCCAAGATCCAACCACAAAGCCACAACTCATTTGATTTTATACTCAATGAATTACACTCGATTACTCGGGATGGTGGTTGACTTTGATACCAAATGTTGCAAACCTATGGGTAGAACTCATTCTTGAAAACCGGCTTACAAGGGGAAGGTGTCCAAGAACTTATAAACACATACATGGACTTCGGCTATGAAGCATGACTGTATGTTATGAAAACCTTCAAGTCGGTACTTGAAGTTATGCACACAAAGCTTCAACCTGGTTGAACTCTTTCAACGTTGATATTTTCAACATGAATACCCTCTCTCCTGTCCATAACTTCAAGTATCGACTTGAAGGTTTTCACCACAATAAGAAGTTAATGGTATGCATTAGCTTCCACAACAACACCAATCTTGGATCTTCAATCGTTGGTGTTAAAGTTCTTGCTTTGCACAAAACCCTGGGCACACATCAAGGCAGCAAATACTCACCTCTCTTATGTTCACAATGAACAAAGTATGCCTTATATACTTATAAGTAAGTAGCGCATAAATCCCAAGGCCTTTGGTCAAGCTAGGTAATTAGAATTTATTGTGGATTTGTCAAAGTTGGTATTCAGATTAAGTGAATCTTGATCAATTATCGATTTGCAGTTGGGTCTTGTAGATTCAATACAGTTCTTGATCCATTCTTGGAAAGTCTTTTGTAGTCTTCTACTTGATATTTAATTATAATTTACAACTCTAAACTTCCAAACCCACTTTTAAGTTACTTTTGGATATAGTTTTCCAACATTTGAGCCTAACACTTTGTCCTCATATTTTACCAAAGAAGAGGTTTAAGATTTTACGCATGTCAAATTTAGAATATTTGTATAATTTCTGTGACATAAAGAGAATGAGGATATTTCTAAAATTAAAAGGTGAAAAAAAAAAGAAAAAAAAAAAGAAGCATGCAGATCTCATTATTGGGATGTGCCACAAATGACAAATCCACAATGAGGAAAGAAAGTGATGAATGGCAATCACGTAGTAGCCGCTTCAGGAAGCTTCTCATTTTAAATGGGTAAATTGAGATAATACCATATAAGCTCAAAAAAAAAAAATAATAATAATAAAATCATGTATTTATCTGCTCTTGTGTGTAAAGAAGCATAAAGAATGGATGAAATTTGATTTTTGGCAAAAAGTGCACAATGAGAGAGCTATAGCTCGTAACTAGCAAACAATTTTATGAGTGCAAGACACGGCAGCTTTTTCAAAAAAGAATATAAAGTTTATAAATGTGTAAACTTTGAAGTTTTGTAAGCTTCTTTAGGAAGGTGCTGATTAAAATCATTCTTTTTCATATGCGAAAAAATAATAATAAATAATTGAAGTAACTTAGCAAAGTTGTACTTTTTATCTTTACGGGTGAAAGCAGTAAAGGTACCCAAGGGTTTTTTTTTTTTTTTTTTTTTGGTTGAGAATCAGGTACCTGAGATTTTTAAAAGCAAATGAGCAATTTTGTGGAAATAATAATAATAAGGAAAGAGTTTAGGGTCCATTTGTCGTCAGATTAATTGGTACTCTATGATGTTTTTTTAATGAAGATATTCAGATTTTGAATCCCTCTCTCTACATAAGATAAATATATGATATAGTATACGTTTGGATTCAGATTATTTGAGTTGTGTTTGCCTTTATTATTATTATTTTTTAACTAGCACCTCTTGCACTGTTCATGACTTCATGGGACATGAACAGTGCATTAAGGCAAATGCACAATACTTTCGGCGTGAACAGTAAGTTTTTTATTATTATTTTTATTGTTTTCAGTTTCAATTTTTATTTTTCAGCAAAATAAACGGTATCCAAACGCATCTATAATTCTATTTGTAAGTCTGCGTAGTGCATAGTGCTTAGAGCCCATTTGGTACGTGTATTTAAACAACAGTTTTTAGTTTTTTTGGAAATACATGTGGATGAAAAAATATGTAGAAATACGTGTAATGTTGTTTAAAAATTGAAAACATGTGTTTAAATACATGTACTAAACAGGTCCTTAGTGTTTTGGGATCTTAGTAGTTAGTACTTTTTCTCGCTTTTTATTTTTTTGAGAAGAAAATTTATTTTGTAATTACTAATTAGTACTTAGTTCCCCTAAAGAACTGATTGCGACCAAAAGTAAGGAAACGAACCAAAGAAAAATGGCATTGGGCATGTTCAAAGAAAGATGGCTGTGGAAATTTCAATTGTGGTTGATTTTTATGTATTTGAGTTTGAACAAGCTAATGTTCATAACTAAAAAGTAGCCGAAGAAAAGGGGAATGTGATAGAAGTCATAGAACAAATGATTGGTGGAGCGGGTGTACTTTCTTCGAATTAAAGCGTAATTTCTTAGTAGAATGGCAAATCAAATTCAAATTATGGCAAATAGTAAGATCACAAGAGGCAAGACACCTCACCTTCTCTTTTTACTTGATAAATAGATTAGGATTATTATAACATATAACGTTCATTCTATGATGAATAATGATTACTCTTTATTATTAGATTAAAACATCAATTCGTTGAGCATTATTTTTAATTGATTAGAAGATTCTTTGTTGACAAGTATTATGTGACATGAATGAAGGACCATATATATTTGACTTCTCTAGTAAATAATATTCAGAAGTTATATAAACTAGTGTGTAGTCTCATATATATGCATGGGTACAATTTTAAAAAATCACAATCATATAATTCAAATTATACATTTTTTTAAAAGAGATTTGAATTATACATGGTTTGAATTATACTTTTTTTAAATCATATATTTCTAAAATATATAATGGTTTCCACAAAAATTAAAAACTTAGATGGACACGTGACGGAAAATTGGACTCATCTAATTGAATTTAGACTCTTTAATTTTTACACTCAGTAATTCACTTGGCACAAAATTAAAAATTAAATTAGACACGTGGTGCAAAATTGAGAATCCAATTAAAATTAAATTAGATTTTCTCTAAACTTTGGCTATTAATATATATATATATGTGGGGGAGTAAAACCAAGGCCCGTGATCGAGGCCCAGGAACACCGTTTCATTAAAAGCACGCCCGAGGGGGAGAAATCGTTGAGGCCTGTTGTAGGTAACAGTGAGGCGCGTAAGTGTCCGAGGAGGTTGGTCCGAGAGGAATACCCTTCTCGGATGTGACGTCTATTGGAGAGAGGAGCTTCGGCTCTCCTTTAATCCACTTTCCAGCGAGTCCCAGAATAAAAGACAGACTACCGACGTGTATGGAAGGGATAAGGATGCAGAAATATCTTGAGAAAAAGCTGCTACCACCGCATTAAATGCATCACAGCTACTTTCCTGGCCGCATTTATGTGGAAAAGACCCCTGAACAGTGTGGAAAGTCTCCTTTATCCCCAGAAAATCAGAAAGCTGGAGAAAAAGGAGGGGAAACTCAAGTACCGTGCTAGATGACAGACAAGTGGACGATGGGATCGAGCAGTGAAGGACTATATAATGGAACAAACCCTTCATAACAAAAAGAAAAAGGGGAAAAAGGAAAAAAGAAAAAGAAAAAGAGAGTACGGGAAGAACATTGAGAAATCGCTACTGTAGCATTTAGAAGAAAATAACCTAAGAGAAAGCATCTTGTCTAAGTTCATACCCCTCGGACTTGATCAGAACCCATCAAAACTGCCTTAACCTTACACCTCGGACCTAAAATCTTAGCTGCTTATTCGTGCGTTTTAGCCTCCTCGGCCAAGTACCCTACCCCCAATAACTGTCGCGAAAATCCGTTGGCCCAATTCTTCAACCCACTCTCTTACAAATTTATTGTATTGGGCTCATAGGGCCCATTCCCTGTTTCCATCGAGGTGTGGGCTACAATCTGTGACCCTACAATTGGCGCCGTCTGTGGGAAGAATTAGCGTCAGTAGAAATTTGCAACAGTTATGGCTGGTTCAGGACCACAACAGGCCAGTCCGCCTCACGCAGAATCAGTAAATGTCAGGCAACCAGACGAACTTCCCAATTTCGAACAAGAAAACCACGTAGATAATCAACGTGAAGGTAGTTCACGGACGACCCATGTGAGGAGAAGTGGTTATCGACGAAAGAGCCATCTGGCGCAGGAGCACGCTGATGAACAAGACTTGCAACAGGAAATAGATGATTTGAAAAAGAAGCTTCGTCGAACACAACGAAGTCATATTCCTTCGAATTCTGATACCTCCTCCGCCGATGAAGAGGAGGATGGTTACAGGAACTCATCAGAAACTCCTCCCAGTGAATCTTACTCCTATGAAGAGGAACGCTCTCACAAAAGGAGGAGAAAAAGCCCGTCCAGGAAGGGAGCGGGGGCTAAGCAAATGAAGAAGGCCCTGACCCAAATTTCTAAGTCTCCCTTTACGCGGGGAATAGAAAGGGCAAGGCTTCCCAGACGCTTCCATCAGCCTACGTTCTCTATGTACAATGGACGCACCGATCCTGTAGAACATGTGAGCCAGTTCAGACAGAAGATGGCGGTTTACTCTCAGGACGAAGCCTTGCTGTGCAGAGTGTTTCCTTCAAGCCTAGGACCGATGCCGATGAGGTGGTTTGACGGATTAAAGACCAATTCCATCGGTTCCTTTAAAAAGCTCACTCAATCATTCTGCTCCCGGTTTATCGCATGCAGCAGAGCTCCCCAACCCCTTGATTCGTTGCTGTCAATGACAATGAGGGAAGGAGAGACTGTGAGGTCATATGCCGAGAGATATTGGGAAGTGTTCAATGAGATTGATGGGGACTTTGAGGAGGTTGCTGTCAGGACCTTCAAGGTTGGCCTTCCCTCTGAACACGGTCTGAGGAAATCCCTGACTGGGAAACCGGTTACCAACTTGCAACAATTAATGGACAGAGTGGACAAGTATAAGAGGATAGAGGATGATCAGCAGCAGCAACAGCAAGGAAAAGGAAAAACCAAGCTCGTCCCCCAAGAAAGGAGGGAATTCAGGCCAGACAGGTACAATAACAACCGGCCAAGAAGGGATTATGCCGAGCAGCAAGCGTCCAGCAACAGCCAAGTAGTTGGAGCTGTATTCCGAGAGCCCGTGCACCAGGTCATAGAGAAGATAAAGAACGAGCCTTTCTTCAAATGGCCCAATAAGATGATGGGGAACCCCGAGAAGAGAAACCGAAATCTTTATTGCCAATATCATAGAGACCATGGGCATACCACTGAAGACTGCAGAAGTTTATGGGATCACCTTGACCAGCTTGTTCGGGAGGGTAGACTAAAGCAGTTGTTGCACCACTCCAATAGTTTGGGTACTCTTACTGATACCCGGTCAGAGAGGGGGAATCCTCCAGGACCACCTCTCGGAATTATTAATGTTATTTTTGCGGCGCCTGGTAGAACAGGGTCATGCCCTTCCAGGGTGATGTCAGTGGCTCGTCTGTATCCCGAGGATGACACTCACGAGTCAAAGAGAGCTAAATTAAGTCGACCCTTGGTCATGGGATTCTCTGACGAAGATAAGATTGGAACTGTCCAACCTCACGATGACGCCCTAGTAATTACCCTCCGTATCGGAGGCTATGATGTAAGGAGGGTAATGGTGGACCAGGGCAGCGCAGCCGAGATCATGTACCCCGACCTCTTTAAGGGGCTGAATCTAAGAGCCGAAGACCTGACGCCCTATACTTCCCCATTGGTGAGTTTTGAGGGAAGGACTATAATTCCGATGGGACAGATCAGACTGCCGGTGCAAGCCGGAACGGATATGGTGGAGGTCGATTTTATAGTAGTCGACGCCTACTCTCCCTACACGGCGATTGTTGCAAGGCCTTGGCTTCATGCCTTAGGAGCAGTCTCTTCCACCCTGCATCAGAAGATCAAGTATCCCTCCGGGGACAAGATAGCAGAGATATTGGGTGATCAAACCGTGGCACGGCAATGCATGATAGCAGCTATCCAACATGAGCCTAAAGCAGAATCTGGGGCTCGAGAAGAGGAGCTATAGCAATCAAAGCCCCCAGTGTTGTCCGAAGAAGGGTTATTCGAGGATGCGGAATGTGAGGATCTTGTAAAGATCATGATAGGGGATGACCCTGAAAAATTCTTTCAAGTCGGATCTCGACTACCCCAGTCAGAGAAGGAGGAATTGGTAGAGTTCCTCAAGCGGAACATAGACGTCTTCGCGTGGAATGCTTATGAGGCTCCGGGGGTAGACCCAGACTTCATTTGTCACCATCTGAATGTTAACCCAGCAATAATTCCCAGGAAGCAACTCCCTCGTCGGCCGTCTAAAGAGCATGCAGAAGCGGTCCGACAGGAAGTGTTGAGGCTAAAAAAGGCAGGGGCTATTAAAGAGGTGTTCTATCCTGAGTGGCTGGCCAATACGGTGGTGGTCAAGAAAAAGACCGGAAAGTGGCGAGTATGCGTTGATTACACAGATCTAAATAAAGCCTGCCCTAAAGATCCATTCCCCATGCCCAAAATTGATCAGCTGGTAGATGCCACAGTCGGCCATCCTCGGATGAGTTTCTTGGACGCTTTCCAAGGTTATCATCAGATACCTTTGGCATTGGACGATCAGGAAAAAACTGCTTTTGTCACGCCAGTAGGGAACTACCACTACAAGGTGATGCCTTTCGGCTTGAAGAACGCGGGTTCCACTTATCAGAGAATGATGACAAGGATGTTTGAGTCGTTATTGGGGAAAAATATGGAAATTTACATAGACGACATGGTGGTGAAAAGCAAAAGAACATCTGAACACCTTGAAGATCTTCGAGCTGTCTTCGAAATTCTCAGAGGTCATAAACTACGTTTGAATGCCGCCAAATGTTCGTTTGGTGTCGGATCAGGCAAGTTCTTGGGTTATATGGTCACTCATAGAGGAATTGAAGTTAACCCCGACCAAATTAAGGCCATCATCAATATGCGAGCTCCTCGGAATCCGAAGGAAGTGCAAAAACTAACTGGAATGACTGCCGCGCTGAACAGATTTATATCTCGATCGGCGGACAGGTGCCGACCTTTTTTCCTGCTGATCAACAAGTGGAAAGGCTTCGAATGGTCGGCGGAATGTGACGTGGCTTTCCGACAACTTAAAGACTATCTTGCTCGGCCTCCAGTCATGTCAAGCCCTGAGCCGGACGAGGTCCTTTTTGCTTACATTGCAGTGGCCTCCCATGCAGTAAGCTTAGTGCTAATAAGAGTTGATGATGGCGTGCAACGGCCAGTGTACTACGTGAGTAAATCACTGCATGAGGCAGAGGTACGCTACCTTCCGCTGGAAAAGGCCATACTAGCGGTGGTGCTTGGCACACGCAAGTTACCTCATTATTTCCAGGCGCACACGGTGATTGTTCTTACTCAACTCCCATTAAAGGCCGTACTTAAAAGTGCAGATTATACGGGAAGGATAGCCAAGTGGGGCACAATTCTGGGAGCTTTCGATATTAAATACATGCCTCGCACCTCGGTTAAAGGCCAGGTACTGGCCGACCTGGTGGCAGAATTCACCGAACCAAAGACAGAGAGCCAGCTAGCATCAGAGGGAAGAGATGTAAAATTAGCCTTTGGCATCACCAAATGTCCCCCTCCGACATGGGAAGTGCATGTAGACGGAGCATCAAACCAAAAAGGAGCGGGCATTGGGCTAGTATTGACATCTTCAGAGATGATCACCGTTGAAAAGTCGTTAAGGTTAAACTTTCCTGCCACGAATAACGAAGCAGAATACGAAGCCTTACTAGAAGGAATGGCCATGGTCCTAAAGATGGGAGGAAAGTCCATTAACCTTTTCTCGGATTCAAGGCTAATAGTGGGTCAAGTCAAGGGTGAATTTGAAGCCAAAGATGAGAGAATGCGAGGCTATCTCAGCCGAGTGAAAGCCTTACAAATGGAGTTCGAATCTTTCAGCTTGTTGCATGTCCCAAGAAGCGGCAATACGCATGCGGACTCCTTAGCCACTCTTGCAACTTCCTCGGCACAAAACTTGCCCCGCCTAATCCTTATTGAGGACCTACACCGACCCTCGATAATAGCAAACACAGTACGGATCAACCAAGTAAGAATGGGGCCGAGCTGGATGGATCCCATCGTCCAGTTCTTGAAGGATGATATTCTACCCAAAGAGAAAATGGAGGCCGACAAGGTAAGAAAAAAGGCTCCAAGCTATTGGCTGTCGCAGGATGATAAGCTATACAGGCGTTCCTTCTCTGGACCTTACCTGCTCTGTGTCCATCCCGATCAAACGGAATCACTCTTAGAGGAGATGCATGAGGGAATCTGTGGAAGTCATACTGGAGGCAGATCCTTGGCACATAGGGCCATTACTCAGGGTTACTGGTGGCCAAATATGCAGAGAGAAGCTTTGGAGTACGTCAAAAAGTGCGATCAGTGTCAACGATATGCACCAGGTATACACCAGCTCGGAGGAATCCTCAATCCGATATCTAGCCCATGGCCATTTGCTCAGTGGGGCTTAGACATCGTCGGACCATTTCCTAAGGCTGTGGGAAATAAAAAGTATCTGATAGTTGGTACTGACTATTTTACCAAATGGGTTGAAGCAGAGCCCCTGGCTAATATCCGAGATGTGGATGCAAAAAGATTTGTCTGGAGGAACATTGTTACTCGATTCGGTGTCCCACATGTACTCATCACAGATAACGGACTCCAGTTTGACAGTAAAATGTTTAGAGACTACTGTGGAGAATTGGGCATCACTAACAGATATTCTACTCCGGCTTACCCCCAAGGGAATGGGCAGGCTGAAGCTGTAAATAAAGTCATACTCAGCGGATTGAAGAAAAGACTGGATGAAGCGAAAGGCAGATGGGTGGAGGAACTCCCACATGTACTTTGGACATATAGGACCACACCTCGGAGGTCCACCGGAGAGACCCCCTTCTCAATGACCTATGGAGTTGAAGCAGTTATCCCCTCGGAGACTGGGTTCCCAACGATGAGAACAAGTTCATTCAATCCAAAGGACAACGATGAAAACTTGGCGAGAGATCTGAACCTGATCGACGAGAAAAGGGAAAACGCAATGGTCCAATTGGCCCATTACCAACAAAAGCTGAGGCAAGGTTATGATGCCCATGTCAAGGCAAGGCCTTTGGTCCCAGGTGACCTGGTACTGCGAAAAGTCGTGGGTTCAGCAAAGAATCCGGCTTGGGGAAAACTAGGGCCAAACTGGGAAGGACCATACTGCATCACCTCCAACGCAGGCATTGGAGCATATTACTTGGAGGACTTGGATGGACTTGTAATACCTCGCCCTTGGAATGTCAATAATTTGAAAAGGTATTATTATTAATAAACTTATGTTTGATCAAAATTTGTCCTTTATATTCAATATATGTACCTCCTTCCATACCTCTCGACATTCTGTGACGTGTTTAAACTTAAATCCAATCATGCATGAGTCCTCGGACCGGATGATTTGGGTTAGTTAACACCCTCACTGCTCTTTGAAGTGTTTAAACTTAAATCCAATCATGCATGAGTCCTCGGACCTCATGATTTGGGTTAGTTAACACCCTCGTTGTGTGACGTGTTTAAACTTAAATCCAATCATGCATGAGTCCTCAGACCGGATGATTTGGGTTAGTTAACACCCTCACTGCTCTTTGAAGTGTTTAAACTTAAATCCAATCATGCATGAGTCCTCGGACCTCATGATTTGGGTTAGTTAACACCCTCGTTGTGTGACGTGTTTAAACTTAAATCCAATCATGCATGAGTCCTCGGACCGGATGATTTGGGTTAGTTAACACCCTCACTGCTCTTTGAAGTGTTTAAACTTAAATCCAATCATGCATGAGTCCTCGGACCTCATGATTTGGGTTAGTTAACACCCTCGTTGTGTGACGTGTTTAAACTTAAATCCAATCATGCATGAGTCCTCGGACCGGATGATTTGGGTTAGTTAACACCCTCACTGCTCTTTGAAGTGTTTAAACTTAAATCCAATCATGCACGAGTCCTCGGACCGGATGATTTGGGTTAGTTAACACCCTCACCGTTCTGTGAAATGTTTAAACTTAAATCCGATCATTCACTAGTCCTCGGACTAGATGACTTGGGTTAGTTAACGTCCAAATTGTTCCGTGAGGTGTTCTCATTTAAGTCTCATCTCTATTTTTAACGTTCAAATATGGACAAACGAATGTCTCAGATTTCCCACTTAGTTGTGTTTAGCTAGTTTGTCAATTTCCAGGTCTTCCTAGTCAAGTTAGGCGTTCGTTTAACACAAGTTCAAAAAAAAAACGCAATGACAGCAAAGAGATTTACTACTACTTGCTATGATACGTAAAACGAAAGGAGTACACTTTCATTAATGACTGAAACAAAGTACAAATCCTTAAAATAATAAGTATAGAAAACAAAAAGAAAACGTTAACATAAATGTCCTAGGCCTTGGTCTTGAAGTCTTGGTGGTCTTGGCGGTCGGCTACTTGTTTGGATTGCGAAGGGGCAGCATCCGAAGCATTACCCTGGGAGGCCTCAGCGCTTTCCCCCTGACCAGACTCTTGAAGTGGGGCTGTTGGGATTTCCACAGAAGCTGGAAGATCTTGGTTGATCATAGGAGCTTCAGACACTGGGGCTGGCTGCTCTGGGGGAGGAGAATCGGAACCTGAGAGCGGTTGGATTTCAGGATCATAATACACGCTCTCAGGCCTCCTAAGAGTAGAGTCAGCAGGAACCCCAGCGGCGTCAAGGGCTTTTCCCCAAGTGACGTCGCAGTAGTCCCTGGCAACGGAGGCAAACTCCTCAGTTAATCTGCTCTGAGTCTCCTCCACCCCCAGAGCATAAGAAGCTTGTTTCTCAGCCTCGGCTGCTTCTTTCTGTAGCTGCGCAGCTTCCTTGGCCTGACGGAGCTCTTCACGCAGACCTATCACCATCTGCCTCTCCGTCTCTAAATTGATCTGGCAGAGGTGCAGCTCACAGCGAATAGTCTCCGCCTGCTTCTCTATATTATTCCTACCAGCCTCAGCGCTGGCCTTATCTTGGTTAGCCTTCTTCACTTGCTCGGCCAACTGCTTCTGCTGGGCTCTAAGCACGCTTAAGTCGTCCTCCGCAGCATCTCGGGCCTGGTAAGCAGCCCTCGTCTCATCGCGAAAGCGCTTTGCCCATTCGTCGGCCACGTGCACCTGTTGCGCGACCTGTTAAGCAAAAAGAAGAAACGTCTTAAACCTAAAAAAAAAAAGAATAATAATAACACATAAATAAGATTTTTTTTTTTTTATATATAACCAACTTACCATGGCCAAGTCCCTTTTCATCGAAAGGACCAGATCAGGATAGTCAATGCTCCTGTACGCCGCCAGGTCCGAGGGAAGGAGGAGGGGTTGTAGCAGAGCGTCGGCCAGACGACCTGCATGGCCACCTCTAAAATGCCGAAGAGAGGCGTCCATCCTAATGGGGCCGCCATCGACCTCCAACTCGGGTGACCAAGTTTGTGGCGGCTGACGAACTCGGGCCGCAGGTCTCTCCTCGTGGCTCTCCACGGAGTGGGACCTCCTGCTCCTTCGCTCTGGTGCAGGCCTGGCCTGTTTATTGCCCCTTGAGGGGCCTAACCCGCCCTCCTCGGCAGGCTCCATTGGCCTCTTCCTTCTTAAATCTGGATTCGGTTTGAGCCCAAGATCAGCAGGAACTTGGGGCGGAGGGGGAGGAGGGTGTGCAGCCTGTACGGACTTGCCTTTATCTTGAGAGGTCGGCCCCTTATTCCTGCCCCTCATCAGTTCTTTCAAAGACGGCTCGGTCCGGGGGGCCATGTCTTCCTCCTCGTCAGTTGAATCGGCAATGTAAGTAATCACCCGATCCGGAGGGTGGACGCTTGACTGCTCGTCCTCCCCTTCCTCGGCCTCCGATATGTGTACTCTTTCTTCTTCGAATCTGAACTCGTCAATCTCAAGTTCAAGAGAGGAGGAGGAAGCTGTCACCTCTCGGAGTACGGCCCCACCAAGCGCTACGTCGCGTAGTGGTTCGACGGCAAGGGGGATCCCCTGTGGGATGGGGTGGTCGACTGGAGGAAGATCGTAGTCGGCAAGGAAGTTTGGCCGAGACACGTCAATGCGGGCCAAGCGATAGTCTCCCGCTCGGATAGAGTTGCCGACGTCTAAAAAAGACCGAGAAATTGGCTCAAAGTCCAAAATGAGGTGGACCGCTCTTAACTGCCCGTCTTCGTTCACAAAGATCTCTGACCTCAGCAAGTAATTCAATGCTGGGACGTTGATTAGGCTCAGCTTCGGATTGGTAAGGAATTTGTCTAGCAAAGAAATAGACCACGTTACTGAGCCTCGGCTATAAAAAAAAAAAACGTGCAATAAGCTATACTCGCATAAAATAACTAAATAAATGAACAAAGGATACGGAACAATCCCTAGTGCTAAAGTTAGAAATCCTAGGTCTAAAGTGCTCCACCTGGTGTCCCGGCCTTGGTTGGGCAAGCTAAGCCGTCGCTCCAAGGCCCCGACAGGATTAAGTAGTCGTCCTTCATCCCCTTATTTGACTTGGGAAGGCAGGACACCAGTTTCACCACATTGTTACGGGACTTAAGGTAAAAACCCGCCCGGGACTCAATATGGCCTTCGTATAGGTGGGCGACGTCGTGCCACGTCAGTCCTAGCCTCAGGTGCCGGTCCAAGGTGTCGATTGACCCTAATACTCTAAAAAAGTTGGGGGCACACTGATGGGGGCACAACCTATGGGCGCGAAGGTAGTCCCGTGTGATCCTACCCATGGGGACGGTCATTCCCCCTTCTATAAAGGCAATCATAGGGATGACTACCTCTCCCCTTTTCCGTTCGAACTCCACCCCCTCTGTGGTGCAATGGCGCACCATTACCTCCTGGGGAATATGATATTTCTCCTTGAACAGCTCTACTTTGGCCGGAGTGTTCACTAAACGCTCGAATCTACCCATGGTTAGTCTCTATAAGGTGCTATGGTTAGCCGAGAAGGTTAGCCGAGGATATAATGGTAGTCGGAGTGCGAATCTTACGAAAGGATGAACGCGGATTGCGTCTCTGATCGCCGGAATCAAGCTCTCTCTTTCTTGTGACGGATTGGTAGGCGCCTGGATACGAACACGGAAGTTGTAAGCTCTAATAAGGAACCGAAAGTAATGCCTGGAAGCTTTTATAGTGGGAAATGGGAAAGGGAAAAGCCACAATCCCGCCCAAATATTGAAATGGCAATCTGGACCGTAGGATTCGTATTCCACCGTAGGATACCTGGTTGAAACGGATTTCCAAGCATTCAATGATGATTGTGCGAGTTCCCAAGCGTCAGAAGCCCTTGCGAAATGGCAGAAATGGCCCTTACACGCACCTAAATTTAACTACAATAAAGGACTACATCGTAATTACATTTATATATCAAAATCCTAATTTTCCTCCTCGGATCAGAAAGAAAAATTAGAATTTTGAGGGGCTATTGTGGGGGAGTAAAACCAAGGCCCGTGATCGAGGCCCAGGAACACCGTTTCATTAAAAGCACGCCCGAGGGGGAGAAATCGTTGAGGCCTGTTGTAGGTAACAGTGAGGCGCGTAAGTGTCCGAGGAGGTTGGTCCGAGAGGAATACCCTTCTCGGATGTGACGTCTATTGGAGAGAGGAGCTTCGGCTCTCCTTTAATCCACTTTCCAGCGAGTCCCAGAATAAAAGACAGACTACCGACGTGTATGGAAGGGATAAGGATGCAGAAATATCTTGAGAAAAAGCTGCTACCACCGCATTAAATGCATCACAGCTACTTTCCTGGCCGCATTTATGTGGAAAAGACCCCTGAACAGTGTGGAAAGTCTCCTTTATCCCCAGAAAATCAGAAAGCTGGAGAAAAAGGAGGGGAAACTCAAGTACCGTGCTAGATGACAGACAAGTGGACGATGGGATCGAGCAGTGAAGGACTATATAATGGAACAAACCCTTCATAACAAAAAGAAAAAGGGGAAAAAGGAAAAAAGAAAAAGAAAAAGAGAGTACGGGAAGAACATTGAGAAATCGCTACTGTAGCATTTAGAAGAAAATAACCTAAGAGAAAGCATCTTGTCTAAGTTCATACCCCTCGGACTTGATCAGAACCCATCAAAACTGCCTTAACCTTACCCCTCGGACCTAAAATCTTAGCTGCTTATTCGTGCGTTTTAGCCTCCTCGGCCAAGTACCCTACCCCCAATAACTGTCGCGAAAATCCGTTGGCCCAATTCTTCAACCCACTCTCTTACAAATTTATTGTATTGGGCTCATAGGGCCCATTCCCTGTTTCCATCGAGGTGTGGGCTACAATCTGTGACCCTACAATATATATATATATATATAACCTAATAGTTAAATCGGTTTTACAACAAGTAATGATTTAGTACTTTGGGTGCAATCCTTCCCCTTCCCATATAATAGTGGATCTAGGGTAGATTTTACAATTTATGTGAATAAGCATTATTCATGGAATATTGATTTTTTTTTTTTTTTAATAAAAGTATATGAGGCTTATAATTTGGTTAGTTGGATCTCTCAATTGAAATATTCTTTCTTTTTTACCAATGGCGATAATTATGATTCGCTATATAACGAAGTCATTGGCTATGAATTCGGAGTATAGGTTGGCCACTATGGTCTCTCGAATTTGTTGGAAGATTCTCTCTTTTGACTTCGTGTCATCCTAATAAGAAGGCTACTGTTTTTTTTTTTTTTTTTGCTTTCTTTACGTTGATTACTGAGTACACAAATTACCTGTCTTTTTTTTACAAGAAGTTACTTGTCATTTGACCCTAAAGACAAACACACCCCATCAAAAAAGAAAAAGAAAACACATAGAGAGAGAGAGAGAGAGAGAGAGAGAGAGAGAGAGAGAGATTTGTAAACTGTAATTCGTCAAACGAGAAGACATTGGCCAAGATTATTACATTAACTATTTGTAATTAATGACTGATATTTGCCAAAATGTACTTTCCACTGGGAATAATAATTATTAGGGTAAATTGTAAATTATATCCTTAAAGTTTGGGGTGTTTAGACTATACATCCTAAAGTTTTAGAATTTGAAATTTACCTCCTGAAAATTGTGGTGTTTGGATTTTATACTTACCGTTTCAGAATTTGGATTTTACCTCGTAAAGTTTAAAAGTATTTGGATTTTACACCATGAAGTTTCAAATCCAAACACCTCTAAAATTTAGAGAGTATAATCCAAATTCTGAAACATTTAAATATAAAGTCTAAACATCTGCAAACTTTATGGGGTAAAATCCATATTCTAAAACTTTAAGGTGTAAAATCCAAGTACCATCAAACTTTATGAGTGTAATTTGCAATTTGCCCTAATTATTATTGATTACATTGAGAATAATTATTATTGATTGTATATGTATATTAAACTATTTGTTATACTAATTAAAGATAAAGATGGGGTGTAAAACTCATGTTTTATACCATCTAATAAATGATTGTCATGTCAGTATTTTACTTAAAATTCAATATATCTTACCACACCTAATAATATCTCAATAAATTCTCAATTTGGTTAGATTTATATATGGGTATTAGAAATGATTGGGTGTAATTGTTTTTATTCTTAAATATGTGATAAGATAATGTGACATGTTAGAATTGGAGGGGTAAAACATGAGTTTTACACCACGTCCTTATAGAATTTAATCTCTTAAAGAAAAATATGAACAGTTGAGATTTTAATTGAAGGTTTAAATATAGGTTATAATTTAAAATCAATTAAAAATATATAACGATGTGTAAAATTGTTAAGTTATAAAAACTTATATGGTTCAATATTAGAAAATGTCATGTAAAAGTCAAACACTTTGATTTTATATTTATTGTAGATTAAAAATTTTTCTCTTATGGATTATAGATTTTCTATTAAAACAAACTGAACAAATGAAAATAAGCAAGCAAACAACATATATCAGTTTAGTTTGTGGGGGTGATGCATTCCTACTTTCTGTGTAACACTCCAAAGCTATCATATCGTGTTGAACCTATATTAAATGGCATGGGATGGTGACTGCAAGACCCCTTTAAATGCACCCAAAAGCCAAGTCTCTAATGCCTTATATCCAATCTCTCACCAATATTGCTCACTCTGTTCTTATTTCGGACTACAATAATCTACTAGGGCAAAAACTTAGGGTGAAGATTAGCCATTGTTTCCGGGAAGCTAATCAATGTGCAGACAAATTCGCGAAGAAAGGAACTCTACAGCAGCAAGATTTTTTGCAGCAAGATTTTGCATTATGACCCTCTTGGCATGTCCTTGAGAGACTATGTTCAAACTCATATATATAAGCATACTTTATTACCCAATATATATATATATATATATCTAATTCCTTGATTCAATGGTTACAGTGATTCACACAGTCCACTACAAAGGGCCTACGTTAGTGATAATAGTAGGCTTACCAGGCTATATATATCCTTCCATGAAAATCATTGGCGATGACCTAACCTAACCAAGCCCAAGTGCTAGACAAGTTCATTGTCAAGTTGTCAACAACACCATGGCACTAATTAGAAAGTAGAAAGTGTTCTTTTAATTTCCAACTTACTACTGCGATATCATCACGAATTTTGGAGCCTTGGATAGGGTTTTGGTTACTCAATCTGTCAATTTCATTATTTCATAATCGAGTCAACCTCATGCCTCATCTGCCTTTTCCTTTCGAGTCGGTGGAATTCACAAATCTAACTTTTGCTTTCTATAGATAATTGTCACATTTTCTCTTCCTTTTCCCACTCCAAATAATGTACTCGATGATTGATCTAGGATGAGATAGGAGGCTCAATCTCTAGTTTCTATAGTGTGTAAAAAAAATGAATGGAAATGCAAGATAAATATATAATTTTACTATTAAATACATCACCTTTTATTTGTCTTTTCTCAAAATATGGATTAAATTGTTGTTTTCAGGGACGGAACTACTCAAGAGCAAAGGGGGCCACACCCCAACCTTTGAAAAAAAAATATCTACTAGTATGTATATTAGTAAAAAGAATTTTAATTCTAGCTCTTAAATTTATACACTTGGCCACCCTTCCCCAAAAAATTTACAAACTGACCCAAGAAATCCAACAAATAGATAACAAGAAAAATTTATAAAAAGAAATGCACATATCCGGATAATAAGAAAATCTTTGGACAAATCATAAATCCGGTCTAAGTAAAAACAATAACAACATATCAATTACAAATCCTAGCAAAAAAAATTACAAAAACCCAATAATCTTTATCCAATTTCTCCCTCTCACTTGGGAACTCTATGCCTCTCTCAAATGACTCCATCCTTATAGCTATAGAGACAACTCCTATGCCACATATTGATTGCTTCATCCACACATTAGTTAGACCCTGAAAATATTAAGACATGTCAATTGACTTGCAAAACTCTTTATTATAAAATCCTATTATTAATTTTTTTTCAAAAGAAAAAATACAAAGAATAATGAATAAATTAATGCTAATAATGCAACTTTGTCAACCTCTAGTATTGATATTTTAATTTTTTAAAATCTTTGAACAAAGAACTTCAGCCCCTCCTAAGTTTGAATTCTGGTTCTGTCCCTAGTTGTTTTACCTCAATTTCATTTAAAAGTATGAGTGTTAACCTCGTTTCTTAGGAGGAAAATGAATTGACCAAGTATTCCCTCCTATCTATTTCATTCATTTTAATCCATTCTCTTCTATTTCATCCATTTCTCATCTCCTTAAAAAGTTGTTATGATATGTTTTAATATCATTTATGTCATGTTGGGGAATCACAATTCAACTCTCTACAACTACTTAAAAAATATGTTCACGAGACGTGATGTCGAATGTCATAAAATATTTAAGTGTGGCATTCTCATTACCAATTGGTTTTGAGATAGAGTGGCCCCACTCATGGTCCGACACATATCACTACTTTGGTGTGAAAACAAAATTCATATTAACTTCTAATAAACATTAAAAAAAAAAAAAGGGGGGGGGGGGGGGGGGGGGTTGTTCTCAAGCCCATAAGAACTGGTCAAATAATGTGGGTTTTGCGTTTCAAATTATGTAGGCTAATTATGGCTTGGAAGAAAGAAAAACTATTTCTAGAAGGTGATTCAAATTTATCTATTGAAAACTAGTATTGAATCTCTCAGATTCTAATTACCAAACGCGTGGGTAACACATAGACCGGGACAAATGCGCTATAGTCCAAAGGAATGAAGCGTGCTTCAATGCACGGTAAGAGTATAACACGTTTCTCATGAAATTGGAATCAAATTTCTAATAAGAACTTACTCTATTTTCCCAACCCTTCTTGCACTCTAAAGATGGATTTATATTCTTTGTTCAAAGTTCAACCAAATTCAAAGTTTCAAACCCAAAAAAAAGTCATGCCGAGTTAGGCATAAATCCTCGGACACCAAATTCCTTACCCTTTTCTAATCAATTTGGTGAATTATTATTCTCTCACACTATGATTAGCTGACCATTTCTTACCAAATGATGTGCTCAATCATTTCAAATTTTCAACATTAATTGTTTAATGTGATATCAATCAATGAGTCAACGAGGTCTAATAGTTTATAAATCATCAAAATTTTCGGCTATCATTTATCACTTAAATTGATAAGAACAGATACTATACTTGATCTTAGCCAAAAGTTCTGTGATGCACCCTTCGTGGCTTTCTTTTGTGAAATAAAGACGTTTATTCAGCACCCAAAAAAAAATTATCACTTAAAAGTGCAAAGCCCATTCACATTATAAATGCCATCGCTAAACACATGCCCTCAATTCATTAACAGGCCCAACCTATTTTCTCAATTTTGGAATCCCCTAAGCTATGGGCTTGGCACAAGGAAGAAACTACATATGAAATGGTTGATTTTGTTTTTGGGCCCAAAACTGGTCGGCTTAAATTATCTGGGTTTGCTTATTTTGCAGTTTTCTTAGGTATTTGTACTACCAAGTGTTGCAACAGTCTTGAGAAGAGATCTTCCATTTGAGAAAGATTTTTTTTTTTTTCTTCCATTTAAAAAATATATTTATTATATTTTAAACTCTGTTACACCGTTTAACTTCGAAAGTTTCAAATTAATCCATGTAGTTTCGTTAGGTTTCAACGAAACCCAAAGCTTTTAAAATCATATCAATTCAAAGCTCCAATGAAAGCAAAGAAAAAATTCCAAATCAAACCCAAAAAGTCCAGTGTTTAAATTGGTGTGGTTTTAAAAATCTAAGGTTTGATTTAAAACTAGTGAAACTATAAGGATTAATTTATTATAGTCTTTAGCATTTAGCTTTAGTTTGAAACTTTTAGAACCACGGGGTTTAATTTGAAACAATCCCTAAGATATAGGATTTTAAAGTAATTTATCTTTAAAAGAATAACTTTCCTATACAATAACGTGAAAGAATAACTTGGAAGTAAAAAACCAAAAAGAGAATAACTTGGAAAAGCAAAAAGAAGACATAAGGTGACATGGATAATAATTAATAACACAACCTTTAATATTTTTCCTTCTAGATATGATATTGTTATGATCCTAGTATCTCACATGGATTAAGTATAAATTTAACTATGTGTTTATAAACTCTTAGACACCCTTTCCTTATAAGCCGATTTTTAAGGATGAGTTCTACTCATGGGTTTGTAACATTTGATATAACGTATTAAGTATGGGATCAATTGAGGTGTGCGTTGGTGATCATATCCTAATCCCACATGGATTAAGTAGTCAATTAGCCAGAGAGAACACTATTTTAGACAATGGTTGAACTAAGAAAAAATGGTTTATGTATCTAGTGTGGAAGATGTCATCTAAAAAGCCCCAATAATCTCTATGGATGGGCTGGCCTGCTATACTTGCCAAGGCCCAAGTTGTAAAGCTACGCTTTTTTGTTTTTTGTTTTTTCGTCTTTGTTCACATTAGATTAGCTTCAATATGCTTTTACTTTGAATGAAGCTAATTCTAGTTCACACCACACCAGTCATATCAAATCCAAGGAAGCTCCAAAGGATTCCAAATCCAACATTCAACCGCATGCTTCGCTGAGCATCCATGGTCAGCCAGCACGTGTGGCCTCATTACTGCATGATTATTGTAATTGCAACTATGTGTACCAATGATTATAATAATTACAACTCAGGGCATAAATAGCAAAAAAAGCCAATAAGTAGAAGATAAGTATTAATGTGTCCTTATGATCCACGATTTCTTGTTCTCATTCAACTAGGCAAAAGCCAAATCCATCCATCATTAAATAAGAAAAACAAACAGTGCTTTGGTCGCTAAGATACTGATTTTTATAGGCCCTTCAGTCAAAGCCAACAACACACATCAAGAACCCAAAAATAAAACAAAGAAAGAAAGAAAAGCTAAGAGAAAATGTGGCCGACATTACTTGTTTGTAGGCAAAACAAAAAGGGAAACATGGATTGAGACTAAACTCAAAAGATAAAGAAAGGGTCCCCTATAAGGTTTAAAGGGAATAAAGAAAAGGAAAAAGGGTTGGTCTTTTGCAGTATTACATTTGACTATACCTACAGTTTCATTTTAAACGTAGCCTTTTCAGGATTTGCCATGTGCTTGCTTGGTGACCTTGTTTTGAAGAACAATTTTACTATTACATACAGACATTATATGGTACAATAAATTATCAGTGTTTGGTACTCTTCCATTAGTTTAATGACAAGTTATCATTATTATTATTAATTTTTTAGTGGGATCAACTTGCATGTATAGAATAATTGCTTAAGGATATCAAATATTTCAAATGCTTATATAGCTCTCTCTCTCTCTTACATTGTCTATATTATGCACTTGATTTACGGGTGAATGCACGAAAAAATGTATTATTATTAGTAAAACAACTATGGGTCAGTTTCATTCTAATCTCACTACTTAAAGAACTATGATTTCAACGTACATATGTCCCTCTAGGGCCTCCACTATTCACTAAAATTTCTGGCACTATAATAAGTGAAGTACGAGCAAATCGATTTATACTTCTATAGTATATTACATTTGAGTAATACTGAAAGAATCTTCACTTTTAGTAGGAGTATATTAAAGTAGTACTAAATTCATTCTAAAACGTAGCCTTTTCCGGATATCACATGACCTGATGACATTATTTTGAAGGAATTTTTTTTAATTAGGTCTGAATTACAAAGGATTTTGGTTTTGTTCCCCTCAGTTTTAATAAACCTAGAACCACTCACTCCAGGTCCATAATGCTCAAATTCCAACCTAGTAAACTATACGTCGCTTGCTGAAGAAAAGAGAAGGAATTCAATACACGTATAGAAATGAGAACTTAATTTTGACAAAAACCACAACATCTTTCCACAATTTTTAGTAACGAACATGACTCCTATGAACTCCAAAGACTTGTTGGTATGTAAGATCCACGAGATGCGAGTGCCTATGATAGTCCATAAACCAAATCCAAATTTAAAAAATTAATAAAATTATGAAGTGGATATATCATATATCTAAGTGGACGATAATAATAAAGTTGTCCTCTTTTTATTAGTTTATATATAGATGTTTTATCTCCTTTTTTGGAAGTAATTATAAACCTTAGAGTTAAGTATCATATTATAACAATGCTATGGATATATTATATTCAAATTCACACCCTGTTGAACATCACTCTCATATAGGTTTATTACTTATACTATTTTTATTAAGCACCAATTACAACTTGACACATTAATTAAGTATAAAATTGAGTGTGTACCATGACTTATTGATCAAATTATACTATAATAATTAGATTAAAAAAACTCAATTATGTTTCTTTTTTATAGTTCATACAAACTAAGTTGATGTTTAAAGTATTATAAATTTTACAATATAGGTCTTACAAATTGATATATCAAATATATTATAGGAAGGAATTAAAATAACCATATTTTATCTTATTCATATGTCACCATTATATTTATTGTCACATCAATTTATCAACTTTTTGTTGTAAAATTTGTAATTTTTAAAACATTTTTCTTTATACATTATTGTTTCTTCTTTGAGCTTTTTATTTACCTTTTCTTTATCATATTAATTGAGGCCTTAAAAAGGAAACAACTTTGGCATGCAACCTAAGCCTGAAAAGCGCAAAAGAGAAAGAACAAGATAGGGAAGAATCCTAGTAGTAGCTTATAATTGATCTGTATTTATTCTTCACGCACCCTTTACTTGAACCAACAAGCTTTGACTAGACATGAATATTCCTTGGAACAACTAGGTAAAGAACAATTTTAGCTCCATTTTAGTTAATTAAGTGCAAAATTCACCCACATCAATCCACGCAAAATTGTATAAAAATACATTGTTGCTATAGTAATTGTGTAATTTTATATTGACACTATTCATTTTACATTTAGCTTTTTATTCTTTCTTTATGTGTCCTAAGGGTAGAGGAAGAGAGTAGATGATGGTTGTTGTGGGTGAAAAAAGAAAAACAATTTTAAAAATGTTTGATATTTTAATAAAATGTAATGTAAAATAGATAATCTGATATAGGGTATTTTAAAAAGTGAGTAAGTAAAATAGAAAAAGTAAATTCTTATGTTAAAATAGACAAAAAAATTTGCCCGAGCTAATGCAAATGCTCTTAAAATTACTCCATTTTTCATAATCTTTTTATAATCTGTTAAAATGATAAATTATTATTAAAATAAAATCATTTTAATATAAATCTATTACAATGATATTATTTTTATAATGCACCAGTCTCAAACTACATCAATTGTGCATCACATGGAATTGGATTTACTACTCCCGGAGCACAACCGCAGGTCCAATAATGCACTGAAACATATATATTTTTTAAGGGAATTTTAGTGTTGTGATGCTCATCATACCATATAACACATTCCACCAAAAGCATGAGTATTGATATCTTCTTCCACATGTTTTCTCTGTAGCGGGTTTGATTAATTTTAACCCTTCCCATTGAAGATTATCTGATTTATAAAGTAAATGAAGATGATCTCTTTCTTTTGATAAGATTATCCTTCATCTTGAATAAAAGGGGTAACTTATTACCATTATTATTCTAAAAAGCTATTGTCTTAAACTGAGTACACTATTCTTCCACCTCATTTTATATTGTTGCTTTTGACCCATTTCTCCAATGAAATCAGTCCTACATTTTGTATTGTTGTTTTTAATTTGTTGATGATGCTGATTTCTTGGTTGTATGTGGACATGTATGAATTTCTACTATGCAAAAGCTCTCTCTCTCTCTCTCCCCTGTACGTTTAGAACCATATATCTTGTCGTTTTAGTTGCATTGATATACACACACACACATATATATATATATATATATATATATTATGGTTGACCATCTATTAATTGGAATATTTTTTTTGTGAATATTTAAAAATTTCTGTTATTTTGTTTGTAATTTGTTTAAGTTGTTTGATTTAAATTTTCCAAAATTGAATTAATCTGATAATAGGCTGTTTTTGTTTCCCAAGTATTATGATAGGCTACATACTAATTGAGTTATGTGATGTCTTATTATTTTTAATGATATTAATCAATCATCAAAAGAGAGAATTTGTGGTTTGGTCTGAACCCATTCCAACCCATTACATACGGGTCTAAAAGTAATGTCTTGCTTAAATTCAGATAACTTTGAACCATACTTGATAGGGTCAAACTCAATGTCTCAAACCTAAACCCAATCCATTGCTAGGTCTAACGATTACATAATTTGTATATAAGCGTATCAAAAAAAAAAAAAAAAAAGTATATAAGGGCCCTTAGACAAGCTATATATGAACATAATAACATATACTTCCAAAGCAATACAAGTCACCGACCCATATTGTTATGATAATGGAAGCTCTTATACCAAAAACAAAAAAGCGCACACACACATGAAAAAAAAAAAAAAAAAAAAACAGTTAACCAACACAAAACAAGGAATTTAACGTGGTTTGATAAATTTTACACCTATTTTTATGTTCAACAATAACAAAACAATTTACTATCAATAATAATGACTAAAATCATACTTACAAACTCTCATAAATCTAACAAATTTAAATTAATCTAAAACCCCAATACACCCAAAGTTAATTATCACATTAGCAAATTAACCTAAATCCCTAATACATCCAAAGGATTAGTCTTTGACTCTTTAATAAGAAAAAATTTTTGTATTCTAACTCACACCACACCAAAACTACACCATAAAGCCTTTGCATTGCTATCTATACATCAGTTTTATACACACACACACACACACACACACACATATATATATATATAATTAAAGTCAAAACTAAGAGAAAATTTAATTAAATTCCAATTGTGTCTAATTTGTGTCATGTGTTTTATCTATGTTTTTTTAATTTTTGTTTAAAGTGAGTTAATGTTGTGCAAAAGATGAAGAGTCTAATATAAATAAACCAAAAAACAAAAAAAAACAAAAACAATGAGTAAAACCCTTGTATATATCTATAGCTTAAAAACTATGTAATCTTACACTAGCCATAATTTGAACTCATATACTCCTATATATGTGTGTGTAATTGTGATTATGATTGTTTTTAATTGTACCGTACATATACGCAAGTTATACACTAATATTACTTGATGGACAAAAAATATAATAAATGTTTTTTTTACAATGAACAAACGTTTCTTCCGCATCAAGAAAACTTGAATAAATTACCATCAATTAAAAAAACCTTTACATTATTCCCCTCTTGAACTATACGTAACACTAACACATTATTATACATATATTCCCTTCCTCTTTCTCTCCTTTTCTTTGGTAAATAATAAGCGAAATGATAAAACGCCCAAATCCACCCTATAAAAAAGAGTGCTCTTTACTTTGCACAAAAGTACGTGATGAATACCCTACTCACATGAGCCAATGTGTACTCGCTTAAAATAACATGATAGTTTTTGGATTTTTGTTTTGGATAGATCCGAACATGATGTTTGAAAAAGAGGACCACGTAATCTGAGTTAGCTGATTAAATTAAAAATAGCTAGAAATTAGCCCAACCATAAAATCTCCCTTATACGGTTCTTGTATTATACTATTTGCCAAATTTATTGAAATAATGGATTGTTAGTGGTAGATAATCACCTGTATCATCGGAATTTAGAGTTTTGACAATATATTTGTTGAAGCATCACTATTCAAATTTCTAAATTTCTAAATTTCTAACAAATATCTTATGAAGGAATACGAAGATTTTTACTATCAAGCCACACCCCACTACAGTGGGGAGACAATCATTTTCACACAATTCACAACCTTTTTTTTTTCACCACACAGAATCAAATAGATCAAAATTAAGTAATGTCAAAATCACAATTTTAATTGTAATTTTTGCCACAACTTACTCAAATGACAATTGGTAAATAGTTAAATTGTGAATCCACATGAATCTACCACTCCACTACTTACTTACAACTTGTCACATGAGCAAATCATGATAAAAATTGTGATTTATCATTTTCCACGAGAATTAGGTTTCTTCTAATTAGATCATAATCGTGATAGAAGTTGTACATGTCTCTAAACTTTAGAGCATTGAAATATTCCATTTTCATTTAGAACACGAATCCCTAAAAATACTACTAGCTGGGATCAAAGGCTGAGAGTGGTGGGGCTTATTAAATAAGCAAACTTGATCCTGATGACATAGGGGGGTGGTATAGCCCTGTAGTTTAGGTTTGCTATTTAGATAAAAACGGTCAAAACAGCGGTCAAAGAAGAGGGCAGCAGTGGTGGGGTGAAGATATCAAGCGCCGAAAGGTACAAAGGACAACCATGATCTAATAGTGTTAGAAAGAGACAAGAAAGGACAGGGTTTTTTTTTTTTTTTTGAATTGAAACTCTTTCAGGTCTGAAAGGGAAAGGGACTCCCTCTTAATGAAAAAAAGCTCACAAACAAGAGCACAGCAATATGGGTTTTTTGTTTCTGCCCTATTCTATCTTATTATTATTATTGTTATTGTTATTGTGATTGTTATCTATCCACTCTAGTTAAAGTCTGTCTGTTATCTCAACTTTTTTGTATGCTTAACTTCACTCCTCTTTTTTGGTCAAGGTTGTGACTTGTTGTGGCCCTCTTAATTAAGTGTCTAGTAATAAAAATGCCTTTTTGTGTGGGACAATTGAGAATTTAAGACTACTTCATTTTTGTTTGGTAAAGCTAAATACAGTCAGTTTTTTTTTTTTTTTTTAATCTTTATTTAAAGTCCCATTCCTTTGTACTTGCTAGTGTGTTTTTGGGACCTAAAAGGTTCCATACTGATTTTCTTTTCTTTGCCTAGGATGCCTGACATAAATTCTTTGGTCCCAACTATTATTTACCCATGCAAAATTATGTGAGACATTTTGAAGGAAATATTGCTGAGTTTGATATTATGGAACAAATTTTAGTGCTTGTTTGTTGCAACAATTTTTTAAGCTCATTATTCTTATTCAAGTACAGTTTTTTAGAAGTTTACTTTGATCTAACTTAGTTTTTAAGTTGAATAAACTGATAAAAATAAACTCTTCCACAGTTAATAGAAAATTAAGTATCAAAACAGATGAAAATTTGGATTAATATTGCAGATTTCATGTATCAATTACATATAATATCTCTCTCACATTATATAGGTTCTATACGTTGTTGAATCCTATATAATGTAATAGATATATTACATATAGACGATACATAAGATATTCTTTTTAATATAGATGATATACAAGAAACTTTTTTTTACGTAGAACATTGATAAAGGAGAATGCAATTAGGATGATTCATTCCTTTCAAGATAGACTTTGAACATTCTCAGCCAATTAGAAAGAGAACAGGCCTTGCCTATGAAAAATGCACTAGAATGTACTGACATCTCTCTCTTTGAAGTTTGATTAGAGCATCATATCAACTCTTCGCCATTAACATGAACAGTAGTCTTTGATTGTATGAGAGCATCATATCAACATTTCGTCATTAACATGAATAGTTCTATGACCACAATTTAGTATGCGAGTTGGATTTCTAGTCAAAACGCAATCATTTCGTAAAGAGCAATGCCGCTGGGGATTCAAATCTCACAAAAAATATTTCAGAACCTTTTTAAAGTGGCACAAACTTGACAAATTTTTAATTAAAGCAAACATTAATGTGGTCACGTCAAAATATTCTTTATTGTTCTAAAAACACATCTCATATATATGTGTATCCCACTCTTTAACTTACATGCATTTATCTCGTGCTACTCCCACTGCCATTGTCATCATATGTTCAACACCATGGAATTATTTAAACTTTGTTCATATGCAACGTCACACTATCATTAAGGATCTTTAATTAATTGGAAAGAGCTTTAGTTAGCTGTATTAAGAATCCCATTATCATATAAGAGTGCTACTATTCTTCTTTTGATAAATTAATGATATGAGTCTTAACGTTTTCATTCATGAGGATACGAATTGAACTACAGGACTCTTATGGTGGTCTTGGCTAGAGTGCCATTATGATTATATTAAAATGCAAGGGAGAGAAGCTTTAGACAAAATGTGTATGGAAATTTTTCACATTGATAGTTTAATAAGTACTAACAAGATGTTCAGCAAAAAGAAAAAGAAAATACTAACAAGATGGAAGCATTACAAAAGGATTCTCTCCCATTATACCCACGTAAATCATGTCAGTAAAAGAAAAAGAGGAAAGCAAAAGAAAAATGGAAAAAGCCAAAAAAAGGAGAACCCAAGACCTTAACAAAGAACTTCAGTTAGTACACATGTCAGCTCTGCTGCACCTGTGAATTATGATATGTCAGTCCCAACTCATCATCTATTCAACTAAAGTTGACCCCCTTGTGCTTTTGTTAACACCAACAACAACAACAATACCCACCACACTTTTTCATAATTTTGCACAGATTCTCATTCCCCTAGTGTGTGAGCTCATTCCATTCCAAAAATTGGTGTCTGAAAAAGATTGGGCTTTGCATGAGTTTGGAATGTGTGTAGAGCTGGGCCAATCCAGCTGCTTCCATAACCAGAGGAACCTTCATTATAACTATTGTTACCACTTAAGGCAATGGGTGTGGCAAATGGGATATGTGACGTCCCATTATTCTGTTGATGAACATTATAGCCTGCATTGAAATACCCATTGTTGCTTTCACTGGCAGAGTTAGAACTTGCACAATAGTCCATGTTAAAGGGTAAAGTTGTGGTGTTGTGATAGGCAGACACATTTGTGGTAGATGGGATTAAATGTGGTTCAACACTAGGGTTCTTGGCATTGCCAAAAGAAGTAGCACTGTTTTGGTATCCAAGGATGGACCAGTAATCTGATGGATCTTGTTTGATGGGTATTGCAAAGCTTAAGGAAGAGCTTGATGGCTGTGATGCAAAGGTAATGGAGGATGCTGAGGAAAGATCACGCTCGTCTGATCGGCTTCCCCCATCAATGCTCTTGCTATCAGAAGCTGCTGAATCAGATGAATTCTTTGATTTGCTAGACATTCCTCCGATGGGAAGGTTGCTGTTGGCAATGCTCTTTACGTCATAGCGGCTCATGTCAAAGTTGGTTACAGCATTTAGGCCTCTGAACTTGATGGCAGCAATGTCATAGGCCTCGGCAGCTTCTTCTTGGGTGCCTGTTTGAAAAAAATTATTCAAGTAAACAATGTGCAGTGTGTTTGGATAATTTGACGTAGCTTTTTTTCTAAAGTGCACTTACTTATTGCTGAAAGTTTCTTAAAATATGGTTATTTATAAAAAAGCTACGCTTTAGAAAGCTGTAAAAAGTCTAAACGACAAAGGTGTTACAAACAGGACCCTGCATTTTCATCTAACAATGTATTCTAGTAAATTGTTGTGAGAAGAATCAGGAAAGGAAGCTCACTGAAGGTGCCAAGGTAGAGATCTTTGTTGCCAGCAACTCTTCCAATTCTTGCTTGCCATCTACCATGTTGGTGGTGCCTGAATAAATGGTGCACATTATTTATAATATTATTAGTAAAGACCAAGTATATTTTATATCACTTAAAATAATGATTATCTCATGTACTAAATATATGCCAATGAAGATGTATACCTCGTAACGCCTCTGTAGATAGATGCTCCTCTCGAAAACCCACTACTTTTCCTAAACATATATAATTAACAAAGGAGAAAAAAAAAAAAAAAAAGTATCAGCCACACCTTTTTAAATCCACTACATTCATACATAAAAGGATTTTCCAAAAGATAGAGGAACAACAACAAAAATGGAAAACTGTGGCTAAAAGCAAATCAAGTATTCAATTAACGATTATTACTACCTTCGAAGTGAAGCAACAAACTCCTGCCTAGTCATGTTTTTCATCTCTTCCAGTTCTTTCTCATAGTTACAAACCTTTAGAAACCCAAAAAATAAACAATTCATATGGTCAGATCCAAACTTCAATATAGAAAAAAATAATAATAACAATAAAAATTTTCTTCTTTAACAAATTTTGCACAGACTCACCGGAAAATTTGTAGTGGTGGTCGGCCCCCAGTATTTAAGAGCAGCCAGATCATAAGCTCTTGCTGCTTTCTCTTCTTTATCATAACCACCTAAAAAATACATTAAAATAAAAACGAAATCATGTCAAATTGAGAATCCATAGGGGAATCTATAAATTGGATTTACACATTCATGCAAAAGCGAATCTTTGTTACAGTAAAAAACGAAATCTAATGTCACTTCGATCGGACTAGGTGACACATTTTTTATCATGAAAGAAGAATATAGAACAACATAATGTCACATAGTAATGGAAAGTAAAAAAATAAAATGATGACCATTGATATTATGTACTAGGAAGTAACAATAGTACAACAATTATTTACTCATGGAAGAGACAAGAGAGAAGAGGGACATGGAAAACTCACCCAAATAAACTGATCAGAAAATAATGATGATGATGATAATACGAGAGCATCCATGCCATTGCCAATCAAAACAAACGAACAAAAACAATAAAAGCCCACGTCAGAATCTTCATCAATGCGTGTACTTATACCATACCACAATCAAATCTGAACCCTTCATTGTTATTATTATTAGCATGTAAAATAAATTCTTGGGATTCACACTTCACATTCTCACACACACACACAGTTATATACATTCTTTTACTCCCATTAATTCCGGTTCACATTCACACCAAACCACCTTCATTCAGTGATCAGGACAATTCTCTCTGAGTCTACAGTCTCAGACCCAGATCTCGTGGACCCAGGACTCAATGGTACGCACCCTAGGCGCACGTTAGAAACTTAAACATATACATAAACAATCCCGAAACCCTAAAAACCTTAGAATAGAAAAAATTTAAATAAAAAAAAACAAATTTTTACCTTGTCTTCCTTTCCTACTTTGCCCTTCTCTTCTGCAACTGTTGTCCCAAAGATGTGCTTCATATCTGCCTGTCCACCTATGTCTGATATTTTCACATACACATGTTTCAAAATAAAATTTAAAAAAAAAAAAATTTGTAATTTTATGTGGGTGTTTCAAAAAAACAAAAAGAAACTATATAGAAAATAGAACTATGCAAAGTGGAACATTGAGAGTGAGATAGATGATTTTTATTTACCGGGTCACGCCACGGTAGATGGAAGTGCGTTGGCCAAAGGTATCAACAGTTTTCTTAGGCGGTGGTTCGGTAGTAGCAACATGGAGGTTTTGGGGTTGGGTTTGGGTTTGTTGTTGTTGCTGTTGCTGTTGTTCGGTGGAGAAACCGCGGAGGAAACTAGCGGCTATGGTTTTGAGCTCAGACTCATACATATTATCATGTTCAGTTTCTGTATGAGGATGAGTTGATGAGAGATGATTGACAGTCGTCACAGAAGTCTCGTTAGAAAACTGAGCTAGCGGTGCAGTGGCGGTGGAGCCGCCGCCCAGGAAGTCCTCCAGCTTGGGGCCACCGGTGAATATTGATAAGTCGGTTGCATCTTTTTCTGAAGCAGCTGCATCAACTACACTGCCTGTAAAAGTAAACCCAAAAATAAATTTTCTATGATGATATTATTTGATCTTATCGCTTAGGATAATACACTAATTGGTTTTTAGGTAAAGATTTGAACTTACGTCACATCACGATAAGAAAATTTCTAGTTAAACTAACTAATTACTGATTAGTTTTTAGTATAAGCAAATTTTGATTTACAGTTGAGCTAACTAGACCTATTATCTATCTATGTTTGAGCAAGAATATGCATGTATAGAAAAAAAGTGTGATGTGTACCTGAGGAAGAAGAGGTAAAGGAGTGAAAGAGAGAGAGGGGAGAGGAGTGAGAGGGCAAGTTGGAGTGGTTGGAAAGAGAGAAGCCGAGCCAGTTCTGATGAGGAGAAGAATCCATGTTGTTGTTGTTGTTGTCGTCGTCGATGAGCGTGAAAGAGAGAGAGGGGGGACTCTACTTGGAGTCGGGGTTTGCTGATTTTTCTGTGTCTTTGGAAATAGAGCAAAAGAAGAAATTTGAGTTTTTTTGTTTTAAAAACTTCTTCTAGAGTGGTAGAGTGGAGGGAGGTAAAATGGGGATAATGAAGAAGAGAGGAGGGTGAGGATGACACAGATATAGAGGAAGGAAAAACAAGAAAGAGAAAGAGAGAGAGTCTCTCTAAGGGGTTGCACAAGAAACGAGATTATTACACTGAAGGAAAATATAGAGGTCCATATAATAGTAAACAAATGTAAGTCATTTTAATACTATTTTAACTAGAGGGGAATTGTGATATAGCTAAGCAAGTGGAAGCTTTTCATGGGATGACAAAACGGTGTCCTCTCTCTCTCTCTTTTTCTATCTCTAGCTCTTTCTATCTTTCTCTGTCTTACTCTTCCCCTATTGACCAAAAGAAAAAATAATTTCCATGCGGTGACTTAATTGTAAGAGTGAAGAGCGGTTCAAGCGAAAACTCTAATAAAATTGGTGTGATTTATGTGATATTATTCATTATTGTTACATGATGTGAAATTGATAAGCCCACACCAAAGAGCTGATTTTTTATTCATAAAAAAAAAAATATTTAGAGAGAGAGATTTGTGGGTTTCATTTTAATGTGTATGTATATAAAATCTATTAATGTGTCATGTTGAAGAATATGTACATGAAACTAGTAATGTATATGAGACCTGATTTTTTATTCATAAAAAATATATATTTCCAGAGAGAGTGAGATTTGTGGGTTTCATTTTAATGTGTATGTATATGAAACCATTCATGTGTCATATGGAAGAATATGTGTATGATTGTGGGGAAGCAAGAGGGTAAGAAAGGGGACACGGTGACCCTTAAGAGGGAAGGGTCTTTTTATTTTTGTGTGAAAAAAAAAAAAAAATCATTTCAATTGGTCCCTACAGATTGCCGCGTGTCAATTTTGTTATGTCCCAATAAAATAAAGCTCCAGCTCCTCCTCATTTTGACTAAAAGACAACTCGCGCCTCTCTCGCCTCGTTTTGTTCTAGTAAAGTTTGAATTTGTAGGACTAAATTTTGGTGACCTCTTGTGTGAATGTAACTTTTGCCTGCAATACCCACGATGATCCCACAGTCCATACAGGGTATTGTACTATTATATTCAAACCTACAATATATATAATTAACAAGTACTCCAACTTCACAACAAGTGCGTGTGTTTCACCTGCTGAATCCCATGGAAATTCTAGCTCAAATTAACCATGATGAACAAAAAGTGAAAACATGTTTTAAACCTTGAATGGATTTGTTTGAATAAAGTAGTTTTTTTTTTCTTTTCTTTTCAAAAGCTAAAAATTTAAGGATCATAGATCCAACCCGATGAAGATTTTAAGCATTATTTTAATATTATGCAAAGTATAATGTACTTTTATTTTGTTGTGAAAATACATTGAAGAGAGACTCATCAACTTTATTTTGATACATGATTTATATACTTTAAACATTATTAATCATGCTTCTCTTTTTCTTCTTTTGCTGTCGATTACCTTAATTATTGAAGATATCCGAATTAGATTAAGCTAATTCTTTGACTCATGATATTGTCTGTTGAGCTTCTATTTCTTTGTACTTTAGAAGATATTTATCTCTCTAATTCTACATTCTTCTCTTTTTTTGTCTGGATAGTGAGAATCAAAGAGAAGTGATCTCTTTTCCTTTAGACTTTGATTTGGATCCAATACTCTAAAACATTGCACCTATTAAAATGGTGACATGTCTTTATTTTTAACCATGGCTTTGCCCATTTTATAAGTTGAGGAATAGAAAATTGACGACGTAGCAAAAGAAAAAGGCCTCTTCTTTTTCCCTTCAATGTGAAAAACAGAGCGTGGTAAAGGTGAAAGGAAGAAGCGAGTGGAGAAGTGACGAGTAGGGGTGGTAACATTCATAGCATCCAAAGCACCAACACGAGTGAATTAGGAGGCATGGAGGGAGGGTTCCGCATTCTGCGAGAGGATAGATTTGCTAATGGCATCCACATGCCTGCATGTCATGCACATGGCACGTGTGCATCAACATTAATATTTTATTTAAAAATGTCTACCACACGTGTCAGATGGACCCTGAACCTGAAGATGCCATGTTGCATGCAATCTCTGATAGTAAAAGAGTATTATTTATGCGGTACCTAGAGTATGCCAGAGGGAGCTAGCTGGGCATGGTTGCTCTTCAAGATTTTGCTTTTAAAGTACTTTTATTTTTACACTACTACATGGGCCATATATCCATGCAGAATAATATTTATGCTTTTAAACTCATACTAGACTAATATCTAGCTCAAATGCTCAATGACCAAAAAGAGAGACTATTATAGTAGTATGAATCTTTGTTTTTTTCTTTGTTATTCTAAATGTAAAGATAATTGCGGATTTGCACATGGGAGAGTAATGGAGTACTTATCCAAAGAAAAAATAATAATAGCCAAGGAGAAAAGAAGGAAAGACAGGAGAGTCCAACTATTGCCCTACATAATTGGAAACTTTGGAGATTTTTAATTATTGGAAAAAGAATCATCTCTATCCGTTTAATGGTCCAAATTAAATATTGTAAATCCAAAATTTATATTTATGTTAGGTTATTTTAATATTTAAATCACATCATAATATGCATACATAATCATGTAGTCACACACATGACACAACCACATTATGAACCCTAATTCTATGGCATCTAACTTAAGGTTTTACTTCCCATCTATAGTTGTTTAAGTTATTTTTCAAATTATTTTTATTGTATGTATTGTTATAGGAGCCGATGATTGAAAATGGCATGATATCATGGGTGGAGTCTAATCCAATCAATTAGGTAGGTTTAAGCGTCTCATATCATTCCAAAACCCATACCCTAATTCTATACCAAATTAATGTCTAGTTCAATCAAATCACGTTTTACCAAAACTTTGATATGGCCAAAAACTCTAAGCAAAATTTTTTTTTTTTTTTAAATGTTATTTACTATTGTGGGAAGGACAAATCTTTCCCCAATCAAGTATTGTCCTCCTCGAAAATGGCGTTGAGCCTTAATCCTTAAGGTTTTGCTTAATCCTATATCGGGGAGTGGTACACTCTTCCTTAGGCCAAGTGCTTATAAGGCAAGGGTGAGAGGCATCTCTCCCCGATGTGGGATTGAGTAAAACCTTGAAGATTAAGGCTTAACATCATTTCCGAAGAGGACAATACTTGATTGGGGAAAGATTCGTCTCTCCCACAACTATATATACATATATAACATGATTCCACATATGTTATTGTTTTGTATATAATAAAATTAACATCAAAATAAATTTTTCATGACTTAAAATTTTTTTTAATTAGTTCTAACTTAATAAAGTTTGTGTTTAACATTCTTTATACCACTAAAATAATCTATAATTGACTTTACACTCAATTCATTTGCAATCTCTCTTTCTGTATAGACAATCAAACAATCACAAAATAAATTATTTTTCATCTTATGTCGAAGCTTTGTTTAGACAAGCTTAATGGCTAAAAATATATGGTCGCAATCTAAGATCACATTATGAGAAAGCTATATCTATTTCTTAGATTCAAATCTTTGAGAATTTCTAGAGATTTGAATATAAAGTTCCCACACATTTTTTATATGATTGACTGTAGTAACTTTTACTTCTTGAGCACGTTTTTTCTTTAAATATGTATTAATAGGTGATGACTTCTCCATGATTAACTTGTACCCTGAAACTTAAATACTAGTATAATCTTTATAAATTAATTATATAGATAGCTTAAAACATTAATTATTAAGAATAATAATCTACTTTTAAATTTCTTTTATCATAATTAATGTTCTTCAAATGTCTCAAATCCAAGCTTTTTGTTAAATGAACGAGTGATTGCCCAATTACCAAATATTGATGGTGTTAATTAAGAATTTATAAAACATATAAAAAGTCAACTAATTTGAAATAATTTAAATACAATAAATATCATTTTTACATGCTTAAATATATATATATATATATATATATATATATAGAGAGAGAGAGAGAGAGAGAGAGAGAGAGAGAGAGAGAGAGAGAGAAAGAAAGAGATGGGTTCAAGTTACATCTGGTGTAATTTTAAAGAGTTACACCTTTTTTAAACCATTGAATTTAAGTAAATCCAACGGTAAAAAAAGACCCTCATTAATACTAATATTTTGATTAGGATCTCATTAATTATCCTTCATTTATTATATTTTATACCTATCTTTAAACCCCAAAAAAAGTGTTACTTCTAACTCTTTCTCTCTCCGTTTCTCTCACTATCTATCATAGCAAACCTTGAAGCCTATTAATCCACAAATTCTTCAATACCCTATGAAATTTCAGATAGAGATGTAAAGCTTTTGTCATTCACAGGACCACTGACATAGCTTGTAGTCACTCCAAAATTAGCACCAAAACTTTCAAAACTCAACTTGGTTCTTTCATACTCAAGGACATGGATATGGTTTGGAAGAATAACAAGCTGACGTTGTGGAAAATGTAACTCCTCCAGCAAGAAGATTGACAGAAACACATGCCTACAATGGCAATAATTCATTCAAAACAAAATCAATTAAGCAATGGAGACAGAAAATGACAAAATCTATAGTTTTCAAGTAGCAAAACACATACAATGTTCAGAAAACATCAAATAATTATTACAACCATAACTTAGCTTACAAATCAGCAAACTCTTTGTTTTTTTTTTTGTTTTTTCTTTTTAAATTGATGGGATAATCAAATCAATAAACTCTTATTTAAAAGTACACATGCCCCAAATAAGAATAAAAATCATCTGCCCTGGACTACATATAGACTGAGTTAATAATTCAAGGAATACAGGCAACAACAACCAACTTTAGCATCTATGGAGAGTCTGAAAGAACCAAGTTGAGTTTTGGAAGTTTTGGTGCTGATTTTGGAGTGACTACAAGCTATGTCAGTGATCCTGTTAATGACAAGAGCTCTATATCTCTATCTGAAATTTTACAGGGTATTGAAGAATTTGTGGATGTACAGGTTTCACGGTTTGCTATGATAGACAGTAAGAGAAACGTAGAGAGTTAGAATCAAATATAACATTTTTTTTTAGTTTAGAGATGATATAAAATATAATTAATGAGGGATAATTAATGAGATCTTAATCAAAATATTAGAATTAATGAGGGTCTTTTTTTTTACCGTTAGATTTACTTAAATCTAATGGTTTAAAAAATGTGTAACTCTTTAGAGTTATACCAAATGTAACTTGAACTCATTTCATATATATATATATATATATATATATATATATATATATATATAAAATGAATAACATTTTTTTTTTGGGGGGGTTTATGGATGACAAACATAATAGGTCTCAAGTTCCTAACCAAGAAATCCCAGAAGAATACCTTTTTTTTCCTTCTAATCATGCATAAAGCCAAATTGTCGACCCTGCTGTTTGGTTGTTGGACACTTTGGAAGAGGGTTTTTCTTTTCTTTTTTTCTTTTTTTTAAAATGCAAATCTATTTGTGGAGGAATATGTTTTATAAATATGCATCATATCTGAGTGATGTACATATGGCACAAAAGAATAATTAAAATGTGACTAAATGACATATTAGACCTTTAAATGAGTGATAATATAACACTATAACTTTTTGTTTTTAAATCTTAAGGTTCATTAGGTGAAATAACACCTACTTTATATTCTTTGTCGGTATATAAAGGGAAATTAATTAAAAACCCCTTCCTCCACCCCATTTTTTGATTGGCACAACCCTCAACTCTAAATTTTCTGATATCTCAAAGGTTGATCATTGTCCTTATAAACTAAGCTCTTATTATTTTCCACCATTTTTTTTATTAAAAAAAATCTTGTATGTATGTATATATATATATATATATATATGATCACCTCAAGTTTGTCAAAATAATTATAGATAACTAAAAATTTATACCTTCTAATTAAAAAGGAGCAGAATATAAGATGGAACAGCTCAAAAACAAAATAACGATGATAATCACCTGAGACTATTCCATCACTAATTGTCACTTGAAAGTTGAACCTAGATTCGAATCCGACACAACCCCATGCATGCACCCACCAGGTGATATTACTCAACCACTACAATTAAATTTCCAATGGTTATATATATATATATATATTCTTAGGTTACGTCAACTTTGGATGTGTGCTGAATAATTTCTCAATCGTTAAATGAGATCAAACTTAACGCAAACCCAAGGATCAAAAAACGGATTAGAGTTAGCTAAAATGAAAGACTCAATTAGCACCTCCCCTCAGATTATAATTACTTTATACACATCCAAGATATGTATTATCTCTTTTATATCAAATGGGTTCCACAACTATATGATTTTTCATTTTTGGTAGAAAGGGGAGAATTTATTTAAATATATAGTGCAAATACATCAAGTATGGACATGTGACACATGCAGCTTGTCTAGTTTCAGGAATTAGCCATAGGGCACTCCTCTAGGAATACCTGTATACAAAAGATCCTAGGTATATCTACATAGAACAAAAGATGGACAATAGGAATACATCTCCATTCCCAAGTCAATTTGCAACTACATTAGCTTCACGGTGAATTTGATGTAGACGAATCATCCATTCGGACCATCTATTCCTCTTACTGAGGAACATCTAGCAATCATAAATTAAAGGAGTCAAAGCTAGAGCCATGGTCCTAGAAAAAGTTAAAAATATAATCACAATAATATATGATATTTATCACAAACTGTAAGAAGAATGATACACATATCTTGCGAACACCACTAATCCCAAGTTGCAAGTATTAATAGCTGGTGTCTAATATATGGTGGACTAGAAACAGGACCAATAACCAGACAGAACCCAAACTGTAGGACAAGCAAAGGGCACATGAAAATATATAGTAATAATATGATGAGAGATTAGTAGTAGATTAGGTATTAATCAAGTAGTGGACAGCAGGCAGGACCTCAAAACCCGGAGAAGAAGTTAAAAATGCTTTTAGACTAAGCAACCAAAAAGCAAAAAACACATAAGAATACAAAAGTTGGAAGTGAAGTGAAAGTGTTGAGGAAAAAATTAACCAAAAAAAAAAAAAAAAAAGAGGAAGTGAAAGCAGATTGGCAGAGAGTTCGGCGGGAGTGTGTTTGCATTTGATTTTGATTCTTTTCTTTACAGTAAAAGGTAATAATGTAAGCTTAAAAACACTTAAAATAAAGTGATAAATTGGCTGGCTTTCGTAATTCAAGGCCAAAAATTTTCCACGGTCAAACTATGTTCAAAGTAATGGAGTGGGTTTTGTGGTCAGTGAAACGAATCATTCCTCACGTTCTAAAATATTTTATTATTACTTCATGATCACCCCTCACATGACCCTTTTTTTTATATTAAATTTATTTATTTATTTGGCAGATATATGCTAATTTTTATTCTTATTGTTCAACAATTATTTTTTTTAAATATTATATTTTACATTCTGTGTATGGGAAAGGTCTATTAATTGTCTGAACTTTACTTATATATGATTTGGGGCATGTGTCTTTTAGTGTGGACATGTGGGTCCAAAATGTTGATATGATTCTCATTCGTGCGATGGATTGATTTTTTTGGGCTACAAGACGAGTCAATAATATCGGAAGAACGCTGTTGTCTTTTGAATTTATGTTTATATAAATAAATAAATAAATATGTTTATGGTGATCCACTGATCCAGCTGCTACTAATTGGAATTTCACTGTAGCAATTTTGGTATATCCCCAAAAAACAAAAAAGTTGCCGCTGATTAAATAATTTTGAAACTTCTTCAACTTATTCTAATTATAATATTGGAGATTTTTTTTTTTTTTTTCTTGTGTGGTAGCTAAAGTTTAAAATTATTTGCTGCAAATCTGATTTCTAAACATAGTCATTGATTTTTAAAGTTTTTTAAAAAATAAAGTCTTCACTTCAAAATATAATTTATTTGATATGAGCTAGTTCGACTGATTGTTTCCAAAATGTGTATGTATTAAAATACTTAGTATTCTTAAAAGAAAAAATAGTGGGTTAATCTCACATTGGAAAATGAGTGTGAGTTATAGAGGTTTAAAGCCTATGTTGTGTATCCAAAACCAAGAGTTAGGTATTTTTGGATATATACCACTGTTAGTTTCTTTAAAACATTTTCTCCTCACTCCTTGTGTGTTTGTGTGTTAAAATACGTAGTATTCTTAAAAAAAAAAAAAAAAAAAAAAAAACTTGAGAGAGTACTTGCAAATTGCAAACTCTTTAGTAAATTTTTTTTTTTTTTTGGGAGAAACGAACTCTTTAGTATTTAAGACTTTAGGGGCCGTTTGGATTGGCAAATTTGATAACTCAATTCTCAGTTTTCATAACTCATAACTCAAAAATGGTGGGACCCATAGCAAAAAGGTTGTTTGGCAAACGATAACTCTATTTCCATAACTCATAACTCTATGGCATTTTTGTAATTAAATACACATGAGGGACCTGCAAACAGTACCGGCCGCAACTTTTGACCACTCTAACTTTTTTTTTTCCTAGGTTGGCTATTTGGTTCTTTTTTTTTTTTTTCACTAGTTTGGTCTTCAGTTCTGGATTTTTTTTTTTTTTTTTTTTTGCACCAAATGTCCGTAGGGTGTGAAGTTTCTGCCTTCTACTAGCAATGCCTTGTGTAGAATTTCAGAGTCCTCTTCAAGTATGATATGGCCGAATCCCAGCTCCACAGCCAATTCAAGTGCTCTCCTTGCTACAAGAACCTCAACCTCGATGATTGACATTGGCGAGGGAATCTTCTGAGATAAAGAAGCCATAACGTGACCTTCGTTGTTTCGTATGACAACTCCCATTCCTGCACTTTTATCTTCAGCAAATATGGCACCATCAAAATTGATCTTGTACCAATTGTCTTAGGGCGGAGTCCATGCTGCTGTTTGAGTGCTTCTTTGTTTTATGGACGTTAGGGGATTGGAATGGGACTTAAGCTATCGCTCCCGAGAGTGTTCCACTACCTTGTTTAGTGGGAGTGTTGGTTTCCCTAGTCGAAGATTATTCTGTCGATTCCACATGTTCCATAAGACTAAAGGAAAAGAGCGCTGAATCTGTTGTACCTGCAAAAATAAAACCAATAAAATCAGTGAAGCATGTGCTCTATTTGAGGGTGCCTTGGTTCCACGCTGGTATGTTGGTCCAGAAAATTTGCAAGGCAAGACAGCGATAAAGTGAGTGCATTATATCCTAGTCCTCCTGTTTGCAAATTTCACATCATCCATCAAGGGTTATCTTATGTCGAAACAAGTTTACCATTGTGGGTAGAGAGTTTTTACATGCTCTCCATATCAGTGTCTTCACTTTGTTTGGTACATTAGGAGCCCAAATTTTGTTCCACAAAGGATTCAAAGGTTGGGTTGATGACTGGCCCGGTTGTTGCACTCTAGAGGCTTCTTGTAAAAAACGGTATCCCGACTTGACAATATAATTTCCATCTGGCATGAATGGCCATATGAGAACATCATCTTGAATTGAGTGGCATAGGGGAATGTTTTTTATGATCGATGCTTAAAGTCATAAAAAACTTCATCAATTAAATCTTCCTTCCATATTTTTTGCACCTGATCTATAAAATCTCCAACCTTAGCACCTTCACCATCAGCCACCACAGGTGAGATGATTTTTGGATTATGTTTAGTAGGCAGCCAATTATCCCCCCATACTTGGACAGATAGGCCCGACCCTATTCTCCATGCTATACCTCTCTTGATAACATCCCTCCTCTTCAAAATGCTTTTCCAAGCGTATGAAGCATTTGCCGGATTTTTTCCTTCCATGATTGTAGAGTTTGAAAAAAATTTCGCCTTAAATACCCTGTTGAATAGAGAGTTGGTGTCATGAAGTAGGCGCCAAGTTTGTTTGGCTAGGAGGGCATCATTAAACAATGCAAGGTCTTTGAAGCCCATACTCCCTTAGCTCTTGGGTTTACACAAATCTTGTCGTTTCACCCAATTAATTTTCCTACTATCACCTTTTTTACCCCAAAAGAATCTGCAAATCATTGATTCTATCTTATGGCATAAAGAAAGTGGTAACTTGAAGCATGTCATAGTGTAGGTGGGTAAAGCTTAGGCCATGGGCTTGATTAAGATCTCTCTTCCCGCTTGAGATAAGAGTTTTACTTCCCAACCGGCTAATTTTTTCCAAACTTGCTGCTTGATATGGGTGAAACTCTCCTTCTTTTTTCGACCCACAAGTGATGGAAGGCCTAAATATTTTTCATATTGTTGAATGACCGAAACTCCAAGCATATTTTTTATTGAGGTTTGCATCTCTTCCGGTGTGGATTTGCTAAAGAAAATTGTAGTCTTTGTGTGATTAATTTGTTGCCCCGATGCATTCTCATATTTAGCCAAAATATCAAGTAGCCATTGGCATTCACTTTCCCTGGCCCTGCAAAAAATCACACTATAGTCTGCAAAGAGTAGGTGAGTTAGCTTAGGTCCATTTTAACAAATAGATACTCCTCTTATATCACCACTATAGGCTGCCTTTTTTATTAGGCCATGTAGGCCCTCGGTACACATGAGAAAAAGGTAGGGGGATAAGGGGTCCCCTTGCCTAAGTCCACTTGTAGAAGTAATGTTGCCATGGGGCTCTCCATTAATCAAAATAGAATAGGATGCATTTGTAATACAAAGCATCATAAGGTGCACCCATCTACTATGAAAACCCATCTTCACCAAAACTTATTCCATGTAAGACTATTCCACCCTATCATAAGCCTTACTCATATCAAGTTTCAAGGCCATAAAACTTATCTTACCCTTATTGTGGTTTCTCATATGATGCAAGGTTTCAAAAGCCACTAAAATATTATCAGAAATTAGGCAATCAGACAAAAAAACACTTTAGTGTTCTGATATAAGCTGAGGCATTATCTTTTTCAGCCTATTAGACAAAACTTTAGCAAAAATACGATATAGCACATTACTCAAGCTTATAGGCCTAAATCGAGACATATATTCCGGGTTTTTTACTTTAGGGATTAAGGTTATAAAGGAATGACCAAGAGATTGTGGCAAAGTACCTGTGTTCAGATAATGTAAAATGGATTGAGATACATCTAAACCAACCAGGGACCAATAGCTTTGGTAGAACAAAGGAGGCAAGCTGTCAAGGCCGGGTGCTTTTAAGGGTGCCATTTCTTTCACGGCTGCTTCAACTTCTTCAATGGTGAAATCCCTTGTAAGTGTGTCATTCATAGATTCAGTGACCACCTGAGGAATGAATTCTAAAACATCTTCCAAGTTTTCCAATTTGCCGATGTAAAGAGCTCCCGGTAGAAACTGAGAATGATGTCATTAACCTGGGTTTGTCTTGTGCACCACCTACCCGTGGAGTCATATAGCTTGGTAATGTAATTACGCAGGTGCCGTTGTGATGCTTTATTGTGAAATAATTTAGTGTTGCGATTGCTATCTTTCGTCCACAAAATCCTGGAATGTTGCCTCCATATTTATGCCCCCTTGTCAAGAAGCAAATTTATTTCAGATTCCAATACTCTCATCCGTCTAGAATCTCCAGTCCATATTGAAAGTCTCTCTGCCTGTTGCAATTCTTTTCTTTTTTTTCTCCAAATCCTGTCATACATTACCGAAATTCCTCTTGCTCCAACGTGATAATTCATGGCCACATTTGTCTATCTTTTTCAGCACCTTAATGTCCCACAGGTCTAAGCTATTTTTAGTCCACATGGTTTCAATGGTTTCCCCACACCCCTTGTCGATCATCCACATCTGTTTGAAGCAAAAAGGTTTCCGAAAGTTTGTTTCCATACCTTCAAGATTGATCCAAATTGGCTTATAGTCTGATGCTGTTGTGTCCAAGTGTTGGACCTTTGTTCTAGGAAACATACTGAACCATTCATTTGTAGCCAAATACTATCTAACCGTTCCTAAATAGTGTAGTCAGCAAAGTGTTTATGCCAAGTAAATGGGAAGCCCACAATTCCAAGGTCCATAAAAGCGCATTCATCAACCACATCTCTAAAAAGTTACATCTGATTGTGAGGCCTTGGTCTTCCACCAATTTTTTCAGATTGTCGAGTAATTTCATTGAAATCTTCGGCACACAACCATGGTGAAACTCTCCTATTTTTCAGTTGTCGTAGTTTGGCCCAAGATTTGTGTATTTTTTGCGTAGCTGGTTCTCCATAAAAGCCCGTAAATCTCCATTCATTAATCTGATTTTTGTTGATTATGGTATCAATATGATTTGGGGAAAAAGTTTCAATGTCTAGTGGAAAATCTTCCTTCCAAAATATGGCCAATCCGCCCGCCTTATCTCTCCTTGGTGATTCGAACAGATGTTTGAATTGAATTTTCCTTTGAACTCTCTCTAGCCTTGCTTTATTGGTCCATGTTTCGGTAATGAACACGACCGAGGTATCTTTTGCCCGCACCATGTCTGCAAGCTAACCTTCTGTATGAAGGTTCTCAAGCCCACGATAGTTCCATACTAATAGGCCTATTACTCTTGGCAAGGCTGGGAACTAGCCTTCGCCCATATCAAAATGTTTTCATTATCAATTTGAGAAACCATATATTTTTTACTTGGTAACTCAGATTGATGTGCATGATGAGGTGCTTCTCATTTCTGCCTAGTGGTTTAGTTTTAATTAGAGCTTCTTGTGTTACAGGTTGTGGGATGTGTTTCCATGTGGCCAAGGAAGGGGTGTTGCTAGGGACTCTATTTATTGAGGAAGAAACATAGGTATTTTTGGAAGTATGGTGGGGTGGTGGGGTTGGGTTTGGAAGTTGCTAAGGTTTTGTAACTTGTAAGTTAGTTAGGAGTTTGGAAAGGAAAGGGGGTACGTGTGATTATGGGATGGGTGTTGGTATGAGTTTCGTCTGGTATGGGAAAAGTAGGGTTATTTTTGGGAGTTTTAGGAGTATTGAGGGGTGGTGGGGTCAAGTTGGGATTCTGTTGGGGTTCAGCTGTGGAATTAGAGTTTTGGGAAGGAGGGGGAATAAAGGTAGGGCTTAGGAAGGATATTTTTTTGGCTGAGGAGGGGTGTATTGTAGTTAAACTTAACGTGTGAAATGTTTTATTTTCTATGTCCTAAAAAAATGTTGTAAGGGCACAAACGGACCTATGGCACAAGAACGACTAGAAAGTGGGCCCAATGAGCTCACCACAATAAATTTGTTAGAAAATGGGTAGGATGTTGACTACTTAATGAGCTAAAGTTAATCACAATGAGAAGAAATGCCAAAGAAATGACATTATGAAGAAAAAGGGATCCTCGGTCCAACCCGAGGAAGATCTTTTATATATGATTCTTGCTTTTTCTTTTTCACAAGTATTTTTCTTCTTCTTAAAAAAATTCCTGCACTCTCTCTCTCTCCCTGGATCTCTCTCATTAGGATCTTCATTTTCCTTTTATATTTACACATAAATTATCTTAATCCTAAACTTGGAGGGCTGAGATTGCATTCTCAGGACTTCTGTCTCATCCAAAACATGCTAGTAAGCTTTTACCTTGCAATCTAAGCTGCGCCACCACTGTTCATGGTCATTTCCTCATTATTACGGCTAGAGGAGTAGTTGTCTTGCATTTAATGCAGAGGGGATAGCTTCAACACCCTTCTCTTTTCACCCTCCTCGTAACCCATGTCAAGTTTACTTTCTTCCCTCTGTAATATTTTAACTTTATGAGCCTCATATGGTTACTGCTCATTCCCAGGGTCAACGAGTGCTCATCTCGTGGTTATCCAATGCTCGTCTCCAAGATTCGAGGTGCATCCTCGGAAATCATCTTAGTAATCCACTTAAATGAGATTGGGGATCTAGTCCACACAAATGTCATTCTATTTTTTCACTTTTATTTTAGATATATAACAAGAAGGTGCTATGTAAGAAAGACTTACAAGAAATTATTGCTTATATATTCAATGTTAGTTTGGATACAGTGTTTTTTCCTCAACGTTTGCATTTGTGCTGTCCCATGCGTTTTTTAGTGGGTTCTGTGCATTGTTCACAGGACCTGCAAGTATTTTTTTTCAACAAAAACAACTTTAAAACTGGGTTCCACGACACTATTCACATATTTAAAAATTATTTTGCTATAGTGTTTTTAGTTTTCAGGAATAAACGGTATCCAAACAGACCCTCAATCAATCAGGGGAAAATATTTGCAATTTTAACTGAATTTATATTTCAGTTGGCAAGACAAAACAAAAATCAATTAAAGTCAAAATTTTCTAATCTTGACTGGATTTATATTTCATATTTTAGCCGAATCTTCAAACTTATGTCCAAGTTTATCTCATAAAAAATTTGTGAATTAAAGCTGTTTCTTTTAAAGGAGCAAAAGAAATTTTTTTAGTAGTCATGATTAATAAATAAATATCATATATAAATATTTTCTATTGAACAATTGCACAAGTTGGTAATTAGTGTTAGTGTTAAGTGATTCTACAGTCACTTTTCAAAAGAATTAATTATTTTGGCTTTAATTTTAAGTTACTTCAAGTAAAGTGTTATATACTCACAACAATATTATATACTAACACACGTGGATGTGATCTACGACTGGTCGTCCGCACTTTTCTGTATGAGTATTTGGATTCGAGATTTGCTCATATTCATATTTAATAATAGTGGGTTATTAAAAATAAAACTAGAAGTTGCGGTAGATAAGCTGGTAAACACTGAATGTGGACACGTGACAGAGCACGTGCCATCTTGTCACGAGCCACTGGACGGAATGGGCAGTGGGACTGATCACTAAACTCTTTGACCTTGCAGCTTGCTACAACCACGGTATTATACACGTGCATGTTTCCTATTCTTTTACCCCTTTTCTTTAGTTAAAGCTTAGGTCTAGTATATAAAAGTTGTACTAGAGCTGTTAGAATAGTAACACATTGATACATGTTTATTTTTGGTCATATATCATCATCTTAAAATAAGTCATACACTAAATTCAGGCCAAATCTTTTTTTTTTTTTTATAAACGTCACCTTACATTTGATAACATCAGGTTGGTGGGCTCAAGCTCGTGATTTGCCAGTCATAAATCCGGAAATCTCAAATTTCACTTACCACAAGATAATCTATAAAGTATCGGAAGAGTAAAATAATCTAACCAAAAGCTTAAACACCGCTTCCTTATATATATTATCAAAAAAAAAAAAAAATCACAAGAAGACAATTGAACTTAAAGCAAGTTGAAACAAATTGCAATGTAACAATGTCTTCCATGTTTTGTGCATGCTATAACTAAGCATGCACAACACGAGTTGGCTGCCAGTGTTTTCCTGTGTAGACGTGAAATGAAACCATTGCTCGGGCACTCAGCGCCATTCTGAATTTGCCTAACCTTGACTAGAAGGCACATTTTTCATGCAAGCTCTAATTTATGGGCTGCGAGAGTGATGATTGATGAATACTAAATACCATCATGCAAGGTTGGTCAAACTAGTGGCTAAGTGATTGGCAGCTCCAAATGTGAAGCCATGCTACTTATGGAGTCCGGCTTTCTGCTTGGTTTTAGATAGTTGCAAGTTGTTAATCTAGAATCTGATTTTGAAATCTTATAATGATCTCAGAAATTTCGCACCATTGGAAGATCAGTTCTACATGTAATTCTTACCCAAAGAAATCTACATGATATAATATTAACAGCATCGGAGCTCAGCTCCCACTAGGGCAGTGATTATTCTCCACAACCAATTACAATGGGTACTGAGCTGCTACAGAATCAAAGAAAGGCCCGCCATCTCAACCGTCCATTTGCACAAAATACCACTAGCAATATCAAGTTATAATCTACTTAAGATGCGTTAATTTCATTAAAAAAAAAGTTTTTAGTGCTAAAATAAATGTCACTTGACTATTAAATCTGGTCTCATATAGATATATCTCCTGTATGCGGGCAGGGCTTCACACCATGACAAATGCAAAAATGAGAGAGTAATCACAGCAAGACCTAACTGAATCTAAACTCTCCGGCAGACTTGCATTAACTTGCAAACGGGAGATGTCAACCATTGATAGTTGACTTAAAATGAAAGTCATCGGTTGTAGAGTAAATCAAGCCCTCCTCTACAAGATTTTGAATAGCTAACCTGTCAAAACCAGGAAATTTAGTGTTAAGATATTTCTGTTTGAATGCCAGTGTGTGTGTGAGAGAGAGAGAGAGAGAGAGAGAGAGAGAGAGAGACATGAGCTTATCCACTGAAACTCTTAATTGTTGGGCAATAAAATCACGGTGTACTCCCTTTTCATCAGCACTGAGACATGGGAAGATCAAAAGTGTCAGAACTAGCATACTGTACTGATAGGGAAAAGCAGAGAATGAAGCATGGAAATGAAAATATAGAGGATCATGTAATGGCAAGGAAAATACATAGGGAAGACATGATACAAAAATTTGTAAGTCAATGGGCTCACCATTAGAAATCCAAAACCAAACAGAAATAAAAGGAACCAATAAATTTAACACTTCACATTAATCCACACTCCCTATCCTGCCATGTTAAAGAATAACATGCTGAATCAAAAGAGCTCATCTACTTAACAATATATGAACACACACACATGCGTGTATGTATTTTTTATATATTTTATTTCTTTGATAGGTAAATAGGAGGGGGGCTGGTGGGGTTTGAGCCCTAGTGCCAAGCACCAGAAGAGCTGTTGGAACCACTGGGGTATCCCTCGAACCCCATGTATGTAAATATATATTTTTTGATAATACAATTGTTAAAAAAGTGGGGGAGGAATTTTGAACCCGAGTTCTCCTCATCAATATGACTATGCAATGCCACTAAGTTGCAAGGCTCTTGACATATATGTATGTAATAAATATGCATGCATCAAAATGGATGGTCTATCCAATAAATGGCATAATAAAATTGCTCATGACAAACATTTTCCACTGAATCAACCATGTGGAACCATATTATGTCATTAAGTAGCTTCCTTATAATGAGAAAATATAAGCTAACTTAGCTAAGCAATGAGTTTGGTCATTTAACACAAGCCATGTGGCAGAATTGCCACATGCTAAAATGTAATATCAATCCATGAAAGCCAGAGGTACCAATTTGGCCTGAATAGTACCAAGGGACTCTCCAGATTTTTTTTTTTTTTTTTTTAAGGTTCTCCTTCAGAAAATATTGGCTCACATATATATATGCACATTTGCATTCGCAATGATGCAAGCAACTGCAGAAATGCAAAAACGGGGTGAGAGACTGGAAGGGCAGAAGTTTTTTTGAGGGAGGTAGAGATGCCTTTATCTATGATACAGTGTCGGGGTCTCATAACATGCTGGATGATACAGTAATTTTTTAAAACTAAAGATACATATGACAGACATATTCCAACAAATTAATTAATACAAATAGGAATAAATATGTTAATTTTAACTTATCAAAGAAAACAATTTATTTTATTTTTAAATTTAAAAAACAAATAACAAGCATCAAAACATTTATAACAATATCTAAAAAATTTAGATACTAGCTTCAAAATTTATCATATTTTTGGAAAAGTTCCCAGTTTTTTTTTTTTGGGTGCTCTTTTTAGAAATAAAGAGTATTACTATTATTATTATTGCTAAGAAAAGAGAATTAATTGATTTAGATGAATCCCACATATAATCCCAACCAAGAAAAGGGGGGTAAAAATGATTGGGTATAACAATTAACTGAATATTAGGTTCAGTCAATAGTCCAGTTTTGTTTTAGCTCAATTTAATAACCAGGTAATACCACTGAAATACAAGACTCTTAGCTACTTTGTTTTACTTTGTTAGACATTGGAATTGCAAGCCAACACCCAAGCCCAAAAACATTCAAGTTAACACATGCAGCTGCCTAGCCAAAAGCTCCCCATCCCTGATCCCTCCCTCCAACACACGACCACTTGAGGAGATCTAAGGCGGGGAGAAGAAGAAAAAGATACACATCCTTTCAAGAATAGAAGTACTTACTTGGATGCAGGAAGCTGCAAAAAGTCTAAGACCATTTGTTCAATATTCTTTTGTCCACCAACATTACCGTATTGACTAGAGAGCTGAAAAGAAAAATGTAGGTGAATAGTGAACATATCAATCAAGAATTCAGCAAAAATGAATTCCCCAGTTAGATCTTTCACCTGATTTACTGAGGTAGCTTGGTGCCCCATCATAGGCGTACTAGTTGAAGTAGGCATCTGTGGCTGTGTGGTAACACCAACACCTTGTAGTTTCTGTAAGCATAAATACAAGTAACACCAGAAAAGCCAGAACATATAAATAGATAAATAGATGTAATTAATATGTCAAGTAAAGCTTAGATGACATTTATAATAGTAGACTAATACCCGTAACCTGGAATTATAGAGATGGACATATATACAATCAATGAAGTGGCTTGCAATCTCATTAAAGTCAGTGATGGGCCTGAAAACAACACCCAAGTTCAATGTTAAGAAAGCAATAAAGAACCTTCACAGAATCAAAGTTATACCAATGACATGTTTTTGTGAGATCAATTACATGACAACAGGAAAAAGGTCAACAAGACAACAAAAAAAGGGCTTCCACTTTTGTCAAGTAGTTCACACTTTGACATGAATCAGTTAAAACTTGACAATGAAATAAATAAACTAAATCCAGGATAGGCACTTCCTCACCCCCAAGGTGTGGAACCTATCCTTCCTCAACACCATAAATTCAAACTAGAAGACCACCAAAGCATCCAGAACTTTGTATATGAATATATGATGTCGTGAAGAATTTCTAAAGCTAGTTTATGATGCTGAAGTGTCTATGTCATCATCATCCAAACTCAGAACGGCAACATACCTAAAATGTGAGCACCCAGAAGTATAAGAAATCAATCTTGGTGACAGCAAAATATCTGAGCACAGATATTTTGCACAGAGATGAAGCTACATGTGTCATACTTCTATTCTTGCTGTTATTGTTCAGATGTCAACAAGGCATGACAGACTTCATGTACTGTAGCGTTATGACTCCATCCCAGTTTGTTGGTTCTCTAGAGGGATTCCAACTTTTTAATGGAACATCCTTCTAACGCTCTAAAACTTATAACTTTCTGAGTTTGTCTTCATCATTTTGCTTGTTGATACTACTCAAAAATCAAGAAAGGCTATTTGGTATTTAATCATATTTTTTTATTGGTGCCAACAAAATGGAATAGAGGCAGTACAAGAAAATTACATGCCATTACTGATGATTTAACTTCAAGTTCCAAATGGACATCTCCACAACTAACCTCTAGAGAAAGATAGGCTCTTAGTCACAACCTCCCACAGACCAACCAAAAGATCTTAAACCACACAGCAGCCATGTCCAATAAGTAACATTGCTCTTTTTATTAAACCAACCCCCTCCCCCCCCCCAAGAAACCTCTTTCAAATAAAAAATTCTCATTGCCAGAAAACAAACTTAAAAAGATATTTTGAAAGCTCTATGTTTGACCAAAAAGTTGGCAATAACTAACTGAAACAGAGACATTTTACCCCAAAAGAGTAGATAATTTGTTGATTTATTGTGATATAGCTTATGATTTATAGAGCCGGGCCTTTAGAACTTTTGGGACTCGTTGGGTCTTACATAGGAGGGTGGCAGACCTCTTTTTCAGGTGGAGGAATTGGTTTTGGAGGCACTCCTCAGAGAGGAATAACTGCACTTTTGAAGATTCCAACAAATCAAAGATTAAGTTGGAAACATTTCTGATTAGAACTCTGTTTTGATTGGTCTCGTGTGTAGCACTCTTATAGATTTTGCAAAATCACTTTTATTGTGTATAGTTTATGTAATTCTTTTAGGTTATGGAGTGTTCACCATCATGAGCATGAAGTAATCTATTTTACCAATAAAATTTACTTACAAAAAAAATGAAGTTATATCTAGTTCCAGTGCGTAAAGTAATTTTCTTAAATCTCCACCATATGGTTTTAAACATCAATGGGACATAGATTATAGCCAATATCAACACTAAGCCACTAATTTTAATAAGGCTAAAATTCTTGACAATGTTCTCTGATTCCAATTTTTGCCAAGCCCAAGCAATTTCCTATTTTCCCTATAATAGAATTCAAAAATCAAGAGGTCATGGATTACCCACAAAAGAACAAACAATTATTAATTGACACTTGTTGTGACATGATCAAATACAGTGACAAATTTTTTTCATCTTTCTGTTGGGACAAGGGATACCAATCTCTCTCTCTCTCTCTCTCTCTCTCTCTCTCTCTCTCATAAACATCTTTCTTTTCTTTTCTTTTTTTAAGCAAGTTATGAACAATATTTTGGCCTGTATTACAGGGATGAATAATATATAAAACACACCTAAGAGCCAGATTACTTTATTTAAAAATGGACAAAAATACAATATGAATATGTATATATAATAGCTAAAATTAAGGGGGGTGGGGGTGGGGGGGGGGGGGGGGGGGGTGGTGTGTATGGAGGTGGAGAGTAATATTTAATCCTCACCTTATAGAGAAAACATTTAAACTCCGCTTTCCCAAGAAGCCTTTCAAGTGTCCATGGATGCGAACGTACATTCCCTCCCTAAAGTAAAAATATAATCACTATAATATATTACAAATCTTTTTTAGAAGGGAAAAGTGCAATCTAAGTGCACCTATTGATATAAAACTGAACAATTATTCCCAAGTAATCTAAATTTTAAACTCCTCATGCTCCACTTCTCTGAAGAGAGATTTAAGGAAACAAAAAGAAACTCGGAATCCTACATTGCCCTTTAAACTCTGAGCTGTTATTACTTCTCTAGTTTTCATTTCTTTTACTAAAACGTCCCACCAACAAACCGTTTATCACGTTGGCAAGGAGAAACAGTGATCAATTTATTGACTTACACAGACAACATGAGAGAATTTCTCTAAGGACTACTTTGGTCAAATTAATGTTACACAGGTATTCAAACTAAAATACAAATTGACCACAAAAAAAAAAAAATTGAAACATACAAGATTCCTTCAACTTCATTTGAGTCTACGAATTCTTGAACCCTATGCATAGAAAAAAGACAACAACAAAAAAATCACGATCAGCACAAAATTAAGAAATTAAAATAAACCAGTCCAATCAAAATAAAATTAATTAGAAATTTTATAAAAATAAAATAAAATTAATATGATTCACCATTTGTTACACTCAATCCTTCCAGTCCCATCGTCAAGTAAGAAAGTAACATCAGTCACTCTCCCAGTTCTGTTGCATACCCTTCCCACAAGTGTAACCTAAACATAATTCAAACTCACAAAATGCCCGACATGGAAGGTAAAAGCAAAACAGATAGACACATAAATCAAAGTGAAAGTTTCAAGAAACACACATTGTTGACATCAACACCATCGATACTAAAATTAGATTTATCATCACTTGTCAAAAGAGCTTCGTTAATCTGCTTCACAGTCAGCGGAAGCAACGACTGGGAGTCACGATTCTGCAAAAGCAAAAAATCAAAACGATAAATTACCAATTGTCCCAAAAACTTATGTTGTTAGACAATGGTGGGTCCGACACGTCAACAATTACTCTAATACCATCGTAAATTACCAATTGTCACAAAAGCTTAAACGATTAGAAAATTGTGGATTAATCATCTTTATTCATTATTCTAACACAAAACCCTAAAACACTTTTTGGCACCATTAAAAGAAAACATCCACTAAATTTAGACTAGTGGTACAACCATTTGCTTTAGTTCAGGTGAGGTTTTCATTTCTCAGAACACACACACACACACACACACACATGTATATATATATATATATATATATATATATATATATATATATATATAGTAATAATTCGAAAGTGCGAATCCTTCAAAATAGGAATACGCAGTGTTTGATTGCAGTGAAAAAATGAAAGAAAATCGCAACTATCACAGAAACTAATCCTGATAGAATCAATCATATACAACAGTATAAGCGTAACCCTAAGTCTCTGTGATGCTAGAATTAGGAACTACAAATAGATATTGAATTAGAGCAAAAAGGAATTTCCACGATTTGCTTCCGTTTAAACTTATCTTACTAGTATTATAATAGTAATTAGGTCCATTTTCTCGGGAACCAAACAGGTGCTTAAAATTGGAAGAGAAAACGAAGGAAGTACCTTGGAGGTAGAGAAGGAAGGATCGGGAGCCTGGGTGGCCTGAGAGGGCATGAATCCGCCGCCGGAGAAGGCAGCGCCGCCGTCGAATTCGCTTCCATACATTGCTCCGATGTGTGTGTGTGTGTGTGTGTGTGTGTGTGTGTGTGGGAGAGACAGATTTGAAATTTTGGGTTATGATGAATTATATTGGGGATTTTATTTTATTTTATTTAGATAAGAAAATTTGAGTTCCCGCCATAATTGTCTTACTTCCTTTTTGTTGCTATCTTTTTTCTCTTTTGGGCCAAAATGCGAAAAGACCCAAGAGTTTGAGTTAGTGTGCCCCTGCAAAGTGATAAAAAAATTAAAATTATTTTACTATTCAACTTATTTTCGTTATTATTTATAAGTTTTATTATTTTTTTAGTACTATTTATAGGTTTTATTGTACTATTTCAACTAATTTTTACTTTTATTTTCAATAATTTCAATAATAAGTTTTCAATTTTACAATTTCAATCATTCTCAAAAAAAAAAATTTCAATTTCAGCAAAATAAACGGTATCTAAACAGACCTTTAGTTCTAAATGGACACTAATACAATCAATTTTGTATTATTAGTTTTATCAAAAAAAAATTTGTATCATTAGTCCTTAAGCTTTAAAAATGATCCAAATTATTAATATATAGTGTGTACATGACCATTTTATTATATGTAAAAAAAAAATGTTATTTTTAAAATAATATATGTTAACACATGATCATTCTCTTAAACTTCAAAGATCAATAATACAAAATTAATACCATAGAAGTTCAATTTGCAACTAACCCAAAGCACAAAAGATCTTTTTGCATTTCACTCTATTTTATTCATGACACACACACGCATCTGAGCACGCGCTCACTCACATGCTCAAAGGCTTTTCTATTTTTTGAGTAAAAGTTAATAATTTGCATTTATTATAATTTAAAAATATTTTTTTATATTTCAAAAAAATAAAAATAATAAACTTTAGAGATAAGTAGTAATTTCTTTTTTGAACGTGAAGGAAAAAAAAAATCCTAAATTTTAAGAATTCTCTTTTTGAATTTAAAATGAAATTTGTTATTTGATATTTATGACTCTATTTCTAAATAAAATTATCCTTTATTAATAAAAGTATTTTTGAACCAAATAAAAGTCCAGTTAAAAGATATGAATTTTCTTATATATAGCATAGAAGTATAGATATACATTTTCATATTATTTTTTTTATTAAAGGATATAAAAGTTTTAGAGAAGACTAATAATTTTTAAAATTATGATAGAGATAAACTTAATTTAAATTTAAATCATTTAAGTAATAAATATCACTTTACATTTTTTTTTATGTGAATCACTTTACATATTTAAACATATATAAGTCAAACATACAAAAAAATATAACAATTATAAAAGCTATAGGAAACCCTTTTCTATCATAGATAACAATTGTAAATTTGTAATCAATATCAAGAACTCTAACTCCTAAACACAAAAACCACAATTGTCATATCTTCTAAAAATAAAAAATAAAAATACAATATCCCTATCTTTAGTTCTTTAAATGCAAGATAAAGAAGGGGTTTTGTTTTTATGAAAATAAAGAAGGTTTTATTAAAATGATATCTATTTTCCCTTTCTTTAAAAATGATATCTATTTTCAAAAAATATTTTTAAATATACTTTGAAATGAACTAATAGAAATATGGGGGGGGGGGGGGGGGGGGGGATGATGTTATTTATCTAGATGTAGTGCATTAAAAAAAATACTAGTTAAATTTTATCTATAACAATTTTACTTTTCATAAATAATATACGAAGGAATCGAGAATGGCTCTCCCCACCCTTGCCGGTGGTGAAACATTTAAGGATAATGACTAGTTCCTTAGTTCACACTGTATGCCACATGCATGGCTCCCATTGCTTGGCGGTTCAATAAATGACCTTTTAATCTTTTATAGTTTTGTTTTTGTGTTTTTTGAGAATCATCTTTTATAGATAATGGTTCAAGTGAAGTAAGAAATTTTATGGTTTGTTAATATGATACGTATCACATGATTGAATAGGGCTACATATCACTCAATCAAAACTTTAATAAGTATTCTAAGTATTCTTGTTAATATGATATGCATCACAATATTGATCGGGCTATGTATCACTCAATCAAAACTTTACTAAGTATTTTCACACAAGGTCATGTTTAAGGTTCAAATCAATGTACTACTCGTTTGATATATAATTGCCCTGATGATCAGAAGCGGCTCCAAGAGCCTGACCTGGTCCCCTATATACATTTTTTTTTAATCTTGTTTTGACCCCTACAAAAAAAATATGCAACCTTGACTTTAAATTTTTGGTTAAGCTCAATTGAAATAAGCTTGAACATGATCTTTAGTTTTTCTCAATGTTCAATCAAGTAGTTTGATAAGTGCTCTACACATTTCCAAGTCCAAGAAATCTTTTACTGCTTACTCTAATTCCAAAAGAATGATTGCGTGTATATTTATAAAACCATATACTTCAAAAGCAAAAATTTATTACTAGAGTGTTATTTTTCTTATTTTCACAGTTTACTCCTAGCCCTACTCCTAACCATGTTACTATCCTTTCTTTCTTTTTTATAGGTAAAGCGTTTAGAATACTCTACTATTCTTATTTATTCTATTTTTTTTTATTCAATTGATATAATTTATAAATATAACAAGCTATTATTAATTTGATAAAAAAATGTATGATTAGTTATTTAATTCTATTTGTTTATGCATCCAATGATCGTTGTCTTAAGATTCTTAATGATCTTTAAACTGTTAATAATTTTTTAGAACTTGGAAGTTGTATATATAGAAAAACCAAAAACAACAATTAATCATCTTATTTTTTTCACTTGTGCCTACCCTCCACCAATAAATTTTTGGCTCCGCCATTATTGACCTCCCTAAAAAAAATCTTGGAGTCGCCACTGATGATGTACTTTTACATCAACCCTCAAAGCCAACGTCCTCATTACATTCCCAAAATATGAATATATTCCTTAATTATGGGCACGTCCTAATTTTTATCCAACATCATGTTGACACGTTGAGTCATGTCAAAAATAATAATTATTTATATGACACCCAAAAAAAAAAAACATTGCATGCTTCACTCTTAGCATATTTCATTATCCCTATCTTAAAGTTGGATTTTCAATTTCCACTAAGAAAGTGAATGGATTCATCCTTGATACCTTAAGCCATAAAATTGCTTGCAACAGCCTTGATAAATATTTTTTTGTCTGCTCTTTATTTGCAATATAAATCAAGAATTCAAGACCATATTAGAGCAGCTCCAGCAGATTAGGCAAATTTTTGTATTGTTTGGAGAATGAACATTGACTTTTACCTTTTAACTACCTACTTTTTCAAATATACTTTCTAATAGATTCTCTATTTCATTCTCTATCTCATTTAAATATTATTTTTTTATTCATTATTTATTCTTTTTTTAACAACTACACATCTTCTAACATTTTTTTATTTAATACCTTATTATTATAATAGAATAAAATATTTGAAGAATGAACAGTAGCCCATCAAACTTTATGAGCTACTGTTCATGAGCCAAAAAAAATCCGGGTTTAAAGAGTCCATTGGAGAATGAACAATAGTCTATTTTGTGGGTTTACTCTCTAAAGTAGAGAGGATTTTGTGTTTAACTCTCCTATTGGAGATGCTCTTATTGTGGCCACTCATCAAAAAAAAAAATTTATACAAGATATAAATTATATTTTAGTTTAATTTAAGTGTATATATAATATATGTATGAAGCTCCCTTCTGAAAATTTGAACTCCAACCCTTGCCTCCTTCCCCACAACCCACAAGCACTTAAATTTGTGAAGTAACCATTGTGTCAAGAATGCACAATGGTGACTAGTCATCAATTCAGTTATTAGCTTCTATAAGCTCTAACCCAAACAAAAGTTGGCAGGTCTATTTAAGATATCATATATAGCATATTATAACTATCTATAAGCTCAAAATTATTATTTTAATTTACAGTAAACCCTGTCAAAGGTTAAAGAGTTATAATTTATATGTTGATGCGGGAATCAACTTCTCTTGTACTATACCATTAAAGACATGTTCCCCCCCCCCCCCCCCCCACCACACACACACACACACACACACACAAAAAGAACCCCACTTTGGAAAAATAATCATTTTTGGAAAGTTGAAATTTTAAGTATTGCATTCATATGAACTGCTTACTATAGTCCCAACTCCCAATGTGAAGTAGAATGAGAGAGATATCAGGGCATCTCCAGCAGACTAGCCAAATTTTTGTACTGTTTGAAGAATGAATAGTGACTTTTACCTTTATCTACCAATTTTTTCAAATACATTTTCCAACAGACTCTTTATCTCATTCTCTATCTCATTTAAATATTATTTATTCATTCATTATTTATTATTTTTTTAACAACTACACATTTTCCAACATTTTTTTATTCAACACCAAATTATTATAATAGAAAAAAACGATTTGAAGAATGAACAATAGCTCATTAGACCTAATGAGCTACTGTTCATTAGCAAAAAAAAATTTGATGTATAAAGAGGCTTTTGGAGCCCCCTTTTTTACTTTCACTCTCTATTATAGAGAGTATTTTGCACCATTGGAGATGCTCTCAAGGACAGTAAATTACCAACTGTCAAAATGAATCGGTGCAACTTTGAATTTTTGATCCATTTATGTCATTCAATTTTGTTATGTAAGAAATATAAATAATAAATAATATGAAGAAACAAATAACCTACTTAGGAGTATGGGTGCAACTCATTGTCTTTTAATATTGTACTAGATCAATTAGTTCAACTGGAAAAGTCTCTTATGGTTAAATAAGATATTTGAAATTCAATCCTCACTTACACTAAAAACTAATTGGTGTCTTGATCTGATGATAAAGAGCTATTATCAGAAACAGGTGCCATAAATTGAAACTCTCTTAAAAAAAAAAAATTATTGCGATAGACAGGCAATTCTTGCATCATATATGCTGTATACACTCTCACAAGCTTCTTAAAAAAATAATAATAAACAGAAAAATATGTCAAGGTCACTATAAATTTTATTTCAAAAAACTTATAAAGTAACATTATAATTATTAATGAATATGATTAGCATTTCTTCAATACAGCATTATGAATAATAAATGTTTGACTTACTTTTTTGTAATTGATAATGGCATATTAATTTAGAAAATTTATGAAATAAATTTTGTTTATCCCTAAGGACCCTAACACCACTTAAAAGAATGAAAATAAACAAATAAACAAATAAACAAACAAACAAACAAAATTAAAATCTAGTGTAGTTTATTTTATTTTATTTTAGAAATGAAACTATGACTTCAATTAAAGAAAAGCACATTCTCAAAAAAATAAATAAATAAATAAATAAAATAAATAAAATAAAATAAAGAAAAGCCAAATCGACTTGAAATATAGCATTAAGGTGAGGAAGAACATTGTCTGTCCACGCCCAAAAACCTATAATATTTTTAACATACCAATTAATTACTAATGCACCTTCAAAGTTGAAAAGTTTGATTAAACCGCAGCTCGACTTGGTGTGCTCTTTCGTTTTCGCTTTTTTATCTTCATGGGAGCACTGCTAACAGCTACCAGCTCCTCATCATCAGGTTCAAGTTCAACTCTTTCACAGCAAATGGATTCTTCAGCTTCTGCCTTCTCTATATCATTCAAAGACCTATACTTCTTTTTCTTTTCAGTGATACTCTCAATATCCTTGGCACTTTTCCTTAACCTTCCCCTTTGTCTATGTTGATTCCTCTTGTTAGTATTATCTTCTTCAACACTTTTTACGCTCTCTTCCTTATGGGCATCCATCATCATTCAGGCAAAGATGGCAGCCTATATTGAATTGCTTAAATAAATGAAAAGAAGTAGGTAAGTGTAAAAAGAGTTGCTAAATACTAAGTTGGGAACTAATGGAGTGCCACTTTCATATGCCAAAAATGGGAGATGAGTTTCTTCAGCAGTTGGGGAAATTTATGTACATAGCCCCAACTTAATCGATGCAATGCCTTTTAGGTTGGAAATTAATAGTAAGATGCATTATGAGGTATAAATAGGTGGATGGAAAGTTCAAAATTTTGTACTTAGAGCATGGTTTTCAGACCCAGACCATTCAATAAACCGTAAATGAGGTACAAATAGGTGGATGGAAAGTTCAAAATTCTGTACTTAGAGCATGGTTTTCAGACCCAAACCATTCAATACACCGTAAAAGAAAGAGATTTAAGGTTTTTGAGACCAAACCGAAATTGAGTTGTGATGACATTATAATTAATTTAATAATTATTTAAATATAAATAAATATATTAAATTAATATAAATTAAAAAATTAAATAGAATGATCCAATTAAGGGTCCGTTTGGATATAACTTATTTTTGCTGAAAACTGAAAACACTGTTACAAAATAATTTTTAAATGTGTGAATAGTGTTATAGGACCCATTTTTAATGAAAAATTAGTTGAAAAGTGCGTGAACAGTACGAAACAGTGCGTGAACAGTTACCGCATAGTGTGAACAGTAACTTCTGTCCCACAGCTAAAACGCGTGCAGAAGAAAAAAAAAAAAAAAAAAAGCTGAAACGCGTCCCTCCCAAAACGTAGACGCTATAATCTCTATCCGAACCACACCTAAATATAGAAATCTATCTTTTAAATATATTTTTTCCTATCATAACTTTCATAGGACAAATAAGAAATATCAAATCCTAAGCAGTAAGCATACATAGATATAATATTTCTTTATTTACTTATATATTGATTAATTAAACTTGTAATAGTAATATTATAATACCGTAGGAATTATAAGGACACTTACATTAAATAAAATAAATTAAATTAAATTACTTAGTAATTTTAAATTAAAAATAATTATTATACGCTTAATTGTATTTGTTGCCTTAAAAAAAAGTAGTTTTAGAATCACACACTATTTTATAATATTTTGCCACAATTATGATGTGACTCATTATTTTTCTTTCACCGTTCACACTTTCCTACATTATAAGAACAACCGCATCAGATGGTAAAATTTTTGTCTATTTTACAAAAAAAAAACATAATTTTTTCTGTTTTACACATCAACTTTTACAAAATACCCACGTCAATTTATCTATTTTAAACATTTATTTAATAAAATATTCATTCTTTTATATTTTTTTATTATTTCCTTCAATGATGAAAAAAGAGAGTGAGGTGAAGGAAAGATAAACAAATAGTAAAATATTAAATGCAAAACTACAGTAACCGTGCATATATGCACGGTTACTATAACACTTTTGTATATATGCATAATTTTACAAGCACTGATATGGATGATTTTTTGGTTAAAATGTGTAAAATTAACCACTTTTTTGCATTTTACACAATTTTGTAACCTCTATGTGGTTGCTCTAATTGTGACAAAAAAAATTGTAAAATATTTTGTACCGCCATATTTTCACGTTAAAAAAAATTGTAAATATAAATTAAAAGTACTTCTAATATTTTATTGAGAAATGATATTTTCACGATATTTTTATAATATTTTTACAACAAATTTTAAGTGACAGTGTTATTGTTAGAGCAAAAAAGTAATGTTAGTGTTAGATTCAAATTTGAACCAATAACAACTAAACACTTATAATTTATTGTGAAAATATTGTAAAAATATAATAGACGTAACAACTTTTTTTTTATAGGAATCTTTTTATTTTATTTGTTACATATCAATCTATCAATATAAGTCATATCACAGCCTCAAAGCTACAAAAACTTATGACCCGTTTGGTACATATATTTAAACAATAATTTTTAGTTTTTTTTTTAAATTACATGTTGATAAAAAAATATATAAAAATACGTATAATATTATTTAAAAACTTAAAATACGTGTTTAAACATTTGTACAGCTAATGACAGAAACATTTTGCCATCTTTAATTCAAAAATCAAACATTTTCTTCCTTTCTCAATGCAATGTCACGTGAAGGGGATTTTGGAGACATAAAAATGAATACACCAGTAACAAAACAAACAGAGAGAAGGTGAGAAACCAGAGTCCACAGCAGCGGAGACGGAAAGAAGAAAGAAGAAGAAGAAATAGAAGCAGAAGACGAAGATGAAAGCCGTGACTGACGATCTGTGCTGGGTTGCTAGCTTGCTGCTGCAACTTCGCACAACCCCTACTTAATTTGTCGTCTTCTTCGTCTCAGTTTGTTTTATTTTCCCTCACAAATCCTTTGGTTCTAAATCTGAAAAAAAAAGTCCAAAGTGCATGCCGGCCAAAGCTTTAATTAAGGCCGGTATTTGCTGAAAAAAAGGAACCGTGAGAACCGTTCACGGCTTTAAGAAGCGTGCGGTTCGCACGGGGGCTTGCTTTTCTTGCATAGAGAGGTTTTTAAGGCTAAAAGAATTGCAAAGAAGAGGGGTTCACGGTTTCAAAACCATGCCTTATTTGACTTAGAGTTCGTGCTGTCAAAGTCCTAGTTACAAGACTTACAAGTCACAACCAGTGTGTTTTCTTCACCCCATCCCCCAAAGACACACATATATAAGTTGAATATGCTCTAATCCTCAACTTTTGGGTGCTTCATTTTGATCCACATCAATGCTTGCTAGCTTCCCAGTACATAGATAGCATAATCAACGACAATCAAAGATCTTTAACTTTCAGTCTTCGCAAAGGGCAACATGGTCCCACTATGTATGGAACTAAAAAAAAAAGGGTTTCTGCTCATTCATTCAAGCCTCCTGAAAAGTGAAAACACATTATCAGTCAATGACTAAGCTTAACATAATGAACGGTGAAAGCTGACGAAAAGAATCAATTGCTTGTACATACTTTTTGTAATATATGTACCATAAATATTTAATTTTGAAATTTATTATTATAAAAAGTATATTTAAATTAATATTTTATGTTATTATGTAGATATAGTAAATCAATAATAATAATAAAGTATGTACCGTGAATTTCTGCTGTGAAATGCTTGATTTGGGCTGTGTTTGCGAATGGTGACTTTGAATCTTTGATACAAAGAGTGCCTACAATTTGTCAAAGGATATAGGGGAAATTAAAGAATCTTTGTTCAATGGTCAATGGGTTTTGAAGCTAAAAACTGTAAAAACTATTCCATGAATTCAAACTTTTGTCGGGCTATGCTTTCATAACAGTATTGCATAGCTAAAAGAGGTATGGGCAGGTCAGTGGACTGCCCTATCAGCTTGGATTGGATGGTAATGACTAATGAGTCTATAATCCAGGCTTTGAGAGATTGTATCTTGGCCAAAAATTGCTAGGATAATCTCACATTCAGCAATAAGTTTCCAGATTTTTATTCAAGTAATTTACAAGAGTTTATCATTCAATGGTGGACTATTTTTCTCTATGGCATCACAGAAATAACTCCTTGTTTCATGTGTTTCCTCACAATGTCAACCTGCATAATGTAATCTCGTATAGGCTGTCAAATATGGTCAATGTGTTATATCTAATAGAAGTGAGGTTCCTAGCATCTTAACTCAGATCAAATGGGCTGGCTCACAATGTAATCCTGGGTAGTCCTGAGAGAGAGGAGTTATTGGAGATGAGTCTGGATTTTTAGAGACGGTCTTATCTTGCAATAACCTTAACCTTGAAGTTGTAGAAATAGAATTAGATGTCAAATCTGTTGTTGAGTTGGTAAATAATTCTAATGTCACATGTCACTTCTTTTGTGGTTGATTGCAAGCTGCTAGATACCCAAATTCTTCATGTCGGAGTTGCCCATTGTTACAAGGAAGCTAACAAATGTGTTGGTACACCTGCTAAGATGGGCTTCTTGCCTTTTGAAGCCCCGCCATCAAAGGTTATTGATGTATTTAATTTTGATGATGTTGTCCTGTACTCTAATGGACTCTGCCTTAGTACCTTTGATGTTCCCTAGTTTCTCTTGAATGAATGTCGTTTTACCAACCCAAAAAAAAGAAAAATCAAAAGTTGTAAAAAGTACACTCCATTCTACCAATGCGCATGCAATTCCATCGTCGGCAAGGTGCAATATGCATTGACCAATTAGGATAGTGATTGGTAGGTTTCCTGCCATTAGAATATAATAAGTACGAATGTTAATTGGTAAAGTTCAACATCCAAATAAATAAATGTTTTTATTTTTTTTAGATCAATGATACATCATTTTGTAAGTCTCATGTAATAAAATTTACAATATCTCTAATTTCACTCTAAAAAAATAATAAAAAATTTCGACTGAAAATAATTGTGCATTTTTAAAAAAATCTTTCTTTATGTTTGCCATTTTTTTCCCATAAGAAATTGTTTAAAAAATAGAAAGAAAAAGAGAGAGAAAGGAAGGGGATTGAGGACCACAACTTTGCAAGTGTTCCTTATGTTATTGAAACTTTTTTTTTTTTTTGGCTTACTTTCAGTATTTTTTTAACTGGACATGTTCTTTTGTTTTAAATATACAATAGCAAGTGGTAATGAGTTATAATCTTCATTTTTTATTTAGTTAGTGAATGATGTAACAATTTTTCGTTAAAACAAAAAGAGATTCCAGTTAAAAAAATATTGAAGTAAGCCAAACTTTTTTTTTCTTGTTTCTTTTTTTTTTTTCACTTATGCCATTGTAATAAGTAGCTCGGGTTAGCTATCTAGCTTGTTTTTAACGTTCACATTATCAAAAGTATTATCTATCACAGTTCATATTATTAAAAAGTATTTTTTTTTTTTAACAAGTAATATCAAAAAGTAATATCTATCTTCTATACCAAGGATGAGTACACAACCTATATCACATAGGAAGAGCTTTATTTTTCTTACCTCATAATTAGGACAAGTTTGTCTCATGTGATAATTATTATCACACTAATTTACTTGCATCAATATAGAGTTTTCAATTCCATCTATAATCATTTTTGTAATTTTCTAACAATTCTATCATGATTTTTTCTTTCAAACCATTGCCTAAAAGGTTCTCTGAGAGGATAAAATCTAACAAATATTGGATTCATTCAGATTTTCAAAGATTACAGGTGATGTATTTGTATTAAGAAGAAAAGGAAAGATATATAACTTATTTTAGCAGAAGTGTGATGACAGGGAATATTTATGGTTCTTAAATTCCAAACCCAGACTATACTTATGTGAAAAAAGTTTCTCCGAGGGGAAAAAATCTAACAATATTGCGTTCATTGAGATTTTGAAAGATTACACATGTTATGTAATTAATTAAGTAGAAAAGGAAAGGGAACTTATTTTAGAAGTGATAACAGGGAATATTTATGGTATTTTATTTCCAAATACAGAATATACATATGTCAATGCATGATTGACCACTTTGATTAATTGATTCCATAATTTTTAGGAATTTCTTGACTTTTCCTTAATAGGCTCGGAGAATTTCTATCTAGCATATTCATCCTAGTCCTCAAATCCAAAAAAATCATAGATAGGATGTAGAAAAATGATATCCACAACATTTTCACAACAAATTTTATGTGATATGTTGTTACGAGTTATTATTGATAAGGTAGAAAAATAATTTCAGTGATAGGTTCAAATTAGAATCAATAACAACTAACAACTTATAATTTGTTGTGAGAATATTGTGGACCCACAAATAGATCGATTCTAAACATTCTTTTCCAAACCAACAAAAGCAAAAGTAACAAAAACAAATTTATAATCTAAAATAACATGGGGTTGAAAGATCTATTTGTAACAGAACACAAAGGCATTCATTCACCCAAAAAAAAAAAAAAAACACAATGGCATTCACAACCTCAAACTTAGAGGGATCTGCGTTAGGGTTTCTACACTAACACTTTGCCAGTTTGCCTATTGTGCAAACACACGCACATTTAGCCACATGTTTTGTGAAAAGAAAAACAAAAGTTTAAAAGATTAACCTAGTACTTAAAAATTTACACAAATAAAACAGTCCCACAATTTTTTTTTAGAAGAAAAAAAAATTAAAAAACACCAACCTCAACATTCTATGGAGTATTGCAATTAGATCTTCCATCTAACAATACCCTTAGTAAGATTCTTCCATTTCCAAGGGCGATGCATAGCAATAGCTTTATTATTAGAGGATGACCCCGATGATGAACTGCGTGAACCACTACTCGAAGCCATAAACTCCTTGTCCGACCTAGAAAACTCACACCTATCTAATTCATCCGAGCCATGCTTAAAATCAACAACAATGTCACACTCTGGTTGAGAGTCTTGTGACTTAACTTGGACATTCTTCTTGCCCTTTAGGTTTTTCTTGAACTTCTTCCATGAATAAGCCTTCGACTTTGAACCCAATGAGGAAGCCTTCTTTGCCATAGAAAACCCTAGGAGACGCTCAGCCGGTGGCGGGTCAATAGATGATGTGATTTTATTATCATGCTGTTGTGGATTTTTGGCCTTGCCAGGCTTCAATTCCCATTTGAATGGAACCTCACCAGGGTTATGATGATAATATAAACGATTAGAGCAACCAACAGATGAATCTCTTGAAAGAATCCTTTTCACAAAGTACTGATTTGATTGGTGGAGTATGGATGTTCTCTCAGCAGTTTTTGGTTGCTGTTTGGCCATTTTTGCAGCCATTGTTTTTTTCTCTACACGGAAATTCCTTTGACACTATCAACGTTATATGATTCTATAGTGAATAGTATTTCATTTATGGTGACCCAAAAGGAAATAAATCTTTTATAAAAAAAAAAAGGAAATAAATCTATAATATATTTTTGTTTTGTTAAGTAAATAAATTATACCGATATCTAACTTGGATTCAGGAAAACAATCCCATCAGATCCCTTCATTATCTCTAATTCATATCCCTTTCTTATTTTGAATATGTTGGCTCTTTTTTTTGGATAGATTTGGTACTTTCTTTTTCTTTCTTTCTTTTTTTGATAAACGGATAGATTTGGTACTTGGTAAAGTATGTTCTTTTGAATATTGAAGATTTGAACTTTTTATTTAAAAAAAATATATTGAACTTCTTTCAAGATTTATTTATTTTAATGAAAAGATGAACTTGTATATTTTTTTATGGAGATTTTTTTATAAAATAAATTGGCCTCTACTTTTTCTGCTCCGTTTTTGGGTTTTCTCTTTCTCCCTCAATTTGGAAACGTTGAGATTCAGATATTCAAGAATTCTTAGGGTACTCTACCAAGTAGATTTTTTTAAATCCTCATATCTCATATAAAATTAATGGTTTAAGATGCTACCACATCATCAATCCACTAATTTACTCTTTTAAAAACACAAAAAAAAGGGGTTAAGCCTAAGAATTCCGTGATCCTTAACGTTAGAAACAAATGGATCTGGCTTTTTTTTTTTTTTTGATGGAACAAATCTCAAACTTGAAAAATTCATCAACCCATAAATTACTCTCGCCATTTCTCCCATCTGAATCCAAAAACACTCCCGGGCAAAATAGTTCAAGAAGAAAACTAAATTTTCTTTTACAACTCTCCTACATCCTGGAAATTTTCAATATTTTCAATCACAAATGATGGATCCATCCAGCTCAATCCCTTCAAATCATCCATGGATGACCATTGAAAGCCCAATGGAGGCCAGGTATATCAACTATCTTACTTTCTCTCTAGCCTTTGTTCTTTGTCTATTATCTACTGACTACTAGTTCTTCCTTTCTTTTTCTTTTTTTTTTTCTTTTTTTTCCTTTTTTTTTTTCATACCTACGCTTGATATTAGATTTTTGTTGTTTTGCAATTTCACTATTGCACAACTGTTAATCATTGTTCAAGAAATGCTGTATTTTTTGGAGCTACCCTTTGCCTGTAAGATGTTTGATAATTGTTCAAGATAAGAAACAAGCAGACAAACAAGATAATTGTACTGGTTTGTTACCTTTATTATAATCTTAGACAAAGAGTAAGGCCACAATAATCAGAGAGAAGAAAAAAATGATTCTTATATCATGACCATTTCATGGATGACCTGTACTTATTTAGTTTACGGTGTGCATCTTGTTTATGCAGTAATAATCTTTTTTCTTGTAAATTTGTTGAGGCACTTGTAGTGGGTTATGTGATATCCATAGTTGAACCATTGCCACAGGGCAATCAATGGAATTCTTTACATGTTTTGGCAATTGGGACCCCTTTACATATTGTTGATTTTTAAAATTCTTAGTCTTTACTTTTGTATTTGCCCCACTATGTTTATAATTAAAATCAATACCTCCTCCTACATGCCAATGCTTCAACCACTGCTGGAGAAGATGGAAGCTGGATTCTTTCTGCCAAGGCTCCAATAACATTACCTGTATGGTCACGTACAACAACACCTAACTTTTTGAAAGTGGCCCCATCAAAGTTTACTTTATATAGTGGATATGTAGGAGGGATCCTCCGAACAGCTCTTTCACTCAACAGAGATTGATGAACCTTGCTACATTGCACCTGCTGAAAATCCTAGAGGTAAGCCACTACTCTCTTTCGAATCTGCTGTACCTCAATGAAATGCTCATCCACTCTTGCCAAGTTTCTTCTAGACCAGATAAACCAAAAAATCATGGCTATAAGATTAGCATCTAACATTTCCCTCATCTTCAATAACATCTCCCACAGATCAGCAAACAAGAAATACTTGTACCTGAGTAATTTTGTTGCCACTTTATTTGTCTCCCAAATGGGAATAGGGAAGCACAACTCCATAAAACATGCACAATATCTTCACTGTCAGATTTACAACTGGAGCAAAGAATTAAGCCAACAACATTTCTTCGCCAAAGATTGTAGAAAGTAGGGAGACCATTATGTGTAGCCCGCCAATAGTTGGTCAAACACAAAAGTAAAGACTAAGAATAATTAGATGAATGAGCAAAGAAAAGACTAAGAATTATAAACATAGTTGGGCGAACACAAAAGTAAAGACTAGGAATTTTAAAAATCAACAATACGTAAAGGGGTCCCAATTGCCAAAACTTGTAAAGAATGCCATTGATCTCCCTGGCTGTGGCAATGGTCCAAATATGGATATCACATAACCCACTACAAGCACTTTATCATTTTTACAAGAAAAACCATTATTATTGCATAAGTAGGATGCAGACCATAAACTAGTAAGTATAGGTCATCCATGAAATTGGTCATGATATAAGAATCATTCTTTTCTTTTCTCTGATTATAGTGGTCTTGCTCTTTGTCTAAGATTATACTAAAGGTAACAAACCAATACAATTATCTTCTTTGTCTCCTCTATTTCTTATCTTGAACAATTATCAAATACCTTGTAGGCAAAGGGTAGCCCAAAAAAAAAAAACCTTTCTTGAACAATTATTAAACATTGACGCAGTAGTGAAATTGCAAAACAACAAAAAATCTAATATCAAGCGAAGGCTAGAAAAAAAAAAAAAATTTCGTGACCCTACAATTGGCGCCGTCTGTGGGAAGAACTTTTCCCTCAACAAGTACAACGGTAGAACATGGTGGGATCAGGTCCACACCAGGTAGAGCTTGCTGGTTCCCAATGGCAAGACAACTTTCTTAAGCTTGAATGGGAAAAAGATCAGGACAAACATCGAGAGGGTAGTGTACGAACCACCCACACAAGCAAAAGTTGTTTGAGGGTGAGGAGTCACGTATCCCAAAGGCAAGATGGCAACGAAGCCCTATAGTGGGAAATTGACGACCTAAAAAAGAAGCTACAATGTGCACAATGAAGACGTTCCCCCTCCAGTTCAGATACAAGCAAGGGAGGTGACGACGATTACAGATGAAGGTCAAGAACCCCACCGAGTGAGACATTTTCTTATCAGGATGAATGCAACCATAAACACAGGCGCAAAAGTCCATCCCGCAAAGGCCTGGTTAACCACGCCATGAGCGAAGCCCTAGACCGAATCTCTAAGTCACCCTTCACACATAAAATAGAAGGGGTAGAACTTCCTCGGTGATTCCATCAACCTACTTTCACTATGTACAACGGGCAACTGGACCCCGTAGAGCACGTAAGCCAGTTTAACCAAAGGATGGCCGTCTATTCCAAAAATGAGGCTTTGATGTGCAAAGTATTCCCGTCTAGCTTAGAGCCGATGGCGATGAGGTGGTTTGACGCCCTTAGGCCAAACTCTATAAACTCCTTTAAGCAGCTGACACAAGCCTTTGGGTCTTACTTCATTACGAGTAGCAGGGTCCCTCGACCCCTAGATTCCCTTCTGTCTTTGTCCATGCGAGAAGGGGAGACACTAAAAGCCTACTCAGACAGATACTGGGAGATGTACAATGAGATAGAAGGTGACTATGACGGTGTCGCCATCAACACTTTCAAGAGTGGCCTCCCAACTGAACACAGATTAAGGAAATCCCTGACGAGGAAACCTGTCACGAGCCTACGCTAGCTCATGGACCGGATCGACAAGTATAAAAAGGTTAAGGAAGACCAACAACTAGGAAAAGGTAAAGCAAAAGTCGTCCTTAGGGAGAGAAGGGATTTCCGATCAAACCGATTTAACAACAACCGACCAAGTGGATACTTTGCAGGGCAATCTAGGCCCGCCGATGCGCAGACAATCCATGCTATGTTCCAAGACCCAGTACATCAAGTCTTGGAAAAGGTAAAAAATGAGCCATTCTTCAAATGGCTAAATAAGATGGCAGGAGATCCCGCGAAGCACAATCACAGCCTGTATTGCCAATACCACCAAGGACCGGGGCACACCACCAAAAACTGCAAGAACTTGAAGCACCAATTGGATCAACTGGTCCAATAAGGGAAATTTAGGCATCTCCTGCACCATTCCAACAGCCAACAAAGGCAGGCGAATCCTGAAATGCGAAGGGATGCCTCCCTAAGACATCTCATAGGCACGATAAATGTCATCCTTGCCACTCCAGGACGGACCGGCTTTTGCCCTTCCAGAGTAATGTTTGTAGCTCGGCTCCCCGCCAAGAGCGATGATCAGGAATCCAATAAGGCCAGGAAAGGAGCCTCACCTATGCTAGGATTCTTGGACAAAGATAAACTCGAAACCATACAACCTCACGATGACGCCCTGGTAATTACACACAGGATTGGAGGATACGATGTGAAGAGAGTGCTAGTGGATCAGGGCAGCGCTGTGGAAGTAATGTACCCCGACTTGTACAAGGGGCTGAACTTGAAACTTGAGGACTTAACGTCGTACGATTCCCCTCTAATGAGTTTTGAAGGAAAGACAGTTACATCAATGGGCCAAATCAGATTGCCCATACAAACCGGCTCGGATGTGGTGGAAGTGGATTTCATCGTGGTTGACGCTTATTCGCCTTACACAGCTATTGTGGCTAGGCCCTGGCTTCACGCCCTAGGGGCTGTCTCTTCTACATTACACCAGAAGGTGAAGTACTCGTTAGAAGGCCAAGTTATGGAGATTGTGGGGGACCAAACCATGGCCAGACAGTGCATGGTGGCTGCCATCTCACGCCAACGTATTGTCGAACCCTTGGCATCTATTGAAGAAGGGTTATAGCAATCAACCACGCTGTCGTTGCCCGGTGATGAACCAACCGAGGAGGTAAAATGCGAAGATTTAGAAATGGTAGCCATCGGCGTTGATCTGGAAAAGTTCTTTCAAGTCAACTCGAAACTACCTCCTCTAGAGAAAGAAGAACTGATAAAGTTTCTCAGAGAAAACGCGGACGTTTTTTCATGGGATGCCTGCGAGGCCCCAGGTGTTGATCCGAATTTCATCTGACACCACTTAAACGTTAACCCATCCATCGCCCCAAGGAAACAATCCCCTCGGCGCCCATCGAAGGAGCATGCCAACACTGTTAGGGATGAGGTGATAAAGCTTAAAAAAGCGGGAGCAATCAAGGAAGTTTTCTATCCGGAATGGATGGCTAACACTGTAGTGGTAAAGAAGAAAAGCGGAAAGTGGCGAGTTTGTGTAGACTTCACTGATCTGAATAAAGCCTGCCCAAAAGATCTGTTCCCTATGCCCTGGATAGATCAATTGGTAGACGCGACTGCAGGCCATCCCCGAATGAGCTTCCTAGATGCTTTCCAAGGATACCATCAAATAGCACTGGCTGCGAACGACCAAGAAAAAGGGCATTTCTCACTCCCATTGGAAACTACCACTACAAGGTCATGTCTTTCAGCGTGAAGAATGCAAGGTCCACATACCAGAGAATGATGACCAGGATGTTTGAGTCACAGCTCGCAAAGAACATCGAGGCCTGCATTAATGACATGGTAGTAAAGAGTAAGGTAGCATCCGAACACGTGAGAGACCTCGGGGACATTTTTGAAATTCTGAAGAGACACAAGCTGCGTCTAAATGCATCCAAGTGTTCGTTTGGGGTAGGGTTGGGAAAATTCTTGGGCTATATGGTGACCCACAGGGGAATCGAGGTCAGTCCAGATCAGATCAGGGCTGTTAACAGCTTACAACCCCCTCGAAATCCCAAGGAAGTCCAGAAACTAACCGGCATGATCGCTGCCCTGAACCGTTTTATTTCTCAGTTGGTGACAGGTGTAGGCCTTTCTTCCTCTTGCTGAATAAATAGAAAGGATTCGAATGGATGAAACAATGTGTTCTGGCCTTCCAACAACTTAAAAAGTATCTGTCTCGACCACCAATTATGTCCAGTCTAGAGGCTGACGAGGTTTTGTTCGCCTACATAGTCGTAGCCCCACATGCAAGAAGCTTGGTGCTAATTCGGATGGACAATGGCATACAACGACCAGTTTATTACGTGAGCAAAGTGTTATAGGAAGCAGAACTCCGCTACCTACCGCTAGAGAAGGCCACCCTAGCAGTGGTTCAAGCCACTCGAAAGCTTCCCCACTACTTCCAGGCGCACATAGTTATCGTCCTAACGCAGCTCTCGCTCAGGTCCATACTACAGAGTGCCGATTATACGGGGAGAATCGCTAAGTAGGGCACGATACTGGGGGCTTTTAACATCAAATACATGCCTCGTACCTCCGTCAAGGGGCAAGTCCTCGCAGACCTGGTGGCGGAATTTGCCGAACCATCACTGGAAGAAAAAGCAAGAACGCAAGGCATGGGTGAAAAATCAGTTGGCGCAATCTCCCGACAAGAGCCCACATGCTGGAGAGTGTATGTCGATGGCCCAGCAAACTAAAGAGGCTCTGGAGTAGGGCTAGTCCTTATCTCCTCTGAAAGGACTACTATTGAAAAATCACTGAGACTGGACTTCTCGGCCACAAACAATGAGGCCAAGTATGAAGCCCTGCTTAGGGATGTCCAGGGTTCAAAAACTTGGTGGAAAGGCAATAGACATGTTCTCGGACTCAAGATTGATCGTCAGTCAAGTGAACGGAGAATTCAAAGCGAGAGACAAAAGAATGCAAGAATATCTGGACAAAGCCAAATGTTTGCAATCTAACTTTGACTCTTTTAGCTTATTGCACATCCCTAGAAACGGAAACACCCATGCCAATTCCTTGGCCACACTTGCCACCTCCTTGGATCAAAGTTTACCCCGGGTCATCCTTGTGGAAGATTTATACAAACCCATAGCGACCAAAGGAGATGTAGTCCACGTCCACCATGTCCAAGTGAGACCTAGCTGGATGGACCCGTTGGTACTATTCCTGAAAAAAGATACATTGCCTAACGACAAGACAGAGGCCAACAAGATAAGAAAGAACACTTCTCGGTTCTGGCTATCTGAGGACCAAAAACTGTTGAAACGATCCTTCTCCGGACCATACTTGCTCTGCGTACACCCCGAGGCCTCGGAACTTATCCTGGAGGAATTACACGAAGCGATTTATGGAAGCCATACGGGAGGTTGATCCCTAGCGCATAGGGCCATTAACCAAGGCTACTGGTGGCTAAACACGTAAAGGGAAGCACATGAATACGTAAAGAAGTGCGACCAGTGTCAAAGATTCGCACCGAACATTCATCAGCCCGAAGGGACCCTCAATCGGCTATCCAGTCCTTGGCCGTTCGCTCTGTGAGGCTTGGACATCTTCGGGCCTTTTCCCAAGGCAGTAGGGAACAAGAGGTTTCTAGTCGTCAGCACTGACTACTTCACTAAGTGGGTTGAGGCTAAACCCTTAGCGAACATCAGAGACGTGGACGTCAAGAGATTTGTCTGGAAAAACATCGTCACGCGATTCGAGATCCCCCATTCTCTCATCTCTGACAATGGCCTCCAGTTCGATAGCAAATCCTTTAAGAGGTACTGTTGCGAGTTGGGAATTACGAATAGATATTCCACTCCAGCCTACCCCCAGGGGAATGGACAAGCCAAAGCTGTCAATAAGGTCATTGTGAAAGGACTTAAAAAGAGACTAGATGATGCAAAGGGAAGATGGGTAGAAGAGTTGCCACATGTCCTATAGACGTATTGAACAACACCCCGTAGGTCAACTATAGAGACCCCTTTCTCAATTACTTACGGAGTCGAGGCTGTTATCCCCTTAGAAGCGGGTTTTCCAACGCTAAGAACCAACTCTTTCTGTCCGAGCAGCAATGATGAGCTGCTAGAGAAAAGCTTAGACCTTATTAAAGAGAGAAGGGAGAAAGCAATGGTCCAACTAGCATACTACCAGCAGAAGCTCAAGCAAGGCTACGACGCAAAAGTGAAGCAGAGGCCGCTAGAGCCAGGAAACTTAGTGTTGAGAAAAGTTCTGGGCAATGCTAGAAACCCAGCATAGGGAAAACTCTGACCGAATTAGGAATGGCCATACCGTATCACCTTAGTGGCTGGTATTGAGGCATATTTTTTGGAGGACTTAGATGAGCATGTAATACCACACCCTTGAAATGTAAACAACATGAAAAGGTACTATTATTAATGGAAATATTCCCTTCTCGACAAATACTTCTCTCTCTTTCATATGTGTATACATATATCCATATAAATGCCTCGTCCAACACTTCCAAGTATTTAAACAGAACCTAAGTTCTGCCTGGATCCTCGGACCACAGGTTTAGGGGAAATTAATCACTTGTTCAAATTTTCCAAGTATTTAAACAGAACCTAAGTTCTTCCTGGATCCTCGGACCATAGGCTTAGGGAAAATTAATCACTTGCAAGTATTTAAACAGAATCTAAGTTTTTCCTGGATCCTCGGACCACAGGCTTAGGGGAAATTAATCACTTGTTCAAATTTTCCATGTATTTAAATAGAACCTAAGTTCTGCCTGTATCTTCGGACCACAGGCTTAGGGGAAATTAATCACTTGTTCAAATTTTCTAAGTATTTAAACAGAACCTAAGTTCTGCCTGGATCCTCGAACCACAGGCTTAGGGGAAATTAATCACTTGTTCAAAATTTCCAAGTATTTAAACGGAACCTAGGTTCTGCATGTTAATTACTGGAGATACGATGTATATTGCTGAGCTCCCCTAAATCCAACACGTTATTGACATCATATGCAACAATAGTGATAAAGTCTAAAGAGTGAGAAATAAAAGTTCGGAGAATAAAAGGAAAGATTCATTCATTGAACTTGAAAATATATATTACAAATCTGACTAGACCCTACAAGTACAACGCTTGGGAAAATAGAATAAGGAAAATAAAACCTTACAACTACTCTTTCTTCTGGGGGGGATCCTCTTTGGTAGTAGCAGCCTTGACTGTATCCCCGTCCTTTTGCTTTTCAGCCACCTTAGCCTAGGAGATAACATCCCTAATTGTCAGGGCATCCTCGGACAGAATATCACTGGCTGGGGGAGGGACCTCTCTACCTGCACCAACTCCAGCAGAGGTCCCAACGTCAACAAGAAGGTCACGAACGTTAGGAGCATGCTCAAGAGCAGGAGAGGGCAAAGCAGCTGAGGAAGGGTCGGTTAGGATCTCTCTTATCTGTTCTGGATAAAACACCCTCTCCGCCTTCCTCAACTCAGATTCTGCAAGAACCCATGTGCTGTTAAGAGCTGCAGCCCATCTCACAGAGCAGTAATCCCTACACACCTCGGCCACCTCTTCAGCCAGTCTCTGCTCCGTCTCGAGTATGCTCCACTCATAGGCTGCTCTCTCTACAGCCTGAGTAACTTCTCAAAACGCCTAGGCCTCTGCCTTGGCCATTCGGCCTTTAAGCTTAGGACCGCAGCCTTTTCTGGGCCAGGTCTAACTCCATGGTGTAGAGACGCTTGCGCTGGTCCCCGACCTAGGCCTCAGTCATCTTAAGCCCCGCCAGGGCACTTTGACGACCCTGCTCAGACGTTTTAAGCTTCTTGGCCAACTGGGTCTTCTCTTCCTTGACAGACCCAAGCGTCTTCTCCACCTCGTGCCTGAAGTTGGACTCAGCCTCAAGCTTATTATGAGCGCTTCTGACGCATTCTTCAGCCACAAAAACCTGTTGGGTGACCTGCACAAAACAACGTGAAGATTACGTACAGGATATATGCTAGGAGAATCAAAATATTTATGGAACTACACTCACCATTGCGAGGTCCCGCTTTAGAGACATGAACAGGTCAGGCTGCCTCATCCGCCTAAGCGCTTCCATGTCCTTTGGAAGAAGGAGGGGTTGCTTTAAGGCCTAAGCCAAGTACATGGAATGTCTTCGATTGGACTCCCTTATCATGGAGTCGTAAGGGATGGGGCCCCATCCATCTCTATCACGGGAGCCCACACGCGCTGCGGGCGGCGGACCTCAACATCATCCCAACTCTCCATAGACTTTGACCTCTTGTCACAATGGTCTCTTGCCTTCTGTTGCTTTACTCCCTTCTGTGGGAGCGTCTCCCCTTCCTCCAACTCCTGAATTGGTCTTTTCTTCTTTGGGTCAGGATTGGGGTGCAGACCTTGATCAGCAAGGGGAGGAGGAGGAGGAGGCAGAAGGTTGACAAGGGCCTGAACCTTAGGGGCTTCTATCGGAGTCGCTCCCTTACCCCTACTGGCCATCAAACCCCTCAGGCTTGGTCTTTTCTTAAGGTCCATAGCCTTTGCCTCCTTAGAACTCGTTTCAATAAAAGTAACGGCCTACCTTGGTTTGTGGGCTATAGAAAGCTTGTCAGACTCAGTTTCGAAGTCCAAGATCTCAACCAACCTCTCGAGAGTTCCCTCCTCGATAAACTGAAATCTGTCTATCTCCTCTTCAAGTGACAAATGTGAAGAAGAGGCTACTCCATCTGCTACAGGAGCGGCTACAAGAGGAACCTGTTGAAGGAGTACTACCAGTTGCGGAAGATTCGGCTGAGCAGGCAATACCACAAAAGGCAAATCCTGTCTAGCAAGGAAACCTGGCTTAGAAACGTCTATCCGAGCAAAACGGGGGTTGCCTGCTCTCAACGCTTGGCCTACCTCCTGATATATGCGCGACAAGGGCTCGTAACCCGAGATAAGGTGAACGGCCCACAACTGTCTATCCTCACTCACAAATATCTCCGACCTCAACAAAAAGTTAAGCCCGGGGACGTTAACGCAACTTATCTTCGGAAAAACGTGTTCTTTATCTACAAAACATCGAAAGTAGGCAGACGTTAAACCGACGATGAACATAGTCCGAGAGGATGTACTATAGAAAATATATATAGAGATATCTCTTAAAACTAAAGCCTAGGCCGAGGGACCTGGTCCTAAGGAGCCCCACCTGGTGTTCCTACCTTAACTGGGCAGGAAAGACCGTCATGCTATCCCCTGAAGACAATTAGGAAGTCGTCCTTCATGCCTTTGTTGGATTTAGGAAGGCAAGATATCAGTCTCACCTCATCGAATCGAGATTTAAGGTAATATCCCCCCGAAAGGGAGTGACACTCATACAGATGGACAACATCGTGCCAAGTAAGACCAGGGTTCATCTGATCGTTTAACACGTCTACACATCCTAAGACTATAAACACGTTAGGGGCGCACTAGTGTGAACATAGCCTATGATTGCACAAATAGTCCCTTGTTATCCTACCTATGGGAAGCGTCATTCCTCCCTCTATGAAAGCAATCATTGATATGACAACTTCACATCCTCACCTATTTGTGAGCACGCGGTCTGGGGGGCAATATTCTAAGCCTACCCTTGGGGGGATGTTGTACCTAGCCCTAAAACTCTCCATACTATCTGAAGAACCTACCAAATATTTGAATCTACCCATTTGAGTGAACGGAAACAACTTAGAAAGAAGCTTCTAAACGAAAGAGAGAAGGCCGAGGAGAAAAGCCAGAATTAGAAAAAAAAAAAAAATATATATATATATATATATATGTATATGAAGAAAATAACTTACACAGATAAATGTGTTTGCCTCTGTTGTTTCTAAAGGATTTACGAAGAAAATTTTTTGGGAAACTTTGTAGACTAGAGAGCACTACGATTTGGAGCGCTAGAAATCACTAGAAGAATCTGAAGGATTGGTAAAATAGAAGAGAATGTGTCCCCTCAAGGCTTTATATAGGGAGCGAAAAGAAAGGGAGTTATCCCGCTCAAATTTTCAGGGGGAGTCTCAACCGTTAGATCTGAGCTCCACCATTGGATCTGGAGACAGCACGCCACCTGGAGCAATTAATGATGCTTCGTGGGCTGCGAAACGTTAGAAGTAACAATAAATTGCACAGAAAACTAAGCCTCCATGCGCGTGAACAACAAAATCGGATTGTTGCAGCAGTTAGTGGATCAAAACCTCGCTTTTCTTCTTGGATGGAAAGAAACCCGAGGTTTGGAGGGGCTACTGTAGGGTCAAGGGCCCAGAACCATACGTTGGGCCTTGGGTTTTATTCAAGAACACAAATTGGTCCGAGGGTAAAGAAGTGAATAGTGAAAGGCCCCCAGACCAAACCCCATAAAAGAAGGCAGGTGTCAGGTCGTTCGAGGAGTACATGCTCCTCGAACTTAATAAGCATGGTGCAAAATGCATAACGTGGCTATTAAGGCGACTTTCCGAAAAGGTTCAGTGATAGGAATGCGTTTCACGGACAAGAGAAAAGGTTGAAGATCTGGAAATATTTAAGAAATGACTAACACCACCGCATTAAATGCAGAAACAGCTACTTTACTAGCTGCATTTATGTGGAAAAGACGTCTAAACAGTGTTGCCTTGGCTAACGCAACTCACAGAAGGCCAGGGAAGGTGGCTGATGGGACAAGTACTCAAGTGAAGGTTCAAATGATCAACAGGTGTAGGGTGAAGATGAGTCAGAAAGGGCTATATGGGTTAAAGGACTCTCCACAAAAAAGGGAGGAGGAAAAAGAGGGAAGAAAAATGAGAGAACATTTGTATCATCTGTATCTTGTTTAGCCAATTTATATGAACGAAGGCCTCCTCGGATACGAATACCCGCATCCTTGGACAGTGAATCCACATAGCTACACGATACTTATTTTCACATAATCATCTTCAAGATTCATATTAGCCGTTGTCTAATTCATCTAGGCCCAGTTCTTCGACTCACTCTCTACAAATTCATTGTATTGGGCTCATTGGGGGAAGAGACCGTACAATTTGGGCTTGGATCCCAAAGTCGTGACCCTACAATACTATATTAGCAGTATCAAAATCCAATAAATGTGAGACATGTTAACAAAAAATAACTAACCCACTAACAATTGAAAGATATGTGTTAGTGGGTAATTATTTTTGTATACATGTCTCTCAATTATTGAATTTTGATATAGATAATATAGTATCATTTGATACAAAATACTTTTTTTCTCAATACATCAGCTTTTTATTAAAAAATTATGTACTCTTCTAGAATACCAAAAAAATAAAAAGATATTACTCAATGTATTTTTTTTTTTTTAGGAAGAAAGTTAATAATATCTTCTTTTTTCTTCCCAAATAAAGTACTTGTTCTAAAAAAAGTACTCTTATTTTATAGAAGAAAAAAGATATTATTAACTTATTAAGAACAACTGAACAAGTACTTTATTTTTACATTTATAAAAAAGCACAATACATTTTTACAAAACTTACCAAATTGTATAAAATTATAAATTTAAAAACCTCGTAGCTAGCCTAATTATTGTTTGCAAAACATTCGTTAAAATAAAGTGACACTCTCACACACCTGAACAAATTTGCAATTTTATTTTCTTGAAAAAACTGAAACGTATTTTTATTTCTTTTGCTTAAGCATACACTATTATCTATATATATATATATATATATATATATATATATATATATATATAACCGAATCTTCTGAAACTCTTACAATTTTTCACATCATCATTTTAATTTATAATTTTTTTTTTAATTTTTAAATTAAATAGTGAGAGAGTCCTAATAAAGAGTCTCTTATATATATATATATAAGTAATAACAGGAGTCCTAACAGGAATTCCCTTTGATTTTCCTTCTGGGCGTGCCAAAATCTTTGAAAACCCTAAAGCAGCCTACTATGTCCGTCTCCACTAAGAGAGAAAACCCTAAGCTTCAATTTCATTGGTACGCTTGCTCTTGCTTTTTCTCTTTTTTGTGAATAAGGTTTTTTCGCTTTTGTATATCCTTTAACCGTTCCGAGTTGAGTCTGGTGGAGGTGATCTTGCAACTATCTATTCTTCCAGGCCCCATGAGATTTTACATGACTTTCATTGGCGATGGAGTAGTACTTTACATTATATAGTATAATTACAAGCATTGCAGTAAGTTTGCTAACTTTTTGTGTGGTTCAAAGATGCTATATTCTATGTTATTTTAGATTATATAAACTTAAGCTTTACATTACGGAGACATATGTTAGGTTGTCTCATGTCAAAAGTAGCTTATTGCATTTGTTGTATAAGTTTTCAATTCCTTTTGTGTGGATATTTTTTCACAACTATGGAGTAAGGTCTATGCACTATATGTTATCTTATGTTTTCTCTTATGGTGTCATGCTTCTTTGTTTATTAATTATTAAAGATTATGTTGGAAGCCTATATTATTTGCACCTTCATAGTGTTCAAAAATGTTTGAACCAAAATTTTCATCAATTAGGAAGAATTGGATAATAAAAAAAAACTTAGAAAAGCTTTCCATCCTTACCGAAATTCTCTCGCAATAATGACCATATTTTTTTGTTTTGTTTTTATAATTTGTAGGTTCTGAATCTTTTGAATTTTAATTTTATTGTCTTTTGGAAGTTTGACCATTTGAATTTTTGGGTTCAATTTTTTTCAATATCTGAAATTGTTTGGCAAATTTCAACAATTATAACTATGGATTATTCTCTTGAAGGTAACCTATCTTTCTCTTATATTTATCTATTTGGTAGTCATATATATTTTGTTATATTTCAATAATTTCTAGGCAATGCCAGTGAATTTTCTGATCTTTTTTTCCCTTCGGAAGTTTTAACATCAGAATTTTTTAGTTAATTTTTTGCAATATCTAAATCTGTTATCTATATTTTTTGCAACCTGTTGCATGTTCAAACAATGGTTTATTTATCAAATTGTAACTCAGAAAGATAGGAGCAATTCACGCAATAGTATAATTTCATAATCAATTTAAGATTTTATAAAATTATTTTAGTTTATTATAAATAGAGAAGTTCCCATGCATTGTACGGGTTTCCAACCAATTTTCATTAAATAAATAACACACACTACTAGACAAAAAAAAAAATAGAGAACTAGTGTTCAAATCACCTTCCTCCCATTATTGTAACTACTGAATTATCAAATAAAATATACATTACTATTAAATATGCTATATATATATATATATATAAATAATTTCAATTCAATTTTTATAAAGAAGAATTTCAATTCATTAGTATGTTATATATCTAATTATTTTTCTATTTTTAATTTGGTTATTTTATAATTTTAAAAAAAAAAAATCTCATGATAAATTGTGATCCATAGAAAATAAAGCAGAATACTCGAATCGAAAATCGAAAATCGAAAATCGAATAGGTGTTTGTATGTATTCCAGAATTTTCTTTCTAAGTTTATATCTTTTCAACTCCTTATATAAGTTTATATTCTTCCTCGCTAACTAGATTTTCCAATAAATTTTCCCTGTTATTTTTTAGGTGAAAATTTATATGTATGTTCTTTGAAAATAATTTATTTCTAGTTTTATTATTCTTTTCCCTTTTCCGTTTACTTTTTGCTCAGCTCTTTTAGGTTGTTTGCGGCCCAATCATATCCTTCCCATCTAACCAAATTGTTGCTATTAATTGTTATAAAAATAAAATAATAATAAAAATTAAATTGTTGCTATTAATTAAGAAAAAATTTGAAATTTAGATGCTGATTGAAAAGGAAGCGAACTAGTGTGAATTACACTAGGGGAGGGGTATTTAGACCCTAAGCATCTCTATTAAAAATATTATTAAAAAAATACTATGTTTGCACTTCAAACTTTCTTTTTTATAAATTTCTTAACTTTGATTGTCATAACTTCAGTCACACATATCTTACACAATAAATAAATGTCCAAGCCACACAATAATTCAAAAAATATGAAAAATTGAGAACTAATTTCGTTTTTAAAATATTAAAAGTGGATTCGTGTATTTGTGAACTAGATAAGTTCAAGTCCTTATCATCATATCTTTTAAGGTAGGGGTAAAAAGTATAAAAAATCTTTTTTTATGGTGAATGAACTTCAGGGTTAGAGCATGGTTTGTGATAATATAAGCCAATCTTATCTAAATTCAAAAGCGCCAATGACCATTTAAAAAAAAAATTCCAGCATTAATACATTAGTAGGGTAGGAGGTTTATGAAGATATAGCTCCTCTCTTTACTCTTATTCAGAGCCTCCATACACACCAATTTGTGCTTCCTGAAGTAGCGACTGAACCTGGTTTGTGGGATTCTGCTTAATAGTTACTTGCAAATGGCCACAATTTGAAGAATGAACATTGTTGGTACTGGTAAGTCTCATTTGATAGCATCATTTTCTTCCTACTTTTTACTTAAATAATCCACTTTTTGTCTCACGTTTTACCAAATTAATAAATAAAGTAGTTTTTTTTTCAAGTAATAATAATAAGCTAACTCTTTTTTGTTTCACATTTTATTGAAAATTACGGGAATCTAAAAATAAAAAATAAAAAAAAATTTAAAAAAAAAAAACTATATATTGAAAACTACGGGATGCCAAACTCTAACCATTTCAACCGCAACTATTACATGAACTTCCATAACTTGCAAATGTCACTAAATGCATAAGCTAAGACCATCTCACAGAGCCCAGAGTTTGGCTAGCTAATACCCTACATTTGTAACTAATATCTTTCGGAAGCGCCTTATTCAATGCAATGCTCCAAATAGTCTCGAATAATCCCTCCACCCCCTTCTTTTGATAACCCATTTTGGTCTCCCAATTATTGAAAAATCCAAAACCCACTACCAACTTTTCAAAACACCAAAATGGATATTGGTAACCATAAGTATAGTGTATAAATTAAAAGGCATCTAAATTCTCAAAAATGTTATGCCTTTTAATTTAGATGATCTAGAATGTAATTGTTTACACGTTTGGGTTGATTAGCAATCTACTAAGATTTTGAGGATTTTGGGGAGTGTTTTTTTTTTGAGAATCAATACGGTGCTTTATATTAAAGGAGGCCAAAAAGATCAGCCTGTAAAATAGTTGAACTATCTGGTGTTACATCTTTCATCCAAACTTGAGATTGAGAGAGGCTCTTTGCTCGCCTTGCTAAAGAGTGAGTTAGAGCATTACATTGTCTTCTAACATGAATATAATTAATCAATGATAAATAAGAGGCTATGAATTGAATATCCTTAACTAAGTGACCGAAACTTGCTAAAGAATACGAGTCTTCCCGAAGTGCTGTGATAAGGATCTGAGAATCGCTTTCCAGTCCAATATTCTTGATATCTATTTTATTCTTAGAAATCCTATAAGAATTATTTATTAATTCTTTCCAAAATATCTTTATTTTTATAATTACAATATCGAGCTTATTACTCATCACTTTATGTGGATTCCTACAAATAAATAATAAGAAAAAAATAATATGTATCATGAAATTAAATGAATCTTTTAAATTAATAGTATCTTTAATTTTTTTTTTTTTTATGGTTAATCAAGACATCAGGTCTTATCAATTAAAGTTATTATTTTTTTTCTCTTCAAAAAAAAAATTTATTATTTTATCTTTTTAAAAATGAAACAATCCCCCCCACCCCCCAAAAAAAAAAAAGAAACAATTCCAAATAGGAGAAAAAATCAAAGTCAACAATTGTATGTATGTAGCAATATATTACTTAGAAGTACTTAGAAGTACAAGACTACATATTTATACATGTAGTCACTATATATAAGCTTTAAAAATATGTTGCAAAGCAAAACCAAAAAAGAAAAAAAAAAAAGGCAGCAGTCTAGTTAACACATGATAATCAAGTAATTACACATAGTATCAAATTAAACTCGCCTTGCAATCGAAACCAGAATGGTGTTTATACTCCAAGGAGTGCAACTTAAAATCCCATGAAATGAATTAGCCTTGCCTTCTGGACTCTCTATTCTTGCTGACTGCACTGAGGGACCGTTCGATAAAGACAAAGAGGACGAGGATGAAGAGCTTGAAGCTCGTAGTGATGATGATGATTCCAAAAATTCAGAGTCTGAGCCACAAAACTCAAACTTTTCAGTCCCACAGTCATGAGTATCATGACTACTCCCCTGAGACCCAACTGCCTTAACACTCTTACTCTCTTTGTTTTTCTTGATTTTTTTCCAAAACCTAAGCATTATTAGCCAGGTCTTAGCCTTGGGCTGTTCATTGTTAATGCATGGCTTAGGAAGCCCTAAGCTTAACACAGCTGGTGGAGGAGTAATTGGTGGAATTTCTTCATCTTTTGGGGGCTCTTTTGGTGTCCCAGGTTGCATTTCCCACTCAAATGGAACCCCTTCAGAGTTTCGGTAGTAATAGATACGAGAAGAGCAGCCCACAGTGGAGTCCCTTGAAATAACTTTATGAAAAAATTCATCTCCTTGCACCAAAGAAACTCTTTTTTCTGCACCCTTGCCATGTTCATAACCCATTTTCTGCTATATTCAATGGTTTTTGTTAGTAGGTAATAGGTTTAATATATAGCTAGAAATTTTTTTGTGAAGTGATGGAGATTTCTCTACGTGGGTATAAGTTTGTGAAAGTTGAGGTTTATATATATAGAGAGAGAGAGAGAGAGGATTTGATACTCCGATCTCTAAGGTTAATGATGGAATCTTAGGGTGCATGATCCTTTAATTATTGTTTTTCTTTTCTTTTTTTCTTTTGAGTGTTACTCTTTTATTACTTCACTTTAGAGTGACTTGAATAATCTTGTAAATAACAAGCAAATAAATGAAGAAAAGAAAGAAAGAAAGAAAAAAATACCTCATTACCTTTGTTCCTAAGGTCACGTTAAAGGTTAAGCATTTTAGCTATGTTAGGCATTTTCTATTCACGTGCAATTACCAAATCCTTACGACAAGGCCAACTTTGCGTGCTATTTACCACTCATTTATTCTCTACATGTAGGTTAGATTGAAATCGATGAAATCGGCCACCTGTCACGACCTGATAGTGCCATGCAAGCACTGATATATGGTACCCCACATAATGGGTCAGCAAAATCTCTGAAATATCCTAGGCATTTAGCTCAAATGACAATTTGTCACTTTTTGTTTGGATACAGCTATTTTGGAGCAAATATGGGCTTTCTCATTACAAAGAAACTAGTTTTTAGCATGGGAGAAACCTTAGGGTTGATTAGTTGAATATATGCTACAATGCAATTGAATATCCAGTTTGACTTTCAAGGTTTTGTTCTTCTTATATACTAATACAAGTTATTCACTCATTCCACAAAAGCAAGTAGTGATAATTTAATATTAATTACGCCAAACGTTGAAAGTAGTTAACCAAATCATGGAAAAAAATCCGGCCTCCATGTTACATCACAGATTAAATAACAGAAATTCCTCTTTCTTTTTATAATAGTTATTATTTTATTGGTACTTGCAAGTGTGAAATTGAAAATTCAAATGTTTCATAATTCTCACCAGCCTCAAGAAAAAGCCCACAATTGAGCTGGCTTTTATGTCCTGTCCAAAGAAGTTTGTTTCATTGGAGGGGCGACATTGCGTGGACCGAAACATCAAGGTTTTTTCTTCTTTTTATTGTTAGGGTATGATTGAATACCATTTATTGCTAAAAATTAAAAAATGAAACCACTGTATCAAAATAATTTTTAAATGTGTAAATAGTACCGTGGGACCTAGTTTTAAAGAAAAAATTACTGAAATCCTTAATTGTAGGTCCCGTGAACAGTGCACAGGACTCACAGAAAAACGCAGACATGCATTTTTTTCCTTTTCAGTGCAATCCAAACCCATCCTTAGTGTGCGTTTGGGTATAGATGAAAAATGAAAATTATTTCACTATTCAGCTTATTTTTGCTACTATTCATGATCTCACTGCACTTTTTGGCACTATTTATGAGACTCACTATACTATTTCAACTAACTTTTACCTTTTATCTACAGAATTTTTAGTAATAATTTTTCAGTTTCAACAAAATAAGTGATATCCAAACACACCATTAATAGAAAGAGTTTAAAGTTTAAACATCAAGCTTTAGACAAAAGAAAATTTGTTAAATTGTGTACTTCAATAGATTTAGATGAGCTAAGATGGAAAGACTTTTGCTTGACATATGAACTGGACTTTGAATGATACAATGATTGCAACCATGGGTAGTCCTTCCTTAGGCTTTGTTTGGTGGGGCCTTTTATGACATTTTCAAGTTTTAGGGTGTGTCAAAGTACAAAAGATGGCTCGTTTAATAGTCCTTTCAAAAAGTGGCTTTATTTTTTTTACTCAAAATATAGTCATGCTTTCTCAATTTAAAACAGAGGTGTAAAACAGAATTATATAAATTGAATTGGATAAGTGTGCAAAGCGAAGTAATATGTATTGAATTTGATAAATGTGTAAAGCGAACTTGACAACTTGTTCAGCATAATTCAAATTGGGTTACATAAGTCGTTACAAAATGTCTCAGCTCTCGACCATGACTTAATTAGTCCTTATGAGTTATAACTAAGATGATTTGGCTAAAGCTTCTTCAAGTTGTTATAAATTAACCATCCTATAAAATGTTTGATAATGAAAAAACCGTAAAATATTTGGAGAATATTTTTGTATCCATCCTATATATATTTTTGTAATTTTCACAAAGTGACTTTCAAAAGGTTAAAATCCTGAGAGCAGACTATAAAACTTTGAAAAGGTGCTACAATTGAGCACAGCAATAATGAGAAACTGTTCATGCATTTTACAGTTGATTGCAGAACAAAAATGAGGTTAAAATACAACTACATAGTTCTAATGACGCACATTCAGTTTTCAATTTTTCTAATCATTCCCCGTGGTAGGAATGCAGAATTCCTATATGAAATAGGCTACCATCCTTAAATGTCTATTTTGTAAATATTTGGTGGCATAAAAAAATGTTGGTATGTTAATAATGTCAAAGTCGGTATGCATTTTGTCATTGGATCATGATTCAGATCCATTAAGAGCAACTACAGGTACCAACCTACCAAAAGCTAACAGGAAATAGCAAAACGAAACAGGTCTTTTCAAGGGCAATGAAAATTATGATAATAGAGAACCCAGATCAAAGGGCTTGTGTTAGAAGAATATTCCATTCGCCTGCCAACAGCATTACATAAGTTTGAATTTACTAAGTTATTACCGGCCGAAAATGATTTGATAAAATCACTTGTAAGCATACATCACTAGGGGAAATCTAGATACATAATTACAATAACATTACAGCTGAAAACTACCGATTCTAGCTTTTACAAACATAAGGATCGTTCTGTATACTACAATCAGGAATAAGTATACAAAAATACAAGCTTGCAAGCTGCAACTCATGTCCAAATACGGCAAACCTCAGTTCGAAAATGGGCGAAAATTTTGCCTGGCATGTCAATTTCTTACTCCCTGAACATCAAATAAGCTAAATCAGGCCAACAACACCACAATGCGGTTGTTATGTTTGACAGCACAAATAAAGAAGTTCATTTTTTCCTAGCTAGTACCTATATATTACATTAGTTTATTCTTTCTTTTTAAAGGGAAAGCTCAAGTTCCCAAGATACTGATGATGTTCTAAATAGCCTGTATCAAACACAAATGCACACAGAGAAAGGGAAGAGGGTAAGGGCAAAGGGGAGTAGATATAAGCAGCCATTGTCAACAAACCTCCAATCCAAACTTTCAAAGCATGACTGCAGCAGCAGCTGCATTCTATCTTGCACAATATTCTACCTAGATTGTATACAAAATCCACCCTTATGCAGGTGCACATACGTTAATTATAGAGCTATTGGTATGTAGCCAACTACTAGGGTTCAGAAATGAGGAAAAATTATTTAGTACTCCCAGAGTATCAAACATGGTACTCCCCTCCTCTTACATAAATGGCAGATCCTCCCATGAATTTAATTAGTAAGATCCACCATTTATGTGAGAGAAAGTATCATGTCACTTTACTCATGGAATATAGAATAATTACTCAGAAATGAGTGGGCTGGGCTTATTAGGTGGGTCATAAATGGATAACCTTCTGGAACCCAATATCTCAGAATTTGTTTTCATTTCATAAGGTTTAACAATTGACAAAAAAACATTTTATTTTTCGGAGAAAAGAGCAAATGATCAGAATCCCTTGCACAGAAGACTTCCACGATACCCTCAATATTACATCCTAATCAATTCACAAATTTAAGACCACCCTTGTCAAACATTATTTTCAATAAGCTACTTTTCTACCATCAAAGCACAATCTTGTGAGCTCCAAACACAACCAAGAACTAATCACTAGGCAATAAAAATTCAAATAATATATAACTAGCATCGAATTTACAGATTCATTGCTGGAAACCAGATCACAAGAAGAAGAAGAGACAGAAAGAGTGAATTATACCTCAGCTGGTGATGAAATGATAGAATCCCTATCAGAATTAATATATATAAATATATTAATACCATCCAGTCTCCAGCATAAATAAATAAAATATTTCAACAACAGATGTAAGGGATATGGGGAATACCTTGGCCTCTCAGACTTAGCAAGATGTTTAGACATTATGGATGCCTGAAATGAGTGAATTATTGTGTTTCTATTAATCATCAAACCAAAAACCAAATAAATAAGGGAGGAATGTACTAGATTGTTAAATATTTAAAAAGTGAGTAGTTAGAAAAGATCATGGCTCTAGTTATATGAATTGGAATGAAGAAAAACATTGTTGAACAGATCAAATATGTTTTTACAAACTCCACTGATAAGACTTTTTAACATCATAATTTTCTTCTTCACTTTGGGAAGTAGGGAACATACTTAGAAAGATGCACCTACCTATGTACCATTTCTATGGATCATTATACAAATTCTCAAGAAGTTCAAGCTTTATAGGTTTAGATTCAGCATGTGACAACTCAAAAGGGAGCTAAATAAACCAATTCCCCTAGCCATGTGTAAAGTATTTAGATTTAATTAGGATACATGCTCGAAAAACTTGAGTTATATGGAGTTACTACAGGTTTTGAGCTACAAAATGAGGAAAGCAAGACACTAGGCTAAATTCAATGGACAGAATAATTGGGGATTAACATACAAAGAGGAAATGAACTATATATTAATAACATATTTGTTTCACTTGGAAGGTACTAAAAAAAAAATTGCATTATGATAAGCAAGGAGCGGATAAACAAAAAATTCATCAAATCTAGATAATAATCCAAAGAAGAATGCATTACATCCAATCTACGATTTGCATAAAAAGAGACAAATAGTACCTGCTCCTGAATTATGCTCCTTGCCTCAACAAGTTGAGCTTCAAGTTCAAGCTCCCTTTCAGTTGCTTCAGAAGTAACTTCTGCATCTTTTTGTGCATCTTGCAATTGACCCATACGCTCCTTCAATTTCCAAAGCATAAAAAGGAAATCATGTTAACAGCTTATCTTGGAACCACGTGATGAACTGGAAATTGGGAGTGGGGATGGGGAGGAAGTACCTTTATGGAAGCCATCTTATTTCGGAGGCTTTCCTCTATTTGATCTCTAGCCATGTGAAAAGGCAGGTCAAAGACATCCTGCAAGCCATGAACTCATAAATCTTATATACAGCACTATAGCATAGCAAAAGAAAAACTTCATCCTTTAAAAAGTTTTCATACCGTCTTCCCTCCTAATGGGGACTGCGAGGGGTCAGTTTCAACTCTTTCATTGGCAGCCAAAGATTGCTTGGACAACCCATTAGGAGCATTTATAAAATCACGCATATCCGCCTGTAAGTCAGCCATGCCTACCGGATGTAAAAACCCATTGATGGAAATGCAGTGATGGAAACCCAAAACAGTAACCTTAACCTTAACAGAATAGTAACATATACCTGCATTGATCGCAGTAATGCCCTTAAATCAGTATTCTCTGCCATCAACTCCTGATTTTTTGCCTCATATGCATCCACCTGCAAAGAGTATGTTAATAATAAATAATCTAGTTGCTGTATAATATAAACAACCCAACCAGCTACATACAATCTTTTTATAGAAATCATTGTCGGCCTTTTTCCCATTCCATGTTCCACGTTGTCGCCCTTCTTTCTGTTTAGACACGTATACAAGTCATTAGATGAATAAAATAAAAAACCATTAGTCCTATCACTATTGTCGGCCAATAAATACCTGAAGCAAATTCATTATCTCCATGCCCGATCTTGATTCTTTCTTTTTCTCCATCAACACTTGGTTAAGCCTTTCCTGCAACTTTATGTACTCTTTTTCTTTTTTCTTCATCTCATGTATCTGTTGAGTCCTCACTTGCTTTTGCAACATCAAAATATGATAGCAATATTGTCAGGATTTGTTTGATTTCATGTGGTAGATAGCAAAAGAACTCCAATACATCAAAGTGTCCTAACCTGATTACCAATTACCATTCTTTGAAACTCATCTCGCTCCTGCTGTAGCTTTTCAATCTGAGCCTTAAAAGCTGCTGTGGCTTTGGCTTCCTATATGAAATTACCAAAAGATCTCAACAAAAGGATCAAACAGATAACACAACTTCAATTTGAAAAAATAGTGAATTCCTAACCGTTCGCGTAATGGTTGCTATCTCCCTATCTTTGGCTTGTATTTGTGCCTCAAGCCTCTCAACTTTAGCCTCTAATCTTGATATGTCTGATAGTAGCCTATAACATTAAAAACAATAAGAATTATATCGAAACAGCATTTTCAAATTCCCATTTTTATACTAGGAAAAATTTGAATGTAAGACCTTCCCCAATGCCACCATCTATCATGTTCATGTATGACATTACAAATGGACTAAAATCAGGTGCTTGGTTTGAAATAGCAACAAGTTCGCCACCATAAAAGAGCTTTCAAGGGGTCCTTAAAGCTGAAAATAACCATAAGGCTAAGGGTTCATCTGGTTGTCTAACATAAAAGAGCTTTAATGGGGCATCCGGGGCCAACTAAAAAATAGCTTTTAGGAAAATCTCTACAATTCCCTCTTCATACTTTATAAATCTAGAACTTTAAAGAACTATTCACCTTAATTTGCCAAACACTTAAAACACCAAAGAGCTTCTCAGATAAAACTCTATATCACAAAAGCTCTACTTCCTACAACAATGCCAAACAAGCACTAAGGCTGAAATTTAGAGCTTTAGGAAAAAGTTCTAGAATTCTCTGTTCATTCTCTATAAATCTTGAACTTCAATTCATTGTAATTTGCCAAACACTCCAAACACTAAAGAGATTTTCAGTTAAAGTTGTATATCACAGAAGCTCCACTGCTAAAGCTACATAGTTAAAGCTCTACTTCCTACAGCAACGCCAGACAAGCACAATATGCCTATACAAATGAATGGATATGAAAATGAACTAAGAGACATCAAATTCGTAAAAAGTAAACTCCAGGACAGATCAACTTTCCCAATGCACAATCTAAACGAATGAGATTAACCGAATTTGGATGAACTAGACATGACACAGATGCAGCATTTCGTATAAAAGAATAAAAGTGAATCTGAAGCAATTGGACATGTTATAGCAATTCCAACAGTACCGCTGTCTTTGCTCGTTAGCAGAGTCTCTGAATTCAACATCGCGCTGCCTCTGCTGAAGCAACGAGTACATACAATTGCAAGTCCTCGCGATCGAAACCTAAAGAAACAGATATAAGTTTCGATTGAATCAAAGCAAAAAACCGAAGGAATCAAGACGAAAACTCACCGGATCATTGGCGAAGAGATCGAGCGAAGCCGGAAATCCATAGGTAACAAGCGTTTGGTTCAAGTACTTTGCGCAGTGGTCCAAGTTTCCAACATCAGCAAATGCATACTCTCTGAAGCAAGCAAAAAAAATCAGAAACCCTAGAAATCAGTACATTAACACACAGATAGATACAGCAAAAATGCATAGTAACACTCACTCTGTACAAGTACGGATCAAAACCCTAGCAAGTGAGAGATCAAAATGCAAATGCAGATATATAGATATACTTTGTGGTGTATACTGTATATATATATATATATACTCACCCGGTTGTGAAGGCGGAAGGAGGAGACGACTGCGAAGAAGAGAGAGAGAGAGAGAGAGAGAGAGTTAGAGTGAGAAAATGAGAGAGAATTGGAAGAGCATTGTTAGGGTTTAGACGGATCGTACTCTGAGATCGAAGTCTGCGTCAGTCGCTGGCATTGTTGAGAGCTTAGGGAGAGAGAGAGAGGGAGAGTCTCTCTCAGTTAGATCTGACTTCGGAGCGACGAGAAGTTTTTGAAAATTGAAAAAAAAACAAAAAAAAAATGTTTGAAGTGGTGGAAATGAAAATATCTCAAACGGACTCGTTTTGGACTTTTTGATTTGGAGGGACACTCACACTGTGGTAGTTAAATTAGACTTAAAGGTTGATTAAAATCCGAAGGGTTTGGGTATTCTGTGGTTGGATGCAGTGAGGTTTTGTACAGTCAGCCTATTATATTGGTTTGTTTGGCCAGTATTGTTGACGTGGTGGTATTTGGTTGGCTGATATTTTTTTGACTGAATTTGTTGGGTGCAGAGAATTTTGACTCGATAGGGCTTTTGCTTTTGCGCATGGCGCCACAGGCACCGAGGCCCACAGGCCTCAAAAGAAGCATGTTTATGGTTTGGGTTCCGTGCCACAACAACATCCTAATGGCCCTGACCCGGCGGTAAATGAATCAAATATATTAGGAAGTCCATCGAGTCCTTATCAAAATAAAAATTTAAAAAAAAAACTTTTGCAGTCCTAATCTTAACTATTACTAATCTCGGGTTTCAATTAGTTTAATTAGTAAAGTTTATTGTCATTAAATAATAAAATTTTAAATTATATCGTGTCTATTAATAATAATTAGAAAAATAAAAAACAATTAGTAATCCCAAAATTTTCACATGTTTTTGGGAAGGCTTAAAACTTTTTTATAAATTCATTTTCTAAGAGGGGAAAGAATGTCATTTGATCATAACTACATATTTTATTGAATATTGATTAATTAAGGGAAATTATTTTTTACATTTATCTTTTATTTTTCCGCATTAATACGTATTACATGATGTGATCCATAATGAATCCCACAGTATTTCACATTATCACATGAAAACAAATAAAAAATGAGTGATGCACATTATAATTTGTCCATACACCTTCTATAAATTCTGGATGTGTTCCTTTTTCCCTTGAATCCATCTGCATCAAATTAAATTTTAATGTGCACTAGATTAAATTTAAAAAACAATAATAATAATTAGTGTTAGAGATATATTAGTCTAACGTAATAGGTCCAAGCCCAATTCTTCTAGTTTAGGATTTAGCTTATTCTATATACCCATGTTAGCATTGAGCTAACATATCTCTAACAATTAGAATGAGTTCACCACAAATTTTTTTAAAGGCAAAAAAAAGCAACTATACAAAATACAAATATTAACTTCACTCCCCCCTCCCCACCCACACGCCCACCCCCACCCCCACCCCCAAATTGATTGATCATTGACTTTTTTCCAAAGGACATTTCTCATTAAACGTTTATAGTCTAAACAAATGGATCTATGTTAACTCACCTAGGGCTATAAATGAATGAATCATTATGTTTATGAATAGTTCAAGCTCAACTCGTGAAAAAGCTTGTTTATTAATTGTTTAGCAACTCTAGTTTAAGTTTAGACTTTACTATTAAACAAGCTAATCTAAAACATAATAATGTGTTACAAATATTAACTTCACGTCCCCCCCCCCCCCTCCCCACCACCACCCCAAATTGATTGACCATTGACTTTTTTTCCAAAGGGCATTTCTCATTAAACGTATATAGTCTAAACAAATGGATCCATGTCAACTCACATATGGCTATAAATTAATGAATCAATATGTTTATGAATAGTTCAAGTTCAACTCATGAAAAAATTTGTTTATTATTTGTTTAGCAAACAAGTCAAACTCTAGTCTAAGTTTAGACTCGACTATTAAACGAGCTAATCAGACACATAATAATGTGTTAGTGAACATGAAACTCAATTTAACTTTATATATTTATACACACACACACTTGTATAAAAATATGCTTATACAAACTTGAAACTAAATTGTATAAATTTGTATATAGGTTCATGTGATATCAAATTATTATTTGTAACTTATTGATAATATAAACAGTTCATTCGTGGCAAAATTCATTGATTTGTGAAGGGGTAAAAAAAATTAGTCATGATTTTACTATATGTGCGAAAAGAATAATTTAATCAAAATAGTTTGTGAACACACTGGAGTTTGGTCAACAATAAAATGAACCAAGTTTAAACAAGTAATTTTGTTTAGTGATGAAAATTAAATAAAAATGCCTAAAATTTTAAAACTCAGTGGGACTCGGCTCATTTATAGTCATAAACTCACCTATGATTGACCTACAATAAACCATCAAATGATGAACATCAATCTTTTATGTTATTGTCATAACTAATAAGGCGTTTCTAAAGAGAGAGCCATGAAATGGATACAGATTTTTCCCCCAACGTCTTACTTAATCTTTTTGCCGTATAATGTTGTTTGGGACACATTTCAGAAAAATGGCCGAAAATGCTATAACAAGCCCAAAAATCCCTCAGATTCGTTGAAGTGTGATTAAATTGAGAAATTCAAGCCCAACTTACAATATACAAAGGTAGCAAAACACTTGTACAACATTACTATGAAAACTATCTCCACTTACAACATAAATGAGAAAGTTAAGAGAGGTGGAAAGGGAGAGAGATGACTCTTTGGTACTCAAGAGAAATTGGGTTTAGTTGAGTTTAAGTTGTGCAAATTCTTCGCTAAAACGACCATCAAAAAATGCTCTTCAAGCAACTCCAATTGTCAATCCTATGATTCAAATCCTTTCCGGTTTTAAATGAATATTAATATTAAATATTACCAACTATTCAATTATCAACTAATCTTTTTTAATGTTCAATAGAAACGTTCATGGTTCAAATCTCTCATTGCCCAACTATCTAACCCAAAAAAAATATTAACATTGAACTTTGCTTGAATTAAAGGAGTTCCCAACTATTTTTCAACGTTCTCAATTTTATTTTTTTTAATAATTTTCATATATAAACGCTTTCTTTAAAATTTTGATCAATGCTCTTAAAATCAAACGCACCAAAACGTCCACATCACCATAATATTAATCACTTAGGCAGAATTTTTTGCGTCGCCAAAAGAAAAAAAAAATGCAAATCAAGACCAATTTCAGATTTCAGAAATGTAATAAAAATAAAATAAGTCTACATTTCGTATGGCAAGACACATTAGATTTAGGTGATTATTTGTATGTGTTTGGATTGCACATTTGCGCGTCCACGTACAGTGCTTTCATGCACTATTTACAAACCCATAAATTACATTTTTTAACAACTTTTTCATTAAAAATAGGTCCCACAATACTATTTATACATTTAAAAATTATTTTACTACAGTATTTTCAGTTTTCAATTTTAGCAAAAATAAGCTCAATTCAAATGAAACATTTACATCTAAAATGGAGATCCGTGAAGGTCCCTCTGAATTAGTTTATTTTTGTTGGCCTACTTTTCGTACGTATTTAAAATTTAAAAAGTGAGGTAGAAATAAGTTGACCAAAAATAAATTTTGAGTGCTTGAGATAGTTGTGGCTTTTAAACAATTAATGTACGAATGAGCTGGGTGTTTGATATAGTGGACTCAGTGACATACATTGTCAGCATTAATATTTTTATTTTCAAATTCAAAGACTTTATTCAGTGCTCAAAGTAGATCCATAGATTTCAGTGCTGGAAAACATGGAATTTTACCCAATGAGGTTCGAGCATTTGCTCAGTGCAGTTCAATTTTACACATTTCACTATTTCAGTTCTAAACGCGGTTTGATAATATTATTTTAATAACGTTGTTTGTAATTTTTAAAAATATGTATGAGTGAAAAATTATGTGAAAATACGTGTAATGTTGTTTAAATACTGAAAACTATTACTCAAAACACCCAATCAAATAGCCCCAAAATCACCTACATTAATCAAGCTAAAAATGTATAAATTTACAAAGTTACTATAATTTTCATGTAAATTTATACTAGCATTATTCATTTTACATTTTTTTTTCTTTTTTTACATATCCTGATGATAAAAAAGAGAATAGATGATGATTGTTGTATATAAAGAAAGAAAAATAATTCAAAAAAATCATGAAAATTAATATTTTAATGAAATATAGTGTAAAATAGATAATCTTTCGTTGGATGTTTTGAAAAGTAAGGACGTAAAAATACAATAAATAAATAAACATTATAATGCTAAAATAGATTATAATAAAGAATTTACATGGGGCATAGATGGTCATTACTACTTTTTTCCCATTTGGGTCTAATAATGGAGGCTGTGCTGTACATCTTGTTTGATTATATGTCTGCACAGGCCAATCAGAAAATGGATCTATCATTTCTCAAAAAAAAAAAAAAAAAAAAAAGGATCTTTCTCTTTTTTCTTTTTTACTAATATGGGATAGTACTATGTTCTAACAAGAAAAATCAGTACCTTCTCATCATCAAATTTATATCATAGTCATCGACATAAAATATATGGAATTATTTTTTGCATTTAGCTTCATTTTTATAATATTTTAGTTAGTTGTCTAGTTTGCAAAACTATTAAGCAAACTAACATCTCAAGTGACTAAAACTCGAGTTCCAAAATAGAAATCAAGTTTTTAAGACTCAAGTTGCAAGTAGTGGTAGCCGATGTGGAAAAAAATACATGTGGAACTTGAGTTTTTAAGACTCAAGTTCCACCCTTCAGTTTTCCAACGCCTCTACTACTTCTTCTTCCCTTGTTCTTCTCCTCCAACCCGTGATTCTTCTTCGTCGGATCTGCGTTCTCTAGAGAAGCTTTCGGATCATGTAATTCTTCTTCTTCCCTTGTACTGCTTCGTCGTCTTCTTCTTCTTCTTCTTCTTCTTCTTCCTTCCAATATGGTCTTCATTGTCTTCTTCTTCTTCCTTCCAATCTAGTTCTTCAATTCTTCCGATCTGTAGATACTTCTATAGAACTCGAGTTTGAGAAACTTGAGCTCCACGAGGATAATATTGCTCCAACTCAACACCAGAACTCGAGTCTGTGAAGCTCGAGTTTGTTCACTACAAACTCGAGATGCTAGTTTCCAGTTTGATTTCCACCGCATGCTAATTTATTATATTAACTCCCACAATTATACTACTTGGAAAATTACCTCAAAATAAACATCGCGAAGTGTTTCTTCTAAGCCTAGTGCTCTCAAAGAGGCTTTAAGTATTTTTGTTTGGTGTTTTTTGTCTTTTGCTTTGCTTTCTGCTTAGGGTTGCTAGTATGTGTAGCTATTTTTTGGTTGTTGCTTTAATTTGTATCTTTTTTCTTTTTTTCTTTTTTTTTCAATTATAGTTTACATTTCAGCACCCAAAAAAAAAAAAAAAAACCCTTAAAATTAAGGTGACGAAGTGAGAATAAGTGACCTAGAGAAAACACACGCTAAAGAAAAACAATCACACACACCAGACAATATTTACGTGGTCCAGCAATTTGCCTATGTCCATGGAGTTACAGGGATTTCACTATTATCAGGGAAAAATACAAAATACAAGATGCGGCTACAATATTTTCTCTCACTCTAAAACACGGCAACACCACTCCATGGACTAAGGCTCAGTAAATCTCCCATTAAAAACCACGCAATATTATTCGGGTCAGGTTGGGTCGAGTCGTTGAACCGGATCAAACAAAACCATGCTGACCATGAAAATCTCTATAGAACCATCCCAATTCCCAATGGATTCTTCATATTTTGATTTTTATAGACAAGAGACCAAAAAATGTGACAGTTAATAATGTGACAAATTTTGAGTGTCAAGTAAAAACTAATGTCAATGGTGTATATAGAAGAACACTAAAGCTTACGAACTCTAATTGTTATAAAAAAAAATGTTGTGAAATTTTTTTTGTCTATGTTGCTCTGTGGACCAGTGTAGAGACGGTAGTAATCTTTATAAATGAGACCCATAAATGAAGCTAATTTTTAAGAAAAATAATAAGCTCATAATTTTTGTCATAATTTATCACATTACGAATGATAAATAGAGCGTACATTTGGATTCATAATTGTAGTAACAGTAGTGCAATAAGTTATGTTCCAAGCATTGTTCGGTTTTTAATATTCTTTGTTGTGCTCAGTGCTCGCATGGTAAAAGAGAACGGTCAAAAAAGCGGAGCTGATCCAAGCTGACCACATAGGGACTATCTGGTCAGGTTGTAACATTTTCTTTTCCCCAACTCTTTGGGTCACCATATGAAATATTGCCAATAGAAATGAAGGCATTGAAATGGTCAAAAATTACACGCAGCTGGTCGACAAGGAATTTGACTTTCTAATTTAGCAAGAGTAACGATGAGAATATATAATTTTTCACAATTTTATGTCACAACTCGCCACGTAATAAGTTGTAATTAGTAAATATGTGATGATAAATCATGTGAAGACATACTTTTACAAATCACAACTCGTCACGTGGCAAATTGTGACACAAAGTTGTGGCAAATTATGTGTCACAAGTATTACTCATTTAGCACACATAATCAAAATTCAAGAGCCTTTGACAAATAACAAGTTCAAACATGACTTCTCAGCCAACAAAAAAAAAAAAACAAGTTCAAACATGACCTAATCAATCAAATATTGTTGTGAAAATAAAGTAATAAACTATTTAAATATGCAAGATTAAAGATCAGAGAAGAAAATTAGATAAAGAATTATCGTGATTTTTTATGTGCCCATGGGGTAGCTTTGCTGTTGTCTGCGGCAGCGTTGGCTTCTGCCTTTGCTGTTTATTTTTTTTTAATTTTTTTGGTGATGCATACTACAGGGTAAGGACAAAACTATTTTATTTGAAATTTTTTAAAAGCCCAAGTTTTTATTTTATTTTATTTTTGGTTGATTCGGTTTAATTTAATTTAATTGAATTTTATATTTTTGCTATTGGTAATTTTTGTTACTGGGCTAATTTTTCCGAACTTGTATATTTCGTTTTAAATTTTAGATCTATACATTTTTTATAGCCTTTAAAATGAGAAAAATGTTAGAATTACAAATGTTTTTATAAATTGCTGATGTGGTTAGTGGTTATTGTTATGTAAAAAAAAAGTGTTGTAAATGGTGGGCTCAAATGCAAACTAATAAGAATTTGCTATCTCAATTGTTTGTAAAAATATTGTAGAAAAGTTTGTGGTCATAGCATCACTCTCAAAAGAACTAATGATATTGTTAAGGGGGGATAAAGTGTAATTTTATAGAACAAAATTGACAAAATTAATACCTATATATATACTAAATTAATTTTGAGGGAAAGGGGGGGGGGGGGGGTGGGTGGGCATTCCCCCCCATTGTCCAATAGTGGATACGTCTCCGCCTACGCTCACAAGCCGTGATAAAGAAAGTTCTACCATAAAATAAGAAGAATATAATAGTAGCACATATGCATTCTTAGAACACCTAAACCCCCAAGTACATCCTTGATTCTTTATCACAAAGAATAAAGAACATCATTTTGTATTTGCCCTAGAGCTTGTAGCACCATCTCCTTCTCACACTTACCATATGATTAGATATATGTCGGACTGCGAGTTGTGTTCAATTGGTGATGAGGAAGACACATTCAAATCTTTTATAACATTCAACATCATACCACTCGGGCATGTTTTTAGAGTGGTTGTAAGGAGTCAAATTGTGGTTCGCCCAACAATTCCTCCATCACAATGACACTCCTGTGACTCGAACCCATGACCTTTAGCTCTAATACCATTTGTCGGACCGTGAGCTGTGTCATTCCACCTCAAAACTAATTATTGGTGATGAGGAAGACACATTCAAATCTTTTATGGTATTCAACATCACACCATGTGGACCTATTTTTAGAGTGATTGTAAGGAATCAAATTGTGGTCCCAACACTGTATAATATTCCATATAAATATACATGTAAGGGTTTATGTTGCCTCGCCGTAAATCAAAAACAAAGAGGACTTGGGTTCCAATAGTACCGTGCACGAAATCAAAACCAAGTGCAAATCATTCATATTAAAAAAATTAATTAAACAATAGAGCTTGGACTTGGCTATACGCGTAATTAAGCTTGGCCTTAACGAGAGATAGAGAGAGAGAGGCGCACTTTGTCTTATTGCGAGAAGTACTCTTTTATTTATATGGTTGTGTATGGAGTGGACTTTGAGCATGCAAAAGCAGCAAGACATCAACAAAATGAACATTTGACCAGAATAGATTGGAAGGAAGAAAAGGAAAAGTTTGATTAAAGAGGTTCAATTAAAATTGACAACATTATAAAATCAAGATAAATGGAGTACTTAGAACTTTGATGATATTAAGGAAAAAGTTAACGAATGCTCTAAAGGTATTGGTTCAGAAAAATATCTTTAAATTTTTTTTATGAGAACTGAAAAAAACCACTAACTTTTTATATTTTTTCATGAAAGTAATATTAAAATCTTCTTAAAATTGTCAATTAACAAATGCCCTAAAGACATCTGTTAACAAAACTAATTATTATACAATTCTTATGCATCTCTGTTGGCATTCAATGAACTAGTTCGAGTTGGTTGTATGCTTATTAATAATTTTTTTACTATCCAATATCAATTCAATTAACTATAAAATAGACGGGATGAATATTCAATAACTTTCCGAAATATATATAATATTATTTGGAAACCTACTTTTTGAGATACATGCAAATATTCAACAATCTCGTGTAATGAATTGAAAAATAATATTCATACACAATTCGATAGATTTGTATATAGGACGGTTACTTTTGCTTTAAAATCTTGGTCCAAATTATATATATATATATATATATATATATTATGAGTAATTAAAATAGTTCCTAATTTGATTCACAGTAACACATTCCAATTTTAAGAATTAAACCTTTTTTTATTTATTTATTGGTATATAACTACTTATTCAATAAGTCTTGAACTCATAACCTCACCTTTTATAGTATTTTTTTTTTTCATAAGAGAGAAAGTAGTTTATTGATAATTTTATGAATCCAACTAACTGAATAAATTAAACTAATTATCAGTAATAAATTTTAAGAGTTTTTTTTTTTTTTTTTTTAAGATGTGATATATAGTAAATTATAAGAGCTTATGAATTAGATGCATTCTCCCTAGTATAATTTTTTAGGTTCTGAATTTTCTATACATTATTTGCATATTCTGAATTTTAACCTTATTTGAAGAGTTGTGCTATTACCACATAATTGGACACAACTTTGTGCCATAACTCGCCACAACTCACCATGTGACAAGTTGAAGTACAAAGTTGTGCCCAATTACGTGATACTAGCATAATTCTACTTGAAAGGAATCATTATTGAACATTTTCTACATATATATGGTACCACATAAATTAATCGGTTCATAAGAATATTGTAATCCTTAGTCCCAGAATAATCAGTACTACTTACTCACCAAAAAAAACAAGAAACAAGAAACAAGAAACAAAAAAGGCCAATTCTGATCATAAAATTAATAGTTTGAACTAACAACTAACATGCACTTCTAGTTTTCTACAAGAACAGATGTCACTTATGGTCCGTTTGGATTGAGGGGGAAGGAGGGAGAGTAGAGTAGAGTAAAGTAGATTTAGTACAAAATTAGCTTATTTTTAGCCTACACTACTTTACTCTCCTCCACTCCCCCTTCTTCCCCCCTCCATCCAAACGGGCCATTAAGATCGTTCGTATCATAAGGGAATAAACGTCATGCATTCAAAACTCAAAAGTATCAAACCTTTTAGGCTTTTACTCAATAGATAAAAAAGGATAGACTTCATTTCGTTTTTATATATTGGAACCTTAATTTATGCAGAATACAAGTCTAGCTTTTGTTCCATTTTTAGCTAAATTGCAAACTACACCCTTAAAGTTTCAGTGTTTAGATTTTACATCCTGAAATTTCAGAATTTAGATTTTATCTTAAATTTTAGAGTGTTTGGATTTTACACGATGAAGTTTCAGAATTTGGATTTTATCCCCTAAAATTTAGGGGTGTTTGAATTTTATACCCTCAAATTCTGAAACTTCAGGATGTAAAATCTAAACGCCCCAAAATTTTAGAAAGTAAAATTCAAATACCCCCAAACTTTAAGAGATAAAATCTAAACAACCCCAAATTTTAGAAGGTAAAATCCAAATTCTAAAACTTCAAGATGTAAAATCCAAATATTCCCAAACTTTAGTGGTGTAGTTTGCAATTTAGCCTCCATTATTTTATAGAGAAATGATATATCTACAATATTTTTCACAACAAGTCATAAATGACAAGTTGTTATGGATTGTTATTGGTGGGCAAAATAGTAATTTTAGTGGTATGTTTAAATTTTAAGTAATAACAACTTACCATTTATGATTTATTATGAAAATATTGTGAAAACTTTGTTGATGTAGTACTTTTTTTTATACATACATACATATATATATATTCCACCAATCACAACTTACAACAGAGTTTTTTTTTTTACTTTCCTTATAAAATAAATAAAATTTAAAATGAAAAAAAAAAAAAAAAAGATTCATGACATGTCACAGTTGGTGAAGAATTGGTGAAGTAAAAAATGGATGCTTTGGGTTTAGGCCTTCTATCAAAGGGGAATTGGGTTTTATGTGGAACTTGAGGTGATTTGAAGTCTAGAAATGAAGGGACTAAAGTGGGTTTGGAGAAATTGGCTAGACAATAATGGCGGTTTGTAGGTTGGGTTGCAGTGGGTAGTGGGCAAAGATGGTCGAGTTGCGAAAGGGATGGTGAACAATTTGTGTGCTCCGTGTGACAGTAACTTTGTGTAATATATGCGATATGGAGAGGATATAAAATATTATAGGGAGAAAAAAAATTTAAAAAAAAAATAAAGAAAAATAATATTGAGGATGATACAGATATATTAAAGTAGCAAAAGTAAAATTCTTACACCAAGTTGACTAAAGTTTTATATATATATTTTAGGGGACTAAAATTATATTGAAGCTTATGTGAATGCTCTAACCAAATGCTAAGCAATATGATGAGCTCATCTTGTAAAATTAAATATTTTTTTCCTTGAAGATGTTTAATTTTTGACATCGTACAAAAGTTGACAAATTGAGATGACTATTTTATAATGCAATTATCTTTCAAAGATTGAGATTTAAAATTAAATTAGCACTTTTAATCCTAAATTTTGGATAAGTTTTTTAACTTTTTACCTTTTTCATTTTTTTACATCCTCTAAATGGTTTTTTTTTTTTTAATAAAACATCTAAATGGTAATTAAGCCCAATCATAGTTGTCAATATCGTATGATACGCAATACATATCATATAATATGTATCGTATTATATGTAAAAAGTTTCGTATTTGAAGTAAAATCATATGTATCATACGATACGTGAACATATGCTTTAAAATGAGTTTTTCAGTCAAAATTTATACTTTTATTTGAATCTTACATATTGTATTGTTATTAGACTTGCTTTTTACACAAAATTATTAGGTTACTTAATATAACCTAATAAAATAGCATGTCCATAAGTTATTTTTAATATTTTTTTTTCTCTTGCTTCTACAAAATTTGGACTAAACACTTACACTTCATTTTCATATTTGCAAAGTTATTTTATATACTACGAATAAGGTATTAACTAACAATATAATTATTTTTTATTTTTGTCATTATTGTCATGAGTGTAGAAAACTAAAATGCCAAGAAGAATTTTTTTTTTTTAATTATTAAAATAAAAAGAACAAGAAGATATAATATAGGTTGATGACGATGAAGAAAATTTCAATGATGAGATAAGTTTGCAAAATGATGAACATGATGATAACGTTGACTTGGATGGAATTCATTAGGTAAGATGATGAATACGATAAAAAATTTATTATTTTTGGTCATTTGTAATGTATTATCACTTTTAAGTTTAGTCTTTTTTTAAAGAGAGTTTCAACTTATGGCATTTGCTCCTGATGATAGCTCTTTATCATCAGACCAAGATACTAATCGGTATTTGGCGTAAGCGGGGATTGAACCTCAAATCACTTATTCAACCATCATAGATTTTACCAATTGAGCTAACTAGAATCCACTAAGTTTAGTCAATTTGAATGTGTATGTTATAACTTATAAACATAAGCTAATTTAATTTATTTAGTTAGCTTGTTAAATATTATTATATAAGTGATGAATAAATTAGTCATTAGTTGAATATATTCAAAATTTATAATGAATATACCCTTTGTATATGTATACATATAGTTTGTTTATAATCTCTATATATTAAGAGGATTCAAAAAGTTAGTTATGACTTCAAAAAACATCAAAAATACCCTCAATCTAATTAGATAATTCTTTTTTTTTTTAAATGGGGTTAAAATTGTAATTCAAAAAAATTCAAAAAAAAAAAAAAAACTACCAGAGAAACTTTTTTCCTAAAAATTAGCACACTCTCTATAAATATATCTCACACATGTTTGATGCATTTTTCCTCAAAAAGTAGAAAACACTAAACCAACAGTTTACCAACAGTTTACTCTATTTCAAATCCTAAATTTTAGTTTCTTAAAAATTCATTCATGTGTAAATTCACTAACAATAGAAAAATTCAAATTGAAAAATTACTTTAAATACAAAATAAAAAAAGAGCCTCATCACAAGTGCGGAGCGCGTATGATGATGCTAATTTTTATTAAATGTTTGTGATTCTTACTATATTTGATATAAAAAAAATAAAAAATCTATTCACGACATAATTCACTTTTTGATAATTATACTTACAATTATTATACTGAAGTAAATCCAAAGTTAGCTTTCTTTTTTTATTTTAGAAAAAAAAAATCCAAAGTTAGCTAATTGTCTACTATAAAAGCTTGTCATAGTGCATGAATACCATGCACCCACCTAAGCCAAGTCAACAAGACATTTAAAGCATATGTTCAAAAGGAAAGAGCTAATCCCTGTAATTTATTACCATTTTTTGACCCTGGACAAAACTTATCAGTGGGTTCCCAAAATACAATGGGCCGAAAATCAAACATTGACTGACAATCAGGAAATTTAAAATAGACCGTAAATGAGAGTTGTATCGGTCCATCAATTTCAATGTGTCACTACTTCAAGCGTTAAGTTAGTTGTTATTCAAAGTAATTGATCAATGGACAAAATTTAGATACAGTACCTTAGGTATTGTTTTTTAAGTTCTCATTTTAAGATTCAGCTATATAGCCACTTAACTAAAAAATATATTTTTATCTCTTTCATCGACTCTACAACCCAAGACTTTTGTTGGCTAAAACAACTGAAGTTTCATATTTAATGAAAATTACAAGATAATATGGCTGATATAATGAGTCAAAATTTAGTATGGATAAAGTGTAAAATTCATGTTTCTAATAATAGATTGTCACATAAGTTTTTTATTTAAAATTCAATACATCTCACCACATCAATATTTTACTTAAAACATAAAATATAATGTTTATTGAGATGTTATCATATGTATTTATGTTTAAGTAATTTAACGACGTGGCATGTCCTTATTACACCCAAAGGGTTTATACCAAGTCCTTATATAATTATTTCTAAAAAAAAAGTCCTTATATAATTTAATCTCTAACATAATATAGTTGGACTTAAACTTGTAGATTTAAGTTTTTTTGGTAAAATGGTGTACATGTTATATTAACTAATCAATTTGAGTCTTTTTAAAAGTGTTATCAACAAATTTGACATTCGTTATAAAATCAAGTCATCGAGCTAATATGAGAATGAGTAACAAAATTTCTCCACTCAATTATCGCTAGTTAGCCAAAATTGTGATATTTAATGTTCAAATTCTTTCTTACCTATTGTAACCATCAAATCATATATATATATATATATATATATATTTCTAAACTCAACTATCATAAATTAGCCAAAATAGAGATATTTACGATCCAAATTCACACTCAATGCATATATATCAAGCGCTAGATGCAATATTATTATTATTATTTATTTTAAAACTCAAAAGAAAAGAGACCTTATATTGTGACATTTTGGAACACTAGTTACCGAAAGTTGTGGAGTCACGCACATCACAACTCACAAGTGCAAGTTTAGTTCCTTTTCTCTCATATAATTCCCAATACGCGCTCTAGTGCTCTACATTCATGATGCGCAGAAGCAATGCTCTCTTTTGATCATATGCATGTCAGTCCTTTTTTTTTTTTTAAGAAACGTCAGTCCAAATTGTTAAATAATCATATTATTTGAAATAATATATGACGAAAGAACCAAGACATTCCTTCAACCCCCCCCCCCCCCCCCCCCCAAAAAAAGTATTTCCTTCAAAGGAAGAAAAAAAATAAAAGAAGAAGAAGAAGGAAGAAGAAATAGAAGTACATTTTGTTTGAGGCCTCTTTCTCTCTCTCATATTTGGAAATAACATTTTTATTTTTGGCAAAAGATACATGCATTAATTAACTAACAAGAAGTATTCCCTACATAACGAGTCCAAATTTTTTGTCTCACTTTGTCTACTCTACTTTATACTCTACCAATAAAATCTTACCACATATCCACCTAATTAATTAAATTATACCTTCATGACTTCTTTTTTTTTTTTTTTTACATACTGAAAAAATTAAAAAAACTCAAACACCTCCCTACTACCACCACCCTTGAAGTTGCCGGTCACGGCAACCGCCATTACCTGATCTCTACCATGCCAGACATTGAAGCCAATCTTTATACCATTCACTAATCACCATCACTCCACCCAAAAACCCTAACAAATCTAGAACCACCATCATACAAAGAGAGACAAAGACTCTATCATTCTCATATCCAAATCTCTCAAATATGTCTTACTTATTAAATTTTCAAAGAATATATTAATTTTGGATGGTTGGTATTGAATGTGATTGGTAGGATTGAGAGGGGCGGTTGTGGTGGTTGGTGGCCGAAGGTGGTGGTTGGACATTGATGATATCAGCTAAGGTTGGGGATGGTGGAGGATCGGTTGTGGTGGTGGTGGCTGATGGCTAATAGGATGGTTTAGGTTTTAATTCTGGTGGCCGATGGTGGTCGAGGTTGGTGGCCAAAGGTGATGGTTAGCTGTTGATGATGTCAGCAAAGGCTGGTGGTGGTGGAGGACCAGTGGTGGTGATGGCGGCAGTGGAGGTGGCTAATGGGGTAGTTTAGGTTTTTTATTTATTTAGAAACTAAAATAAGAAAATGCTGAAAATTATATTTGAATTTAATAGGTGTACATATGGCAATTATTTATTAGTGGAGTATTAAGTGGAGCAAACAAATTGGGATAGAAGATTTAGACTCATACATAACCAACACTGGAAATATCAAAGGCCACGAAAGACCTACCAAAGGAAAAGGAAGGAAAATGTTATAGTAATTACAAATTTTATTACAAAAATTAACAAATTAATGTGATAATAAATGTGAATAATGTCTTAACAACATTTGTGACACATAAGTTTGTAAGTCATAAAATTGGTAGTATCAAAGTAAGAAAAAATGGAACACAAGTTACATAGCAAAAGTCATAATCTTGCATTTGTCTATTCTTTGCCAATGTTTTTGCACAAACATTAACTTCTTGTTCCTTTGCCATGAGCCTTTTCATTTAGCTTTTAGCTTATTTTGTTTTTTACAACTTTTTAAAACTTACATTTTCAAGTACAAGTATATTTTAGCTTATTTTTTGCAATAGACAAAAAAACTAAATAAGTTAATTTGAAACAAACAATAATGAGAAATGATATGTCCACAACAATTTTACAACAAATCCTAAGTGACAAGTTGTTACTGGTTGTTATTGTTGGGTTAAAAAAGTAATCTCAGTGCTAAATTCAAATTTGAACCAATAATAACTAACCACCCATAATTTGTTGTAGAAATATTATAGACGTAACACCTCTCAACAATAATGGCTGAATATCAATTGGAGATTCCTTCAATCAACAACCACAAAGTACTCAATAATGGCTGAAATGGAATAACAGAGTTATGAATCACTAGCTATTCACATGGGATTAGAACACTACTACATGTAAAAATCATGATTCACTTGGAGAATTTTCTTCCTGCACACAATTAATTGCAGCGACTTGTCTTACTAATGTATGATGCATATCATTCAAGTAATAATCAAGAGGAATATATTGGTAAATACGTATGCATTAACAAAATATGAAATCAATTACTTCTATTCTCCAAAACTTGTAGCGTATAAAAGTTTAAGCCACCCTCTTAAAGTCCCAAACCAAGATACACCAGCATTTCAATCATTACTTCATTAGTCAATTCAAATTTAATACAATAATAGAATTCGCCGAAGGAATAGGCCAATGCAAGGACAAATTAGTGAACAACTCAACCATTTTTAAGACTTTTTGCAGCTTAAGCGGTTCTTTATGACAACGCTATAAAACACGGTATCCCATCTAACCCATCCAAACGTGGGCACAACCGACATGAGACATTGAGATGAAACCCACAAATTTTGTTTCAAATTTGTTTGGGCAACGACAAAAATAAAGGGATGCAAAGTCCACAATGCCATTCTATCGATTTTATTTGGTATCAGATGAGATGACAACAAAAAATGACTAATCCATTAACAAATAAAAATCGTGTATTAATAGGTAGTTACGTACATGTTTCTAATTTATTGAATTTTGATATGAATGATATGGTATCATTTGATAATAAATTTTTTTGTTTTTGTTTTTGTTTTTAACGCTTATTTTAACACAAACTTAGGGGGTGTTTGGTCTGAAAACATATATAAAAATACATGTAGGTAAAAAAAAAAATGAAAATATATATAAAGTTGTTTAAAAACGAAAAAATATATATTTAAATGAGTGTACCAAATATTGCTTTATTATTTGGGTGCCTAGTGGCATCTTTTAATGGCACCATTCGATTTCTTCAATGTTAACACTGGGATTCATGAGTCTGCACTTCCTCCACGTCTTACAACCCTGTCCTGTTAGACCCACTCTCCCACCTGGGATATCTCAATTCTCAACTACTAAAACAATTAAGTCAATATTTCCCCCAACTAAAAAAAAAAAAAAATCAATAACACAACCTTTTCTTTTTTCTTTTATAAGACATGGCCAATTGTAATGGATAAAGTAAAAACTTATGTAGTAAGAATCCCCCCTAATGTGATGGATAACTAATAAAAGGAAAAAAAACTTAGTTAGTAAGAATTGCCTCTAATAAAAATAGAAAAGTTAGGTACTTTATGTGGAAGTGGTTGAGTTACTCTACTTATTCTAGTTCATGTTAATAATTGTGAAAAATATTGTAAAAAAAATGAGAAATGTTATGTTTACAATACTTTCACAACAACTACCACATAACAAGTTGTTATTAGTTACTAGCTTCAGACGCTCTTCTATTTTTTTAAATAAATGTTAATAATTTGCATATATTATAATTTGGAAATATATATATTTTTATTTTTCAAACAAATAAAAAGAATAAAATTTAGAGATAAGTAGTAATTGTAATTTCTTTTTTGAATGTGTGTTTGAAAGTGGTGTAGTGATATAGAGAAATGTTTGAGTAGGAAAAATAAGATGAACGTAAGGGGAAAGAAGGCTACATTTTAGGAGTTCTCTTAATTTTTAATTTTCTAAATTGGGGGTGTTTTATTATTAATTTATGACCATATTTCTAAATGAAGTTACCATTTATTAATGAGGGTATTTTTGTACCAGATAAAAGTCTAGTTCAAAGAATAGAATCCTTTTATATTATACTAGTCATTGCACGTGCTTAAAGACTCTTCTATTTTTTTGGGCAAAGTTTAATATTTTGCATATATATTATAAAAAAAAAATTAAAAGCTAAATTTTAGGGAATAAAAAGATGAACGTGAAGGGCAACAAATCCTAAACTTTAAGAGTTCTCTTTTTGAATTTAAAATGAAATTTGTTATTTGATATTTATGACCCTATTTCTAAAAGAAGTTACTATTCATTAATGAGGTTATTAATCATATAAAAGTCTAGTTCAAAGAGAAAAATCCTCTTATATATAGTATAAATAGATAATCTGGCTCTACTATTAAAATTACTTTTTTGCCCTCTAATAACAACTTGTCAAATATAATTTGTTATAAAAATATTATGAACCTAACTGCCCAAAACTAAAGCATTTATGTTTTTATGTATTTTTATTTTATTTTTTGATTTTTTTCATTTTGAAATATAATAACAAATTTATAGTTTTTTTTAAAAAAATAAAGTTTTAAAAAGATGTATATGCTAAAATATGACAATCAAGCCAAGCTCACTAAAACGATTTTGCTAGAGGCACAATTTATTTTTCAACAGTAGTAAATTGTATATACTTTAAGGGTGCGTTTGGTAGATTGTAACGGTAATTACATAGGAATAAGAATAGATATTACAAGGAATACGAAATGTAATACTTATTACTATTCATTTGTTTTGTGACAACACAATGATAGAATCCTGAAGACAATCCTATCAAAAAAAGAATCCTAAAAACAATGAAATGAAAATATTTTAAATCAAACTAAAGATATATTTTAAGAAATATTTTACTCATATAATTATATTTCCTAAAAAACAATTTTTTTAAAAAAAAATTTAAAAGATAGATTAGTTATTTTTTATAATTTTTTATTTTCATAATTGTTATGTGCAGATGGGAAATTGGTTTATTTAGAAATATATTAATAGTAGAAATTAATATACCTACTAAGGAATAACTATTATATCTCTTTTAGAGATGAATAGTTATTCCTGATTTTAAAATAATAGTAGCTATTAATAAGGAATGAATATTTTATGTAATAAAAACATAGCCAAATTACTGAATAATTAAACCATATGAATAACTATTACATTACAGTGGCTGTCACTTTTTTTTTTTTTTTTGCTAAGCTTCAATGACATTAAACAAACTAAGAACACAGAGAGCAATCCCCCTTACAAAATGACTCAAGAGAGCGGGGAAGATTACTTTTATTGAAACAAAACGGATGGGGGGAATTGAGTGCAAATCTAGCAGATGCATGTGCTGCTGAATTGTTGTTCCTCCTAACCAATCTAAATTTGCAAGAAACAAAATAAGGCAGTAAACTATTAATGTTACTAATAGAGGTGCTAATGTTCTAGTCAGGAGTGAAGTCAGATGATGATAGAGCATTGAAGCATACTTGTGCATCCCCTTTAATAATGACAGACTTCCAATGTTCTTGTAATGCAAGGTGGACTGCCCACAAAGTGGCCGCTGCTTCTGCTTGAGATGGTGCACAAAGATGATAACCAGAGCCCCAAATAAACAGATTCTCACCAGAGTAATTCCTGGCAACTACAGCTAAAGCAAATTTGGAGTTGTTCATTGCGGCGTCTACGTTGAGCTTGATCTAGCCTAGGGGGGGAGGGGTCCACACAGACATGGGTTGCACAGAAGGGGTAGTATTCAAGACAGAGAAGGTCTTAGAGAGCTCTACAAAGCTTGAAAGCATAATCTGCTTCGACTTGTGAATGTCGGCATTACCTTCTTGAAATTGAATTAGGTTCCTTGTCCTCTAAATCTCATCAATAATTATCGTCATTCTAAGCGAAATTGTCCAGTGATCATGAGCTGGGAGTGGAGAGCTTAGGGGAGATATAATGAGCTTAACAATGTCCTCATTGGAAACAAAGGAGGAACCATTAAATCTAAAACTCTAGCAAGCTGAATCCCAATGAGCCCTGGAAAATGGACATTCGAAGAAGAGGTGCACACAAGTTTCATCTCCAGAGTTACACAAGATGCATGTAGGATCAATATGATTAAGCTTTTGGTTTAGATTCACCTTCATCGGGAGGGCATCTACTCCAATCCTCCACAACAACATCTTTAGTCTCTCAGGCAACCTTGCTTTCCACAGCTTCTTCCAGTGGCTGTTCTGAGGGTTATTACTGATAGGGGATCTGAAAGACAGATCATGGACAGATTTGACAGAAAACATACCTTTAGAATCTGGCACCCAAATGAGCTTGTCTTGCCTAGGATTATAAGGAATTTGGATAGCTAAAATAGCTTTGGCTGACTCAGTAGAGAACAAATTAGAGATCATACTGAAGTTCTATGAATTAGAGCGTTGATCGATCAACTGAAACGCTTTCAGAGGGTGTTGAGTGAATGTGTTCACTCTGGGTTAAGGCTTGAAACCTTCTAACCATGTTACCCACGAATCTGTCCAGACACTAATTGTTCTGCCATCACCAAACTGATAGCATGCTCCTTTTTCAACAAGTTTTTTGGCACGCTCAATTTCTCTCCATGTAGGCAAAGCAATTTTGGGTGGTTCAGCTCGGAACCAATCATTGCTAACTTTGTACTTTGCACGGAGAAGATCCATACAAATGCTCCTCTCACATGAACAAATCATCCAGGCTAGTTTAGCAAGGAGGGCTGAGTTCATTTCCCTGGTTTTCTTGAAGTTGAGACGACCTGCACATTTAGGATGACACAGTACATCCCAAGCCTTCCAGGCTAAAAATCTTCCTTCTTTTTCCTTTGGTTTCCATCAAAACCTTCTAGTTAAGGAATCAAGCTTATCACAGATCTTCTCAGGAATATTAAAAGAGGAGAGAGTGTAGTTTGGTAATGCTTGGGCAGCTGAATTAATGAGGGTACACCTGCCTGCCCAGGAGAGACAACGGCTTTTCCATCCTGACAGCTTAACTTCGAGCTTTTCTTGAAGGAATTTGAAATCCTTTGATGGTGATCTAGTTAGGAACAAGGGTGCTCCTAAGTAAATAGCTTCCTTTTTGAGGTTCCTCATTTGGAATTGGTGTTTTATGGCTCTTCTACTTGATGAACAGGTATGCTTGGAAAAAAATATTCCAGATTTGCTTCTATTTATACTTTGACCAGGCCAATCACAATACCTGTCAAGGCATGTCGTCAAGATTTCCGCATCATTTCTAGTGGCTTTTGAGAAGAGGACAATATCATCAGCGTACATAACATGTGTCACAGCGGGTCCTCTAGCACTTGCCTTGGCTCCGCTGATATTTCCAGAGCAAAGTTCCTTATCCAGCATTCTTGAAAGAACCTCCTGCCCTAGAATAAATAGGTATAAAGAAAGAGGATCTCCTTGTCTCAAACCCCTACTAGGTTTAAATTGATCAGACTTGCCACCGTTAACAAGAACTTCGAATGACACTGATGAGATGCAGGCTGAAATCTAACTAATAAAGCCACTGTCAAATCCAAAATTGGAGAGCACAGTTTGGATGAAGTGCCAATTAACTCTGTCATAAGCCTTTTGGAGGTCCAATTTAATAGCCATGAATCCCGTTTTAACTTTCCTGACCTTAAAGCTGTGGAGAAGTTCATGAACAACAACTTGATTTTTTGCAATCCATCTTCTTAGGATAAATGCGGATTGGCACGGAGAGATGAGCTTGTGGAGCACAGGTCGTAGTTTAGCAACCAATAGCTTCAAGATGATCTTATAAACAACGTTGCAAAGGCTGATAGGGTAGAAGCTATTGACAGATGAGGGGTTTGAAATTTTAGGAATGAGCACGATGAGAGAACTATTCACCTCTTTAGGCAACCTTCCAACCTCGAAGAATGAGGTTACTGATTGTGTAACTGACTCACCAACAATGTGCCAATACTCTTTATAAAACAGCACTGGGAAACCGTCTGGACCAGGTGCTTTCAAATCTTGCATTTGAAAAAGAGTGGCCTTGATCTCATTGGGTGTTGGGATACTTCTAAGGGTGGCATTTTCCTCCTCAGTGATACAAGGGAGTATAAGATTTTCCAAGTTATCCAGGAAGGAAACTACTTCTTCTGTGAACATGCTTTTAAAGGAGTTGAAGAACAGAAGTCTAATATCCTTCGAACTAGTGACCCATGAGCTATCACCAGATTTGATAGCATCTATGTTATTATGCCTTCTGCAGATTATCATAGGGAGATGTTTGTATTTCTGTCCCCTTCTATCAGCCATAATTCTCTAGATTTTTGTTTCCAGAGTATTTCGCACCTTGTGAGCCATTCTGCTAGTTCCAATTGAAGTGTCTCTTCTACTTTGCCATTGTTCTTAGAAGACGAGCTTTTTTGAATGTCTGATACCTTATCCATCAATCTCTTGATTTTATCCTAACAGTGCCCGAAAACTTCCTTATTCCACTATGCACATCACTTTATTTTTTTATCACTCACGACTTTCAACAATTTGTAAAATATACTAAGGTAAGAATTATCTACCATTTATTATGTACTATTTTAAAATTCTTTAATTAAATACAAATTTTGCAGTTTTAAAAGTAACAAAATTAAATCTTAAAATATTTTAAAAGTTACAAATTAAATCTTTACCCTATATTGAACCCCAACACAAAGTCGTACTCATTTCACTTAAATGAGTTAAAATTTAATTTGGTTTTTTTTTTTGAAATTTTTGAGTTTAATTTGTTACTTTAAAAATTAACCTCAAGGTTTATTTTGCTAATTTTTAAATAACACCATTTATTTTGTTACATCTATAAATTATAGGATCAAAATATATTTTCGATTAATTTTTATATCATCTTCTTAAAAAAAGTGAATAATTATTTGTTGGATAAGTTTTATGGTTGTCAAGGAGAGATAAGTTTTATACTTATGGTTGTATACTCGTATTTCCAAATTCTTGAACCAAAAGTCATAAGTTGTTGTTGGTTTTTTTTTTTTTTTTTTTTTTTTTAAATTATTATTTATTTTAATTTTTATGAGAAAGAACCAAATGTATTACGTGGCGGTAATTTTATCACAAAAATAGTAAATTAGCACTGAGTGTATCATAATCTAGCATTATGCTGTTATACGCATTAATTAATGCACATAAACAGTATTCTTACTCCCATAAAAATAAATAAATAAACAATATTCTTACGTGGCACTTTATGATTGAAAGCATTTTAACCTTAACCGGGCTATATCTTCCTAATTAACCAAATATTGACATTATTGGCATAAAGTCACAGTTACAAAAATAAAAAATAAAAAAAGCAATAATACTACAAATACATTTTCATAATATCATCATTATTTATTGACAACTTAGGATTTTCATTGCTAACTTATTATTAATATCATTATCATTATATTTTGGGAAGGTAAGTTATTATTATTAATTGTTTTTGGACCATGACACTATTTTATTATCTCTGTTTACAACTTGTTATCCAAATTATTTTAATATACATGTTAAAAATTTATGAATGAAATTTAGAGAGTATTTTGACATTGTTTTTCTTTCAAATAATTTAATTTTTAATTATTTTAAAAATAAGTTAGATTTTAACTTTTTGTTACACATTTAACAAAAAAATTACTATAATTTATAATTTTTATAAATTTATGCAAGTAAGTTACTAAAAATAATAAAATAGCAAATGAACACTTATTGATTAAAAAAAAAAAAAGCAAGACACACGAGGCTGAATATTTAGTACATTATTTTTCTCTTAACAGAAAATGGCATTTTTTTTTAATGAAGCCCATCGATTCTTATATTTATGGGGTGTTTGGTGAGTGTTTCCAAACAACAATTTTTAGTTTTTAAACAATATTTTACGTATTTCTACACATTTTTTTACCCACACGTATTTTCACAAAATTTTGAAATAACAATTTTCAATTTTTAAATAAATGTACCAAATGAATCCTTAATATTTAACTTAATCAATAATTTATATTTTCTTGGTTAAAAAAATGAATAGAAATTAGAAAGCTGAAAGCTCCCACTAAAGCCACCTTTTCACTGGCTCACTGCTGACCTCAATCTGAGCTTATGACTTCTTCACATGCCAAAAAAAAAAAAAAAAAATCTGACCAGAGAGTTTTAAGTTTTAACCATAGTTAAGTGCGGTGTTAGGTGGAATTGTGTTTTTGACTGGTCTGGGTTGGTAGGCGTTGTTGGTTCCGTGGTTCGTGTTTGTCTCTGCCTTTTTCTTTCTTCTTTCGTAACAAGAGTATTAAATAGATACGAGAAACACACCGAAATTTGGCAAATAATTTGACAGATTATATCAGTGGCCAGAAAAAAAGCAAAAACAAAAAAAAAGTAACATCCAAAATCTGAGAATTAATTAAAATCTTATCAACATTAAAAAGAATATTGTCAAAATTTTTTGTGTTTTTCACAACAACAATTTTAAAATTACACGATAAATTGTTATTATTTTTAATTTGAATCAATACCCAAACCATTCTTTTAAAAATGTATAACGGTAAAAATCCGATATTCTCATTTCTCATAGATTTTAAGTGATTTTAAAAACATTTAACGGAATCTGATATTTCTACGAAATTTAAGTGACGAGCTGTTATTAAATCTAATTTTAACTATATAACTTAGCAGTCGTAACTTTCTAATAATAACTTGTCTTCTAGAATTTGTTGCTAAATTAATATTTTATAAAGAAAATTATGTATGCCTATAAAAATTCTCTTTCTCACGCACACACTCTCACCCCGAGTTTCACAATAAAAACCAAGAGTTTCCTCTCCTAACCTTCGCAAATTCCAATTACCTTTTTCTCTCACAAGTCTCAGGAGCTTGGAGTCTCTCTCTTCCAACTACTCCACACCCACCAACCACCAACACTCTCCTAATTACAAACTCTTCTCCTCTCATCTCCATTTATATTCTCACATACATTTTTCTCTTCGCACCGGAATTCCAAAGTGACTTGTCTTTTATATATAATTTGCTACGGATTCCGGTGACGCTATCAAAACCCAAAACAACAACAACAACAACAAAAAAAACAGAACTAAATGCAACCATCGTCATCGTCGAACTCAATGAAAGTGTCGCCGATGGATCTGATGTCGGCAATTATTAAAGGGAAGTTCGACCCGTCCAACGTGTCCTCGGCCAACGATGTCGCTTCCATTATGTTCGAGAATCGGGAGATGGTGATGATTCTGACGACCTCGATCGCGGTCTTGATCGGCTGCGTCGTCGTTTTGATTTGGCGCAGATCCAGCAGCTCTCAACCTTCGTTGCCGGTGCTTCCTAAGCCGTTGATCGTGAAAGAGGAGGAGGTCGAAGTTGACGATGGTACGAAGAAAGTCACCATCTTCTTCGGGACTCAGACCGGCACTGCCGAAGGTTTCGCCAAGGTTCGCAAAGCCAAACAACCTCTCTTCGTATCTATAATATATGAATTTGAATTTGAATTTCTGTTTGTGTTTGCTTAGGTTCTTATGGTTGTTGTTGTTGTTTCATTTCAGGCTTTAGCTGAGGAGGCCAAAGCGCGGTACGAGAAAGCCTCGTTTAAAGTTGTTGATTTGGTATGTATCTGTGTATGTGGTTGACTTTTTATGGAGTTGAGTTTTTTCTGGTATTGGAATATTGACGTTGGTATTGTTTGAATGGACCAGGATGACTATGCCGGCGATGACGAAGAATACGAGGAGAAATTGAAGAAAGAGAGTTTGGCTTTTTTCTTCTTGGCCACGTGAGTTCCTATGCTTTCTGTCAAAGCTTTTTCTTTTTCTTTTTTGGTTTGGGTTTTATTTTTTATTTTTTCAAAAAAACAAACAAAAACAAATAAAAATATTTGGTTTAATTGGGTTGGCGTAGATATGGAGATGGTGAGCCTACCGACAATGCAGCGAGGTTCTATAAGTGGTTTACAGAGGTAAATTAAAAAAAAATAAAATAAAATAAATTGTTGTGGTTCAAGAATTTTATTGGATTTGTCAATTATTTTGGATTACATATTTACAGAGCCTAATTAGCAATCACATCAATAAATTTTTTTTTTTTTTTGAATTTGTGGTTGTGGGTATAGGAAAATGAGAGAGGGGAATGGCTACAGAACCTTAAATACGGAGTGTTTGGTCTTGGCAACAGGCAGTATGAGCATTTCAACAAGGTTTGCATTTTAGATTGTTGTTTAATATTTGCATACGTGTATCTATAGTTTATAGCCGGTACTATTTGGTGTGTGTTGGTCGACATTTTGATTCGTGTTTATTATTGCTGGAAAACAGGTTGCCAATGTTGTGGATGAGGTCCTTTCTGCCCAGGGTATGCTTTTATGTTTCTTTTTATGCATCTTTGATTGAGACTTTTATGAGTTTGTGGATTATGAGATGCTTTACTCTGATATGGTTTTTGATAAATCAAATGGAATGCTAGGCTATTGCAAAATTGCAATTATATGTAAAGCATGTTAGTTTCTTAACCAGCTTGTACTATTACCACTAAGAATGTATATCGAGCCCTATTTTGGATTCATTTTCTCTGGAATGTATAGCTAGTTTTGAAGCATGCATTGATCTACCTACCTTGTGAGCCTGCCTTCCTTGCAGCCTTCAGTAAGCAATTGCAGCAGATATACATCATAAACACACACAACTATGCTATTACATGGGTTTGGCCATTAACAAATTGTGTATCTTTATGCATTCTTAATGCCTTTCTGTTCATCTAGCATGCAGTTATGGGTTATAAATGTCAGAGTTAAGTTATTTTATAGAAGCGGAATGATGTGACTAACTAGCCCAACTTAGTAAACCATAAATCTGCAAAGTGAATAATAAAAATTAATGACTGATGGAGATGCTTGAAGATGGGTGTTATCCATCTCTGCAATAGGGTATTTGCATTTGAAAGTTTTACTGACATGGTGTATATATTCATATGCTTTCTCATTGGTCTTCCTAGAATTTTTTAAAACTTAACAGAAATTCTAAGTGAACATAATTATTTTTGTTGCATTTTCAGGTGGGAAACGCCTTGTCCCAGTGGGTCTTGGAGATGATGATCAATGCATTGAGGATGACTTCACTGCATGGTATTGAGAACTTGAATTGCAATGTTGATCCACAGCACAAGCTTTGTTTCTACCCTTTTTATTTTTGGTTCAGTATTTTTAAACCAATACATTTTTCTGAGTTGATTGTTACCATGTCTAGGCGGGAATTGGTGTGGCCTGAATTGGATCAGTTGCTTCGAGATGACGATGATCCAGCAACAGTTACCACCCCTTACACTGCTGCTGTGTTGGAATATCGGGTTGTGTTCCATGACTCTGCAGCTGCATCAGCAGATGATAAAAGTTGGGCTAATGCAAATGGACATGCTGTGTATGATGCTCAGCATCCATGCAGGTATGAACGAAATAACTACTTTCTGGATTTTCTGTTTGCATACTTGATTCTATTTTTTTAGTCTATAGTCTAACATATGTATAAGTCGTTTACTGCATGTAGATCTAATGTGGCTGTGAGAAAGGAGCTTCACACTTCTGAATCTGATCGTTCTTGCATCCACCTGGAATTTGATATTTCTGGCACTGGACTTTCGTAAGTTGTCTTTTGTGTTCCCACTTTTTATTAGCTGAGTGTTTTGATTAGTTGCTTTAGTGTGAATGTATTGTTAAATGGTGTAATTACAATGTTCCCGTGGATTTATCATCTATCTCTTGTTTACTGAAAATAGCTGCAACTTGAAGATTAACAAAAAAGAGAAAGAAATGCTTGTGCATTGATAATGCATTAATATTTTCCTCATGTAGTCATACTTGTGTTCTTTCTCAGATATGAAACTGGGGATCATGTTGGTGTTTACTGTGAGAATCTAAGCGAAGTTGTAGACGAGGCATTGAACATATTGGGTTTGTCACCAGATACTTATTTCTCTGTCCACACTGATAAAGAGGATGGTACACCATTTGGTGGAAGCTCAAGCTCCTTGCCACCTCCTTTCCCACCCTGTACCATAAGAACAGCATTGACTCGATATGCTGATCTTTTAAGTTCACCCAAAAAGGTTTGTTTTTGGTCAATGTGCCATATGTATGTGAAATTAGTTCATTATTTTGAATAATTAACAAACTCAGTTCATATGTTATCCAGTCTGCCCTACTCGCTTTAGCAGCTCATGCTTCTGATCCAACCGAAGCTGACCGATTAAGACATCTTGCATCACCTGCTGGAAAGGTTGTGAATACTTTGATATGAAAATTTGTCCTTTGTTTAGCTTCTCATTGTACATGGGGATAACTTTTGCTGTAAACCTGTACAGGATGAATATGCACAATGGATGGTTGCTAGTCAGAGAAGCCTTCTTGAGGTCATGGCTGAATTTCCATCAGCAAGGCCCCCACTAGGTGTCTTCTTTGCAGCAGTTGCCCCACGCTTGCAGCCCAGATACTATTCAATCTCATCATCCCCAAGGTACATATACATGTCTTTTTAGTTTTTAGTTTTCCCTTTTCTTTCTTGGGAAAGTCAGAAAGTATCAACTCCAACCATGTTCTTCGGAGGTGGTGGTTTCCTGTTACATGTGCAGTAGGATGGAGAGCCATTGCTCCGTCTGAAGTACCAAAAACAAAGTTCACCCTGACAAAGGATGTTTTGATATATTTAGATATTAAATTATTGTGATTACAATAGAGGAAGGGAACTTCACTAGGTGCAAAGGATGTTTTAATGTGGGAATACAATGTAGTATTTGTGAGTCTGTGACTTGTGTTTAACTACCAGGCACTCTCTTTCTGTAGTTTCATTTACATTCCTCTCTATTTTTTATTTTCTTACAATAGCCAAATATGTTCTGCAGGATGGCTCCATCACGGATTCATGTTACTTGTGCATTAGTTTACGAGAAAACACCAACAGGACGGGTTCACAGAGGAGTGTGTTCTACGTGGATGAAGGTACTTGGTTTGTTTATATTAAATCTTTCCATTTTTTGTTGAGAAGTTTTACGAACAAGATGAACATTGGAAGCAGGATATATATATGTATATATATATGTGTGTGTGTGTGTGTGTGTGTGTGTCAATACTCTAGTTCTGGGGGATGTTGATTTGTGTATACATGTGTATGTATATTTACTTTTTAGTTTTTACATATCATCTTGTGATTTTCTTTTTTAGATTGATTCTTTTGTCAATGAGCAATCTAATTTTGGTGGTGTTATACATGTCAATTGATATCTTATGGTGCTATTCTTTTCATTGTTCCTTCCAGAATGCTGTGCCCCTGGAGAAAAGCCATGATTGCAGTTGGGCTCCTATTTTTGTTAGGCAATCAAACTTCAAACTCCCAGCAGATACTAAAGTGCCTATTATCATGATTGGCCCTGGCACAGGATTGGCTCCTTTCAGGGGTTTCCTGCAGGTTTTACTTTCAAGCTTGATGATCAGTCACTTTGCTCCTTGTTGATCATATAGCATATATTAGCTGAGCTAACTGCAAGCAATTATGTAATAACTTTTTCAGGAAAGATTAGCTCTGAAAGAAGCTGGAGCAGAACTGGGACCCTCCATCTTTTTCTTTGGATGCAGGAACCGTAGAATGGTGAGACATGAACCTATAAAAACTTTATTCTCAAAAAAAAAGAAAAACTACGTTTCTATAATGTTCTACAAAGTTCCATGGTTCGGTGGGGGGTGGGGGGTGGTGGGTGTTAGGTATGCGTGCAAGTCAATCACAATAACTATATTTCTTTTTTGTTCAGGATTACATTTATGAAGATGAGCTGAACACCTTTGTTGACACTGGTGCTCTCTCTGAGCTGGTTGTTGCCTTCTCACGTGAGGGACCCACCAAGGAATATGTGCAGCATAAAATTATGGAGAAGGTATTGGACCCATTTCATTCTCACCTACCCCAACACTAATATCCCACAATTAAATTTTAATTAATCTACTAGCCGGTGAACGCTAACTCAACTGGTAACTCCTGGCAAGTTCTAGGCGGAGGGTGGAGTTGTGGGTTCATGACCTCATTGAATACGTGTGTAACTTTACCAATAAAAAATTTAATCAGTTGACTAAATGGAAGCATTAAGCCATGTTTGTTATGTATATACAGGCCTCGGATATTTGGAACCTGCTCTCTCAAGGAGGTTACATTTATGTATGTGGTGATGCCAAAGGCATGGCTAGAGATGTCCATAGAACTCTTCATACCATTGCTCAAGAACAGGTATGTCCACTTGGATGAATTCTGACCGCTGAATTTATTGATTTGATAGATACACGTGTGGTGTTGAAGCTGCCACTACCTATCCACTATAAAACCAACCTAGTTAAAGAATTACAGCCACCCATTGCATTATTGTATATGCTAAAATAATATTTATATCATAAGCAAAAAAGGAGTGTTGTATATGGTGAAGGGCCACGTAGGGTGCTTGTTTTTTATGAGACTGGAGGCCCCATTAGAGTCACACATTTCTCACAAGTAATCAATAAGTTTGAGGATACAATAATTTTCTTAATTTCTTAATTTATTTATATTTACTACAGTTTAAGTGGTATATTATGGTTAGGTGATGTGATATCATAAAATGACACAACTCGTGGGTTCTGCCACTCACAACTCACCATGGTGAGTTGTGACAAAAGTTATGCTAATTTATGTGAAAAAATTTGTGGCTAGAATTATTGATGTTGAATTGGATTTCTACTTCTAGTATTTGAAACATGTGACTAATCAGGCTCATTGACTTGTGAATTTTCAGGGATCTCTTGACAGCTCCAAAGCTGAGAGCATGATAAAGAATCTGCAAATGACTGGTAGGTATCTACGTGATGTATGGTGATTATTGTTCCTCCATTTGGAAGAGGAGGAAGAAACCTATAGGAATTTGCCGTAAAATACAAAAGCAGCAAGGGGCCACCTTGTTTGGGGGTTAGATAAACATTGTGGGGCTCTAATTTGATGCCTTTCAATTACCACCATTTACTACCTTGCAAGGACAATTGGACATGTTGTCTCCCTAGAAGTCGGTTTTGTGATTCTTTTTTTACTTCTACCATTTGAAGGATTCTTTTGTTCATGTAATTTAAATATATACATAATAATATATAATAATTATCATTAGGCATATGAGTAATGGATTGGGCTCTAATATTCCTTGTATGAAATGAACCAACAAGATGGTTCAGATGACAAACAAACAATGTTCTCCTTTTATGTAATTGTATCGCATGGATTGAAAACTTGGTATCTGAAGTAAACGAAGTTCTTATTGTCATGACTTATGATATGGTTACAATATTGGAGATTTCTGAGAGGTGGGTCACATTTATTTATTGTTTTCTGATTTCCTTGAATTAGTCCATCAATTGGGAAGGTTTCTCCCACTAGGTTTTACGTATAACAACCTTGGGATCTCAGAGAATTCAAGTTGAACATAATTTCACAAATGTCTCATGCACCGTTCTGTTGCGATGATATGTGATCAAAAAGTAGGCACTAGTTCTGTTGCAATGATGGTTCCCATTGCAATGATACGTGATCAAAAGTAGACACATGCAGCTATCACATTGGTAATCAGTGGCAACTCTATAAATTTTTCTCAAGAAGTTCCTTAAGAAGCATAAATTGTATAATTTAATAAAAAAAGAAATTTCCGTTGCAATGATATGTGATCAAAAGTAGATACATGCAACTATCACATTGGTAATCAGTGGCAACTCTAGAAATTTTTCTCAAGGTGTTCCTTAAGAAGCATAAATGTATAATTTAATAAAAAAGAAATTCATATATTGACAATAACAATAATAAAAAAACACACAAATATATAATGTTTACAATTGCCTTCTACGAGTTTTCATATTTTGAAATCAGTGCATGATAGTCTTATTAACAATGCTACAAGTTACATCTCTTTCAACATATGCAACCAATCAATCATTTGTCCACTGAATGTAGAACAAATTATGGAGCAAAATTTAATTTTATTGGCATAAAAAAAATTGAGTGTGTTCCTAAATTTTTTTTGAATGGGAGACAAATAAAAAATTTAAACTATTATAAATAATAAAAAAAAAAAAAAATTCAGGTCAGGACCACATGGCCAACTAGCGAAGTCTAAATTCGGAAAGTATGGAGAAAAAAACAACTGATTTGGTATCAAGAGAATGGTCAAAACCAGATTTGGAGCCAGAGACAGCTGTTGAATAGTTGAAGAAATTGATAAACAAAAGACATCAAGGTAGACATGAACATATTAATTTTTTTTTCTTTTTTGAGAAAGAGACATGAACTTATTGAGGTGGCTGATAATGATATAATAATGGACAAACAGCAATTTGCCAACCAGTTAATGATTTTGATGATGCAACTGTTCTGAAGCAATTTAATAATTAAAAAAAAAATCACTATCCGGTAGAAATATCTCGTTTTTCATGTTCCAAATATGTAATTAGACTTATGGAATATATATATTTTTATTTAAAAAATCTCATGTTTTGAAAGTCGAAATTGAATTTTTAGTAAACAAATAAATAAAATCAGTGAGTTTAGCTCGAGGAGAGATTCAAACCCAAGCCAACTGTGCTACTGTCAATTTGAGTGTTTGGTTATGATTATGTAATTAAATAAATAGTATAAAGGCATAGTAGTGTACATTTTTATATCTTTGTCATATTTACAAGTTACAACTTCAAGTTTCTCTGTTTACCGGAAAAAAAAAAGTCTTTCTCTAGGTTTCTCTTTCAAGCAAAAATAAAATTTAGATTCACAATTGTCAAGTATTTTTCTCCTAAAATAAAGCATTTTCCTTTTGATTTCTTAACTTTCTCCTATTCTTTAAGAAACCTTCCTTCTTGTAATAAGTTTATATGGTGGTCTATTCATGAAAATATATACTAGTAATAAATAACATTTATTATTATTATTATTGAATGTATAGTGTGATTGATAGAATTAGGACGTTTGAACTTGCACAATTAAATGTTTTAGTCCTTGTCAAAAAGCCTAACATTAAAGATGTTTAAGATTTTTTTCCCTCGTAATATTGTAGTACAATACAGTTCATATTAGAATCGATGACTAGTCATGTTTAGAGTCTCGGGATCGAATTTTATATTATATATTATATCATATTATATACTACACTATATAATAAAAGTTGGATTTAAAAGCCGTGATTCTGCTAAGTGGCTACTTTCATTAATTAGTAAATTAATTATATATTTTTTGTTAGGATATATTTCCTCAATTAGATGATAATTGTGGGGGTATTTTTTGCTTCAAGGAAACTCATGTGTACTTCTAGGCAATTTTTGCTTGTCCCACATTGGAAAGAACTCTTCCCCCTTTCTACCTTATAAAGCATGAACCAATGGTTGAAGAGTATCACTAGTTTGGTTAAGCAAAAATTGCCTAGGAGTACACATGAGTTTCCTTGAAGCAAAAAATGCACCACAATAATATTTAAGAACTATTTCATTTAGGTAAAACTTTATCATTTAAATTTCAACAAATTTGAATTCTATTCAAAGTAAAAGTCTATTATAAAATGAGAAATGATATGTCTACAATATTTTCACAACATTTTTACAACAAATATAAAATATTTCTAAACTTAAATCTCATACAACAGCTGATGTTTTCTTTCTTAAAAAAAAAAACCATGTTTTGACTAAGAGATAGGATTTAAAAATAATTTAATACAAATTTAAATTATATTTGCAAGGACCAGATTTCGACCTGAATCCTGAACAGGAATCGATCCAGACCCACGTAGCCCAAACAATAAATTTGTAGAGTGCGGGAGAGAAAGCTAGTCTGAATCTTGAGCCAAGATATTGGGTTTTAGCGTAAAGGGGCTAGAGTTACAAGTGTAGTTTATGCAAAGAGTCTCCTCGGACATGTCCCAGTGCTATGATTTTAGAATAATTTTTCTGGTCCCCTTCCTTTTTCCTTTCTTTTTCTTATATACTATGGCTTTTTTACCTTTTTTCTCATCCACGTGTGGACTTGGCGTTGAAAGTCCATTTTCATCATCTTTCTTGCCATTTCTTGAATCTTCCATTCTTAGCTAGAAGGCTGCCCGTTTACTGTTCAGGCATCACCTCCACATTAATGCAGCCAGAAAGTTAGCTGGGCGGCATTTAATGCGGAGGTGACAGTACCTTTAGATATTTGTTCCTGCTTACTATTATCTTTTATTAGATATTTTTCCCTTTCACTTTGCTGTAAGGTTTGTCCGAGGTGTTCCTTTAAATGACTGATAAGTTCACCAGACACCTCGGATAGAAGTACCGAGGTGACTATAGTCCTCGGACACTGTCAACTCCCCCTTGAGCATTCTTTGCCTCTCCTCGGAGGATAGTCTTATCTTCTTCTTTTGTTGATTGTCCTCGGATATTCTCCCTCCCTCAGATTGGACATTGGGCCTGGCCCTTCCCTACACAGCTCGTACATATGAGATCAGATATTGGGCCTGGCCTCTTCCAGCGTAGCCTAAATACCGGATACATTTGGTCCCTATAATATTCAAATTAAAAGACTATTATCAAACATTTCTAAACTTAAATCTCACAAGGCCCATGCTTTTGTTTTTGCTTTTTCCTCAAATTGCATGATTTAACATCATCTCATCAAATCATATCATATACATATAATAAAAGTTGGGCTTAAAAGCTATAGTCAAGCCAAGTGACTACTTTCACTAATTAGTAAATTAATTATATATTTTTTGTTAGGATATATTTCCTCAATTAGGGAATAATATTTAACAACTGTTTAATTTGGGTAAAACTTTATTATTTAAATTTCAACAAATTTAAATTCTATTCAAACTAAAAGTCTATTATTAAAAATTTCTAAACTTAAATCTCATACAACAGCCTACATTTTCTTTCTAAAATAAAAAAACCTCATGTTTTGACTAAGGGATAAGATTTAAAAATAATTTAAAACAAATTTAAATTCTATTCAAATTTAAAGTCTATTATCAAACATTTCTAAACTTAAATCTCACACAATCCACATTTTTTGTTTTTGTTTTTGTTTTTTTCCTCAAGTTGCATGATTTAACATTATATCATATCATTATATACTATGTAATAAAAGTTACGCTTAAGAGTCGTAGTTGCATAAAGTGGCTACTCTCATTAATTAGTAAATATATATATATATATATATATATATATATATATATATATTATGATATATTTCCTCAATTAGGGGATAATATTTAACGAATGTTTAATTTAGGTAAAATTTTATTATTTAAATTTCAACAAATTTAAATTCTATTCAAACTAAAAGTCTATTATAAAAAATTTCTAAACTTAAATCTCATATAACAACCCACATTTTCTTTCTATATATATATAAACCCTATGTTTTGACTAAGGGATAAGATTCAACAATAGTTTTTAAAAAAATTTAAATACTATTTGTGGGGGCGAAAACTTGAGCCTTTGCGTTGGGCTTGAGCCCTACTCTTTAATAATAATGCGTCCAAGGGGAAGAAAGCATGGGAAAAGGCCCCGTAATAGATAATAGAGCAGATAAATATCAAAGGGTGTTGGTTTGAGAGGGTCATCCTCCTCGGATCTGACATATATCAATAAAGTGAGTTTCGTCTTACTCTAGACCACCTTCCAGGAAGCTCCAGCGACGAAGATAGACTCCAAATGTACAGGAAAGGGATAAGAACACAGAAATATCTAAGGAAAAAGCTGCTATCACTGCATTAAATGCATTACAGCAGCTTTCCTGGCCGCATTAATGTGGAGAAGACCTCTGAACAGTGTTGACAACCACTTTTACTCCCAGAAAATCAAAAAGCTGTGGGAAAGGAGAGAAAAACTCGAGTACGAGGCTAGAAAGTAGACAAGTGGACGGTAGGATTGAATAAAGGATGACTATATAATAGAGTAAAGCCTCCAGAAGAAGATGATGAAGAGATATTAAGGAAAAACATTGAGGAAGATACACTGTAGCATTAAGAAGAATACCAACGAAAATAACCAATTTGTCTAAGAACTTCCTCCTCGGACATCATCTGAAATAGCCAACTTATCCTAAAAATTATTCCTCGGACTTGATCTCAACATTTAATTGTGTTTCATCCTCCTCGGACAGATTCATAACCCCTATTAACTGTTATAAAACCCATCACCAGCCCAATTCTTTCACCCACTCTCATAAATTTATTGTATTGGGCTCATTGGGCCCATATCCTGTTCCATCTGGATTTGGGTTACAATTTGTGACCCTACACTATTCAAACTAAAAGTCTATTATCAAATATTTCTAAACTTAAATCTCACATAACTGACACTTTTGTTTTTGTTTTTTCCTCAAGTTCCATGATTTAATATCATACATATCATATGCTATATGATAAAAGTTAGGTTTAAAAGCTGTGGTTACGCTAAGTGGCTATTTTCACTAATTAGTAAATAAATTATATTTCCTCAATTAAGGAATAATATTTAACAACTTTTTAATTTATGTAAAACTTTATTATTTAAATTCTATCCAAACTAAAAGTTCATTATGAAAAAAACTCCACGTTTTGACTATCTTTTTATATTCTTAATTTTTGAATTCTTTTGTGTATGTTTTGATTTTTGGTTTTGGGTATTGTATATAATTTATGAGTATGTTAATTTTTTTCAATTAGACCGTCACTAGAAAATAAAATTAGTATTGAAAAACTATTTTGTTTATTATTGTTGGTGTTGTCTAAGACTTAGATTAAACATAACCCAACTAAGAATGATCAAACCCATTCCATATATCATATTAAGGAATTAACCCAAAGCACAAAGAGAATTTTAATATATAAAAATAGAGTAACACTGATAAAGTCTAAAGTCTAAACAACCAAAACATAAAGTAATTTTTTTCATTAAAATTATTTACTTATTTTATAATTTATTATTACTATTTATTTAATAATTTAGTTTTAATTATTTTAAAATTTTTGAGCTTACATATGAATATTCATCAATGTTATAAAAGAAAAGAAAAGAATATTAATCAAGCCATGCATTGCATGAGAATAATACTAATTTTATACTATTTTGTGTGCAAAGTATGCTGGTTTTTTTTCTTTCCATTGATAAATATTTGGACAAAATTTAATAACAAAATTGGTTGTAACTTTAAACTACAACTTTACACAATATTTTTTTATTAGAGGTGAATTTTGACAAATTCACCGTTGTATTACATCTTCTTCTTATATTTTCTATGTTTACAAATTTTTTTTTTAAATTAAATATCAATAACCATGTTATCAACAAATGTTTATATTGCAAGTTTTTATATTTTAAAATTATGCATAAGATATAAGTTTATAGATCATACAGTAAATAATATTCGATTGACATAAAATTTGACATGTATATTAAGAATGTAAAGAATGTGCAATTCAATGGTTGTATTTTCAAAATATTTAGTAATGTTCATTTTATTAAGTAATGTTGTTGCTTTAGACTAAAACCAAAGTGGGACTCAGCTATCTCCAACCCTTGGATAGAAAATCCAATCCCTATTACGAAGAAGGTCCATTGGGCCAAGTTGTTTGGGTTCCCCAGATTTGGGCTTTTAGTTGGGTCAAGTCCAGGTTTGGGTTTGGGTAGTAAAAGAGAAGGCTGACCCGGGTCGAGTATGGGTCAGATTTGACCCGGATTCAAATAATTATAAATTTTAGGTTTGAATCGTTCGATTCTCTCTCTCAGATAAAACCCTAAAAAAGGCCAAAAACCCTTTCACTCGGCGCAGAGCTCAGCTCAGTTCAGTTCAGCTCACAGATTCGCCTCACCTCTCTCGTTCCCAATGGCTGTGAGTTTTTCTTTTAATCAAATTTTCAATCTTTGGTACTGTGTATGAATATTAGGACACCGTTTTATTCTAAGTATTTCAGTTTGTGTTTTTGTTCTAACTCATCAATCTGTGTTTTGGGGTTGAGAATTAGTGCTTAAATTTTGTTGTTTTTTGAAAATTTCAGACTATACCAGTTAACCCAAAACCATTCTTGAACAATTTGACCGGGAAGCCTGTCATTGTGAAACTCAAGTGGGGAATGGAGTACAAAGGTTTGTTCTTTTTTCTGTTCTTTCAAAAAATTTCATACAATTTTTTTGTTTCTTTCTGTTTTTGTTTTGATTTAGAAAATGGGTATTAATTCTATTTTGATTTGGTGTCTATTCAGGTTTTCTTGCCTCAGTGGATTCATACATGAACTTGCAGGTGCTACTTTATAATCTTTTATTTTTTCTAAATTACACTTCGTGTTTGTGCCTACTTATGTGTTTTTGTGTACTTTAGAGGCCTTAAATTGTAGTTTCTAAGCTTTCATTCATGTCACATAGGTTGCTACTTTTAGCAATTATGATGGAGCAATTTAATGTTGCTGTAAAGGTCCATTCGGTTGTGTTTTAGGATCTTAAAAGAGCGTTTTTTAAAACCCAAAATTCTGTTTTGCAAGCACAACTCCCTGTAGTTTTTTACAACCGCTCATTTTAAACTCAAAACATCGTTTTCCAATTGCTTATACAAACGCACCCTAAGATACACAAAATTTGTTTACTCATTATAGTAATGCTAGTACATTTTCATGAATTTGATTATCAAGGTTGGTTGTGCTATGTGTTTGGACACTGTTTCAAAATCTTCACTGGTAGTGGTTCTTTTTATGGAATAAAGAAACAAGGAAAACATCTAGTAGGCTACAAAGTAATATTTATGGTAGAAGATTCTTTTGCACTACATAGGGTCCAAATAGAATAAATCAATAAGATTGGGCTATTATTCCTTGGACGTTTTCATTGTTGCATCTTCTCCTACTAAAAAACTGTAAATTACTGGCCGATCCTCCCAAGGTGAAGAATTATAATTAAAAAATTCATCCATGCAATCCAAAATTTGAAAGTACTTATTCTTTTTACATAAAGAAAAGTGAAAAGATATTAATAAAAGAGAGCAATTTTTTTAACCAAATACTCATTTTTAAGGTTGATGGCACTACATGATACCATTTAAAATTGTATGAGAAATGGTAGAAATAAAATTATAGACTTCTCATCGTATGTTTGAGTATGACTTTATAGTTTGATCTTTATTTTTGGATCATATATACATCCTAAAAAGAATTAATTGTAATTTAAGCAATATGAATAAGACTCTTATTTTATGGTTTCACATTACTGTCTTGTCCAATGTATTATGTTTGAACCATGTTGACAGATGTGAGTAAAGGGGGAAAAATCCATTGTCTTATATATGAAGAAATATGGTTCAAACATCATGATAATGTCTGAACTTGGAAGTTTCATATACTGAGCTGTTTTCAACCCTCTCATTCATTTAGTACATATCTGCATGTTTTTATTCTAATTCTACACATTTATGATGTGCAGCTGGCTAACACTGAAGAATATATTGATGGGCAATTCACTGGAAATCTGGGAGAGATTTTGATCAGGTAAATTCAGCCTAATGCTGGAATCTCTTTATTATATTTTTACATGAGTAATCCTTTTATTCAAAGGCCTCTCTTATTTCAATTTCCTTGATAGAATTTTATCACATGTGCTATATGATAAATGAAGAACTGCTTATAAGACACGATAAGAAGTTACGAACTACTTCATGGTTTTTAATAATGGTGTTGCATCATTTATAAGCTTATTTTCTCCATTATATCAACAACTGGATTTGAGAGTGAATCTTTTAATATTGTTGCAAATACACAAAGTTGTCCAGTAGAAGTAGATTTAGTTCATATGGGAAAATCAACATAGACAACCCAGAAAAATTTGTAAATTGTGACCACCTTGATTTGAAATTGTACAAGTGGAACAGAAATTTAGTTTCTCAACTAAATTTTGTATATTTATGTTACCTTTAGCCATAGAACTTTTGAACAGAGTATTTTCATCAATTTGTCAATTTTGGGTGTGCTTTACGTGTCATCAAAACTGTATGGTTCAAATGGAATAGTCAAAGACTATCCAGTTGAGGCCTCCAAAAGGTGTGCGATATTACAAATAATGCTTTCACATTTTAATGGTTATAATTACCACAAAATACAAAACCATAGTACCATACTGCTGGAGTTTAAATGGAATAGTCAAAGACCGGTTCATTGGAGTATGGTCCATCGAAAATTTGTGAATTATAGCAAAATATATATATATATTTTTTGAGTAAAATTATAGCAAATTTGTGAATTATAGCAAATATTGCTTCCACATCTTTGAATCTTTGATGAAAAATAGTAATCTATTTATGATTAGAAGAATTATAATTGATGCAAAATTCAAAGACTCAATGATCAGACAACTCACTGCATCCTTTAATGTTTTTCCGTCTGCAGATGTAACAATGTTCTCTATCTTCGTGGAGTACCAGAGGATGAGGAAATTGAAGAAGCTGATCGTGACTAAGTAGGATTCAGTAATGGCCTAAGTAGGATTCCAGTATTTTATTTTGCTTCTTCGAGTCATGGCACCTACATTGTACTTGTATACCATGTAGAGGTCTTCTGGATGTTCCATTGCTCATGCTAACAATGCCTTATAAAAGGACTCTCATAGATGTATTGTTCCCTAAGTTGGTTCTGATTGCCTGCAAAAAATATTTCACTTTGTGTTAACTTTTCTTCCATTGCATTAAAATCATTTCATGACAATGAGAATCATATGAGATTTTAATTTTTGGTGTAATTCTTAATTCCTACATATGGAATAATTGGTTTACATATCCACTTTTGGAGATGAGGTCAAGTTTTTACAACCACTTCATTTTATGCTTTGGATCTTTGAGTAAACTCTATCAATCAACAGGACTAGGTGGTATTAAATCACGGATGAAGGGAGCTTGTAGGAATGCAAGAAGATGTGATTTCTAATTTGTTTCAAAAAGATGATACTTAAAAAAAAAACCAATTTCATTTAATCGCTGTGTGAAAATGAACCTTAACTTTGCCTACTATCTGTCTTGCTGTAAGTAATAACAAAACCAACGTGCATACACAAAGGATCAATGACATGAGAGAGACCCTACTCGGAAGCAGAACGTTTATCTGCTTGTGAGCTCGGCTGTGATTGAAGCTTCACTGAAAAATTCTATTGCTAGCAGTAAAGTCTATCGTGATTTTTGACTAGGCATCTTCTCTCGTCTCTCTATTTTTCCCACTTCTTACATCAATAGTTGGGGGTGTGGGGATTTGAATCCTAAGAGTCTGTTTGGATTGCTCAAAACCCATAACTCAAGACCTATAACTCAAACTTATAACCCATAACTCATATCTCTATCCCTATTATAACTCATATATCTCTTAACAAAGTGTTTATTTCCAAAACTCAGCTGTGTGTCTCACTCTTTAACTCCAATTTTTTACAAAATGGCGGAGCCCACCTCACTATCATGTTCAGAACAGTAACACCCCTACCCGCGTGTGACAGAATGGTGGACAGCAACTTCGGATGCGCCAAATTTTTCAGAGGATGAGAAGTGAGAGGAGGAAGAGAGAAGCTTGTGGAAGAGTAAAGTGAAAAATAAAAAGAAATGAAGCAGAGGAGACAGAGTGAAAGAGAGAGGTCTGGAATGAAAAAGAAATGAAACAAAGCCCATGGTAATAACTTCTGACATGACAACACACTGTTATTGGCCCCACCAAGGTACCATAATAACACTGTTGCCATTGAAACTCAAATTTTATGATTTGAAAACACTAAAATGGTATCCTGGTTTTCATTACTCAAACTTAAATTTTTAAAATTTTGAACGATGAGAACATAACTTGAAATTATGCCAAATGATCATTTATTTTTTTGTGTGGGTTTCACAAGTTTTGAGTTTTTGGTGATAAAATTGAGTTATATAATTCAGTTTTTACCAATCCAGATACCCTCTAAATGTCTTAATTGAAAACACCAAAAAGTATCAATTGAGTTATTAGTTAAAGCAGATTATGTATCACATGTCAATGACAAAGCCACCAAATGCATTCCCGAATTTGAATCCCAATATTACACAAGAACTATTAGTCTATTACATAAACATATTTTTATACACTTGGGTTCCTCGTACAGTTGGCCGGTGAAGTTTTAGAATTATTTATTGGTGATTAGGAATAATAAAATTTTGTATAGATGCTTGGGTCCTAAGCAATGTAATTTATCTATTGGCTCTAGAAATACAAAAGACACGAAATCCCACAGACGATCGCATCCCAATGACGGAAACTTATGACAAACTCAATCCTCATGCGGAGAAGAGCTTGCTTTCAGGTGTTGATGAAGTCAATGGCCATTTGCAAGGTTTCAGATGGAGACTAAAAGCTGTATTTTACCTTTTTTGTGCTTGCCCGTTTTGAGAAGCTATCTTTCATAGCTTTGTATAGTGATTTGTGTAATTCGTGTAATCATGTATGTATGTTTGTTAAAAAATGAAACTAATTATCTAATATAACTTAAGAGAGTGTGTTGTGCGTAGTATAATTTACTTAACTCTCTCTTAAAAATTATTATGATTTTTTGATAAAGTTCGTGATGTATCTTTGTGTCAAAATCCAAATTTTTTTTTTTTTTTTGTGGTGTATCTTCTTTTTTCTCTTTAGAGGGAGGTTTGAATCTAAATTCTCCTCATCATTTGAGTTAACTCACCATAGCCATATTGAATGTACATAACGAGCCTTTTAGATCACAATGACATGGGCAGCAGATTAAAAGGAACGTACCATAGCTTTTTTTCTCCTCTCATTTTTTGTTTTGTTTTGTTCTCCCTCTCATTCTCTACTTACTAACTTCTAAATTTTAACCTTTCATGTGGTTGGCCACAGAGCTATGGTGCATTCTTTTTGGGTTACTAATCTGGTGCTCCTGATGTCATTTGAACTCAAAGGGTCAAGGCTGGTAGAGAGAAGAAAAGATGTCATCTAGAAGGCATTCAAGTTGGAAATTTGAAACCTCACTTCACCAAATTAAAAAAAGCTAGTTTGGTTATTTCTCAATTAAAATATGATCATATGATTGGATGCCTCGTATGATTGAATTAGAAATGAACGATGATTTATAAAATTTTCTCCCAAAAACTTCAAATTTCCACTTTAACATTAAAAAAAATAACCATTTGGTAAAATCTTTTAAAAGGACCATAAACTTCTTGAAGAACTTTTCTAGACCCTTAATTTTATAAACTTTCCTTGGACCGTATAGAGTAACAAATTTTTATTGTTCTTGTTGAGGTGTAAACAAAACCAAAGGAAATTACCATATGCAATGAGTTTTGGTTTGTACATCGGGTCAATTATTTCTGGTGATCAAAAGGAACATATATTTCTGCAAATAAGACACCCATCAAATCTTTTTCACTGTCCCCATTAAACTTAAGCAAAGCAATTTAGGTGATTGGTGATGGTGAGGCCTCACAGTGGGCACAAAGTTGGATTGAAGGCTTAAGTCCTATACATATAGAATAGTTTAGTGGTTTTAGAACCACAAAGGCACAAACTATTTCACAATTTTCTTGTCACAATTTTGACGTGACAGACTGTCATGTGGTTGCCTATTATTTATATCTAAAGTCACAAATTTTTTTTTTTTACCACTTATACTCTACAACATCACAGTTGTGGCAAGAAATTGTAAATTTTTTTTGTAAATATCAATAATGGGAGTGCCCATGCATGTGAATACTTATTATTATTTGAGAAAATGTGAATACTTAATTAGTTCCGACCATCTGAGAGTCAAAGCAGCGAGCCGTTCGGCGAACGCAGCGCGGTCGTCACCTTAGCCCATGCATTTCAATTTACAAGATTGTGTAATTTGCTTTGCTTTATTAATTTATTCATTCTTAGTATTATTTTACATTTTAATCAATTGCTTTTTCTTCACGCATGTAAATTGTTATCACCATCCCCAAAAATATTGTTAGTATATTATTAATTTATTATTCATTCACAACAACACCTACTCTACATAATGCAAAAAATATATATATTATAAAACAACAAAGTTTTAAGACACACCGTCTTTTCGCTTTTGCATTCACAAGCAAACATCCCACACACACTCCTTAATTTATTTGCCAACTTGTAGAGGTAGTACCTATTTTATCTTCCCATCTCAGAGTAAGTACTTACTCTCCCTCCCAATATTTTTCTCTAATTTTTTATAGAGTAATGCTATGAGGTTCGCTTCTAGTAATTATACTCTTTAACAAGTTTTGATTTGATTATATAGTCTTTATAAACTAATGTGTTATCAATAAAAAAATCTTTCAAATATTAATTTATTATATGATTGAAGTAGCATAAATTATATTCATTGTTATGTCAATTTATATATTAAAAAAATAAAATTAGTATTAATTTTAACTTTCCTCTTTTCATAATATTGGTGTTCTTTATTCATTTGATCATAATGAGAAGAGAATAGAGACAGACTAAGAGGGTAAAAGATCAAAAGAGTTTGTTTTGGTATTTACTATATTACTACATAGATAGATAGTAAGTAATTCACATATCGTACATACAAAGAGTTTTATTGTTTAATTGTCATCTTATAGTGTTTCTAACGAAATTTCATTTAGGATTCAAATTCTCTCCCAACTATCAAATATATATATCATGCGGACACCATAAAATGGCACCCTTGAAAAAGGAAAGGAAAGTATTAGGGCGGTTTCAGACTCTCTACGCTAATGACATTTGTTTTCATACAAGGAAAAGTCATTGATCCCACTCTTAGTCTTGGTGATTTATTTTATTTTCCATCAACAACAATATATCATATGTCCGATTTTTTTTTTTTTTTTTTTTAAATTTCGATTACTTTATCAAATTAAAAAAAATGTAACAAATTAATCAATCAATATATATATATATATATATATATATAAAAGTAAAGACCCCATGCAAGAGTGCATGAAGTCCTACTATATAGCGCTCTAATTTTACATTTAGCATTTTTTTTTTACCTCTTTTCATTAATTTTTTTTTTTACTATTACCCAAAATTTCACATTAACTTATTTTTACTGTTATCTCATTAATTGCTTGAGCCACTAATTAGTATTAAAAAAAAAAAAAAATTAAGGACTATTAACCACCACCTTCATTATACTAGTCCCCACTACTATCAAGCCGTTGAAACCCCTATAGATAATTAAAAAAAAAAAAAAAAAATCAGGGGCTTAAATATGATGTAAGTTTGGGTAATTTGGTAGGATAGTTTTTGTTTTGGGTGTATAAATGAATATTTAGGGCGCAATGTAAGAGAGTTGCCCACACCATATCTTAATATCGCATTATTGATGAGTGGAAGAAGGTAAGAGAGTTGGACATACTTTCATTTCATAGTATGAAGTCTGTGAACACAACACAAATTAGTTGATTTTCATGATCCTATTACTCTTTTGTATTTATTTTTGTTTTCATAATTTTTTTTTTAAATTGATATTACCCGGAGGATGTTACAAAAGTACAGTAAAGTTACTAAACTGATTTTTAATATCTTAAAATGTATATGTTTCTTTACTCTAATTTAGTTTATTTTTTCTTTATAATATATGTGCAACATTCTCCAAATCCGTTTTATATAAAATATCACAAAATAATCTATACACCGCACGAATAACTTAATACTTATGAAATATAAAGTGGAACAAGTGGGATATAACATTTTTATTTCTCTCTCTCACTCACCCACTCGTGCACCGATCTCATTTGTATGTCTCCACCAAATAACTACGTACACACGCACACACACCCCTTGTCCCCCATAAAGCTTTACCGTATTTGCACTTACTGGTATAGTACTCTCTGACTCTGTCCAACCAAATACCAAATTCTTCTTAGCTTCCCAACTGAATTCCTTCACCTCTCTCTCTCTCTCTCTCTCTCTCTTAAATCCCACATAGAACCAAACCCATCTCAGCTTCTTATCTATATCTCCTCCCAGCAAGCACACAACTCATACTCATCCATATTTCCCATCAATATAAAGAGACAGAGAAGAAACACTTTATCGAAAAAGAAAAATCAAAATGAATAGTTTTGTTGCTCAAAGACAAGACTCATTGAAAAGCAGATGGCAAGAAAGGAGATTAATGGTTGGTGCAACTCCAATTACTTCTTCTGGACCCTTCACTATGGGAAACCCTAAAAGCAACAATCTTATTCAAGGATTCCCTGCACGGCTGGATGATGATGATCTCGTTTCCACGGTGGTTCCACCGGTGACAGTCGTGCTCGAAGGCCGTTCGATCTGCCAACGCATCAGTCTTCATAAGCATGCAAGTTACCAAAGCCTAGCTAAGGCCTTGAGGCAGATGTTTGTGGATATTGGTGACAGTTCTAATGGAGTCGCTAATTCTGAGAGCACTGATCATCTTGATCTGTCTAATGCTATTCCTGGTCATCTCATTGCTTATGAAGACATGGAAAATGATCTCCTTCTTGCCGGTGACCTTAATTGGAAGTACGTTTATTCTCTGTCACATTCTAAATGTTTTGCTTTATACTTTTTAATTGCATCAGACCTATGATATATACTGTAATTGGTATAGTTGGTATAGTACAAAGAAAAACACTAAAAGCAGATAGAAGATTTATACTCTTTCCTTTTCTTTTTAGATTCTGTTAGCAAGAGCTGCTTAGCCTCATATTGATCCATCTTTTAAGCATATGGGTTTTCAAGTTTCTCTCTCTTTTTTTCTTCTTCTTCTTCTTTTGTAAAATTTGGTTTCTAACTAGTTTTCTTACACTCTTCTTTGTATTTTCTTTGGTTCTTTCCGGGACTGGACCGGAAACTTTAGCATATAAGTTTATTTTCTTTAAGTTTCCATTGTAGTCTTAGCTTCTAGGTTGCGATATGATGGTTTCGTGTTATTCTGACTCTCTCTCTCTCTCTGTGAATAGGGATTTTGTACGAGTGGCTAAGAGAATTCGAATACTGCCAGTGAAGTCAAACTCAAGGAAGGGAAGAGGAGAGGCATAGCTAGCCGATTTTTGGCATTTTTTGGTTGGTATTGGCAAGAAAGTCAAGAAGCTACATAATTCAAAAACCAAAAATTAATTATTGGAACTTGTAATGTCATGGTAGGCCTTGGAAGCATATATATGTGTACTTTTCTAAGTGTAAAGCTCCTTGTTTCCTTATATCATGAATAAATTACTCGATAAATTATTACTAGTCCAAAAAAGTTTAGGTTACTAAAAATATGAATTTTTTTTTTTTTTTTTTTGGTAAACTAAAAATATGAATTTATTCCTCACAAAATTGGATTTTCGGATTTTCTCTTCTCATCAAAGTTTGTTTTCCACTACTTAGAAGTTAGAAAGAGAAAAGACAAGTTTCCTTAGAAGAGTACAACCTCTCCCTTAATGATGTATCTATTTTTCATTTACCCCAATTTCTTTTCTTGGCAGGTAAGAAACTAGCTTTTGAGATCTCATATATTTTCATGTCATGTTCTACATCATCAATTTAATATATATATTTTTATTAGTTTTCTTTTAGAGTAAAACATAGCATTAAACTATGTTAATTTAAATTACCTAATTAAAATCATCATCTTTTTAGAATCTCTTATTTTCATTTTTTGATTAAGGTAGTAAACAAATTGACATGTTCATGAATAGTTTGAGTTGAGCTCGGAGAAATACTTGTTTATGTACATTTACTTAACAAATAAGTCAAGTTCAATCCCAAGTTTAGGCTCAAATATTAAACAAATTAAGTTCAAACATAACAATATGTTCATAAATAAGCTTTGAACATGCATGATTACAAGAGGCTCAATCTAAGTATATATATATATATATATATATATATATATATTTACACACACATATGTCTAAAAATATATTGTAGACTCAGAATTAAATTATGTATAGCTCGTCAATAAGTTCATAAGATATCAAATTATTATTTGTAGTTTATTTAAAATATAAATATTCTATTTATAGTTAAATTATATATGATTTTTAACACCACAAGGTTGGTGAATCGAATTTTCCTAAGTTCATAAAGGAAAATCATTATATCTAATTAACTTAAATAACTCTTCAACTACAATTTATTAATTATTAGCATGTATTTATGAATGGGTAGAAGAATTAATTTAGTCATTGTTTTCCTATATATAAGGAAAGAATAAATTAATAAAGTGACTTACAAACAAGCTTGATATTGATCAAGAAGAAAATGAATTAAGTTAGAACGTGAAAAGGTTACATTGATCAATATACATGGACAAGGAAGTATCTGTCATATTAGCAAATGAGCATTATCATCGAGCTTAACAAAGTTTTAGTCAAATTATATATTTAAAGTTTTTACACAGTACATGAAATTATTATTATTATTTTTTTGGGTAGAAAGCGGGAGGTTTTGTTTAATTAAGGAAACTGTGTTCATACAACAACCATACCTGCACCTGGGGCACAAAGCCGAGTTTCCCCTAGGCCAGCTAAGTGCCTAACATATGATATATTAACAAAAATGGGACATGCACTAAACATAGTCAGTAGACTCCGTTGATGGGTCCCCCGCTTTGCCAAAGCATCTGCACACCCATTTGCCTCACGGTACACATGTTGCACGTGCACCTCCCATTCCTGATCCAAGAGGTTCCTGCAATCACAAATCAAAGGCAGCATGTTAGTGAGATAATTCATATTTTTATTTGTTAGCTAGGTTAGGACAATTCTATAATCGAGCTCCAGCTGAAGGAGCCTCACACCCACATTCCATGCCATTGCCAGCCCTTGTCTGACTGCAGCTAACTCGGCCATATTGTTTGTTGCAAGGCCCACCTGAGCTGAAAATCCTGAGATCCACTAGCCTTGGTGATCACGCAATACGCCCCCTGCCCTAGCCAAACCTGGGTTGTCTAAGGCACTCCCATCGGTGTTCAGTTTAAAATAGGGGTGGGGGGGGGGGGGGAGGGGAGGGGTTGCTTTCCAAAGAATAAGCTGAGGAACACGAACTATGGGTTGTTTGGTGGTTATGGCAAGGAAATGAAATTCCGTCGCCGCCTATACCGAGGAGTAGATAAGGCTAAGTTGGGAGCGGGATTTTTTCTTGAATATTCTTTCATTTCGAGCTAACCAAAGCTTCCAACAAGTGAAAGGGAAATAGACTTGCCATGGGGGTTGGTGGGGTAAGGAAATTCTATCCACCGTAACATTAGTTTTCAGCCATTCTTGTAGAGGCAAATGGAAGAAGGACAGGGGCAGGATACCTGGGGATTGGTGCCATACCTCTTTCGCCCAAGGATAGTCACGAAGAATGTGTAAAGTAGTTTCTGGTGATCGGCATCTCGGGCAGCACGAATCCATAGACGGACGTCCAAAAGATAGGTATGTTTTGGTGGGGAGTCGGTCGCGCAGAGCCTTCCAGAGGAAGATTTGAATTTTTTTGGGGCAAGGGGCGGCTTATAGCCAGTTCCAAAGGCCTTTGTTCCAAGGGGCCTGGTGATGGTGGAAAAAAAAAATGCTTATTTTGTTTTAGTGACAAACACAACTTACAGTTTTTCTATATTCTTATTTAAATATGATTTTTTTAATCTTACTTTTTATTATTATCTCTCTCTCTCTCTCTCTCTCTCTCTCTCTCTCCAAATACGCAAACTACCATTGCCATCACCTAATGCATCAACTCCCATCTTCCTATATTCCGAAGGGGTACAAAGCATTCTTGTAGTGCAGGAGTACCTTAAATTTGTGACTACAATCATAATTGTGCTTTTAATAGTAGCAAATTAGACTACAATGTGTTAAGAGATTCGTAGTTTAGTGGTACTGTACAGTCTTTTCAAAATTGGGAGAATTTGAATTCCAATCCTTAATGTAAGAAAAATTAGTATCCTTTAGAATTTTAGACAAGATGCAAAAAGAAATAGATAATTTGAGCTTTTTAGGACCCCATAATAAGTGGTGCTGGTTAGGGTATATGGACCCTTTACAGGTGATGATTGTTAGAGCAATATGCATTTGCAATGCTATCTCTCTTCAGGACAAGGTGTTGGTGGCATATGTAACTATGAGATGTGGTGGCCACTGCAATCAAAACCAATGATTGGCTTTGAAATTTCTATTATATATACTGTACCCACCACAAATTTTCATAGTTAGAAATGGAGGGTCCATATGTCCATACTAGATACAGTATCCCATTTTAATTAAGCACATTGAATTTGAATTAGGTAGAAACACCCTTTCAGTATTGATCATGAACAGCTTCTCCACCATGTTGGTCATAAATACAATTGATTGCTATGCACGACAGTCCTGTAAATGATCTTTATTTCTTTAGCAAAGCAACTAGCTACTTGCAACAATTTTGAAAAGGAAAGGAGTTGAAACTGTTATTCTAGCATCATCATTATTCATGATGTCACTAATGAGAAACTTAAATATTAGAAATGTAATAAACAATAAATTGTTCACTAATAATATAACTATGTTAAGAAGAATAGAAAAGAACTATTAAAAATTAAAAAAGAAAAAAGAAAAGAAAAAAAAAGAAGATTTTGTAGTTTGTACCTTCCATGTTCATAAATAAATCGTCCACATTAAACCAAGTGACAGCTAGAGTACTTGGGTCTTCCCCTCTTATCGAATTTTTACTTCTTCTGTTTTTTTTTTTTTAGCAGAAAACTTTTAACATAGTTGGATTCGAGTTGCCTTGCATTGCATGTGAGATCTAGTCCATTAATGAAAGAAAAAAAAAGAAAGGTAAAAGAAAATTTGAGATTTCAACTTTCCTTTCCTCTTTTGAGATAAGAGCAATGACAACTTTTCCTTTCGTGCCAAATCCACATATGCTACTAATTTACCTTTAATATATGAGTTGAATGTCATTGCTACATCAGTTTGAGTTGTATTTTAAGCAAGGATGACAATGTATATACATGTGAACATATATGTTCACGTGTTGAATTTGTGTCATGTTTACTAGTTGACACAAATACGAAATGTTTATTAAACATGTAACATGACACGACTTGCTTAACCTGTTTGATAAATAGGCCATGTTAACATAGACATAGCTTGGCACAACTAATTTGATTCATAAGTCATATTAACATGTTTACCTAACATAAATAACTTGTTTAAGCAATTCTCATATAATATAACATGTATACAATACAACTAGATTCTAACAAAATCTCCACCAATTAAAATATAATTACAACCATAAACTTAGAGGTGGCTTGGAGAGAAAAATTAGAGGAGAAAGTAAGTTTATATAGCTAGGCCTAGGGTTTTGAAAAGTAAATTGTTAAAATGACTCTTAGTTGATCGAAATGGGTTTCACGTGTCTAGCTCAAATTGACAAATTTATTAAACAAGTCAATTTGTGTTGACTCGAATCTAACGTGAACCTGTTAAGTCTAAATCCTAACTTGCTAATTGTGTGTCGTTATTATCATGTCTATGTCTTGTTCATCGGTCATATCATGAATTATCAAATTTTCAGTCCTAGATCTTAAATTTATCGTTTAGCTTACTAACCCAATTAAAGATGATAGTTTTTTTTTTTTTTCATTGGAATTAATGCGTCTCTCTTTAATTTTTTATTGCAAGTCACTTATTCAGTTTTTTTAGATAGCTAAGTTAGCTCCAACATATTCATCGTGAAGGAAAATTTTAGGCGGATCTTTTGGAGAAGATAGAGTAGCTGTAGGGAGTTTTTTTGAACCCTCATCCTTTTATTGTTAGTCAATTATTGACCGATGCATAGGGTGTTTATTGCCTTAGACTCAGTTGTTGTTATTATTATTGTTATTATTATTATTATTACTCTTTTAAAAAACCATTGAAAAACATATATAAATCTCTTACTTTTAAGTTTTGACATAGTCTCAATTTAAGGGGTTGTTAGCTTAACTAACAAAGTCTTTTATTTGTCATCAAATGTAAGATATGAGGTCCTACGTTTGAATTCTACTAATAACCAAAAGCCGACTTATGTCTTAGTTTAATAATAAAGAGTAATCATTATGAAGTAGATATTATAGATTGAAATTCAGTAATGTCTATATTTAAAGTAAAAAAAAAGAAAAAAAAAAAAAGAGATAGCATTGGTGCATGTAATCATGACATGGGTATCACCATTACAATAAATCATTTTTCCAATTTAAGGCCTCATAGTTGGACTAGCATGGGTGAACATAAAGTTGAACACGTGCTTTGTTAATGTGGTCACTATTGCACCGCTAGTGTGTGAATAATTCAAGGAACATAGTTAATGAAAAAATTATTAAGTGGGGTACTATATCAAATTCCATTTATGAGAAGAACAATCCATTTCATGCTAAACAAAACCAAAGTTGCGACTTGCTAGTGAGACAGCTTTCATGACTCATAATTAGCCCTCCTCAAGTTCTTCAAAAAGTTGCATTCAAACTCCTACAGATCTGCCCCTAATCTCCACTTCCTCTATTACTAAAAAGCAACCAATAATTCATGCTTGTGACCACTGTATTGACATTCTTGCTTGTTAATGTCCTTTTTTCATGCATAAGTGAGATGAACCAAATCAATTTTATTAAGATAAGACAACTCAAAAGGCCTAGGAGGTGACCAGTTCACCATAAACAGCCATAACCATTTTAATGGTTTTTGCACAAACTAGGTCCCAATAGCCATCAATATAAATCATCTTGCGAAGTTGTCAACATACGTGATTTTATTTATGCTCAACCTCCAATTTTAAATATACCTTGACTTCATTATGGACCTCTACAAATGTGAAATATGTATGATATTATTGTCAAATTGCAATTGAAATGTCCCATATGTTTGAGACTATTTCAGTATTTGTAATATAAAAACAATTAGTAATAATTAAAAAAATGGTCGAAATGTCAAGCATCCTTATTTGCTAACTTGGTATAGACACATCCTTCCTTCATTCAAAATTTCAAATTCGATCTCTATTTGGAAAATCTCGTTGAGATTAAAATTTGCTAAGTACTGAATTTTTGAAAGTGTACATGGCATATGGAATTAATGAATCCTAACTTCAACATCCCGCACTGTAATTGCCAACTACGTTAGTACGTTGTAGTTAGCCATCGTTTAACCTTTTAAAGTTTGAAGAGAAAGAAATCTACTCTTTTTTATTTTATTTTATTTTTTTTTTTTATGACAACTTAAACTTCTTTAATGGCATGGTTTTAAAAACCGGAACGGTTAAAAAATTGAAAATGAGTCCGATTTCTGGTTTTTATCGGTTGAGCCGCCAATTTCACGACTTTTATCGAATCGATTTTGAATCTAGTTTCAAACATATGGTTGCATTAATCAACGAAGTAAAACTTATTATCTTTTTAAGTAAAACTTATTATCTTTTTCAACAGCAATTAAATTCAAAACAACTATATTTTTGAATTTGATAGAAAAATCTAATGTACCGCAACAAAGAAAATTGTATCTATATTTTATTATCCTTCAAATATTCTCTCTTTTCTTTTATCCATTTCCCCCACGTGAGAACCTCTGTTTTTTCTTGACACAAGTCACTCGTAGATTGGATAAGTCTTGGAATTGAATTCATTCAAAAAAAAATGTTGAACTGTTATCTTTAAGACAATATATTGCTCCTGTTCAAAAAAGATTGTCATTCTAGAGATTTTAGAATTTCCATATATATATTTTGTAGTAAAAAACTAAATAGTATAAACATTAGACGTGGCAAAACGGACTGGTTGGGTCGGGTCAAAACGGGTCATTTTTAAACGGGTCAATTGGGTTGTGGGTTGGGTTGACCCGTATTTTTCAAACAAGCTTTTTTTTTTTTTTAATTACAAAAATAAATTAATGACAACCTGTTTAGAGAGAATGAATAAAATCAATTAATGAAATGAATTGCACTTAATGCCACTTGTTAATATCCTTCCAATTCTGACAGTTTTGAGCATGACAAAAATTATTTATAGTCATAAATTCATGTTGGAAAAAGTCTTCAATGTTAATAGTTCATTGTCAAAATGCATATAATTACAAGTTTACAATTTCGAAAAGAGATAGATCTTGAAACAAACAAAACAAGTAAACCAGCAAACCATCATAATCAGCTTTACTAATGATGCAAAAGTCAATAAAGCTAGCTAATCTGAATACTGGCTGTACAATTCATTGTCCTGCACAAGTATATTGAAAAGCCACCCAGTAGTAGAGGCACAAGAGTAGAGGAAGCTTTGTGGTTTGTCACGTTTGTGCATTTGGACTACAGCTAGTCAGCTGCTACAAGCTAAGTCTAGCCATTTAGTGTTAGTAAATACTAAATAGTGAGTACTAGACTACTAGTGAGTCTAGTGTGTGAGCTATGAAGTTTGATCATATCAAATTGAATGAGATTTTTTTTTTAATGGTTGTCTTGTCTTGTCTCATGTCTGTGAAGCACTTAGTCGTTGTGAAGCTCAAATTGAATGTGAAGCTCTTAGTGATTGTCTTGTCTTGTCTGTTGTCTCATGTGAAGTGTGAACATCTATAATCTATTGACTATTAGTTCCAGTGCTTTGTGCTTTATGCATCTAGTATCAGAGTCTAAATATCTTTTTAGCGAATTTTTTTTAACGGATCGGGTCACAAGTTATTCGAGTTGGGTTGGGCTGACCCGTAAAAAATGGGGTCGGGTCATGGGTTAACCCGTTTTTGCTTCGGGTCAAAAAATTCGGGTTCAGGTCATGTATCTTTTGGGTCGAGTCAAGTCGGGTCAGCAAATTTTGACCCGTTTTGCCATGTTTAATAAACATATAAATAAACACCGAAAAGATACGAATGAAAAATAATAATTGAAATGTCATAATTAAAGAGTTACAACCTTCAAAATATTGTTACTAACCATGAGAAATAGTCAACTTTCACTTAAGGCATGATACTACTAATTATTTCTAAGGTTGTAAACAAGTTGAAGATTGTCCAATGGTAGATGTTTAAGGTCGACTCAACAATAAAAATAAAATATTCAAGTTTGGCTTTAGCTCAAACCAAGTCTATAAACAATGTTTGAACTCAAGCTTATCAAAAAGTCCAAAATTACCTATTATGATCTTAGTGTCTCACATAGATTAAGTATAAGCTTAATTATGTGTTTATAAGCTCTTGGACACCCTCCTCTTGCAAGCTGGTTTTCAAGGGTGAGTTCTACCCATGAATTTGTAACATCTAATATCAGAGCCAACCTCTATCCTGAGTAATCGGGTATAGCTCATTGAAGGCGACCCAAAGGCTAGATGAAAATAATTGATAGGTAAGTAAAGCCACCAAAAGAGAAAAGGCTATCATTGGGTCAATGTTGCTAAAGTGAGCCGTCGTGGACGTCGGTTACGGAGCGTGGTGGTATGTTATGATCCTAATGTCCCACATAGATTAAGTATAAGCTTAATTATGTATTTATAAACTTTTGAGCACCCTCCCCTTACAAAATGGTTTTCAAGAGTGAGTTTTACATATGAGTTTGTAACATCACCTTGATTCATTAGTCAAGTTGAAATTAAGCTCAATATCAAGTTCTTGAGCTCTTTGTTTATGAACTTGGGTGCAACAACCGGCCCTGATAAAACTTCAGTCAATTCTATTAATTTAACACAAGTACATCATTAAACTCATATCAAGCTTATTATCGAACTAACTTAATTTGAACAAGTGATCTCAACTTCAAATTAATAAGATATAGATTTATTTGTCAAGTCTATGTCAAGCTAATTACAAAGCCCATACATGAGTCTAGACTCAACTTGTTCTTTATCAAGGCCTATTTTTTATGAGCCTATTCATGAACAATTTATTTTGCTTGGACTTGACTTGTTTATAAAACAAACCTAAAACTAAGCTTGAGTTTGATATGTTTATACACAAATATGAACTAATTTTTTATCAAGTCAAACCCAAGCCGGTTTATAAACCGCTTGGTTCAATTACAACCTTAACTATTTATATTAGCTAGTAACACGTAAGAGAAGATACACATATCAGGTGCATAAGATGGTCATAGCTTCCAATATTCAATATTTCTAAATCGTGAACCTGTTTCTACTTTCTACACTTTTCAGAAAGAAACTATCAAAATGCTGCATTCTGACATGAAAATGCATGTCTTGCAATGGTAATTTGTGAGAGAAATAGCATGGAATGCTCATCCAATAATATCTTAAGAATAATCTGAGTTAAAACTCTCACAAAATCTGAATCGAGGTGTCCCTTAAGTTTTTAAAAATAGGCAATAATTGCAATTTTCATCAATCTTCTCCCTCAAGAAAAAGGGGGAAAAAAACACCACTTGGAGGGATACGCACGTTTAGCTTGCAGTAACTTCAAATGGAGGCAAACCCCAATCATCTGGGTTGAAATCCAGCAGTGAGCTCAAAACTTGGTCTGCAGTGGCATGATAAGAGCTATCCAGCCTTGGATCTGGAACCATAACCACAGACCTGTATGGGAAATGTAATGAAAAATGACCAATCATGAACAAGAAGAAAATATGCAGTTTAATATGGTGACAATTACAGAGGAGCATTAATTAAAAACCAAGCACTAGATGTTTAATCAACATAGGAAGATCTGCAGATTTTCATATTTAAGGATTTCAGCGGTATATCAAGAATTTTCTAACACGAACTTTAGGGAAGAGGCCTTAGTCAACAAGATTTCTCATAAGAACCTAAAAAAATATTAAGCAATGAAAATAATAAAGTGCAGTAAGGAGATCTCCCTAAAAAAGGAAAAAGAATATTAAGAAATAGGGTTGAGAACAGCAAAGCAAGTGACACAACAAAATGTAAAACCTCTTAATAGTAGTATGGTTCCTAATTTTGCAAACATGTCAGCCTCCAATCAGCTCCTCTAGGGAGGAAACAAAAAAGAACCATAATCAATGTTTATAAAAATGGTCTTTCTCCAAGCACCAGGAACTAATTTTAAATCCAATAATGGCAAATATCCCAAAAATGAAATATATTGTATGCTTGTTCCTTACAGAGAACTTGTGTGAATCATTTTATAAATTATAGGAACTCTTCTTTTAGACTCTGAACGCACAGCCCACTATAACCTTTTGATTTTTATGTAGATCAGTTCTTTTTTAGTATTTTTTTTTTTTAGGTAACAGCATAATATTATTTTTCATCCACCTGTTAACATACTGATAAGCTGGAAAGTAAGTTTTAACATTAAACGTTGCCAAGCCACTGACATCAAATCAACGTAACATTAGAACATATAGCAGTAACATGTCAACAATTAAGCAATTTTTTTCATTGTAACACTACCTTTTGTGATGCCCCAATTTGATTGATTGTGTGATGTGTGTGGGTGTGTGATGATTCCCACATCGGGTATTTACTGGGTAGATCTAGGCTTTATTAACAACTACAAGAAGCCTCAATTGTGACTAGTCTTTTTGAGGTATAGCGCAGATGTGACTAGCGCTTTTCTTTGGGTCGTTACACCTTTAGTTGTACATAAGAATTTTACCCAGCAATCAAATTCAGCGATTATACTGAATTTCAGCATGTGTTGTGGACAAAATAAAATGTGCTTTAGCATAATCATCAATAATTTTCACTAGTGAAAAGAAATGTCGATAAATGGACTTACATTCCAGCATTCTTAGCAGCATTAACTCCAGATGGTGCATCTTCAAATACAAGAAATTTACGTGAATCTACAGGGCCACCCTGTTGACCAACAAATTTGTCATGAGCTATCACATTGTCATTCTTCAGCCAAAATTAAAAGAATTACAATGAGAGGAAACAATGTACAGAGCAAACAGAAGTTTCCATCAGACAATACTGTCAACAATCAAAGTCAGAAAGGAACATCTACGAGATGGTTATACCTCAAATCTCTTGGAAGCAGCAAGGAATATATCTGGTGATGGCTTGCCTTGTTTAACTTCTGGATCATCTCCAAGAACAACATGATGCATCAATGAAAAGAGTTCACCATGTCTTTGTGTTTTCAATTCAAAATGCCGCCTGTGAGAACTGTAAGGCACATAATCAAATGAGTCATATTTGTGAAATTTTGCATCAACTACAAAACTAAACTGGAAATGTGCTACAACAAAAACTGGTCCAAAGCTCTTTAAAAAAAATGAAGGCAATTAAAACACATTAAACATGAGAAAGATGAATAAATTGTACCCTGTTGCCAAGCAAATTGGTATTCCTTTTGCATGAAGATGTTTGATCAGGCGGCTAGCCCCTAAAGATATATGAAAAAAAAAAATTGGAATAATATTGACATAACTGATAACTGTATTGGATGCAATGATTTCTGAGTAAAAGTAAATCACAATTACTTCAGGAATAGTATAACTTAAAAACAGGGCTAGCTAGTCCTGTTTCAACTAGATGTGTTACATTTAGACAAAAACATGCTTAAAAAATGCCAGCCAATAATACAACCTTAGTAAAATAGTTAAAATACCATAAAGTTTATGGTGGGTATTTGGTTTAGCCCCCAGGTAGTCCCATTGGAATTTTGAGGTTAATTTTGACAGTTATGAACCTTTCAGAGTACATTGGGGTAGTCAATAAAGATTAAAGATAGTTTCTAAAGTTACTAGTCTGTCATTTTATCACAGCACAACCCCAGAAACTCTTTATTTGTAAATGTGTTATCAACAGCTGAAAAACATCTAACTTGTAGCATCTTTTCATATAACATCAACTTGTATTTCATTTTGTTAGACTTACTCTTGTTTATAATAACTTGTTATTATTTTCGATTAGTGTAAAGGTATTCTAGTAATCTTTCCATATAGCTCTAATGTAATAAAAAACTGATTGATTAAGCCCTGAACCTTTTTTTCCCTACTCTCTCTTTGTCTCTCTCTTTTAACCAAATCTTACAACTCAACTCATTTTATTCAACATTAGAATCATCATGGAAGATGGAATGACAACATTTACCCTAAGAAACAATATGATAACAATTGAACAAAATATTACTTAAAGAACCTTTGATCCTTAATGAATCGACACCCCAAGGAAAATCAACATGCAAGTAAATAGAACAACATTTTTCATGAACTATTGGTGTAGAGAGAACTTCCATTTCAAAATTCCTAGACTCTTTAGAACCTCAATGCCAGACACTTACCACATCAATTAAACACATGCTCACCAACATACTTCTCTTCTCTTGATGCTGAGGCAACACACCCATGATTTTGATAAAAAAAAAGTGAAGGAATAAACTCTGCAGAAGTATTCAAACAACCCTTCCATCACCTCCATCATCCCACAACCAAAGATCAAAGCATCTGAACTATAACCCCAAATACACCAACAAAAGTTTGATGACAAAAAAAAGCAGCAATTTCGGGCTCAAACTCATATCCAATGTCCAATAATACTGTGATAGCTTTACAACTAGAGAAGGAAAAAAGGATAAAAATTAATAATAATCCAAAAGGTTCCATTGAAATAGTTGAGATTCTGAGAGAAAATTGATTGCAAGAACAAAAGTTACCATTTTTTTTTTTTTTCATATTCTCTTTAATTTCGTTCCACTCTCTTCACATAACCAAACAAAAGTAAAATAACTTATTTTCTTTTCTTGTCTCCTTCACAATCTCTTGTAAAACTAGAAGGTGAAATAAAAGGTACTTATCAAAAAAAAAGAAGGTGAAATAAAAGGAACGTAAGCTTTTAAAATGGGGGAGAGAATAAAAGATCAAATCATGGTGTTCAAGGCTTTATGCTAGCCAAACTAGAACGCCATAACTTCTCTACTAAAGGAATAGTTTGTCTGATTGAAGAATGATCTAGCTTGGCCTTCTAAAAGTTAAAGGTGGATCTAAAAATATGGAATTGAACCATCTAAAATGCAAGATGGTTTCAGTGGCTAGGGCCTGGTGGTTGGGTGTGGACAAGTCTTAAGTGGGAATTAAACAAGGATTCAGAAAGAGTTACTTACATTACTGCACCCATAATTTGTAGGGAAAATTAACATCACCAACAATTAATATGGGTAAGATAATGTAGTGCTGTTTATAAACATGTTTTTGTTTCCCAGATGATCAAAATTAATCTTTCGTCACACTGCACTAATAAGGCTCTTGCGCGATATTCTTAAAAATAAAATATAGAACCATCTAATTTGGATATTAACTATCACTACTTATAAAAAAAATTACTCGTTGTCCCAAAAGCTTAAACAGTTAGAAAATGGTGAATTGAATCATTTAACCAAGACTCCTCTTTTGTGGACCTAGACTCTCCCTTACTAAGTGATGCCCAATACATGGGATCTTTTTTTTTTCAATGGGAGATTGAGTAGAGACAGATTTCAAACTCCAAAGTCCCCACTTTTGCATAGTTTGAGAGAGGTCATGGTAATCAGCCTTACCACCACCCCCCCCCCCTTTTTTTTTGGAGAGGCTGATTCCCAAACAACTAAGGTGTTCGGAAATTGTGAATTCATTCATTTAACTGATATTCTAACAACCTGAAAATATCGCGGAACAAATTCAAGCAGAGTGAGTAACTCCAAAGCAATTTATAATACCTGGCATAAGCTCACTATTTGGAAACAAATTCTGCAGCATGGCCTCCCTTTCAACAAGAAAGTCCTCAGCAGTAAGAGAATCACTGATCCCAGTCTCTTCGACAAAGACCCGAGCAGCTTCTATTGCTTTCATTCCCATCATTTTTGCCTTCAGGGACCAATCAAATGGCTTATTATACCTAGCAAGTATAGTTTCCTGGACTTCAGTATAGTACTTCTCAGTATCTGCATCAATATTTGTATCACATTTTAGTTTCTTCACCCAAAAATTCTCACATAAACTATGTGTGTCCCCAACATATCAAAAGGTAAATAATCTGGCATTAATGTTAAAATTTCACAACAATCAAATATTAGAACTTTAATTACCAGCATAATTGTTGAATCAATTAGTACTACGTTGGACAAAACATGAAACAGTAGGACTATAATGTCTTCTATTATATGCAACTACAATGTTATAATAATAAGCGATCTGCTAGCATAAGAAATAGAAAAAGTGTTTGATAAAATTACCGAGCAGGAGACCGTCCATGTCGAAGATGACGTGGGTGATGGATCCTTTGCCGGAGGAATTGGCCATTGTGAAATGGGGTCTTCGTTCTTCCGAGGTTTGTGCAGAGAAAGTGAGGATTTTTTTTAATGAATCCCAGCTTTCAATCTCTACTGAAAACTTGGCGTGGTCTTTCCCTTTTGTTTTTGTTTTAATTTTTTTATACATATATAGTCTCGGTTTCGCAAAAATTATTTTTTTTACTTACTTTATTATTTAATTTATTTTTGTTACTATTTATAAATTTTACTGTACTTTTTAGTACTATTCATAAATACCACTATATTATTTTAGTTAATTTTTATTTTTATTTATAATATTTTTAGTAAAATTTTTTCAATTTTAGCAAAATAAACAGATCCCAAACAGAAATTAAAAATATTATACGCAAGCCACTTGAATTATAAATAATTTTAAATATCATAAATATTTAAAATTATTCATTTAATTTTATTTTTAATGGGAATCAATCTCAACCTTATTAATGAATTATATTATACGCAAGCCACTTGAATAATGTATTTAATTTTATATATAGTAAAAACAATTAAAAATTTATATGCCTTCACAAATATGTGCTACTAATTAATTAATAAATAAATTATAGTTGAAATTTTATTAATTTAGTTATTTATAATGATTTTTATTTATAAATTTATAAAAATTAGATTTATTATTCTTGAATCATGACTTTAACTCTGAAATGGGTTGATTATATTATCAATTATTAATATTATATATATATATATATTTAAATTGATTTCGTGCTTACAAATTTGTACATAATTACATGGTATCCCGTAGTCATATGAAACCAAAAGGTCCAAAACGTTACAAGGAATCTGGTTGGCTCTAAGACCAATTTGTAAAAATGTGAATGCTCTAAGACACAATTAGAGCATTCACATCATCTCTTGCATAATTAGAGCATTCACATCAGCTCTTGCATAATTGTGTATAAATGTGTAAAATACACATTTTGAAGCAAAAAACACACTACATCAGTCCATCTAAAATCATGCATAATCATCTAAAATTTTCAACGAGCTACAGTACCCGTGTAAATTTACACAGGCACTGTAGCATGTGTATTTAGTTTTTTATTAATTTTCGTTCGCACCAATTTTTCTCTCTCTTCTCCATGCACAACGACCTCAACGGAAAAACAAACAAACCCAAACGGGAAAAAAAAAAGAGACAGATCGGTGCTAAAAAATAAAAAAATAAAAAAACCCAAACGGAAAAACAAACAAACCCAAACGGCAAAACAAAAAAGAGACAGATCGGTGCTTAAAAACCAACACAGAGATATACTTGCTAAAAAAAAAAAAAAAAAAACCCAAACGGAAAAACAAAAAAGAGATAGATCGGTGCTTATCGGAACGATCGGAGCTCGTGGGTCTCACTTGGTCGGAGCTCGTGGGTATGGGTCTTAATTGAAGCTCGGAGCTATGGATCGGTGCTGCTGTGGATCGATGCTTGTGATCGGAGCTGTGGATCGGTGATCGGAGTTGTGGATCGGTGCTGTGGATCGGTGATCGGAGCTGTGGATCAATGCTTGTGATCGGAGCTGTGGATCAGAGCTATGGATCGGAGCTAGGGAGATCGGTATAGAGATGATCGGAGCTAGGGAGTTGTGGATCAGAGCTGTGGATCGGTATAGACCGAAAGGGAGAGTTGATTCAGAGAGAGAGAGAGAGCTTTAACAGAAAAAATGAGAAAGAAAAATGGTTCACAGAGAGAGAGAGAGAGAGAGAGAGAGCTTTATCAGATAAATGAGAAAGAAAATGGGTTCAGAGAGAGAGAGAGAGCAAGAGAGAGCTTTAACAGAAAAAATGAGAAAGAAAAATGGGTTGGGTTCAGAGAGAGAGAGAGAGAGAGAGAGAGAGAGAGAGAGAGAGAGAGAGCTTTATCAGATAAAATGAGAAAGAAAATGAGCTCAGAGAAAGAGAGAGAGAGAGAGAGAGAGCTTTATCAGGTAAATGAGAGAACGCGCGCGTAGGTTGTTGAGGAAATAATAAAAAAATTGAGAATATTGATTATTTTAATAAAAGAGATGTTAAAATAGATGAACTGATGTGGGTATATTGTAAAAGTGAAGGTGTAAAATAGAAAAAGTAGATTTTTAGTGTAAAAATTGATGTGTAAAATGCATGGACTGATGTGGTTGCTCTTACATAGTATCCCGTAGTCATATGAAACCAAAAGGTCCAAAACGTTACAAGGAATCTGGTTGGCTTTAAGAAATATCTAATCAAGACACACATTTTACACTTACAAATGTAATGCAGTTGTGTGGGATCACTATCAAACCATTCTTTCATTGCCTTAGTTACCAGAGATTGGATAGAGAATTTGGTTTTTACTCTGTTAAAAGGAGTGAAAACTAGCTTCCCTCTCTAAGCAAAAGTTATGGTAATTATCTGGGTAGCTGGCCATGGTCTTGCTAGGATTGTAATCAAAAGCAATCCAAAACTTGTATAGAAGCTCTTTTATCCCCTTTGATGCAATCTATTGATACTTTCAGCTGGGTTTCGCAAAGTTAGTTACTTGCTTTCAGGAAAAATGCCGATAGACCCCTAACTTTCAACTATTGGCCAAAAGACCCCGGCTAATTTACTTCTTAAACTATTCAAAATTGTCAAATCAATACTTCAGTTAGTCTCACGATAAAACACTAACGGAATAAACACGTGAGACTCACGTGACTTTTAAAAACAAACTTTAATCACCCAAAAGTCAAAACCCAGCGGAAAGAACAGGGAAGAGAAACAGGACCGGCGGTGAAAGAGAGAGAGGCAGTCAGTTCAGAGCCACTGTGAGCTTTCCCCTGCCATCTCGCCGCCCTTGTCCCGATGGTGCCTTGGTGGTTCCGCCGCACCGTTCTATCTAGGTATGTCTTCTTTTTTTTTTTTTTTTCGTTCGTTCCCTGAGTTTAAATCAACAATGAACCCTTTTTTTTTAATCTCCATGTACGAATTTCTATAATAGAAATATTGCTTTGGTTTAATTTTTGGTTGGGTCTCTGTGAGCTTGGTTTGGTGTTGTACGGTTGTACCACCTGGTATGTTTGTTTTTCCCCTCTTATGTATTGCTATTTAAATCCACAAAGAACTTGTTTTCTATCTCCATGTAAGAATTTCTATAGTAAGAATTATTTGTTTGTTTTAATTTTCGAGTTGGGTCTCCGTGAAATTATTGTTTTTTTTTTTAATCTCCATGTGTCGTACACTGGGTGTTTGATTAAATGCCTGAGAGACATATGGCTACTGCTCCGATGGTTTAACCAATGAAGCCTGAAACTGGCTGCATGCATCAGTGAAGATTGTTTGAAATACAAAGCAGGTTTTGTCTTAGATTTTGGAGGAGTGAGTCTTATGGGGAGGACTTAAGATGTCCCATTTCACAAAATGTTAGTTGGAGTAATGATATTTGCCTGCCACTTCAAAATAGCTGTTAAGGAACAAAATACTTGTTCAAAAATGGCAAAGGGGAAAGAAGGCCACTTCACTTGGCATGATTCCCTCAACGTGTACGAATGTTTAAGAAAAGATCTTTCAATCCAGCCCTTCCTATCTCAAGCGTTTCTCATTAAATTGAAGTATTCTTGAAAGACGAAAGAAGTATACGGAAGGTTCGAGATGGTAGGTTTAGAGCAGCTGTATTGACTAGAGGGGGAAGAGCAAATTCTTATAGTTGGCGCAAGTTCATGCAATGTCTTGGAAAGGATACAAATGATCCTAAAGTGACCATCAGTGAAGATTGTGAAATCAGCTTAGAAACTAATCCCATCTGCTGAAGGTGTGAAATGTCTGCCATCATAGTCCTTTCCTTCCAATCCGGAATTCTCCACCTACTGCAGACTTGGACTAGCTTTTTGCAACAACTTAGCAACAAAATTTGTTGAAATCCTAGGCTCCTAGCTGTGATAGATGCTTCCACTAAGGCTTCTTGAAGAGCATCAGTCACAGAGGTTGCAGCACAGCTCCCCGATGCCCCTGAACACTAACTCACCATATCTGTTCTTAGCTTCAAATGCATAAGTAGTACCGTACTTGTTTCTGAAAGTGCTGAGTTTCCTCTTTAATAAAGGCATCCTGGTATACCTGAATGGAAGAATGCTTGCACTGTGCTGCAGATATCTTGCCTCACTGTTTGCCAAAAATCTTGGAAGAAGAATGCTGGAATGCCATCAGGATGTTTTTTCACAGGTCTAACTCCTTCTATGGTACAAAAAGCTTTGTCTAGCTTAATAGCATTTTGTGTTTTTGAAGGGTAACATTCAGTTTGGGTGCACACAGCTTACAAATGAGTAGTGTTAAAATTTCATTCAAACCTAGCATTTGGTGGTATATAATTGTAGTAGAATGCAATATAAAAAATTATTGGTTTATGTAACCTGGGGTTCTTATGATTTTAAAAACTGTTTGTTGCAGGGAACGCAACTGTCTCAGGTGATCAAATTGAAGACCGAAGAATGTAATGTATGTAACTACTTTAAGAGGCATGACATTGAATTCGCACCAACGAGAAAAAAGTGTAATTACTAGACTATTGGACATTAATTGAAGGCTGAAGAATGAAGCTACAATGCAGAAGAGAATTCCTAAGTGGCTTTGGTGATTATTAGTGATTTCTTAAATCAATAGTGGGATTGTGATAGCCTTTTGTATGGGGTCCAAGTGTTAATGTTGAAAGTTACCTTTATTTGCAGTGACTAAATATGTAGGAGTACTAAAAAAAAGGATTTGTAATGTAATGTATCTATATGTGAAATTTAGATGTAATGTAATATAAAAATGTTCACAACTATGTAATGTTCAACTTATGAAATTAATGGTAGTATATTTTCTCAAGTTTAGTATTTATTTGTGGCCATGCTCAAATTTGTATTTTCCTTTAAAAAAGAGCTTTTGGAACTTTTTAACACATCTCCCTTTTTCCATCTTATTATTCAGTGCACTGCCAAAACTCAGTATCAATGGAAGTAATGTCTCTAAACAAAGACGTGCATTGTAACTGCATATATGGTGTAATAAATCAAAAGCAAGTTGCCATGAATGAATCAATAACCACCAAAAAATGATTGTCTCCCAATCTACCATGAATTGAACTTTATGCAATAACTCTAAGGATCTCAATTAGTATTCTTAAAAGGATCTCAATATGCCATGAATTGAAATATCAAATGAGTGTTTACAAATAGTATATTGTTTGCCAAAAAATAACACTCAATGAATCAATAATTACACTTTTTTGGCAATATTGAAAAACAAAAGTATACTGGAACCATCAATATTTTATAAAGGTTGTATATCACTAAACAAAATATTGAATTAAAAAATTATTTTTCTTCTTGCTACCATTGGGCCTTAGCCTTTCCCTTATCTTTCTTGCTTCCACTAGTGTTGTCCTTTGTATGACTTTGACTTGATTGTTGATTACCTATATTTGATTGCTAAGTACCCTGTAAAAAGCCAAAAAGGCTGGAAAAGTTCAACAAAGTATTACTTGAAATTTGGATGAAAAGTTCAACAAAGTAGTACTTGAAATTTACCGATAATTTTTTACTCCCTTTAGCTCTAGACGTAGTTGATTGTCCTGATTGCCCTTTCTTTTTCTTTTTATAAGCCTTCTTGTTGGGGTTATGAGGAGCTTTACAAGTTCTTTGATTATGGCCCCATTGGAAACAATTCCCACATTTCATGGCAATTCCTTTCTTGCTCACCCTAAATGCATTAATAGGTTCTCCTGCCTCCCTCTTTCTTACCTTATTACACTTGCCTACTTTCTTTGTAAATTTTGGGGGCTTGATTGGGTCAGAGGGTGTTTTTGGCCACTGTTCATGGCTTGGAAGTGGGCTTACCATCCATTGGTAACAACTTAGGAATGTCTCCTTATTGTAAGCAATGTCTACATAAGTCTCAAGTTGCTCTCCATGCTCAATTATTGCAGCAGCAGCATGAAAACATGGGATTCCACTCAATCCCCATCTCCCACAACCACAAGTCCTCTCATTTAGGTCCACCACATATCTTCCACCATAAATATAATCCACCTCATACTTGGACTCTCCATTCCAATGAGAAATGCAATGTCCAACCTCGCTCTTTATCCTCTCAAGCTTTTTATGGATTCTTGGACAAACCCTCCCTACATACCTTCTCATATGATCTCTTTTGGTTTGCAACCTTTGCATCAACATCACTCTTATGATCTCCATCATTGTCAACACTGGTTTATCCCTAGCCTCCAAAATCCAAGCATTGAAAGACTCTGCTATATTGTTTACTAGAGTGTCACTCTTGCTTCTTGGATTAAAAGCATGTCTGCTCCATGCTCTCACATCTAACTTCACAAGCCACTCATATGCCTTCACATCTAGCTTATTTAACTCATCCACGTGGAAGTCAAAAGAAGTCTTTGTTGCTGCCCTAGCAGCACTCCACGTTGCATCTTTAAGTACCTTCCCAGGAAAATCCTTCTTGAAATTTGCATGTAAATGCCTAACACAAAATCTGTGCTTTGCATTAGACATCAAATCCTTAAAGGTCTCTACTAATCCTTGCCATAAAAAATACACAAATATTCATTAGTAATTCATATTCAGGTTATAGATCATGATATTTTTTAAAAATAAATAAATAATTCGCATGCACATTAATTGTTTCTTGCCTTCTATCGGTTTGAGATAAAAACCCATCCATTCTCATCCACATGCCCAATGACCAATGTCATCCAAGAGACATTGTAGAAACCAGGTCCAAGAGCTTTTATTCTTAATTTCAACAATAGCATAAGCGATTGGGAAGATATTATCATTCCCATCCTTCCCAACAGCAACCAACAATTGTCCTTCAGTTGTCCCCTTCAAATGACAACCATCTATCCCAATAAGTGGCCTACAACCTGCTAAGAATCCCCTTTTGCAAGCATCAAGACAAACATATATTCTCTCAAACACATTATTCGCAGTTTGTATCTTCACTGTGCTACCTACATTCCACTTCCTAATAGCAGCTGCATAGTCCCAAAGTCTATCATATTGCTTCTCCTCAACACCATGTATCATCTTGAAGGCCATTTTCTTAGCCTTATAACATTGGTCCAAAGTCTCATCAACTTCATGGTCCCTAAACACTGCACCCTTCAATGCATTTGCTGTCCAAGTATGATCATCTCTAAAGAATGACAAATATTTATTGGCTAGCCACCTTGAAGAAATCTTAATATTCTTATGATCCTTGCCACACATATGTATGCTTTTAAAACTTTTGATTTGAAAGGCATCTCCCATTTGTGTTTAGGATGCATGTATCTTCCAACCACATTTTTTTTTACATACAACTGTCACTCTCCACTTATCATTGTGCTTATACTCAAAATCATGTTTTTCTTTAATACACCACTCCTTTAGTGCCTACTTGAAGACTACATGTGATGCAAATTTTTGATCCTTCATTAGCTGTACATTCTCCATGCCAATGCGTTGGTTAAACTCAAGGAACCTAGGCCTTGAATTCCCTTCATCATCAAATGACCCTTCTGCACTCCTCAACTCATCATTGTCCCCATGGTCTGAGTCTCCTTCACCATTCCAAACTCCCTTAAGCTGCTTGCCCCCAATTGCTTTATTGATTCCATCATCCTCCATAGCAAAATCTTCATTTATATCATCATCAAATTCAGAAAAATCACTCAAATTGTAATATTCGTCATCCTCGTCATCAATTGGAACATTAAAAATTTCAAATTGGCCATCAGCCTCAATATAATCATATTGAGATTGAGCGACTTGTACATTTGGCATAGAAGATGAATTTTCAGGGAGTGACAATAAAATTCATCCATGGCTTCAATACAAAATTAACAAGAACATTAATAGAAGAGCTGGAGAAAACAAAATTAAATGTATAGTGGGAAAAATATATATTACAATTTGCACGTGCACATATGCATGATTGCTGCTAATTCAATTCACATAATTCAAAATATTACAATATGCATGATTGCTGTTAATCAATATCATTGTTTACCATTTATAAATGGATTGTGCACGATCAATGATGCTAGTTTCCACTGTGGTGGCTTAGCATGACCCAAAAATTGCTGAATTTAAACTCAAATTCTATCACATCTTCCTAGTTTTTACAATATTAATCAAACAAATAAACTTTAGAAAAAGTAATGGAGCAGGGAATTGTTCAAAGATGGGGTAATAATCTGCAAGAAATACTCAATTTGCTTTATCTTCTTTACTTGCTTTGTTGTGCTCCTTTTTCTTTCTTTCTTTTGGATGGTGGCTTAGTCAGTAGACCATATGGCTGGAATCATTACACTGAGACCTTTAAGGTGGGGAAGCTAAACCTCATGGAGTCCTAAGATTTATAAAAAAAAAAAACTAACCAAAAGCCATAACTTTAATAGTAAACCTTCTCATTATGTCAGCTGCGACATATCAGCTTGAAAATCATGGTAAGAACTTGATATCAACTTGATGAAGTAATGGTGTGGCAGGGAAGCAAATATAAATGGAGTAATGGTGTTGCATATTGACAACGTAGTTGACAATTCCTATAAATGAAGTAATGGCGTGGCAGGGAAGTAAATGAAAATTTGAAGCCAACGTATTTGACAATTACTATGAAGAAAGTTTTTCATATTTGACAATTACAGCATTGAAATTATTTGCAATTTGTATTTTCACTGATGCGTGTAGCCAGTTTCAGGCTTCATTGGTTAAACCATCAGAGCAGTAACCATATGTCTCTCAGGCATTTAATCAAACACCTAGTGAACGACACATGGAGATTAAAAAAAAAAAACAATAATTTCACAGAGACCCAACCCGAAAATTAAAACAAACAAATAATTCTTACTATAGAAATTCTTACATGGAGATAGAAAACAAGTTCTTTGTGGATTTAAATAGCAATATATAAGAGGGGAAAAACAAACATACCAGGTGGTACAACACCAAACCAAGCTCACAGAGACCCAACCAAAAATTAAACCAAAGCAATAATTTCTATTATAGAAATTCGTACATGGAGATTAAAAAAAAAAAAAGGTTCATTGTTGATTTAAACTCAGGGAACGAACAAAAAAAAAAAAAGAAAAAAAAAGAAGACATACCCAGATAGAACGGTGCGGCGGAACCACCAAGGCATCGTCGGGACAAGGGCGGTGAGACGGCAGGGGAATGCTCACAGTGGCTTTGAACTGACTGCCTCTCTCTCTTTCACCGCCGGACCTGTTTCTCTTACCTGTTCTTTCCGTTGGGTTTTGACTTTGGGTGATTAAGTTTGTTTTTAAAAGTCACATGAGTCTCACGTGCTTATTCTGTTAGTGTTTTGGTGTGAGTATTGATTTGGCAATTTTGAATAGTTTATGGAGTAAATTGGTCAATATAAAAGTTGAAGGGGTCTTTCAGCCCGTAATTGAAAATTTAGGGGGTGTATGGCCATTTTCCTCCTTACTTTCAAATGGAATCTTAGAGAATGAAACAAAGGAGCCCATATTTTAGCCTCCTAGTGTTTTAAGAACATTTCTTCTAATCATTTTGTTGTAAGCTATGCTCCAACCCCTTTAATGGATGTTATCTTATTGGAGCAAGCTCTTTTTTTTTTAGCTGTATATGCTTTGTTTTGTTTTTTTTTTTTTCTCCTTTGAATAAAAGCTTCAGTTGATCATTAAAAAAAAACTTACAAATTATTACTTAACAATGTTTTTTATTTTTTGTTTTTTAGAATAACTTATGAATTAGCATAAAAGACATCATCTTATGTGTCATAATGCTCGTGCATCATTATTCTCACAATGCACATCCCCTTCAATTATATTTGTATCCCTTCGAGCTCATAAATTAGGCACCAATAGTCAAACTTGAACTTTATATCAACTAGTGATGACAAATGCTTATATTAATCTCACTACATGTTGAGTTTGTTTGGGAACAATTTATCTAGATTTTTGCTAAAAGTATTGTAAATAAAAAGTAAAAAATAAAATAAAATAAATGTGTAATTCATGTGAAACTTGCAAATTGTAAGAAAAATAAGTAATAAATTAGCTTATAAGTACATTTCAAATTGACACATTATAATTATAAGGGAAAAATAAATAAATTAATATACACAATAATAAGGGAAAAAATATCTAAACAAATGGTTCTTAGAAAATGAATAAATAATATCACTTAACTTTTTTTTTTTTTTTTGGAGAATCATTTAACTACAAGACTTTTTTAAGTCTTTATATAATTAAGTCAAAAAAAGTCTTTATATAATTATTATTCGGTAGACATTAGGTTCAATACTTTTGTTTACTAGATCCATCCGAAACATGACACGTGTCTGTTTTTAAATCACAATCCAGACTTGTAAACTCCAATCAAATTTTCAAAATTTTAGCCAAAAACCAAACGCGGTCTTTTCGAGTTTATTTTGTCGTTTTTCGTCGGCGCTTAAAAGTGTGTTTTCTCACAGAGACAAAATTCCCACCAAAAAGGTAAAATCGTCTCGATCCGCACCTTCAAATTTCCACCAATGAAATCCAATCACTAAAAATCCAACGGCCAAAACCCTCCACACTTATAATTCACACGGATCGCTCTATCATCGAACGGCCACACCACCACCCCCTCCCCTAATATAAACCCACAAACCTTCTCTCCCATTTTTCCATCAAAAACAAAAACAACAAAACAGTCTTTCAAAAACAAAGAATCACAGAGAGAGAGAGAGAAAATGTCAGGAAGAGGAAAAGGAGGCAAGGGTTTGGGAAAGGGAGGAGCGAAACGGCACCGTAAGGTTCTGAGGGATAACATTCAGGGAATTACGAAGCCTGCCATTCGGCGTTTGGCCAGGCGTGGCGGAGTCAAGCGTATCAGCGGGCTCATCTACGAGGAGACACGTGGCGTCCTCAAGATCTTCTTGGAGAACGTGATTCGCGATGCCGTGACCTACACCGAGCACGCTCGCCGCAAGACTGTTACTGCCATGGATGTTGTTTACGCTTTGAAGAGGCAGGGCAGGACTCTCTATGGTTTTGGAGGTTAAGAGATGGAGGTTAGAGTTAGGGTTAGGGTTTAGTATTTGGATTATGTTTTGAATTAGGGGTTTTATTGTAATTGGAAATTGATTATTAATCGACTGGTACTTTGGTATTTGCTTTGTTTTGAGTTTATACTTTATATATGAAATTATGAATAGAATCTTAGCAGATATGTTTATAGTTTCATTATGAGTGGAATTTAGTCGGAACAATAGGTGGTTATCAATTACAAATTGGGTTCAATTGTATTTTATAACATCCCAAGTCCCAACAAGGTTCACCGAACCATGGACCTTCTATGGGGTTTGAATTTCTAAGTATTACTCACACATGAGCTATTTCAAATTCTTAAAATTTTTTGAAAATTGTTAGTTGTTTGATTCTTACAAAACTCTGAATAGGTTTTGAATGTAATCAACTCACAATTTGTTTTCACAAATGTTTAATTGTTTATAAAATGTTACAGATTTGTGTTGGGTAAAATATATTTGTCATCTTTGAGATTTGAGATTTGGGCTAAAGACAGGCAGATTCGAAACTTTCTAAAATTGAATCAACTTGGTCTTTAAACCTAATTTAGACGATTCTTAACAATTGAATCGACTTGGTCTATAAACACAATTCTGACTATTAACAGTTACTCATTTGCTCATTTTTCTCCTTTCTCACGGTTGTGATTAAGGAGTTTTGAACTGACATTAGCTTAAACCTTATCCAATTTACTCAAGTTTGTTGAAGTTTTAAAGTCCACGTTGTATTATGAAGTACTAATTTTTCATAAATTGCGTTTACAATATTATTATAGATTGCAAGCATAGATAGAAAGCGAGCTTATCAGAATGTGAAGTTTTTATGAAGTTTTATCAGAACAAGTTATGGACCAAAAATGAGTCTGGTGTGCATTAGAAGAGGAAAAAGAATAGCCCCCTGGTGCGAATATTGTGCCACGATGTGGAGAGTTGTGTGCTTTGCAAAAATATCGTGCCATGACGTGGATGGTCCTAACATACCCAAGAGTGCGCCTCACACTATGAGTACTGCTGGTTTAAGTGGGCTGGGTATGATCACATGCGTGAGACTTTTCTTTTTTGTTCATTAACCAAAAAAAAAGAGTACTTCCAACATATAAGAAAATAAGTTGGGTTGAATCTTTGAAGGTTTGGATTGATCTTATTGTTGTTGAAATTGAAAATTAAAAATATTGTAGTAAACTAATTTTTAAATGTATAAATAGGGTCAAAATTGAAAATTAAAAATATTGTAGTAAAATAATTTTTAAATGTATAAATAGGGTCAAGAGATTTGTGAACAGTGTATAAATAGTTTTTTTTTTTTTTTTTTTCTGCATAGTAATATCACACATGTGATATTACTGTTCATGTGTAGGATAAAAAAAAAAATCTGAAAATGCAAAACGCACATTCAGTGAAATCCAAACGGGTATTAAGGGTCCGTTTGAACATAGTTGAAAATTGAAAAATATTGTAGTAAAATAATTTTTAAATGTGTGAATAGTATCGTGAGACTTATTTTTAATGAAAAAATTGTTGAAAAGTGAAATTTGTAGGTCTATGAACAGTGTATGATGTGCATTGATTGGTTGAAAAAAATAAGAAAAGTCAAATTTGGTGGATACTGTTTATATACAGTACATGAACAGTAACTACAAGTCTCACAAATACGTGAAAAAAAAAAAGAAAAATAGAAAAACGCAATTGCAGACGCAAACGTGGTCCCAAAAGTAGCCTAAATGTCTGGTCCAAGTCCGCGGCTATGCCTGTAGCACCATATTTGGGATGATTGCTGTGCTTGCTGCAATCACAATTTACAAGTACGTTGAAAGTTCAAATATATGGTGAAAAGTTATAGCTTTGGACTGGGCTGAAGTTCCAAAATTTTCAGGCGCTAGACGGCCCAAAATTTCCTATAATGCAGTGAGATAATCCAAAGGCGGATTAAATTAGAGTGGACAGTCCAGGCCCAGACAGAGACAAATTTTTGGTTTGAAGTCCAATTATTTGGGCAATATGGATTAACTTTTTGATTATTGGCGGCGCTTTCTAGGGAAACAATCCAAAGAGGGATTAAATTAGAGTGGAGAATCCAGGCCCAGACACTGAAAATTTTTGGTTTCAATATTTTGAAGTCCAATTATTTGGGAAACATGAATTTAACATTTTAATTATTGACACTTTCTAGTGTTTTCTAGTATTTTCAATGAAGAAGTGAATGAGTTCGGCTCCTTTCTAGTTTTAATGTTTCATATTATCTCTTGTTTTTAAACAAATGTAGAAAATGTGGCGTCTACAAAATCTAATAGTGAAAAAACATAGTCACATCACAACATTGTTTATTTCTTTTACTTGCATTCTTCAGCAGTATACCCACTCCACTTGGTGGTCGATGAAAGTTTTGGCAGCATCCCAAGAGAGGAAGACAATCCATAAGCATAAACAAAAAAGAAATTATTGTGATTTTAAAAATAATGAAAGAAAAGGGCAAAAACATACTTTATTTTAATTTATTTTAGTCCTTTGACTTTATATTTGTTTAATTGAATTCAATTAAGTTTTAAATTTATTCAATTTATGCATATATTGAAGTATTGAACTGAGCAAAAACAAAGTTAAAAGATTAAAATGAAATTTAATTAAACTTTGAGTATGTAATTTACATTTTAACTTTCTTTTTATCAAAATAGGTTATGGTCAATAATTCAAGAAATGAACATGTCTGTGAACCGGAAGACGAATAAGAATTAAGAATTCATATGCGATAGAGGCAAAGTTCCCACCATAAAGCAAAATCGCCTCGATCCGCACCTTTAAATTTTCCACCAATGAAATCCAATCTATAAAAATCCAACAGTCATAAACCCCATACTTATAATTCACACGGATCGCTCCCTCATCGAACGGCCACAACACCACCTCCCCCCTTTATATAAACCCACAAACCTTCTCTCCCATTTTCCCATCAATTCAAAAACAACAAAACTATCTTTCAAAAACAAAGAACCAGAGAGAGAGGGAAAATGTCAGGAAGAGGAAAAGGAGGCAAGGGTTTGGGAAAGGGAGGAGCGAAACGGCACCGTAAGGTTCTGAGGGATAACATTCAGGGAATTACGAAGCCTGCCATTCGGCGTTTGGCCAGGCGTGGCGGAGTCAAGCGTATCAGCGGGCTCATCTACGAGGAGACACGTGGCGTCCTCAAGATCTTCTTGGAGAACGTGATTCGCGATGCCGTGACCTACACCGAGCACGCTCGCCGCAAGACTGTTACTGCCATGGATGTTGTTTATGCTCTGAAGAGGCAGGGCAGGACTCTCTATGGTTTTGGAGGCTAAGAAGGAGGTTAGAGTTAGAGTTAGAGTTAGGGTTTAGTATTTGGGTTATGTTTCAAATTAGGGGTTTTTGTTGTAATTGGACTTAATTGATGTTGATTTAAGTGAATCATGAATAGACGAATATGAATTTTAAACTTTCATGCTATTCTCTTTTCAATTATTTTTCTATTGGTTTGTTTGAGTTTATATCATGAGAGTTCTTGTTTGGTGCTCTATTTGCAGATCCAATTTGCCCTAACTGGATTCCAATTTTGTTACCTGGATTGGGATAATTAGTTGTTATACATAATTTGAACTTGAAATATGAGCTTTGATGGATTTGGTTCTTGTTTTTTAAAATTGGGATTCATTTAGGGCTTAGTTGGGTGTTTATGAGGAATTTCTGTTAGCAATTATGAAACTGCCCAGAACAGAGTCTAAACTGAGAAATCAAAGATCTAGAATGAGATCTAGGTTTTTATAAATTGTATTCCTTCCTTACGTACTTGGCATTTACAAAGAACTAAGCTTTCATCTTTTAAGCAAAGCAGAAGTACATGATCTAGATTGAGGTGTTTATTAGTTTTCAAGACCTTCCTTTTTGGTGTACAAATTGGTCATCAGCAGCTTTGAGGAACATATGGAATATTTCTCTAGTAAGCAAGGTGGGAGTGAGATTTGGGTTCAATTGTATGTTAAAAATTAAAATATACCAACAAGGCTTCACCAAACCATACGCCTTCCAGAAGAGAGAACGGGGGTTTGAATTTGTAAGTTTATACACGAGCTATTTCAAAATTCTTAAAATTTTAACACTTACCAAAAGGTTCCAATCTAAAAAGCTTTTGAATGTAAGCAACTCAATTCGATGTTTATACATAAAATAATACATAGCCAATAATGTTAAAGAGTTTTTGTGTTGGGTAAAATATAAAATATAGTTAACAAAAAAATGTTACAGATTTTAAAATTGACCAACTTGGTTCTTAAACGGTTACCCTTTTATTTTTCTCTCTCATAGTGATTAAGGAGTTGGTCTTGATTGGCATTAGCCTAAACTTTAGGTGTTAACTGTATTTTGCCATTTTGTGTTTTACCAAAAAAAAAAAAAGAATCAAGAGGCATATTTGTTTATGTTTTTTTGTATTTAGGCTCTGTTTGGGAGGAGGGGAGGGAATGGAATGGAATGGAATAAAAGGAATATTTTTAGAATATTCTTCCCTCCTCTTGTTTGGGAGTTTAAGTAGGAGGGAATGGAATGGTTAGGAGGGAATGTTCATTCCTCCCTTTTCCCTCAAAACCTCAAATTTTTGTTCTCCTCAAAATTAGGAGGAATGAGAGGGAATGGGTTTAGGTTTAATGAAATTTTTGTTAAAATCCCTAAAATACCCCTTTAATATCAGCTCTTTTTTCCTCATTCAGCCGTAAAAAAATATACTGTCATTCTATTGTCCATCCTCTACAGAGTGAAGCTGCTGCCGCTGGTCTTGCCTTTTCTTTTGTCTACTACAATTTTTGGTTATTGCTCAAACCAAGTATGTCTATCTCTATCTTTTTCTTTTTCTTTTTCTTTTCGGTTGTTTGCTAGTCTTTATTTTTATATATATATATATATATATATATATATATATATATATTTTATGAACTGTTTGCTATGAGAGTGATATATAGTGTTTTTGTTTGATCAGCCTCCCTCTGTTGAACTTCTCCCTATATTGTATTCGGATATGTATGGTGTGTCCTCTGTTGAACTTCTCCCTATATATATAGTGTTTTTGTACACCTAAAAACCAAAACAAACTAGCATTCTTAACACCTAAAAACCTTGAAAGTGAAAAGAAACGAAAATTGCTGTTAGAGTTACCTGTACAGCTAAGATTCAAACTTGCATTTAGAAAATTGAAAGTGAGAATTGCTGGAAATCTGCTGTAGAACCGCTGTAAAATTGAAAGTGAGAACTGCTGAGGAACACAACTTATTTGCTTTTTACAGTGTTTCCTCTTTGCTTCCTCTGTTATTTACGAAGCAAGTGGTGTGTTGAACTTGCAGTTTTAATTCAACCATCCAATGCTACTAATATCTCCAAGGCTCACCACGTGTATGATTAATACAAAAGCTAGTGCATGTACAAGTTTAGACAACAGACAGGTGTGCGGTTAAGAAAAAAATATTTATATCACTAGTGTACTAATATCTACAAAAGCTAGTGTACTAATATCTCCAAGGATTACCGATGGTTTTGTCTAAAACCATGGTCTACTAGGATGTGGTTTTGTAACCCCTAATAGGTGGTTTTACTATTATCACATTCTTTAAAAAAAAAAAAAAAAAATTAAAGGATTACCATATTTATGTTATATTTTATATATTTATTTATCAATCTTTAGATACAATACTAAATAATAAAGATGTAAATGTATTGATGCATGTGTGTATATTTGCTTACAATGTGCCCATAATTTTCTAAGTTGGACTAATAACATAACTATTTTTTTACTTAGATGGATTTGAATGATGAGGTACTTAAGACCATAATTTTTTCGGATTTTATGTGGAAACTAGCCTTGGTTCATGTTGCATGCCGTTATTTATGTTACATTGTCCATCAAAGGCAACGACTAAAAAGAAGACGTGTTCCCCACATTCCTACACAATCAATCATAGAAAGACAAAAAGTTCGTGATGAACTAATGTCTCGACTTAGGAATAGTGAAAAATGCTATGATGTAATACGCATGGGTCCACAAGCTTTTCAAGGTTTGTGTGACATTTTGCGGAGAGATGGTGATCTTCAAGACACACAGCGTGCCACGGTTGAAGAGCAAGTTAGCAAGTTTCTTCACATGCTAGCACATAATCAAACGACTCGTACAATGTCCTTCTTTTTTTGTCGTTCCGGTGAGACCATTAGTCGCCATTTTCATAACGTGCTAAGGTCAATAATTATGTTAGAGGATCAATTCCTTCGACAACCTGATGGAACCCAAGTGCCACTTGAAATACTACAAAGTAGTAGGTTCAACCCATATTTTAAGGTAAATATATCATGCATATAATTTATATTTGATAGTAGTTTAGTACAAATATATTTTAAGGTAAATGTTTTGAAAGATAATGTTAATCTCAGAATTGTATTGGGGCACTTGATGGAACACATGTTCGTGTCAAAGTGTCTAATGTGGATGCACCAAGATATCGGGGTAGGAAGGGTTACACAACACAAAATGTGTTGGCAGCATGCTCATTTGATTTAAAATTCATATACGTCTTACTAGGTTGGGAAGGAACTGCGTCAGATTCAAGAATAATAAAGAGTGCTTTAACTAGAAATGATAACTTGAAAATCCCACAAGGTAAATTTAATTCAAATACGTATTAGGATGTATTCTTTATAATTAAAAAATTTGTAGTATATAATTAATGGTTGTTATTGTTTATTAGGTAAATATTATCTTGTTGATGCGGGATACATGAATAGAAGTCGTCTGATTGCACCTTATAGGGGAGTGAGTACTCTATTCGTCCCCCTGAAAATGCTAAAAAATTGTTTAATTTGCGGCATGCATCATTGCGCACTGCTATTGAAAGAGCATTTGGTGTACTTAAAAAGAGATTTCCTATCATAGCAAGTACTACAGAGCCTAATTATTGTGTTAACACCCAAAATGAAATCATTTTAGCATGTTGCATACTTCATAATTATTTAATGGGTGTCGATCCTGATGAAAGTCTTATTGCTGAAGTTGATGAAGAGGTTTTGCATTCTCATCGTGAACGTGTGGGCCTTACTCCAAGAGAAGATGATGAGGATGCTAGGCAAGGAGATATTATAAGAGATTCTATAGCATCAGCCATGTGGCAAAACTATGTCCAAATGTGATAGCTTTTGGGTTTATTGTTGTCATGTCGTTTAAGACTATGCTATGTTTCAATTACTTAGACCTAAATGTTATGCAAATTTCTCTTTTTATTTTGACGTTGCTCTTTACAATTTGATAATTAATATTAATATTTACACAATATTTTATATGTGTTTTTTGTCCTATTAATTATAGCATGGGTAAGATATCAAAGAAGAATGGTGGAGATCCAAGCAAAGAAGTACAATGGACTAGTGTTATGGATGATGCTTTAGTGGATGCTTTTTTACATCAGGTGATCATAGGTGGTAGAGTTAATGGAACTTTTACCTCTAAGGCATATGACGACATAGTAAAAGAGTTGGTTGAAAAATTTGACATGGAGATTAACAAGGATAAGGTGAAAAATCGACAGAAGACACTGAAGAAGAATTTTCATGAATGCTATGATATATTTAAAGATGGATTGAGTGGTTTTGGATTGAATGATTCTTTAAATATGTGGACAGCTGAACCAGAAGTTTGGAAGCCACTCATAGCGGTAAATTACCATTTTTTGTGAGTTTAATTTTGTGTTACATAATTATATCTGTTGTTTAACCATTTGTCTTGGTTTGTAACAGTCTAAACCTGTAGCCAAGAAGTGGATGACAACACCTATACCCAACTACTCTAAGATGGCACAACTTTGGGCTAAAGATAGAGCAAAAGGTGATCATGCTGAAACTGCAAAGGAGAAACGTGCTAGGTATGCTGCATCGACCACTATTGATGAGATTGATAATTTGATATCTCAAAATGAAGTTTCTTTGGAAAACTTTGAAGTGGAAAATGATCAGAGGTCACCAGAAATTAATGTTGCATGTTCTCGACTGCCATCACAAGATGCAATGTCTTCTAAAAGCAAGAAAAGACGACTGGCAGAAAATGATGAACTCGGGAATGTAATTTCCCAGTCATTTGATAATATATCAAAGGCAATTGAAAAGGCGACTGAGGTTATGGCAAGGTGCTTTTCAAAGTCATATGGAGCAGAAGTTCACGCAGCTTTGGGCGTATTGGACTTAGATCCAATATCAAAAACTGAGGCCTACATATTTTTGATGGAAAATCCAACATATAAGGAGATGTTCTTTGGTTGCCCAGATCATGAGCGCAAATGTGTCTTATTGACACTGATGTCTAGGCCGAAAAATTAAAAAAAGTGTGGGATTTTTTGGCGAACCTTAGTTTTGGGATAGATTATGTTATTTTGTTTTGTTTTGGCAAGACTCATAATTGGAGTTTTTTTTTTTTTTTTTAAGATATTTGTTTGCACTGTTAGACAATATTTATTTTGTTGAGAATAAATATGTGATGCGTGAATTGCTTTACAACATAGAAATATACATAACTTGTTTTTTAGCAATTATAAGTTCTCATTGATTATTTTTTATGTTCTTTAAAATGAGGGGTATAATAGTAATGTTATTATAAAATGATTCCATTCCATTCTTTCCAATGTCACTTCCAAACGGTATTACTTACTTTCCATTCCTTTCCATTCCTTTATTTTATAACATCCAAACAAGATTTTTAAATTTCATTCCATTCCATTCCATTCCTTTCCTTTCCCTACTAAATCCATTCTATTCTATTCCATTCCATTCCATTCCATTTCTTTAATGACCATTCCATTCCATTCTATTCCATTCTTTTATAAATGATAGTCGACTAAAGATGGGTAAAGATATCCATTTTTCCTGTTAATCTCGACTCTAGTTTGTTGAAGTTTTAGGATTATGTTTTTGTAGCCAACGTTGTATAAGAAACAAGTTGGGTTGAACCTTCGAAAAGCCTGTAAGCCTGGTCCAAGTCCACGTAGCCATAAGTTGAAAGTTCAAACGTTATAGCTTTGGACTGGGCTGAAGTTCAGGATATTAATAGGTTCTTCCTTAGGTCATCCTTAAATTGATGTGGCCAAAATTTTTAGGTGCCAAACGGGCCAAAACTTCCTATAATTAGGGTGGGGAATCATTCAGAAAAAAAAGAAAAAGAAAAAGAAAAAAGTGGGGAATCCAGGCCCAGACTCAGACAAATCTTTGGTTTCATTATTTTGAAGTCCAATTATTTGAGCAACTTGCATTTAACTTTGTGATTATTGGCACTTTCTAGGGAAACAATCCAAAGAGGGATTAAATTAGAGTGGGGAATCCAGGCCCAGACACTGAATTTTTGGTTTCATCATTTTGAAGTCCAATTATTTGGGTAACATGGATTTAATTTTGTGATTATTGATACTTTCTAGTATTTTTATTAGAGACGTCAATACTTTGACTCTTCTCTGTTTTAATGTCTCATGATATTTCCGGTTTTTAAAAAAATGAAAAAAGAAAACACTGCATCTACAAAATCTAAATGGTGAAAAACAAAGCCACATCACAACATCAGCCCACACACCATTGCACTTGGTAGTGGATGAAAAAAATCGGCAGAAATCGTGCTAGAAAGGGAGAAAACCCATAAGCACAAACAAAGAAGAAATTATACTGATTCTAAAAATAATTAAATAAAGAATGAAAATGAAAAAAACTCACTTCATTTTAATTTATTTCAGGCCTTAAACTTTATGTTTGTTCAATTGAATTTAAATAAGTTTCAAATTTATTCTATTCAAGCATATGTTGTACTTGGTAAAAGCAAAATTGGAAGCTGAAAATAAATTTCAATCAAATTTATAATGTGCAATTTGAATTTTAGCTTTCTATTTATCAAAAACCAGTTACCAACAAGAAATGAATATGCGTGAGGAAAAAGAATTTTAAGAATCCATATGCAATAGTGAATGATCCTTCACTTTCGGCTTTCCATCTTACAATTTATTAATCGATGACATTGCCGCCGAAGTAGATGAAGTGGTGAACTTTTTCAAAATAAAGAACACAAGTGGGGTTGAATCTCTGGGCATCTACATTGACGTTTTCTGACCTTGAAAGGCCTAAAAGCGTGGTCCCAAGTCCACGGATGTGTCTAGCACTATATTTGGGATGATTGCTGTGCTTGCTTCACGCTCACGTAGCCATAAGTTGAAAGTTCAAACAATTAGTTAAAAAAACTTTGGTCTGGATTCGGATGGAGGGGAGAAGGAGGAAAAGTGGAGGGAAGTAGAGTAGAGTTAATTAAAAATAAACTAATTTTGTACTAAATCTACTATGTTCTACTTTACTCTCCCTCTCTCCTCTTCAATCCAAACGGACCATAAAAATTCAGGACAGAATAGGTTTTTCTGCATATTAGCCTAAATTGACATGGCCAAAATTTTCAAGTGCTGACGGGCCAAAACTTCCCATAATGGGGTGGGAAAAATTTTGGTTTCATTATTTTGTATTCCAACTATTTGGGATATATGGATTTGAATTTGTGATTATTGACACTCTTTAGTGTTTCTAACAGAGATTTTCATAGTTCAAATATTCTCTATTTTATTGTTATAACTATTGAATTATTCAAAAAAAAAAAAATGAAATAACACTTTTGGCCTTTGTACATTTGTTAATGGTTCCAATTTTGTCTATATATATAAATATTGTCAATCTTGTCCGACTTTCAAATCAATACCATTCAACTATTAATTGTGTTAATTTCATCTCTCAACTTTGTCATTAAAAGTTGATTTGAGAAACTAGAGAAATATTATGGTAAAATCATTGATTTAAAAATTTTTCTTTTTGGTAGAATAAGAAAATTTTATTTTCTATTTTCACCTCATTTTAGGAAGATTAAAAATGGTAAGTTTTGCCAATAACTTTGTAGCTTGTTAATTGACATTTTCTTGTATTTCAAAAAACAAAGATGTTTAGTGTTCAAATCTCCTTTACTTCAATTATTATCAAATTTTTTTTTTTAAAGTAGGTTTTGATTGAAAACTCTCTCTCTCTCTCTCTCTCTCTCTCTCTCTCTCTCTCTCTCTCTCTCTCTCTCTCTCTCTCTCTCATATTTTTATTCCACTAATTTACTCTACTTAACAAGGGGAAACACCGATCCATTTGCTTTTTCTCTCAAACAGAAAGTACTGGAGATGCCGTATTTCCACACTAATTACATTTGCTTTTTGACAACACTCTTCCTGTTTTGCAAAACTTCATTTCCGGCTTACTATCTTTATATTGTCAATTTTTACCATTATCCAATATTTATGGAGTTGAAGGCGGGAGATCCTTGTAACTGAATAGAAGGAAAACATTTTTTTTAGAAGAAGGAAAACAAGGCAAAGAAATGGAGTTCCATAAATTTAATAGCTCATAAATACATGTCCTTTTCACAATACCTGCCTGCTTGCATTGTCATGTCCAAATTTTCTGCTTACCGTTTACCTTTTACATGACCTACAACCAAACAATATAGGTAGTGGTTCTATTTTGTTCATTGAAATGCCAAACCATTTAAGTGTCTTTTGACTTACCCAACTGATTGGAGTAACTTAATTAGGCCTCAACGATGTGGTGATATCATTAATTTATAAAAAAAAAAAAAAAAAAAAAAAAAAAACAACAACAACAACAACAATGTTGATATCAATTTTTTTTCTTCTTCTAAAGATAGGATTTTTACTCTATTTTAATCTAAGTGTATATGTGTGTGAAACCCCTTCCTAAAAACTTAAACCCCAGCTTTTTCCCCCCACACCCTACAAGCATTTATATTTATGGAGTGATCACCGCACCAAGGTTGCACGATGGTAAAACATTGATATCATTACTAAGGGACAAAATTGCCTTATGCCCTTTTCACTCAAATTATATAGCCTTATGCCCCCCTTCCCAAACTAATTAGGACAATGCCCCTCTTTTGTAACTCGATTTTCTCAAAATCGAGTTTAAAAAAAAAAAATTCTAAAGCCCTATAATGACCTTTTTAAAGACCTATAGTGATGTTTTAAGGACCTATAGTGACATTTTGTAACTCGATTTCATGAAGATAAAGTTATAAAACGCCACTATAAATCCTTAAAAATGTCACTATAGAATTTAACTTGATTTTGAGAAAGTCGAGTTTTAAAAGAGGGGCATTTTCCTAATTAGTTTGAAAAGGGGGGTATAAGGCTATATAATTTGGGTGAAAGGGGCATAAGGCAATTTTGTCCCATTACTAAGTCTTAATACCCACTTTCTCAAAAATAAAAAGTCTTAATATCCAAACATTATGAGAACCTACACTCAATTTTGTAGGATCTAAACATGTCTAATCATGGAAAACTTTCAAAAGGGCCATAAATTTAGACTTGGTCTTTGGGATCAAACCAAAAAAATATTTCAGGCGTACTTTTTTTTTTGGGGAGAATATTTCGTGCATTAGCTACTTATTAGAAGCTGCCATTTTCATATCATGAACGTTGCACCAATTGCTTCTTTGGTGTAATATTCTTTGTTTAATAATGTTAGTTCATCTGTTTACTTGTTTAGTTTAATGGGGACAAAATTGGCTCCTGCCCTTGTTGGGCAAACTAAGTAGCATTCTATCCTTTTTCCTAAACTAATTAGGAAAATGCCAATTTTTTGAAACTCGACTTTTTCAGAATCGAGTTAAGCCCTGTGGTGACTTTTTAAGGACTTATAGTGGCATTTTATAACTCGAGCTCCATGCACTCGAGTTATAGGTAAAAAACTTGCATAGAACTCGAGTTCATGGAGCTCGAGTTACAAAACGCCACTATAGGTCTTTAAAATGTCACTATAAGTCATTAAAAACGTCACTATAGGGCTCCAGAATTTTTATTTTTTTTTTAACTCGATTTTGAGAATTTCAAGTTTTAAAAGAGGGGTATTTCCTTAATTAGTTTGGGAAATGGGGTAGAATACTACTTAGTTTGCCCGAAAAGGGCAGATGCCAATTTTGTCCATTTAATGGGGATGGTCTTAAGTGACTCTCGAAAAGTGAAAGTTTCAAATTCTTTATTATTACATTTTTTTTTTTAATTAAAAGGGTAAAAGGAACTATTAACCGTGTTACCTTTATTCATCATATTATTATTAGGTATTCGTAGTTTCTGATAGTTTATTTGCATTAAGTTTATCAAAAGGTATAGTTTTTGGTAATTTTTATATTAAATGTATAGCAAAAAGTTAAGAGTTAGCTTATTTTCAAAAAAGATAATTTCGTTAAACTAAAAAAAGAAAAAAACTAAGGCAGAAAACAAAAAGCTAAAAACTATTTAGGTTATGTTTGGTAACAGGTTTTTGTTTTTTATTTTCAAAAACTTTTTTTTGGGAATATAAAGAAAAACAATTTTCTTGTATTTTTTAAATCAAAAACATGTTTGATTAATTGAAATTAAAAGGATAAGTTTTTGAAGAAAAAATAGAAAATACTAAAATATGTTGTTACTAGGATTTGAACTTTAATGCTAACTTATCAAATGAGATAGATTCATTAAATTATATGCGTATTTTCATTGATTTTTGAAAATTAGAAATTGAAAACAGCCTTTTACATGTTTTCAGTTTCCTTCACAAATTGAGTTATGAGAATAGTTTTTGTTTTCTATCCATTTTGAGTTGCCAAACAAGTTTTTTAGTCTCAAAAATAAAAAATTATTTTTGGATATAGAAAATAAGGGAAAAAACAGTTACCAAACATACCCTTAGTTTTTCCCAAATAAGTACCTAGTAGCTTTTCTACTCACTAATAAACTAATGTTTAAGGGAGCGCTTCTAAACCAAGATATGAAGGCGGAAGCACACCTTCAGTTAATTTGAGCCATAATCTCACTTTAACTCCATCTGGAAAATAGTATTTTCAGGCAATGAGAGGCAAATACTCTCTCCGTCCTAATTTATTTGTCATATATTCTATTTTGGGATGTTTCAAAATATAATCCTGTTTCTAAAATTAAAACCCATTAATTTACTAATGTTCCTATTATGCCTTTATTTTATTTCCAAAACCATTTTTAATAAATTCATTTAAGGGTATTTTTGGAAACTTATACATTTTTATGCAGCAAACAAGACAATTAATGATATTTCTTTAAAATGTTGGATTTTTGAAATGGGATAAATAAATTGAGATGGAGGGAATATTTTTAAGTTGAATTAAACTTTGGTTATCACCCCCAAAGCTTTTTTAATTTCTTGATCAATATTAAGAACAGATCTCATCTTGTGGATTTCAGTTAACTCAACTGGTAAAGTCTCTAATGGTTGTATAAGAGATCTGAGATTCAATCCCCGCCTACACTAAAAACTGATTTGGTATCTTAGTCTGATGATAAAGAGCCATCATCAGGAGTGAACCCCATAGGTTGTAAAAAATTATTGTAAACTTGACATTACTCATAAATATATAATATGCAAGATAATAGATCTATAACTTAACCAATTTACTACCCAATATATATATATATATATATATATTTATTTATTTATTTATTTATTAAAAAATATATATATTTTAATAAATACAAATTATAAATAAATAACGCAATATAAACAGCAATAGTGTATATTACATACTTAATATATTTTGTTATAACCATTATTATTATCATTATATGACATTTTTGTTATCTCTCTATGCACAAAATATTTAGGAGTCTAGAAAAAAATGATTCTAGTTACAAAGTTAGTAGCATATTATAATTATATTTTCAAAAAAAAAAATGCCACAGAAACATCTCAGCCACAAATTTAAAGTGGTGTACATCAGTCAGCCATAACACACAGATTTCTATAAAACAAAATCAAAACATAATAATAACAGGCAACACTGCAACGGCACACAACGAGAGAGATACTAGCCATTCCAACGGAACGGAAGTCATAGACTCACAGTGAACAACTGGTTGCGTGGAGCATTGCTTGACGAGGATGGGAGCATAATACATAGAGTATCATAAGACACTTTTTTTTTTTTTTTTTTAATGGGTGATTTGGGATTTTTTAAGGGGAAGATTGGGGTTTTGTTATTGTTTGGAGGGCAGCGGGCTAAAGACTGGCCAAATGGGAAATTTAATTTTTGTGGTATCAAATTTATTTATTTTGGGATTTCTTTTGGTAACAAAATGATTTTGTGGGTTTTACTTTTATACATTTATTGGACAAGTTTAACAAATTGAGGACTAATTTTAAATTTTGAGAGAGCTTAGAGCATATCTAAAATTTGAGGGGGGGGGGGGGGGGTGGGTAGATGTAAAATTCTTATTTAATTTGTAGTTTGATTAGGAACTCTCATGAAAATTTTAAAAAGCTAAGGTTTCCTTGGCCCTAATGTGGCTCTACCACTAGCTAAAACACCAATTAAGTTTTAGTGTAATTAGGGTTCAAACCCCAAAGGAAAAAGATATTAATGTAATAGGAAAACAAAAAGAATTAGAACTAAGACGACTTGAATGAGAAAGAAATTTATGTGTTTAAAAAGTAGAAGGAACGAATGATATTTCTTTGAAACCTAAAAGAATAAAGGAATATATGTCTTAAGACAACTGAAGGAAGTATAACTAGGATTGTTGGAGAGATAACACCTTGGGAAGTCTTAATATAACATATGGAGGCCTGATCCAAAAGACTTAAGTCTATAAGTTTGAGTTCAACTATGTAATGTTAACCACTCTCTCTGTCATTCTTATTCGATGTAGGACTTTACTTACACATGTATTTCCAACAATCTCTCCTTACGACCTATTCGTGGGATTTGACCAAGTCCTACTAGCTTACTTATTGCCTATGAGGTTTTTTTTTTTTTTTTTTTTTTTTTTTTTTCTCTCTCTCTCAATAATCACCAACACGTCCTCTATAAACCTTTCATTTGTCATCCATGGAAATCAAGTGTTAACTCAGCACGCCTATCCATGAGAATCTATCTATACATTCTTGTCCATTGAAGCCATATGCTTCATCATGATCTAGAACCATTGACAATACTCCTTTTTTGGCCATATTTCCACAAGGACCATTTAGGCTTTGCTCTATCTACACTAAAAAGGGACCTTGAACACCTTGCGACCTTCATTGCACACCACCTAAACTTTGATATCATTTGTTGGGGAGATAATACGTAGGGGATCATCTAATTGAGTAGTTAATATATTATATAGGGACACCGCCTGATCAAAAGACTTAAGGCTATAAGTTTGGGCCCTAAATACCTTGCTACCTTTACCACACAGAACTTAAGCTTTGATAATTGGGGAGATAACACATTGGTGAGCTTCCAATAGAATAGTTAATATCACATATAGGGATTCCACCTGATCCAAAAGACTTAGGCATATGAATTTGGGCCAAATTATGTTATGTTAACTATCCCTATTGTCATTCTTATTTAATGTGAGACTTCACTTCACTTACAATTAGGACCACCCAAAGGATAAAGAGATTTATGTCTTAGGAAACCCAAAGGAATTACAATTAGGACCACTTGAAGATGAAAGAAATTTATGTCTGAAGGAAATCCAAAAGAATTACAACTAAGACAAACCGAAGGTGAAAAAGATTTTATGTCTAAATGAAACACGAATGAATTGCATCCTAAGACTACTGGAAGATGAATGAGATTTACATCTAAAGGAAAACCAAATGAATTACAACCCTAAACTCTTTTGAATATTTTGAAATGTTTTTTTTTTCTTGAAACTTGGGATTTTTAGAATGAGAGGGTGATAAAAGTTGGACTTTACCTTGACTATGTTGCAAAAATGTTGCCTTAGAATCATACTTGGGCTACTTCTACATCTTGTGTGGAAAGATGTGTCCTAACCTCTTCAAGGTTTTTGGATTTTAAGAATACCACCCACAGTTCAAGGAAATAAAAAAATTGCCCTAGTATTGAGCTTTGAGATTGGGTCATCCTTTGGATATTTTATGTGATATTTGGATAAGGATTTTCTCTTGGACCGTGATATGATGACTGGTTTCAGATAGCATGTGGATGGAGGAACCAAGTTGCACAAGTGTTGAGCAAAGTTTATTCAAGCAAATTTTGACTGGAGATAGAATTTGCCATAATTCATCGTTCTTGTGTAAAAGTTGTTGTATTTGTACATTGTAGGGTTTTGTGACCAAGTTTCTTTTTAATCTTCATTGTCTGGATGAACTGAAGAACTTTGCAGCCAACAACCTTCTCTAGTTGGTGATTGAAGTCGCATACTGGGATCTGCGCAATTGATTAATCACGTACTGGGAGCCGTGCATTACAAGGAAAGATTGTCATTACAGAACAAGTCTAATTGGATATCAGGGTAATGGTTCAACTGTAGGTTGGTAGAAGGTACTAGGATTCCTTTACTTGTAACTGTTTGTTTTGATAATAGTGGATTCTCGGGAGTGATGACCATAAAATCACCTGGTAGGGTTTTTGCTGTGTTGGTTTTTCCCGTTCGTAAACAAATTACCGTGTTAATTTAATTTCCACTGCACTTAGTTTAACTGGTGATTTGTTTGTACTACAACGCGTTTGCATGTTAATTTGATTAATTAATAAACTTGGGTAATTAATCAATTAATTTATCATAAGGGGTCAATTTCTTTTTGGCCTATGACTTTCATTGTTAAAATATATATATATATATATATATATATATATATATGAATGACAATAACATATGTTTGGTTTGAAGAGGGTGTTTTAAAGCAATTTTACGCTGCCATTTTTGCTATAGCTTTCAATACTTTTTGAAATGTGTTTTTTGGTCCCAACATGTTTGATGCTTGGTTTGAAAGGGGGTGTTTAATGAATATTTCTTTCTGAACTCAAAAACAGGAATGGAAATTGTAGTCAGCCCCCTTTAATGAAGAGAGACCGCATTGATATCATCTTAATTTGATTCTTTAACATTTCGATCTTATTTGCTAACGCAATTGAGGCTTTCCTGCAAGATTATGCATCTCGTTGGTATTTGTACATCTACAATCCTTGTTTTCCTTCTTGAGCTAAACGTTTTGGAGATTTCTTTCTCAAAACAAAACTATTCTCTCTCTTTTTCCGCTAATCCATCGTAATCACAATAGCAAAAATCCTTCACTACCACGACGACGACCACGAGAGTATGGGCTTTGTAGGACCTAAAAAGGTCAAATCACTGAAAACTTTGTATTATTTGCCATTCCCAGTCTAAATTAAGTTACGTGACTGACCCCTTCAAAGGGCCATAAATTTAGTCTTTGGTTCAAACCAAAATAATATTTCGTGCATGTACTTAGAAGCTTCTTTGGTGTAATATTCTTTGTTTAGTAATGTCAGTTCATCTGTTTACTTTTTTGGCTTAATGGAGATCGATGGTTTCAAACATTGAAAGTATCATTTTCTTTATTTTTACTTTAAAAAAATTAAAAATTAAAAGGGTAAGAGGAACAATTAACTGTGGTTGCCTTATCTCTGAGATATCATAGCTAATAGCTTCTAAACAAGAATAAGAGGCAAAGGAGGCACTCCAGTTAAGTTCGAACCATAATTTGACCTCATCAACTCCACCTAAAAAAATAGTTTTTCAAGCAATGGGAGGCAAAAAAATTAATGTTGAATTAAACTCCGGTCATCACCCCCAAAGCTTTGTTAATTTCTTGATCAATAATAAGAACTGATCTCATACTGCAACCGCCATTATATATTAACTATACTAAAATTATGGTATTGCCATATTATTTTTCATTTACACTTCTCTTTGATTGTAGGAATGCTAGGATTCGTTAATTTGTTTTAACTGAAAATGCTAATAACTTTTTAAATCTCTTTTTTTTTTTTAAAGTTATAGTTAAACTTATACACAAGTTGTATTTTCTAAACAAATTAAACCAATTAAAATATACTCATTGAAACACAGGCTTGAAATGCAATAACAAAGGAAGAAATTGCAATACTAACATTCAAATTAATCCCTTCTAGTATTAGAACTTTTCAGAACGTATTTGATTTAACAAACTAATTAATATCCCATAGATCAACCCATTTCATGAGTACATATTGATATCCCGTTTATCAGCCCTGTGTGTTCATCACAATCTCCCATCCTCTCTTAATCTATCCCACATTAGTTAATTGACATTAGAATAAGTATTCAGGAGACAACTAAGAGTGTCTTTTTTTTTTCTTTTTTTTTGTGTGTGTTAGGATAAGATTTAAATCTATCGCATCTACTCCATGAAGGCTGATAGCTAGTGTATTGCATAAGTACTATTTCTTATGGGGTTTAATAAATAGATTAAGTAAACTTATTTTCTTAGATATTATTTTTAAAGATTTTTATTGTTTTTCCTTAAATACAGCTTAACCATGTCCAACTTTTTTTTTTATTTTATGTTATCAAAGGGGCACTGAAGAGGAACCTACCCTTATGAGCTAGCAACAGACATCAGCCATGTTCTAGATGATTTGGATGTAAACTAGCAATAGCAACAGTTAGAAAATACAATTCGTGTTTTGTGTGATATTGTCATCGATGATGGTGGTGTTGATGACGATAGGGAATGACTCCAGAAACTTATAAGGTTTGAAAAGACCTATAACCACCCATATCTCTAGCTGAACCTGCACTGCACACCACTTGTAGCAGAAACTTCTTTGAATTAATATTACATGCTTCTCCTCACATGCCAAATTGACCAAGTCTTCTTTCTCAGTATTCTTTTACGTGTCTAATTATGATGGTTTATCCTAATGTATGACATACATTAGTAGATAATTTTAGAAAAAATTTTAAGAAAAAATGGAAAAGTAATTAACTTTTTAGAAAGTTTTTTTAATTTTTATAATTTTTTTAAAATTAATAATTAATGTATACTCTAAGAGCATAATCTAAAATCTTATCTTATACACATTTATTATGATTTTTAAAATAGATGGATCAACAAAAATAGACTATTCATACAAACCTTCTCTTCTTTGGAGATCACTTGTGTTGGTGTCTCTAGCAAGGTTTTCAGACCCGGACCGTTCATTGAACCGTAAAAAAAAGAGGTTCAAGATTTTTGAAGTCGAATCAAGGTCGAACCGTGATGACGTCATAATTAATTTAATAATTAATTAAAGCCTAAATATATATATTAAATTTATAAAACTAGCAAAATTGACAATATATCTATATATGTGAGGGAAATTTAATCATTTTCAAGCATATATTTAATAATTAAATAAGAAAGTTAATAAAATAAAATAATAATCATGAAAACATTAAAATTTATGATTAATTTTTGAAATAAAATTGAATATCTTTGAAGGATTTTAATTATAATTTTTTTATTCCTTGTAAGAGATGGATAATTTAATTAAGTAGAATAAAATTGTGTTAAGTTTTTTTTTTTTTTAATTGCTAAGGGGTTGGACCGCACGGTTCTCACTGGTTCATGCGGTCCAACCCCGGTTTTAACGGTTCACGGAATTAACAAAAAATTCGGTTCTTTAGGCTTAAAAAATCGGCTTTCATCTCGGTTCCCGATTTTCACGGTTCGACCTCCCGGTCCGGTCCGGTTCTGAAAATCATGGTCTCTAGATGCCCTCATCAATCGTCTAGAAGAAATCGACAAGACAAGGCAACTATTAATTAGGTTTTTTTTTTTAAATAAAAATAAAATAAAATAAAACCTGTGAAACCCAAAAATGTCGCTTTAAATAGACTCAAACAAAAAGGCTTTTTACAACCAAAAAAAAAAAAAAAAAAAAAAAAAACAAAACAAAAACAAAAAGGCTTAAAAAGTGAAATACATTCCAAGGCACACTCTCTACAACCCATTATCTCTCTTTCTGTCTCTGTGTCTCACTAGTATTTATAAACTGGTCCTAATGATCTCTTCCCCATCTACAACCACAAGAAACCCCTGAAACATTCTTCTCCATTTCCATCTTAAAATTATGGGAGATCTTCCTAACAACCCTGATCTTCAAAACCCAGAAGAGTTTCAACAACAACAACAACAACAACAACAACAATATCAACAAGAACAAGAAGAAGCAGAAGAGGCACTCTCTCTTTGTGACCTTCCACTCAGCCTCAACAACAAAGAAAATATTATTTTCGACAACAACAACCACAACCACAACAGCAATGATTCCATCGACTTCTTCGAGTTCTTCAGCGATCTCAGCTACTCTGAAAATATGTGTTCAGCTGAAGACATTATCTTCTGCGGAAAACTCATTCCTTTCAAAGAACAACAATTCTCTCATCCCACTCCTCAAACACCCAAGATCACCAATGAAAACCAAACCAAACAAACCTCTCTTCGACGAAGATCCGAGTCTTTATCAAAGCTACAAAGCCCCGTAACTCGATCAAACAGTATTAACACTAAGCTCATGAGGAACAGTCGGTCTTTAGATTATAGAAAACTCAACCCAGTTTCAAACTCACTACCAGAAACCATAGAAAGAAACTCTTCGGTTAAGAGCGTTGGAAATAAGTCAGAGATAGCTCTAAAGAAAGCGCCATCGTCAAGGCCTCGTTGGTACTTGTTCATGTTTGGAATGGTGAAGTTTCCTACAGAAATGGAGCTTAGTGACATTAAGAACCGCCAGGTTCGCCGGAACCAACAACAATCGATGATTTTTCCAGTAAACCGGAGCTCCGTTTCCAGTAAGGGATCTGGGTATTGGAAGTTGCTCAAAGCTTTGAGCTGCAAAGATCATGCTAGTGTGGCTGTAACGGCATCGTTTTGTGTTCCGCGTGTTTGAACTCTTTGAAAAATTAATCAGTATATCCGAAGAACGCTAATATGGTACTTTCTTCTCACATATGGATAGTGAATTCAATCAGTGAAATTAATCATCCATGGAAGGAGTATCACATTAGTGCATTTTAGAATACTGAATAATAACTCGAGCGTGATTATAACTTTTTGGACGTTTTTACCCTTGTGGGTTTGCCAAGGATATATGCATGGCATGGGTGTTTAGGTAAATGTGGTACCAGCTGCAGGTGCCTTAGAGGTGACGGTAATATAATTAAGACTTTACGTAGAAGAAAAGATAGTGTACAGTGCCGGGTCATGGTTGATGATAGTACCCAGAGAATGATTTTATTATTATTATTATTATTTTTTTTTTTTTGGATTGTTAGGTGGTGCCTTGGTGAGCATCGAAATGAATGAAAATCACGAGAATCCCGACAGTGACATAAAAATCGTAGTAATGTAATTTATAATTTTTGTGATCCGTTACGATTTTCAGTCTTGGGATTTCTGATTTCTTATTTATTATTTGTTATCTTTGTAGTTGTTGTGGATGGAAATATTGAATAGATTCAGATTCTACACTAAAAACAAAAATTGTACGCTGTTATCTCCACCTTTTAATTCTTGAGCAAATGACAAAAATATTTCAATTGGTGCATCTTTGTTTGCTCTTTTGTTTTATTTTATGTTTCATTCCAATCTTTCTTTTCTTTTCTTTTCTTTCTAATGATAATGAAATAATCGGTTTTAACTACCCAGAAGAAAAAGACATAAAACTATAAAATGATCTTGCTTGAGAATATTGGCATTTCCTTACCTAAGAGCAGTACATCCTAAGGTAATTATGGTTCGAGGTATTAATCACCCTATGTAAAATTGTAAATCACTCATGATTCATGAAGGTAATGGTATGAAAGAGAAATCAACGCAGTTTATACATAAGCGTATCAGCAAATGTCCTTTAAGATCTCACCCACACAAACACCTAACTCTACCAGTTTTTCGGTTTTCACCACAAAAAAAGTTTTAAGTCATTTTCACAAACAAAATATTACCATGTTGGCAAACAAGATAAAAAAGGATGTGCCATTAGGTGTGATCCACCTTGGTTCAAACCCTCACCAATTGACGAACCATATAATTCCGAATAGAATAATGAGATATAGATGTGATTACTGATTATGTCAAAAACCAAAAAGTGACTACATCAAGCTATGTTGAGATTTCAAGTATATCAGCAAGTATTCACTTCTCAAAAAAAAAAAAAAAAATTTGATGTTAACTTTTTGTTAGTACTTAGCTTACAGTTTTCAAAATCGAAAAGTTGTTTTAGATTAACTCAAATTTTCCAAAATCAAAACTATTAGATATCATCCTACACGCATCAGTCTTGATGTATGCATGACATCATAAGACATATGCTCTCAAAACTAGGTCAAATAATTTATTTATCTTGCATTGTGCAACATTTAGAATGAATAATCAGAATTAGGTATCAACTTTGGTCGGGTGTTGTGGGGGTCCCTAACACCTTTCTCACAAATTAACTAAACTCCTAATTCTTTGTTTTTAGTTTGAGACACAATTAGGATCTATGATAGAGGACTCCAAGAGACCTTGGAATTGATTGATATCAACTCCACACTTCTTCTGCACCTCACATGATCACAATCCTACACAAGTGCAAGTAATGTTAGCAAACAATAGTAAACACTCTTAACACATAGAGAGAGACCCCAAATAGACAACTAATTATTGGGTTAGGTATTGACAACCTCCATGAACTCTTTCTAAACTTCACTATCGTTTCCGAGATTACCATTTAGGTTTCCTCCAACAACAATCTTTTCTTTGTTTTGTATTTGTAAGGTTAGTTGTAATTTGTCACATAGCACCAATATCTTTGTAAATAAAAAATTATTTCCAATATAATTTTCATTATCTTTTGTTGGTTTAAAATAATCAACACTTCCTATTTCAATTAGTGGCCATTATAGAGATTTATATCAATTACCATGTCTTTTGACTACTTTGAAATTAATCAAGTACTCAAAAGTTTGAATGATTTTTTTTTCTGCAAAAGACAAATTGAGAAAGGAAGGAAAGGAAAAAAAATCCAGTGGTGAGACAATGCGATCGTTGTGATCTTTTATTCATTTCTCATGGTAGATGATGAGTAACGTACAGGCTTTTTTTTTTCAATCCTTTACTCCATTTCAACAATGATGAGAGGAGCTCATGTAGTACTATTTTGTCTGACTCTTCTCACTGTAGAGCAACTCTTTCGGAAGCAAACAAGTAATGTAACATAATTATATGTAATTATCAGTTACTGGGTTACTAGCTATGTATTCTATTCATGCACCTATAACTTTTTATTTATTATTGGGTATATTATTTCTTCTTTGTAATTGCTTAATTGGGTAGATTTTTAAGCAAGACAAAGCTAAATTATGACAGTTTTGGGTCTGTTTCAAGTATAAGTTTTGTTGCATCCACTTATTCTCACTCAAATGCAAAGACCAAAACATTGGCGTACGAAGCAAAGAATAATTAGTGCCCCTATCGATTAAATCAATGGAGTTTGATCTGTATTATACTCTCAACAATGATACTGCCGGCAATGTATAATGACCATTATAGTGGAAAGAACGGTTGTTGAAAGTTGAAACCCGTTAATATGTGATTGGTATTTTCAATGCTCCATATATACCGTCTTCACCTTGTGGGTTTTGTAATGATTTGTTTTTGTTTTTGTTTTTTTGCTTTTAAAAAGGCGTTGGCGGCAAAGAGAGGTGAGAGAGAAATTATTCCGTTACACATTTTTTTCACATAAATATGGATTTTCATGTGTAAAATTTATGTGTATGACCTATTTTTATTTGAGAGAAATGTATAACATATCGATCGAGTATAGTAAATAATTTCACAAAATGGGTAGGGAAGATTAATCTCAATGCCGCTGTTATGTGTGCACTTTATATTTTTCAACAATTCTAGCTTGCACTAACTAATAACACAATCGATCATCTAGTTGTTACTAATTAAATGAGTGATGAAAAAAACCATTAATGTGAAAGCTCTTGTGATGGCTACATTAAGGGATTCAATAAATGAAAATGATCTGAAGTCCAAACACATAAAAGCATATTGAGAGTTTCAGTCATAGTTTTTAAGACGAGGCCATGTTTTGTCAATGTGTTTAGAAGAACTTGAAATAGAAAGGATTTTTTTGTTTTTTTTGTTTTCCTTCGTGTTTAGAGGGTAAGACTTTTAGAGTGAATTGTTTTATCCAATTGTTTTTTTTTTTTTTTTTCCCTTCAAGTTAGTATCCAGTATCTATCAAACAGTTAATTTCTAATTAATTGGCATTAATGCTTACTCTTACTTTTGTCTCAATTCTTTATGCAAATAAGTGTGAATTTTGTAAAGGAATGTGGACTGTGTGAATGGTAAAGTCCTGAAATTACAGTTTCAAACAGAAGAATGTGAAAAATTCGATGATTGCACAGACTTGCAGTGCTAAATCTCCAACAAATGGGGTTTGACGTGTTGAAATTAACCTTGTCAAGTTATCATAGAGGCCATGCCATGCCATGACATCAATTTCTTTTAAAGTAAAAGGTACGCTTACTGCAATGGCTACATTTGATGGTATGCAAAAGATGCAATGCTTACTGACGTAAATCTAATAATTTCTACCATAGGTTATTGATTTCTTTCACTTTCACTTTCACCTTCTTCAATTGGTTGAAATTTGCATTCTCAATCATAGCAGGACCCAAACTTGGAGAACAAGCCCGGTAAATCATGGTAAATGACTCGTAAAAAAGGGGGGAAATCACAAAAAAGTAAGAAAGAGTCAATATTGAATGATGGTGATTTTTTGTATATAAGCATATACATTCTATCTTATAATTATTATATAATCTCATCATGGATAGCCTTTGGTATCTAAGACCACCTATGTCCTTAATGCTGCCAAACCGAGTTCACAAATATCAAAACTATGTGCAATTCCGACTTAAACTAGCCATCAAAAGATATGAACTTTGAAGCAATTAGGTGTCAATGGATTTTACATATGTTGAAACTATCTCAAATAACACACAATAATAAAAAGTAAAACGAGAAAGGGTATATATCTATTAAAATATGAGAAAAATTGCATTTTACCCACTTAAATTATACCTCATTTTACACTTACACTTCTAAACTAATAGGATGGCGTGTAAAGTATTACATGGGTAATAGTTTAGGGAAGTAAGTATATATTTTTATAGTTTAGAAAGCAAATATTACTCAGGTAATAATTTAAAGAAGTAAATGTGCATTCTCATAATTTAGGGCAATACACTTGTATGCACTAGGTGCGTGAGATACCATCTCTAGTTTAGGAGACAAGTGTAATAGGACTATAGTTTAAAGGGGGTAAATTAAGTAAGAATTCTTATATTTAGGAAGGTAAGGTAAAAAGGGTTATAGTGTAATTTTGCCTAAAATATAGTATTATATACAAATGTACCTTCTTTACAAACTCTTACAAGGATTTAGATAAGAATATGACCATTCCATACAAGTTAAAAAAGAAAGACACTCAAACTTCCAAACTAAAAGAATATTTGAACTATTTTTACATTCTATCCTTTAGCGCTAGCTGTTTAGATATTAAAATCAGAAATACAGTTTATGATAATATTAAATTGGTTTGTTAAATTAATAGTGGTAACAGTTAACAACGTTTTACACAACTCACAGCCAACAGATATACTCTTTCGAGTGTCTCAAAACATGACAAAATCAGCTTAACTTTCTGTGAAGTTACGTTATTCTTGAAAGTAACATATAATAAATAATAAATAGTTAATAACTATATACATCTTGATGATAACTCAGACGAATTTTCATGTATTTAATTATCTTGTGGGAAGGAACTGGAAAAGTAATTGTTTATAATAGACACTGGATAGAATTGAGCAGAAAAGACACACTAAAAGAGGTCTTTTCTGCCAAGGGAACAACTTGAGCTTTTATTAAAATTCCTGGTTTCCAACATTTTGTTCTTGTATTAGATACCTTGGTGTCCTTAAACATTCAGGTTGAATATTAAATAAATTTAAATAATTGAGAACAATCATTTCTAAGAGCTCTCTCACGACTACTTATCCCATACATAAGACCAAGTGGCACTCTTTTTTATTTTTTATTTTTCCCTCTTCCTTATTATTTTTTTTTCTCACGTAGTTACAAACATAGTAATTTTTTTTTTTAAAGAATTTTTTTTTTATATATAAATTTGTCTCTTAATTTAACATAAGAGACGGAAATGCAATAAATAAATAAATCGAGACTAAAAGTACAATTATGAATAATAATAATTATTATTAGATTTTCAAAAAAAAAAAGAATAATAATAATTATTATTGTAGGGATAAGGGCTCAAATTATATATTAGGCCCAAGGCCGAGAACGTGAAGTGATCTAAGGACGAATAAATAGTAGTAGGTGGATTAAGCTCAGAGTCCCATGAGTAGGTTACAAATGGGAAGGTAGGCTGAGGAGGAATATCTCCTCGGATAAGCCAAACACATGTCAAATGTATATCATAATGTTCAAGGTGACCTTCCAGGAAGTAGTGATAGGGACATTCATCATGAACGTACAAGAGGGATGGAAGCTTAGAAATATCTAAGAGAAAGCTGCTACAACCGCATTGAATGTTCTACAGCTAACTCCCTAGCTGCATTAATGAGGAAGTGATATCTGAATAGTGTTTTTTCAGCCTTACAGTTACTCCCAAAGACTTCATGAGGGGGTGAATGGGACAAGAATCAACTGGAGGGGAAGGATGAGAAGAGAAGATTATATAAATTAGAGAGAGAAACCTGAGAAGAGGGATCGGAAATTTGTAAGAGAAAGCATTGTAGCAGCTTGAACCATATCTGTAACCATTTTCAATTAATATATACTAGAGCATACCTCCTCGAATTGGGCTGAGCACAAATTTACTTAGATCATTCCAGTTCATTTCTATTTGATTATTTGTTAAAATTTATTCTAACTGTTATCTCCTTCATTAGAGTCTAGTTTTCCAACCCCCTGTCTACAAATTCATTATATTGGGCTTGAATCCAATCATACCTTGGGCCAAGGATCCAAAACACGTCCTTACAATTATAATAATAGTTTATGAATTTTACTATATTCTAGTTTAATATTTAATAGTATAGTAATGTTATGTTATTTTATAGTTTCGTAAGATATTGTAAAAGACCAACTAATTTAGGTCATTAATTTTTAGTATATAGTTTTTCAAATGTTGATCGTTTCTCAAAATAATAATAATAATAATTTATTTATAATATTACTACGACTTTAAATATTTTTTATTTTTTATTTGTAAAATCTACATAAGTATATGACATTAAAATCTATCCAAATTATAGGAAAAAATTTCGAAGGGCTAAAGAAGAATTTCAATATTATAAATAAAAGAAATATGCAAATGTTGATTTTTATTATACATAATAAGACATGGAAATTTAAAAAAAAAAAAATTATTTTGTTATTGTATATTGTCACATACCTTAACACTAAAAAATTGGCCAAAATGGCAAAATACTCATTTCGCCCAAAAGTTCTAGCAAAATGCTCTTATTTTGAAACTCGATTTTCTAAAAATCGAATTTCACTAAGGAACTTGAGTTTCTAGAAAATTTTCAAAGGGAACTCTAGTTCCATAATTTTTTTTTTTTTTTTAAAGTTTGATATATTGCCTATAACTCGATTTTCTATAAATCGAGTTTCAAAATATGGGCATATTGCTAGATAGTTTCAAAATATGCTGAAACTTTTAAGCGAAAAGGGTATTTTGCCATTTTTGCCCCAAAAAATTATAATGCCAATAAGAATACTAATAATAATAAAGTTCAGGTAGAATGAAATATGCTTATATAGGTATTATCTAGAGAACATTTCATATGTATTTTATACTTTTCAATGTTTTCATTATTAAAAGTGTATTTTTGTTATAGAATAAAAAAGTATATATTGTTTGAGTATTTTTATTTTGCATGGTAGAAGTGATTTTTTTTTTGGGGGGGGGGGGGGGGGGGGTTAAATACATGCAAATTTATTTATATTTTATATGGTATAATTGCTTGAAGACAAAGTTTTAATTATTTATTATTATCTTTTGGATTGTTGAATTATTCAATTTACAATAATGGGGGATGAATCTACAATAATTGGGGAAGATGGATTCAGACTCTAGTTTTCCTCACAATAAACATCAATCACTCTGTGTCATGGCTATAAAGAGCTTACATATGTTTGAATTACCTAGTAGTCAGGAATTGAAATATGTCAAATACTGTTGCTATAATAACGGTTTTATGAAATTGTGAAATTTTGCTAATGATGAGAGTCAGAGAGGAGAAAATGAGACATGCCAACATGACTTTTTTTTTTTTTTTGGGTTGTAATTTGAAATAAATCCCTCCAAATTAATAATAATCTGGCCAAAATTTTGAGAAAATTCACTCTTCATCTCATTAAGAAATTATCTTCCAAGTCACAAAAATATTCCTATTTTCCTCCTTCTGAACAAAATTTTCAAGACCCAAAACTTTTAGTTTAACAGAAGAAAAATGTTCTGGTGATATTCAATCCCGATTGCCTGGTGTGTCACAAAGAGCAACAAATCCTCAGGCAGTACAAATCACTTATTAAACTAAATAAATAAACTCATACAATCATTGACCACAACTATTTCTCTTCCCTATATTTTCTCCCCAAATTGGAGAGATACAATTTTGGTAGGTCATGAGAGAAAACACTTGAACCCCACTAATTTTCCATCCTACCCTTCTCTCCAACTAAACACCCATAAAATCAGTTTTCTCTCCACTTTTCTCTCTTCTATTTTCTGTCCTTTCTATTTCACCTCCAACCAAACAGACCGCAACTATTTCTCTTCCCTATATTTTCTCCCCAAACGGACCGTTAGAGTGGTTTACATGACAATCAGGTTGCCAATGATTCACGTTTCTGAACAATATATATTCACACTTCACAGACTAGTCGTTCCATCTCCCTTCCACAGTCGCTGCATGCATTGAGTAATCCAAATTGAAAGATTTTGAGTTGCCATATTGGACAATCAACATAGCCCCATATGGTTTTGGATTTTTGTGCTTAGACTTTTAAACAGCTACAGCGAATTTTCTTAGATCAAGTTGAACAAACTACATTCAACCATAAAAATAAGCCTATTCCTAGCTCAAAACTCTTTCCATTTCATCTAATTTGGAATCAGGTTAGTTTACATTAATCCACCACAATCAAACACTATCCAGTTCATTTTTTCTCAACCCTTAACCAAACCAATGTCCCAAGGTTGGTCTAAGGCAATGTGATAATTCATTAAGTTTTTTTTAATCCAGATATGCAACACAAGACATTTAATCAAACCAATCCAAAACCTGAAATTTTTGCAGCCTAACCATGTGACTAAGAACATAATCAAAAGTTGGATACTTGGAAGGCCAGCCACATTTTTCAAAATGCAGAGCCTACTAAACGTTCATGTAGAGAAATGAAGCAAGCCTTCTATCTTTAAAATAAATAAATAAATTGAAGCAAGTTCACTGAAGATCCCAATTAGCAATTTTGCGCTGACCCAAATGATCCCCTTCAATATAAAACTGTGGAGCTACTTTATACCCTAAGTTTCTTTTTCAAAAAAAGAAACGAAGAGAGCGCTAGAATCAGGTTGCACGTATCTCACTAACAATTCACACTTGAACTTACAAATTGCAACCCATTTGGGTTTTTTTTTTTAAATTTATAAATAAGATATTATTGACCAAAACTCATACTACAAAATCAGACATTTGCTACAAATAACTCACAGTACAAGAACATAGATCACAACAGAACCTAAAAATAACCTGACCATCTCAACTTGAGTTGAATAGCATCACACAAAAAAACAGCAAAATCAATATTCCATCTATCACAGATACTCCTATTACACAATGAACTATGAACATTCCTTCAGAATCACAATCTATTTCTTACATCATTCTTAATCCATTGCAGCAAAGCCTTCTCTGACAAACCCTTCCATCAAACAGCCTTGAGTTCCTCTGATACCAGATATGGTAAATACATGCTGCCCAAACTACCCTACATAAAGAAGACTTGAAACTCTTCCTCTAAGAGACTGCAAAACATCATTGAAGCACCACGTTCCAAGAGGACACAGCTTGATTTATTTCACACAAATGCATAAGCTTAATCCATATTCTATGAGTGAAGTGGCACTCAAAAGAATAAATGGTCATGGTTCTCAATATGACCCCTGCACAAAATACACATGGTATCCCCCACCAAAGCCCCACTTAAGAAGCCTATCACGGGTAGACAATCTATTCTGGATAGCAAACCAGCAAATGAAGGAGTGCTTGGGTATAGCACGAGGATGCCAAACCAGCTTATGTTACTTTAGAATAATGCTTAACTTGGGATCTCATCCCAAGCCAAAGGAACGGAAAAAATTACAGATTTAAGAGTGAATCCAGAAACAGAATCAGTATTAGAGGAACTGACATGTGATGATGTGAAAGTCCTGCTTGAAACAACACCATCTCTTCTGACCTGGCTGGAGGGCAGCCAATTACCATTCTTGATGCTTGGCATTTACCGACTGCCTCAAATAATAGCCTGGAGCAAAACTTTAGAACTAGAGCACCTACATGATGCCAATTATCATGCCACAGATAGGTGTAATCTCCCTTGAGAATAATGTGCTTAAACCAAGTTCTAACCAACTCCTAAGTCTGATCTTTCCCCAGCCCCAGGAATGACTTTGTGGAATTTTAACATTGGAATGGAACTCATATTCCATTCTATTCCCTCTCAAGCATTCTCTAAGAATGGAAAGAACACTCATTCCTTTAATTAAAGGAATTTAAAATATCGGTTTTTATCCCTATTTTAAGAAAAGATAAAGAGTAGAGTATAACAGCATAATTATGATTTATTTTCTCCTTTCCATTCCTTTTTATAAGCTCCCTTAAGTACACAAAGAAAACACCATATTCCTTTTCATTTTATTTACTTCTGTATAACTGACTCATTCCATTTTATACCCCCCCTTCTCTCTCTTTTTTTCAACTCCCAAACACACCAATGTATTTCAAAGCCAATTCTTGCCTCCAGATGCTAATGATCAAATTAAATCTCAATTGCCCCCACATCTAAATGACAATAGAATTCATTGTACTGAAATGTATCACTCATTTGGCATAACTATAACAAAACAAAAGTCAGAATTAATTGTCATGTTCCAATTATAATGCTGTCAGCTATTTCAGATTTAAAAACAAGGGTGAGAAAGATCACCTGCCTAATTTAGTCAAATACTTCTCAAATCAACCTAGCATTTTAATATCCACTTCTACTGAATTTAACTTAGCAGGCTAACCTGGCAGTAAAACAGCATTCAAACTACAGAGGAAAAGGCAGCACAGTGAATTGACCCATTCACATGAGATATGCTAAGACACTGCATATTTTATAAAAGAGTTGAAAGTAAAAAGAGAATTCATACAATAAATAGCCAAAAACAAACTTAAATGACAAATCTATAAGTATCATTTTCCATCCATATGACAGCGGAAGGCACCCAAAATGCAAAATACGTCTTTTCCAATAATGGTAATTTTATATCAACCTCTTCTGTCCAAAGAGGATTTAACTTAATACTCTTGGATCTCCTTTCAATATTGATAAGTAACATTAAGAGCATTGCCTTTTTGCTTTAGTTGGGCTCATCACTGAGAGGTTGAAAAGGATTAGTTAAAGCTTCTGTTGCACCCTCAATTATGCACCAGATTTAAAATTGGCATCAAAATATTTAAGATCCGAAATGACTTTGGAATTTCCAAAATAATGATATAACGCTTCAAGCATTTGCAATACAATATACCTCCAAATTGTCATGGCTCAATGTCGGTCCACATTCGAAAGTTAAACTTACTGTCTTCACATAGTTGTTATACTTGTCTAAATTTACTGTCTTCAACATAGTTTTTATATACTCATCTAAATTCATATATTTATTTTATTAAAAAAACATTTAATAATTAGCTGACAGAATACCACAACTAATTCGTATATGAAAATCTTTGCCTTGGCTGATTAATTTTTAACCCAAAGTTTGGAGTCATAATTAGGACTGAGTATATGAAAAACACAACTCCCCTGGCCCAGCCTGAATGATCACAGACAGTTTTGACTGGATGGTCAGCAGGCAGTCACAGGTCTTTAAAAGCAAGAGAGAAAAGGCTAGGTGTTCGAAGATCTCATCCAACAAACCCGACCCCATTGTGCATGTTGGACACCTGACAAACCTGCATGTTCAAAGATCTCCCCTAACTTTGTTTTTTCTTTCATCTTCAATTTTCAGAATCATCATTTTTTTCGGGTGAAACCAGAATCATCTCTCTTCATGTGTCCCAAGTATAGTTAGTTAGATCTATCTTGAATTTTAGGACTTCTAATCCAAAAGAAATATGCAGGAAGGTGATTTTTTTTTTTTTTGGGGAAAAAAATATACAGGATGTTTTTTTTCTAACTTTGGCCAGAAAAGCACCTAAATAAGGGGTGCAAACACAAGTACCAATCTGGGGCCCCAAAACACAAAAGTTAATCCCTACTGGAGCATCAATCCAACCTGATCAAGCAATAAAGTAAGCATCATAGAAGGGAGGAAAAAGTAGAAAGAGATTCCTCTTAACATTCCACTCAACTACAAGTAACGATAAAAAGTACTGAGAACCTAGCTTACCAGATGTAACTCATACCAAAAGGCTAGACACCACTTCAACTTGTGATCCTTCATGAATCAAAGGCACTGTTATACTTGTCAAATGGTGTAAATATATGCTTCTTAGAGTACACAGAGAATACTCTAATCATAGACGTCTATCCCCATTGCCCATTCATTGTATCAATGCGTGTGTGGGAATAAAAAAGAGTTGGGGGGGGGGGGGGGGGGGGGGAACCACTAGTTAGAGCATTCGCAGCAAGCTCAGTGAAGTTTTAGGCTTTTCGCTAAATTAAACCTACATTTTCTATTTGAACTATACTATTCACATACACATGCATCACTCTCTATTTATTTCTCTATTATATTTATATTTTATTTTCTTCTCTCTCCAAAATTAAAAAAATAATAATAATAATAATTTTTTTCTCTCTTCCCCACCTTCCATTTGACAGAAACAATTCACAAATCACTGCCAACCATCACACCAAGCAAATCCAAACCCACAAATCACACACTCAAATACACCAATCTAGGTTCAGACTACACAAACCCAGCCACCTCACACATGGTATGTCCAACAATTAAGCAACCCAATTAAACACATTTCCAGCCACAATCAAACCATCCACTCCCATAATTCTTTACTAAGTCAAATCCTCAACCAAATAAAACATGGCAACCACATGGTCGCTGAGCCTCACCTGAACTGTCACAAGTTGTGGCCCATAGCCAACAACAACAACCCCCCCCCCCCCCCCCCCCACACACACAACCACACAAAATCACCCCCACAAGCTTCAATCAACTGTCACCAAAATCCAAGCCCATCTTCGACCCAACCACTTTAAGAGACCTAAGGGTCCCTCAATATCTTCAAAGGTGCGGGTATTACATTCCTGCCAAACTAACCACGTTAAATACTTCACTCCAAAAAGCACGAGCAAACTTGCGAAGAAGATGGTCCACAAATTCCCCATCACAACAACACAAGCAACACCTATTAACCAGGGACTGACCTCTCTTAACAAGATTATTAATGGTGAGTATCCCACCCTAGCTGCTATCCATACAAAGAAAGACACTCATTTAAGCGCCTTAACACACCAAATGCTCTTCCAAGGAAAAACATCAGTGAGAGGACCAGACAACAAATATATATATATATATATATATATAACATTTGGTGAGCTATAGTACCTCAGTTGGGGCGAGGTACTGTAGCAATTACAGATTTTGGCCAGCCACAAGCAAGTTTGCATTTTTACACTGGTCTAGCTAAACATATTTTGGTCAGTCACAAGCAAGTCTAATGCAGCACATTTTATGCCGGTCTAGCTAAACGTTGGCAGAACAACCCATTTATCTAGCCTGTTGTGAATGCTTTATATTGAAACTATTGGCTCTTGAGCTTTGGTTAAGTGTGAGGTGGCACTAGGGTAGGTATTAGCTTCAAGTTTTTCTAAGCCAATACACATGCATGTGTGAGCGCAAACACACGCACAGATACACTTATGTAATGCCTTAGAAACCCACAATTTTTCCTTAAGTTTTGTAACTCAGAAAAAGAATGGATCCCCCTCCCTTTGGGTTGGCTTATATTTCAACATAATCACTCCCTCAACCTATTTCATCACAATTGACTAAACTTCACTCTTTAGATAAAGGTAATTAAAAGGATTAAGTTAGTAAAATGTTTTTGAAAGGCCACTGAAGATTGATTCCATTTGATTCACCTAGGCAACATAACCAACAACTTTGTGGAAACTGAAAAGATTTATCACCTGATTAAATGATTGATTTGGATGCAAGGGATGGCATACAAGGATTTGACATAATTACAACCACAATCCATGTTCAAATCAAACAACCTAAAAAGGCACCAGTATAGTCTGCTCTGCTGGAAGATGGAAGGCTTCAAAAATCAAATGGCATTGCACCCTGAACATTCTCTTGTCCCCAAAACCCATCCTAGTGTCACTATATATTTTTTGTCTCCCTCCACTCAGAACCATTTAAATCACAATCCAAACTCAATTTTATACTAGTTTGCAACAAGCACAAGGAATTGCAGTTTCCCATAAAAGAATGCTCTTCCAGGGACCAAAAAAAAAAGCATAAATATCTAGGCTGAAAAGATTAACAATGAAGACACTGGAACAGCACTGAAACCCTAAACAAGCACTTCAGTAACTGGAATACCGTGGTGGAAGAAGCCTAGTAAAACCTCCATAGTAGGAAATTGGATCAAACATATCTTAACACCATTCAATCCTCAATACATCACAAAGAAAAATTTTAACCAATCTCTCACAGTGAATTACTACTGTATATATCGTATTCCATAATCTAGTGCTAATAGATAACACTAGGTATATCAAACTTATCTGATGACCACTTGACAACATAATAAATTGTGATTTGAAAAGTTCTTCAGAAACAGAACTACCTAGTATTAATACTAGCGTTTCAAACAGACTATAACTTTTTAATGATACTTCCACTTCCAGATTAATGATTATCAACACATACTTTAGTTAGTCACCATACCCTAAAATGTCACACCTAGTGCACAAAGCTTCCACTTTTTGCGGGGTGCCATATGATATTGAAATTATGAACTTAAATAAAGAACAGACCAACAAAAAAAATCAAAAAGACACGCACATAATGAATACTGTCCATTGAGAAAGCACAATAGCTTATAACACAAAAACACAAACAAATCACATAACTCTGAATCTAAGTTACAAGCTTGAAATCAAAGAATGATACACATGTTAAGACCATACACCCCCTTGAACAAAAGGAATCAAAAAAGAAGTACAACAATAGGTAACCAATTTCATTGATAGCTCAATTGCACAAATATATCCCACTCTCAAACTTGTGACTAACCTCGTAAAAGTCTGTCTTACCCTCAGAAGTAGGCCGTAGACAAACCCCAGACAATGATCTAGCTCCTTGTACTGAAAACTTCACATAACAAACAACCTCAATCTCTTCATCTTCCTCAATAGAATCCACGGGCATCCTCACCCTCAACCGTCCAGGAGGAGCATTCACTGGAATCTCGGAAACATACCATTTCAATTCTCTCTCAGACCTATTCAACATAGCTTTTGGAGACACCTTCAACAATGTAGGGTCAACCGGTAGTTTCAAAACAAATGTTACATCACACAATGGTGTTAGCAATTCGGGACTCGAAACATACTGTATCATCACAGAAAGTAAAGTCCCGGTATGACGTTTTACAAGCCGAACCCTCAATGGCAATGGAGTCAACCTAGGTTGCAAACTATACTTCAAAATCGGTATAGGCTCATCCAAAGCTGCTGTCCTTACATGAAACATCCCATTCCCGAGACTACTAACACGAGAACTCTGCATAACAAATCTCTTAACAGCATTTACACCCTCCACCCGGAATGAAAACTCGGTTTCTTTATCACCAGACACTTTGGTTGGCAATGTTTTCAAATAAACCACACCCATCAATCCTATTCTAGCAAGCAATGATTCTCTAAACTCAGCACTAATTTCTTCCACAATGCACATCTCCGGACCCTTCTGTTCAGTTTTTGTCACCAAATCCTCGAGCGGAGTCTTAGCTCCACCAGCAGCACCAGCTGCCACTGGTGCATCACTAGTATGCAACAATTCAAGCCCACCAAGCCCTTGAGGCTTATCAACTTTTGTGGTAGCCAAAAACTCCGAGGCATCCAATCCTCCACCAAAAGGCGCATTGAATCCTTGAAATGCATCATCCAAACTTGCCTTCTCATTGCTATACTCAACTCCACCATAATCCCCTTCGAATCCCTCAACTCCAATGTAGGTAGATTGTGTCGCCTCCGCCGGAGGCAATGTAGTAACCTCAAGACCCGACAATGCCAGCGTTAAATCCGTGGCAGACGGGTCTTTGTTCTTCTTAAACCCACTCACAAGCTCTTGCGGCTTGTTAATGGCTTCACTCGCCGCGAACGGGTCTTTCTCAGCTACAGGCGCCTCCTCCTGCGGCTGTTCTTGCTGCTGATCGGTCTGCGCCATTGGCACGAGGCTTGCCACGACCTCGTCCCCCGCTGCAAGCGTCTCCGGCGGCAATTCAAAGCGAGCGTTCGAAAACGATTCGACGCCCGTTTCGTGATCGATAGAATGCGGCTCCAGATTAGTCCAATTATCGGCGCCGCGGATCTTGCTCTCGGTGTCGAGTGCGGAGTGGACCATCTTGGCGAGACCATCGCCGTGCATCGATCCGAGCATCGCAGCGAGGCGGATACTGCTCACGCCGCGGAGGACGATGTCGAGAGCCATGTAGATCTCGGCGTACTTACGGCTGAGCTTCTCCGGAGTCACGTCGACGCCGCGACACGCCGTGACGACGACGCTGACGGCTTGGTTGACGATGTGGATGCACTCGAACACGTTGACGGAGGACTTATCGTCGTCCTGATCAGCGGTGGTGATTCCGAGCACGTAGATCGAGTTCACGAGACGGTACACAACGCGGTACCGGCTTTCCACTCCGACGATGAGCTGGCCGCTCGAGGCGGCGAGAGGATCGTCGCCGAGAGAGGCGATGGAGTCGGCGTCAGCATCGGAGGAGGTCGTAGCTGACGTGGCGGAGGGGTGGTTGTTGTGGTGGTGGTGGTGGTGGTGTTTGGCGGCGGCGAAGGCTTGGCGGGTTTGGCGGAAGGAGGAGAGAGCTACGAGGGCGCGTGCGGGTGGGAACCACTCGCGGGTCTGCAGGAGGATATCGGATCCGTTAGCGGGTTGGAGAGAAAGAGCCAAGCAAGACATGGTGATCGATTCGGATCGGTGTAGGGTTTGGGTTTGGATCTAAGTGAAAATGAGAGGAAATGGGTGGGGGTTTATGAAGGAAACGAGATTGAGATGATTTTAGTGTTTCATTTTGATAGATGATTCTTCTATTTCCTGTTTGGTGTAGAGATATGAAATCATTTCAATTTTTTCAGTTGGGAAGAGAAGAGAGAGAGTCGGTAACTCGGTTGGATTCAGTAGTGGAATGTGGAAACTCTGAAGGGGGAAATGACGAAAGGATTGTTATGGGCCGCTATAGGGTAACAAGGTTTATCTCTGATCAAGCCCACATTAAAAGCCCAGTGTTCATATTGGAAAATAAAAATACAACCTTTTTATGGGAGCTTAAACAAAACATTGTTATATTAAATTTTATGATTTTTCCATTGAACTTCTAATTTCATATATTTTACTAGTATATTTAAAACCTTAGTATGATTCTCAAAAAAAAAAAAATTTTAAAATCTTAGTAAATACTTTCATTGAACTCAAAAATATTTTTAGGTACTGTATTAATATCAATTACACTTAAAAGAAATAGAATGCAATATCTTGTGTTGTTTTGCTTAAAATAATTAGTTTTTAAGTTTATGTAATTTGAATATACAATTACAACTATCCCTTGAAAAATTATGTACATTAAATATGTAAAATTGAAAATTCGTGTTCAATTAATATATAAATTTGTGTACATTGTATGAAAAATTGTATGGATTAAATATATAAAATTGAAATTTTGTGTACTTTGAATTACATAATTCTACACATTCATTGAAAAATTGTTACAGAATTTTGTACAGCCTTATATGCTTTGAATATTAAATAATTGTGTACAAAATTCTGTTCAATACCTTAAAATTTGTGTATATTGAATTTGAACGTTTAAAATTGTAAACTTTCTTTGAAGTTAAGTTGTGTATTTTCAAAATTGTGTAAAAATGTTTAGAATTGTAAACTTTTTTAAAGTTGTGTATTTGCAAAATTGTGTTGATTAAACATAAAAAATTTGTATACTTTCAAATCTACATATACTTAATTGTATACTTTTAAAAAAAAAAAAAAAAATTGTTCTTTAAAATAGACTAAAGGTTCGTTTGACATTAACATAAAAAATCAATTCTTCTTATTATTTAACTTATTTTTTATATTTTTTTTTGCTAAATAACTTATTTTTAATATTATCCATAAATTCCATTACACTTTTATTTTTTTATATTATTTATAAACCTAGTACTATTTGAGCAAATTTTTAACTTTATCTACGTACTATTCAAACAGACACTAATTCAATACGCTTCGCTATTTATAATTGGTGGCATTCCAATTCCTTAATCCTTATTATGTGAGCAAAGGCATTAAAAGGGCGAGAACCAAGAACTCAACTATGATTACCACTTGCTTTACCAAATTCATAAGGAGCCACCGATTCTACAATTCCTTGTTCCTGGGAAATCAATTCTTTAGCTTATCAATTATGATCACCACTCCTTTCAGCTTTATGGGCAAAGTGAAGCACAACTTTCACTTAATTAAAATTTAATTCTCCAATAAAATTTCTCACAAACCAGAGATTCAATTCAAGCAAAAACAAACATTAAAATCAGCAGGAATAACAAAATTGATTATAAGAATTTAACTTCTTTCATATCAGAAATATGATTACATCTCTAATAAACCCTCAGAAATTAAGGAGAGATACCGAAAATCAAACCTATCTGAAACTAAAAAGAAACCAACTAAACCAAACCCTAACCCCCAAAACCATAGAGAGTCCTGCCTTGCCTCTTCAAAGCGTAAACAACATCCATGGCAGTAACAGTCTTGCGGCGAGCGTGCTCGGTGTAGGTCACGGCATCGCGAATCACATTCTCCAAGAAGATCTTGAGGACGCCACGTGTCTCCTCGTAGATGAGCCCGCTGATACGCTTGACTCCGCCACGCCTGGCCAAACGCCGAATGGCAGGCTTGGTAATTCCCTGGATGTTATCCCTCAGAACCTTACGGTGCCGTTTCGCTCCTCCCTTTCCCAAACCCTTGCCTCCTTTTCCTCTTCCTGACATTTTCCCTCTCTTTCTGGTTCTTTGTTTTTGAAAGACTGTTTTGTTGTTTTTGTTTTTGATGGGAAAACGGGAGAGAAGGTTGGTGAGTTTATATAAGGGTAGGAGGTGGTAGTGTGGCCGTTCGATGAGGGAGCGATCCGTGTGAATTATAAGTATGGGGTTTATGGCCGTTGGATTTTCAGTGATTGGATTTTATTGGTGGAAATTTGAAGGTGCGGATCGAGGAGTTTGTTTTGTTTTTAAGTTTTGGGGAGTGCGGGCGCTTTTGCTTTTGGTGGGAATTTTCTCTCTGTGAGAAAACACACTTTTTTGAGAACCGAGGGAACGCACAAAATTGAAAATTGAGCAAAAAGACCGCGTTTGGTTTCGCTGCAATTTTGCATTTTGAACACCACCAAAATAAGTAAAAATAATCAGTTTTGAATAGAGAAGGGGAGTGATGCGTCCGTATCATTTTCCCAATAATTTTTCTAAATTGGAATTGACAATTTGAATGATTTTTTTCTCATTCATTGTAGCTAGTAAATATGATACTTAATTTTTTCACATCCGTAATAATAAGTAACAATGATACTTAAAATTTATTGTAATAGTGTAATGAAAAAATTATAATGGATAAATTTTGTATATCCAATTCCAAAAATTACCAACATCAACCTATATAAACTTGTGTAAAATGATATATGAATTACTATGATCATGTAAATATATATTTTTAATACTTTTTTCCTTTGCATATATTCAAAAAGAGATAAATGATCTAAGAAGTAATACACATTTGATAAAAAAAAACAATATAAAGGAAAATGGTGACAGTAAAAGTACTATGAGAAATTGAGAAACAAGCTTTTTTGGAAATGCAATATGTATAAACAAATTAATTATAACTAAAATATGTAATAAAAAAGAAGAAGATCGAATAAGAAAAGAGAGAAAAAAAAAAAAAAAAAAAAAAAAGTAATCAACTTTTTTGTTGTAGCAAGAACATGAAATGAATGGGAGATAAGCTTAGAGGAAGTGATATGAAATTTAGAGAATAGAAGACAAGGAGAAGAATGGTAAAAAAGAGAAGATAATAAGTTAGGTGAAGAGTAACAGTAAATAAAAAATCATAATTAACCCGGCAATCATACATGCAGTTATACTTTGGTAAAATATATGCAACTCTGTTTTGGTCAAATCCGTCCCAGAAGTTTAACAAATCAGTGCTCAATGCCATGAAAAAATCTCCACACAATAACTACATGAACTCGTAAATGGGTCACTGAATTTTTTCACAATCAAAGGGTTTTATTAACATATGTCCTCATTAGTGCCGGCTAAACCTATAGGCCATTTAGGCCAACACCAAATAGTAATAATATATTATATAATATTACTTTCTTATCTCTAAAATAAAAAAAAAGGCTCATTTCTCACACTGAAGTGACATGAAGGCTAATCCCATCACAAAATCTTTAGCTTGTAGAAGAAAAAATTACAAAAGACAGAAATCTTTAGCTTGTAGAAGAAAAGATTACAAAAGGCAGAAAGAAGAGACAAATAAAAAAAAGGCAGAAAGAAGAAAGAAGAAAAAAAAAACACTCACTCTCTAACTCTCTCCATCTTGATTCTAAAAAAAAAAACTCTTTTTTTAGTTGGCTTACTCATAAGTTGGTGTTGGAAATAGACTTAGTGTGTCCATAGATCTTCATTTGGCCCCTCGTGACATACATTTTAAAACCATTTTAGAAAAAAAATTATGAGAAAATGAAAAAGTGAATAACTTTTTGACAGCGTTTTCAATTTCTCACAAAAAGTTTTTTAAAATGAATGATTAACATATTCTCTAAGAGCATAAATTAACTGGACCCATAATCAGATACTCACAAACAAAAAATAGAGGAAAACACACTATGCAAATGAATTCAAAAGCTTAAAAATTGGAGTTGATGGATCATAGAGCCATATAAAGAGATACAGTATAGGGAGAGGGAAAGAGATGAGTATGGAAATTTGAATAGAGAGTGGTATCTTACCTTGAACTTGAAGAGTGAATGAGTCCTAGGAGCAACTGCAAAAAGAAAATGTATGTTTCTGATTCATTGGCACACCCTGCAAAAAGAAAATCCCACATAACATTGCCTGAAATTGTAAAATTGCACCTATTTAGTTGGGATTTAGAGCTGATTTTTGTGATCCCCAAATTCCAGCTACAAATCCCACATGTAAATTAGAAATTTCCTCTTTTATGACACCAAATAAAGGAATTGATACTTCAAATACTCTGTCCAGGTAAATGGAAAGTCTTAAGACTAGGAAGTTCCTTGCTCCTAGTGACTACCTATCTTATAAGAAAATAGGAACTCAGCTTAATAACTTTTCTTTAATCAATAAATTTCTGTCTTTTGTCTTAGAAAAAAAAGAAGCAATGAAAAGTTTTTTGGCATGGGCAGAATCTTAAAATTGGACATTCAAATATCAGAACGAAGACATCATTCATTCAATCAAATTAAAACCAAGATTGTAAGCTATATGGTTTAAGCACCTTTCCTAAGTAAACAACGCAGTAACATTCTATGTGCAACCAGAAGTTGAATCATGCTAGTTTTCTCCCTCTGATCAACCTAGTCTAATCTATCAGTTCAAACACCATGCAATATGAAAGAAATATAATAAATAAATAAAAAAGAGAAGAAAATTTCAATTGATCTGAAAAGAACTTTTCACCATGTAAAGTACACAACACCAAAGTTCACATAGTTTACAAATTTTATAGAAAATGTTAATACCGAAACAAACAGAGCACAAATCTTAATCGATTGATTGGTATCTCTTAATCTGTTCAAGACATCTAGGGTTCAAATATTTCCCTCGTACTGTAACTATCAATATATTAAAATAAAATTCAAGTCTCAATTCTTACACTAGAAAATATATTAATAATGTAGTCACCTGCAAGTGACTAAATTATCCATACAACCTAAAAATGAAAAATAAATTTTTTTTTTTTTTTAAATGGTGCCATACAATAATGAAAACAAAATAGAAACAGCCACTGTGCTAGAATATATTTAGTCGCCGAATTGTGATGGAAGTGGCGTTGCTCATCTACTAGGTGGGAGTGGGACGTTGAATGTCAAACCCGAACCAGTTAGCTTTTGCTCGAATATTTGATCGAGTTGCATTGCCATTTCATGCGTGAGATGATTCTTCCAGTCTCCAACCTTACCTTCCCTAAAAAATGTATTGTTTTTAATCTCCCTCGTATGGACTCCATTTTTCTCCAACCATATCATTCCATTTTTACTCACCTCCAAACTAGACATGTTCTCAAAACTGCATAGGTCTATAATCTTTTGCACCACACCTTTATCTTCTTCCTCTAAAGAGAAAGGGTAACCTACGAATTGGGCAATTTTCTTTATCCAAGATCCAGTTTCATTCTTCAAATCTTCATACTTTAAAAACAATATCCTCTCTGGTGATTCAGAGCTTGCTCTCCAGTACCCTAATAAATGATCCCAATATGGTCCACAAAATGATAATCCTTGACAAAAGAACTCAAATGCATCCTCCAAAGGAATATCTCTCACGGCTGAGAATTCCTCATTAACTAGTACCTTGCGAATAAAGTGCCATGTAGACACAAGTACATCCTTTGGATCCCTGCATAGGTAAACAATTTTACAACCAGAATTTATAATAGATTTCGGTAAGGAAGTATAGGATATGTGTGTAGCCACAAGTGGAACATCTAGATTCAATTTTGGTGAGCTTGAGCGAAAATCAAACTCAATGAAGGGTACACACTCGTGTGATAATCTTGTGAGTAAAGGGTTAGTAGGCTCACTAACATGGGATTTTGTCATAATGGCAAAGATCAAAGCCTTAAGCCAAGTTGTGCCAGATTTTGGAAAACTGCCCAAGATCACCTGGTTGGGTAGAGGCTTGAAATGTTTTTGAGCCCGTAACGTCGCTTCTAACCGGGCTAAAGGGTACCAAAAACCTTCATATTGGTAAAGATCAGTCACGGCAGCACCCTTTTTTCCTGGGACGCTTGACATGATCTCTTTGAGTTTGTTATCGATTTCTGAATCAGACCGATACTCTTCTCTCTCATTACTTTTTGGAGCATGGCTCATTTTGGAAGAGGAGGATTCCATTGGTTGAAAATATAGCTAGCTCGAAATATATTGGAAATGTATACCTGAAGTGAAAACTGAATGAAAAGAACACCATTATAAATAGTTAAATTGCAAAGTAGAGTTCATCATTGTACGCATTCACACACTTCAAGACTACACTGTAGTCTGAAGTTTCACGTGTCAAAATCTGAAGAATGGCCATTCAACTTTTTCTCTCCAGCTAAGCTTGTACACAAAGTTCCAAATCAAGTTCTTAAATTTCCCGGCCCCAAAAGTTAAGATCCAGGTCCACCCAGCTATGTCGTCCACCAAGATAATGACAACTCCATTGTTTCTTCTTCACGCTTTTACTTGGCCATAGAATTTTTATTTATCTTTCGGATTTTTGTGCATTTGGTTTATGTTGAGAAGTACCATTTAACTGCATGCACTTTTGGTTTGGTTCTGGCGTGTAGTAATGTTAGATTAAAAAAAAAAAAAAAAAAAAAAGGTCCAGTTAACCATCTATAAATAGTTAAATTGCAAAGTAGAGTTAATCATTGTACGCATTCACACACTTCAAGACTACACTGTAGTCTGAAGTTTCACGTGTCAAAATCTGAAGAATGGCCATTCAACTTTCTCTCTCCAGCTAAGCTTGTACACAAAGTTCCAAATCAAGTTCTTAAATTTCCGGATTTTTTTTAAAAATAACTAAATCCTTCGAACTATTTTACTAGTTGGGCAACTTTTCAAACTATTTGCATTTCTAGAAAGTCGAGTGTCTCACACTCGATTTTCAAGTGCATTTTTAAATGGCAAAATCGAATCTATTAGACTCGAATTGCTAGAAATGCAAATAGTTTAGAAAGTTGCCCAACTAATAATATTGTTTCGTATTTATAATTATTTTTTTTAAAAATCCTATATTTCCCGGCCCCAAAAGTTAAGATCCAGGTCCACCCAGCTTTGTCGTCCACCAAGATAAATGACAACTCCATTGTTTCTTCTTCACGCTTTTACTTGGCCATAGAATTTTTATTTATCTTTCGGATTTTTGTGCATTTGGTTTATGTTGAGAAGTACCATTTAACTGCATGCACTTTTGGTTTGGTTCTGGCGTGTAGTAATGTTAGATTAAAAAAAAAAAAAAAAAATTCCATTTAACCATCTATTTTTAGAAATATTTTCTCGAGAATTGAAAAAACAGTTAATACTTTTTCAATTCTCGAAAAAATGTTTCTAAAAATGGATGGCTTAATATGTACCTTAAGGGCATACATTAGCAAAATCCAAAAAAATATATCATTTAATTATGTATTTCTGTACTACGAAACATTTTCTAAATAAGTTGAAAATCGTTAGGCCCAAACACTTTCTCACATGCTTCAACATTTTTTCTTTTTTCTTTCTTTTTCTTCCACAGGCCCACCTCTTTGTCATTTTTTTTCCTTTCTATTTCTCTCTCCTTAAATAAAATAGTATTTTTTTACTATAAAGTCATCACTTAAAAAAAAAAAAAAACACATACACATACTGTGGTGGTTCGATCCCAATAACCTTGGGCTGATTGGGTCCAAACCCCCAATTTATTTGTATCTTAGATTGGGCTTATCCCACAATGGAAGGTCCAAGAAACGATTGATGGTGTCACTGGAGATTCTATGGTGGCGCCTAAGTACTGAACTGCTTTAGTTTCAGCTCGGCCGTGGAGGTTATCAAACAGCCGAGCTCCCTTTCCTAAGTCCAAACATGACTTTCTTCTCCCCAAGACAGAGTTCTCTCTCTCTTCTCTTGTGTGTCTCTCTCCTATTTTTGTTCCAACCCCTTTTTCTTATCCCTCCCTCCCTATTTATACCCTTCTTTGAATGTGGTAGTCATGATAGGGGAATATTCAGCGTGTCAATGGGTCCCTCCACTTACAAAGCTTGGGTGGTTCCTTCAGTCTTGGCTACTGTTCCTCCGTATCATATCATGTGTCAGAGGGGGACCCACCTCTTATTATTGAGGTGATCCCTTAGTAACTTGTGCCTAATGTTAGGTTTAATTGCCCAACAGGCGGATTCCCTTGAAGCATTATCTCTTGTTCTTGGTATATCTCAGATATTTCCCTAGTTGCTTAACTATATGGGCCCGTTTTGGGCTGAGATCGTCCCAGTGGACATGGGGCCCAACATGGCCCAAGGGGTGGGCCTGTTATTCTCGGTCCATACACATACCTAACACATAATTGCGTTTTTTCACATTTTATAATATGTTATTTGAAATATGATACCAAACATATTTTTTGTATTATGAATTTTTTAACATGTTTTTTCATAACACTTTTTAAACCACGTTTTTCATATCATTTTAACACACCAATATTTAAACACCGCTACCAAACGGGTTAATCTCAATGAATTACACATCACTAGTTTTCCAATGACCTCTCAAACAGTATCAAGAGTCTCAACTGGTTCCAAAAGACTCTAGGAACCCAAGTGAGCATAGAGTCACCAAATTTCTTCTATTAAGTTTTAACCATTGACATAATCATTTTCAAAAGAAGACATTAAAATGGTAAATCAACATTTTAAAAAAAAAAACAGAGCATATTTTAATAACGTGAAAGGTAGGGGTCAAAGTGTCAAACATTTTACCTACTACTAAATCAATATTTTCTTACATCCACAAAACCTTTATTCATATTTTATGTTTTTATATAATTTTTTGTTAAGAGAACTAGAGTTCCAATCTCCCTCTCTCATTGTTGTAATTATCGAGAAAAAAAAAAATGGTGTTGCAATTCTAGATAAGAGAAACTTCTCTTTGTTTTTAGGTGCAACTTCGAACTTTGTATTTGAGGGAGGGAACTTTGTATTTGTATGAGATATATAGAACTTTGTTTTGGCCAAATCTATGCATGCAACTCTACTTTGGTAACGGCCTATGCAACTTTGTTTTGGTCATACCTGCTCCATAAGTTCAACAAATCAGTGCTAAATTCCATGGAACAATCTGCACACACAATACCTAGAAGAAACAGCATGCTTAAAAGCAACATTTAGGACACTGCCATGCATTTATGAATCAGCATGCTTAAACACATTTATATCATTGATTTCATATACTGTGATTAAAATTTTTCAACTTAATTTCGGTTCTGGACAATCAGATTATTGTAAAGAACCTTTGTTGACTCAACATAGTTAATGTACTAACCCTTGTATTTAATTACCAGTGCACTTAAGCTTACTAAATTTCATATCATTGTATGCATTTGAAGCCATTCATTTCAAAATTATTGGACAAGACTAAGAGCAAGTTTAGGTGTCATTTTCAATACTATTATTGGATAAGGTCACTAAAAGTTTCCTGTCATTATTGTACCTGAAGAACGGCCTCTTAGACATAACGAAGGGTCATTCTACTGTTTTTTTAGAATCAAGTTTGTCCACAAGCAATGAGTTTCCTGGAGCCAAAAGTTCAGATCTGAGCAGATCGGTGACCCCCTTTGTCTTGCTTTGATTATACACCATGGCTGAAACAGATCTGAGTCGTCTAATGAGAGAAGTGAGAACTCCAAATTTTTTGGTCTTGCTGGTTGCATCTCTTCTCATCTGTGATCTGTCCAAACAGCCAACCTTTTGCAGCTCACACACACCAAAAAGTAGAAGCCTCATTTTGGGATTGATATGTGTTTTGACAAATGATTGATGTTATTAAAACGGAACCTTACATATCAAGATTGATTGTGAAAATATAATGCCCTTGAGAAAGATCTCCAAACAAATGGAACAAAGAAAGCTGAAAGAAAAATAAACAAATATCACTAAGAATTTACGCGGTTAGGCCTTTGGCCTAAGTCCACGGGAGGTGATGAGAAGAAAATTTCATTAACAAATTTGGAGATACAAAGATGGTGTAAAATCACTCTCACAAAATCCAGAACCCCAAGACACTCAAATAGCTCTCAATCATAGATGCAAAGAAAACACTAAAATTTCTGTACAGCACCTTAAAAGAGATTTCTCTCTAAACCAAAACCAACAAACCAAGCCACGGCACCACAAAGAGATCTAAGGTTACGGCACCCAAACTTACTAAGGACAAACAAATTAAGGGGCACTCACGAACAAATAGATAGATGAGCATAGGGATGACAGAGGAGATGAGTAAACTGATTAAAAGGCAAACGTAGAAAATAACCCAGTAAATAAAAAATCCAAAGTAAAACTGACAAAAATTATAATTAACCCAGCAATCATACATGCAGTTATACTTTGGTAATAATATATGCAACTCTGTTTTGGTCAAATACGTCCCAGAAGTTTAACAAATCAGTGCTTAATGCCATGAAAAAATCTCCACACAATAACTAGATGAACTCATAAATGGGTCACTGAATTTTTCCCCAATCAAAGGGTTTTACTAACATATGCCCTCTTGACATACATTTTAAAACCATTTTAGGAAAAATTTATGAGAAAATGAAAAAGTGAACAATTCTTTTGACAGCATTTTCGATTTCCCACAAAAAGTTTCCTAAAATGGATGATTAATGTATGCCCGAAGGGCGTAAATTAACTGGACCATAATCAAATACCCACAAACAAAAAATAGAGGAAAACACACTATCCAAATGAATTCAAAAGCTTAAAAAATTGGAGTTGATGGATCATAGAGCCATATAAAGAGATACAGTATGAGATTGAGAGGTAGAAAAAGGGAGAGGGAAAGAGAGAGTATGGAAATTTGAATAGAGAGTGATATCTTACCTTGAACTGGAAGAGTGAATGAGTCCTAGGAGCAACTGGAAATAAAAGAAATGAGCATGAAATAGAGAAATAGCATGTGTAGGTTTCTGATTCATTGGCACACCCTGCAAAAAGAAAATCCCACATAACATTGCCTGAAATTGTAAAATTGCACCTATTTAGCTGGGATTTAGAGCTGATTTTTGTGATCTCCAAATTCCAGCTACAAATCCCACATGTAAATTAGAAATTTCCTCTTTTATGACACCAAATAAAGGAATTGATACTCCAAATACTCTATCCAGGTAAATGGAAAGTCTTAAGACTTGGAAGTTCCTTGCTCCTAGTGACTACCTATCTTATAAGAAAATAGGAACTCAGCTTAATGACTTTTCTTTAATCAATAAATTTCTGTCTTTTGTCTAAGAAAAAAAAGAAGCAATGAAAAGTTTTTTGGCATGGGCAGAATCTTAAAATTGGACATTCAAATATCAGAACGAAAACATCATTCAATCAAATTAAAATCAAGATTGTGAGCTATATGGTTTAAGCACCTTTCATAAGTAAACAATGCAGTAAATTTCTATGTGCAACCAGAAGTTGAATCACGCTAGTTTTCTCCTCTGATCAACCTAGTCTAATCTATCAGTTCAAACACCATGCAATATGAAAGAAAAATAATAAATAAATAAAGAGAAGAAAATTTCAATTGATCTAAAAAGAACTTTTCACCATGTAAAGTACACAACACCAAAGTTCACATAGTTTACAGTTTTACACTTGTTTATAAAATCTAAACAAAATCACCTCCACTGTTATCAATCTTTAGCAACTCGTAATAAACACAAAAATTGAGAACTGAAAATTTAGAGGAATGAAAATTACCATACATGCTGCCTTTCTGTTTGTAACTCACCGCTTAATTAAGTGTACAAAAACTCAAAACTATACATGTCTAGCTAGCTTGAAGTAATGCCATTCCTCTTCTTAGAAGCATATTGCTATCTTTCAACTCCAAAAACCCCTTCTCTTCTGATCACAAACTCACAAGAAGAATCAGGCAAATGAGGCGCGAATACAACATGAAGTCGCCGCCTTGTTTGCCTAGGGAGAAAATCACCACCTCCACAAGCACTCACATCCACCGACCCATTTTCTTCTCCAACGACTTCCTCATTCCTCGACAAGAAAAGCCTCGAATTCACACAATTAGCCCACGCTAATCCCAAAGCAGGACAAACCCGTCTTCCAGACGAAACCAAAGAACCCAAATTCCCAACCTTCAGCCCATTCATCCCCTCCAAATGCCCCATCAAATCCACCACCTGGTTCGTCACCACAACAGCCAAACCAAACCTCTTCGCCAACGACTTCAATTTCCCGGAAATCTTAAAAAACAGCGCCGACCTCCGCTTAAGCTCAATTGGGGTGTTCTCAAATTCGGAACGAAACAATGCCGCAATGGAATCAATCACAATGAGCTTAACCGGTAACTGGGTATTCATGTTTTCAAGGAAAGACTCTATCTTGGGCATTATATCAAACAGTTGGTCTGCAGAATATACAGCATGAACAAATATACGATCACAGGGATCATTATTGAAAATTCTTGGGTGTGAAGAGATAAAGGCATGGGAAAGTTGGTGGAGGCGGCGAGAAGGGAAAGAGAACTCGGTGTGGATGTAGAGACAAGAGGCGGAGAGGCCGCCGAGTGAGGGTGGGAGCTGGGCTGAGAGGGCTAGTTGGAGACAGAGTTGGGTCTTGCCACAACCGCTCTCGGCGACGAGCTCGGTTATTGAGTTGCAAGGGATGCCACCGCCGAGACAGCGGTCTAGGACTGGGCAGCCGAAAGTGCATTTCTGGGTTGATGGAAGACGATGAAGCAGGTTTTCTGGGGTCATGTTTGAATTTTGTGACTTTATGTGGGAACTGGGAAGTAGAAAGGACAGTGGGTTGAGGGGGAAGACGGGGGGTTTTAAATTTAGGGAGGTTGTGGAGAAACGTATTTTAGGAAAGTTTTGATATTATTTTTATGGAAAATAAAAAATTATGTTAAAATATTAATTTTTTTTTTTTCTATAAAAATTTTCTTTAAATAAATTATTTAGTATTTTCTTTAAATTTAATTCAGTGTATCTACATTTTATTTTTTTATTTTTGGAAAAGATGTTGCATACAGAGATATGTCGTGTGTGGCGTAAAAAGAAATAGACAAGTGTCTAATCTTCATCTGACACATAACCCTTAAAACACATTTCTTTTTCTTTTTAGTACCACATGCCTTTGAATGCAGTAAAACTTTTTCTTATTATTTTTAGAGGATGGAGGAAATGATTTAAGATGAGGGAGTCTAATTGGGAAAAAGTTTACCTTGAGAAAAATTATTCCAACCCCCATTACGAGAGATTTAATAAGATTGTCTACATGTATTTTTAAATTTATTTTTACATGTAAATAGTTTTTTAAATTTATTTTTTACATGTAAATAGTTTTATGAGTCACTAAATAATAAGTTGGAGGAGATTCTTCTAAGTTGGTTCCAAGGAAACTTCATCCTTCCAATTATATCAAAAAATTTAAAATTCTCAATGCCTCCTCTCCCAACTATCAATTTACTCAATCACACCCTAGTTTAGGAGAACCAACCCCTATCTAAGTCAATAATTAAATTTAGGCAAACTTTGGGATTTTTCATTGCAACTAATAAGAGTATGTTTTCAGTTATACCCAATTTCCAACTCAGTTACGGCATAATTAGGCTAATTTAGATGGCTGGGAATGTTATACAATTCTTTCAAATAGGGGTGTCTATCATGCAAATTAAAGACGTCTATGTAGTAAAATAGTCCAAAATTTAAGGTGGAAAATTTTAATTTTCCTTAATGTAATTACAATAATCTAAGATGTTTATGTAACAAAGTCATCTACAATTTCCACGCACACATATATATAGCTGAAGTATAGTATTTATTGTTGTTACATTTTTGTTGAGCCACATCAGTATAGCATTTCAATCCATTCAGTTCATTTAGGTCCATTCGATATATTCAATACACTTCGATTCATTTTTGTCTATTCGGTTCACTTTGGTCTATTTAGTCCATTTGGTCTATTCGGTTAATTTCAATCCATTCAGTTCACTTTGGACTATTTCGATTATGCTCTGGGAGGAGAGATTTGTGTAGATTTCGGTACTTTGGACCATTTCGGTACATTTTGGTACATAAAATGTTCCCAAACAAAGACGAAATTCATGCTTAGCCAAAAATCAGATTATCGATAATTGAACAGACCAGAAAACATTCAGTGCAAAGGGATTTAAAGATGAGTTATTTACAAGCACTATTAACCAAAGATCAAGGGTAGTACATTAAAAGCCATGGATTTGAACCCTTAACAAGCAGCCATTTTTAAAGTTTAAAGCTCAAATTGAAATGGGATTGTCTACACTACCAGATATAACTGGGAGCATACATTTAAGACAACATTAATGTATTTATAATTTGTAGCATCAAGAAGTCTAAAAAGACATCCCATTCCTGTTGCTGTTTTACTTCTCAAACTTTAAAGAGGAGGAGGAGGCTTGGCCTACTCCAAAATGTCATACATGCTGGGACAATGCCTAGACTTGAGAATCACAAGCGTTCCCTTTTCAAACTTGCTTTAGAATCACCTCAATACCTGCAGCAGTAAAACACGTTGCTATACATCAAAGGTGACCTCGACCTTTTCATTTTGAAAACATAAAGAAACGTTACAACTATGATTCTACTTCATTGACAAAACGTTACATATGTTGAAGTCTGTGCATTAGGCACTGTTTAACTAGAATCTTAAAGTTTGCCTGTCAATTGTAAAAGAAAAAAAAAAAATTTGCCTAAGAAAAAAATTGTGAAAGCAAGACAATTTTGAGTATAGTTGCCAATTTTTGAATTATTATGATTAGATCATGGACCATCTAATCATCACTAAATAGACAACAGTGATGCTGATATGTTGTAACATAATGGTTATGTTTTCATTTTGCAACACCTGGGTATTTGTGAATTGCTAAATTTTGTCAAGCTAGACAGCAGACTGATTACAATAGTTAAAACCGTCCTCCCTAACTAGCAACAAGAATAAGTTAACTCTCACTTTGTCCAAGACTGCAAGAAATAATTGAGCATTTTAAGCTAAATCAGTATGGAATTAACTTTCCACCATAATAATTACCATAATCTAGCTTACACACAGTTTTACTTCCTTTTTAATTTAATTTGTATAGTATGCAATAGTAATTATTCCTATAGACAATGTTCCCTAAGGCTCAGATAAACTGTGGTGAGAGAGAGAGCATTGCATCAGTTTTAAATGGCATGACTGAAATTAGCATGGTAAAGTCATGGGCCTCTTGGCAAGAGATCAAAATACAACAACAATCCCGTCAATTATACATTGACTTTTTCTATTATCTTGCAAAGGTCTCTATTAAAAGAGAGGTATTATTCTAACATTTGAGTGCCCAATGCATCTCTAGGAAGTAGGAACATCCAAGAAGTGACATATACATTTCCAGTAAGTAATTATATATGCTCAAGACTTGAAAAAATTTAACAAGTATTGGATTGGTATCAGGAGTTTCAGTAAAGTATTGTTATGCTTATAGATAAACATAGACAGTGATATCCATGCTGCATAGCTGAACACCAACGCTCCACCCCTTTCCAAGTATATATATTGTAATAGAAAAAAGGGCTTTTAAGGTAATAGAAATACCTCTCATCTTGATCTTCTGCCATAAAAATACCACTTTATCAAGCTGAATAAAATAAAAAAGGTACTGCAGGAGAAAAAAGCAAAACAATACATGAGATTCCTTTGTTAACTGGTAACATCGATCCTTAAAACATTTTCACTAAGATATAAGATAGGCGAAGTATTAGAGCATACACTTGACAAAAATTTCACAAATATACAAACAATAGCATTCTTAGTGAGTATGCAGTACTCAACTCCTTGGTGATAGAGAATGCTTACAGTTCAAGCAAATCAAGAGCTTACCAATCAAAAAGATAGTTAGCATAAAAGCAAGTGTAACTTGTACAGAACAACGGAATGGCAACTGTATTGGACTCTGCAATTGTCTCTGGAACCCACCAGCCCGACCAAAGAACTGCAACACATTGAACTGATAAATTTTCATGGGATTAAAGCCAAAGGAAATCATGTTTGACTGTAACCACATAAAATCAATATATAAAAGAAATATGAATTTTTACTAACTGCACGCATAGCAAAAAGAAGGGATGAATCTGAGAATTCATGATTTTTTCCCCTTTCTTTTACTGCTTTCCATAGATAATAATTACTTTTCTCTCTATGTACCTTTTAAATTACATTTTAAAATGATAAGATAAAATAAGTTTGCCTTTTCAAATGCATAATGAACAGACCTGATTGAACAAATTAACTGCTCCCTGCACCTGAAAAAATTCTACACGCCTTTGCTTCCAAAAGAAAGGTTTTGACCTTTTTTCCTTAGGAGTGTCGTCGACCCTCAGCACTAGTTTGTCTACCTGTTCATCTTCATCAGGAATTATTATCTTCAATTCACCAAAATTTGGTGAGCTCCACGTTCTCCTTGTATTAGTTGTCCTATCTGCTTGACAAATTATATCATCCCTCCTTAAGGGAATTTCATTTGCTTCTATATTTATGACATTATTTTTGTCCTTACTAATACTACTAATATCTTTAAAACTTTTCATTTCATCAGAAAATCCTCTGCTGCAGGAAGCATTGAGACTAAGGTCTGCATCTTTTCTCTGAGTGTTATCCAAAGGAGAGCTTTTCTTGGAAGGTCTGAGCTCTAAACAATCATCTTTTGCACTTTGCAAGCTTTGGGAGGTTCCAGAGAGAAATGCGGCCAAGTCATCACATTCATCTTCATCCAGATTCACCCACCGAAGGGGTTGCTTTCCTTCCTCACTAAAAGATTCCCTTAATGCTGCTTCAACACGTGATATTTGGTTTTCAATGGCAGAAATAAATTGTCTATGCCTAGCCATTGTACTGTCATCACTACGATGTCCATAGCTCAACCTGACAGCCCTCTCGAACTCCTCCAACTAATTCAAAATTCACATTTTAATGATACATTAGGCATCACCAACTTAACAGATTAGAGGCAAAAAACTGTAACAAGGTCTTTAAATGCAGTTTAATTGAAGAGAAAATGTAGAATGAGAAACCAAATGAGCATTTTGAAGCTACATATGGCGAGCTGACAATGATTGAAACCCATGAAAGCACAAGTCCACTCTTAAAAAATAAAAGATTCAACGACCTTTTACCGACCCAACTAGCAAGAAACATAAGATTTGAAGTTGTAGTTATTTCACTGACCCAACTAACAAAAATGTAAAGATCACTTATGGATTCTGATAAAAATAAACAAAGTGAACTAAAGAAGATGTGAAAAGAAGAAATGAGAAAAATAGAGAGAAAAAAAAAAGTAATGTACCTGCCATTTAGCAGTGCCTAAAGCAGTTTGCAGCTCCCTACAGAGTTCATCCAAACACTCTGGTGATAGTGTTTCTCTCTTCTGTCTCATCCATGTCCTGTATGCTGATTCCAGTCTGGACAAACCAAGTGAAGGAAAAAGATGTCCTTAAAACAATTTTCAACTGTACAACTGAAACCAATAAATTAAACAAAAATTTCAACTGCAGTAAATTCCACTAAAAGGATTAGGCCCATCTTGTTCTTTGGGAAAAGTTAATAAGGCCAAAAGTATGTAAACCCTTATTATTAATTTTGCAGTAGGGATAAATCTTCTGAACTTCTTGATAAATCACAAAAGCTTGCATTTGTTTTCCCTTTCCATATTTTGAGAGAAAAATGAAAGATTGGAACCAATGTTGTGTAAGTTTTCTTTTTCAATTGTATGAACTTCCAAAATATGTTATGCTAATAACCATCCATTTATTCCAATCCCAATGAGCTGTCTACTTTATATGCATGCTAGATTATAACAACTATGCCAATGGCAAATTGGCGAGTCCAACTATAACAGGAAAATAGTAGTTACAAAGACAACCTTGCCATTCAAGAATGCAACATGGAAATGCATATCAATTCCAAGCACTTCCAATCCAACCAAAAATAGACCATACCACATTAATAAAACCAAAGGGGCAGATATATGGAACATATATATAACCAGAGACCACTAACCCCAACAAACTTGCAGATAAAAAACAACAAAATCAATGAAAGAAGTGCAACAATTTATGCAAATTCTGAAGCACTATTAAGGCAAAAACCAATAACTACATTTCAATGCTAGCAATACAGTCCAAAATAATCCAAACCTCACCAAATAATGAATTTTGTTAGAATAATGGTTAAATAATTAAATTCATAATTTCTCATCAGCTTAAGCGGTAATTTATCAAATTTAGTACACAAATCCTTGAACTCTTATTACAAAGTTCCATACCCACATCACCAAACCCTGTAAAGTGAAAACTTTAACACACAAATCCTGAAACTTTCATTGCAAAGTCGCATACCCAGTTCACCAAAACCAATAAAAATGAAGAATTTGGCACTAGAATCCTCAAAACTCTTGCATACCCAAATCACAAAATCCCATAAAGCAACCGAGAAATATGGAGGAAAAAAACATACATATCTGTAGATTCCTGAACCTCCTCGGCAGCACAAAAAAATGAGTCCTTTTGCCATAGATCAAAGCTATTTGCCACCAACATCTTCAACAACAGCAACAACAGTAATATCCCAAAAACAAAGAACACAAAGCTCTGGCAACAAACTCAAACCCGTCCCAGCACAAATAAAAAGCAAAAGAAAGCTTTTACAAATTCCTTACACGCATAAATGGTGCTCGGAGAGACGGATTGGACATGTTTCTCTCTTTCTCTCTCCCTCTCTCTTCTGTGCTAAGGTGAAGCAAAGAAGGTGGAGAGAGAAAGAAAGCTCAGGAGAAAGAGAGAGAGAGAGAGAGAGAGAGAGACTTCTAAGCGTTTCTCTTTTTCATTTCTTTCTTTCTTTCTTTAATTTTTAATTTTTAATTTCTTTGGACAATTATAAAACTATTTTCTCCAAAAAAATATTCCTGTTGCTGGTGACAATGTAAAACAAAGATTTTGATCTTCTGCTAACACTCCCATCTTTTCATGGAGTCTTGCCCAATAAAATTTTAGGACACAATATCTTGATGTTGTAAATATTATAAATTCTGCTAAAATTAAAATATACAAAACAAATGTTACCAATTTCGAAAAGGTATTGATAAAAATACTATTTATATATTCTAGAAATTTGATGAATTGCTATTTTAGTTTACTAAGTTTAAAACTTGTCACTTTATTTATATTCTAATCATTTTCATCAAGTTCATTGTTGTTTGAAAAATATTGTTAACTAAGAGCATTCGCATTGTGTAAGAATTCTTGTGTAAGTATATTTTATATACTTACTTTTTAAAATACCCGCATCAGATTATTTATTTTACATAATATTTCATTAAAATATAAAATCTTCTTGATTTTTTTAATTGTTTCTCTTTTTTCACATACAACAATTATCATCCATTTTATTCCTTCGTCCTTAAGATATATAAAAAATAAATAAACAACTAAATGCAAATGAATAGTGTCACTGTAAAATTTACATGATTATTGTAGTAAACTTATAAGTTTACACAATTATACACAAGCTGACGTAGGTTATTTTTAAACAAAATTATGTAAATTTTACATCTTTTTATATTATACACATACTAACGTAAACACTCTTAGTTTACTAAATTTAAAACTTGTCATCTTATTTATGGTCTAGTAATTTTCATCATGTTGTTATTTTAGTCTTTCTATTCATTGTTGTTTAGAAAGTATTGTTAACTAACTCTATTAAAACTTATTTAAGCCAAAAAAAAAACTTTTTTAAAACTTAAAATTTGTCTTAAATCATTTTTTACTATTACAAACATGGAATGGGTAAAAAAGACATTACTCACTATTACTAAAATTTTGCCACATGATCTAGGGAATTAGGTTTCGTATACTGAATCCGATACTACATGAACGTGTTTAATGGTTATTTGTTCGCATTGTGTCTTGATAAGTGCATTGAATCCGATACTACACGAACATGTTTAATGGTTACTTGTCCACATTGTGTCTTGATAAGTGCACTGAAACATTAGACGAAAGCTTTATATTGATCGTGCTATTTCAAAATTTACATGTGGATAATATTTAGTGGTTGATAAGGTGTATAGATATTTCTGTGTACACTGGATTGGGACATGGTTAGCAAACTAACTAAGAGAAAAGAAAGGGGTCGGCGGTTGGTTGGAGAGTAGGAAAGGACAAAGAGTGGGGGCTAAGGCTTACCCATCTTGCAACCCTTTTTTTTCTTTTTTATTATTTTTTTTATAAGATATAATTTTTACTCTAATCTAATATAAGTGTATATATGTGTGAAACTCCCTCTTAGAGACTTGAATTCCGGTCCTTGCCACCGATACCTTACAAACACTTATACTTATAGATTGACAATTGCAACAAGAGTATGCATATATGTTTCTCAATTGGCTATCAATTTTATTCTTTTTTTTAATAATAAATATATTTATGTGGTGTGGGTCTTGTTTCAGTCAATAAAGTAGGTTTAAATGTCATGTTTAATTTAATAATCATTGATTATTTTTCACGGGTTCTTTGTGTATCTGATGACTCACTGGTCATTAATATATCGAGGATGGGGAATTTGTTCGCTGAAATAATAGAGTCAGAGAGAGACTAAACTAGTGATGACTGATGATGATGACTCTAGCTCTTTTGATTTTTGTTTGGCTTAGAAATAAAGAAGGTGTGAATGAGTGACGTAGACATATGGATTGAATAATTGAAAATGGGAAGGAAACACGTAAACATCGGTCCTATTAGTCACTACCTTACTTAACCACCGCTTTAACTACCATTTCAAAACTCTTTTTTTTTTTTTTTTTTTTTTTTTTCTTTTTTTAATTTTATTTATAGAGTTTCAACACTTTCGATTCTGATGAATGTGTTCTTGATACCAAAACTTGTCTTTCTCTATTTGGTGAATTTCCGGTTTTTCTCTCTTTATAATTACGCTCTATATATCATTCATTATAGGTGTAATATAGTTGAAGTTCATCAAAAAGTAATATAGTTGAAGTTCAATTATAGTTTCTTCTTTATGTTTTATTTTTATAAAAATTTTTATAGGACTTTACTGTATTAAATTTGGGTTACTGTAAGTGGCAACTTCCAAATGGAAGTTTCTTTATTTTTATTGTTATTATTTCTTGGCTATTAGCGTGGGGCATGCTACAGTTTTCCTTGTTGTATTGGCAAAACTTTTTTTTTTCTTTTTATTAAATAAAGATTATTTTTTGGACTGTTTTTATTTGTATACAGAGTATTAATAAACCTAGAATATGATTGACATTTAAATCATGCGTAGAGCAGTGGACGACCCATCAATTTCTAATTGATTAACTTGTAGATTATTTTATTCTCAAGAAAAATAAAATAATAATAATAAAACTTTTGGATTCTTTATAAATGTCAAGACTACCTTTATTGTATTACTATTAACCTAATGTCAAGGAAAACAATGTTATTGATCGGTTTATAAACAACTGGGGTAATGAAACCCTTGTCAATAAGAGTAGGTACAAAGTGAATAAAAATTCTTTCCTAAATACTATTGGGCAAGACTAGTTTTTTTTTATCTGCACAATTCACAAGAACATGATCTTCACCCTTTGAAATGTATTTACTTTATAGATTTAATCAAATATTACATATCTAAAGAATATTCAATATGAGAGGACACTCTATTTTATAGATTTTATTTTTAATGATGTGACACAATATAAATTATTGGATTCAAGAAATAAAATTTTACTTGTGAAATTGGTTTAAATTGAGAGGATCTTATTCCATTATTGTGAAATTGGTTTAAATTGAGAGGATCTTATTCCGTT